>OW052037.1:0-2734166 GCA_932526305.1 Epicampocera succincta | reverse complement strand
ATCTTTACCCTCGGACATCTTGCAGTCCTCATCCCCTCTTGTTCCATTTAAATTATGCACAAATAGGGGCAAAAGTAGAAAAACATGAGTGTCTATTACAAGACCCATTTTGTACATGAACAAATGTTTGATAAACAAACCATGTTCTACTATATTCGGTGCAGTGCAAACGAGGGCTGTTTTCTAAATCGTACGGCCAACTTGGTTCTTGGGTCAATATGTCGCTGTGTAATAAACGCAACAGGCTAATAAAATTGCGTAATCAAAATTTAGTCTGTAGTTTTGATTCCGTCCAGACAAGCTTTCGGTCTCGTAATGACATCTACTTATTTGTGTGATGCCCTTCGTTAATTATTCACTAATATGATCACAAAACTGGAAGTTGCAAACACAACCCACGCCATCATTTTACGCATCACGACTACAACACAGCATAGAGGTTTGTATGAATGTCGTCTGGCCGTTTAATTCTTTTGCACATTTGGAGATGCGTGTATTAAATGACCGTGTTTTTGTTGTTTTGTACTTAAAGTGATAAAATTTAAACGTTTTTGGAAATTGTTTGAATTGTCGTTAATCATTTTGAAGAATGGCGATTTGTCAACAGCAAAAACATGCATCACAAACTAAATACTTTCATGCACAACTAAATACAAATGTGTATAAGTGAGCGTGAGCGTGAGTGTGTGTGTGTGTGTGCGTAACATCCGTTGACTGATATGGCCATGTAAATGTGGAAAGAAACGTTTAAAATGTGTCCAAATGAATGTGTAGACATATTGATGAGCACAAAAACATGCGTAAATTGTCAGTTGCAGACAATCGAACGGACGATGGAAAAAAGTGAACCGAAATGAAATTAATTGTTAAAATAACGATAAATAGTTTATTTTTTCTTGTTACGCCAACAACAACATTGTTAATAGACACAAACGGACATAATTCCTGCCACATTAATTGAATAAAAATAGAACTTTGGAGGATTGCCAAAAACAGCAGTTTGCGATAAGAAATTATGGTGAGAAGTTTTGTGGCATTTGGATAAACAGGAGGGAGTGAAATTTGCTATTTGAATAGTTTGGCAGGAAGTCAATGAGAATGGCCTCAAACTTAGCTGTGAGATGAATTAAAAAAGCATATTGCGATTGTGGTCGTGACTAGTAATTAATGCGATTTGATTAGTTAAGATTAACCCCAGGAACATTCGCCTCTACAGGATTAAGGGACTGTTTTGCAGCCTGACGACCTGGTCTGTAAAAGTTTCCTGGAATTCTTGATGTCCCTAATACAATTTGAGATTTCAAAAGGTCTGCGCAAATTCATTCTTCTACTTCTTTACCTCGCCCTATCAAAGTATCATTTTAGCCACATCAACGTACCATTCCTAATAGAACTAGAATAGAGGAATAGAATAGAAGAAAAGTTATGAGTTAAAATATTAATAAACTCTTCACTACTTTTACACTTTAAGGAACTACTTCAGTCGCTCGCCTACGCACAACTAATTCGAAAAGTCACTATAAATGAGTCATGGGATATTATTACTATTTTAACTATTTATCAATGATGACGACATGTATCTCGAGAAAGAACATTTCAAGTATTACATACTAATATGATTATTATAGGTTTAGGCTGAGGACCAATTTTATTTGTTTTTTCATTCTTTTCATTCAATAACATTAAATAACATTAAACAATAACATGAGAATTTTCCCGCCAACGAGTCTACGACGAGGACTCTTAGAATAAGGGGTGATATGTTCAAATAATCTATTTTGTTCATGGCACTTTCAATGGAGACCAAACTTGGCAATATCGTTCGACAAGTTCTTGATTTTTGCTTCTTCATATTTGTATGGCCTAAAATAAAGTTGTTTCAAAAAGAAACATTTTTGTTTTTATTTATATTTTTTTTTTCGTAACAAAGACGTTGCTTTTGACTGGTTTGCTTTTACAACATCTTCATGTAGGACCCGTCTTATTATACTGACACTTGCGGTAGCACTTGATGCTGCAGAAATTCCTTGCGCTCTCGCTCTACTGGTTAGATTTTGCTTTACTTCGCATTGTAGTGTTTGCATTGACTTGAAGCTACTAAAAGTGCGCGCTTGGGATAACTGAGCTAACGTTAGGATAATTGTTCTTACGAGAGAAAATGTATGGAAATACATTTGTGTACATACCGAAATATTAATTTCCTTATTGGTGATTTGCTGACCACTCTTTTTTGGGCGGCGGTTGGTTGTTAAGCAACATCTGTGTGTCCCCAAATTAATTTGATTTGCCTGCGGAACTGTAAATGATATCTGGCATGAGGGAGAACACAGGGCCGTCTACAACAAAAAAGAAAAAGAGAAATTCATGCATGATTATATATTAAAGTAGCAGATTAAAAAGGTAACTAAGAATTGGTCTGAAAAAAATACTAATCTGAGGTAAAGAAAAACGAACGCAAAATTGCTCAAAAATCCAAGAATACTTTTTTAGTCAATATGGCTGTTGATGGAGTCAGAGTCAGAGTCAGAGTTACATACATATATGCTTTTGAAAAACACTTAATTTTCGGATTGACTTCATTACAAATTTTTGAGACTAGTGGGTGGGTAATATTTGGCATATCAAAGTTTATTTGTTCAACAAACTAAAGATGTGTCCATTTTTTTCCTTGAATCTGCGAACTTCCTTATAGCTTTGAGTTCAAACAACTTATTAATTGGTTCAGTGAATTTCGTGGTTGAACATGAACAAGTCCTACATGAAGACCTAGTCAAATAATTTTTTCAATAAGCGGAATATTTTCCTGAAAGCCGAAGGAAATTTCCCGGAATCAACCGATATATTCGGTGTTACCTGTATGTTTCACATGGAAACAAAACATTGTTCGCAAATATTTTCCATTCTATCCAGTCTATTAAATCTTACAACGCTCGGCTGTCATAGGAAGGATTTTGTCATCTAGATAAATAATATGAAAGAGTACAAGGTTGTCAAATAGAAATGTGTGTTATCGTAACTTCCAGTTCTGGATGAGTTGAATAGATGCCGTGCCACACAAGAGTGTAGATTAATATGGCAAAGTAGAATCTGTCTTGTAGCAAGAACTTTCTGCAACGGACGTTTCTTAAACTGTACTTGGGTTGATGATCAGTATGATTATAGGCCAACTACTCACAGGCGATAAAAAATATTGTATTGTTTTTATTAGATTGTGCAGAATTTTACGGCAGAAGACAGGTAGTGGCATCATTCAATTGGGAGATACCTTCGACGAGCACAAGTCTCTGAGAGAAGTGCAATGGCAATTATTCGCTGGCTCAAATGTGACTGAAAATCCAAACAAACATTTTACGCGTTTGTTGTCTTTATGACCTATTTACATACATACATACATACATATAGTTTATGCAATTGGAAACGTAGAAGAAGGGCAATAGCAGAGGAGGAGAAAAGTGAGATATTGCCCCGGAATATCTTTCCTATTGATATTTAAAAATACTAACAGCAACTTTGTGTTTTATGGAAAGCAAATGTTGCTTGTGCGGATTTTTGTTTGTTTTGTTTTGGTTTTTTCCTATAAACAAACTTCAAAATTAATTAATATATCCTTCCACATTGTTTTAACTTTTTTTCTGTCTTCAGCAAAACGGCAGTCAGCCGTTTCCATATTTTCATGATTGATGTTTATGGGTTGACATTTCTGCCATTAAGTTGTTCTTCATTTGTGGCTTATTTTTTCAGAGACCGCAAACCACTACTCTACTTTTTATAATTTGTTGCTTTCAGTTCAAGTAACCCAGTTTCCCAGTATTAATGTTTATTGTGTTCTAATTTCCACTACAACAAAAAAAAGAAAATTATAAATTGCAAAGGAAAAAAAATGATTTAATTAATATGTAAATTATCCGTAGCCAAAGCAGCTTTAAGCGCACCAGTTTGTCGCGTTTGTGTTCGCTGTATTTTTATTATTTTTTTGTGTTTTCGTTTTGAAAAGTGCGCTATTAAAGAATTATCTCTGATGACATTATACATTTTAATTAATATAAAATGTGTGGCAAGAAACATATTTGCATTTTCCTGTAATAACTTCGAATAAATACTGGCATAATTTAACTAAAACTGAAATAATTAAAATCTTTTAATGACAGATTTGTGTGGGAAACTTTAACGCTGGTAATTTTTTTTTTTTGTACCCGATTCATGCAAAATTTATAATTTCATTGGGCCACTGTTGTCGAGTTTGTAACCTTATTTAAGAGGTTCGTTTGTATGTATTTGTACTGTCGCCAAATAGTTGGAAAATAAATCGTAACAAAATCAGGCGGAACAAGTCCATGCTTGCGCTTTATTAATATATATTTACATATATATTATATGTACAGGTATTAGTTAACATAAGTTGACGCGTAAATTGTTAATCACGATGGTAACCCGTTAACCATAGAAGATATTAAAAGCCGACAGAAGCTATTTTGTAAAAAGGAAAGTAATTCCTCACTATCAAATAAATAAAATATACTTCAGGTCGGAGGAGAGCCCTACTATCATAAAATGATTCTGTTCCAGCAGTGAGTGCCCGCTTGGAGATCTGTGCATTTGGTTCACTATACTGTGGCCCATTACGCCTCCGACCAACGTCCACACCGTGTGGAAGACTCAAGCCGTTATTTTTATTGGCAATAATTATTCAGGGTTTCTTTAGTGCTAATAGGAGCTTAAGATGTGTAAGATTATACCTAAAAGTATTTCCAGAACAGATATACCACATACATATATATTTCATTTATCGTTTCGGCAAACGGTCGTTTTGCGAGGTACTTGTCACACTTAAAGATTTCACCTACAACCGCCAGTCCTTCACAGCTTTTCTTCAGCTGGAAAACACACAAAAAACAGTAGTTTATTTGATTTTTGCAATATTTTTAACTTACAATTGTTTTTCCTCTTAACAGTGACAGCCAACTTCAACTGCTTTCAGGTTTTAGAACAGACTTTGCCATTAAAGTGGGTTTTTTCTGATCTAAAGCAGACAAGAAGCAGGCTTTAAGTTTCAATTGGCTAAAAACTTCTTGAAGTACAATTTTGCTACGTCTATTAGTTATAGCCCGATTTACATAAATAAATATAATTTTTTTTGTTTAACTTGAGTAAAATAAAATTGTCCATCAATTATTGGCTTCACATAGACGTTTTTATGATATTCTTATTTATATTTTGCTGTAATTTCTTTTTCAAATTAATTTTTTTTTTCAATTCAATTCTTTATTTATATAACATTTCCCCTTATGAATTTGCAACATTTTCCATAAAGAGTTTAGGCATTTTTACCTTTTTTTTTTATATTTAATTTTTTAATTTTTGGGGGGTTTTAGGTAAAAAGCTTAATACTAGTGATAAAATTACGATGAAATGATCTCATTGATGTATCACAAATTAAATTTTAAATACTAAATTTAGTCAGTACGTTGAATACTTTGAAAACAATATTGAATTTGAATCAATAACGAAGTTGCATTTATAAGCTGATTATTATTTTTTCTATTATTCCTTTATCCTGAATTTATTAAAATAAATTGTACTTTTACATTTAAATGTGGAGCTTGTGAAAAAACACTACATAAATTATAATTTAAAAATAAATATGAAAATATGCAAACTGAAAGCGCAAACAATGGGCTTAAAGTAGATAAATAAAAAAAATTTATGAATTCCTATATTCCGGTTAAAAATAATTTTATTTTGTAAAAAATGATGATGTCACCGGATTTTTATTGAATGCTTTCATTTACAGCGAGGAATTTATATAGGATTAAATTAATCTTTTAGTCTAAAGCTTTAAAAACTTCGAAGAACAGGTTAATATTTTGTACTATTGTACGAAAACCGGGTTGATCTTCAAAATATTTAATTTCTCACGTTCTGAAGATACTCACTCGTTTTCAATACCTTTCGATTCCCAAGAACTCTTAATGATGCGATTCAGGTTTTTAGGATTCGATTAATTTCGTTGAACGATCCCTTGAAATTCTTTTACTTGAAATTCTTTTACTATTATATCCATAAGCCGGTTGTTTTTTATACTTTTGAAAAACAATTTATTTATTATTCCTATAATATTTAAGGAAATATTAAACAAATTTACAAAGAACGTAAAGCATTAAAATGAATAGCCCAGGTTCACCCCGGACTGTAGCGCCAAAGAAAGGAAGAAGCTTTATTTTTTTTTAAGTTCAGTCAAAGTTTTAGGCAACGGATTTTATAATACAATAGTTTTGAATGAACGGCCTGTAATAAAAGTGTCTTTGCAGATTAATTTTATTGTTGTTACTGTTAAGAATGTTTTTGCTCTCAATTAAATTTAAAATGTTGAAAAGAAAATTGTGTGCAATAAAATATTTTTTTCTATTAGACTGAAAATATCAAATCATATCAAATAAATTGTTAAATAAAAATAAGTTCTTCTATTTAATATTATTAAAACGCGGTACAGACTACAATAATTTGTATTAGCACAAAATAATTTTCTAAGCGATAAGACATCCCAATCAATCAGAGTTGTATTTCTACAAAAGTGCTAATTAACTAGTCGAACGTTGCGCTGCCGATAGCACTTGTTGTCGTCGATGATGTTGACCGCGCCTTTGCTATTGATTATTTTCGAAGGCCGACTACTGAGTCGCTGCAGATCCACCAGTGTGTAAAAGGTATATAAAGGAATTGACCAATAATACGATTCCCTAAATCATTTTCATTTTTAAAAATTTCATAAGACTGTAAGATTTTTTATTGGATCAGGTTTGAATTCTTACAAAATGGAAACTGACTGGGCGGCCGCTTCGCAGCCGATAACATGGCGTCGTTGATAGTATGTTTGATCGGCTCTAAACATGGAATGTGATTACCGTGCAGAAATGTATTTCACTACAGTAATTACATTACGCCGTCTCAAAACTGTTATGTAATATAAATGTTGGCCGCCTATTTGAGGCTGCTCAACCGCCGCTGAACGAGTTTTCGTTCTGTTGTGTTTTTTCTACATATAATTTTTATTGGCTTTGAGGTGTGATGGTGTCTATATAAGGGGAATGTAGTGGCACATTAGATTTTTTGACACTCGCAGCAAAACTTATTGGTTTTTTTTATCAGAAAATCAAAAAATCCATAGAAGATCTTAAGACCTGTATGACAGTGTAAACTACTTCAAACTAAACAGAAATACATACATATCTTTTTAAATCATAAGGATAAATAATTAAAAATTTATTAGGTTTTAACATCGGCCTCTACATGAACCGGACTAAGTACAATGAGTGCTCAGTGTGACTTAGTTTCTCTGTAACAGTTTAGTTTTTGAGGCCATATTTTAAAAATTTTAGTGTTGGCGACAACCTCGTTCGTGGAGATTTTCAATCTTGCAAATATATTTTAAGCAAAATTTGAGAGCAGCACTTGCAGCATATTTTACAAGTGATTGGATTGGAAATACCAAATAGCTGCTCATGGCATTAATTGTGGGAAAGTAGTTTTTCTCCTTGGCACTAAAATTTCATATAATTCAAAACTTTTGTTCATAAGTAATACAAGTCTAAGAATAAATTTAGAGCGCCATAGTGCAGTGGCGAATCATTTCATGAATAATTTATTTAAACGCATATGTTTGTGGATATTTATGAAAATAATACAGATTTTTTGTAGTAAATCATACATGAAATAAAGGATTATGTTGTCACCAGTAGACATACAAACACACATATAAATGTACGAACATTGGGCATACGACCAAAATGTTATCCTGTATTACGTGCTGGCACCTGGAGTGTATATTAAGAAAGTGGGTCACTTGCGTGGGATTAAAAAATAACGTACTATTTTCAAGATATATCACAATCACCAAACTCTAACAGGCACCCTTTAGATAGAGAAAAATAAATACTTGTCGAGATCTTAGAAAGAAGGCAGTTAAAAATGCGGCATTATGTATAAAATCAATTAATAGTAATAGAAATAGAGAGAGGGGAATAGGAGTGGGCGAGAGAGTGAGAGAGAAATGTTAATTTTCACTAAATCAGAAAGCATTTTTACTGCAATTTTTTAAAAAGTTTTTCGAACAATTTGGAGAACTTTTTGTGCTACTTTTTTTATTTAAAGCTTTTTTCATAACATTTTTGGCTGATTATATTGTGCCCGGCGCCACCTCTCTTCCATATGAAGTATAAAAATCATTTTAAAGTGTTGGGAAATTTATGGCGGTTTCAAAGTTTAGCTATAAGAGAGTCCCAAAATATTATTTATTTTCCTTTTAATGCCTCTGGACAGGAGTTGGATGACTATATCATACAAACAATAAAAGTGCTTAAGCAAATGATGCACTTAATTTTTTTAATTGAATATGAAAAAAATTCTGTATTTGATTCTTATTATAACTGAAAAATTGATTTTGCACTTAAATATTTAATGTTGTATTTAGTGTTTCGTTCAGTTTTAAACTGAAAAATACTCGCATCCTTCAACTGGGCGCACAAGTAATTCTTATGGATTGCCATCAGAAGCTGCTCTGACTATTGAAATAACACCCTCTCCTTCTGCTATCTTGTAAGTTCCTTAATTCTATTGTCATGTTGTGTATAATTCCCCTGGTCTACAAATCTTACAAGGTTGTTGACCATCGAACAATTACTAAATTATCCTTTAGGACATACAAACTATCCTAATGGATAACTTTACACAACAAGCAGTTTTCCTCAAAGCCTTGTACAATTATAATAAATTCTAATTAAGAAAAACTTTTCTTTATTTCGATATAGAACTACATAAATTCTAAGCCTTAAAGAACGAAACCAATAAAAACATGCCAGCAACAACTACTACCACATTTCAATGGAACAAAAAAATATGGAAAAAAGGAAGGAAAATTTGAGCATAAAAGCCGACAACAACAACGCCATACAAATGCCGAAAAAATAGTTAAACTAAATGAAAAAATCCTTTATGCTGCTTTCGAAAGAGAAAAAAGCTTATTTCTATATAAGATGTGCATAAAACTGCATGTAACAATTGGAGAGAAACCCACAAACACACCACACAATATGCCGGGAAGATGGGGATGACGATGACGATGATGCAGCTGATGCTGTTCGCAAACTAAAAAATAAAAATAAATAAGAAAAACAAGGCAACTTCAGGATACAAAGAAGTTGCTGGCAAGATTTCATCTTTAACTATCAACGTCATTATTTCGAACGGTAGAGAACTTCACGTGATTATCTTTAACTTCGTTGCCGCATAGAAAAGAACAAATTCCCGAAAAAAAAATTACAAAAGCATCATAGAACAGAATGAATTCGGTGTTGGTTTGAAATTTTTGTTAAGGGATGTGCAGCGAGTTTGTTTGTAAGGGCGGTTTTCCAAGTTATGAAAAACACAGCCAAAGACCCTAAAATTTTCAGTCGACAGGCGATGTGCAATTAAACAGAATATGCCAAATTTGTAGCTGAAATTTAACTACGTGCGTAAATGGAAAACTAAATGAATGAAGCGCAGTGAGCAGGAGTAAAAGGAAGTAATAGAGCAAATTTTCACGAACTGTTTTCGTTATTAAATACATGCATAATTGCCTGACTGGCTTGAACAAAATGCAGCACTTAAGCAGATCACTTCTTTTTGCAATTCAATTCTCCAAACATATTCGTCCCTTACAAAAAAGTGACTTGACCAACCTGCCATAAAGCCTCGAACAAAATTTTATTCGCTTTCCCCATGAGGTCGTTAGCAACTCTGCAGCCCAAACTCAGTTAAATACTGAAGTTGTGCGATACTCAACGCAAACTAAATTTCAAGATTCGCGCGGCAAACGAGGCAGCTTCCTGGGAAGGAGCTCTTGAAGCTCCACAGGCCGCAGATCAGAATTACAATATCGATAATCAACGTTCATTGTCTCTTGGGAACCAAACCAAAGGGGCAAAACCTTTGGTTCATCTTCTTGAAACCTGTGCAGTGCTTTGGGTGAAGGAATATTCCCGACCTATGAATGAGGGGCAGCAAATGGCTGGAGGAAACGAGAGCATTAAATGATATATCGCATCTCCGTCCTTCCCGCTCTGCAATGTCAACACTTGATTTTTCTTTTTGTCTATTTCTCCTTTTTTGAGTGAGACTTTAAAGCAACAATTTATATATATCGACCAACTCAACCTGAAGGAGAATAAATTAATAATTAAATCGGCTTGCAAGTGCCAGAGCAAATAACAAAATGTCAAAAATTTTCAAAACCTTTTAAAACACTTTATCGAAGCTTTTTTCTAGGTTAAGTTCACAGTCTACTGTTTGGTCAGTGTTTAACTAAATTGCTTGTTATTGCAGACTACTCGGAGAAGAAAAGAAAATATAACAAGGAAGGCCTCATTGGCGATATTAATTTTTTTTACTCTAAACTCTTCGCTGCTACCATTTCTTCATTGTAGTGCTTGCGGTAGTCAGGCTACGACTCCATTTCTTTACAAATCTTTTTAAGAATTTTATATAGCCAAATGTATGTATTTAGGTTGTTTTGTTGAGGCGCTTTAAAATCCAGATAAAAGCCGTAGTTACAATCATATTTTAGTATTTTTCCTGCAGTGAACAGCAGCAAGAAAAACTACAATAAAAACCAATTTAGTTACGAACATTTTATTTTCAATAGAATTAAAATGAATTAACCAACAACGCAGCAGTTGCGCGCTTTCATATCGGATTTTCATATAATGAAATTCTTTTTTTTTTTTTGCTTTTGGAGAATAATAAAATTTAGACAGGCAGACAGACGGGCAGAGTATAAGAAGGCGTGCAAGTTACAAAAGAAAAAATATGTACAGCTGAATTCAATTGCATTAGAAGGGAAAAGCAACAACAACAAAAACGAATGCAGCCATCTCTAGTGACTGCACTGTTATGAAAAAAAGAAAATAGGGGTTGGAGTGCTGTGGTGGTGAAGATCATACATTATGGGATTCTACACGTGCGCATTAAGGAATTACATCAACTGCACTGACTGACATAATGATATTTAATTCGACAGAATTTAAAACGCTCGGACATAACAATGAACGATTTACTTAGTTTTTTCAAGCATAAATGGCAAAAGGAATATTAAGGGAACTGGATAAGTACGGCCCTCATTCTCGAAAATTCCACAAATCGAATTCGAAGTTTTTGCTCTAAATGAAAATTTTTTGTTCTTAAAGTTTCTTAGACAAATTGGCATA
Organism: Epicampocera succincta; assembly: GCA_932526305.1. Classification (NCBI taxonomy): domain Eukaryota; kingdom Metazoa; phylum Arthropoda; class Insecta; order Diptera; family Tachinidae; genus Epicampocera; species Epicampocera succincta. The sequence continues at coordinate 2,722,926 of OW052037.1, read as the reverse complement.
AATATTTAGACATAAAGAAAATCAATCCAAAACAGCTGTTTATAAGCGGTCCAACCGCTGCTCTACATTGAGCTTGATTTTCAAACGTTTTTTTGCACCTTAAATTTTAAGTTCTTCCGTAACTTTTTGTTAGAATTTTAGTTTACAAAGCATTGCAATGGTTCCAGTCAGCAACTGGCAAAGCCATGTTCTTCCAGAAACCAACCGTCAAGATTTTGAGATTTTATTCCCTTCCAAAACCCTTTACCGAATTCCGGACTATTTTCAATTTAGGAAACTAAATTTTAAATTTGTATATCGTTGCTGTTTTAATTTTTTCTTGAACTCGTTTCAATGACGCAGTAAAATATTATTTTTCTCGTTACCATCTTTGGTAATGCCGATATATTTGCAATAAATGCCAATAATGTCAACGGGTGTTAAAACTATAACGTCAACGGGACCAGAACCGAATAAGAAAAAAAGTTTCAAAGTAAAGAAAAGTTTCACCTTCTTCTCTAACGATAAATATTGCAATACCGTAAAGCATCTGATATATCTTTGTGAATGTATAAAATTACAAGCCTGCGACAGCCAAGAGCGCGAAAATGCAACAGTGCGAGCTATACCTCGCTAAAAATCGTACAAGTACAAAATGGCACTGCCGCAACGATGGAGGTGGGGCCGCATTAGCGGTGTAAACTATTCTGCCTCTGCTAAAAGTGTAGTTTCGCAACGGAACAAATAACGATGCCCAATTGCATTGGACGGTCTATGTCGGTCTTCACATTTTAAAAATTTATAGTTGTTACAAAATTTGGTTGTAGCAACCGCGATTGTGTTCTTGTCATGTGGGGACACAATTAGTCTCATAGACTGAATCGAAAAACTGCACTTACAAAATATGCCGAGTTAATGCACTTCTGTGCTTCATTTGCACCAAACTCGTGTCATTCGAATTGCCAATTTACAGGCAGCCTTACACGCTGCACAAAGCCAAAAAAAGACTCAAAAATAAATTTGCGAACTCTCGAATTTAGTCTATGAAAAAGGGAAGTAGACATCTAGTCGTGGATGTTCATGCAGTGACAAAAGCTGCCAAAGGCATTACAGAAATGCAGTTGTCACTACATTTGCAACATTTAACGCAATCATCGTCATTCCCACTTACACCCTTAAGCCAAAGACATTCAAATAATTTATGTGACAATTTTCTTACAATTTTGTTTGGTTTTTTTTTTTTTGTTAATAACAATTATTACATTTATTCGCAGTGAAGAAGAGCTTTCGGTTTATTTATTGTACATACATATATCTTTATTTTTTCCTTTTTGCTATTGAATACATAAGGAGAAATAAATTGTCTATTTAATTGAATTTTTACACTTGCATCTTACTCGTGTAAATCAGAAGTTACTCTTTAAATATATTATTTTCCGAACAGTGGCGCAACTATTTGAGGATCTGCCATTTTTGAGTATTCAAATTTGCTGCTGTTGTGAATGAAGACGCTCCCAGCTCAGCAGCAAGTGAGGAAAATATTTCGAAAGGAAGAAAATTTGTTTTGCAGAATTGGAAAAGTTTCTCACCATGTCGGTAGGAAATGTTGGGTGCGGTAGCAGAGTTTGCTCTGAAAGTGCTGAATTTTGTATTGAAGGACCCTGTACCACGCACTGCGATGATGACTTAATCATTTAAAGAAAACAAATTTTCTGTGTCTGTTGATTTCTCTTCAATAATCATGATAATTTTTCAGTTCTAATACCCTTTCATAGCACTTAAACAACTTGATATCGCCTACATTTCTGTTATTTACTTGTATAAATATTGTGTCCCAAAATACATTTCTCCCTGTTGTTCATTGCTCAATTTACAACTCAAGTCACGTATTTAAATATTGTAATGGAATCTAAACTGTAAGTGATTTAATCAACGTCCTGTGTTCTGAAAACCATAATGCGGCCAAAGTTGTTCTTTTGCATTCTATTTTTAGAAGTCCCTACTGTCTCTGATTTAGTTGGCTCACAACGCACTTTGCACAGTAATTAGAATGCGTTGTCGTTTGTTCTAAATATTGTCGTTTGCTTAGATTTACTACTTGAATAGTTGATAGGACGTGGGTTGCAGTAAGTAAATGCAGGAATATACTTTTCTTTTCTTTATTTTACCCGGCAGCATTTTGCTTTATTCAGTGGAATGCTGTTGAGATATTTGCCTAAGCACAGTTTTGATAGGGCAAATCCGGATATAGGTACAAGTACGTTCACACATATAGAGAAGTTATTAACTTTTGGAACAAATTTTGTGTGACTTTTTTGAAAAAACAGTGGTTGTACCATCAAAGTACAAGACCTGCTCTGAAGGCCAAGGTGCCACTATCGGCCCAAACAGCACAACCCGTGACAAGTTTTATCGTGTCACATCGAAACAGATTTGAAACAATTGCACAATTTTTTTTTTGTATAGTTCCTTCATCATCGCATAGTCCTTTTTATGGGTCATGTCACCAAAACTTAATAACGACAATAATCAGGATATGTCGCCCCATCATTGTTAATTGGGATATTAAAAAAAAAATTAACTGAAGTGCCCAGATTTCTTAATCGATGTTTCCCAAAAATTTTAAATAATACGTTAATGTTTAATAAGAAATTATTAAACATAATACTATTCATTTCTTAACAGATGTGTTCCAATCAGGGATGGCGAAGTCGGTACGATTGCAATATTTTGGTCACAGCAACTTGTTTTTCATAGCACTGACAAATAATGAAACTTTATTATCAAAAGAGAACCAATATGTTGGCCAAAAACTCATCGTTAGCGATGAGACACAAGACGTATATTAATAACCAAGATTGTCATATAATAGACGGTGTTAAACAAAAAGAGCCTGAGCAGGTGGCAACGCCAGCACAACAAGTTACTAGTCCTTCCCCTTTTAAAAGCGATTCTAATGAGGGCTACAACATCAATGCCGAACGCTACAATATTCGGAAACAGGATTGAACGATGTGGTATAACCATGGCCTTAAAATCAACATCACGGCAGTGTAGTCATTCCTCAAATTCAGCTGAATCCATTATTCAGAATTAAATCAATCAGATCCGTTCCACTGGGAGAAGTGGAGGCAGCCATTTGAACGATGTTTCGGCAACACCGATCTTATTGACAAACCATTTACAAGTTCTTTGTAGACTCTTTATATATATAAATATATTAGTTTAGAAACTTGTTCCAAAAAGCAGCGGACAAAATCTACTAACGGGGTGTGGCAAGCGACGACGATTGATTCGCCGATCCATTAATTACTATTTGAGAGAACATCACATTTCAAATATTGGACTACATTTCATTCACTTTGGAATCAAGTTATTTATATGAAAATATTTGCTTTCAACATGAAATCCTGTAAAATCAAAATTACATGCTAATGCAACAACATTAAGCCTACTTTGAATACTTTAAAGCAAATGCAACCGGTATTTGTACTGAAAATGTGTGGTTTTCTTATAAGATATTGGCTAGCAAGGATTTTTTTCCAGCACACGGCAATTCCATGAAAATCTTACCTATAATTTACTTAAGAAACCAAACCAAATTTCCTAAGGGAGCGCCACAATTCAAAAAAAGCCACAAACAAATAGAAATGAATAAATGTGACTACATTTTAGTTTTTTGCAGCAACAATTCTGTTTTTACACAAAAGCAACTTCGAGGAAACAAAGAAATGGAAACCCAATAACCAGCATTTACCAACTGAGGGAACAGAAGAGCGCAAAATATCTACAGCATCATGTGCCATAAAGGGGCGCTATCAAAATGCACATACGCTGGCGGCAGGCACAAACGTGTGTACAAAATGCAGGAGCTGTCATGTGCCACGCGATATGCTCCCCTTTTTCGCAATCTCTGCTTTGCCAGAGCAACAGCTACCCAGGAAAACAACTACTTCAACATGAAGGGCGCACTGTGTACTGGTGACGGCAAAATGAGGAAAAGGATTCACACTGAAAACAGTAAATGAAAAGAGCAAGAAGATAAAACAAAACTTAAAAAGTAGTAATTGATTTACTGTTAATTGATTTGATTTTTTCATGCTTGGAATATTAAAAAAGACGCGTTTTATTGCAATTGGAAACTTAATAAGTACGAGCTTTTTTCGCATATTTTCTTTCTTTCTTTCATTCTTGTTCTATGAAATTCGTGATATTGCAAGGATTTAAGTGCACTCTTGCATAGAATATAAATTATATCCTGCGACTGGAGAATAGAATACAACAAGAAATTGTGTGCCAGAGCTCTAACGGATGTTATTAGGAAATAGTTAAACTGTTAAATTGCCAAAGGTTACGAACAACGTACGTTAAGAGATTTTAAATGCGAGAATTGCTTAGACATGTTAAATAGTTCTCCAACGATAAATGTATACAATCTTGGAAAATTAGGTCAACAAAAAAAGTGATAAGTACAGTGTTTACTGCACACTTATGTATTTCGTTGAGGACATGCCAGGATGCGAAGAGCAGATGGGCAACTGAATGCACACAAATGAATTGCTATTGAAGGACGTGCCTGAAAGTTGATTTGGAATTGGCAGGACACATATTAAACTGTTGAAAATTTCATATATTTGTCTTGAGACGCAAATATAGATGTGACTCTTCTAATTAAAAATAAAACGATTGAATGGCGGAAAGTAAATTAAAAGCCAAATAACAATGATGATGATGTCAATATATCTGGGGACATTTGAACAAGCTTCTTCTTTCCAAGCCAACCAGCCATGTTCTGAAACTCAAATTTCGCAAACAAAATGCAGTTACGATCTTAAACCACAAAATTGTTGTGCTGGAAATTGCAATCACAAAAAATCTTGCTATATGAACCCGCAAGCAAATAATGAAGTGATTCCCAAGTGAATTAGTTTATATAATATAAATTGAAGCACACAAACAACGTTTAATGTGTTTTTATTTATTGTTTTTAAAAAAATTTATTATTTTGATCGATTTTCGAAACAAATATTTTCCCTTTGATTGCTGTCCTGCAATGTATTTACTTTGAAAGTAACGAAAAAAAATGTTACCAGACTCTTAGAAACATATATAGTAAAGAAACGCGCAATTTTCAGTACATGACGAAAGTAGATTTCCTATTTTGAAAAAATAAACTGAAAGTGATTGAACTGAATGGTCAATCAACTTTGCGGCAGAGAGTAAAAGCTGTTAAAGTGACTAGCAAAAGTCATTGTTTAGTGATCCTTTTGGGATCTCTTTTTTTCCTTCTAAAAGTAATAGTTTAGTTTAAAACTACGAGGACGGCTTAATAAGTCCGTGAGGTTATGAACTTCCCGCCTCTTAATTAAAATGGCAACACTGCTCCTGTCAACAGGCAACTGTCAGTTGACTCTTGTCTAAATTTGAACAAGCTGCGTCATTTAGTTTGTGTTTGGCAGCCGTCGACAGCAGACTAGAGCGCATTTTGAGGATAAAATGGAAAAAAGGAGTGGCCTGAGCTCATTAAGCATTATTTTTGCAGAAAAAACCATCACTCAAACCAAGGTTAAGCTTGATAGATATTATAGGGACTCTGCACAAATCTATTCCATGTCCGTACAAGCACGGAAGTTGCCGCATGTTTTGGAGGACCGGTTGAGCCCTCTATATAGGAATTTTTTTTATATATTCACGATTTTTTTTAACCGATCGGAGATTGGAGGCGAAAGAGATTGTGGAACCCGTAGGCATCTCACATGGCCCAGTGGTTTCAATTTTGAATGATCACTTGGGTATGAGAAAGATTTCCGCAAAATGACACAAATCCATGAATTAGACTACGAATTGCTCCCTCATCCTCACCGAGTGACTACTTCTTAAAATGTTATATTTGCTATAAAAATGGTCTTGTATCGAGAGACACCATTTTGTCAAATGTCTACAGGTATGTAGATCAATTTGTTTTTTACACGTCCTGATATCAGAGATCTGAAATATTCAAATAAGAATAAAGTAAATAACATAAAAAAGGAGTTTTACTTATTTCCTTTGCCCAAGACCTAGAGCCTAAAAATTTATACAAGTAAATTATTTACATTAAATGTACAACACATTTCGCTTTGAAACCAAAAAAAATTATTTATATAACATATCGTTAGCTGAAATATAACAGATCTATAACATCCAGGTCATCGGCAACTTTTACTCTCTTATAAAAAAATGCAATATTTTGTAGGCGAAAATCAAAGGTCCTTAACTAGTTGCCCTCTCCGTGACACGTTATTATTTTGCATAAAAATGTTAGTTATGTGGTTTTGCACTTCAGCTGACGATATACGATTTCTGTATGTCCTTGTCATTATATTATGCTCTAAAAGGGACTATTACTGCAATTTTGCACAGTTTTCAAATATGTTTTGCCATGTGGAAATTATAGCGGGTAAATATTTGGTTTTTGTTAAATGTTCGCGAAATGTCAAAACACAAAATTTAAAAAACTTGAAAAAATTCTCGTTATGGCTTTAACGAATTCGCCTTAAAAATAGATGCTGACTTTTTATGTTTTGAAAATTGCCGCAGTTACAATTTAATGTCTCTTCTAGTCTTATTTGAAAACCACTTCCGGCAGTTTTCTTGTTCACTTTCTTTGCTTGTCTTTATCGCTGGGATCACTTGAAAAGGTACAACTTTTCCTGAAAATTACTTTCACTTGTACACTTTGAACCGAAATTGTTCCTGGCTATAATTGTGCAGAATATTGTCTGTGCTGCTCTTGTTGTTTTCGCCATTTTAATTGTTTTTAATGAATTCTAGCGATTTTATATTGTTCACCCGCCCCACCCTACCCCACACTCCTGCCAAAACACTTACATAAAAGTTCGCTTAAGTTGCCACTCTGTTTATAGTTTTCGAAGCAAAAACTATGAACAAAGTTTCATTTCATTTTTCAATTATTCAATAATGGCGAGTGAAAGCAAGTGATAGAGGAAAGTTCTTCTTATTTTCCTATTTACCCAATTTATTTTACTGCTTTTTTGTTTTTGCAACGTTAAGTGTGAAGTAATTTTTCTTGATAATTGAAAATCAATTTGTTTGCCCGAAAAACTTTTAAAGTGCGATTTTTATACTTTCTTGTATTCTTGAAAATGTTAATTGAAATGAAGATGCTTATAAAATCGGCAGCAGCATTTTAATAGAAAGTGAGTTTGGCCTTGAAACTCAACCCCAATTAGGATGGAAGGATAAAAAGCTTTTAAAGCTTTTGGCATTAATAAATTAGAAATATTGTAGTTGAGCACTTAAGGAATAAATTTTTAAACTGATCAAAAATCCCAACAACTTTTAAGAGCAAATTGTTTCGAGTTGAGTGGAAAAAGGCTTAGAAATTTTAAGGCTTCTGATTTCTTATGTCTTCACTGGGGCAAATTGATTACCAAAGATTTAAGGCAGCTTAAAAAATATGTACATACATATTGTTGCATGCAGTTAACACGTGCGCAGTTACGAGTATCATGCCACCACCATCCGTGTTATTATCGCAGTTGCCACGCAATAAGATCTTTCCAAAAACAATAGCAAACCTGAAACACATCAGCAGAGCAATATCAATGATATTACAAGCAAGTATTTGCTGAAGGATTATAAAAATGCTGTTCCAGAGATGTCCCAACACACGAAACAGAGACGGTAGAAAATAGATGGTAACACTTTAAATACGTACGTGAAAAAGTACCATGAAATTCTATACGTAGTTTTTTTGCATAAAACCAAAACAAATTAAAACAACTGTTCTATTAGTCTAGTTAAAAATGCAACTCTGGTAGACAGCGATTTTTAAGAAACTTAACAAAATAAAGGAAACCGCGCACTGTCAATGTCTCCTTATATACATATTATTTCCGTACTCTACATTCCAAGTCTACGGTGTTCCAGTTTTATGAGAGTTATTCGGGAGAAAAACATGCTTCTTCTTGCAAAAATTGCCCATTCATTTTCTTTGGTTAGATTGGTAAGATTATGAAACAGTCAGCTGTTTGAAATACGATGACGATGTCTATTCAAAAAATGCACTTTTTGATATGCCGCTCCCTCAGCGATTCGGTCCTTTCATGGTTGTCTTTAAATTTGCGAACAGAAAAGAGTCACAAGAAGCCAAATTTGGTGAATACAGTGGGTGACTCATGATGGTATGGCAACAAAATTAACGAGTGAGCAGTTGCATTATCGTGATCCAAAGTTGTTTTGGTTTTTTTTGTTTATATCATTATAATCTTCATATAAATATGGCAAAATTGAAATTGATGCCTCAGCGCAAATAAGGCTTTGGAAAGGTACTTCGCAACATTAAGTATTTTTCCACAATATCGGACTTTTTCTTCTGATCGACCGCACGACCACGTCACAAAAACTCCATAACAATTTACACTTCCTCAAAACCTTCTTCGTCTGTTTGTGGTACTGAGGCGTCTAGGGCTGACGTCGTCTTTCATATCTGCTCAACCGCTTGCAAACACTTTTCTGATCCAGAGTACAATTGCCGTATGGCTGTTAACACTTTATGTGCTTTTGAGCACTTAATTCCTTTATTTAGCCAAATCTTATGCAAAATCGTCATAAATTTCATCATCTTCATTTTCTAAAATTGCAACTATTTCTTCGAGTCTTAAATACTTTCTTCAGGGCACTTTTAAAAATAAAAACTAACTAATTTCGGACTTCGGCAGCAAAACTGAGGTCGTGTCAAAAAAGTTTATTGATGTACAGCACTAATCAATATGAGATATATAGGGAATTCCCCGTATTACAAGTAGAATCTTATGCGAAATATACACAGCAGTGTTTTGTGCTACTCTACTTTGGGGCATTCCTGCCCTGATTCATGCCCAACGACATATCACTCTGCTCTCGTTGACATGTTCTGCGACTTCTCTTGTTGCCAATGCCAACTTCAAGGCTTTGAGATTATTCTTTTTGAACTTAAAACAAACATTTTTGGCCAACATGCCCAAGGCTTTGCAATTATGGACATCGCTGATCTCCACTCATCGTCAGCACTTGTGGTTTATTCTATTGGCAGACAAAAACAAAAAACAAGATACTTAACAAATTACGGACTGTTATACCAAAGGACGTTCTTAGCATGTGTGTATTTCAATGGTATTAAAATTCCTTTTCATTCGATAACCGCCAGGATACGAGGAACAAAGAACTGCTTTAAACAAAGAGCTTTAGTTTTTAGAAAAGTTCCAAGAAGAGCTTTATCAATTTTATTGTTTTAAAAATACCAAGTATTTTTGTGTAGTTTAGAGGGACTCAAATTTCAAAAATTCTTTTCAAATAATGAATAGCTGGGGGGCAAAAAGAACTGCAAATATGTATGTACTCATGGTGTTTGTGTACTTTTCACTAAAATGAAAGCAAAGTTGAGGAATGAATAATGATTAAATGCTTAAAAGTAAATTATGTTTGTGTGTATTTAGAGCTGCCACCTGTTGTTTCCAGTCTGGGCCCTGTTTAGATTAGTACCACTATTTGTTATACTTTTCTCTGCAATGTGGTTCTCTACTGCATTGAGGATACATGTCCCATGTTCGCAGAGTTTAGCCGAGAGAAACAAGAAATGAGCAAGGAGCTGCCGTTGGCCGCTACATTGAATGGCGAGTGCTGAAGAGGCACGCTGACTCAATTTTTGTTTCTCAGAATTAATCAGCTGAACATCACCCACATCACATCACATTTATTGCAAAATCAATTTTTTGATAGCTTTGCTTCTCCAAGTGATTCTGTTCCCCGACTGCCTCATTCGTGCGGCTTAATGCCTCTGCCAGCAGCCTCTTCCTCTTGGAAGCCAATATTCAAACCACCAGGTTTATATGGAAAAGTAGTCAAAAATTGGACTGAAACATGTAACTCGTAGCTGCAGCGGACATATGCCGGAAATCATATTGTATTTAAAAAAGAAACTCCATAAAATTATCCACCAGATTATAATAAAATAGATTTCAATCCTATAATTTTTCGATTCTACAATATATTATCACTTACCTCTTAGAAAACGCTTTAAATAATTACTGCTGCAGTTTTAACGTCTTTCAGCCTTCGACAGCCCGCTGTGTGCATTTTTCTACCATCAGGATGTATTAAGCGTTTGCGAGGCATAAATGTTGAGTAGTTTTGCTTCGGCTGTCATAACTCAGTCTGCGGCCGCTCACAGTGAACAAACCGAAACCAAAAATGCTTTCAATTATGCAGTCTCATACATGTATTCGGTTTTGGTCACCCTTCTTTTTTGTTATGGCTTCAGCGCAAAGGAAATGCGTTTCAATTTCCGCTTTATAATGAAAAAATTCAACAAAAATCATAACGAAATCCTTTCAGTGCGTGGCGGCATTAATAAGGGATTACTTTGGAAAAGAAAAGAAAGTGAAATATGACTATTTATATTAACGTTCAACTCATTTAAAAGAATAATTTAATTTTTTTTTTGTTTTTGTATATTGGAAATTTGATAGATTTCGTTTTTAAGTTCAGAATATGAAAAGTCTGAAAACTTGCTTTGTCTTATTATCCGGTGCGTGCTTGAATAAATGTTTATTAATACCTTTCCAAAGGAACACGGAATTAGTACCCTCTTATCCAACCAACTTTATTAATGTTCTCAAGGCTGTAGGCGCGTGTTTGGCGCGTGTTGCATGCAAATTTGGCCGTATGATGATGCTCTAAATTTTTGTCTATCCACTTGGGCGTAGTGCTGCTTTCGTAAATAAAGTTATTAAATTTAATATTTGTTTAAAGCTCTCTCTCTCTCTCACCAATTTGCAATTTTTCATAAATTAATTATAATTTTATTTTGTGTTCTTTATGGTAATTTTTGTAAACATGTGTCGGTGCAGCTGGGATTTACCTCAATACAAATGTTTACTACAGGATGGGTCTTGGAGCCCAGCTGTCTGAGTGATTGATGAGCAGGTCGCTTCTTCAGACCAAAAGTGCGCTGGTTTATTTGAAATTGAATTGGTTATAAAATCTCTAGCAATTAAATCAACAGCGGCGTTATGGATATATTATGGTAAAAAAAATAGAAGATGTGTTGCTCTGGATCAGAGTTAAGAATTTTGAATACAGATTGTAATACTGATTTACATCAGCTAATTGAATGGTGGGGCTGTTCCACTTGCTCGGCACAAACAATTAATGAAAATAGGGCCAAGGATTACACATCAGGAATTAACAAAACCATTTCTACAACGTTTAAAGTGTCAAGGCGTACCGGGGGTATATTGGAACCCTTTCTGCCAATTAAACTTTTATTGGAGGTTTCTAAAAGGCCTGCATAAACGAAGGCATGATCTTTCACCTTTCACCAAAAACCACTCATTTTTAGAAACTCAAGCAACTCATTTTGTGAAACAGTGACGGGGTAATGTTTTCATTGCATAATTTTTTGCAACACAAATTAAATGCAGAGTTGTATTTTTCTACATTGAGACTAATTTTATGGTTTGAAATGCAAAATCGGAGAGAAGTCATGGCCGGTCGGTTCCGCGTTAATTTTAAGGAAAATATAGGCAGAATTGGTGTTTGATATTGGGAGTCCGAACAGGATCTTTTTAAATGTTATAATGGACAGACATCAAATATATACATATAAATAAAACATGATTAACGCTTATTTTTCAATATGATTAACCAATATTTTTTTTGGACGGAATTGGGCGACGTAGATGCCAAAATGTCGCTATTCACATTCTCACATCTCACCATCAAGTTCGAACAATTTAGTTCAGTAAAATTATTTGATATGAGAATATCTTAAGTCGTAGGTCCTCAACGACTTCAGTTTCACTAGTCATTTCGCATGAAATTCATTCAGTAAAACTGCGGCAGGCATTTGCACGATGTTATATTTCGTGCATAACCGCAACACACTTTATTTCTGGTCTGAGTATAACATTTTGAAGTACAAAAGAAATCCAAAATATATTTCATAAGTAATACAAACATTCAGATCCCAACTGGCTGTTCATACCTTTTTGTTATCTCCCACAGCAGTCAACCTTTCACTTTTTTAACTTCTCAAAAATCCCTTTTTTCACAATAGTTTTAACGCTTTCCCATGAAATTTGCTCAGCCTCAGATCGTAAAGGATGTTCGTTCCCTTATCGAAACAATTCAATTAATTGTGGGTGGGTGAACAACACATTGAAATTGATAACTTAATTTAAAAACTGGCGTAATGCAGTTGCAAACAGACTTGGTGCAATGAAACATGCCACAAACCAGGACCCAAAAGATGAGAACAAAGTCCCATTAAACAAACATTTCCCACGCATTAAACCACAATCGAGAAAAATAACTGGAAATAATTACAATTGAAGTTGCTAAAGTTGTTTAGGAAAAGTGAAAAGGGAAGTAACAACTGTTGAAGACAGGATGGCTGAAATGCAATTTCTATTCTTTTTCCTCTGAATTCTCAGCTCTAGAAATTTGTACAAAACAAATTAAAAATTAAAGTAACATTCGCATACAGTTTTTCCCAAATGCTAAAGCAAACATTTGCTTTTCTATGGAAGTGTGTTTGCGTAATAAATGTTATAGAAAATAATTGCTACGTAACGTAAGTCAACCTTATAACAGCAACAGCAACAACAACAACAATAACAAATAACGGATAATGTAAAAAAGCTACAATTATTATTAAAGCATAGTACTGCAACGGATGAGCAGCAACAGTGGTTGCTGGCTGCAAAAGTATAGAGTTTACTCCCTAAGGACATGCTGCACTGTGCACATCCTTTTTGTTATGAATTTGTTTCCCTGTTTTTTCTCTTTTTGTTATTGCAGTGTGTATTTTCAAAATGAGATGTTAGAAAAATATTTTTATTAAATCTGCAACACAGCAGGGCAGAAATCAGGTTACGGTGAAAATAAAGCAGTTTGTAGTTTCATAATTTTTTTTATTTGCGTCGCCGTGTTTGTGGTACACGGACACACATGAATTAAAGTGGCTGAAGGATGTCTGATAGTGCGTTTTTACGAAAGAAAATGCGCACGACAATTGATCTGTGCCGCAATCAGCAAAGTTCGCGCCTACATTCATAATTTACAGATCGCATAGGAGCATAAATGTTTAGTTCAAAGATAATACAGAGAAATATAAACGCTTAATCTGACAGTGGGAAGTTGACTTGGTCACATCTAAATAAACGCTGATTGTTTCGGATCAACAACCGATCTACAGCAAAGCAAAACTGATCTGCAGCAATCAAACGGAACCAACACTCCACAGCTTAACAAAGTTTGATCAGAGTCAATAATGAGCAATTCTGTTGGCTTGCCAATCTATGGGTGAAATTGTCTATGGTCTTCCATAGGCCCAGTGCAGCCTGCAGAGCATCTGCAAACACACCGGAAATTCCCTAGGCTGCTGAATATTCAAACCACGCGAGATTGGCAAATGGAAATTCATTAAGAACATAATTTTATAAACTTACTCACTCACTGAAGCAGGATGCAAGACTACAGCGCCTCGAAGATAGACTATGGCAGTGATTTACGTCAGCACCTGCCAGTCAGAGTGCCAGGGGCATTCTGGGGTATGTTGGTCCCCGTTCGCCCATTTCGCCGCTGCCCACGTTTTCAAAAGATCCTGCTTAACCGAAGTTATATATACATGAACTGCCCCTGCCCAACAGTAATCATGCAACCCCCATCGTGGTTTTGATTGCCAAGTTCGCTGGAAAACCAGTGACCATCACAACTTTGAAGGCCACAAATTAGAAGCTGATGAATAAATATTTAAATATTTTTGAAGAAAAACTTAAACTCACAATATTTTTCTCTACTAGTTTTTAGAGCTTTTTTAGGCTAAACCTGCAACACTGACTTAAGGCCCCTTAATTCAGTATTTTCAGGACTCAACATTTTGGCCACAAGCTGTTTCTATAACTAATTTCGGCTTTCGCTAAATCTTATCAGGCAGTTTCTGTTACTAATATTTTTGTTTAGGGTGTTTTTTGCCCTCTCTTTTGCGTTCTAGTTTTTTTTTGTTTTGTTCGTTTTCGTTTTTGTTATTTTTTTTAATTTCCTTTCTATTTGTTCGTGATTATAAAATTATACCCACTTGAGTTGAAATGCGTTTTAGGTAACAAAAAAAAAGAGTGCATGCGTTAATGCGTAAGTCTATCATCCTGCGACAGCTTAACGAGCTGCGCTAAAAAGCAAATAGGTAGCTATAGTTTTTGTTCCTGCTGTTCATTCATTTGTACTCATTTTAAGTGCCAGGATTTGTAAAAGCGTTAAGTGCCTTTGATGTTTGGAAAAAATCTCGAACTTCTGGTTTTTCTCACACACATTTCAGACAATGCGAAATGAAAAAAGAAGAACTGCCTTAAACGCTGTCATAAGCATATTGAGTTGTAGCAGTACAACAGCGTGGCAAAGGTTGGATATTAAAAATTAAGACATCCTGATGTGCTAAATAAATTATACGCAGATAATCTGGTTTCTTTTCTCTAAAAACAAAAACAAAAAAATTGGTTCGGTGTTTGTTTTTGTCTTGCTGCGGTAACCGAGAAAATGAGAAAAAATATGCGGTTTCTTAGGGAATGAATTAAGGGTGGGATAAAGTTATTAAATTCACTTATTTCAGGTACTCCGTTTTCGTTTTTATTTTCACGTACAACGTTATCCGTTTCTAAGCAGTTCATTCTGAAGTCGGAATTTTTTCATGAACAACAAAATAATTTGCCTATTACATGTATATATCGTTAGCCGAAACCACGTAACGCATTCCGAAAGCAATTTTTTATGGGAAAATCTAACGTAATTTACAACATACATTTATTATCATTTTATTGCTAATAGGGGACATGTTAGTTACACGGTTTTGCATTTCAACTGGCGATGTGTATGTATGTCGTTATGATGGAAATAACTTTAAAATGCACGAGTTGCCAATAATTATTATTCAGGCGTTGTTACTTGTAATACAGAGTGAGATGAGTGTTTTATTTGTTGTTATTCAAAGTCTTTTTTAATTTCAGTGGCATTTAGTTTTTTAATTGATATGATTAAATTCTTGTCTATGTCAAGTTAAGTTCTTAATAAGGCCAAACAAAAACTTTAATTGAAGTATTATATTCTCGTACAAAAGAACATTTTAACACAACTTCCATCAAATCTATTTCGCAGTACTCAAACTCTACATAAAATGCTTTCACATACATAAATATGTAAATTAGTTTGGAAATTTTAAATTGGAAGATCAATGATTCCAGGGTTAGAGATTTGTTGAAATGGTTTGCAAACAATCCTTCTTCTCATCTTTATATAGATTTTGTCTTCTTTCTTATCACTTTTATTATTTCCTTTTGATTTTTAATTGAAGTCCAGCCACAAACAATAATTATCTATCAATTGGTTAAGCAAAGTTTTGTTAGTCGTGACAATAAAAAGTTTCAACTCTAAACTCTCATTCGTTTAATGGGTTAAACATAATTATACTTACCACAATCTTACTATTATTTGATGTACACTAAGAACTTTTAAAGGCTATATATTAATTAATAAGAATTTTGTCAATGGCTGCGTTCAATAGCCATCACATGACCAGCTGTTCTACATAAACAATTATGAATAGAAGAAGCGCAACAAACTTATGACGCTAAAAATGAGAGCAAAACACATCTGTTAAAGTGATCGAAACTACTTAAAAATGTGTACCTGTACACAAGAGTTACGTCTTATGAAAGCGATCATATTATGTTTGTAATGAACACAACTAAACGTGCTGCTAACAAAGATAATATTGTTGCTACAACAATTTTTAAAATGCATGTGATTTTATATTAATTTTTGCGACAATAAGTAAATAAAAAAAGGATATTCGAAGAATCTTTAATATTTCAAATTTCTCACATTCAAATGAAGTGAAAATGAAAATATTTTCTTTTAACCAGAAACCAGGTTAAATAAACATGAAACTGTAACGAAATCAATTCATTTGTTGCACATTTGTAGAAAGTAACAAATATCTTTCTTGTCAAGCCGGCTAAATATAAAAATGAACTCAATTTTCTTTATTTTTAAGGACATTGATTAATTTATAAAACAGTTTGTTTATTTACAATAATAGAATACATGTGTTTATAAAATTAAAAGCTGAGCACAGCGGTTTTTTATACTGCTGCTAATGGCTGGCCTTCACTTTAAGTCCTGGCTAATTATTCCCTCCTTTTTAATCGAAATAACTTATATTATATTAATTAATTGAAATAATAAAAAAGGACAATTAAAAATGCTCACAGTTTGCATAAATATTATTAAAATTTATGTTCTAAGAAATCTGCCAAAAGCCCTCAAGGAAGCAAAATCAAATTAAAAACGAACTTACACACATATATAAATATATAGATATAGATATATATATATATATATATATATATATATATATATATATATATATATATATATATGTGTGTGTGAATATGTGAATATTATCATGAAATAAACCGTAGGTGGCAATAACAAACGTCAGACATCAAAGGTAATAATTTTCCACCGTTTTTCAATATGTTTTTTGTGTGTTTCATGCTGCCTTTTTCAGGGTTTTCTTTATAGAAAATATCTACCTTCAGCCCAGCAATGTTTTCTACCTCCATATAACAAATATACGCATAAAAAATGGCAGCACGCGTATACTGAGACACATGTGTATGTCCCCCAAAAATTGGAATTTTGATGCTAAAAAATTTGCTATACACAAATTTTTATTTTGCTTTTGTCGCCATAAAACAGCAGCAGTTTTTTATTCCTCAAGCCGGGGCAAACATGAAAACAAAGTAAGTACAAACTGGTAGCGTGTTGTTGCACAATGGGAGATTTTGCTAAAAATCTTATATGAAGATAGTTTCAGGTGAATTAAATTAATAAAAAAAAAATTATGTGATTCCATTCAGAAAAGTTTTCGAAAGAAGGCAACGCCAAGTTATTAAATAAATTTTAAAATAAAAAATTTCATAAATTATAAAAAAACCGTTTACCCTAGAAAATTAGCTTTAAAAATTTATTAAAGAAACATTAAATAAAATAATATTAAAGAAAACAAATCACACACTGTATAGACTTTTACATTTTTCGAATATATTTTATAAATAAATTTTGTGGCACTTAAAACAAAATTAATTGGTTTTGACGCCCTCGAAACATGGCACTTTTTCGCCTTTTTGGCTGAGTCGTTCCACATTAAGTCACAAGCGGTTCTCCAATCAATGATTTCGTCAAATTGGCTGACATCTCTTTGACGTGAGGTTTGATAAAAGATATCCCTACTCCTTTCATAAAATCAGTAGCAACAAGAGTAAACAGAATTACGTAACAGGTTGTGCTCGACGTAGTGCGACACTTCTCAAGATGCCAGCAAGAGCTGAGAATTCTCGGATTTTTACAGAATATAAAATAAAGGTTGCGGCATTAAGGGTTAAAGTGTTAAGTTTTATTTTCTGAGTTTGCAGTTAAGTTCCTTTTAAAATAATAAAAAAAAGAAACCAACTTTGCGATACCGAATTCCCTATTCCTTTCAACTCGAATAGTAATAAGCAAATACTGGAATGAGCTGTTCTCAGCAAAATCGCGTGTTAAAACATATTTTTTATACCTGATGCATCTGTTTTCAGGTAAAATTCAACCGAAACAGAGTTTTCACACCCCAAAGTTAAAATCTAATTTTTTATTGTACTTTAAAATCATAAACAGCTGATTTTGTATTTGTCATAAATTTAGTAAAATCAGTGTCCTGTCGAAAAATATTTCACATGAAACAGAGAAATTGTAAGATTCGTTTCGCACATAAAATTCCTTTTAGTAAAAACTGTCTGTTAGTTGAGCTTTTTAGAGGTAATTGATTGCAATTAAAGGTGTTTCTCTGATAAAATTCTGCGCGATACTTCAAACCCACAAATGTTTTTACGGATTTATAACAACTTGAATCCCAAAAATGTATTGTATAAAATAAAAACTTGTTACAACTTTATTAATCCAATTAATGGTATATGGCTTTAATTAATTTATTAAATTATTAAAATTTATTAATAATAAAAATAATTATTTATGTATATCACTGGTTTGAATGTTTATTAATTTCTTTATTTGCTACATTTATTTTAACTTGTAATTAGTTTTGGCTTTGCACTTTTGATTTTCTTATTATTATTTGCTTTTTGGCAGCTGCTTAATGGAGATGTGCCAAGAAAAATGCTGCTTTTCACTAATCGCGGAATTTTGGGCTTTTTTGTTTTACGGTTCGATGCTAAAATCGGAATAATTATATAAAAAAAATTATTTATTTTTCTTTTATAAATAATGAATCGATTAAAAGTTAGTAACAGTGGCGAAAGCGTCCACAACAAACGAAAAGGTAAAACTTTTAACAGCCTCAGCCACTTGCTATGAAGGGTATTAAAAGCGAAAAAAAAAACATAAAAACCCTCTTCATGATGTGCTCTGAAAATCAACAAACAATTTATGAACCGTATGCACGATATACACCACATTATATGCAGTAAAACTTTTTTTACTTTTGCCAACAAAAACCATCAAACGAACGCCAACAACAAAAATTGAAATGAGCAGAAAACATTGTCACAATTTGGCCAAACTTTGTATGAAACAGTTTGAATTTACCAAAATAAACATTTCGTGGTTGACGAAGAAAAAATCCAAACGGAGTCAAAACAGTTTGTAATTTAGTGCGAAAAATTTATACGTATTTACACATGTAAAGACATCAAAGTATATAAAATTGGGTACTAAATGTTTCATTTATGAGCTGGGTATAAGAGAAGAGGACGAGATGTAGCGGCAGACACAAGGCTGTGACTAAAATTGTTCAACAAACTTTTGCCTCAAAGTGAAAAGCTTTCCGCTTAAAGTCAATGAGAGGAGAAAAAAAAAGTTGGCAGACACTGTATTTAATAATCGGGTTGTTGCGACGTTTTTTCAGCAAATGCGCATTTTATTTTATGTTATAATTATGGAGATGATTGAATAATAGGGAAGGGATTTGGCCCAAAACGTCGTTTCTTAGTGCTTCGTGTTGCGCTCTCTCCGTTTCGGTACTTTTTGGTCAAACCAATCGTAAGACAATGAATAAATAATAGTGACGTCTGGTCCAAAAAGGTCCTTCGCACTGCGACCATCGTTGATCTATATGGCTTCCTGTTCCCTTCAACCACACCAGCTCCTTCAATGGAAATGCTACCAAGTCCAGGTCAACAGAATATAGGCATGAAGTAGCCTGTATCCGCTGTGTTCCAATGCCGTGCAGTTGGTAATCAAGTGATCCATTGACACCTCCCACACACCGCCGAATCTGCATGTGTTTGTGTTGGATATGCCCATTTGTATTGGCGTATTTGTATTAAAACTTCAACTCTATAGACTATTTACAACGACTTTGTCCTGCGAGTTAGTACCAATAGTTCTCTCAGGCGACGTTATTCACTAGACCAAGATTTATTCCATGTTCTTCTGCTGCTGAGAAATTTTTGTTCAGCTCTCATTTGAACTGTATTCATATGAAACTCCTGCTTTAAAGTTTAAGTGTTTGTTAAGGATAGGACTATCTTCCTTGTTTCTTCTTCCTGCCATTTGATGACAACTGAGCACGAACTGCTTATACATGAATCGAACTAAACTTTCCCAGGTTTGTTTCCTCCTACCTCGACAGACCCAAAAATCTCGCAGCATAAGCTTCATAGTTTGGGCGGGAACCAAACGAGTAAAAGCGTCATTAAAATAGTGTTTTTTGCTTATCACGCAATTTTAGCGTTTTACATGAAATTCTTATGAGCTGATTGTCAGTACAATTCAATTTCCCCGCTCGTGAGCTCAAGCAGATTAAGTCGAATGCGTCGTAGTAACCTTCGCATTTCTTTGCCAGTTAATATGGCCATAATAAATGTATACGTTTTCTTCCATAATTATCTCGAATAGTTTTCCTTAATTAATTTACTTAAATAAGCATTAGAAACGAAACTTAAACACTTTTTATTACGCACCTCTTGTTCTACTGGTGGTCTTTCCACAAAACGCCTTAAGCCATTCGCTGTCTCCTTAACACCTGTTACTTAAATTCTTTTCCCACATCTTCGTGCTGCCTTTAAAAACCGCAAGAAAATTAAAAATTTTCTTAATTTAACGACCGAAAGGCTACCAAAAAGAAAACCTCACACCACAGGTGGTTGTTTTACTTGAACAGTAAAAGAAAAACGACAAGACAAGACAAGTCCCCACCAAACCGCAAGAATGAGCTGGGACAGCAAATGAAGCCCACCACTATAAAATAAATTAAAAATAAATAACAGAGAAGCAAAACGAAAAAAGAGCAGAAACTAAAATTAGCCGACAATTTAAAATAAACATAGAAATGAAGCATAAAAATCAAGAAAAAGATAAAAAGCCACAAACTACAAGGGCCACCAAACACGAAATTCCAAACAGTGAAGGTAATAAATTTTCCAAAGAACTACTTACATGAATGTGGAAAGAGCAAATCGAAAAAAACACGACATCGAAAGCGTCACAGAGGAAGACAATAAAGGAAAATTACGGTCTTATAAGAATTTATAAGATCTGGAGAAAAGCACTCATTGGCTGAAAGTAATTTATATACGAAATTGACATTAAGTTATTAAAGTGAAACATTAAAATATGTTGGATTAGTTCGAAGTTAATTTTGCTCTAAAGGTGCCTTTACACGGTGTTTAGCAAAATATGTTGCAAGTATTTGTCAGCTGGCTGATAAGAGGGGTACTAAATCATAAAATTTTGGTGGTGAAATCGTTAAAGCTGTTTGCTAAAAACGTAAAAGAAACGCGAACTTATAAGAGAGTATGAGACTTTTATCTAATTGACTCTTTAGCATTATTAACTCTAATCAATCTTTTTTATTTGGTTTAAAAGTTATAAAAGATGTCGCAAGCCTGCACTCTTCAAAATCGTCAGTTTTATGATATCGTCAAATCGTCCAAATGCGGATTTCAGCACCTAAAATCCTCAAAATGACGTTAAATTGGAGGTGTCAAAATAGTCAGATTATTTGACTGCCGGCAGAAATGCTACTAGATCAACTTTTCACGAAATCCAATATAAATCTTAAGACTTATATAAGCTGCTCTCAAGCTGTACTACGATCAAGGTGAACCAAAATGGTCCACTGAATACATTCTGATTTCAAACGAACATTTTTCTCTCCGACAGAAATATTTGACAGATTTTAACATTTGTAATACCGTGTAAAAGCACCTTCAGCATGAGTAGAATAACTTTCTCCACGAGTATTTTAGTTAAGATATTTTTAATAACATTTGCAGTAATGTAATAATGAAAGTATTGAAATTCTTTATTGACCAACCAAATGAGTATTCAAACTGTACATCATATTCACTCCTACCCCAAAAAAAAAATTCCTTTTTTCATCATTATAGAACCCTAATGACCAAAATAATTACAAACTCTTGAGTTATTAACCTGCCATCAGCCAAGACCTCCAACCTCCAACAACAGAACATGAGGACGTTCAGAAGGAAATTGGAAAACATGTTTCAAATTGTAATTATTTTGAGTTTAAGAAGAAAAAAGAAAAAGACATGTTAAGTCATTTGCTCGTTTATATGTACGCAAGAAGACACTAATAACTTATGAGTTCATGTTTAACGTTAATCAGGGAAGGTGCTCGTACTTCGATCAAGACATTTGGAAATAGAGGTGACTCTCGGTAGCTGGAAATTCGAGGGATCTGCTAAAATTTTGAAATATCGAGACTTTAAAGTATTAAGATGCAGATAAACAAGAATGGAACTAAAATTTCTGATTTCTTATCTGGAACCTTCTTACAGTTATAATGTGAATGTGTACATTTTAAATTCTGGTGCATCCTGACTGAAGACGTAAGCTGAGGGCGTAGTTCCATTTAGCCGATCCATTTAGAAGAATGTGCAGACAAATTTTATAAATTTTATCAAACTAAAGGATTTGCCTCAAAAGCTTTGCAAGGTAAGAGGTCCTTCTGAAGAACCTGTAATATATATTTACGTATTCAAGAATCATACGTCATCGGTAGAATAACATTTTGCCATTTACGTGGGCAAACCCCTGCTTTCCTAATTAATTAAGATTTTCGAATCTCTTCTAGAAGTGAAATACAAATGAAAAATAAATGAGATCTCTTATTATGGAAAGTTATTGTTTCGTTTCTCTCAGGTCTTGCACTATTCTTTTGAACCTTCTCGTATGAGTTCTTCATACTTCAAAGAGCTGTTAAATATATTATAAATCAAGGAGCAAATTTCACAAGCTTAAGTCCCAGATCATGGAAAAAAGGTCAGGACTCAGTTTTCCACTCTCCAATCTATTTCAGTAGTTGTTGAAGTCTCCTACAGTTTCGGTGTTGCGTCAGTCTCCTTCTACTCCGACTTTTTGCACTTATTGGAGCAAGGAATCCTTCTCTTGTGCCGTTTCTTAATGTGCACATTAAATTTTCTACAGGTAGAAAGAAACCCAGCCAAGAAGCGATAAAATAAGAAATATTTAGAAAAAAATCCTATTTTTCTTGTTCCCTAAATTATAGATTTTGTACATTTTCCCCTGAAATTGAACAACAGTCCTAAAATGTTGGTACGTAGAATTGGGACTGTGACTGTGACTGTGCCAGTGTATCGCTGCTGTGCACAAGTGTCTGAGGATGTGTTTATTTGAGTCTGTAGGCGACAGCAGGTCCTGCATAGAAAAGCATGTGTTATCCTTAAGATTGAACGTTATCGTAATTTAAAACGCTGTCCCTTTAAGACAATGTAATTATGTAATTGACTTCAAGAGTCCCTTTCTAATAATTGTTTTCCTGCTGTTTTGTTTTGTCTTAACATTGTTTTGTTGTTGTTGTTGTTGTTGTTGCTTAGCAAGAAATAATAAAACCAAATATATGACAACAGACAAACATACATCCACATATTTTAGGTTTTTTTCTTATTTTGTTTAGCTCAACGTGCCCATTATCATCTCATTGTTCCGTAGGAAGGCCTTCTGTTTTCCCGCATTCATTTTATTACTCAGTTGGATTGTTTAGATAACAGTTTTTGTTTGTGGCTTCCCGAAAAATATTTATTATTTCATCTATTTCCCACCAATTTGGTGTCATGTGACCCAGTTAGACCGGTTGCTGGTTTCTTTTGTCTTAGAGAAAGATACGTACGTTAAAAAAGCGCAAGTATTCCTAATTAGAATTATTGTAGAGGAGAAAGAAACCTATTAGTTGCGCAATATGGAAATCATATAGGATCCTAATTTTACCTTAAATCGACCCCGTGCTGAGAGTTTTTGTGAGAGAGATTCGGAAAGAGAAAATTACATACGTATTTAGAGCTTTTCCTGGTGCAAATTTTCGACAGCCTATTTTTCTGAAAATATCTTTCGTACAAGCGTAGAAATTTGACTTTAAGCGATTCCGTAATTTTGTGCATTTTTATTTACTGGTGAAGCAAACAAATGTTTATTCTTATTTTACTAAACGGGAACAGAGCTATTACGGCCCCTTTACCTTTATGTATTATTAACACATACACCATTTATTAAATCCATTATAATGTCGTTTGCTCGGCTTCGTTTTCTGCTGTTAACTTGGGTTTGGTTTCTGATTATTTGGGCGTCTCAACTTAGCATTGATTTAAAACGCCATCTGTCGGCTGCAAGTGGATGTTCACACGGACACTTCAGTCCGTGATTCACTATCGCATCGAACTGCGCACACAAATCAAGATTGAAACAACTTGTTGTTTCAGTTCGAAATGGGCAGATTTCCGATTCCTGGCTTGTCTTTGTTGCTATCTGTGAGAAGACGGGATTGGAATTCGAATATTAAGATATCTGGTGAAAATTTATCGTTTTTGAATAAAAAAGAGGCAGAAATTGTTTACTTAGTTTGGCGTGATTAAGACCACTATCGTGTTGTTTTTGGGACTACTTTAGGACCTTAAAGCGAACACTGAACTTAATAGCTTCAAAAGAACTTAAAGTAAAAACTTTCTACCAATATTGAGGAAAAATCAATTCAATTTGCTCATCATTTGAGAAGTAATCAAAGATGCCTGCATCCATTCAGCCACCTGATTGAAAATCACATTAAACTCTGACCATTTAAACCCTGTACCGTACAAATGACCAACCATTAATTTTAAGCATCCAAATACGACTGATTTGTATTCATCTTCTCTTTTGAATTTGATTAAAATTGTAAAGAAATGTTTTAATAGGAAGAAGATAACATTAAATGCGGGTGAACAAACAGGGTGTTGCAAACTTGGCTGTGCAAGAGTTACGTGCTTAAGTATTTTGCGGAACTTTGATGTGCATGAGAAGAGTTTACTTGGGGCTAAAATCCTGTTCCAACACAATTCTTAATTGAGGCAAATAAACTTTTAATTGTGTTTGGTGTGCACATATAACAATTAACCCCACTAGCAGTTGGTCTATAGTGATGTCCTTTTATCTGTTAAGAAATTAAAACTCAGGTCTTGTTTTGTAAAAGAAATTTCTAAAATTTCATAATCGGTTTTTGGTCTTATATATTAAAAAATTTCGGCATGGCTCATTATATTCCTTTCTGTCTTTGTTCTATTATCACGAAGTGTGTTCAATTTAGAACGCGACTTAGTTTTGATTGCTCATCTCAATAGTTAAACTCTTGTGTAACAAATTCAGGTCTATTACAACCTAAATTGCGCCATTTAAATGCATATCTGAACTAAATTTAAAGCGAGTTTTCCTGCAGTTCGTTGGATGAATTTTGTTACGATTCGTTTCTAGTTCAGTTCTGTTCTCAGTTACAGTTATTCCTGTGTTCACATACTTACAGTACATTCTAGTTTAGCACATTTAAATGAAGTTCCATTTTACTTCCAATTCCTTTATATTAGAAACTTACGCACTGCGACAGTTGAGGGGTCATATTTTTGAAGTTATATCAGTAATAATGAAATATTATACCAATGAAAGCAAAACTTAGAACTTTTGACGAGTAAAAGTATCCACTATGTCCACAGACAGCAACTCTTTAGCATGGATTCATAAGCACCAGTCTCATATGGGGCCACGTCTTTCAAAACACAGCTGGCCAAGCCACCACAACCAACAACGCCTGCTGTAGATCGATTATAAGTCGCTTATTTTAGGCTGAATTCGATGAGTTAGACAACAACCACAGCGGACACCTAAAATACTACGCTAAGTAAAAGGGATGCATTCGTGCAGCCCATTTTCAAACATTTTGCACCCATTTTTAACTTTTTACAAAATGAACAGATTTTTCTTTTTATTAAAGAAAGAAAGTTATTGGATTTGAACTCGAGATCCTTCTTGTTCTTGTTATAATTTCTGTCTCTTGTTTAAAAAAATAACATTTTTTGCCTGCATAAACCCGGTACACATTTTATCATCTCGGAACTCATCTTTTGTTTAAGTGTAGCACGCATCTAAATATATCTAATTTATTTATGTAACCGTTTTCGTTTTCCCTTTTTCGAATTTAACTTTCTTATTGTTACGTGCGTCTAGCTGGAGAGTCGTTGTGTGACCGAACACCTCAGACGTGGCATCAAGGCGAGTTCGAACTTAAAAAAATGAACATACGAGTCTCTTACCACCAGCGGAAACACTTCAGAGGGAGCACTGAAGTTATTGATCTTCGCTCACCCGTCCAGCCCAAAACACGAATCATCCTTGCAACACTATTTTTAAAAATATAAAAAGGCTAATAACACTTTATGTTGAAACACTCTTTTGTGCTTTAAATAGATTTTCATTTATCTTGATATCAAATCACTCCCTCGTTTCTAAATCGTATTTTATCATTCAATTTTGAATTTGATTAACTATTCTTTCAAAGTATTTTTCCACACAAAATTGTTCGAAATTTGTTAATTAAGAATTTGGCACGCATTGCACAAACACAACATCCCAGAAATATCCATAAACAATGGGCAACGTTCGTGATGGAAGCATAAACGAACACAAACACACGCACACACACACACACACTGGTAGCGGTTTGAACTGTTAACGTACAGACAAGCGTATGTACGAGTATGTATGTCTGTATTAGTAGCTGCGAATGGAGAAAATGCAATCACGTAAAATAAATCATCATGTAACATCAGAGTTCTCATCATTGTAGTCATTTGAATGCTTAAAGTTACTTAAACAAACAAACAAACTGACCAGCAGCAACGGAAAAGTTTGTTGGGAGACAGAGAAGTCGGAGGCAAATAAAGTAGTTCTTCCTATCGAATTGTTGGATCTGAGCAAAATAGAAAACGTTTAGTCAGGATTAATAAATGAAATTAAAACCGAAATACTTTTATGGAAAACAAGAAACATGAAAGCACTTTTAGGCAATTTAGTGAAACTTTTCTTAATAAATTTTCGAAACGATTCTAAATATGAAAATTGCAGGTGGCGGATAAATTTCAATAAATAAAATACATACATATTTTCATTCGCAGTTCACAATCTCGCCGGTGGCAGTTGAATTGCTTTGATTTTATTGCCTTTGAATTCTTTCGTTTGTTTTTGTTTTTGTTTTTAATAAATACTTTGATTTCAAATTTGCTGGCAATTTGATTTACAACATTTCTTTTATTCCGAAAACAGGAGTCTGCCAAAATGAATGCATATGAATTTTCGACTTCTTGTATGATTTAACACAAAAAAATATTAGAAATTTGATTAAAAAATTCCTTTCGTTTGATCAACTGGGCGAAAGACATGCAAAGAGAACAACTGACAACGCAGACTTTATCTCCTATATAAAAAAAATATTTTAGGTTCGGTATGAAAACTGTTTTATATTAAAAAGTTAGGAACAAACTTCTAGCAGAAGTTGGAGAGTAGGATCACAAGGAGAAATTAGAAATGGAAACTGAAAGCAGACAACACAGTTTTTGGCAGGCCACAAGGCACCTCACGTGTTAATTGGTATCGTAAACTTCGCGTGACGTTTTTGTTCCCTGCTGTTAAAAAGAGGAGACTTATCATTTCTTATTAGGTGAGTGAACAGTCACTTAGTTCATAAATATCTAGAAACTCATATATAAATAAGGATTTCATTTCAGTTCCACAGGTGATGGCGGATATTTATTGGAGCTGAAGCTGCTAACGCCGTATAGAAATCTTATGCGCGGTTCTAATGAACAAAAGTTCACGATGTTAATTCAAAATGTAGGAAATGGAAAGAAAACAAAATGATGGAAGTGTTTGCTTGGAGGTAAGGAACTGCACTATGATCAAAAAGAGCCTGTTAAGATTGCATAGACTTGCATAGCCTACAAGTGCGCATGACGCTGAAGAAAATAATTTTTATTTTGACGAAATTCAACGGAACCAGACAGTTATCTGGGTACTGCTCATCGCATTCCTTAATATTTTTTTTTTTATTTTTTGATTAGATTTTCATTATAATATTGATCACAGTTCAAACTCACTTTTTCTTAACTATTTCCTTATTGTACTATAAAAATTGAGAATAGCAATAAGAGTTCTTTTAAAAATAAATTCAATACAAAAGCGATGTAATTTTGTTTAGGTTGCCTGAATCAGAAGAAAAATGAACATAAAGTCGGGAAAAAACTGATTCCCGATAAGAGTGATTTTGTTTTGAATTTCAGGTCTGTTTCTCAACTATTTCTATTCGAAATAATACTTGGGGTATGTGAACTCACCCTAAAAAAATGTGACAGCTTGTTGTAATGTGACCATAAGAAATTACTTCCAGCAAGGAAAAGCTGTTCAGGCAAGCAGAAATATTTCCTGTTGATCTAAAATGTGTCCATTGTGAACACGGTATGGCAAATACTTTCCTCTTTTTTTCAGAAATACTTTCCTTTTTTTCAGCCGGTAATTGTTTGATTTAACAAAATTTTTCTTCCGAACAAACTGGGACAAATAAAAACATAAAATATAACAAAATTTTAAAAGGCTTTTGGTAAAGCAAGCAGCAAATGTGCATATCTAAATATGTATATATCGTTACCTTAATATAGAAAGGCTCTAACTCGTTTTTTTCTCAAATCGAGTTTCTTGTAAATTTCGAAAAATTATCTTCCGACGCATTATTGTTAAAAAAAAATTGAGGTAATCCGACTAAAAATAACGAAAATATAAGCAGTTGAAAAAAGTTTCGCGACTACAAAACTTTAATTTTTATTAAGTTTTTTCTCTCCCCTGAAAAGTTAGGAAAACTTTACTCAGAGGTATCGATATGTATGTATGTGTGTACCGATTTTAAGTGTTTTTTTTTAAGGTTTGAGAACTTAAAATGGTAGTGCAAGACAGAAATATCTGATAGATAATTGTATGGCATTTATTTTTCAAATATGATTTCCGGCGTATGATCGCTGCGTCTACGAGTTACATGATCGATTCGATCAGTCCAGCTATTTTTCCCATAAACCTGGTGATTTCAAGAGTTGCTCGCTCAACCAGTGACTTCACACAGTCCAATGAAAAGGAACGCAGAGGCATTAAGTTGCACGAACGAGGCAGCCAGTAAACAGGATCAGTTTCTGAAAGAAAGTTGTTACCAAATTGAATTCGAAATAAATCGAAAAAGTTGCACCGTCTTGTTGAATTTAATTTTGAATTCAGCGTAGCGGTTGCTCCTTGTTCATTTCGAAAGTGCGATCGCAGTCGTAAAGAAATTCAGGACTCTAGAGCGGCTCTCGCGCCAACGTAATTATATTTTAAATGCAGTCAGACTTGTTGTTGTTATGTAGCCTAAGACGTGAAAATTCTTCTCCTTCTCATAACTATAGTGTTTTACGGTTCGTTTGAAAAGTTTCAGATCTATCACGCTGCTACTTCCTATGTGAAGGCAAATGTCGTATAAGTTGTTCTGGCGTTAAATGATGAATGATGTCTTGCCACAACTTACTGAGCAGAATTTTATGTTATCAGCTGTCAATCTGTAGTTATCCATAGTTTTTATGCAGTGAAACACACTCTATATAATGTATAAGAAAGCCAGATAAGATTAAGTTAGTGCAGCTGGCAATGATGCCATTTTTCATCTGATTATCATCTGGCCATGTCTAACAACTGATCTGGCAAGTCTTGACTTACAATAAACTGACAACCGTATACACTGAGAATTTTCATTATCAGACAGTTAAGTTATAAGGTTTTCGTGCCCAAGTTTTACCTGCCAGCGGATTGATCTAAGATCTGAAAAACGCCTGAAACGCCTGAAACGCCTGAAACGCGCACATTGCAATTTATTGAGCTTTAGTTTAATAACAGTTCAATTCTCCATGAGATGCACTTCATTTCTTGCCACTTATACTTCAATTTTCTCAACAGAATTTTTCTTATCTGTAAAAATTAAAATTATATCTCGAATAACTGACGGTTGCCAAGAAGTTGAATAAAAAAATTGCTGAATCAACAGAATACCTGGATGGACTGGCTGATAGTCTGTTAGACCAACGCTTCGGAGTTTGTAGGTTGGATTTATGCCATAGACTCTGGGTGTTTCTGCAGACAGGCGAACATTTTCACCCTTTTATATTCGTTGTTAAAAACAAACAAAAATATATATGTACATACATACATGTATACTAAACTTCTGCTCTATTTTAGTCCTCCGCTGTTGGTTCTTTGCGCATATTTCTTACTCATTCTCTTATTGTTTCTGTTAAATAAAAAATCATAAAACATAAAGTATTTTGCGTGCCATACCAACTTTTATTTCTTGCCTTCAATATTTTATGTTTTTGCTATCGTTTCATTTCGTACGATTCTTTTCCGAAAGGTAAATATGCCAAACAAAGTATAACATTTGTATGTATGTATGTGAATGGGAGTGTGTACATGCAATGGTATTTGGTACAGGTATAAGAAATGTTTAGCACAGTTGCTTTTGTTGCTGTACAGGGTGATCCCACACCACTAAAGCGTTTAAATGGTCTGCGGCTGTATTATTCAACTGTTGGAATGCAACCCATATATCGGCATTTTTCAATGTAAGAACTGATCCGTCAGACGCGATGACAAACCATTTGATTGTACGCTTTGGATAACAAGTCGCTGCTTGTGACCTGTCCTGAACTGGTACAGTATAAGCCACTTTATGTCAAGAAAATCTTCTACTCGAAAACCACAAAAACATCAGCAATTGTCGCGTTGTCGCGAACTCCAACTGAATGAATTAGGAACAACTTGTATATATTCCGTTATTAACAGCAGCTTAAGTTTTCGATTTCCAAAGCAAATCCTGATTCTCTACGCAATCTAACTAATGAGGGACGAAACTGATTTTTAGGATCGCAGGATTTAAAGCCCTTCGGATTTTTCTTCCTTTGACGGTGTTGAAAAAACTTGTGTGTGAACAAGTCATACAGCTGAAGAAATAGTACTCCAATAGAAATTTAAGCTGTAGCTTTAGAAGTCTCGAAGAAGTTTTGGAAAATGTGTCTTTTGGGCCACCCTGTATGAACGTTTCAGTTATTCAAGCATTCACATGGGTAACAAAAATAAATATTTCATTATTACGGCAATATTAGATTTTCGTGTAAAGAAACTGTTAACATATATTTTGTTTTCTTTTTGCCTTCACGTGTATCGAAACGTAGGAGATGCTTGATGTGATGCCGCTTGTTTGGAAGCTGGCAAAGTTTGGTTTGTCGTCAATAAAAAGAACAGAAATGTTATTGAAATTTAAAACAAGCGATAAAAAAATAAATAGAAACATGTAAATACTTCGAAAATTAATAGAAAAAAAATTAAAAACTAGTTGTCACTCTTAGCGAGAAAATACTTTAAGCAGAAAAAGAAAGTTCCTTAACTCTTGCATTTATTTCATGGTTATTGGCTACAGCTGGACTGGAATTTTTTTAAGGAACAAATTTTTATAAATGCAATAGGACGTTTCTATTTCTGAGTAAAAATAGCTCGAATGCATTTAAAGCATAATCGGCCGTTAAATTTTTTAACTTTTCGCTCCAAATAAGGCAATCGCAGCCCAATTCTTTGATAAAAATACTTTCAAAAGTCAGGAAAAATGGGACGCAAACGATGGTCTTTTGCTGTAATTTTTGCATGGGAGGATCCCTAAATAAAATTGTTCACCCAGTCCAAGGACAAACGGCAACAAAATCAGAACGATGGCGAATCTTCTTCAATACTCTACGCTACAGCGGCAATAGGTTCTTCGAGATGCACATTTTTTTGTCTTGTTCGTGGTTGTTAATCGATAAGAGTAAAATCAGCACGAGCACGGAAGGAGTTCCTTGCTCTTTAGGCCGTTTACTTATGTTGACAATAAGCTGACGAAATGCTCTATGAACTTCCCTAACAGACAAATTTTTTTTTTTTGGATAATTACCACAATTTGGAAACCATATTCTGGCGTTCAACGATTCATGATGGCTTCCCGAACCATAGTTATCGATATCGATAGTTATCATTAAGCTAAAAATCACACCCGACATAATCGTGCAAATTTCTCTTAAAGAAATTTTGTATAGAAATGTATGATGCCCAAATTAAATTCAATAAATTCCCAGAATTACCACAAAAATTTGGATTAGTGATTTATAAAAATGTACCTTGTTTTAAAATCAACATGGTTTCATGTTAACTTTATGGCCGGTTTCCAATTTTGTGCAAAACAAATGTTTGGTTTCAAGGAAATCGGCATTCAGAGTAATAATTATTTAATGTTCGAAGCTCGGTCATTTTATTTTAGTTTTCCTTATGAACTCGTTGTCTATAATTTGTCTTTACCTTTCGGTCTTCTAACTTAATACACTCTCACTGGCTATTCACTTTGAAATTGTTCATTAATTATAAATGCAGTAAGGATTTAAATAAATGATTGCTTTTTCAAATCCATAAAAACATTAAGCAAATACCAGTGTCCAAAGCAAACGCATTGTGGCGCCCGACCCCACCGTGAAAAACGAAACTAAAACAAAAACCGTAACCGAAAGTGAACTGTGTTTGTTCATTAATATCAGGGATTAGTAATACATTTTTTTGTCATGTTATTTCATACAAAAAACATTAAATTTAAAGCACCCTCTTTAGAAAAAATCGAAAAAAGGCAAAAAAAAAGGAAATGTGTGCCTGACACGAGTCATACAACGCCCTGCAAGAAATTCGAAACTCCCTTGCTAAGAGCATATTGTTCAGTCAGTTGCTTACCAGGTATGGTTAAATTTACTTACCAGGATTAACAGCAAGGATTTTGCTTCTGCCTTCATTATTTTGGACCTTAAATCAGTTCCTTTTTTATTTTAAATGTTTCTCTTTCTTTCCTGCACGCTAAATACATACATACATTTATGTGGATGAACACCGAAGAGGGTTGCTGGCAAGACCTGTTCCTTTGGTGTGAGTAATTACCTGAAGTTTCTTGTTCATAAGTTTGTTTTCTTTTTTAATTTGTGGTAAATCCTTAAGACAGTTTATGTTTCTTAAAACAAATTAAATTATGGTACGTGTCTGGTAATTTTTTTTAGCAGAGTGGGGATTTTAAAGCATGTAGTTTATATTACAAAATAATATCGTGGCTAATAAGATTGTTGGCACAAGTGTTCAGTTAATTTCAGCAGAGAATACATTTCTTTAAAAACGTGGGCATTTGGATTTAGTTTCTTACAAAATCCGATAAATCAGAAATGATTTTAAATTTATTAAACATTTTCATAACGAAAATAAATTGTCAAGCACATGATGCTTATCCATCTCGTCAGCGGAATTGCCTCTTTTATTTATATATTTTTTTTTCTTCAAGTTCTACATTATAAACGTTTTTATATGGCCTCAGCGCTGAGGCCACATTTTTAAGGCAAGTTGGCAAAATTTATATTATTTCAAGAAATCTCAAATTAACAATCAAAAAGATAAAATGTTAATAAATATATTTCATTATATATTTATTACATCAGAAGCGTTTCTATTAGACTATAAAGATATTCTTGTGGACCATATACATGTAAGCAAAACTGTGCTAATTGCCTTATATAACGATATTGTTGGATGAGTTCTGGGCAGGTTATATAAATTAATTTCAGAAAACCGTCACTGTGTTGCTACGTTTGTTAGTTATTCATTCACAAGTTTCTCCATAATAATTTTACTACTTCATAAATGCATAAAAATGGGCCATTCCATTTTGCAATACTAGTTTATAATCTTAGTTTCTTTGAATTTAATTTGCGCATTATGGTGCCATCAGCAGACTTGAAACTCTTAGCAAAATATGTTCAAACATTCAACTTTATGTTCAACTGTCTTTCGAAAGAGGATGAGAATTAAAAGGAAAACCTTCTAGTAGTTTCTTACAAAAATACTTTTTTCGTAGCCACTTTTATACAACAAGTATTCACCCGTTACTAGGGCTTATAAATGAAAATTTATGAAATCAAAATCCAAGTTGATTTTATTGGTTTAACGCTGTACGATCTAAAAAAGAAATATATACAATATGTTATAAATTATATAACTTTAAAACAATTAAGTTACCTCAGTTGTTTGTTAAAAACATTATCAAGGAAATAATGAAAAGAATTCATGGTTTGGTTGGCTAATTCCAATATCATGAAAGAATATCCTTTGGCAAAATTTGGCCAGACAACTTCAAGCAGTGTGGGCAGTGATGGCAGCAGAAATATTTTTCCGACAGAGACGTCATTGTCAGGTGCAATAATATAACCACATCTGACACTAATAAGTGGGATTACAAATGTCTGGCAATTATTTGATAATGGCAACTAGAAGTGTCAGATGCCGGGCAAAATTATCATCTTACCATGAGTTCACAATAATTCTTCCTACAGCATTGTGGGGGTAAACATTGACAGTTCACACATCTTTGAGACAATTGAAAATTGCGGTGGAGTAAGGAGTATATGCGTGAGGAACCTGATTAATTAGGAGATCCGAATTGGCACGCCCTTGGCCGTCATCGTTTTGCTGCTGGTAGTACAACACGTCTGGCAGAACGAGTTTTTCAAAGTTTTGGTTTTTGGTTATTTTCTACAATATTAATATAAACATTTCTGTTCATTTTGCCGCCAATATCTAAAACCAACATTAACAACCCCTTCTGCTGCCGTGCATTCCTCAGCGGGTTTTGCTTTGCTATAGGGGAGCTATAATCGGCACGGTACGGCGTTTTACAACTGAGCTCTTTGCCCACCGCCTCTAACACTCTGGACGCTTTTAATACAATTATAACTCAACAATCTCAATTCTTTTTATTTATTAAATGTTTATTTATAATATAATTGAAATGTATGTGCATTCAAAGTTTGTCGGTTGTTTTACTGTATGAATTTGTTTCTTAATCTAGAGATAAGTTTTGTCAGACCAATTTCTAATTATTTGCTTCTGGAACAAGTACCAATGGACCCAGCTCCATTTATATAATTTTCTTTAACACGTTCTTTAATTTCAAAATAATGTGGAAAATAAATCTTTTACTTTTCAGTTCCCCTTTCACTGTAATTAGTTTCAATTAACCCCCTAAAAGGTGCGTTTTTTGTTATTCCAACTTGAAGGTAAATTAATTTCTAGATTATCAGAGAAGTAAATCTTTATTAAGGTTAAATTTTGCTTTAAATTAAAAGCTAAATAAAGGCTTTCGTTAAATTGACAGAAAATCCGAGAAAAATTTATATTGAAAATTTAAATCTGTTGCCAACTGGAGATGGCAAAAAATAAATAAATTCAAGGAGAAATAAAAAAGGGAATTAAATACAACTTTGATTTTATTAAAATGTTATAAATGTTTTGTTTTTCTTTTTGCTTGAATTTAATAATATTGGTAAAAAATATAATAAAATCCGGCAACTCAAAGGCAGCCGAAATGTATGTAAACACATATATATATATATATATAATTGTCGAGACGAGTATTTATACATATAGTGGCTGTACATTAAAGGTACTTGTACATTTTTTCTGCTTTGTTGGCATTAAATTGCACATAAATTGTGTGAAAAAAAGGCTGTAGAGTTTTGTGTGTGTGTGTGTGTGTGTGTGTGTGTGTGTGTGTGTGTATGACGTTTGCTTCAACAATAGCCGAGTAAACGGCAATTCCAACTTAATTCATAACGTATTACAACATTCAATATCAACATTCGACATCGACGACAACAACAGCAGTAAATACGACAACACAAACAATAAATTAACAATAAGGATTAAATGACACAACTGCAATAATGAATATGTGCTGTTCGTACAAATAAATATGTATGTATGTATGTGTGTATATGAAAAGCTGACAGAAACTAGCAAATGGCTACACAGTAAGAAAAATTGCACAAGTGATTATAGCATTGAAATATATGTAAATGTGCCCCACAATTCTATATTTCCCATGAAAGGAGTATATGGCATCCATAAGGTCGCTTGCCTGAGACCTATCAAGTCTATTACCTATCCAAGTTTAACAGTGTCTACTTTCCAAATTTGCCTGCACTGTTATATTAAGCGGTGTTAGATTTAGAAGGCCTTCCATTCCCTTCTTAGAGAGATCTCATAGCCCTTGTAACGCGTGCTCTGCATCAGTTTTGTAACAAAATGGGTTTAATGGGTTGATCGATATTTTTCCGCTAATGTAAGTAAGCGAAGGACATGGCAGCGTATTTACAAATCATTGTTTTTATTTTAGGCAATTACCAGAAATGTTTAACTGAATCTGGTTTAATTAATCAATTATTATGGGCTAGTCAAAGCGTGAAAGGAATTTAAGCGTAAAGTTGGCAAAAGCTTGTTGACAACTGTTAAACTTTTTACACCTACACTGAAAGAAATTAAAAAAAATATTGCGAATTTGATTTGCATAGCACGAAAAACGGAATGTTAAGAGAAGTTTCATTTCAACAAACATTTAAGGTTCAAACATTTATTGTAAAAGCACTTATGAAGCCTGTTTACTCACAAGGTTGGTTGCGTTGCATATCCTTAGGGAAAGCTCTGCCTGGAGCAGTTCCTATGCGACCTGCTTCCTGGGCTTCCAGCTTCGAAGTTCCCGTTTGAAGTTCTGAATAAAAGCAATTATTAACAGTGTTGTTGTGCAACCTCTCGGATTGACCCTGCTTTACTTAAATACAATCTCATATATGTGGGCGGCATTTAATACGTTACATATTTAATTTATTTATCATAATTTCGATGTTGTTCCTTTTGGTTGCCGTTCATTTGAGTGTTTATATTAATTCCCTTGTGGGCCATCCTGCCAACCACCTGCAGCACCAGCCTTTTAATTAAAAAAAAAAAAAAATTACAGCCAACGCAGCAAAAAACTACATAAAAAACCAAATGCTCAGAAGTTGTGTAAATCCATCATCGCACATGCTGTCATTTCTACACGAACATTCTGAGAAATCTATTGTTGTCGTAAGAAAAACTTACATGTTGAGAAAAGATTAAGCAGATTTGTGAAATATAATTTAAATGCTTTTGTCGCAACAAAAGAAATGTAAAGATTTCACTTAATACACATACGACTGCATATGAAAGTAATACTTCGTCTTCATATAAATAAATTCGATGCAATTAAATGAAAATCATGCGAACGTCGCAAAGAATTATTATTTTTCTCCTAATAAGAATGATTAAGTGAAAAAGGGGGCAGTTATTGCTGGATGATTAAAACTGATGATCTTGGTTTTTAAGAAAAGGAAAAACATGTGAATCTTGTTCATGTATGGAATTCAGGTCGGGGCACATAGAGTCCGTCATGCCTTGTACTTTGTCTTTTTCAACTGACGTTAACGCTATAACGGATTAGGTTGGCACAATGAATTCAATTAATTAATTTATATTCCAATTTTATTTTGTTTTTTTCAAAAAAATTAAATACATATTTTCTTTACTTTCATAAATCAAAACAAACAAAAATTTACTAAAAGTTGTCCCAGTACTCAACGTGCGTTAGAAGTTGAAAGTTGCTCGACATGTGTTGGAGTTGCGTTGAAGTATAGTTCACAGTTATTTTCGTAGGGGTGTGTAACTTGCGTACCTTTTTCTCTCAAAAGTAATCAAATAATATATAGAGGGCGGGCAAACTTAAAGTCCCGCTGATTAAATTTCTAAATGTCTCTCGAATAGTTTACAAGGGTCAAACTAAAGAGGGTTATTTCCAGAGGTTCGCAAGTTTGGGATAAGCGTTTAACATTTTTCAGTTTTAGCATTTGTTAGTTACTTTGGTTTGACTTAAATCAGAGGAACGTTTGCAAAATAATGATTCTGTGCGCCCATTTCT
The DNA here is from genome assembly GCA_932526305.1 of Epicampocera succincta. Taxonomy (NCBI): domain Eukaryota; kingdom Metazoa; phylum Arthropoda; class Insecta; order Diptera; family Tachinidae; genus Epicampocera; species Epicampocera succincta. The sequence goes on along the minus strand of OW052037.1, from coordinate 2,685,626 downwards.
CGGATGAAGCCCATTTTCAGTTGAATTGGTACATTTGAAGTGAAGGTAGTCCACAAGCTTTAGTCGAGCATCGCTCTTTCCTCAAATGCGATGGTCCGAATGTTAGTGTCAACGGTGAACGGGATAGGGATTGATTAGATTCAATTAACTGCCGTTAATCTTGCGGACTTGCGGTTCCAACGCTTCAATGGTCTTATTAATTGGCCACCAATATCGTTTGCTTTAACCCTATCGGATTATTTTCTTTGGAGTTGTGCCAAGCCACTTGTTTAAGGAGAAGGGCGTTCCACATTGGGCCTTATACGCACCAGCCATGGCGGCCACATGACCGAAATCGTATTCTAAATTTGTGTTTATGTCATATTTATTGCTATTAAAAATATATTTTCTTGTCTTGTTATGATCTACAAATAAGTTTTTTGTTAACGTTGAAGCCAAACTTTACCACAACCAATTTTCTATTTGGTACTATATTTACACAAAATATGTATGAAACTTTTCATGGCACTGGTAGTCTATAAAATTTTCTCCATAAATACTTGTTGGCCAAGCAAACAATGTGATGTATGTGTGTAGATTTTATTGATTTTCTAATTGCTATTTCAACTTAAAGCCCTCAACTAATTAAGGAAAAAAAATCATATTAAATATTACCACAACCCAGTTTGCATCGATTCAACTGAAGTTGTATTCAACTTTCTCTGGCCATTGTTGAAAAATACAACTCCAACCAAACCCTCGGCTGACTTTCCGCCAGCGGAACGACGGATGGAAGCCAAAACAAGAGGGTACTTTAATGAGTGCTAAACTGGAAAAAAACAGAAAATTATAGAACAATATTTGATTAGCCCCGTTAAAATGCACAGACAGGCTGAAAATTGGAACAGTGTTTCGCATATAATACAAACACAACTGGCGCCTTCGCTACAATTTTCATTTTCAATGTAAATAATTTTTGCACAAGTATTTAGATTTTAGTTTTAGTTTCTTTAAGAATACGAGTATCTTGAAGTTGGTATTTTACCGCCTCTGCCTCTTTTGGTTTTTTGCTTAGATTTTGCTGTGAACTATTTTTTAACTGCAATGAATGTAACAATTACACCAATTTGTCCAGTTTTTGTGTTTTTCTTAGTCTATTTGCTTCTTCTAGTTCTTAATATTTAAAGGCCGTCACTATGAATTCAATATTTATTTTTAGGTAAATTTATAACTGAAGATTCCATAAATACTTAACTTATACAATTTCGTTGAAATGCAAGAATTGTTGCTTTCAAACCGGCTTCGGTAGAAGCGGTATTTCAGCAAAAGGAATATTTGTTTCTAATGAGCAAAATTACGATCAATTTAAGTCCATAATCTTTACGGGCACGCAGAGGGCAACTTTATGCTAAGAACACAACTACGACGAACTGCAACGAAGTTTTGGTCGCGAATATTCGTCGCCTAAAATAAAACACATTGCGTATGAAAATGCACACAATCGTGGCTTTGGACGAAATTCGTCATACTCGGCAAAAGTTGAAATACATTTATTTTTAATTTCTCCGCCGGCGAATCAGGCCGTATTAAGCGACCAGGTTTCTTTTATAGAAAAAAGACTTTTTTTTTGATAGAACAACACTGTTTATTATTATATTATTGGACGTAGTAGGAAATGTATAAAGACGTTCACCAACTCAAATAATTTGTTAATTGAATTTTTCTTACAATAATCTTTTAATATTTGTTTATGGGTCGACGAATTTTCACGAGCGAACATGAACGAAATTCGTCGGTCGTCGCAGTTGTGTTCCTGGCATTAGAATGGATTACCCTGTTCTCATTATAACCAAATGTCTCCATTATAATTTGACACAATTTTTTCTTTTAGAAATGTTGTCAAAAAGGAAATACAATAAAACAAGTAAAACAAACAAGACGGGAAATCACTACAAAATTGTCACTGATGTTTTTGTTTGAATTCTTTTGATAAAGGGGAAACATTTCGTGCTCTACTCTGCACAAAGAAGTACCTCTGCTGCCATTCGCTATTTGGCATCATAATTTTCATAATTAGCCAAGTAAATAGATTTTGAAGGCAAGAACAAAAAAAAAGTTACCAGAAAAATACTTTAAGAAAAACTTCTTGAGTTTGTTTTATAAATGGAAACAGAACGAACAGAGACGCAGAGCGCAGAAATGATAAGGATCTCAAATCAGAAATGGCTCAACGAATATATTTACAAATAAAAGAAAATACAAAAGAAAAAAGAAAGTTGGAAATAAATTTATTATAGAAAACAAAATGAAAAAGCACGTTTTAACTTTGTAGGCCAATTTAAGCAACATGGTCACCAGACTTATTAGGAGTATTTAAAACAACTTTAAACAGTCTGCCAAATTGGCAGAAGCCAATATGGGGCATTCAGTCAGACAATGAGGACGATGTTGAAGATAATATATTCCTATATAGACGAGTATAATTTATTCTTTTGTGATTTGCTTGAAGCAACAACAATTTCGCCCTTTTCGGAGTTTTTATAGCGCTTTCAACATTAAGATCTGTTCAACTATTTTCCGGCGTCAAAGGAAAACAAGAAAATAAGAACATGAACAATTTGCTCATGCCTGTTTTTCTTCAAGTGTGGAACTTTTGTTTTTGCAAAACTTAATTGTCAGTGTTGTTCTGAAAATCACATCGGGTGATTTTTAAAACCACATTTTATTAAAAAACCGACTTTTTACTGCCCGTTTGTAATATTTCCAGTATTAATTTGTGCCATAAAGTTGGATTTTGTTGAAGTAATATTATTTCGATTTCAGAAGATTCGTGATTTGAAAACACATGTCTTCATTCTCAATAATTGGTGCCTTTAACACATTTTTAGAAAATATTTTTAAAAATATACTGACAGGATGGGGTAACAAATATGCTTGTTACTTGGGCGAAGTATTACGAACATGCTGCAGATGTAGTAGAATAAAGAATTTACGAAACAGACTTGGGCAGTTTATTGATTTATTTATGCTATAAACCGGAGTGTAAGAAATAATTATGTGTGTTTATTTAAAAACTTCTTAGTTTACAGACTTAAGTGTGAACACCACTAATGAATCACAGGCACTACTACTACTGCTAACGACTCTGAATTTGATTTAAATTAAATTATAAGTTGAGTTTAACACGTCTCAGAAAATGTTTAAGGTTAGGTCTAAATTTTTTTGATGGTATTTGATTACAAAAGATAACTAAGAGAAATATCGAATATCTCATATCAAAGTTTTCCTCATTGTATTTGAAATAATGCCATCTTGTGAACTTAAAGTGAAATAATTGACTCCCGCTAGTGCTCACCACGTACATCAATACGAAACTAATTAATGAAACTCTTGCACCTGGCACTGCTCTTAACTGCTCAACGATAAAAGATATTGTTGTATTGCCGAATTCCTTCCATTTTCCTGCTTCATTTCTTAACGCAAAAACGACACATGTAATAAATTTAATTAGTCTTCGAGGAAGAATTTACTCTTAAATCCTCCCTTTCAGCTTTCGGCTGTTATACGAAATTAAAAAGAAATCATTATTCTTGTCATAATATTATGTTTGTGAGATTTTTCTCTGAATTTATTATGCTTTTTATATTAATTTGTATTTTTATTTCCACAAAAAGAAAAAAAAACAGAAACAAAGTTATTAAAAGTTTTTTCTCATTACAGATGCATTTGAGTGTAATTTATTTCATAGAAAATATGATATTTTAAATTTACAATTCATAGTCGTATAACCATGAAAAAAACATAAATAAAATTGAACACAACGACATGAAAATCTTTCATTTAACCTCATTTGACGCCCCATCTTTAAGGGTGGCGCTACAGCAAAACAAGATTTATACCAAGATTCTGGACTACTTGGGTTTGGTGTGGATGACAAGCGGGGAGATTAAATAAAAGGTTTTATTTTCGGTTGTCAGGTTTGTTATTAGACATTGCCAGTGTTGCCAATAGAAATGTTTTTCTGACAATGGCATCATCATCATCAATTCATCAACAAAAATTTGAAATTTAATATGAAAGATGTTTAATTGTATTTGATTACAGTTTCTCTTAATTTGCGAAAAAAAAAATTTAATTCATAGTCAAAATGCCATATAAAAGGTGGTCCAAATATAAGACAGGATGTTAATTGTGCGTCACGCCTTAACGTCAAGTTGTTTGCACACCATAATGTAGCATTTCTTTGTTTCAGTGCCTGACAAACTCAAGCATGGAGAGAAAATTGTTGAGGCCTTTTTCGAAAAGGCGCGTTCAAATCAAAATGCATTTCTCGACTCGTCGTCGTACCCAACAGTTGAACAACTCACGCACATCTCTGACGCAAATTTTTAATCAAGATTTGAACAAGATTTCCAGCGTCTCCAGCTAAAGGATGAGTTAAATCGCCACATTACCGACATTGGGCCTCAATTATGTCTCAGGGTCATTGAAAATACGGACCATCGCATGGGGATATGCCGCCGAAGCCGTGGTGTGTCACACATAATTGCCATAGATCCTTCTGTTGTAATGAAAAATATATAGATAACTGTCCGAAAAGTTTTTCTTTCCTTTACAATTAACGTCGAGCCTTTTGGTGGGACCACCCTTTATTACCGCAGCAATCTAGAACTTCTGTGTATTCGGCACCGCCTTAGACGCCGGCAATGGGCGGAAAAGTAGTGACCCCTCAAGTTCGTTGTCGCCAACGTTTTTGTTCCTCTGCACAGTTTTCGTTTGCTATGACAATGAATTAAGTTCACATACATACGTGCACTTTTCCGTCTTAAACATGAAATGTGTACGCACGCACACAAGCACAAATGCATGCGGAAACACACACACACACACATATAAATGACATTGCAAGATTTATGGCAACACAATTAATCAGTGTGTATGCATGACATTTTTCCGTCTCTACGTCTTCTTATGATGAGACTTGTCGTTCATGTTGCTGTTAATGTTGTGGATGTTGTTGCTGCTGCTGCTGCTGTTGCTGGTGTTGTTGTTGTTGTCGTTGTCGTTTTTGTTGCTTGTGGTGGTGGTAAATTTGTTGCTGGCCTGACTGACTTGGGGAATAATTTGCTTAAAACTTTATGTGCGTTGTTGTTCTTGTTGCTGTTGCTTGTGTCTTCTTTTTATGTTAAATAATTATAATGAGCAAGTAAAAGTTTTCAGCTTGTTGCATTCAACACTATGATACCATACTATTTACACGTCTTACTCTATTTTGCCACTTGCAGCATAATGGTTGTGTATGGGTGTGCGTGTGTGTGTGTGTAAATAAGTGTTTTGAGTAGACACAACATTTTATGCAAAGAAAACGAATTAAATCTGTAAGTGTGTGTGTGTGTAATCTTGTTTTTTTTTATTTATATAAATAGTTGCTTTTGGGATTTTTTCTTAAACATGCCGCGCGACAGTAGCGTTAAATTTTCCAGCATTTAATTAAAAACATGTCATTTGCTTTTATAATGATCTACAACAACAAGTACGAGTATAATAAATATCATGTTTAATATTGTTGTATGAAAGTAATTTTGCTTTTTATTGCCCCAAAACGTTCATTTTCGTATAAGAATAATTTGTGTTTGTATGTTTTTTTTTTCAATTTATATTTTTAATTTTTTTATTTATATGTTAAATTTTTAATATTTATTTGAGGATTGTAAAAACTTTTTTCTTATTAATTTAAGCAGTTAATTGCCGATGTTTTTCATGGAGTTTAACCTGAAAGTTAAGTTGAGATGAACAATTCTGTAGTCCAAATACAGTCTTTTGGTTGCTTAATGTCCTCAACATCAAATTCGTCGGTGTTTTAGTGATTAAGCGATTAATTATGAACCCTATTTCGCCACATTTATTAATCGCTCCCATTAATGATTTCCCTCCGTATAATCAGTGTTCTGTTGCTCAGAATATTAGCGAACGTTCGACCTCTTACTTTTGTGCGTATTTGATAAAGGCTTTCAAGCCATTCCCTGTATCATCGGGAAATGTCACAGGCCTACGACTTTCTTAACTTATTTGAAAACGGGGGCATCCATCAAGTGATTGCTAAGAGTTTCGAAAATATTCATTACTTTCTTTGCGTTTAGGAGAAAAATTTTATACAATATTTTTTTGGAAAATGAAACCTATTTTTATAAGAAAATTCAGCACTTCATTTCGCCAACATCCCAAAACGTCTACTCTAATGCGTCAAAAATCTTAAGCCTCAACTCGAACAGTTTGGCCTTTGAAATTTTTCAAGTTTATATGTTTGTGTGTATATTTATTGTAAGTATTCAGTTCCGAATTCGGGGGATTCCCATACAAGTATTTAGTATAAGAAAATATATAGATTTTTCGTAGTAATTTGTGAGCAATAAGAACTTTTTAAGCTAAAGTATCAATTATACTTCGAACTTAATTTTCCACATTTGTAAATGACAAGAAATTGATAGAGGTCTGTACTCGCGGTCTTAATTAGTTGACATTATGTTGGGCGCACCGTACTGCGCATTTTAAACATGAACTTGCCAAAGAATTAAAACTATTCCTGTTTTTACCATATAGAAGTTTGTGGTCTGAAAATCTTTTAAGCCAGATTTCTTCAAGTTCATACGAACATTTTAAAGCCTTAAATGAACAATTTACTTAAAACGATTTTCAGAAAAATTGTTGATCTTTAAAAACATACAAAATGTTCCGAAATTTGAGGAAAAAAGTATTTAAAATATTGCAAAGAACATCTATGTAAAAAAGTTGAACTTACACTTTGGTAAAGCACACACAGAGCCGCAGGAAGAGAGTGTCTGGTAGCGTTACTAATGTTGATGATGCCTCAACACTATGGGACTTATCCGTGCGTGTTGGTGTGACAAAACAGAACAAATAAGTGACAGCGTCATTGGAATATCTGGCTGTCTATGGCTCGAAATTCTCTACGTCACAATTTCTATGATTATAAACTTTTCTTGGGAAATAATTTCCCTTAACTTTAACTAGATTTTTACACCAGGCTTGTTCTAATAACTACAAGTAAATGCGAATAGTGAATAATTATATGAGTATTTGCTCTAAAACTCGCTAACAACCGCTTTTGACAGGTATTTTGCATATTTAAAACGCATTCGTACATATGACGAACTGAACTGCATTTAGTACGACTAATGAAATATTTATTATATCAAGTTAATAAAAAAATATGAACAAATTATTGTTGCAAAGCAGACCTATTATATTTTTCCACAAGCAAACACCTGCCCCTCGTAACCCAAGTGGTTTAGAAGAAAATATAGAAAACTATATGAACAAGTATGATGTTATAAGACAGTTTAAAAGCAGAAGAATTTTATTTTTACAAAATAAAATTTTCATATTCATTAAATTGGAAAAATCGGCCAAAAATTATGCGTTGCGTTAACAAAACAACATTGGCACAAGTGTACTAAAAATTTGGTACAAAATGTTGATATTTACTGTTAACACTTGTTGGCGTTATTCAGAAGTATAAACTAGACAGATCTATTTGGTTGCCACAATATAGATATACATAAAGCGCAGAAGCCCCAAATCGTGATATTGTGTTTTCTGACGTTTTTTTGGTCCGCTCGTTTGGGGACTCCCCTTTTTCAGCTACTAATAATACTTTCTGAAAACTCTAGTTACTGGATATTTTAGTTCGGAAGTGTCCACTGTATATCATTAGACGAAATTATTAACAAGCTTAAAATGCCAAGGAAAGCATCTCCTAAGCTAACCCCCACTGCATGTTTGTCAATCAATTACTTACCCGCTCACACTCACAACAAAATTTTACAAAATTCCGGGTTTATTCGAAAAGAGAGGGTAATTTTTGTTTTCTGAGAATAATATTTAACTATTTTGTCCCCCTCAAACCAATTGCCCATTAAATAGTAAGCCCTTGTGCCAACTCACTTTTCACACTTGATCCTTGGGCCCGGACTTCTAATGTCATCCCGACTTCCAAACCTCACAAAATCATTACTCACGTATATGATTTCCGCGTTCCGCGAGCCTCGTTCAACCCTTCCCCCGACCACATACTAAGAAATTTACTGTTAATAAAATAGCTGGACGACTGAAGAATGGAAGGCAACTTTAAAACGCAGATAGAAAAAAAAACATGAACAACTCAAACACCCAACACATTTTTATTCGTTTATAACAAGGAAATAGTATTTAAAGCAATTAAAATAAATGCTGTGTAGTCAACAGAACGATATCGGTTGAATACAAAATGGAAAAAATACACGCCTGAATGTATTGCTCGTCTGTCTGCCTGTCCGTCTGTCCGTCTGTTGCTCCTACTAAATAACAACTATCCCTAAATGGGCAAACACACAGTAATGTTTGTAGGCTTGTGCCATATTAAAATAATTGTTAACAAATCTCAGTATTTGTTGCATAAATAAATAAATGAAAATAGCAACAACGACAGCAAAAAAAAAAATGGAAAAGTACAAAAAAATATGAACAATAAAACACAGTAATTAGAGATGAAAATTATCAGTTGTAGGGGTGCGATCTGTGTGTTTGCGTTTTAAAACCACTAAACAAAATAATTACAAATAATTGTAGAATTTATTTAAAGGCAAAAGTTCCTGCGTAATGTCCGTTTAATACAATCACAACTACAATAACAACGACATCAACATTAACAACAACAGCAAATTAAATAAACTCCCACTGCAAAGCAACAACAAAAACAACTCTTTTTGTGTTAAACCGCAATTGATGTTAAATTACTTCAACCCAAAAAAAAGCATCTATAAATTAAAATCCAGTAGATGATGAAACAACAACAACAACACCAAATCCATGCAAAAAAAAAGAAGACGGAGAGCACAAAATAGTATAATCCGGCTGTAGTGACTACTATAACTTTTTGCTTTTAAAACAGCCGGTGGTAAATCCTTCTAATAATAATAATCAACCATTTTCTATTATCTAGAGCTGTATCGTTCGCGAACGACCGGGTTAAATTGAACGGATCATTGAAGTGAAGGGAGTGAGCCGGTTTTAACTGACCGGGTTTCGTTCAACAACGCATTGTGCGGTAGCCGATGCAGTCGTTGTATTCTGCGCTTTCGTTCAAGTCGTCTGTCTTCTGCCTCTTACAAAATTTCCCTCTTTTTTCCAAAATAAGTTATTTTCAGCATTGAATTGTTAAATTAGTTGACATTTTTTCACTTTCAATGATGTTTGCAAAATACCAGGAATAACAAACATCACAGTACCAACAGGGGTTCTTGACCGAACTGTTTGTTTAAAGTGACCGATTGATCGAAATGAACGAGCGGATCAGTCTTTGACAATTGAACGAAAATTACCGGTCACTGAAATGTAAGATCGGGAACAGCTCTACTGTTATCACTCTCATGTATATTATTTTGCTACATCCATTTCATCCGTAGGTCCATAATTTCTTTGAGGTTTTCAATTTCATTAAAATATTAAGAAAAATCCGCTACAAAAGTTTATTAAAAAACAGAATCAATAAATTTTTGTGTAAAAATTGTTTGTTTTCATAAATTTTGTTCGCTGGTTTTTGTTTTTCTTATATTTGATGTTTGTTTAAAGGAATGATAAATGACAACTATTTTTTTTAGAAAGAAATTGGAGTCAGAAAAAGAAAATAATTTTACATGTTCATTAAACAACATTCAACAGCTATTTTGCCAAGATTCTTGCTTGAATTCGAATACGGACGCAGATGAATATTCAAACAATTTATTACCTGATTCAACGAATTCTAATGCCGAATCTTGAAGATCCTGTATTTTAATTACATTTTTGGCAAAAATGTGCTGGAATTTTATCTACCAAAATACCAATGAAAAAAAACATATCGTGCGCTTAGTCTTGGTTTGGTAAAAATGTATCCACTGCAGATGAATAATTCTAACGTACTCGCACTTACCAGTACACTGGCGATGAAAGGCTGGTGCATGTTCAAATTGCACCTTGGACAGACTTCACATCCCAACATCGCTTTTGATTAATGCAGCAATAGTCGTATTAGGAATCAACTTATTCTCTTCTAAGTTGTTGATTTATTAAGCTTTAGCATTTTTGCGATCTATTGGAGACTTTCTTCATACCGGAATGGGAGCGTGTGATAAGTCAGATTTTTAAATATTTTAGCTTTTGCCATCCAAGAAATCGTCTTGGCAAACGGTATAACAGATGTGTAAATGCTCGTAAATGTTACTGTTGCTGCAGGGCTATTACACAAAATTTAATTTTGTTAAATCAGCAAATTTTTCCAAATTGACCAGGCATGTTGTGTAAAAAATATTTAAAAGTTGTTCGTTTCAAATACAACAATTCAATTTAAACTTTAGGCTTTATTGGAATAACAGTAAAATTATATTCTCTTTTACTCAACGAGGATGTTTTTTATTGGCAAAAATTAATTAACACAACAGTTTTGAAAAAACCAATTTACTTACACTGTCCACATGTGTGTGTGCAAGTAGCCTGCATGTATGTAGGCATTTCTATGTACCTAAACACACACACACACACATATATATATATATATAGAGATACATACATACACACATGTGTTGAAGTTTATTTTAAGCCAAAAACATTTTACTGGTCTTGTAAACATTTGCAAGCTTTTGCAAAAGAGAAATTAGAAATCACAGGATGTTATTTACAATTTAATCTACAAAAAAATATTTTTTGTACAGTTTGCAAAAAGGAAATGAAAAGCACTGGAAATATTTTTAATTTTTTATTTACTCGTACATTAAATAAAAAGTTATTTATAACTTATTTGAAAACATATGCATGTTGTAAACGTAATACATACAAACAAACATGTATGAATTAGCGAAGAAGTGAATACGTATCAGTTTTTGGGAATTCCGGTGAAGAGATTGTATTTCAATATATGTACAGTGGATAGAAAATATCTACGTACATAAATAAGTTTACAAATAATTTTGTTTCCGAAATTGCTGGTAAGCATCTAAAACTGTTTTGTTTAGTTAAAGTATCGTTTAATAGACGGATCTCCTCCTCTATTGTAAGTGTCCACTACTATTTATTAGACTAACCCTTAACTGCATTCGTGGGGTATTTTTTTAACCCACGTCGCACTCTTTATTTTATAATTAACTTGGTACTACAGCATATCTTTTAAAGCTCCGTGTATTCTCAGTTCAGGCTGACATCTTGAAGTGTCCGTATGGTGATCGCGCTACGCGAAATGAAATCGGTGTTATGTACATATTTTTAAAACAAGTAGGGTTATCTTTAGCCAAGGAGCGAAGGAAGATTTGAACCAAATCAAAAAGGTCAAACGCATTCACCTTTTTAAAAACGTAAAAATAAGTAAAATATGTTTCGAGTGCAAATAAATTTACTTGTAAAATCGATTCTAAAAGACTAAAGCTCTGCGCAGTATGTGAAATCAAATAGACTTTTTTTACACGAAAAATACGATTGGTCAGAATTCTTATGTTATTTAATAAGTAGTTTTTCTTTAATTTAATTTTATTTATTGCTCCTTTAATATGAATCAATAGTTTATAGTTTTATTATGAGAAGCCTGCAAAAGTAGAAAGTATTTTTGATTGAGGTAGAAAATTACACCACCAAAAACATATGTAATTACATTTGTTTTGTATATGAAGTTAAGAGAGATCCATTTTGCACAGCGTTGCCATATATATTTTGTTGGAAAATCGTTAGGCCAAAAACTTGGCTTTTAGTGCCCAGATGCTTTGGTGCAACCAGAGCATTAAAAAAAAGTACTAGAAATGGTGCAAAAAGCACATAGTATTGCTTAAAGTCTGGCAACATTCACGCTTGAGGTGAAGTATCTGCCCTAATTGTATTAGGAAAAATTCTTTTTTTATGGGGATTTTAACATAATTGTGGTTTAATTATTAGAAATTTTCGTTAGGAGATTTCGCTTAAAAGCTGCTGCCTCTAGCCTCTGAAACATTAAATATTTAAAACTTCCTAAAAATATTATGCGAGAGTCTTGAAAACTTAAGCAACTCTTGCCGCTATTAAATTATCTGTTAAACATAAGAAACTGCCAATCCAAAATTCTTTTTCCCGTAACAAAACCAATTTATATGAAGGAAAACTTATTATATAGACAATTTCTTAAAAGCCCGAAGACACATTAATAAAACCTTTTCAGGAGAAGCAAAAAACTCTAATATGAAAAACCATGTAAAACTAAGCCCCTAAAGCGGACCAAACAGTTATTTTCTGTGGATGTAATGGTGGTTCGACAAAAGCTTGTGGATTCTGCTCACTCCAAATACGATCCTTGTTCTTCGAATTGGCTGCGCTGAAGGACGATTATGTACGCCATTAAATGGAAGACGTGCACGATGAGTTTGACGAATAGAACAATTATTTTGATTAAAAATTGCAACAACTTGCACGCGGTGTTTTGCAACTATCGGCTGTTGAATGGGTGCTCAAATAAAGCAGTGATGCCAACTCAAAGTTATGATATCATATTATGACAATGTGTATGTATAAATATAAAAATTTGTTATGTAGTTATTTTACGAGGCGCACCCGTTTAACAGCGTTGCAAAAAAACTCGCACAAACGACTTAATAGTTGCAAATTTCAGTAGTTTAAGCGAATACCCATTTCAGTTAATAAAAGGTTTAGACTCTTTTGAGATATTTTTGATTTTAAATTTGAAATTATTCTTGATTAGCAAAATTACAATACAAAAATATAATAAGAAAATTTCTTCTGATTTTGGTATGGCAGTCCTGGCGGCTGTCATCACCCGACGACATTCCTTTTCGTCCAGCTCACTAATACAATAATACACAATTTTTTCTTACCCTTCTGATGCATTTCCTTTCAATTTCTCCACTTATAGAAAAAATTACTTACCATCGTTGCAATCAACTAAAACAACACAACGTGAATGAATGAATGAATGAATGCATTTCTTTATGCAAACTCCCAGTGCAATGTGTTGCAAGTTTCCTAGTGTTTTTTCCTCTCGATTTTGTTTTGTTTTATTTGCATTCTTATCTTTTATTCTTTATTTGTTCTGGAACATTTTTTCCAGTTACAATAAACGGTCTGTCCTCTGTGGGACATTCAAATTGCACAAATGGTTTTGAAAATACAGATTGTTTTCTACCTTTAGGTTGCAGCATGTTATTCCACAGGGCGTTCGCCAAGGCAGCATGACCCAATTGACTGAAATGGAAACAATCGCTGGCAAAGTAGCGCAGATCTGTTTTGCCCGTGGCCAGTGTTGGCATAGAAACGTTGGCGGTGAAGGGTTGATATAGAATAATGAAATCATCTGTTTGAAATTCAGGCATTTCGGCGACATATTGATCGATGGCCTGCCAACGCTTTATGTAATTGTCGGCTCTCTTTAATACTTTGGCTTTGTTCAAGTCGCTGAAGATGCAATGGCAGCCAACATGATGTACTGCCCGACAGTATAAAGGTACATTTTTCATTTCATGCAGCGTTGTCACCATATTGGGCACTGGCAGCAAATTTATCACCAGCCGCGGAACATTGTTTCGCAGCAGGGTAAAAGCATCAATTAAATTACGTTTATGATTCTGCAAAAACTCTCCCATATTGTCATAGTGACACATATCAGAGCAAATATCATTGTTGCCCACAAATACGGTCAATAGCTTCCAGTGGCTTGTGAAATCCACATGGGGATCTTTTTGCAAACGGGCTATGAAAATATGAGCCTGATATAACAAGTCACGCGACATTATCATGGGCTCAGCAATATTCAGATGCGAACTGCGACTAACCGTTAACACCTCGCCGGTGGCAAAACCATACAAGTTGGGATTGAAAACTTTTAAAATGTTTGGCAGCGTTAGGGCCGTACGCCAGTCTTCTACACCACCGCCCGAGAAAGCTAAGCCTCTAAACTCCATTGCTATGTGTAAAATTTGCTCTGAAATTATGCCGTTACCAGCAGAAAGGGAATCCCCTATGGCAGCTATGATGTCTATATCGCCTGGTCGCAGTTCGTGCACCGTCTTGGGTGGCTCCTTAGATCGTGTGTTATTCAACTTACAGGGGAACTCTTTCGACTTGGGAACAGGTTTTTGTACTTTACCGCTTTTCAAATTGTAGGCCATCAAATGGTCCCATTCATTTGCGGCTCTACTGAGCAAAAGCTGTCGACCCAAAACCATTAGGTCGCGATGGTCATCCAAGTTTGTTACCATCAACTTTCCATTGCGGACATCGTTCCAACTAAACTTTGTTTTCTGTATACCTGATCTTTCTAAGAAATATTCCACGTTATTTAAGTTGTTGGCCTTTAAGGTGGGCGGGGCCGTGAAAAAAGCACCCAGCCATAGACAAATTTCAAAAGACTTCATCTTGCTTTAGTGGAAGGTACTGAAAGAAGACAAATGCTTTTCAGAATTTATATTTTATTCCAGTTCTTATTAGATATGTTTTGATTTATTTATGCGGAGCTCATTTCCATTTCTGCATTTATTAATTACAGCGATTACGTTGTCAAAACGACTAGACCGTAAATTGTAGGCCTAAATGTTTTTTTCTTATTAGTTAAATAATGAAACACTGATTAAACTATTCTCTATTAATTTATGTACAAACATACATAAAACGACATAAAAGCCGCTTGTCTTGTGGAATTCATTAACTGGCCGGACAACAATAACCTTTATTTTGTATGAAAGAATAATCAAAACCAATAATAATCTGAGGTGATGGACCGGCGCAAAAAAGATTTTATATTATCATGACCGCGAATCTCAATGCCGTTCCCCAGCCGGTAAATTAACGACTCTTAATACTTATTGAAGAATGCAAGAGAAGCAAATTATGGGCTCGGCGTTAAGAAGATCGTCTTTCAACGATCCAAGCTGGTGGCAAAATGCTTGTGTACATTGGAGGGGTTCTGTCATAAATAGATGCTTCCCCCAAATTGTCATGAAAAAGTCGTTTTCTGTGATTAGACCTGTGTTGCCAGATTTGGGGTTCTGAAACCAAGTTACGGTTTTTTTAAATAATGCGAATACAAATTCAACTGAATGTTAATCAAATCTGCAGTTGACAATTCACACCAACCAAAGAAATGCTGTCGAGCTTGAATTCAAGGAATATGTACAGCAAAAACTCTTCTAATTTACAAGATGGTTATACAGAAGTTTTTGAAATAATGGACTTAAGAAATTTCAAAACATGCCAAGAGCGCATTGGTCTGCGTTCTGTTAATCGATTTTTGGTGAAGCTTTCAAAAAAAACCTGCATAACAGAAGTTGCAGGAACTTCAACGTGTGAAGAGATTCACACGTGGATACAACGGAAAGAAGAATGTCACCGGTGGGAATACACCTGCACAAGGTTGTAATAACTAAAACTCTTAAAACTCACTTTAACTAAAGATAAATTCAATTAAAGCCAACCTTAACGTCCGATCAGGTAAACTTTAGTTATCGACCACTCGAGAACAAAACTTGGCACTATTATTTTTTGGTTAAGATCAAGACTTGCAGATTAATAAATTTCTTTCTCTGGATCCAAATTTTTTGTCGATATATATCAATCATTCAATTTGTGGCAGTTCAGTTTTGTTTTTCCCCCCAAAAAGAGAAAAAATTATTTTACCTGAATTTCCAAGCTGTTTAATCACAAATTTTCATTTCACAAGTTCAAAAACAAACTCAGTTCAATTTTCTTAAAATTCTTTTCAAATAAAAGTAATATAAAGAAGACGTTCTCAACCCGTTACTTGTTTGTTAACAACTGATGTTATAAAATTAAATCACCTAAAAAATATAATAACCGTCAACGTCAAAAGTATTTTCTACCTTTTGTTTGACAACATAAACAAATACACAAAACGCCTAGAATTTGTATGAAATAATACAAAAATAAAACTCAAGGCACAAAAGTGACCAAGACATTCAAACAGTTAAAAAATATTTAAAACCATTTAATTTATGAATAGATATAAAAATATACTTACACTGATCTGTACGTTGTGATCATTAAGTTACTTGCACTGATGTGAAACCCTACAGTGCATCGTGTGTCCACATAGCAAAATTTCGGCAAGAACTACTTTCAAGTCAGCTACACCCCCACATCCGGATATAGAGGGGTCAGTGGCTTAACTTAACAATCTGAAAAGGCCCGCTATAAGCCCAACCGTACAGCACTTTTCTGGTTTGGGATCAGCAAGTTTCTATGTTCTTGAAATTTGCTACCAAAAGGAATAGCTTTTGGTTGCATCGCCGCCTTGCCACTAGATACCAAAACAAAAACAACTAAATCACATAAAATTAAAACTATCACAAAGATTTTTCCAGAAGCATCACAAATGAAAAATTTGGAAAAATTACTTGCAGACCCAACGAACAATGTTTTATGTGCCGGTGCAACAAAAGCTGTTTGACGCACAACATCGAATATCAACGTTCTGATAAGAGACAAGAAGTAGTTTTCGTACAATATTTACTCCAAATTATGCCAGTGTAAATTTAAAAATACAGCTCTGTTGTGTTAATAACACTGTGTTTCCTAAGACGGTCTAGAGAATGAGGACTGTAAAAGTTTACGTTCGGATTTCTCTCTTACTGAAAACATTTTGATATTCAAACGATATTCAGTAGCATCACTAATTTTGTCAGTGGTCATGCCTACTTGGCGGCAATCTCCAACTGTAAACAGTGTTGTCTATCTAAAACTCTTTTACCAAGTGAGTGACCCCATAATTCGTCATGCTGGGATATAAGAATTTTGATTTTTTTTAAATATTAACACATTAAGTCCAGCTAAAAAATTTTAATTACCTAATTTTTAAAGTGAAAATTAGTTTTATTATAGATGATGATGATGATTTTTCGCAAATATTTGTGCTATAAGAGACTAACCATAATATGCTTAAGCCAGCTTAAGATACTGTCTGACATCAATAAGAAGCCTGTCTAACGCGTAAGAAAATTATTGATGAGTGAACTTGAATTTTTTCCAGGCTTAGTTGCAAATATTTCTACTATTTCCTTTATAATTATATTGCCGTAAACTTATTTCCATTAATTTAGAAATCAAATGAAATATAAATGTAACAAAATTATTTTCGTCCTTCAATGTAACTCCTTTTTTTAGTGTAAGCATTTCCAATTAGATAGTGAAAAAGCAGCTGATCGCTTAAAGAAACTGAAGTCGCTTACGTAACTTGCTTAATCAAATGCCACTTGACGATAGAAGGCAAAAAGTAGATGATAGTCGCACATGAATTTTCGCACGTTTGCTTAAGTTGGCTTAAGCATATTATAACTAGTCGCCTTAAAGATAAAAAAAAATTGTTTTTAACGAATGACGGGTGCCCAACAAGTCGACTTGTATCGTACCGGCTCAGCTGAAAATTAACGCTTAGATTTGTAACTACACAAACAACAAATTTGTTTTAAATTTAAATAAAAGTGTGTTTTAAAAGCCATCGAAAACTTGAACTTGAAAAATGATATTGAACTTTGCATCTAGTTACAAAATGCTTTGAACTGCTGCAGCCTTTTTTACATCTCAAAAACAAAACAGTCAATTGGGCATAATAAGCAGCAAAGGCTGTGGTGTCAAACCCATTACGTGTACTATAAGCATGTGTGATATGCGGCAAACGGTTAATAATGTGCCGAACCCTTTTCGCGTCTTGTTAACAATTTCGGTTTGAGTGCGTTTCAATTGAATCATCAAATGATGATTCCGTGAACTTCACAGCTTAACTATTTTTGGAATACTTTTGCTTCATCTGTTTGTAGCTTCATGGTTTTACTTCACTGATTGACAAACGAGTTACGTGATTGTTTGTTGTTATTATGTTTCGTTTTGGGAGGACAATATTTGGGGAATAAAAACATTTACTGCTGCAGATTGCGGAAGTGGTCCGTTGTCTTTATACTTATTTTTAAAAGCAGTTACCAGTGCGCACGTTTAAAAGGTTTAGGCGTTTTGCCATCGTCGACACTGTCCTGCAATCGACAACGTTTAAACTGAATTCCAAGTTCATTTAACTTCAGCCGTAACTACGTATAATTTTTTTATAAATTTCTAATGAAAAACACGAGGTTTTATCAATTGTTTGCGCTCACTTGCATTTTCTGAAGCTAAGAACCGATTTTCGGTGAGAATAGCACAGCCTGCGTCGATAAATAAATGTGCTATAGCGTCACACACTTCAAAACCTTGTTTTTTAGTTGATGAGTGATTCCCTCAACAAAACTCAATTGTGCCATGAATAGGTGCAACGCGGTCACCTTGTTGTGCTTTTTTCGGCAAATGGAATCATATTTTTCGCTAATTTAGTTGTTGGCGAAGTGAGATTTTGCTTTTGTTTGAAGAAAAACTGTAAAATTTGTTAAAATTTGTTTTTTTTAACAGATGTTTAAAGGCCAGGGAAGGCAATGCTTCTTGTGGCGTTGAACAATACAAATGTATGATTTTATGAAGAAAAAGCATTTTTTACAATTGACTTTATCGGTTCGATGCATATTTTGCAATTCAATGCGAAAAGATTTTTTTTTGTAGGACAAGCACTGAGGTGTCATCCCTTACATTTGTATGTAGTTCGTTGTGCCAGTACTGGATTATGGGCAAGACGATAGAAGAACTAATGTTTCGCTATATCTATATCATTCTATAATGCAGGGATGAGGATGTCACAACTTAACTCACTTTGGCCACTGTTTTTTAGCAGAGTCTTCGCTAGGAATCGAACCTACGAAAAGTGCTTCTTAACGTGGATACTATTTTAGCTTTATGGAACGCTGCGGGGAGTTTTGTTTGTTATTCATAAGACGAGATAGATTTTTAGGGGGAGAACTACATCATGACTTCTTCCAATGATGCGAAAGGATTTTTTCCTCAAAGATTTTTTACTTTCAGAGTCTTCATTAATTCTAGGACATTCATAAGCTCTAGGACAGTGATTTAGAGCGTTCCGCTTACTTCTAATAACACTTTCCAACATAATGGCACTGGGTGCAACAATTGGAAATTCTAAAAAGTCCTCCAAAATCTATAATTTCAACCAACTTCAGGCTATTTGTTGTAGCACGAAATAAAAATTTCCTGCTTTTTAATAAATACTGAGTCAACACAAGTTTGCCGTTTTGATGTTGGCTTTTAAAAAATGGTAAGAAGAAGTCTTGTTATAGTATTTTCTTTTTTGCGGTGGTGGGAAATAATTTTCTATTTTCTTTCAAAAGCTGTTTTTGCAAGATTGTTAAATCTGCTGTACAGCTTCCTATTCAGAGAACTCATTCACTGATTCGGCGAGTTCTGTTGTTGTACGCATTTGTTATATTCCAATTATAATGTCATCGAACTCCGAACAGTGATTTGGTTTTAATTAAATTAAAGCGTAGGGAGCGCTTAATGAAACACCCTTCATAAACAAATATTTAATATTTCTCCAAGCATCATATCCTGCAAAGTAAAATGTTCACATTTAGTTATTTGTCAAGTTTGCTGGAGATGCTGAAGATTGAGGTTACGCCAAGAAAATTAACCCGTTGATGCCTTTCAACTGGGCAGTCAACTAATTTAACAAGCTTTGCTGATATAAATATAAGTACAGACATATAAATAATTGCCAATCTCCAGGTATTCGTAATTGAATTTATTAATTTTCTTCCACAACTTGTTAAGAAATGTCAAAATTTTACGTTAATTAATTAAAAAAATTACTTTGATTTGACTGAAACACTTAAGGGCAAATAAAATCATCTCTTCTGACAAGCAATCACCATAAAATAATTCATGTCAGCAACAGCTGGGCATCAACTTTAATCAAATTGATTTCCTCTTTTTTTACGTTTTGTTTTGTCAAATTTTGTATTGATATTAGATAAAGTATTCGTTGTATAAAATTGTCCTGCTTTACCAGTAGATAATTATTAACTGGCCAAAACATAATTTATTTATCAATTTAATTAACCACAAACTATTTTATGCATAAAACTAAATTTTAATAAATAATCTCCTGCTTTATAGAATTTCAATTAATATTCATATATTAATTTACTCGCAGAGATAAAGCCAAACCATTCGGTAGTCTTTGTGCAAAATCCTTTGGGTTTATAAAAAAAGTATCATTTCATTTCAAATATCTGAAGAAATTTGAGATCCAAACAAATATAAACCTTGCGAACAGAACCATTCAATAAGGGCAGGCCGGTAGGAAAAGAACCAAACAGACTTACGGACTTACATCAGCACTTGCCAATATGGCTTCATCTCACCACCGACTCCATCTGACTTGTCCGGCACATATGGTTGGCGACATCTTGTGATATGTGAAAGCGGCACAGAACACAGACCACTTGTTCGAGAACTTGGCCTATCTAATTCCTCTTGCCAGTAAATCTCCAGACAGGTTGCCGAAGGCGAGGCATCTGAGTTGGAAGCCCAAAATACCAAACGAGCATCAGATCTTAACCAGTCACACAACCGATTTTTAAACATCTAGTTTTGACGAATAACAGAAAACTGTTGTAAGACAACATGGGGACTACCGAAAATACACCGCTTTTTGTAGTTTCTACTAACCACCCTACCTGTGTTTTAAGGCTTAAACTACAGCCCGAAGATGCCTCAATCTATGACGAACAACAAAATCCTATCAGGGGCACCCAAGTGCTGACGATTTGAAAAGAACGTGCGTAACCAAAGTCAGTCAGGATCTTCCCAGAGTTTTGGTTGCTTTGCTTTGTCAGCCCACGAACGCCTTCTCCTTTTAACACCACAGAACAGAGTGACCCAGTTTGGAATACACCAAGACAAAGTCTGCTCCCCATGAGGGCACTAATGTCGCAATCACAAGCATAATTTGTTACTAATTTAAGCCTTTGGAGTATTATTTTGTCCTATTGGAAAAAAATCCATCAGCTGGGAAATGCTAAAAGGTTTCTTTTCTACTGATAAGTAAGAAAAGAAACTTGTTATATTTCTCGATCTTTTAATATATAACCTATTTTCTTATAATATTTTTATTATATTACGTTTTCAAATCTGACTTGACGGCAGGAGATACTACAGAAACGAATATTCGTTTATAGGAATCTAAACCTCACTTTATAGTTTGAATAAAATGTCAAGCAGAAAATTACTTACATATTTATTATTTTATAACAAAATAAATTTTCAAGTTACAACTGCATGGAATGGGCGGACTAAACAAGACCATGTGCCCGTGGACTTTTATAATTGTCTCTGTGACTATATAAATTGGGGGAAATGGGCCAGTGCACTCAGGGCAAAGTTGTTGATTGCTCTCAACCTGGCGAGAAGCCAGCAGCGATCCCTGAAAATGGACTGGTCAAGCTGACATACTGCCTCCCCGTGGCGCCCCTGGATAGCCCCTACAGCACCCGCTTAGAGGTGAACCAAAGTGTGCAGCGAATCCCCTCTGTCCAGGGGTCTAAACCAGGACCCGGTCCTCCAGGTTTCGGGGGTTGTGCGTGGGGGTAACTTCCCTACCGTGTAAAAACACACTAGTTACGACACAACAACAAAGAATAACTTTGTTGGTTGAGGCCCAGGTTCACCACGGACTGTAGCGCCAAAAGAAGAAGAAGAAGAAGACTATATAAATTAAAAACTGTTTTTGAACTCTTCCCATGTGATAGATCCATACTCGATAATAGTTGGAACAAGTTTTTTTATATTGGGTATGGATCCATAAATTCCTTAGGCCAGCGTTTAATAAATTGCAGTACCCCATTATTTATCCTCATTGAAATATGAGCACAAAAGTTAAGTCTGTGATCCAACAGCATGAAATAGTAAAAAGTTTTGTTTTAATTGTTTTGAGTGCCACACAATCGACAGGAAAGCCGAACCAACTGCGTACTGCGACCACGCAAAGCCAGTTACTAGATCGAAGACAACAATTCAAAGCGCACAAAATCCCCCAATTTGCATGCACGATCCTGCTCCTTTTTAATACACCATATACGAATAATATCCGCTCAGCCCTGGTTCAGTTAATGCACAATATAAAAGTCAATTTTAGTTTATTAAAAATGTTTCAATGAAGCTGCTTGTTGTTTATGAGTGTTGCAAATACATATTTGTCTATTTAAGCAAATAATGTGTGCCAGGAGCAGGAAGTTGTTCCCAAACTAAAAGATAAATTTGATTGCAAACACTTTGTCTTAATATTTAATTAAATATTAATAACAGCTTACAAACCTACACAAACCCACTTGCTTATGTATGTATGTGTTTGTGTCGGTATGAATATTAATGGAAATTGTTTATAACTTTTGGGAAATTTCTAGAATAAAACAATACGAGTATATGAAAATATTAGCAGGAGATATTCATGTACGAAAACATGCATCATAAGAATTTTTGAATTCCTTTAACAAGAATTTCCATTCTTAGTGCACAGAAAGCCGCAAATGTATGAAATTATAATGCTGGCAGAGAGTTTGGGTGAGTTTAGCAGTTAAATGTTAGTTATAAGACTCGTATCCTAGACGAAATAAAACTATTGTAATATGGAAAATTTTGTTGAAAGTTTTAATTACACCTCGGGGTGGATGGAGGGTTATTTGGGTTAATGAACTTCTTGCAGAAATTCGTACTATAACATTATTCAGATTATTAATTCCAGTATTATTCTCATATTGCCTGGCAAAATAAATACATATATTAAAAAGTTAAAAGAACCCTCAAAATAATGTAATTTAAAATAAATTAAATAAAGCTTTTGAAATTTCGCTTTTTTAATGTTTAGGAAAAGGTGTGCACAGAGTGTGACAAAAGGGTCCTTGAAAACACAAATGCCAAAAATAATGTAACTCAAAGTAGGTGTTAATTGCTGTACAACGATGATGCCAGCAATCAGCCAAAAAAAAACAATATTTAAAAATTTACTTGACAAAAATTACTTTGATGAAACCAAACTTTGTTTGAAAAAGCGTATTTTTTAGCTCTAAATTACAATAAGAATGCCGATACTATCCTGCTATTTCATTGTATTGTACTCGTATTGTGGTAAAAAAAATATTTTAGCACACTTCAATGCCTCAATGGTTGAGTTGATGGAGTATTCGGCGAACAGCCCAGGGACTGTAGTTTCGATTTCAGTTTCCGCAAATATTGCGTTTCGCTTCATGGAAATATGGTAGTCGACGTCTGGAAAGTGGACTCTCACAGATCACAAGCTGGCGAATTTTTCTTCACAACCAAATTGGAGGGCTGGGACGACAACAAACTGCCTGCGATTAAGGACCGAGTACATAAAGATTTCTTCTCGGACTAGATTTTTGGTTGGCAGCATTATCACTTCTTTGCGAATATAACCGTCACTTTTGATCGCTGTAGGCCGATTATTGCCAACTTCCTTTGATGGGCAACGAATGATACGAACGCAACTGAAATGTGGCTGTAACAGAGTGCTGCTAAGGGCTGCTCAGCTCATGTGCAATAGCACATTCTGTAGGAGCAGTTTTGGGGCACGATCATCTGACATGAAAGCAGTTGGAACTGGCCACTGAGATTTAACGCCGTTAGATGTAGTTTTGGGCGGTTTTCACATATGAAAAGCAACACAAACGATGCCATCGGTCAAACTAGACATTTGGGACGAGAGGTACGCAATAAAGCCATGACTGACATTTGTTTTCTATTACCTATCCTAGTGGCAGTGATACGAGTAGATACACCTATTGACGAAATTGAAATGCTGGCGGATTTATTTGATTTCAATTTAAAAAAAGAAAGCGCAGGATGAAAGACAAGATAATTGTTCTGCATTTTCTAGTTCACATTCAGTGCCATGAAACGGAACCACAATTTGTTCTTTCCCCTCCCCATTCCCATTCCCCTCACAATGAGAAAGTGTACAGTTAACCAGCTATTGAACAGGTGTTGTCAACACTTTAACTGTAGCGTAACGTGTTAGTGTAGCTTTCATCTTACTAATTTTTTAAAAAACAAATTTCCCATATCTCCTGCATCGAAAATCAATCAACCTTGAAAAGAAACAAGAAATTTTTAAAGTTAAAAACAAGAAATATTTAGATCTTTCAATAGCATAAACTTTCATTTAATAAAATATGACACAAAAAAGTTTTACACTTGTTTACGTCACTTTGTAAAATGTTTACCCTCCCTTCCTGTTCTCATCGAATGGCTGTTTAATTAAGAACAGAAACAAATGCATAAGTAGCTACAAGTATACGAGGTCTGTTCAAAATATAAGATGGCCTGTGGTTTTTCTGAAAAATATTTATTTATTCACTAATTTCTTGTGCCTTCGAAGGATTTTTGATATGTCCTTGAGCTCTCTTAGCAATTCGGTTTGTATGTCTTCAGTTGTCCTGGGAACAGGATAAACTTGCAGGCGTCTAAATCTGATAAATGCGGGGCCTGAAGATGATTACGTTGTCGTTTTCGGGTAATAATGGCTTTTTTTAACAAAAACTCAGCATTTTGGAAAGGACTTGGCTGCCACACGCTTCACTCTCAAAAGTTCCTCAGCAACTTCTGTAAAAATGAGGCGACGCTTCTCATTAAAATTTTCTTCACTTTTTCACCATTTTTATCGGTGCCGTCAACTGTTTGCAGCCAAGACAGCCCTCGTACATATAAGTATAGGTTTAAAAATGTTTTTTTTTTTTAGAATTGGCATCACATGAAAATTGATGTTTTATAACCAAAAACTAAAACACAAAACGCATCTAAGGTCGGTCTACAGTGGGAGCGTTTAAAAATAAAATTCCGAATGATATTAAACCAACAAAACATTATCATAAAGTAAAAAACGAATTAAATTCCAGACACTCATTTACTGTGAAAGAAATAAAAGAACAAAACAAAAAAAAAAAAAAGAGAGGCAGCAGGCGCAGGCAACCAGTGATGCGTAGAGATGCACTTCCTTGCAGGAAAATAAATTTACACATGAACATAAAATGAGCAGAACAACAGCAATGAGTTGTAGGAATAACATGTAAAGCTGCAGGGGAAGCGCATGCAACTTTCCCTTGTGGCAAGAATGCAGTTCTTTCTGTGTTTGTTGTATTCTTGAGCTTGTGATGTGAACATTAACAATGAAATGCTTTTCGTAACGACCTCAATTAATAATTTGTTCTTGATGTTGTTGTCGATGGCATGACTGTTGTAATAATGCTGCTGCCACATACAATTAAAGTTTCATTATATGTTTCAGTTTCCAGCGAATATAAAGACGCTGGTACAATAAGTTCAGTACAATTGTGATCTCTTGAGTGCAATTCGACTGCTGCAGCCACCATTTGTAATCGGTTATTCGGTTCGTTTTTGAGGACAAAGACCAATTTTTAACATTTTCAAAAAGGTAAAGAAAAAACATACAAATCCGTTAAATGTTGCAGAATTGTAACTTAATGACTTATTCCTTGGATTCTGCTTAGTCCATTCGTGTAAGCGTGAAAAACAAACTGATAACAAGTCAGATTTGATGTCGTTTTCTTAAAAACAGGACATTTTGCAACAGACTTTTGTTCTCTTAAATTATTTAATCATGGATACTTGGATACTACAAATTCTAAGTACTTCGTGTTTGCCGTCTTAACGCACGTTAAATGAATAGGATCGCTGAACTTTCCTTAGGGAAATGCCTCATTGAAATGTTTGGACCAAGCGAACCATTAATGCTGAAATGGATAAACAAAAATCTTGTGAATACACACAACAATATTACATAGTTCGATTCGTTTGCGGAATGAAATTCACAGCGTTATTTTTTCGGAAAAAAAAATTGTGGTAAGAAATTATTTTGAAATGAAAAGGTCGCCACGAACGTGTTCCACGATGTCGAAAAAGCCTAGAAGTGTTTTGCATATTCGACGATTTTCTACTGTCGAAAAAATGGATCAAAAAGCATTTGAAATGCTTACAGTGACAAACGAGGCTATACTCTGAGTCAGAAATTTTTTTACAAAGAAGGTTGAGAAAATATTTAAGGCGACGCACGCCCCGGAGGCTCCAGCACATCAACAACCGATGACAATGTTAAGCAAGTGATGAAAGTTGCGATAAAGAATCGTCGAATCACTGTTAGAAACGTCATGTAATTTTTTCGGAATCAAGCATGTGGCAGCGAAGTCCTTTCCAAAACAGTTGCACTTTGAACAAGAAAAAAAACTCCGCTTGTTCGTAATATTTTTGGCAAAGACAACACCAATTAGTCATGCCTCAGCTACCGTGTTGGCAAGTTTCAAGAGATCAATGAAAGGACGGGACTTTGCCTCCATTAAGAAGACAAATACTGAACAAAAAGTGTATATCACAACTGCTTCCAGCATTGGAAATAAAACGCTTACGTTTGAGTGGGACTTTATTGCAGGCGACAAAATGGAAATAGAGGAATAAATTAGAAAGGAAAAATCACTCCTTTTTTGAACAGACCTCGTAACAAGAAGGCAACACCCTCCTTGTTCATGCTCAACAAATACCTCTTTAATCTTTAAAATTATGACTATACAAACGAACAATGACACGTCATATTAGCTTCATAATCCTCTCAGTAATCCAAATGAAAACGCAACTCGTTTGAATGCCATTTCATCCTTTCTTTTCGTTTTTTTGTGAACATGTACAGTAAAAAGGCATAATCCTTAGGGAATGTGCTAAAATCATTTGTAATCATGATAAAGACGCAAGCTTTGATAAAAATTAAGGCCTCACTCAGCTGGCAGACAAAGACGAGCATTAGCAAGACAGAGAGTGAAAAACAATCATTTAATGTTTCTTTAACGATTTATTAAACAAATTCATTGAAGGCAATATCATAAAAAAAAAAACTAAAACTTTAATAAATCAGTGAATTTTCATTAATCACTTGAGCAGAGGTTTTAGCACGCACGCAGTTCGGTGGTAGAATAAAGCGGCCCAAATTCAAACCGCTGGATGTTTTTCCACCAGGACGAACAAAAGAATAGTAGAAAAAAGAAGTACCAGAAATCATAGTCGTATTCAAAAGTATTTAAAGACGAAATTTCGTTTTTACTTTTTCAATATTGCGAGTCAATGACCTGAAAATTTCTGACACCGTTTTCATCACGCATAAATAACGCCAGACACCCCAACAAACGTGGTCTTAATTTCACCGTGATTTTTTCTTAATGTCTTTAATAAAATCATAATATTTTTGGGCAATTAAAAACACCTAAAACATTAAAAATTTATATGTTGGTGGTAAGTGGAATATCTAACCCCTAAATATTTAACTTTGCTGCTGCCTGCAACCCCATTTCAGCTGCTCCCTGGCAGATAATGATTTTTTTCTGCTGGAGAAAAAAGGAAAAACGAAATTGCAATTGTTAAGAAATAGTTCGGTGGCAGAAACAAAATATAAAAGCGAAGTACACAGAAAATTGTATACAACTGTGGCAACAATTAAATTTCCACATGAGCTGCATTTAATGTGCTACTGATTTTCAACATCTGTTTTCATTTTTCTCACTGGTTCCTGTGTATGTGTGTGTGTGTGTGTGTGTTTTACGAGCATTTCTTGCTTGTTTTCTCAACTCTGCTTTGAGTTGAAAGTTCTTACAGAAATTTCCTTGTCATTTTGCACAGACGTTTCTTCGACGAACACACACTTTTACTGCGATGCCTATAAATTTTCATCCTTCTTATTTCAGGCTTAAATGAATAAAAAAAACCGGATTTTTATTTTAAACAAAAACTTGATGTTGCGCTTTAAAATACGGCAAAAGAAAATGTGTTCTATTTTTTCTAAACAACTGGGAAAATTTTACTTCGTTTTAGGACAGGTCTTTAATTGTTGTATCCAAGTCAATGAACAACGCACAAGGACTTTCAGAAGGCCAAGAACCAAATATTTCTTGGGACTTTTTCTTTGCAGAATTCAAATTAATAGCTGTCGGTATTTCCTACTCGTCTTTGAATGGGAAAAGCTTTACCACAATTTAATTTTATAATCAATTGCCTTTAAAAATATAAAACGTTCTCACAAAATTTAAAAAAAAAAACACACACACACACACACACAAAAAAAGGAGTAGTTTTCAGAGTGCGGTTTGCATTTTGCGGGTACAAGGAATATCCATCGTTGACTACGAATTGTCTTTCAAAAATTGTAAAACCGATTAATTCAATTGCTTGAGTTTGTTCAAATACTTGGATTTTGCTTCTCTAAACTTTTGAAAGAAAAATCAAAGTAACCGATTACAAAAGTAATTCTGATTTCTTTACTCGTAACTTGAACAAATCCTACTCAAACCGACAAATCGTTATCTAAATCTAAAAGGTACTTTTTAATTGATTGCAATATGCATATTTAAGCAAAAATTGTTTATCTTTTCACAAAAGTTTACTTTTATATGTCATATATTCTAATTTTATTAGCGATATCGAAAAGTGGTAGCTTGGAGCCATTTGTAACCAAGTTTCCTTCAGGGTAAATACATACGTTTATATATCCTTGAAACGATTACTTGCCCATTTACAGACTTCACAGTCTAAACAATTTCAGAAGTTTCTAATTTTATATATAAATTTTATTAATTAAATACATTTGACGACCCAGGGAAGAGAATGTCGCCTTAAAAATATGTTGCGAATCCATTTTTTTTTTTTTTGAAATAATTTAAATTTTGCTCTTTTCGCATCACATTTGTTTTTGTAAGAACCCTCGATTCTTCTTCGAAACTTAAACATATTAAGCAGATTGAATGTTTTTTCTTGCTGGCTTATTGAATTGATGAAGCGTAAATGTAAACGCATGTTGAACATGCCACATAATGCGTACGCGTGTATGCGTCTACTTACTTGCAACGTAAGATTTGTGGAGTTTTCTTGGTTTCTTGTTTCCATTCACACACGTTTGATTACGACTCGTTTGCATCAAAGGAAACAGAAATTAAAGTTTCTTTAAATGAAATGCCTTGGCGTTAATTAGCCAAGCTGCAAATGCGTTTAATTTTATAAGATACTCGCGCAAACACGAAGATAAGCAGTGGAAGCAACCGGTAATCAAAGACAAGAATAACTTGCGAACAAAGTGTTGGAGAAGTTATGAGGAAGGGCGAAGGGCGAAGGGCGATGGGCGAAGGGGATATCACAAGATCATTAAATTTTACAAATAAACAAGTCTCAAAGTTCCATGAAAATCCAAATATAATTTTAAGGCAAACAAGATTTTTGTTTTCGTGCACAAGACATGATGGGTACTCTGAAACTTATTATGGAAAATATGCTAGAATTTCTTGAACAAAATCTGTTGTACACAAAACCACACAAATGGAAGTCGGATGCAATTTCTGTGTGATATGAAAAAAGGAAAAAGACAATTCCGCTATTCGCAACGATCATAGTCATCGTAAATACCAACTGACTTGGAAGACAAGTAAATAGTCTCAACGAAAGGAAATTTGGAAAAATCGGGTCACAAATTGTAGTAAAAAAAAAGAAAAATATTTTAAGTTCAAAATAAGAGCTTTTACAAAATGATGGGATGGGATTAATCCCACCGTAAACGAAAATCTTCAGAACCCGCTAGATAAATATGTACATTTATTTGTAATTTCAAACCATGTGGCAAAGTGGGGGAACTCCCATATGAGCACAAAAAACACTGTTCCTCTCAGCTGAAATAATCAGAAATTAGTAAGATTTAACTCTTAGATAAAGATTTGAATATTTATTCTTGTTCATAAAAATAAACAGGAATTTTTTAGTATAAAAAAATATTTTATTACCTGGCCAGCGGAGAAAAGGCAGACAACCTTCTAACTGCAGGTCTTATAATAGGCCTGCAAAGTAGTTGTTTTGATTCAACTAAGTGCCAAGGAATGGCCTTGCAGAAAGACTCGTTTCTCTCCTCTAACAGATAGAATACACATTCCTCCGAAAAAAGGAAGAGAAGAAAAAAAGTTGTATAATGTTTTTGACAAAGCAACTGCCAAACAATTCACGTGCCGTGATAAACACAAAATTACATATTAAAATATATGTATATAATATCGTTTATTTTTTGACACGCATTTTGTGGAAGGCCTTTCAAAATCTCTGGCGAAAGAAACGCCAACAAAACACGTAGCCCGCCACATAAAAAATACATGAGAGTAGAAAGCAGCGAACTGGACTTGTATATCCAAAAGAAAGAGTAGGCAGAGCTGTAAGAAGGCAGCCATGATTTTAATTCTTCCCTCTGGGTATTTATGCAATTCCCTAGTTGTGCCTTGCCTTGCTTAAAGCTATGAGAAAGAAACAACGTGAGCAGGCCTTGTTCACTTTCTAGATGGCAACAACAATCTTTCTTTAACCCGCTGGATATCGACACAACTCTCCAGCTGTCTTAGTTTGGTTTCAAATGAAACAAAAATATTAAAAAATTTGCCAACTTCAAAACTTTTCTGACTTGAAAATCAAAATTTGTTAAACTATTTAATTAACTTTTGCCAGGAAATTGTTTTGAAAACAAAATAAATTTCAACATTCGACGAAAATTCGTCTATTTAATGCCAACCAGATGGTAATAAGAAATCTATGGTAAATAATATTGCCCTAAAATTAAACTGCACAAAATAATGAATCCGACGATATTCTCTGGCAGCAGGGGCACAAGCGTTACTATCAGGACAAGCCTAGCGAGAAGATCTCTCCATATTAAAGTTCAACTTCGTCCAGCATTCGAGAGAAAAATTATTATTATTATTTTTATTGAAACTATTCGCAATACATGACCTGAAATATAATATTTAATATTAATAGTTGTTAATTATTTTTTGTTTCTTGAGCCCGTAAATAGCAATTGATTCTTCAATAAAATACATAAGGAAACGAAACTTGAAATGTATTTTTCAACAAAATCGTGTGCGATTATGCGATGTATATATTTTGTAGAGCTTTAAGTCAAATACATCTACTTTTAATGTAAACAAAAGAAAACAATAAATATCACATTTTGACATAAATTCAATTTCCCAAATATCAATTTTAAATCAAATACATTTGTTGTTTAAAAAAAATGTCTCTAAAAGACTCCTTAATAAAGTGGCAAGTCTATAATCCTTCAATCAAATATCTATTACAAAATACCAAATCTGTAGTTGGGTGCAAGTGTGTGAGTCCATAAAGTGATAAAGTGTATGCACCAGCACGAGTCAAAACGTAATAAAAAACATGTCCTAATTTTATAGAAAATTTAAACGAAAAAAGGAAAATCTTCGAAATGGGAGAATAGATCGACAAATTGAAAGCTGTATGCAACGGCCCTGTTTAGCAAACACAACTTGCTACAACCGGCTGGTGTATTTTTGTGCAAGGAGCCGACATTTAAGGCACAAAAATCCCCATCCTTTTACACCAAGATGAAGATAAATCATTTAAAGCCATAAAAATAACAGATACTTGCACATTCCCAAACAAACTAAACATATCTTCTAAATACATATTCAATGAACAAATAAAGATACAAATTCAATTTTTTACGTTTTCTGAAAATGAAAATAAATGCTTGCAAGACGATGGATGATAGAGGAGCAGAGAGCGGCGCGGCGCAGTCAAGACACACAAACATATTATTCTACATACAATAAATTAAATTGAAATGAAAAAAGAGAAGAAAAACCCCAACACACTCTCACACACACACACACACACACGTGCACACATGCATCTACAGCCCAAAAGAGCATGACGTATAACCGAAAGGCAACAAACTGAATACCATGTGAAACGTGACATGAATTGTTCTTAAGTGATTTTTAATAGTTCACGTGCGCCATGATTCAAAATTGTGAAAAAAATTTGTTTTTTTTTCGACAAAATACCGCCGGAACTTAACAGAGATACAGCACCAATACAAATAGACTCTAAGGAAGATAAAAATATCTCTGTGCAGCAGCAGGAAGAACAGCCAGCATTTTCAAGAGCCACAAACGCAGCCGAATCGAAGCCTAAAGTGTGTTTGTTTGCAACGTATCTTTGTTTCTCTATTTTCATACTTCTTTTTGCTGTTTGTCCTAAACGTTGGCGAAGGCTGCTTCCTCCCCATTCTTGTTGTCTCAGCAAAAGAGTAAAAGGTGAACAAACATTCGAAACTGTGATAAAATAAAGAAGAAAATTGAAAGATTGTGCCAGTTACACACATTTCTTTAACGTTATCCCGTAACTGGCTCATGTGGACGTATGAACGGCTTAAGAATAGGAATCCATACAGCAAATATTGCACATTTATTTTCCTAAGTATAATTGATATTTTGAAAGATACTTGAAACAAACATTTGCACACGTGTATGTGTGTAGGTATTTACTCGTATGTATGCGGCGTGGAATATTGTCATTCGCTTAATGCAAGTCCTAGAAGGACTTGGCGAATTGTGACCTTCTTTCTTTCTCAATTTATTACTATATTCATAATTTTAATGCAAAAATAAATCACAAAACATTTTATAAATAAAAACTTGAAAAACAAATCAAATAAGATGAAAAAGCTTTAACCAAAGCAAGCAAAACTTCATAAGGGGGGGGTAATTGAGAGACCCGCTGATTACTTTTATCTTTTATTCTCCCTTGGATGTCAAAGGTTTAACCGGACAGGTCACCTGCCTTGAATTCGCCTTTAGACTCGCCGCAATTCGCTGTTAAAAAAATTTCATTGGCGGTATGCCAAAGTCAGATGTATCGGAACGCAGGGAGTTTTATATTTTAAAGTTATTGCTCGGTTTGAAAACGAATTAAAACGGGAGATTACAGAATATACTTAGTTGCGCCCAAAGGCGGGCGTGAGGGGAAGCACGGCGTCAAGTTCTATTTCGAATAGTTGGCGACGTTGCGGCAACGTGACAGTTAATTTGGGTCAGCACTTGTAACCAGCATTGCCAAATGTGCAGATTTTCATATATATTTTTTGCAGCAGTTGGCATGCAAAACAGACTTTTGGACTGTAAGTCCAGAAAAAGTTGTTTAAATCAAGCAGTTCTTAAAATTTATTCGAATGCAACAGTTACAATATAAGTAAAGGACTTTTTTCCAATGTTAAAATTTTTAAAATTGTTGCGATGGTTCAGTATCGACGGCCAACGCCAAGAGAATGTTCTCGCAAATTAATTTAAATAAAGCCAAAACAAGAAATAATCACATAAAGATATTTCTAGTCTATGTGGAATTTTACGAGCCAAATAAAAATAGTTTCAATTGCACAAATTTTGCACAAACAAAAGAAATTTGTTTCATTAAATAAGTATTTATGATCTGGATTGTTTTTATATGTGATGAATCAGATGTAATATTATATGTTTTGACTTTTGATTTTATATTTGTATTTTTTTTTTTTATAAAGATGAAAAAACAAACGTGCACGGACCTCTTTCATAAGCAAAAAGAATTTTGAAAATTGGTCCACTGATGGCGCAGTTATGCTCGTTTATATTATAAAACTCTTTTTAAAACTGTGTGGAAAGAATAATATAATTTAAAAAAATGGCCGTAAATATTGCTGTAAAATCGGTCCAGCGGTGCGGTCTCCTCTAAGATACAAACAAATAATTAAACACACATTTTGTTATATAGAAGTTTTCATGTTTTTCTTATTTTTTTATTACAATGACTTAATTATATCCAAATGTGGTTTTTTTACTCTCTTCAATTTCGTGATTTCTTCTTAAAGATCAGATTTTTTGGAAACTTTAAAAAAATATGGCAACATTGTCTCTGAATTGATTTCTTATTTTTTCCTTCAGAGAGTGAATTCCAATTTAAGAAAATTTTATTTACTGAAATATCTAACTGCTGTCCGTCCACTACAGAACTATATATATAAATATATATTTATGTGCTTTCAAAGTAGTTTCTGTTGTTGCTGCAATATATTCGTGTCCGCGAAAAAAAAACTTTCATGCAAAAACTGTATAAAATCGCACGATCTGCTCCGACTGCATTTAGTTTTAATAAAACAAGAAAAATGTTCAATTAACTGATTAGAGCACGTTTGGCAATTGTCATATAATGATGTAAATAATGACAGTTACACTTCGCAATGGCGCTCCCGGTTGCGGTGATGTTTGGTTATAACGAAGGCATTTACATTAGAATACAGTCGTACAAGTAACTTGAGCGATACGAAACGAAACAAAAAAATCAATTTGCAAATTGGCAAGACGCTGAAGAGTGGGCCAACCCAAGCTCCGCCCGCCAACCAGCTGTAAGCATTCTTTTGCAGTCATGTAGTGAAGAAAGATGTGAACTGAATTTTTCCGCAGAATATTTGTTTTTATAGAGACTCAGCAATAAACAACGAAGACACAATTGTTTTAGCAAAGAAGAGCAGCAGCAGTTAAATTACAGAATTCACGATACAAAGTAGAGAGTATTTTTTATTGGAGTTTTTAAAACTCTAAACACGTAAATCTAACAACCAGTAATCGTAACTGCTGCTGGGAAAGCCACTTGAAATAAAAATAACAAAAACAAAGAAATTTTAGCGGTTAGAGTGGCTTCAACACAGGAACAGTAAAAAAAAGGCATCCTGAGCAACAGTTAGACAACAGGAGAAAGTATAAATTACTCCAGCAAAAATATAAAAAATTCATTTTCCTATAAAAACAATAGCATTGGATCCGTGTGCATGAGGGAATGTTGGAGTAGTTGGCAGCGGGAAGAAGTCAAGCTGTTGTTTTTTTTTTGGGGCGGGGAGGGGAGAGGGGCCAGCTTCAAAGAAAACAATAAACATTTTGAAAGTACTTTTCTTAGTCGTACCAAATTTCTTCTCTTGGCATAACAATTTTGTACACGAAAGAAGTTTAATGTGTCAGGTGGCGCGTGTCCATTACACGCATTGTGGGTTTGCGGATGATAAATATCGTATACTGGTTTAATTT
The DNA here is from genome assembly GCA_932526305.1 of Epicampocera succincta. NCBI lineage: Eukaryota > Metazoa > Arthropoda > Insecta > Diptera > Tachinidae > Epicampocera > Epicampocera succincta. The sequence continues at coordinate 2,650,734 of OW052037.1, read as the reverse complement.
GCGTGTTTGCGAAGCGGCCTTTAAGGGCGAAAGACAGTTGGAGGGAAGCCGAATTAAATAAAGAAGGTCTAGGACATTTAAATTACTTAACACTTCACCTACAGCTATTCTTTAACCTGAAAAGTAATATTTTTCTTACTTTGAGGGCAACAAGACATTTTTCATATACTATTTCAATAAACTTTACATTTTTGTCCATCAAACATCTGTGAATACAATTTTACAATAAGTATGAACGCATCGCTGGCTTCATATATAAGTGGCATGTCACGATTTTTACGTTAGAGGAGCAGGAGAAAACCTTCTTCTTGCCTAAATCATCTGGCAACGCTTCTTGTACGTCACCTAATTAAATAACTATAGATTAACAAATAACGACATAAAGAACGAGATCTTAAATTAAATTATATAGTACATTAATATGTTTTAAATTAAAAAAAAAAATTGTAGGCAAATAATGCTTTAGTTAATGATTTTATTTAGAAAACATTTTAAAGAAAAATATAACAAATAGAAATGTAAAAATAGCTGCATCTAACTTCACGTAGAAGGATTTGAAGGAGAAAGTCGACAATAACATCATGTCCTAGTATATGAAATGAAGTATTTTTCTTATACTTCTTTCCTGTAACATCAAGGCACTCAAAAGTTTGGCAGTAAATGTTCCACAGGCTACACTTGAACTAAGCGAACAACAAACTCAGTACTATTATATTTGGCTGTTGCGAGTTCTTAGCAAATTATTTTCAAACGGAATTTTTTCAAGGCAATATTTAATCCTTTAGGAACTTTTTAATAAACAATAAATATGATACTTAAAAATTGATTGGCCGATATTTATGTTGGCACATGGAAATTAAATCTACAACTCCGAAAATTCCTCTACAGCTCTATATTTACACTACATTTTGAGATAATCCCCAGTTTCTGTGATCAGTGAAGATATATCTTAATTGAGTTCTGGCGGGGTAAGTGCCAAGATGAACTGCCGAATATTTTTAACTTTCAACATATACCGTGGACAGATTTTTAAATTTTGTGACATTTAAGGGTTTTAGCGGGCAGTAGATTTATTTGGGCGGCCACTTCTTAACTTGCACTATTTCTTTGGCGGCATTCCAAAGGCATTCGAAGGTAGCCGCTAATTTGTTGATATTGACTTAAAGGACAAATTCATTTCCTAATTTATCTCTTTTTGGGGATTATCCTCACTATAAATGCAACAATTCTACTTACTTTGAATGGATATTCAACATCAACTGACGATAAATATTGATGCTCAAAATTTTTAACAATTTGCAAAAGTTGCTCTGATGTCCTAAATACTACTAAGGAAATGATATGCCCAAGTAACGAAATAACAACTGTCTGCTGTTAAATGGGTCACTTTTTTATTAAACATTTTTCATTTTAAGTCTTAATTTTGTGTTACCTGCACCTGCGTCAGTACCAACAAGCACAATGTTTGAAATATTAATCAACTTGTTGCAACATACAGAAACCATATTAGTGTTGCTACAACAATATTCAAGAATAGTTTTGCTTCCCGTGCAAATATAAAATGCGCGTAAAACAAAATTCCAACTCACAAACACTAATTTCTTTGTTTTCGCCAGCCTTTTTGAAAATGATAAAATCCTCTTATATGAAAGTACTCCTCTTCCTTTAGTTACCGACGAATTTACCGTCTAGCAGCCACTTGAAAGTATTTAAAAAACTTTTTAAAGATATTTTTTAATTAAAATTAATTGCTTGATATGATGGAATGCCATATAAATTTTGGAAAATGTCTGCATACCAAAAGTGTTTCCTGTTCATTTGAGTAAAAACAGGAACATGAAACGCAACAAAATAAATGTGAAAAGGGTTGTTGTATGGTTTCGCACAGCACTCACACATACCTACTACATGTGTTATTAGTGTATGGTGTGTGGGTGTGTGTGTGTATTGGTGTTTTCACAAACACACACACTTACATACATACAACAGAACAATGTCATTGCAGCCTTCAGCATCCTCAGCAACTTGAAGTCATACAATTTTGAATGGCAGTTATTTTAAAGTCTGGAAGTTTATCAAGAAAAAATTAAATATTTTGCCAGAATTTCATAATTGAATTTAATTTTTCTTTTAACAAAACAGCTGGGAAATACGTTTCATGTTATTTCCAAAAAAAAAAAAAAAACAACCGAAACATTCCTTAAGTGGCAGTAATACCTTCTATTCAATTTCATATCCACATTCACCTTTAGAAGTGGAATGAGCGTCTTATTAAATTCCTTGCTCTTCCTTGAGCATTTTAGAACGCCAGTGTCGTTGTGTGTGTTTCAGGCAAATACGGATGTTGAAAACAATTTTGATTGTTTTACAATTTGATGTGAGGACATGGTAAGAATGTTGCCATTTAACTCGTTTTCATAACTTTTTTTCACGTTTCTTGTTGAACAAATACTGCGATTATTGACATATTTCTCATGCTCTTGCAGCCAAATATTATCATTGAAATTTTGCTGAGTGCTCATTGAGTTGAATGGCGGGGCAAATATTTGCATTTCGTATGTAACACATAAAATTTTATTGCTTTTGAAATATAAACAAATGCGTTCATTTTTATTTATTTATTTATTTATTGGTATTCCTATACAACAAAACTTACGCGTCTTATAGTTATAATATAGGATGATCAGTCCGTAATAATTATATGTTCGTCATACAAGAAGATTACGACATTTAACACAAATTTAAAGCACTAAGCAAACAATTTTAAGCCTTAAACGTGTAAATAAATAAATTAAATTTATCAAAAAAATTAAAAATATCTCTCCTAAACTGCGTTGCATTACCAACGAATTGCAAAGATGATGGTATTGAGTTCCATAGACGAATAGCGCGGACGAAAAACTGCCATCAGAAACTGGATCAGGTTTTTATTTCTTCGCGGCTGTGCGAAAGAGAGACGCCTAAATAAATACGACGGCTCTCCAGTATAAATAATTTTATGCAGGGGAAGTAGAGAACGAATGCTTAACAGATCCCAGAAACGCACACCATAAAGTTTAGTCTCACAGGGTGACGTATGAGAAAAACGTCGCGAGTTCAATACCTGCCTTAAAATGACATTATATGTAGGATTTGGTTTCCTAGTGGTTTTCTGGTCACAACTTGCAAAAACTGCGCTACAATACAGTAAAACTGGAATCGAGTGTTGAGTTGCCCATAGTGAACGAATCTCAATTTTTTGTGGGTTCCAGATGATATTTCAAGGCACTTAGATTTAACAGGATTCAGACATAGCCCATTCGCTACCGCCCAAGTTTCAATTTTAAAACACATTCATCGGTCTTATCAGGTTCACTGCAAATATAAACTTGGACGTCATCAACATACATATGAATTTTAGAATGTTATAACTGTTTTGGTACATCGTTTATTATGTATATTGTAAGTAGTAGCGGACCTAAAATGGACGCTTGGGGAACACCTTTTGTTACTAAGATAGGATGAAACTAGATCAGCTGCAGAAGAGGTAAGATTGAACAGCTAAATTAATTTCATAGACGGCATATCATGATTAACCATATCAAATGGTTTAGAGTGATCCAATACCACAACGGTATCATCGGTGTTGATAAGCAAATTGTATTGTAGTAACTTTAGTGGACTCGTGGGACTATTTTCGCCCTTAAGCCTCTCGTTTGAATGCCTTAATACAATACGGAAAGTGATTTCAACTCTTTGCTGACACTGTTTGGTGTGATTCCCTTTAGAGCACTTTCAGGATAAGAGACACACATGTTGCAAACTAAACTTTTCAGGCATCGACAGGCCGTTCAAAACAAAATGAAATTACGATGATAAATTTCACACAATTTGACTTATTTAAATTTATTACTTTTACACAATACTTTTAGCAAATAAAACGAAGGATATCTAAAAATTTATATGTATGATTCGTTATAAGAAATCTGTTAAGTACTCTTGTACGGTGGGCTCCAAGCTATTCTTTTAATAAAATCTAGTTTACCGGTTTCAGAGGGCAAACAAGACTAGTGTTTCTCAGCTTTCAATATTAAATTAAATGGTTCAGTTGGTTTTCTGCGTTCGCCGGAACCCTCTTCCTCTACCAGACTTCACTAAAATCGGTAGATTAGTTTTGCGGGTCCACTTTCCATATGACACTTTTAACAGATTTTGATGAATAGATGTTGATTTCTGGGTGGTAAAATTTTTGTTTGTCCTCCTCTTCTTTCCTATTTCGGTCCACTACGAAAGTATCGAATCAGAATACAATATCTTTCACACAACTCCTTATATACATATATATCAAATTTGGAAGAATTCTCGTCTCGTCGTTTTGATATTTTGCTGAAATCATTTGAGTAGTTGAGCTGTATTTTCCACGCAAATTTCTGTCCTTTTTACACCATTTTATTTACTTATTCGAAATGTTTTCATACTTATTTATACATCACACAGTTATTGAAACTTTCTGTTACTAATTGCCAATATCGGAGTTTGGTTTTCCAAACTTTGCTTTTCAAGAAGTTCTTTTAAAACACAAATTTAAACAATTCTCCAAAGAGATTGTGACGGAAGTTCGATAAGGAACGACACCTCCTGCATACAGAATTCCTTCATTGATATCTCGGATATACAACCAAAATGTAGACAACTCAGGATTTCTGTCTTTGCCTTGGCCTTTTTTCTTAATCCATGCAATCAATGGACTACAAGTTTAAAAACATGCAGTTGGTTTTACATTTGCGCACTCACATACAAGTTTAAAGTATTTGTACAAAATGTTTGTGTCTTCCTTCCTCTAAACAAAAACTAAATACATATTAAGTTTTGTTGTCGTTGTAGTTTTAGGAGTATTTGTTTTAAAATTGTTCGTTTGTTTATCCAACATGTTTGTTTTAATTCTATTTACATACATTTCAAAACACACTGACACACATTGAAACGCCAATCAGAACATTCACATCCACAAACCTGGACAACAACCAGATTTTCAATTTGTATAGACTTTTGTCAATTTATGTAAATTTACATTATACTCGTAGTACTGGTCTTAAAACACTACAATACATATATTTACGGAACAACAAATGCACACAGAAACACACAAATACATGCACATACACATCCCAGTTGGTTATGCGTGAAAAGCAGCAGCGAAGACGGACGCCCGTCTCAGCGTTAACACCATCACGGCATTTCAACGCAGAGCAGGATAATATTTTGCAGTCAGTGATCAAGGACTGCGTGCCTGGCGATGCTGAGGGAATTATTGTGAGTAACTATTTATAACCAACAGAAACAGCCGAAATCTGTCCTTTATTCAGCACTCAACAGCGCTCCTTCAAACGTCTGACGATGGCGAAACGCCGGATCTGTAGAAAACAACGCTGCTCCCTATTGGAGTTCGTGTTTCTACTGTACGAGCTGAAAGAAAACGACCAAACGCCACGACACTTAATCGCATCAGACAATCAGCTTCAGTTACAAGACATCTTCAACAAACAAAATTCTTAAGTCCAGTACAATATAAGTACCCCTTTTATCCAGGAGCGTTCACGGGTGGCGTCATCAGAACGATGTTAGCGAAGCCATCATCTATAGTAGTGAGTTGTTTTTAGGATGCATGAGAATGTCAGCAAACAAAATTATTGAATTTTTGAGGCAATACAAGTTCGCCCGAAATTTGAAAGCATCCAATGGATCACGAAATAGTTTCTCTTGGGTGTGGCCTTTTCGGCTGACGGTGACAGTACTCCATGTTTTCTTGAGAATGATGTAGGTTTTAGCGATAAGCCTCATATCGGGTTAGAGGAGCATAAAGAAAATTGTCGAACTTGGAGCGTCCAAAGGATTATGAAACGTCACAGTCACTATTTCTCTGAGATCGATGTGGGCTTTAGTGCTAAGAAGAGTACGTCTTGCAAGAAACTGGTCAAATTCGGAATAATAAAAATGCAGATGAGATCTGAGAGCAGCCAATAAATCGCTAAAAGGGTCCTTCATATCAGTCAATAAACAATGCTCTCAGATTTGGGACGACACTAATCCATATTATAGGAAATGGACCCCCAAAAAGTTACTGTTTCTTGCGGGTTTCCTAACTTCTTCTGACCTAATTTGGATGCTAACAAAAGGACGCTGAGCACAATACAACACTTGCATCTCTGGACATATTTCATCAGCGGTTTGACTGCATTGTCATGTCACGTGTAGCTGATGTGTACTTCTTCTTCTAGCGCCTACAGTTCTGTGTGAGCCTGGGCCTCAACCAACAAGCTTTTCCAGCCGGCATGATCTTTAGCCAGCAACCTCCAATTTCGCACAACAAGTTGGTTGTTTTTGTGTTTTTTGTTATTGTGTTTATTTGAACAAATTTGTGGCTGTTGTTTTTTCGCCAGAGTCTTTGGTAGGAGTCGAACCTAATTCCTCCGGACTGTTGGTCGAACACTCTACCGACTCATCCAACGAGGCACTTGCGTGCGCCATCGGTTCCATGGGCGTGCTGTGTTGCCTTGTCCCACTGCTTCGGAGTCGAATATGTACTAGTCATTGTTGTTGTGGAGTTTTCTTAATTCGCAGGTCTATACGAGTGAATACAAACCACTGAGACTTTAAAAAAACCCCCAGATAAAACGTGTTATCAGTCAAATTTAGTCACGACGAAATCGAGAAACATTTATACTGGCATCGGATAGTCATTACGAAGGAGCCACTTTGTCATGCAGTAAATTATACCGGATAAAATAGATCAAACTGTTTTGCATGCCAATTCACTAGTCCCAAGTTGCGGTATATTGTCGCAAGCGACCGTTTCGGCAACAGGCCCTGCTCAATTTGCTGGCAATCATATGCTTAGCAACGGTTTGGTCAACTGGCTCATTAGTCACACATTCAGTTGATTGTTGCTTGTATGTATTTATTAAGTTTTACCTGTATCTGGTTTGTCTAAAATTAAAACACTCTTCAAATAGGCAAACAAGCAAATAGACATGTATGAGAAACCAATACAAGGACCATTTACATTAAAATACTTACATTCATTGTAGGCGTACGAGTACTCGTATGTGTGTGTTCTTTTGGTAGTGTATTTGCATAGTATTTATCTAATATCTTGAAGACTAATGGGTTAATTGTATGCATATTTAATTTCCAGAAAAAATGTTTCTTAACAAGGACTAACAATCCTGGAAAATATTGAAATAAAAGCTCAATACAATTTTTTTACTTCATTAAAAGGACTAAAATTAAGAAAGCAATGATTGCTGAAATGAATGCATTACGAACGTTGAATTAATTACGAATGCATTTGTAGACTTATTCAATTCATTTGTTGGGCATAATAAATGCATTAAAACACCATAATTCAATGTCCGTATGATTCGCAGATTCATTGAAAAGAAAATAGTTCTATTAGTGTTCCTGCTGGACTAAGTCAAGGAGTTTAATGTATGAGTAATAAAAATTAATGTAATGAAATTGTCAGAAAAAATTTTGTATGCTGAAGAGTCCGAAGACCTGTAATCCTGACATAAAAAATAAATGTGTTCTTAATTAATGAAAGCACAATAATATTATTGTTATATCGAATTGTGTACAAGGACGGTAATTGAACTTTGAGTCAGAAAAATGTTCACAAGTAGTACAAACTTTTTCTATAGAGAAGGGCCGAAACACTTTCAAAGAAGTTGCTGAGAATGTCGGCATATCGGTTGGCTGGTGATGCCATGCAATTCAGCCTATCACTGTATTTGGACTAACAAAAATGTCGCTGCATCGTACTGAATGCTGTGTTTATCTCACTTAAAGAACGTTGGAGTGCCCACCGAGGTCATGCGAATTGAACTCACAGATATTTCTTTCGAAGTGCTGTTAAGTTTCAGTTGCATGAGAGTTTAAAATTGAGCCTAATTTTTATACAAAATCGAATTGAATGCGCGAAATTAGGGCCGATATTCCCACAAAGTTTTCTTTCATACTCAGTGGAATTGATAGGTCTTGTCTAGAGGCAAAAAGTGAATATTGTACTTAAATTCAGGGACTTCCCACCTTAATGAAAGTCAGTCCCTGGAAAATTTACGAAGTCTTTCTCTTAAAACGGTTATTTTTGAGGTAATAATTTCTAAAAGTTCACACATATTTTCAGTGAAATGCAAACAGCAAAAGTGAATGCCACACAAATAATGCAAAAAATTACAAAAAGAAAAAAAAAGGTTCCCCCACTTTGATTTTTTTCTACACAGGACTGTGCATTTGGTTTCAAAATTTATTATCTGTTATTCCCTCTGAAGCAGATATTTTAATGCCAGCAATTAAAAGATAAGTTGTCAAATTGCATCAATTTTATGCAAAACAATTTCAAATATATTTGAAAGGACTGGAGGGTAAACTGGTTTTATTTGCCAACGAAATGTGAAGGGTCACCTTAATGTTAAAGTAAATACAACTGTCAACATTTCGGATGCATTAATGTTCTGTTCTGTAGACAAATTTCAGTTTGTAGTTTTTCTTACACACATATTTTTCAGATTCACACTTACGCTCGGCAAACATAAATATTAATTATCAACTGCATAAAATTTACATTTTCATTCGGGGCTTCGGGACAAATAGCAGAAAAACTACATACATACATATTTATAATTATCAATTTCATTACCTGGTCACAGGAAAAAAGTTGAACGTGACATTTACGTGTGTGTGTGCGTCTGTGCGTCTGTGCTTTAATGTGTAAACAACCCCCGTAGCTGTTTGGTTTCAAAGGATATGAATATTTGTGACAGGATTCCCTCCCTTTGTATCATATAATGCAGCTTTTGTTGCTTTGTTTACAATTTAGCACAATTGTTTTAACTTTCGCTGTTATTTATTTAAGTTTTTTTCGTGTGTTTTGTTTGGCTTTTATCGTGTAGATGTTTTGTTTTTGCCATCTATTATTTAATTTTATCCAGCTGAACCCCAGTTGACGCTACAAATGTAAACAGACAGACCGATAAACAGACGTTCAAGGCTGTTGCAACCCATTCATGAATCCTTTAATGCTTCAGACGCAGTAACACCAACGCTCTAGTTTGTGTGTGCGTGCGATGGCCTGATTTCAGTGATCACATCAGCCCTTTCTTTTTTTTTTGTTGTTGTTATATAATTTTTTGTTTGTTTTTTTTTTTTTTTTTGCATAAAAGGGGGTTGTCTTCTTGTTATTTCAACTGCTCTCCAGTTGAGGTTGTCCTTTGAGTTTTTGATTTTTCAATTGATTTTTCATTTAACTGCTTTCGATTGTCATTTGAAATTAAGGAACAGGGGTTGTGCATTAATCCTTTTTTAACATTTCTGTTCAGCAAATGCGTGGCGTGTATTAATTTCGTTTTGTAATCATTATTAAAGGATTGTGCTGATTGTGTTGTCCTGGGGAGGTTGTCAGGCCGACAAATTGATTGATATTTCAGTTAAATTTGTTTACTTCTATTTTTTTACTAAATAAAGATCTTTAAAAACCACTGAGGCGTTGATGATCTTAATGGATTGAGAAAATATTATGGTCTTGTTGATTGATGAACGACGCAAAGGGTACATGGAAAGAAATTATCGAGAGAGTTTTGAAATTGCTAACATCGTTAGACACTGTGACACAAAATAAATATTCATGAGTTAGTTGTTGGCTTCGGACAATATTTGCCCGCAGGAACGCAGGTTCTTCTGCAACCTTTACCAGAACTCAATTGGCAGAAAGAAGAGCAACGTACTCTAGTGTTATCCTTGGCTATCATGGCGTTGGTCATAGGTTGAGGTTCTTACCTTGGCTGAAATGTTTTCCCTGCGCCTACGGGGGTAGAAACTTACGCCCGGTCTACCAACGAATCGGATTAGGCCATAATGGTTTAAAAGGGTGCTACAATTAAAATTTCATGTTTCCAACCATAGCACTGATATATTTCCCATCTGGTACCGGACATGTTTACCGTTCAAGTATCCAATTCATTAGCTCTTAAAACTTCAAGTTTCTCTCTGTAATCGTTTACAAAATATAGACAATTCAATATTCCCATGAGAGGAGTATTTGAGATATGAAAAAAATCTTGTCAAAAAATATCCTATCCATGATGTATTTCCAGGCAAGTGACACTATAAAAATTTCGGCTAGATCGACAAACCCGTTTATGTCTGATAAACAAATCGGTAAATAACTGATTGAGTTTAAATCAAAATCCTTGTTCAGTGAAGTCTATGGAATTATTATACAAAAAATGTTGACAAGTAACAATCTTTAAACAATTAATTACAGAACCTAGAATCTTGTGTTCTTTAATTATTAATTTTTACGAGGAAAACTGCTTGTCATTTGCAAATGCTTGACACACATTTTTATTAATCTTTAAGGACTTAGCATTTCGAATGAATGCATATTAAGTATTAGTGGGTTACTAGTGGCATGACTTAGACAACTGCAATTAAATGCCAAATAAATAATGTAACAACGTCAAATTCCTCTCAAAAGGTGAAACTATTTACATATAAGTGTGTAACGACATAAAAACAAGGACAAATTTGCAATTGAAATAATGCATTCTGATATTCGTGCGAATTACACAGGGTGTGTTGCCAATAGAAGTTTGCATTGAGTTTCACGCTGCCAATCGCAGCCAAATTATAAATAACAAACGCAAATAGTCCCTTAACTGTGGGCTCACAAAATGACTTTGTCTTGCGAAAGGGAAATAGGGAAAACATTTGGAGAAGTGCGAAAACCTATTCTTTGTACCTACACCCTGTTTCATATTTTCAGATGCGATGCCTTTTGCGGAATGTTTGCAGCAACACAGTCATAACTCACAAATGCACTGGTTTTAAGAGATATGCTTTGGCATTTTTTTTGAAAACACACTTGTTTGATTTAAAATACCACTAATACGTTCATTTTTTTACCAATGATGTGTTGGAAGATCATCTTTCGAAATTTACAAAAAACTCAACTTGAGATGAAACGATTTAGGGCCTTTCTATATTAAGGTAGCGATATGTAACTGAAATTGTTCTTTTCTACGTATTTTTATGTCATTATACATAAAATGTGATTAAGAAATGCGGACTCTTGTTTCTTATTATCTTAAAGTTTTTATCTAAAAAAACATTTTGTTTGCAAAAAAAATGGTTTTTATTTTTAACGTTTTTGGCGATTTTTGCAAACGGTTTTAACGATTATGAAAATATGAAAATACAGAAGTGCCATGAGGCCTGGAGTAGTGGCAATCTCGACCGGCCTGTATGGCTTGCAAAGTAAATGGCAAACACACATCAACATCAATTTTGTATGAGATACATTTTAGGAAAAACTTTGGCCGTATGACTCTTTGATTGAAACGCATCAACTTCTGCTTCAAAACTGTTTGTCGGCAAATTGTCTACAAATTCCTTGAAAAATTATCTAAAGAACTCCACTTAGTATAAATAGAAACCTTCTGGAAAACAACCACAGAACAGATAAGGATTTTATTTAGAAAAATTCAGCCTTCTGGGCTTTTGAATTTATAGATCTTTATGAGTGTTTTCCCAAATAGAGGCAGACACCGTTGCTGAATTAAAATTTTCCTCGACAAACCCAGAACTATAATAAATATTTGGGCTTTATCAACTCATCCATCGAGGTAATCCTGTGATAATCAATTTTTCAGAGGAAACTCCTTTCGAATGTAAAAATGATCTGAACCAAAGTTTATTAATATAGATAAATAAACAACTTGTTAAACATACATCTGTACATCAAATAGAAAGAGACACAAATGACAAAATTCTGGCGTGTTCAATTTTCTGGAAATTTTTGACTTACGAAGACTTTGCAGCAAATCAATGATACCAGAAATCCACTGCCACTGGAAACATACACACAACAAAAATCAAAATATGCAACAATAAAAACAGTTGCAGTCACGTCAGTTGCTTTTTATTTCTCAGGATGACAAAATTGCTTACAATAAAACTACAGCGAATTGTAAATGTCACAATGACATTTGTTATAATTAAATACGAGTATTCCTTCTTTTATTACACAAATGAACATGCATAAACATGCTCTCCAAGTATTATACCATGTCACATTGTACATATGTGTGTATGTTTGTACATAAGTAAGTATGTATGTATGTCAGTATTCAAGAGGAAGGAAATTTCCATGTGCAAGTAGTTGGCTAAAATTTCGTTAGACGAGTACGAGTCGAGTACCGGCACAACTTGTACATACAATAATGTCTGCATACAGTGGAAATTGTTGTTATGAGAGATTTTCAATTGCTATGGAATCCTTTGATAAGAGTTCTGAAAAATAAAAAAACCGTAGACATAATTATAACAATAAACATCAAAAAATAGTTAAGTAAATACTAGAAGGATTTGCAGTAACAGAGTTATTTCCCTTTTAAGCAGATGATTAAAAAAAAATATTTTTTGGTTAAAGAGAAACAGAAAAAAGAAACGATATGAAACGATATGATACGTTTTTGGGATGTTTATTTTGTTCAGGCGCAAATAAACAAAACGATGTTTTCTAAAGAATTTGTTGAGGCTTTATAATTTTGCTTGTACCCTACATGCGGCAAAAACAAAAGTTATCGTAAACATGGTTCATCAGCACAACATAAACTAAGCAACGCTGATAAAATTATTTTATTAATTTTTTAAGGGTAAAACCTTAAGAAGTTTTAAGGGCACAAAAATTGGCGCAGTCTCGTTGCAGCAGGCATGTGAATTCATGTTTTAAGAGCTTTCAAAAATTGCCAGAGTTATAATATCAGTTGCACATTCCTCAGCAAATATGGAAATAATCGTTTCGTACTAAAATATATGTAATTAAAACCAAAGAGAGAAACAGACTACAAACTGCCACTCTTTGCGACTTAATGCAAACAAACGATTTACCGGATTCACAAAATTGGAATTGTTGTGATGTATGTCAATATATCGAGCAAGTCAGTACCGAAATTATAATAGTTTATACATATTCAATCATGTTCTTATAGTACAAATGAAATTTGATGTATCGTTTTTGTAATAAAAGTAATATAAATTAAACAAAAAATCTGACTTAGTACAATTAAGGCCAGAAGGGTAAAATCTTTCGAGCTATTTGGTACAATACAATACAATTTGTAATTTGTATCTGTAAGGTTTTTATCAAAGCAATAAGACGCGGCATATACGAGTAATTCGTTATACTTCTATAGCGTTTCTGTTTCATTTATTAGTTTTTCTTTTTCAACCGTAATTTTTGCTTTTTCCACTGCCGCCGCTATTATAGTTTTTCTGTTTGTCTCCTTTATCGTCGTACTTATTTATTTGTTTCTTTGCCTTTGTGTTTTTAGTTTCCTTTTGTTGTTCTTTGAGTTATTATATTTTAGTGTTAGATTTCTTTTTATAATTTCTATTTTCTTTTACTGATGAGCTCAGCCGGTGTTGTTGTTGTTTTACGTTTGGTGATTTCCATTTAATGGTTGTTACTAGTGCAGAAACTACTACGTAATAGGGTGGCCCACTAAGATTATACAGATTGTACCGGCTGTCAAGAAACAGTGCACTTTATTCAGTCCGATTGTACAAATATTATAAATATAATATAAATTAAAATATTTTTTAAAATCACCTTCTCCTTTGCGTTGACTCGGGGGCACAGACTTACTTACTTTTTGGACTGTTCTCCACGCTTCTTAAGGTTTAATGACTTTTGCGGCACATGCTCTTTGATCTGGCGTTGGGATTCTAGTCTTTTTCCAAATCGCATATTTTCATCGCTACTAGTTGTGCCCGGTCTAATGTACATCGTATGTAAATACATACCCATGTAAGTACGTACGTATATGTGTGCTCGTATTACGCCAAATTGTGTGTAAATATAATTAGGTCTACATCTCAATTCATCAGTTCTATCTCTGCTTATTCATTCCTGTTACATACGATACCATCATTGAATCCTGAGCCTTGTGCCTGTGCATTCATTTGAATCTGCGAACAACTATTTGTGCGTGTGATTGGGTCAAGAGTTATTCGAATAAATGTTGAATAACTCTCATACAATATGGTGAAGAAATTTTATAAGCCAAATGCTTCTGGAAAGAAAGTTATCATCAGATCTGTTTTACCATAGAAGGGAGTTGCGCGAACTTCTCTTCTTCTTCTTTTGGCGCTACAGTCCGTGGTGAACCTGGGCCTCAACCAACAAAGTTTTCCAGCTGGCACGGTCTTTAGCCAGCGTTCTCCAATTGTGCACACCAAGTTGGTTGAGGTCCCTCTCCACTTGTGTGCGCCATCGGTTCCGTGGGCGTCCTCTACTGCGTTGTCCCACAGGTTCGGAATCGAAGATTCTACGGGTCGGAGCAGTATTCTCCATAAGTCATAAAGTTGCGCGAACTTGCTGGAACTAAATGTCGTTGATTTTTAGCTGAAACTAAAATTCAGTCGGCATCGCTAAATAGCCCTTCCCATTTATGGGACTGGCACTGGTTCGCTGATTTCGAAAGCCATAAAGACCAAGAACACTGTCTGGCATTAAACTATTGATATTGACTTGCAGCTAAAAAACACCTTAAAAATACATAAAAATATAAGAGTAGTCAGTCCATCTGCCGAGTCCATAATAATATATGAATGAAAATTTTAGAAAATCGATTACAACTTCTAGTCATGAAATTTATTTTACAACAATAATAGACGTACTACAATCAATAATATATAAGTGATATAAAATTTCATAAACTGGCTGCAGAATGAGCAATTTTTAACGACTTTCTAATGATTTCGTTCTAATAATACAGCCAGGTTTGCAAATGGACTCCTCATGTGCAAGACTTGAAACCCGCGCAATGTTATCACTGGCAAAGTTAAGAATTGGAAACCACGCGATTTTCCAGCCTTTATTGCGTTTGAGAAAAATTGTTGTACATATGGTTTGAAAAAGGTTGTTTGCTTTAATTAACAGAATTGTTTTTCTTTCAAATATTTTCAATCAAAAATATCGTGGAATCAGTGAAATTATTGCTTGAAAGATTTCACTGCGTGACCAAAATTTTGTCTCAGTTTAGAACATTTCTTGCTCTTGCAGGCTGATATGAAGGCATTTTGCTCTTTTAAATAAATAAATAAAATTAAATTAACTCAATTAGTGGCATATTCGAATAACTGCCGCCTGAAGGCCATCCCTAAACTTAATGTTTGCGCCTCCAATTCCAACATCTTTTTGCTTTTAGTTTTCAAAACGTACATTTATTTTCTAAAATCTTTATTAAAGCATTTACGCTCATGTCGGCTTCCTCGTGTTGTGTGTCGGTTGGACTGATATGATTTTATCTGCTGCGTTTGTTTGTTCAATTCTTATTCTTCCCATTATATTGGCTAAATGGGAGTTTATGTTTTATTTATTTTTTTCTTGCTATTTGGGTACAATTTAAATGATTGTAATTATTGTTTTTTTTCGACAATGTTGCTTATGACTGTAGTCAAAAGATTAAACCTGGTTAAATACAATAAGTATTTCTACTGTTCATGAATAAAAGATGCCGCAAATAATTATGTAGATAAATCTATGATAGCAGGCCATTTCCTACGCATGGAAGGACATATTTAAGTGCCTGGAAAGGCGAATATATCCTTTATTGCAAATGAATAGTCGCAGAGAGATAAGGATTGGAAATTTCTTAAGGATTTGTTCCCCCAAATTAAAAGTTATTCGATTAAAAATGAGATTAAACTAAAGAAAAAATAGTTACAGTTTAGTGGTTCTTACACAAGTTGTGGCACTATTTTTAAAACCAATCATTATAAACTGCTTTTGCTATTGTTTATAAAATAATAATCTTAATAATGCATTCTAAATGTCTATATCGTTTACAGTGCGGTTTTCTAACATTTATCAAGATTTTACCTCATAACGAAAGAATCCGTCATCATTTCAATTCTTTTTTGTAAATAAATCAAACAAATTATTGTTATAGCAAAATTTCATGGCAATGCTTGAGTTATAAATAAGTCCACGAATTTCTTTTGTGCATTCTAACTCACCAACTGTCTATTCGGGGAATCGAAATATCTTCTGATCCTTCATAAAACTCCATCATAAAACAAACTTTGCTTTTGTGTCGTTTTAATCATCATAAGAACAAACTTGAGCCCTGGTACCACTAACAGCATGAACAACCATTGCGAATTTTGTAAACAACCTCCTTTCATGGACATCTAAGAAAATTGCACTCAAGCACTTTAGTTAAGCGAAAGAATGTAAAGCCCAAACAAAACGATATTTTATTTAAGCCTTTAAGGCTTGAACCGTTAAAATTTCTGCAAATCTGTTTGAGACTGTTTTCAGCAAAACTGAAAAAAGCGACAACTGACTGTAACAAATTCAACAAATTGATTGCCCGCCATGAAGCAAAAAACACAAAACACACACACAACGACCATAAACAAGTGACAAAAGGCGTAACAAATGTTGTGACAAATAACACACACACGCACACACACACACACACACACACACACACACACACAAGAAATACTCAGCGAAACATATTGTACAGAATGACTAAATTAAACTAAATAAAAAATCAATAAAACAAATTGAACAAATAAACATTTCAACGTGAATTAAACTATTTTCAACACTTTGACATAAAAATTTGGCAAAACAAAACAATGGAAGGAAATCAGCTCTACAACAACAACAAGCGTGTACATAAAACATGAAATACATATATTTAATGCACTTCGAAGTCAAAAAAAAATATCAAAAATTAATCTAAATGACGGATGTCAAGTGACAATCCAAAAAGAAAAAAAAATTATATTGTAACAAAAAATTGTATAAAAAAGATACTCTTATTGTAATAAAAACTTGGATATTTGCTGAAATTACACGGTGGCAGATTTTACACTATTTGCGAACATCAGATGAGAACGTGGTTCTGTAGTCGCACATTTTCGAAATGGAGTAAGAAATTCATTATTAACGATGTATGTACATACATACATACATACATCGTACATTCATATGTAACTGACTGAAAACATGAAGAAGATAGATTTGGACTTATGGACCGGGTTAACGTCGTTACCTGGCACGATGAGATGATGCCCACAGCTGTGAAATCGATGTACGCGAGTACCTGCCATTGCGGCTTAACGAGAAGGTTGGTCTCAGAGTGAATTTGTCGTACTAGACACAATCTCCTGTAATACATTAAAACGAAACAATTCACTAGTTCCTTGTGCGACGGCTTGTCCTGTGTAATCCCTCCTGTCGGCAATTTTTCAGACAGTTGAAGAAATTAACACAACTCAAATGCTGGTCCAAAATCCATATAATACATCAGGCCTTTGTCAAGCTCGTCCGATATTTCCCACCATTTCGACGGTCGAAAATGAGATCCCATTGCCAGCAATTACCAGCCTCCTGCGATTTGGAGTTTAAACCACAACCAGAATGTTTCAAGATTTTATAAAGCTTTCCGTGTTTGTCACCAGAAACCCCTAAAAAAGAAAACAATTAATAAACTAAGGTAGCGCAATAAACTGAAAAAGTCACACAAAATATAAAAATGCGTCGCTCAGACGTAATCTTCGATCATTTCCCAACACAAAATTAACATACCGCGCATAAAAAGCTACCCGCCAGCGGCGACTGTTGGGCATACCAGCTATTTTTCTTAGTAAATTGCAGAGAGAGGAGGAGACAGTAAATTGCAGAGATATGATATGAAAATATCAAGCAGCTTCAAGAAATCAGATTTGCGAACCAATAGCAAAACGTTGCAATAGAAAATAAGAATTCTGCAATAAATATGTTTTTGATTTCTAGATGTTTTGGTCGGGCAAAAGCAGACAAACGATTTTAAAGATTCTGCTACTCAACTTTCAGACATTTGGACAACTCTTGATTCAGAGACTGTTTATGAACTTTTATTTGCCCATGTGAGCGATAGAGGCGCTCACATTAATGTCGTTGCTCAATTGATTTGTTTTCTTTTGTTCCAAACGTTATTGGCAAACGTTCACGTGCGACTTCCTGGGACAAGCACAAGAAAGTCTCAAGTGCTGGTCCTAATCGCTCAAATCAAAACATTTTTTAAAGACAACAAACTTCACTGGATATCCTTTCCCTTAGGATATTAGGCAGTAGCCCCTTAGATGATTTTTCTTTTGAATTTCTCTTAAGGGCTCCAGTTGTCAAGAGTGTAAATTACGTAACCAAGTGTTCGATATTTACATACATATGTAGGTTTTTTTTTCGCTGGGCAAATTGTGTTGCCTTTAACAAGTAGCTGAGAAATAGGTTAAATTAAAGCAACAACAACTACAAATACTCTTCAGCAATAAAACTCGAATCATGTGTCAACTTAACGCTTGCATCCTTTCAAGAGGGTGTTAAATTTATTACGCGCCACTGTCTTCAACGTTACGACACAGTAGTAATCGTCACTGTTGGCTGTTTTTTTTATTATTGTTGCAGTTACTGTTGCTTGTTGTTGTTGTAATAAATGACAGTGCATTGACAACTTGTACGTTCCGTAGATGGATCAATTTTTCCTTAACATGCCCGATACTGCTGAAATTAAAGCAAGAGAACTGGTGAGAGTGTGTGTGTGTGTGTGTGTGTGTGCGAACGCATGTTGCAGAAAATTCTTTTCGTTTTCACAAGCAGCAGCACTTGTTCTGACAAAAAAGGAGTGATATAACTTTAAATATTTACGTACATATGGCTTTTACGATTGTTTGGCAGGCAATAAACAAGAAAATACAAGTATATGGGTGTGTGTGTGTGTGTGTGTATGGGCTGGTGCGTAATTTAACGACACGACACATCTTTATTGTATTTAAATAACATTTACATTTTTACTTACAAAATAACTGATAAATTCCTTTCACTTATTCTGTTTTTTCGTTTGTTTTTTTTTTCCTAAAGTGTCTAAATGCCATGATGGATCGATGGTTGAGTTCCACCAAATCGAGTGGAAACGTCTAAACTATGGGGTCGAGAGGGATTTCTTGACTTAATCGTGCATGTTGTGTAAAAAAGTGTCAGTGGGGGGTGCATAAATACTATTTCACTTGCTATACAATTACTCACGTTACAAATTGAAAGTGTTTAATCTGGATTCGATAAATTGGATATATTTTCAAGTGTCCCAGGTAAATTGAGGAATATTGAGGCGATGTGTGTTATTATTAATAAATTAAGAAATTATACAGGCAAGGCAAAGCATTTCATAAACGAGGTCAGTTCAAAAAACAACTGGTAGTTTAAATTTTCTCACAAAATATTCATTTATTGATCAGTTTACATTTTATTGGCTGCAAAATGTTTCCACTCGTGTATAAAACACTTATGCCAACGTTTTCTCCAATCCTTGAACTAGTTCTGGGTCATTCAAAATAAGTCCGGGAGGGCTCAAACGAGGTGAACACGGTGGCTGAGGTGCGGTGTTGGTCTTGCCCACAAATATTATGGTTTTGCGGACACAACTCAGCAACTTCGCCTCCACAGGCTGATTGTTGTGTTTTCCTTGGATGCTCGTTTCTTGCATTTTTAAAACTAAAAACATTTGCCAGACAAATTATAGCTATAGAGTTATATCTCGAGTTAGAATAGCGGAAATCTGATTGCTCTTATTTCTTTACCTTCAAGATTTAACGAGTTTTCTATTCAAACTTTTATAAACAGTTTTCTCCAAACACTTCGTCTTAAAATACCCTTTACGATTTATTTCAGTTGAAATTCTTTGACGCTGGAATATATCACAAACACTTACGAAAATGTTGCTGTTGCTATTTCGCTAAATTGCAATTACTTGAATACACACATTAACGTCAATAACAATTTATCACTAGAATTTAAACAGATCTTACAGACATATAATTTAGTCGATATTTTGAATGGACTCCAACGATTTCGCTTTTTTTCCCGCATTTTACTCACCATAAATTGCAAATAATGATTTCAAGTCGTAAAATTAATAGAGTGAAATACGAGTACATGTGTATTTATTAATGTGCTTCTGTTGTGCAAACAAATTTGCGTGAATTAAAACAGATGTCAATTCTCCGGGTCAATGATCCTTGAAAAAAGGCAGCCTCTTGTTTGTAAAGACTTTTCCTCGGTCTCTCTCTCGCTCTTTCACACACTCTTGAATGCCTTTAACAACCCACAACAACAAAAGAAAACAATTCGATTTTTACTCTATGGAGTATTTGATCAATCGATTGCCAATAATCCAAGAGTATGAAGAACAATAAGTTGGAAGTGCGTGTGAAGGTGAACAAGTGTTTTGTTGTTCCTGTTTAATTCCAACATGTGCGAGTTTTCTTCAACTTCTGTACACATCACAGTGCGGGTGCATGAGGCAAAAGATGAGGGGTGTTGCATTTGGGGCACAGTGGTTACAGTTAGCCTGCGTCCTTAAACCTTCGATACTGAAATGCTTCAGCTTTTTGTTACCGGCGACTCAAGAATATTTTCGGCGGCGGATCTGTTACAATTTAAAAAAATGTCGTTTGTATAATTCTGGTATTTTGCGTCGGTAATTGAATTCATTGAAGAGAAGGCACGAGGGGTGGTCAGACTACGTGGTGATTCTGATCTGATACCGTTGTCTTCCTTTAACTGTCTAAGGAATTGCTGGCAGAAGAGATTAGATAGCCCGAGCTCTCGAGAAAGGGCCGTGCTTTATAGGCCAAGACCAACCATATTTTTAAAGTAGTCGCCTTGCAAACTACCTGGGGCGTTGGTGAGCCGTCGATCCGTTCACTCCAGTGTATAAGTGGTAAAAAGCACTTGACATGTTAACAGTGTCACACGGCACTTCAAAAATATTTGTTTACCAGGACGAAATTAAAGTTCTCTGCAGTTCGGTCGGATGATGACGAATCCAATACTGGTGTTAGTGAGCCCCTCGTTAGCACTGCAGGGTTAAATGCAGAAAGTGCAGCTGAAGACTCGTCTGAAACATGCCAGCGTTCTAAACTATTACTTACTAGTTTTTGGCAACCCTTCAGAGACCTATTTTTTCTGATTTTTATGGCACATAAATAATCTCCTGAATGAAGGATTTCTTACGCACACAAGCAGGCAAAACATTTATGTCCTTGCGTAGATGCGTACGGACATCGGTTCGTTATCAATTGTTAGTGCAGCTCAGGTGCACATATTTATTGGCACTTTTGTATTTATATCGGCAGTAATTGTTTGTCTGTGCGTTCAAGTATGTATTTATAATTGAGTGTTCGTTCAATTCATTGTTATATGTTTGTTTTAAGAGTGGCTGTTTTTATGGAACATTTTGCCACTGTTGGCTGCTTTTTTTCTAACGCTTATGCAGAAAGATAAAACACATTTCAGAACAACAAGAGACGTGGCAAAAACAATTTTTCATCCTTTTGTTGTGCTGTTTTTTTTTTACACTTTACTAGTAGTTGTTGCAGAAAACCCAGTGAAAAGTTTGCATCTCTTTGTTTTGTTTTTGTGAACGAAAATCCGATTCTAGCCAACGAGAAGAAGATTCCTTGATTTTCAGTATCAACTGACACTTCCTTAAAAGACATAAATTCGTGGAAACTCTCCATTCGAGAGGCTACGAAATTTCGATGCTGTTTCCAACAGGCCGCCATCGATGCGACTGCAGCGGTCTTATCGAACCAGACTTAAGACTTTCAATGTTTCCAAGAAAAATATCTAGAGCAGCAATTACATATATGCTGCGATTTACACGATCAGTTACCGTTTTGCTGAAACCAAATTCTCTTTAAACTTTCGTTGCTTAAATAAAGGACGTTACTAGTTAAAGTCAAACAGTAGAAGAACAAGCCTTGATGAGAAGAACGTTTATGGGCATTCGAAAAGAATGATGTAAAACTCTTTCCTGACTATTAATAAATGGAAATCCTGACACTAGTTAAATTATTTAGTTATTGAAAAGAAGGTCATTAATTTCACAGTTTGTAAAAAGCCCATAACGAAAAAGTGACCATTTCAGCCCAGTATCATTCAAAAATAATAACCGCTGATTTTTCGTGCTCATCGAAGTATAAAAGTAAATCGAAATTCTCTTTTAATTGTTTACCGCATAAATTATAGGAATTTTATTTATTCAACCGATAGGGTTGTCTTTTAGCACTAGAACTATCGATATCGATAGTTGTCATTTGACAGCTGAAAGTGTCAAACTGTGTTGACACTTCTTGAACTGCTGCAAAACCATGAGAGTAACAATGAAAACTCCTTTGAAATTGCGAAAACTCTTGCAATTTTCTACTCTATTTGCACTTGAAAGTGAAAGTTCATCGTGAAAGCATAAACTGGAATATGTTTCTTTACTTTTAAAGCTAAAACTATGATAAAATAAAGTTGCCGAGTTTATCACATGGGGAAAGAATTGGCATTAGTTAAAATTATTGTTATTATTGCTCTACGGCTTAAACTTTTACTTTTTTTGCATTAATTTTAATATCTAACATTTTAGCACAAGAGCCAAAGCCAAAGTGTTACCTTGGGCTTTGTTGATTTGCATAAAACTGTTTACAGGGCAACACTATTTATTTGTTTGACATTTGATCGGCTGGAAGTACAAAAAATTCACTCACATGCAAACTTTTGCCGCAAGTAGATCTGTAAGCGGGAAAAGTTAAAATGTACCCGTATTAGTATAAAAGTGTAAGTCTGTTGAGTCTATCGAACTATTACTCGCATGTCTGAACACTAAGTCAAGCTGTTACATCGCTTTCCCGTAACTTATTTTCCTAATTCTGGTACAATTAATCCCATGAGTAGAGATGCAAATTCCTTGCTGATTTGGATCACCGTTATCAAGGAAAGTCCCATCCTGCTTTTTATATGTATGTAAACCATTGAAGGCACTCACCTCAACCTATAGCCAACACCAGAAGTGCCAAAGGCATCCTAGGAGGCCCTTCACACATTGTGCATCGCATTAATCATTCCTTTTAGGCCAATTACGTAATTAGGATCGTGTTGCAGATTGATTGTATATCCAACATGTGCGCCTGTCCGGTGAGTCCCATTTAATGGAATTTCTTGTTATGGTGGTCTGGTTTAAAAGAGGATTCGAATATCCTCTTTTGAAGCGCTTTAATTGCCAACCAGTTACTAATTTATTTCCATTTGTTTGTCCCTATTTTTGTCGTGCACCATTCGAACTGGCTGCTGTCCATCACAAATCGTGCATCGCATCCACATGTTAATAATTTGTTAAGTCACTTTTAAAAACCGTTCAGAAGTTTTGCTTGGTTTTTAATATTATAGTTTATTTTATTCGTTGTTATTTTTTCTCATTTGTTAATTGCATTGAAGTGCTGTTGTTTTTATATGAAAGAATGAAAACAACATACACACACACACACTCCGACGCAGGCAATTGAATGAAAGCCCATTCGCAGCCACTCACTCATGTTCTCATTGCTCTCGTCTCGTTCATCCATCCATCCGTCCATACGTCCGTCCTTTCCGTCATAAGGCCGGCGTGTTTATGCATTTGCTGTGCCGTGGTGCCATTTAGCCAACCGCTCAATCATTCATTTCATACGGCTTTTGACTGTGCGATCGCGCCCGCCCACATGCTTCGTTTGCACATGTGTTTAACAAACTCATTTGTTTAAATTTATTTTGTTGTGTTTGTTTTAACACACAATTGTAAAGAGTGTTTTTATTTTTATGTTGCTTTATTTCTTCCATTCAGTTCATGCAGTTTTTTTTTTGCTTATTGTTTTTCTTCTCGTTTATTTATCTAAAGTTCAGCGCAGAGGATTTTAAAATCGTTAATATTTATGGTTGATTTTGTTTTATAATTTAATTTTTATTTAAGTCGTTTTTCTGCTTCAGAATACAATAAATTTGATTAAATTTAAAAGGTCGCATGTTGTGTTGGGAGACTCTTTCACCATCTCGAACGTCATCACTTGCAAGTTTCAGCGTAAGAAAAAAACCACCAAGATATATGTCAGCTCGTTATAAAACGCGTACGAAAGCTTACGTTCGAGATCGTGAAACAGGCTCTACGTCGCGTAAAGAAGTCTTGTTGTTAAACACAACCATCGAAAATTAAGAAAAATATCCTCAATCAAGTGTTGAAACTAAATTGGGACAAATGCATACAGTGTGTAACAAAATGGTGGTAAAATAGCCAGAAATTTATACAAGCCTTTTTCATATTCAGCCATCGATAAAGTCCTTGATGTTTTTTTATATTCAGAATAGTTTCAAACTGTTTTTGTTGAAGCTGTTTCGTTGTGATGATGGTACAGTGAAATACCGCACCTGCTCCTTCATAAGGATCATGCCGGCGAAATTGAAAGTGAAAATCAGTTACTTCGTCACCTCTACACGCCTTATCTAACAATAACTTGTCAATATCTGCAGACGATATATCTTCAAAACACTCTCGTCATTCGTTAGTTTATTTTTTCCGAAATGTTTCTTGAAACGATTTTAAAAGTGGCAATAATGCCTTGATCCAGGGATGATGAACAAATTTTTTATCTGGGGCGAATATTCTCAGAACATTGAGAGGAGAAATAATGAAATAATTTAGGCCTGCCCGATCAGTCATGAGAGAAGGTTGGTCAGTGTTAAAATTTTAATTTTAAAAATTCCTAAAACTCTTATAATGTTATATAATTATATCGCATTTATGATGGTTTTTCATATTTTAAGGTTTCGAACTTGGTCACACTAGCGCCACCAGACAATCTTGATATGGTTAAAAATAACCAACCAGGCACAAGCATGACATAGGAAGAGTCGCTGGCGTGGGCAAGGAAAGAAATGGACATTTGGATTTGCTAAATGTGATGCCGAACTTCCGTCACAAAATGTACGCCAATGGGTGAGTGACATCATTCGATAAAAAAAAACTCAAACCAATTTGTTAACTTTTGAGTCGTCATTTTTTCTGTTAAAAAACATCTTTTAAGGTCAAACAAATTGATTAAAAACAGAATGGAATATTTTTAGTTTTTTGTGAAACGTGTTGAATGCGAATAAATTCGTGTGGAAACCACAATTAACGTTATTGTTTCCTTACATTTAATATTGAAGGGATTAAGTAGGGAATGGGTGGGACTGGATTATGAGATCCTCTCACTTGTTTGTAACGCTTCAGTGTCAACTGACTCGTTCTCACGGTCACAACAACGTTATGTTGTTGTCGCCGCCCTTCTATTGTTCTGGACATAAGAATCAAACCACTAGAGTCAATATTTCAGCTTCCTCGTACCGGAGCTGAAAAACTTACCAGCAGAGTGGGTTTGTTTTTGAACTTCTAAGCGAAAGATGGAGTTTTTTTTTTGTTTTTAATATTTTTTTTATTTTCACAATTTCTTTAGTGTTTATTTTTCTGTTTTTAACTCCGGATTTGTTAATCGTGTTCACATGCATTCATTCTTTTGTTATTTCATTACATATAATGCAATATAATTATGATTTAGTTTACTGCTGCTTAAATATAGTTTTAAATTAATTTTTGAATTTTTATTAATATATTGATTTCATTTCTTTCTTTTTTTGTTTGCTTTTGTTTTTCTTTATAAATAATTATCGTTAATATAATATACGAGTACTTGCGCTAAAACGATTGTTTGCAATTACATGTAAATTACTTTTAAATATTATTTATTTTCATTTGAAGTTTTTTTATTTTTTCAAATTTATATTCTTTTAAGTTTTTTTAATTTATTATTTTGTTTTTGTTAAAACTGTGTTATTGTTGCGTTATTAATTGAAAGATAATTTAAAACAAAATCGTTAGGAAGGCAAAAAAGTGATAAGGTTACTTTTTATGTTTTTTTTTACTTTTTTGTTTGCTTTTAATTTTAGTTATCGGTTTGAAACAGCAGTGGAAAATAGAAAAACAGCATTTTAAGGTTTAAAGTTAAAGTAACCGCATCACTTTGCTGCCTTCGGCATTTGTTATTTTTCCCCAATATTTAAAATTTAATACTATTATTTTTGCTTTTAATTTTCCTTTAAAAGAAGAGCAAGTAAATTTCTTATGATTTTAGGTTTCTCGTTAGAAATCATTTAATTTAATTTTAAAATTAATTTAGTCTAAAACAATTTTGTTACATTGAAATAAAAATATTTCATTTATACGTCTTTGCTTAAGAAAATTTAACATTTATACAAAAATTATTTAAAAACAGAGAAATGCAAAATTATAATACACTAAATAGTATTTTAAGAAGAACATTTTTCTTGTTTTTTTTTAAACTTTTTCTTGAATATATAAAAGTTTTTTTTTTTACAGTGTACACAGGGTGGTTGTTGTCTTGACTTACGTTTAAGTTGGTTTCGTATTAAATTAACTTTTTACAAATTCTTTGTCTTAAACAGCTATTTTGTTTTTCTTCATAAAATGTAAAATTATATATTATCTTTAATTATTTTATTTTTATAATTATCAGCTATTAAATAATTAGTTAATTTATATATACAAGTCTTGTGAGTAGTTAAAGGTAGACACACATTGAAGAAAACAATTGTAATTCTTTGTCAAGAACAATTTTCTTCTCTGTTGCCCTTTTTTAATTTTTAAATACATACAGGATCACGCAATTTTGTTTTTTTTTTTTTTGCTAAGGACATAATTATAATTATAATTCTCATTTAGTTTATGCAAAACAAGAAGCTTAAAGGAAAGTAGAAATATATCATTTTCTAAGGGAAAAGAGAATAAGTTTCAAGCAGAGGTAGCAAGTTTATTTTTAAACAGGGGTTCTAATATTTTTTTGGGTATGTATTTTTTGTGTCTACGAACTCATTTGAATGTGTAGAAAAGTATTTGTTTATCCAGTTTTTTTAATGGTTTTAGTTAATTTTTCTTATCAAGCTAATAAATGCTGTTTAGACGATATACAGTGTTCCGAAAGTTGTTGGTTATGCGCATGGGCGGACCAAAAATTTCTCTTAAAAATACAAAGTGACACATACAGGGCAGCAGGAAAGAGTGAAGATTTTTCGAAAATTAAAAGTTTGGATGCCGAAGATGATTAAATTTCCTCAAAGTGCTTTCAAGTGGTAACAATATGTGTTCTGTGCACAGAATCACGTGATTTCAAACCATTCAAATAAATCCCAAATAAGTTCAGAGCCTTTCACTAAAAGGGGAATTCTTGCATTGCTGTCATAACATAAAAAGCTATAATTTATTTATGAGTCTGGTAACACTGGCCTTAGCTAAAATATTTCGGTTGATATGACGAGAGAACGCATTAATGTAGTAAATACTGTTGCCTTGAACGGTTGCGTTTTATTATTTGAGGTTATCGATTCATTTTAACGCTAAAATAAAATCCCTGATTATTAATAAATTTTTTAAAAACCTGCCAGTGAAATTAGATTTTTCGGTTTGTAATTGAATATCCGCCACTTCCAAAAAAAAAGGAGGAAACACTTTTTAATACTGTTAAATTATGAAGAGTATTCAATTAGGGGCGGGTGAAGCAAAAGAAGTTTCGTTTCCTTAAGAGGAAGCCTCACGTATAACATTATTTATAGAGCACAAAATGATTCAAATGCCCACCGGGTCTTCTTACGGTTAAATCTGCCTAAATTCAAATGCTCGCCTATGTTGGCTTTAAGTTCCTTGAAGTTTTCAGTCGACTGTGCCCTATTGGAGAAGACAATGCCAAGTGGCCAAGAAAATTTTTAGTAAAATCAAATTGTATATTGATGGCCAATTCATGCCATGCCCTGCGAGAGGTAAACATTCCCTTAAGCCCTCCACACAAATGTGCCTCATGACATGACATCCCTGTTCTGCATTCAAATTTTGTACTTCCTACTGAAGTATGAGGTTCAGTTTATAATAAAAACCACTGGCGTTTATTTAGTTCTTTTTGTGTTTTCCAGTGTTTTCGACTCTGTAGTGCCATTTCAGGGCATTCGGAGCAGCTAAAGGTTTTGCCTTCCATTTTCTAATAGTGCAAATGTTTGATTGAGATAATTTATCTTGTAAATAAAATTGATTCTTCTGGCGGATTTTTTAAAGCTTCACTTCTCTATAAAAAGTAAACAAATTCTTTGCGAAAATACCGCCATTCGTGTTATGGAAAGCAAAACCAATATTCATTTCGTGCTATAGAGCAGCCAATTCAGAAAAACTTATTATTAATTTATGACTTATTAAAAATTTTGGTTTAAATATATATTTTAGGGCTTGTTACGAAAAAATAACTTCATAATTTATAAATTTTTTTAAATTTAGCTAATTTCAGACGGTTTTTCATATATCCACATAGGCCAAGATTTAGTATGGGTGGATCTCTCACCAATACAATGCAGCTTTTACTGTAGACACAACTCTAGGCCTTCGAATTTTTACAGCCTTTCCTTAGATCATGCTCGCCAGTCTTGGAGGAAAGCAGAAAGCCTTGGCTGGCTAGGCCATGGTTTATAACCTTTTGTTTGGCTTAGATTGCCGACAGTTCAAACAAACAGTGTGTTCCTGCCCTGGGTTTCTTTTATATTTTTATGCGAAAATACTCTTTTCCTTATTCGCAGAAATGAAACAGATTTTTTTAAAAAACAAAACAGTTAAGAGTCACTGCGGTGCTATTGTGCTTTAGACTTTCAAATAGTGCTGAAATAAACTACAATTGTGCCAACTTCTACATCCCTGGTATATGTGTCTCTGCTTACAAGAATTTTTTGGTCTTTTAAATCATAAAATAAAATTATTTTACAACTACCTGCTACTTTTTTCTTCGTTAATAAAATTATTAGTTGAATAAAGTATTTGTTTTTATTAAATTACTATTTCCTTTTTTTGCAAAACAAATATTTTTTTAATTTTTTTGTATTTTTTTTTTAACATAAAAAGGAACATATTATTTTATACAGAATATTTGTTTCTTTCCAAATCTTTTTTTCATTGCAAAAATAAGAAGCTGAATTTATAAATAAATATTATACAAATATGTACATTTGTATTTATGTACGATGTATGAATTTCTTCGCAGAAACTTAAAATGTATAAAAAAGAAAAAGGAAAATATAAAATATGTAATAACTTGTAATCACAAACCATTGATTGAAACTTTTCTTTAGGGTTTTGTTAATCATATATATTTTTTTCAATAGATTTAGGCGACTCTGTTTAAAGGGGGATTTGTTTTTGGTCCGTCAATGTTACGAGTTTGAAAATGGAGTTTTTTGGTGGGGCCTATACCGAGCTTTGCGTTTTTTCAAGTATCTAAAAGAGCGAGAGACAGAGAGAGTCTTTAAAAAACAACCCAAAATCAATACGAATTCCTTTTGTCTTTAAAGCGTTTACGTTTGGAATTGATGTTAAAAAAATTGTTGAACACTTACCCCGTCTAAGTGGCTTTCCACTCACAGAGTGTCCAGGACACAACTCAACTCATTATCATTCTCCAATTTATTAATTTTTTTTAGCATATATTTCATTTTAAGTACAACTTTCGTTAAGTTCTTCAAAATATTATTACACGACAACAAACTATTTGCAATGACAGTTTGAAAGCCAAAAATTCCAGGAAACTGATGATTAGTTTTTAATAGTTTAAAAGTATTAGAAAGCGAAAAAGTGTAAAAATCCATATCCAAAGTAAAATCCATAAACTGAACTGAAAGAAGGTGAAATGTTCTATTTAATTCTGCCGTGTTTTTACTCCTAATTACAGGGTGCTTTTTAAACGATACACACGTTTATATCATTATATTGTATAGCAAATATATATTTGTAATATGAACGAAACGGGTTTATTGTAGAGACAGTTTTAAGATAATAATATTTGAGGAGGATTTCAGCCAAGTGGCCAAAACGCTTCTAAAAAACACTCCGTATATTTAGTTGAAATCCGAGTATTATATAAGAATATTCGATTGGACTGGACTTTGCTTGCTCACTTTGGAACACAATAACAACAAAACGTTTGCTTAAATACTGATATGAGAGCAGAACTTTGGGACCCTTAATAAAACAAGCTGCTGGAAAGAGACATATAAATGCAACATGTTTCATAGTTAGTTTTTTTTTATTAGCGACCATTTTCGTCTATGTACGGCTGAGAAGTCTTAAGTTTCTGAAGAACCTTGTTAGCAATTGTTTTTACCAGGTTAACGGTTGTCAACAGTTCTCAGCATAAACTTTGGTGTGGAAAAGGGCAAAACTTGACAAGCTTTTTGGGCCCAGAATTCAACGAATAAAATAAATTCAAACTATTATTATTAATTACTTTAAA
The DNA here is from genome assembly GCA_932526305.1 of Epicampocera succincta. Taxonomy (NCBI): domain Eukaryota; kingdom Metazoa; phylum Arthropoda; class Insecta; order Diptera; family Tachinidae; genus Epicampocera; species Epicampocera succincta. The sequence goes on along the minus strand of OW052037.1, from coordinate 2,620,470 downwards.
ATAGGCAGTATTTCATAACATTTTACATGGTACCTCTATTGGCATATTATCAACTCTCTCTCTCTCTTTCTCGTTCTCACTCTCTTCCAGTCAGGCTCTTCACGATCGCATAAGCCTTTACCTTTGTTCTTAAACTCTTTCTTAATTTTAGTTAAATGTTATCCATCCTTTATTTTTTACAGAAACGATTATACACAAACAAAACTAACTTTTACATTTATATTACAGGAATTTACAGGGAAATTTACATAAAGTTGAGTAGAGGTGTTGCAGTTCCGATTCAGAACAGTCGTGTGTTTTTCTGGTCAGGAAAAAGGGTAGTTTAGACTTGTGTTTTTTTCTTTTTTAGAAGTAAGAAAACCAATTTAAATAACAAAATTTTAATTAAAAATTTTCAATATCACATAAACTTTCTAATATTCAAGAGTATAATTTTTTTCTTTCGTTTTATTAATAATCCTTTTATGTATTTATTATTATTTTTTCAGTTATTTTACTTAAATTCGTTAATGATGTATTTATACTAAATGCTTTTAAGTTTTCTGATTACCGTGTTTTTTTTTTATAGATGACGCGACATAAGCAGCGGAAAAAAGGCGGTGACTGCGTTAAAGAATCTAATAATTTTTCAGTTCGGTGGTTATTTGACAGGATAAGCGACAATGCTGGGGAAATGAACAGAACAGAATGGAAACCGCACTACTCAAAAACGTGCGGTTTAGAAAGCATTTCTTAAAATAAAGATTTTGTTACGAATTAGTCTAGTTTTCTAGGAAGAAACGTGTTAATTAAATATCTTTCTAAAAGGTACTTTAAAAAAAGCTTTTAAAGGCTGTTAAAGCATAAACCTTTGGAAAGTAATGAAGCGTTTTTGAAAAAACACGCTGACATCTTGTAACCATAATGTAGAACAAACTGTTGTCGCTTCTAAATTCGCTTCATTCCTAGCATTCACTGGGACATCTTTTAGCAGTGATGTAGTACGAACTATTAAGGTTTCTATTTGAGAGCGGCCTCTCTGCTAACATCAGCTTAAGGTCGGTTCTCTTTTTAAAAACTTTAAATTTAAGCATTTGCCGTTAGTTCTTGTTTCAACCTGAGTCAAAACTGAAGTCGATTTTAAAATTAACCCGCTTTAAATATATGTCACGTGTGACAAACTAAAGCCAAGTGCCATCTCTAATAAGCTGTCATTGAAACATCAAGTATCGGATATTTTTTTTGAGCTGCATGAGAACTATCGCTTGCGATAAATATGGTTTGGCGGCCGAGAATGTGCAACTGGGTTGATCTTCTTATTCAATAAGGCGCGGCAGTTCGTCATGAGTGCTTTAACGCCAGATCAACGCTTCCGAATTGGAGAAATTTACTTTGAAAGAAACAAGTCTGTTCGCGAAGTTTATAGAGCACTTCCTGCCATTTTAAGCCAAACATTAACGAACTTTGGTTCTATTAAGACGACATAGTTTGCCATGCAACGCGCTTAACATTCGATCACGATCAACTCACCGGCCCTCCTTGTTCATGCGGTTTAACACCTCTGCATTACTTTTCTTTACGAGGCTTTATTAAGTTATTGGTTTATACCGAGAAACCAGCAACGGCTGAAGCATTAGCAGCCAATATTCAATACACCCATGACCCCATAGGGGCAAATTTATTGAAAAAAGTAGTTTAAAACGGGACCATGTAACTCCCAATCGCGGTGGACATTTTATCATAACAGTTCAAGTCGAGTTTAAAAAAAGTGTATTTCGCTTTATTAATTTGAGGAAATATTGTAGATTTTGTTTGGCAAACTTCTCCTTCGTATTATTGACGAATTTGTCAGAGGGATTTTTACTTTTGGTCTTGGCATTTGTCACTTCGAAATTTCATCTGGTTTTTAGTTTAAAACCGGTTTTTTTTCCTTGTTATAGCAGACCAAAAGCGCGCTTTGCATTACAAGTGACTACGAGTGTCTTGTACTTACAGATAGTCAGTTGGCAGCGTTCGTTGAAGTGTGTAATTTAAGGAATTGCAATAATGAAATCCAATAATTTTTACATAAATACTTTTCAGATAAGAACACAGTGCAAGGCAAAGAGCAGTTGGCAGCGACGTGATATTTTAGTCACTCGTTTTAAGGTTGTTATTTTTTTTTAAAGAACTCTTTTTAAATTGTACCTTTTAAAAATCACCCAAAAACACGTTTCGTAAAATCAGTTACTTTTGGCTAAAGTTGCAATAAATTTCCTGCCATAATTTTGACAAAATAGCAATTAAAGAAGTGTTAAAGCGGTTTTACTCGTATTTAGTCTATTGATTTACTGATATAATTAAATGTGAGCTTTTGCTTTTCCGTCTTCTTAAAATGAAGTTGGGTTACAACTTTTAACTATATTTAATAGTCTTACTACCAGTTTTCCTCAAAGTTTTGTTAATATTTACAAAATTATACAAAATATGTGCTGGGCTTTAGTAAATATGTTTTGTTTTTCTTTCAATTTCTTTATTTGTTTAAAACATATTTCTGTTTTAGGTTGTGTTTATTCGTTGGCAAATTTTCTGTTGTTTTATATTTAGTACTTTTTGAGTTTGTTCTACAAGTTTTTGTTATTCGTTTGGTTTTTTTTTTTTTTTTTGTTAATTATAGGGGCCTTAATGGTTGTTTGAATCACTACTTTACTTTTAAATTTCTCGGAAATTTCGCGAAATTCTTTTGTTTTGCTTAATTTTCCTTTTCTGTTTTTGTTGCTGTTATGAAAAATTCAGTTTTTCTTCTGGTGTAGTTTAAGTAAAGTTTAAGTGTCGGACAAGGGGAGAGGTGTAAGAACTTGTTTTTAAGAAGCCTATAATTTCTTTTTGTGTATTTTTTTTTTCGTTATTTTTAAGGTAAAGCATACGGTGTTCTAGTTATTTTCTTTGTTTTTGAAGTTTTCTTTAAAGTTTAATGTGGGTTTTTGCTGTCTAAGAAAATTTATGATTTACCGTCATAAGATCTCCTGCATTCTGTTTGTTCGTGCCGAAGCCATTTCTCGTAAAAAGAAAGCACTTTTGTGTGTGGGTTTTTCCCTCCAAAAGCACCTTTTACTTCTTTGTTGGTGGTTGAAGTTGGTGGAAAAGGAAAGAGAAACAAAGATTTTGTCCAGTCCTTCCTTAAAGGATGTTTTGTTTGTCATAACTTTGCAGAGTATGAAGCGCTGGAGAGAAAAGGAGAAAGAAGCAAATTTTCTTTAAAATAATAATGCAGGAAACTTAAAAAGGTACTTATTATTTTTATTTCGGTATATTTCAGTAAGATTTTTTGGTAAGATATATCCGAAAAACCTATTAATAAAAATAGCAAAAATCTACTTTCTTCTTCCAAAACTTCTTTTAAAAACATTAAAAAAAGTAAGAAAATCGATTTGTACTTTAAAAAATATATCTTAAAAAGGATTTTTTTTTAAAGTAAAAAAACAATCTTTTAAAAAACTGCCTTCTGAAAAAGTACCTTTGAATAACAAACCTGGTAAAAAAGAACATTAAGAAATATAAGTCTAAAAATATTAATTTTCAAAACAGTAACTTTCAAATAAGTAATTGCCAAAAATATATTTTTTAAAAAAGTTCTTGTTAAAAAGGCACTTTTTAAAGTAGCACCTTTTTTAAGGAAATTAAAATAACTTTTGAAATGTATCTTTTTATTTATAACTTTAAAAAATAGATTTATAAAAAGTAGTTTTTAGGCAAATATTTTTTAAGAGAGTACTTTTTAAGAAATGCCTTTTAAAAAAGTACCTTTTAAAAAATGCCTTTTAAAAAAGTACCTTTTGAAAAAGTGCCTTCTTAAAAGCATCTTACAGAAAATATTACGCTTAAGCACATTTAAATATTTGCCGTTTTAAATATATCTATTAAATATGTCCCTCATAAAAAAGTAGCTCTTAATTTAAGTTCCTTATACAAAGTGCCTTTGCAGAAAAGTACCTTCTGAAAATGTACCTAACGAAGAAAAAGACCTCTGAAGAAACAAGTCTTAATGAAGGTACCTTTAAAAATATAGGGCTTTAGCAGGCGAAATTGAGTGCTTTAGGAAAATTTAACTCACTTTTTATTATTTTTATTTTCTGTGTCGACTAAAATAAATCTGTTCTAAACCTAAAACCAGCTGAAAATGCTTTTAATTTAGTTTTTTGATCAATCAATTTACTTCCAAAAAGTAGAGTTTTTGTTAATGTAAAAATGTTTGCTTATACAAAATTTTATTAATTCTTATTAAATGGAAACTTTTATTAAAAATTAACTTATTTTGTAATTCGCTTTGATGTCTTATATTTCCGATACATTCACATTCATGTCTGTTAACATCTTTAGTTGCTGGGAGATGGCACTTTACTTCAGAATTTAATAGTGTTGCATGAAAACATTTTAATACTTTATGTGCTGTCCATTTAAAGCCGTTTCATCTCGAAGACAGCTTTAATTTTGACCAGAGTTGGAAAAAATTTAGCTGCTCTTGTTAAAGTTTTTTTTAAACAGAAACGGCTTCAGTAGGCGCATCTTATTGAGAAATCGCAGCAAATTTTGAACAAATTGTCTATCGAAAAAGTTATTATTAATAAAAAAAAGTACCTTTTAAAAGGTATTTTTTTAAAAATTGTATTTAAACAAAGCACGTCTTAAAATAAGCAGCTTTTGCAATAGCCCCTTTAAAAAAATGTAAAACAGAACTTTTTATTAAGGTTCTTTTTGAAAAGGTCCCTTTTTAAAATCCACTTTATGAATAAATAAAAAATATTTTCATGATTTAAGATTTTTCTTATCAGTGATGCCACATATCAGTATTTTTTTAAACTATTTAAGTATAAAATTAATTTAAACGAAATCAATATAGAGGAAGTGTAGAAAATTTCGAATCTCCCTAAATGAATAAATTCCAGAAAAAAAAGTTTTTTCTCAGCAGATATTTTCACATAAAAGCATCTTTACAAATTATATCCTCGATAAATATTGTATTAAAACGACTCACCTCAAATCCATTGGTTCCATCAATGGTACCACAGCCTATTTTTGAGTTGTTGCTTAAATAAATTATTTGTTGCATTTTTCGTCATTTCTAAATCGTTCAAATTAGCGCTCAGCCTTTTCACATTTCTATTATCTAGTTCAACTACAAGCTCGTTTTCATTATTTGTCTGTTTCTCTTCTAAATTATTATCGTGTTCAGCAGTTGTGCGAACAACATTGTCGTTGGCAATGTTGTCCTTGTGACTCGTCTTGGCCTCGAATTGTATGACGCCGTTCGCGGTATAGTCGTCAACATTGTCGTCGGGTTGCAGGCATTTTTGTATCCGCAAGATCTCCACCGATGAGGGCAAATAGTAATCATCGTTTGTGTGATCGAGGTCGCAGTCTGTCAGATGAGAGAACTCGTATGCCTTCAAATCTTTACTGGAAAAACTATTTCGTGTCGCTGTTGCTGGTGTTGTTGTTGTTGTTGGGTGTGGTGGGTTGGGTGAAGCTGTTGATGCAGTTGCAAAAGCGTATTTATTGTTCAGTGTTAAACTATAATGCGGTTTGGGAGATTTTCTTAATTGTGCTGGTTGTTGTTGACAATGTTGCTGCGTTAAGAAATGTTGCTGTTGTTCTTTGGATTGTTGATAGATTTGTTGCTGCTGCTGTTGTTGTTGTTTAGGCATTGTCGTACTTGAAACACTAAGTCTTTTAGTTTTATTCGTTTTATTATAAAATGGTTGCTGTTGGGTCTGTTGATTGTTTAAATCTTTTGCTAGACCACCATTATTGCTATTAATTGTTTTTGTTGTTGCTAAATTATGGCTAAAATGATTGTTTAAATGGGGTTGTTGTTGTGGTTGTTCTTTACACTTTGTTTGCATGTGTAATTTATTTGCTGTTGTTGTTTGTTGTTGCTGTTGTAGTTGTGCTTCAAACTAAAGATTGTCTGGATAACTACGGAAATTATAGGTTCTTGCTCGTTGAAATTGCATATTATCACTGTTATTTGACGTATTCATGACACCGCCACCGCCACCGCCACCGCCACCACTGCCACCGCCAACACTGCCACCCATTGTGGATGTATTGTAGGGATTATTTATCATGGGTGCCGTTGATTGCGAATTCATTGTGCCCATATTGTCATCGTAATTATGTTCATTACTTAGATTACTGCTGGCTTTACTGCTCATTGTATTGCTGCCGCTGTGGCCCTTGATGGGCTTGAATATCGCTGTGGTGGCGTAATATTTCTCCATTGGTGGCGGTGGCACCAGCGGTGGCCTTGGAAATATGCTGCTCAAAGGTGGCGGTGGTGTTCGGCGTACATTGACATAACCGCCCGGCGTTGAGTTCGACATTTTTGTCGGCATATAATCTTGCATGTGCGGCACGGCATAACCGCCTTCAGGGACGTCTGAAACAGTAGGATGATATTAAAATAAAATAATGTGTGTAAAAATAAAAATCTTAAAGCATTTAGAGTCCCTTGAATTTTAATCTCTTTAGATCTGTGTAAATTGTGGACCAGGGCACTTTAACAATTTTAACTGCATTAAGGGAGATTTAAATACTTTTGAATCCAAAAAAGAGCGCCTTTCACAGACAAATTTATTAAAAACCATTTATTAAACGATTTTTAATGTATAAAGATTTGGAGAGCGCTGCTCTCGAAGTGATATTTTACAAAAAACACTCGGCAAAAGAAACATTAACAAGTCGTGCCTTTGCCAAGACAATTTCAAGTAGTAATAAAATTGTTCCTTGCATATAAAAGAGTGATAAAGATGGCCTTTTAAATCAAGGAACTTTTAAAATATGCCATTTTTTAAAAATGCTTTTTAAAAATTGCTTTCTAAAAATATATCAATTAAAAATATAGCAATTAAAAAAGGATCTTTTGCAATTTGAATAAAATTATCTTTTAAAGAAGTATCTTCTGTCAAAAGTACCTTTTTTTCAAAATTTATCCCTCAAGAGATATTCCTTTTTAAAAAAGTACATTCTGCTTTAAGAAGTATCTTTAAAAAAATTCCTTTTTAACAACTTACATTTGTTGAAACTTACATTTTAAAAAAGAGGCATTTTCACAAATTTTATTTTTAAAAGAGGACAAACCGTTTCCTAGAGGTGGCCATTTCAAGAAGAAAGGCCCTTCAGACAAGTATTTTCTATAACCTTTAAAGAAACTGTACTTTTTAAAAAGTAAACCCTTTAAAAATAATCTTTTAAAGTGCCTATTAAAAAATATACGCTTAAGAAAATACCTTGTACAAAACTATCTTCTACGATTATATCCTTCGAAAGATTACATTTTAATAAGTACCTTTTTGAAAAGTAGTTTTTAAAAAATTGTGCTCTTACAAATTCCTGCTACAAAAAGTGTCTTTCAATATTTATGTCGTCTGGGAGATGTCATTTTAAAATCGACATATTAAGATTTATTTTTTCAAACATTAAACACCTTTTTAAAAAGAACATTTAAAAAAAAAGTGGACGGAAACATTAGAAGAGGGTTCTGGAAAACACTTAAAAATGCACATTTTAAAAATATACATTCATCGAAACGTACCTTTTAAAAGTTTGTCTTTAGTTTATAAGACGCGGTCAAAAATGTAGCGAAAAAAACTGCGGAAAGTTTTTTTTGTCAGTGTATTTGCATTGAAGCCATTATTAAATAATGGAAGGAAACAAAAATTTGGTTAATTTGTCCTTGTCTGGTTTCGTCATTATTAAACTATTATTTTTGGTCGACGTTCTTAAGAGGGCGCTTTTTCTTATCGTGCTGGCGGTTTTCGGCACTCATTATTAAATTCTTATTGATATAATTTTACCTGTGTAGTCTGGTGTCATGTTGCACTGCAGATCATTTACGGCCGCATATCCATTCACCCCACTTGTGTACATATTTACATTGAAGGGTTCGTGGTACAGACTGTTCTTACCAATTGAATCATTATCGTCAACGCTGGCCTGAAAAGAATAATTTTTCGAGGAAACAAACAAAATATTAATATTTAACAATTAATTATATAAAATAAACATTCTGGCAGCAGTAGTTGCAAATGGAAACAGAAGAACACATTTATTTTTGATAGATTGTAAGTCTTTAACTTTGAAAGGGGTAAGAGAAGCAGACGTTAAATTCAAGGCAGTCTTTGAAAAAAATTCGTGTTTGTCTTAAATTGAAGAAATTTAAATGAAAATTGTTCGGTAAAATAAAGTTTAATAAGTAAAATTAATCTGGTCGCAATTGTGCAGGGTTCCGATGGGGAAATTGTTTTACATACGTCAGCACCTGTCTGTCATGGCAGCCAATTCCCCTTGGTAAACTTACCAGCAGCTCACCATCCATATTGCTACTCATGTGCGTAACAGGCACATGGTAGAATGCGGCGTAAAAGGCAAACTCCTTTCGAGAGAACGGAGGCCATCTAATTCCCCTACTGCCAGTAATTCCATGGATAGTGCAGGAAGCTTAGGCACCTGCGTTGGTAGCCCGAAATACTAAAGAACCATCAGGCCTTAACCAGATTCGCCTGCTCGAGAGTTCATGCTATATAATACTTCCTGCCAGCAATCAATTTTCGGGACTCGTGCGTGAAGAAGATATTACATTAATTTGGATTCACGAAACCACGAAAGGATGTACCCTATTTCGACTATCAGGAATTATCCTATGTGCCTTTTCAGGTTTAAAAATTTCAGCCAAGTGACCAAAACCAAGATGCCTTTCACAAGGGGGCATCCGGGGCAAGCTGGTCCCAGTTTGTCTGGTTTGTCAACTAACTATTGGCGGTGGTTTCGGGAACACATACATGAGTGCATTCCCCTTACGCTTTTGTTTGCCGCAGCAATGGAGAGACCCTTCTATACCCCAGAAAGAGTTAGGACTACGTCAGGAAAACCGCGTTCGCCAGCAGTTGTACAGGGTTCTTTGAAAATTGTTTTACGTTTAGTGCCATTTCGCATAGTTTTTATTTTAAAATGAGGTTTTTGTTACGGTTGCCACTAATTTTTAGTTGCCCGTAAACCTTAAAACGAATTGTGCTCCCCATAAACAATTTTAAACCTCAAAATATATTCAACACCTGCTAACTTTCTGATAAAGAAATTTCTTCCACAAATTGTTTGTCTTCCTCTAAAAATTTTATTAAATTTCAGCAAAACAGTTGGTAGAATATTTTTGGTTTTTGTTTGTTTATTTTTTCGTGCCTTGGGAAAGTTTTGTTATTATCCTTAAGTTTATGACTCGTATTTTGCTAAGATCCTTTATTTTTATTATTTTGTTTACAATAATTATTATTTGTTTAGCTGGTTGTTTTTCTCTGTCTGCTGTGTCTCGCACTGTGTTCTCTCCGAAATCTGTTTTTTATTACTTTTGTCATTTTATTGTGAAATTGTATGTAGTGCCAGAGTGCTTTAAGTATTATCGGTGTAGCAGTAGTTGTAGTACTTACTTTAATTCCTGTGCCATTTGGTCGATGTTTATCAACGTTGCCACCCAATGTATTGGGATTAAAACTATATTGGAATGCGTCCAAAACATTGCTGCCACGACCACGTTTTGTTCTCGACACAATGAATAGTATGATGGCAACCAAAAGGATGATGATGGTGGTAAGGACGACGATAACAACGCCAATGAAGTTTTCTTCAGAGGGTTCCTGGTCAATGGGTTTGGGAGCAATTACTGCAAGGAGAAAATTTATAAAGATTAAACATATTAAAGATTTTAATATTTATACAAATTTTGTTTGTGCATTGAATTGGACTTGAGTTCTACGCATGTGCCCAAAAAATACTATCATCTTCATTGTCATTTAACACAGTTACAAAGAAGCTTTTGAAAAAGTTCTTTTCAGAAGAAGCAAATCTGTAACGGTTCTATTTAAAAGAAATTCTTTTCTTGAGAGGCCATTTCTCAATTAAAAACTAGCATTTTTACTTCAGTTCAAAAAACTGATTTCTAAAGAGGGGCATCGATATATAAATTTAGAATAAAAATAAATTAAGAAACAATTTAAGAAATTTAATTGGAAAAAACATCAATTAGAATAGATTTTTTCAAATGTATTTTTATTAATTTATGTTTAATATGTATTTTTCATTTTTTTATGGCATTACTTTTAAAATGTACTTTTTAAAAGATTCTTTTTTAAAATGTACTTTTTAAAAGGTACCTCTTCAAAAGGTACTTGTTTAAAAGGATTTTTTTGAGCCACTTTTTTAAAAGGTCTATTTTAAAAGGAATTTTGTTTTCTAAACTTCAGTTTTAAACGGTTTAAGGACTTTTATAATTTTTTTAAAAGCTTTTTCCTAAGAAAACTTTTGGATTTCAGGGGTTGTTTTATTGAAGGCACTTTGTTCAAGGATTCATTTCTTAAGGTAAAATTTGGAAATTCAAGTCCCATGGAAATGTGCACTTTCTTGTTCTTCCTGTTTCCTTTTGTCTTTTGCTTTTTTAATTCCGGAGTTTCATTTATTAAAATAAACTACGAAAAAAAATGTTCTATTGGAAACAACAGATAATAATAAATATTGCACAAAATCAAAAATTAAAACTAGAGTCACACCGAAACGCCAACAAAATAACTTACATTGTGGTCCATTGTTGTAGCTGCGTTCGCCATTAATATTTGTTGTTGGCATTTTACCACCATTTTTATTATTATGATGATATTCATTACTTTGTAAAGGATATTCACGGGTATCCTGGGGCAACAAGGCGCCACGCTGTTCTTGTTCGTCTGTGAAATTTCCCACGGCTGGTACTGTAAGGAATGGAGAAAAACAACCAAAGTTTGAATTTAAAGTAAAAATTACTCGTATTCAAAAGATTTATTTTTTGTTAAAGAAAAGCAAAAAAGAAATCTGCCTTTTAATTTTGTTTTAAGTCTGATACTCAGACCATAAAGTTCTTTAATTTTTTTTTTTTTTGAGAAATGCGACTGAAGACTTATTCGTAAATGTAAAAACTTCTTATAATGAATAGAACTTTGAATTTATAATTGTACTGGCGTCATGAAGTCCTTTGGCGTAATATCCACACACGTGATTGTCATGTAACTGAGAGTATTTGTTATCAAAACGAGTGCTGGTAAAATCAGCAAAACGAACAGTCCCAGAAATGCCCACATGCGACGAAAATGATTGCACGGACACGCTGTTGTCGTGTATGGGCCCCTTAACAGGTGAAATTAAGCGCACATTTTAGTCTTCTTTGAATGTCAACTGCTGAAGAGTAAAATTTTTGTTTTTGACATTTTACGAATATTTAAAAAAAGCTGTTGTTGTTCTAAGGAGTTAAGCTGCCTTGATTTCATGGCAATTTTCAAGGCAAATTCTCGCACACAATCAAACACAAAACATCAAGTGTTTGACTGTGTGGGATTTTGAACACTTTGTTTTATTTATTCCAGAGAATTAAATATATTTTTAGATTTTTCAGTAAATTTTAAAATGATGTGGAGTAAAAACCCCAAGCACAAAAAGCAGATGAGGCAGGAAAGAAACCCCATTTTTTACAGCAAAGTAAAAGAGAACCTTGAGTCAAATTATTTAACTGGCATCATAATTGTGCCTTATCAAATAATTGGTAAAGACTATGGCAGGAGTTAAAATGTCTTTCTAGCAAAAATAGATGTTTCATATACAGAAACAGTGTGAACTGAGAATAAAGCAATTGCCAATGTGTAGATCTGGGCCAGATTTGAGTTGAGTCAATACATAATGTGTCAAAACGAGTACCAAGTCGTCGGGGTCGTTCAGGCGAAAACAGCGCCGCCGTCAGGTGAACTGTTGCTCAACCAGCTGGTGCATGATTTGAGTTGGGTGAACCATTCGCCGCATTGTAGCTCCATCGAATTTATCGCCGAAAAATTATTATTTCGTACAAAGCGCATTCGAATTTTTAAAAAGAAAACAGTGTGTGTGACGGGGTCTGTGGCTGGGGGTCACCTGATATGGAGGCATAACTGGGCCATTCAATCGGAAACTCTTATAAATGCGGTTATGGTGAATAGGTTGAACTTTTCAAGGACTGGCAAGCATCACTCAAGTGAAATTTTTCTAAACGAGAAAAGAAACCAAATTGAGAGGATTTTCTCTTGAAACTTGTTCAAAATTTCTTAATTACGAAATAAATTTGACTGCACCTTTTTCATTGAGTGTCTATCTGTCTATGACTATGTAGGCATCACTGGTGTAGCAGAGTCTAAATTTCTTATTATTCGCATTATTAAGAAATCAGCAATGAACATTTTTTCTTGCCCTTAGAGTGTAATCAGAGCCGATCGAATCGTTTGCAATTTTAAGACTCAAAATCTGTGACGTAATTCATGACAAAACCACGCCTTGTTGTCAAAATATAGCCCTGCTTGGCGCGGCCTAGCTCGTCTTTAAGATGTATCGCACACCCCCTTCAAATGTGACGCAACTGTAGCCCCCATGCTTTCCGAGACCCTCTTGGAGCCATAAATTGTTTCGCAATATGTAAATGTTTCTGATAAAAGATTGCACTGAAAACTCCTTAATTTTACAAGAACGTGGGTTTCTAGGCTTTCTATGAAGAAGCCAATTAAAGTTGTCAAAAAAAGAGTTCCAAGTCTAACTTTTATATTAAATTTATAATCCCATTATGGTTTGCGGGCTTTCTGCTTTGGCAAAATCAGCAATAAGATGGAAAAAACATACAAACCACTTTCAATATTCGTCAGATGCCACTTAAGTTCACACTTACGCTGCAAATTCCTTCCCCCTCACGAAACCACTTAATCAAAAAGCTTTAGGATAACGCAATTTTTAACGCCTCTTTGCACTCATTTGTGTGTTTTTGAAATGATTTATTTATCAAAAGGAAGTACCTTAATTACAATAGATGCATATTAAATATTAAAAACAAAAGACGAAATAATAAACAATGGGCCGTTTCATTGCCAAGGCACGACACACACACAATTTTTTTTATTCTATTGTGAAAACATTTAACAAAAAGCAAAAGGGTTTCGAACAAACATAAGGTTTAAGAAAAGAAGCTTTTGAGGCCGTCTTTAATACTAATAGATAAATAAATAATAAAGATCTTAGCAAAGAGAGGGGGCAATAAAACGCAGCAAAAAGTTCAACGAAATTTATGTTGGCAACTGATTTGAGGTTTTCTTAAGAAGGCCGGGCGGGTACTCATACTTCGAACTCATCTCTATACGGTAAGATAAGACACAATAAGGCAACTCAAGGATGATTCTTTTCGACGTTTGTGTCTATCACACCCCTGTTCAAGTTTCCAGCAGCTTTTTTGTTGTTACAACTCGCACAAAACTGATATGAATCAATAAGTGTTTATGTGAATGAAATGTGCAATACCTTCTTTTTTGTACTTAAATTTAAACGTTTCTATTGTTTGAAACCCATCCCCAGCAGAAGTGCTCGCAGAAAGGTATTCCTTTACAACATTCAGTCATCGCTTCTTGCGCACACAAACAAATACTGGGACAGAACAATAAATAAAAATTACTCTTTTCTCTATTCCGAAAACGCACACAAGCTGAAGAAATATTCAAAACCAGGGGTTATTTTATGGGGTTTTTGCTTGTTTTTGCCTGTTTTTGCTATTGATTTCATATAAAAGCTGTTCGTAGTATTATATTGTAAATTGTACGGACATTTTTATTGACTTCTTTTATTTTTATTTCCTTCGCTTTTTTGCCTCTCTCTCTCTTTCTTCAGCATAATGATCTGTGCTGGGTTGTTGAAGGCATTTGATATATCTGGCTATGAATTCATTCTAAATGTCATTGTCCATTGGTGGTAATCAAAATGTTGGAAAGTAAACTCTGCCTGCCCTGTGCAACGGCTGGGCATCATGAATGCATTCAAGTGCAGTCATTGAATTCAGCTAAAGAGAGTAGAAAAACATTTGCCATATTTATGCAAAATGCACTTTCAAGTGTTTGACACTTGAAAGTGAAATGAAGCAGAAAATAATTTTTAAATAAAATGGAAAGATTTGAAGTAATAATAAAACTATTCAACAGAGGGTAAAAAATTGGGTTCATTTGATTTTTTGTTGTTTTTGTTTTTGTTTCTTTTACCTGACACAAACGATATTTCTGACAGCATAATCCATTTGACAGCAAAGTATAAATTTATTTTCAAATATTTGCCAACACGATGATGCAGTTTAATGGTGACGTCACGTGCATGATCCATAATAGTATCGGGCATGTAGGAAAAATGGACGGGTTCTCCGGAGAAGTGACGACCGCCAATGCTAAAGAAAACTTTAGCGTGGACAAAAACCTGAAAGAGTGATGAAAAATGTTTTCTTGAGAATATGAAAATTATTTGCTTAAGGACAAAGTGAAAATAACTTTTCACTTAAGACAAAGAAAAATACTTTGCAGGCTTAAAGAGGGAAGACGTTAAAGACTCAGAGACAACGTCGAAAAGAAAAGAAAAATATAAGTTTTAGTTTAATAAATTATATTTCTACTAAACAGTTTGCGTTTCACAATGTAAATTTAACAGATCGTGGCACTCATCTGAAATGTTAATTTTATCAGGGCTCTGGCGCCTCAATCGCCAGAATTAAATTTATGTTGGTACCCCTGTACCTTGCGACTATTTAAGTCACAACAAAGAGTAAATCGGACACAAATAACACGATTTCGATGGCCTCAAATCACGCAGAATGTTCATAGTAACGTGAGTGGTATAGCACGCAGCCTCATTCTGCTGAAACTATAAGGTCACTAACATATGTACCTCATAGAAAGTATAGTAGTAGCTGACGTGTAGCGCTGACTGTGCACTAGTGTCACCTGGCCAAGGTGTAGCTGGATGTATGGGACGCTCTAGGATTTCTTGGTAATTGTAGCATCGTTCCTCACTGAAGTATTTTCCAGGAAAATAAAACAGATTTGCTAAATACGCATCACTTTCATGCACTCGATCAGTTGAATTTTTGAGCAGACTCTGGTCTCAGCCACAATGCTGAATTTGGCAAGCGATGCGCCTTATAGTGGGCCTGACACTCTCCCATCCTGAATATCGAAAATGGGATTATAAGTCCCAAATACATACATATACAATGTAGTGTTTAAATGGGCTACTCATAAAAATGAACAAGAACACTGAAGAAGAGGTAGTTTGACGACCTGTGAAAGAAGTGCAGTGTTCTAATTGAATATATGACTTAATGAAATTGTTGCTTCCATTAGTTTCGGCGTTTCGGCGCTTTCTTAAAAACAAGTTCAATTCAAATTACCAAACAAACGCAGGCCGAAATATTTGGTCATAATAAGTAGTAAAAACGTTACGAAGTGAGTGAATGCATGACCAACTGGAGGCCACATATATAGTAAAATGTTGGGCAGGCTTCCAAAACTAACCGATCACAATTTTTATTTTCTTAGCTTCGCCGAATTTTAGAGTATCTAATTTAAAAAGTTTGTAATAAGTTCTCTTTTTTTTAACTTTTTGTATAGAAAACCGACATTAAACTGTCAGAAATGCAGTTTCCTTTGGAATAATGAAATTCAGGCCAGTGTTGTTGCTCAAAGCTTTATCAAGGACTCACGCACACAAATATGCATTTAAGCAAATCACAGATTAGTTCAAATTATACATTCTTTAAGCCTTTATTGTTGGCAAATGTATGTACATCAAAAATATTTTTATTATTGTACATTTTATTGATGAGTTTGGGGTAAATCCGTATGCGTTCTTTACTCCCTGTGTGATATTTTGAAATCTGCTTAAATAAAGCGTGGTGCTTACATGTATATATATAAAATTCATTTATGAACAACAATACAGACTATTCTGGAAATCGTTATATCGAAAAATAAGTTTATGAATAAAAACAAATTATTATTGACCAAATTTTCTGGCAAATTCGCCCATAAATAAATGTTTTTCGTGTACGAGTATATGAATTAGATTTGCTTTTCGATTTACCTGCACATCCTTGGTAAACATATTATTCGTGTGCAGTATAATGGCACTGAAATTCCGTACTGTGTCAAATTCGAACACGATTTCAACAGGTTTGCCCATTAAGCCCGGGGTGTCATTGCGCCAACCAATCCACTCATAACCTAAAAAACAGAAGAAAAATAAGAAAGAAAACAACAACTAAAATTAATATTAATACTTAGCAATAAATTTTCTTCCCCTCAAGTAAAAACAACAACGACTTAATAACAAAACTTAAATATTTCAGCAACAAAACTAAAATGTTGAATGGCGATAAACTTTTCAGCAATAATAAAAAATGAAAATGGAGAGAAAAACCCGTGGAGGAATTCTGCAAGGCAAGCGAACCTTTAAGTAAAGCTATTTACTTATTTATTTCTGCCTTTCAATATTCTTGAAAAGTAATTTCAAACACGCACCAGTAAAAATACAGAATTTAAAGCATACATTTATTTATGCAACATTTATGCGAACTCTCATGCAACCCCCCCTCCCCCACTACATTCACGCACACAAATTCCTCATCCTGGTTAAAGGAGAGAATGCCGCCTTAGCTGTGTCCGTGTGTGTCTGTGTTTGAACATAAAAAGCTTGTGCGTGTAAGCGAGTGTGTCTGTATGTGTTTGCGTGAAAAACAACATATTTTTGTTACTTCTTTTTTCTTCCAGCTGTAATAAAATTTATGTTCGTACGTACATAGTTTCTTAGTAGTCAACCCTTGCAACCTTCAGGCCCCCAATTTCCCGCCCGCAAAACACAAATTATTTTCAATGCTTTCGCTAACGGTTCGAATGGCAAACAAAAACAAACAAGCAACTGCGCCAACTGAAAATTATTACCTTATGAACGCGACATTTAAACCTTTGCTTATGTTGTCGCCGCTGCTCCCCCCCCCCCCCACACAATTTCGTATTTCCTTTTTTTAAAGCTTTAAGGAAAACCAGAATCTTAATTTGTTGCTGCTGTTGCTTTCGAAAATCGTGGAAGTTTTTAGTTATTAAACAAAATTGTAATAAAATATTATTGTTCGGTAGTCAAACGGAAAGGAGTCAAAGCAGCAGATTCAGTTCAGTTATTCCTCCATCCATGACAAACAATATTAAGTTATAAAATTAATATGTGAGTGGTTGGTGTTGTTGTTACTCTGCGCTGCCACTCTCCCCTCTTCCAATACTTTCCCCGTTCTAAGTAATCATAAAAAAGGGTTGGCAATCAATTTGCGTATTGCTTGTTTTCTTCAACAAGTCTTTCATGATTTAGAGAAATCAATAAAAAAAAGTTCAGTTGATTCCCTGAGAAGAGGAAATTTAAGGAATACTTTTTTTTAATACTTTTCCCAAAGAAAAGATTAACAAATTTACTTTTAGCTTTTACGGTCGCGTTCTATAACAGACTTTAATTCCGCGAGAGAGGACGGCAGCCGTCCGATGCTTGTTCTTCTTTATAATTCGCAGTCAATACTCGTAATTTTGCTTTATCAAGGGATAAATGAATCAACCTTGAAAAGTGGCCTTACAGCAAACTTCCGGCGAATCTCGTGTGTTTTATGTCGGTAACCCAGTTTCAAACATACTCGTATGTTCACAGTTTCAGCTTTTCACCACAATTAACTTGTTTGTGAGAGGCATAAAAGTAGATCCAAGGCCTTTTTCGTAAAAAATGGAGTTGCCGCTGAAACTGCTAACAAAAGCATAAGGCGATTGTACTCTAAGTCAGAAGTATATTCACAAGCGCTACAAACTTATCAAATAAGGTCGAGACTACTGACATGATAAAATCGAAATCCCTTAAAGAGCACAAGAGCATAACAAAAAGTGCATATCGGAACTGCTTCAAGGACGGAAAGGGACTTTGAAAAGAACAAAATAGAATTTTGTTGAGTAAAATATAAATGCACTTTGTTTTTTTAGACGATCTAGAAATATGGTTTAGCATAATTTTAACTCGAACTCGAGTTCATTTCTCTGCTTTTAAATTTCAATTTGCAACTAATTTTCAATCTGAGATATCCGAATGGAGTTGAATTTTTGTCACTTATAACAGTTCGGCATGTTTAATATTTAGTTTTGATTCTTCAGACAACTGTTTTAGTTATGGCAGACTAATATAACATTCTAAACAGGTCTCACTTTGGTTTATCACGTTATTTTACGTCACGCCTCAAACAAACTAGATATCAATCAAGACTAATAACTGCCTTATTTACACCGAGAATGACACATGACGTTCACAAGTGACATATAATTTGGCATAGATTTTCGTTATAAGTCAACCTCGTATTGCATTAATATGAATCGAGTTATATAATTTATGTAATTGTTCACCGGTGTTATTCCCATTTCAGTAGACTAATTTATTTAAAAAATGAACACCATCATAAGCAGTAAGTCTAGGTTGAGTTAAATTGGCCATTACAAGTTAATTTAACGTGATTTCATATTGATGTTAAATATTTTTTCACTCAATATTTTGCAGAAACATAAACAGTTAAAGCGTTGTTTTCTGAAACTACTAAAATTATGCTTTACAAATGAAAGCAGGTGAAACAAATTGTTTCAAAAATAATTCGAATTTGAAATGATTCCTCCTAGTGATTCGTTTTCAGTCATTGTCTTCTAGACAAATAGATGTTTTCGCTTAGCAGACTTTCTGACAGGAAATTATTGTTATCTAGTGTTGGGGTTGGCACAAAACTGAGACTTTTCTTTCAAATTGTTTCATCAGATAAATTTGAATGATGGCAGCCATCCCAATCACTTTAGGTTCTTATCAGGAGCGGATAAATAATTGGTCTCAAATAACATTCTGTGGTTCCACAACATAAAGGTACAAAACAACAAAGGATTCTGACATTTTAAGTTCAAGTCTATGAATAACAATTTATCTTAGTTCTTATTTTAGCCCAACAAATTTTCTTGGAAACTTTCCTCCCAGCCCAGACAAACCAGCCTCGTTGTATTCACGTTTATTTATCTTGCTTCAGGAATCGCTTGTTTCAAGGTTGTGCATTACAGTTTAATGTTAATGTTTTAAGTCCAGACGTTTTAGTACTAAACAGACACACAAAACAGTCATATAGTCAAACTAATTTAACTATGCACTCGTATGTGTGTGTGTGTGTGTGTGTGTGTATGTGTGTGTATTTAGTGTCGAGTCTGTTTCTGGAATGTTCTTATCCAAACTAACCAGTGTTTATTTGCAAACATTCGAAAACTTTGCCGTTTATAGTTCTGATAGAATAAGTCGTAATAAACCGCCATAAAGCAAATGAAAACAGCCACAGAGACAGTCAGAAACGAAGACAGCAAAAATAAAACTTTTCTACTTAAAATGTAAAGTTTACAATAATTTTTGATTATTGGCACAATGCCAAATGAAATCGATGAAGTTCTTAAAGTTTTTATTTTATTTTTGCTACAACCCCTTCCCGCTTTTTTACAACGTGATGGCAACAAATTTTTCTTCTTCCCGTTTATGTTGGGGAATGAAAACAACAAGAACTTTAAACTGGCGGAAGTTTGTCTATACATGGAATTCAGAAATTCAAAATAAGCATGAATTGAATGCCAGTATTGCCATAAATTATCATATTGGTTGGGAGCATAAAAAAGCTGAAAAGAGAACCCATCATGCACATACCTATAGACGAGTATAAATTAAATAGTTCGTTTGATTTAATGCAACGAGGATGGTTTCTAAATTACTTAGAAACATCTAAAAAAGAAATTAAAGAAAAATACCCCCGCTATGCTGATAAAAACTGCACTTTAATGATTTTAAAGTCGGCTTTAGCTGAAAGTATGGTTTTTGCTCCACTATTGGACAAGAAGAACTAATTAAAAACAGCGAATTCGTACAACTTCGGAGGTGCTTTTAGCTCTAAATATATTAATTTCAAATTTTACTATTTCATTTCCTTAATATATGAGAAATTGAACTTAATATCTATAAAATGCTTGATTGGATTAAAGGAATGCCGGATATTCAAACTTGAGGGGTCCATGGGTACACAAAGATCCAGCCAAGTTGATAACATCTCGGATGAGGGCATTGAACTCCTTTGTAGCATAGCCCCTGCACATATGACAAATTTTTCTCGGAATCCATATGATTCACCTCGAAGAATCTATGGCTATTATTCGATCCGAAGAGAATGAGTGAATTTCTCCAGGTCGTATATATGACTTTGATCGTATCGGTAATCACCTGTGACAATCTATTTGGATCTTGGCCTACCTTAAAATGGTTTCTGTTAAAGGCCTTAGGAAGAGCATGAACCTGCACATTGGAGCTTTAGTTGCCACCTCAACTGAGGAACTACTTCCCGTCCATAACTCAGAAAGCAGAAGTCTCATTTTGGAATACGCCAAGGAAAAACTTGCATCCCATCGGGAGCCTACCGAAAAAAGAAGATGATTTTCAAGGACCTATAGCACTCGACGTTGACGTTAATGGCGAAAATATATGAATAAGCCCAAAATTTATACCACTTTGTGGGAAACACTGGAATCAATTCAGTTGGGAATCGAGCTTTCGTTCATCTTTGCTGGTGGTGTACCTGATGGTCCCAAAGATTAAGGGAAAAATCTATTTGAAAATATCTAGATTTCGAGAAAAGAGGAACAAAATATTTTCCAATAAAAAAAAAGTAGTCCCGAAGTCTTGTTTGTGTACTGAGAAGAGTTAAAGAACTCACAAAAATTGCGATTAAAATCTTAAATGTTCAATTTTGAAGCAGACAAAGTGGTTTGAGGAAGTGACGACGCCCACCTCTTGCTCCAAAATAATATTCAACATTCATTCCCATCGAGTCGAGTGAGTGCGCTTAAGCTGCTTTTTGCTTGGGAATTACTTTCGCATCCTTCTGCTACAGCCTGCGTATGGCAATAACATTTAAAAGAGAAATCTCATTTTTGGCTTCAAAACTTCAGTTATTACTTGTTCATTTGATATTATTTTTGCAAAATCCACGAAAAAAAAGTTCCAAACAAATATTTATAATAATTTTTGCTTTTTTGTGCTCATTGATGAGGAAATTATTTATTTACCCAAAGTCTCAAAATAAACACAAACGCACGCCATCTCTCGATATACAGATTTTTAATTTCCTTTTTTTCTGCTGCGAAAAAACCCGTCAACCTTAAAAACCGTCTGATGGCAATATTTTCTTATCAAAAATAATATATTGTTGCAAAACAGTCAGTCTGGTGAGGCGATGTTAATGTAAATTTCTTGTTTCTTATATTTCTTAAAGTATTGAAATGTTTGTTTGAAGTGCCACATTATTTTACATTTTAATAACTTTTGTTCTTTTTTTGTTTTTTTTTTGTAGCATTAAGAAGGACAGACAATCATTTTCATACATTTATCCAGCCAGGAAAACATTAACAGCTAAAAAGTTGTTAATGTACTATTGATGTCACTTTACTTTTTTGTTTTGTTATTTCGTTCCTTTGAAAATGTTTAGTCCTTTAAGGCAAAGAAACCGCAAGAAAAAACGTATTTTTTACATCCTGTTTTGACTTAAAAAGAATTTCTATGTACAGTAACAACAAGGAAGAAAAAGAGAAGTAATCGTAACAAAGCAGAATTAAAACTTTTGACAAAGTTTTGTCGCTCCTTTTTTTGTTCGTAAGAAAACAGAAAATACCATTTGTTATTAATCAAAAATAATAAAAAATTGGCGACACTTAAATTTGGTTCAAAGCGTTCTATCATTCCAGGACAAAATTCGCTCAAATAATTTCTATCTAATGAACCAAAACACGTTACGAGTACGTTTAAAATGTCATAAACGAAGAATTCTTTGTGTTGGGCGAAATTCATCTATCGTCCCAGTTGTGTTTTAGCCTTGAGCTACTTCTTTAAAAAAAATTAATTTCTTAATACGATATAAAATTTTTTGCTATAAAATTATTCACGAAAATTCAAAATTTAATTTAGAGCCAGTAGCGCGGATGTATAAACATGGTTCAGGTTTCTACAATTAAATTTAGAACTTCCAATTCGAAACAATATCTGCAGAACGACATTTTAAGGCTCTTCAGTGTAAAAAGTCGGCATATTGATAATAGTAAGGAAATGAAGACCCACTTCATTCGGCTTTCAAGTAAATTATTTGTTTTTATTTAAAAATGCTGGAGGATCATTATTAATCCTCAGCAGTTGCTGAGGTTGAATCGAATGACGAGTGAATACAAAGAGGACATTTTTAACAAGAAATAAAATTTTTAATACTCATGTTTTGATTTCTTTAAAAGATATTTTTGAGCCATTATTTGTTCTAACTAAAAGATTAGCGTTCCTGATTGTTACAAACAATTTTCTAACAATGATTCAAACAGTTAATGGCAACAACAATGAACAACGAATTTTCGCCCAGGAATATTCTTTGCCAAAAAGTAAAACACACACGCCATCATGGTGGCGGAAAAATTCACCATACGCGGAGAGCTCTGCAATAAATTTGTTCCTATTTTATACAGTGTGACCATGTTTGGTTTGAGAAAACTTGTATAATTCTTTCATTTTATGGCATATAAAACAGTTAGCAAATAAAACTTGTACTTTTTCCAATTATTAATTTGCTAAGATGGTCACACTATCAGTACACAAGTTCAGCAATCGCATAAGCGCGCACTGCGAATTTTTACCGAAGAATTGGACGTATTGAGACAAATGCGTCGTTGGCTCCTGTTGTGTTCCTTTAATTTTGTTCTCTTTCTTCTTAAATATTTTTAACTTGAGAATATCTTTTTATATAATTTTATTTTTACTGAACATATATTTTTTGAACTCACGAAGAAAATTGTATGAAATATCGGTATTATGATCCACTGGCTTGGACGACTTGAGAAATAATTCTCGTTCTTGTTTTTATTTTAAGTAACTTGCAACTGCCGTAACCCATCAGTGGAGAATACAATGCATGAAAATGCAACTCTGTTTTAGCCATTCTATTTGAATGATTGTTTCGAAAATATAAAGTTTTTCATTTGAATAATAGAACAATTAGATTTTGCACTCAGTCTAAACGAAGCGCCTTCTATTTTTCATCAAAACAATAATTTCTTAGTGCGGCATATAAAATACAGCCTCAGACCAATTTCGCTAATCACAAGATCTTGAAACACTTATACTCATTAGCTGTTAGATGAGGCTAAATTTCTTTTGTATAATAAAGAATGCAATGAAGTGTAACAACAATTAGCCTCCTCTTCAATCCATAGGTAACTCCCATACACTTAAGCAAAAAAAATAAAAAATAAAGAAATATGAAATAAAATTAAGTTACGAAAATAATAGAATATTGTAATATTTAGTTGTTTAAGGCAGACTCAAATATTTTGATGCTTGACTATAAACGAACACATATCCAAGTGTGCTAAAGGGTATGTTACATGCGGCACAGCCCATTTTTTCATTAGAGAAACGTCTTCTTCTTCTTCTTCTTATTGAACTTACCTTTGCCAAAGCCATGAATATCCGTGCGGAAATTATCTTTACCCTTTTGCCCATCAACCAGTTGACCCACACCTTCTACGTAACGATCGCCCTGCTCGTAGCCATCATAAGTTTTATCCGATAAATCAACTTCCATGCCACGTTGCACACCCTTCGGTATACTGTACGACACAATGCCCTCTGGAAAGAGTCAAGAAAAGGGAAAAATTTGCAAACGGAATTAAAATGGCGAATGAATAATTCGTTGTAACAGGAAATATAAAATAATGTAAATGTAGCTGCAGTGTCTTCTTTTATTTCATTCCTACGAGCAGTTTAAATTTAAAACTATAAAACGAATGAATTGTGATTTAGTTGATTTCATTGTTCTTGTTAAAAAAAAAGAAAATAGCTGCGAGCGGGGGAGACGACAATTTAATGGTAATTTGAAACTTTTCTTTTCTGTTTTTATAGCCGAACATATGTTGAGTTGTCATATGGTTGGGAGAGAGTGTATCTGTGTGTGTGTGTGCCTGTGTCTGCACTGAATGGGAATGAGTGCGTGTGTGAGTAACAATTAAATAATGACGAAGACAAACGACTAGCGAGCGAACTGCAGGGATAATGATGTTTTTGTTTGACACTCTTTTTTAAGGCGCAGTTTGGTTAATTTTTTTTCTTCTCTGGTTAATGTTTTATGTGTTTCAGTTTAGTATTTCATTTTGCCGCTTTAATTTATTTAAATTCGTTATTTGGTTGAAAATTTATTTCAAACATACACATCCTTGCATACAATATATTGCAGCAGAGATCGGGTTACTAAACAAAAATCAATTGGCATAAATTATTTCTTAGGTTTGGTAAAGTATTCATTCGGTCTATGAACATTTGTTGGGTTTATTGGAATTAAAGGGGGGAAACAAACTTAAGAAATTTGTGTATATTTTTCAATGCCACTTCATATAATGAAACTATAAATATCTTGAAAGCAAATAATTTATTTAACTGAAATTTATTGTGACTCACTTTATATAAGACTATTAGGAAAAAAAACAACAGTTTCTGTTTCTAAAAAGAGCTCGACACATTTAGCCAGGGGTCTTTTTCATACCTTTTGCAATAGTTGGTATAATCGTGGGTTTTTAGCACTATTTTGAAATGCAAAAGTCCTAATTTGGAACCATCTAAAATCTTTGCCAAACAGAATTGTGAGCCATTATAATCCAGTTGTTGGTGTTCATTCTACGAGTGTTTTTTTAAGGCAATTGCAGTTAATCACATTAATATACTTGTAATAATAAGTTTTGTGGAAATGCTTAAATAAAAAATCATATTGTTGGCTACAACCATATAATATTGTTATACACAACTTTTGTGGAAATGCCTTAAATACAAAATCATATTGTTGGCTACAACCATATAATATTGTTATACACAACTATGTATATAATTCAATGGGGTGAGTTGCTCTCCTCAGTTATAAAAATATATTCGAGTTGTGTTTAGCTGCAACAAGAATAAGTTTCTACACCAAAACAACTATTGTTGCTATTAACAATGATATAGTTTTAGATGTCTGGGAAATATATTTAAAAATCTTCCAATTACTGTAATTGTGTTATTGTAAATAATTATTAATAAATGAATATATAATAAATTTTTGTTACACTCCGGTTTTGTGACATTTACTCGTAGGCTCGCATCTAACGAATTTCATTAACTTGAAAAAAATATATTTTAATATTTTTCGTCTATTAGAAATTCTTGTTTAATAATAAAGAATTAAGTCTCTTGAAAAAAATTCATTTTAATTTTCCACTTTATTAAAGTTTTTTTTTGCTATTTTTTTTTGTAATTATATTGTTGCCATTCAAGTCAGTTTCCAAAAGGTTTCTTGACTTCTTCATAATTGCGGTTAAACATGGTCGTATGCGGTTAATAACATCTATATAGTATCTATTAAAAAAATTGTTCTATGCTGAACACACTCGCCAATTAAGGATAATTAAGGTACTTATTAAGCTTTTGCAAATATAATCGATTTGAAAGAACGCAAAAACCACACGAAATAAAAAAAATACATTTGAATTGAAGCCAGACAAAAAACTGACGCATGTGACATTTTTTTTTTATAAATCCTCACCGCATGCATTTAATAACAGCAATTAATAATTTAAACAAAAAAACTGTATGAAAAGTCTCGTACAAAATTTAATAACTTTTCTAACAAACTACTCCGAAAATGTGAAGAGAGATTTGTTCTCTTCTTACTGCTGCAGGCATAAAAATTTTATTTTTTTATACATTAAACCAACAAAACAAAAACATAATCTTGGTGGCAACATTGCGTGCAGACATTAAATCAGACAATTGCATGCCGCCAATGTCGTTTAAAAGATCTACCGTATTTTCTTGTATAAACCCTTCTTTCTTAACATATAAATTCTTTGCGTGTATGCGGGCAGAGCTGGGCAGTATTTACTAATCATGTAGTCGAGCCTCATATTTAACTACATAAAAGTTATTTAAAGCACTCAGAAACGAAACAAAATTAACATAAAAACATTTAAATTCAAACTGAGATTTGGACAAAATAACATTATCCAAATTATGAATTGTCAGGGCATATATTTAGATGTGATATTAGCAAATCAAAGCCACAGTTGTGCTCAATATTCCAATCCTCCGGTACCCAATTTTATTTACCAAAAATCATTTCCGTGCTTAAAGAAATTTTGCAACGAAATTTAAAAAAATATTCGTTTGAATGATGGAATTATGTTTTGCTCTTTACACAACAGGCACCGAAATATCGCGCTTCATTCAAACAATTTGTATGTAATATACTTTAAACACATAATATTATAGTATTTGGCAGCTTTTATTTCGTGAAACACATCCCAACCCTGCCTGTAGGGGAGTTTGCACGTGTGTGTTTGTTATTTACTTGCACACAAAAGCAGCGTTTTCATAATAAAACCAAATGGCGCCATAATATAACACTTTGCATGCAATTATCCCGGGCATAAACATGCCAATAATTGTTAAGGGAAGAAATATAAATGAATTAAATAAAATAGTTTCATACAAACATAAATATGTGTTTATGCAAATGTTGTGTAACAACCCCAGGAAAAATTTAATTACTTCTTGTCAAATCGTTGTTTGTCAAAACTTTTTTCCAGAGCACGTTAGAAATCAGACAAGATTCAAAACGCTCTTCAACTTTTTCAGAATGTGACGTGAGTATTAGACAAGTTGAGTTTGAACGGCCTACATCGCAACAAATGAGCTGTGGAAGACTCTTACAATCGTCGCAAGAGATCAAGTATTAAGGGTGTTTGCGCTATACAAAAAGGAATTAAATTGGAATAGAAAATAATTTCAAGGTGGAAGGGGGAGGGGGGGCTATGTTCCCCTCTAGAACATATTGTTTTGCATTTGCATTTTTTCCAAAAATAAGAACATCAGAGTTGTATCGCTTAAATCTGAGTAGATTTGAGGAGGAAACCTATTCAGGGAGTACATTTGACATTGTACGAGAAGTCTCGTCTACTAAATTTATTTATATATATTTAGGTTTATGGGCTCCAAAAAATATCAAAGTACCGTAATAGCAGATTAAGAATTGGAAGGTCCTGTTACACAAGTATTTAAAATATTTTAAGTGCAGCCAAAAAAATTCCACACTCATGGATGATCATGCAAAATGCGACCTTGAGCTGGAACTGTCTAAATGATACTACCAGTGATCCCAACGTATTTGTGGTCACGATGAAGAGTTTATTATTGTGTGTTATAAAAACTGTTGTTGCAGCTAAACAACGTTCATGAGCGTCAGTGGTGCATGCAAGCATCTTCCAATATTCGCTGAGGACAATATTTATAGAATGTGGTATTCATGGTGACAGAAACTATATTCAAAACTATAATAAACTGCTTCCATTGACAATAACTCTTGTTGTCGAAAACTGAATATTATTGCTGCAACAACGTTTGAACCTGGTATTTTGCTACGTGTATATAAAGCTCTCTCTCTCTCTCTCTCTCTCACGCTCTACAAGACGGCTGGCGAAGAAACTTTATGGCGGTGTGTAGGGTACACACACTCTTACATGTAAACCTTTAAATTTTGTTAAACTTTACTTTGACAAAGTCAAGGAAAACAGAAAAGAGAACAGAACGAAAACCCAGGCTGGCAGCAAAGTATTAAAATTTATTTGCCTTTCTTATTATTTGCGTGTATGTGTGTGTGCATGTGTGTGTATGTATTGAAGTGTTCCTTTTTTATTAGTTGGTTTCTAAGGACATGTCATTTGATTATCATTTACTGCCTGCTACTTCATCAAAAGGAGCCCATTTTGCTTTGAATATTGTTTGGGCAGGGAGTCTTTTACTTCTATTAGTTGGCTTAGTTTGTTTGCCTGTATAAATATGCATTATTTCATATGCAAATTAATCAAGATAACACGTTATTCTTGTGTATCCTTCATATATCCTTCGACAAGTAACATATGAAATAAAAAAAGACATTTATTTATAAAGAAAAAACCAAAAAAAAAAGAAAAATTGCTTTTAACAGGTGGGGTGGCAAATAATCGTAATAATTTTATGATGTTGTAAAACGTGCCTAATGTCACTAAATGTAAAAGTGCAAAAAGGTAAGAAAAAAGACGTGGCATGTTTTACGTTACACATGGAAAATATGCATGCGGAAATGTGTGCTCCTAGTATGTGGTTCTGGCCTTAAAAGGAAAACCATGTAAAGGCATTTCTTTTTACTGCTATTTAGTAGTTTATTTTTTTCATATTCTACGGGATATTAAAACCAAGTGCAAAGGAGGGAAATAGTTGTGCTTCTGCTAGACGAAAACTAAATCTAAGGCCTGGAAAAAGGTAACAACTGGAGAGAGCAGAAGGTATTCAAATATTGTGTGTTGAACAAAAGATGGATGAAATAGATAAAATATTACACAAATAAATTATTTAGGGACATAAAATTTTTCATTTTTATTTTGACTTAAAGCTTCTAATACACAGAGAATACAATTAAAATATTAAACAAAGTGAATTGTAATAAAGCAAATGATTTTAGTGGGACATTTACTGGGTATTTTAAGTAGTTAAACAAAACTACTGGAATATGTTTTAAAACTCAAAAAAAGCACGAGAGGACAGTCACAAGCAAAAAAGATTTTTCCAGACTTAAAACCAATTTTTATACAAATTTTCAAAAACATGTTTTCCCTATAAACTATTTCTGAAATAATGCGGAAAATTCAAGAAAATTACAAGTCAACAGAAACCACTACAAAAATTTATAATTTTTTGTAATTGAATTCACAAAAAGAGACATAATTTTTTCTATGTTTGGAAGCACCTGCAGAAGCAGAAACAAAATCTTTGGCCAAGTGAATTAAAGCGAATTAAGAAACCTGAAACGTTTTCGTTGTCTAAACAAGTTTTATAAAAACCCCCAAAAAAACAAAACAAGTTTCAATGTGCCCGGATACCTCTACACGACCTGCAGGTCTAATGGTATAGAAAATCAGTTGTCGCTTACGTTTCAGATGTGCTGAATGTTTAGCGTTTAGTGAAACCGTTCGGCGGTCAATTAACTTTATCAGAGTTGGCACCCTTTGAAAGGAAATTTGTTTCATGAAGTTGAGTTCAAATTACCGATAATTGAAAATCACACAAACATTACAAAAGGATCAAGAAAAGAATAATTTTTTGTAGCAGCTCATTGGTACTCAAGATTTGCTTAATCGGCTGTGACTAATATTTTTGCCAGCGTTGATTGTAGACAGCAATTGTACAAGAAGTTCTTGAATTATATATCCACCGAAACTGACAGCCATATAATCGTAAGAAATTATATCCAATAAATTGTTTAAATTATGCCAAGTCATTTTATAATGGTTGTAGTAAATTTATTAATAAAGCTTTTTCCTGCTCTTAAGATCTGTGATTATCTAAATAAATCGTAATATCTATATATAACATTTTATATGTAAAAAGATAGTTCTGAAAAAAATGAATTGATGAAAACTAAACAAAATAAAAATTGTATTGGACAAAATCATTTCAATCTTTGAGTTGAGTTTCTAGACTTAATTACGAGTAATTTAAATTTATGAGCTCCTCTAGTCATGAATCTTTTCTGTAGAAACTTGAGCTCTCATTCTCCACCTTTTAACGATAGTCTTGTATTATCTTAGGGTGTTTTTTATTGAGGTATAGAACTTTAAGTTGGCATCACTTTTTTAACTGGCGGCCATTTTGTCAGCTGTCAAGTGATTAATATTTAGTTTGGTTTGCCATTTCATCATGAACAGGTTGACAAAAGAACAACGCTTGCAAATCGTGCAAATTTATTTCGAAAATAATGGTTCAGTTCACGAAGTTTACCTAGATACGTAGATGCTGATTTTCATCGCAAAATTTTGTTCAGTGATGAGGCTCATTTTTGGTTGAATGGCTACGCCAACAAGCAAAATTGCCGCATTTGGAGTGAAGAGAATCCACATGAGACCCTTGAGACGCCATTACATCCACAAAAACTGACTGTTTGGTGTGCTCTATGGGCTGGTGGAGTCATTGGGCCAACATACGGCCCCATATGCTCGAAAAAGTGGTTGAAAATTGCACCTGTAGGATTGGCTTTATTCGAGCCAGCCACGGCGGGTATGTCAACTTCGTCCAAAGGGTTGGTGTTTGTATGGAGATCAATTTTTTAGTACAAGCAAATAAAATAATAGTAAAAAGATGGTCTCATCGTAAATGTTTGAGAGACTCTTTTGATACGTGCTTTTTTCATTACAAGGAGCTAAAACAAATCCGGGTGAGAGACTTTTGGCAAACCAACTTTTCCATTGCTGACCAGGTGCTTATTTCAGCAAAATCCGGAATACTTGTAGTATAACTTTTTTGAAACGATATACAAACATAAGTGGAACTATCAAAATGTATTCCAACCGAAATTTTCCTTCCCCCACTTAAGTCCCGCCCCATTTTTACTAATATATTAAAATTTGTTCTTTATTCCTTTATAGTTCGCATTAATTTACCAAACATTTCCAAATGGCTGGGGTTGTTACTTTCTTTTACTCCCACAGTAACTTAATTACATTATAATTACCCCAAATTACAAAGCAATATTTAATCGTATTAACCATAATTACTATGAATTGTTTTTTTTAAATTCTTTTGTCGTTATAGCGAGAGTTGGAGCAAAGCACGCGACATGTGTACCAGTAAATGAAATTATCAATATGCGGTTTGAAAAATATTTCACTGAACGAATTAAAAGATCATTAAATATTTAAGACGACTTAAACACCTAAAGGTATGCTTTGAATTTTTCATGTGGAAAAGGACAGCAGCTGTTTATCAAGTGAATATTAAATGGCTCAAAGGAATATGGAATTTAACATGTTTTTGAAAGGAAACTATTTGATGTGTTATTAATCGTTTTTAATAATACAAATCCTAATAAAAGGTGTTTTTTTTAATTCATAAATTAGAGTTTTATTTGCTTTGGTTTGTCATTTCATCATGACGAGAGTATGAAAATAGTGACTGTGCTCGTCCAACTTATTGTCCTCTTCGTCCGTTTTAGGGTGTCTCCTCAGTGATTAAGTGTAATCCGTAAGAAGACAAACAGTATGAACGGAACATATTTTGGGCGAAATACAGCAAAGCGCACATCAACCAAATAGGGATTGTTTTGATGTCTTTGATAGATTTACAAAATATTTTATTTAAAAATGAAAAGGAAAGTAGGAGAATAGAGTAACTAAAACCGTACCTTCGTGTTCAACATAATCTGGATACTGTTTCGCTTTATTGTTCTGGCAATTATAATTAATATTTCCCAATTTAGAAAAATAAACTGGGCCTATTGTAGAATCTGTCCCTCCCTTTATGGAAAATTTACTTTCAGATACAAGATGTGTAAGAATTAAGGCCATTGGACCATCGCCTATTAATACGCTGAGTCGCAAATTGAAATCGACGTTGATATTTTATAGAAAATTTTATTTAGGAACGCCGCTCATTTTTAGTGGAGGATACTGTCCTTAAACAACTTGCACCAGTACTTTGCCAGCCACGTCCTCATTAGAGGCATATCGTAATGCAAAACCTGGAAAAACATTTGGGCCAAAATATCTTTTAAAAGCACCCTGACGGCTTCTAATCTCTGTTCCAGCAATACATTTCTTGTCAAAGGCTCATAAAGTCCTAGGACAACAAGGGATATCGACGTATCTACACTGGCAGGAGATTGATTTTTGTGATGGAACAGAGACGATTAAAAATGTGTTATAGAAGGAAGGTTGGTAGTTGAAAGTCTTGTCGATATTGGTGAAACGATTTTACGAATATTCTTTAATTATTTTTCTTAATTACAAGTATCCTTAATCGCTTAGAGACTTTAACACACAACTTATTTCAATGTGTTTACACTCACGCAAGTATTACACTTAAAGCACACGCACATGCAACTGACTGTGCCAATAGAGAGCAACCCAGCAAACATACCAAAGCCAAACTTTTTTTTAATTTTAAAGCTTTGAAGTCAAATATTCTACAACATTAAGGAAGGCTTTGTTCTTCGTTGTTGGTTATTAACCAGCAAAAATATTTATTCACTGAAGAAAAATATTTAATCTTTGTTATTAAATTTTATTTCAAATATATATATATGTTTATTAAATTCCTGTATCAAACGATTTTAATTATGTTTGCTTTGGATTTGTGCATGCAAATAAATTTATTATCATTTTAAATAGAAACAACAATATTTTTTTTTATTTTTGCTCTACAAATGTTCAATTTAATGACCCACGTGTATTGAAAAATTTTGTTGTTGTGTGTTTTAGCAGTTTGTTCCGAATTAAAATACCGAATGTTACGCCTTTTGTTAAAACAATTACTTATTGTTTTCAAAACAATGTTCGATAAATATGGTGGGATAAATGATGTAATTAATAAAATATAAAATAAAATACACGCGTGTAATTACGATAATTATTTTCAACACGCGTAAACGCACTGCCATCCATATGAAAATCCTTAAAATAGGGTGAGGGGGTGGCATACCAAACCAGAAAAACAAGTTATTTAATTCTTTAATTGGTTTTTCAGCAGCATTAATTGCTGGAAATAATGTTATCAATAAATTCTACTTTATTTTTTTGAAAAATCTTTAAAACTGAAATATTTTGCATACATTTTTATTAACCAGGAGCGTTAGAGTGCCTTCCAGGTAGGATATCAGCCGGATACTCGTAACTTTGCTAATATAACAGAGATAAAGACATATTAGAAAATTAAAAAAGGTCTAGTGCGAATAAAGCAGACAAATTATTTCAAATAAAAGCGCGACAGGTCGCAACAGCTCCCAGAGTTGATTTCAGAGATAGATTTTTAACGTACGTTCCTGGCTTTATGAATTATTTTCAGTGAGCAGAGAGCGTCAAAGAAATTTTGCTGACAAATTGAAATATTACTTTTATTAAAAATTCAATTTTCTTAGTCGAGGTAGAACCACTTTTAACACCGTATTGCTGTTCCTAGTTCACCCAGCGAGCCAGATGGGCATCATTTTGCGCCATGGCCATAATCTCTTTAGAACAAATGATCCACAATCACCTTCTGCAAGTTATTTGGTATTCTATGGCGCACACTTGAAAAGAAAAAGTAAGATTTGAAGAGCTTTTTCCATAGGGCTAAAAACATCTAATCAGAATCATCAGGACCTAAAAGTTCGCTTCCTTCAACGTCTCTACTCTCAGAGATGGTAGAACTGATTAAGTTTTGTTAAAAGTTCTGTTTGGTTTGTGAGGAGTTGATAGTCCTAAATATTTTGTCTTAAGTGCTGCAGGGGATATGTATTGGCTATCGTGTTACTTCTTCTAATGGTTCCGACCTTTCAATATTTTAGAGGTGGCACCACTATGAGCCGTGAAAGAATTTAAATTGAATTTTAAACTTTAATACTTACTTCGATTCTCAAAAATTGCAACCGAATGTAAAATCCTTGATTATTGCCTGCAAATATCAAAAGCAACTTTTTGCTTTAAAAGCCTTGTGAAGCCGTTTCCAAAACGATAATAGAAACAATTTCTATTTGCCATAAATGATCTTTGTAAGGTATAGTTTTCCATTCCTGAGTTATTCTTCAATATGGGAAAACTACTCTTCAATGTATTTATTTAATATTAATACAATAAACTTTGTTTTCTCACCATAAAAGCTGAGTTAGAAATGCGTAATTTCAATAAAAAAATTTGATCAAATTTGCTTCAATTCATTTATTAATTGAAGTAATTAAGAGTTTAATTTAATAAATACGTCTGTATATAATAATATCAACTTTAAATGCGAAACTAGTTCTGTCTGTCTGTTATCTTTTCATACTTAAATCGTTGAACCGTTTTAGATGAAATTTGATTTACAGATATTCTGGGAAGAGGTCCAGGAATGGGAATAGTACAGCTTAACATTTAGAGTTGGCCAAACTTTTCTGGCAAACGAGTAGACAGTTTTAGGAAGCGCACGCCGCTGAGTTCCTCCTTTGATATTTTTTATTCAAATCAAAAGTCATTACCGCAATTAGATAAATTTATACAGATTCCTTTATTTAGTCTATTGAAAATAGCTTTGAACACATATAGAGGGACTCATACACAAATATATGATACCTTCAACCTTTATATATAGTTAAAAATTGTTCCTTTTGAGAAGCAATGAAAAAAAGGGAGATTGCCCTTTTTGTTTCCAGCATCCTCATACTAGTTCATATAATCTTTTGCTGTACATTAAATTAAACCAACCGATTCAACACAGAATATATTTTTACTCGATTTTTTTAGTGAAAACATTTTCACTCTTATTAAAAATACTGCAATTTATTCCGAAGTCGGTATTGAATTTCAATTAATTCAATGAGATAATAAATTATGCTATTAACTGCACCTATTTCTGGTTCAAGACATTAACAACTTATTTTCCAATTCGTTTTGTTTTTTGTTGGTTTTTTTTTTTTTGTTGCTGTTTGTTTTTGCTATTTAACCTCTCCCAACATCATTAATCATTAATTTAATTTAAAACTGAAAATACGTTCTGAAATGCTCAAAGATTTAAATGCATACGAAAATTCCGCCAGACTTTTGGACAGACCAACAAATTTAATCAGCCTCAAATTCAAATGTTTAACCAACTAGAAAACAGGCAGTTACAACAATATTTTTTACTGTTGCCGTCTGTGCTGCATACGCCAGCAATATGTGGCTGTTGTTGCCAGCGTTGTTTAAGCCACAATAAAAAAATGCATTTAAGAAACCGAGAAAAATCTGAACTTGTGTTAATGCCTGAGATTATCCCTCTACTTGAAAATCACATAAAAAGAGTGTGTGGTATAAATTAGAGAGACATTAAAAGCCGTGGCGTTGATGAGGTGGCTTAAAATGTTAAGTCTTTTTTATTTCACGATTGCTTTGTAAATTGAGCCCTACAGGCGGAAAAAGAGTAAGTCTTACTGTTCGTTATGTAAATATATATATAGTTTTTTGATCAGAATTACAAAAATCCGCAGCTTTCTCAATCTCGTGCGGGGATTGAAATAACAATGTCGTAGTTGTACAGTATTCCGTTAAAAAATAGAAGGCCCCGATTCATATTGAGAATTCAGCTCCAGCGACGAAATTTTTGAAAGGGACGTATTAGAGTCGACGCCAAACCACACGACGTGGGTGAGACCATTAACGGCGATCACAGCAAATTGTAAAAGTTGATATCCGCATCTGGTATAATGGCCTAATCTCATGCTACATCAACTCGACTTAGCTATCGGGATATCTAGTCCCTGCAGAACGTGTCAGCTAAATTAAGCCCCTCAACTTCTGACCAACACCAAGATCCATCGTAAAAGGCACCCCAAGTCTTACAAGAAATACCAACATTTTTGGTTGACGTCTCAAGCCCCTTCTACTCTATACTCAAGAAGGCAAACAAATTAGTCCACTCAGAACCTGTTTTGCCGTTTGTCATGTATTCATAGCACGCAAAACACTCTAATACTCATTGTACAGAATAGCTGCTAAATCAATTAAATGTTTGTTTGTTTTTTTACAAATTCGTGAGCAAAAACATTTATTTTATTATTTTTGCTTAATACATTTTGCCCTAAATTCGACCTTAACCCACTTTGGCACAACCACTTTAAAGAATAAAACTTAGTTTCAGTTTAATTTAGTTTTAATGCACCGGAATAATTATAGATATGACTCATATAAAACCAACTAAATGTGAATGAAAAAAATACACATAATTTTAGCCTTTAGGAAATATGACCATTTCGAGCAAACTTTTTATGAAAATGACTGCTTTCATCCTCCCTGAAAGTGAGTACTCACATGTATGATTATCTGGCACATACAAGCACGCGTTCAGATTTACCTTAAGTGCCCAGAAAAACTCTAATATGGGAGTGGTACAATGTGATAAGTCAAGGTAACTTTGTTTTGTTGTAAAAAAGTCCCTTTTTGCATGTTTTGCAAATAAAAACCTAAAACTAAAACAAAACAGGCAAAGAAGAAAACTTAAAAAACTTTTTATATGGCATGTCTGATTTTTTAAGCGTTTTGGTTTATGATTAAAAAAAGTTAAATTTTTCATTTTTTGTTTTCATGGAGAGGTGGACGTAGTCACACTCATGTCTGCACAGAAAATGAAAGATACAGGCTGAACCAGACGTCGGGACTTTTAAAATTTGTTCCCAGTTTTGGTTTTGGTTGCTTATTGTTTTGCTTTTTTTTTTTTGTTTTGGCTAAAAGGAGTGTTTGTTGGCTTTCTATGGCGAAGCCATAAATAAGATTTAAATTTTCCTAGAACGAAGAAAACAGATATAATGTTAATATTCAACACCTATTTTTCTTTTTGCATTATTTTTGTTAATAAATTTTCTTTTATCTAATACGTAAATATTAAAGTTTATGAGTTTTCCTTGAGTTCTTTCTGGCTCCAAAATGATGATCATCAATATCTTTTAACCACAAACTTGCTGGCCATTCTCTGTCTGTCTGTCGTTTTCTGCGTGATAAATTTTCCCGTTTGACAGTCAATTGCCTGTAAAACTTTCTACACCATCGCATTTCCCAAAGACGCTTATTAAATACATTTTTCTAAGCTTTTATCCATAAGCATAAACAATAATTTCAATATGCAAAAGCCTGTTTTTGTGCCACAGTAACAAAAATTTGTATTATCGACTCACCTTCCCATGGACATCCCACAATTTCAGCTCTCAGACACACCGTACGATCGTACTGGCCGTATGGATAGATGCGTATTTTTGAGGCAAAAATTATGGGCTGCAGAGTGTTTTCGACTTCGCTGTAGGTATTTATGTTGCCAGGTAAGATCTGAGAAAAAGAAAAATGTTATAATTAAAAACGATTTATTGCTAACAAGAAATAATTGCTAAATTTTTGGAATATCCAATCAACAGATGAGGCTGTGAATTGACTATATAAGTGTTTTAAGGTAATAAAAGAAAAACATTTAAAAACTTAACTGTGAAGCTGATGGACAACAACAGAAAATTAATGAACAACTTTCGAAAAACTTAAGTGTTAAAAAAATGGAGATCAAAACGTTTCACTGTAACTGTTTCAGAATCAAAAAAAAAAAAAAAATATTACAAGTTCTTCTTACCTCCTTTCCTTGTGTATTCTTCCATCTCTTCCAGCTGGTGAAGGCCGGACGCCAATATTCCAATACATATGCTTCCGTGTACTCCTGGCCCTGGCCCTTGCCGAAGCGACCCTGTGTACGTATCGCTGTCACCACATGCACGGACAAGAGGTCAACTTGCAGAAATTCTTTTAAAGCATTAGACACCATATGTTTGGGACACCAAGCACCACCGTTGTTATCGGTTTTCAGTCTAGAAAGAAGAAGCAAGAAGAAGAAAAGGAAAATAACTACAACGATGGAACAAACAAAACACATAAATTACAATTATTGTCAAGACCAAAATGAATCAAACTTAACTTTTAAACGCACTAATAAAAATGAATAACAAAAACCAGCGAAAAAACCAGAAAATGTAGTAAAAAAGAGAAAAGAAAATAAATATATGAAAGAAAAAATTCCTATAAATTAATTGACATTAAATGACAGGCCCCACATTGGGTTCTGTTGCTGATGGTATGACTGTTATTTTTGTTTTTTTCTCCGTTTTTTGTTGTACTTGTTGTTTGCGAATCCACAAAACCACCTCATATTCAATATCACCAAACGTCATCGTCTACAAAAATAAAATTAATGTATTTATTTTTTATTTCTCTTTCACTTTTTTCTTGCTGTTTCTCTTTGTTGTAGTTGTAGTTATTGCTGTTGTTCTTGTTGTTGTTATTGCTAATACGGCCTTAAATGGTACGTGCAGCTTAGTAAATTGAGCTTTTTGGTCATACAAAATCATGAGCGCAGCCAAAACAACCGATAACCACTTAAAAGTGTTTGTTTTTGATTTTTATTTTAAATTGCACGCTACAACAGGCAAGAAAATTTGAATTGAAACAGGGATTAAACACAAAATGTGGCGTGAGGATTATGTCTCGAAAGAGATTTGAAGGCTTGCCAAGAAACGTACTCAGATATATACAGTAGAGCCTCGAAAAAGTTAAGTAGCGTGTTTTGCGAATATTTCAAAAGTGCACGTAATTATAAATGTTTTTACAAGTTGTAAATTTGCTCCTTCAAAGTGTATTTCAGTGTTATAATTTTTTTTAATGGCTTAACACTTTATACGTCTTTATTATATATAGCGAGAATAATTAGGAAGAAAGATGAACCAATCGGTAGCCTTATTATTTTATCCAAGTGAGGTTTAAGGATATCCGATCGTAGTACGAAAAACTGTGAAACTTATACGCCAGAGAGTTTATGTCACCTAGTTGCTGTGCCATTATAAGGTAAAAGCCCAGGAGGTTTGGAAAAATTGTCATTAGCTGAATCTGTGCCTTCGTCCTTTCCAGTATCATCTAGGGAACTGGTATTTCATACACTGCAGGCATAAATAACGACAATCGAGTTGTAAC
The DNA here is from genome assembly GCA_932526305.1 of Epicampocera succincta. NCBI lineage: Eukaryota > Metazoa > Arthropoda > Insecta > Diptera > Tachinidae > Epicampocera > Epicampocera succincta. Next base: position 2,581,960 of record OW052037.1, on the reverse strand, counting down.
GACCTAACAATTTCTCAAAAAAACATAGGAGCACTAAAAGGTTACAAAACGTATTTTTTCATAAAAAAAATATGGCAAAATATAAAGTTTTTAGCGCACTCAAGTCTAGAATCATTGATTTTTTGCTCTTAGAAAAATTCGATTATGTAACCTTAACAGTTTCGACTTAAGTGCGCAAGGCAAAATTAAAGACTATTAGCGTTTTTAAACGTGGAATTAATTATGGTAAAACTTTGTCAAATTCATTATTTATGCACTAACAACAACTCATTAATGCATAATAGGTTTCACTTAAGAGCGCAAATTAAAATACTCAACTTTTAACGCATTTAAAAGGAGAATAATGAGAGCGAACCTGGAATAAATGCGTAATTTACGCCCTTGACATGATTTGATCATAATTATATTTATAAAATTCTGTTATATAGTTTATTTATTTATATATATAAGTTATATATGTATATAAACGAGTTTTTATACATTGTTATGACTTAATTTTATTAGGCCCAGCAAACTATGTGCACTTAAGTGAGACAAGCGGAGTCCATTAAAGCGGAAATTACTGTAAAAGCTACAGGAGGAAATTTTGCATGAAAGTCTTATAAGACAGGAAGGATTCATAAATAAAGTTTTATGGCTTTGGGAAATAGTAATGCCCCTAGAGGGCTCACACATAGTGAGCAGAAAAGCAAATTTTGGGCTCTAATGTATGGTGTGGTTCGCAGGCTAATTCGATAAGCTTTACGTGAAAAGCAGGGAAATGTTATGATTTTCTTCCATCCTAATAACCACACATTGCGACAAGACTTTACTCAATCAACCGAGTGGGTTACTTTACGGCCTTTTCACTCGCTTTGGGTCTCTCCAAATATTGGAAATATACTGAATACAACAAATATTAATTAATTTATAATCTCAAAATACCAGACCTGAGTATAAAAAAACAGAAATGTGTCTTGCGAAATCTTTATATGTAAATAACTCGCTTTGTTCCAGGGGTTGTCATCATCGTCACATCAAGGATGAACAAAGAATTATCATATATTATTTCTAAACAAAAACGCTGTTGGGTTGTATTTCAAAAAAACTTTTTGTTCGGAAAAAAGCGCAGTTTTCAACTATAGGGTGTTGCAACCGTTCACAAAACCGACTTTCCTCTTCAAATCCTAAGCAAATGTCATTTGAATTGGTGTACTTATATTACGCCTTATTTATTTCAATATGTTTTCGTTTTGCCCGTCCACATTTAAGTGGCGTTTTTAAGATTTGTTTTCTGTTTCTTTTCTGATTTTTTTCCTGCTGCCATCAAAGATTTTTAACATTCTTTTTTTCGTTATTTATTTTAATGTAAATGCGTTTAAGAGCCGTTTTAAACGTCAATTCTTTTAGTCGTGTTATCATTTTGAAATTTGCAAAAGGAAAAACCACAAGAGTTAAGAAAAAAACAGCAACAAAAAAAAACGTAATAAAATATCACTGAAACCCCCTCTGAATGAAAATCGCTTCTGGTGACTTGTTAAGTTCGTTAAGTTGAGTTTTATTTAATGTTTGGTTTTTAATTTTCTTCCCTTTTGCTTGACTTTTCTGGATGTTCATGCGCTGGTCCACCACAGCTTCCTTAGCCAAGTAAAATGTAACTTTATGGCTTGAACGGTTTTTGCTCTTCTTTCAATATTTTTGCTCAACTCAGCAGGATGTTGTCTTGGTAATTAAGGATTAATTTTTTGCTTCTTCGATATGGTTGTTTTAGTTGTTGTTTTTCTTCTTATTTCTTGCAAAATGCACATCTAGTGTAGAGAGTTCTTGGGTTATTGCTCAACATTTATTGATATGTTAATTTTAGGTCTGAGGAATTTCTTGTGCTTAAAAATGTTAGTGAAATTTTAAGTTTTTTCTTCGATTCAAAATTATTAGTATTTATTACAAGTTTTTATAGGAACAGGAAGGGTCCAATAACAGGGGCTTGTTATTTTATATTTACGGATTTTCGCATCTTTAAAGAACATTTAAGGGACATTCTTTTTATGGGCAAGTGAAGCTTTACATCATACACTTTCCTTGAAGTTTTCTAAGCAAATAAGAGTTACTGTTTATGGCGCCATTTCGAGCACCATTTCCTTAATTTCAACTAATTCTAATTTCCAATTTCAAGAGAGCAAATTTGCTGCCTTTAAATCAAAACTTTGTTTCAATTTAGAAACATTTAACTATCGTTGTATTAAGTTTCATAAAATTTCACTTAATATGTTTATAGAGGGGTTTGTGCTAAAGCGCCAACAAGTGCTGGGAACACAATTGGGAAGAACGAAGAATTTCGCCCCACCAGAACAAATTGTCGGTATAAATTCCCACTGGAAACTCGTCTTGTGAAGCACAACAACGGCAAAAAAACCTTCCAAATCATATAAAAATTAACAGAACGCTAATTTAAGTGACACAAAATTTTAAAATTTATTCTACATACATTTTATTCGACACATATAAGTGTGTGCAAATATTTGCTTGAAACTTATTATTAATGAAATTAAATTATTATATAATATATAACAACTAATTAAGTAAAAAGCATATTTATTTAGCTCAACACTTACGAGAGCAAAACCAAATATGACATGACATGACAATGATTTGTTAACGCCGTTCGCCGGCGTGGTGATATACTCGTATATATGAATATTTTGCCAACTTTTTCCTTCAGGTGAATTTAAATCATGTTTTCATGTTCACAATATCAACAAAAAATTACATCAATTACAACAGCTGGTGTTTTTTCGCCGTTATTGTGCTCAATTTGTGTCGATGAATCCGTTGTGTTGAGTGAAATTGCTCGTTCATATCGGATGTATATCTAGAATAATTGGTTCCCGAGAGAAGCGAACATTTAAAAGCCACCAAGAAAATGCTGCTCACACTTACGAGTTTTTTTCCACAATGAATAGTCTTTAGATGGTAAATTGCTTTTCGTCCAAGTTTGGGTACATTTTTAAATTATTTTTGGGACCAACCCAACTCTCATTTTCTTTTACACAACTTTCTATACCAGCCGAAATGTCCTTCTAATCAGCTTAAGGGCGATTCAGAGATTAGTACTTACTCAACAGGACACTTCCGCGCCCCTACTACGGCCTTCGGGCTTCGCTCTAGTTGTCATCAAGTGTTTGAACAAAATGTTTTTATTATATTTTAAGGATTTTAGTTTCCGCCTTAATTCAGATTATTTCAAGAAATTTTTCTCGAACATACAAAAATGTTTAAATTGTGACTTCCCTGATTAATCTGCTGAAAAATGTAAAAGTAAAACAAATTTCGTTTTCCAACATTTAAATGTTCATAAAACAAAATAAAAAATAAACTCGATTACGATTTAAGCTGAAAACAAAACGAAGTGAAGTGCTGCGAAGAATTGGTAGAGAGTTCGACCTACAGTCCAGAGCTCATGGACTCTACATATTTCTGCAGACAAGCGAGAAGCTTTTTGCAGTTCGTGGTTAAATAAAGTTGTTTAACAGATTTTTCGCATTTTTTAGGTGATTTTACATCGAAGTCGGTCGTTATCGCACACAACAATTATCAGTAACGCCTTTAAAAATCCTTCAGTTGTTTAATATATCGTCACAAAATATAAAAAACTCCTTTATTTTACACCGCTTTAAATGTTCAAAACCAGAATATAATTTCACTTCAGTTATACTTTTTCATTAATAATTTATTTCCATTTGTTTAATTGTACACCTTCGTTTTGGGGCGATAAGAGCTGTACAGGTTCTCAACAGTTTTCTGTGCGAAGTGCCTGTCTGTCTGTCTGACGGCCTTTTACATGTTTATGATATAATAATGTTTTTATTCGAAAGCACCATTATGATAAAAGCATCATAAGTTCCATCAAAACTGAAATAAAATTTCATAAAGAATTTGGTTTCTTTCTATTGCTTTCAGTTTAATATGAATTGCATATAAAATGGCTTTAAAACAGGCAATTAAAATGTCAGAGAATTTGAAGCATAAATTTGTTTTGGGTTAAGAAAATGTTCAAACAAGTTTACAGAAGTTTATCTAAAAAATAAAAATATTACCCATCATTTCAAAATTAAGTTCTTAAAAAAGAATTAAATTGTTGAAATACATTTTTTAGTGCAAACACACACGCACACGCTTTATAAACAGTTTTTTTTATCAGCTGAACCAAAATGTGACGCCTGATAAGACAATAATGAGGTTTCTTTTTCCTTAAGAAATTCTTTCAAGAAATATATAAAAATCTTAGAGATAAACATTTTTTTTATGTACTCGTATATGACAATAAACACTAAATTTGTTCAGCACAAAATAGTAACAGGTTCTGGGAAATTGTTAAAGAAAATAATTGTACTCGCCCCTTGAACTGAAGTCGGTGCCGCAATTATTTTTAAATGAAAGAAAAAAACGGTCGGCCAGCATCTGCACTTTAGGAAGAAAAAGTGCAGGTAATTTCTGGCCCTGTTGTTTGAGTGCTGCTGTCTTTTCGAAGCTGCTATTTTGATGTGGTTTTTGTTTTTTTTATTTTAAGTTTTTTTTACGCCCGTAATTGTTATAATTGCTGACGGCTTTCCAGCGTTTGATGTTTTCAAGTGTTTTATTTTGGTGGTTTTGGGTCTTGCGCTTATTTCTATATGGTCTAGTTTTATGAGTAGTTTCTTGATAATCGCGCATGAAAAGTTTGAGTGGTACGAGAATGCACATATTTTGGCTAAAAATAGACAAAAGGCAAATAGTTGTCTGGAAAGGACAAAAGAAGAAGTTATGGGAGGTAATTTTTTTTAAATTGAATTGTTGCTAATGAAAAATATTTAGATGTGCAGAATCCGTGACTACCACACTTTTTTTTATTATACTTATAGATAAAAACACAATTCCATAACAATTTTCAACAGATCAGTGATACATTTTGTTTAATCTTCGTCCTTCCAGAGGTTTTAATGTGCAAACATCGATCTTGGGCGTTACAGCACTTTCATACAGGGTGGACCAAAATTTCACCATCACCTTTAAAAATTTAATAACTTTTTCCTTTATATACTTTTTTTAAGATTATAAATAATGCAGGGTTTCACAACTGGGCAAAGAAAGAATAACGGAATTTTGTTATTTAAATTTGCGATCAATTATTTTAACACAAAAAGCACAACGTCGGCATGTCTGGTTATGATAGGAACAGAAATATGGTTAATATATATATATATATATTATTTAGGATTATTTTTTAATTATGGTTAGCAAAAGCATGGTAAATTTGACTATAACATGATTGCTACGGTTATACTATCCAATATCAACATGTTGCTCCCAGATTTTTGCCACCAGCGATAATAAAACTGAAGCAGTTTAAAAATAGTAAAATCAAAGAGTCTTGATTCGTTGAAGGATGTTATAAAATAATGAAAAATCCTTACAATTACTGCAGTCACAATTTCCTCTGCATAATGGACTGCTTGTAGCGAATTCTGAAGCCTTAAACGAAGAAAGTTGGGTTGTTGAAATAAAAACTTTGTTTTCTTTCCTCAAATTTTGTTTAGAAGGACTGCAAGCAGGAACAAAAATACCAGTTTTATCCTAGTTGATCATAAGTATGTATGTATGTATCCTTTTCGGAGTCTTTTGCAACTAAAAGAATATTTTTCAAAAATACTCGGAATTTTCTTGGTTTTTTTTTTGAGTCTTTAATAATATTTTTAAATACTTTCGAGAAAATAAAGCGATCGGGAAGTTGTTGCAAATTAATTTGTTAGAAAAGCTTTTCAGAGAGAGAGAGAAAAAAGTTTGTTTGGAGTATGTAAAATATGTTATGAAAAAATGTCGATAATACCAGAAATTATCCAAATCTTTAAATGCTCAAAACGCGTATTTTCAATAAGTAAAAGTAGAAAATCAATGTTTAAAAACAAATGATAATATTTGAGGTAAACTATTTGATTACGCCTCATTAAGTCTATAACAATGGAAAGCAACAACATGTAACTTTTACATTTTCTATTATTTATTCAGTTTTTCTTAACTTTCTGAATGAGTGTTTTTATTTATTACACCTCTGCAGCCTATAAAATCCAGTTTATCTACAGCTTTTATTTTATAATGACCCTGGTGGAAAAAGATGGCCACATTTCATTAGCAACCAAGAAAAGGTCAATTCAATTTTCATAAAATAAACTACCGCCAAAGGCGCACAGACAAGTTACATTTGCTCTGAAATGCACTTTGTTGGCAGCTCGACAGAGCAAAACTTCAACAGTTTGTTGTTGTCATTTGTGGATATTAGACGCTGGATGATGTGTGCCTTATTTATTTCTTTTAATCTGCAGCTAAAATGCTATAAAAATCATTTAAAATGCTAATATCCTAAGTTTATAGACCCATTTCATTTTGACTTTAATTATTGTTATTGCCAAAGTTAAAAATCTGTCTGTCTACAAGACAGTATAAATAAGTAGTAAAAACAACTAAAACCAACAGCAAAACAACATTTATTTTCTATCTGCTCGCACAGAGCCAGAGACTCCATTAAAGTTAAAAAGAAGTAGAATACATTTGGCTTCTGTGAAATACAATCATACTTGGATGTAAAAGTAGAACTATGTAAAAATCTCTAACAATTTGAGAGCGGTCTAGTTGAGTCAGTTGAAAGCAGCCTGTTGAACTCAGCGTTAAAGTGATAGAGTTGTTCGATTCAACAATGAATAGAGGAACGTTTTTGAACGGAATTTGGTTTCGGAGTTATTTGAAGACAAATAAATATAAATGTATGCATCGAATGCACTATCAGCCATAATTACTGTCGTAAGACCAGATATTTTCAGTGAAGTTTCTAAAACGAGGCAACTAGTACTTCTGTTGTCACCACTAAACGTTGTCTTCCTGCTAGATAAGTTTAAAAAAAAATTCAACGAAAACCTCTTCACCAATTAACATGTAGTGAATGCTTCAGAAGTTCCTGCAGGACGCTAAATAGTCCTTTTTCCTTTTCAACTTTGAGGTAAATAAAAATTTTTTCCATACTACGAAAGAAATACCACCAATAAGCGAAACTGTCGCATTTAGGTACAATATTAGTTTGGAATTAAATGCATGCCGTGCCATGTTTCAGTATTCAATAAAAATAAATGAAAAAAAATCAGTCAGTGAGGAAGACGTTATCGCTAAGAATATTTTTTGGCAATAATGTGAATTTTGTCCTAGAGCCAATACTTTTGTCAGTGCCTCAGGCACACATGCACATACAAAAAGAGGTCTTCAATGTCAAATCGACAGCTGAACTCGACCTCCTTCGTCCTATAACGAATTTTTTACCAACAGAATAATTTGTTCAAAATGGCTTTTAAATCAAAGGATTCAGTCAAAGTTACCCACACGTTAAAGGACATACATGTATATATTTAAAATATTTTTTATGGGTGCTCAGTGTGACGGATGTATACAGCAGTCGTAAACCAAATTCTGATCTATGGATCCAGAGTCTGAGGTATGCGGTTTAAATATCCGCTTCTATTGCACAAGTTCTGTAAGGACATGGCCTTAGAATGTTGGAAAGCATAAATATACCGTTACACACAAGTTGCTGACATGTGACCACCGCACCTGAAGATTTCTTCTTCTTATTTTACTTGCTACTTTTAATGTTCCTACACCTTTTGGGCGTGGAAGCAACAGGGGTAACTTTATATTTGTAGATAAATACATTGTTGGGATATGTACGGTTATAGGTAAAATGAAGAGTGGTGGGGCTGCTTCAAGTATCCTAATTCAAGCACCTGCTATTCACAAGGCATCTATTGATTCGTCTTTTAAATAGTGAAGAGGTTAAACTTAATTCTAATCGTTGAGTATGAACTAGCCAAAGCAGGTTCCATCTTGTATAGTTCCAATGAGGTATCAGTAGTAAGATTCTAGGGAAATCTCAACTATATCTGTAAGGAAGTCCTTCAAGGGCTATATTCTAGGCCCTTACCTTATTTTCGATCCTTGATGATTAACTGATCAGAGCGGATTATATCTTTAATACTTTCGATGTGGAATTAGTTGCAGACTCATTGAGGACTCTTAAAATTTAAAGCAAGAGAAATCATGAAAAGGGGCAGCTCACTGGATGTTGAATAACTGTATCATTACACTTGCTCTTCCTTACAAGAGACACCAGAGAAAGAGCAGTGGAGAAATATGTTACCAGGAAACCACTTCTCATGATCTCTGTGAATGAAAACAGTGCGCTGCGAATTGCCAAATATCTTCATACCAGAAAACTTTATTTGGGCCTTGAGCATTGGTCTAAGCAACCTGACCCGGTGTCCAAATACCACAGAATATATCACAACACAAATAACCTGCCTTTTTAAAGAGAAATGATATCCAGGCAGGTTGAGCAGAATGTCCTAAGAGTTAGAGCAGAGTAGCAGCGTTTTGGATAGGAAGGCGCGGTTTCTGCCGGTGTGGTGCGGCAATCACGTAAATCAACCAACCAGCTGTACTGATGACATCTACCTTATTCCTGTAACGCTTACGTTTTGAGCAATATTTAGTTGACTTAACAACCGGACTAACAACTATCTAATCAAACTTTGTAGCTTTTCTTTGCAACTTTTTTTCTTGATGGTTTCAATTCTTCAACCTCTTTTAAAGCCGCCTTTTTATGAAGTAAAAATTTCCTCAAGTTTTAGAAAATGCCCACAGTTGCTTTTTCTTTGGTTTCATTTACTGTCTATTTTTATTTTTTTTTTATTTTCCAAAGTAAGTATTTTTAATGTCTTTTCTGAAGTTTCCTCTTCTTTTGCTTCAATGCCGGAGGCAAGTAAGAGTATGAGATTTTTTGCTTTTTTTTCATTGTTGCGCCTTTCGTTTGGTGTAGCATCAGAAAACAAACTGTCATTTAGTTAATCACGGGTAAGACGATACTATAATGTCTGCTGAGTTTAGTTTAGCTAAAATATTTAAATTATTTCAAGTTTTTTCGCCTTGTTTTCATTCTTTCTTTCTCGCACTAAGTATTTGTAGAGGAATTAATTTAAATTGAAGTTTAGAAGTGGAAACAACAATGACAACAACAGGAAAATTAAAAAAATAAAGAAAAATTGAATAGCAACTAAAGTTAACACAAAGACTTTAACAGATACAGTGTATGACAGTGGACTGGCACTGGGTCTTTGTTGTTTTTACTTTCATTCTTCTCCACAGTAATGGGACATTTAATTTAATTAATGCTGAGCATTTAATTGAAAAGTAATTGTATAGAATTAAAATATATGATTTTCTATTGTAATAAATATAATTTTAAAATAAATTAGCTTGAAGGTAAGAAAAAAGACAAATAGAATGAAGAACAACAAATAGAAGTGAAATTTATTTATGGACAGTGACGGAGGGTTTTCAGAGAACTTTTTCCAATTCATGTTTCTATTGAAATATATTTTTTATATGATACGAACGAGAATGCATTCCACAAAAGCTTCTTTGTCCACTTTGAATGGTTTGGCTTCCACTTTTCTCTACTATTTTTAATAACTTCTGTCCAAAATATATTTTGTTTATAACAAAAAATTACATATACATTTCAGTATGCAAGTGCTGCCATACTAATAAAATTCAATGTTGGCATACAGCAACCGCACACGCTTAAAATGAACCCTCGTTGGTCGTTTGCATCAGCATCTGATACTTGGTACTTCTTTTGAAATGCTACTAAAACGTTTTAGGCAAATTGTTATTCAGCAACATATTTCCCGTTGTATTTGGACCACGATTTCACACCCAATCAGGGCACTCTGCTTTTGGGGAATAGGAGGCAAGATGCCCAAAACCAAAACAGGTGCTGCCATAAAATCATATCCACACTGTATTAAAGTTCCCACCGGGAAGCAGACTCAGCCTTAGGGTATCTGGACTGGGGCATTCTGCTTTGCGTGGTATAGAGGATAAGGCGTCTCTCGTTTGGCATAGCAACTAAAAAATCTATGAAGTTGATATACTTTGCAGGTATTTCAAAAACCTTAAAGAGAACGGACGCCCGGGAGTGCCTTGAGGCATCATGGTATTGGTTATAGGTTGAGGAGCGTATCTTGGCTAAAATGTTCTGGCTGTAGTTTACACCTCAAAACGCTGCAAGGGCGTTTGGTAAGTCCTGAAGTAGTGGTCTACGTTGGGTGGCCCTAATTTTCCCGAAGTGCTCGTGTCTTGCCACATATTTCTTCGTAAGGAACTAGATGGCGAGAAATCTTTCTATTAATCTTAATTTAATTAAATTCTTTTCTTAAAAAAAAAAAAAAAAACATTTCAATTGGATTAAAAATATAACTAAAGCTCAAATTGGCCATCAACGCAGCCCTTTTTTAATCATATTAAAGTTTTTTCTTTTCATACAGTAAAAATCTACTTTCATTTATTTCAATTAACCGTAAAGATGACCCATAAAATGATTTCACTCTCCTCCATTCCACCTCATCAGTGCTTAAGGGCAATCTCACAACAAAATCACTACATTTCATTTTTATCTATTTGAATTTTTTTTCTTTTCTGCTGACTCTTATAGTTTTTTCTGATGATTATTATTTAAAATTTTTATACTGGTCTATTTTACACGAGCCATACACCAGCAAGCAGACACACACACACACACACACACACAGACACAGGAAATGACCATACTGTAAAAACACACAGAGATCCCTTACGTTACATTAGCTAAAACTCTACGAAAATAAAGAGTCTATAAAAATTCATTATAATGATTTTATTTGGTATAAATATTTAAATCAGCATTTGTTTGAGATTTCTAAGTTCAGGGTGATTTTACAGATGAATGGAGAGCAAAAATAATGCGGGTTTACTTTTGTTTATCTTTTATTTTTTGCTGGAGAAATTTGCCTTAATTATTTAACAAACAAAAATTTTGCACTTTTGTTCAAGACTATTTTACATCCAGCATAGTCTGCTACAACATGGACCCTTATCAAAAGTCATTTTCAAAAATTTCTCGCCAACATCTAATTTCTTGGAGAACATTTCCAAATAAACATTTTGTTTCTAGAGTACATGCCAACATCACTCACACACACATCAGGCAACAGAGTAACTTTCTATCCGTACATGACTACGACGCTAGAGCAGCCTGCGATATAAGAAAGCCTCTGCTTTCGTACCCCTAATAAAAACCCTTTCGCAAATTTTTACGCGATGACTTTGGTCTCACCTTTACAAAATTCCACTGATTCTGCAGCTGAAGTTAAAAGGCCACGGATAATTCGGAATGAATACGCTACCGATCCAAAACCAGGCAATGCTTTTCACAAAATAATAATAAAAATATGATTTTCATAAAAGAAACATTTTCGGCAAATAGTTCACAAAAAAGTAGTTGTAGAACTTGTGGAGCTTCAATGTCATGACAAAAAATGTTTGATCCGGCGGCGTCATCAACTCATATTACTTTGAAAAGTACGTTGGAAAGGCCGTCACCGTTAATCGTTGATGATTTGCCTGAATTTGTTGATTTGCGCATCGACGACAGACATTCTGTAACCGAGAACGTGCACCTTGGACTAGGTCACGCAATCAACATAACACATGCCATCGGCCAAATCCAGACTAAGTCGTGAAGAATTAGACGCGAAACCGTGGCAGACATTTCCCAGTTTTTATATTCTATGGCATCAATAAGTCTTTCATAGGAATAAATATTAATTATATCCCATTCGTACGTCTTTATTATAGGAGTATATTTGAACGTGGGCCCTATAACTTTCATATAAAAAAGAAGCAAATAAACAGATATGAGTAAATCCACATCAGCAAAGAGGAGGAAGAGCAGGAGTTAATGGAACGCTGGGAATCAAGGGACGGCTTGCCACTGGGACGCAGGAGATACAGGCTACTTCCTGCCCAGAAACTGGATGCACAGGGCTGCCTTTAAAGGAGCTGGCTTGGTTGCTTGACGTATTAAACCCTTGAAGGGAAGTTTAAGTACCGTAGATCAACGATGGTTGCAGTACGACAGGTCGTCATAAAACCAAGAGCGAAAGTTTTACAAAATTTGATTAATTTTTTATAAAAAATTGTAGTTGCATCTTCAAACAAAATTCAAACCCTTTTAACTTTGAAACACTTTTATAGCACTTCTTTAGATTAATCAATTAAATTTGTCCGTTTGTCAACGACTTACCTTGCGTGTTGTGGCCCCACAAAACCAGTATCGTGCGCTGAACTGGCGGAGATTTGAACATCTGCGATTGTACCAGACTCCATGCCCAGGGGCATATTACACGTGGCTAGAAATAGACCAAAGGAAACAAAACAACATTTAAAATTGTGTTTTAGCCATAAATTATTAAAGGCAAATGGAAAATTTAGAAAAATTCAAACTATTTTTTAAACATTCTTAATTAATATTGGAAAAAACAACAACAACAGAAGAAAACTGTTTAGTACCACAATTAATTAGGAAAATTCACATCATTGAACTGAAATGGTCGCAGACATAAACCGAGTCTTTACGGGAAGGCCATTTGCTTTAAAAAAACGCACAAATTTTGTTAGAAAAGATATTCAGACAGAGGAAGACAACGCATGAAAAGGCTATTATTTCTTTCTAGTTTATCAATCCGAGTGAAGCATTTATGATAATGATAAATTTGCCTAAAACAAAAGATGTAGGAAAGTTTAAAGAACTAAATGCCGGCACTACCCAGTTAACACAAGTGGAAGTGACAGTTCAGTTGGGTGGCTTCTTTTGAAGAGTTAATTTTGGTTTTAAAACCAAAAATTAATTATTTCTATAAGTGACTTTTTTTTAACAAGTCATCTGGCAAAATATTGTACACTAAATGTGATGAAACTGTTGAGACATATTCATATCGCTAAAAAGCTCTCTGTGCCCCAAAAATATATAAGTTTGCAACAATTTAGAGAAATATTTAAATTTTGCTCGTTGAACAGTTCAGTTAGAGATGGCCTGACCATGGCCAAAGAATTAAACTTCTAAAAAAACGGATGAGATCTTGTTTTCCGCCGTAAGCTCATTTGTTGAATTTTCTGTCAACACATTGTTTTCAGTGTTACCTAATCGGCTTTTTCAATTATTTTTGTGTAGTTGGGCATGAAAATAAAAAAAAATAAAATTTTGTGCAATAAGAAAAAGCAAAAGTGACTGCCATTTAAGTATTAAATTTGAAAATCTTTATCCCAACTAATAGACTGAATTGAAGTACCCAATTAGCTCCCACTTTACCCCTCAAAAATAACCAAAATATTTCACATTAAAAGAATTAACGAAGAAGAATGTTTTAAAATTTCCTTGTTATTCAATTTAGGGCATATTCTGTTATGTGCTGTTTTTTATACGTTCACATTTTAGACTTTCATGTACCTCCTACTTCATGTGCTGGGGGTAGCCATTTGTGTGACACATGTGGTGTCATGTGTGCGTGCACGAATGCGTGTTGTTGTTGTTCTTGTAGCCATCAATTTAGGAAATATTTTCAGAATTTTTCGCCCGACAAACATGCTGCTGTTTTTTGACTTTAAACTGAATGCAGTTCAAATCTATATTTTTTTTGCTTTTCATTTTGTTTAAACTTTAAATGATTTCATGATCTTTTTTTTTTTTTTTTTTGTTTATTTTAGTTTTATTTTTTTCTTTCTTTCTTTCTTTTAGGTTTGATTGCATGGGCATGTGAGAGTAGGGTGCGTTTTTTTGCATGTCACTTTTTTTTATCACCAAGTGTTAAATATGGCATGACATTTTTGTTTCTGTTACAGATAACAAAAAGAAACCAGAACTGAAAAAGAAAATTTTAAAAATGTTTGCACGCAACGTTTAAAGATTTCGGTACAAGCTGGCAGTTAGAGGACAATTTTAAAGTAATATGAGTCAAATTAAACAACATGAAATCAGCAAAACAGTAGTTCGTTTCGTTTTAATGGCAAACAGATTTATAAAACCATTTCCAAAGGCAATAATATTTGAGCAAACGGCTCTGGCTATTTCCTAAAAAAAATTTTCTTCTAGAACTTTCTTTATCTAAACAGAAATTTAAGACTTTATGCACTTGACAGAATGAAAATCTGCCAGTTCATACACATCAATTTTTGTTGAGCAACATTTTGGTTTTCTGTAAGAAAGAAAGAGAAAGAACTGCAAATTATGTTTCATCTTTATGCCACAAATATAAACTTGAGCAATAGAACTTGATGTGCTTGAATGGGAATGTGCTCCTTCCGTATTTCTTGTGTCGTCTATTACTTACAAATATCATTTCATTCCTTTTCCAATCCTCTTATAGTCATAACTTGTTATACTCCAGCCTTGAGAGTCGCTTAGACGAACATGTGCTATTTATACATTTTTCGTTTCTTATAACAGCTTTTGATACCATTTTCATTTCTTGTTACCTACTTTGTCGTCTCAAGCACTATTTAGTTTTATTAAAACTTTGCTTTTTAATCCTTAAACTATTTAAATTATCTCCCTATTCATAACGATTTATCACCATAATGTCGTACAACTGTCATTATCAAGTAGATAAATTGCATATTTATTTATAAATAAACAAACAAACAAACAAACGAATCTAAACGTCAAAGCCAGTTAGCTGATCAATTAAATAACATGATTTCAAGTTGTTGGTCCTGACTGGAGCCATAAAGCTGCTAAAATACAACTACACGTAGTTAATAAAAATAATGAATAGTTGGCGGCCTGGCATTTAAATATTTGAACAGAGAACCCTCTCCGTTGAGGTAGTTATTTCTGTCTTGTCATTCGTTTTATTTAACTACATGTGACTTCTTGCTAAATTTATTGCTCTTTCAATTTCATGTGATTTAAAGAAGTCACCTTTTTTTAATTCCTGCAAACTAGACTTCACAACGCATCACATCACATCATCATATCATTGACTCTTAATATGAGAGTTCGAACGTATGTATGAGTTCGTTTTAAGCCATGCCATGTCATGCATGGGCATGCTAAGCTGCATGTGTGTGTGTGTGGGTTTGTGTGCTGGCTGGTTTGAGTGCTGGCAGCAGGACAGACAAGAATCTTAAAATATTCAATGGGAGCGTTCATTTAGAAATAAATTTTATGTGTAAATACGTTTACGTTTTTTAAGGTAACACAATTGGTTATATGTATATGTATGTATGTATGTATGTATGTATGTAAGTATGTAAGTATGTAAGTATGCATTGCACATACACACATACGAACGAGTGTAAGTTTGTGTGTTTTTAAGAGAGAATATACAGGAGCAGAGGAAATAAATAAAAAAAAAGGCGGAATCTGATATAAATCCCTACAATGTTTTTGCTCATACTTTATACTTAACTATAACTAGAAAAAAGGGTTATTATCAGTGTATTAGTGTATTGTTGTTGTATTAGGGTTCATTCCTGAGCTAAAATGTTGATTAAAGTTGATATGCCGCATGAGTTGATATTTTGACATGGCTCGTAAGGAGCAACAACGAACAGCTTAACACAGCCAAAAGCTTTGGGAAAATTGTGAAATAAAGTGAAAATACACCGAAACAAATCCAGACTAACAAAAGTTAAACTTTTCAATATATTTTCAAACAACTGAGGAAACTCTAAGAAACAGTTGGAAAATGCGTATAGTTTTTATTCAAATTATCTATAATGGAATGAATGACCCGTTTAAGAAAATAGTAATTTTGCAACTGCAGAACAATTTATGTATTAGAGTCCATGTTGAAAGGTCAATTCCAATTTTCCCCTTAATGTTTTATTCTCCTATATTTTATCTCCAACATTGTTTTCTGAATTAGCTGCATATGTAAATATAGTGTTTTGTGTTTTTTATTTTGTATACACTGAAAGAAACATTCATCTCGTCTCCTCCTTTTTAAATTGAAATACAAACAAGTTTGTGTGAGTGTTTTATTCGCTTGTAAATCCTACTGATACAATTCCGCACGGGATATGACAGTGAACAAATAACCGCTGTGACGTTGCTCAGTAGCGCTAATTCGGAAGGCCAACTTTTCTACGACTGCGGCACACGATTCTCACTTAATACGAATGCAACTGATGGTATAGGTTATGTTGGCTTTAACGACCGCTGTGTTGAACAATTACATCACCTCCACGTTAGATGGCCATGGCTTCTAATTCTTTGCCCAAAATGTTCAATGTCAAGGTTCCCTAGAAGCCAACATTGTTCTCAAGGAACTAAGAAACAATGAGGCAGTCCTATGACTCTTTCGACATGTAGTAGACGCTAGTGGACTTTATATATGTAGAGTTACATCACCATGAGCGAACTAGATCAGTAAAATAAGCCGATCTGAAAATTAGGCCTAAAAATCGCACACTCTCAGTAACGATGTTGGCAGGTTTTTCATCTTATCGTTCAGTCTACCAGTGAACTTAATTTTATGCCAACAGCCATGTAGAGTAGGTCTAGAGCCGGAAAGCTCACCGAGTTCAGGTATGTAGTTGTAGTTGCTCAGGAAAGTGTTTCTTCCAATTGCCAAGGATTCGCAGAGGAGCTGGAGGATTGTTTCTTCCTCCTCCTTGCCATTGCAACTCATTAAAATTTAGTCTAAATCAATGCAATTTGGCTTGCGGGTCTTCTTATCACTTATTGCCGCTACCATCCTTGATACATCCTTTCTTCCACAGGTGCAGATTAGGTCACCTGAAGAAAGAGTTTGGTGATATCGTGACGTCACGCACTGGATGGTAACAGCTCACACTCACACTCACACTGTCTGAGCAGTAGAAATATATGAGTTTAATAAAAAATGCCGATCTTATCACAGCTGTTGCGTTTACATCGTAAACTAGACTACTATTATTGAATATATAGTACTAGGATTCCAGACATATTTTCGCGGATTGGAAAAAGCAATGGCGCCAGCGAATTACTCGTATATTTGAGGGGACTACTTTGAAGGGCATAAAATAGAAATTGATGAATAAATAAGTATATTTTGAGATACATCAAGAATTCGTCTTATTTTTTGAACAGGCCTCGTACATGAGTGTGCTCTACAATATATCACTAAATCGCTTAAGATATTATAAGCAAAGTTGCCTACGAATTACAACATATGTGAATTAAATGCTAAAATTACTAGTTGGGAAGAAGTGCCATCGCTTTCACTTCTTTGCGGTGGGAAATTTTGGCGAAAACTCCCTAGAAATTGTTTTCAGTGTTTTTTAATACAGTCTATATTTCCACATATTCGATAATCAGGCACTATAACTCCTCTAAGTTGTGTACATGTAGAGATTTGTGCATAATAATTTTTTCGGCTTTGCCCTTTAACTAACAACCAAAGATGCAGAGAGACAGACGGACAGACAGACGGACGGACGGACATGCTCTTATGCGATTTGTATTGTTCAGTATTGTTGTGCATTCACATGGAAAATTTTTGTTGCATTTACAATTTGCTACATATTGTTTATTTGTAGGTTGAAATGTATGTATGTTTGTCTTACTTCATGTTGAGATACATTCGGAGCAGAATCTCGTTGTGTCTTCCTGCAAACGAAAACGAGTACTTGACTTGCCAGTAAGAAGATAGACAGACAGACAGACAGACAGACAGACAGACCTATTTGCAATATCAACGAATATATACAGCAGACATGTTGGTTGAAGTTTGTGTTTTTTTTTTGTTGGTTTCTTTTCTTTTTGGTTTTTGTTAACTCGACATGATGTTTGTTATAGTTGTAACTACTGTTGATGATGTTTCATTGCTGTAGCAGCATTAGCAACAACAAAAATTATATTGTATATTTATTGGTAACAATGATATCTCTGCATAATTTGTTAAACTCAATAAAGTCAACCTTCTTTTTCTTTCAAAACAGTTCTTTCCATGATTCAGATACTGGTAGTATTTGGCATCTGAATACAAAATCATTGGAAATGTGCTGAAAATTTGCATATAAATACAAATCATATATTAAATTTACAACACAAGCATCAAGTTAAGACTAAAATGTCTGTGTTTTGGTTTTTCATTTCGGATCCGATGATTTAACAAGAGCCTCTTAATTGTTGATCAGGCATAACGAAGGCATATTGGTTTTGACTTAGTGTTTTTTGAGTAGCGCCGGAATGACTGACGAAATCATAACCACTGGCTGATTTCTGTTTTGTGACTGGCTGCCTGCCCCAATCCTTGTTTCTTGATTTTCAATTTTCCTAGAGAATAACTTTGGGCCAGCCATGGCAACATTGTTCATAATCATCTGTTATTTATAGAGTTTTGAATATATTGCAAAATTAATCGTATCTGCAACTCAAACTTAATGAATTTCAAACAAACTTTTGTTATTCAAGTGCACGAAATTCAATAGATAATAAGATTATGTTGGTAGAACATTTGATAAAGTTAAATTTTCATTAAATAGCAGTTGAAATTGAATAAGTTATTGTTGAGATGGTTTACAAATAAGTAACTACTTGGGATAAGGTTAAAGTTCATGTCTTTGCTTAATGCTGGGAAATCGTTTGTTGCAATCGGATTATAAGTTGTTATTAAAATAAACTCAACTGCCTCATTAACTCACAAATGTGAAAGCACCCATTTCAATATACATATTTTAAAGAAGTACTAATTGGACTATGAATTTTATTGTTTGTTATTAATGTTTTTCCAACGGATGTGCATAATTGAGTTTGACGTGCTGGATGCTGGATGCAGGGTGCTGGGCGCTCTCACAAACATTAATAAATACTAAAAGCAAATGAGAAGGTGTGCCCATGCAATAACATATTTTACTGCAGTCAAGCAAACGATTTGAGAGAAATTTAGAAACAAAGCTGTAATCCCCATATCGCCACAGTGTGCAGATTTTTGTCGCATTTCATATGTCGATAGTGTGAACGCTCACAATTTTTTTTAAATGCAACAATCTGTGCCGCAATTGTGTTCATTGCATGCAACCAAAAAGAAGCTTATGGCGCCTATTAAATAATATTCATTACGGCGACATTTTAACATACACCTTTTGTAACTAATATGCGCGTTAACGCTCTGCCTGAATTCAAGTAAGCAAAAATCTGCAAACTCAGAGCACATTTCATATCTTTTATAAGAAAAAACCTTAAGAGGCTTCACCAAAGTTCCCTTGAACAATGCCAAGCGATCAAATTATAAGATTTATGTAGAT
Organism: Epicampocera succincta; assembly: GCA_932526305.1. Taxonomy (NCBI): domain Eukaryota; kingdom Metazoa; phylum Arthropoda; class Insecta; order Diptera; family Tachinidae; genus Epicampocera; species Epicampocera succincta. Next base: position 2,562,796 of record OW052037.1, on the reverse strand, counting down.
TTTTGTTGGCCACTAGTATGAAGATGGCAGTCGACAATCAGCGCCGATTCTTTGGGTGAAAAAACAACTTTTGAAATTGCAACAACGGGCGCAGATGAATTGGTTTTATTGAGTCTAATTGCAGCAAAAGTATATTTTTAAAGTCTTTTATTCAGATATGAGTACAATTATAAAGCATTAAATAGTGCAAAAGTAGTGTTTCCACACACACGCACACACACACACACACACACACACACACACACACACACACCTTTTCAGCAAATATTTGTTCAGCTTAAGGTTGTTGTTAACTAAATGGGAACTAAAAACTGCCAACAGAAGTACTATTTTCAAACACCTCCCTCAAAATATGATTAAATTAAACCTTTGTTTTTAATCGCTCAAAATCTTTAAACTACTTGATTACTTCATTAATGCTGAATATAAGAAAGGACCTTCAGCCGCTTCGGCATATAATACAAGAAATCTTGTTATAATTAAAATTTATTACCTCCCTTCAGCTGGAATATCTGAAGTGGTATTTTTTTTTTTTTTTTTTTTTTTGCAAAATTGAATTGTGTTCAAGTTTATAATTCAGACACCAGAAAAACTCAGATGTGATTTCTGTTGCACGTTCGTTTGTAAATTACTTTCGAAAAAGCATAAATATTTTTTATTTTGGTTGTGATACTGGGAATAAATGTTGTCATAACTCTTCGTTAGTTTCATGTTTCGTTTATTTTTGCACAGTTTTCAAATGGGAATTATTGCGCGGCAAAATGAGGAATAAGGAGAGAAAAAGGGGTATAACGAGACATCACCCCATAAAAATGTCAATAGTTAAATGGATGCCACAAAAAGCATTACATTAAAATGTGCAACTTGCTGCACTTTTTCTTCCACTTTTTCTTTCATTTTTTTCATCTTCTCGAGAAGATGGTTTTCTTTCTTTGGTTTTTAATAAAACCGCCAACCGTGTAAAGGCCATTAAAAAACCATAAGAGCAGGGTTTTAGTGTTTATAAGAGCAGCAGATTACAGAACGAGGGTGGATCAAAGAACTCAATGAAACTTAATTAAACAAGTTTTGAGCGGCTCAATAATTTGCATAACAAATGATGATGTTGACTAGAAACGCCGGAGATGGGTTAACAGAAATAAAAACTTGCACAACTCTATAAAAAAGCAAAAGAAAAATAATTAAGCCCAATGTAAAACTATCAGCAGTTTTAAGCAAATTTTGCTAACACTGCGAGGAATCTATCAAATCCGAATTCTGAGCGTGCAACACACTACAAAAAGAGGGGGGGGGGGGGGGTGAGGTTTATCCGCTATTTAGCTATCGATAATTATAGTTTGGCAGCTGAGAGTGTCGACATTTGTCGAAATTGTCATTCCTGATCTTCGTCGTCTTTAAGCACGTTTTACACATTGGCGGAATTATCGATCCTTGTTTCTTTCGAAAAGAGCAAGGAACTGCCATTACGGTAAAGGGCGAGCACCATCGAACTATGCTGACTGAATATTTGATTCGAAAGCGTTTAATTTTAGAAAGATTTTTAAGATAAGGCAACAGTTTTTAATTACTTTGTTTTAACTACAAAAATATATAGTCTATGACAGGGTCTTAACCTGTAATCTCAGGGCCATTGATGGGCCGCTCTATTGCAAAAAATGATAAACGAACTTGTTTGTCTGCCACAAATCAAATAATATGGCTAATACTAACAATAGCAAGGTTAACTGTGAGAAAGCATGGTTGTATAGTGCAATTACATGGTTGGAGGTGACCATGGTGGTGACTATGTTGACATCAAAACAATAATAAAATGATCTGGCTTTTATTATATATGATTCGGTGGACCGTAACAATATTATGACCAATCTTGATTATAATATTAATTCATAACTTTTTTTAAACTTGAGATTTTTTTGTTTGTATTTGAAAAAAAAACAGTCAATTTAATTTAGTTTAATATTTCTTTAAATTTTGCAAATATTTTGTAAAAATTCTCACACTACCCTCGTTTAATGCACTTCCCCTGGCTGTAGTTAAAAGTTGCCATTATAGTTTTTTTTTTCCACCAACGTGTTCAAATAGCCTCCTGCTGTTAACAAAATTATACAAAGAATATAAACTTCCTTCTCGTTTTGCATTTACACTTAAAGCTTTAAAATTTAACAGGCCGTATTCTCAAATAAAAGCTTCTGCAACTGCTTACCCAGGCATATTTATAGCTTCACAAAATAGTTAATGACAATTAAACACAAGATCATATTTTACCACAAGAAATGTATGAAAAAGAGCAACGTTAAGAGGAACAAGAACGTTGCAACTTTAGAAATCTCGATGGGGTTCCCGGCCAACACGACGTGTGAGAAGGAGTGAGTCAACTTAATGAAGACGACGCCAGCAGAACTTACCTATATCGAATCCATGTATATGTGTAGATTGATACAGCACTACGCTTATAAGGGTTAAAAGCTGATAGGAAAGGCACTGGCGGGAGAACATATTGCAGGTGGTAGTTAAGGTGAGTCGTTGTATTGATGTTGATGATAAAGATTTTGTTTTAGCCATAATCGTAAAATGTTTGTTTCTTTGTTTGTTGTATTGGCAGGCAGTGGTTTTTCTTGTCTCCAGAAGATTTTCTTTTACTAATAGCAGGAGATCTAAAAAGATATTAAGAAGAGATAAAGCAAAAATTTAGTTGAAGTATTAAAAAAATTAATTTTAAAAGTATTTTAATTAATGCAAAACAATTAGTGGGAAATTTGTTTTTCCTCTGACAAGGAACCACATAACAGTGGATGGTGGCTAATTTGTTTTGGTTTGTTTATTTTTTTCTTCTGTTTATGTTTCTTAAGAAACTTGATAACAAACATATTTGTTAAGCAACAGAAGCAGTTTGTTAACGTCTGGCTCCCGGGGTGTTACGACTCAACTTTATAGTGATTAAATTGTAAAAACATTTCAACAAAATTGAAAAGAACATAAATAGATAATTGCAATTAATGAGAGTTCGTTTCGAAACGTGAAATAATAATTTGAGATCGAATAAAAGATTAAGACAAGTGCCTCGTAAAGCTGGAAATTGGAAATACGGTTTTAATTGCTTTCTTAAAAAAGCCTTTTATTCATTGAAAGACATGTTTTCTCATGTGTGTTTTTGTTAATTCGGGAATGAAAAATTCGTACCGAAGTGCAGTGTAGTTTTAGTGAATACAACCCTGGACACTCTATATTGACATCCCAATTGCAGGCGATTGTGGATTTTCACTTTTTCTTGAGTACCAGCGAATAATTATATAATAATTCACCAGCGAAAGTGACCCTGGAACTTGATATACTAAATTTATTGTATGTCCGAATACTCTTTATTCAAACCTCGTAAAAATGGTATTGTATTGAACCTTTTGACCTGTGAATTGCTTCGCTGCTGCGTTACGACAAATAAAGGCTTTAAAAAAGTCTTTCAGATGACACAGTCTTGGGCAGTGCATTCTGTAGGGGCCCTAAACTTCAAGAGGGTTTTAATTTTAATACCGGTCTGCACAGGTAAAAGGGAAGTTCTTTCGAACAGTTTTCTACAATCTTTCTTTCGCTCCAATTTCACTCAACTAGTCTTTGATGATCACTTAAATCTTAAAATTGTAGTTTTTTCATACAACGCAAGTAATACACCGATACATCGATGGACATCGTACTATTCAAGACACCGATATTCATGCGATGTGTCGTATTCAAACCAACGATGTTTACGATGTCTAATTCTATTGCTATGCCTTGCAGAAACGAATGGTCCATATGTGTTAAAAAAAAGGATAATACTGAGAAAGTTGCTGTCAATGGTGAAAAGTGGAAATTGTTGTTCGAGCGGCTTCAAGGCCGAAATCACATTTAATCATTAAGGTCATAACAGTTTCTGCAAAATAAATCTCATCTCGTTGATATTATTTGTTTCCTTATGATTTGAACTTGTGTAAAACTTATTTTTTTACGATTTTGTCTAATCTTTATTTATAAGACTTTGGCTAAAATCTTGTCACCGAATTTTTCTAAGAAAAACGAATATGTATTTAATTGACAGCTGCTTTGTGATTAGAATCACAGTGATTTAATGCACAGCTACAATATTCACGCCGGACAGACAGTTGCAAATTAAAGCATTAAAACACAGTGATCCAATTTATAGTGCTCCTGCATTTAAAATAACCACTTTTCAATTTGCTAGTGAAAATTTTGTAGAAAAAATAAACAAAATCATTGTTAACTATTTCGTGTGGAAATCTCGCAACTGAAAACCAATTTGCTCAAAAATTTAAAGGAAATATGAAACACATGCAATGTCACACACTGACAGCTGTCAAAATAGTTAACTATTTTTTTCTGCTTAGCCAACAGACAGTTTTCGATATTATTTTCCTAACAGCCTAAAGAACTGAAAACAACAAGAAAGATACGCACAAAAATTGCAGAGCAAAAAACAGACAAATAGAAAAGAAATTCAACAACATTCTTCACTCACTCTCAAATTCTGGGCAAATATGTTTGTTAAAATACAAGACACGAAACCTAAAGTGAGTTTCCTCTGCAGGCGCCCTGCCCTCTCTCTCTTGACATTCGTTGATATGAAAAATGAAAGAACAAAATCCCTAAATAAAATACTACTAGATAAAAAATAATGTTCATAACGTACAATTTCATTAATTCATTAAAATGTCAAAGTGATATGGAATGTCATGTTTATTCAATTTGGAAGACAAACAATTGACACGTTTTGCATGAAATATTTCTAAAGCTTTCATTTTTAACAATAAATATGTATATGTATGCACATTAGGGCGTAACTTAGTTCTTGACGTCGTTCGGTTTTACGCATTCCCGCTAACAAGTTTCGAAATGACCTGAAAAGCCACCAAAAACAACATTTACTTTGATATAATGTTGCACTGTGTTACTAAAACGTGCCAGTAAGACGCATAATCAGCTGTGGCTCCACGATTGAATGATATAATGCCAGCAACAACAAATTAAATTTAGGATAACCTCCTCCACAGTCGAAGAATGTTATTTTTTAGATTAAATAAAATTAGCAGCAACAATGTTTAAACTTAAATTCCAACTTTAAACGCTCTAATAATAAAAAGCTTTCGTACGAAAGAGCTTTCATATACTTATGAATGTCCATCTAAAAAAGGTGATTTCCCTTCTACTCAAAGTTGCAAAAAAAAATTGCAGAAAAAGTCTCGGTATTTATAGGATGCGTGCAAGTGATTTTTAAAATTATCTTGATAATCTATTCGACGTTGCTTATGCTGAGGCCCTTGTAATTATGAAAATAGTAGAGGTAAAGCTGCTAAGAGAGACGGTTAGACCGGGTTGCTTAGCTGGTATAGACAAAAATTTGTCAGCCAAAGAAGAAGAAAGATCCAGAAAAAGCTAATTGGACGAAGAAACAAAAAAAATTGAGGCAAAAATAATTATCGACAGTTGCATCGACTTCTACATCAAATGTTGAACACAGGCAACTTTCAGACGAGGACGAAATATTTAATTCTGATACGGAAGATCCACAGTATTATTGTACCACGAGTACGAAATCCTGCCGAGGACAAGCGTAAGTTCGCAGCGTGCCAGTCCAAAAAGAGGAAGAAAAGATCTGGCAACACCTAAGAGGTAGTCGCAGTTTTAGACAGCTAAATTATTCAGCTTATCCTAGAGCCACTGGACCTGAGATGCAATGAATGTCTGATAAATAAATCCTTAATTCAACGAATTCGGGCACAAATGAGACTGCAGAAAAAGTGCATTAAAAAGAAGAAAATTAAAATATTCTTAATAAAACAAGTTCTGTCATTTACTACATTTCGCAAAATTTCTTGACTTACTCGGCACGGGTGGCAATCTTGGTAGAACAGTAAAAAAAAGTACAAAGAAAGCGTTTGGAAATTCCGAAAAAAAATCTGTTTGCCTTATAAGGGACACTCTAACGTGGATATACATTTGTTTTCTTCGAAAGCAAAACAAAAAAAATAAAGCAAATTGTGAAAAGTTCATGGAATATTTTAAGAATAAATGGCATTTCACTTAAAGCTGAATGAATAAATAACTAAGAAATCATCAAAGTGTCAAAGTTGAAGGTAAAACTAAAACAAACAATCCATGGAAAGTGAAAATATAAGTTTTTCTTGATTAGCGAAGGAAATATCTGCTATAAGTGATACTTGATAAGGCTTTAGATGACAAAAAAAAATTAGCCAAATTTGTAATTAACTGTAATTTGAGGATCAATTTGCCAGCAATAAGTAATTCAGCAAACTTGCTTGTTTATTCAGCTGGCAGGCATTTTAATTTTAACAAACTAAAGGTTAGATCGAGTTTGAGGTCCGCAATGTTGTTTTCTTTATAAAACACAATCCGGGGAAGAAAGAGAAAAGGAATTTTTCTAAGAACCAACACTAGGAAAAAGAAACCTTTAATTACCTTTTACAAATTCAGTCAATCAAAATAGAAATTAAACTTATGTAGGCGCTTTGCGAGGTAGTTTTCCCTAGATTACAGTGGATTTAAAGGAAACTCAGCTAATTTTCAAACGTAAAACTAGAAATAATAACAAACAAAAATCTTAGAAAAGCGGAGCTACTTCGTGAGGCTTCAATTTTAAACTACTCGAATGGAAATAAGTCTATCAATCAGGATTATTACTCCGTCCATGAAGCTTTAAAGGAAATAAGGCCTTAATTATGCATTAAAAAATTAAAATACCTTTAAAGTATGAACAAAATAAAGATGTTTTTATCCACAAACACCGGTTTGTGGTTTCCAGTGAGTATTTTCAAATATTTAAGGACAGTAACATTTAACAAAATGACTTGTGTAAATTGTTCTTTACGTTTGCCGGGTATACAAACAAATGCTTAGGAGGTGCCCTCCCCTTTAAATGGGTGGAGAAAAGCATTGTATACACAAGAACATACAGCATAATTACAATTAAGCTTTTGTCTTGAAGTTTTTCCTTTTTTTGTACTTCTACACCTATTTAGCACTTAATCATTTAGCCAGTGAGGAAAAGCAAGGAGCGAGTGGCACAAGTTGGATCAACTATTTCCTTTACACATCTTTTTATGATTTCCACATGGAATTACTTTTGAAATGCAAGTAATTTGAAAATACAGGGAACAATTTTGAAATGTTTTCAAACAAACTTAGAAATCTTAGCGTAGCTGCTAATTGTTCTCTAACCTGATAAAGAAACTTTATTTGTCTTTGTGATACTCTCAATAACTGAATTGCCGTCTACCTAAATATGTAATTTATTTCATTTAAACAAAATCCCATAAATCGTGCAAACTTTTCCTTTGTCACGTTGGTGTTTAAAGCGTTTGAAACACTTGTTCAATTTCAGGTTCCTCATATCGTCATCATATTAGATAATGTATGTGTGTTTGTTCTATACATATTAAATTTCCTAGTACATCGTTTTATTTTAATACACTTAGTTTTTTTTTTGTTTGCTTTATTTTCATTTTTTAATGATGGAAGTGAAAAAATAGGTTAAATTAATAATGACGCCCTGACTGTTCGAATGTAAGTAAATGTGAGGAGGTGCTGCAGCTACCAGACTTTCTGCCACACACAACAATTACTAAGCAATACAGAAGAAATTGTCTTTGGTTAGCTGGCGGATTGAAACCCAACGCCTTTTCAGCCAACACCACATATACTGCGCAAACATTGAATGGCAGGGTAAGGAAATACGAACGTTGAATAGAACATATTAAGAAAGATGTGTGTTCGTGTGTGTGTGTGTGTGAAAGGTATTTGTGTACGTGTGAAAGTGTATAATATTCACTGTCTTGGGCTCCCAACATGCCAACGGCACTTGTACACTTTATATATTATTTCATTTGAGCAAAAATGCTTTTTTTTTTCTTTTGCTTATTTTACCCACGAGTTCTTTAAAGTAGAAATGTATAGCAAAAAAAATGAAAAAGTTAAAGCTAAAACACTAAAGCCGCCACCTTTTTATAGCTTTGGAGTATGAAAAATGGATGAGGAAAGCCTGCAAGAATGGAACAGAAAAGAACCCATAGCACTACATTTAACAAGATGTATGAAATGTGCATACACGACTTTGTGGCAACAATACGAGTACGTACAAACCTGGTTACTGCCTCCCCTGCTTCGTTTTCGCTTTGCTGCTAAATACCACAAAATCATAATGCAAAGGCCGTGCTTCAGCTGTGTACGAGTACTTTAATAAAGGCATGAAATGCCTTTGAAAAGTCTATATGGCTTTGGTTTGCTGGCAGGCCAGGGATAGTAAAGAATGTTATTAGTTTTGGGATTTTATATCATATCTTTGACCAGCTAAAGGTTTGCCTGCCACAGCACGGCAAGCGTAAGCCTCTTGGCTTATATTTGTTTTAAGACAATTTTTGTTATCTATTAGAGAGACTTGAAATGAAAAATGAACATCATTTCAGACAGTTCCAATTCTTTCGTTCAAGAAATGCCCTACATCAAATATACAGATGTACTATATAAATGAGATCATAAATATTTAAAGAAAATTTTTGGATAATAAAATTGCAATTTGGGTCATACAAATTTCATTGAATTACAATTTTATTTATTAGTTTATAACTCGAAGTGTAAGTTTAAAAGTTATAACTGAACAGAATAGGCGGAGTAACGATGGCCCTATGCCCTTGATGGTGTTAATAGCCTCTTACCATCCATGACTTCACATAGAAAGTAACAGCGCGGCTGGTATGAAATCAGTCAAAAGGAGCGGAATAGCAACAACGTTCTTCGAGCAAATCACTCAACCAGTGATAGGGAGAAGCAAAACTCTCGAATGGTGTTATTTGCAAGCCTGGTCGTACTGAAAAATAATTACGATGACGCGACGAACTGCTTTGCGACAAACATCATTATGAAATACAAATTCATTGGCAAACACCATTTTTATTTGACGCACTAAAAAGCGATGACCGGTTTTTAAAAAATTTTATTCAGCTGAGAGAAATTTTTCTTTACAAAATGGAGAAAATTGCATTCAGCCAACGCCACATTTATTCAGCTGAGCAGAAACCTCTAAAGAATTACCCATTAAATATCCGTGTCTAATGTCTCCATAAGACCACAAATTTATCACCTCAGTAGTAGTACTAGTGATGGCTCAATTACAGCATTGTAAATAGGAAATTCAGCAAAATATATCCAGAGAACGAATTAAAGTCAGCCAAAGGCCAACAAACACCAATTCAGCGTTAAAAAAGTATTTTTATTTTTCTCGAAAATCTTAGCGCAACATCCCAGTCGCTTATTGCCTTCCCTCAAAAATCTATAGTTTTGTTTTTTCTCACTACAACTCACTGGCTCGGGGAAAAGATTCGTAAAATTTTTCTCTCAGTTTCGGTTTTCTTGTTATTTGTAGTTTTTAATCACACTACGGGGTTTCCGTAGCACGTCCTGTGTGTGTGTGTGTGCGTGCGCAGTTGCTGCCTGAACAGTGTTTTATGTCTACTCAATTTTCATCTCTGGCTCTGTGGCAGCTTAAAGGTGTAACGTGTCTCGTGTTTTCAGGCTACAGTTTTTCCATTTATATTTGCCACTTCTTGATAGATGTTGACCAGGTTTCTCCTCAACCAGCTGTGCCGTATTTGCGATGGTTAATAGATATTTGTTAATAAAAACGAAATGGGCAAGAACTAAAATCTTCATTCATAAATTTTCTCGTAGCGGTTTATTTTCTAACGGTTTGTTGTGGAGCAAACAATGCAGAATAAAATAATTGTTGGAAAATGACTGCAAACAAGAACTCCTCTTTTTGCCGCAAAGTTGCTGCAAAACCCACCTATTTCTTTCTTTCTCTTTTTCGATGGACATTCATAAATATTCACTGCGAATAAAATAAATAAATAAATAACAAATTTAATTGATCAATTATGTTGTAGCCGCAGATAATCTTCTTCTTTTAAATTTAATGAAAGCTCAGCAATTTAAACAACCATTAATTCCTAAAACAAAATTTCACATGACAATCATGTTGAAGTCCAAAAGCAAATAAGAAAAAACAAAAACACGAAAAAAAAACTTACTTTTAAAAAGATGACAAGTGAATTAATAAATGACAATTGTTCGTAAGTGGAACATAAAAGATTGTACAATGAACGATTTAAATTCAGCAATTGTCTCACATTGAATAATGAAAGCAAAAGACCGATAAATAAACTGAAGTTGGACGCATCTGGGCAAATATGCAGCACAAGAGTGATCAATTTGAACTCTAAAGTAATAATAACAAAAAAACAACAACAACTACAACATTTTGAATAATTTTAAAACGAAGTTGAAGGCAAACATGAATAGTTTTGTCCATCCATTTGAAATCATATAATTTTGTCATTAAAGGAACATAAAAAGTATCGTAATAAGCAGGAAATTTGTGTTGTGAATGACTGAACAACAAAATTTACAATTTACTGGAACGAAACGAAAAATTAAGTAACTGATAATTAAAGGGTATTTGAAAAGAAAAGAAAACTGTATTCAGCTGAGAAGAAGGACTTTTTTGCCTAAATTTGATTATTTCTTTTTGCTAAAAATTTTACTCAGCCTGATTTACTCTAATTTATGTAGTCGAAAAAATTCATTCAGCAGAGGCTACAAAATTTATGTGTAGGAATAAGAATTTAAAATTTACCCCGCCCAGAGGGAAATGTTTAACGGGTATTAAGAACTAAGCAAATAAGCATTTAATTCCGCAGATCAAATTTTGTTGGGTGTTCAGAACAACACGATTTCAATATAATTCTGGTAGTTTAGCAAAATGGCTAAAAAAAACGTCCTTCCTTTTTAGGAAAAATTCTTGGCAAATCTGACTTCAGAGTGTTAAATGTAACTGAAACTATTACTAAAATAAAATTGTATATGTACTGCTGTTATAAGTTCTAAAATGATACAAGAAAAAAATAAACAGGAAACGAATATTCTGAACTGAACTCAGCAACATTTGCTTCCATTTAGAAGAGAAATTCTGTATAAAAATAATTCTCTTTCATTTAGTGAACTACAAACAAACTTTATTTAGCTGGATTGTTAAGTTATCAACTCAATCGTTGGTAAAATATAATTTATTTTATTAGTATATTATTTATTTTTATTCAGCTTTAAAAACTTGTAGGCAGCAAATGAAAAATTAGACTGTTAAGACCAGTGGAAACTATTGCTAAAATAATAACATAATTTTTGTTGCAAATTCTGAACAAATTTTAAAAAGTGGCTGCATTTAGTTCTATTCAGCTAAAGTAATCTTTGTTTAGCAAAGAAAAATGTGACCGGTTCTTTCTTTTAATTCTTAGCTGAATAGTAAAACTCTCAGTTGAATTGCTGGCAAAATATATTTTATGGCTCTTTTTTTACTATTTTATGCAAGAAGCAAATTAAAACTAGATATTTTTAAAATACAAGCTGTACTTATTACCAACACAAACGTATTGTTTTAAGTTATAAATTCTATTTCACTCATTAAATTAAGTATTAAATAAGTTTTTCTTTAAGTTACTGGGTTACGAAAGTGAATTCGTGTCTGCTGAATTGCATTTTGGCAAAACACATTTGTAAGCACTTTATTAAAATTTCACTTACTTAATGCTATTCAGCTTTAAACATTTTATTCAGCACACAGTTTTGATTTATTTCCATAACTGTGTGCAAAAAAATTCAATTATATAATTTTCATTTTCTCAGTTGTACCCAGCATACAAAAAAAATTTATTCAGCTGAATTATTTTTTTAAATTAATGTTTTCTACTCAATTTTTGTTTTCTTTTTTGCGATTAGTTAAACCTTCGAAGCACCCCAAATCATAGAAACTTCAATAATTGTCTATGGCCTTGTGCTGTTTGTGTTAAGCTGAATTTATCCTCTTCCAGCTGAATGAATGTGTTTGGCTGGTTCATGAATATGTTGTGTGTTGTTTAAAAATTTTCGCTGTCTTAATGAACCTTCTGTCAAGAAAGTTAACAGAAGAAAACATTGTATAGCACAGCTCAGCTTTAGTTTATAATGTTAAGCTTTAAAGCATTCTCGTTAAACCAAAAAAACAAAGTCTGCAAGTTCTAACAAAGCTGAAACCAAAAACAAATACGCTTTTCCAAGTTTCTTTTAGCCTTTCAAAAACTGTATCATATTTCCGCTTAAAAGAAAAGCAGACTTTTGACGCCGGTTTTCATAGACATTTTTTTGCCGTTCCCACACAAACTTTTATCTCAATTTCGCCGAAACTCCCTGCAATACATTCGTTCATTTATCTTGCGGTAGAAACTAAAATTTGCAACTTTTTTCTTATATTAGTATTTTACTTGATGGTTTCTGATTTGTCTGCTTCTGTGAAAAAGGTTTTGCTTTTTTTTTTACTGAAGTTTCTTAATTTTGTTTTCTAGAAATTTAAAAGCGACAGAGTTTTTGCGAAGTTTAATTGTGTTGTTGACAACATCGAGTAGATCTCTGAGATAAGTCAGCTTTTTTGGCGTGCCTTTATCAGAGGAAGGAAACTTCTCAGGGAAGTTGTTGCTTTTATTGCCTAAATTTTCATTATTACTTCTTATTTTTGGGAGTTTTTCCTTCCCTCGCGACGTAAAATCAGCTTTTTTAACCACTTTTTTCAAAAGATCTAACTTAAGCTTTATGGAAATTGTCCAACAAGCACTTTTTTGAGAGCTAAATTTTGCAAAAAGATTTCTTCTGAGAAGTTATTTATATATAAAAAAATATATTTAAGGCACTTTTCCTCTTACAGAGATACCTTTTTTAAAGAATATTTCTTAAAGTTAGATTTTTAAAGATACTTAAAGTTAGATTTTTAAAGATACTTTTTTTAATTATTTTCCTAATATTTTGTCATACAGGAAATTTTTTCATAGCGGAACTTTGCTAAAGGTTACTTGGTTTAAGACGTAATTTCCCCAAAAGGTTCTTTAGAAGGTATTTTTTTTAAAGTAATTTTTTTAAACGTCCATTATGAAATGGTGCTTATTTTTAAATTACCTTTTTTAGAAAAAGTGTTAAAGGATAATGTTTTCAAAAGGTCTTTTTACAGAAATTCTTTTAAAAGTTACTCCGATACTTTTTTAAAGTGTTCCTTTTCAAAAGGTACTTTCTTTTAACGCAGTTCTCTGTAAAGATACCTTTTTTTGAAGTAACTTTGTTTCAAAATACTTTTTTAGAGGTACTTTTTTATGTGCACTCCTTTTGAAGGTACTTTATAATATGTACCTTTTCTAAGCTATCATTTTGAAGGTACTTTTATAAAAGGTACTTTCTTAAAATGTACTATTTCAAAAAATAACTTTCAGAAAGGAATTTTTTAAAAACTACGTTTTTATATGGCCCTTTTTCCCGAGGCACATTTTAAAATGCCACTTTTCGGCGAAAAGATTATTTTAATAATTTCTGTGTGTTACAAACATTTTTATAAGGATTTTGTTTTACCCGATACTTTTGTGTCGAAAGAAAGTTCCTTTATTATGTGATATTTTTAAGTTATTTCTTAAAAACGTTCTCAGTAAAAAGTTGTTTTTTTAATAGGCAGATACTCAAACGTATCATATTTCAAAAACTCTGTTTTCGAAATTATTTTTTTTAAACTATAGTTTTTAGTAGTCACCAACACCAACATTACCATGACTAGCGAGCCCTGCAGGCAAATTATTGGCGCTGCCTTCATTGCTTATGGCATTGTGAAACTAGTCGGAGGCGATATTGTTGCTCCAGTGGAACGGTGCAATATGCCAGACAGCGCGTAAAACTATCACTTTGCACTATCTCTGATCTGAAGGTCGCCTGTGCGATTTTCCCTGCCCTGGTACTTGGGTATATGCTACAACTCTGGGTTATAAACTAGCAACAACGGACATTTGAACCCAACATTCGATGCACTACTGAGGAAGAACATCGGTTATGCTCGAAAAAGTGTTTCATAATCGGATTTCATAAACCGCCGTCGTGGAAGCAATAAGCCGCAAATTACTTTTAAACATTAAGGGCCATGGAATTTTTCAGTTAAGAAAGCCAAAAAATTGTTAAATTTAAAAAGGTCCTCTGCCTTTTAAAACAATACAGGATATAAGAACAATAAAGTTATCAACTTCTTCAAAAAAAAAAAAAAATTAAATGTCAATGTAATTCGAAATCCAAAGTCAGAAATTAAAGTGAAAAAGAAAACCTTAAAAAATAACAATTTCAGTATTTAAATTTATTCAGACCGTCTTGAATCATATTAATTTTACTGGTTTTAAACTTTAATAATTGTTTTTGGTCGGAAGGAAGTTTTAATAACTTCTGCTTCTTGTTTAGAATTTCTCAACTTAATTTCGGCAAGGAAATTTCATTTAGGAATTTGTTTGAATTATGAAGAAAGAGCTCTTTTTCTTGCTTTGCTTTTACAATCAGTTGATATAAGTATAAGTTTATGATAATTTTCATAATTTCTATAACATTTATGCCTTTAATGATGCCGCTTAACTATTTATTTTTCAAAATTGTCTAGGCGACACCTTTTTCAAACGAAAGTATCGCTGTCTGTGAAACCAATTGTCGTGAAACAACTTGAAGAATTTAATAGGCCTATTAAATTTGTGCGTTAAATTTATTAAATTGCTTATCATACACATACATACATACATATTTAGATAGTTTTTGAAAAGAAAAAAGAAAAACATGAATTTGAATGGCAGGAATTAATTAAAAAGAAAATAATTTGTGTTGAAAGCAATTTAATAAAATTTCTATATAATACATACATATTTTTTAAGGTTAAATTCTATACTAATTACTATTAATAACATGATTTCTTTCGTATTTCGTATATGAAAAAAAGAAGTAGGAAAACTACTCTACAAACAGCAAATGAAGTGTGGTGACACCTGTATGTTCATGGGGGGCGCCTAAAGCCGCATACGAAAATTGACAGAAAAAACAAACCGACAAACAACAACCTCTCAACATTTTTTTTTTCAGAAAAAAAGGTTTCGTTTCTTTTTTCTTGTTTTTTGTTTTTCTTTTTTCAAAGCGTGTACGTGCCAACCGCTTGCTGTTGGGTGTTCGGTCTTAAAACATGTAGAGCTGTCGCCGCTAATAACAATTATTAGCTTTTTTTCTTTTTAAAATAATATTAAGTGTGACACTTTTTCCTTAGGAAACTGGACGTGCCGAGGATATTAAAGTTTAATCAAACGGAACTAATTGTGAACAATATATTCTTCATGAAATTCACATGAGAGCAGAGCAAATGAAATGTGGCCAGACTTCAGGGTTTGACTTGAATTCATATTTATCGGATGAGTGTGAACATCATTGCAGGAGGGTGTTCTGAAAGGTATAGGGATTAGGGGGAGCTCTCAGCCGTCTTTTGTTCAAGAACTGTGACGGGGCCAAATATTATTGAAGTCAGCGAACAAGGTCAAGTATAATGTATGAAATAAATTGTTTAATCATATAGAAAAGGTAAGTTGAACTTGACGTGTATGAATTATGAGAGACTGTTTGACAAATGGTGAAAAGTCAACACTGTTTTTTCAAGAGCTTGAGAACTTGACAGAAATAGTAACACCAGACAGAAATATTATTAGAATGAAAATTGCGTTTTCCAGTTACATGATCTATTCGTTAATTTCAATTTTTTACTACTTTTCCAATAACTCTGGCCTTATGGCGTCAATAGTGGCTTGAATATTGGCCTCCAACGCTTGAAAACTTGCTGGTTTGTCAACACAACCCTATAAAAATTTATACGGAGGCGTTAAATCGCACGAATGAGACGGGCAGTGAATAGCATCGCTTCTGGAAAGTGGCTCTATGAACTCTGCGAACCGATTTCTACAATTTGAAAGTATGTTTATGGCGTTAAAGGATTTATGATGACCTGCCAAACCAAGATATGTCACCATAGTTTGGCATTCTCAGCTGCCCAATCACAGTTATCGATAGTTCCCTTACAGCTGAAACACGCCCATTACAATAGAGTTGAAGCTGTTGGTTTTGTGAGTTTAATATTTTCCACAGCAAAAAAAAGGACTTATGATATTTTATAATGCCACCGAATCTACAATCTCTAGACTGTTGGTGGAACACTATCCATCGACAAAAACTTAAAACTTTTCTTTAAGTTCCAAAAATAATCAGGTAATCGCTCGGAAGAAAAAAAAAAGATAAAAGCAATTCTTTTGTTCAAATGGCTGTTGATTAACGAAACAAAAGTTACTATCTCCCTTGATAAAAAAAAAATTTTCTGGCTACAAAAGTGTTCGATGCCATTAATGAAACATGCCTAGACATGATCCAAATAAAACTCTTTAAGAAATGACAGGCATTTTTATTTTAAATACAACCAATTAAGATTCTACGGCAGGGGCGCCTTAAATTCGCTTCGGTTCTGCATATCCTTCTGGAAAAACTACCGACCACATTCAAAGCGTAATAACAGGATGCAGACAAAGGCACCAGGCCAGATTTGGCCCTTGTGCTGGCCGTTTTAAGTTGCTGCCGAAAAATTCAAATTCGTTATAACTTTTAATAACTTGTCTTTTGTTAAGCGGAGAGTCTCTTTTGAAAATTGAATGAAACTTCAAACGAATACCAGAATGTCACATGCCAAAACAAAGAAAACAATATAATTAAAAATTAAATTTCCTGTTTATGCCCCCAAACTGACAAAACATGATTTAAAGCTTCATCAATTTTTCTCCAAAAAAAGTTTGTTTATTTTAGTTTTTTTTTTTTAAAGAACAAGCCGAGACCTTCCTCTTACATTCGGTTAGGCCTCATTAGCTTTTTTAATTTTGTTACAATTTGTTATTTCGACAAAATGAATAAGGAAAAAGCTGGCTGGTTCGTTATTATAATTTTTCGCTTTCATGTGAAGAGGCTCTTCAGTCAACCTTTTGTTTGGGAATCAATCATATGCGGGATGGTTTTCTTTCATATTTCTCAGTCGTACGAATGTATTTGTTGCTTTTCTTATTTTTAATTAAATGAACTTATTGTTTTGTTTCCCATCTCCGCTCTATGCATTTTGAGTTTCTTGCTTCTTTCTTCATTTTCTCTCTTTTATTTTTTAAACGTCCGGGTCTTTTATGATGAGAAGTTTTTTGCTTCACTGCATTCGAAATATATAAAAAATTTTGTTTTCAGTTTCTTTCCATCAAAATGACTGACTTGACTTACAACGCAGTGGGTGAATGCCTGGCATGTTCTTTCAGAAAATACCTACATATTGTTTAGTTCGTTGTAAGTTGTTATGCCCCCTCTCGTTTTTTGAATGTTTCTGCTCAAGTAAACATTTAAGTGCTAATTTCCTTATTAATTTGCTATAACCCAAATGAAAGTCTCAACCAGAAAAAACATTGCCCACACCCAGAGTGTAATAAACTTTATGACAAAATGACAAATAATTATTCATTTATCTGAATCAATAAGCCGAGGAGCGTTAGAGATCGTTAATTGCTCGTAACTAATAGTTTTTAAATCAATATTGAGCAAAGATGTATCTAGTTCAGACTAAGTTTAAGTGAGCGATGTTTTACGCCAAACTGTAACTTTTCTGAAACTCTTCAAATGCAGTTTTCGAAGCGATGACCAACTCAGCTGTGTAGTCTGCCAGAGTCGTTGAGGTGCTCCACCATAATACCAGCTTATTTAACTTTTGAAAAAATACCCCATCAAATTCTTAATCGTTTAAAAAAGTCCATCAAATTCTTAATCGTTTTCATTACTTTTATTATATATGATGTGTTTCAGTTTCGAGGCCTCCTTATAAAGTGAACTTGTACGTTATCACTTTTGGGGACGAATGCGTGTCAGCGCTATTTCTTTCATTTCCAATTTATAGTTTCATTTCCGCTGCTTCCACACGAAGTGTTAGCACAAGCTCTCAACAATTCTTTTAAATCATTAACTTCCATTCAAATACACAAAAACAAACACCAACAATGAAATATGACTACGCCAAAGCTTTTTCCCCTTTCCCCCCTTAATATATGTATGGAAGAAGTGAAAAAAATCAGTTTAAAAAATATTATAAAATTATGCAAATGTTTCCATAATTTTTTTATTCTTTCGTTTTCATTGTTTGTGGAAATGCATGTTGAAGCGAAGAGCTCAAACTACAAAGATGAAAAAAGTGAATAGAGCTGTAGGGCCATGAATGCATTATGCAGTTAATTAGCGTTTTACTTTAAGGCACTTTCAAATAAAATTTTTACAATTACATACATATATATGTATGTATGTATATAAAAAGAAACCCAACCAAACGACCCCTGGTCGTCACTCTAATAAAGACTTTGATTTGATGGTTATTTCATTCAAAGTATGTACTTTACAGTTTATGGTTTTTTCCAATGTTGTTTGCCTTTTTGTGGGAATCGCAGGCACATACACACACATCTACTTTTGTTATATTTTTTAATGAAAGAGTTCTCTTTTCTGTTTACCCAGTGTGCCGAAGCAGCAGTGAACAATGATTTATTGCTACTCTACAGCTCATGTTGGCTCATTCGCACTCCTTGAGTCCTTTCCCACAGTTCGTCTTCTTCTTCACGTAATTATGTTAAGGCAATTAAAAACAAGAATAGAATAAATACACAGTGTATTATACAAAAAAAAAAAAAAAAACAGAAAGAAAAAATATGTTAAACGGAGTATTTTGAGCACAAAACCGTATTGAAGGGTTTGTCACTTTCGCATTTGTATGCGCCAGCAGATAAGGGCGTGTGAAAAGGGGTTAATTAGTATTCGGATTTTTAAAAGAAGTTGCTTGAGTTTGAAGGACATTTGCTAAGTGTGAAAAAGGTTTGTCCAATAAAAACAAATAATTTATTTTGCAAATTAACATAAATAATTCAAGCATAAATTAAAATTTCATTTTGTTCAAGGAAAAAGAATTTGTAACGAAAACTCTAAATCCGAACTGTTTTTAAATAAAAGTAATGAAAGGCGAAAAAAACACTGAATATATCAAACAAAATTAAAATTAAAGTCCTGTCCTATACCTGGATAGAAAAATGTGAAAAGCTTTAGCCATTAAGGAACAACTGCTGAAGTTGCGCAAGGAAAAAGGGGCAGATCTGCTGGTAGTAGAATTTTCTTCATTGATATCTTTTGCAGCAAACTTCAATCAATAAGTCCATAAAAATAGGCCGGCACCGAAATTGAAAGTGACTATCTGAGACTTTAAAACACTACAAATATTATTCTGCATTGATTTGCGATCAAAGAAAGGCCGGTGGAAGTGGCGACAAAACGGACGTTTACACTCTCTCCAGCCGGTCTAATAAAGTCAGAGGCAGAAAAATACATTTTTAATCAAGGTCCATCGATCATCTGTTTTTATATCCAGATTTCCCGGTTAATAGTTGCTGAGCTTAATTTCTGCAAAACTGTCTTTGTTGACCCTGCGGGAAGGAAGTCTGGGGAAAGTGAGTGCTGGACAGTATTTGTGAATAGATCAAAAATGGAAATAGGCAAGGCAGCGGGTGTCTATGAGTACAGAAAATCGAAATGCACATTTTTATCTTATCTTATGCTGGACTACCGGGTATTGTGACGTAAAAACAATAAAATTGGCGATCAATTAGCAAGACAGTCTGCACTAGAAGTATCAATGGTAGAGATTTCGGTGAGACAATCGAGAGTCTGCTACCACAGAAAACCGTATCTGAAAATATTAGGGACACTGGACATATGATCCACTTTAGACAAGGCCGGAATTGCAATACTGCTTAATATAGACAGGAGGACGTGAAAAATTGTAATAGGGGCTGAGCCAGAGGGCTTTTCTAAATATAGCAGCCCGACTGTGCCGGCTGGCACAGCACAATCTATTCCAAATATTGACGAACGTTGAAATTCGACATCGAGTGATAGATACACTCCCAGCTTTTGATAATTGTTTGAGCAGCATTTTCTGCGCGAAATAATTAAAATAGTTTTTGTTTTCTTTACCGTCCTGCCCAATTTTTTGCCGATAAAAATTACTATTTAATTTTAAGGGTTCAAGTGAATTATAACACGAATTACAATTCTCTAAACAAATAAATTCCTTGAGCGTATTTTAACCACAAAACTGATATTAATTAAAATTCCATAAAAAATGCTTAACATTTTAACATAAAATTTTAGTCAAGTGAACCTCATAAATAAAATTTTATTGTACAATTAAGCCGAAGAACACAAAAAGAAACGAAAACAGAATTTGACAAAAAAAAAATAAAATCGGTGTGTTTGCCACTAATGAACTCCAAATATAAATTTATTAGTTTTCCATAAAAAAAACAAATTGTTGGAAAAAAACACGAAAATCCAAAAAAAGAAACAAAAATTAACAAAAACTCTACAGGTGTCTGGTGTCTGTCATAAACGCAGACATTTTTCAACAAAGAAAATTTTTAATAATATAATAACGAACAAAATACAAAAACAAAAAAACCTTAAAAAGACTGAATTTAAACAAAGAATTTGTATATGCGCTGGCTTTTGGTGAAGAAGTCCAGAGGAGCTGATTTTGGCCAGAAACGTGTTTTATTATGAGCTGATGACTGTCGTTATTGCATTTTTAACGTGTCAAAATATTTGAAAAGAAATCTCGAAATTCATTACATATTTGTGATTGTGTTAGAGAATTTTACGATTTGTTGAAATAAATTTAAGCGGAATTGATTTGCTTTAGATTTAGGCCATTAAAAAGTTAACAATCATTGTGAAAACTGTGCTAATGAAATGGCGCCAGTGAAAAAAAATAAACTGATTATAACTTTTTTTAATTACAAAACAAAAGTATAATATTATGAACTCAGAAAACAGAAGATTTCATTTTTCTTGCATCTTGAAAAACTTTGATACAGTTTTGAAAGGGTAGAATTCATTTTTTTATAATATTTTTTAAACTGAAATCACGTCATGTTTTACACTTTGCAATGGACCCGCCGTTAGAACCCCCCTTTCTTTGTTGCTTCTTTGAACACTGATGACAGCGTCTGGCCAAGTCAATCTGTTTTTTCTTTCTTATTAATTGACCCATATTCAGTGGTTTCATGGCCGATAAATGTAAGTCAATAGCAGCTACCAAGTGTTCGTTTGAAATATCTACAATTTACAAACTTTTTCCCATATATATATTTAGAACCATCGCTAATATATTCCTAATTCACTAATTGGCCTATTCCAAATCGTGGTTCCTTGATTGACACGACAATTACAACTCCGGGTAGTTCCGGTATGATATTCATTGTGCAAGTGTTTGCGAAACCTCCACCAAAGGTTGGTTGGCTTAAGGGGCGACCTTAGAAAGGCTTGAAAAGCTCTAACTGAAACCTTATGGCTGTGATGTAAACGTAAAAGCGCAGTAAGATGCTTGACAGTTTCTAATGATACAAGTACGGCCCATGGCCCTGTTTTAGGCAGTCTCGGTTTAGTAAGAAGCTGGATATTAGGGAACATTAGGAGGGTTTTGTTAAGACATTTACAGATTTCGGAACACCGCCTCAGCTGCAGTACGGAGTAGATATCCCAAGGTTAAGAGCAGGGCACTTGTGGCAAGTGCCGCTTTAATACATTACAAGGAAAACCACAACCAGCGTGTGCTTTGCAGCCGCGTATAGTCAGCGGTCTCCATTGAACGATCTGAGGAGGGCTAAGCAGGAAAATCTTTTGTCCCCCGGAACATTTTCAATAAATAAACAACGGTTTTTTTCTCTTGTAAGACTATAGCCGCGCCCTCAGTAAAATAGTCCAGATCTATCAGTGGGAATAATTTCTTATTGAAAAGTGGCAATTTATTACTTCATTTCGTCTAACAATCAGGGCCGTACCATCTGCAACGACGTTTGGAAAGTCTAATTGACTGATATCTAAAATATCTCGTATTATTAAAACTTTTCCTTATCCAAAATATTTATTTTTAATTTCTCTTACTTTTTTTCCACTTTTTTTAACTGAAAAAAATATTTTTAACAAATAAAACAAAAAAGTAGCAATTGGAACGTGACAAATAATGAAAGTGAGAGAGCAGGGAAGTTCAGCCCAATCTATTATAGGTTTGTAGGGCAAATAGCCTTAGAATTTTATGTAACAATGTTACTTTCAAACGCCGTGAGTTTGTTTGAAAAATCTTGTAGTTGTGCCTGTTTTTTCAAGCCATAATCTGACTCGATACGTGACATTTCGAGCGTGACGTTTTCAAATGTTTAAGGATTATTACGCTTAAACAAAGGGCCTATCTTACGGTAGCGAATGTTAACGGTCGCCACTATTTTGAAGAAAACATATTAATAGCAAACTGACTGGCCTAATTCAAAATAAAATTCATGAGTCCGTTGTTGCTCTTTAAAGTATTGGCGAACCTTAAAAATTCGATATCGTGACTTAAGCAAAATATATTCTTTAATTGATAATAATTTAATGCATATTCGAGTTGCATAAATTGTCATTTGATTGAAAGTAGCTTTTGGAAATTTTTGATCACAAATATAAGAATTTGCATTCGTGCATCATGTAAATCTTCTTCTTCATGCTACAGCATTAGCCTATTGGCTAAATTGGAAAAATTTTAATATCCCTATAAGAATTTTGTCAACTTTTAGCCTTATGACGGAAATGCCCATAAGCCTGAATATATTATTTACAAGTTCTATAAAACTATTTTTTTTTTCTTAAATTTATCAAAAATAAATAACAACAAAAATAGAAAACATTTTTTTAGAAAACTTTATAATTTCCAAACCATAAATAATATAAAACTGGCACAAAAAGATTATGTTACAAATTATGAAAATATAAATGGATTTCAAAACTAAAACTAAATAAATTCTTTTCATTTTCGTTCCTAATAATATATTTCTTATTTGCTAATATAAAAAGAAAATTATGTGCTTGAGTTTTTTATTTTATAAACTTTTGAAACTTTTTGGCTCAAAGAAAAGATATACACACATATTTTCCTTTTGCTCCAAAAAGAAGAAAATCAACTACTAAAGTAACAAAAATCAATATTATGTTAAACATGCAAAGCAATTTTTCAATGCCATCAAACTTTTACTGCTGTGCAGCAATAATTTCGTAGCAAAGTTGTATGGAGCACAAACAACAATTCCCCCTAAAACAAACTTTTATGGTGAGCGTAAAGAATTGTTTTGTTCTAAATGTTTTTGTTGTTTTTGTTTTTTTTTTTTTTTTTCTAATTACTATTTCATGATGGACTTTTGAGTTCTCCCCATCAACATAAATTTAAGTGGATTTTCATTTGTGCTTTAAAAAAGCCCCATATGCCAGGTGCCAGAAATTACTTTAAAGTCAATTTTTAAGGGAAAAGTTCTTAAACATTTTTTGTTGGTATTCTAATGATTTATAAAAATTAAAGCCAAATAGAAAAATAAAACGCGCATCAAAACGAATGAAATATTTTGTTTATCGGACAGAAATAAATGAGCCTGTTAAAAAACATTGAAAATATAATTTGTCAAAAGTACCAGAATGA
Organism: Epicampocera succincta; assembly: GCA_932526305.1. NCBI lineage: Eukaryota > Metazoa > Arthropoda > Insecta > Diptera > Tachinidae > Epicampocera > Epicampocera succincta. The sequence continues at coordinate 2,539,272 of OW052037.1, read as the reverse complement.
AATATAACAAAATTTTTGGGGTTAAAAATAAAAAGGAAGACATTTAAAACAAAATATTTACAAACTCTTATTTTCAAGCACTCCGAAATAGGAGTCCAGAAATTGACTTAAATAAAAGAGCCAAATCAATAAAATAGTTTTAATTTGTTTTTAAGTATAAAAAAAAATATTTTAACAACGTGGGTCCGAAATTATATAACAAAACAAGAGGCCAAACAAGTTTTTAAACACAGAAAAAAGAGTGACTCCTTTTCGTGCAAATTTTTTTTTTGAAAACCAGTTCAGCAAAATGTTCAGCAGAAACTGTTACTGAAACAATGAAAATACTTACAAAATCACGGAACTCTAAGTTTATTTAAATACTTTCAATCAAATAGTTTGCTGAACCAGCGAAAAATTTATTTGAATACGAACTTTCACAGAATCAACAAACACTTTTGTTACCAAAACAAAGAAATTACGTTAAAATCGTGAACGGGGGCTTTAGGATCAACTCCAGATGCAACTCGACAAGGAAAATGATCCAACGAATCAGCAGTTTCACAATTTGCTCGGTATTAAAATTTACATAATTTTCGTTTCCAGTTTAATTGATACATATATTCTTATGTATAGATTATGTTTGTATCAGTGAAACCTACCGTCACGGAGGCCGCTAGTAAGCGGACAAGTTTTATAGATGCGAAATTAAAATAAAAGAAGTTTTGCCTGATATTTAATGGTATTTAATAGGTGGATAGACTTAGAAATCCCCTTATTTTGCAAAGATAACCTTCTGAGCTGCAGGATCATGCCGTTAGCACTCTAAAGTCTCACAATTTTACTATATTTCCAATTATCTCTTGAATGGTGGTGGGTCCGAAGCAGTTTCGTTTTTTCCTCGTACAAACATATTTCATAAATAAAATCAAACTACAGAAATCTATAGAAATTTTTGAAAGTTCCGCATTTAAATAAAATCTGTTTTCTTGGAATATGAAAAAATTATGTTAAACATTTTTTATGTTTCATAATCATTTTATCTAATTGAATTTCTCTCCATTAGAGAAAAACCTGTCTTTTTTTGTTTGCAATTAAAAAAACAATATGGTAATAATTTAAGCAACTTGTTTCCCTTAAACCTTAATACGCGTTAATTTGTTGATAATTTTTTATCTGATACATTTCTACATAAATTCAACACTTTTGTTATCGGAGAATGCAGATCAACTTCGAAGCAACAGCTGTGGCTGCTTTCCAGCGAATGTCAACCGTATGAAAGTTGAAGCTGAATATTAATCAGGTTGGATGGTTACAAAAGTTGGTAACACAAAAAAAAACAAAACAAAGTTGAAACTTATGAAATTGTTTTAATTTTTTTTGTCTGATAAATTGGATAAAAAACAAATTATGTTAAATACTGCATTCTAGGATTTTATTAATTACAATCATACAGTGTTGTATTTTTGCTATTTAATCAACCCGAATTCAGAACAGATGAAATGTAGAGTCCAGCCGATAATTTTTTTTTTTTTACTTTTTGGATGGCATCATTTCAATAGTAAAATTTTTTACTTAATATTTCATAATGATAGGGGATTTCCCTGGCTTTTGTTGTTGTATTGGCCAGTTTGCCTATAGCAAATTGCTCTTTGATAATATATTATGAATTGCAGCCAAGACGACTTCGTGACAGATGAAACTGGCAGGTCAGCTGGTGACTTTTTATGCTTAAACAATATTTTCTGACATTTCACGAACATTTAACAAGAACAAAATAATTTCTCGAGTTTTATTCGTGGACTGAAGAGTTGGCGTGCTTTGAATTGAATTATATCGTGTTACTGTTCAGATTTTGTTGGCTGCTTTTTTCCATTAAAAACTAGTGATGGCTGTGGTGTACGCCCAAAATCTCTTTTGGAATCTTTTTTAAAAATCATTTACTTCTAAACAAATTAATCAAAATCTTAAAACTTTACAGAACGAAATAAATCAGATTGTTTTTAAATAGTAAATCAGTATCTCGTTTGTAATAAGAAACGAACAAAAAATAAATTATTTATAAACTGAAAGCAGGAAAATTCATTGTTATTGTAAGTATTTCCTATATAACAACAATTGGTTGAATTGGTTTCTCTGATATCCGTTTTTATAATCAGTATATGCTAAGAGTTGGATAAAATTTAGCTTCGATCACAAATAGCGAACTTCTAAGATTTAGAACTTGATCTTTTTCACTATTTAGCTTCCACAAGAAGTTTTATATTGTGAGAAAATTGGGATCTGTCAAAAAAAAAGAGACAAGTTTCAGTACAAAAACCATAAGCCCCACAAAATCCTCTTTTGGTTTCTTATTCCCTGGCATTTATTTGCCCATTAATCCTGAAAACTTTTACATAATTTATTTTCCTTTCACAATCCCAAATTCTATTAAAATTATACTCAAGTAAGAATCCTCTACTCGTGAAACCATTTTAAATTAAACCCACTTGTTATGCCTCATAATTTAACATAATAAAAATTAATTTTTCTTTAGCACAAAATTTATATGTTTTTGCAAAGAGCAGAGAAAAAAAACATAAAACATAAAATGTTGTAAAAGTTTCACAACATTTGTATCTAATATATATATAGAAGTGTCTTAGTTGGTGCTGCTGCAGTTTATGGTTCGAACTGACAGACACTCATACGTACATACATACTTTTCGAGTTTGTTTAGTCGTATCTGTTGTATGTACATGCAGCATGTGTTCAAATGCGGCAACGGCTGTGCAGTACATATTCATGTGAGCGTGTATGACACCCTGGCGTTCCTTGTAAATAAATTGAATGCACTTGTAAAAGGTTGCACTGCCATTAAAATTACATACATATTTTGTCTGTTGGATGTTGGGCACCTAAATATAAATATTTCTAGGCTGTGAAGGAACTGGGCATGAAAGGGAGTACTCGATGATAATAAATTTTAATGGAGAAAGAAAACACTTAAAGTAATTTTGTAGGTGAAAAAATATATAGATTTTAATTTTTAAAACAGAGTTACCTCTTGCAAACAGAAGCTTTCTTCTTTTTTATTTGTAGCACTAACTTACACTGCACAGTGGAACGCTTCTATGATCCAGGGAAGGATCACACCAAAGTAGAATCATATAGGCCAATAACTCTATTGCTAACAATTTCAAAACTGTTCGAAATATTGCCAAGGACAAAATTGACTCCAATACTGAATACTGTGGAATGTATCATAAGTTCGGCTTTAGGGTAAAATGTAGTACAAATTAGCAAATGCCCTATTGACGGCGTTTGAGGATAAGAAATTCTGCAACTGCACGATTCCAAAGCCGAATAAAAACCAAACAAAAAATTCCAAAAATTATTTAAGATTGACAGTAGTCATATTTCGAGGCAATTTCTTTTAAATAAATAACACAGAGCAACACGAATTACCTGACCTGAGTTTCTTAGTCCAGTTTGAGTTCCAAACGTCCATAAATAACTTTTTTTGAGCTGTCTCTGAGATTTACTTTATATCTAGAAGATCGTATTACGAATTTATTCATACAATAGCAAAAATTTGGAAATAAAAATTTCAAAGGAAAGCGTCAAAAAACTCAAAAACTGTCAAAACGTCCAGAAAGGAATTCTCCAATTCTATGAGGAGTTGATAATAAGCGTTCAGCATATGGCGTAACGAAGATAATCAAAACCCACCCGACCTCGATGTCATCGGATCGGTATATCAATCTAGCGCTTGAAAATGGATCTGCAAGAAGAATGGCATAATGAGAAACCCTGGTGTTTGCAAAAAAGTCCGTTTTGAACTGATAAGAATCAAAATCAAATCAAGAAAATAATAAACTTCCGATTAAACTAAAATTTCATTCCTCTATAAAAACCGAAAATATTCTTTCGAAAAGTGCCGCCATACAATTCAAGACAAGGAACAACTTTTGTTTAACTCGTGCTCTGGAATATCCACTCCCGCTACTGGAAATTTACTATTGGACTTTGAACACAAAAATTCAAATTAATTCAAATAATCAATTCATTAAAATTTGCATCATTACTGGACAAAAAATATAGTATTTAAGTAAACGTGACTCTGAATGAGAAAAATTATAGAATAATAAATAAATTAATTACTGGCAAATGGGATTTATGGAATATTTGTTAAATTCCTCTATTTGATTTTTGTTCTAAAGTTTAACACCATGAAAAATCAGAACATTTTTTAATTTATTAGAGACATCAAGGCAGAACTAACATGAAAAACATGTGGCTGCCCATTCGCCTTAGAAAAATGTATTGAAACCCACATGTGACAGTGTGTGTGTATGTGATACTGAAAATTGGTCCACAAGTCTGGGCGTCTTCGAGCATCAAAAAAATCGTACAAACAAACTGATAACCTCTTTATTTTTTAGTTGTATATTTTTAAAGCAAAACAAGCGCGAGCGATTCAAAATCACAGCATTCAACGTTTGTCATTCGATACTCATTTGCTCATGAAACTGCCTAAAAGACTCGTAATTTAGTAATTTTTTTCTGTGTAAGAAAAGCTTATCACACTTTAATGTTAAAGAAATTTTCAGAATTAGTAAAATTATGTAATAATTTTTTTACTGTGCGTCAAATGTCAACAAACTTATTGTTTCTTTTTAACGTTCAAGTGTTTTTTATTTATTTTATATGAACATTTTCTTAACACTTGAACAGAATAGTTTATTTAACTAGAATGAAAGTGCTACAGCTGGAGCTGGAGCAAAAAAAATTTAAGGCGTTTGAATTGAATTACAGCCATTTTCCATATTTTAAATTTAATGTTAAAACTAATTAAAATCGCATAACACAAATAATAATATGTATTAAAATTTTGATAGTCTTTCTTATTTTCGTTGTGGTGTTCACTCACACCAAAATATTCAGTTGGTGGGGTCAAAGACAGTGCTGACACATGGACACTCATGTTGGGTGAGGTTAATAACCGTCAAAAATTTTATTGTTTTGTTAAAATTTTTGTTGGGTATTTTCGGTTGCCAAAAAATGTCTAATATTCCTCTTCTTTCTTTCTTTTTTGCATTTTAACTGGTTGATGCAATTCAAAGCATTTGGGATAATTTTGGTTTTATTAAAGTTCTTAATACTTTCGGGTTGACTGAGGATTTTTAAAACGTATTTTGTACAAACAAATCTAATTATTTAACAACAATTTACTAGTATTAGATTAAATTTTATATTATAGTACTATTATTTTCCTATAAAAATAAACGCAAAAAAGTTGGCTTTTCAATAAATATTTTTTTATTGAGTGTGTAAAAGGTGTTGCTGAAATATTTACCAACAACAATATTATAATATAAAACAAAATGTTAGTTGAAGGCGGGAAATCTGTTTGCACCTACGCATCAGCGAAAGTCGTCACAGAATCCCCAAAAAACGGCCTTAATTTTATTGGCATATTTTTTCTTAAAATTATAAGTAAATTTTTATTACGGCATGCAAAGATTTCATTTGCGTTTTTGTAGATGTTGTTTTGCGTCTTTTTCCCTTTAAAATAATAATGAAACACAAATTGCACCAAATTCATATATTTAATTGTCTTAATGGCAAATTAATTGAAGTCAAATTTAATTAAAAATAATGGCTTTTCTTTGGGCTTAAATACATTTTAATTATTTTGTCTTCACTTTTTAATATTTCTGCGGCAGACATTAAAAAAATTAGAAACAACAACAATAACAAAGTATTATTGTATTTATATATTGAATAAATTAAATTATTTATTTTGATATTAAATTATTAATTTCTTTCATCTCGAGCTCGTTATAGTTTTATTTGTTCAACGAGAAAAAAAGCATAATAGTTTTGCAAGTGAATGGGTGGTTTTTCTTTATACTTAAATAAAACAATAACGGACAGAATGAAGCCTGCATAAATTTTTAAACTATTTACAATGAAACTTATTCGAAAAATTTATTTAAGTATTATTTTCTTTAAGCTCAAAAGGATTTTTGCTTTTATATAAAATAATATATTAAAAATCTATTATTATATAAAAAATATAGAAAACTTCTTCAGAGATAATTTTAGCCATATTTTCTTCAGGAATAATTTTACAAAAATGGTGGTTTCAAAAACTCAATCTTGCTATAAACAATCGAATGTTGAAGTTGGAAGAAAATTACCTTCCAGTTTTTCGAAAAAGTTCCAACACTCCTCTTTAATTTATATTTAAAGCAACAATAATATATTTTTTTCTATTTTCAATAAAAAATCCAGAACGAATATTTGGAACATTTTCGAAAAACAGGCAGTATAAGTATTAAAACAAAAAACCAAAGTCAAACAACCGGACTCAGGATTATTCGGAAAATCTTTTAACTTTCAAACATTGTCAAATTCAGAAGGATGTTTGTGCGAGTATAAATACCGGAACAATGACCTAAACAAAATTCTTTGTCTGCAAGTAAAACACTGGAAACAAAATATACTAAAAAGTTTTATTTTTGATAAATTTGTTTAATGATTCAACAAAAGTTCTCTTTCTCAAGCATAAGAGCTTGATGCTGGTTTAAAGAAATTATTAAAAATATTTTATTGGATTGAACAATCTTTTTTTAAACAAATTGGAGAAAACAAGATATTCTTGAAAAGAAAAAAGGCCTGCATATCCCATTTACTGTAGTGAACAAAATTTATTCCTTTGTTCAGTAACCCAGCCTTTTGTTAAAATGTTGATTGAATCCTAGGATTTTTTTTAACAATTTATTAACTGATCCAGCGAATTACAGTGTCGAGCATAAACAACATATTTCGCCGTGAGATGATTAAAATTTTTCACAAAGACTTCGAAATTTATTTAAACTAAAAAATAAATGAGAACTATTATGAAAAAACTAAAATATGAAACAAAGCCAGTTTCATTTCTCTTTTTTAATTTTTTAAATAAATTGTTTGTGAGAATTTCGCAGTGTACTTAAACAAATAACTTTATTAATTTATGTTTATAAAAAATAATTGTCATATCCCTGCGCCTTTACACAATTTTAATATTCCAAAACACAGCAATTTTAGTTTTTTCGCATCTACCACGTATTTAATCGCTTTAAGGGCCATAATTTTCCAAATTTTTTTGTTTCTAATAAAAAAATGTTTGCTTTTATAAAAATGCTTCAAAAATAACAATAAAAATCTGAATACGCCCAAAATTTTAATGTTTGAACATTTAGCAGACGGTGCATTTAGAGAGTTTAATTTAAGCCGCAATAGTATTCTGAAGCCTCATGACTGTCCGTCCAGTCAGTTCTGTTATCAAAGTTGTTTTCAAAAATAATAAATTAAACTACGGGGCTAATTCAAAAAGCTGTATATTAAAAATATATATGTAGTTCTTTTGGGTGCGTCTATATGCCGAAATTTCCTAAAAAAACAGTAGTCCGTTTTTTTGTGGTTGAAGTTCAGAATGAAAAATATTAAATATATTATAAAGTTGAATGTTTGAACATATTTTTCTAGCTAGAGAGCACACAAGAAACATCTATAGGTATAGACTAAGAATGGCTTTAAATGGCTATTTGCAGTTCCACAAATTATTCGGAATTTGGATACGTGCAGCACCAAAACAACGTTATAACACATTTTAATGTCAAAGTCAGCTGTTCACAGCGGAAATGAACATGTAATCATTTAGAATACCAGGAACATTTATCTTAAGCTATTAAATTGCAATAGTGGTAAGAAAACTTAAAAAACCTTAATCCTACTTCGACCAAAAATCTGAACAAATTTTATTAATATTTTCAAATAATTTTGAATTTTTTTTTTTTTTTTTTGATTAAATGTGTTAAACTTCATCCAAGTAATTTCATTAAAACTATTAAAAGTTTTTAATTTATTTTCTTTTGTTCTGTGATTTATTATTACCAGTAGAATATTAGCGTATTGGATTTACTTTTGGCTCAGCAGGTATTCGGTCTTGCATTATTATTCCAACTTGCAAATTTTAAGTGTTTATTTGCTAATCTCCGCTATTAACACCAGACTTTGGCGATCAAATATGTTGCTCAAGCTAAATGTTGCAAAACCGAATATTTGAATTGCAAATAGGGAATTGCTCGTTTTTGAAAACAACAGATCAGACATTGCGGCTTCAACAAAAAAACTATAGATTTAAAATCAGACAAAACCATGAGTGAAGTGAAGTTTTGTTTTGATGCCCAGAAATTTACAAATATTTGTTTAATTTTTCTTTCTTCTAGATCTTAATGTTTGTTGCAAGAAATTTTGTTTCACTTATTTTTTTATTTTACTCGATTCATTGCTCTACTTTTTCTCAACAGCGATTTTTCTGCCAAGTCATTTAATTATAATATTTATTTTTGTTTCCTTTCTTAGTAATTCATTCATTCATTTTTAACTTGCTTTTAGTTCCCTCTTAAGGAAAAGTGCTGTTACGAATTGTAACCGTAGAAATTACCGACTCATCATATTTTCAACACTCCGGCACCTTCTTTCTTGCCGCAAGAAACTTGTACAACTTTTGCTTATACATTTCAACACAAACTTACCGTTGAAGACGTGTAAAATATTGTTTAAATGCTGCAGTTATTCCAGGTGAGTGTTATTTATTTTTTTGTTTCTATTTCATCGAACAGGAAATGAAGAATTTTGTAAGAGGGAGGCGAAAAAAAATCCAAAATCGCTAAAGAGCCGGGCACAGGAAAATAATACAAAAATCCACACACACATACGCACACAAAACAACTTAAATCCAATAAGCGGCTGATAAATTAATTATTAAATTGGTTTTTTTATTTTCGTTCACAGATCTCGAAGTTGCTGCTTCTGGAATTAGTAAAAATCAACTTTTTCGAAAATCACATTTGCCAGGTCGTTTGTTTTTCGTTTTGAAATTTATTAGTTATTAATTTTTTTGTTTAATAGTAAAAAATTTCATTTGCAAATTTGCAGTATTTTTTAATTTTATTCTTCTTTTTTTAATTGTAGACTGATTGATATGCCAGAGTTTTAATTTTTAATTGCATAAATTTTTCTTGTTTTAATTAAATTTCACATTTTTCTATTTTTACTTTCATTCACTTTATCGATGCTTTGAAACATTTCACTGGAATACATTTTCACAGATTTCTGATTCCACCACTGGTTTCTGTTCAAACCATTTTGAACTATTGCTCTATAGTGTAAAAGATGTACGATTGCTTGATTTTCTGGGGATTCTTTCGATTACCATCATTTTGCTGTTTTATTTTTTAACATCATTTCGCTATTTAATTGGGAATTCTGTATCCAAACTTTTCGTTTATACTATTTAAGTTGTCGTTGGACACAAGAAAATATTTGCTGTTTAAACTTTCGTTTCGATTTTTTTTTATATGGGAGCCGTGTTTTTTTTTTTCTAATGTTTGAATTTCACATCTAAGCAGTTTGTTGTGTTGTTGTTGCTAATATTTTTCAAATAAATCAAAAAACCCAACAAAACAAAAACCGTACCGTTAGACGCGCTTACGTTACGCGACATCGACTAAACTTTGTTGTTTATACGACAAACGTTACATGGAGACTAACGTGTCTAGAGTTCTTGTAAATGCTAGTGAGTCTTGTAAAAAAAAATCACCAACAATAATATTGTTTTTCTCGCAACATTGTTGTTATAGTTGGCTTACGAAAAACACAACGGCAACAACAACAACAAGAACAGCGAGACCCACAAAGACCCAAACACATGTTGTGTGCACTGTAAACACCACCACGATTCGTTATGTCCATTCAAAGACTTCTTTAATGGGGTTGCCAGCTAAAGAGAGAACACTCACTTAAGAGCACAAGAGAGCTGTGCCGTTATTGACAGTTACTCCTGCTCATCACACATTTTATAGGTAAACAAAAACCTGTGATAACGTGCAAACACGTTATGAAGTAACGTTTCGTCATAATTTGAATAAATTTGTGGTTGTTTTTGGAGCAGGATTTACGAACTTTGTGAGTTGCTCTGGCTCACGTGTGAGAAATTTGTATCAACAATTTGTATACATTTTATTTCACAGTAATACCAGGGCTTGTTCTTATGGGATTCTTTTTATTTTCTCTGCTTTGGCACTAAAATACATACATTTGTATGTATGTATGTATTAACAAATAAAAGAGAGTTCGCAACGAAGAGAATTACTGGTGCAGTTGTTGCTTTCTGTGACGCGAACGTAAGTGCTTAGCACCTGTAATGCTTCATCAAATTTAATTAAACGCAAATGAAGAACAATTTGTGTAATATATTTAACAAAATATCTTACTAAGTTGTTTGAGGAATTTTTGTACTTCAGTCAAAGTTTTTAGGCTTAAGGTTTGCAGGATACTTAAAGCCCACAATTTCAGAAAGTTGAACGCCTTGGAACGACTTTAAGCTAGAAATTTAAGTAAGAAATGAATACAAAGATTGTTTGGAAAGCACCACAAGAGAAGAGGCTTCAAATTCAAAAATCATCACTTCTGGTCAAAATGTTTAATTTTAAGTATTATTTATTATCCCAAAATGTTTATTTAGAAAAGAACATATTTATGTAAATTTTGGCCTGAATACGACGTGGAAGCGGTAACGCTGAATAGTTTATAATTGCCTACAAAATCTGTTATAGCACAGAAGAAACTTGGAGTAAAAGTTAATTGATTAAAAAGACAGGAGGGAAGGGCCCATTAGCAGTTTAACACGAGTGTTAAGGTAAATATTTTTCCAGGTAATTGTTTTATTACTTCTACCACGTTCTGCACAATTTGCTCCGTCTAAAATTGACAGCTCAAGGAATTTCAAAGTAATTTGTCGTTATTTTCTGCAAATACTGTTGAATGTCTGCAAATGTTACTTTTAGTTTTGTTCATGATTCATGAACAGTTGCTCTTAAGTGCCCTCCCTCTCTTTTCAAAACGTATAAGAGTTTCATTCTCATCTTATTCCACACGCTGAAGATTCGCTCTTCCTCTGTTGATAACCAACAACTTTCTGCAAAGACTGTAAAAAACAACATAAAATAAAATTTTACTTCGCACTGAAGAAGCTTCTGCTAACAGACATACACCGGTAACACACATAATTGTTAATTAGAATTCCTTAACGATAACTGACTTATTTCTAATCGGTTTGGACTAAAACGAATGCGATACAAATTAATATATGAACGCCCAGTTGTTACATTTAATTTGCTTCTATTTCTAAAAGCGTCTGTTGTTCTGACGTTAGTAGGAAGTGTGTCCACGTCTATCAAAGACGCCACATACTTGTCGTTTGAATTTTGCCTTCGGTGCAGAAGTGCTTATAAGCAAATAAAACTCCTTATATTCTTTAAAACTATATGTATAGAAAACCCTGCAAAAAGTAAATGAAATTAAAAGAAAAAAATTTTCAAAATATAAAAACCAAATAAATAATAGAAATACTAAGAAACTTTACAAAATTTTTACAAATAGAAGAAACATCTACATAAATCGCAAATTTAAGCTCAATAAATAAGTAAGTAAATATGCAACATTTTTGTTGGCGGAAAATGGCGTTTTGGGACCTGAAGGACTTTTGTTTAAGAATATTTGTTTCCTCTTTTTAAGATCGTATAAATATGCAGTAATACTTCAAATATACTTTTTAAATCTCTGACATTAATTAGATTGTTTTTTACAGAGTTGCAACTTTTTCTTCCATTGGAATACGGTGTCCTTTGCGCTACCCCTTTATTACAAAATGGAATAAAAAGTATTTCGACAGTAAAAACAAAACAAAAATTAATTTATTTTGTGACAAAATCCCTTCAAAGTTGTACTCAAATGGCGAAGTTATGCTCTTAATTCTATAAAACTCTGTTAAAATAATATTATAATTTAAAAAAATGGGCGTGGTTGGAAACAGGAGCTCAGCTTTATTATTTATTTATTTACTCACATTTATTAAAACTTAATAAACTAAGATAAAAAAGCACTAGCAATTAATGGCTATCGGCTCGAAGTTGTCCCAGTTAAATGTTGTGAGAGTTTCAGAAAAATTGCTCCAGAGGTTTGGTCCCCGATAAGATACAAACAAACACACATTCCGTGTGTAAAAATTTTCTAATTTTTATTACATTATAACACTATCTCCTAGATATAACAAGAGCTTAATACAATTTATCTGCTTAGGTTTTTCGAATAAACTAATTTGAGAGAATATCAGGTCTTAACCTGATTCCCTCGATGTTCCCCACCATCCACTTCAGGGTATTTGTTTCAAAACAGCTGCACCCAGGAGAGACTTGGATGCTGGAAAACATAGTCATGTGCCTCCTGAGGCCTTAGGTTTAATTCAGAGCCAGAATAAGTTCCTCACCCAAATGACAAACACCACCATATCTCTTTCAAGGCGCTCCAGGGTCATTTTGTTCACTTGTCTGTTATTTTACTTTTGGTGAAGGGGTTAGAAGGACCTGCAGAACCGCAGTTATTCAGGACCTTTTTGGAGCTTTAGTAAACCTGTCAACCGAAAAACCCCTTCCAAGACCAGCTACTCGGAACAAAATGAAGGAAAACTAATGACGGCTCCAGCAAGTAGGACCTAACCAAGGTGACTGTATCCATTATGTACCAGCGTTGTTCTGCAGCTGGGTTCACAGTTTGACATAGTGTTTCGTGAGACAGTATCTTATCCGACTATTTCGTAATGCAATTCACAAAAACTTATTTCACAATTGAAAAGTTCTTATTTATTTCTTGGTATCGATATTCCAAACAAATTTTTCAAAGTGCTGTCAGCCCAAAAGGTTTAATGCGCACAGAACGAAACTTCTTGTTCGTAACATGAATTATTCGAACCTTCTTATTTTCTTAAAGTTTTAATCTCCTCACACAGCACCTCCTTTTTCGGATTTCAATTTTTTCTCAATATTAATTTGTCTTGTTTAAATTAATTAATATTTAATTGTATCTTTGTAATCTTCAGACAATGACTGAATGTTCACGCGCTTTGCTGCACAAACAGTGAGATAAAATAAAAAACAATTTGTCTTTGCGGCAGGAGGAGACAACAGCTTTCTGTAGCGTTATTTGTAGATGCTTGGGGTACTACGCACAAAAAAAGAGAGCGTGTATGTGTGTTCAGTTTTCAATTTCAATAAGCTCTTTATAATCCCTTTTAAATGTCTTAATACCTTGTTATGACAATCTTAAACATTCTTAAATGACCTGCTTCAAATGATAAACGAGTTGTGGGGACGAGATAAACACAAGTGTCAGAGCGGACTCTTATGAACGTTTTGCCCCTACAAAATGCTGCATCTGATCATATAGACTCGTATAAACAATAATGCGTTTAAATGTGAGAACGACATTATTTGTATGGAAGTGTTTATTTATTTGTGTGTGTGCGTGCGTACGTTTGATAGTTTTAAATAAATATATTTAGACGGTATAAAGGAGCAGTAAATAGGCCTTGTAGAAGGCCGCATTTAGCAGACAGGACGCAGTCTATTATGTTCCGTACCTATAGATTTAGCGGCTGCCTCAAAGGGCTTATTTCAAGGTCTGCACATGGGCCTGCTTTGAAAGCTTTGACTTGATGATATAAAATTTTGTAATATCTGGATAAATCTGAGTCCGTTCAAATTATTCGCGTTCAGAACTCGTCATTTCGCAGAATACAATTTAGTGAATTTTGCGTCCAACCGTTTAGAGTTTAACGATGAGGTGAGGACAAACAATATTGTGGAACTTCATTCAAAAAGCCATATTATAGTGTAGATTTTGCACTAACGGTGTCAACACTCCATACTATACTGATTAAGCTGTTACACTATATCAATGTGCACCGACTTCTTTTCAGCTGAATTGGACAATTTCTGCACCGGTGGCAACTAGAGTCAGAACAGGATGGTGCACATGCCCCCTTTCGTGGATTTGCTGCCAACCCACGTTAGATTGTTTTTGTGCCGTTTTATTGAGTCGCTATAAAAATACCTGCCAGTCGCGGATAACAGCGCTTAAGCTCAATAAAATTCCCTTTAAGAGCCTTGTATTAAGTTGGATCGACGATCGTGTGGAGGACCGAATGGAGAACTTGTAAGCTACAACAAAACAAAAAGGCCTGTTTCCAAGAAGACCTGGTAACTATTTCCCCTGAGGCGTATGCCTTTTTCCCACCGTCAGTTGGGATTGTGTTCTGTGCTCATGCGTATGCCTGACTGGCTTTGGAAATCTTGATTAATGCTTCTGTTGTATACGAGATTTATCTCGTTGTAGCGCTGCATTTCACCCATATAAATTAATGTAAGATTATTGAAAATTCATAAGCAATAATCTATACTTGAGAACGGAACGGAAGTGTTCAAAGGACTTGCTGAGCGATAATGTGGCCAATAAAACAAATGGATTCTCCATTCGCTGTGTGTGCCCCTGACAACGCAGCTGGTCTCAATCGCCTTCATTTCACCTAAACATGACAAACACTATTTAGTTTAAATACACACTTGCAAGTTTGAATATGCATTTGAATGGCCAAAGACATGAGCAATCATTCCGATTGTTAAACTGCATTTTATAGGTGCAACACTCGTTGCCATAAGTTGTTGACAGTTCAAATGAGACAATCAAGTGGCCATGCATTTACAAACTTTTATTGTTATCGAATGCAGCATTTATGCGAGTAGTTTTATTGATTTTTATGCTGTTTGAAATAATCGAAAATAAATAAAACATTTCTTTGTCAGTCTGACACAAATAGATCACATACCCGAGATATTTGTGTTCAGTTTGTTTTGTTGAAAGCAGTGTGTCCATAGTTGTGTCCATAGTGGCCACTCTGCTGAAATAATACATTTTCATTTATTCTTAAGTAAATATTTTTTAACAAATTGTTTTGTATTGCTTTTTTATTGTAGTTAAAGTTAATTAAATATTTATAAAGAGATAAATTTATAGTGATTGTAGTGCTGGATTGAATAGCAATTAAAATATATTAATGGCTGTAAATTGTATGTAACCCCCACCAGAATAATCTAATTTTAATCAGGCTAAAATTAATAATTGATTAAATTATTTAACAACCAGATATCAACTCGTTGTTGTTCCCTTTATCGTCAATACTCTTGCTGTCTTCGTTGTGAGAGGGGGGACTTTTCTGCTGATATGAATTTTACGTGACATGTTACTAGTACCACGTTTACACTATTATACAACGTTTAAACTAAGAGTGGAAAATAAATAGCTGGCTGAAATCTTTTACTTTGATGTACTTACGTGGGCGGTGAAACTATTCAGCACTTAAAGTAGTCTCTACACCCAAAAGAGCGATTCCGCTAACTTTGAAGGCAGTACATTTTTATGCGCTAAATATATTCATGAACGACTTCACGTACTCGGGAGCGAATAGCTCGCCCAGTCTTTATAAGTTACGTAAAACAATAATTCTCATCAAATGAACAATCTTAGCGCCTAAACCAATTTCTAAAGCCGATGCAGTCTTATAGGAAGCCATGTATCAGTACCGAGACGCAGAATAACTCTTGCAATCGCTGTTCCTTTGGGCTCAAGAGCCAATTGAGTAGTAGGGCGCTTTCTCGGAAGCCAAGCTCTATGGCGCGGAAGCATTGACAGTATGGAAGGCTGATGAAGAAACCCTGGGTATCTTCGAGAGAAAAGTTCTGCGTTCAACCTTTGGCCCTGCCTATCTTTTGTCTTTGGACTTGGTAATAGAACCCATCTGTAACTACTGAAACCGAAGTTGCATGTGTAGGTACCACAAGCAAATTAAGGTACGCAAAAATCTCAAAGCATGTCTCTATACTGTTCGTCATTGCCATTTGATCATTATCGCCCATAAGGCGCACCAAACAGAACCATTATTTTGATAAAAAAAAAATCAGCAATTTGCAGGCGTTGCCCTGATGTAAGTCTGTCTATCCATAGTGAAATGTCAAACCGAACTAATTCAAAAGAAACCATCGGCTACTAAATAGGCTGTCCAATAAAGCAGTGCTGCCAACTCAAAGTTGTAAGCCTCCACCGACTATTAGATATTTAAACGTTATAAGTGTAAAGTATCAAAGTTTGAAGCTGAACCAAAGCCTGATAAACAAACCCTGCAACTGTTGAACAGTATCTATAGTGTAAACAATATCGAGCCATTTCGCAACTGCTAAAACTCTGCTTATGATTACAATCCAAAATACCTCCCATTATCATATCAAGTCGAAAGTGCATTACCAGTGCATGCTCTTGAAAGTTAGTCATTCGGAGAACTTACGCAAACTAACGCCCTAGCATTTTCCTACTTTGGGTGCTCTTGTCTTTGTCTGGAACGGTCTAGCTATTGGGTGAAACCTTAAATCGCAGGAAGAAGGTTATTCTTGGCGATTGAAAAGCCTTATTTTTGTGTGGCGAGCTATTGACAAAATTACCTGTGGTCAACCATGTAGTTGGGCCCCAATGTCGTTCCTCAAAGTACAGATATTGCGTTGACTCATTGCCAGACATTCTGCTCTCTTCCGGTGGTTGGCTTGAAACCTTGCTAATCTTGGTTGAGTTGTCTGCTTTGTTTGAAATATCTGGCTGTCGCTTAAACCAAACTTACAGGAAGTATTAGTTCCTGGTAATTATTTTGTTCTTGTTCAACCCTCGAAAGCACTGCTTGGCTCATTTGCTTTGAGCCACTGTGAGCCACTTTGCATGTCATGGGTCGTAGTTGTTGGTTACACTTTCTTTGTAAGTTATAAAGT
The DNA here is from genome assembly GCA_932526305.1 of Epicampocera succincta. Lineage (NCBI taxonomy): Eukaryota > Metazoa > Arthropoda > Insecta > Diptera > Tachinidae > Epicampocera > Epicampocera succincta. Next base: position 2,522,554 of record OW052037.1, on the reverse strand, counting down.
CAATAACTGTAGGGCGAATTGGTCGAGGCCACAAGAACTCCGATAGCATGAGCTTTCATATGTGATACAAAGTTGATATAGCAGGGAACCTGAATGTGCTCAGTTAATTTTTAGGTTTTAACGCTATTAAATTAGGATGATGTGGCATCTTTGCATGAGTGGAAACGCTAAATCAGAGTTTCCTGACGCTCGTAATTACAAACTTAGTTGCCGAAACTTTTTAACTCACAAAGTTGAGGTTTTCCTGCTCCTTTAATTCATAAAATGCTTAATATATATTCTATGAAAAACAAAAACTTTTCGGAATTAAGTTCATTAACTAAAAAACTTGCGCGAAACTTTAAAATGATTTTTCTCGCTACGCGATTTTGTTCAAGCCATAAATTTCGGCTTCCTTTAAGAAAATCTTTTTTAACAAATTTATTAAGCAGAATCTGTGTTACACCTTAAACTCGTATCTCAGCAAATTATTTCAAACCGACCTTAAGGCTGTTTAAATATGATCTTTCTTTAACAAGATTCATTAGTGATTATCTATTTTACTGCAGAGCTGTGTGTGTGTTTCCTCTGGTGGCGCAACAACAGCGGCCTAATAAATTTAATATACATACATATGTATGATAGAGTACGCTAATACGGAACATATGTACGTGCAAAACAGATGTACTGGCTGCGTACATGCTCACATACATACATACATATGTATTCATTATGTGCTTGTTATTACGAAGCCCATAAGAAAAACATCTTACATCTTTGAGGCTGCAAGTGCTTTGCACATCAGCAGCTCATTTAGACGTGTAGCGAGAGGCAGGAAAATGAAAAAAGAAGATACAAAAAATTAAGCAGATACTCCAGCTAACTACTGCTTAGCCGCTAACAGCAAACGGTTAGTTGAGGTAGATACTGTCTTATGTGGCATATGATAAGTGTGTGGCTGCGTGGTTAGCGGCTAAATATTGGCTTACGAGTACAACAAGTATCTTCATAAAATATTCGCTACACGTACGCATCTATCAATTGTTTTGTTTGTTCCTCTAAATGCTAAATGTATTCAAACTCGCATAAGAAGAGCAAAACAACAAGAAAGAATAGAGACGTTGCTGCTCTTCTTTCGGTGCTTAATGTAGTGGTAGACCCAAGATTCCTATTCTTCCACATCTTTCCTACAATTTATTCATAAACAAAATAGATACGAGCAGCGGCATGTGCTGGCAGCAAGCAGTCAGTACGTGTACGAGTACGAGTACGAGTACTAGTATCTTAATGTTGCATCTGTTTAAAACATTTAACGCACCTACTTTGTAAGTATTTTTTTCACTGCTCCTCTTTTTCTCTCTCTCTCTCTCTCTCTCGCGTTTTGCTACTTGTATTAAATTAACTTTTTCACTGCTTCCTTTGAAAAAGATTTAAGACGAATTAATAAGATAAAGATATTGTGTTTGAGAATTTCCAAGAGGAATTTGTTGGTTTTGCTTTCAGGAATTTTACACGTCTAGTATGCAAATGCTGTTTGCTTTGTTGTCAACAACAACAACACCAACAACAATAAAGACACGCATTTGCCAAGAACCATTTAAGCACCGAACGTGTTGGAGGGATGTTTATTATTTTTTTCTTGTTTTCTTTTTGTATAAAAAATTTGTAAATTATAATTAAAGTTATTTGTAAAAAACTAAACGTTTATGATCGTTACAATACAGTTTGCTTTTCCCTGGCTTAAGCCCACTTTAAGGGCATTTAGGGCCCGTGATAAATTTTGTTCAATTTTGTATTTCTTAAATACCTGTAAAGATTAAACGGAACGGACACTAAAGGTCAACCGATTGTAGAGAATCTGAGGTGACTGCAATAGCTCTAAGAATATTTATGTATCTTGAAAGGGAACGGAACCGGTTTCCTTCTGAATAAATGCGGAAGTTGTTCAGGACTATAATATGAATTTTATCGCTCCTTATACTGTCATTTTTAAGACCAACTGATGAGTATTTATCAAGAGTTACAAACTAATGAGAATATCTCGTAATGATCTAAAAATAGTTATGAACTCCGCGACATCTCGATGTGTGAACTAGAGAATATCGCAGGGTTCATCATGCAAATATATCTCATTTCGTTATTAAAAATCTAAGAAGTGCAAACACTAAGAATTGAGGTCACTACATTCTAAATTGTGCTTTAAGTCATTCTTTGCGCACAGCGCTTTTTCATAGAGTTGCAAACCTGTTCGGGTTGATTGACTATTTTGCTGTTTTTTTTTTTTTTTTTTAATTACTGCCTTAAGGTAATAACAGCGTTGAGTTGTTTCTTCTGCTGCTTGTATTTGTTTAAAATTTTTTGAGTTTAAAAAATGTTCACAGGCTGGTTAACATGGTCGCCCGTGATGTTGATATTAATATTTAAAATATGAATATGTTTGCTATTAACAATATTCAGTTTATCGTTACTTTATTATCAACAAATCGCAAATAAAATTATTATTATTGAGAGATGTAGTTTTAATTAAACCTTTAATTCGTTCAATTAAACGACTTAAATTTTGAACCAAGGTATATAAATCGTATTTTGCAAGTGTCTATATATCGATATTCCATGCACGACACACGTCAGTAGACTTTAAAGCTTTTGAAATTTGAAACATTTAACTTTATAGCTACAAGACCTACAAAAGGCAAAGATAATTAAAAAAAACTTTCTGATAAAAAGAGAATAATTTTTGCAAGAAAGTATTCAGAATTGCAATAGTGGCAACCACCCAGACTAAATAATAATTTAAAGTTAAAAAATATAATTTCGTCCACAAGAAAAGGATAGGGTGAGGTGATCCTATTGCTGTTTTCATGGCGTCTGCTGCTGTTTATTGTTCAGTTACTGATGCTAGAGGCCGCGATGACAAGCTATACGCTTGAATCGCACTTATAAATACTAACCTAGAAACTGAACCCCAATTTTAGCCGAGAAATCACTTCCAGCTATAAAGCGAATTTTTTATGTGAATCGCTTTGTTTGAAGTTGACGTGTACAGAACAACACCAGCCAAAAATGTGGTCCTGGTGCCGATTTTGCGCCGGGTTCATGTAGTTGGACATTTTTTGAATACGATGTAGGCGAGGACAACAACAGCAACTACGATATGAATGCAGACAACTTTTACAGAACGCACAATCTGCATGAATGATTTGAGGGTGTCGTTATTTCTTATTGTGGGGACGAGTTCGTGTAATTCGACCTCAGTAGACTTTTATATGTGGGATTTCCTGAAGTCGCAAGTCTACGCCAATAAGATTTCGATATATGGCTGCTTGTTGTGGTGGGAGCAGAAAAAAAGTCTTAGAGATAGAAAAATGCAACTCAAAAAAACGGGATTGTGTTACATACTCCATTGTCACACTAGACAGACCGTTGAGTACGCACTTCAAGGCGACGTCTCAATACTAGGAGTTGTAGTCCCCGTATATCCTGCCAAAGTATCTTTCACACGAGCAACTGAGTTATATCAAAATATTATTTACGAAATCTTGAAATGCTGAGAGATAAAATATATACATGTGTCAACAACCAAACAGAATTAGTGCGTAGCCTTCAATGTAGTTCAGGCGTCCTTAAAACATTTGTCTATTTAATTAGGAGTGCCACACCTTGTGGCGACTGAAGTGCTAACAAGCAAATTATCCACAGAGAAAATTACGTATAATTTCGTTGTTGATTATAAATAATTATCACTGTATTTGCATAAATTAGCGTAGAAGCGCCGATACCGAAAATACCAAAAGTAACAACCAAAATGTAACATCTACCTAAACAACATTGTTGCGAGTATCTTGTTGAGACTGGAAATGTACTTGTACCAAAAATAATCACAAAAAAAAAAAGAATAATAACTTCTGCAAAAATAAGGAATAATAATGACTGTAATAATTAATCTCTCTGGAGCAAAATTCATCAAAATTAGCAGTGGCAAGTTTGAATTCCAAACAAAAAAACACAATAAATACCAAAACAACAACAACAGCAACAACAACAACAACAATATACTTAAACAAATGGATATTGTCGAGTTGGTGTTGCGTGTGTGGGCTAAAAAAAGATCATTTTAATTTCAAGCGAAATCTTAATTTGTCATAATTATTTTTTTTTTAAATGGAAAAAAATGAACAATTGTTCCAGAAATGTTGAGGCAACTCTCAACATAACACCGTTACATCCAAAGAAAAGAGTGTTGATGCGCTCTATGGTTTGGCAGAGTCCTTGGGCCATATGTCTACAAAAACGATAATGGTCAGACTGTTGCTGTTAATGGTGAACGATATAGGAATAGGATTTGAAATTTTTTCGGAACGCAATTAGCTGGCATTAATCTTGGTGACAAGCGGTTCCAACAGGATGCAGCCACATGGGACACAGCGCGCGTTGCAATTGATTTACTCAAAGGAACTCTTTCACGAAATGGTTCAATTAAATGGACTTCCACTACTTTTTTGGGGTTATGCAAAGTTGGTTTTGTTCGTCGATAAACCGGAGGCAATTTCTAGACATCAACAGTTGAAGAGTTATTTGTAAAATACGACCTCAAATGCTGCCAAAAGTTTGTAAAAACTTGCAGTTCCAGAGTGCGCCTTGCGCGCTCAGCCAGATGGCCGAAATCATGTTTAAGCATTAAGGGCTCGTTTCATAAAATATATTTGTTTGTTTTATTATGATCTAACTCTAAAAAAACCACCCTGTACATTTTGTAGCTAAGCTAAAATTATACGGTGAATTATTTTGAAGGTGTCTTAAAGTATTCTACAGATATTATAAAAACCTATGATATTATATTCTATTTTATTTTTGTTTTCACTTCATATGTCTAAAATAAATGTATCTAATCGGAACAGATGTTCTGAAAAGCCCAGGCCATTCTAATAACATTTTTCTAACCGCCTGAAGCCAGGTTAAAATCAGTTACAAAACTGTCGAATATTCTAAGCATTTAATTCCCAAAAAAAAGAAAGAAAGTTTTATTTAAACAATGGAAAACAAAATTTACGTCGACAAACCGACAAGTTTTTTGTGATACTGTTTTTTATGTTAAAAAAAAGCTTTATTTTGAATATGTAGGAATTAAGTACTAAAGACAATTTTTTTCTTCCGCGTTCAACAACGGAATTCGGGATACCAGTTCATAAATTGTTTGATATTTTAATTCTAACTTTAATTGATTTTCGAACTTAAAATATCTTGACTTCTAAAGACACATCAAAGAAACATCACACATCAGATTCTTTGAATCATAAAAAATAATTATTGTACAAAAATAGGGTTTTCAACAAAGCGGTTATCGAAGTAAAGATATCCTTCTTATTAGAATTATAGAGTAGAAGCAAAAGAATCTGCTGATGAAGAACCAGCATCTCAATGTTATAGTATTTTCTACCCATGACAGCGAAGTTGTCTTCAATGCCAATTATGTGCCACCAGATGTGTAAGTAAGAGAAAAACGAGTTTTGGGATAAGCTGAAAAATATTGTTATTTTATGGGCATAATAATGATTAGCCAGGAATATGCCCGCCTCGGTCATAGTAGGATTGGTTACCAACAACTTTTTTATATGCAGGTATTTATTATTTGTCAGGTCTTAATATAAAGTGTTATAGTCTACACTGCCGTCTATAGAGTGCATTTTAAGGCTACAATATTTCTATTTCGGAATACTTTTCCTTACCGTGTATATGGATGCACATGGGTATATGTATGTGTGTAAAATTAATGATTGTTACATACATATTTACTGCGTTATTCAAGACCCATTAAACATTTGTTACCAAAACCTGAATACACATGAATTTTATCTATTTTCCGTACCGGCCTCGTTTCTCCAAAGCTTGTATCCAAAACAAAACTTAAACAAGACGAAATACTGTATGTCTGTTCTTTTTTTGTGTTTGCCCGAAAAACGATAAGAAAAACTCATGGTGAAGCCATCAATACATCACGACTCATCATATCACATCATATCAAATGATATTTTGGTACATCATTGTAGCAAATGTGTTAATTGACCACATTTCGTACAATTTACAGTGCCAAATCCATTCCATCAGCGAGGGGGCAGCATCATCGGTAACAGCAAGAACTTAATGGAAAACATACAGAACCCAGTATTTATAACGCTGTTGCCACCACCAGCATCGTCCTCGTCATCGTCGCCGTCGTCGTCATCATCAGCAGCATCGTCTGTATAATTGTATTGTATCTGGTACTGAAAGCTGGATCTGAATATTTCTTGTTGTTGTTATTTTTGTTGTTGTTGTTTTTTGCTTTTGTTGTTGTTGATAAGTCGTCTGTTTAATATTGCTTTTTGCTGCTGCTGTTATTGATAATGACGATGATGCTTTTCGGATGATGACCAGTTGGTTTTTTCTGTTGGTGGGGTTGGTTGATTTTTAAATTTGGTTAAATTTTGCCAGAGTTTATTTCGATGACGGGTTGGCTGGGTCTGTGGCTGGGTTGAAGGGGTCGAACTCGATATTGTGTAAAAGTATCGCTATAAAGTAACAGATACAGTTATAGATGGATTTTGATTTGTATATGCGAATCGTGTACACATGATTGAACAATCTCTACGTCTGTTGATGTTTGTTGCTGTTACTTTTGCTTCATGTATGTGTGAGTGTGTGTATGTGTATATATATATATATATATATATATATATATATGTGTGCTTAGGTGTGAGTGCTCATTTATTTGCTGGTGTTGTTCCCGTTACAAGCAGCAGTCAGTATGAGATAAGTTGTTTGCAAGAGTATGTTGTATCGTGTGCCCGGATGCGGGAATATGTTTCTGGATTTGTTGAAAATGAAACAAATCATTGAATTACTCTGGATGTGTGTGACTGTCAGTTTATTTCATTTACGTACATCTGTATATATCTGTGAGAGTGTGAGAGCGTAAATCCCAGCAAACTCAATTAGAAATTCTATTTTTGGCTTTTAACATACGTTTTTCAATATCAATTATCGATGTGATTTAATTTTTTTCCTTGTTTTGATGTTGCTGGACAACAACCTTGTTGGCTCCGGCTGCTGTTTTCATACGACTACATCTTTTTTTTGTCATTATGGATAATTTTCCTTCTTCCCTTTGAATACATTCATTCATATTTGCAGAAACTAGTAGGTTTGTGTGGGTTTACTTTAGACTGTGTGCTTTTTTAATCCCTCATTGTAGAAACGATCACAGACAGAAGAGAAATTGTTAACGGGAAGGATTTGGTAGCTTGATAGGTTGCTTCACAAAAACACTTGTATTAAAACAAGAACTAGTCAAGTAATAAAAGTTAAATTAAACTTGGCTGTGGCTTAAATCTAAAAACACAGCAGGGGACCTGGGTAAATACTGAAGTAGTGGTCTATGTTCGGTGGCCCGAATCTCCTTGAAGTGCTGTTGTCTTGCATTAGATTTGTATTCTTCATATATATTGGGGAATATACCACAGAGTTTTGTTAAGATCTAAAGTTCCTTAAAAATGTTTCGGTACCAACTCAGGTGCTTCAACTTCGTCCAATAGGGAATTACCAAGTGCTCAAGCAAGGTACAGATTCGAATTAACTTCACAGTCCATCCTGATACTATTGAATTGTTTTCCGACATTGTTCCAATGTTAGTGTTTTTATCTATTCCGAGTAAGCACTTCAGCGCGTTTCCAACTCTAATTTTCTAATTGTGTTTAATATGCGCAGCAGAATCGTAAAAATCAGTCAATTCCACAGCCAAAACCCCTAAGAATTTAATTTTTGCTCTTCTACACAAGTTTAAGAGATCTTTTCAACGAAGGCTTTTCCTGCGCCAGTAATTTCAATGATGGTTAGAAATTTTAAGCGGACTCAACTGCTTAAGTGAATATAGTTTTACAAATGTGCGAATACTTTCCCGTCTTTTGGTAATTGTTCACAAAATTATTTGCACGACATATTTTTCATTCCAAATTTACATACGATTTTTATTTTCGTTGGTTTTGTATTTTAGTAGGAAATAGTTTTTGTTGTTCTGCTGACAGTTTTCCGTAATGAAATCACGTTTAAAACCTCCTTCACATGTGAATGCACGGTTTACATGTGAGCTGTACTTTTTACAAATTGAATTGATGCTGGATGATTTTATGTGCTTTTATTACAAATAAGTTTGTGTAGTGCTTTTTTTCGGGCAGTGCGTGCACTGACTTTCAGCCTTTTTGCTTTGCATTTTTCCAACTACTTACTTACGAGCGAGCAGCTGATACCTTTAACGAAAAAATATAGAACTTTTTTTGTGCTGCAACAATTCTCGTGTTCGGTCTATTGTCCAGTTGCGGTTACGATTTGTGGCAAAAACACACAATTCTATTTAAAACAATAGTCGAATATAAAAGGAAAATAAAGACAACTGGTGTTTGGTTTTAAAAGCATTGTGAAATTTTGATCATTAACTGCTACTTTACAGTGGGCTGGTCAATGAAAAATACATACCCAGAACAATTGATTTTGCATTCTTGTAAAACAGTGCGTTTTATGTATAAAATATGGTCTCAGTGTGGACATCTGGAGTAACTCGACTGCATCGCAGACGCAATTTTTTGCAGTGTAAAAAGTCCACACGTCGTTTCTCTCTTCAAAAACACTGTTTCTCTGAAAGCCAAGCTTTTAATTATAGCGTGTAATCTTTAGCTTGCGGAAAAATCGGTCACGATTGAAGACATAATTTTATAGCATTAATACATTTTTTATACAATATAATAATAATGATAATATTTGACTACAATTTTTGAGCCGCGTATAAGATGTTGATACAAGCCCAACATCTCCCAGCTGGCAGAAGAGAAATTGTCAGGTTCCTTTGTGGCGCAGACAAACACTTTTGGACGGCAGCAAACCATTTTGATCTGACCGATTTTTACTGTTCAGAAGCAAAAGTAAAGTATAAGAATAAAAGTACATGTGCATTTGGAAAATAAGAAGAGTTCGTCACAAAGCCAAAATAACGGCCGAATGCTTGCCACGGCATCGTCCGATGGTCGAGATTTTTAATGACTCTGAGACACAATTGAGGTTCAATGTCGTTATGTTCTTATTTGACTTTATCGATTCAATTGGGTTTTCCAATTTCAAACTTGTGGCAAAAAATCAAAAAGAAAACATTTTGATAACCGTGTGATTTCTTCATGTATTCAAAGCTTAGATTTCACCAATTAGCATGTCTGTAATTTCTTTTCGATCTAATACATACACACATGCGCAAACGATTGATCTGGTCCATTTACCACATGCTGCTACTACAGCTTTGTCTTTTGTGTTTAACTACAGTGTAGTAAACAACAGTTCGCTACAGCGCTGTGAATACTAGCACTTAAATCAAATTTGTACTAAATTTACCAGCTCTAGAAGGGTATTTAATAGCAAAGAGTGAAAAACGCTACTGTTTAGTTTGCACATCAGTTTTTGAGAGTTTTCAAATGTTACTTATTTTGGGCGATCGCTGTAAAACACTTTAAACATGTCAACTGTTTCAGCCGGTCTGTAAATGTTTGTACGCTAAAATCATTTATAACTTATTTAATTATGCTATGGAAATGAATTAATTGCTTAGTGATTGGTTGCCAATTTGTTGTTGTGGCTTCACCACTGTACCGTTAACATTTCAGTTTATGCATGCAGCGACACGTTCACCACGTCAACTTTCCTCACAAAATTGGTTGAATTGTGCAAAATAAGCCGATTTGTAACATTAACTGCATACAAAATAAATGAACTTGTTCCAGGAAGAAAAAATTAAAACAAAACCAAGGGGGGGTAATTAAAATAATTGTTGAAGCCTTTTTATTTATTTTTAATAAATTATATAGCAAATTTTTATTAAAGTAACAATTTTAAAATTTTAAAAGAACTGGTTTCAAATTATATATCTTGTTATTGGTTTTGTTAGCAACGTCTCTAAAAGCTGTTGAAGAAAGGAGTGCGATTAGCTGGAGCACTATTTAAAGTTTAAAAAAATGGTTAAGCAAAGAAATAATGATAAAAAGTGAAAGCCGGATAATTTTTCATTTTTTTTTCGACAATATATCTAAAGGGCATTTTACACTATAGTACTTTGAACTAAGGCGGCTCAAGTAGTCTAATAATACGAGTAAGTGCAAGTTTCATGGTGTATGAAATATGGCAGCGTTCACAGTTTTTAGATTTTTTTAAGCGATTAGATTGTTCAGTTATTAATCAAATATTTGGTAGCCGATTACGCTAATCGTTGTCGTAGTTTTGTCGTCATCACCGGCTCAATGTTTGGCATGTGATTATCACATTTCACACTACGCCTAAAAGCTAAAGTTATTTCTGTTCGAGTGAATTTCGTTAGTTTAACTGTTGAATATTTTTGGAGGCCTCCGCCCATACAATTTTTATTCTGCTGTCTATTTTGTATTCACATTTTTGAGACGATTTGAGGTGTGATGGTCCGCCAGATTTTTTGACTCTCACAGCAAATGCCATTAGATTTCTTTCTCATAAAATCCCATGAAAATCATAAGACTTGTATGATAGTGAAAAATTCTGTTACGTTGAGAAAAGAGTAATTATTATATATAAATTTTCTTTCAAACATTATCAAACGCTAAGAATACGTTGTCAGTGGAACTTCTAGATATAGTGCATTCTGAATGACACGCATGTACGTATTAAATATCAATAGTCCAAGAACATTGTAGAGGGTAGTCATGAGCCAGTAATACTGGTGACGATGTCAGCAGTGCGTCAATAGCATTTCTCTATTCACGTTTCCTTCAGAATTTATGCTTTTGTTGGTTCACCAAAACGTTATTAAAATTGACTTGGAGGCTCCTTCAAGGTATATATCCACATAATAATGAATTATTTATTTTACTTTTAGTAAATCATTGGAATTGGACTCTTAAATTCCTTAAATTAATTAATTTAAACTGTTTGGAGCTTAACTTGTTTAACTGCACAATTGCGGCTTTAGCCGAGTTTTTATAAAGGCTTTAATTACGCACTTAATCGAACAGCATCTACCGCTGTGCCCTTAAGCGATCTCTGCTGTGTACATTTCATGGGTAAGTTTTTTTGGAAACGCCACTGTTCAACGTTTTTTATTTTTGAAAACAGTTCCGTTTGTTTCTTTATAATTTCTTTTATAATTATGTAGAAAGCCCAACTTCCTCGTGCTTTTATTCTGTGGTTTGTTACAATTTTAATTATAACAAATTTTTTAAATAAATAAAAATAAAATAAATATATTTATTTAAATATATTCGTGAAAATAAGAAATCCGATTGCGACAGTCATGTGTATTCCTAACTGAACAAGTCAAATAGAGTGAAATTTCATATAGTATATATTGGACAGACATGTGACCCTGCATAAGACTACCCACCCAGTGTGTTAAAAAAAGTTTTTGTGTTGCATTTTCATACCGTGCGTCGCCTCATATCATTGCTGAAACACACCCAGCGGGCTTTTACTGTTGTATATAACTCAAGTCTTACATAACTCTCCGATGTTTTTGAGACTTGCGACCGGTTTCATATGACAATTGAAGGTTTTTTACCTAAAAATCCAAAACAAGTGAATTCATGAAATTTCTAGTGTCCCATATCCAGAATTTTTACTAAATTATTGGAATAGTAAAATTTCAAAAGCAGTAGATGAAATTTAAGTTTTGGGTTCTATAACGTTTTTCAAATAAACCCTTTTGCTGTGTGTACAAAATTATAATCAGTGTTCCACCAAAAATAAAAGAAAATGCAGTGACAACCTTCATATTAAACCAACAAAACTAGTAGAATTATTTCTTTCTTCTAAGGAAAAAAGGCTGAACTCAAAATAGCATTAAAATAAACATATTTTATCCACAGAATAAATAAATGCATGTTAAAAATAAATTCTCCATGTGTAAATCAACACCCAAAAAATGTGAAAACAAATTGTGTCACAAATGAAATGCCAATTGATACGAAACAGAAATTGGAAACATGAAACAATAATGAAAATGAACAATCTTCAAGTACACACACACACACACACACACACACACACACTTGCACAACAATTAGAAAGTAAACAAAAACACATTTCGTTCACACCATATTTCCCTTCTAATTCCAGTACTACTCGTATATGGCCGAAGTGAGTGTGTGGGAATAGAAGAATGACAAGACTATTTGTAGTTTCAAAAGTAAACACAGCCAGGAATTTCTACCTTCCATTGTAAGACCCTAACCTAGACATTTATCGATTTGCTGGCATAAATTATCCACAATATCAAACACAATTATCACCCACCAATGTCGCCATTACTGGATCAATTGCATTCACACAACGTGCAACAATTTGTTTTAAAAATAAACGTATGTAACAGGCAATGAGTTTGTGTAAATAAATATGAACAAATGTAGTATAATGTCGCTGTCACTCCAATGAAGAGTGAAGTTTTAGTTTGGTTTGATGTTGTCAAATACCCACAGACGCCAGACAGCAGACTTTAAGTGACAAAGAGAAATCCTTAAGCTTTGTTTTGCTAAGGTGGAATTTTGTGACTTTCTTACAAAATGTACGGAAAAGTTAAACAAACATATTGAGAAGGAATGTCGCGACCTCAGGGAACACTACCCTTCCTTTTTGTAAGACTCATAAGAGTCTTGTTTTCTGCCCAAAGGAGCTGTAGAAGGAGGAGAACAAATTTTTTCTGCATGAACGAGTGTTTGACGGTAGGTCTGCATAGGAACTCAAAAGCGTTAGGATTCCTATAGTTACATAATACATTCAGAAAGTTGTGCAGAAGAATATGCTGACAATGCAGAGTACTTTTTGCGGGAAAGTAACACTTTTCTGGGCGCCATAAGAAGTACATACATATATTTTATTAAGTTCAGCGCAAGGTGATTTCGTAGCAGGTGAAATTGGTAGCGCAGCTGATTAATATTTTTTTTTGGGGCTCTAGTCTTTCTCCTACCGGGGCAGGTTAAGGCCTGATGTTGTTTGAGAATTTCGGGCTACTAATTCAGCTGCTTTGGCCTCCTATTCCGTTCTGGCGAATTGCAAAACAGCAGGGATACGACAACTGAGTTTATTTCTAATAAAAATTTGATGTGCGAATTTTACAACTCCTGCGAAATAATGTTGTCCTATTGTAGGGCACCTGTGTGCTCCAAGCAACATGCCTTGAATTTGTCATAAATTTCATATCAATAAATTATCCAGTTTGTCTTATTTAATTTTTTTCTTCCTCCGAACGATTCTTCAACTTGGAGTAATAAAATTGCTCTTTATTTATTCAATGTATTAAAAAATAATATATAGTCTGTTATCTTCGCGTCGTGTTCGTAGCAATTGCTGGCACATGAAGCCATTTAGGTAACCACCACTAGAAGGAAAGGTGTTTATGATTTGATAATTTTATCATTAAATTAACAAGAAAAAACGTAGTTTTTGATGTTAAAGTGTTGTTTACACAGTTATTAATGCATTGAACCGAACGCAGTTCTGTTTGTTTGACTGCAATTTCTTAAGCAAATTAAAAAATATATTGATTTTTTATTGTATCAACTTGTATAAAGAATATAAAACAATATTTTTATCTGCGGCGTGTCTTTAGTATTTTTTTTATCTAGTGAGTTAAAGAAATTTCTGTCTACGTTGAGGAAAGCGTTCGTTCAATTGGCGGTTGTAAGAAGTTATTCACGGTATCAATTGTGGTGTGAGAAATATGCCGCAAATTGATTTTTAATCCCTTAATGTCTGTTATAAATTGTGAAACAACTTAAATATGTCATAAATTTAATAAAATTTTGTTTAACTATTTGTCGATAAGAACTAATACCAGAGGGCATTATTTTAGATGCACTTTCCCACGTTTTCTCTTTGCGCCTACAAGAAATTTAGTCCGTAACTCTGGACGTTTTCTGAAAGAGATTACGAATGAATAAGATATTATTTTTCATAACTTTCATGAAAACTTTACTATAGTTAAAATTTAAGCTGATTGATTTAGATTTCAGGGGTCGCCTGGGAGTTAATTCAGTGGCCAATAGATGCTCTTTGGGATGGTCTGTAAGTCTAGAAAATAAAAACCACTTTGGACAAAGATCCTATAGGTTGGGGGTACTGCTTATTTACAGTTACTTAACAAAACTTAAGAGGATTGTTATTGTACTAATCAGGTTTCTCAAGTATTTGATTTTGCCGTTGTTTAAAGCTGGTCAGTCATAGAAAAGATTTTTAATTTAACTGCCTCCACTTCCTTTTCATCTAAACAACTTTTATAATATTCATAACGTGCCATGCGATAATATCTATCACTAATAAAGAATTCTGTGGACCAAGTACACGGTGGGGACAATTTCTCTTTGAGCTTGCTTAGATTTTCATTGAACATTTCCACACATATGACATATGAAAGTGTTGGATCGAGGGCAGAGGCTACTCTTTGGCATTCGCCAGCTTTCTCCTGACCAACAACACTATGACGTTAGTTTGACACATTCATTTCTTCGTTTATCCAGGAACTGATTCTACTAAATAGACTGAGTTGAAATTTTGAGGTTGTTCCCAAACAAAAACAAAACCCAATTGCTTTAAATATTTGTCGAAAAAAGAGTTTGTTATGTGGATCCATTAGGTGGCTGTATGTTTATATCTGTTTAGCCCAGTTAAGGCGGCGTTGAGTCGTTCACTAATTCACTCGTATCCTTGATCAGGTATTGGCAGGAATCAAAGTTGTTTCTGTAACTTTAAACAGTCACAGACAGAGGCTTCGAGTACACCGTAGACCAAAAATGGAACTCTGTTATAGAATACAAGGTGTCCCCATACAGTATGTTATACTTTATAATACAAACGGTATAAGTGCTCTGCCAGCTAAATGTCTCTATTTCATCGCGAAGAAAAGTCTAGAGCAAAAACGAAAAATTTTTACAGACAAATACTTCAAGGATTAAGGTTTAACTAATACTCTTCTCAGGCCTACAACAGATTTTATTTAAATTTTAAACATCAAATTCGTATGTATTTCTTTTTCGAACGTAAGACCAAACTGATGTGGCATAAAATGCCATTCCAATCGGTTTTAAAAGCGTTTTGTAAAACTTATAGGGGAACAAATTTTGCATAATGTGACAATTTCCTGTTTCTATATATGCAGACATGGCCGGATGGTCCGATTCATCAATTGAAGATTTTATGATTGAAGGAGACTATTAGTCAAAGTGCAATTTCGATCGGAATGGTACTCAATTCGTATTTTGGTTTTTCAGAAAACTAAAAACTTAATTAAATTTTAATTTCATAGACGGAAAAAGTGGTCAGCGAAAATGATTTTTTGAAGAACCGAATTCCGGATTAAAATCCGCTTCCGAACAGAACTTGCACGCCGATATGTTGAGAAATCCAGCACCTTTTAAAGAACAACTACTCGCATTATTTTATGCAGAAAGTCATGCCATCGACAAGCCGCTCGTAATTCAGTTCAGGCCGATAAATGTTAAAGGAAGGAAAACGCGTTTTCCCTCTCAGTCACTGTTACCCACTATCGTTCTCTGAATCGCTGACATTTTATTAAATAAACCAGCACGTGCACTTGCATTAATAAGAAGCTAAAAATGGAACGAGTAATTCGCTTGGGCACAATATCCAGCCATACTAAAACGTCCTCCTACAAATTCTTGCACACGAGAGCGAGTTCAGCGATGAGCCTGCCTTTGGATAATCCTGTTTAGCTCCAAAACAATTTGTTTGCATTTTTCTTTAATTTTCTTAATATTTTTCTCAAGAATTACCCTGTCATATTAATATTTTATTAGTGTTTATTTTCAGTGACGTTGTGTTTTTACATTTGCATTCTATTTCATTTTGTAGTCGGTATAGTATTTAATTTTTTTTATTATTTCTCTTTATGTATGAAGGCTTGACAACTTGTAACTTTATATGACATTTGCCGCAACAGATAGAATATTTAACGAAACCACACGAAAAAAAGGAATAAAGAAATACAAGCTTGCAGAGACGAAAGTAAAAACAAAACCCTACACTGCTATACAGCTAAAGTTTAAAGGATCAACAGTAAGGAGCGGAGATGGAAAATTTTGAATCGGAAATGGTGCAAATTTGCGTAGCAGGCATTTTTAGCAGAAACATGTTTTTCAGCTAAAGTTGTTTTTCTTCAAAAACTTGACAAAAAAATTGTACTAAACAAAAGTGTGGCTTCGCATTCAAATACGAACTTCCTTGATTCCGTGAATTTATTGAACTGAATATATTTGAAAAAAAAACTTTTCCACAAGAAAACAAAGTTTTTTTGTAACTAAATATGCTGATATCTCTTTTAACTAATTTTTTATCTCTACAAACTTTCCGAGTGCAATATCCGTTGCAAAATATTTTTAGAAGACAAGAAATTATTTGAATTTGCAATATGTCTTTATGTGCCCACGAGATTAGAGTCCACAAAAAACAGCAATAATTATATTTTAATTAATTTTAATTTAATTTTGGAATTTTTTCTTGGGAATATTTATTCGCGATAGGGGTGAATAGAATTCTACAAGAGTATATTACTAAACTCAAACGTCTTTGGCGGACAAGATGCCCCAAAAATGTAAAAAAATTCAAAACGAAAAATTGGATCGAAAGATGCTTAATAATGCTTTTCTGAAATTCACCTTCGAATATGCTTTGATCAATCTTCGGCCCTGTTTGCGTTGATGGTTTCTGGAGAAGAAGATTCAATCATGAACTGTACGGGTTGTACAGCGACATGAGCCTAACCAGGCGCCTACGGATCCAACGGCTAAGATGGTTGGGCCATGTAGAGCGCATGGAGAATACTGCTCCGACCCGTAGAATCTTCGATTCCGAACCTGTGGGACAACGCAGTAGAGGACGCCCACGGAACCGATGGCGCACACAAGTGGAGAGGGACCTCAACCAACTTGGTGTGCAAAATTGGAGAACGCTGGCTAAAGACCGTGCCAGCTGGAAAACTTTTTTGGTTGAGGCCCAGGTTCACCACGGACTGTAGCGCCAAAAGAAGAAGAAGAAGAATATGCTTTGACCCATGAAAGTGTCAATTTAAAGCAGAATTGAGAATAAACTCAAGAGCATAATATGTTTTGTTGTTTATTTTCACGCAACGTGCCCCATTAACCAGAGAGAGAAAAAACCTCTCCAAAAGGCGTTTTTCTACGCGTAAATGTTTTGATGTGAACACTGTTTTGTAAAAAGTTTTCTTTTCTTGGAAAAAAGTTTTTTTTTCACATAAAAGCTTATTTTTAGTATAAAAAGTTCAAAATTCGCTTTTCAGGTAAAGGGTTCACTATAAAATTATTTAACTAGAACTTCATGTGAATACAAAAGTGCGTTTTGTGTAGAGAATTCATGTGAACTGAAAGATTTTAAAACTTTTAACACAAATTTTCTAGAGGTAGTCGCTAATTCTCGTGCTTTTTAAACAGCCCATCAAAAGAAGAAAAAAGTTACATGTTGCTGCTGCTTAACATAAGCTCACTTTTCCAACCCTGCTGCACAAACGAACTCAGATTAAATGTGCAAAATTGGAAAAAATAAAGTTGTGAACAAAACAGCCAACATTGTTCAGTTAAAAGTGCTCTACCCAAAACTTAGAAGGACAATTCAAAGAATTTAAGCTGTAAATGGATTTTTGCCTTGTTGTTGTTTTTGTTGCTGTTTCAATTTTCTTTTTGCTGCTGTTGTTCTCTCTCGGTTGCAAGAAATAGTAACAATTTGTACTACAATAACAACAAGAGAAGCAAAATAATACCAAAAATGTCAGTTTGGACAGTTGCCACTCTGTATCTCTTGCATTTTATTTTGTAGAGTCTTGTTTCACTTAACGATTTTTTTTTGTGAGTTGCACTTGTTTGGGCAACTGCAACCAACTGACCGAAGTGAAAACATCATTTGACAACCACACTTCAAAATAGTTGGAAGAAAAAAACGATCGCTCATGGACAAACAGTCAAATATATGGATTTCACTCAAAAGAAGTAGTTTTTCCTGGCTATTTCAATTATTTTTATAACACAGAGGAAGAAACTCAAATAGGAATATGGCTTAGCCTTTTTTTTTTTGGGCCTTAGAGGTTTTTCAACAATTTCACCTGCATCACTAGTGAGTGTAGCTTGTCATTTTTATTACTGCCTCCGCAGTAGGTGGCTGAAATAAATGTTTTAGGTGAGAGATTGTTGGTTTCAATCACTTCTTTTTTAGCGTTCCAAGTTCAAGCAGACAAAACTTCTAGCTTGTTGCACTTAATGCTCAATGCTTATGACAATCAAACGGGGGACTTGCTGATGATTTGGGCTACAGGCAGGGAACTTTGCAAGCGGCCGCGGCAGTTTGTCACAATTTCGTACTGAGACAGGTTTTTCTCATCAAAACAAAAGCAAAAAAAAAAACGTTCTTCAATGTTAGCGAGAAACATGCATAAAAAATTAACTCCCAGTGACAAGAAGGCGTCACTTGATTGACGTCCCACTTATTGAACTGAATTCCAGTTGTTTTCAAGCCACTACGCTGCTCACCTGATATAGAGAAATTAGAAAACTGGGCATTGTCAGCTTCATCGGGCGATATCACTCTCACTCTTTAAAATTTCATTAATATTTTCCTCCTTTTTTGTTCCAAGCAACTTTAAAGCGATCACGATTATTAACGCTTCTGATACAGCCGTGGTACAGGTGTACCAATTCGGATTCGAAAGTGAATTTTTTATTTTATATTCGAACTCTCAGAGCTGTGCCTTTGCGTCAACTATATATCTGCGATTATTTTAAATAAATATGGGCTGAACATAGAAGGGAAGTGCCAAAGTTATTTTTCCTTCCTTGGCACAATTGTACCATGAACTAAAACTAACATTTAGGTCTTTCCATTGTAAAACTGGAATTATGGAACGGTGTTTCAATAAATTTTGGTGTTGTATAACCAAATTTGGTTCTGGCGTGTCTTTTATTTTGGCATAAATAAGTGCTTTTTATATCCTGGTTTTGAAATGGAATGGCTTGATAAATTCGCCTTGTATTGGACGCAAGACGATGGGGCAAACATGGCACCAACCACCACCAAACATGCACCATTTCAGTCGGGTTCAGATTAAGATGCTGATTATATCCCAAGTGAGGCTGCGGCTGAAGATGCAAATATTCATATCGAATTCAAAGCAGATGATGATGATGAAGACGAGGAAGACTTTTAATCTGAAGATAATGCTGATTTATTCACGGCCAATTCGTCACCAAGGTGGCGCATCGAAGTGCCTAGAACGCTTTTCTCTTATCGACATCTTCAAGCAAATGATTTCCGGACAGAAAACAATGTGAACATTTTGCAGTTGACAGCTGTGCTGACACTGGAACTGACTTAGAAACTTTTAGCTAAATAGATGGATACAAAGTAGAAAATAAGTTGAGTGCCAATTTATTTAAATTTTACATGTTTCATAACTAATAAACAGCTGATTGAGTGATTCGATGACACGAATAACAGGCGCGGTTAAAGTCTGATAAGAAGAGAAGCACAAATGAACTTTTTCATTTAAACAATTTAATTTAACATTTCAGCACAAAAAACCGTTTTCGGTACTATGAGGAGCCGGTGGCCTTTGACCTGTCTTTTGTGCAAGAATACACAGAGATACAGCCTGGTATTACCGTGAACCGAACTAAAACTGTCTACAGAAATTGTACAATTTTTGACTAGTTCGAGTTCGATTGAGGTCTTGCATTGAAGAGTTGCATTTGTAATTGCATAAATATAAATGTGAAAATTAACATATCTCGCATTATGTGAAACAGTGTCATAACTGAAGAGTATGTTTGTTGTTGTTTCGCTTCTTTTTTTTTTGGGAAAAAAGAAAACAAACAACAATCTAACTAATGCCATATTTTTGAGTTATAACAATTTTGCTGCAGAGCTTCGTCTTGCAAATTTCAGCTTCTCGTGTAAATCCGGCAAAACTTTTCAGTAAAAGTTTAATTTAGTTGAATTTTATTCCTGTCAAACTTAAATTTACAGAAAAAGAAAATGCAACAAAAACATTTCTACAACACTTTCTAGTTTCATTTCTAATACAAAATTACAATAAAAGAAGCAACAACAAATCCAAAGCTTAAAAGAAGCAACTGCAGACAAAGACTGAATCAAATTGAGTCAGAAAAACATGAATGACAAACTAAAGTTACAGCAAAGAAAATAGTTTATCTTTGAGGTTGCAGGCAAAATTCAAGTGTACGTTGATACATATGTGAGGAGACAAAATAAATGTGAATTAAAATGAAACAAACGATGCTAATTAGAAGTACAATATACTCTCTGCTCGTATAAGAACTACAAAGCAAATTTCGTTATTTAGGTTAAAGAGTGTTTTAAGCACAGAGCTAATGCACAAAGAAAGCAAAATAAATGGGAAATACAAATGTGAGGAGGGTTTATTTTATAAAGTTGCATCCCTAAATCAAAAAAGGGATGTGATGAAGTTAAAGGAGCAAAATCTTTATGGGATTACAGCAAAATTGAACTTAAACTCAGCCCTGAAGTATGATTTAGCTGTGCCATGACCAATAGCACTGGGGGAAAATTAAGTACAGTGCACTCGCGATAGTATGAACTAATTAAAGCCAGGCCAATTCACTTTTTCCCACAAAAATAAAAGTTTCTTATGTTAAATTTCTTATTTAATGTTTATTGGATTTAAAAAAAATAGTTTTGAAAAAAAACAATTTTCTTTAATATTATAATGAAGGTCATTGGCCTTTTCTTTTAACATAAGTCTGTTAAGAAGCATCTTTCTGTCTCTCATATTCGGAAACCACTCGGAAGGCAGCACAGTTTTTCTCTTTCCAGGTCCAATAAACACATTCAATAATAGCATTATTATTTTTTATTTTTGTTCCACTTATTATAGATTTTTTCACCCCAAATTATTCGCTAAATCACGTGCACAGTTTTTCTTTTGGGATATTTGAAGTAGTGATCGGTACATTTTACAAACGTTTATTGGTCTGGGATGTGCTTCAGAAAACATTTGATCGACAGCTAGATTTCTGTGCTTGTCGTTGTCAATTCAATGTTGTTATGCGTTCATAGTATCGGCACCCGAATTTTTCAGAAAAGCGGTGCTTTAAGGTAACAAATTAGTTTCGGCCATGTACTGCAGTTAAGAAACGATAATGTGGTGGCAGCGACACTATCTTAAGTGCGCCGCCCTTTTGTCGTACTACACGGTAGTGATTTTTTAATCATAAAATTATATTCTGCTGGAACAACAAGTAGTTTATGTCCATATCGTTCAATTTGCATCATAGGAAACCGGTTATTATCATTCTGTAGCACTCGCACTTCCGGGAAGCACGTTTTACATTGGCGTATGCCTCATTACACGGAGGAATTAGTCCCTTGTTTGACTGACTTCTCTGGCTTGGTTGGTTATTCTGAAACTTTCACAAATGGATATTCGATAGAGCCAGAAAGTGGGAAATTATTAGGTGGGTCTTGTTAAAGCCTGATGTTAATTTTTGGGATATCAACTCAGCTGCGTCGCTGTCACATCTCACAAGTTGCCACCTCAGAGTGCCTGGTAAGCCACAGGGGGCGTTGGGATCACCTGACGATCTCAACAAGTGAAATTGGTCGGCTATCAGACTAGACCATAATGGCAGGTACGCTGATGTAACTCACTTTCATAAACTGTAGCGAAATCTGTTCCAAACACTATCCTTTCGAACCAGTTGTTTCGAGTTTGGCCAGGAAACGTTGAAGAGTCGGCAGTAAAGGTCCATCTACACTCATTTTGATAACATAGTTTTTTTTTCCATATGGAAGTGGTGCTGAGTTATAAACAACAGATTAGACAGACCCCACCAACAAAACACAGACCGCCGGCGTCTACTCGTGCCAATTCTGAAACCCTTTACAGATGTCATGGCGCCAAAACTAAAGAAAATACTAGTGAGTTCCGCCCGACGAAGCCCAATTTCGAAAAGGTGGGTTTATTACACTTCTGGCGCCCTTTTAAGACCAATTTCAAACTTTAATTGTTGAAATTGAAAGTTTTAATTAAAATTTATACATTTAACAGAATTTAACAACCTGTTACTTCTGCCAAAATGGTCACAAAATGTCAAAACAAAATTGTGTAAAAATTAAAAAAAGCCAAAATGTTATAAAATTAAAAGCACCGTTTTAATGTTTTTCACTTCGAATAGCAGAGTTTGTAACTTCTGGGAATTGTAATAAAAAGTTAATATTTCAAACAACAACAAAAGCAATAATTCATAGTGGGTGGTGACATTTTTAGTTAACAACAAATAATTTGTATGTATAATTGATTAAAATATTGCCTTTTCTGTTTAGTTTTAAGGAAACTCGTGTCAGTGTTTAAAAGAACTAAAGGTGTTCTTTTAATAATGATTTTTTTTTTCGTAATAAATTATGAGTAAATAATTGAAGAATACAATTTTTACCAACGTCTGCATGAATATTAAATGTTGTTTGATTTGCTTATAGAACAAAAAATAAAATGGCTTTTGTTGATTCTCTGGAATCCATTTAATTGTACGTGTAATATTCTTGCATCAATCACTTTTCGAATGAAAAAATATGAATTTAAGATGTTTATGAAATAATTTATGTTTATTTTAAAAAATTGTTTTGTTTGTTGTCACCATTTAGGAAAATAAATATGTATGTGTTTTTATGTGGCTGCTTTTCTTACTATTTACTTTTAACCCTTATAAGCCTCTCAATTGCAATCAGTTCACTACACGAAATATGATTCTGGGCATTGAGTTTAAGATGACGTCCCATCAACAGAACTTTCTTAACTGATTCGAATTTGCATTCCATTAATTCCCCAAATATCATTACCGTATGACTTCTATTAGCATCGGAATCAACTGTGTGAAGCTTTCACACAGGCACACTAAAAAATATGATGACATTACACATTGCCTCGCTGTATAGCTGCTCCCAAAGGGTTAAAACAATTAGTAAAACTATGTCTTAATACATAAAATATTCAAAATAAAACTGACACTAAATCGGAATATTAATAAACTTCTTGCCACCAGATCCCTCAGACAACAGCAGCGTGTTCGCCAACGCCATTATTCTAACCATGATAATGATGTCAAAATAGTACACAAGACCCCATAATACTTTATGATCATTATCTGGATTGTCATCATCGTAATAATCATCACTTAACGTTCTATCAATATAGAGGTGTTGATTGGTATTGTTTTCGTGTGATGTTTTTAGGTTGTTTTTGCTATTGTTTATCATTGTTACGGGCTGTGCTGCTCGTTACCAACTAACAACAACAACAACAACAATAACAACAAAACAACAACAGCCAAAAGGTGTCATGTACTTGAGAATAAACTGTATATGAAATTATTTATTTCTTATTGTTGTTGTTTGTTGTTCGTGTTAAGTGTTCAATAGTTGTTGTAGTTTTGTGCATAAATGCTTAATGCTGCCGCTTTTGTTCGTCTGTTTGTCTGTTTGTCCGTCTGTCTGTCTGTGTCCTTCTTGTGTCTATTTTAGTAAAAGTGTGTCTTATTTGGACCTGTGACTTTATGCCTTTTTGTTGCGCTTTAAAAAAGTTGCCGTATTGGCGGCACTCAAAGTTTAGTGTCTTTTGGATTGCGATTACTTTTGGGATTAGCGATTGCAGCGTTATTAACAACAACAATTTGCGCATTATGCCAGAAATTGCCTACTTTGGACCATTAAAAAATCTCGTAAAATCCCAGAGAATTCAAATATCAGCTGACCGAGTGCTAGTGTTGCCAACGCAACACTAGTAACGTTACAAAGGAAGATATGCTTAGACAGGTAGTCAGTGTTGCATAAACGCAATTGTGTTGTTGAATATAAACTTGCGTTTGCACTTTTGCAAGACGTTGGCAACAAGTACCGAGCTGTGTTATCGATGAAGTTATTCTGACTTTTCGTTTCGATTTGCTTTTTTCTTGTACATACAAATGTTAATGTGTACGTACCAGCACGTACATACATATGTAGTCTTCCTTTTGGTCTTTCTAGTATTTTTTCATCTCTTTCTTCCTTCTTTATTCCATTCGAAGCCTTTATTTGAAGACATTTTTAATATTTGTGAGACAACGTTGAAGTAACGTCACAGAAATCATCAATGATTAAGACTACTGTCATTGGGTGCTACGTTTTGTTCTTTTAGTTTTTCTCTATTTTTCATTTCTATTGTTGTTTATGACATCGTAAATGTGTCAAAATTTATACCCAGCCATTCATATATTTAAAAAATATTGAAAATTGCTTGACAGTGGGCTACGAAGCAGATATTTCCAAATTTTTTGTAGATTCTTATTAATCCAAGTTGTAGAAAAAAGTTTTTTTTTACGAAGTCAGCTACAAAGAGAATCACATCACTAGGCTTTCTGTGTTTCTGTGTTAGAAAAAAGTTTTAAATACAATAGAATTAAAATAGAAATTGTTCAGTTAAAAACACTTGTACTAGAATTTAGGAATCTAACAAAAATATTGGATAAGCAAAAGTCTAGAAAAGAGGTCGCACGTGACAAAATTATGACAGAAACTGTATAGAATTTTCAAAATCAAATAACTGCGACTCTTCTGTAGATGTTGTTCGAAATGAGAAAACATATTTCGTGCCTGGGATTGCGTAACATAAACTGAGCAGGTTCGAATCTATTTAATATCGAAAGGGCATTCGGACATACTTCGCTATTGCCAATGAGCAAATTTTTTTTCAATAAATTTTGGTAAAACACCTGCGTCTTTCCACGGGTGTCTGCCTGTATTACTTACCAATTTTTAAAAAATACTATCTAGGCCTTATATTATATGAAAGTTTTAAAAATGCCGCACTGTTGAACTGCCAAATATGCAATTCCTTTTACGCGCGGGCATTTCCGCTTTAATTTAAAAGAAAATATAATTTAATTTAAATTACAGAACTTCGGTGTTTTAAAATAATTTTTTTTACTACGGGTATTAGCGGATTACTGGGGGCGAATTTAACCATCAACAATTTTTTTTGTTAGTTCACCAGAGTCTATGGTACGCCTGGATTGTTGGTCGAATACTCTACCAATTCATTCATCGAGACTGAAACGTTCTGGCTGTGGCTTAAATTTAAAATCGTAGGAAGGGCTTTTGCTTCATTTTCGGTTTCCAAGATGGTGCCAAGTTTTCAGGCGAGTCTTGTTAAGCCCTGATGTTTATTTGTTCCTCCATTTCATCCATTGCCTAGGGAATTACTTGTAGGAGGGATTAGATAGCCAGAGCTGTCCTGCGAGAGGCTTTTCACATATGTAAATATTACCTTGCGGCTGGGAAGCCACTTGTGAGCGTTATTCAGCCGTTGACAAATTTTCCAGAGAAAAGATTATCCCACAATGGCAGGTACTGATGTAAATTTATACAAATGTATGTAATAGGAAATTAGAACTGGTAATTTAATTATTTGCATTAACTTAAACAAATTAAGAATATGTATTGGAATCAAAAGAATATCGTAGTCTCTTTCCGTCCATATTTATTTTGTTAACAGCGAAGAATGAACTCAACGATAACGTTTTAAATATGGGGAAAATCTTTGCTTGCGCGAGAACTCTGATGAGTAGCAGATTTACCGGCTTCCCTAGACAGTGCCGTGTAATAGCCTATATTTTCAAGAAGCAAAACAGTTTCTTATTTAATCATGTCTTGGAAGCCGTTAGCCCTGTCTGGGAAAGCATCTGAATTTTATGAAAATGTTATCTTGTTTTGCTAACGACTGCTCCACTGTTTATTAATATTAACAATTTTCTCTTATTTTAATTGAACTGTCAAGAGATAGTTTTTTTCTGTAGCCACGATGTTCTTCGCTGTAATTTATATTTTAAAAATAACGAATTTAATTTTCAATCACCCATTTTCTGTTTAAAATAAAAATATTAAAATATTCATAAATCATATTTTTATTGATCTCTTCTTGATTCTCTTACTCAGTGACGGACTGTCTTTCTATCGATTCATACTTCATATTTCTTACAGAGAGTAGACTTTTTGCTTTGTTTTAAAAACGCTGCTTAAAATTCATAATTTTTTCCTTTTTCCTTTGAATCATTTTTATGACTTGATTTTATAATCACACGTGATTAAATTGACGTTTTGTCGCAATTCCTAAAAGTTTATTCCCAAAACAACGCTATCAATTTCACATTAAATATCCACTTTCCAATTTTGCTAAAGGGGCTTTAATTTTGCCAACTCTTTTTAAAAAAGATGAAATAAAAACAGTCGTTAATTTGTTTTTTTTGTTACTAATTTTCTCATACATACATTTTTTTATTAGTCTATTGATTTATATTTTGTAGTCCGTACTGAATACAAAATCGTGTCCAAGTTGGCCATATTTTGAGACCTTCTTCCTTTTGTCAACAGTTTTATTACGATTTCATGACTTTGTACAACTTCTGTGTTTGCTTTTATTTTTGCCGATGGGAAATAAAAGTGCGCAAAATGCAATAAAATTGTTTTTGGTAATAATCGATTGCAAAAGTGTTAAATGGCGGAAACGACCAACGGCATAAAATTTTTACTATTACGTATTTAATTGAACCTTTTAAAGCTTAATTTTTTTCGGGGGCAATATCACTCTTTCACGCACTTTTTCGAAATGGAACTTATTTTTGAGATACTTCTTTTAATGGGTTCTTTGAAAGAAGTTATTTTTAAAATTTCTTGCAAAACACTTTTCTAACTTTTTATATTTTAAAATTTTTTATGCAATTTATTTTTTCCATAACGTGCTTGCTTTTGTCAGTAGTGACATTCAAATTTTATGTACGTGTTACAGTAGAACTTCGAAAAACCCTATATAACGAATGTGTTGCTGAGTCCCTTGAAGAAAACCCCTTATTGGCAAAGTTGTTCATACTGCGCACAAGTGGCGGAAAAAAAGCGCTGATTACGTTTACAAGTTGATTGTTGGAAATTGCGAAAAGAACAACGAGGCTCAATTTGATTGTCTATAATCACCACAGTTGCACAATTTCGGCATCGATTGCTTCTTTTTTAAAAATTGTGAGACATCACACAGAAGATCGTACCGATACTGGGATTTTTGCTAAAATTACATATTTTGATTTCCATTTCCAAGACATCGAGTTTTGGGACTTTATATTATTTCTTTAGTTTAGCTCGTGCTGCAGCTGCGCATTCTTAATAACATATTGTGTTAAAGCATAATGAATTAAGAATAATAAATTATAAAAACAAGTGGGTATGAAATGCCATTGCTAAAAACCTAATACTATTAGTGGCTTTTGCTGCAGATCCATATTTGCCATAAAGAATAGATAAAATGCGTTCATAGAGGGTGTCTCAATTGGTGCTGTGACTGTCACGTTGTTTTGGTGACGTGTCTGCAAGCTGTTATTTTTCTGTAGTATCAAGAGAATAGCAGCACATCCAAATTATAAAACTTTATTTGGTATTGCAACTCTAACACTTCACCGCTGTCCACTTGTTGATGGGAACTTCTTGTGATATGCGTGGACGCTATTTCCCCCTTGCTCAAGAGCTCGGAACTACCAAGTACCTTTTGCCAGTAACTCCCTTGACAGTAGTGAAAGTCGAGTTTGTTGCCGGCAGTCTTTGAGGAACACCAGGGGTTAACCAGACTCGCTTGTACCTGCCGCAACATCTGGTAACTTACGAAGAACAGCAAGAAAAGACAACAGGGCCTCTAGAAAATTTGGATAACTGAAAATAAACAATTCCTAGCAGACTCTACCAGAGCTCCTCTCCTGCAGGTTTTAGCTTACATCACAGGCAGAACATTTCAGTCAAGGTACGGGGTACCTCAACCCAAGACCAACAGCAGGATTCCTCTTTCAAGGCATCCGAAGAGCACGTTGAATTGAAGTTTGGTAAAGTTTTGGAAGGAATCCGCACAACCGAAATTATACTGGAGCTTGCTAGAGTTTTGGTCCCCTTCTGCTTTATACTCTGGAGCGCAGAGGCTTCCAGTTTGAAATACATCCAGGCAGAAGGCACTGCAGAATGCACAGTCTACATGCACGATTTGAAAGTTGGAGGAATGGTTATCTTTCCCCGAGTTGAAGTGAATTTGCCAGGAAGATCGCGTGATTTGAACCCACTAGACTTTTGCGTGTGTGGTTTTCTGAACTCGCAGGTCTATCCCAATCGGTGCCCTTAGGGTCAACATTTCATTGCTCGAATTCAGCCCGATCTGTGGGCCAGTGTCATTGTAAACTGAACCAGCCAAATCTGTGCCACTGTAGTCGCATTCAACATTGAAATGATGTCATACCCTCAATGTGATGGCAGGCGTGAATGTTTCAAGTGATAAGGAATTCCGTTAATACCGCACACACTGTTTGCCTGATTCCACTTCAACATCTAGGCGCTCTTGTTGGAAACCCCTTTGATAGTAATTTTTTGTTACAGATATTTGCCATAATTGTGTGTGTGTGTGTGTGTGTCTGTGTCTTTGAACATATCTTTGAACAAATTCATTGACACAACTAAGTTTATGAGAGCTGAAAAATGGGGAAAAAATTATTATATATTATTTTATTAGCCGAACAATATTAAGATTTATACCACATCGCTCGCCATGGCGAACTACTCTTCAAAACGAGACGTTTACTTCCATCAACACCAACAATTTCCGTTTACAACAAACATCATTATTATCATTTGCGCAATTGCCCACTCCAATCACGTAAAATAAAAATTTGCTTAAAAATGTATTAAAAAAGTAAAATTTATTTCAATGGCATTAACTTTTATTCACTTCGCTCCATGCAAAGTAACATGACTCCAAGACAGCGAAAGACAAAAAGTGAGAAAATAGATAAATAAATTCTTTATAAGAATAAAAAGCAACAAATTGAAAAAATACATAACGAAGACATGAAATCAAATATGTACAACAATGACTACTGCAGCCATGCAGAATGAAGTCACACGGCCAGGCAGACCGACAGAGAGACAGACAGAGAGACGGTGGCACTCACACAAACAGGCACCCTGTTGGTGTTTGAAACATTTTGCCCAAAACAAAGAGGCAGCAAAAAAACTGGAATATTTAAACTCCAGCTACCGACTGTTACACACCTGCTGCAGCAATAAAATTTGTTTTTATTTCATCTGTAAAATTTCGTTATTTCTTCCCATTTATTTGTGAACTTTGACTACATGTATTTTGTATTTTTACGACTTTAGTGCAAAATTATACTTCGGTGTTGTTTGCCTTCCATTTGTATTTGAAATACAACTGCCACTAAACTACACAACTGCTCCAGCAGCTCCAGCAAAAGCAACAGCTTTAACGCAAACGGCTCCAGCACCAGCCTCCTCTACCTGTACGAGTAAAAATACAAATACAGACATTTTCGTATAAATATTTAATTTGAATGCGTTTTCATTTTATATTCAATATGGTTGGTTTATATGCTCGGGCCAAATGCTTACGCCGCCATTTGCTCACACTTTGGCCATAAATTTCCTTGTGAGTTCTTTTAATATTTTGCCTTTTTCTACCGAACGACTGGAGTGGGAGGGTCAGCACAACAAAAGTTGAATTTTAAGAGCAAAAACCAGAATTTCAACATTTCAGGGTTGGACACTTTAATGTGATTGTTTTTCACGTCTACACAGCTGACAACACAAAAGGTTTGAACTTTGACACTGGACCAACGGGCACGAAAACATTGCATTGCAGGCCAGAGCCAAAGAGACACACGCAGGTTTAGGGAGTATCTTGAAAGGAGGAAGAAATATGCTTTTAGGACTAAGGAAACTGATATAACTTGAGTGTAAAGGATCTTTCATTAAAGCCGTGGGAGATGTGATCTAATCTCTTTAACGAGCAATTTGTGTATATCTCTTCGTATGCAAGGAATTGTTTTCTCAAAACGGTATCTAGGGCCTTTCGGGCTTGACAAATGGCTTTAGGTGGTCTTTTTCCGGGAAAACTCCTTTGTCGCGGTTTTTGTGCATTTTGGGTATTATAGTATTTTTACTATAAATTGTATTATTTATAAGAAAATTGTCTAAGGCCTGTCGCCCGGCTCCACGAATATCCATTTTGTCTGAGTTTTTTACCACTTATTATGAAAATCTTATAAGCGGCTTTAAGACAAATTCAGTATCTAAGTGCTTTAGGAGGGGAAAACTAATCTCGTCTGGTTCCTTGTATCGCCTGCCTTTTTTATCATACGAATAGTTTGCCAGGATAATACTGATATCCTGGGCTGTGTGTCTTAATTTAACCAAATAACAAATGTCTGAATACACAGATATTCGGAAAGGTTTCGACATCCGCACATTCATTTGCTTCTAATCACAACTTCTGAGGGCAAGAGTCACCAAGCAAAAGAACCTGATCATTTAATATGAGTTGAAATGCCTCGTCGCTAAGAACTGATCAGACTGGTTCTGAATCAAAATTATTATACGAATTATAAAAACTCTGAGCAGAACTCGGTCTAGCAGGTACTTCATATGCAATAACATTGCGGGGCCGGGGAACCTTAGACGATCTGTCTGGTCAGTTTCCCAATGCCACCGCCAGACCAAAACTACACCAAACATCGTTTTAAATAGAACATTTGTATCATGGCATTTGTAACATTGGCAGGACGATTGCTAGAGTGCTGTAACGACCGTGAAATGCATAGCTGTGACCCCCTCTCCACATCCATTTGCAAGAAAATAGTCACAACCGTGAATTACATATGAAAAATGAACTTAGAGCCAGTGAACTGGTTATTTAAGTGATATGAAAGGAAGCGACCGTGAAGCGTATTGCTGTCCCACTGTTTCGAGTTTATCATCATGGAATTATTAGAAATTTTCTTTCTCAATTGAAAAACGAAAAAGCGATCTACAGGCCTATAAAATAATTAATTTGTAAAAAAATCGTAAGTCAAGGCACTGACATCCAGTGTTCTTTCGTTTTTTTTTATTTATGATTCCTTTCTATTGTTAACACCGTTTCTTTGGTCAGATCCAATGAAGGGTGAAGTTTGTGCCATCAGTCTTTTCTCCATCAAAGTAAAATCCAATACAAACATTTGCATCTAATTAGTATCATTTCCAACTGGGTCAACTCTCGACTGGCTGCCGCTGTTGCTTGGTTCACTTTAACCACCTTAAATGCATTTTATCTTCACATGCAAATCAATTGAATATGTTTTCTATTAATTATTCTCTAGTTGAAGACATCCGTCGAGCAGACTTTACTTGAAAAAGAAATATCTGCTGTCAATTAATTTCTTCTTAAACATTTCGCCTGCACGCAAAACCAGTATCTTAATCACAGTTCGATTGTGGACTCCTTTAGGTTTTATTTGATTTCTAACACGCTTACGCTTTGCTGACCGTATAATTAACGCAAACACTAAACACAGTTGCCTCAATAACACACGGCTCACAGCGGCACAACGACACAACGGCACAACGGCACCACGGCACAAACACTTGCACTCCACAATGCCGCGCTGTAAACGTTGGCATTTTGTTTACAAATCAATATTCAGGAATTGATGAGGTATGGGCTGGCGTGTGCACTCGTATGTGGCATGTTTTTAAGTCTCACTTGTACCAGTACTAATGCCGGTACGGACGTTCGTTCCTGCGTTTGTTGCCTGTTCGGCCGGTGTTCTTGTCTTGTGTTAAATACGCTTCATTGATTTTTCTTGTTAATGAATTTTACGGCATCGAGCAAATACAAATTGTGTGCATTTCCTTTCATGTGTTACATGTGTTACTTGTTCTTTGACAAAACCATGCAAAAACTAAAAAAGAACAGAGATAAGAGTATCTCCAATAGTCGGAATAAAAGGAAACATTTTAAACAACTGATAACGGCGGTATTCGAAGAACGACTTTGAACTCTTGATAATACGAGTAGATGATTGAATGGCCATCAACAAATAACTCCGAGATGCAACCAAATTATAGAAATTTATTAAGCACTTTATTATATTCTTTATTTGAGAATATGGCTCTGAAAACACATTTTAGTTTTATACGAGAGCAAAACTGCAGTATATCGTCAGCCGAAACGCTATAGCACACAAATAACAAAATGTGAAAAATAAATACTTTCACTGGTTATGACGCATATTCACAACATCTCATCTCATTAAACATTTTATAAGCGAAAATCTCATGTACGTACATCCTTACAAGTTCTAAGTTCGATAATATATTTACAACGATTTTGTTTCTACTGTAAATATGTTGGTTACGGGATTTTGAATTTCAGGTGATGATATGCAACTTTATGTGTCAAAACTTTTGTAAAAAAGCAACGCCACAAAATCGTCTTTTTAAAGTATTTAAGCGACTTCGCATTAAATATCAAGACCGTCCCACGATGTTGAACGTTGATGAACAACAGACAGCTGATTAAAAGCAAATCAGCTGTTTTAATCATAACATGTCAGACAGCTGAAGTCGGCAAAATTAAGTCCGTAAAACGGAATTTAGACGATAATACAAGTCGTACGATAAGTCTAATTTTGGTTGGGCGAAGAAGTAAGTTTTTCACCCCCCACCCTTTAAAATTTTAAAATATTGATTTATTTATTAAGCTGCAGATACAAAGTGTTTGATGTTTTTGATGATCATTAAGAACTTGTTATGAACAAAAGCCTGCTTTAGAGTTGATTTTTCAAGTGTTTTCTTGTTCATAGACAAAAACTTTAATTATTTATGAACTGATGGATGGATATTGATCAAATTGTTTTATTTTGAGCTGGGAAAAGGTGCTAAAAGAAGATTTAGAAAATAAACTCTTTTGCTCCATTTAAATTCCCATAAACATCTTTATTAACAACTTTTGTTCTCAAGGCACTTATACACGACTTCTTAGTTACACACATACATACGTACGTGCCAATTAGCATTGAGTTGTTTGTATAATATTTTAGTAATATGCTGTTGTAAGTGCTAAGATATCAAGTCTTAATGGTTTCGGTCTTGTACTTTACACATAATTAAAAACGAAAACTAGGCGCCACTTGGTAATTTAATTGCCACCAAATAATTTATGGCGTTTTTCGTGTTGCAGTCAAAAACAGCAGGCCCCCGACAAAAAATGATTTGGGTCCTTCTTTAGCGGCCATGCAAAGCAATTTTCACAGTAGTACTTAACAAAGGAACAAAAAGAAAAAAGAAACCAAATATTTAGCAAAATTGATCAAATAAATGCAAATCTGGCGCTAAATTTCACTACCAAGAATTTGAAACGAAAACGATAATTCGCAATAAAAGCAGATGAAAATATTATCGCCGACGATTAAGCATTATTTTTTGTTACTCATTGATTGTCACAATTTCTACTTGAATATTATAATACAAAGATGTTCATTTAGGGGCAGAGTATAACAAATGTCTACCGCGTAGTGAAAATGCCTGGAGCGCAGGCGATTTAACCACTCTGCCACGAATCCGGAGTATTATCTAATTATGTGGAATTTTACAGCTGGTCAGGCTGGCTTTGAGGGTCCAGCTCCATATGATGTGACCCTACTTTCAACATGGTTGACATTGATATTGTTTTTACCTCTGCCAAGCATTTTGATCTAATGAAACCAATTTACACACAGATATAGTGTGTGAAGGGCTTTTATGGATACTTCCAAAATTGAATCTTTCATTTCAAACTTTATAGCTTCAAATTACCTCTATCTGCAACGACTTTCCAACTCATTTAATAACGTACATATGTGCAGCAGAAAACATCCCTGTTCCTGCATATATGTATGTATCTGGAGAGACGATGAAAGTCTACTTACGACTTAAACGCACACGTTACTTTAAGTTTCGCTAAAATAAAAGTTTGAGTTATGAGCACATTACACGCAATAAATGAAAATTTATGCAACAGCAACAATTGCTTACAGTGGGCTTAAAATAACTAAACAAAGCAATCATGCCCATTTAGATATATTTTTGGTCTTGCCATCTGTAGTTTTCGTACGTATGAATCACTGTATAAGAGCAGCAGAGAAAGGCAAAGCCTACAAAAAAAGTTCAATTCAATTAGCAAAAATGTTGGCTACATAAGCGAACAACAGAGAACAACAACAACAGCAACAACAGAACACACAGCGAAAGTAAAAAATAAACATAATAAAAAGAAAATAAAATAAATTCACAAAATAATCAGCAACAACATGCTGACACAAACAGAAAAATCAGTGGAAAAAATAACAATAACAAAAGCAATAACAACTACAACAAAACGAAATGTTAAAAGATCAACAATAAAATTATGGCAACAAGTTCGAAAACAACACTCCTGTTGCGCATCTTCCAACACTCGACACTTGAGGGGATGTGTTTTTTATTCCGCAAAGGGCCCACCAAACAAAACATTTGGCGGAAAAAATAGAATTAAAAAAAAATAAATCCAAATTTGAAACAGCCAGAATGTAAATCAAAAATTACAACGCGATCTCAAATATAAGGAAGCATTCATTATGAAGAGGACAAGATCAAGATGAACACGCTGGTGCTGCTGATGACGATGACGACAAGAAATTTTGCATTTAAACTGTTTGTCTGCATCGCAAGAAGAAAACAAAAAAGAAAAGAAACGTTTTAAAGCGCCGGAGAACAACAGAAAATATTTGAAATAATCAAGAACATGTTATTTAGCACTTCAGTCAAATATTTGCTAAACGAAGCAAAAAAGCATCGAGTGCAAACAAATTCTATCCACATCAGATTAACTTTAATCAGCTGGAAACTTTTGCAAATATAGTCAGTGTTGCCCTATAGGAATGAAATACGTAATCAAATAAAAAAATCGTCAAAAGCAAAACTTGAATTTTTTTTTATTTTGTTGTCATGTTAATCGATATCGCATGAAGTGTAATTCGAGATTTATTTACACTATATACGATTACTTGCATGCCTGTATGTATGTATATCGTAGAAAGGAAAAAAACCTTAACTTCCTTTTTGTGTCTTCAGCGTTTCGGTGCTGCAAGCAAAAACTTATTCGACAGTCACAAACACTTTTGCCGCTCAACGACTTGAATGTCTGCATAATTTGCGAGCAGATCAGCTGTTGCACACGACGATGGTTCTGTCAGATGTAAATCCCAAGTTCATTTCACGCGTTTGCAGCAAATTATACAAGTTTTCAGTAAAATAACAATTTTGATAGACATGAAGAAAAACATGTGAGTCGGAAACTTCTAAAATGAGATGTAGAAACATGTCGTCTGTGGGTGGCTCAAGGGGTGTTTGCTTGGTGATGTCGAGCTTGTCACACACGTACAAGTACACTGAAATCAGTCTTTTGGCAGACGCGTAAAAAGTGACAGGGTATATTAATTGTTAGAGCAAAACATAACAACTTTACGGAATAAATTCATTTAGGAGTGTTATTTCGCTATTATGTGTCCACTGCTGATGCGAAATTGATGCCCATGTTCAGATCATACCAACGGATCAATTCGCCACTGACTCAGTAAATCGTAAAGAACATCTGGCGTTAACAAAAATCATGCGGCTGAAACTTTTCAGCCGTAGAAGAGTTCTCAGCATATTGGTCCCAATTCTGGTGCGTAAGAACCTTCACAACTGAAATTATACAGGAGTTTTGACTGCAGCGTCAACCAAGACCACCTTCTCCGTTTTACCCCGGAAAGAAAAGTACAGAATGTAGAATGCGCCAAAGCAGAATCCATCTCCGGATAGTGGAGACACTGGAAACACTTGAGTTAACAGGCCAAAATCTGGCAGGAACATGAGGCCTTAACCAGATTCGCCCAATGATTCTTCGCCATCCTAGTCCTTTCTGCCAGTAATTCCTGGCACATTAAAAGGAAGGTAGAGCACGTAATTCTTTGGGAATTTCAGGCCTTAACAAACTCGCCAGTACACTCCCCACCATCTAGTTCCTTACAAAGAACAGAAACTTGTTGCAAGACAAAAGCACATCCAGGACATTTGAATCACCGAGCGTAGATTTTTACGCAGGAATCTACCAAAGACGCTTCCTGAGGGCACGTTGGTCCCCGTTCTGGCAATTTGCCTTTGCTAAAGGTTTCAGAAGAACCTGCAAAACCGAAGTCCTACATCTTTTGGTTGTCGTTCTCATCGAGGCACCCTTCGAAAAGCATAATACCCCAGTGTAATATAGACCACGGCAAATACCCTTCTTCTATATTTATATAGTGGTAACTAAGCAAATATGTCTGTAAATATTTTATATGCTCAATTAAATGTTAAAATTACTGCAGAATACGAACACAGTATAACAAAACATCTTTGCATTCAATCAAAAGTTAAAAGCCTTTATCTGCTTCTACAAATCATATTCAAAGCTTCAGCACTTAGACATATTTGCCTTCTATCTACTTGCGTTTGTTTTAAAAGTTAAATATTTCTTCAATCATTCCTTCGCATTGTTTTGTTTAAGATTTAAAAACTTAATAGTGTCGGCATCACTGTCTAACTGTCAGGTATTTTAAAACAACTCAAATCTGTTGATTTTACTAAGAATTTCCATCAGATTGTAGGTGTCAGACAATAAAGTACGCGAATGAAAACATTTGAATTCTATAAGTGGAATGCAAATTCCCTGAAATACTACAAATTATGCGTGATTATAAAAGAATATAAATTTTATCTTGTCTCTTTGAGACAAAGCAGACGCTAGATGCTATTCAATGACTGGTGTAATGGCTGCTAAGCATTTCAAATGCTATTAAACGCATAAAGCTGTCATGTTGCAAATCGTTGGCAGAAATGCAAAGCCACGTGACTAACAGCGCCGGCAGAATTGATTTTTTGATAGATGCTGGTGCATATCCAGAACGTCTTTGTATGTCCTCTTCAATTGTAATTATTACACAATAAAAATTAGACATTTTATAAGCGAAAATCGAAAGTATGTCTCGTTATTATTGCGGCTCTACTGTAAAATGGTAAAAACTTTTAGTTACATGGTTTTGCCTTTCAGCTGACGAAGTGCATATGTCTATTTATTTTTGACTTAAAGTTAAATAATAGTATTGAAAATGGTAACTACATAACATATTCATAGCCATTAATTAGGTTTCCTTAACAACTATTGACAGTGGGTGACAAAAGTTTACAATCACTATGCATTTAAACTGCTTCACAAGATCTTTGATCTCTTTAAATAAGAAGAGAAAAACTTTTTTACTCAAAACATATTTTATCAATGAAATAATTGCATTAGACTGGGTAAATATATATTTTTGTTCCTGCAGGGTAGAGAGCCAATGTGACATCCCAGACGTGACATTGTTTCTATAGTAATTTAACTGGTTAACGATTATGAGAAATGCTGTGCTAGTTTGGCTCACGACTGTATTCCATATTTATGTCAAGTTTGGTTTATGGGCCAATATTCCCTTTTCAAGCTTTGATGCACTTTCATCATTAACCCTTAAGTGCATACTGTTGCCAATTGCCTACATACCAATTCTAGTTTACTGTCTTCAGGTTCCAATGTGTAACTTATATACCAATCGCATTTAAAATTTTTGTATTATTTTTTACCTAATCTTTCTATAAAGAAAACATTTCTATAAAAACATATTTTTCATTCCATATTTCTGACCTAAAGAAAAATGTTGAATTATAATAACATTTTTAATTTTTAAGCTCTGGAGCCATTTGCAAGTTTAAGGTCATTCTCTAAGGAGCCTTTAAATGTTATAAACATTAACTGAATATATTACTTTGATTGTTTTAAAAGTTCTCTTCAATTTGTTTTTCTGATATTATGCACACAATGAATAATTAAAAGTTTTACAAAATGAAACAAATAATTCTTTAAAGCGGAGCTTAAGTTTAATTTAGAAAATCCTTTTTGTTTCGCAGACAATGGGAAAGATGTGAAGTCTAATGTGCCCGCATGTTTCTTCTGTGTCTGGATAACCGTCTGTCCACCTTTTTATTACAAAAATGTTCATTAAAATCCATGACAGAACAATACGAAGAAAGAAGCCACGTTGCTCATAAATAAATTCTGAGAATTTGATGAAAATTAAAACGAAAAGCACATACAGGAATTAACAACCCCACATACATATTTATAAAATTGATTCATACAAAATGGATGGAAGAAACTTTGTTTGCACCATCCATGAGTAACCGAAAAGCAAGTCACGATTTAAAACCGTAAAGAAAGCAGACTTTGCCAGCAGGTTTAAGACGGACGGCCCCATTACAAATTTTATAACTTTTTCCTATATTTTTGAATATAATTTCGCAGATAATTTTAATAACGAAAAATAATATCAAATCCATAAAACCATAAGCGCAATTGGGCCTGTAGGCAGGAGTTCTGCATGGCAGCAATTTAAGTGTGAAACTTTATCACACATCAAACAGTCGCTGTTTGAGGCCAGTCCATACAAACGAACAAAAATCAGGCGAACTTGCTGGTTAAAGGATTCATGAATTACACTTAGCAGAGTGATTACAATGGGGGCCCTACAGTTACTCCGCACTAATGAAAATAACTGCCGGCTGCCACAAGATGTACAAAAAAAAAATGCACTGTAAAAGGGGCATTTTAATTTGTCATCTACGACATATTTTAACAAGAAATCAAAAAAAATTTTTATCACTTTGTTAAAAGTTAAAACTCAAATCTATTTTATAGCAGGTTTTTAAAAACTTTGTCAATAAATTAATGGCACAAAATGTGATTACAAAAATTCGAAATTGAAAGTTATTCGTGTCATAATGGAGCCACTTTTAGAACTCGGACGAACTTTTGGTATATTGAGGACCTCTAAGTGTTGCGGTGCCAGTATTAAGACGGCTTTGCCACCGCCACCTTTAGC
Organism: Epicampocera succincta; assembly: GCA_932526305.1. Lineage (NCBI taxonomy): Eukaryota > Metazoa > Arthropoda > Insecta > Diptera > Tachinidae > Epicampocera > Epicampocera succincta. Next base: position 2,483,648 of record OW052037.1, on the reverse strand, counting down.
AGGTTTGTTTTAAAGTCTGCAATAGTTGGTTAATAAAAAAACTAATTCATGTCATTTCACTTTTTTTTTTATTTTATTCAGGGCAATAATTCTTATTAGACAATTATTTAGTCTGCCCCGAACATTAAATTTCTTTTTTGCTTCTATGGCAAAAACAGATTCTGTTTGATGTGTCTGCCACCACCCCAAGATGCTCTGCGACTCATCATAATTTTTTATTATTTGATTTTTATTTTTAATTTAAAAAAGACAATAAATGGTTTGTCAGTTGCAACACACAGTTTCATCTACTTTCTGTTGTCGTTATTTGTGTTGCTGTTGTTGCAACTTTGAATGCTGTCTCGTTGCAGTTGGCACTTGTGCTGGTGGTTTAAAGTCTGTTTAGTTTAAAATATTCCAGCATGTCTGTTTTATCGGTAACGTCGGTCTGGCTGACGGACTGGCTGATTCCCTTTCTGGGTATGTGTGTCTGTCCGGTCACTTAAACATCAGTTGGCTGCTCCGATAATTGTAAATAAACATTCGCACGATTCTGTAGAAATTGTTTTATATATTTCTTGAAAAAAAACGTTCAGCACACAGACTCATAGTTATCTATATGTGTGTATGTATGTGTGTATGTACTAAATCAAAATCAATTTTAAAGCAATTTTTATAAGCCCTTTAAACGTTTCTTTACGGCAGCTTCATCTCTTGCAAGAAAAATTATATTCCATTTTTAATCAGTCGGTGAAGATTTTGGTAGCTGATGATCTGGTTGTGTCATGCCGTGGAGCTTTAATGCATTTAAGTGATTGTGTTTTTTTTTCTTCTTTTTTTTTGTGAAGAGACCCCAAAACTATTTTAATGTTGTGCAAAAAGGTTTCCATCGTCTGCAGTTTAGAAGACAAATTTTGCTTCAGTAATGGCAGCAGTTGGGACGGCGACAACAGACTTTTAAATTGTTTTGAAATCATTTCCAAGACATAAACAACCGTTTTTTTTGCTAAACTTTTGTTTGTTTCACTGCAGGAAACTGTACGCATGCTCCGTTAATTGCACGATGATTGAAATAAATTTTGGTTTTTCGTGGGACACGGCCTTATTTTTGTTATTATGAAAGCATGGAAACGTTGGGCAAGAGTTGCTGCTGGTTCCTTGACACAAGATGCTTGAATGTAGTGTCTGTTTGTATTGCGATTCTCACTCAAAATTCTTTTGTTTAGTTATTTTTCGGAGTATTTTGAAATTAAATGTTATTTCCAACTATTAAGAAACGCTCTTCGACCGCATTCAGCTGAGTGCCTAAAAGGTCATTTTTTGCTGTAAGACTGTATCCTAAGAATACGCAGGTTACACAGTACAATTTCTTCCGAGTTATAAATGGCAAAGCTTTTCAATGTTGAAATATTTTATGGTTGCAATGGCTGTGATTTCGGACGTACTGAAGTTTTTCTTCGGAAAGGACACAAGAGGCACACAGAAACGAAAAAATCTGAAAAGGGATTAACTATCTTCAACTCTTTTGAAGTTGTGTTGAAATACGCGATTTATTCCAAATTCTTTTTTTTAATTAATCAAGAACTATTGAAATAGTTTTACATTTTTCTGGACTATTTGGCGATATTTCTTTATATTACCAACCAGAAACTGTTTTAATACATTTTTTGAGATTTATTTTTCAGATTTCTACAGATATTTTCGGTAACAATAAAAGTATTGAATGAAAAGCAAAAATTTTGAATCAAATGTTTCCTTTCAAATGTTGTCTAAAAATTCTGTTTGAATGCGGAAATGCAAACCCATTTTTCTAAGTCAACAAATACTTTTGCTGGAAATACGGAATATATTTAACTTTTATGTATCCAAAAAAAATAAAAGATGCTGCTGGGTTGAGCAAATATTTTCAGTAAAAGGTTTGGAAGATCTGCGTATTTTTTATGCTGAAAGCCATCAACTCCATTTAAATAAATATCTTCGACCTCAAGTGGCATAAATTTTGAATATTTTAGATTTTATTAAACAAAATATTATCTTCCACTTCGGCTTTCAGTGACTTGATTTACAATTAACCTTGATAACCTCTCTGTCCTGTCAATATTCTTCTTGTTTCTTTTAATACTTGTGCATGTGCTATAAACTCTGTATCGCATTATCCTTCAGACTCAACTTTGCCGTTTGAAGCTTCAACCATTTATTACCAATTAACTACTCAACAACCATTCAGCCATGAACGAGAACTATTTTTATATCTTGTCTTGTATTTTGGTTTGTGGTTGTACTCAGATTATTTGTTAAACAAATATGAGGTCATTGGGATAAAGAAGGCATTGAATTGTGTGGCGTTGTTTGGCGAACGTGGCGCTGAAATCGAGTTGAGCTGGGCTGGGCCGGGAAGTCAGTGAATGGGAAACAGAGAAAATTCAAAAAGGAAAATAACTAAATTAAAATCCAAATGTAGCCAGTGCCAGAACCACTGCACAAAAGATAATTATGAAACATGTTAAGTCAATGCGATAAATAAGCGAATACTGGAAAATACGAGGTCGGATTACAAATTTGCAGATTGCATTTTTTGTGGAAACCGAAATGAATTCTGTTTTGTTTTATTTGGTATTTGGGAACCAATTTTTAAGATTTTGCTTAAGGTGCCTTTACACGATAATACGAGTGTCATATGTGTAAACGACGCATTCTCATTAGCCCAGAGCTGTATTTGAAAGTAGTTTTATCAGTATTTATTGAAGATGATTACATTCTTAAGCAATAATTTCAAATCAAACCAAAATCAACTCAGAAAATTTTCTTGTTGTTTCGGTAATTTGTTCTCTCTTTTTTGCACATGGACGGAAAATCGTAACTCCTAAAAAATTTTTAAGATTTTCTGTTATCGTATAAAAGTATCTTTATAAATTTGATTCTTACACTGTTTTTTAAAAATAGGAGGAGAAAACTGCACGTGCAAAAAAATAACTAAAACAAAAATGATTATCACTTGTAACTCCATCCCTGATGTACAGATTTTGAAAATTCATTGCACATTTGAAAGGATGTGGATTTATGAAAGATTGTTTCATTTGATCGATTATTTTAAATGCAGTAGCGAGAAAGAAAATTGCAACGTTGCATCAGTATTATTGGATCTGCGCCATATTTAAGAGGTTTGGCAGCCGCCGCACATAATTAATACCTTAAGAGCCAAATGTATTTAATTTAGATGCGTGAGAGGATAACGCATTAGCCCACTGCTAATTTGACCACTTAATATGCTGTTCAGCAAAATCAAGGCGTTTATATTTCTTATTTTTACTTAGTAGTAGATTCTTGGCTGGGTTTTTTGCTGCAGAATTTGTCTCGTCAGTGTGAAGAAAAGCGTACTTTTACGTAACTCGTAATTTTTTGTCATGCACAGTTCCTGGCAGGTACTAGATTTCAATGGACAGTCTCCTTCCGATGTCTTGCTCCATTATTTCGTTGCTGGCACCCATAGCTCGAGGCATAGCGCCAGACGGTTGACTTATTGATATGAAATTGAGAAGCAACGGAAAGTTGTACAGCACGAATAAACGAAAATTTGGCATTAGCTGATGGCTGTTACTGCTATAACATAAACATATTTAAATTTCATATCTATAGGAATGAATATAATAATCGGTATATTAAAATAACAGCTCCAAAACAACCGATATCTCGTTTTGCTTTACAATATTTCATCTATAACTCTCAATGTCTTACTAAAACCAAAAAAAAAAACAATTGAATATAAAATGGAATGTTGAAATGCACATATTTTTTAAAAGTTTTCAAGTCTGCTGACGATTACAGTAGCACTTACGAAATGCTGGCATATAGACAGCTAGAAAACGCATAAAAACCAACACTCAAGAAATCAAATTAATAATTTACAATAAGTTGAAAATTTCGCTCGGCAAATTTTGTTGAAATTTTTCAATGAATATAAAATAAAATAAGTCTGCTGAACAGCAAATTGCGTTAGATGTTGCTAATTACACTGTATAACAAAATTAATTTTTTTCAAAACAAGAAAGTTCTGCCAAGGGGTTGTAGTGGATTGGAATGAAAGAATCGGTGTTTTAAAACTTAACATCTAGAACTAGTTTTACATCGTGTTTGAAGTTGGTCCCTTGTATAGCAAAAATGTCTATACCACACGGTCTTCTAAGTCGGTTGGCTATTGACAGGGTTGAAACTTTAAACCGGCCCCAAAAGAAGTTTCAGATGTAATACTTTTAAGCCGCATACGAGTATGTGTGAAGTTTTACTACTTGTCTATTGTTATTTCTTACGAAATTTTCCGTCTAACCTCGTATGTATTGGTCATATGCAAACCCCTTTGTTTATCCCATTAACAACGTCACAACAAAATATGGTTGAATTTTTTTTGCCATAAGAGTTGAAGATATATAAAAAAAATATATATATTTACATAACATTTACTTAACACGGTCTAGAGATAAGAAATTGTTCATAAATAAAAACTACGTTGATGATAACTCGCAACTTAACATTTATTTTTATGGCTAATAATTTATTAACGTTTAATGTTAAGATAAGAGTTGCTAAAAGATTTAGGATTTCAATGGTCACACCGCAAATGTTTATAATTTCTATCTACACACATACACAGCCCTGTACACATGTATGTACTCGTATGTACATGTAAAGGCAAAAACACAGAATTCTTTTAGCTTAAGGTCAGTTGTAAGTATGATTTTGTTTTGCCAGGATTTCGCTTAATATAAAGGGTTTTAAACATAAGCGCTTAAATGTAATATTTTGTTTTGCTTGTTTTTGGTTTGTTGGGCTGGTGAGTCTGCAAAAGAGGTCTCAAGACGAATATCGGCAGTTTATATCAATATGTCTTTAAAACATACTCGTACTGGGATTTTGTGAGTGGCTTTGCCGCAGTTATAAAGAGTTTATTAACCGAAAAAATGTGTAATTTGGTTTGAAGGGTGGTATTAATTAGGCAAATCGTGGCAGTAGGCGATACTTGTGCAGTTCATATTGTCGAACGATGTTAAAAACATTTGTGAAGTGGTTCCCAGATCGACGTTGGCGAAGTCACTAACAACGCTTTTCTACTGTTGTAGACCGTGTGACGCCTGTGACATTAGCGCTGTGCAGCCTGCGGAATTTCGGCAAATTTTTAGTGGCGTTCCTAAGTTATCTTTGAATACGTCTTATCACCAGGTTATCTTTAGAAAACCTTTACAGTTTTTTGTCACTTTAAAACATTTTACTTGGACTTTGAAAACATAAAAATACATTTTCGATGGAAACAAGTTGGGGAAAAATATAACTTTTTAAGGAAAACAAATACAGCATAATAAATTTTCTAAATTTATCCTAAATTTGGGTATAAAAATACTTTTTGTATTGAAAATACTCTTCTGTTGAATGTAAAACCAAAACCAGAACTCCGAAATAATTGAGGCATGAATAGATCTTTGGCAAAGCACTACAGGCCTGATGTTTGCTCATCTACAAAGTGGCATCAATAAAAATGTTTGTGGAAAGTTTTCCAAGCCCCTTAAATAAAAAATACAGTTTTCTTATCATTCTAACTTAAGTTAAAATGTCGTTTTTATTGTATAATTTCAACTCAGTTGCTATAGAAATAATGAAGTCATAATTGACTGGCAAAAAAATAGCAACAACTTCAGAAACAAAATTTGCGAAAATAAAATTTTATGGCCTCGAAGTTTTCTTATTGACTGAGTTGCTAACAACTACACGATTAAAGATCTAACGTTGAAGTTTTTGGTTGGTCTAAAGTTTTGAAAATATAGAGGAAATTATTGGGAGACAAGCAGCCAACTTCACACATATGTACATACATACATACGTACACATTTGTCTTATGGCAGAGCGCAGGCGGTCATGAAGACGAAAATAAGAGCGTGTTTTTTAGAGCCCTAAAACCTTTTCTTTAATTCGAATCCAAGAAGTTCAATTGGAATTCAATCAGCAAAATCCTAAGACATTTAGTGTGTAGACGCAGACTAGAAATCGATAAATGAATAAATATATTTTGAGAAAAATTAAAGTTCAACTTATTTTTTGAACACCTCTCGTATTTTAACAGTAGCCAACGTCGCAAGTTTATCTTTGGGAAAAGAAATATATTTTCCCACAAAAACAACTCTATTAAAGAGTGTTTTTCAATTTTAAATAATTTCAGTGGAGTTGCAGTTCAATTGTTGTTGTTGTTTGATTTGTTTTTCTTCTTCTGCTTCTGCTTCTTTTTTTTTTTGTTGACTAAATTAGGTCAGTGCGATTTTTGCTGCAATTTTTCATTTAGTCCATCATTCGAAAATCTACTCGGTTGTTTGTCTGTTTGTTTGTTTGGCTCATTTATTCATTCATTCATGCGCTCAGTCAGTCCTTCAGTCATTCTTTACACAAGTATAAAAGTGAAATGAATGTGATTTTTTTTGTGCTGTTGTTGATAGAACTGCCACAAATGCTGTTGCAGTTATTGTTAGTTTAGCTGATTTAAATGTTTATGTGCTGCTTATCATTGCGACTTTGAGGTTATGGTTTCAGAAGCCAAGCTCTTTATTAGCTTTTTTTGTTCAATGGTTGGAAAACTTAGTGTATTGGATTTAAAGCAACGCTGGAAATCGAAACGAGAAATAACATCAATATGAACAGCGTTTGCACCACAATGTGGATTTGTCAAACCAAAGAAACAACTTTTCAATAAAGAACGTATCCTTCAAACTCAGCGGTACTGTAGGCTCAATTGTTGATGGGGCAAAGTTGGAAAAGTGTAATTGATTGAATATTTGCCCCTTAAAAACATTTCACTTTTCATAGAAGGTTTTGCTTTGGTGTATTACGAACTGGGGACACTCTGCTTTCTGGAATATGATTTCTTCACCTTCTGTGCTCTGAACGAACGATTCTGTTGCTGGTTGAGGTGCCCAATTCGGCTGAAACATTCCAGCTTTAATTGTAAAAACGCAGAAAGAGGAATTTTTGGATTCTGATCATAGAGGTGTGCATAGCCCTATTTTCGGGTACACAGATGTCCTCAGAAGTGCTGTTGCGAATAGATTTCTGTAATTCGTAAGAGCAGAGGCAAATAAGGTTAAAGCCTGTTGGTCCTTTGGGACTTCTGTGTATCTATTCAGGTATCTCGCCCCTTCTACTGACCAGGGAACCACAAGCTGGAGGGATAAGATAACCTGAAACTCTCAAGCAAGGAGCTTGTGTTGTGGGTCCATTATCACACGAAATTGACAAATAAGTATGTTTGCCTTCCATACCAAAGGCGGTTGTGGTGAGTCGTTGACAAGTCCGCCGGTAGAATTGGTCCACCATCAGATGCAATTGCTGATATTAATCAATTTCACAATTTTTTACTAAATTCAGTCTAAATGGGAAAACAAATTTCTAACTTAACACGCACCTATATGGGCACTTCGATCATGCCGAACGTGACAGTCATATACGTTTAAAACGAAAAAACCAGGTGTGTTTTAAACGAAAATTATTGTACATAGAAAACTCTGCAGTCTATAATAACGTTGATAGCTGGCAAAACGTTCGGGTCAAGGAAAATGGCACAAAAAGTAGCGGTACGAACGTGACAAATAATGGCAACAGTAAGAAATAAAAAGGGTACATCTTGCAAAACCTGAAGCAGTTCTTTAGTGTAACTAACTTTAGAATTTTAATGAAAAATGTTGAGTTTGTGTGTGTTTTTGCTACTAATTTTTCATATGAAAATCTCCCCCTTTTATGTTGAAATTAAACGTCAACGAAGCAAAATCAATACCATTTCACTGCACTTTTCGTACTAATTTTAAATAATCTCATTTAGTGTTTTGAAAAACTATTGTTCGTACCTAAAATTTATTCAAATTCAAACATCTTAAATTACACGATCTGTTTTACCAAAATGTACGGGTCAGCTCAAGCAACTGCCTTGCAGATGTTTTAAGACTTTCTGATTGATTTTTTTTTATATAACTTTTAGTTTAATAAAGAGTTGAATAATTTAATTTTTTCGTCGTTTCATATTTGTTTTTAATTAGTGTCAAACCAACTGCAGATCCTTTTAACACAACTGCAGTCTCTGCTGTCAACGTCTGTTGATGTGTTTTGGTCGCCTTCAAAACTCAAGTTGGCTCCTTTTATCTTAAATCTTTATTTCGAGCTCTTGCTGGTTTGTGATTTTGCTTTTTAGTTGAATGAAACAGCATTTGAAAGGTCCACGAAACGAAGCACGTTAAAGGAGGTGGTAAATAGATAAAGTTGGTGTATGTAATTATCTGTGGCACGATCAGAAAAGCATATTTTTTAATCGTACTAGAAAAAATACTGTTGCACTTTAGTTGAATAAGTGAACTGGATTGGAGAGCAGGGATTCTTAATGTTTTATTTGAGCTGGTTCAACCAGGCACACATAGAGCACAACTTTTTAAATAATTATGAAAGTTTTAGTAAAATATACCCCTTCTGAGCTGGGATTCTTTTACCCTAAACACTAGCTAATTACTTAAACAGCACAAAAACCAGATAATGTAACTTATCGGACCGAAGCTTTTGGAGGAACCAACTTCTCTCCGCCTACCACAGGATGGTACCTGTTGCTAGGGAACAGTACATTGAAAATACGGTAATTGACTAGTAATTCTAATGTAATTCAGGTTCCAACTTCAACCTTCAACTGTTCATGATATTTTGAGGAAAAATATCCTATGGGCTCATTGACACGCGCTTTGCCAATTAGTCCACTGAAAAGGATTTCTGCATGAGTAAGAAGCCAATTATTCTTCGCCTTCAGTTTATGACGCCAAAATCTACAAGAGTTAACTGGCAGCTTGTACAACGCAGAAAGCAGAGCCCCCCAATTAATATCGAAATAACGAACCCTAATCCCTTGCAAAATGGAACTTTACAGAAGGTGATCAAAGCCACTTTAGAATGGATCACCACCGGCCCTGGGTGTCCGCCAGGAGCACAAAATGTGCAAACTTTTGCACATGACTATTTTAAAATGCTCAACAAAACACTTGCAAAAGAGCTCGGACCATGTACTCATTCCTAGACATCTCTGAGGCCAGGGTATGTGGTTTGGTCTTCATGGGGTTGTTAAATGTTGCGAAATAAATTGAAAGTTACTTCAGCTGGTTTTAAGTTGGCAACAAACTTTTGTGTGTAAAAAATATTTTTTCTTGGTTACAGTAGAGGAAAAGTGTGTTTGTAATTAACAATGACTTAATATTTTTTTAAAACATGTTTTGCCGACTAAAATTATGGCTCACGGTTTTCTCAACTCCAAAGCGTCGTGCAATTCTCATAAGTTTTTTGGAATTACGGGCAATTTGACTAACAAATTAAATTTGATGCAACTCGCGCTAAAACTGGATAACAAAAGTAACAGACACTTGCAGATACTGCGGTTAAGAGGAGGAGTCAGTGGAACACTTGATGACCACCTGCTCCTTTATGCCAATATGCTGGATGAACGGAACTTTGCCAACGCTCCCTTTGAAGGCGCTAGTGCGGTTTTTGGATATATTTAGCCCTTGAAGAGAAGGCCCAGCACAATAAGTCAATGATTGCCGTTGTGGGCCCGAGGCATAGTTTTAGCTTTAATTTATCTACTGTTATGGATGCCCTCTTAATTCTAGTTTATATTTCTACAGCCATTATGGGCTAAAGTGGAAGCAATTGATGAGCCCGTTCGTCTTAGATGGCTGCCAAAATCTGTTTTAGTTTTCCGTCTCGTCCGTTCAACTTGCCTTCAAGATTGTCCTGTTTTTATTTTATACGGCAAGGAAATAGGCAACATAAACTACTAAATACTTGTAATTACAACAAAAACTAAACGACCACTAAAGCAGCTTCTCTGGATCCGCTGCTAAATAAAGCAACCAAGAAGGCGTTTACCAAACTGAAATTGATTTTGAGTGAATTGCAGCCTTTCTGCATGACGGAATAAATGGCAAAAGCTCGTGAGAAACTTTTTTTCATTGTACGCTACAATGAATTGTAATGATGTTTCCTGTTTATATGAATGAACGTTGAAGTCCTGGCAGTTGTTCTCAATCGTTGCATACCAACCTTGTTTTTGAACTCATCACGCACGCGTTTAATAAATAATTTATTAATCGAAAAAAAACATAAACTTTCAAAAGATTGCAATCAAGAAAAACAATCATGGTGCTTTTTTTAAATTTTTATTAAACTTTTAACGTCTTGCAACGCTTTATGGCAGTCTTAAAAACGTACGAGTAATTTCTTGCCAAGCCAAGCCGCCTGCCAAGTTGCAAGACACGCGAAGTTGCTTTTTTCTTCAGTTAAAAACTGATTGCGAAAGATTATAATTTTAGTGATAACAAAAATCGAGGAGGCTGGAAAAGTTTATTAACTTTTAAGGATAAATTACTTTTGAAAATGCTGGTAAAAACAAAACGTTTACAATTGTTTATATAGTGCTCTGCTCGTACGTAAATGGTTTATCATGCGAGTGCCATGACTGCGACTTGCAGCAAGTGCTTCGCTGTGTGTGTGTTTGGCCACATGTATGTCAGATCACTACGTGACTGGCAATATTTTTTTCGTTTGCAAACAATACCCTACAGCATAAGCGCTAAATATTTAATATCAACTGTTTATAAATTTTGGATATATAAACGGAAATGAGAAGATTTGTACACAGCGAAAACATATGAAATAGTTAAAGTTTGAAGCCAACTTGGTCACCAACACGGTGGCCACGCCTTTAATTTTTCCCACATTGTTGTACTAAAACTTTCATACGTTTTCCATTGACTACTAGAAGGCTTTCCTTTTTAGTGTTCCTTTAAGTTGCCACTTTTTTAACAGCTGATCACTGAACAGTTTTAGAACGTCACTTTAAACAATAATAATTCAGCAAATAAATTATTCAAGAAAATTGTGTGTTTATAAAAATTCTTGTGATTATTTTATACAAGAGAAATTAATAAAATTAAAAAAAAATATGGATGTTTTTTCAAATCTTTCTGTGTCACAGCTGTCAAATCAAGTGAGTTTTCACAAGAATTTGAAAAAAAGTTAAAAACCTGTCCTATGATGTCGAACGGTAACGAACGTCAACATTTTGAACAGCAGGACACTGATATGACGTCTCAAAAATTAGTACTCTGGGTGATAGATGGACTGGCCAGAAAACAAAGTTCATAAATAGTTTCCAAATCAGTTTTATTTTTGGCCCTTTAAAAAACAGAAGAACGTTAGCGTTTGGAATCGTGGGACAGCCCATACTATTACGAAATTTTCGGTAAATTCGAGATTGCCCAGATGTCTATCTTAGTGAGAAACTGAATGTCGAATTTCACACGAGAGGACCTCGACATCATAAGCAAGAATTTGCCACCAGTTTGTGGCCGGTTGTGAGCTCTTTTCAAGTTCAACGGTGGTTCTGATTGCCATTAGATTAGGACTCATTTATAGAAATTCATTTAAAAACAAACAAACAATCGTGGAAATCTATTTCCCTCTTTAACTCTAAAACTGATAGCAACGCATACGATTCGCCACAGCCAACTTGTTTCGATGTACAACAACTATTTCATTTAATTGAACATCACCGGCTTCGATGTTTTAGTGGATTTCTTGATTAAAAATTATAAATTTATAGCCGAAAAGAGGGGCATGTTTATAGAAGGGTAATTTATTAACAGGGAGGCTGAATGAAATATTTTGTTAAGGAGAGGCAGATTAAAAACAAACCGACTTAAATATTTGTTCTCGATCTGCGGCCAAAGAAAAGACATTAAGATTTATGTCTGTGCGAGTGTGTGTGTGTGTGTGTGTTTTTAAGAGAATTAACTGAACTGCAGCAACGACAACCAACAAATAAAAATGCCATATAAAACAATACTAAACCTTATTGAGTTTACATGACAAAAGCGAAATTAATTTGACAATATATATGTTTTATTAAGTTACAGAAACATTTAGGTAACTCTTAATTTATCTCATTTTAGGTTAATAATTCTGGCATGATGGCCTGATTTGACGATGGAGCAATTCCACGGAGTGAACTTGTCAACGGCTCACTACTCCTGCCCCTTGCGATTTGCAAGGCTCACATACGTGACCGCTTCTTATGGTGTGTTAAAGCGAGACGTATCAGAAATACCTGGCTCGGAAGCTGTTGCTAGTTACTCTCTTTCCAGCAATTCCCTAGACAGCAATTCACGCAAAATATACAAAATATCCATCATTCTGTTCCTTACTGAACTCCCTATAATAAATCACACATCACACAATTATTCTTGATTTTCAGTTTCGTTTGAATCCCCGATCTCTGGCAATTTTTGTCATAAAGCTTTAGTCGAGATAACATCTAAAAATACTTTCATGGAATATTTCAATGAAAAGCTGCCAAAATTCCTTTTTCTTCTTGATTACCTGCTGCTATAGCAACTCCCACAACTGTTTCAGCTTTCGTTCACTTTTCTGCATTAATAACTGCGGGGGTATATTTATTAATTCCATTTAATTTGTTATTAAGAACTAGAATAAAAGCATATTTATTATTATTATTAGTTAATTTTACTATATTGTAGGGAAAAGAAAAGGAAATAAACAAAAACGACAATATTACGAAAAATATGTTCGCAGGCAAAACTACGAAAATTACACAAATTTAAAAATCACACAGACTTTTTAATTTTGAAATTTTCACAGCTGCGACATTTTGAATGGCCAGCGGGCTGATGGACGAAAAAGAAACTAAAGCAACCGGAAAATTGCCAGGCCCATACAGATGCAATCACAATGGTGACTTTCTGTAATCGGTAGGAATAGTTGGAGATAGAGGAATGAAGAAATTTTTAGAGACCTGAAATATTTTTTAATTCAATGGAATGCGCTAAAAATCGAAATTATGAATTCAAATTTAAGATTAAACAAAAAAATCGTTAATCCATTTGAGCACTAAACGGCTCTTTGGTATCTCCCTTCCAGATGGGAAATCAAAATGTTGTGTCCTACAAATAATATAAGTCAATTTCAGTACGAAATAATATGAATCGGGTCAGACATTTTGTTCTAGTTTTTTGTAGTATAATCAGAGCCGAATATTGACTTTTTTATATAGAGTAATAAATAACTGTTTTCAAGTGGAACAAGTAATTGCCGCAGAAGGTAAAATTACGCAAAAATCTATTGTTTGGCTAACAAGCAAGTAATATGTTCTATGGGATGGACTAGGTTTTGAGACGACCCAGATCATGATCAAAGGTTATAAAATACCAAATATATCCTAAATATATAAAAGTGTATTTTGTATGGGCATTTCCACACGAAAAAAGATCAAATATTTTCAATTCCATTTTTAATTTATATGAATCGAAATCAAAGAAGTTGGAAAAAATTAAAATAATTATTACACGAACGCGGCAATGTTTAGAACAGATTTCGTGACGTCATAAAAAAGCAGATATTCAGCGATATGTTACTTAGTTTTGTCATGTAATTAGTTTTAAGATTTTCGACACACAATTTCGAGAAGCAGCCCGTTTCTGATACCTTTTAATATGTTGTCCAGGGCAAAACTTGCACGGAAATGCCCGTATGTACACATGTGCGTAGACTTATTCATTTGGAATAAATACCGAAGATTTAGAATTCATATTGAAATAATTTTCTACCATTTGCACTCTACTAACCCTCAAAACTTTAGACTTTTACAGTTCATTAAGCAAAAATCCATACACTCTCAGCAACAAACAGAATTAAGACTTAAATTTGAACAAGAATTTGTTTATTTTGCTGTGTGTTGATTTCAAAAGTAAATGAAAATTTAACCGCTGGCATATTTGCTTTACAGAATTACACATCCTTTTTTTTAAATTTAAATAATAGAAAAAAGTTTTGTAAAATACGAAATTGCAAAGGAAAGAAATAAAATGTTTTGGAGACTAAATTACAATGATGAATTGGACTGTTGTAAGACTTTTTTTTAAACTCTGAGGCAGGTACGATCGAAAAATTTCGATCCGTACTTTCGAAAGTGCGGCGACATTAAACTATTTTTATAGTTTTAATTAAAGTTCTTCTTTAGAGGGCACAAGAAATTACCTGTCACATTCTAGAAATTGTCATTTAACATTTCCCCCCATCTAGATATTCTTTCTCTAATTTTATGCGCCTTTTAAAGTTGCCAGTTGAATATCTCGGGAATAGCAAAATGATTATATTTCCATAGTGCTTCAAACTATTTATATGCAACAGCAATTAATTTTGATGAGTGCGCTGAAAAAGTAAAGAAAATTAAAAAGATAAAAATGCAAAATAAAAAAGTATTAAAAATTATCGGTGTGGCATCAAAAAGCAAATGTCTGTGATCTGCAATGAAGCAAATGGTGCAGTTGCTGTTGGCGTTGATGTTGATGGTGATGTTGAAGGGTCGATGCTGCAACAGCCAGAACTACAAAAACAAGTTCACACATTGGGCTCTCTAGATCATTACAAAATATCAAAAGAACTTTTGCCGGTTGGCACTGCAGATGACAAAACGAAAACTAAGAAACATACTGAAGTGTTTCAATACGATGGGACAAAATAGAATTGAGATGATTGGAAATGGTAGACGCGGTTTTTTTGTAATATTTTAAAGGAAAATATAAATATTGTAATAAAACTAAAGAAGCAGAAGAACGTAAAGCTTTCCATGGAATATATTAATCGCATAAAATATGGATCACATGCTCAAAGAATTTTCTATAGAAACTCTTGGTCGCATATTCATAAAACTTATCATTATTGTAATTAACCCGTGGTCAGCCAATGTGGTTTAAAAAATCATGCCGGAAAAGGCAGGTGTTAAGAAAATGGGCCGCAGAAGACGTGAACAAAGTTAGCGACAGCCAGATCATCTTGCAATTCCACTGAGAGTGTCCACAAGCGAAAAGAAGCATTGCGAAGCTTTTGGCTATGAAGCTTCACTGCCCTCCAACTTTAACTGTATCAATAGAGGACGAGTTAGTGAAATATTTCCTCAAAGTTGCGCTACGCAGCTGCTTTAATATCCTTCAGGTTTCAATAGAAAATTTAAACAACATTCCAATACATGTTCAGTCGCTAAAGATTGTGCTGGATCGAACTCTCGGCAAGATGTGACGATATTTTCCGTCCAACTCAATAAAGAATACGCACTTGTATTGGATTGTACCCATCATACCACAATCATCTACCGCAAATACTCACTTCAGCTAAGAGTTTTCATATATTATGATAATGTCCTTGTATAAAACATTAGCCGCCAATTTTGTTATGGTCCCGTGTAGGCGTTTTTCCACCTTATTACAAATGTGCGAGAAACTTCTAGATCGAATTTTAAGCTGGGACCTGAAATAAAATACTAGTGTTAATCTGTTCCAATTTGAGGAAAGTCAAATAACAAAGATATATGCAATCCGCACTGCCCGAACCCAGTAGTAAGTAAATTCTCAACTTAAGTCCTCTTTTGGAACACATTTACTTTCATTAAGTAAATATTTTATATGGGGAATGATTTTTCATTTCTTTTATGCTCTAAAAATAATTTGTTCCACACATTTCTCGAACTCATAAAATTAGTTTTTTATTAAAACTAATTTAATGAAAAACAGAAAATGAGCCTTAAAACAATTAGTTTCTTTTAGCGCCTAAAATTATGCAACAAAAATCTACAAAAACAAAACAACAGCAGAGTAAAAATTACTTAAGATAATTATGGTTTGGAAAACAATACATAAATTACAAGTGGCTCCCAGATGAGGCCAATTGGAAGTGGTTGTACTCGTAAGTGGGTGAGTGCGAAACGGACAATATTCTAAATGGATTGTAAGAATTATTTCCGGACGAGATGTGTTGTTTTATTTCTAACTGAGCCACAAACATCTTGCAGCTTTACTAAAATATGGATTCTTTAAAAGAGTAGAAAATTAGTTAAATTTTGGAAAAGTTTTCTGCAAAATTTTGTAGCTTTTCGAAATTTTAACATTCTTTGCTACAATTCTGTTTTGTAGTGGCTGAATAATTTTCTTTCCGAATCTCAAAACATGCAAATTTAAAAGAAAAACTTGTTTCAAAATCAAACTTCCCATATGATTAAGAAGTTTCTTTTGGAAAATCCCTGGTGTCTTTATTTCAGCCTCTGCTTGCCGTATAGCCAGGATATGTAAACAGGATATGAGCGGAAACGTTGCAAAAATATAAGTAGAACAAAACCATAAATATGAAGAACAGAAAACACACAGTGGGATATAGTCGTGTGTACCTTTACACACATACCTGTGTAAATATTTAGTTAAGCATGAAGAGCGTTTTCTTTTTGAGACACTTTGGCTTGGCGTGTGCATCTTTTTCACACTCGAGGAGAAAACAGGAAAATTTAAATTTCTTTATTTGACTTAAAAACAAAAGAAGAAATTGTTGAAAGTTTGTTTTGTTCTCCCAAATGTTTAATTGCGTTCGCACAAATGCAAAAAGGCGTAACTGAGAAAAAATTCCAAATCGGGCTTTTGATTGATAAAGATAAATGCGATTATTACGCTTTTATTAACAAAAAATTAGGGGACGTGTGTGTTTATTTGATGACTGCAAAACGGCCTTATTTCAAATTTTTTTTCTAGCGAAATATAATGAAATGGCTTTCCTTGAAAATTGCTTGAATCGGTGAGTTTATTAATTTATTTATTTTTAGTACGCATTTTTGCATTTTAGGTAACGATATGTTTTATTGTATGCCTTTTAATACTTTCCTGCCAAACTAATGTACTTATACGAGTATGAGGTCTGTTCGAAACCTAAGGCCAATTTTGAATACTTGCAACAACTTTTGTATGTTTCAGATGCTGGTCATCCAGTGGAATGAGTCATAAAAAAGTCGATTTCTAAAATTCCCTACGTGTGCGGATTTAAGAAGAGAAACCTGTAGTTTTAACAATTTAGTGTACACGGATCTGAATCCATTAACTTAGGCCGCATAAAACTAATTGGATTGCACCGGACTAAACCGACTCAAATTGTAACGTGGACACCCACCGCTCAAATGAGAGATGTTGGCTTTGAGGGCTGCAGTGCATAGTCGCGTATTAAGATGAACCTGTGGCTTCCAGGAATAGTTCTGATTAGTTCTTTTCGTGTGATGATTATCGGAGAAGTGTAGAAACGATCAGAATATCGCACGAACAAAGCGAACATTTGGATAAAACATTTGAGTCTTCTGTAATTATTATTGGACCCTGTATCCTGAGCCCTAAATTGGAAAAAATAACAGCTGTAGCTTAAATACTAGGGCAGTTTTTAACTGTGGAGTCTGACCTGATAAATGAAAAATTAACAATCAATGTGCGCCGAATTCAAATTCTCCTATATTTTCCGTTCTGCCCGAATTTGTTGGTAGGCTTTAGGTGTTTGGAAAGAAGTTTCATCTAACCCAATCTAGTGAACACAGCTTTCAACTGACAGTTGTGTCAAAATGTGAGACAAGCCTAGTGGAGAGTTTCGGGATACCAACTCGGTAGCTCGGGGGCTTGTATTATGTGCCACGACCGTTTTTTTTTCAAGAAGTTGCCACCTCTGTAATCCCTGCACGCCACATGAGGGCGTTAGTGAGCTGTCGACCAGTATTTTTCAGTGCGCCTGGTCCAGCGTTGGATAAGGCCGCAGTGCAGTTGCTGACGTAATTAATTCCACGATAATTGTTTTCCAAATAAAATGCTAATTTGAAAGGAGCTAAACAACAATTTTGCTAAAACTATTTTCCTCCTGTTCCTCCTGGCGAGTACTCCATTTTCTTTCGATTTTCTACCAGTTTATCGCACAACTTGCAGGTGCCTTCGAATTTTCCAAATGTCATATAAAGTTTTTCTGACTGTTTTAACTTCTTTGTACAAAATTGTGCTGCTTTTTTATTTGTTGTTCCTGGCAGGCCGTAAGTTTAAAAATAAACTCTTTTTACACATATTTTTTACGCAAGTAATAACTTTTCATTTGTTTTAAGGATTTGCATCATTTTCTTTTTTTTTTGTTATGCAACTTTTATCTTAAAACTTAAGATTTACTTATACCTACGACGGGCAACGACAGCGAATGTATTGTCAGAGGAAATTTGTTAAGCAGGAAATATGTTTAAGTTTGTACGGAAGGTAAAATTTTGCAAAGTTTTTTCCCTTTCCTTGGATTTTGTCTTCTGTTTTTTATCTCCAATAAACTTTGTGTCTTTCATCCTAAAACAGTTGCTATTAAAAGAAGGTCTTATTATAATATTAATAAGAGGAAAATATTTCACTATAAGTGGGTCATCTGATATGAATAGATAAATGCGATGGAGTACAAAAATCGTGATAATTGTGTTTGAGGGAAAGTAATTCTTCTTAAATTTGCGTAGAAACTCTGTTCAATATCTAGAACAGTTGGAAAGGATTTGATACATTAACTTCATGGCAACCGCACAACATTTGATTGTCCATACAATTTGAAATACTTCATAAGAACAGCAGGACATTTCCACAGAAATTTTCTTTCATACACAACAGAATTCGCCGGTGAAGTTACTTTTTTGGCTTATCGTGAGAAATTCCCCCATAAAGTTGGATTGTAAACTTTGGCTGTGCCACGCGAATCTAAAGTTGGATTATGGGGTACTGCCTCAGCAACAAACATTCAGAAATTTCAAAGGCTCAGTAAGTAAAAAAACCTCGAATTCAAAAGGACCTAAACGTTCCTTTGGTGAAAGCTGAACTATCGAAATACGATCAGGTAACTTAAACTCCACCCAAGCCCACTTGCTGCAGACATCCTTATTTTAATGTCCGTACTCGGTTGCATCACACTCAGCGCGATACAAATAATTGGACCTATGGACGCGTAGCATAATTTTTGGTGTATCACTGGCTGTGCATAAAATGTTCTTTTTGTTATTGAGATCGATGCACTTAATATTAGTTCAAAAACAAAGTTCGCTGAATCATTCAATAAATTGTTCGAATTGAAGATAATCGTAATCAATTAGAATATTCTACGAAAGGATTTTGGCTTAAAAGCTTTCAAGACCCAACTTGTTCAGGAATTAAAACCAAACGACCATCGTATGCGCCACCAATTCGGCGAATGGGCTGAAGCACAAATTGTTATTAATTTTAAATTTCCATTCAAAATTTTATTTTCTGATGAAGCCTATTTCTAGTTTAATGGGTACGTAAATAAGCAGAACTGTCGCATTTGGAGTGGGCAGAATCCACAAGATTTTGTCAAACCACCATTAGATGCACCGAAAATTACTGTTTGGTGCGCTTTATGGGCTGGCGGAGTCATTGGCCCAAATGTCTTCAAAAACGATGATGGTCAGAATGTTACTGTCAACGGTGAACGGTATAGGAACATGATTCGAAATGTTGTCGTACCTCAATTACGTGGCATTAATCTTGCTGATATGCGGTTCCAACAGGACGGAGCCACATGCCATACAGCGGGCGCTACAATCGATTTACTCAAAGAAACTTTTGATGAAAAAATAATTTCACGTAATGGCCCAATTAATTGGCCACCAAGATCGTGTGATTTAACCCCATTGATTTATTTTTTTTTTTTGGGGTTATGTTAAGTCACTTGTCTACGTCGATAAACCACAAAAAATTGAACACCTAGAAATCAGAGTTATCGGCGAAATACGGCGGCAAAAGCTGCGAAAAGTTGTTGAAAATTGGTGTTCCAGATTGCGCCAATCACTGTCCAATACTGTAATAAAGACTTGGTCTTGTTGTATTATATTAACCAAATAAATAATAAAGAAATGAAAATAGGAAAAAATATTTTCTTTTCAATGAATAAAAATAAAAAAAAATCATCTTTGATTAGATGAATATTTTTCATATAACCTGAGAAAACTGCAATAGTTTTAGATTCTTCTAACGGGTGGCAACGAACTGTTCCGCAAACGATGCCCAAGACACGATAAGGACGCTCTGTTTTAGCCAGTGATGTCTAATTGCTATTGTGGAAACGTTTCCTTTGGCGTTTCTTTTTCAATATAAAGATGTCTACGTAGCGCAATAGACTTTGGCTTTACGTTCGTCTGATAAGGCTGTCAAAAGTGTTTCAGCTGCCTACACACCCAAGCAGTTGTAGATGCCCGATAAGCAATAAAAAATGAGTGCAAAAGCACAACTAATTTTACATTAAATTAACCACATTTAATGGCATCCGAAGAGACAATCAAGTTCAGCAGAACACACGGACGAGTACGCAAAAAAGTCACGCTTGTTGGGGTTTTTGGTAATTGTCAGTTGCACTTGATTTTTTTTAATTTGGTTTTTCTTTCTTTTGAATTTGAATGCTGCTCTAGTAGATGTTTAACAAATAGAATAATTGTTATTGTATTCGGGTTTGTTCCTTCATCAGTTTGTTTTTCACAATAAGCGGAACGCAAAGAAACAGAAATTAACAACAAATAAAATGTATGAATGCAGTCGACATTTCACGCAGATTGTCCGCTGTAACTCATGTGTAAAGAGAGACCGACTGCGCGTCCAGATGATGTTTGTTAAGAATATACGCGCCTTTGTGTATTTGTGTGTGTGTGTGTGTGTGTGTGTGTGTGTGTGTGTGTGAAACCGAGTTGGCTTTATTTCCGTTAACATCTTCTAAGAAAATGCTAATTTATTTTTTCTTGCCGGCTAAACAACATTTTGACTTTATTTGTCCAGCGAACAAATGTTTACTTTAGCTTGACTGCTTTTGTATTATTGCTATTGTGCTCCTTGTTGTACGAAGAGAATCACAAAGGGTCCTTTATATGTATGTATGTACAAATGTCTGTTTGTATGTATGTGCCACATTAACAATAGTTTGACCAAATTTGTGATAAAAGAAAACGCAAAACTTTTGTATGGGGAAAATTCCAAAATTCCTTCACGTTGCCAAGTCAAAGATATTCATGTGTAAATGTGCGTTAATAACCTGACAAGCTCTTACTTTGCTCACTCCTGATGTTTAACTTACTGTAAAACATGTTTTTTATTTCGGATTCTTTTAAACGTGAGCTTTTGGCTTTCCACTAGACTAATTTTTGACGTCTGTCTGAAGAATATTATAAAAAGAATTTGCAATACAAAAAAAAAAAAAAAAACACGAAAATTGTATTAAAAAAAAAACAAATTAATGTCACGTGACAATAATTAGTTTAATTTGCTCCAGACAAAAAAAAAAACGTTTTTTGCAAATGAAAGTTAAGAAGAGATAAGCAAGTGTTTAACTTAGAGGAAAACTTTTCCCTTAAAAATATCAGTAATTGAACAGATGTTTCTATGAACGCGTTTGTTCGAACAAAATTTTTGTCGAATCAATTCGGCATTGTGGAGCAGACCCTGAAGCTGGACTGACCCATTTGTACCGAACAAAAATATTTTTTGCTCGTAGCTGATGCCAAAAGATTATCTTTTGCGTCGCCTATTTGCTGGTTACACTCATTTCAAACAGAATTCTGTTTAGTGCTCATTTCTAGTGAAAAGATCCGGCCAATGAACAAAAACTAACTAATTCTGACGACGCTACGGAATCATCATTATATCCACTAAAGTTCATTGTTTGGTGCGGGTGACCCGCTGGCGGTTAATGGCGCGCGCTATCGAGGTGAATTTATTTTCCAAAAATTAAACAGCTCAACATGAAACACATTTGGTTCGAGCTCTGGGGGGACATCCAGACTTGGGACACATATATTTCCTGGTAACAGTGATCGGTTCGATCCCTCGGCTGCATGGCAATCTTTACGATGTCGTGGTTCAGTTGCTTAGCACTCGTATATGCAAGAGAGTGACATGAATATAATTGACATACATGAATAAAATAACTTCAAAAAGAAGTTTTGTCACATATGACACAAAATACATTTTAATGTTGTGTACTTTTAAAGCCCAGAAGGCAGGTTATTTTCCTTTTACTGTTAATTAGTCTGTGACTTACATCGTTTGTTCGCCAGATATTCCTTTCGCTGTGCACTGGCTTTAAGGCGCCGTCTAAAGTCATATTATAAAAGTTAAATTGAAAGTTCTTTGTAATTTATTTTCGTATTAAAAAGTTTTTCAAATAAAATCTATTACAATAAAACGACAGGCCACTTTTTTTTTAAATGTTTTAAAAACAAATCTTTTTGTTTGCAAATTCATTTCCCAGTAACCCCATTTATTTTTATTATATACTCGTAACTACAAATATATATAGAAACATTCATTATTAAATGTTTCAGAAACAATTATATAATGGGAGCGTGTGTATGTTCCTGTCCACGAGTATACATCCATATGTACATATTTGTGTGTGTGTGACGGGGAAATATAAATTAAGAAACAAAATATAAATGTATGTAAGTATGTTCGAACGGGTATGCATGTCTGTGCATGTTGTTTTTTATGATATGATTTATATAAACAATTTAACCTGCACAGTAGCAGAAATAAATTATAATGTTTAAATATAAATATAGACTGTGGCAACAGTGCACACACAGTTAAACAAATGTATGGGGAGCTGCAGAGGAGCGTATGCTTGGATGTGTTCGTACACTGTGAAAAGTTAGCTGGCATTCTCAACCTGAATACATAAAGTCAGGGCAGATGTCAACATTAAAAAAAATATTTAGGATAACACAGGCTTCTACACAGCCTTAAAAAACTGTCCTTAAATTATTAAGGTTTTGGTGGCAAACATTTCTTAAAGTGTAGAAAAGAAAACATCAAGTAAACACTGAAATATTGCATTTCCTGTTTATTGGAGCGAGAAATAGCAAAGTGTAACTGACGCACACGTACACACACATATTTGAACACACGAAATTTCTTAAACTACGCACATAGAGCCGGAATAAACTCTGTAAGACGCACAATCCGAGATAAATGATTTGCACGTAACAAAATAAATAATTAAAATAAATTCCCACTTTAAATTCAAAGTGTTGTGGAGTTGTTTAAATAGCATAAAAAAAGCCTGACAGAAGCTCAAATTATAAGTCATTAGTTAACTATTGGTTAACCACAGTGTAAACGAAACGCCATTAAGGACTTTCTTTATTTCTTAAACTGCAGGGTTACCACATTGTTTTCAAGTTACAATTTCCAACACGTTTGTAGTTTTGCGGAGTACTGCTTCGATGTGTCAAATAATTGCTTCAAGCTTCAGGTCACAGCTAAACAGTCATCGCAACGATACGAGTTTTTTTTACAATAATCGTTTAACAATTGAGATTTCTCAGGATACCAACACACAACGAGTACTACTAGGGCCGTTTTATAACTCGGCGACTGTTTGAACAGAAAAAGCCGATAAATTGATGTGACTTTTTTGTCGTCATTTTCAGCTTTTTGTTTGTATAAATTAACTTTTATCTCTGTGACCTAAATTCATCTAGTCATTGACGTCCAACATATACTTGTTTTCAGTGATTCTTTTTTTTCTTTAAACATTTTCCTAAACAAGTGCTACTTTGCATAACGAGGGCTTTTAGGTTCCGCTCTATATTTATGGAACATAATTAATCTAAATTGTGCAAAGACCTTGGAAGCATATGGAGGAACTGTACCTTTTGTAGAATAAGCCTGGCGTAAGGGGCCACTCTTTACTTTACAAAATTCTGTATTGATATCAGTAGCTGCTAAAATGGCAAAAGCCTTCAGATCCCTGATTCTCGTACTTCCTGCCAAGTGTGTGCGGCATTACAGCAACATTTTGTGATTTCGAGTCCGCCAAAGTGCCGGAAGTGAAGTGAATAATCTTTTTTGGATTGAAAGAGTTTAAAGTAGAAGAAAAATCTCCTAAATCTTTCTACCCCAACCACGAAAAAATATGCCCATTGCCGAAACAAATCCTCTTCACTAAATAAAAAACTATAAAATATAATGAATTAAAATGTATGTACTTGTCGCATATAAAACTTTTTTCAGCAGCTAAAGATATCTGGACTTGCTGCAACATTGGCAGTGACAACAAAAGCATATGTTGAAGCAAAACTTACATTTGGGTTTAAACAATTACTTTTATTTTAATAGACTCCAATAAACACAAGTCCCCACAATCACACGTTCTCAGTTATTTATGAACACACACACACACACACAAACACATGTTCAAGGCACCACATATTGCGGACTTAGAGACCAGCGACTGTGTGTGTGTGTGTGTGTCCCTTTGAAAAATCATCCAATAACTTTATAAATTCAATGTTTTTTTCCTTGATTAAATTACAATTAAATTCACATAAAACAATATCCTGTGGTGTTCTGTTGTTTGAAACTGTTGTTCAAAAAATGGAGCAGATAAAAAGCGTTACACCACACACTGTTAACTGTATAAAGTTCTGAAGTGCACAGTGGGACTGTGGTGGGTTTTATAGAGCAAATTTACAATATCGATAAATAAGCTGGTGGAAGGTATAACGAAAGTTTCAATATTACAGGTTGAAAAGCACTGAGTCCTTCTTTAGATATGCTTAAACCTGTGTTCAGTTTTGTATTTAAGTATAAAACTACGTCTCGAAAAAATTGTTGTCTGTATACGAGTACAAATGCTGATGATTAGGCGTACATACAAGGTGGCGCAAAAGTTGTCACCAGAAGTTATTTTCTTTCATATTTTTTTTTTTCTTAACGCTTTGTGAGATTGTCGCGTTATTTAAAAATTTATATCGCTTTGGTATCTATTGTACGACAATACCAGCACGAACGAAACTAGACTTTTAAAACCCTCTTGTATACGAAAAATACACAATAAGTTTCATTATATATATTTTGGCATTTGTCTTAACAAAAGTTTGTCAAGACCAGATGCTAAATTATCGAATTTCTTAACATGCCTTAATAAAAAAACATTAGCAAACTGTTTCGCCTTCTCAAATAATTTCCTAAAAAATCCACCTTTCGGACATGATATTGATTGAGATATTTCTAACTAATTGTTTTCTATAGGTTTACTTCCAATATGGTCCCCTTTATATTAATATGGGCGGCTCCTTCATCCAAAAAAGTTTTTACCATAAAAATCATGATCTTCATTTTCATTCCTTTCATTTATTTTCATTAATTTTTCATAATTTTCAACAAATTTGCAACTTTTCTTTTCTAAAATAATTTTTGTGTTTGCACAAAATGTTGTTGATTCGTCGTTATTGTGCTTCCCACGATGAATATTTACCGCCAAATTCGTCGCGATGGGCGAAATTCACCGTTCGTCGCACTTGTTTTTGACACTACAATTGGAGTTACGTATAATTTTTCTTTTTGTACACTCAAAAAATAAAATAATTCTTCGCCGAAATAGAGCCTCCTTTAAAAAGTTTGATTTAAGAGTTGTAAAAAATGTTCCTGGCGTCATACGAAGTAAATTTGATTAGAGATCTGTTTACAGTATGGCAGCACCTTTTCTTTCCAAACAACATCTCTTCCACAATATCTGAAGTACATGTTTTCCCAAATTAGGAAGTATTAAATGAACCAGAAACTAAATTGAGCCACTGTTTTTAGTATGACGAAAAGAACAAAAGGAAGGAAAGGTGAAAAAATCTGTTGCATCGATATGGTTGCCTCGCCTGCACAGCATGAATTTGGCGTTTGTTTTCTGCTTTCCACTCCGCTTTTAATCTTCCTCTAATAATGAACATTAAAAATGAACTATTATTTGTTTGTGCAGGTATAAATACGCCATATGGAGGAAGTGTCAAACTGCGTTGCTCCATGTGTGGATGTATTTCTTCTCCAAAGTACACAGAAAAAAATATAAAAGCTTTACACAACGTGTTTTTAAAAGCACATGTGATTTGAAATCATGTGATTTTCGGAACGGGCCGGTTAGAAATGATTTCAAGGAAAAACGTTTAAAGAAAATCGCTTATAAATGCGTTTTGAGTTTCGTTATAAATAATGAGAAATATCAAGTTAATGGAAAATGCAGGCCGGTGGCTGAGTTTGAGACAAAACAAAACGAATAACTTTCAAGCACCACTCGACAAAAAGGTGCCATATTATGCAAATTGTTTTAAGTGACTTGTGCACATGATAGAATATAGGACAAGTTTCAATACATCACGTGTGTCATAATCGTTCCAACGAGAAAATAGTTCGTAAACAATGTGGCAACAACCGAATGATGACAAAACGTAAGATGTGTGACAGTAAGAAGGAGAACTCAAGGCAGTTATTACAAGTCGCTCAACAAGTTGGCATCTTTTGGATCGTGTGTTGGCTCAACGTATTCAGGAGATCAGTGCAAAAGATTAAACGGCAACGCTCTGGTAATAGGCCCATCATCTCCAATGATGAACCCTATTTTCGACAGAACAAATAAAAAAGGCTAAAATTGCGAATGTAGAACTAAACTAACAAATTAGCCACCGATCTAGTGTGATTTGGCCACACTATAACTTCCCTTGGGGCCTATAGCCGGTCGAATTCAGATTGATTTAGGCGGCATGAGAACTTTGCCACTTCAGATGATCAGATGTTTACCACTAATTTTGTTTTATGCTGCAAATTGAAATCTGGCGAGAGCTTAATCCAGCAAGGACTTATTCATTTTAAAAAACTTTCAAACCTTTCGTATCTGTCTTTTGCAGAAACTTAAAAATTGCTCCTACAATCTGTACTGGAATCCATTCACGACAGAGGAAAACTAACATTTTAATAAACTAAAATTCGCGAGAAAAAACTCCTTTTTTCCTTTCTGAAGCTGATAATAACTGCTACAGATTACAGTAACTTTAAGATCGTTAAAAAAAGTTTAACAGAAGTATAAAAACGTTTTTAGGCAGCCAAGTTGAACGAAAAGAGAGACTAAAGACTGCGAACAGTTTAATGAAAGTTTCCTCTGATTTTGTATTTCTAATTTCATTACGACAACCAATATTTACGCCAACTAACACTGACCACTTTTATGTTGATTCTGTTTTTCTATCACGTTGTAGAAAAAATTCGCCAGCAAAATGAATTTTTTAAAATTTGTTAAGTATTTAAATACTTGAAACATGAAAAAATCAAGAGTTAAACGTAACAAACGCGCACATTATGAAGAATTTCATTCATGACCGCATTTTCGGTTGTGTTTTTAGCGCAAACTTTTTCGCTGATTTCGTTTTTTTCTTCGCTTATTAATGCGCTCCAAAGTTCATTCAACGATGAAAATATTTTCATAAAAATGTTATCTACAAAAAAAAAGATTGCAGAGTAAAAACAAAATCTTCAAATAAACGGCCAAAAACTTGTTTTCGAAATCAACGTTGGAGCATTTTAGAAATTAACAGGCTGCAGCGAAAACGAACAAGAGTTTAAAGCTGGAAATTGCGAGTAGGTAAAGAATTCTTGTTTATGTACGAGGAGGTCCATTGAAAAAACAGAGGAGTTGGGAAATTTCCCGGTCTACTGGTGACGAACATATGCCGACAGTTTCAGCTATTGAAAATGTCCAGTTAGAATAATTTTGCGTATTTGGCGATTTTCAGCTGTCGAAGAAATAGGGAAAAGACTCGTATTGCATTTTGTGTAAGAATGGAATTAAGTGCACAGGAGTGGTTGGTCCACTGGTTAGCCGTGGAGTACGGTGAGTATACACCGAGTCACAAACATGTTTACAAGTGCTACAAGCTTCTTAAAGAAGGCCGAGAAGACGCGCCAGCACCTCAACAACTGACGAAAATGTTGAGAAAGTGAAAAAATTGCTGAGTAGAGAGAAGTCGATGAGGATATCGGCATATTGCTTGGATAATGTCATACAATTTTTTTTGGAAATGTTGGATATGTTATTTTTGATCAATGATGTCTCAGCCGCTAAATTCAGTAGATTTGGGCCGCTGCGTCTTTCTTCTGGTCCACAAAATTTTACGATGACTGAGAAGTTAAAAATTGCATTACTGAGAGAGCTCAAATACAAGCCAAGGGGGACTACTTTGAAGAAATAGAGTACAGCTCACAGAAAGGGCTTTTATAAAGAGCGCTGTGGAACTTTCCGTTTTCCATAGACGGTACTCGTCGATGAATTGAGGCGAATTAAGGCCGAGCCTCCTATCACCGCGTGCTTGAAGACCCGACCAACAAGTTCACCAAATGGTGAAATATGAAAAAAGAAAAATACACCAGATTCAACCATTTTAAAATTGTTAACAAATTATTTGCTCCGAGATTTATGCGTAAAGAAAAGTCAAGACAGCTGATCGGAAAATGGTTATTTTTTTCATTCGAAACTAGAGAAAACCACGACAGAATCATGATACGACTCTGATAATTGAGCATGCGGATCTGGTCTCTACAACAAGGATGATAATCTTGTTTAAACAACTAAAGCCACAAAATTCTTGTTTCAATCGGCCAATGCCTTTGCAGGTCCCTATTCAAAGAATTTATTAACTGATTCAGCGAATACCACTATTGTGCCACAATTTTTGTATCACTAAGAGGAATTTATTTAATATAAATATAATTTCTTGTAGAAAACAATTTTTTCTCGGCTTCTTGAAAAATTATAAAAATTATTTAAGTAAATATTTTATAGCTGAAGAGCAGATAAATGTTTTTTCTCGCTCAAATCCGTCTAAAAATCATTTTTCCTTATTTCATTTTTTTTTCTGCATAAAGGAAAACCAACTCAATGAGGAGGAACAAATTTATTAAGAGTTTTTGCTTTGGGAGTTTTGTTTTTATTTCATCAAGAAGGGAAGCGAAAAGCCACGGAATTTGAAAGACATTTTTTTAGATTTTCTTTTTTCATTTTATTGTACTTCGGTCAATAGCACATAGAATTCATATTTTAAGTAGAGATTTTATGATCTTAAAAATTGCTAAAAAGAAAATTAAGACGAAAACAACAAACGATAACGACAATTCAATGTTTATTCATGTTTAAAGCGAAGTGAGAATATTTTTTAGTGGCCGGGGTTAAAAACTTGAAAAAACTTAAGATGGAAAAAAGCATTTGAGTTTGAGTTTGATTGTATGTTCTACACCCAAATTCTGATTTACTTTTTAAGTTTGCCTTTAAGTAGTCATTAAATAACTGAGACTGCAATGAACTGCTCGCTGTGTATATCGTGGAAGTTGGCAGGTATTTTTTAGCTCGACGTTTTGAGCAAAATCAATTTGGGAAAGTTTTTTATCTTCGGAGTTTTCAAAATTGCTTGCGCTGTAACTTGTGGTGGCAAGTGTGTTTGTCTAAAATGGGTGCACTTCTAGAAATTCAAGGCTCTTGGCAAAATATGCAACAAACATACAAAATATGCATTATTTTCTAATCAGATGTTGATTTACCTTTCACGCCCTGCATTGTTCCTCCTCCAGACAGAGCAGTGTGCGATGTTCGTGCTTAAGACAAACATTTGGGATAACAAGTTTTGGAACCCTGAACCAGTAGGATTCATTACTAATATTGTAGGGGTAATGCCAATCAAAGCAAAACACAAATTTTACTTCTAACGCAGAAAGAAGTGCTCCAGGGGTTGTGAGGGGATAAGACAACAATTGCTGCTCACAACTACGCCGCCAATTCGCGGAGAATAAGTTGCCATCTCGTTTCGGAGTTATATCCGCCAAAGTTTACAGAAACATTTTTTTTTTCAGCTCAACAACGCAATTAGCTGAATCAGTTAAGGAATTGTTTGAATGCGGAACTGTGCCAGAACTTTCGCATTCCAATACCCTTCGCAATACTATTTTTGGACTAACTTTGACTTATTAAAAAAAAAAAAAAATTTGCTGAACCAAACAAATATTTTTAATTTATATTTAAAGAAGCATCAGACGTAAGAATATTTTTTTTTTTTCTGAACAAGCGGAAATATGTAGACGAACAAAACGTTTATTGATTTTCTTTTAGAATAATTTAGTCTGTGTTGAATTCTACTACAGATTCTTATTGTGCGCTCAATAGGCGGAGATGTTCGCCAAGGAATATGCGCCCTCAAGTTTTACTTTGCAGCCTATTTTTTACCTCAACTAACTTTTCTCGTTTTTTGAAAGGGAATCAGGTGAGCGGAATTCGAAACAGAGATTCAGCCCCCCTAAAAAAATTTTGTATCTAAATGCCCTTTAAAACGCATCTGACAGAAGGGAAGCAAATAAATTTAAATATTTATTTAAATATATGAAGTAAATAGTCCAGATGTTGTTACTTTAAGCTCTAAAAAATAAAACATAAATATTTGAAATCCATTTTAAGAAAACTTTATATCAGAAATTCGAAATAAAATACATTTGAAATGCATTTAAAATTTAAAAAATATTTATTTATGTACTATATCTTTTGTGATTGGAAAGCTAAAAAGCTTTCTTTTTTTAATAAATAAAAACAAGTTGCTAAAACCTTTAACATTTTGTATTTATTGGTGTTGTCTCAAACATCTTGCGCTCAGCAGTAAAGAAGTTGTTTTATTTTTAAATTGCGCCTGAATTTAAATTGAATTCGTAATTAGGCGCAAATGCTATATTTGACATCTGACATTAGGCAGAAAACAAAACAGTAAAATTAAATGAACAACAATAGAAGAATTGAAATAAAAGAGCACTTTAGTGCTGTAGTAAACCTCCCCTTTTTGCAAGGAAACGTTTGTCAAGGCAAACATAAGCCAGCGTTAAGGTGGAAGTGGAAGTAAAACCACAATAACGTTAAAGGGCGACAGAAAGAAGGGGAGGCTAAAACACAGGGCGTTTAAAAGGCGACAGCAGAGACGCCAGCAAAATGGCAGGTAAACATTCAACGCGGCAAGAAGTCAGTTTAAGGTGTGATTTAATATTTTAAGCATAATTTGGCTAAAAAGACAGTTTCTTGCTTCGTTTCTCAAGATACATTCAACCAAAATAGAAAGACATGCGAGTATTTTAAGGAAAACAATTGTTTAATGGAGAAAATGTGTCGTCTATAGCAGGGATAATTTTTAGTTTATGCGAGTGGGGGGAAACCGACAAGTTAGTGGGGGTATAAATCGGGTCTGGAATTTTCAGTACACTCACACATACGCACACACATACACATAACTAATTAATTACTTATAACTCATAAGTTTGATCCATTAGAATTATGGATGACAGAAAGATAACCGTTAAAAATAGGAACATTAAAGCTGTTGTGGGCAAAGCTACAATTTTTCCCAAAAACTAGATCTGGCAGCACAGAATACAACCACTGGCAGCACGAACTGCTGCTGTCATAATTTTGCATTGTTATTTATACAGAAGTAAATTATCAAAACAAGATGTTCAGGGAAAGTGAAAAAAACTATAAATGTAACAACTTTTATAAGTAACAACTTTTATCGCGAAATGTGTTAAATCTTATTGTCTACATTTGCGTGTATCTGAACTTGTAAGGCCACCGCTTTAAGCTTAAGAGTTTAGTGCCCAAGAATCAAATTCCTGATGACTAAATACATACATATCTATATGTGTTTGTGTATGTGGGTGTGCATATCTCTGTATGTATGTATGGGGGCAAGTACGTTTTGTTGTTGCCTGAATAAATCCAAACTAGTTTTGCTCTCATCGGCAGCGTTGTCGACAGTGAAATTTCAAAACGCACCAAAATGCAGAAAAAAAGAACGCAGCTTAAACAAAAACGCACCCAGTTTAGAGCTTTTTATGTTTATTGAAGAAATTTTGCGCACCAAGAATTGTAAAACGCACCAAAAATGTTGTGAAACGCACCGAGTTGACAACGCTGCTCACCGCCATCGTTCACACAACTCGCAATAAAGTTGATTTATTTTAAGGCATATAACAACATTTTTTGATTGATTTGATGAAATCGTTAAAAATATTTATTGAAGTAAACATAATTATTTCAACTGCCTACACTCTGTCCTGCGAAATGTTTGGTTGCTTCTGTCACACGCAAAGCTTGAATATGAAAGGCAAAAATTTCGGGGGAACAACAACTGGATAAATAAATACATAAATGAGAAATTTATCACCAATAATATTGATGAGCTGGCAGGATTCTTGTCATGCACTTTACGCAGACAACTTTTAAGAATGATGTGCAATTTTAAGTGTGTTTTCGATCAATGAAGACAGTAATCAATTGTTTGATCACAAGGTGGTTTGTGGGACTTTCTTGGAACAGAAGGACCACAAAAGGTGCTCAATGAGGAACACAACACATACACATAATAAAATGTGTGGTTAAGATGGCCGTATGATTATTGACAACTGTATCACATTTTCAATTTAATTTGATTTTTTTAATTTCAGTGGTTCACAGATGTTATTCTTTGTTTGCTTCATTGGTTTCCATAAAAATGCATCCCTGAAATAATGAAGTGCCATATGGCTTCACTACCTATTAAGTTTAGACGATACCGTCTGTGCTCTGCTACTCAAAACTTTGACTTATTGTACGACTTGTATTATCGTCTAAACTCCCTTTACTTGATATTCATATACCCGAAGTTCGTTAGCACTTAAATTAAATAGTTTAGCGCATAAAAACGAATAATGCTGGTCGGTATTTATCGCTTATATGCACTTTGTTATTTGGATCCTTCAAGGCCATCTATAATGGCCTATACTGAATAATCAGCAACGGAATTAAGGTTAAAATTAGGCCGCTTTTATCTGGTGTTAAATGAAGCATTAATCGCCTGTCCCACGATATCGAATGTTGAGGTTTGCCGGTATTCTGAACGGCACTACTCGTATTTATGGAAATTATTTTGCCAAGTTCATATATTTACCGGATTAAAGCTTTCCAACATGTCACAATTAGGCCAGTTAAATTGCTTTTAATTACTTCCCTGTTATTCAAAATGTTGGCAAACATTAGCGTTCGTCATGGTGGGACACCTCGCAACAATTCCTTAAAGGGTATTGTAAGATTCGACTTTGTCCAACTTGCTGTACTCTGTTGTTTTTATACGCCGTCTCACATGCACTAATAAAAAAAATGTACTCAAATAGTGGAATTATTTCAAAATGCATCGTTTGATTTGTAAGTAGTTTTTCATGATACAATTATTTTTCATTTTAGCAGACTGTTTCTGTTTTTTGATTGATAATGACAAAGAACATTGACATAATGACAGTCTTGTGTTTCTACTGCAGTTTTAATGACAAACTTCAACTAATTTTTTTTTGGTTTTTATCTTTCAATATTCGAGATGTTGATGTTTAGTGATGTTAAAGGTTTCGCTAATGACTCTTAAAAAATGTGTTTGATTGTTACATTTCAAAGTCAAAAGTTAGAAACCTGTTTTCCATCGAATTTGTTTAGGTTTAAAATTGTTGTTTTTGTAAATACGATTAAAAAGGTTCAGTCAACTGAAGAACGAAAGAGAGTGGGGGTCTGGCCGAAACGGGGTTTGCACTGCGGCCATCGTAGATCTGTTGTGAATTTCCCTCCCTTGAAGTAGACTACTCACAAATCCTGTTCCCTCCGCAAATAGACAGGAAGAAGGCTGTATTTCTTATGTCGCAGTGCCACGTAGTGTTCGATTAGCTTCCCCTCATTATCGCGGAGTCTGGCAACAAAGCTCAGACGTTTTTCTGAAACTTCAAGTTGATCCACTATTTCCCCAAGATATTTGTTACATAATTGTCAATCTCTCTTTTAAGTTGGCTTCTGTTGAAGCCAAAGGATGGAGTGGGTCCACTTAAAATACCCTCGTACAGTACTGGACGTGAAAGTGCGCATACTTAGAGCCTTGAGTACTGGCTATCCCAGGGTATTTTCATTTTCATTTCCATATATCTCTCTTCGGAGAGGACTTCTACAGTTTCCAGTATCGCGTATAGTTTCGTCTAGAATGTTGTGGCATCAAAGTTATTAATATGAGTGGTGGTTACTCCTTGAAGCGTTTTGAGTCCGTCTGTATACCATGTCTTTGAGCCATCTTGTAACCACATCCGGCTTATGCTTCTCCTCTCTTCCCTATTCTATTCTATTTGCATTGAAGAGTTGCCCATTCTTCGACAAATTCTATATTAAAAGAGAAACAAATTGTTAGATTTCTTGAATACTTCAAATGTGTCGTATATTTATAAAAATTAATCTCAGAAAACAAACAATAATTCTTGTCGGAACTTGACCACATCCCCACTAGACACCCTTATGAGGATAATAGAAGGCCAGCGGACGATTTATGGAAAACAACACCGATATCGTACGAGATGGAATCGGGCATAGCTGCACCCATTCGTGATGCCATCTTATACGGAAGTGATATGAACTTGCCACGAAGATCGAAGGATCTTATGTCGCTGGACTTTTTCTTGTAAGATTTTCCTAAGACGAAAAAATCACAATTAATGGCGGCTCTCAAGCCTAGAAAAATACCACATAATTTATCAAATTAAGCCGAACGTTTGAGTCAAAGCCATGAGTCGCAGCGAATATTTATATAATCCTATATTCCACGCGTAATAATATCGAAAGACCTTTTAAAGGAATTGACCACCATCTTTCAGAATACACTTATATTATTTAAATTGAAAGACTTGGCAACCGTCATAAAATAACATTGACGCAGTAATTCCTGTCAATAGAAGTTACATTGACAAATTTAGGTCGAGAGGCAAAACACTGCAACGTAAAAATATATCCAGTCTTTTATATTCATTACGCAGATATAAGCCGAAAAGGAGATAAGTCAAATTTAGAAATTATTTTTGTTATTTTATCGCTTCTAGTTATTTATAACATTTTTAAAAAATTGTAAAAATTTCCGGGAGGTGTATTTTGATGCAATGCATTATATTTGTAACTTAGGGCCTTTTTAAAAGCGTATGACGACATGTATATTGCCATTGACTAAATATTCAAAACCAAGCAATTTTTCTTTTAGATATTTTTCATATTTACATAAATCAAAAATTTGTTTTATTCATTTGCCTGCACCACCTGTGACAAGTTGCTCCAATTTTGTGTCACATTTAATCTCCTCTGATAATAAATTACTAACCTTTTGCTTAAAACTTTTATTGTACTTTTTCATTAATTTCTCCTGAAAACACCACCTCTTTATTTGTGATTCCTATTCAAAAGTAATTTAAATTTTCTGCATTAAGTTAACAAATCTTTGGAATTATTTATATGCCATTATGCATTTAAAATGATTTGTTATAGACTGGCAGGATACATGAGTGCCTTTTTCTAATTGAATTTAATTGAATTCTTTGGAAATAAAATAAGATTTATTTTGTATAGTGATTATAATGAAAATAATGATAATAAAAAGCGGTTTCTGTAAAGAAAAACACAGTCTTAACAAAAGAGCAATAAATTTCAATTATGCACTTAAAGCCACGAGTACTCGTATCATTCTGCAAACGCACTTTTGTCAGTGACGGCGTATTTAAAATTTAAGAGTATGTTCGTGTTAATCGTTTAAATAAATTGTCACAGTTTCAAAAGGGGTTGATGACAAACAAACAAAAAAACTTTTGATTTCTGTTTTTCTGGCATGAAGTTTTTTTTTTTTTTAAACACATCATCTCATCGAAATGCAAATGACATTTGGATTTGCTGATATTTATAGATCGAATGAAATTCGCTAATTCTGTTTAGACGAAAGATGTTCCGTTCATCATAACTTGAGTCTCAGTGGGAAAAATTGCACATTTTCTCTAAGAAAAAAACTGTTTCTTCTTTTTGACTTAAACTGAAACATTTAAAGTTGCGCGAAATGTTCTCTGTCACTTTTCGCTGGGACAGTTCAATATTTAAAATTGAAAATTAGCCACAAAAACTATTAAAAAGGTTGTCAGGAAGTCGCTTTGCTGCCCTATTTCCATAGAAAAACTCTTTTTGAAAATTGGTCCACAAATGGCGAAGTTGTGCTCGTTTATATTATAGAAATCTGCTAAAAACTTTGTGGAACGAGTTACATAATTTAAAAAAGTGGGCGTGATTGAAAAAGTTGCTATAGTTCGTTTCAGAGTCCGAGTTAAAGGTTGTGAATATTTCAGGAACAACGGTCCAGAAAGCCAGTCTGCTATGAAGTGCGAACAACCTACGAACGTATATATCCTATTTATATATAGAGTCCTATTGGTTACATTGTGTATCCTGTGCAGAGTTCTAAGACCTGCAGATTCAGCACCACATGTCACTCTAATCAGCGTAGATATAGATGCCAACTCGTGCAGTATGAGATTGCCTTCGTATTTCGATTTTATATTGGAAAACTTTGGCCAACACTAGAAAACGAGGTGTTGAGCATTTGCTTTCTCCTATTCAGTTTATACCGAAACCCTCCAGTTCCGCATCGATCCTCCAATCACTTTAATTCGCCGTTTTTGCCAATTAAGACCCTTGAGGCTCGTGGTACTCCTCAAGCAAATTTCATACAATGAAATGTTTCTTGCAGTGTTGAATGAACTGCTATTGAAACGGGTGTATTGTAATGAAAAAAGATTTGTTGTTCTCACACTGAAACAAAAAGTTGTGTCGAATTGGCTTTGGCGGCACAAAAAACTAAAAAGCACGCCGAAATTAAAACAAAACAGCGCACCAACTAAGAAATTTTTCGTACCAAAAATTAAAAAAAAAAAAAACACCCACCGAATGTACAGGCTGATGATAACAGCCTGTCGACAAAATGCATTCATATATTTTTTTCTACGTTTTTTTAAATTGACCCACATTCTAATAAGCAAGAGGTAAAGCCTTTTCTCATCAACGCTCATATTTAATACATTTTTTCACAGCTATAAAGTATGCAGCACATTTTTCATATTTAATTTTAGTATATCTTACACGACCGTGCCACAGTGTTTCACAACAGTAAAAACTTATCATTCGTTTATATCTGATACAAAAAAAAAAGAGAAAAAACATGTGAAATTAGTAATTTCGCTTTCATTAAAATTCTGTTTATTTACAGAAAACAGCAGAACCACAAAAAATCCATTAACACGTAATGGAATGGCTTAAAAGATATAAAATAAGAATTTTAAAGAAAGTTCTGGGTATTAAAGCTCATAAAGATATGGTGGCTGTTTAGATGTAGAAACGTAATAAAAGAAAACACAACCTGTAATAAAATAAACAACACGGATTAAAACACACGAAAACATTAAATAATACTTTTAATGGAACTGTGTAGGTGTGTGTAGTTTTTGGCAACACAAACGAGATAAGCGCAAACCCACGTTGACAAAATTATGAAAGCAAATGAAAGGATTCACAAAAAGAGAACGTAACGCCTGAAGGTGCTTTAATGACACTCTTGTTGAGAGTATTCGTCTGGCCTGTTTCTACGTTAAGGTGACATGTGTATCCGAGATGCTCTTTTAATTGAGCCATTGACTCCATTAAAAAAAAGCTCCTTTAATCGAGCAGCGCAATCAATAAAACGAAGAAATATTACACAATCTATAAGAACAGATGATTTTGAAAGTTGCCACTTAAGCGTCTCTTTTGCATGTGATTTGTTAAAATTTGTTAATTTTGAGAGTCAATTAAAGGAATACCGCAATTAAATCCGATGCAACTAAGCGGGGAATTTTTTTTTTAGAGGTTATGCCAAGACATTTGTTTGTGACCACAAGCCAGCAACTCCTGGAGCATTCGTTGCCAATCTACAAGCAAACATGTGAACAGATTTATTGCAATAAGTGGTGAAAAGGAAAGTAAGACTGATCATAAAGTCGATGTGCTTGAGGGTGTCTCACTGTTTGCAAATGTGATTTGAAAGAAAGAGAAACGTTTCGGCAGCAACTGCTAAACACCCTTAAACAATACGTTATTATATGTCAATGTTTTGAGTTTCCTGCCAGCTGATGCATTTTACTTAAGAATTCTGAAAATCAAGTTTTCTATGTCCTTTGTTGTCCCTATTAAATTTGTTTATTATTTCAGCTTCCAAAACTTGTATAGAAAAGAATATGAATAAAGTAAAATTAAACGATATGAGACGCCATAGTCGTCGTAGTCGAATGCAAAAAGTTCCATAATTATTTGACGCAGTGTAAGCATTTTTATTTTCTACCCAAACTGATACTTTGATCTCCTTACACGAAAGAAACCAAATGATTTATAATATTAAGCAACATTTCTATTAACTCAGATTTGCCTTTATTTTCTAACAAGCACTTTACATACATATATAAAAACTGCAGGGGAAGTGGAAGGGGTGGGGGAGAAGCAACAAATAAAATAAGACTTGTTTATCAACAAAATTTTATAAACTCGTCATCTTTTCACATGCTGGGCTGGAAGGAAGCCGCAAGCTTTTGGTTTATTTCGAGTACAAGCAGAACACAACAACAACAACGAAACTGTTTGCTTTTGCTTGGCAGAGTTTCAGAGACAAATTCGGGAATCCAACTAAACATTTTTTACAAGAACTTGTAGTTTTTCCATTATTTTTAAGCCTTTTTTCTATAGCATTTTGATTTTGTTGCTTTGGTTTTAATAACACACACACACACACGCATAGATAAACAATAGAAACTTAAATGAAATACGAATATGTTGTGTGACACGTACAAGGGCTCAACATTATCCTGCACACAAATATCCTTTGTCTCCTGCTCTTGTCTCGAAACAGCAGGCTACAATGTTCCAACAAATTCATGACATTTTCTGTTGTGGGACCCAAAATGGCAACAGCACCGACCTGGTCGTAAGTGTTCATGGAGTCTTTGCATAAACATATGTAAATTGAAAAAAATGCATACATGGCGAAAAATAACTAAAATTTAAACAAACATATTTCATATTTTAAACAAAGTGTCAGCTCAAAGAGAAACTCACACAAACGAGAAACTTAAGTGCAAGAAAACGAGTGGACATTTTGTTTCTTATCAACATTTGGAATTTACTTTTAGAAGATTAATTTACTTTTCCGTTTTGCTCTGTAAGCAGTTTTTGAAACCGCCGTTTCTTTTACTGTATTTGTATGTACGTGTGTCTGTATGAATAGGGGGCCACAAGCCCGACAAAAAGAATATTAGAGTCCTTTTTCCATGCTATCCTTTTGTTACGAAATAGTACCATATCTGTGCTTGGGTGTGTGTGTGTGTGTGAGTAATTTTTTACATCTGCGGACTTCCAGATGCATAATTTTATTCAAATATGATTTCACTTATTGTTTCTGTTCTATTTTAGAGGTGACCCGGCGAACTTCGTACCGTCTGATGGGCAATCAAGGCCAAGCTAACTTTTGGCTTTCGAGTTCATATCTACTATATATTAGTAGTACTATATATTTAGTACAGTGGTTTCGTGCGAGCTCGATTTCACTCGAAGTTTTAAAGAAATTACATCTCATACAAAAAATAATGTTGCGAATTATTGGATTTCCCTGCCATTTTAATTGCCATTTTAAATTCG
Organism: Epicampocera succincta; assembly: GCA_932526305.1. Lineage (NCBI taxonomy): Eukaryota > Metazoa > Arthropoda > Insecta > Diptera > Tachinidae > Epicampocera > Epicampocera succincta. The sequence goes on along the minus strand of OW052037.1, from coordinate 2,444,354 downwards.
ACTAGTGTAAGTCTTGTTTCGGTGGTATCTGCCTTACTCTGCTGTCTATTATTCAATTGCTGATGCCGAAGCATCAGCACGTTCCAATGATGAAAATAACTGACGGCTGGTGGAATCTTCACAGTTGACTCCCAACCAATCTTCGCCGTAAGTTAAAGCAACGCCAGATTGGCCGAGAATGTGAGACATTTAAATTCTTAACGGCCTTTAGAAGACTTCAGAGGAATAGTCAGCCATTAGGCAGATGGCACCAGGTACATTCTGTATGAACGATTTGAGGATATGATTATTTTAATCTAACATGACGTGAATCGGCCACCAAGATAGTGCTTTTTGGACCCGGTGGACTCGTGTATTTCCTGAACTCGTAATCGCTGGATTCTAGTGCTCAGATTGTGGAGGAAGGAGCTGTGGGGCAGGTCAATCGAATGCATGCGCCCGTATGAAGCTGCGACAAACATTTGAACGATATTCTACTCTAAACGTGCTGGCATGTGGGGCAAAAATATTGTATTTCAATCGCAAATTGTTCTTCTCTGTTCTGGATGATATTCTCGCAAGAAAGTGTGGCTCGTCATCTTTGAAACTTTTAGTTGTGTTCACTTATTTACTATCAATAGATGTGAACTTGAAACCGACTCTGATTCATGCCAAAACTCAATTAAATTCCAGAAGGGGCTAAAGATCAGAGGCTGGCGCTGCTCAGTGTCACCCCTAACTGCTATAAAGTGCAAATATATTATACGGTAAGAAGTGTTGGGTCTGTTTACACAAATAAAAATTGTTTTAAAAATCTGTGAATCCAAATTCATTTCGCTTCGATTGCCTTAAAAAAAGTTTGTTTGCACAAACACAAATACCTTTCCTTGCAAAATATCTTAAATGCAAAACCTGCATTAAAGTTGAAAAAAGTCCAATAAATTTTAAATCCCAACGCTGTATTTAACTAACCTACATGTACATATATTCGAAAAAAAAAAGAATTATATATATTTTATATTTAACAATTAAACAGCCTTGCAAGCTGAAAAGAGAAGAAAGGCATGGAAAAAGAACTACATATTTTCACTTGAACAAACACTCGTAAGAGCAAAATACTTAAAGTGGCAAAATAAGTTGCTTTTAAGAAACTAAAAAACTAAATAAATAAAATACATGCCACTTAAAAGAGCTGCCGAGCAGCACAAGTGCTAAAAATTTATTTTAAATGAGTTACAAGCAGACATTCGTTTGCACAGGCACGGAAACTTCTCTTGAAGGCAACATTCAGGAAGCAGATAAGCAGACCCGTGAACTGCAGCTGATATCTGAGAGATGCGAGTGCGAGTGCGAGTGCGAGTACAGAAACACTTACATACAATTTTATACAGCAGTTTGCTGTTTCATTTTTTGTTCAAACACGAGTACATTAAGCGCTAAGAAAACTCTTTCGCTTTTCTTTAGTTTTCGTTTTTCTCATACAAAGTTCTGCTTGCGAGTAAAATATTCTCTAACAGCATAAAATATTTGGTTACTGAACAAATAAATGCTAATGTTGGGAAAACATTCGCACGTGAATGCAATATTTATATAGGAATTTCTTTGCTTTCATACATTCATTTACATTTTCACTTTCTTATTTTAACATTTTTTACTTTAAATTAATATATTTTCTCAGCGCAGCGGCTCGTGCACTTCTACTTTGAATTATTGCCGAAAATGGTTGACGTTTCGTTTGATGAAAATATGTGTGTGTGTGTGTGTGTTTGTGTGTGACGAAACTGCTGACAAACCTTGATAACTGCATGACAATGACTACGAGCGGAACGTTCGTTGCCCAAAAGGAAGGGAATTCCACGTTCGATTTCGACAGAACACTGTTAAGCATGACGGCGGAAACGTTATGGTCTGATGAGCTTTTCCTGGACTAGAGTAGGTCCAATGTATCGCCTAGAAAATAATATAAACGCCAATAAGATATAGAAACTGTTGGCGTTTTCCAACAGAATAGTGACCCAAAGCACTAGTCGGTAGTCTCTATTAGTTAAGAAATGGTTCAGGGAGAACAACATCCACCCTTTAAATTGGCTCAGTCAATCGCCCGCCTTGAAGCCAATATTAAATCTAAGACTGTTGAAGTAAACTTTTACATATAGAGACGATCTATGGGTGAAAACCGCAAAATTACATCTATAATATACAAAAAACTTAGATCCAGAATGAAGACAGTGGTACAAAACAGAACTGGTTATAGAGGGTATTAGTCCATTTCAGGTATTCTAAAATAGTTTATGTCAAATGAATGAAGTAGGTTATTAATTGTTTAGTACTACTGGGACATCCTTTACATTTTTTGCCTTTCAGTACTCTTTTAATTTGCAATACAATCACATTTTCTTTGTTACTAAACCACTTACGCTTTTTAAATTAATACTAAATTGCTTTCCATTCGGCAATTTGATTCAATTTTAATAGCTGACACATTAAAATTTTGACGTGTCACTTTAAACAACAATAAATTGTGGTAGCAAAAAACTTATTATAATAAAATTGTCATTACAAAAATTCTTGTGATTATTTTATTAGAAAAGAATTAATAAAAGTATGGATATTGTTTTAAAATTTTCATCCTTGAAGCCATCAATCTGAATGCAGCCCGTGTCACAGCTGTCAGTTCAACTGACTTTTGACAAGCAGTTTGTTTTATCGATTTGAAACGAAGAACTTGAAGGTGTGACTGCAGAGTTATTTAAAAGATGGCCGGATCTTATTTCGCGCCATTTATCTTATTTGTTAAATTTTTATATTTTTGTCACCGCAATGAATAAACTTTCTTTACATCATTAAACTTATTCAGGCTTACTTACAAAAAAGGATAGAGTGTACCTATTATTTTGACCAGGGGTGTGCATACATATGATGCTTTGTACTCAAAATCTGTTTACATAAATAAGTTTTCAAATAGCTTTAGGGAGACTCGATCGGCGAATATCCTATTGGTCGATTGCGATTGTAGCTTTGCGACGTCAAACTGCTTGCGGACTTGCTCTAGTCCGTTGTCCTATCGATTTTCGTGATCTTACAAGAAAGTGATCTGAGTCAATATGGCTCCTCGGAATGTTTGGACATCGAGAATACTTGACAAGTGTCTGACGACGATCGCAATGTGATCAACCTGGTTGACGGTTGATTGATCAGGGGACCACCAGGTCCCTTTGTGAATGTTGAGGTGAGGGAACCACGTATCTGGCATCTCGCCAGATTAAAAGCAATCAACAACTTTGCCCTGGATGCACCGGCCCAATTTTACATTTTAAGTCCATAATATATCACAGTCTTAATGTTTAATTGCTCACATAATTACACGTTCCTCGTCCCAGTTGTATTTTTAGCCTTAAAGTTGAACTCAAACCATTTTCTCCTTTCGCCCAAAGGTTTGCTGCGCACAAATAATTTGAAACTTACTTACACAATCACCCGCCTACCCCTTATGGCACAAGTATTCCCCGTACTTCGTGAGAAGAGGAAGAACAAATTTTAAATAATTTTATATAAGTTGTCCTCTACATGTGCACGATACGTGTTCGGTTTATTAGTGGGTGTATTGTTCGAAAGTTCGCATTATTTTTGTACTAAGACGCGCGGCACAGTTCGCTGCATTACAGCTCCTGTGCAACTTTGACTTTTATTAGGGCAACAAATTCCGACACGTACGTTTCTTGTAAACAATATGGTTTTGCTTTTGTAACCGCATATTTTATTTAAATAGCACGAATTATTTGCTCTTATGTAAATAAATAGCGCGTATTTTTAGAAAGAATTAATTAAAAAGACTTTTAAGGAGACTAAAAGCAAACATTAATATTTCATGGTGCGGACAAAAATTTGCATTTGAACAAAATAAAATTAGAGTATTTTGTTGAAATAAATTTTCCGCAACAGAATAATGCAGTAAAAAAGCACAATTAGTTTTGTGACTTGCGGCCTAAATAACTATTTGATCATATCTAAACTGTAATCCGTGGAAGGGAAGGAAGGGCTCATCAGCATTGACATTTTTCTAATCTGGCGGATAATTGATATTTGGCAAAGCAAATACGTTTTTACGAATAATAAAATCTGGCCGAATTTTTAGTTTTCTTAACGGAATTAAAAAATACTTTGATGTCAAATAATCTCATGCATGTCGTCGTTCGATGTCGCAGAAACGAATGTTATCGATTTTGTTATCGGAAATAAGCCAATCAGTTTTCAGCTGTTGTTTTCCAAGTATAGCAGCTAATTGAAAAATTCTTCATTTGGGTTTTCTCAACAGTTAGATGCGAAGATGCGAAGCTTTAAGTCATTTAAAGTTGCTGAATTAGTGGAAAAATATTATTTCTTTACACTTTTTATTTATGCTCCATAGGGAAAAGCTTAAAATCAGCTGCCGAAAAACGATGTTCATCGAGTTCAAGGAAAATGTCCAGATCTAGTAAAAGGATTCACTAAAAGTGAAAAACTAACAATAAATTCCTTTTGGCCTGAATCGTTTAGATCGCAAAGGGTTGTTAAGGGGCGGAAAAAGAGAAATATTATATTATTATTTTAATTTATTTTATTTTATATAGATGTAAAGTGAGTGGCAAAGCAACGTGAAGATAAAACTGGCGCAGCATAAAGACGAGTAGATAGCAACTGGTGGAGAATCGTTTTCTAAGTTTTTCACTTTGTAGCGAAGAAACATTAATTCGTGTATGTGGAATTGCCGTCAACATTAACTCGGTGGAAATACAAATATTATAACATTCACTTTATTAGGCCTGCGCCCCGTCCCGTTCACACGATTCAACTTTTTTTTTATCAACTTTTGAGTTTTTAGTAGAGAAAGTGGAAGAAGTGATAACTGGGACGAAGTTGGCCGTACTGGGAAACTGGGATCTATTTAAATGCATGAAGTTGGCTGCAAGTTCGTTTTTACTCAAAAGAGTAAGAATTTTAAGGCAAGAGAAAAAAATCTTTCAAGCAAACTCCGCTGTGCAAACATTAAGGCAACTTTAAAAGGGAATTGAAAACAGCTCCAGCAACAGGTTCTCATTCAATAAAATGCATAATTAAATCTATGAAAACGAAACATTCATTTCGCTGTGAAATGTTTCTATAGTTTTTTTTTGTAATTACTTTCGGTATTGAAGTTACATTGAAATATGAACTGAAAATCGCAAAATTCTTTAATACTTAAGAATTCTGAATTTTGCTCAAACGAACTTAAGCAGCGTCTTCAATTTTTCCATCTCGTAACACTGCAAAATTATGTATGTACTCGTCTGCCTTAATGTCTGTCATGCTAAATAGCTAAAGAAGCTGCTGTCCCAAACATCAGCCCCCAAACATCAGCCCCAAAACATCACTACGCAACATGCAACTAAATGCAAAAATATCTGAAAGAACACAGCACGACCTTGCAAAAGGAAAAGCCACTCAGGCAGCATCGTCGAAGGGCAAACGTTTGAAATAAAACGAACGGGGGGGTCTCTGGTTAATGCTGGATTCAGTGTCTGAACTTGTAGCCTTCGGCTTAACATTTCTTTGGTGTTGTTTTCGTTCAAGTCTTTTAAGTGAATTCTTTTGTTACCGTTAGCGTGAAAGGTAAAAGTGATGTGTTTACACTGAGAAAAAAGAAAAACTGACAAGCCTACACTTGTTACTTAATTTATTCGAACAAGACTTGTTGTCTTAATTATTTCGTGTAGAAATAAGTGTTAATTTTATTTTGAATTTTTGCTTCTTTCGAGCACAGCGGGGAAAGTGCCAAGAAAATGTCTTTTTTGTATTGAATAAAAAACACACAAATCAGTTTTTGCCAGCAGTGGATTATTGTAATAAGAGTGTTTCTCGAATCTCTGCCTTTTAAAATTGGTATTCATTTACTTCGAAACTGTTTCAAATGCCTGGTTTTTTAAACTGAATGTTTTTTTTTCTATTTTTTTATAAAAGAGTTTCTTGCCTAATTAAGCCGAAAATCTCAAACTCAAACTTACATATTCGTATAGTATTTATTTAAGCCTTAAACAATTTACATAAAATATTAATTGTGAGCACAAAAAAACAAAGATATTTGAGATTTCAATATTATATTATTTATCGTCTGCATTTCTAAAATGTAATGAGGAAACAACTGGATTATTATCTGACGTCTAAGTGGTTGCTCTTGGGAAAAATGCATTTATTATCTCCTTAATGAAAATTGATTCAAGAAAACATGATCGCAACGCAGTTTAAACTGTTTATGAAATGAAAAACCATCATTTGCTGTTTTCAATTTGATTAATTTGCCCATTTTAGTACAAATTTGTGGTGTTTGTTTTAAGGACTTGCCGGTAATTAACTACTCCGTAGTGTTGTCTGGCATTAGTTATCCCTAAGCGAGAATGACATCGCCATGTTAAGATAATTATTTAGAAGAACGAATCAGATAGATGGTGAAGTATATTTTTATTAACATTTTAACAATTTAGGCAAAAACGAAAATCAATTTAAAAACGAACTCAGACCAACAGTTAAGAAATCCTGAGTGCCAAACAGGCAGTACAAACCTCCTTGTTATTACAGAGATACAGAAAATTATACAAACTGTTTATTATAGAATTTCAAAAGTAGGTACGAACGCTGCTGTCCTCCAGCATTCTGAACAAAAGACAACCATCGTAGCGCCAACTCACTGGCCTAATCACGAGATGTCGCAGCTGGTTAACGCAAGCGGTAGATGCGCACGATAAAAAAAAGTCACAAATCCAAATTTAAATTTAATGTAATTAGGAATATTTGCAGCATAATAATAAAAAAAATCCAAAATTGAGTTTGTGAAAATGTTCACAATCGAATGGAAGTAGAGGAATCGTGAATTTTAGAAAGAAGTATTGTCGGGAAGTTTTTACTATGACGCCACCGTATGGGAAATAATTGCCTAAAACCTTCTTGAATTATCGCATTGTGATTTTAAGAGGATGGAGTGCAGTTGGATTCTCCGAATTTATTCTTTTAAGTGGTCCTTTGAAATTCTTATAAATTATAAGATCTTTCAGTTCTTCGCTTTTATGCCTGGAAAGCACTTATTTTAACTGGTATTATTTGAAGTGTATCTCTTTCTAAAGGCTTTTTGGCCGACGTACATGCATATGTACATAATTACTTAAATGTTTGAACGTATGAGAAATATCTTCTCGCAGAAAACGCGTTGAGGGCACGTACACTTATGCAAGCGGTGTAGTGAGCAACATTTTGAAGATAAGAAGAGTAAAAGTGCAAACATATTTTACATATGCTTGACTTTTATTCCCATCTGAAAATTAGCGCAAAATATATGACTCGAACACACTTGTACAAACATGCACTCGAAACCGAAAGTCACTTTCTTTGTGTTGTATTTTCCTCTGTTCGTCTCTCGATTTAATGCTGCCGTAATTTTTAACAAACGCTTGTGTTGTGCACGTCTGTTTAGTGTTGGTTTGTTTGGTTGGTTGGTTGCATGTCTGGTATGAGCTGTTTGGAGTGGTTGCTTTGGCTTTGGTTTGGCTGCATGGTTGCTTTTCTTGGTATTGTTTTTGTTTCTTTGCTTTTACTTGGTGCTTGTTGCTGTTAACATCGTGTTTGCCGCCTCTGTTGTTGGTGTTGTTGGGCGTAACATTTAGTGTCATGCTGTGTCACGTTATTTATTTATTTTATTATTTTAGCGTGCCATCGCCTTTATTTGCATGTTTTTTATTATTTATTATTTTGCATACATGAATATTTGCACATATATATTTTTTCTGTAGGTAAGAGTTTTACATTTATATCTTATGTATGTGCGTGCGTGTGTGCATTTCAACTTTTTCCGGGCTCGTATGGATGATATTTGACTGCATGTGATATTAAATATTAATCATACGCTGCTATTTCAGTTGGAACATTTTCCCAAAATTAGCAAAGTTTCTGGTATTGAAAAATGCTCAGGCAGTTGCAACATCTGCTACAGATTTTAATTTTAGAAATTTATGTATTTTGTTGTTGCCGTGTTTGAAATTCATCCATATTTCCAAATCTACTACAGAATTTTTTTTTAGTGTATAAACCACACATTTACATTTCTGCCAGCAATAACATTATTAATCAAATTGAAATGAAATAAAACCTCCTGCTGTAGAAAAATAGAAGAGCAAATGATCAGCATTTTGCTCTAAGTAAATAGTCCGGTCATTATTCCTTATGCGCTTTCGTCCTATTGTTTTCTTTGTAAAACTTACTGTTACAGACGACCGACAATTGAACAGAGGAAATAGAATTAATTATACAAATTGATATCTCTCTCGTCTAAACCGACCAAACAAAGAACTAAGAAAGCGATATTAATTGCAGTTCAATATTTATTTAAATTGATTAAAACTAAAACCTATTTGATGTGAAAACTTTTTATCAAAATTAATATTCAAATGTTTTATAAGAAAATTGTTTAAAGGTAAAAATAACAAGTGAGGGCAAATATATATTTTTGATTAGTTTTCATTTTACACATAATTGGAGGAAAACCAAAAAGGAAAAACACAAATAGTTCAAATGCAAACGTAATTATTTCGTTAGAAAGAAAGAATTAGAATGAGAACTAACGCAGCCGTTTTTAAATATAAATACTACAACATCATGTATTAAATCGATTCATTCGTAGAGTTACGGAAATCTTTTTACAGGCCAACATTCAAGCAAAAGAGTCATAATTTTGTTTTGATAAAATCTATATAATTGATTTTAAGCATCCGCTTTTAGCATTAAATTCTTAGTAAAAACTTTGTTGCTTTGACAAAATAAAAATCGGGATTTTCTGTTCCCTGTACAAATTGAAAATCTTACTCAAATTGGACAAACTTCGATGTTCCCCCATATTTAATAACAACAGCAAATGATGTGCAAAGTATCCATAAATCCCAGAAATTGTGAGTCCTTAACATTTATGTTCAACTTGAGGTATTAAAACTAAGTTTTTCTTGACCTTTTCAGGCATTCCGAAAAGTATTTTAAAGTCGAGCACAAAAATAGCTTAAAAACTTAAAAAAACACAAGTATTTTAAAGCGTAGCAAATTTAATGTGCACAGGCTGACATGGCCACTGAAGGAAAACAGCAAATCCTGAGTCCTTTCGACACTTAAATCATAATATAAATGCGAGAGACCGCAATAATGACCCCACACACATTGACGCAGTTAAATGCTGCATAAATAAGTCCGCCACAATCGAAAAAACCGACATTTTATAAAGTAAAAACATGTACATTATGTTATGATTGCAGTAAACTTTTGTACGTAAATGTAGGTGTAGGTGTGCGTGTGCGTGTGTTCACGTGTGTGTGTGTGTGTGTGTATGTGACTGTATCCTTGTTAAACTGCTTGTGGGTAGTTTTACACAACTTAAATAAGCCACACATGAGTGATTGTCAAGTTTATGATTCGTTCCAAAGGGCATATCCTAACAGAGCTCGTGGCTGTGTATGTGTGAGTGTGTGTTCAACAGGAACCGACTTTCAATAAGGACACAAACGTTGTTGTTGTGCAAAAGCCATACAACGTTATTAGTATTTGCTATTGTGCCAAACAAATGGGGTGTTAGTATTTTGTTGGAAAAAAGAAATGGAAAATCTTGATTTCTTTTTGGGGGAAGAGGTGGAGACGGATTTAAGTATTACGTCGAAGGGAATTAAAAAAACAATAGCTAACTGAGCAAATCAATAGCGTCATGGGCGACCATCAAGGTAACTTAAGCGTTTCCAAGCTGGTATTTGTTGTAGAAGGAGCAGTTTTAGAGAAAAAAAGAAAATTAATAAATACTCCCTGGGTGCGCCTTAGCCGACCTCCCTTGCCAACAGACTTAAGCAATTTGATTGACAATATAAATGAACATGCCGCCATTTTAAGCTTTAATAAAAAAGTGATAAGTGTTTAGGAAAATAAGAATTAAGTCACAGCTGAAAGATGGGACCTCCCCACCAACTTATTCCTTTCTGGCTTTCTTGTCGAACGACAAAGCAGAACCAAAACGAAATACTCGTATAATTGCATTAAAGTGTAAAGGAAAGTGTTACAAGGCAACAACAACAACAACAAAAAAAGAATATGCTTTGAATCCAATAAAGCAGCGGGTGCGAAATGAAATGTAAGAAAATAAAATTATGAAGAAATGCTGTTTGAACAATTTAAATTTTTAACAACAAACTGAAACAGTGGGACGGGAAAAAGAAAGCAAGTGGCGTAAAAAACAATAGGCCAAGTTATCAAACAGTCTGTCGTATTTATCAGGTCTGTTGTGACATCACGTGATTTCTAAAATCAAATTGCTGCAAAAACTTGCCTTTATGCGTTTTTGAATGGAAACCAGATCAATATAAAATATACGCATTGCGCATCCCACTGTTGCACTTGAGTCCCAATCCTAAGATCCGCTGCCCCCAGCAACAACAACCCTCTACTGGCTGTTGGTAAAATGTCAAACAAGGTAAAGGAGAGTGGCCTTATTAAAAGTGTAACCACTAATTTCGCCCTGACAGCAGAAGCACAATGTTTCAAACAAGCATGAAATATGACCTGCCTGATTTCTTGTTCTGCATATTTTGTTGTTGTTTTTTTTGAAAAGGGCAAACAATTGAAATCAACGCCAGATGTCGCTTATTTTAGAATGCCATAATTAAACTAAGAAAGAAACAACTTTTGCCAAATTTACATAAAAATAACGTGAAGAGAAGTTGTGGGGGCGGGGTGTTGTTTTTTTGTTGATTTGTGCAGGGTTGGGTTTTACTTTCTTTTCAGCCACCCCTTTATTTGTACGGAAATCTCCTATGAGTTCAATGGCTTTTGCTTAATTCTTGCAGGACGTGACTTTTGCCGTCAAAGTTGTGTTTCTACGAGTAATAATCCCTATTGATATATTTTATTCAGTTGCAAAACTTTAATGTTTTTAAATAATTCTTTCAGGCATATTCTTACATCCGATACAATTTCTCCCATTTCTTTTCATAAATTGTTTGCCGCCTCTGAAATTTTCATCAGCATTCACAATTTCTGGAACTTGCGGTGATAGCATTCGGTATTTTGAGGCGCATCACAAATGCCTTTAGTGGGATTGAACAGTTTATCGCCGCAGCTGAAATGCATTGCAACGCCTTCGCTGCAAATGTAAAAGTCAGTGCAATTTTCCAGCGAAATCAGTTTAGAACCATCGGGCTTCTCCCGACAAACGAAGCGTAAGTAGAGGTCGTGGTTTGATAATTTTTGAGATAAATGGCGTTCTGTGCGCGATGTTGTGGCAGTTGGCCTTGTTGTTCTGATTTTGGATAGTTTTGGAGCGTTTGTGGTGGTTTTTCGATCTGCGTTTGAGGCACTAGTCGTGGTAGTGCCAGTAGCAGCTCTTGTAGTTGTTGCAGCTTCTGTTAGTTTGGTTCCTTTTGTGGTTGTTGTTGGGTCCAGTGTATTGCTGGCCGTAGTTTTTGAAGCTTTCGTTGCTGACTTTGTAATCTGGGGTTTTGTTGTAGTAACAGTCTTCGGTGTGGCTTCTGTTGCGTCCGTGATAGTTTTGGGTTGCGCTATTTCGGGTGTTGTTGCACAAGTTGTTGTGGTTGTTGTTGGTTTAGTTGCAGTTGTTGGTTTTGTAATCTTTGGTGTTGTTGTGGTAGCACAAGTTGTTGTTGTTGTTGGTTTAGTTGCAGTTGTGTCCGTAATACAAGTTGTAGTTGTTGGTTTTGTAATTTTTGGTGTTGTTGCAGTCTTACTAGTTGTTGTTGACTTGGATGTTGTAAATGGGCAAATGGTTGTTGATAGTTTTTGCAGTTTGGGTGTTGTTGTCGTAGTACAAGCGGTTGTTGTTGTCGTGGTCGTTTTTTTGGTTGTTGGTTTCCTGATTTTTAGTGTTGTTGTCGTAACTGTTGTAGTTGTTGGCTTTGTTGTTTTGAATGTTGTTGCAGTAGAGCAGGTTGTTGTAGTTGTTCCTTTAAATGTTCTACTGGTTTCGTTTTTTGTGATGTGGTAGTGGCAGTGGCAGTGGCAACTGTTGTTGTTGTCGTACTGCATGTAGGTGTTGTTTCCATGGGAGACAAAGGTTTTGTTGTTTTGGTGGTTGTAGCAGATGAACAAGTTGTAGTTGTAAGAGCACAAGTTGTTGTTGTAGAAGAGCAAGTTGTTGTAGTTGTGAGTTTAGTTATTTTGGCGGCAGTTGTTGTGGAGGAAGAACTTGTTATTGGTTTCGTTACTGTAGATGTTGTTGTAACGGGCGTTGTACAAGTCGTAGTTGTGGAAATGCATGTTGTTGTAGTTTTTGTTGTCTTCGGAGTTATTGTTTTCATTGGTGTTGCCGTTTGCGTTTGACTTATAAGTGTAGAGCAAGTGGTTGTAGTTGAGGTTTTTTTATGCGTGGGAAGAGTTTTTGTTTCAGTGGCTTCCACTAGTTTTGTTGTACTGCAGTCGCACAGTGGCACCCGTAGAGCAAACGAGGTTGCAAAAATCAAAATTTTCATGTGCGCCTGCGAAATTTTAAATGAATCCATCTTATAGTAAACTTTTCAACGATCTCAAATATGCTACTCTTAACAATATCAGATTTTTAGTTTAGAAGACATAACTGTTCAAAGTTAACCAATTTTCGGATTTAAAAAAAACACACAATTTTTAGGTAGTTTGATCCGATTTCAGGTGTAATATCACGAAAACTAGGCAACGAATAGTATTTTTTTTTGTTTTTAGTGATTGATGTGCTTATTAAATGTATAACAATAAAAAAAATTGTGCTGTTTGCTTTGTGTTTCTCTAGGTAAATCAGTATTTAAAAACTATCCATTTTTTCACTATTCTTCAACTTTGACGGAAAATAAAAAAAATTTACCTTTTTTTACCTCCGCCATATTTTCAAAATATGTTCTTTAACTAGTCTTTTACATAACTCAAAAGGTTTTATCTGCCTTTACGTGCCTATTTGGCTTCTACAGGTAAAAAACGTTAAAAAGACATGGTTGCAGAAATTGTATGGCGGGCATCCCTTACATGCCTTGACTGACAGTTACTTTGATGTAATAGTTTGAAAATTGCATTTTGAGTCAGTTGTCTACCTGAGAGCCTCTGGCGAAAAATTTGGTCCTAATATTCCGTTACAGACACAAGATGCACAAAAAACTACTCATTGAAATAAGCAGGTACGCACCTCACTTAAAAATTATTTTTGGCGTACATATGGTGAAGAACAATACTGACTTATGGTACAGGTAGGCACAAATCTCATTTGGCTACGTGCATAATATCAAAACTGTATAATTCAGCCCAAATGCATATGTATGCATGTAACAGGTACATTTGTAGACATGGTAGCATAGGCCTATATATTGCAAAACAAGCTTAATGCCTGCATTAGTCTACGACTGAAAGTTGGCGAAACAAGTATTGAAAACATGGCGTTGAACAATTTAAAACTATTTGAACTGTTTAGAAAGTCAATTACACCAACGTGTTTCGCGGAAGCTGCTTTAGAAGAACTCGATAGCTTATACGGAAATATTGAGAGAAGCAAAAGTATAAAAAATAATCTTTGTATGATACATGCCAAAATTAAGACAAAATGGGTGAAATGCAATCGAACCATTAACATCTTCAACTCCAAATACGAGGACTGGCTTAATGAAGACACCATCCTGGATATATTGGCAGTAGATAAACCCTCCACATCAACCAGAGGAGAAAAAGGAAGGCCAAAAAAAAGTATGGAGGAGTGTTCAATTTTCACAAGAAAGAGGAAACTTGCCGATGCCACCAATGACTTGACCACGAAGGATTTATCGGATGCGCTGTCTATTAAATACATAAAGGATAGTGAACGAGTTAGGTCGCAGATTACAAAATCTGTTGCTGATGCAAGCCCACTGCGACTAAAAAGGATTAAGGAAAGCATTCCCACTCCCACAAACGCACATATTAAAAAGTATAGTTCCGAAGAAGCCTTGGCTCTGTTTTTGGACTTAGAACTTTCCAAAGAGAAATATGAGATACTACGGGCATCTTTAATGCGACACGGGGCTGACCTTTTCCCCGGATACAAGCATATTACGCAAGCCAAAATAAATTCACGACCATTGCGTACGGAGTTTACGGAAGTCTCTGCGAAAGCCAATCTGCAGGATCTTATGGACCATACAGCAAAACGGTTGTTGGAAAGTCTTCCTGAAAATGAGGTGGAAATTCTTCCTCAGAAACTAACATTGATCAGCAAATGGGGCTGCGATGGATCATCCGGACAAAGCGTTTATAAGCAAAGGATATCTTCCGATGACACTACAATATCTGACGGAAATATGTTTATGGCATCTGTTGTTCCATTGCGGCTAAAATCTGATGTTTCCCTACACTGGAAAAATCATCGACCGTCATCAGTGCATTATTGCCGACCAATAATGTTTCAGTTTGCAAAGGAATCGGCAGAACTCATAAGGACCACGGTGAAGGACATTGAAGAACAAATAAGCAAGATTAAGCATACAAAATTGCAAATTGGAGAAGGAAAATATATTGAATGTAGTTACGAGTTCCACCTGACCATGGTTGACGGAAAAGTCGTAAACGAACTGACAGGAACAACCTCAACATTGACATGCCCGATTTGCAAAAAGAGTCAGAAGAACTTCGGTAATTTAAACGATTCTACAAACGAGGAGAATTACGAATATGGAATGTCACCATTGCACGCAAGGATAAGGTGTATGGAGTTCTTGCTAAAACTGGCGTATACCCTACCACAACAAGATGAAAACATCGATGAAAATACATCAATTAAGGATAAGGAAAAGATCAGAAAGAAGCAAATAAAGAATGCTTTTTGGAAACAACTTGGACTAAAAGTAGACTGCCCCAAGTGTGGATACGGTAACTCAAACGATGGAAACACTTCAAGGAGATTTTTTGCAAATGATGAGGCAGTAACTAGAATCACTGGAATTGACAATGAAATCGTCAAAAGATTGGGAACGATCTTGAATGTTTTAAACTGCCAAGAAAGTGTTAATTCTACAAAATTTGGAGAATATGCATCGGAAACTGCATCTCTTTTAGCAAAAATTTATCCACAGAAGAAGTTGACCCCGACCGTCCATAAAATATTGGCGCATGGCAAAGATATAATTGAGTACCAGTCTTTGCCAATTGGAGAGCTTTCTGAAGAAGCGCAGGAGTCTCTTAACAAATTTTACAAAAAATATAGATTGCAGAACACGTTCAAAGCATCAAGGGTGAGGCAAAATGAGGACCTCTTCAACATGTTAGCAGCATCTTCCGATCCACTTATTTCTTCCCTGCGGCATGTGAAGACACGAAAAGAACTACAATGGAATTATACTTTAGAAATGATTAGTCTTTTAGATATACCTTCTGTTACGAATTGTGATGAATATTTTACAGAAAATTCAAAAAATTAATTGAAAAAAAATTTGTTTAATTTGTTGGCTAATAACTTTAAAACAGAAAAAGCTTTCAAAAGAACTAAGAAATATAAGATTGGTAAAAATAATTTGATTTTGTTACCATAAAATAGATGAGTTAGAAAAAAATTAGAGTTTAGAAATGATTTGTATTTTAGACATACTTTGTCTTACCAAGAAAATGAATATTTTACAGAAAATTGAAAAAATCATTTAAAAAAAAACTCTTTTGTTGTAATTTTTTAGGTAATATCTTAAAACATGAAAAGCTTACAAAAGAACTACAAAAAAATATAAAATTCTTAACAAAAATTTTTTTGTTACCAAAACTTGGATTTTTTCACAAATTTTAACTTTGAAAACCCATAAGTAAGCACCTATAAGGTGTAGCGTCCACTCCAACCGCTCATTTTATAGGTTGAACAATTATCTATGACATGCAATTTAAATTATTCGATTATCTTGTTCGGTTCAAAAGATATGATTTTTGCAACGAAAAAAGTCAAATGGCGCCACTGTGAGTCGGTTGTAGTTGTAGCTGGCTTTGGTTTCGTTGTTGTGGTAGTACGAGACACTTTCGTTGTTGTATTGGGCTTAGTTGTAGTTTTTGTTGTTGTAGAGCAAGTAGTTGTTGTAGTGGAACAAGTAGTAGTTGATGTGGTTGTAGTTGTTTTTGTGGTAGTGGTGGACGTTATTGAACGTGTGGTTTTTATTCTTGGGGTTGTTGTGCTTGAGGTAGAACAAGTTGTTGTCGTTGGTGTTATTGTGGCTGTGGAAAGTGAAGTAGTTGTTTCTTCTGCTCTGCTACAAAGTGGTGTTGTAGTTGTGCACGGCGTCTCTGTAGTTGTAATAGTTGTTCGTTTTTCTTCGCCACAGCTCTCCGAATTTGTGCATTCTAATGTCGCCAAATTGAACACTGTGTTTCCTTTACACTCTCTCATTGCTACAACACAATTATCTTTGCACTCATAGTAGAACTTGCTGCTCACAGGATCTAAGGCAAAACCGTTTGTGATGCCACAACAAGCGCCGCTGCAACCAGCTGGCACAGTTACCTCCCGAGCCAATTGGACCCGACATCCTGTGTCCTCCATAACACACTTGTGACTTGATGCATCATAAAAGTGCGGACATGTTTTCAGTTCGGACAGTTGACTCTGGCATTCGTAGTATTTAGAGCAACTGCCTGGAACTGGGGATCTGAAACCATTTTCTTTACTGCGACACAGGTACTTGGCATACGAGTCACTATCCAATTTGGCCGCTGCGCTGCTGGCTGCAATTGAGGCCAACACCAAACACAACACAACTGGAACGTGTAAAGAAAATGGAAAGAATTTGGCTTTCAAATTCAAAAAGTTGCAAAGACTCTTCATTCTACTTTTCTATATTTAACTGTCTTTCCAAAGATTTCTTTGTCAAACTGCTGGACTCTTAATTAATTTAGTCACTTATATATTATTGATCATAATTTCTTCTGCAAACATTCTACCAAATCCATTAAAAAATTTCTATGTTGTTTAAATGTTGTTTTAATGCATTTCTTTTGTTTAAAGAAAACACAAATTTTTTTTATTATATAATTCGGTTTTGCTTTTGATTTCGGAAAATGAACGCGTATCATTTTAACACGAACAAAAATAGACAGTTATCGGGCTATTGATAATTTTTTGAGTTTGATAAAATTTGTTTAAAAGTACATACATACATACATACATACATACATACATACATACGTGTGTATGTATGTACACATACATATATGAATGTATGTATGTATGTATGTTTGTATGTACTTTTTTCAATATTTTTAATGTGAAAATATTGTTTTACTTGTTTCTATTCTGTCGCTCTTTGTGTTATCGTGCAAAGAATTCTGCCCGAAATTCTTGCAAACACGAACTTGAAATAAAATTGAAATGTGTACAGGAATACATGTGTGAGTTACTGGATTCCCATGTACGAGTAAACGACGTCGAATTAAATGTTCTGAAATTTTATTTACCTGCGTGTGTTAAAAGCCACCAGCAAGATCATCAAAGAAAATAAAATCAACATTGTCCAATGTTATTACAATTTTATTAACTTTTACTCTTTTCCATTGGTGCGATTCTATTTTTGAAGCCAAACTATTGTGAACCTTTTTTGAAACTGTATCTTCTTAAATAATAGCAATATATTTTCTGAGAACTTGATATATTTTTAAATTAAAAAAAAAATCAATTGGAAAATTTGATCTCATGCTGTAATCTTATGGTTTAGTGGTTTGTTGGGTTATAATTAAATGTAAGAAACTTGTGAGTGGCTCCGTTTCAAAAAAATTCTATTACTATTTGAAAACTTCTTAGGTCGAACTAATATTGACTTCTTAGTTGTTCTAACTTTTAATGTATTAAAACTATTCATATCAAAATTTTGTTAAATGTTTGACATTGTTGTTCTCGACAAGATTGCTTATCTTCTGCTAGATTTTCTTTGAAAGATCAATAACAATAATTATATAAAGTACTATAAAAGTCAATGAGTTTCTGAAATTTACAAATATTTACACTACAGACGTTCTTGAATAAACATTTGGCAGGACCATGAGCACGAAAATAGGTAAATTTTGAAATGAACGTTAAAGAAACCCCAGGCATTGAAGTATCGTTTTCAGTTTTATCCTGTTTGTTAGTGATCGTCGCTTTAACTGCAACTCAAGCGGGTAATTTGGATACGACTTTACTTGGCCGTTATGCATGCCACTCTAGACCTGATAGATCCAGAGTCATGGTGCCCGGAAGTTGCACGCAATATTATGTCTGCCGGGACGGAAAAGCCATTTTAAATACCTGTCCATATTTCTACGATGCCCTCAATGAACAGTGCGTTAACAAAAATCCTGGTTGTGTAGAGACTTTCAGGGAAGTTCCCATCTGTGAAGGTCCGTGTTGTGGAGTTTCAGATGGCGATTATGCCGTTAATCCCAATAATGCTGCAATTTATTATTTGTGCAAAAATAATTGTGTGGCCGAAGAAAAAGTTTGCGAAAACGGTTTGATGTTTGATTTGGTGAAATTAGAATGTAGTTCGCCTTCGACATGTAATGATTGCACGACACTCAAACCTCCCTGTGAGGCTACGACCACAACTTGCGAACCTACCACTACAACCTGCGAACGTACAACCACAACTTGTGCACCTACTACCACAACTTGCGAACCTACAACTACTACTTGCACAACGACAGCGACAATCCCAAAACGTCCCATCACAACACAACTGCGTACTACAACAAATCGGCCAACTACAACTCCTTCTACAACAACTCGCCGAACAACAAGGACTACTTCTACTACAACGACTACTTGCACCACAACTACAACTTGTCCCACAACTACTACAACTTGTCCCACAACTACTACAACTTGTCCCACAACTACTACAACTTGTCCCACAACTACTACAACTTGCCTACCAGCAACAACAACAACATGCCCTACAACCACCACCAAAGCCCCGTGTAAGCAAGAAACAACATCGACAACGTGTTTAACAACTACTGCGCCCTGCACTTCAGCAAAAGCGCTGTTTGAAGAAATGAAACATCCTGTCTTAAAGGATCCCTCTCACTACGTTCTGCCCGCAAAGGTTTCTAATTTTGAAATCCAACGCTACGCTCGAGAGGGCTGTGTTAATAAATCTGACGGATACTTGTTGCCCTCCCTAGCGAAATGTAACGAATATTTTATTTGCCGCAACAGTCATGCTTTGCCCGTAAGCTGTGGCTCAAAGTACTTCAATGTTAAAACCAATTCTTGTGATATGCCCACTAACACCGGTTGCATTCAAGCAAACTTAGTTTAAGAACGCAGCAAAAGTACTACAAATTTGTATAAAAGTCTTTAAGATTTAAAAATATTTGTAAAAAATAAATAAAGCTAAAGACCTTTTCAATTTGAAGCAAATATATTTCTGTTAACAGTTTTCTGGATTCGCCCAAGCTGACGATTTTTCGATGGCTGAGTTCAGGCTTGTATTTAAAATTTCTCCCTAGATATATAACAAAAGAAGAAGAAAAATACCAGAATTATATCTAACTGACCTCGCAGAAATATTTGTATCCGATCTGTAAATTTTATTCTAAAAGGCATATAAAATATTGTAAACTAAAGTTTGATTTGCTTCTACGAATATTATTACCAACTGTTAAGTCCTCGGAAAACGTCGATTATAAAAAAGGGTAAAGCAAGTTGTGTAGATTCTATATGTGAGATATTAAAGCCTTTTTATTTTTTGTAGTTATATATGTACGTATACAGTGGTGGACATTATTTTAGCACATGCCTCGTTGTACTTTTATAAGTAAAGCATTTTGTAACGTTTTACTTAACGCAGCCCAGACCGTTTCTACCATCAGGCTTTACGGTCTTTGAAGTGCACCTGGGGTTGTGATGCATGTTTGAGGGACGTTTTCCGTCCGAACCAAAACGACAAAATTTTGAATTCGTCACTCCAGAGGATATTCTCCCAAAAAAGCAGGGGTTTGCCAAGGAGTCAGGGGCGTATGAAATGCGGGACTCCAAATTTTTCTTCGACACGTGCGCCGTACTCTACATCCAGGGACTCATAAATTGAAAGGCGAGATAAACAAGATTCCTTGTAGGTTACATTAGCAGCCGACCAGAAAAGAACGCGTGAGACGTCTCAAGGAATCTTCGGATCGCGCGACTTAAGTAAAAACACTTTTCATTTCTTTGGGTTTTTAAAAACTTTATTTTATACTTATTTTTTCTTAAATAGAAACTTAGGCTTTGAATTGCATGCCAGCAAATTCTTATCGTCTAAATATGTATTTTGGCGTGACACAACAACAATGCGATCAAGTTGTTGTCACAAAACAACCATTGCAACGCATGAATGAGTGTGTGAGTATTAACACACGCATACATACATATTGGCATGTAGGAAACTCTCCAACAGCGATGCAGCCAGTCGCCCATTTTCAGTCTATCATCTAGGAATGCGGTGCGGTAATATTTTCATAAGCAGGACATTTGCTTTTGTTGTTTCGAAGCAAAGGAAAGGAACATCAAAGAGAAAATAAAGGGGGAGTGATATGATGTTGAATGAAGTTAGGCCCAACTGCCTGTTTGGGCGCACGTTACTTTTACAATCTTTTCTGTTTCAAATTTACCCCCGGGAAATAAAAATACTCAAAAAAGCTGTCTAATTTGGAGGTCCCACAAGTTTGTAATTCTTTCTCACTTTTTTCTCCACCAATACACTCACATTTTTAAAATTTGGTAAGATTCAGTTGATAGATTCGAGTGTCTCGATTTACGTTTAAGAAAACGGCAATTTTACTGAGCAGATTTTTTGCTTGGTGACAACTTGAAGATAAATTGTTCTATAATTGAGTGCAGACCACTCACGTTAAAGCTTTCAATTACTGTGACGGACGTGTAAAAAGCTTGGAAGACACCATCCTGTGTGGTACCGAGTTAACGGCGGAATTCGCAAGACAATATGTAAAGTTTTTCTATGCTTCAAAGTTGAAGTTGGGACAGCTGTGACTTTGTATTTTAGCGAAATGTTTTTTTTACGCAATTTTGGCAATTTACCTTTGGGTGGTTATTCAAACAGCCAATAATATTAGTCATATTGAGTTTATTGTCAATCAAATAAAATGTTGCCTCAAATTATTGCTTTTTTGTACTAAACAAAACGTTGATAAAGATCTTATATAATAATGTTGGCTCTTATCATGATTTTTTTTATTGTTATCATGAAACAAGCATTTCTTATATAAATTAAAAGCAGCAAAAACACTACGATATCGGAATCTCTGTTTAAAATTTCTTTGATATCTACTTGTATTTACGCTGCTTTTGAGTGGTTCTCATTTTTCTAACGTCGATGGAGTTACACTGGCGTTCCCAATAATAACCTATAATAATTGTGCACTGAAATCATAATTTAATTCAAACTCATATTCCATAAAGATCCTGTTGAAAAACAAAAGTGTTGTCATTTATGATAGACAAGAGATTCACTTCCTTATTTATTTTTTTTTTGATTTTTTTGTGGCGAGGTAGAAAACTGTTTCGGACTATCAGACGTCGTCACACTTGATTTTCTTTATCCAGAATCGCATTCCCATGACTTCGGCCAGGGTGGTTTATCTACAATCGCCCACCTACCTGGACTCCTGTGACTCCTTATCCAGTTCAATATTATTCATTTTAAGGATATACTCTGCATATTGTGCCACTTTTTTCCAATTTTCTTTACGCCGCAATAGGCAGAACCTTAAAATAACTACACTGAAGGAAATGAACAAAAAATCATAAAGCTTTTGAAGCCTTGATACCTTTTGGTATCTGCTCTAAATTGAAAAACTTGTTTTGGAATTTTTATTAATTGATTTCTATGATATATAGAAACAAACTGCTAATTCAGAACACCCTCAACACTCTTCTTCCCTTGAAAGCTAATAAGTTAGTGAATAAGGGTTGGTTAGTCCACGAATTATTCACATGAGGCATGTGACTGAGCCGATCAGTTTATGTTTTAGGAAACTTATACTTCCACTTTCGATTCTGTTGGTTATGATTTTCTGTTTCTTGTCTAACTGTTTTTTATATCGTGTCGTGCGCAGCAATTATTTTTATTTACGGAGCACGAAAACGAACAAAATTGCGATAAGAGCTGATTGTGAAATTAACTGACAACAGCATCTGCCGCTAAGGTGTGATCTGGTGGGAGATCAACTCCATTTGGTAAACTTATCAACGGCTCACCACCGCTTCCCTCTGAGTTGCTGGGTGCACCTTCCTGTGTTATGTGAGGGCGGCATATCACACAAATTCTTTGCTCGACAGTTCACTCACAACAGGAATCTGTTGCAAGCTAACAGCACCGCGGCGACCTTTGTATCACCCGTATCTGCCAACGGTATTTTCTGCGTTTTTAGGTTTAAGTCAAAGTATCACTTAAACCTATTACCAATACTAGGATCGCTCTATGCAGGCATTTCAGCGGCACGTTTCGTTGGCAAAGTTTTAGGAAGAACCTGCGTAACTGAAGTCATGCTACCGAGGAATCCCTTTTTCCCTCTGCCCCGGAAATTAGAGCACCTTAGTTTGGAATACCTGCTCCGCGAGAGGAAACAAACTTAAAGGAGAAGTTACTTAAAGGACCTTATGAATCCAACTCTACACTGAATACAATTTTTGTTTGACGCTCATAAATATTTTAACTATAACTTTGGCTGCCGTTTCACGTGAGGAAAACGAAGTGTATGAAATTTTTTATGAAAGATCTTGTCGCTAAATTATAGAAATCTCTTCAGTTTTTGATAGGAAAACACAACTAAAATAAATTTCAAGGAATCGTGAAAGCAATATCGTTAAGAGCAGTACGATATTCAAATTAAAAAATTATCTAATAAAGGTTGACGGTACAGTTAGTTTTGGAGATATCAGGAAGCTATCTGATACATGTTTTTTTCTTTCAGCAGTCCTGGTTTTAATATTGAATAAAAGAGTAAATAAATACTGATTCATGACATGATGACCATATAACGACAGCAAATGTTATATGTAATGGAACCTGTTACCCCTGTTATGGCAACTTCATGTTGGCGATTTAAGGCTTAAGAACGCAATGAATTTGTGAAAGCGTCCTAAATGCAAATGGTACGATTCTTTTTTTTCGATTCAAATGTTGACAAAAAGGAAAAGTTTTGGGCATCAAATTTCATAAAATTTATTAATCGTTACAATACATCGGTTTAACTATTTGCTTAAATCACATAAAACTGAGACTGACTACATTTAGTGTTTTCGGGTAAATCACACATACCTACGAAAGCATTGAAGTATTTTTTGCCGCAGCTAACGCGCAGTGCTTGACCGTTTTTGCAAATGTAGTATTCGTTGCAGCTCCTTAACGAAGCCAACAAATAACCACTCGGTTTGTTGTTGCATGCAACTTTCATGTAGTTCTCGATATTTTTGTTTAACTGATTACGATCTATGGTTTCGATGTCGAAAAAAGGTTTGGCAGTTTTTAGGGCGGCCGAACAAATAGTTGTTGTTTCCGTGGTGGTGATGCTGGCAGTTGTTGCTCTAGGCCGGGTTGTTGGGGTTTTGCTCGAACAAGTCGCCGTAGTTGTTGTCATTGCAATTTTTGAGGTTGTTTGAAGTTCTGGTTTTTTGGTTGTTGTTGTTGTGGTGCAAGTAGTAGTAGTTTCGGGAGTATTAGTTGAACAAGTGGTTGTAGTTGCCCTAGTAGTTGTTGTGGTTGTTTTTAGGGGCGTCCTTTTGGTTGTTGTTATGGGGAGTGTAGTTGTGGTACAAGTAGTTGTTGTTGGAGTAGTTGTGGTACAAGTAGTTGTTGTTGCAGTAGCTGTGGAGCAAGTAGTTGAAGTTGTTCTGGTTGTTTTTTGGGGCGTCCTTTTGGTTGTTGTTGTGGGGAGTGTAGTTGTGGTACAAGTAGTTGTTGTTGGAGTAGTTGTGGTACAAGTAGTTGTTGTTGCAGTAGTTGTGGAGCAAGTAGTTGAAGTTGTTCTGGTTGTTTTTTGGGGCGTCCTTTTGGTTGTGGTTGTGGGGAGTGTAGTTGTGGTGCAAGTAGTTGTTGTTGGAGTAGTTGTAGTTGTGGGAGTAGTAGTTGAACAAGGGGTTGTAGTTGCCCTAGTAGTTGTTTTGGTTGTTTTTAGGGGCGTCCTTTTGGTTGTTGTTGTGGGGAATGTAGTTGTGGTACAAGCAGTTGTTGTTGGAGTAGTTGTTGAGCAAGTGGTTGTCGTTGTGGGTGTAGTTGTAGAACAAGTAGTTGTAGTTGTTGTGGTTGTTTTTAGTGGTACCCTCTTAGTTGTTGTTGTGGTGCTAGTAGTTGTTGTTGGAGTAGTTGTTGAACAATTAGTTGTCGATGCGGATGTAGTCGTTGAAGAAGTTGTTGTAGTTGTTGTTTTTAGTGGTGGTCTTTTAGTTGTTGTTGTGGGGCGTGTAGTTGTGGTACAAGTAGTTGTTGTTGCAGTAGTTGTGTAACAAGTAGTTGTCGTTGTGGATGTAGTTGTTGAACAAGTAGTTGTAGTTGTCGGAGTAGTTGTTGTGCTTGTTTTTAGTGGTGCTCTTTTAGTTGTTGTTGTGGTGCTAGTAGTTGTTGTCGGAGTAGTTGTTGAGCAAGTAGTTGTTGTTGTGGGTGTAGTTGTTGAGCAAGTAGTTGTAGTTGTCGGAGTAGTTGTTGTCCTTGTTCTTAGTGGTGCTCGTTTAGTTGTTGTTGTGGTGCTAGTAGTTGTTGTTGAAGTAGTTGTTGAGCAAGTGGTTGTCGTTGTGGGTGTAGTTGTAGAACAAGTAGTTGTAGTTGTGGGAGTAGTAGTTGAACAAGTGGTTGTAGTTGCCCTAGTAGTTGTTGTGGTTGTTTTTAGGGGCGTCCTTTTGGTTGTTGTTGTGGGGAATGTAGTTGTGGTACAAGCAGTTGTTGTGGGTGTAGTTGTTGAACAAGTAGTTGTCGCTGTGGATGTAGTTGTCCGAATAGTTTTAGTTGTGGCTTTTGGTGCTGTTCTTTTGATCGTTGTTGTTGTTGTAGGTGTAGTAGTGGTGCAGGTTGTGGTAGTAGATCTTGTCGTAGTTGAACTCGTTTCTGTGCAAGGTGGCTTGGCTGTGGTACAATCACTGCAAACTGAAGCGGCACCACATTCTAGTTTCACCAGATCGAAATTTTTTCCATTTTTGCACATCTTTTTCTCAGCCACGCAATTGCTTTTACATAAATAGTAAATTGCTGGGTTGGACTTATCGACAGCGTAGCTCCCATCCGTGATGCCGCAACATGGTCCGTCGCAGCTTAATGGCATTTGCATTGCCTCCACACAGCCGGGATTTTTTAAAACACACTTTGCCGTAACAGAGTCGTAATAAAAGGGGCATGTATTTAATTGCGTTCTGCCGCCTTGGCATTCATAGTACTGGGAGCAGCTGCCGGGTACCAACATTCTAGCGCCATCCATTCTGAAGCTGCATAAGTGTTTGATGAGGACGCCATTATTAAGTGAAGCTGCCTGACTTGCTGATATGCACAAGGCCACTATGAAAGCAAAAAGAACTGAAAGAAAACTGAAATGCGTAACGAAACTTTGACTAAGGTGCGTTGCTTATTAGTTACCAAATGTTGATCTCATATTTTTAGTTAGTGAGCACACAAATGCGCGGAAGTCACTATGACAGAGTGAAGGAAATTCCCCAAATTTATATCAAAAATTCTTACGATTCTAATTATTTTAATAGCCGATCTGTTGTCTTGATAATAAATTATTTTTGCAAGTCTATTTATCTTTTTAACTAAAATAATTAAAATTTTCAATTGGATGTCAAAGCTGGTAAAATAAACGGTATCAATTTTAGGTGCTGAGAATGATTGGAAGTTTTTTCAGTGAAAGCTGTAAATTCGTCAGCCCACATGAATCACAGAAAGCTTCTTTAATGCTGGTTTATTTCGTTTGTTTCCCTTTAATGTCTTACATCGATTCCTCAAACGAATTTTCAGGAAAGACAAAACAAATTTTGTTAATGGACCGAGCGAAAAATAAATCTCAAAGTGCGGTCATCGATAAGAAACTGTTCCTTAATTTTTGTAGCCCCATACATGTCGTAAATAAAACTAAAAGCTTTAACCCGATTTCGCTACGTGACTTAAAAACTGTAGTCAGCAAGCCGCAAACTTTTTTTAGATGGGGGCAGTTTTTTGGGACTGAAAATTTAATAGAGGAACAAATTTATTAATTTTATTACAATTGAATTGAATAAATATTTACAGCAAATTATAAGGAGAAAAAAAAAGAAAATTGAATTGGACGCTTAAAGGTCCAGGAAAAGAATTCGGAACAGGAATTACTTTGCAACAGTTCTGCGTTATAGTTAAAGAGAAGAATTGCTTAATAAATTTTAGTTAAACCGCTTAAATTGTATGACGAAGCGAAGGCGACAAGAGTATCATTATGTGCGTTTCATAGTACAAGGCCGTGTTATTACGCAAGCTCAACACCCATACCAAGAGGTAACCCAGTCAATCCTAAAGCTTCTCGTCATCCGCTTTGCCAGCTCTCCTGCAGGCAGCATTGAAAGGAGCCAGGTACCAGATGTTTCGTCTTATGCCCCCACGTTCGGTTCTGACACTTAATGTGCCCATCAGAATTTCTTTAGGCTTCTATAACGGTTTTCTTCTCACTTCATTATATGAACAGATCACAACCTGAACAATTAAAGCCGCATTAATTATGCTTTAAATAATACAAAGGCAGTTGTTCTGCAATGAAAATATGGGATATATTCATTTACCGGAAATACCAAAGAAATTGCTAATAGCAAATACTTTCAATTAAGAAGGTAATTTTAAAAATTGGCGGCATATTGGCAGAGTAATAAAGAAATTACCGTTTGCTGTTTGGACTTCCAACTTGCGATTACTCAACCCAGAAGTCGCCTTGTGTTTTGTTTCAAACTAGACCAGCTACCAGCTCTGGCCTGCTCAAAGCCCACCACTTTCGAAGTTTCGATAAGAAGCACATATATTTCTTTCGACAACAACAGCGTTGCTTGTACCAAAACTTCTTATCTGTGAAGAGAAACACGAGTAGGTATTTGTAGGAACAAAACGTTCATGTCAATGGGGGTTTATATTAACAACTGAAGGTTTTCGTTCCTGACGAAAATTTCAATTAAACTTATGGGCAAAAAACGTCGATGTCAAATGTTTGTAAAATTGTTTCATATGAAGGGGATGGCGCACGGAAACACTGTTTGTTCATGAAACTCATGTCTCTTGTTATATAAGAAAATAAAATTAGCAGTCGCTTTTTTCCGCCACGATGTTGATTTTTGCGATTGAAGTTTTTCAATAAGAAGATTTAACTTTTGTTGATCTGTAGGAAATCTCTACAATTGTAATATTCCGTTCCCAGTGTTGACAGCATTCTTTCTGATAATTTATTCTCGTTGCGGTTTTGAGGTTTTGCGTCAGGGATACTAATGTCCTCCCTTTCGTCCCGGTGAGCTTGAAAACAATTATGCAATTCCCCCGGAGGCAGCGTTAGCGCTGATGATGTTACAGGAAGTTCATGTATGATTTCGGTTATGCATGTTCTTCCGAAACCTTCATCAAAGGTCTATTGGCAGAACCGGTACCGACAAGCCTCCTTCTGGCTTTTTTGGTCGGTTATTGGTTGAAGAGCCGCTCCTGAACTTATGCAAGGAACTAGATTGGGGGAATCTCAAGCCAGCTGGTTTAAGGCCCGATGTTCCTTCGTGTATTTCGGGCTACCAACTATAAAAGTATAAAGCAAAAGGGCTTAGATAGCCTGAGCTCTTTGGCAAGGCATTTATGATTTGGGCAGTGCAGCATATTATAACAAATCGCCACCTGTGTGAGCCTTGTAAGCCATTTGGGGGCACTAGACCGTCACCCAGTTCACTCAAGTGGACGCGTTCAATCACCGTTTACCGCATCTTCAAGTGTTTGCACACGAAACATCATGTTGCTGTGCCATTTCCATTTTGCCCAGTCTTCAGGACCCTCTAACTTTTCAATTTGTATTTTTAAGTCCGCGTCTGACATACTTCAATTTCCTTTTCGCGCCACTAAGCGGCCAAGCTCTTAAGCTTCTTCTATTTAACTAACTGTGCCAGACAGGTGTTTATACTATAAGAAAGAGTATAATACGGGGGTGCAATAACAATATTAATGCTGCCAGATCGGAGGCTTGCAGTGGTATTCTTTAACAGCCGCCATTATATCCTAATCTGACGGTGAACCAACCCCATGTGGTGAATTCGCAAACGGCAAATTCTCGTGTTATGTGGTTGCGGTACTTTTTTGATTTCTTAGAGCAGAATCCACTGTCAGAACCCCACAAATTCTTAATTTATTTATTATTCGGTTTTATTTATAAACGTTATAGTGTCGTACCCCAAGTCTTACAGTAAATAGTCGAGACTGTTTAGCTCGCTTGGCCTTTTTTTTTTGTTTCCCACTGTATAGATAATGATCATTAGATGAACAAACTCCAGAATACATTTATTTATTTAATCAACTGCCTCAATTTAGCAGCCATTCTTTAAGGAAATTGACACATTAATTTCAAATGTATGACACTTTTCTTATTTTGCCGTCCCCATCCCTTCCGTGTGTCTTATATTCGAATACTTTTCAAACAAAGTTGCACATTCCATTGCAAAATTTTATTTTTAACATCAATTCTCCTAAAAGTGTTCGTTTCTGTTGGTATTTCTTTGGCAAAAGTGATCAATTATGGACGAAGTCCTACGCGAAAGGGGTAAAGAGCTTAACAAATTTGTTTTAGATTTTCCGTTTGTTTTGTTTCTGTTTTTGTTTTTCAAATTGCTGTGTCGAGAATTTTCTTTGGAAATACTTGACTGAACAAACTTGTCTTCCAGCGCCTCTCAGGTTGGTTTTGAGCAGACTTTCTATAAATATTCAAAGACATGGGAGCATTTGTTATCAACGTCTGCAGAGCGTAATTTCGTTTCCTAATAGACATGTGTGTTTGTATGTGTTTGTATGTGTGCGTGTGTGTGTGTGTGTTTATGGTCGCGTTAGGACTTTGTTGAACTTTGCAGTTTATGGATAAATTACACATTTAGGAATTTACACTTGTTTATGTGTTTCACAAACAACTTGAAAATGTCTTAGTTTTTAATTTACTAGTTAAAAAATTAAATATTAAATCTAACATTTGGGTTTTAATAAATTTTACAAAAGAAAATAAAATAAATCATGAAAAAATTATTTGACAGGGGAAACACAGTGTGTAAACATGAACTCTGGTAAAGAGGAGGCGTTGCAATATCAGCATGTGGCGTTGGTGTTCTGTTATTTTTTTTTTGTTTATTTTAAGGTTGTTACGCGACACCAAATGACATCGATTTTTCGGCTTCAGAATGTTGACCGAATGTAATAGTTTAATAGTGAAATGCCAAAGAAAGTGTTATGGCTTCGGCTTAGTTTCGGCTTTGTTTGACTAAATTTTTTGAAGTTTAAAAAGCTGACATCTCTGTTCATGTATACACAAATTGGTCTCTCCGACTAGATGGAGTTTTCTTCTGACTCACAGACGTGTCATTCCAAACACAACAATTTAACCCTCTTCAGAATAGAAACTTTGTTAGCAATATAAATGAATTAACATTTAATGCGCATTTATAGAAAAACAAAACGAATGTAGTTGTTTTGTCTTGGCTACGAAAGACGTTTTCTTTAATTTCCCCACGGAAACGGATCTAACACCTTTGTACACATGCCCACACGCACCCACACACTTCTGTGGGCTTTCTTTCGCCTCAGCACAAACTTCACGAATTTTCTATTCTACAAAAGCAGACATAATATTTATATTGTGTCCCCCGCCCTCTAACCTGTGACCTCTTTTAGCTGTTCATAAGTTTTGCCTTGTAAACCAAGAAATTAATGCCATGGAACAGTGACACACACGCACTCGTACAGAACTGTGTACAATTGTGCGTAATTCTTGAATTTTTTATACTCTAATTTTGTAGGCTGTTGTCTAGAAGATAATCCTGTCTTACAAACCCAGTTGTGGCAATTAAGGATTTCTCCCTCTCTCTCTCTCTCTCGTTAACACCCAGACACGCAGTTTAGAGTTCCATCCAAGTACTCGTATTTAAGCGAGTATGTGGATTTTGTTTTAGTTGTTGTATCTGCTCGAGCTGGTAATTATTTTCGCATTCAGAGATACAATAATTTTGGAAATTATGGGCATAATTCCTTTTAATATGCCTTTTCTTTGTTTGCTTGTTGTTTTTGAAATTCGGTGGCTTGAACATGAATGCGTTTTGGTTGTGGTCTTGTAGTTGTGGTGTGGTGCTCTGAAGGTGTCTTTCACAAGGGAACAACTTGTTGTTCGTGTGTGATTGGGTTATTGGAAAGCAAAAGTAAACCAGTTTAAATAATTAATATAAATCAAAAGTAATAGGTTTGACTGTATGTGCAACTGTCAACGACACAACATACTTTGTTGATATTAGGGGGGTCCGCTCTTTGGCCTACCAAGCCCATTACATAATCTGTGAATTAGCCGAGGAATATGTGGCTAAGAATTTCAACTGGAGTTTGCTTTGGATTAAGTCATGTTCTTTTTATGTTAAGGGATATCGTGGCCTAAAAAAAAGTAGCTTCACAAACATCATATTTTCTTGGACATGCAGTGCATTGTAGACACCATTAGGACGGTGGAAAGAGGGATAAGTGTTTTTTGTTTTGTTTTTAAATGTTCGCTATTTTATTTTTATTCCATTTTGCAGAGATGAAGATGGCAGAATTTGACTGATGTCGTTACCTTCGCTAATGCACAGACAAACATCAATTAGTCCAACAACCCCAACATAACGTTTTTTATGTGCCATCTTGTCTTATTATGACTTTGTTTGTTGGGTTATTGGGAGCTTGTATTTATGTATGTATCATTGTGTTTTTTTTGTGTTTAGCTTTATTATTTTCTAACCAGTCGGGTGTCTCTTTAAATCTGGATTAAATCAAATGTTCATTGACTTTTCTGGAGTCTAAAATGTTTCCGGAAATTAATACAAGAGCAAGATTCTTGGGTTGAATTCAAAATAATCAGGGTCGGAATTGCTTTCATCTTTAAGGAACCTTTGAAACCTGGCTCATCTTAAGATCCCCGTTATAGCTAAACTCCAATGCTCTATCGAGGTCCTCCTGTAACGAGTTAATCTTTAGCTTGATGGGTGGCAGTAAAAATGTAAGAAAGTTTTATCGTCGCTCGTGAGGAGTTTTTGTTACTCATATGCACATTTATTACTCACACATATGCACACACTGATATGACTACATGAAGTCGCTTATTTCGTAAATCACCTTAGAGACATTATCAATTATTAAACAGTGTTTCGTGTAGTGGCGAAAAAAGAAACAACAAAATACATCTTCTTACTGTTATTTACAACAGGATGATTTTCCTCACTTTTGTGTTGTTTGTTTAGCCTTTTTATTTTCCAGGGTACTTAATGTTTATTTTTGAAATCTTTACTACACTGTTTTCAAGTTTGCACACTCACATACAAACTTATCTTACTTAAGATATTTTAAGATGTATTTACTTATTTAATGGTCATATCGCATGATGTAGTCTCTTGTCTTAATTATTACCCAAATCCAGAAGACATCTTATACCTGAACACGATTGGGGGAAAGGGGTGAAACGAAAAAAAGTTCACCTTTTCAGGTGTCCAACAGACTTTTTACGAAAATTTAAGTGCACACATTTTCAATTTGATGCCCCGCAGCTTTTAAATGTTGTGGGAACTTCGAAAAAAAACATTGCAAAAACAATAACACCCGACAAAATAACAATTTTCCCAGTTGTTCTTTATAGACGATATCGTTTGCCTGCAGTTACAATCTGCTACGCTCAACTTTCCTTGGTACGATATTTCAGGAAAATTAACTCTTGAGCCACATATAAAAAATTTTTGCTTATGTCTGGTATTAAAGCTGAATTTTTAACTTAAATGTGTTCGGAGACTCAACGTACAATTGTGCAAACATTTCAACTAATTGATTAAAAAGAAACGGCAATTCTGACCCAATCCCTGAACAGGTAACGAATAATTGTACACTAACAAATTTTGTGACTAAATCTTCTCGTAGGCCAAAAACTCTATTTCTCTACGAAGAACAGAATCTGTTGCAAGCCAACAGCGGTTCGAGGACATTTGGATCATCTGGCGTAGATTTCTACACCGGTATCTAGCAATGCCTCTTCCTGTGTGTTTAGTTTTGATATACAGTAGGACCGTTTCAGCCATTGTAGGCATCTCAACCTATGGCCAACACCATAATGCCCAAAAGTGTGCCGTGGTCGCGTTGATTGTACATGAACTTGCTAGAGTTTTCGTTGCCATGCCAATTGGGGGACTCGTTCCCCTCAATACCGCGAAACGCAGAATGCCTCAGTTTCATATATGATCAGGCTAAACCTGCTATCCGGGCAGATAAAACCTGTGCCATAGTGCAACCCAAAGCAAAAGACATAAAATATTTTAATAATCGTGGGAATTTTGAACAAATATATAATAATTTGAATAGGGTTCTTTAGCAAAATCAATAGGTGCTGCGCGTCTAGAAAACTTTAATGAAAGGCACCTAAATTTTTTGTACAATTCGCTCTGTTTTGGTCTGTCAACAGTTCCAGCCATAACAGAAAACAATAACCAAAACTCTTTCTGCCCATATTTTACTTATACAACAGCCGGCTGATTTTCCATTCCAGATTTTTTTTATCGTTTCTTCTAGGTAACTACTCTCAAATCAGCAACTACAGACGAATTGAAAACGCAAAATTCTCACCGCTTACGTTTTAATTTTCGTACGAATTTGGTTGGGTCAGAGACCATTAACTGTTAAACTACAAATTTTTATATATAAAGTCTACGCAGGGAACTGGAACAACACTGAGACTTTCAAAATCATTCGTTTAATTGCAATTTAAATACGTAAAATTGTTTCCGTTAACAACCTTTAACAGTATGTTTTACAAGTTTGTCAAATAATATGTCTTCTTATAACATAAAATGACAAAAATAGTTTAAACAAATGAATTCCTAATCCCTATAAAAGGTTTCTTGACACGAACGCTTCATGTCTTTATTCTTTCCTATTCACTTTAATAATATAAAATTTAGGAAATTTCAGTAAAGTTTAAGCTTCAGTTGAGTATTCCTATTTTATTAAGGGCTGTACCTTCTGAGAGTTGTTTTTACACATGTGGAAAATGTGGAACAATTACTTCAGTCCGTAATAGTACAAAGCGAAAGCGTATAAATGACAAACGCTTTACGTCAGTGATCTGCCAAGCAAAACTTTATATAAAACGTGTTTTGTTAGAGTGTCACGACTTTGAGTTGGCATCACTGCTTTATTTGAGCACCCATTTAACAGCTGATAGTTGGTTTTTGTTTAGTTTTCATTATTATTAGAAATTTCATTATGAATCGACTTACACCAGAGCAACGCGTGCAAATTGTTGAAATTTTTAATCAAAATAATTGTTCTATTCCTCAAACTCATCGTGCACGTCTTCCATTTAATGGCGTACATAATCGTCCTTCAGCGCAGCCAATTCGAAGAACAAGGATCGTATTTGGAGTGAGCAGAATCCACAAGCTTTTGTCGAAACACCATTACATCCACAGAAAATTACTGTTTGGTGCGCTTTATGGGCTGGCGGAGTCATTGGCCCATATGTCTTCAAAAACGATGATGGTCAGAATGTTACTGTCAACGGTTAACGGTATAGGAACATGATTCGAAATGTTTTCGTACCTCAATTATGTGGCATTAATCTTGCTGATATGCGGTTCCAACAGGACGGAGCCACATGCATTACAGCGGGCGCTACAATTCATTTACTCAAAGAAACTTTTGATGGAAAAATAATTTCACGTAATGGCACAATTAATTGGCCACCAAGATCGTGTGATTTAACCCCATTGATTTATTTTCTACGTTGATAAACCACAAACAATTGAACACCTGGAAATCAACATTCCAAGAGTTATCGGCAGAAATCATATTTAAACATTAATTTCATAAAATGTTCTCCCCCATAAAGCCCGTTTCTTTGATATTCAAAATATATTTCCATGTTTAATTATGATTTATAAGTTGTAACATGTCGGAATCTTAAACGAAGCATTAGATCGTATTTTCGAATGGACTCCTGCTAATGGCCTGGAGATAAGTCTTCCGAAGAAGAGTTTTTTTTCAAACTTGCACACAACCCCACATTTTTCTCAAACAATGAAGGCATTAAGATTGTAGCCTTTGGCTACTCTCAGCTCGAATGCCAAAGTGGTGACAAGTGCCGCCCTATACATGCCACAGACGTACTTGTCATTCTTTGTGGACGGCACAACACTACTTTCGGCGATCGATACGTCTGGCGTTGCTAAATTAAACAATTCATTGTGACTTGGTTGGCGGCATATCTGATGTCAATAGCTTCGATTGGAGTTAAAATATTTTCAAAGGGAGTGAGAACTTCGATGGGCTCGTCTCATCCGCAACATTGAATGTCCAAAATTCTAACGCTGCATTATTTAAGTTTCTTAAATAAAAAAAAACTTAATTATAAAATAACACAATAATAATAATAATAGTAATTTCGTAATATTTTTTAAAATTTTTTGGTGGACACAATATGAGCCTGTCTTATTCTATTAATGCCCTTCAGATCGTCTCTTATTTTGTAACTTATGGGCGACATAAATTATTCATCATGAGGCCTGTTCGTATTTCCGTAGCTATTTTCGTTTTGATGACAATTTCTGTAACAATAACAAAAAAGGACACAATTTCATCACTACAACTCTCGTTCTGACACAGAATAACAAATATTATGAGCAACCAATAGCAGCCGCCAAATACAAAAAAAGAGAGCGTTTTTGAAACAAATATTTCCCAGCTGCCAGTGTCACCAAACACCAACGAAGAAGAAGTAAAAGCTACTCATACAACAGACGGAGGGACATGCAAACAAAACCACTAAAAATATAAAATAATATAAAAAGATAAATCAAATATATGCCATTTACTTTAACTCAACTCCCGCTGAGTCGATAAAAAACGGAAATGTGACCATAAAAGCGGATGTGAACGTACAAACCAACATGAAGTAATCGGCTTGCAAAAAGCAGTACAGAGTGACCAGTAGAAAATACTTAAGCAATTTATTAGTCATACTGAGAGTTTTTTCGTTGCTAGATGATGACTATAAAGCGGCATTATGATTTAATGTGATAAAGTTTTGCTACTAAAAAAATAAGTCATTAATTAAAATAAGGTTTGAGTCTGTGCTAACTTGCTAGCTTTCCCACTATGCAGGCTCAGTGTAGTCCGCTACAATTTCATTATTGTTTCTGTTTTTTTCTTTAGAAAAACTGCGACAATATAAATTCCTTACAGCCGCAGAGGACAGAAATATGATGGCATATGAATTTGTTGTATTTTTTTTTGTCGAGTGCTTCAAATCCTGCATTGCTGCTCACATATAAAAATTGCTGCTACTATAACGGAAGCAATGCTTCAACTTTGGTGGTATTTGGGTATGTGAGTTTGCTTATCGGAGTACGTCATGTGTGTTATACGAGGCCTGCTCAAAAAATATTTCTATGTATATGGAGCCCTTTCTGTTGTGCAACATTCAATGTAGCCCTCCTTAAATAAAATCTACACATCGAAGGCAGTTCCAATGCACTATTTGGTATGTACTTGAACTCTCTCAGCGCTTCGATTACTTCTCTTCAGTCGTCGCAAGACGCGGTCCTTTCATGGTCCTCTTCACTCTGGGAAACAGGAGAAAATCGCATAATTACGGTGCTGTTTTGACAAAAAAATTTAAAACATATGACGGTTTTTAGTGAATTTAGTAGTTAGTGAAAGGAATTCGTTTGAAACGTTTCATGCCCGCAATCGATACGAGTGTCGTCACTCAAGTCTTCTCGATTTTCTTTGAAAAGATTGTGGCATTTGCAAGCATTTTTCGGAATCACCGTTGGCCATTTTTACACAAAATTTGATACCTTTTCATCGACAGCAGAAACTCGCCGAATACGCAAAACAGCTATAACTCTTATGACTCGCACAAAGAAACTAAATAGCTGGAACTGAGAAAATAAAGTCTAGGAGTTCAAATGTGTTCAGCTTATTCTTCTGAACAGACCTCGTATTTATATAAAAAAAAAATGTATAGTTTGTTCGAAAAATGACAAGTTTGGGTTAACGCGCTTTTTTAAGGTTTACTTAACAAATATCAAACATCATCATCACTGGCATTATTTTCAGCCATTTATTTCTTTTGATGCTGTCAGGAGTGCAGGTTTAAAAACTGCGCGGACATTTTGCTGAACAGACAGACCGGAAGTAAAATGAAATTATTTATACCATTTTGTTTCATAGTTAAATTTTTTTTTTGCAAAATTTTCCGACGAGAAAAAAAACTTTTAAATAATAAAACCAAACAAGGGATAGATAATAATGGACAGATGCTCATTTATTTGAAGCACTTCCTTCGCTTTTTGTTAGAAGGCAAACATTTGAAAAATGCCAATCATTTTCAATGTAGAGATACGAAAGATGTTAAAAATGTCCATCATTTAAATATTTCAGCAACAGAAAGCGGCGAGATAAAATGCAATTTATTTGTTCTTCCTGTTTTGTTTAAACATCAAGAATTAAAATCACGACTAATAGTAAAAGGCAAAGCCATTGATGCCGTAAATGGAGTTTAAAAAGGGCTAACTCGGCAGCTTGGCGCTTAGACGTATTAAATACGCTCAGAATATACTTAAGCCGTCGGACAAACATTTTCATGACTCTTTTCGTTAAGAATGATTTATTTTTTAAGTTTTAAAAATGGCACATGCGCAAAAAAATTGTTTCTAATAAGTTATTTCTGTCCAATAAATATTTTTGCTGATCCAACAAAAGTTTTCGTAGTCTAAAGTTCGATGTTTGTTGAATGAAATGGTTAAAAATGTTTGTGGGTCAGCAATTTGGTCGCTTTCAAATGATTTGAAGCTGGGGAAAAATAATTTTTAATCTAATTGAGGCAATCGTTACATGGCAAATTTATTGGTTTAAGTCATTATTCCAGTTGTCACAATCGTTATGTGTCATTAATTGTTGGCAAATGTTTGACATTCTCTAAGAAACTGCAACGGCAACAGTCTACTGAAACGACGCTAATTTTTTAGGCGCTATTTTTATTAACGGCTAGAAAATGATCCACGATGGCAATACTTGTAATTCAAGTGAGTGTAAGTGTGACGATATAGGAAAAACGGTCTGGGAAGGACTAAGTTGTTCCGAAAAAGCGCAAAAAGTCTTTGTAAGTAGGACAAAATGTTTCAAGCAGAACCAGTTATTCATAAAATTGAAACAGTTGTGGATTAAATCTGCAGTCAGATCCACTTTTAATTTTAAATAATAATTACGTGGACGTACAAAAAACAACATTAAAATATAAATAGTTTTGAACAAAGTCGCGACTCGTGGCCGTCCGCATCTTCATTCCAAAACTCACAATATATATAATATTTTGAATTTCTTTATGTTTCTTTATCTCATGGCTTGAATTTCTTTATCTCATGGCTTGAGCAACAAGGATTATCCGTTCTACGGCTACACAATATGAGTGACGCTGTTACATGTATTTAAGGACAGTTTGTTATAACTTCATTCCTAAATAATGGTAAGAATAGTACATAAGAAAGCTACAATAACAGTGCTGCCACTAACTTCACGTGTCGGTGTGGCCAGAAAAAAAGAATAAATCTAACCATATCGAACGAATAGCAAAAATCGCGGTTAAAGGAGGTTAAATAACAAATTTAATCAAATTTTCTTTGTTTTTCTGACATCTCAAGGTATAAATGTAGCCCGAAAAGGACTGAATTGTTACCACTTAAAGTGATTGAAAATAGTTGTATAAGAAAGTTTGAATAGATTGAAAAATAATATCACTATTATTAATATTATTGGGCAAATCGTTGTTGGACGGATCGTTGTTAGACGAATCGTTGCTATAGAAATCGTTGTTGAAAGCCACAAATCTTTTTTAGACGAATCGTTGCTATAGAAATAATTCATTGTAAGACGAATTGCTTTTGGTGTTGGGAACCTTAATTTCACCAAATATGAACAAAGGAATGCAAATCGTAGCAGCTGCTTTTGTACTACAAATTTCCATATTTTACTTGAAATATTCTTTTAGTATAAGACAGAAGGCAGCCGTTGATCAAACTTATGATTGTACACCGAAAAATTTACCTGAAAAATAATGTTTGTTGCGAAAAGAATGCGACAATACAATTCACTATACGATGGCACTGTTCACTGTTTTTCAGGGTTTTGTCAAAATCTATAGAATCTCAAATTTTGTCATCACTTTCCAATTAGAATAACGCGATTACGCTCTCCTCGATTTAAATTTGACTTTTATTCCAATTTAAACAAATTAATTTAAGTTTGTGCTGAAAGCGGCTCTTCAAAAGGATTTTAGATAATTTTTACTGCATTCCAGCCAAGCGGAAAAATAAACAAATAAATTATGTGACAAAAATTTTAAGTGAACAATTAATGTTTTCAGAAACGCACACCTCTGTTGCCAATAAGCGCTGACAATGGAATCATTTATTTTAAACTCTTATTTACAATTTCCCAATTTAAATTGTAATTGAAAAATTAGCATTTATTAGTTCAGTTTCGGCCATTAAAATGTTAAAACAATAATAACAATATTATTTATTTGCTCGTTTTCTAAAACTACTCGAAATAAAGTTGCGAATTTTCGTTGTTATTGTTTTAGTTGCTGCCTCACTGAAATCGCATTAAATTAAAACCTTATTTACAACATAAAAATATATAAATAAGAGAACAACTGAAATGGCTGAAACAGGATATATAAATAATGGCAAATTTCAATTTTTAATATGATTTCGGGTGGCAGGAAGATGTGTTGAATTGGCCCGGGGTAAAAGATTAAATATGAAAATAAAATTATTATAAAAATTTTAGATTCATTTCGATTCACAAATTTTGAAATAAAAGAGTAAACAAGTAGGACTAAGAAGAAGATTGGAGTGGAGGAGGCATGAAGCGAAGAAAACAAACGATTTTTCTGTTTCTTTAATTTCACACTCGTCACCGAAACTATTCAATTCATTCTTGTTCCAATTGCAAAGTTTACTTCTGCTGGTGTTGTGATGACTCCTTCCATTAAAATGTTTAAACATTTTAGGATTCTGGCAAAGGTCCCTCACCAAATACTTATTCGTTTTAGTTCTCCGGACTGTATTCAGTTTTTCTTTGGAATAGTAACTTTCCAATCGCGAGCAGATTTTGTTAAGACTTGTACTCCAGACAGATTTTCGCTCAAACGTATAATATTTAATATTCCATTTTTCAAAATAGGGTACAGCCATAAAACAAATTTAATATCAATTAAAACAATTTATATTTCAGATTTTTTATTAATGATATTTTTTCATTTGTTTTTCGTACCAACCATATAAAAAAGGATGCCCAAATGGGTTGCTTGATGGTTCAACAATCTTTCGATTTTAAATTTACATTAAAACATATTAATATACAAATAAATTTTATCTGATGCCTCACAACCACTCAATTGAAATAATATTTATTAAATTATATATAATAACTTGCAAAATAAGACCATATGCCCATAATGGTTTGAACAGACTTTTAAAACTGTCTCTGTGTCTAACTTGTACGACCCAGCGCCACCGAACGGGTGAACCGTAAAATACTACAGTTAACCGAAGCCCCAACAACAACAAGTCTGACCGTTTCTAAAATATAATTACAATGACGCGAGAGCTGTTCTTCAGTCCAGAGCCGCTCTACGACGTTCAATGGTCTAA
The DNA here is from genome assembly GCA_932526305.1 of Epicampocera succincta. Classification (NCBI taxonomy): domain Eukaryota; kingdom Metazoa; phylum Arthropoda; class Insecta; order Diptera; family Tachinidae; genus Epicampocera; species Epicampocera succincta. The sequence continues at coordinate 2,404,447 of OW052037.1, read as the reverse complement.
ATAATATATTATTCGAGAGGAAAAAGCAATTCTATTTGCTCTTGTTATATCCGATTTTTGGCGATTTGAAGGTTCCTTTGAACTTTCCATCGCCTTTATAGAAGCACATTTATTTTGGTGTTATTGAAATAATTCTATTATTATGAATATAAACAACCTCATGTTTTCATCTTGGGTATCTTCGACGCTGTATAATTATTTACAACAGAAACGTTTAATTTTGTAGAAGGAAGGGAACAGATACCGGCCAAAGTTGGCTAAAAAATCCAGAAAATTAAAGTGCATAAAAAGCAAATCGTGTGAATATAATTGAAAACTTTTAGAGTTGTAAATGGTAATTTGGCAATTTATTTTCTTTGTACATTAAAAGAGAATATCTACACTCTTGTTCGTATTTCAGCTCCTACAGAAACGCTGAGCTTTCATATTTGGCCATTTTCTCTAAACTTAGATAGTGACATGCGAGCAGCAATTGCTCCAGTCTGCGACCGCACTGCGACCGTTTGCTGTCGCAGCATAAAAACATGCCTCCACCTCGCACCCAAAAGTGACCTAAAATGCCACCTTTATATTTGAGAACATACAACAAGTTTTTATTGTTCAAATTTGCTTACAAATCTTAACATTTTATGGCAGTTTGGCAGAAGGCTGTTCAGTCTTTTTTATTTAATGTAAACAAAACAAAATATGCTAAATCTCTAATTGAGTTATTTGCCTCTGTCGCAGCTGCAAAGCATTCAGACAGCAAATTAGTAGGCCGAAAAGAATGCATTCGTTTAGCTGACAATATGAGTGAATGAGTTCATGTGAAATAAATATTCGTGAACTGAATTGGTTCAGTAACACAAGCGAATTCTGAATTACACGATCGAAAAAATGTTGTTTTCACAGAATTTTTACTTTGTTGGCTGACAGACCCACCGCAGGCTGCTTTGGTGGACGTTCATCCTACTGTTTTGTTTGCTCCTTGGCTCCGTTTACGGACCGTAAAAACTCGTCCCGTTTGCATTTGAATGTTGCCAAGCGCTCTTTTGAAGTGGTTACACGGTTGAGGTCGAGTGCAGCAGAAGGACATTTTAAGATTTTTTGTCTTTTTCTTAAATAGTAGAGGGAATATTTGCAGAATATGAGTTGTAAAAATGTAGAAGATCTGAATTTCATAACATCATTTGTAGCATTTCTTATATCAAATTATGTTCTATCAATTTTATGACTTTCATTTTAAAATCTCAGCACTTTTGAAAAAATCCTTACAGATGTCTATCACTGAATAGTTATATTTCTGATACGAAAATATACACTTTTTAACGAGCAGCGGAAGATGTGTGTTTGTTCATATTAAATTTGATCTGCTCATTCACGAAGCCCACCAACCCATGGAAAGTGATATAAGTCCAATCTTAACACTAATCGGACGAATTCGTGTGAAAGAAGGACGATTTTGTATCTTTAAAGGTGAATGAGTCATGACATATACGATAGTAAGAATTTATATGGTTGGTGGATAATATTTTTAGCCATGAAAACATCTTTGGCTTTAATAATTATTTTGTTAAGTTTATCAATAATACGGCTGGCCATGATAACAATATGGTTGATTGAAGCAAGTACTTGGTAAGCTGGATGCTTGGTTACCTCAACCAATATTTTTTTACAAACTTGTTCACCCTTAAAAATTCCAGCAAAAAATGCAATCCTTTTAGCACCTGGCCGACATGAGCAACATAAAACATACGAATATTTATGCTAATATGCAGCAATTTAAAGTTTTATATTGAACGTTTTGATTTTTTTCCTAAAAATAAGTGCAGAAACATGTGACGTTGCTGTCTTGGCCATTCCAAAATTGGTAAAACTATTCTGATTTCTGCAAATGTTTTCACTTTTATGAACAAATATATAAATAATGTTGTCCTTGAATTTTATATATTTTGGGGGTTTTAACAGCTCCCATAAAATAGAGAAAATATTAAGTATTTTTGCACATGAATGAATTTGTAACCAATAACAAATTTTGCCGCAGTTCGTTTAGGAGGATTTATTTTACAGTCCTCGTTCGAAAAGCATTTATTTTTTTAATACTAAAACTAAAAAATTAGTGCATTTATTTCCTAAATCGGCTTTGCTGCATAAATAAATTTCAATCCCTTGAATTATGATTTATTATGCAGAACATTTTAACAAACTAATTCCACTCGTTTTGTTTTTCCTTCTACTATTTTGTAATAAATTATAAGCAAAAATAAGCTTTTGTGAAAAAAATATTTTCAATATGAATTTTTTCATATTGAAAAGTGAGCAAAAAAATGTCAATTATAAAATATTAAACATATGTTTGAATTAAATTAAAAAATATGCTTATTTGTTTTAAAAACGGAAATGAAATGGGCTAAATTTTTTATTTATAGGGCTTTAATTTAAATTTTAAGTGGAGATATTAAATTTTTGCTTACATATAAATAATGTTGAAATTTTCGATTGAAATAATGAAAATTTACTTTATTCTAAATAATTTTCTTTGGTAATATTCAAAATGGTTCCGCTTTTTCAAATAGTGTGTTTAGATATAAATTTAATTAAAAAAAAAAAACATTAACAACAAAATGTAAGAGTCCTGAATCTCAGCACCATAAAAAATTTACAAAAAAATGTTGAACCAGACCAGAAGAGGGCGGAGAGGGCGACGAGCACGGAAACGTTGTATGGTCTGGAAATTTCTGAGGGGTTTTAGAATAACTACTACCCTAAAGGTCATTTGGCCTACAATAGGGATTAAAATCCCAACTACTATCATTAAGACTGAATACAAAAATATTATTATATTATCAATTCACAAATTTATTGTATTTGTATTTGTTTTTCTAGTCATTTACCCCCCGGATTAGTTTAAATTCTGCGTTATATCCCTTTGCACTGCAAACGAATGTCATGAATTATTTTTACCTAAATGTAGCTGCTGATTGGCTACACTTAGACCCATTCGCTTAATTAATATTTAATATCAGTTATGCCGCATGTACAACCATCAATCAACATCCTTTTAAATTACCAAAATATAATACGAAAAACAATATATTTCATTTAACACAAGAAAAGTCAATCAAAATCTGTCTCTTTCATATTGTATTATTCGACTTGCAGTCATCATTTTTAATATCAATGGATAAATTGCAACAATATATTATTCAAAAACCATATTATATTCAGTTTTATTTCTTTCGATTTGATGAAAAACGTCAAGACCGCACTACGTATGATTGATATAAAACATTATTTGAATATCACTCATACGTCAGGCGATATTATAACGAAGATTCCAAGAAACCCTTCTCGTTTCTATTAGGTTCATTCATATACGCGCTGTTAGGTGCTCGCAAAGTTTCCCAGGTAAATCGTCGTAAAACCTGTTTCTTGTTGTTGTTTGTCCAATTCGTAATTTGATTCAGTTTCATCCTGCACTTTTGCAAGACAATTTGTTGCCAAAACAGAACTTGCTCGTTGTGATTTATATACTATTTCAATGTTATGCCCTGTATTAAATAAAATTGTGTTTAATAATATGTTTAACAAATAATTTATTATTGTGAATGTTTCCCCAAGTATAGCTCTCCTTCTCTTACCTGCGTTTGTGCCTCGTGTGGGATGTTTTTGTCTGGCATGACATGTCATTAATGTTGAATTATTTTCAGCTTTATAGACACGCAAAGAAATAAACATTGTGTATGATTGTGGCCACACTTTTAGTCCCTATAAATACTCATCTTCTGGCTTAAAATCTTTCTGAAGAATAATTGGAAGCGAGAATTGAAATTTTCAGCGACTCACTGCTGCCAGCAGGTGTGTGGGTGCTCCTTAAAAATATGGAAACATATGCTGAAAAGCTCCAGCTTTCTAAGCCCACTTGCCAATAATTGCCTAAACAATTCATAGTTTGCAAGACTGGAAACCATTTAGACTATCAGTCATTGCTAACATAGATAGATGTTGCAGAACATTGAAAACGCGCCATCACCAAATATTACTTTTCTTGAGTATAGCAAGAACATTTAAGCCGGGACGTCCACTTCAGTCCTTCATCGCAGCGGCTGTTTAACGCTCTAAAACTGTTGATCTTAAATATATTTATATCACATTTTCCTACAATATAAATGTGCAGTTCTCGTAATATTGTCCCCCTTACTTCTTCTTTTTCCTCTGGCGCTACAGGCCGAGGTAAACCTGGGCCTCAACCAACAAGCTTTTCCAGCTGACACGACCTTTAGCCAGCAGCCTCCAATTTTCCACACCAAGTTGGTTGAGATCCCTCTCCCCTGGCGTGCGCCATCGGTCCCGTGGCCATCCCCTATTGCGTTGTCCCACTACTTCGGAGCCGAAGAGTGCTCCTAACTATATGTTCTTTTTTTCCCCGTGTATACAATTGTATCGTTAGTTGTTCGTACGAAGCTGATTGTTTAATACAGAGTTGGCTTTTGTTTTCAATTAAACTTCCCTATAATTTTTATGACATGATAAACTACCTACACAAGTCATGCATCATCCACTCACGACTGTTTTTATGAGTATGTTTACGAGTATGTAGGCGAGTAAGTTTGAATATAATATAAAAAATAAAATCTCATTGCGAAAATTTGCACACGTTTGAACGAAAAGCAGCGTTTATGTGTTTGAATGCTCCTGTGCTCCGCATGTCAGAAACAAAATACGTTTTATTTTCATCTGTCAAAGTTCCTGCCATTTTTTTTCTTCCTTCTACTTTTACTTTGTGGGAGTAACAAACATATTAAGAGTGTTTTTGGCAGTCAATTTATTAAATATGTAAAGCAAATGGATGAAAATCTCAATGGACATTAAACATTTACATATTTTATAGAAAATAAGACATTGATGAAAATGTAGTTTTCCTTGTTTCAAGTTAAAGTTCTGCTAAAAAAAAATCTTGCTTTTCATATTTTAATGTGAACATCGAAGTATGTTCTCTTTTTTATCACTTTTGGACTGACGATTTCGTTTTGCTGTGAAAGCTTTATAACTAAAGCACAACTGCAAGTAGTGCTAATTCTGGACTTCAAGCAGAGTCTGTTGGGGCAAGTCAATCGAGCCTGGCATAAAATTCGCTCGTAGTGATTGCCTTTCAGAACTTTCAATTGCAATCGATTCTTTTTTGAGGCCGTCAGTGATTTTTGTGGTCAAAAGTGTCTGAAGTAAAACTGGCCACCCCACAAACGATGGACAAACCGAAATACGAAAAGTCTTTTCTTACGTTGCAATTGAATTACACCTATAAAAACTTAAATTGAATAAAAATCTGTAAGATCTGTGCTGAGAAAACAAGTTTCTCATGGACTGCATAAATTATATTATATATTAAATATAAATACTTAAATCTTATTCACACGTAATGGCGAAGTGGACAAGTAGACATCATGAAGCAACGTTGGTTTATGGCAGGTAAAAGCTGAGAGTTGACAACACTGAAAAAACACTGTCTCAAATCATTAACGGGAAATCCCTAAATTGTATGCGGCCGTGTGGTTTCATAATTTGATTCAACTTGCTGAACTTGCGCTGTTGCTTTTGAAATTTGTTCAGGTAAGTGGCCACCAGACATTCCAGTGGCAAAACTGCTTTCATTTTTGTGCAAATTCGTGGGGCAACATCCTTTCATGTTGACCGCAAAGGGATGATACAGTGATCCGCGCAGGTTTATTTTCTGTTTGAAGTAGTTGCTCATGATATTGAATTGAAACAACAGCATAACATGGAAAAACCTTCGACGGCCGTGAAACTAAAATTCTGCATACGATTACGTAGCCCCATGGTGCAAATGTATTAAAAACGTTAGTACCTTTTTGATAACTGTGGGAAAAAAGTATCTTTAACTTTGGCGTCTATACACAACTAAGAAGGACACACACTCTTGCTGAGTGCAACGCAAAACATTTTACCGATACAAATTTTCAGGGAATGTAACATTTTGTACAGAAATCATGGAACTTTTACCTGTCCGATTTTCTGTGACGAAGTCGTTTTTTCCTTTTTTTATTTTTGCTTTTCTCCAATCTTCTTTTCCGGCTTAATTTTCCAACGAAATTCATGGCACTTCTAGTCTTTAACTGAAATTAAATCCTGCCAACTGTTCTCTCTACATTTAAAGGTTTCCATCCTTGTTTGTGTTGCGGAAATAATGTTCAAATTAAGGTAAAAATAGTTTTTAAATGGCAGGTGCATGAAACGTTTATAAGTAAATTTTTAAATAACCACCAGAGGTGCTTCAGAGATTACGAGGAAATGAAACCTTAATGCCAGTATCTAAGTGGTCCTCACCAGTTCAGTGACGATTTACGAGGGACCTGCTGCAGTGGCCTGGAAGACCAGCAGATAAGTCAGCTGTAAATGTTTGGCAAATGTTCTTCTTAGGAAACTTTTTTAGGGTTAACAATAAATAGTAAAAGAAAAGAACAAAACTTATTATGATAAATATCTGGATTCCTTAAAAAATATTCCTGTTGGTGTTTCAAAATTTCACTTTAATTTGTTTCAATTAATTGAGAAGAAAAACTAATATATTTTTTTTTTTTGCTTAAAAGCCGGGGATCAAACACTGGCGCCAGTAAACTTGCACTTCACTTGACACGAATTTATTTGCCATTTGAGATTTCAGTCCAGTGTTACAGTAAACGGAACTTGAAGCTGTTCATGATTCTTCCAGTTGTCTGAATATAGAGATTGAATAGACGCCGGTTGTTCTATCCTGAAGGTAATGAATCTTAAGTCTCCTATTTCCTTCTCTCTAACGCAAAATGTGACTTAAGAAGCATGTTTTATGCATTTAGAAACGACATTATTTATCAGAAAATTTTACTGTCAAAATCACCATCATCTTTTTGAAATCAATGGAATATAAAAAATAATCAAAAAATTCATCTCAGACCATTCGTTCATTAACCTAAAGCCAGGAAAATTATATAAGTTCACTCGTGCCACAAGCTTTTTCTCTCTCTTTCTTTAATACCAATTTTAAGAGATGTAGTTTCACCATCACAAAAGTCCTTCCAAATGATACATTTGCTCGTTGCTTTAGTATTTTAGTGTCAAAATTTGCGTTACATCATGTTTTGGATGTACTAGTGTCACATCAGGGCAAAACATAAATGTTATTTTGTAACTGACATCCTCTTTCTTACGAACAAAAAAAAAGCTCGCACAAATCTTTGGGCTGCTGGAATAATCACCCAAACGAAACACGGAAAAAAAACGTCAAAAATAAAAATGTGGAAGTTTTTTCATCGACCTTCGGCGGGCGTTTTGATGCCTCGGGCAGTTTTAATGATAATTTGTCATTTAGTGTCTTATTGTCCAATCATTTTGGAACAATTTATAATATTTAATGTCCTAAAAGTACATACGACATAATAATAATAATTCACAAGACAGGATGTAGCGGGGTCAAGTCCCACAATATCTGTGCTTGGTGGCCGACTCACGTTACTTCTTCGAGAGATTGTTCATGAAAAGTGTTCATAGAGGCGTTCGATTTGTAACACGCACCAATATCGCAAATGGGCAATCATCAGTCACTGTCAAGCCCCATCCGAAAGTCATCAATACAAAATAAATTATTGGAAGAATCACTGTTAACGGTGAGAAAACCTGTATGCAGAGTACCTTAATCCTACCTGAGGACATCAACGCCATATTAATCAGGTGTGGAAAAGTGTGAAAGTACAAGCGAATCGCTGGTACCTTATAAATCTTAGTTTTGAGTGAAAATATGACAGTGTTTTGTTTGCCTCGGAGGCCGATCATGCATGGAGATGTCACTTCTCGGCTGCGTTTAAAACTAGGAAAAAACGCAGTGAAAAAGATTTGCCAAATCTTCCAATTTCCTTACGTACAAAGTGACTGCAAGCCTTATTGACAATTATAGAGAAAAGTTTGGACTGCCCATGACTGAGGTTTCAGGAAGAAAGCGTTAGCGATTAAGTAATGAAGTACTCATATCCCTTAAGAACCCAGACTTATCATGCGAGGATTTCTGAGTATCACAGCTCGATACTCGATTGGATGACGATGAGTAAAGATTAGGCCGCAATGAGTAATTATAAAAAATAAAACCAAAACCAAAAAAAAAACTTTAAAATGCAGTGCGCCGATGCCCAACTGCAGGTTGTAGTTTCCATTCCTACTAAAAACTCTGGGTGTCTCCGCGGGCAAGCAGAAAAGTGTCGCAGATTTTTATTCATTGTCAAAAAAAAGTTGTACTGGATCTCAAAATGCCGGATAATTGCTCAATTGCTTGGGCGATTATTCATATATCCTTAATTTTTATTGTATGTTGAGTTTGAGGCTTCTTTCTCAACTCACAGAAGACGATTTGATTTTAATAAAATAAAGTATTTTATTTATTTGCTTTCTGAATTCAGTAGAAATGACATCTGTTTTGGACATTTGCTTAATTTCTACCGTTTTTATGTAATTAAATTACAGGTATTTTCTTTCAATTCTATTTCATGTCTTTCCTGTTTTTGCATAAATAATAAACGAATCATTATGCCAGAAGCCAACTTGAGTCAGAAGTTGTAAAAACTATAGTAAATGACATGAAGCAGAAAAGTTGTGTTTGAAAATAAAAGGCAAGAAATTCGTTTTCTGGATATTAAAAGTTTCCCTTAAAAATAAAGTTAATAAATAAAAGAACCTCATCACAGCATCATTTAGATTGAGCAAAAGTTTTCAAGGCCAAAACAGTTTTAATGGCCTGATAAGTAGAAGCGCAAAATTATAACGAAAGCTCTGCGGGCGAATTATGCTTAAATTTTTGCAAGGCTCCAGCGGTTTTAAGTATTTTCAGCCGCTCCTAATCAAACCAGCAGAATTGCAAAAAAAAACTGTAAACTTTTTCATTTTCATGAAGTTTTAAAAGACTTTATATTTCTTTGACTAGTGTTTTTCGGCTTCATTTTCCAGGCCATCATTTCCCAGACAGTTTTCAATAACAATATTTTGTTTGCATGGGGAGGAGAACTTAAACTTTTATTTCTGGCTAAATGCACGCATGAACAATTTTAGCGGAAATTATTAAAATAAGCGGCCGGAAACAGAAAATGTTGCAGGCTGGCAAAAAGACAGAAGGATACCTTGGTTTACACACATGCACATGCATGCACACTTTTATACAGTGCGTTACATGTGTATAGCGATGTTTTAAACTAATACAAACAACTTATATGCATTCAGATTTTGAAATTGGTTTTATGCCAGCACCTGCCATGACGGCCTTATCTGACAGTCGACCTGACAGTGGAGCTTTGGTGAGGGTTTCGGAAGAACATGTCCAATCAAAATCATACATGCACTTCCTCTTCTAATCTATTCCCGGAAAGCAGAATTACTCTGCATGGCACAAGAAAACCACTTCATCATACAGAAACTCCACTATACTAGAATTTTATGTTGTCCACCAGTTTTAGGTAAAATGATTCGATGTGTTACTTCGGAAGAGCTCAATTGCTCATCTTCTACATTTGTTTTATGCCAGCACGGTAACTGCTCGGATTTTTTTCTTATTTCTCACCTTTATTATATTATTATTATTATTTATTTATTAATATAATACAATTATGATAATAAATATTAAAGGAAAAAAGAGTTCTAGCAGCAGAGGCTTTCGACTCGGAATTAAAATTATTGTTGAATTAATTTTTGTGAAAGTTAATTTTCGATATATATTTATAGATAAAATTGATGTTAGTATATGATGGAATTTTTGAGAGATCGGATGGTAGTATGGACCCAAAGATGGGATATCTGACTGAGTTGTAACAGGTACATTCATCTAAAATATGTTTTGCATTAACCTCCGTGTTACACGTTGTACAACCTGGTGCCTCCCTTTGTTCGAAAAGGTGTTTATGGCCATTTTTGACGAGTTTGCTCATTGGCGTAACCTGTTATAGCTGTGAGTATGTGTGCTTTTTCTAAAGTTGAAAATGTTATTAAAGGGCTTCTTTTTCCTTCTGCTGCAGCAACATCGGCATATTCATTGCCAGGTATGGCAATTGCATTGATATTAAAAGAAAAGCTGACTGGGCCTGGCTGGGCACAGGTGGTTGCAATATGAACAAAATTTTATTAAGTCAATTGCCACGCCCACAGTTTTTAATTGGCACTTTTTTCTTGGTTTTTTGTATAAAAGACTTTGGCTCAGGAATACGTAAAGTTTCGTTCTAATATATTTAATGATTATATCAAAAAAAATTTAAAAAAATTAAAAAACGCCTGTGCAGGCCCATGTATACGCTTAAGGGTTAAACCAAAGAAGAACTAGATAAATGAGATGGATTCAGTTGTACCAAGGACATAAAAGGGGGAGTTAAAAGTTGTACATGTTTTTAAAAAGAGTACAATTTTCAAGCGCTTTAATTTAAATGTTTCTATGTCTTGGTTTATGTCTAATCTGGCAACACCAATTCAATTTCGAAATATAGTTCAGAATAATATACATATAGATATTTATAGATATTTAACGAAACTGTAGTTGTTAAGAAGCGTCCTAGAGCCTTCGCCATTTTGTGAGAACTTATTGGTGAAACAGCTCAGACACATAATCGAGGCAACATTTCAACCACAGGAATTTACCTAATAAAAAGTAAATTAATTTGAATTTATTATGAATTTTATGCTTTTATTCTGTCGAAAGTGGAAATGGGCAAAGTAGGTCGCCCAATAGCCTTCCCAACATTACGTGTTTATGCTATAAAAAATTTAATAAATTTAAAAATAATTTTAGATCAAAAATTTTAAAACAATTTTGTTACAAACCAGCTAAACTTTTTTTTGTGAATAACAATATTTAAAAAAAAAACACAATAACATATTTCATCAAATAACAAGCAATTAAACTAAAGAAATATTTCATAATTCTGTAATACAATAAGGCAGAAAGCTGAAAAGAAAAAAACAACTTCTAAAATTTGATTAACAAAAATTCCTAAAAAGCACCACAAATATTCATTCGATAAAACAACATGCAACCAAATTTGTTCAGTGAATAGTATTTCCACTCACACACAAACACACACAATACACACACAGATACACACATGCAAAGAAAATCTGCATACATTCACTTTGTGTTGACTTGATATAAATTTGTCCGTATTTCTGAAATCGTATTCAATTTGTTTTAGAATAAAACAATCAGTTTTGACTACAATTTCCGCCGTTGTTGCTTAACAATTCAAATATATTTCCGTAATAAATATTTTAACATGCGGTTTTTTTTAGAACATTGAACAGGTGTGGCTCAGATGGGGCACTTGGTGCGCAAACAAAACGTATTTTCGAATCTAAATTACTATTGCAGGGACATTTATTTTAGCGTCGAAGCGCTTCGAAGTCATATACGACCTTTTACGATTTAACTTATACGTTACAAAATGCCGAACGTCTCAATAACACGATAAGATAAGGTAAAATAAGACACACTAATGTTTGTTGGGTAATTAAATAGTTGCTGCAATAAAGGCGGGCGAAACTATGTTTGTTTTGACCAACCAAATGCGGCAATCGTTTGACTTCTTGACATGCAACTCTGATGCAATAAAAATGCCAAAAATGCACCAACATTTATTGTGATATTGACCTTCAATTAAAGTGGACGCAGGGCCTTAATATTTCAAATTTATTTACAATTTCTTAACCTACTAAATCTCTTTTGCAGATGTTGGGAAATCTCACAAAGATCGTTTATAATTAGATGGATACAGAGGTGCTCTGATACTGTTTGGTGCCCTAAAACCAGCCGTAAACTTTATGGGATAAACATATAGAGAGCACCTTAGAGCAAAAGGAATATTGTCGGTCAATGCAGTCATCTTACTGCCCTAAACTTAGATTAATCACAGAATAAGAGCAACTTTAGGTGATTTAGTGAAGTTATTAAGAATTGACTATGTCCGAAAGAAACTAAAATGGATGATGTACTGAGGCGACTGCAATTGGAGATAATTTTAGACAGCCCCTAACACTTCCTATGGGGCCTCAGTGCTGAGAAGAAAGGCTGAAAAGTCCAAAAATTATTGAAATCGAAAGCATATGAAGGTGTTGGAGACTGGAGGACAAGACAGCCTAGTGGCAAACGAACATATACATACATACATATATTAGATATAAAAACTGACAGCTGTAACGAAAAATTGGGAACTCATATCTACCCATGACCTTTTACTTTTATGGCACTAAATAATGATTTGTACGAGATTCCTTCAATACAACGATCCACAAAAACTCAACAGTTTTACTACTGGCCTCTAATAATTGACATTTCTGCCAAGCAGAAAAAAGGAGAAAAAGGAAAACGTACTAACAACCATCTATTTATATCACTTCGTATCTAATGCCATTTTTGGGGTTTCGACAGTAATGCCACACACCTACCCGACTGCACTCGGCTAAAAAAATGTCAATCAAAAAGTTATCAAGTACGAACTGACACAAAAACAGAAATGAAAACAAAAAGAAAACAAACAACAACAGCTGTTAATGGTTTTCCTGCCACATTTTACCTTCCAGCAAAAATAAACGAAAACATTTTTGAATTTTTGTTGGGGGTATGTGAACTCTCCACCAACCAACTAACAAAGTAAGTAATACTCTGGTATAAATAATTTTGACGTAAAAGTTAAATTGGAAGTTTTTGTTCTCTGGCTGAGAAATTTATTTCTAATAATATTCATGAAAGAGAAGGATATCGTACCCTCCATTAGTCAATTTGGAAATATACTTTGCGTTAGTAAAACGTTTCTAACACAATCTTCTGAAATAAGTTTTGTGTATGAAAGTTTGAGTTTGAAGAAAATGAAATCTGAAAAAAGGATGGAAAATTAAAACTGAAATAATCAAATATATTTTGCATGTCATGCGGTTTTAAACCGGCCAAAGCCATAAAATTCATTTTTTTTTTTGATTTTTCCCTAAAAACTACTATAAAAAAATTATTGTATATTTAAAAATGTATCTCCTATTTGCAAATACGTTATTTGCTGTGGCCGTTTCTCGCTCTTCTGGTCCGAATTTTTCAGAGGAGTAAATTTTTATATTTGCTAACGTATTTTCGACTTTATCAAATCAAGTGCTCACTTAAAATTATTGAACTAAATTAACATTAATCAATCAATAACTAAATTTCAAATTGAAATCAATCTAATAGATTTTTGTTCATTGAAAATAATTTAACTGGTATAAAAATCAAACAAGAACAAAAACCCCATATAACTTTGACGCGTTAAAATTTTACCCACAAGTTTATGAATCAAGGAACAGCAAAAAATCCCTTTTGTAGTTTGGAAATCATTTGTGTGGTTTTAATATCACTTGTGTGATTTTAAAAACGCTTTTGTGGTATTAAAACTACTTGTGTGTTTTCTTAAGCTTTAACCCGACAAATTTCATGAATGAAAATTTATCTAATTTGAATTCACATGTGATTTCAAATCATATAATTTGCAGCAAGTTTCTAAATTTGGTTTTAGAAATTTCAAGCTTTTCGTGTTTTATAGGACTGAATCAATTGCTTATGCTCCCACAGTAGATCATAGATGATCTACATATGATTTGTTCCGCCTCCAAATACGTACATATGGCGTTTTACTTCGAAAACACTGCCTCGTCTAACAAAATTCCAGTGTTTTCTTAGTACAAAGATGCGAAGCCGTATTGTTTTATATGCAGCTTTTATAACAAAACAATTGCTTAGCAGCAATTCTTGATTGTTTTACTTAAATTTAACACTTTCTAGTGCTCAGCTTCAGTTTTGAAAATACTCCCATCGATGTCGTCTGTCCACTTGACAAAACCAAATGCAACGGGCTTCCCTGCAAGGGAATATTAATGCATATTTTACAAAATGTTTCAAATGCAAAAATAAAATAAAAATTATTCAAAATGCTGTCGATTTATAGAATAATTTTTGATGTATATTTTTTCCAATTTGCACACATCCTCTTCTTTTTTCGAGTCGTCCTTCCCCGATTTTCGAAATACAATAGAATATTTAATCGTTGTTGTTGTCGTGCTGTTGATTCCGTTTTTAGAATATTGCAGATATAGATTGGAAGCACTCTGGAGTGTTGCTGTGTGTTGCTAAAGCGAATTAATATTTAATGCATTAAAAGCTTTTTATTGGATTAAACTGTCTTCGTCAAATATCATTTCCCAAGAAACTCGAATAATCATCACTTTGATGATGCCTTATAATCAAAAGAGTACATATTTGTCAGTTGTATTCCAAGTAAATTGAGTTTGATAAAAACATAATTTTCGAGTTTGTTCCCCCTCTCATAATGTACATCGGGAAACGCATAAATAAGTTAAAAGCTTCTAATTTGTAGCTGTTAATGAGCAGGAGCGAAAAGAATGAAATTATAAAGAAGAAATCAGTTGGCAAATCTTTTTAAAAGTGCTTTTCAATTAACAGTTTGCACTTGATTACAAGCCACTTGCCAATAGAACACTGAGAGATAAGCGAAAATGAACTAGATTTTAGAATAGTTGTGTTAATTTATTCTAAGTTGCTTCTCTTTTTGTTGTTCTGCTTTTATATTGGAAAATTAAAAAAATCTCAATTCCAGACGGCAAACTCGAATACTGCATAAGCCATGAATTCTGAAAATGTAGTGTGCTCGTGAGAACTTCATTACCCCATTTCGTCCACATCGACATAATTGCACAAAGTTCTAGGTTGTAAATGCTCTGCTTAATTCGTTGTACAATTCACTGGCCAATCGACTGCAAATGGATGCAAAAAGACTCGGCGCCTGAGCTCGTCAGAGCAAATTTCATTTTAATAACTATAAAACAGTATAACGCACCCCACCATGCGACTATCGCCGATAAGCTTCATAGTCTTCTCCTGCACACAGTCGAGTAACCTAGAAATATACGTTGAAGCACCGGCCCAAACATTACAGACAACTCAAACCACTCAAATTTGAATTTCAATCAAATTTTTGTAACGTCCATATTTTATGAAGAAATTTCAGGAAACGACTTTCAATATAATTGTAGGGTAAATCAAGAAATGCATTTGGAATTAAAAAATGTGCATCATAAGAAAATTGCAAAATTTAATTGGCTTAAAATAATAACTTTGGCAATCAAAATTAACATAAAAAGTGTTAAAAAACCATAATCTTGTCCTCCAAACTATATCCGCATTAGTGATCTACTAGATGGTGCAATACTTAGTGAACTTGGTTTAAGGACTAGTGTCCTTATTCAACTGCAATCTGGCAAACTCACAAATTTCATTCTCGGGTCTCTAGCCAATTGCTGGCAGGTGGAATTCGCCGTGCAAGTCACACTAGGGACAAGTTCACGCCGTTGTTAGACCAAAATCCAGGCATAACAAAATCCAGTTAGACATAAATCAGTTTTACATCTCCCAAAACAACCAGCCACAAATTACAAGTTCAGTTATTTTATTTAGTCAACTTTTATTTAGTCAAGTATCCTATTTATCACCCGTTATTAGTTAATAATTTTCTCAAAAAGGTAATGAAAATTGCGTTTTTACTTTGCAGTTGCTTGTGGTTCATCGCATTCCAGACGATAGAAAAAAGCTGAAGCCTAATTCATATATTCAAAAGCTTTTTCAGCGAAAAAAAATCCCTTTTAGTTCGTCAGAGAATATTTATTTAAATTTTATATAAGTATTTAACTATTTGCTTTTGTTTGTTTGCCTGCAACAAGTGAAAAGTTTTAGCCATATGAACATGGAAGGCAGGCACACGTGTGTAGTTGTATGCAACAGGCAGTCACGAATCCTTTAAAGGCGCTACCGGATTTAAAAAAGAAACAGTTGGTCTGGCCTACTTGCACGTTATTTGCTTATTGATATAAGTGCTGAATAGAAGTATTCTTCTGACACATTGGCTGATTGAATAACTAGTTGAAGGATTCAATTTCTTAATTGATGGATTGAGAGGCGGATTAATTGGTATAATCGGTTGCTGAGTTTATGACTCGAACTACTGACGAATAACCTACATCATTATTTGTTATATCGAGAGATGCACTGGCCAATTAATTGATCTGTTGATAGTTTCAACAAATATTAAGTGTTTTAGAAATAGATGAATTTTGATCAGACGACTGGTTTATTGATTGATTGGTTGACAGATGGACTGATTGAATGTTTGTGTTTTACATTTTAAACATCGCAGAGAAAACTTCAAAATTTTTTTGCTTATATGCAGGAACACTCAAAGTCTTGGTCAAGAATCGAACGCATAACCTCCGGACTATGATCCCTTGAGGCGTTGGTAGAGAGAAAGAGAGAGACAGATAGATAGTTTGATTCTTTGATTGATGGAATAGTTGAAGATGTTATAAATAGATTGAATGCCCAATTATTTCATTGAGTGGTTGAGTTATTAATTAATTTATTGACTGATCGATTAGTTTATTGATTGGTTGATTGAAAGATTGTTATATAGATATATGTATATGTCGCTAAGTAGATAATTTTATAATTTGATTGATGGATTGTTTATTTAATTGTTTTAATTGATTTTTTGGTTGATCGTCTACTAGATTAATCAATTAATTGATTGATAAGTTCATCAATTTATGGAATGAGTGACTTTTTTTATATTGGTTGGTTGACAGATTGATGGCTTAATTAATTTATTGGTCACTCGATTGGTTAATTGATTGCTTGATTGTTTAATTGTTTGTTTGTTTGATTTATCAATTGACTAATTGATATACCAGTTAATTGTTTGATTGATCAACTGATTGGTTTATTGACTAATTGATTTCTTTATTCGTTCATTCATTAATTCACTGAGTCATTTGCAGCCCAGTTCAGTTGCTGAACTGACGAATTGCTGGATTGCTGGATTGATTCTCTCGCTCAGTGATTAATTAACTGATTGATACACCGACTGATTACTCGATTCATTAGTTAACTGTTCGGCCGATTACATGTTTGCAGAATGAAATGATAAAAATATTCGTACATGTTATATTGAAAGGACTTTTATTACATTCCTTTTGATAGAAAACTTTTAAAAGTTGAAGTAGGATCTGTCTACTTTGCTGCGAACTGTCTAATTTATACACCCTCTTTTACCGGTTAGCGCTTTTTTCTGCAGAGCCACTCTAATACATTTATGCTCCCTTTGTTCCCTAAAGTAGTTATTATGATAGACTGTCGTACTCTTCTTTCTCTACACGCACCCTCCCCTTTTCTCTCGCTCACCCATCATTAAATTGTTTGAAACTTATAATTCAATCACAAACAGTGAGATTTTTCGTAAGCCCTCTTAAATAGCTGTTTGCTGTTGGTAGAATGACTTTTTTTTAGTATAATTTTTCACACAATTACTGCAATTAAACTTTTTTCAACTGCTCCTCTACTGGGGGTTGATAAATCATTGTTATGGTTGTATTAATTTCACTTTTAGTGTGTGACTTCGTTTAGCGAAAATAAATTTTATTCTCTAAAATTTTGTTAAAATGTTAGTAATATTTTGTGTAATTGGGTTAAATTAAAGTCAATTATTTTGAAAATAAACTAAATAATAAAGTATGGCGTTTAAAGTTATTCATAATTTGAATTAAAAACAAGATGCTTAAAAATAAATTGTATATAAAAAGTCAAGAAGAAGGTAAAATGATTTTATAAGATTAAGTAAATCAAGCAGATTGATTTCTAATTTCAGACTAACGATGAAAAGTAAGTAATTAAATCTTTTCAATTTTCTCTTAGTGTAGCATTAGCAAATTCTATGTGTAACAAAATTTAGTACAATTTTATTATTTAAGTTAAGTCTACTGTTCAAAACAAAATTTTCTTAAAAATATTTACTATAATTTTACTTATCACAAAAAAAGAACAGAAAAAATAAATGTACGAAAATGTCAAATTTCACTTTTGGAAACTAGCCGGCAGCATTGGCTTGTCGCATTTCGATAACTCTATTGTGATTACTCGACTCTCTTGTATAATAAGCGATCGGTTGGACCACAAGCACTCGGATGGCGGAGGAAAGTGTTGGCGACGATTGCGAACAATAAATGGATGACGGTGCGAAATAACACGCGAGTTTAAGTCTACTTTGAACTTTTATTTTGCGAGAAGCAGGTTT
Organism: Epicampocera succincta; assembly: GCA_932526305.1. Taxonomy (NCBI): domain Eukaryota; kingdom Metazoa; phylum Arthropoda; class Insecta; order Diptera; family Tachinidae; genus Epicampocera; species Epicampocera succincta. The sequence continues at coordinate 2,386,295 of OW052037.1, read as the reverse complement.
TTCCTGACTGTATTCCCGATTTAGACACTCTTTTGCCACTCGGTTATCTTAGGAATTAAAACCATGAGGATGAGTACGAAGTCCTGTAGGCTTCATTAAAGTTCAGCTCGCAGATTGAGGATCACCCAGCGTATTTTAGTAACAGAACACTCTACGTTTTTTGACGATGGGGGTATAATGCCCTGTTTTCTGGAATCCACATGTGTACGAAGTGCTGTCATCTTGCAATAGATATCAGTTTTAGAAAGGAACTGGAGGGTGTCAGGCTAAGGTGGATTGATCGTAATTGATAATTCCACAAAGTAATTTTCTAATTACTTAACTTTCTGATATCAAATCCGTCGGTTGTCATAAAATGTGTAAAGAGCGCCACTATAAAATTCCTGTTGTCTGACTTTGAAGAACTTGATGCTGCCAGTTAAAGCTGCTCCCAGTAAACGGGAGCTTTATTATATAGAGCGTGCAATACAATATCTTCATTCGTAAGTTATTTTGTGTTGATGGCCTCTTCGCAGTTCCCTTAGATTGAATGATGTTACTGGCTAAGACGGCAACTGTCTAAGAAGCCAACTGTCTAAGAAGCCAACATTGCACAAGTATCGTCATATACCGGACAATACCATTAAAATTGCTGCAAAAAACCATCGAAAATTGGGTTTTTCGAACATATGTACGATCCATAGCGTCGTGACAACTAATGACTGAAATGATTTTAAAACGCATCAGAGATGTATTCAGGTCTTAGTACAAAATGAAATCTGTTTCACCGTAAGTTCATGGTCTAATAAATGCATTCAACATATCTAAATGGATCACCCGTTGCGTCTATATGTAAACGCCAAACATGTATACAAAACGTATGCAATAAATATGTATTTTATTTATATGTTTTCATTCGAAACTTTATGCTTTTCGTTCTATTGTTCAACTTTATTTTATTATACAGTCCAGGTCTTCCGCACAGAAGGTGAATGAATGTTCGATGTCGGTTCCTAGGAAAAACAACAACAACAAACCAAAAAAATAGGAAATAAAAATAAGTTCATAACACTCCTGAATGAGAAAATGCTCACTCGAATTTTGCTGCCATATTTTGTTAATATTTTTTGCATCTCGTATTTTTGTCACATATGCTGGCAAGTTTTATATTTTTATTTTCCGAAAAAGACAAAAAAAAATACAACGTTGCCGTTTGTCTATCTGTGTATTTTAAGTACATTTACGTGTGTTAAGCAAGAGGACGAGTGAGTGTGGCTGTGCCAGATGATATGAAGGAATATGAATGGCTGGTTGTACGACTATGAATATGCCCAAAAGTTGTGTTTTATATGTGAAGTATATTTTGACAGTAATGGACTTTTAATGTTTATATATTTCTATGATTTGAATAATAAAATAAAAATAATTTTGTTGCCGGTAAGCAAAAAAAAAATTGAATACTACAATAAGTTATGTAAGTAACTTAAATGGAATTTGGTTGCCAGCATTTAATTGCTAATGTTTTGAATATAAAATAAAGCTTTAAATGTTTAATTTTCCATGATTTCTGTAGCATAAAAATATAATTAACAGAATAAGAAATTGCTGAATAAGTGGTAAACACGGACAGGCTGCTCTTAATTTGGAAATTGAGTACCTGCAGCGTTACTGTTCAAATGTTTATGTAATTTTAAAAATTAATCAAGTTTTTGCCGTCGTAATCAGTTTCTGCAATCGTCGAAGTTTCTATAAATAAGTTTTATTCAAATTAGTTGGCATTAATAAAGTTCTGTAAAAATTATGTGCCAATAATAAAATCGTACCATCGATAAATATTCTATTGCAAACTTTTGCCGCTGATAAATTTTCTGTAGGAAATCTTTCATATCGATATATTTTCTTTGGAAAATCTTTGATATCGATATATTTTCTTTAATAGTTTTTTGATATCTATAAATTTATTATAGAAAATATTTTACATCAATAAGTTGCCTATGAACATTTTTTAACATTTTTTACCATCAATCAATTTTATATTAAAAACTTCTTGATATCGATAAAAAAAAATGATAGATTTTTTTTGGTATCAACAAATTTTATATAGAATTTTTGTTATCGATCACAAAATGTTTGCAATCAAATTTCGCTACAGATACATTTTCTGCCTCATGCTGGAACAGTCGATGAAATTGCTGCAGTAGATTTTTACTGGCGCTTTAATTCCACTTGTCGATTAATTTTCTACTCTAAAATTTTTCCAGTTAATTGTTTTTCTTGTCGCCAATTAAAAGCTAATTTTGAAAATAAATACTTCTTTAAATATGCCGAATCGGAGACAAGCAAAACACAAGATCACCTTAATTTCACCCCAGAATATATAATTTTTTTGTTTTTTTTTTTTTTGTTTTAGCAAACTTTAACTTCTCTCCCCTTTATGTACCTTTTTGTGATCAAAGCGTAGATGCGAGCAATTTGTTTGTGTTCTTATAAATATTTAAAATTTTAATTCCATTAAATTTAATTCTATTAACTTTGAGTTAAGGATTTTATATGCAAATGTTTATTTAATATTGTTTTTCTTTAGCTGTAATAAACTCCTGATTAAGATAATTTAACTATAAATATTTTATTTCGCTCAACTCTTGATTAACACCTCAGCACAACGAAATGAAGAGGGTTCACTGCAAAGAATAAAACTTTCCGGCTACAAAATGTGTAAAACTTGAACACGGATTCCCATCAAATATTTAAGCATAAATTTGAAAATGAGGAGTTGTATTCTACGGATTTCAACATGTTGCAACTATTTTGCCAAAATTAAGACAGAAGATGAAACAAAGTAGGTTATTCTTGTTGCTCCCTGTGTGATGCGAAGTATCATATAATTTTTAAGGTGTTAATAAAGAAATTAAATTATTAAAAAAAATTTATTTATATAGTCAGCTGATATGACCTCTTGAAGTTGTTCTCTCATATAATAAATATTAGATATTTTATGTGTGAGAACAGAAAGTAGGAAACTGCAATGCAAGTTCCACAATTTCTACTGCCGTTGACTTCAAGTTCCTACAACGAAACAAAATAAATTGCTGTGTATCAACAGGCGCAACTCGTAACTGCCAATAAAACTAAATGACCATAGATCTGTCTATGCTAATAACGTTACCGAATTCAACATATTATGGGTACTTATATCTGAAGGCAATTATGTTATAAAACGGAAAATAATTTTGTTTTTAAATACTTAATGTAATTCTGTTATATTTGTCTTCAGTCTGCAACAATTTGTAGTCTATAGATTAAAATAAATGAGTGAAATGAGAAAATTAAAATGTGTGTCAAATAATAGGTCACCCATAACAAACTTTCGTCACATTATTTTTGTATACGCCCCTACTATAAGTATCAACTCGAATATTTTCCCAAGGAAAACGCTAAAAATACGAGTTAATCATTTTGAGTTCGCAGCGGCGTGCTCTACTTTGCCTTCAATCTATTATATCGAACTGCCCTCCTATTTCTATAACCCTAAAAGAAAGAATTAATGGAAATTCATTAATTCTGTTCCATGTACTCGTACTTGTGAAATAATTGATGTCTTATTAAAACGCCAGGCTGTCTGCCCGGCCAGGTTTTTTTTTATCGATTACTATAAATACATTAGGGGCATTCATTTAAGCTGGCTCTTATACTTCCTTAAGCCTTACATATTTAAGAACTCTCAAAAGATGACAAAATTGGTATTAAAAAAAAGTTAAACAATAATTTAGGCTTTTAAATTTAAAATCGTTCCGAGCAGCTTTCCCGTTCACTCCTCATACAAGCAAAATATACAAAAAGTTTCGCTTTTGTTGGTCATAGACGTATGGGCCTATAAATTTGGCATATGAAAAACAGAAAATTCTATTTTTGTACGTCTAAGAAATAAATCGCAGCAAAAAGTTAAAAGCTGGGTCTCTGTATGTCATCGGTAAGGAAAACAACATGTACATACATATATGTGCCCTTTAGCCAGTAAATCTCTCACAGTATAATATCATAGGACTTTAAGTAGAAATCAAAAAATGTTAATGTTGGGTTAAATATTGCAACAGGATATTATTATGATTACACCGCCCATATGACAAGGATTAAAATACTTGCGTCACTGTCCGCAAACTCGCAAAAGAAATGTGCCTTCGCCTTTCCACCCTTTCCGTTTCACAAGAATCGTATCCCATCGTTTTTTTTTACATATGAATGTACTTACATACTGATATACAAACATACACACGTACATACATGTGTACATAAACGGATATTTTTTAATTTATTCAACATTGTTGTAAAAATGTCATTTTTAATTAAATTTCCATGGCATCCATGTCCTCAGTTGCGGAAATGTTGAAATATTCATTGATGTACTCGTATTTTAACATCGTTCTGAATAGTTTCATACATAAATGATTAAATATGAAACACACAAGCATCTCTACGTATGAATATGTATGTATGTATGTGTGTATGTATGTATGTATATGAATGCATGTACGGATATATTTTGTACTGCGGGCAAGTGGGTGTGTGTGAAAGCCTGGGTTTTACAACAGATTTTGAAATATCAAAATATGTTTGGAGTTTGTTTATATGTGTGGATGTGTGTATGTTTATACGTGTGTGTGTGCGTGCATTTCTTCACTTTCTCAGACCCTGAACTTGATTGGGTTTCTGGCTGTGTCAATGTTTTTTTTAACAGCAGCAGCAGGTTACTTTGAATGCCTTATATGTATGAATGTATGTATGTATGTGTGTTCGGATGCATTTATGAATGTATGTATGTATGAAAACTTAATATGTATAAATGTATACATACATATGTACGCATATTTTAATTATTTATTAATAAAACAATAATCCAGTTAAAAATAAAAAAGTATTTTATTAATTTTTAATGTCACTTTTTTAAAGAAAATTTAATTATGTAGAAATGAGTAGTTTTATGAGTGCTGAGCGCTTCTGAAATGAACTTCTCATTTGTGGTGATTATTATTGGGCTGAGACCAAAAAAAGGAAAGGCACTTCGCAGGCTGACTGAGAGGTAGGAAAAGTAAAATTTTCGTTCATGTGTTCAATGTCTTAAAATCTATTCATTTTATTTCTTATATTTTCTTGCCTAAAGAACCATCCATTACCGCGCCTGCAGATGTGAATAATGACTTTGGAAAAATGGATGTATTGGGAAAGTTTCCAGTCAATTGAAATCGTACTTTGCAGTCTTTAAAGTATCTTTATAATCTAGACATACTCAAATAGCTTTCGGGGCTTTTTTTCTAACACTAGAAACACTTTTTACAACTTTTTTATCAATGGACCTAAAAGAAAAAAAATAAATGACAGTGATATTCACAGCAACGGAGAGTCGTTGCCTCAGTTCTAGATTTTCTAGTGCATTGTGACAGGAAGTTAAATGTCAACACACATCGAATTTGAAAATAAACAATATGAAATATTTCATACCAATTTTTCTTCTCGCTTTGCCCGTAAAGAAATAAAACAAACAATGACAGCGATTGGGTCCTTTTAATTTGTAGAACTTGTTCGAACTAAAATTTTATCAGATCACTTTGGTCATGACCTTTACAGTTGTACCATTTTTGAACCACTAGGGAACTACTACGTAGATGATTGGCAGTCACGGCTAATTTTAAAATTTTACTTCCAGTTAGAAGGTCGTGGTATAATAACAAGATAAGGACTGCCTCGATAGATGAGTTGGTACAGAATTCGACCAACAGTCCAGAGGTCGTAGGCTCGATACCTCTCAAAGACTCTTGTGAAAAAACAATGGCCAACATTTTTTCAAATAAAAACAATAACAAACAACACGCAAACTGATGTTTGATTGTGGATGTGCACTGGCCACTGAACAGTCAAAACAGCTCCAGTTAACTTCTGACATACTCATCCCTGCAACAAAGAATAAAAACAAACAAATAGCAAAACACTACTACTTCTTTCCTCCTCCCCAACCAACCCAGTTCTGGTACAATGCTCTGCATATGGAGGGGACCGACCCTGGAGTACTGATCCCAAAACTAAGAAGGAATGGCAGGGATATATTGGGTTGCAAAATAAACGCAGGAGTGGAAGGGTTAGTTGCAAGAAGGTTGTCGGGGAAAAATGGAGAAACCAAAATGCCTTGTAGATTTTTTTCAGAGAAATATATTTTTAAGTCGGTCTAACTAGAGAAAGTGTGCGGAGCCACTGAGTGGTGTAGTGCCCGATAAAAAATTGTCTGAAAATGTTTACAAGTTGCGGGGTAAACGGCAATACATACACATGAACACAAAATAAGAGTAAGTGTGGAGGCCGGTCTAGTTTTTTAATTAAGTGCACTAATTTTTTGTACTCCTTTGATATAATATAAATAATATATACGTACATACATGTTCATCCGTGCACTCGTTTCGTATATTTATATAAGTAGATCTAATATTAAATAGTAAAAGCACTACCAATTGTTTCAATTCAAATTAAACGAAGTCCTGTCTGACTCTACACATTTTTTCTTCGTTCATTGTTAAACTGTTTAGGGATATATTTCTATTGTTAATACAAATTATTTAATTATGAAATATTTTATGATTTATTTAGTGTTCATTTGTGTTTTCGATACACATAAAACCTTTTTTCCATGTCCATTTTATTTATAATAGTTAGCAAATTAATTAAACATCACTCATACGCCATATGTTTGTTTATTTCAATAAATTTATATTAATATTTAGCAGCAATGAATGCTTTTCTGGGCTGCATTGTTAATTAATCATACCTTTTGTAACACAGCGTTGCAGATGTCATTTTTTACTAATTTTTTAAATATATTCAAAAATAAATGCTTTTAATAGAACATGAAAATGTGTTTCAAACTGAACAGATTTTCGGGGTCTTAATTTGGGCATTTGTACAAGCAACATCGCTACTCTTAATGGGCAACCATGTTGCCTGTCATGACTGAAGTTTGTCTAAATGCACGAACCATAATGGAATTTTAATTTCACAATAAATAAAAGAAGAACAGTTTCTATATCCGGTTTAAATCTTTTACCTGTTTTGAAATATTTTCAGGCATTCGACGATCTCTCTTTTTTTAATTTTACATTTTATCTGTTTCTGCTGAATTTATTGTTTTGTTCGTTTCAAACAAGTTAATAAATTTTATATATTTTTTATGTTGCATTTTTAGGCTCTTTGGGATAATAAATGATGGGTGTCATATTTAATATTTGTACATGTAGAAAAAAAGTAATAAGAGATAATGACACATGGCAACAAACAAACATAGAAGAAAAAAGATAAGCATGAATAAAATATGAATACAATTGGGTAGGAGAATAAGTATTTTATTAATGATTTGAAAACCAAATGCCCGTTTGAATGAGGAAGTATTCGTAGCACAAGTCACACTTTTGCATAAAAACCAAGTATTCTTCTACTGGTACAAGGAATTCCTTAAAGCATTGCAAAAAATTATGGAAAGAAAGCGATTCACTGGCACCACTGTATGCCTTATCAGCAAGTAGCAGCAAACAATTTGCTGTATGTGACAATATTTAATGAAATTAGAAACCCATTACACAAGAGCTCTCATCAAAGCAGTTCTTTAGACGGTTCAGAAAAGCCAGAGCGTATGAACTGGCTAGACGAAAATTGATGAAGGACATCATTCCTCTTCGCCATTCAATAGATCACTCAGGGGCGGCAGCTGGTGCAAAGCAACACAAACTAGAAAATCATTTTGACTTCTGAAATCATGCACTTCTGCATTTACAGTTTCAACTGTTTCTACCAAGTTAAACATCTCAGCCGTAGTCAGTTCGGAATATTTTGTGTACTCCTTCTTGTGCTGACAATTAGTCTTTGTGCAGGAGCTTATCAGCCTTTAAATGGCGACGGTTTAAAAACGGGAACATATTCGCTGCGGTACCATTACACTTCTACATCCCAAAACATCCCAAAGAGAAAAGTATCCTGGCTTGAGAAGCGCAAAAGTATGTATCTCGCAAGATATCCCAGAGCCGTTTTGGAAGTTACTGGACAGGATCCGTCGTGAATGCCTTTTCCAGTATAATAAACTTTTCTGAAAGAGTAATTTAAAAAATACAATGTTCATCAAATATTTGGAAATGACCATCAAACCAAAACCTAATCCATCAATGAATACCCTACGAGCTGTCAGATGCTACGGCTAAAGCTCAACTGAGAACAAAAGCAGGGAGCACCAACAAAAACTAACCCCATACAAATTCTGAAGTGAAAGTACCAAAGAAGTAAAAGCTCTTAAAAATATTCTATTTAACATTTAAAACAGGTTCAGGAACTTCCTGCCGATATATAGTACATGTACAGCGACTTAGATTTTGTTCAGATACTCGTATTGGAAAAAATTATTTTAGTTTAGAAATTTCTATTAATTTATTATTTATTTGTTTATTTTAAATATAAATTAATAAATGAAAGTATTTTAACATGTGAACTGGAGGTGAAATTCAGTTCTAGGGACGGAGCAATAATTTGGCAATATTTTGTAATATTTTGGCGACTTATGAAATAGTTGGTGATTATAAAAATGAGCTTCGCTTGTTTTGTTTTGTCAGTATTAAATGAAACCCAACTGAGACTGAAACGAAGAATCTGTCATTCGAAACCAGTGATCAAAAATTTTTAATCATTAAACTTTATATTCAATTGTCTTTGATAAGAATGAAATAGATGAAACCTTCCAATTTGTTTATATATGAAAATTTATGAGAGCAAAAAGATTAAAGACAGAAAATACTTGTGCCCGTGCCAGCGATTTGAAATACAAATAAATAAACTGAGTTGTAAATATTTTATCCAAAACATGGACAATATGGCGTTTCCATGCTGTTATTACAATTCCCCAACACAAGAATAAATGCCAAAGCACTAAAACTTTAGGGTCCCTCCCCTCACTCGCTGGCACACACACAAACACACATGCACACATGTGCCAACAAACATCAATCAATAAAATTTATAATGATGATAATATTGTTGTTTTACAATTTAGCCAACCATTGTTGACCATAACTCTGAATATAAATATGAAAACCGACCAGCAACAGCACGAGTCATAAATTGTCGCCAGCAAAAAAGGGTTTAGAAATTAAGTATTCCGGAGAGTAATAAGTAGTCATTTGGCCGTGTGTTTGTCCTGACGCCCTTCTGTTCGTGATTGTGTAAATGTTGAAGGCAAAAGAGAAAAAAAATTCAATTAATTTTCAATCCTAAAATATTTAAATCTTTTGTTTCATAAACAAATAAATAGTTGTTTTTTTAATGGCATTAAGGGGAAAAAACGCTTTTTTCTACGTATATGAATCGTGTGAAGGATATTAGAAATATTTCACGACTAAAACGCATATTTATAATTTAATTGATTTGTTAAGCAACCGTTCAAACTTGCAGATGATAATTAATATTCATTTTGGCCTGCAACTGTGAAATCCGATAATTGAAGTAAATTAATTTGATTTTATTTTCTAACGCAATAAAGAAATAGTTCTTCTATTCATATTGCATTTGAATAAAGTTAAATTTTCTGAATAATGAATGTTTTTTTTTTAGTTTTTTCTACTAAACATATAACAAATCTTTATTTTAATTTAGAAAAGGCGTAACTAGACATTTTTGTTCTTTTTTTTAAATTGTGTTTCAGCTTCAGCAACGAAATACATATAAAAAGGATTTTAAAAAGTCTTCGTTTTTCATGAAATTTTGTTTTATCGTTGGATTTTATTAAGTTTTCTTCACTACCTTGAACACCATCTAAAATATTAGATATATATTTTGTAAATTAAAATGGCATAAGCCAAGTTTACCATTAAAGCAGTATTAACAAAATAAGTTTACCATTGTAGGGTTAACAAATATTGCCCTAAACTAAAAAGAAAAAAACAATTCATAGTTTTTTTTTCGACTTTTTTTTTTTGTTTTTTTGCTGCTTTTTAATGCACATTCCAATTAATTAGTTTACTTGTGTACTGCAACGCGTATTACTAATTAATTTTTGAGGTTTTGTTTGTTTTTATATTCACCAAAAATGTTCCAGCTCAAAACGTTTCCAGCCTTTTCCGCTGCGCTTTTGAACACGAGTATTTCCTTTTGTGGTTGTTGCTCGTCCATTGTGTTTATTGGTTGGCTTTTATTGATTGAAATAAATTACGAACAGGTTGTGTTTTTTTTTTGATAACTTTTATTTAGTATTTTTTTAAATCTTAATTTCAATAAATTTTAATATTACACAGCAGTTTTATTTCTGAAAAAAAAACTACTTACAAGCAAAAGTTAATAAGTTATTTTGCACTTGTTAATGCAATTATCATTATAAATTTTTTTTAATTAACTTTTTATAACAAATTTTTATAATGTTTTTGGAAACTCTGTTTTATATGAGGAAACGGTTCCCGAAAGTATTATATATGGTGCTAAAACATCTTAAACCAGAGCTGGAAAAGCATGACTTAGTAACAAAACAGTCAGTAAATTCTTCAGGCAAGTACATATATATATAGTGCAATCATTTGGCACTCTAAGCGCTTTGCGCTTTTCACTAGATAATAATTTGTTTAAAACAAAACTTATAACATCATTTATTTCATGCGATTTTGCAGACTTTTAGGTACTTCAGACACTTCTACAAACTAGAAGGTTTTGCTTAGATTTGGCGTCGTTTAATTTTTACGAAATAGTTCCGATAATATAGTCAAGTTGAGGAAGATTACATTCGACGTCGTCAGTATTTCTTGCGTGTGAAGAAGCTAAACGAGTTCAAAGGTTAATATATTCCAAACGATGTAGTTTCTGTTACAATACCGCTATTTGAAATACTAAAATCAGTATTTTTATTATAACTTTAAGTACTTTTTACTTTAAACAACAGAAAACCGCTGAACACGCAAAACACTTACAGCATTTATGACTCTCGCGCTGAAAATATGAAACTGTGAAGATGTATTAGATATCGGCCAGCTATCCAAAATAAAATATCTTACTGATATAAAACTCGACAAAACTTTTAAAACATGAAAGTGCAAACTGAACAGGCTTCGTGTTGAGGCGCCCTACAAGAATTCATTCCTTGTTGCGTTTTTCATCAAATTTTTTTGTCTGCACTTCCTTGCAGCTGCCTTCTTCAAAACGCTTTTCTGACACAAACATATATTTTAACAAAATCAGTTTATATTAATACACTTTTGTTTTGTGAGAGCCATGGGCTAAATGAAAATTACACATTGCGGGCGATAAAAGACAATAGAAAAAAATAAAAATAAAAAGAACCAAAAAAGAAAAATCATTGAACTAAAAGTATGAAATTCGCTACGAATTGTTACTGATTTGCGGAAATTACTGTTTCGGATTTAGTGAAAAGTTGTACGCATATTTTACAAACAGTTCCATTTCATTGCAGAACAAAAAGCTCTTGAGAAACTTATTTTGTTCAGTGCACATAAACAAATAGTAAAATAGCCAAAAACTTGAAATTAAAAAAACAATTACTTTCGAGTCCTTTGTTTTGAAAAAGTTTCCTTAAGAAAGGATTACTGCATACTGGTATCTCCACTCCCTAAAACATAATGCTTTCTCTGTGTCCTGATTAAAGTATGAGTAGCTGCTGCACTGAAGTGCTGACTAACTTGCCGCTTTAACAGCAGCCTCTTTAGAAATACTTTCCACAGCGCAATTATTGTACACAAGTGGCAGTTCTAAGTGAAGCTTTTGTTTTTTCTTTTTTTCCAAGTCTTAGAATTTGTGCTACAAGTACATTTTAGCGGTCGTTATTGGGATTCTTGATTTATTTCTTAAAAAAAAACTCTCGTTGAAAGTAATTCATCTTTTGTTTATGCGAAACTACAAAGAGCTTTTGTGTGAGTTTATTCCAATTTTAAGTTTAAAGTGGTGAATTCTTACAAATTGTGCTCAAATTTAAAGACTGCACATTATAACAGAAAACATTAATTGCCCAGGGTTCAGTTCAAGCGATTAAGTGGGCGCTCGCCATTACAAAGCCTAGGAGGTGAACAAGAAGCGTAACAAGCTTTGCAGCATTCCAAAACGAAATACAAATCCGTTATGCATATGAATGTATTTACTCATACACAAAACAAAGCTTTGTAATATGTGACCCTGCTTAATAAAACCCACCCAGTGTGTCAAATTTCATGAATTCACATTGTTTGCATTTGTATGTGAAAATTCTTCAATTTTCATATGAAGTCTCAGAAACATCGAAAAGTAGTGTAGAAATGCAATAATATTGTATAAAACAGTACAAACCCACTTAGTGCGCTTCAACGATGGAATGAGAAAGAGCTCAGGATGAAAATGCAACACAGGGGGGGGAAACTTAAATTGCATATTACTCAAAAACTTGTTTTTGACACACTCGGTGGGGTTTCTTTTGCAGGCAAGTATTTAAAATTTAGAAACAAAATTTAAACTTTAACAAAACAACACAATTTTCGAGCTATTTCACCATCAATGTTCTTGTGTAGGATCTGTTTTCCGTACTGAAAGGTAGTACATCTGCTTTCATATCATCATCAGCACAGCGGCAAAATAAGTTTCCTTTTACACGTGCCCAATACCTGAAAGCCTTTTCCCTGCAATAACTTAATATCATTAATAGGATCCCGTTTTCTCTAAAAAAAAAAAACTGTTTTTTCTAACCTTGAAAGATTTAAATTGAATTGAGACGGAAAAGACGTTTTTGTGCACCTAAAAATGCATAAAACATATATTTTTAATAACTAAAAACCAAATAGTTTTAGTTAAATTTGGAATGTGAATTGATTTTGATTTAACAGGCGGCGAAATAAAAAGTTAACATAAAATCAGTTTATTTTAGTTACATGATCAAACAGAATATTTTCCGTACAAGTTGACACACAAGTTTGCCGTACAATGGATCTATTTGATTTTGACCGCATTTTCAACTTCGCTGCCCCGAAAAAGAAACTGATTTTCTCAAAAAATGTTTAAACTTTCTGCAAACAAAACGCCAAGAAAAGTAGGAACAGCTACTGTCCATTTGATGCGTTTCGCACCATTTTCGGTTTTATATAATCGGAAAGTGCTCTCGCCAGTCACGAAGCCCGGTGCGGTCCTCTACAGCTCTTACTTCTACACGAACTCTTTATTGTAAAATGGTCACATGGCAATTTGCAAGTTTTTGTAACTGAGTAATTCATTTAGTTGAACCATATTTCTCGCCGCAATAGTAAAAGAGACGGAGGATCTCAAAATATGCACCTACAAAATTTGATCGTGATTAAATTGTATTTTCATAATTGGTAGACCATTTGGGCAACGCGCATTTTACGCATCTCATAACAGTCGTACCGATTGAACGAACCACACTATGATTGACAACATTTAATCCACTGTTTAGGTAACATGGAACGACGAAGAGCTAAATGTGTTCGGTTAAGGGCCGAAGATCCCAACACTATAATGGTCATCGCTACACCGATAACATATACAAATTGCGTCATCACCCAAACAAATTCATTCGGTCCGATGTATGACGGCAGAGGAATTCGTTGCAGAAGAAAAACAACACATCTGCAGCTTAATAAGTGACTGGGCATCTCACTTAAAGTACAACTTCACTCTATTTTAGTACAAATCTGCTAAAAACAAAATCCATTTTGTTCGCATTCGGTTGAATGCAAATTAAAGTCTCCATAAAACAATATTTTGCTGATAAAACACCGTCTCTTAAAAGTTGTAAAATAATAAATGACATACATTTGAGAACAGCTGTTACGAAACAACTAAAAACTCAAAAGGTTGAGCTCAAAATATATTCAAGTGATTTTTCCTGTGACCAAATAAAGTTTTGCGAAAAAATCCAAAGTTGTTCTTTCCCGCAGTAAATTGTAGTATTTTTGTTCGTTTCCTTAACGCACAAACACGCTTTTAATCTTTCAGTTTTATGTGTTACTTTCTCATCGAAGAGATCCATCCCTAAATAGAAATATAGAGATTATTAACGTGCGACATCGTAGGGCAGTCTATCGTCTCGTCTCCAAATCGGAGTCCGAGGTCCCAGAAGGTTTAAATCAAATTTTAAATTTTGTTATACTTTTATGATCTCATTTATATTTTGCTTAATCAATTATAACTCGTATAAAAATGTTAAATTAATTCAATATTTGTTAACTTTTAACAAGCCTTTGTTTAACACATATTTTCCATTTCGCTTGCCGGACACACCATTTATGTATGTAAATTGCTACAATTTTCCATAATTTTGGTTTGGTAACGAAATTATGATCCTTTTACTCGCAGTTCTCAATACTACAACTCTTTGGTATACCTGTCGCTGTTTTAATTACAACATATATTGTAGTTTTTTTCTTCTTTTGTAAAAATATAATTCATGTTGATATAAAAAATGACACAACGCTTCTGCAGTATCGGCGATGATAATGCGTTTAATGCTTGTTACTGAAAGTAGTCAGTACTTGTGTACTCGTTTGGCTGGTTTGTATGTGGCGTGTAGTGCAACACATCCCAACAAACCAAACGTCAAACGTTGTAAAACCAGTTACTTTACCTGGACAAGATTTAATATTTACTGAATTGTAAATATTGTAAATTTTTATTGTGTAAAGCTTCGACCAGAAGTTCCCTACAAAAACACTTTTAGTCCTTGATTTCCAATAAGTTTGGTCGAAAAAGCTCAACTGGCAGATAGGTTCGACAACAAGTAGTTGCAGAAACAATCGCTTGTGACACACAATTTTTTTCAATTCAAATCGGGTTTGTTGTCTTGTCAGTCTTGTTTCATGTAAAAATTATTTCAGTGCGAGAAATACAGAATCGAGGAACGGTTTACAAAACCTTCCTTTAAGCATTGACAGGACAACGTGCTGGTACTCATGTACGTCCACAGCAGTTTTCTGATTTTGTGAGTAATCTGTTCCCGAAGTAAAACTCTTGGAAATAAACAAAAGCCTATGAAATTTGGCCGCTATGAAGATATAAAATATTGTCACAATGTGCGACGGTCCAAATACATACTTACATATATACTGTTTAATATTTCAAACATGTGCCGATACAGTGCGACAAATGACGGCTCAGATAGTGCGCCGTCAGTGGGTTTTTGACTTTGCGACTACGCGTGCATTGAAGTGCGTTCAGAAATTAATTTTTACCCCACAAATCGTGTACATTCGCGCTTGCACCAGACGCACGATTCGAGTCCAATTTGTAAGTTTGCTGGGTGCTGCCGTGTCAGCATTAACGTATATGTTTTTGTGTTTGTTTGATATTATAGATATACATTTTTTTTGTACCAGACTTTGCTTGTATTAAGTTTATTATAATTTCAGAGCAATTAATTAACGTGTTGGCATGTTTAATATTGTTTGAGTGAATGATTTTATTTGGCTGATATCAGGTTGCCAGTGAAGCATTCAAATTATTATTTTTTTTTCTTTTCCGCTCGGTTTTGTTGCTGTTCTACCTCAGAAATTGTACTCGTAGTTGTTATAGTATTTTTAATAATGAAAATTACCACTTTTCATAAAAGTTGGCAGGTTCAAATTAAAAATACATTAAGGATCTTATTTTTCCCTCTGTTTTTGGCCATAATTGTTGACAAAATGTTTAAAAGTGAGTAAATTAAGTACGATTTTTAATGTTTAATACAAGAAAAATGTTTTTTAAACTAAAAAGCACATGAGATAAATTGTTTATTTTTTTCAGAATTAAGAGTGATGAGACGTTATGAGTGACAGACATGTGACAAAGTTTTAATTTAGAAGAAGATTAAAAGCTTTTAAAAGCCAACTATGTATTAGCCTTAATGTATGTATATGAGTTTTTGAATAAAAAGAAGAAGACGATTTATTACAGGGTAAGCGTTTTAACTGCTGGCATTAGTCTACGCGTCAGTAGGGCGGCACCTACATATAGACACCTAGAAGACACACATAAACGATGTTTTTGAAATGTACTTTTTCTTTTTAAAAAACGGAACAAGATGGCAGTATTTTTTCCATCAGTACTTAAAAAATTTAAATGTTTTCTTCAAGCCGGGCACTCTTTCTGGCTTGGATGAGTTGGTAGAGTGTTCCGATGCAGGTGCAAGGCTCGATTGCTACCAAAGACTCTTCTGATAAAATAGCCAAACTCTTTACCTCGAACTAAACAATAGCATTAAAAAAACTGATTTGAATGAATTTGCATAAAAATGCATTTTCTTAAAAGAAACTGTTAAAAAAGTACTTTTTTACAATATTCTTATTCAAAAAAAATACTGACATGTGAAACTCTTTTTTTTTTTGGTTGTATGGCGTCTGACGTTGTGAAAAATATACGCGTTCAACTTAAAAAATTTAATCTTCGGAAAGAAGTCTTATGCCATTAAACTTGGATATCGATCGTGGCATTAAAAAGCTGTGGCAATTTAATTACAAAAACTCGCGTTACAGTGTGAATTATGTTTCCGATAACTTATCACTCACTTTTAGGTTAAAGGAAAGTTGCACATTTAAAACATTTGTTTTTACAAATAATCTTCCACTTGGACAAGACTCAAGTCAATACCGACTCCATTTTTAACGCACTACGTTTTAACTTACATATATTTACCAGTTGATTAAAATACAGTGGGGCCTCGATTATCAGTGTTTAGATTACCCTGCAATGTTAATGAGCTGGAAAGGAATTACTTTTTTTTACATTTACATAATTTTTTTCCTTTTTTTATCTTAATAATAATCTTGAGCCTTAAGAAGTTAAAATGAATAAAGAATACACAAAACCATATATCGTTATATAAAAGTTTTATGGCTCACGAATTCTTCGTTATAGTTGTATGAAAAACTTTGCAATAAAGGCATTTTTTCGTTTTCACAAAGTTCGTTATATCGAGGTTTCACTGTGCTAATGATTTATACGTCTATCAAAATAATACCGTTATCTGACTCCAAATTGTCGTAAAGACCTTTGAAGGTGTACAGAAAAATCCATCCATGCATTTGCTTGGAAAGTGCCTACAAATGTTTTCCTTAAATTTGTTAATTTTTCGTTTAATCGCGTAATTTTCTCACTTAAGAAATATTACAACATTTTTGTGCCAGATTCTGTTATTCTTTTTATTTAGGGCTCTTGGTGTTTTATTGGATTTTTGTTTAATTTTTTGTTTTTTTTTTTTGTTTGCTTTATGGTTTGCTGCAATTTTTTCACCAGTTTTATTTTGTAAACACTTTTGCTGCTTTAAGGAGGTTTTCTTATTTCATTGGCCAACCTTTGCGCTTGTTTGCTGAAGACCTCTTCTTCTGTTTGGCTGTGCGGTTTTAATGGTTTTTTGGCAAATTTATTTTTTTTTAACTCCACATTTCAAGCTCCGTTTTTCCCCTGTTTACAGTTCTTTGCGTTTTAGTTTTTATTTTTTGTTTTGTACCGGCGTGCATTTATTTATTCAGTTTTTGGTCTTAAAAAGAAAGTGGTTTTCTTCATGAGTTATTAGCTACTAGACTTTTGTAGGGCACCAATGTTCTTTCAGGTAGAAAATTGAACAAAATTACTTTTTAACGGATATTTTTTGTTGTTTGTGTTGAAAGCAATTTAAAAAAAATGTACATTTTATAAGGGGAACTTAATTTATGTCGATTGTTAAATATTTGATGGAATTTAAAAGAAATTCAAGATTCTGTTCTAGCAGATAAAAAGCACTGTTTTGGTCCTAAAAATGAAAACAAGTCTAACGTGTTTTAACTCCGACGTTTCCTTTAACTTTGCCACTTTCAGCAAAACTAGTTGCCCCTGCATTTGATGTTCAACGATAATTGAAGTGGCATTTTAAAGGCAATTAATACTGTAATTGATATGCGGTTAAATTGCAAATTAAAATTGACAATGATTCCTCTAACATGTGGTTATTTAAATATTAATCATGTAAAATGGCCAACTGCACTTACGCGTTTGTAATACCAATAGCTTTTCGTTTATCTTTTCTATTCAATACTGATTGACTTGGCAAAAAATAAATATGTGTTAACAAATGAGCAAAACTTTTAAATAGTTCCAAGTATCATACATATAGTGTCTAAAGCGACAGCTTCTTTAGAATCGTTTCTGGAATGGAAGTTTAGAACACTGATTCACTGATTCGAATTCGATATGATGAAATGCCACCAGCAAATAAACTAAAATATAAGTTATTTCTTGCTTTAAGGTTCCAGGCTATACTTTATAATTCTATGACGAGTTTATTAGGTTTTTATATATAAAAATATTACAAAAAATTAACATTTTTACTTCTGTGCGTTTGTAGCGAATAGACTCAAACACGTTTTTAGTGATTTCAAAGATTATTTCGTTATTATATTGTTACCTTATTGCTAAGAAACACAGGCTGTATTTTTTATAAAAACAAATTATCGATCTCTAGTAAAACTTTAATATTTTTACCCAAGATATGAAGGAAATTAGGCATAAAATGGCTTCCCTCACATGCGCTGCGGAAACAGTTGACGACAGAATAAAATAATATTTTACAATATTAAAGAACTTTCACATATAGACCGGTTGTGAAACAAACAACTTTTCTAGCTGAATGACGACGGCGCGAAAAACAAGCCTCTGACTCTAAAGATAGGGCTATCTACTACCTTTTCCCGTAATTCTCTACACAATAAAAGGAAAAAGAAACACCTGTGCTGGTAGCCTAAAATCCACAAAGAACATCAGGCCTTTAAAATTTGTTTAACTGAAATATTTTCTATGAAAAAACCTTTTAATTTTTTTGTGTATTATTTTTTTCCAATCCATCTTTTATTTTGACATTTAGAGTTACACATATAAAAAAGTGTTTAAATACAGAAATATCCCAGATTTAACAACAATTTTAAAAGCAAAAATTTTCTAAGATATATTTAAAATTGTTTTTTTAATAAATTTTTTAACAGCGCAATTTTTTATATTACAAATTTTCAGTCCATCCACCGAGTCACAAGTTTAAGTAGAAGACATCGCAACACAAGTTTCGGATCCTCCAACTGAGCCAAATTAGTTTTAATGTGCATCTCTTGGTAGATTGAAGTACCATTAAAAAAACATGAACAAGTTGAAACACTTCCAATCAGTATTAAATTGCTTGGCTGAAACTGGCTTTAACCACATTCGTGTGTGTGAATGCTTTCGTTGTATAAAATTAACTCAAACACATGAAATTTATGCCAAAACTAATATTTTAAAAATCTATTGTTGGAGTGCATCAAATAGTCTTATATATTTTTCTTACGAGGTATTTTTTAGGTTAATATCGTAGCGCAAGTTTTTATAAACAGCAGCCCCCTTAAGCAACACAGAACTTCAACAATAGCATCCGCAGAGCTACAAAAGCACTGAAAAGTGTGAACATACATTGGAAGCAAGAACCTACAAGCACAAAATAAAAGTAAAGGAAGGACTTGAGGCTAAAGTGCGATAAAGTAAAATTGAATCGAAGTGATCGAACGAAATATTAACGTGCCACTACTGCTGTTGCAAACAAAAGAAAACTGCCACCATTACACCAACAAAACAATGGGTTTTCCAATAGGGGCGGGTAGATGTTGAAATGCTCAAAAATAGAAAAATTCTTTTCTTATTTGAAGGACCCATGGATGTCTCTATGTGTGAAGTAAAACCGGGTTGAAGTGTCCTAGGCGGTTTGGGAAGGAGGCACGGATCACATTAATCCAATAACTCTGTCGCACAGATCCAGTGGACTTTAGTTATTATTTTGCCAATAAGAGGTGGTACTGCGACTTCAGGAAACTGCGCAACAAAAGTTTGGTGGTGTGAAATCTCACGAACTTAGTGACGCATTTAGGTCAGCTCTGCGAGAGATAAATATACCCTCAATTGCAGAATGCGCATCGTGGCGTCCATTATGTGGAATCAGTTGCAAACCGTTCAATGTCGGCCAAACGAAGTCTCTTGTGGTCATTCTGTAACGCTGACTTTCGCCTCGGGGAGCGGGTTAAGCATCGGGTGTAGGTCATAGGTTGAGGTGCCTACCTTGGCTGAAACATTATAGCTGTGCCTTAAACCTAAAATCTTAGGCAGACGTTATGGTAGATAATGGGCTGGGAAAACACTTTAGTGATTCCAATGTCCTCTGATCTTTGTAAGGAACTATATGGTGGACGAGTTGGCTAAGATCTGACGCTCCTTGAGGACTCCTTAGTCTTTGTCTAAATACCTAAAACTAGGGAATTAATTGCAGAAGGGATTAGATAGCCGGAGGTCCGGCGCAATGTGATTGTGTTGTGTGCCACGCCCATATAACGCGACAAGTGGTCACCTATGTGTGTCAGCCACATGGGACGGTGGAGGCCTACTGTTCAAGTGGACCAAGAGTTGATCCACAGTTGAATGAGGCTACAAAGGCGGGTGCTGTAGCGCACGGTAATGGCCTCACCAAAGTCGTGCTTCGCAAAGTTCGCATCTAATAGGAACGGTTTGGGTATAATTTGTCATCTGGCGAGTCTCGTATAAGTTGGCATCGTTCATACACCCAAAAAGGCACCCGGTTGTCACAGATGATTTTTCTGCCATTCCGAAGCCCTGTCAGTTTTACCATTCGGACTTGCTGCTCCATCGGCTGCCCTGTCTTAATGCTTTAGCATCAGTAACGGAATGGCAAACAATAGGCCGCCAACACCGTCTATCCGCACCGATTCAAGCACCCTTTACATTTCATGCTCAACAAAAATTGTTTGTGCGTTCTCGTGGGTGTTTGCCGGAATGTGTTAGTACTTTATCAATATATAAAGAGACATTTTATTATGAATAAAAAGACAACACTTTGGCAAAAGTTTATAAAGGCAATAATGCATAACAAATTTTTATTTAGCATATGAACAGTGGAGGGCAAAAGTAAAGCTGGGAAAGAAAAGGAAACGAGAAGTAATTTTCGTTTGAAACAGTTACATATTTAACTCAAATACTGATGTACAGTTTTCTTGAGTCAAAGAGAACAACGTCTGCGAAAATGTTCACATTTTATAGGCGCCACTGTTTTAACAAGCAGGTTGCAAATAAATAACCACAGTGTACAACGACGATAATGTTGATGAAAGTATTTTTCTCTTTTTGTATTTATTTTGTTTGTATTTTATAAAATTCATATTGTTAAACATTTTGAGTTGAGTTATTGAAAGTCTGTTAAGAAAGCTTTTTATCATAACAATAGCGTGTCATAAAAGCAAGAACTTCAAGTATATTAGACATGTCAATATCTGAAGAGGAGAGAAGAAGAACAGAAATTGCCTTGATAAAACGTCTGAATTGTTAATATTTTCCCATTGTCCTGTGATTAAGCACCCTGCACGTCATAAAAGTCTTAATGGTCATAAGGATTCTTACGAAGTCGATAAAAATTTCCATATGAACCGAAATATATTTGACAATTTAAGTTTTGCAGTTTGAGGCTTTTTAACAGTTTGATTTGTAAACGAACAATAAATGGTTTATTAAAGCACCTTTTGTTAAAACAGCATAAATACGATTTAAAACTCACATTGTTTAAAATGCTTCATTGTTTTTTTTTTTGTGTTGTCAAGGGAATATTTAGCTGATTCTGAAAAATTTCAGCAACGTTGGCTTCTGAAAAGAGCAAATTTGGTGCAAAGGTTTTTATTTTATGAAAAATTTCTGGTTTTGCGAAACAGTCGCATTGAAAGCAGTTTGTCTCAAGTACCTGCTAGTGCTTATGTTTGTCTAACAAGATATTAATTAATTTCAACTCTAGTTCTTTTCAGTGCTTATGTATATATTTTATAAAAC
Organism: Epicampocera succincta; assembly: GCA_932526305.1. Classification (NCBI taxonomy): domain Eukaryota; kingdom Metazoa; phylum Arthropoda; class Insecta; order Diptera; family Tachinidae; genus Epicampocera; species Epicampocera succincta. The sequence goes on along the minus strand of OW052037.1, from coordinate 2,364,461 downwards.
GTTTATTAAAGACAAACAAAAGCATTTATTTGCATATTTTTTTACATACATATGAAAAAGGTAAAAAAAGGCATTAACATTTGCTTTCTAAACACTTTTACATACTGATGTTTTACTTGACACAATCAATGTTAATGATGACGAAGTTGACATTTTATGAAAATGCCTTTTATATGTGGCTACAGGGCTGAGAAAAGAAAACACGTAGCAAACGTTGAAATACAGGCAGCAGGTTTCCAATACGAGGCTGTACTCAGAAACAATTTCAAAAGCAAACAGCCGTATAGTGCTAATGCAAGTAAAAAGCTTTGTTCGTTCTCGTCAGAGCTCTCAACTGTTGTACCAGGTCAAAAGCAGGCTTGCCAAAATGGCGTCCAGGCTTGAACTTTGAATATTGCAGCCTAATATCGCTAATTAACAAAAAACATCTTAAACAATTTCGATTTGGTAGATCAAAAGGGGTTAAACTAGAACCGACATATCTGATAATCGGCTTCAACTGAATGAAAGCAGTGAGATTTTTAGACTCTATTTTCTACAAAACTTAATTTCTGCAAAAAATACACAGATGCCAGATTTGTGGAATGCGCCGCATTTTGCATTTATTTTGTTAAAGAACTTCTATTTGCGCGCTCGCATCGAAAGCTCCATTTACATTAAAATGTTTTAAACGTGAAAACACCAACAACGATATTAAGGAGAACAAAAAGAAAAACAAGCATAAAACACATTCACAACAAGAAATAAACGACGAAAGCAGAAACAACATTGGATGACATGAAGTATGGCAACAATTTCCGCAGCCACTTAAAATGCACTTAAGTTTTTGAAATGTTTCTTTACTGCTTTTACCAGCACTCACCAACAACGTGCCCACCAACAACACCACTGCAATTTTTTATATTTAAATTTAAATTTAAGTCTACGCACACATACACACATTCATTTAACCAAACAAACACAAAGTCAAACGTTCGAAATGCGACACGTTCCATCAGTATTTTGATTTCAAAGGGAAAATCTCAATCATTTTCTAAAGCCTTGACCTGGTGTTGACATTTCACGTCGAGGTGAATTTCATGTGCATTCGAGGTAACAAAGAAGTTGAAGACACGCCCATGTTGCCCTTTCAGAAAGTTATAGTTGCATCGGATTAAGATTGCAAGCAATGCTGTACCGCTCTAAAAATCAGCGTAAAACTAATATGTAGTAATATGCAGCGTTGCCAACCTTCTAAAAACACGCTAAAATGACAGTAACAAGGCTTAACTTAAAAAAAAAACGCGGAAGTAAAAGTGCTTATTTTCAGTCTCGGCGTGAATATTGAAAATGTTGCTGAAATAACTTAACGCTTATCTCTGGCAAATTTTGGGTAAAGATCTTGATATGTTTGCAAATAATCTGTGCCAGTTTATTGGCTGCTTCTTCTAGACAATCAGCCACGTCCTAATTACGCCCCGATTCTTCTGTTGCTCAAAGGCGGAGTAAATGATTTTTAATCGAAATTGTGATGAGCGCCGAGGCCACCTATACAATTATTATATAAGCGGGTAAACAAATTAAAACTGATTGTTGTTGGACACTTTTCCTTTTTCTAGCTTACAAAATGCTTAAAGTTCAGATGAGAACAACTGAAAGCGCTGAACTAAAAGCATAAGTCGTGACGTAGATCGATCACCAATCTTCAAACTGTCAAATGCCGTGTCAAAATCTCGACTGCAAACACCATATTTCTCAGGACGAATCGCATTCACCATAAGTGCCGCTGGCACTTGCAGCTGGTTTTCCATTGATTTTAATTTGTTCTCAGGCTGATACGCAGCCGTCATGTTTGTTGGGGATTAACACCGACTGCAGCAGCATTAATTTCAAATTGTTGCTTTGTTTTTCCAACTCTTCACGACCTTTATTATATTTACCACCAGTAATGTTGATTTAACAAACTCCTTCATTTCTTCTCTGCTCCAGCTGCCTTCCACGGCCAGAAATGTTGAAACAACACCAACGAAGAAAAACAAAGCAACACCAACCATCATCGGCAACATTGACTTTCTCTTCTGGTTTTCTTACTGGAGTATTTTTAATTTATATTTTATGGTCATTAAGTGTTGTTAAGTAAGTAGTACATACTGATTGCATTTTCTTTTGTTGAGCACAAAAATATGGTGCCACAACAAGATGACAGCACGATTCAGTTCAAATATTCATACAAAAGATTGAACTTTAAGCGAAAAATGCTCAACTTAATGAATATTTCTGCACTTCAGATCGCTGTCAAATATGGCCGCCAAAAGCAAAGTGATGGCCTTCGGAGATAGTCACGCTGAGCGAAATTCAAAATTTATCACAAAAATATCACGCATTGGCGAACTAATATTCAATTTTGGTCGTTTATAGCCGTACACGAGCATATTTTGTTTTTAGATGATAGCTGAGGCCTCACAACAATAAAAATAAAGGCCGAAAGCAATGGGCTAAAAAATTATAGGGCTTTAAGTCAAAGGGTTCGAATGCTGCCACGAATTTAATCAAAACTATACCAAAACGAAGCAAAATGTTGGTAGCAAGAAGAAACTTAAGAAGCGATTCAACCATTTCAAAGTCAACCAAAAAAATTTAGCAGTTATTTAGCGATTCAATATTTAAAGTGATTTGGAACAGTTCCCAAACCGTCGAAGCATTCAAGCTTTTCTCTTAATTTTGCGTTTCTTTATTTAAGTGGACTTGGAGGTAATTTCCGCTTGTGCGATTATTCATACAGCCTATTTTCTATTCTATTTCGATGGGAATCCGTTCAAATATCAGTTGTTGTTCTGACTCAAGCAGAGGAAATCACGCATCCCCAAAAACTGGTTCATAAGTGTAATAAAAAGAGACATGTTTTTATCAAACCCTAAAACAATGAAACTTCGCTATAACCAACCTAAAGAGAATTATGAAAGACTTCATTTAATGTATCAGTAAATAATGGACCAATAAACAAATACCTCTCATATGTGAGAATTAACAATTGTCCGTCTTTTATTCTAATAGAATTTTGATTATATCTGATTTACTTTAAAAAAAACGCAATAGTCCATAATACCCGAAGTTTCGCTAACTAGTTCAATAGCGCATAAAATATTCGTTATATTGAGTTTTTCGCCACAACAAAATCCGTTATATCGAAGTTTTACTGCACCTTAATAATTTTCTAGTACTCAAAAAGGTGGAATTGATATACGTCACCATCTTCTGTCAGTAGTTCCATAGACAATAAAGGGAAGACTAAGCGCCTGAATTGGCAGCCTGAAATCCTGCGGGAACGTCTGGCTTTAGCTAACTCTGCTTTATATTCCCCACCTCATCTTAGTTCCATACGAAGAACAGGATCTGGTGCAAAACCACAGCACCTAAAGGGCACATGAATCACCGAGCTGGGTTTTTTAAGTTCAAACCACAGCCAGAACGTTTCAGCCAACAGAACTGCCTACATAATGAATGAACTTCCAAGAGTTCCCCCTTCCCCTCTATTAATGGAAAATCAGAATGCTGCCAGAGCGAGTTTCTTTGCCGCAAGAAATAAATAAGAAAATGAAGTTTTTCCTGTGAAAGCTTTTAATGTCCACTTCACGTCCTATTGCCTGTCTACTGTGTCTTACGGGTGTTGCAACATTTGCCAAACGTCTGCACGGAGTCATACAAATATTCGTATGTGAGTAACTAAAAAAGGACTTACCACAAAATCAAATGAAGAAGAAAAAAACCTGAACGAGAAAATGATGTTGGCCAGTCCCATTTACGTTGCTAAAGGGAAAAAAGGCCATTATTTTAATGGTTCCAAGTTAATAGAATTTATAATTCTTTATTACCAATTGTGACAGAGGAGAAACGCATACCGAGTAATATAAAAGCTTTTATCATTTACGACACATTCTATAGACTTGGTCAACAATGTTGCAGGAAAATATTAAAGATATTAAAAAGTATCAGTTGCCTTTATTGGGGACAACAAGTGAATTTTGTGTTCCCACATGATCTTCAAATTGACATCAGGAATTTTCGTTTAGTTTTTGCTTCCTTTGGCAAAACGGAAGGCAGGAGATCATTGAATGCAATTTAAATACAGAGACTTTAAGTTGATGAAGGAAGCAATTAAATTGGACCCATTACACGCAAAAAAATCATTCTGTAATATTTTCGCGACGGCATCATCTGGCTATAACAATGGACATTATTGCTGCAAACAGTCTATTATTGTTTTTAAGCATCCGCAGTTTTTATGAAATTGATGAAATTAGAGAAAATACTAAAATGTACGATATATAATAATAACAAGCTTGTATTAAGCATATGCATGATTGCTGCTACGATTGTATGGTTAAAGCTTCAAATTTTGCCTTGTCGGAGTGAACAATATTTTTGATTGAGTTGAGTTGAGCTGAAAGAAAGTTTTTTTATTGTTTTATTTTGCGTAAAATCAAATTGTTTGTTTGTTTAGTTTGAAATTAAAAAAAAAAAGTGATGAACTATCGATGTCTGGTAAAAGAAAAATAAGAAAGAAATCCACAAGACGAGAATATAAAATGTGAAAATGAAAAAATAAAAAGGTTTATCCCTCAATGTTTTCTTATTATTATTTTATATCTGAAACATGTCTCTCACATAATACAAACATATGTATACTGTATACAGTCGGATTCAAAATTGAACTTACAGTGTAGAAACACATCTCCAGGGTGGCTAATGAGTTTTTCTACATTAAGAAACTCAAATAACTTTTTGAAAAAGAATACATTTCTATTAAAGTAATTCATGAATTTGATCATGATTTTGCCTCAATTGTCGTTAGAATGGATTGACTTAAATCATCCAAATTTGTTGGTGGATCTTCTCGCAAAGTTCCAAGTGAATCGGAAAGCCGGTTGTGTTCAGATTGATTGTTAATTGGATCTTATATAGAAAGAGGTTTAAATCTTGATGCAAATTTGTCTGCAGTGGCTCTCTGGATTGTATGGCAGCAGCTACAGCAGCGATAGTTTCCTGCGTCATCCGAACTGAGGGATCTCGATGATAAGGCCTTCTTGCTATTGTGCCACGCTCGCGAAAATTATTCATTATTTGGTAAGTACATGGAAATAGAAACTAGATCATGCTGAGTCATATTTTTCAATGCATTAATTTCGTAGATGTAGAGTGAGGTAATAACTTGAGGAGCAGAATAGGTTTATGAAGCAGAGGAAAGTGTTTCCAATATTATTAAAAATTTAATGAAAATTAAGGGAACCACCAAAAACGGCAAAGCAGACTGGTCGATTTCACTCTCTAACTCATTATGAAGAAGGCCACAAAAGACAACTTAAAGTGAATGTTAGCAATTAAAATAGCTGATATCAGCGTTGCCAGCTGAATTACAATTCTTAGAGACTCTCCTCGAGAAAAATGTTCTAAGCTGATTATTTAATTAATAAAGATATTGTGGAGTAAATTATTTGCGAGCTGTGGAGCTTTTGCGCCCGGCTTAAAGACGATTATCCTGTTTAAGTAAATCTTTGTTACGGCTCGAACTGGTAAACACAAACTGCTTTTAAGGAATACCATATTTCATACATTTTTTTAATGTTTGATAATAATTTTTCCGTTTTTTTTTTGCTTGGGCACAAGTTACACAAAATTATAATGTAACTTCCTTATGTTGCACAATATTTTAAATACAACTCATGTTGCCCTTTGCCACAATGTTAACAGTAAAAAGAGCATTTTCTCAACAAACACTGAAAACTCAAGTAAAAAGATGTTGACTTTACAAGGGTATAAAAGGTGAAGTCAGTTTTTTAACTTTGTTTTAAAGAAAGCGTTTGTTGCGAAAAGGGAAAAACATTTAAGCCACAGAACGTAAGTGCACGTTAACGTCTAACACCTCTTGTAACTTTAACTACTGCTTGTTTTTGCTCTTCCGCTTTTTTTTTTTTTAAAAAAAAGGCACTTCAGTTTTAATTTTCTTTTAGCAATTTTTTGTTTGTTTCATTTGCCAGCTTTTATTGTTGCTGCAAAGAGGTCTTCCTAAAACAAGAAGTTTCTAACTAATTAAAAAATAAGAATACGCTCACAAGAATAAAGAAATGCCACCCAAATGCCTGCCACTTTGTGTGTCTAAATGTTATCCAAAGCAAGAACTTGTGTGCTGGCAAAGGGTGTTTTCTTAGGATTCCGAAATCTTAAATGAATGTAATACACTGCGTATGCATCAGTTTATAGCAGTGTCCCTTAATCCACCGCACGCACGCCAATGCTCTCAGAATATTGCAAAGAAAATCAAAATAGTTTAGCCTTATTGATCCTGCGTACTGCAAGGTAGTTCAACTGCTTGTACTAGACGGCCAGTGTGACCATATACAACTAATGTTAATGAAAAACATGAAACTGTTTGTAGTATTGTACAATAATTTCTTTTACCACCTTAAGGAATATAGTTTGATTTTCAGAATTGCACATCTTCCCATTTTAATGCAATTCTATTACAATATATTCACACTGACGACACAGGAGAACATCAATTACGCTCAAAAACAAACAACTAATACAAGCACGAGAAAGAGTTTATCACTGTGTAAATCCTTGATGTAGACGGACCTTTAGAGGGAGAAGAGCCCCTCCTATATATGTGTAAATTTGCACTCCAGTTAAAAGTGGTCAAAACCCCCATAAAAACATTTTTATTACGAAAAATTTATGTTTTCAGGACTTTTGCTGTTCCGTAGGCCGGCAGAGTTCCTAACGTGAACGTGAACCACTTTTTGACATACTCGTTGGAGAAATTTATTATAATATTATAACCCGAAAGGTTTTAAAAGTTTCTATCATTAAGACCAGAAAATAGAAGTATGTTCGTCTCACTTTTGATGTTCTCCACTCGTGCCCTGATAGGAGTTAAACAAGGGAGTAATTTGCCTCTATAGGTGAGTTTCTGCTCTTCTAGAGCTCTTCTGATTGTACTATGCTCTCATCTGACCGTGTAGTAATTCCCGGGTCGCTTACCAGACACACAGTTGGCATCTTTTTATGATATTATGACTTTGGGTCCAAATACAACTGCCGTGTCTGTTGCAAGGTAATACTCCTCTGCGGTACGTGCACTCCATACTGCTCACCATTCTACCAATTAAGGTGCAGGTGTATAACAACATAAAGCGGACACCAGCTTTCAAAACAGTTATCCAACTGAGTTTTTTAGGCTTAAAAGAACACCTTGTAAATGCTTTAGAGCTCCTAATTGTTTCTATATTCTTCTAAGGATACTGTAACGAGGCCAGTAACGTCATTTTATTAACGTACATCCTCATTGAGCAAATTTGCTACGCTTACGTTTAGATATACAAAATAATGTATTCACACTACATCCTTTAATTTATCGGCTTATGCATCTTTTTTTCTAGAATAGAATGCGTTATAACCGAAATATTATATTGAAACTATTTTTCAATATTGGTACAAATAAAGTTTTAAGGTACATACGTTTAAAAAATTGGTCAAGGTGAACTCTTTAGACCCATATCTGTGGAGTTTTAACAAAACAGCTTAAGTCCCATTTTAAAATTGCAAAATATTTGTCTAGCTTTTTGAATTTCAGTGAATATTACATGTTTTTTTTATGCGTTACTGCCGACACTCTTTTGTATCCCTGAGGGCTGCTTCGTAATCTCGAACGTTAATTTTGAAGCGGTAGAAAATAATTATTTGTAACCGAAACTTGGGATGAGTTGGTATAAATTTGGTTGCGTTTGCTTTGGCATTATGTTGCGCTTAATTATAAAAGTGGACCACAATTAGGCATTCTCGTGATTGAAAATGTTGGGGGACGTTAACCTTCGAAATCCTGAAACAGGTCCTGGGTTTGTCTCCATATTTTGTAAAGTAACGTTTTTCCCGAAAACACTCCTTAAAAACTTATTTTGATTAATCTACAGCATATTTCCGGCTCAACTCGTTGTTGCTTATAATATGCTATAGTTACGGCCCTCCTATCTAATTTTTACCGTTTTTCCTTTAACAGCTTCATTTACAGTTACTTATTCAATTCTTTCTCTATTCACTGCCTGTTTTAATGACATTTTTGTATTTTATTTCAGTTTAGTTGACTTAAACTCCTTGCTATAATTTTAATTCCTTTTCTCCATTTGTTACCTTTGTCTAACCATTTCAATGTTTCTGTTTTTCTCTCTCACTGCTGATTTTTTAATTATGTTTTCTTTTACTTTATTTCTAGAGTATTTAAAGCATTTTCATATCGCCTACAGCTGTCATATTGTTGTAACCTTTTTCCAAAGCTCGTTTTCCAACATCTATAAACTGCTGTTTATATCCTCATATTAAGTGAAGTTTTTTCCGCTTTTTGCCCCGTACAAAAGGGCGAAATGAAGTTTAACAGGATAAAAGTACAAGAGGATGGAAGCACAAGATCTTGGTAAATTATTCTAAAATTGTGGTTAATTAATGTTGTTTTTCTAATAGAATACACAATTTGTTTTAACTTGTTCCTGTACAACTTTTCAGGCTCTTTGTAGACTTTTATTTTTTTTTCTTTGTTTTATTATTATTTTATGGAAGGGCATGTGAACGTTATTTGAAAATGGAAACTGACAGTGTAACCTGTTCTGCTAATCCGCCCCCAATTCGAAAATGCCAACTTGTTGTAACTGATTAAATAACATTTTGGCAATACTGTTTCATGCAACACACACATTGGATGAGATGCCAACTTACCCAATTCTTGCCAATGGGGATGACATTTTTACATATATATTTTAGTTCATTAAAACGCGACTCTGAACCAGCTTTTGAGCACCTCAATTATCTAGATTCAATTTAACAGGCTGTCTCCATCAGAAGTGGTTCTAAGCAAAACAATGCTTTCTATTCAGTCCAATCAGCATCCACAAGTCCATCAACGTCATCATTCTTTGAATCATAAATTGACTTTAAGCCTTTTGTTTCATTTAAAAACCGCAAATATCATTTATTTATTTATATGTTTCAGATGCGTCCTGTGCTCGGTGTGAGGTTTGGAATAACGCATCCTTGCAGTTATTATCTAAATAGTATCAAACAGCCGTTGATAATCTTGTCATACATTTTGCTGCACTCTTCGTGACAAATCAGTGCTAAATCGCTGATTGCTAAATGTCCTGCATATTTTTGTCTTCTAATAGTTTTAATCTTGTACAATATTAGAGATTTTTGTTTACTAATAACTTGTTTTACTACTGAGTGATTTACCATAGAACCTGTTACGTATTATAACCCCTTAAGGCTTTGGATCCTTTAGCAATGAGAAGAAACGAAACGGAGATGCATTTAGTTGGACATCTTTTTCCGCATATTTTTTCTGGACTATTCTTTCACTTGTGCGCATATTGTATTTGCAGCCAACTTCACTCTGTGTCTACTCATAGCATGTAAAAGCGATTCGCGATCAAAGCACATTTGAAAGTCCTATATAAATGAGATACAAAATACTCAACTCTATAATAGAAGAATTTTTTTCATAAAATAATAAAAGTTGTGAAAAATTAGCTTAACAATTTTTTTATATACAACATTTTTGCATAGCAAATATTTTTCAACGAAAATATTCTGCAGACTGTCTTTTTGAGACAGAAAACTCATTGAATTATTTGATCTTAAGCCAAACTTATGAATATAAAAAATAATAAGAAACATGAATAAATCTTATAGAAAATTAGTTGATATAGAAAAGAATTCTAAATTCATTTTTTCCGTACTAAATTTTTCTATTAGAAATTTCCTTTCATCGAATATTTTCTTATTCCAAATATTTTCGGAACAAAAAGTTTGCTAAGGAAATTTTTCTGTATTTATTGGTCTGAAATATCATAAAAAGATTTTTCAGAATTTCGAAACATCTTGTATAGAACGATTTTTGTGAACAGAAGTTTTTACCACAACATTTTTCTATCATATTTCTTAATCGCAAAATAATTTTTTTACAGAAAAGTTTCCAACAGAAACTGTTCTATAGGAACCTGTTTCTAGTGGAATATGTTTCTAAAGAAACTTATTTGTTATGGAAAATATAAATTTTTAACAGAAATATTTTACCAAAAAATTTTCCCGAGAAAAACTTTAGATATAAAAATTTATTTTATTTATTTTTGTTCTGATTTTTTTTAGTAAAAACATTTTAAATTAAAATACGTTCCTTTACGAAAAGCTTTCAATGGAAAATATTTTTAAACCAAATATTTTATATATTGAACGGATTTCTGAATAATTGTTATCCATGCAGTTTCTGGAAAAGCTGCCTATCGAAAAATTTTTCGCAAAATTGTTAATTATATATATAAATTTTTTGCGTTTTCAAAAAGTTTATACATTATAAATATATATTTCTACAGAAAATTTGTCAACTGTAATTGTTCTCTTTGGAAATAGTTTTTTGTGCGTAAAACATTTGCCACAGCATTATTTTAATTAATAAATTATTTTATAGCAATTTTTTATCATTTTTGCTTTTTTTCTGCAAAATGTTGCCATTGACAAGACTTTTATATACCGTCAGCTGAAATGCAAAGCCACGTAACTAGTATTTTGCAATTTTACAGTAGAACCAACATAATAATTTATTATAGATCTGGCATTTGCAGATACGACCTTTGGATTTTCGTTTACAAAATGTCTCCGTTTTATTATAAGGTGGTAAAGATAGCAGGGGACATGAATGTTGTTCGTAGGCGGCATAATTAGTCAAAACCACGATTTCACATTTTTTGTTAGTTGCGTGGTTCTGCATTGCAGCAGCGATATGCATGTATGCCAACGTTTGTATGAACGTTTTGTACTAATAGAATGTTCCTCTTTTTCGATTAAATTCTGTTATCAAATACATATGTATGTGCTTTTTAGCTCGATAACAAATTCGTCGGGCTCAAGAACAGCAATTTTATATAAATATTTAAAAAATACACTGTTTGTTCCATCATAACAATCTATGCTTTCATCAATTTAAGCAAAAACAACAACAAAAACAAACAAAAAACAAAAAGTATTAAATTAAAACGAAAATAATTTTTGTTTATACACAAACTCGTCAGCGCTCACATTCACCGGCAGAAAAAACCACAAAAACCATAAAATGTAATCAATACGCAAATAAAACTATTCAAATAATTACATCAAATACAAAGCAAGTTCAAAAATAAAACGAGGGCAGAACTTAAAGTTGTCAAAAGAGGAACTAACAACACATGTTGAGTTGTTGAGTTCTGCAGGCTGCGTGAAAAACGGCCCTTAAACTGTCACCATATATTTGTTCGAAAAACAATAACGCGAAGTTTGGCTTGATTTTTCTAGTCATCCTTCTGAATTAGAGAAATGTTTTTATTTTGAAAGTCTCTGGTCATTTTTCAGTTTTTGGGAAGCTCTTTCGTTTGGGAAATCGAAACACCTCTAAATATGAAACTGCAGCTCAATTTTAGCTGGAGCAGGTAATATCGGATATTCCGGAATTAATTTTTTTAAGAGTGTTTGAATAACTTTTTTAAATTTTATTAGTAGACTATAACAACGCAACATTATCTTTAAAATCCTTTGAGCTTGAATCGTTTATATGGAAGAATAATCAACGAAAGATGCTTTTGATTCAGTTTAAAGTTCCATTGGCTGAAATGCTTTTTGGGCAAAGAGAGCGAATCGAAGAGGAATAAAAACCCGTCACATTAGTTGCAGGCTTTCTAGGCGCCCATAAAAGAAACTGTAGAATATCGGAAATCAGTTCCCCAATCAAGCCACCTCGAGAAGTTATCGCGCCAGATACACATATAAGCACTAAATGCGCAAATACGTTTTGCATCATTCCATCAGTAATAGCGATATATTTACGATTTGGATTATGAATTTAAGTCACCGAAAGATTGGAACTCATAAAGCTGGAAATAGTTCCAGCAAAATATTTACACCTAAAAATTGTGTATTAACTTTAAGGGCTGGCCCGTATTTATCACTCGGACCAACACGTTTACATACATATTTACAAATTAAATTCAACTCCGTACCCAAACACAGCACCAACTGACCTTTTAGAGTCGCATACACATGCTATCATCGTATACAAATTATCCTCGAACACTCACACACACACACACACACACAAGCCCATTTATAAACATTTAATTGTTTTTATTTTTTCTTTGTTTTTGACTCTCTCAGCTCAGCAGTGTATTTGCATATTAACGAGGTTGAATCAGAAGCAACATGCCATTGCAATTTGGGTTCTCTTGCAGTGGCTGAAATTGCAGCAGTGGCAGTAGTTTTTGTTTTGGCCAATGATGAAGCAATTAATTTACAATTAAAATGAAAAGTATTTACAAAATAAAACAACAACAACAAAAATGTTTAAAAAAATACACAGCAAAACCAGTTACAAAATACCAAACGAATGCTGCCAACAGTGAGAATGAGCTCAGCAACATATTGAACGAAAAGGATATTGCAGTACAATCGTGCAGCACGAAGTAGCAGATTTCAGCTCTACAGGCTCTGAATTAGTTTATTCTTCTATCAGTATTAAATTATGCCGTGTTTTGTCTGTATTTATTAGTATTAAAATTTTGTAAAAATAGTTACATCGATGTTTACGATGGATCGTTGAACATCGAGGCAGCCAAATGTTTTTGCAGTCGTATTATTCGCTTATTATTTTACGAAGTTGCAAATAATGCCAATTGCTTCTAGATTCCGCGCAATCGTAATGCAACCGACATTGGCGATTCTTTTGGAAACATAATCGTAATCGTAATCGAAATTGATCAGCTGTTGGCAGTAGAGCAAAATTGGTTCACTTCGATTATTTTGTTCAATTCTGCTCCAGTATTGGACGTATTCTGCTTTGGCCGAACACTTATATGTGTGATTATAAGTAAATTACTGGAACATTTAAAAATGCTCACATTCCAATAAGCAAACAAAGTGCAACAAAAAAATTAAATCTGTTCAAAAACTTCATGCCTGCTGTGCATGAACATGAAGAAAAAGAAATAAAGTGAACATAAATAGTTGGGGCTTTCAAAAAACTGCTTTTAAATCATTCAATATGTTTTTATTTCTGTGTAGTTGTTGTTGTTTTTTTAAGTAATGTTATTTGCATGCAACAGATTTTTTTTTCTGCTGTTGCATCACATGTTTGTTTCGATTTTCCTTTTTTGCTTGGCCATTGCATGGTGGTTATTCAATTAAAAATTACTTTATTTGTAATTAAATCGTTGCTCAAAGCTACCAAATCATACCCTTTGCAAAACTGATAGATGACGGCCGCTTCGAGCACAATGCCGGTTAGAGAACCGTTGGACTTTCCAGTGCACTGCATGTTTTATTGTTTGGAACACAAAACATATCGTCAATTGGTTTATCATCATCTCGTCGTCATATTTCGTTGCCACCATCAGCAGCGTCTGCGTATGATGTTCGTGCAAATGTGCTCATCTCTGTGGCAGCGGATTTGTGCTTTTTGCTTGCTGGCAACATTTTTCTGTGGCACTGGTGGCACTTCAAGTTGTTGGTCGTCTGCATGGCAGTAGCGCTATTTCATTGCAGTTTTCATCATCAGCATCATCAGCATCAACATCATCGTGTGTAACGTAATCATCACCATATTGTACATTTTATACTCTTTATTAAAAATTTTTGGTTTTTATTGTTTTATTTTATTAAAAAAGTATGATTTCATTAAAATGAAAACAGCGATATATTATATTGCTTAACCTTAATCAAGGCAGAGAGTGACGACACTCTTGAAACGAACTCATTGCAAATATTCAACGACCTGAACGGTATATAAATATTTTGTGATGTTTTGAACAGTAAAGTCATGTTTAATGGACACTTATACGAGTGCACTTCAACTCCAAAGTTAGAAAAAAGTAATATCTAAAATATCCACTGGTTATTTCTTATAAAGTACATCTGAGAGATATTCCTCAAACTATTTGATAGCATTTTAAAAATAATTTGTAATTTGAAATATCACAAATGTCGGGGTGTTCGCAGTTTTTATTTTCAGTATTTCTTTTCCTCCCGGAAATCGAAAATTAGGCTCTGAGGTTTTTCGAAACTAGAGAGATAAATCCTATAATGTACTCTTCTTGCGTTCTTTAAGACATTTAAAAATTTGGTGTTGGTTATTACAAAAATCGGCCAACTGTCTTAATATTCTTAAAAAACTTATCGCGAAAATTTTTCAAACCGAAATCGAATACATCACATGTGATTAAAGAAGATTAAACTGCGCAAAAAGCTAAAGTAGTTAATTGGCGCCAGAAGCGCTGTAAATAGAACCCCTGACTAGTCTAATTCAGCGTAATTTGATCAACTAAATGGCTGATAAGTATTGGAACGGCCACGAAACAGCCATCTGTCCCCCAACTCAATGTCTACAATGCATGTCTTTGAACAAATTAATAAATTGGCTTAATTAAAATATTAACAACTGTTTTAAAAATATTACAAAAATACTTGTTTTTTTTTTTTTGATAAACCGAATTCTAAAGTGGTTTTGCAATAGGACGAGCAGAAGTTCAATTGGAATTAAACAAATTTTGTGTGAGGTATTAAAGAAATTCATTATTTATTCAGTAGGAATCATCTTCCAAATGTTCGGCGTAGCGATTCCAAGCGTAGTGTGTTACGCAGCGCCAACCTTCTAGAATAAAATGATGTCTACGTCTATATCATTTAGTTTGACCCAAAGATTTTCATTATTCTGTAGTGTTTGCCACCCCATTGACCCGTCAGTAGTCCGCCGGCACAAAATCTGCACCAAAAGTAACTTTTTGTGGTTGCATTGCAAACATGAATATTCTTGAATCTTTTTCTTTTCTAAGAATATTTCCATTGTATCAGCAAAAGTTTTTTATTGTATCTGTGAATACTTTTAAGATGTATGACATTAGATAAAAAGTCCCCCAAATTCACTCAATTTCTTTAAAGATTGATGTTCAATATAAGGCCGACATGAATCTATTGAAAATGCAATAATATTTTTAGTGCAAATTTGAACCAAAATGTTCACATACATAAGACTTAACTTCCAATCTACTAACCTGCTGAAGTTAAAATTAAACAAATCTTTTAATATGACTCCCCAAAATATTTAAACTTAGCAGCTTCTTTAGCGACGTAATCTGGTGACAGACCAGCTGGTGAGAGTCCGAAGCCCCAAAGGAACATCAAGCCTTAACCAAGCTGGTCTGTACTCGTGTACTCTAATTCTTACTAATACCAGGAATCTACTGCAATGCAACATCTACGAGCGCCCCATCGTGCGTGGTTCTTAGATTTTAGGTACAGCCAGAAATTTTCAACCGAGGTAGACTCCACTGGCTATGACCAGCACCAGTATCCCTCTTTTAAGATATTGCAGGGGCAGGATGAATCCCTTGTGCCAATTGACTTTTGGTGAAGGCTTCAGAAGAACCTGCACTGCCACAGTCATATAGAAGCCATTCCTTGTCTATGCTCCAGCAACCAGTTTGGAATACACCAATGACCACTTTTTTACACTGGCTTTTATTTTCCTTAGCCTCACTGCCACAAAAACCTCAAAAGCACTTCATTGTTTTTCGACCGCCCCAACACCAACACTAATAGTTGGGCCGAAAGGGGGGAATGTTCTCCATTGTTTTTATTATTGGTAAGAATGTTGTACAATATTTACATTTTCATAAAGTAAAATGGAATGTCATTAAAAATAATTTTGCAAACAAAACAAAATTGCTTCAGTAAGAACTAGAACGAAGCAACGCAGAGCAGTTCTTTGTTTTTGTATTGATATCAACTCCACTGTTATACAGAAACGAAAGGGTATAACAGTTCATTTTTGCCCATTTTTAACCTGAGGCCAGGTTTTATATTCAGTTCATTGTTATTTTTGCTACTCGTAATAAAACAATATATAAACCATACACTTTGACAAACAATATTGCTAAAGCTTTGCACTATGGCTTAAAAGACCACATTTTGTGACAGAAACTAAACTAAGCGAGATAGAGAGAGAGAGAGAGAGAGAACTGATTTGTACTGTACCGCCCGCATCCATCGAAATATCATTCTAAAGAGGTTTTAATTTTGCACTGGTAGATGTTGATGGTCTATGACTGGCCTATGACTGAAGGTCAAGTTGACATCATTGTCTAGATTAAATTAATCTGAGACAAAAGATAAAAGTTCTCAATCGAAAATCTATAGAACACAAAAAAAATGTTTAAATTGTCGATGACAAAAAATTGTGTGAACAAAATTCATCCATGACAAAATAAAATGTATCGATCACAAAATATATCGGTAACAATAACGAAAATCCTCTATAGAAAATTTATCGAAGACAATAAGTTTTTCAAGCCAACTGAGAAGACTAAAAATTTTTACAGAGAAATTATCGATGATAAAAGTTATCCAAACAGAATTCAAGGAAACTTATCGATGAGAAAAAACATTTTTCTGGTCTGGTTAATTGGTCAAAATATTTATAGAAAATATTACAGAGTATTTATTTTTCATATATAAAATTTATTTACCCAAACAACTGGGCATCTTTTTCTTTAGTTGCGCACTCATACGTACGAAAAAAGTACTTTCCGCCAATTCAAGAAAATCTACACTTGTTTTGCATTCAAGTACAACCGAAAAGGTTAAAGTTGTTTGTAGGCGGACTTTTTATTTCTGTTACATTTTACTACAACTACAACTACAACACAAACACAACACAACACATAAAAAACGGCATCAGGTGTTGCATGTTGTACAGAAGCTTATCTCAAATGATTTATAAACTACGAACAGTGGTGAGGCCAAAGCCATTGTCGTTGCATAAAATATGCCAACGAAAATCGTCCGATATGAACGTGTTCGAGGGACTGAGACACAAAAACAGGGTGCTGCGGCAAATGGGTGTTCGCCGCTGAGTATGCAAATTTTTGAAAACATGTGTATGGCAAAAAGCGCATCCAACAACATTCTTTAATTAAAAAAATAAAAAAACTCAAGATTTAACTTCTCTTTTGCCTCTCCACTTTCAACGTGCAACCAATCACCTTCTTTTGCAAATTCTCCTTTTCCTTCACTTCGAATTGGTGCGTTGGCAGCCTTTTATGGCTGACTTTATGCAAAATTGTCGTTTAATATTTATTTTGTTTTATTTCCTTTTTTGCCGCTTTTAGTAAAAGTCAACTAAAAACATTTTCAAAGGCATGAATGAAGAAGCAGAATATTTTCATAACTTGCACTTAAGAGTAACAAAAAGTTCGTACTGAATGGTATTAAGTAAATAATATTCAATAAGAGCAAATAAGGAGTAACGTCACGCATTCTAAAATTAAAAGCTAAAATTTTAAAATTTAGTGAGTTTAAAAGAAAACTCAAAAACATTATTCTATGGCAGATATTCTTAACAGAAAAATTACAGATTGAAGTTTTATATTTTTAGAAAAAGGTATTACTTATATAAAATTTGTTAGCAACATAATTTTCCAATAATAATAATAATTTTCTAAGCAAAAGAAAAGAACAACTCATTAATAAAACAACATTTTTGTATCAATAAATAATATTTTATGAAAAAACGCTGTATAGAAAATTAACCGATTAATGGCTGAAAGAAAATTAATCGATAAAAAAGATTTTCTAAAAGAAATACATAGAAGAAAAAAATTTATTTAAAAAACGTACAGAAAGTAAAGATGTTAAAATAATTAATAAAAAAAACTTTTCAAACAAACTTTATCGACTACAAACATTTTCTATCGAAGTTTTATCAATTTTTTTAAAAGAAAATTTATTGCTGACAGAAAATTTTTAAGGGGATTTATCGAGTCGAAATAATGTTCTCTAGAAAATGTTTAAAAACAAAATGTTTCTATAGAAATTTTATCTAAAACAAACAAATTTAAGGAGTGAAATAACCAATGATAAACATTTTTATAATTAATTATAAATTTTCTTAAAATTTTGCAATTTTGGTTTTGTTCACAGAAAAATTTAAATTATTTTATTCAATACAGCGTTTTTATTTCAAAGACTTGAAGACAAAAGTACTCTGAAGAAGTTTCTCAAAGAAAGACGAAATACGAGCAATGAATATTTATTGCAAAAAAATCCCAAAAGGCCTCAAGTTAGAACTAATTTATATCTAAAACTGTTTTATAGAACATTTATAGATGACGAAATTTTCTATAAGTCACGTCAAGATCAAATACATACATTTTTTAGAGAAAACATTTTACTGGCAGGCATTTTTTTGTATAACAAATCTGCAAATATTTTATTTTACAGCTTTAAAGCAAAATTATTATCATTTGATCACTCTTCTGTTTCGGCAATAATCCTCATTATTAATACAGTTCAATTAAACCAGACGTATCTGGACTTTCAAATGCATTTCGGTTATAAATGACTTAAAATATGCAAATAAAAATAGGAAAACGTATTAAAAAGTTCTTATAATATCTTCAGCTGGAAAATCTCTCTGTTCGTTTGTGTGTCCTGCTGATAATGGTATTTGCAATAAAGTTTTATTGAAGAAAAAGTGTTTAATTGAAATTCGAAAATGTGTTCATTTATGAAATTTAATAAACATAGAAAATATAAAAAAAATAATACTACAGAGGTAAAATGCAATGCTGGCAATAAATTTTCTTAAGTAAAACACATTCAAACTAACGAGTAAATACCAATTTAATAACATAATCCTTTGAATGGTCTTAAAAAACTATCAAATGCACTTGTGCAACAAAAGCTTTGACTAATTAATTTACATTTATCTCTGCAATACAATCTACTAAATGCAATACGAATCCTTGAACACCCACATGTGTACAACAACACCAACAACAACAAATATAAGAAATGCAAGTAAGCAGCATAAAGCCACACAAACACACACACATACACATACACATACCGCACAACGTACTTTGTGTGTGGAATAGCAAATGCACACACATACAAAATATGTACATGGATCTGTAAGGCCACTTGTATGCGAAACTTAACACTTTATTAAAAGGAAACAAACTTGAAGAGAAGAACGTTGAATTTCTTGGCGGAGTGAGACAGAAAAGTGAAGGCAAGAAACCAGATTCGTTGGAGATGGAGATGGTGATGGAGGATAAAATTAAATATTTCTTTTGAAAAATGCCTTTAAGAAAATAAAGAACTTTTCCAGCATTTCGGATTAAGCCCAAATACATTGTGATCGTGTACGCAATTTCGAAATACTGTTAATACCATGTCAGTATCGTGCCCTGTCCGCCAAAATAACGTAACCGACGTATTTTTCAAAGTTGGGTTTTGCTGTAAAATTGTTCTAAAAATTATAGCTCGTCGTCCTGTAAAATATAGCATCGATAGTCCAAATTTTGAGCAACATAAAAGCTCTTAAATTTTAACATATTTTAGTGACTGCACAACAACGTGAGTTACAGAAAAACAACAAGAAAACTGGCAAATAATTAGTTACACACATATACGGCTCAAAATTTGTACGGCGATATAGATTTCTGCCTTCCCGTCTTAGATCAGAGGAAGGCCGTTTGCGAATTAAGCTTCTAAAGTCATGTTCGTTGTTAATGAACTCACCTTTCCACGTTAAAACCAAATATTGAAATTACTTATTTTTACCCGGGTATACTTTGAGGCCAGTGGAATGTTTTTACAGCAGTACATAGTAATTTACTCGTAATGGAACAGTAGCATCTCTTGGTGAGGGCCCCAACGACCCTTAATGG
Source organism: Epicampocera succincta (assembly GCA_932526305.1). Classification (NCBI taxonomy): domain Eukaryota; kingdom Metazoa; phylum Arthropoda; class Insecta; order Diptera; family Tachinidae; genus Epicampocera; species Epicampocera succincta. The sequence goes on along the minus strand of OW052037.1, from coordinate 2,344,689 downwards.
AGTACGATTTTTTTAATCGGAAGACATTTTCCAAAAACGATTTCCCGAGAAAAGTTTTATATAAAACTCAATTCAAAAACATGTAATTTGTATTAAATATGGCTACTCCGTTAGTAGCGAAACTTGCTAGGACTCTGGGTCCTTTTCTTAACCGACTTCAGTCTAAAGAGTTAAAAATTTCGTTACTTTTAATTTAGAGAAATTAAAAGTGTATTCCTTAAACTTTTCATAATATAACTTCGGCTTAAACATGGCAGCACTGCACAGGATTTATGAAACATTAAAGATGAGAAATATGTTATTCGTAAATTACTAAAATAACGTGCGGTTTGGTAAATGGAAAATTAAGGTTAACACTCATCCAAATCTAACTTTAGACCATTTATCGGGTACCTATAATCAAAACATTATGGAAAAAACTCCCAGCGAATAGGAAATAACAAAAAAAAATTGTTTTGTCGTTGGTTACGTTATTTTGTCAGTGAGATTAGTTGTTGCAAACAAAGTATTGTTGTTTTAATAATGGCTTATTTCACCACAAAAATGTTAATGTGAGCAGTTGTATAATTCTATTGTTACTGTCTATGGATTTTGAAATAATAAGATTTATGAAAATTTGTTAAACGCAACCGTAATAAAGTTTATATTTTCGAATTTTTGAGGTTTCTGAATTAGTGCAATACGAAATATGACCGCTTACCTGTATTACCATATTTCTATATTATGAAATCATTATTGTTCTCATGTGATATTTTGAAAATTGTACTATCTTGACCTTTTTACGAAACTTTTTCCTGGAGAAGGCGAATTATCGAATAAAGTATTAACACCTACTTTTTATTCTCGCACTGTTCAATTTTTTTAATTATCATATAAATTTGTTTTTTATTCCATCAATCAATTTACGCATTCTGATTGTCGAACTTCTACGACAACTCTCGTACGCGTATTCTTACAACTGCACTTTATAATCATTAATGGTGTTTGAAGGCGGATAGAAAAACAAACTTTCATCTGTGCAGTTGCACAGAGTAAAATAAATATAAGAAACAACTACTCCCATTCTGATCAGATTCCTCTAATCTGAGTTCGATGACAGACATAAGGACTAAAGGCGTTTTTACTGGAGCCCATCTTTTGGCTGTGACATCAGTCCGCCTAAAGTCAAGAAAGTCAAATGCGTAACAAATGGAGCGAAACTGATGGTCTTGTACACTCCAAAATGCTTCTGAGCCTTCCCAGCCACTTGGCCCCTTGTTTTCGTATTTCCCAGATTGAAGAGACACACGAAAGCACGGCATTTTGAGGCAATTAAAAAAGATTAAATCGGAATTGCTGGGAGAGCTCAATTACATATCAAACAGTAGATATCAGAACTGCTTTGGGACTAGTTTAAAGGCGACAAAATAGAAACTGATGAATAAATAAATGCATTTTGAGAAAAACTAAAATTTACCCCTTTGTTTTGCACAGACCTCGTATACAGTGAAATAAGAAATAATACATTTGTATTGTTGAATGAAGATAAAGTCAATTTCACCAAAAGACTGCAGTTGTATTGATTTTGCCATCCCTGGTTTATAGGCTTGTGTTTATTCAATAACAAAATATTTAACATATATAAATATATTTTGATCACTGACGGCATAATAAGACCACAACAGCAGTCTGTCTCTGTCTTACAGCAAGCAAATATACAGAAACAAAAGATTTAATTTGCCCAATAATGCAGGGTAGCGTGGCCGCACTGTACCGATTAGTGGGACATTTGGCCGATACGGACACTGTGCCAGGATAATCGAACGAACCAAAAATATTTTCAAATGTGTACCGCACTGTAGCGGCAAAAATCATCTCAGATAGAACTATTAGGGCCGACAGTGGAATCTTATTTCAATTTTAATGCTCATCTTGTACGAAATCTTCCCCATTGCCCTGTATAAATGGGTCCTGTCATTATAATTACCAGCTTTACATGTTGCTAAGATAAATCTGTGTGTATATTTGCGTGTGTACCGATGAGCATGTGTTCATGTGAAAATGTACCAGAATCATTATCGATTTCGATTTGCTCTAACCATTCAAGGAGTTCTATTTACCAGACTGTACAACCTACAAACCAATAACAATCTGTTGTCGAGAATTTTGTTTACTTTGAAAACAATTATAGTTTGTAACTTAATTGGTGTTAAGATGGCTTTATTAGTTGGTGTATAAACTGTAGTTAAAGTAATACCTCACATCGCAGATACTTAAAGTTGTTACTGCAAGACATCAGCATTTGCACAGCGTTAAGTAAGAAGCTTATTAAACACATATACAATATATATGTACATATATGAAATTAAAAATGAAATCCTTGATTTTGTTTGTTCTTTTTATTATATTTTATGTGCATATAATTTTTTTAGGAGCTAAAAAAGTTTATTAATGGATGCTAAAAAGTTCAGAAATAAATAAAAGCAATCAAGTCAATGTTTTATTTCGAATAAAACGGCATAAAAAGGTCCCGGGAAGTCGAACGTTCAGGTTCGTCAACCTTTTCCATTCACACGGGCTGGTGCAAATAAAACGTTTTGCGATACAAAAGTTTATTAAGTTCTGTCTGGTTGGGAAACTGCACATTTTAAACAGTAAATATCCGCACTCTTTTCTGGGAAATAAAGCGCAGCACATTATTGGCAACTGTACGCATGAGCAATAATTTGTGTAGTCTGTTGAACACGTATACGAGTACTCGCCTTTTCAAGCACAAACTGCAGACTGTGATATTATTTAAAAGTCTTCTTGTTACTGCTGCGCTTTTATGATTTTACCATAAAAACAAACTTAATTTATTATTAATTTTAATTATCTGTGTAGAGCAATTAATCCCCCACATTTATTGCTTCGCCGCTGACAGTTACTGGCACAACCCCAACGGAATAACAACAACAAAATAATAAAAAATCAATCAGGTTTATGTTTAACTAATTACGCTTAGTTTTATTTATGAATAATTAATGAGCTGCCATCAATTTCGACTAAGTGCCACCATGTTTAGCATTATAATTGCAGTTTTAGGTTTCACGACGTAAAATATGAGAACTTCAAATCAATTAAATGAATAACCGCAAAATTAATGTTGCTTGTACCGACTTCAGCCTTAATCACTCTTCCTTGATACTTTTGCAAAATAAGAATAAGAGAAACCCCATTAAATTGTTAAAGCATTAAATTTAACATTAAAAGTGACTCAGAGGATGTACCTTAAACAAACAAGTATCAAGTTTTGAAACGTTTCCAGGGATTTTGTAAGAAAAAAGGATAATTAAACTAATATTTATCATAAGAACAACTAATTGTTTTTACATTTTTGGAAGCAAATACATACATACTTTTGCTACCAAATTCAATTTTAGTTATTGAGAAATTTTTTTGCAAATATTTTACTGTCGATAAGTTTTTAGCAAAAAAATTGTTTACCGAAAAATTGTCCATGCAAAAGAATTGTTATCGCAAAAATTTTCCATCAAAAATTAATTTTCTATCAAAAAGACGCCTACAAAACACTTTAATATAAATAGGGAAATTTTGCTATAAAAAATGTTCAAAAAAAATTTTTTTTTAAAACTTGTTTTTTAAGAAAAAATTTTTACTTTACAATTTAAAGAAATTTTTCTATAGAAAAAAATCTTTTATTGAAAAATTATGCCACCGAAAACTATTAACAAAACTATTTTTATGAAAAATTTTCCATATAAATATTTTGCTATCGAAAATTTTGTTGTACAAAAATTTTGCTACCGAATTTCTTCATTAAAATTCTCTGCAAGAGATAAGAAAATTTTTTGCACAAAATATTAGTAACCGAAATCTCTTCTTTAAGAAAATTATTTTCTTTGCCAATTTTTGAAGAAAAATTTTGTATTTTTTTAATTGTTTTAGCAGATTTGCTAAATTCCTTTCTTTTCTAAATCAGCTCTCAAATTTTAAGAGACACAGCCTTTAGTTCTAATGAGATTTATGGAAGCGTACTTTGAGGCGCAGTTGGTTTATTTGTGCCATAAGAACGTGATTTACTTTTTAAGAGCTTAACATTTTTCTTTAAATAGCTGCTTCCCTTGCAATGTCTTAGCAGCAGTGCAATACAAGGAAAAAATTCCTAATTAGTAAATGCCAATATCTACAATGTGATTGCATTAATAAACATTATTTGCATAATGCCGGCAATCTAAATGTCTAAACAATGACTAATTAGTTAAAAAGTTTATTTAATAAATTACTTAATTGCATTGTAAATGTTACAAACCATACGCCTGAGTGTGAGTACTTGGAATGCAAACATTAAACACAAAGAAAATTAAAGCATACCTGAAAGGGGCAGAGAGAACAACATAAGTGAAGCATACACAAAGTATGCTTTAACTGGAATTCCTGTGCGGGAATAAATTAAAATTTAAAAACAATTTAAAAACGCACTCACGTAGAAAATACTTTTTCGTTTCAAAATGAAATTTTAAATAAAAATGATATGAAGAGTTTATTTATTATTAACTTCATACTATTTGCGAATCACACAGCCACAAAACGTAAGCAACAGTAATAAAGGTTCAAATGTATACAAAATAAAATATAATTTTTATCTGATGCATGCAACAGAATATTTAAATTCGATTTATACCAAAAAAAAATAAAAAAAAAAGGAATTAAATATTGAAAAAGATTCAAATAAAATATATTTTGTCGTAGAAAAAGTGCTGTTAAAAATGTTCAAACGAAACAATATGTCGTACAATTTAGCTGCCGAATTTCAATATTCAGTTGTTGTCCCTGCATTGCCGAAAAAATAGAAATGAAAAGCATTCAGTAAGTGCATACAAAAGTATGTGAATTTAAAACCCTTTTTTTTTGCTGTAAATAACTTTTTTGGCAGTTTTGTGTTTTCTCCACTGGAAAGTCAAGCCCGAAAAAATCTCGTATCAAAAACAAAACTCCTACCAAAATCAAGTACAACTTTGCTGCAGAACTCAAGTCTGTAGAAAAGTGGTTTGATTGTAAAACTTTCTACGGAAAACTGCTCCCATATCGTACTCGTCTATATTGCCCCCATTTTATGCAAGTCCGCTAGTTTTTAGGCTTTCGAAAAGGTTACTACCATATCTGAAGTTCGTATTACTGAAATTCACAGAAATTCCTCTCGCTAACTAAAATTTATTAATAGCAAACTCTATAAAGTATCCTTTTTTTCTTATTTTCATGGTAAGTTTTTTGTTTGTAAATTATTGTATATTTTAAAAAACTATAAAATTTTAACATTTTTAATGGACTAAATATAATATAATAATTTTTTGGCAACAGTCAATATTGCCTACATCTCTCAAGCATTACGTGCTTTTAATAAAGCGACTTTTCTTTAAGCTTTATTAATACTTCGTTGTGTAGAGGGGTTTGAACGAGTTCTACGCTACGCACATTTAGACTTTGTTGTTTTATAAAGTGTTGCTTCGTTCTGATTTCATTATATAGAGGCGTTTGAAAGAATATTTCACTATATAGAGATGCAGAATTCTCCTTTATGGCAATAGTGTATTTTTGTATACAAATAAAGGGAGTTTTTCCAGTCCTTAAAAAGTGTTAAAGCCTTCAAAAGTTCTTGGCTCTTTTTTTAATATACTTCTTTGCAGACATTCTTTTATTTAAATAATGATTTCAAAGATGTATGTATTGTAATAATTCCGTAATAACTTTGAGCATAAACCATAAATTCTGTATTTTTAACCAAACTAAAAGCGAGGCCCACTCCAGCGTTTTTAGCTTTTTAGCTGCCTAAATTTATCATAGAAATTCCCACTTGTCTTCGCATGAAAAAATATAGTAATAGCATAAACTCATAAGCTTTAAAGCTGTACAAATATGTAGAGCTTGGAAAAAATAAATATATGCGCACATGCATCCATTAAAAAAGTCTTTAGAAGTAGGACAAAAAACCACAATTCACAACTTAAACAACAGCAACTACTACAACAACCATTCACAAACATTATAAAAACACTATAATAATGCTAAAAGAGAAAACAAACAACAACAACAGCAACAAACACGTTTAGTATCAATTGCCTGGGAAAGCAGAAACGGACAAAGGAGGGGGGGGGGGGGGGGGGGGGGGTAAGTTATGGCAAATGTTCAGAACTACTTTTTAAAATTGTGTAAAAGCCGAAGAACTAGAGAAATTACTTCAATTGAAAAAGGAAAAGGAGGAATTATTGGTCACCTTTTCGGGAGATTGTCACTACATACGTGGATTTCTTAAAAATTAGCACGTTTTGCACCGTAATTAAATAACTACAATTATTTTTAGCAGTGCAAAATGGAGACAGCACTTAAGTCAAGGGTGTTTATTTAGAGGCATAGAACTTCGGAAAGTATGTAACACTTGTACTCGAAAATAACTATAACTCATCTGTAATTATAAGAAAATTTTTAAATTTTTCTATCTCTTTTTCTACTCTGTAGTCGAGTAAATATATGGCGTTGGCAACTCTGCAGTTCAAAAACCGTCTAGATATGAAACTTATTTGTGTTGGCTCAAGGCAGTAGCGTTAAAGCAGTGCTGCCAACTTGTAGACGTAAATAAATGTCATGCACTTTTATATAAAATAAACCTGTTTAATGACCTGAGCAACTCCGACTAGGTCCGAAAAGTAGTGAAATTAAAATTGTAAGGCTGCAAACTTCTCATTTTTGGTGCTCTGAGAATATTGCTACCCAGTTTCATGCAGCTGCAGATCAACGTGCTGCTAGTATTCTGCTCCAAAAGTTTGGTGCTATGGAAAGTTAATGCTATCAAATCTAAATACACATACGACTAATTTTCTGCGCACGTTCAAGTATGTACCATTAGGGCGGCTAAAGCTGCCATTTGGCAAAAAGTAAAGTTTTCCACAATCTATTACATGCCTTAATAAATAAATGTGTAAGACGAAAACCATAGACTAGATCTTTGGGCTGGATAAAATCTAGCAAATTTTTAAAGGCTGGATGAAGAAAACCACTAGATCCAGCTGAAAAATGACTACATTGGCTAATTAGTTGAGATACGAACCAAACATTCATGAAGTTACTTACTGAAATCCTTATTTCTCCCGATTGTTTCCCAGCTGGACGATCCCTAAAAATAGGCACTGCCAACTGAACATCTGCCAAATGAAAAGAAGCCGTTTTCAGCCCAACAAATAAAACACAAAAAAGTTAAACAAATATATTAAAAAGTGCACTTTAATACGTAGATGTAAGGAAAATGCCGAAACAACAACAAGGATTTTTTACTTAAAATGGTTATACATAAATGTGTAAAATCTGAAAAATGCATTTACAATGTGTATTTGTGCGCACATACATACATATGCACTCATGTATGTATGTGCTTAGGTTTTTGCTTCGTCTTATATATTTGTATTTGAAAATAACATAATTTGTTTACATACATATATTTTTTTGACCTTAACATGCTTTTCAAACAATATTTCAAGTAGAAGTAATGAAAGCCAACATAACAAATACAACATGCAACGAAGAAAACCAAAAAAGGGGTAAAATGAGATGTATAGAAACCGATACAGTGGGGCAAATACATTTCTAACTTGTGCTACAATTAACTTTTGAAAATGAAAAAGATCTGAATGGGCCTGGAATCGCCCGCCTTTTCAATAAATTTTGAAAAGTGTGCGGCTTGAGTAACATCTGTGGTGTTTCATTATATCAGCTTAAGTCAAGATAAGGCGAAAATAATTTTTTGGCAGATATTTCACTGAGAACCTACATTTAATAATAAATATTATTAAGCCAAAGTTCATCTCACTTTCTGCAATTTTAAAATTCGACTGTTATGATAAAATACTTATTGCCTAGAAATCGCGCATATTTCAATAACTCGTTCTCTTTTGTCCTGCACTGTAACATTTCTTTCTTAACTGAAAAATTTCCGGTTTTTTGCTTCAGTAGAATAAAGAAAATTCTAAATAAAAAAACAAAAACAAAAACAAATACAAATACAAACCAAAGTGTTGTATGAGTGAACATGCAAGTATTTGAATCAAACATGAATATTGCCTGCCGTACAAAATAAAACAAAAAAGATTTGTTTAACAAGATGTTGTTGCTGTTGTTGTTGTTGTTATTGTATTATTTGCAACAATCGTATAAAAATGTATGATTATACAATTTCGAGCATAGAAAGCTGGTTGCTGGCTGCTCTTTCCCTGCATATGACCCTGATGTCTTGCCAAGTTTATTTCTATATTTGTTTTCTTTTTTCCTTTATTTCTTTGAAATCTCAGAGGCTGCTTGGCTGAAGATGGAAAAAATACAAATTGCTGTTGTTTTTGTTTTTGTTTAGTAGCATTAAAGTTTTTATTTAACTTCAAAATGCACTTCTTTAATTTATGCTCATGTCTACATACGAAAAATCATGTTTATACTTTTATGTGAACTTTCGAAGCATTTCCGGAATTAGCAAGTCATACTAGTGTGTTAGGTTAGGTTGAAAAATTGGGTTAGGTTGGGTAAAAAATAGAGGTCAAAGTTCCATGGTCCTCGACGTAGTAATACTAATAATAATGATAACAGAAATGAAAGAGTCTGCCCTAATTGGAACAACAGCGAACATGAGGGAGACACCAGAATGACGGATATAAAACGTGGATTATATCCCGGTAACGATAGTAATAACAATTATTATTATTGTAGTAATAACAACAATATCAGAATTGAAAGTCGTTTTTGATTAGAATTGGTACCATGTCGTCAAACATCATCACGCGTCCGGATAAATCCAGCATTTATTGAAAGCAAACGCGACATCACAGGTGGAAGGATTAGGACATGGTGAAACTTCCAGGAAATGTACTCATGAACTGCTCAATTCATGAAGCCGTGGAACGAGCCGAATGTGATTATGAAGCAACAGCCATGAATATTGATTGGCAGCACAATTATTGATAATTATCATAATATTATAATTTCCAAAAAATATATGGTTCAACAAAGAGAAGTAGATGATATTTTTAGCCGCAACGAAATAGTTTGCTTTCCTATCCGCATTTCATCATTCAGTAGCTGCCAACAATAGAATAATAAAACTGTTAACAAAAACATATTTGTGGTGACTACAATCAAGTTATAAACAATAAACATACAAATTTTCGTCCGTTTCTCAACCTTTTCATCGGTTGTTGATGTGGTGGCGCTGCCAGGGCGAGCGTCGCATCACACGTGCTCAAATCTTTCTTTGAAAAGCCTGTACCACTTGTAAACACTTTTCTGACTCGGATTTCAATTACTTTTGAGCACTAAATTCCATTTCTTACACAAAATTTTATGCAAATTCTTCGATTCATTTTTCTATTGACAGCAGAAATTCATCGAACACTTCTAAATTTTAAGCTTCTCCCCAGCAACCTAAACGGGCTAAATATTTAGCTGAAAGTGTGAATATACGAGTACCTTCGAGACGGTTGTATCAACATAAAAAGAAGCAAAACGGGAATCGATTTTTTAAACAGACCTCGTTCGTGCAAATTCATTCATTGGCCAAATTAAAAAAAGCGAATTGAAGAGATTATTGTGCAATTTCCCGATGGCAAAAGAAAATAAATCAAACTTCTTTGAGCCGTAAGTGGACACTGTGGTCAACACGTTGTATTTGTTTGTGGAACGCTCTACATACAACCATTTTAATAGTCAATTTCGTACATCGTACATCGAATTACTTCGCCGCCAAACATTTTCATTCATTGGACGTAAAATTGTGATTGCCCTTAAACTCCGAATTAAGTATTGAAGCGATTTCGCAACGTGGCTGTAATAACTTTATTTTCTATTATTAAGAATAATTTGACAAATGGCAATAACTCAATGAAATAAATTAAATTGTTTGCTTTTGTCGACATCAAAAGTAGAAAAAAAGAATTTACTATTTTGTGCACTTCAACAAAATGAGTCGTCCTACAACAAGGACGACAGTAGCCACAAAGGAGAACAAGTCAGTAACCTTGACTTTTTTGTAAGGAAAATAATTCCAATGATTTGAAAAATTACCAATAACGTAAATTAAAAAAAATCAAATATTTGAGAAAAATTAAATGTTTTTATTGATCAAAGTAGGCAGAAAATGGAGCTACTGGGATGTGCAAAGTGGGAAAGTTGATGACTACATTTTCATATTTTCAAACCTGTTATTGGTTCAAATAACCCGCCCTGACATACTGCCAGCTCTGCTAAAAACCTTGATATATTCCCTAACATCATTCACTTGCTTAATTTACTGTAAAAAATTGTCGTTACTTTTAAATATAAAAATACCTGTGGCAAACACAATATCTGCTGTGCCCCAACTAAAATTATAACAATTCTTACCAGGCTATTTAAAGCCGGCTTTAATGTACGGCTGCAGCGAGTTCTATAGCCACAAAAAAATTAAGGTTGGCTTTAGTTATATTATTCGGTTCGTCGTTTTTAATTGCAGTCTGAATCGCCATTATGTTGTTTGAGCTTCGGGAGTTTAACGTCCGATTTACCTCAGACAGCTGCAGTGTTTTACGGCTCATTTCAGGAATTTCAAGTCGGCCATGCTGGTCTGTACTTCCCATGCGAAGGGTCTTTACTCCGCCTTTTCGGTATTTATACTTGGAAATTTACTGTACAAGTTATAAACTAATAAATAAAATATATTATATCCTAATTGTAACATATGCTCAGCAATAAAAGACTTGAAGTCTTAAATAATAAGAATAAATAAATAAATAAAAATTACCGTAAAAAACAAATGTTTGAATTTAGGGTTTTGAAAACATTTGCTATATGGGAGTTAAAGTCAACTAAAGGCATTATCGAAGGCAGCGTTACATGAACTTAAGTCAATTTTACAGAGATGAAAATCCTGGAGATCGGCGAACAATCACATATATACACATTTATCGCAAATTTGGTTGACCGAAATTCCTGAAACCAACAGAAAAAGTCATGATTTTCGTCACAATATTTGAAACTCCAGTTAAACGTTATACTTCACGGTGTAGGGTGCCCAAGACTACAACAATTGATTTGTAAAAGAATCGAAATCCTTTCACACAAACATATTTCAGCAAATGTCTCACAGTTTGTCTGTACAAAAGCGATATTTCCAAAAAATAAATAAAAGTCACAGAAGAAGACACCGTTTTGCCAACAATTTTTGAAAGACAATTTTTTTTAAATGTCATCTCATTTTATTATTAAAAAATCTCATGCCATCCTGCAGTTTTGAAAACGCCCATTTCTCATGCTTTTCGAAAAGAAACAAAACCAAAAAAAAAATGGGAAAAAGAGAAACAGGAACAGACAGACAGACAGACGGCCGTTTGTTGGAAATAGAGAAATAGATGGACGGACAGTCGTCATGAGACAGACAAGACCATAAAGTAATCCTTTGGTTTAAATGAAACATAAAGCATAAAAATAAATTTTTTTAATGTTCAAATGGAAAATAATACAAAAAAATTCCCAAAGACTGAAAAACATAAATATTGGCATAAATCCAATAGTAACTAAACAAACAAGGAGCAAAACAGTGTTCGCTATTGCAACTAAAATTTTGCAATACAAAATCGTAGAAATGAGAAATATATTGTCCAACTCTGGTATATTAAATAAATTACAATAGTTTAAAATGGTCTGAGGAGCAAAACAAAACAACGGCTTATCAAAACTTTATATAATTTACGGTCTTATTCAAAAATATTTTTGCAGCGTTTTCATGTTCATGCCAGTTAATAAACAATTAATGATTGAAAGCCGTTTTTTAGAAACTTCTAAAGTAGCCTGGAATGGATATTGTTTTTATCTGAAGCCAACTAAAAAGTTTAAGATGGCAACATTGTTCGCTTATCGTTTATAACCCCTTCAGCCTGGCACCAAATCAAATTAAGTAATTTCTAATTAAAATCTAAGGTTTTTGGCCCAATGCAAAAGAGACTTGAGTTAATTTCGGGAACAGCTGATAATATTTTAATTCTTTTTATATCAAAAACAAGAAAGGAGAAAAAATCAAAAACAAATACTTTTAATCAAGTTGAACGCTGCTATTAATATCATAACGAATTGATATTGCGATAATTGAAAATTAGTTTTAATTCAAGTCGTTGCCAATTGGAAAAAGAAAAGTGTGGAAGTTGCATCGATTTCATGACTCCTCGGAATGTTCCGTGACTCCACGTGGTGAATTAGGTACTAGTTTTCTTGGTAAGATGATTATCGAGGTGCCAGACACCACACACCGGATACCCCGGTGTTCATTCTACCACCAAGATCGTCCGATTTAACAATCCCCCTCCCCCCAAAAATATGATTTCCTGTAGCCAGAGATCTAGGCCAATGGCCTGTAATGGAGCAATGCCTTTAAAGCCAACAAGTCCAAGGCTATTGCTCAAGTTCAAGTGGATGTGTGCGGCAAAATCTTTAAAAACTGAAAGACCCTGTGAACATAAGAAGCCGTGGTCGACACTCACATTCCAAACATAATATCATATGAAGGCCTTTCAAATAATGGAAGTATCATACCTTCTATATACTTTGTTTTATTCCACTTCAACATATAACCGATGTTATTGGGAACGGACTTCTCAAAGTTTTATTTACCTCGGAGCTCCTTAGTTCGTATTTGAGGTCGCGTTTGTAACCACTGTGCCCCCTAATAGAGACAGTTACCAAAAGAACAAAGGACATAACTCTGTAAGGCTTAAGAAGGAGTGGTGGTTGTGACAACAGTGAAGACAGCATGAGCAATGTGACGTTCGATAGCAGGAGCAGCAGCAAGATTTCCAAATCTAAATGTAAGTAGTTGCAAAAGGGATTGCAGTAAAAATGCTTTTATTTGGTTAATAAAAACATAATATGTTGTAAATACTCATTTATAAACATCCTTACAGACACATAATCGTACATACAGGCATACGTACATATTTTAAAACACAACCAAACAGAATTGTATTCCTGAAACCAAAGTATAATAAAAATATTTAGTATTTACAACAACAAGCGACTACAAAAACATATAATAAACTTTATTTTGGCAAATAGCACAACAACAGGAAAACGAATAAAACATGTTCTGCACTCCTTTAATGGCAAAAGAGTTTAAGGTTGGTTTCTTTGTTATTGTTGTCTCTGTTCTTGTTCTTGCTGTTGCTGTTGCATGTAGAAAATATCCTGTTGCCTTTGAAGAGACAAGTTCAAGGATTAAAGTTTGCCAAAAAAAACCTACTACATTATTCGGCTCGAAAAAATTAAAGCCAACAAATAAAAAGAGTTTTAGAATTTAAACAAAAATTCAAACAAAAAATAACAAAACAAGTGAATAGACAAACCTAAAAGATTATTTTGTGGCTTGGAAAAACAAATCTTAAATGCCACATAATATGAAGTTCATGTTTCTTCTTTTCCTTTGTGTGGGTAAAACATGAAGTGGAACTTAGGAACAAACAAAACAACAAAAACTTTTCAACGAATTCATAGTTTATGAAAAAAACATGTTAAATGATTTATTTGTGAAATAAATTATAGCAAAAAAATACTGTAGACTTATCAAATGGAGCAAACCAGGAATAAACGATAATTTGGCTTTTTTTGGAACGCTTCGCAAATCCCAAAATTTGCGTCTTTTGACGCACCTTAAGCACTACCGCACTAAACTTAACTGGTCCAGTCCAAAAAGGATGGACATGATTTATGTTTGCCAAATTCAAATCTAGATCTTTCGAACCAAAACAGGTTGGAGCAAAATTAGTCGTCCAGTTTGGTTTTCTATAACTTTTCTACTAAATAAAAATAAATTTTAAGTGATGAAAATCTCTATTTGGGCCTTTACAATTTCTTCTATTAAGTGTAAAAGATGATAAGTGCCAAGTGGCTGCAGCAACTGTTGATACGGATTTGTACCACGTCCACCATGTGGCAACTTCTTGTGATATGTAAAATCAGTGTATGGCACAAAACCTAACTAATACCTCATGCCAGTGATTCCATAGACCACCACCTAGTTCCCTGCGAAGAACGGGAATCTGTAACGCTTTCGTCAGCGGAAATAGATCTTCCAAAGCCCCTCATTCGACTTGAGCTTAAACCACAGCCAGAACAAGTTATTCAAATACTCACGGAGTTACGAGTTTTGAGCAGCCCTCTGTTTTTGACTTGGTTTTAGGTGTGGTGGCCTTAAGGCACACAACTAAAAATGTGTAAGAATATTCGCCTTATATTGTAAAAATAAGAAGTAAAAAAAATAATTATAATTGCGATGCATAATCGTGTGCCTCCTAAACTTTTAAGCTTGAAGTTTTCCGTATTAAGCAGTGAAAATATTCACTTGTTTTTTTTTTTTTTTTGTGTTTAAATCATTATGCAACATGTTGTGCCGTTTACAGAATTTCGAAGGAATTAAATATAACAAATCGAAGCCATAGAGTTATAATTTATACATGAAATACTTAATGCACGTGCACTCCAAACTACTTACACACATACTTAAAGTAAGCCGGAAACGGAAATTTGTATACATATTTAAATGTGAGCACTCCACTCATCATTCTCTTGCACATTGTTAACATTATAATCAACAGAAAAGCTTTTTCATGAATTATTGAACACTCGAAATGAACCAGCCAAAAAATTTCCTTAAACAAACTGTTTACAAAGATCCCAGTCTGTTGACAACAACAACAATAGCAGCCGCAGCAGCAGCAGCACCAGAACCAGCACCAGCACCAGCAACAATCATAATAATCATTAAACGTTGCAAACATATTTGAAACCGAATTGGGCAAAGCACTCAAACCTCATCTTGAAGGCACAAAGGGAAGATTGGATTGTGAAAAAAAGCGGAGCAATTTGCTCATGAGATACCGCTCGGCTGGTTGGCGGGGTTTGTTTTTGGGTATTTGTATCCTCATACCGATGTTAGCGCATTTAAATGAAGCGGTGCAATTAATTTTCAAACAATTTTGCCTTCTTTTTGCCCGTTTTATTCTATTTGTTGGTTTCGCACGGCAGTTTGTGTGTGTGTTGTGTCTTGTACGAACGTGTGTTGATACAGTGGCCACACAACAATAAAACAACATGTACATACGTACGACTTAATACGTATGTATGTGTTTGTTTGTGCATAAAACAACCAGGATGGCCAGAATGCTGCCGTAAATGCTTTCGCAAATGATGTTCGAACAGACGCTAAAAAAAGGAGGTGTGTATAAGACCGGGATATTAAGATCTGCTAGAAAGTTGGTGCTCAACTGGAGTGAAGTGAATTGCATCAAGATATCAACTGGATGGTTGTCATCTATTAAGTATCGTCATACTTCGGGCGTTTTTAGAAGACTTAAATATACTTATGAATACACACTGAGGCATCACAGTAGAGATGTGTGGGAACAAAATCGAAATCTTTTAGATTTTTCAAATGAGTTTAAACTGCAGATAGTTTTCATTATATCCCTGATACCCCTTGTGGTGAAATACTGAAAACCTTCACGAAAGCTGAACGAGCAGAATGGGGACCAACACGTCTCGGAATACATTGAAAGTGGGACCCTGGTGCTGGTCATTGCTTTGGCAGCGGTTTAAACCTAAGTGGCAGTGGTTTGTTTTCACTGATCCAATTGTCGCCGCATAAATTGCTGTGGCCTCTTTGCAGGGAATCTTCAGGCGAGTCCAGTTAAGGGCTGATGTTTCTTTGGAATTTCAGGTTACCAACTCATGCGTATCGACTACCTCCACGTAATTATTGCCAGGTAGGGCCCGGTAGGCCAAGCGCCACTTTCACCCAACACAAGATGTTGCCACCTATTTGTGTAAGCGTCAAGGATCATTACGGCATTGTACTTTCTAATTTGCTTATCGAGATTGGGAAGTGGGAGTTTTATTACTTTTTGATCAGTTTACAGGGTTTTAAAGTGTTTTTATATTTATATTGTGTGATGTTTAGTTGTTTATCTTTTTTTATTGTACCCTTTTAACACTCTGCCGAAAGAAGAAGAAGAAGAAGTATTGCTAATTTTGTGCAAGAATAAAACTATTTTTCTTTCTTAATCTCTCTCACTTGCCCAAAACCCTCAGAACGGGAAAGGTTTTTGGTTAGATTGGGATATCCCAAAACTGTCAGGGTATGCCACACTAGTGCTGATGTTGTGTTAAAGTTGTGTTGACTTAAAATTGACGACGCCAAGTAGAATAAGAGTGGTTATTTTAACTGTTTTCTGTCTTACTCTAATACCGTTACACGCTTGAGGTTTTATTATAACGTGCCCTTGAAAAACACTACTTTTTGCAGACCCTTGTTTATTATTAACGAATTTGCTAGAAATCCAACACAAGCTTTGGGCATGTTAAAACATTCATTCGTGTACTCGTAGTCCGTGTACCAACACATGTACACTTTCTTAGCTGATGTGTCCACATATTTTAAACGAAGAATATTCATAAGGGGAAGAGGGACCAAGAGATTATTACCACAATAACTACCTTTATCTGCTATTATTAAATGGAATATGGAAACATTTTAAAGCGGCCAAGCTACGATTTCGTAGCGACCGCAAATGTCAAATGCAATATAATAATATGGATACAAGAACGAAGCAGATGAGACAGCAGCATCAACATGAACGAAAAATCTACAAACTCTATACCACTCGTATATTTTTGTTATGTGTTGGGTTGTTGGCACTTTTTCGGAAGGGAAGATGAAAGCAGGAAAGTTTATTCGGTCGGGTCAGTTAAATTGTTTATGAAAAAAAAACATATGAGATATACAAACATTTTGAAGGCACCCTAACTGTAAGAAGGGGTCACGACGGCACTCATACTTTCTTGTCTATATAGGGAAAATTGTGAAATGTATTTTAAATAATATGAAAGTGACTAATTGAAAGATATGTACGTGTGTCAAAGGCTTATGTTCCACTGATATGAAGTCTAGGACATGCAATGAAAATGTAAGTGATATCTTTCATTTGGGTCTTGAAAATTGAGTCCTGTATACCATGATTATAGATATAGACATTTGGGTTTGCTAATTTTTGATTATACAGCGCCATCCCGTGATCCAATGGAGGTTTTCGAACTTTGACAGTTAATCGTATCCAAATTGCCGAAACTTTATCTTTCGAATTGGCGATCCTTCTTTCAGTCCACTTTGCCAAATCACCATAAATGGTTAAATCGCAGAATCGGGTGCTCTGTTCGGTTAACGTTTACTCTTTATGTCTCACCCAGAAGTTTGCTAGTACGTTGGTGGATAGTTTCAGGCAACAGTAAATAACTCCTTTACGAGAATGAAATGCAAGATCTACCAACAAGAAAATCCGCGGTCAATTTCATGCCGCTCATAATAATTCCATATTTCCGATTGAAGTGACC
Source organism: Epicampocera succincta (assembly GCA_932526305.1). Taxonomy (NCBI): domain Eukaryota; kingdom Metazoa; phylum Arthropoda; class Insecta; order Diptera; family Tachinidae; genus Epicampocera; species Epicampocera succincta. The sequence goes on along the minus strand of OW052037.1, from coordinate 2,327,268 downwards.
CGAGCCTAAGTTTATACAAATTTCAAGTAATACAAAAGTTGAAGATAAACGACACCCATTAATGGACTCTATTCACCAAATGGACCCTAGAGCAGCTGGAAACGGATGCTGAATTTCATCCAACATTCATTTTTCACGATGGCGCTCATGTTCCGATGAGTGGGTATATGAACAAGTAAAACTGTCTAATTTAAGACGAGACCAATCCATATCATTTCCTAGATCATTCAGTGCATCCCTGGTAGGTGTAGGACTCGCGGTTTCAGGACTCCACTACATGACAAACAAATATTCTCACTTAAGCGATTTGACGCGTAAGTCTTACTCCAGCGACCAGCATCCCCTGCAACAGTTAGATTGACACTTCGGCTGTGTGCCACCGAGCGAAATCTCTGCCAATATTTTCCCGAACTTAGATTCCACACATACTGGCATCGACAGACCTTTCGCAAGTGGAAAAATATTCCTTTACTATGGGGTACTGAAATAAAGCTTTTCACAAACCGATTGTAAAGCCTAAAATACTTAAACTCTGCGTATAGCTGCTATGACTGAAAAATATATGTACATAAGCCGGAGCTGCTGTATGAATGCCTTAAAGCGCAGTTAAAATATACGATGAAACCACAACAAAAGCATTTCATTACATAAATGGCCGCACAAAGACACGAATGCATTAACAGGAACATGTAAAAGTATAAACTGCGAATATTTTATAAATGAAGTTGAAAAAAGAATTATTAAAAATATAATCCGGTTGCTTTACATTAAAAGAGTTGATAAAATAGTAGCAAAAAACTTTCTGAACTGTATGTCCACAACGAACTTTATTTGGAAAACCATGTCAATTAAAAACAAATAAGAGCACTTGAAATATAGTTTTGGAACTATTTTACACCTTTTCTGAAATTCAAAAGTGTTCTTGACATTTGCACACATTTCCAGCAAAAATGTTATTTTATATAGAAAACTAAAATTGTAAATCATTTTAAATTTGCTTTAAATTTAAAAAATAAAAGTTTTTTAAAATTGTATTTTTAAAATTGTACAAAAAAAAATTTGCTAAAAAATTAACGAAAATAGGTAGCGCCTCCTTGTGTCGTTTCCAGCTGTCTGTATACTCTTCATAGGTGCTACCTTTCTCATCACCGCAGTTGTAAGGACACAGTTTAATTTTTATTTTATACACTTTCAATGAACCTCAAAGTCATCAATTATACATCCTATTCGCTTTCTTAGAATAAAAAAAATAAACGAAAAAGAATAAACGAAACTTTGAGGTTATTTTATTTATATCGTAATCTTGTAAAACAAAAAGCTGCAAAAAAAATACATTTGGAATTGGCAAAAAAAATTCTAAAAGTTGGCATTTAAAAGCAGTATAAAAAAAGAGTAACACAAGATCTGCTCTCGACAGTTTTTGTTCAGGCCTCTTCTTGCATTGGACCAAGTTAACAAAAATGACGGTCAGTGGTAATACTCTTCAATAGGGGGGATAAAACGAGTTTAAATGTCAAGTGTGTGAAGGAAAAAGTACTTTCAAGGAGTAAATTCTACTTTATTTTCGGCTCCTCAAAGTGTTTGTTTTTCGCCGTTACCTCTAGTAGTTGCTTTAGAAATTGTGCTATTGTGTTATTAAGAAGGAAATCGCGTATAAATGTAATAGGTTATGCCAACGAATTGTAGCCTGGGACTTTTGTCAACTACTTTGGTGGCCTTGTCCACAACGCGTCTATTTTCACTATTTACAGTTTCATCATTCTTGCGAGCACTTTTCTTAGCTCACTTATTACATACAAATGTTAGCATGAATCATTCAAATCTGCCAGCGAATATCTGGTTCCAACGCCTCATACGAATGAACTAACACCTTTGGACTACATCAAGCCTCCGGTCTATGCCGATAAGTCAGCAACAATCGGTCATTTAGAAGCCAACATTTTATATACTATAATGCGCAGTCGCGCAGGTCTCAGGCCGCAAATTATTTTTAAGCATGAAACTTGTCAACTTATACAGCCAAAGTTTTGGTCATTCCACTGAATTTGTACTAGTGCAGTAGATCGAAGTCGAGTACCCGGTTGGTAGTACGAGTATTAGTGCCTTCTCAATGACAGACACAAGTTAATTGTCTATTACTCCGATCATTTTATAGGATAGTTCCAATGTGATGGCAAAGCGTACATATCGCTTGAAGTGGACGAGGCATTTCCTTCGAGGTAGTTTGTGACCCACATGCAATGATAAAAATTGTGTTTTAATTATAGGGGTGTTAAGCAGGTGCTACGTCCGATATACTTTCTGTTCTTTTTTTGCATATGTATGTACATTTACTGGACAGTTCTTGTTAAACATTTATTACCGGTTGCACAGAAAATCATTTACCCCTCATAATCTTGAATGACTCCTTTTTTTGTCCTGTTTTGGTTTTTTGTAACTGAACGACAAAAATAATGTTTAAAAATCATCATTTATTAACTTTTGGCATCTGAGAGCACTTCAAACGGTATGGACGGACGTCTACGGCTTCGGCTGCGGCTGCGGCTTTATATGTATATGTTTTGCAATGAATATGTAGGAATGTGTAAGAGCGGCAGTTTTCCGATTTTTTGTTGTTTTTTTTTTTTGTCATTATTTCCGTAAGTTGACAGTTTATTTTATTTTTGGCGAGCGCATTCGTCGTTGTTTTATATTCATCTGCTTAAAAGCGAGAAAAAGATATAAAAGGAAGGATTACGATACTGTTTTAAATATTTTCCGTTTTTTAATTTTTGTTTTTGTTTTCGTTTCACTTGTGTTTTCTTTTCTTTCTGTTGGTGCTGAACGATGCGATTTTGTATTTATCCCTTCGCATAAAACGTGTTTTTGTTTAATAATAATTTTTAACCTTTTCGGCCGTGCCGTTGATTCATTATACATTTTATGTTGGTTATTTTCCTTTATTTCCAAAAAAAAAAAAAAAAAAAACCTAAAAATATTCATGATGCTGAACAATACGCGTGGACATTCATGCGTTAATCGCACTGACCACCAGCGATCAGAAACAACAACAAGACCAACAACAACAGCAACAGGAACAGCGAAAACAACAAAAAGTCTTTTTTGATTAAATAAATAATGAAGTCGATTTTTACAACGGCGTGCATGTGCGCATATTAAACGTTGCAATTTCATAAATTGCATCATGCTTCGGAAAACCAAAAAAAAAGCAAAAAGGGAAAAATGCTTTGCTGTAGGTTTCGACAAAAATTATTGTTGTTGTTGGTACAATTTACTGGGAGCAAAAATTGTATTAATTTCTGGTGAAGGAGCCTTAATCTGTCTTATGAGTGGATGTTAAGTAGCCGATTAAAATGGGTTAAAACAAGAAAAATTGTACATAAAATTTATGGATGTTTTTCTTTTCAATAACAAAAAGCTTTTAAAACCCTTAATAAGAGTACAGGAATAAGTTGATGTCGAACAATCTGTCGATGCCTGTGAAAGTATAAAATGTGGCTGCGGTGATTGTAGGTGTATTATTTTAAAAACATGTCACTTGAAAAAATTCATGTTTATGTCACATTCACCGGACTATAAATATGATAGAATAAATATTATGAAAAACATTCTACAAATAACTGTACTACATATTATAATATAATATACTGGAACTTGTCCCTATTTCCTCTTATTTATTCCAGCGGGACAACACTTTTGTGAATTTGGTGAGTCCCCTATAAATTGAGCCCGTCCATTATATAGCAATTCTTCTTCTTAATATAACAATTTATCGAAAACTGAGCCATGCCGATAAACATGAAAGCCGCCCATTCCAGTTTTTTTTTTCATTTTATTTGAAGTTTTCATCATTTTATTTGAAATTAAGTCTATCCAAATTCAATTCTTATAGATGCAAAGACCTTTAACTTGGAAGGTCCGGCCCAATGCAGCTACTACTGGTGTTCCACTTTGCGAACATCTATCCGAACTTTGAAAAATAAACTACATCTGAAAAGACAACCCGGCGCCACTCAGATTTTCATGTCATATGGTCTCGTCCAAAATTCCTTTCGAGCAACGTTAATTGGGTCTTTTTTCTTAAATATTGGTCTCTTTAAATGTGGAGCATTCCGTATCACTCTCTGAATTGTACATAAGATCGTTTTAACATTAAAATTTACCCTGATATTTAAGGACGAGTCATGAGGTTTCGTTGCTGCTCTCAAAATTGATCTCTTATCAGCTTTTATTATTTTTGGCCTGTTTGGACTTATTGCTCGGGAATACGGATATGCTAAATTGATGACGTGCAGTGAGAATATTTTGCACAATATTAATAATTAATATAAAGCAAATATAAAATATATAAAAGATTTTCATTTAAAGAGAATTTTTCTCTTTACTTCAATAAAAAAGAGTTTATTGAAGTCTCTACAACTTCTAATAAAAGGATCAGAACTGGCATAATTTGTTCTACTAGAGGGCAAAGTAGTGGCCCAACCAATATTACCATTAATTATATTGAATATAAATATGATATTAAGTTTAATAAGCGCAAGCCTAACTGGATACGACGATTGTCTTGCAGTCTGCGATGGCAAAATAATGAAAGCTGGTTCTGTAGGGATTCAATTGCACTCATGCAGATTGAGCCACATTCCAAAACAGGACGAACAAAGGATGTAAAGGGTGGCTGAGTACAATAATATAGGAGCCTAAGCAAACATTTGAAAGTTTTAGCAAGTTTCTTTGCATCTGTGACAAATTTTGTTAAATAAATTGTTCCATTAGAGAGAGAATTTAATACTCTAAAAAACGGGCAAACCAAATAAACGTTCGAAAAGTCGTTTGCAGCCCATTTGTGAAATCATTCTCAGCAGACTGGTTTTGTGAAATGCAATCGGTCTTTTCCTTACGGATATGGCGTCCGCCTTTCATTAGACTTATTTCACGACATCTGAAGTCGGCAATAGTTTAAAAATAAAATTGTAAAATTGTATCATTTCTAGACAGAAGCACCCTGATATTAACTAGATGGCTACAGGATTTAAGAAAAGCCATCGATTTCCAAAACGTTGTCTCGTACATACCATTTGCTTTCTGTGGAAGCTCTTAAAGTCAAATAATTTAAGCACAACACAAACGCCCATTTCATAAACATTCGATTTGCAACATCAATCTGTGGATGAACGTTGTTCGTTAGGCGTTTCTCGTATTTTATGTAAAATAAAATCATGTACACACACACATATAATAGATGCATGTACAATACATACATACACACATGTAACGCCTTCATCAGGTAAACACTCCAAAGTTAAAAGTAATTTGGCCATAATTTTGCATTTAAGTATGAACATCGGCCATTGTTAGATTGAATTTCAATAACTCCACACATACAAACCGCACACCTGCACACATGCACACATCCGTACAAACATACAAATACGATCAAGTCCAACAATGTAGATACTACACATATGTACATGTATGTACGTACATTGTCGCGTATGAGAGTTGAGACCATTAGGAAATTATGGCCAAGTAAATTTTAAAACTGTTGTCATTGTCAACATTTGTTTGACAAGTCAAGTGTATGTTTATAAAAACTAGTCATACAAGTATTTGTGTAGACAGCGATGTATGTACATACGCATGTGCATGATGTGTTAACCGATATTAGGAAGATCCAAACATAGAAATATTTTTTATTTATGTTTGTTTCAAGCATTGAACTTGTTTGGTTGTAGGTACGAACAACAAAGAAAACTTCAGAGTTTATGTCGATATCAAGATTTGTCATCTTCTTCAGTAAATTAAAGTCGTGGAGAATGTCCTTTGTAGCACTAGCACAGTGGTACACAGCGCGTTCCTGTTAATTCCCCATCATTCGATCCAGTCGTTCTGAAGAACTAGCAGTTACCCGCAGGGCCAGATTAAGGGTTGGCGATTGGTCCGGAGAATAGAGGCCACGGCAACCAAAACTCTTGGAAGTTTATGTATGTCTTCGGGCATTGAAAGCCCTCTGTTGGATCAAACGTTCTGGCTGTGGTTAAGGCCTAAAAAACGTAGAAAGGCATCTAGATACCGGAGCAGAACTCTACGCTCAGTGATCCAAATGTCCTCGAGGTGCTGTTTTCTTGCAACAGACTTCTGTTCATCGTAAGAAACTGGATGGTGTGGATGGAAGCGAGTTGGTTACGACCTGACGTTCCTTAACGATTTCGAGCTACCCACACAGGAGTTCAGCCCCGCTATAACTATTTAGGAAATGACTGGCAGAAGGGATTAGATAGCCCGAGCTCTCGAATTGTTGTTTTGTGTTATGCGCCGTCCCCACATAACACAGAAAGTTGCCATCTATTTGTGCATAGTCAGGCAGGTTGGTCCACCGAGAGATAAGACACATGCTGACATAAATAAATTATACGATCTGTGCACTAAGCAGTAACTTCTTGGGACTCTTTTCAATCTTATATCGATTGGTATTCTCCTGAATTCGAACGTTTCATTTGCTTACCTACAAGTTCATACGAAAATAGGCCTCATCGTTGAAACTAGGCATCTATCGGTTCCGGAACTCATGGTTATCTACGGCAGTTTAGCCCCAGGATTTGTTGCGTTTTATACGAATACAGGCTGAAATCTAAAAAAAAATTACTGTGTTGTGGTCTGCGAAAACCTGAGAATGACGCAAAACCAAGTTCTTGCGATTCCCCTGCACAATCTCAAGATTTTGCTTTTGTTGTTGTTAACTGAATAAATGGACTCACACTTATCTATCAAGCTACGAACAGTCCAGTAGGACGATTATGGTGACAGAGTATGGAACCGGTTTACATCTGTACAATCCAAGACGGTCGCATCTAATGGTAGATCAATTCCTGGTAGCGGTTTCTTCTACTATGTCAGATACGAAATCCTTGTTCTTAAGATTAGGTTACCTAACCTCTGATATCAGCAGCTCCCTGCATAGCCAAAAAAAAAGCATTTCGTTATTTTAGCAAAATAGTTAATTTTAATGCATCCTTTTACAGCCAAACATATTTTTTCACAAATAAAATGCCACCAGTTTAATGTTTTGTCTGTTTAGTATGAATGTAATAATAGTTATAACAAATCCAACACGTTGGTTGGCCCGCCTCCCCCTCCAACAGCTCTTGAGGTGGCAGTTTTCTCTTCAGTTCTTCTTTTAACAGTCCACTTCAATTTCATACTCGTACTAATGACCACCATTGAATAAACAGAAAAACATTTTTTGACCTGTCTACGGCCGCCTGCTGTTATTGTTGGGCGTTAATGGCATTCAGTGGCACTGACACTGGCGCTGCCACTGGCAGTCCTGAGTGCAGTCATCGTTAACTGCTGACTTCGGAAAATTGCTTTAAATATGCAATTTAATGTTTGTTTTGTTATTGGTCGTTAATGCACTTTTATGCAACATTTACTTACAAATTTATAATAAAATTGGCTAATTTGTTGTAAAACCCTGCTAATGCCAAGTTATCGTTGTTGTAGCTGTAGTTGTCGTGTTTGTTGTTGATGAGTGTTGGGGCAAATTGGTGATAAATATTTCAAATATTTGTTATTTTCTAACAAATAAAGGTGAAGCATTTACTGGTCGGTTGGAGGTGTAAAATAATAAAAAGTTAAAGATATGAAATTGAATTTCAATTATCTGAAAATTCCTTAAATACTTTCTCAATAGAAATATTTCTTCTGATACCTAATAATGATTGGACAGTTAGTTTGAGTGGAGGAGTGTAAACACGCCGAGAAAGGTTTAGTAAATGAGACCTAAAATGTCACACTATTCAATGGACCAGAAAAATTATTTGGTCCAAGCTTAGAAACCAGTTTGCATTTTATTACTTAATCCAGACGTTTCCAAAGCTTTGAAACAGTTAACCACCATTCCGGCCCGAAAAATTATAACACGTGACTTTGAGGGCTGAGTGGTCGCAGAAAAATAAACCAACTTTTTTCCTTTTTACGATCTCTGCTGCTAAATTGTATTTGTTGTATTAAGATCCAAGTGTTCTTGACTGTTTCCTGAATTGTTAATGATTTGTTATGACAGCCATTAATTTAATAATGCACTTAAAGTGAAGCTTACCCCGGTATCAGGCCTTAATGTGTTCGAAACCGGGACACTCTGCTTACCGGAAGGGAGAAACACACTAGTATCTCGATTGGCTCGGCTGTCCATACTAGATGGAGGCGATGCTTCACTGTTGTTGTGCAGGCATTCCCAAAACCTTCATGAAACATTAATTTGCAGAATGAGAATCAGCGCTTTCCCAAGGTGTTTTACTTCTAAGATATATTGGAGCTGTTCAAAGTTGAGGTGCTTAATTCAAGTAAAGTCTTTCAATCTAAAATCGCAGATCAAAAGACCTGATAACTCTTGATCCTGGTAGCTGAGGCTCCATTTTTAGGGAGCCAAATGTTTTTTGAGGTGCAACAGATGCCTAAGATAAGTGGGTTTAATGGCTAATGTTCCTAATGGATTTCAGAACTGCAATCTTGTGTACTTTGGTTTCTGATCTCTCCAAGGCATTGTTAACTAGAGGGATTATATTGTATAGACCGAGGTCTTTCGCAACAGGTTTGTTTTTTGGTACCAGATCACCATATCGCAAAAAAACGCCACCTGTGTGAATAGTAAAACAGATGGATCAAGTGGGTAGGCATTGATAACTTTGCCCATGCTTTTATATCGTTATTAGCTTAGGCCGTAATTGCAGGTACTGTTTTTAATCAAGTCTCACATGTCTGCATCAAATTCCTGCTTTAATGAAGAAGAAGATAGAGAAGTGTCGGGTCACAATGGTAAAAGAATCATGATCATAAGTTAATCGGTCTCTCAGTGTCACATGTCCTGACTTCACTTCGCTTTTACAGAAAACTGTTAATGTTGAGTTCCTTGACGAGAAGATGCCACTAAAGCGTGGTGCAATATCCAAGGTGGTACTCTTCCTTCTGTGGGCCTACAAGTGTTCCTAAAATATCAACTTCATTAGGCAGCGTCTGTCAATATAACAGACAGAAAATGCATACTTGTGTATGTATGTATGTATGTTCCAAATTAAATTTTCTATTTATCCATTATTATCGATTATCAAAAAAAAGCTTTCTGTTTAAAATTTAATTTCTCAATTTTCTTTACTCTTTCGGTTGAATATAACGGCATTAAAATATATTTACTTTAAACTTAACGCCATTGTTAATACTGAAGTTTTAAATGTTTGCGTAAAAATATAAATAAGAATGTGCATGATTGTGCATGACAACACTTGCATTTGTTTACCACTGCATTACTTCCACAACAAAACCAATAAACATTTCCCCTCTTTGTTTGTTAACAACACAAAAGTATGGTAACTTTCATTAATGCCAGCAAATACACTCTCACAAGAACAAAGTAAACGAGTAAACGAAATATTTTAAAACACTGAAAAAAATTCTGCACAACAAACAGAATGTTGAAAACATTTCAAAAAATAATCATATTTAATTTCCTATTATTGTTGTAAAGGGATATTATTGCCTTTTAATTTTTTCTTTACAAGCTTTTGCACTTTTTTTCTAAGTGTAGGTTTTACACATTAAAAGACATGCAAGTGTATTTATTCAAGGAAATAGGCTGCAGAAAACTAAAAAAAAATAACGATAAACCAGCAAAGGAAAATGAAAATAATAACAGAAACACCATGTCAAAGGATAATAAAACATCATCAGTTGTTGTTAAACACGCACACAAATGCACATACATGCGGTCAGCTTCTTTTTTAATTTAATTAAAAATGTGTTTTAATATTACGCAAAAAAAGGCTGGAACTTTTCGTAACTACAAAACATACACTGTAAATCAGTTTAAATTGTTTAATGGCAAAAGGACATTCTACTAATATATTTAAGCGTTTTAAGAGAAGATGAAACACCAGATCTGACGCCGTCCATCAGCGCGTGGAGAAGAATTTAAATTTTGCTTCGCGACTTTCAGTCCAATTGACTCAGCGACTGGAGGCAAGCTACTACCAAACAATAGTACATGTGTTCGCTAAATGAGCCTGGGAACAACAACAACTGGAACTGATGCTGATTTTTGTCACTAAACACTTTCAGCAATGATGCCTATTTCTAGATGAATGGATATCTCTACTCTACGATATCCAATTGGACAGCAGAAGATTCAGCAGTATAACCCCGCTGTCAACTGTCAAAGTTGGGAAGTCCCTATTGGAAGTGCATGTACAAATAAAAAAAACATTCGCACAAATTGCCAACATCCGACTTTTTGAAAGTCGCCTAAAAGAAATAAATTTTGAAAATAAAAATCACTCCAAAACAACATTTTTACTCTGGTAAAAATTTCTAGCGCAGAAAATGTACATACATTTTTCATGAAATAAATATAACTGGCAACATTGACTCTGTAGCATTTCTCTACTAAAAAGAAAAACTCCGCCGGACAGGCAAAATTGGCTACACGACGACATACTTTTGCATATGAAAACATCAAAGTTGTGCAACATTTTACGCAGTTTTGAGCAGGGAACTGCCCTTGAGATTCTTCTAGAGCTTTTTTCTAAGTCATATTTATGGAGTATTTCGTTAATATTAGCGCAACGAAAAGTCCTGCACCATTAAAGATACTTTTACCTTTTCACTTTACTTTTTACACATTTTGTATTCTTTTTAATTTTACAGAATTTTTCTTGAGATTAATTTTCAATTAAACTTCTACTTAAGTCATGTCTTACTTAAGATTGTCAAAAAAAATTGTCCTTTTTGTACTCTTTAAACATTTTTTCTGTCATAATGTTCATTTCGTTCACCTGGGGTTGTGTACGATAAAAACAAGAAACTTTCCCGTTCACCTGATGAACATTTAGAACGTTGTTTGTAACTTTAAGCGTAAAAAATATGTAAAATAAAAAAGTTTCATCCACTACGCTGGACCGAGATTGTTGCTCAAGTTAATATTTAAATAATTCGCACAAGTTTGAGTTTTATTTTTTTCTATCAACAACAAAACAAAAAGCAAACACTTTGTTCTTTTTATAAATTTTAATATGAGTGAAAAGCAAACAAGAAACAAAAAATAAATCTGGTAAAAATAAAACAAATAATGCGTTAAAAATTCAAAATTTTAACGCTGTTATAAACAAAATGCGAAAATTTTTTAGCGGAATGTCTTACACTGAAAATGTCGACATCAAGCAGTTTCATATGATTCGTGTTCAGATTTTTACGCTACACCATAAGCAAAAAGGTTGACAAATTATAATGAACGAATAATGAATGGAAAAATTCCAAATTTCTTTCTCTAAAGAAATGTTTGTGAATTTTTAAAGATACTTTTTTATAATAAGAATAAGATGGCAGTTGTTATTATGTCACATTCCTTGACAATTGTATAACGACAATGAAGTTTACTTCCAGCCCACACCCAAGAACAAACACATTTAACATTGAACAATGTTATTTTAAGATTTTTTACATACACAGTTTGAATTTGCCAATTTTGTTGTAAACAATAACCAGAAAAGAAATTCTAACGAAAACGACATTCAACAGCGATATTTGCCGATAAAGCATTAATTCTTTCTGCATAAATGCTTTCGATTTGTCCCATAACTGAAACAGCTGTTTGGTGTGAAATTTTCCATAAAACTTGGAACTAAAATGGTACTGCCATATTTTAATTGTAAAAAAATAACAACGATTGAGGAGGTCCTTTTCAAAACTTGACTATTCCACTTTTCCCAAATTATTCTCTGTTTTTGTTTTTATTGGTGACATTCAAATGAAAAGTCAGCGAAAATAACATTGGCCCTAAACTCTATGATTATACCACAAAAAAAAACAAAAAAAAAGCATGACTTCGTCAAAAGTAGATTATTTTACATATAACAAAATATAATTAACTTGAGAAACCTCTTTGTTAAACAATTGGGTGAGAAGAACAATGACCTTTAAAGTGCTAAGGAAAAATAAGGGGACTGTGATTGCCTTGAACATGAAATGATTGTATAAATAAAAAAATAGATAAAACATACTACGATTGTTTCCTTTTTTATTTTATTCATTTAAAGATGAAACTCGGGTTGTTTTAGATTAATCCACTGTAGCTTAAATCAAAACGCGATTGCTTCAGTCAGGCGAGCCAAAATTAGATTATTCCATTTAAAATTTTGGACTTATAAAATATATATTTTTGCTAAATTTTTTAATCTTGTTCAAAGCTTAAATATTGCTCATTCCGCTACTGTAATAATACAAAAAATATCGGATTTAATATTGTACATAGTTGCAATCTTAAAAGCTATTTTCTCAAATTGTGGAATAGTCAAGTTTTGAAAAGGATCTCCTCGAGTATTTAAGACTATACCAATTAGTTTAAAATAAAAATTTACTGTTCAGGGTGGCATTATATTAAGTAATTCCAAGTTGAAATTACGGACCAAAACTTATATGCTCAGCCGGCCAAAAAACGCCAATTGAGTTAATTTCATAAACAGCTGATTCTATGTGTTTCACACAACATTGTTTTTCCAAGTGAATGTAAATTCCTGAAAAAGGAATATAAATCAAAGCCAATTACTTTTAATCAAATGCAACGCATTTAATAATAAAATGGCAAATAATGAATTAAAATTGTGACAACTCAAAATTAATTCAGACATAAATGTACCTATACATGACATATGTAACTGTAAAGAACTTCGTGGTTGGAAAAAAGAGTAGTATTCGGCAGCAAAACAGCTAAATTTACGCCAAATTACTTCATTTTAACTTAATTTCGTCTGAAATCAGGAAATAGGGTAATTTTATACTGTTATTTTTGGACTGTTGCCAGAAAATGACGGCGTTTCATAACGATTGAAAAGACTTTCGCTGAGAAAACTCTAGGATTTACCAAGAAGTGCATATCTGAGCGAGACTATTTTGAAGGGAACAAACTAGAAATTGATGAATAAATAAATCTTTTTTGCAGACAAAAATTCACCTTATCCCTTTCGAACAGACTAACAAAAAGTTAAGAACTGCTCATTAGGAAACCTGATTGGGTTTCCTGCAGCAGCTTCTACATATACCCATATAATAATGCTTTATGTTAAAGAACTAAATTTTTTCACAGACTACATACAAAGAAACCTGTATTGTAACGAGAATGGATTGTATTACATTATTTCGTAGGCCGCTCCAGAGTCTATCTCGACTCAACACATCCGTGTACACATTAAAATTTTTTGGTTTTTTATGCCACGGTTTTTTCGTTTCTTTTTCTACAGTACATGAGTGTGGCATAAGAACAAGCAACAAAAGAAAAGGAAGACAACGTTAAATAATGCATTTAACCCTGAGGCTGAATCAAGGCAGTTTTTAAAAATTACTGCTACCAACCACATCCTGCATAACGGTTTTCCATTACAGTTGTATAAAGTAGCCCTTTCATGTTTTTGCTTTTCTACTGCTTTTATTTGCTCCCCTTTAATGCTAAACTTTTTCCAGCGCACATATTTATTTGTGACGCTACTTCACGGAAGTATAAGAATATCAATTCGTTTGCTGTCTTTGTTCGGTAAAAATTAATCAGGAACAGCATTTTCCATTATATGACAACTCTGATCGGACCAAGAAGATAAAGCAACAGAACCGATAGATCGCAATCTGTGAAGGACATCAAGGTTAAAGCAGGTACAGCTGAGGTTCCCCACCATACAATTCCTCAATCAAATAGGTATCTTTTGCAAGACAACAGCACCTGGGAAACAGACTGTGAAGTCTTGTACATTGAATAAAAAAAAGATTTATTAAAACCATTCGATTTTCTTCACATCTTAAAGTCAAGTTCGTTATTAAAATTCGGTTTGAGCTGCGATAAAAACAAATCCGTCTTATTTTCTTAATTTAAAACAAAAACATTCTCAACCTTTTCAAAACTTTTTTTTGCAACTAAAATTTATTATTTATAAAACGCTTCGTTGCCTGCAAATAGGGTATTTCTGGCTTGAATCGGTCTGCGTAAAAGTTTTGTGGTTTTTGTTTATTTTTAGTTGTTGGGCATTCAAGCTCAAAATGTGTTTTATTTTTAATTCTTAAAAAATTAAAAGAATTTTTAATTGAATTTATCCGAAAGTTAAGGAAAATTTTGATGCTACATAAACACACCTGCAGGGATGGGTTTATTTATGTATGGATGTGTATGTGTGTGTACACATACATGCATATTTATAAGTTAATATATTAATGCTTGTACAGTTTGGCGTACAATAAAAATATATAAAGAAAACTTTATTAACTGGAAATTTTGTCATCAAAATTCAATTCCGAAACTCGTTCCTCCACCATCATTCCAATCATTGCCCTTAAAGTTACGTTCTATTCAGCCAGGGATCTTCTTTGATTTGTTGGATATTAAAACGCAATTTAACTGGAGCCAAAATATGTAAAATGAGCTGTTTGCACTGAGTGCTGACAGGTGGCACTTTGGGAAACACCAGCGATGTGTTTATGCGCTTCAATAAAATGTGAACGTTGGAGCCGTCGTAAGGCAGACGGCCAAAGACCATGGCATAACATACAACACCGCAGGCCCAGATATCGGACAGAAATGGATCGTAAGCAACACCTTCGAGCAGAACAAGCCGAAGCAATTTAATATGAACTAATTAATATTCGAGTTTTTTTCACTTACCTTTAAGAATCTCGGGACTTGCGTAGGCATAACTGCCGCAAAATGTTTTCGACAACACCACCTGCTCGTCGCTGGTGCGGGTATCTTTGCGCGCAAACCCAAAATCAATTAATTTCAGATTGTAGTTGTCGTCCAGCAAAAGATTTTCACATTTGATATCTCTAGAATATAAAAAAAAATGTTACCAGCTGGTACTCATTTGAAAGGAACGTATTTTCAGAATCATTGTGTTAAAAGGGTATTTTTCTGAAAATATTTCTGAAGTGTTGATTTTATAAAACAATTTTTTTTTCAAAGGTTTAGGGCTCTAAATCATAAAGATGCCAACTGTTACCGCCACTCATAAATCGCTAATATGACATTACTGTTACCGCCACTCATAAATCGCTAATATGACATTACTGTTACCGCCACTCATAAATCGCTGATATGACATTACTGTTATCGATATGTAGAGAGATGAGCATGGCAAAATGTTCAATTATTCCTTTTAACTTTCCACGCGGTATAATTATGAGGCCATATTTAATCGAGACCACATACATAAGTATATAAAACACCTACATAGATTTAAGAAATTCATTCGTTCAGGTCATAAGGATTACGAAGCTTCGCTTGGAGTAGCCATACATAAAAGTTAGTATATCAGCAGTTTAGTATGTAAGTTTGTATAAGTTTGTATATAAATTGTAAATTTATTTATAATTTTAGGAATTTTAACATATTAAAGAGTAAGAATAAAGAATTAAAGTTTTCTAAAATTCTTACACTTGTGTTTATAATCTACATTGGCTATCTTGAGCTTGGGCCGCTTCACCCGCAACACCAACTTTAAACTTTACAACAGTTATTAAACATATGATGAAAAGGGAAGTGATTTGAATCGAAAACGTAGGCTCAAAACGTCCAAAATGGTTTTAGACGTGACACAAACGCATCGCTTTCGTATTCCACATTGCCAAAGTTATCAACTGCGTTTTATTTTCCATATTTTCTCTAAAAGTAAAAGTGACTATTTTTGACGATGGCGAAACGAAAGTCATCGCATTTCACGCTGCTGCAGCGACAGTTATTTTAGTGGTTTACATCTTAACGAAATCTATTGCATACGCGATTTCAAACCAAAATATCTCCTCAAAACCACTCTGGCACCAAGCGATGCAACTGTGATTTTCTTCATTATGGACACAGAAATACAGCGTTGCACAAATAAAAGTTCATATTAATTTGATTAATTTATTTAAATAAAAGGTATGCCAGCTGTACAGACGTACGAAAATCATTACATATCCTTCTTTTTAGACAGCTGCTTTCACTATGAAATGAAATCTGAATAAATGTCAGAAAACAGTGTTGCAAACGATTATAGATTTTGAGTTAGATTTTAATTTAAATCTGCTAAATTTCGCTCTTTAAACCGTTTTCGAAAATGATGTGTTCTTGTCACACCAGATCTGTACTTTAAAGTAAAGAATCAATTTTATGTTATAATTATAACAACAACTAAAATCAATTAAGAAAATTTTCGTTTTGTTGTTTTTGGGAATATTTTATAATTTTAACCATCTGATATTTGCTGCGTTTTCTATTCAATGATTTGCCCCCGATTATACTTAATCCAATCGTTTAAATATAAAAACAGACTTATAACAGACTTTTGATCTGTTTTCCTTCAACACGGAGTGAGTGACTTTCGTAATTTAAGTTTTTTCTTTCTTTGCAATAGAATTGTGAGAGTGCAAAACGATTAATACTAAATCTACGCCTCAATTTGATGAAATTTGGAATATGGTTTATTCTTAATCGATTGATTAAGTATTTCCGCATAGGACCAGGGGACGGCCTTTGATTTTATAGAAAAGAAAACGTCCCGAGTCAATTCATCTTGTAATTCACAAATTTATTCTATATTTTCTCTGTGCAAAAAATACTTTTCAGAGAAGAACTTTTCACAAATATCCATATATATATATATATATACCATATATGTATATATATACATACATATGTATATAGAAAAGCTTAGTGTACCTTTTTCAAGGGGCGTTTTGTCTTTCTAAATGTCTGTAAATTATTTTTTTTTCAAAAATCTCTCTTTTTGAGGAGGTACTTTTTTGAAAGATACTTTTTAGCTTTATTCTATGTACGCTTTTCAAAAGTCCTTATTCAAGACGATTTATGTTTTTTATGTCTTTTACCTGTGAACCACCCCCTTCGAATGAATATATTCCACCACGCTGATTAGTTGTTGAAATAGTTTCCGTGACTCTGTTTCGCTTAAGTGCTTCTTCTCGCGCACGTAGTCCAAAAGTGTGCCATTTTCAGCCAGTTGCATTATCAAGTAGACCCTTGAAAAGAAAACACAACTACAGTAATTGAAGGCATTCGTGAGCTCATGTTGCTCACCTGTGACTGGTTTCAATGCTCTGATAAAATGTTATTAAGTTGTCGTGATGCAACCCTTTGACGGCCTCTATTTCTCTGGGCAAAAACTTTTGCGTATAATCAGCTGGGGCTTTGACTTTCGAAATTATTTTTATTGCCACACGCTTTCCATATTCTTCCGAATAGCCGATTTTGACTTTGGCATAATTTCCCGAGCCAATAACTTTGCCCATCAGTACGCCATGTTCTTCCAATATCGATTTAGGTTTTCCCGCTTTATCGGAACCACTGCCCTGTGGTGATATTTGCTCCTCACCCTGTGGAGCCTCGGTTTCTTTACTTGTTCGGGGCGTGTCATCGTTTTGACTCGTGTTTTAAATTTTTTTAACTCGTTTAGAGAAAAGAATGTGATAGTGCCTTAATGTTTGTTTACGCTTTCGGAGATGTTGCGCGAATTTAAATTTTTTGCTTTTTGTAGAAAACTTTTATAATTTTATCTCTCCCTTAAGTTTGTGGGGAAATATCGGATTGCTTAGATTTCTTTCGACTTTTAATTTGGTTTCGAACTAAATTTTTTAAATTTTGTGCAATTTTAATTTTTCCAAAATTTATGAAGATATGAAAATTTCTAACATATTGAAAAATATTTTGAAGTTTTATAGAATTTTTTTTTAAAACATATAATATTTTGGGAAGTTGCCCTAATTGCATGTACCGAAAACTTTTAATAGCCATTATCAAGGCGAATTCATAGCAGGAAAGCGTAGTCCCAAGCACGCGGATATTTAGTTTTGGTTAAATATTCTTGAAATGTGAAAAACTATAAAAAGATTATGAACTATTGACAACTGAAGGAAGCTAAACCGGTTCACCTGTTATGAACTCGCCTAGATGTATTCCGTTCAAATATTGGCTTCCAACGAAATTGATATCTGGCATAATCATGGCATGAGCAAGTTGATATTAAGAAGCCTTCAAACTAATACACTGCAATTAAATTCGTCCAGTTCTTCCATATGAAATAACAGAAAGCTGCTGCGCATCTAGTAGTAGCAGCGTTTATCATACTGTGTGTAGTTGACAACACTAATTCGTGCAATATTTGTGATTGTAGAGATTTAGGAGATTTTCCAAATGAAATAGAGGTGCGTTTGTTTATTGTAGTTTGTTCATTCATAAATGTATACATTTTTTTGTTATTTAGCCCAATTGTTTTTTTCATAAAAAATGCCCCCTTCTAAGGATGCATTTCAATGGTCCTTTCCGTGTCCGCTCAAGAGAAATTCCAATGTAAATATTTGCCATATTCTTTAAGGTTGAGATCTTTTGTCTTAAAAAAAAGTAACGATATTTATTCGATATTGATTTATTCTTTGGAAACCTTTTTAACAAAATATATTATCAAATATTTTTTAATAATCGATAACACAAAAAGCATTTGTTAATATTTTTTTCCTATAAACGTTTTTCAAAGAAAAAAAAGATATCGATATACACATCGGCAAATCACCAAATTTGTCGAAATGTAAGTAAAACGGCAACGCTGTTTAGTTCAATATGTTTAAAGGTTTATGACATGAATAATATGACAGGCACTGCCAGCCAAATGCATTTACAAGAAAGAGAAAGCAACCACTTTTTATCTCTGTTAATATTGAATTTTTTACAGCTATAATTTGCTATCCAAATTAGAGATGATGATTTTTTTGGTTATGACGGCGATTATTGACCAGTTTTTTGTATAAAATACGAACAGTAATTTCAATTATTTAAAGACTTTAGAGTCTGTGCTCAGATATGATAGATTTTTGCTGGTATATTGACTTCAAGTCTTTCCTTAATATCCTTTAGTTTTTGAGAGTAATTCAATAAGTACGAAATAAGTTTATTAACTTCATAGTTAACTAATTTTGTAAATAACAAAAAAGGAGGAATTTTGGTTCAGATGAATAAATAATACGGGTTTTTCAGTTGGAAACAGAAAATTTTATGTTAATGGAGAAAAATTGCTTTTCATTTCCTCCACAAAAGCAGTTTCACATGTTCAGAATCGATTAAATTTATTAATTTTATTTAATGAATCTGGCACTGCCAGATTGAAAAAATTTCGCTCCGTTTTGAGCCGGGAAGTAGTTTGGCGCTTCTTCGCAGTTTATACAATAACTGTTTGTTCACTTAACAATATTTCCATAAATTTTTGTTGCTGCAAAATCACACTGTGGAAAAATAATTTAAGTTTGTTTCAATTCCACCCCGAAGCAAATGTTAAGTGTTTGCAAAACGTAAAATAAGGAGCAACCTTACACTCCAGCTGTCATGGCAACCGTTTTTATAAACAAACAAATATTAAAAACTACAATAAAGTGAAACTGAAAGGCACTGGGACAATCAAATCTGAACCTGCAACATCGAAATTTTGTAATTATTTAAGTCAATGTGTACGAAATTATATTCAAAACTTAAGAAAAGGGATTGATGGCGGAAGTTTATATAATAGGGCAGATATTGAAAGCAGTTGATTTTCAAGAACCCCATATATTTTGCAAGTGGAGTTTACAAAGCGGTAACTGATAGCTTTGGTTTTGCGTTTTATAAGAGATACATTTTCAGCTCAATAAAATTTCGCTGCAGGAACTGCTTGGCGTCTGATACAAGGCGAAGCTCATGGTCAAACCTTTGTAGCCACCAATAGATTAGAGTCCTGCTCGGACTTTTGTCAGCCTTTAGATCTGCATTTGGGTACCACATCGGTACAAGGTTGGCCCAAGTTGCACTTAGAAGTACATGCAGTTAATTTGTTGAATAAAAGTTGGCCAATTGGTTACGGTTTCGTGCATATCCCAACCAAACCGGGATTTCATCGCTTGGAAGTATTGTGCTGGAAAATAGCTCCACGGTCCTGGTACGACAGTGTCAGGGAGAAATTCGGTGGCGGTGGCTTGGCCCTGTGTAAGGAGGATTTAATTTACTCTGGCTTGGAGAGGTTGCACAACATTTTGTGACGTTTTCATATTCTTTTGTTTAAAGAAATTTTTTCTTTCATTTAAGATACAAACTGAAAACTCGTTCTTCGGGCAAAATAATTATTGATATTAATTTGGTTTTTCGTAATTTTGCCAAATTCGGTGTAGAATTTAAGTGAAATTTTTAGTCACGTTTGTCATACGGAATGCATTATTTAAGACATATTTTAATTTATCAGCTTGTTTTGCTGACACTGCCTTACAACGGGGCAGTGAAAATTGGCATAGCTAAACCTCTTCCCATTACCAGCCCCATGCCGCCAACCACAACAGCCACAACATTGCCAGAGGAAGCGAACGAGGAAACTGTTAGCGACACGACTGAATACTTAATAACTGTTACAATGAAAACAACAACTTTAACGGACACTGAATGGCCAGATTTTCCACCAAAAAAGTCCTCCCAAACTTCCAACAAAACTACGACTGAAAAGCCCTCAACAACAACCGTAAACCCCCCAACCACCAGTATCGCAGCAACTGTTACGGCTAAGGAAACAAATATTACGCAGGACGCGCCAACTCGCTCAACTTCCTTCCCAAAATGGCCAACCAAACAAAAGTATTGCTTCTGTGATTTAATTAAGGACACTTGTGATATTAATTGTTGCTGCGATCAGGATTGCTCGATGGAGGCATTAAAAGTTTTTCGTTGTGATTCAGAAACCCCCATCGACTTAGAGTTGCTGGAAGGACGTTTCGAAGACTTCAAATTTCAACATGGTCTGCCCTCATGCGAAGTTAATGATGGATGGTTGTGTGTGTTTAGGACAAATGAGCCAGTGGCAAGGAAAGAGGTCGGTTTGCGCTTTTATATTGAGTAGCTTTTACTTTTAATAAAATAAAATTCTCTAAAGGCTGCCGCCTATTTAGCGGACACTTCGCGTTACTACAAATGGCCTAATTTGCTACTGGAGTCTGAAGACGTCAAGCAGCGGGAGTTTTACAAATATGGCGATATAATGAGAATTATAAACACCGAAACTAAGGAAATACACAATTTTGGTAAATATTGTTGCTTGAACAACAAACTTCTCAAAATTTCGTATCCATGTACTTGTATTTCTCTAAATATCTAGTTTTGTTATGGTTCCCGGCCAAGTGTGTACAGACTTAAAAAATTATATCGCCAACGTTTACAGATCGAAAGTAAGATATAGGACTAGGTGATCAGTTACCTTAAAGAAATGAATACAAAGTCTTAACTGCAAACATGTTCTACAAAAATCGGTTAAGAAGGTATTTTTAAGTTTTAAAATTTTTAGAAATAAAGTCATAGACATGTCTACTCGGTAAGTGATCCGGTTTGTTTTGAGTTTTCCCTTTTTTACAATCAATAGGTTTAAAATGTACAATTTTATGCGAATAGCGAAAAGTACCTGATTTGGTTTGGGTCTCCTCTCCTGCTCCTTGTTAAGTTTTAATATTTTTTTAGCAACTTTTGTCCACATCTAAAATTGTGTGATAATAAAGAAAATAACTGTTTCCTCTCGGTAACAGTTTTTCTAGGAGGGCCAGTACTAGTTAGTTCAATGGCTAAGGAGTGCCAAAATTCTGCAATCACCTCACCCAGCGATCGATCTGTTGCTCTGCATTTTATTAAGCTTCATTTCGCTTTGGACTTTATTTATTGCTCTTGTCCTGGAACCAAATATTGATCAGTTTTATTATTCAATTTAAATAAAGAACAAATATAAGAACTATTTGTTCGCCGGCAAAAATCAAGTGAACAAATCAGATGAAAAAACGAAGAAAGAACGAAGGAAAGAAGTCATTCACGATAAGGACAATTTTGTTTTGATCTTCAGGCCCATTATTCACGACTGAATGATCAGAAAATGGGGGAATATCTGAGAGAAAAGTTAATTGCGATTGCAATTGGGTGAAAAATTAAAAGTTTTCTAAGGAAAAATTATTCATAATAAAACGCAATAAATAAAAATACACTAAATTTTAACGTTTGAAGCGAAGTTTTTGTAATATACAAAAGTTTACTTAGAAGTGACAACGATAGATGAACTTGGCAAACAAAGAAACTTTCTAAATACTTCCCCTCTAATTTTAAATTTATAACACAACAGAAATTTCGTCGTTTGAAAACGCGTGGTTTTCTGAACATGTGTGATTTGTAGAACTCTTGCCCGTCCACACTTATTATAGTAAAATTTGTGGCAAATTATTAGAGAAGCAGGTTGTCCAAAGACTTTCCTCTACGGGCAAATGTTATGCCAAACTTGCTAAAAATCGAGAAATGAACTTCACAATTACAGCTATAAATAAATTTTTTGATATTTCGTTTACAGAAAAGTTGTATTAGTGAAATCCCTCTTTTTTATGTTTGCAGATCTTCCATCATCTTTCGAATCATCCTCATGTAGCATTAGAGAACCCATTTACTACCTTAAAGCAACTAAAAAGTCCTGTCTAATAACCTCTTATGCAAATTTAAGAGAAGCTGAATTGAAATTGTTGCAACTGGAGGAAAAATATAAAATTTTCAACACTCCCACTATACCGGATGACATCTACAACAACAAACACTTAGAACACCTTGTGCGAAATATAACGATTTTGAAATGCCTTAAAACTGAAGGCAAATGCTCTCCTTACAAACAGGATAAGCTAAATGATAAGAACTATGCGATGTTTAAAGTGAAAGTGAATATTTTACACAATTTCACTCATGTACAAGAAATAGTAGTGGACTTATGGCTGGAGGATTGGAAGGAAGCAAAAGATGTGAACGGCTCTGGACCAGATTATTGGTTATCTTATGAAACTGAATTTTTCAATAAAACCATAAAGGATTTGAAAGCTGTCAACACTGGTGACTTTTATAAGCCGCTAATTGCATCGGGTCCCTTGGGCTATTTGCAGGGTAAACCCCTGATTGTGGCACGCTACGAGCCCCTCAACAGAAGCCAACCGTTGTCAACAAATAATCAAGTTCTCAACTACTTTGCGCCAAATAATACCGGTCATCATACTCTCAGTTTGTTGGGCAAAGAAAATGGCTTATGCCGACGTTCAAAGTCATCCAGAGACTTCATAAGTTTTGGCATTAATGCAGCTTATCAGTGTAAAGTACAGTTAGAAAACGACTCTGTCACAGAAAAGGAGCCTGCGAATACTAATTTTACTGAAAAATGTTGGAATCTGCAACAACGAATATACGACCAACTATTTGGCCAGGACCTTGTTGTCGACGATCTTCCAACGTATTTTATATCACAACTGGGCAAGCCTCAAAATAGTTCACACAAATGGCAGCAGCTACAAGTTCACCATACAGACTTTGATTCGGTTTTGGGCCAGTATTTACGCGAAACTAAAACATTTGTTTGTCGAAATATTCTCTTGAGTTTGTCCTATGAATTTCATGTGGCAACTTTTATGGTGGATAGTGTCCCCCTGCAAAATGTCATCACACACGCAGCTTTGCATTTGGATGAACGTCATGATCTGGAGTTCTCTTTAAATGAGAATTTGGAAGTGCCCGTTACGATGACAGTGCGTTTTTATGATGTTCGGGAAAAGGCTGCATCTGCCGGCTGCAATTTGCCTAAAATTAACTTATTTTCTTGTTTAAAATTCTGTTTAATTATTTTGTTTGCAGTTTAAATAATTAATTTATGGAAATGTATGGTATATTCTTGCTTAAAAGAAACGCAAAGGAAATAAAATATTGCTTAGTAAAATGCAGAATACCAGCTTATTTGCGACCAAAGTTCAGACTTCATTTCTTTCTCAAAGGTTTCAGGTCACTATTCAATTCAATTCAATTTATTTCCAAATTCTTATAGCTGGTACAACAAAGAGGGTTGCAGGTCACTGAAGACTTGTCGTACTTTAAAGAGAAAATACAATTTACTTTATGAAAATTACAAGAAATTATCAAGTTTTCTTTAGTAATAGACGCACATTGTGGCCATATGCTACTTATTTTTATAATGTGGAATCAAGTTTCTTAAAATGCGCTCCGAAGCGAAGTGTGCTGCACATGAATCCGAACACTTTCCAACAAGCAGAGTGAGTAGATTTCAAGTTTTTACTCAGATCCCAATGCACCGAATTTCCACTACATTCATATACCGATAGTGTGAACGTATAACATTTTTAAATTTCCAACAACAAGCGCAGATGGATGAAAATATTTCCTGAACGCCGACCACGGCAACTAAAGCACCGTTCAGAGTTATCGATTATCACCGATATGCTGACACAGTTACTTGCAAACATCTGTTGCCAAAGCAAAGAACAAAAATATACCAAAAAAATTCTGCTTAAAATCAAATTAACACAAATATTTTGTTAAGAGCTTTAAAAGTGATTCTGAAGATAATATGGCTTTCCCCTCGAAATACCAGCAAGTGAACAGAGAGATGCCCTATTTCGCTCGAGGTGTGATCATGAATATTAGCAATTATTTTCGACCAGCATTTTCAAGCACGGCTAAATGTTTGTCCATAAAAACTTTGCAGCACTGCTGCAGGGATACCAAATTTTGTTGCACCATCAGATGTTGCAATGCTTTTCTGCTGTGCAACAGCTATAAAAAGTTTTGTGATCCAACCAACATAAGAAGTAATCACAATACGAAGAACAAATTTCATTAAATTAAGAAAATAGCATATTAAATAAAAGTTAAAAGTTAAAAGGAGTGGAAAAGAAAACTAACCCCCAAAAATTAAGAATTATTTTAAAACTATAAAATAAATACCGAAGTGAATTATTGAATAGCCACTTTCGGCTGCTATAATCTGCTTTTATGGTAAGATGCTTGATTTGATGTATCCCTCTTTTCCGCCGCCACAACAAATTGAAAAATGTTTGTTAAAAAAAAAACTATTGCATCAATAAATTAAATAATGCAAAATTGCAAAAGTTTGCTACAGGGTTGCATAAAAACCGTTTAACATATTAAGAGTGATGTCAAGTATTATGTAGGTGATGCTTTTAGGAAGGGCGAAAGTGATGCACAACAATTGCATTCACCAATATTTTTCACATTTATAACAGTTTAGATTTTTTCTCCTCAGAGCAGCCGTTATCGGCGATGTTGGGAAAACATTGCCAAAAGTTTTATAACTATAAGCGTCGGGCTTTGGTCTTATCTGAAACAGGAAGGTTTTCAAAAACCAAAAGATTGACCTTTATGTACATACATTTGTATATCCAAACCATTTGGAACATTGTTTCGAGAAAATTGGGAAAGGACCCAGAAGCTCTGTCCCTCCCCACAGCACCAAGACATGTGTTCAAGGATTTGGGTAGAGTCTTGCATAAAATCTGAGAAAACCTTTTTTTCTTTTTTCTTAAAAATTCTGTGTCGGAACAGAACTTTGTTTTATGTTATAACATATTTCTGTTTATTTACATATGTTTGTATGTATTTGTGTACAATATGTATGTATGTAGATGCACATTTCATCAATTAGCCAGCCAAATGATTTAAAGATTTTACAAAATATCTCGGCGACATTTCCTCAAGGCTTTGCGCTTTAATAATGAGGATTTCTCTTCGTCCCTGCGTCTTTCCTCTTCTTCCAATGCCCTGCGTAAAGAATCCGCTTCATTAGTTGCTTTCTCCGATATCAGATGCACCAATTCCAAATGCTCCATAATCCCCTTGCGCATGCAATACTGAAAATTCATTGCCATGGAATATTTTATATCTAGACCCGAACGTGCCGCTAATTCTTGCCAATGAAGGAATAGCCAATTTTCGTTTCTTAAATCTTTTATAGCATAAAGTTTTGGCATAAAGTCTTCCAGGTATCTAAGATAATATTGTGCAACCTGTTGTATTTCAGGTTTTTCCTCGAAAACACGCAAAGATTCGCTTAACGAATTGCGTATAACTTCTGTGGCATTGGAGACATTTTCGAGCTCTATATTCACTAAAGGATTACCAACAGTAGCTTCTTCTAGTTTGACCAAATCTTGGCAGGCAAACCATAAATTTTTATATGGCAGAAAACTTTCAATGATGCTGCTCAGAAATTCCAAAGATAATTCATCCAATTCAAAAAGTTCCTGCCGATAACGGAGTGTTTCTCCAAGTTTTTGCAAATCGATTATTACTTTCCAGATTTTTTTTATCTAATGAGCAAACAAATACTAAATTCATATATATAAGTATGTAAATGGGCACATACATATGTATGTACTTATGTATGTAATAATTTACTGAATTCACAAAATTTGCAATTATTATTATAAAAATTGTAATTGTGATCTCGAAAACGCTGCAAAAGCCAGGGCACACCTTAATTTTCTTTGCATCTAAATAGTTTCTACTTGTTCAATACTGAAATGCTTTTTGTTGCATTCTCAATAAATCTATGTAATAAAAATAATGTATGTACATACATACATACATACATACATACATAAGTTGAAGAAATATATGTAACTTAAGGCCAGAAAAGTACAATCGTTTAAGCTTCTTGGTACAATTTTAAAATTTGCAATGCCAGCCCTGAGCTGCATATTTGGCATTTCGCCGACTGTTGTTGTTGTATGTATGTATGTATATTTGGGGTGTATGTTAAGGATACTTAGAGACATATCACATAAACAAATGTAGACGTACCTCTACTGCGTTTTCTGTTACTTTTTGCGGATTAAAACGCAAAGAAAACTGCTGGACTTCATCGTTTAAGGACTCCAGACGTTCCTGAAAGCCAATACACTCACTTGAGTGTAACCTTTTGAAATCTTCTACATCATTCTTTTGCTCTTCTCTTAGTGTACCTAAACGATCCAATATGTTTTTCGGCCAAGCGTAGACCTGCCATTTCATTGCAAATTGGTGGTCTGGTAAATTGTGGAAGAAACTGTCCAACATGTCGTATTCAATCCACATTATTTGAATATCGCCTCTTAAGCGATCTATCAAGCCGGGAACATCCAAGGCAAACTCTCTTATATGGTACAAGTGCTCTATACTTTGGGGACGATCGTTAATTTTTTTATATATTTCCAAGCAGCGGTCCAACATGCGCTCGTTTGCCTCATACATACGTTCAATATAGTATTCGAAAATTTTCTTTACGATTTCGGTGTGTTTTTTAATCAAATGTTGTTTCATGGGCTCTACGATGACTAGAAACGGGCCAATTGTTATGGAGGCCGGCAGAATTTCTCTGAGTTCTTCTTTGCAGCGCTTATGTTCCATAATATCGGTTTTTACCAGCATGGATGACTTGTTCGCGGCTTTGTACTCCTCCATGTAAGTGGCTACCGGTAAAAGATAGAATTCAATAAAGCGATCATATTTGTGGGCATATGATCTTAGGGGATGCACAGCTTTTGAATAACACTCTTGCAAAAGACCACTGCATTTGACATACAAATCTTCAATTAGCTCCACTGTAAGTATAAATAAATCGGAGGGGAATCGAAGATTTGTCAAGCAGTTGGCGTCTATTTGTGTTACTCCAGCGGTCGTTTCCAGGCCTTTTTTAAATATTTCCTCAATGGCCGGAGCAAACTCTTCGGGGAGTGTTGAATACGTGACTTCACCCTCCTGCGTTACCGACAAAACTAATGAAAATATGGGCTTGCTGTGGGCAAATTCCGTTATTTTAAAATCTTGCGACCATTGATAATGTTCGTCCAGCTGCAAAAACTGGCGGCAGGGATCCGCTAAGGTGGCGGTGAAGGTATTAATGGACTTTTCCATCAGGACTTGCATAGATTCCTGCATACGAAATTTCACTTGCAAGATGAAAGGAGAAATTTTGCACATTTTATAGACTTTCCAGCTGCCCAGACTTATATCCAACCAGCCTTTGCCGAGCGCTCTTAAAGTGGTTATTATGCCATTGGAAATTTTAGTGGGCCAATTTAATTTCAAGTATTGACTTGTTTTACTGCTTTGATTTTGCTGAGAGTTTAGAAATTCCAACAAAGCTAAAGGCTTCGTAAAATTGCACAAAAAGAGTGTTAGAGTCTCTATGACTTGGCATTCCGAGGCCACTTTCAACATGCCTTCAATGCCTTTGGGCGTATAGAAAATGGTATTTTTTAACAATAAAGTATTTCCGTCGGTTATATTTATTTTAAGAGCTTTTAAAGCCTTGCGTTCGAGTTCACTGTTAGTCGAGTGATATGCCTTGGGCAGAGCGTTTTGTAGGACTTCTGCTTTCATGTGGGATAGCTCGTGGGGGAAAAGTTTGAGAAATTTCACGAATTCATAGCAAGTCATTAAACGTTCATAAATTAAGTAGATCTCTAAGCGCAACCTTTCAAAACATCCTTTGTCCGTTTGCACGTTATTCATTAGCTTATCTAACAGCTTGTTGGGATATAAACGATTTGCTGAAACATCCTGCCATAAAACACAGTCTATTAGTGATTCCATCATGATTAAAATTTCAGCGTTCTGGCGCTTTTTCACCGCTTGCTGTACGCGCTCTACAAAGTGAAACGGATTTTCAGCCAGAAACATAAATTGAATTTTTGGCACTTCGTACACAAACTCATCCATTAAAACTAAGGCTATCCATTTGTCCTTCGCAGGATCGTAGTCGGTAATGGCCGCGTTTTGCCATTTATATTGCAGTAAGCTTTGATTCAAGGGCAAAAAGGCTTTGGCTGGCAGGGGGAACCTTTGCTCACCATCTGCAGCTTCACCAAGCTTTAACCAGGAGTCAGAAGAGTGACAGTCATAATCGTAATCATCAAAAAAGCTCAAAGGTAAGAAATGTTTAAAGGCATTTTCTGACAACATGTAATATTGCTCCTCGCTTGGCAAGAGTTCTTGCTCGCACAAGCCCGCGTTTGCCAATTCCTTGCTTATATCTATCTCATTATAAACTCTTCTTCTTCGATCGACTTCAACATCGCGCGGCAAATGTTTTGGCAACACATGTCTGGTCATTTGCACCTTTGGCAAAATCGTTTTCAAAGGGAACTTGTAAATTTTATCATTTTTTCCAGTCAACACCAGCCATTTTTGAGCCGTCTCTATGTGATAGTTGTGATCAGGTAACAAATCATTTGACATATTCAACTCGTTGCAAGCTGCAGCATAATCCGTCGAAAGGGGACAGGCATTTACAACAATGGGTTCATTGCTGTTGCTTTCTAAGTTCCCCGGCTTAGTAAGAGTCTGGAAATTAATTAAGGGGTTATTGTTTTCGAAATCTTTGATTGTTCCAAATGTAAAGCGCCTTCTTCCACTCCCATAAAATCGAGTTGACGTTTGCTCGGCCATTTTCTTGGTCTGATGTAATTAAATATGTATTTTTGTAGCGAATTTAATTTGTTTATTTGATTTTCGTTTTATTTATGATACACGTTAAAAAAACAGGAACGGGCACAAGGTGACAGCGCTGGAGCAAAAAACGATGGGTTTTGTTTCTGTTAAGTGCTCGTTAAATGTCAAAATATTAAATTTTACCCCAGACTTAAGCTTCAATTCCACCTGTTATGAAGTCGCCACATGATTAGCAAAGAACTACCAGCACCTAATCTTTATTTGCGCGGCCAAATCCTTTTGTAAATTTAGAGAAAAGCACTACAATTTCGCTATTTCTATGCTGTGCGCAAAATCAAGAAATTTATAGTTCAATACATAAATCGAAATGTAAAATTAATGGTTCAATTAAAAATAACTGAGTAATTAAAAAAAAAGAGTGACTGCTGGAACAAAAATTTCAAGTTTTGTGAGAAATACAATAACACATACATACATAGTATATCAATATATCAATATATGAACTTTCATAGGTTATCGCGCTAAAAAAAACTTTAATGGAACACTATTATCGACTACATAACGACAATGATGCGTTTTGTGTGCCCGCAACACTCTTATCAAAAACGGTACATAGTTCTACTTCTTACATATATAATTTAGTTGATTCATACACCTCCGTTATTTGGCCGTTTTTACACCCACTAGTGTAAACACTTCATCATAAAAATTATATCAGAAAACCTATCAGTTATTTGATATTATTATCTACATTCTTCTTCTTAACATGAAATATTTTAGTGCAAATTTCAATAACTTTATGAAATTTTATAACGACTTTTCCCCTAACCAGCATATGTACATACATAGATGCAATCAGGTCAATTTTCATGCCTTTTCTTAGTTATTTAATAGTCAATTTCCTTTGGCACAATGTAAGTAATTATAAGATCAATTCTCCTCCATGCTCTCCTATAAAGTCTACCATTTCGAATCAAATGATGAAAAGAATGGAAATGTTTAAAAGACATGCAAATGAACTGCATAGAAAAGAATCGTAAATCTTTGAGATTTTACTTTATTTAATATCTAAACTGTAACTTTTAACATGATTGTGCATGCACTGCAAAAATGTATTTTCTTTAAAACAAAAATCAAATCAAATTTATTCAATATAGTCCTTATACTGCTGAGACATACTGTAACTGCACGTATTTGGGCCTATAAGTTATAAAATTTTCCTAGATGAATGTGAAAATTGAAAACACATACACACACGCAACGAATAAAACGCACTACCTGCTTAAAAATGCTTGCCAGAATTTCGTTTTCCAGCTACTGCAGGTATCAAATGTCATTAAGCAACCAAAACGCAATTTCCCAGACACAAACACTGTAAACATTTAAGGACAGTAGTTTAGAGAAATAAAATCATTTGTTCTTAAAAGTTGTTGCGTTTAAGTCAAAAATGAAGTTTTCATTTCAGAATCGTCTAACTATTATTGGAATATTAGTTTCCAGTTTGAGTGCCTGCACCGGTGCGTCTGCAAAAACCCAGGACAGGTAACACGTAACACATTTTCAAATACTTAGTTTTTTATGATTACATGATTCTATAGATCATTGGCAGACAATTACGCTGCTTTAACGGACGACGTTAAATGGTTCTTTCGGGGTGTTGGTAAAATTGCCAGCACGGTGGATCACATGCTGCCCAATGCCACTACGGACTTAGCCAAAACACGGTGAATATTGATATGCCACGTTTAACTGGTAACTATTACTTACTAACTTTGTTTTAGCACCTTTTCGGAAAACACCCGTATTACTTTGCTAACAGGACTGCGTCATTTGCTGGTAGGTGTGCGAGAAATAGCGATGACTTTTGAGCAGAGCTTTAACACAGATCATGTAAAACAATTATATCAATTGTGAGCCTAAAGTATAATAAAACTTTTTAATTTTTAATTTAAATTAGTTTCCGTTTTGGTTGATTTTTCAGAAAAACTGTTACCAGATTTGTTAACGATGTGATCAGCGCCTTGAAAATGTGGTTCAGCCAAATTCGAGCTATTGTGTTGCATTTCTTTGTCCTCTATAATCGTTACTATCCGGAAGTTCTTTTTGGCAAATGTTTGGGCAACTATTTAACAACCACATATCCAGAACGTTCTCTTTATGAATATCCTTTAATACTATTATCGGAAGTGTATTCGAGCATTACAACAATCCTTCAGACAAAACCCACAGAATCAACTGACTTGTCAACCGAATTAACCATTCTTACAGATACAGATTTAAATGTGGAACAAAACGAAATTTTTGATTCTGCTTTAGAAGACTCCGAAACGTCGTCGTATGGTACAAAATCCGCCCGCCAGCTAAATGTCAATTCCACGGAGTTCTCTCAGAGTTTCGAAAGCTTCTTTGATTTTAGTACTGTTTTAGGTTCGAATAAGGACAAAATCATGGAAAATGCTGCAACGTCCTGGCAAATTTGTTTTAAATTATATACCGCTGAAAGCATTTCACGTTCACTTAAGATTTACTTTTTAGGCTTATGAAATAAAAACATATGCATGTACATCTTTTTACTATAATATTTCATATCGTTTTTATTATTTAGTAGAAAACATCTTGCTATTACTAAAAATTTTTGCAACACATCAACTGAAATCAAGTAATTGATTCTGCGCCAAGAAGAAGTGAGTTAAACTTGTAATAAAATATGTATGTACGTATGAATGTGTGGCAAAGAAATCGTATTCGTGGTCTCATCAAATCGATTTAAATTTAGTTGTCGCTTTCAAACTGGCTGTTAAGAAGAAGATATCTTAATTAGCTTGACTGGTTGTATGGCTAAGAAAATGGATGTAGCCTGCTATACATCATTCAATTGCTGTTGACAAAGAATAGCTAGAAGAGTTCCTCTAATGTCAAGTCATGTGGCGATGACGACTCTTGGGACAAAGCGGATTATTTGATATGTTTTAAAAATCACTTTAAAAAACAACGTATATTTGTGATTTGTTAAATTTTTTATGAATAATAAAAACTAATGCCGTAGCAGAGCGATTTGGAATTGCATGGAATGCCGTTCACAGTTGACAGTCTAAACACAGCACGGAATAGCTTAATTCGGAATAATTTCGGACAAAGTCTAGTAATGACTCCCTCATGAATTTTTTCCATTACACAATTTGCAACACAAGCAACATCTTTCGGTAAAATTGGGAAAGGAGCTATTATTTATGTTGCAGTAGTAAATACTGAAGATTTAACAAAACATTTAATAAGTCAAATTTCTATACAAAAACGTGTAATAAATTTGGAATCATTGTTATGGAGCAGGTCATTACATTTTAAACCGAAGAAAATAATAAAACTCTGTACTCTTTCTTGCTGTTTGGTGACATTTTTTTTCCTTAAATTTAACATATTTGTGGCAAGATTCTTGGAATTATTTTTGAAATAGATTTGGTGTGTTTTCATAAACTTTTTGGAGTTTTTACAGGAATTATTATTGACTAAGTTCTGCTCTTTTTTAATATTTTATAAAGGAATAAAATTACATTGATTGTTCAAAATTGTATTAAAATAATATTTATTTTCTACTAAATTAAACCTTAAATGAAATGTTTAAAACAATTTTATATTATAAACCTGAAAGTATTATGACTATAAAATTAACGTTAAAATTAACAGCAACTGATATATTTCTTGTTACTTTTAAAAAGTTGGCTATTTGAGGTTTTTCTTTTTGTTTTTTATTAAATGCCATAAAAATGCTCTGATGTCGTAAAAGTTTTACACAATTGTGTGGTTTTAATATTTGAAAAACAAAAGTTAGAGAAAAATTTTCTACTAAATAGACAATTTGCAAATTCAATGCGCGCACTCTACTTGTGTTGAAACTTTTCAATGTAGACAATTACTTCGAATAACAATTTTAGGAAGAACTAGAAAAGTGAGGCATAAGACCAATAGGTCTTTTGCCAAACCAGCAAGCATTTAGTTGGATACATACAAAGCAGCAAAACTGCATGAATGGAAATAGAAAAAATTTATTTAAATTACGAAGAGACCTTAATGCGACTGAGGTGGGTAAAGTTAGGCACAACCTCAGCCACCCATTCTGGTGAAATTTCCGTTATCTGGCGCAAGAAATTCCGTTCGGTTAATACAATTTCGGAGAAGATTATGTATTCTGGGCGATATTTGCCATGAAATGCGCTAGATGGATGAATTTTGGCACGTTGACGACCGGTTATGGTCAGGTAGAAGTTATCCCGTTGCAATTCAGCAATATTATCGAATAAACCGACCAGCAAGCATTTGCGCACTTGGTCGAAGTTATTGCCGCAACTATTCACTTGCAAAGCTAAACGTTCGACAATTTCTAAAAGTTGACTGCGAACCTCTCGCGCGTACGTAAGATTGCGTGTATTAAGGAAATTGTCGTGGCACCACAGCTGTGAGAGGGAGAAACATCTATATTTAAAAAGACTTAAATATTAAATAAGAAATAACCAATAGAAGATCACCTTGGTTTTTTCAGTCTTTTGAAATGTTGTAAACACATTAAGAAGTGTTAAATGATCGCCATGTTTTGATTGAAATTTGGCATGAGCCAGAGAACATTGTTCACGTTTCTCTGAGCTGGAAATGAATATATTTTCACCAGACATCACTGCCACCAAACTTAACATTTCCTCCATGCAGCCAAATTGTGGAGCTGCCAGCAACAGTTTGCTGTATTGAGGATCCAAAGGAAATTGAGCCATTTGGCGACCCAGTGGCGTAAGTTCGGGCACAGAAGAAGCGTTTCTTACGGCGTCCAAAGATTCAAGTTTTCGATATGCCGCATCCATTGCCTCGGGAGATGGTCTATCGAGAAAGTCAAAACTTTTACAATCAATTCCCAAGGCCAGTAAACTTAGAACGGTTGAGCAAATATTGCTGCGTAATATTTCGGGTTTTGGCATTATCTCAAATTCATTCATTTCTTGTTGCGTGTAAGTACGATAACAAGTGCCAGGAGTATCGCGTCCAGCACGGCCGCAGCGCTGCCAGGCTTGAGCTTGAGATATACGAACTGCTCTTAGAACGTCCAGTCCAGTGCCAGGGTTATAGACGCGCCGTTTAACAAATCCTGCATCAATGACACAACGAATGCCTGGTATTGTAATGGACGTCTCTGCGATGTTGGTTGCTAAAACTATTTTGCGGGCATTATTTGTTGCTGGCAGAAAACACTCTAATTGTTTATTTTGCGGTAATTGAGAATACAATGGAAAGACACGAACTCCTGGAATGTTGCTTAGATTTGTCTGCAAGTTAAAATTAAATATAATGATTATAATATAATATAAAAAAACTTGAAATATTTATAACTTTACAAAATTGTTGCAAAGAAAAATAGGACAGAATTGGTGTTCTTTTTTATGTTGCTGCGTACAATAATCATTTGTACAAGTCAAACTCATTAAGTTCCGTGAAACATTTCGTATGTTATACAAAACATTTGCAACATGCAACCGAATTACGTAAAATCAATTTTTGTGGTGACTATTTCAAATAAATAGCCACATAAGTTTAAAGAAATTTACAAATATTTAGAATAACATTGAGCGGTTGCTGACGCTCTATCTCTAGAACATACTCCTTACAAATTCATATAAAGCTTTAAGCCCGTCTAATAGTGGCGGAAAAATAAAAAATCATATTGAAATTTCTTGTTGCGACTCAAATAGAAACTAAAAAATATTTTGAAAATTTTATCGAATAAACAAACACTTTCTTCTTCGCTACGAAGAGCTCATGCGTTACAAGCGTACCTTTGCAATTTGACGGATTTGTTGAGCCATTGCCTCGATTTCTTCTTGACCTGTTAGAAAAATCAATACATCATGACTGCAAGAAACAAAAGAACTTTAGAAGACCTTCCTAAACACCGAGCAAACAATTAATACTCACTTGACTGGCGTGCTGCGATGTATGTCGAAGAGAGTTACTAATGTAGCGTGCAAGTAGTCCGACTGTGTTTCTTTGGTGTGCATTACCTTGACTGGATGTGTGCGACCTTCCAAGTACATGCCCTTAACGCCGAAATAGCGACCAAAATGATCAATATCCATAGTGGCGGAGGTGATAATTACTTTTAACGGAATCAAGCTGCGCAGTCTTCGTTGCCTTTGCGCCTCCTTGACCACACCGAACAAAACGTCAGTACTGACCGTTCGCTCGTGAGCCTCATCCAACATTATGACAGTATAATTTCTTAGCAAACGATCTGCCAGCGCTTCACGCATCAGAAATCCGTCAGTCATAAAGCGTATACGAGTTTTTTGCGAAGAACAGTCTTCAAATCGTACTGTATAACCAACCAATTCACCCAGCTGACATTGTTGTTCTTGAGCCACTCTTTTCGCTATAGTAATGGCAGCTACACGACGTGGCTGCGTCACCCCGATCATACCTTTGGTAGCTAATCCAGCACCCAACAAAAATTGTGGAATCTGGGTAGTTTTACCCGAGCCTGTCTCACCCATTATTAAAACGATATCAGATTTATAAACTTCCTGTATTATACGTTTTCGGCAACTTGTGACTGGCAAAGCTTGGCGTTGTTGTTCCAGTTGTATTTTGGATGGTGTAAATTTCGTCGCTGTTTGTTGTGCTGTCGTGTTTTTATTGTTGGACACCAAATGACCATTTGTGTTGGCTGCTTTAAGCACCTTTCCACTGCCATTTTCTGTGACTGGATTTTGTAGTTTCCTTTTCAGAGGTATTATACCATTCCGCACATTAGATCCAAATGTTTTTAATGGTGATTTACTTGGTAACGTGTATTTAGACTCCATATTAAAAGGCAAGAGTTCCTATTTAAATTAAATTTTTGAAAAACTAATTTCAATCAAGATACATAAACAAACACGTGAACAAATGAAAGAAAACCGAATAAATTTGACGTTTGGGTCGATGTGATGTTGTGCTTATGAGTGGTGTGTATAGAAAGTATCAGCTGGCAGCAGTGTTGTTAAGATGCGGTTTTAAGTAATTCCTCGCCTGATTAGTTTTATTTAACGTGAGATAGCGGACCTCTTGTTCTAGTTTTAAGAGGTGATTAAATAAAATTTGTAGCCTCTTCTTCGCTTGTGAGTATTTCGATTTTATAATGTCGAATATTTCGTCCCGCTGAGTGCAAGTTATTTTTACTCCAATTATAACTTGTTTATAGGTAAATATACACACATATGTATATTTAAATGTGTTGTTAATATACAAAAACCCAGAGTGGAATTTTTGTGAAATTTATCTGGTAAATCCACATCGGCATAACAACTTTGATTGATATTTAACACGGTTGTGCAAAAAATATTATCTGAAAACCCAGCTTAATAACCCAACTTTCAATTCTTTCGATTTATCACAAAAACTGAATAAAGATTTTTCGCCTATATAATTAATGCGAATCTTAATTTTATATACATACAGAAAACGTGACCCGCCCTAATATTTTTTTGATGCAATAAAAAATAGGGTAAGAAACATAAATACCCCTCGTCACAATCTATGTAATAAAAAAGACATTCTATTGATACGTTCATTGTTATATACGCACATATGCCCACATATACATACATATGTACGTGTCCGTCCCACGATGCCGAATTTTAACGTTTGCTAATATTTTGAACAACAGCCTAATCACAACATGTCGGACGTCATTAATATGAGTGATAGATGAATTTGGCAAAATTAAGTTCACAAATCATTTTTTGCCATTTAAAATACTGCCGAACATTAAAGTTCGGTATCGTGGAATAGAATAGGAGAAACAATAAATTTATCGCCATTTAGACGAAGTTAGTATTTCAAAATACATATGTACATATGTATTCTTATTGTTATGGGTAAAAGCATTCTTGATTTAATTTTTAGTTTTGAATTTTGTTAATAACAAATGTAAATGAAGCTTTTAAAAGGTTTCGAAACACCAAAGTATGTTATTAAGGCCCTTATGACGCTACATTTGTCTTTCAATAATTAATAGAAAGAAACAATAAAGTTATAGTTTCTTTCTATCAATTAAAGCATCAATCAATGAAAGGA
Source organism: Epicampocera succincta (assembly GCA_932526305.1). Lineage (NCBI taxonomy): Eukaryota > Metazoa > Arthropoda > Insecta > Diptera > Tachinidae > Epicampocera > Epicampocera succincta. Next base: position 2,289,851 of record OW052037.1, on the reverse strand, counting down.
AATTGTGGTCTCATAAGAGCTTGAGGGCTTAAGAAATGAAAGAATTGCAAAACTTTGCTTTTTAAAAGAAATGCAAAAATAAATTATAAAATAAAATAAAAGTACTGATACACAACGAGTTTGCACATGCGCATGAGTATGAGCCCATGTGCTACACACTCATAAGCAAATGCGAACTCGGCAAATACATACTACATACATACATATGTACATACATACTTATTTATTTTCTTTTTCTATTTATTTACTTCCAACATTTTTAAATGTATTTTTTAACTGTTTGTTTTTTCAAACAGCTGATTATTTTATAATGTTAGCCAGCACAAATGGGCACATTTTAGGAACTTTGGACCTAGATTTAGCTGAAAAATTTTCGATTTAGCACTTTCCAATTGATTATTAAGCATTATTAAGTTTATAAGTATAAGTTACATGAACATTTGAAGGCAGAAATGCTAAACTATATAACAACTTTGGAACAGCAATGGCAAAAGTTCCTATGAAATTGACAAACCAAAATTCCACAATAGAATTTTGAATTAACGTGTTCGAGTACAAATATTTCGAGTTTCGAAATGTTCGAGTTAATAACGCATTAACTGAAAACCGTTTTGGTGAACTGGCCTTATTCGTCATGAAGCTCTTGGTTTTAGCATTTAGCAAGGCAGAAGTTGAAGGGTTTTTTTTTTATAAATATTAATTTCTAACAATACACAAAGTTCATAATCTAAAGTAAGTGTGTGTGTGCAATACGTAATTTAATGTTTGCCGCAAAATAAGAAAGACTAATTTCGAAAATGAAGACAGAATCATTAATTTGTTGTTTTCAAAACTTTTCATGTTTAATAAATACATAATTTGTTATTATTATTATATTATTATAATTATTCTTTGATATTAAATTTTAGCATTATATTTTAGCACTTGAATTTTGAAGTTACAATTTTTTTCTCTCAAATAAATCGTCTCCGATTGTTTGTGCGACGGTGTTGTCATCAATATATCGTCGACTTGGACAGCTGGGTAAAATTATTTGCCGCAGCAGGAGGAAGAAACCGCCTGGTTCGTTTGTCCGTTTGATATTCTGGTGCCTATAATTTCTGCAAATATTTCTTGTTTGCAACAGATTCATTCATAAATGAAAATGATTGTGCAGGCCGAAAACTTAATTTCACACAGAACTTTTAACACTTCTGCAAAACTTTTAATCAAATCAGTTATTGCAGAGAACTCGGACAGTGCGGACGTTTGAGAAGTAGTGCGAAAACGTGTTGGAAAAAGCCATACCGTTAAAGTTTAAGAAATACATTTTGTGTGTGTGTGTGTGTGTATGTTTGTTTTGTGTTTGTTTATAATTCTCAAGAAGCAACAGTTTGGGCCTGTTCGACTCATCAGCAAAAATAATAAATTAAGGCAATTCAATCGTTTGCTTGTTTATTTATTCCATTAAGATTAAATGATTGGAAATATTTCTGTTTTCTGACCAAAAATTCGAGCGAGTTTTACGATCAGTGTTACCGAAGTTTTTTCACTCGTGATAAGATAAAACAAAATAGTTGCCGTTGACCATTCGACTATTTACGATTGGCACAAATTCTGTAATTTGTTTGAGTCATTTTAAAAAATTGGCGATAGTTTTTTGTTATCTCCAAAACAAACAAAAAGTGATCAATTGTTGTTGTGGTTTTGTTACATGCATAAGCACGTCATGAAATGATTTGTTTTGAATTGTGTGCATTTGTTGTGCAAAGAAAGTTTAAATTGAATTTTATATTATGATTAAAATAACAAATTGAAAACACAAGTTATTAAAAGAGGTTCTTTCAACAGTTTTTTTTTATTAGAAAAGTTTTCAAAGCCAAATATTTTTTACTACAAAGAGGAGCTAAAAAATGTTCACAATCAGATAGTCTGTTGTAAAACTTACAAACATTGTTAAGAATCGTACTAGAATGTCACCTCTATAAACGAAACACCAAAAAGAGTTTGGGAAGACTGATTTGGTGGTCCATTAAATTTTTTGGGCAATTATGAAATTTTTAAGCCGCTGATAAAATTTATAAAATCAGAAAGAAAGTGTTTAAAATAAAACATCGCCCATGGTAAAATTTCAGCTCTGTGTTCAGTTGCTTCATTCCAGTTGCCCTCGATCAACTTAAGCGGCGAAATATAAAGATTGAAATTAATTTTGCTTGACAATTCGTTGTGTTAATTCGTTAAGAAAATGAAAAACGCACAGAAAAAGACCATCAACATTGAAAATATTTTTTGATGTTATAGTTTTGGAAAAGAGTTCAGTATCAGCGTGGTTTTATATTCAGTACATTGTTTCCCTGGATGCTAAAGTTCAGCAATATTTTATTTAATATTGTTTCCTGTAGGTCACATTAAAGGGTATCGACTTTAAACTCAAAACTTATATTAACGTGAAATGCCAATAAAGTCATTTACTCTATAATTTTGCTCCATTTGAGCATTTCTCGTTATTTTAACATGATATCATATTGAAATCCTGTTCCAACATAAACAATTGCAAGCTGAATATAATTAAAATTTTGTTAAATTAAAAAGGCATAATTGTTTGTGAACTGTGTGTTGCGGTACGCCGTCCTGCTAGAGCCTAAAATACTCAATGTCTGTTCAAAAAATAAAGTGAACTTTAATGTTTATCAAAAAATATATATTTTTGCAAGAAATGTCTATTAATAATACACTTGTGCCTTGAAAACGTACATATAACCCTCAGAAAGATAAAAGGGAATGCAAAATTAACCCAACGGAAAGATTTTTTGTCCAGTACTGCTTAGGACTTCGGAAACTAAAATATTTCTTAGCTTTTACTTAATTTTTTAATTAAAACATTGATTCGCACATACACGTACGTGCCCACTCAAAGGTATGCATATGTATGTATTTTTGTGCATACAATGAATATGTGCATATTTTTATGCTTTTAAAATAATTTTAAATCTGTTTATCATCCACTACGTCAGAATTCGCATTTCAACAGCTGCAAACCTTTACTTGGCCGGAGAACATATCGCGCAGTTAAAGTCTTTTTACATTATCTGGATGGTGTAATAAGCTTTAGTCAGCTTTAATTAAATTAAATTTATGCTTTTATTTTTAAGTGGAACACATTTCCAAATATAAATTTTAAAAGTCTCAAAATATACCCATTCTCGCGAATCGCTTGTGCAGGCTGTCCAATGTGACATACATAAGTTGTGTTTTACATGGTGCTGTCGACCTGTTCTACTCGCAGGCGACCAAAGCGTTCTCAACAAGTAAAAAATACCAGTCGCTGAGGCCACCAGGGCGACACCACAATAAATAACTTGCGCTCTTGGATATTATATGCCGCAATAAACAAAAAATTTGCCCTATCGATTATTTATTTTTTTATATTTTTAAGTTCGGCTACAGGTCAAATAATTAAATATGCGTTGGTCAGAACACATATTGGCATTTTCAAATCGAAAATGCAACCTTTAAACGTTTTGCATTTTTGAGAACAGGCCTGATGGACAAAGAAACTGAATACGAACGGATTAATAACGAACACCTGTTCATTAGTTTTTCCATACAAAATGCATTCCCATAACCGGACTCGGACATTATAATAATTTTTCAAAAGAATATCTTTCAAATATTTCCCATAAATGGACAGAAACATTGAAGCCCAGCAACAATAATTGCCTACAGTAAACAGTAGTTCCTTTCACATTTACATATGTACATAAATTGATGTCATTGATCTAGGGGATTCCCCCTTTAACGTAAATGTGCATTCTCGTCTGCCAAGAACAGCAAAGAAATCGCAGTTTACGTGAAGCACAATAGTTCAAATTTAACCAATTCGATTAAATTTCGTATAACAGTATAAATTTATGTACATTTTTAATTGAAATAGATTTAACTAAATTTAAAGTACAAGTACGTGTCGCTCTCTCATAAGCGGACCCCTCTGATAACTAGACAAAAATACCGCTACGGTGAGTGTCGGGGTATCGTAATTGATCTAATTTTTTACTTAGTGAAAACATGAGAAACTTTAAAGTTTAGTAGAATTTCTTTTAATTGCAAATGTCTTGAAATGAGAAACCTCTTTTAATAGTTCCACCATCAATTAATAAACGCTACTTGCTTGTGTACAAGCAGATACTTTTGTCCCCGTGTAATCGATGCTATTCACTGCGTTGAGCGTTTTGTTCATTAACGTTGTCATACTAAGTAAAACAACTGGAGCGCCCGAGAACTCTGCATTGCCGTTATGTTGCCCTGTCAAAGATTGGATATTAGCCAGATTATCACGAGGTATATTTCGCTCCGATGACTATTCTTGCATTCCGGCCACGCCACAAGATAAACGGCCAATTGCTACTGAAGCGGCGTTAGAGCCATTTGAAAAAAGTTCACCGGTTTTCGGTTACGGTATTTTGGCAGCAGAAGACCATGACTTAAATTCGTCCATACCAACTTGCGGCAGTAAGACGTTCGAACAATATACTTTCGATAGGGACATTCATATACCCCCCGTATCCTGTTTAATGGGGATTGATGATAAACATGTTGCTACAGTTTCCTGCCCCCCAACATTTAACGCTGACATGCAGCCTATTCGTTTTATACACAAATGCTGCCCCAGCAACTACTTCTACGATGGCATTCAGCGCAAGTGTGTAAAAGGATCTGCACATTATTCATTGTATAAAAAGCTGTTCGAAAATGTTGCCATTTTCAATTCGAAGGCACTTGACTGTTCACGCGATAAAGTGCTGGTGGAATATCAGTTGAATGACATGAAATTTAACATCAATGGTGGCCAATTGTTTTTGAAAACTTACAACAAAAGGTTTGCCTTTACGGAATATTGCATTGAGGCGGTAGTACAGGATGTGCTGGCAGGTAACTTTTCTCGCAACCCCCTTAATCTGAGACGAGAACAGCAGTTTCTTATAAGAACTTGCGACGAGATACTACCAACTTGTCGTCAGATGCCCTGCGTTAGAAAATGCTGCAATGATGGCGAAATTTTTACCAAAGGAAATTCTACGCCGTTTTGCAAGCGCGATGAGTACGATACGGCCTACCACAGTTTTGAAAGTCTCGACATAACTGGAAACTTCACTAAGCCTCCAGGTAAGCGAACGATATATGACTTTGAAATAAACTTGTGCTTCCGCAGAAGCTCCCCATGCAGGACATTAATATCCATCCATCCATATTGTTAGAAAAATGAAGCAAAACAAAAAAAAATCACTATTAAGTTCTCATTCAGTTTGTTTCGATCGAACAAAAATTATTCCAATTACACAAACATTGCAAGATTTTTTAATTTAATATATATGTATGTATGTATGTATGTATATGCACATATACATTTGTACGTAAATTTACGTATTGACGCAGCAACTTGAGTCGAGATTCATTCAACAAATTGAACCGATTATTTATCACCTTTTTAAAATATTATTTGTCTGCGAAAACGACAGGGACTTGTTAAAAACAAATATTTAACAAAGCGAATCTAAATATATATCTGGGTTGGGCAAAATTATTCCTAAATTGTTTTCCATTTATTCCATAAAATCTATAAATTAAATATGTACATAAAATATATAAATATATCGTTAGTTGACTTTGAAATCCGGAGTTGGCTACACGTATTCAGGTAATTTATTTTAAATAGTTGCGGAAAAATATGTGTGCGCTCGTACAGTGTTGCCATTTCATATTTTTGAAAATCTTAAAGTCAAACAAAAACAAAAATTTATTTTTTGTCATTGAAAATCTTTTGTAATGATTTTGTGTTTTAAATTATAAAATACACCGACCAACACGAGTTCCGTGGTCTCCCTCAGAGCGTTCCTAGTCAATTTGTATGCTTATGGTACTGAGTTCCGATATACTTATGTGCGTATATACAGTAGGGAGAACTAATGCGGGAAAAGGCTATTTGAACGATGTTGTATCCTATACATTGTGGCATCTGTAGCACGTTTTATGCAATTTAACATCTAGACCTACCGGAGAGCAGATTTAGCCTTGGCCTGTATTGAACTGAGGCATTCTGCTTTTCGTAGTGCAGAGGGAAAGGTTCTCCCGGTTGGCATAGCAATACAAACTATATTAGCAACATGCCCCGAGAATGCCTTTGGACATTCTGATGAAGCCGAGGCCTACGGCTGAAACTTTGTGGCTGTGTCTAAAAGGCAGCAAGAGGCTGTGTCTAAATCTGGCAGCGGATTTTCTTCTTCGTAAGATACTAGATGGTAGGGCGAGTTGGCTAAAGCCTGATGTTGTGTGAGGATTTCGTGCTTCGTCTTCCTTTCACTGTTTAGGGAACTACTGTCACAAGGGATTAGATAACCTGAGCTCTCGAACAACGGGCTTGTGTTATGAGCAGCAGCCACATAGCACGAGAAGTTGCCAACCAAAGGCGTGGTGAGCCGCCTTTCTAGTTCACCGTCAGATTAGGCCATTATATCAGGTGCCGACGTAAATCGATTCCACAACCAACATCTACCCGCCCTTATTGAAAACTTATTTATATATTTACACATGTATGTAGTTTTTGTAACAATAATCATTTAAAATAGTGGACTCAAAAGCAAAGAAGGATACGGTTTTCTAGTTCAATCACTCCAAATGAACAGTGAATTTTATAACGAGTTGGACCGGTTGGGAAACTCTGCTGCAAGCACATTGTTTTTCAAAACTAACAAATCATCTGTCTACCTAGAAATTTATTTGTGTTTGTATATTAATTTGTTAAATTTGCTCATGAACCAAAAAAATGCAGATATTATAAAATATGTTTATTTGAGTATTTATAGAATAAATAGTATTTAATGCAAACAAGATATTATTTAAACAAACATTAAAAAATATTAAAACTCTTACATGTTGAAAGTACGTCGTGAAATAGTAAAAGGAATAAATAACATTTTTCAAATAAATGTATGTATGTGTATTATATTACAAAATATATGAATGTACATACATGTACATATGTATAAAAATGTATTATATACATACATATACATATTGTATACATGTCCACATGTACTCTTCATATACATACTTACGTCACGTTTTAAAGGAGTCAATATTTAAAATATATTGACAAGACTGCTATATAATACGAGTATATGTACATTATATGAATACTATGATGCATTCCGCTTTCTGAAGAAGCCATAAATCAATTTTCATTTCGTTTGCAGTTTTCGGTATCTTACGCGGTCTCGATTGTCTCAAATATCGCCTGGATCCAATCTCATTTTCTGAAGAGGCGCACACGATAAGCGAGAGGGATGGTTCGCTTTTTGTGCCGGATACTAGAAAACACTATACAAATGGCTATTATTGCGTGGAAAAGATACACAACATTTCATGGCCCAACCAAAAGGTAATTTGAAATACTTAGCCACAGCCCCCACACCACAATGTCTTACAATAAACCTCTTTAACACACAGTTGTACACATTTCTTTGTTTTGATAATAAAGTGCTTGGGAGCGATCGAATTCGATTCAAAGTCTATACTGTTGGCCTATTGATCTCGTGCACGTTTTACGCTGTAACACTTTTGGTTTATTTGTGCGTACCAAAATTACAAAATTTACCGGGAAAGATATTGATCTGTTTGGTAAGCAGTTTATTTTCGGCGTATTTGGGAATTGCTCTTGGACAACTGATGCCAACGTCGAATGATACAGTTTGTTTCTGTTCAGGTAAGTTTTATACAAGGTGGCGAATAGTGCCTTTCCAAGTCAAAGCCGGCAGGTATAACTTAAATACGACCTTGTATCCCAAACGGCAACGCTATTTTATACATATATTCATGTATAAAAATATTCACCCATGTTGCCTGAACAAAATTTTAGTCCGGACAAACATTTCTTTTCACTTCACTTCACTCTTTTCGGCCACTTTTTCCGTTAAATGTCAAGCTGCTGTATGTGAAGCTTTTAGCTGCATTCCAATTTGCTTAAATTTTTAAACTATTTTCAAACAAATGTTACAACTTAATCTGACAGACACATAAAGACTATGCAAATTGTATATTAATGGCAACTTAATTCCACTCTCTAAGCAAATATTTAGCCTATTGGCATCTCTGTTCAAACTTATCGGGACGAAATACATATAAATTTAAACCAATTCCAGCTGAGAGCTGTTGGCGTTAGTCGATGATAGTTTAAGTAATTAGGTTTGCATCACCAAAACATTTCTTTAGCCTAAAAGTGAACGAAAACGCGGAGACTTGCAGGTATTTGAAGCTGCCACATGTTCTTATGTTACCATACTTTCATTTCTAAAAATTATTGTCAAATTGAATTAGCGTAACTTCGGGTAATGTGGACCACAATTTTGTTTTTTTAATAATTTTGCCTAAATATTATTATTTAAATAAACGATATTATTTAGTGCCCACGTCCGGATGCAAAAATGCAGTCTATATGGAAAGACTTATGAACGGATTTTATCTGCAAATTTTGTCCGGTTATATGCTGTGTCCGTTATGGGGGTACTTACTGTACATGTAAGTGACATGCAAACTAATAGTAATTTTGTGTACTGCGTCGTGTTATGGAAGCGTTCGAATATGAAAACGCATTATCTATGAATCTGCAAAATTTATACGATTATTGGTATCGAGCCTGCGGGGTTTCACTGCACATAAAAATAGACCGCTTACTAGCAGTAACTTTTGAATTCCTCTCTTCTGATTTATTTCTTTATTTGTATATCCCTTAGGATTCTTCGTATATTTTTGCTTGATGGCGGCATTTGCTTGGATGAATGTCACGTGCTTCGATATCTGGCAGACATTTGGGTGAGTAACTAGTATTTGGTATAAAACATTAAAAGTAATCGGGGTACAGATTCGTATATATGTACATAAGTACGTATATTCATGCTTGTAAATACAGTGGGGGACTAAATTATGCACACAGCATGTACTTTTTTTCTGTTTTGCAATAGATTTAAGAAATGAGGTATTACGAAGGATAGCTCGGCGGGGACTTGAGTATTAACACAGTTGCATTTTTTGTATTAAACATAAAACAAAACCAAAAGCTGAAAGAGAAATTGTGCTCGAAGAGGCATAAACAAAACAAATCGCATACAGAAATTGTTCAAATATTATTATTTTGGAGTTTGCGAAGAACTGTTTAGATGATTTAAAAACAATTAATAAAATAGAAATATATCTGAGAAATATGAATTTACGTGAATGGAAAGAGACTGCAAGCACAGAGCCGTTCTACATAGAAGTCCATAGCTTTAGGGATTCCGTGAGAGAAAACCCATTTGTTGAACTAAGTATTTGTATTTTGTATATTCAAAGGCGGAATTTGAAAGGGCATACAGGTTAATAAATGCTTTTAAAACAAACAAAAATTGTCTGTCCTTAAATTCAAAATTTTCCTGCCGCAGCACTTTTAATTTTTATTGACGAATTTTTTTCGCATGAGAGCAATTTTTATAATATAATTTTTCTTTGTTCTGTCAAAATTAATTAGATATTTTTTCTTTTTCTTAATCTTTCGTTATACTTTATTGAACCACTCAAATATGTAGATATCCTTATATTTTCTTGAATGAATGAATTATAGTTTGTTTCTGTTTATTTTATTTTAATAAAAATCCACCGATATCAAGAAAAACTTACGCATTTGCTATCTTTTCGTTATTAAACGTCATCAATAATAGCGAAAATTTAGGTTAGTGCTTTTTTAACCGCAATTTTTCATATTTACCCTATTTCTGTGTGCAGTGCTTTTTTGATGATGCAGGAGTTACCAGCACTGGGAAAAGCCATACTTCACAACTTTTGCTTCCACACGTTTTCAACTCCGCTTGCCTTGTAAGAAGAATATGCGACAAGTCTAGTGTTCGATTCCGCTTTACTGCAGTTCGAGCATTCGGAATGCGGCGTCATTTATTGCGGCCAAAAACTTCTTCAGCACGCCGATATTTGAAGTTTGTACTTTATTTTTTTATTTCATTATTTTTCATGTTTTCTTCTCATTTTGTTATTTAAGCGATAATAATTGAATTGAATATTTTCAATTTTCTTGTAAATATTTCGATTTTCATACTAAGAATTAATTTAGTTTAATTATTTTCTATCAGCCAGTGGTTTCACGAAAATATCTTCTCAAGTGTCGCTTATAGGTTTGTCACACTATAGCGTTGAGCCACTGTATATGTAACTCATTTATGTTATAACTTATCGCCTGTCCCATGATAACGTTGAGGGTCGTCCGTATTTCGCATTCTTAACATGTTGGCATTAAGTCAATTAATTTGCTCTTAATACGTTTTCTGTTGTTCAAAGTATTGCAGAACGTTGACTGCCCACGATGTGAGGCCTGTCACAACGTGTTTATGTTGTGTTTAGTTTTTTATCTGACAATAACACCGCGACTTAACACCGCAGAAACATAAAAAGTTGAATTAATATTCCTGATACTCGTGTTATCACACGCTTCATATTTTGTAGGGTTCGTTTATCTAATTTAGTGCGTCGCTCATATTTAATTAAATGAAGGAAAAGCCAAAGAGCCCCCTGTGGTGGCAATTTAAGTACATTTGTATATCATAAAAAAATCATTTCTCACTTACGGGTACATACTAACATTAGAGACGGTATAGGGAGAGAGTTTTCACTCACGCTTACGAGAAAATAATAGTTTAGTTTAATAAATTATCTTAATGTTTTTTATTATGATATAAGTATCTACATACGTATGACAATTAAGTGTAACACAAAATATCGCCTGGCATGTCTTGAGGGAGGGATCCTGGTTTTGGTCAATGACTGAGGTATCTACTTTGGGTGAGGGCTTCGATAGATGAATCCAGAGGTTGTAGGTGCGATTCCTACTAAAGACTCTGATGAAGAAACAATAGCTAAAATTCTTTACATTCAACTTCAAACAGTAACATAAAAAAACAATGACCCAACAAACAAACTCATATTAATACAACATAAAAGAGTTTTTTGTAGATATCGGGGTAGAACTATGCGCTCGATGGTCCAAATGTCCTCGAGGGGCTGTTGTCTTGTTCTTCCTTCCTCTTCTTTTAACTGTGTAGGGAGTTACTGGTAGAAGAGAGCCCTCGAGAGCTCCGACTATCTACCGATCTCTCGATCCGATTCTCTATGTGTACTTGGTAAGCCACATGGGGATGTGTTTAGCCTTTGAAAAGTTCAGCAACGGTGATGGATTTTCCGCCAAAAATTATAGCCCTCTTTCCCTGGTCCTTAAAATTGCAATTATGGGGGCTGATTGCCCAACTATACAACAAACTTTGTTGCACAATTTAAAATATTTCTCTTTAGTTATTAAAAATGTTCTGTGGCAAACTTCGTCGGGAAAAAATGTTACAAATTCCAATTGAATGTACACTTGGGGAAAGCTCAGAAGATTTCTCCTTAGACGGCTGTAAAGCAGTTGCTCTTCTGTCACAAGCAGCCTCGAATTGTGTTATTCCTTAACGTAAGATTTTTATTATGGTTCGACAAATGCATATCGTTTTATTGCAGTGAAACAAGTGAAATTTTTTTCACGTAACCGCTCAGCCAGCGCTGGCCGAGCTTTCATCAAGCCGATTTCTACTCATATTCTTCATTGCATTTCAGGTTTCGCCACTTCCAACAAACCCAATTAAATTCTTAAAACTTGTATGAGAGTCTAAACTGTCCTTTAACAACATTTGATTTTATTTCATAAATTTTTTCTAATTCTCTACTTAAAAAAAACACTCTAGTTAAAGGTTTTTTTTACACAGCGGTCTATTAAATGTTCCACTTACATTCTAATCGTAAAAAAGTTACTACCATTTTTATTCGATGGTAAAACATAATTATATAATTGTCGGAACGGCCATAAATAAATAAATATCCATTAATTGAGAACTCATTTGTTTCGTGTAAACAATTAGTGGTGAATGTTCAGGGCCTCAAGAATGTTTGTTGTCGGTAGTGAGGGATGTCGCCAACGCAGCGCACAATTTACCCCTCCCCTCCCCTCCCCCAAAAAAAATAATTTATAAATGACCAATTTTCAGTGTTATAAAGCAAATTATTTTTTTTTGTGGAAAACGAAATATAAGTAGTTAAAAGTGTGTGCATGCAAATACATACGGCCTAGTATCTGCTAAGTCTAAAAGTTTAAGCAAAATTAATCCTAAATTAAGGTGCTCCGGATGTCGGATAAAAAATATTTATTGAAGGAGTGACAGGGAAAGAATTTCATTGAAATTGAAAACAGAAAACTAATTATGAAACAGCACAACTGATAAGTGCTGTCATGCTTAAAGTGCAGCTTTTTAAAAGTCAGCACAAGAGTAACACACCTATTTTGGGCTCAGCACTCAAAGCCTTTCGTCATGACCTTTAGATGCGTATGTACATACATGTATAAAGGATTTGCTTGTTTAAAATTCACAGTTGAATGACTTAAACCTAATGAGAGTTAAGAATGAAATTCCTACTCTCTTGAACCAGGGATGGCATTGAAAATTTTGAAATTCTGCCAAACAGCCTGTAAGATTGTACTTTTCTGATCTTAATTCTACTCAGATAAGATATTTTTATTACATAAATTTATTGAGAATATACCAAAAATGGGGTACATTAAATTTCATTTGTACTACAATATATATAACAAAAAGCAAATCAGTATTGAATATGTGGCAACTATTCACATACAGAGAAAATTTAGCTACGCCCTTTTCGAGATCAAAATTACAACTTTGATAAGAACTTATATCACAATAATTGCAATTTTGTATTTTGAATTCAGTAAATCTTTTGTTGCAGGCTGTAGTCTGTTTCGCTCTCTGGTTTTGATTATATTTTGGTAGGAAGAGATTCTGTAAAATTGCCTGATGATTGTGGAGCTGAGAATATTCCTTCGCCAATTTTTGAAAGTTCTTGAAACATGAATTCATTTGCCGTATTTTTTAATTAAGCAACTGTTGCCCAGAAATCGCTAATATTCGAATCTTTGTAAGATTTTAAAATTTCAACATCAGCCGGAGCTGTAAATTGCGAATTTATGTGATAAAAATTTTGGTATTCGTTTGGAAACAGTTTTGCTGACAATTTGGATATTATTTTATGCCAGCAACTGCCTTGAGAGCTATAACTGGCAGTGGATCAAATCCACTTAAGTGAACAGAGTGATAATTCACTAGCGCCGCCATGTGGCTTTTTAGTGGCAAAATCGCCACATGCATTTTTCTACCTAATTCGGCCAGAAGAAGTGGAGGCAAAAAAGGCAAACCCACTTAAGAGAACTCACGCATCCCCCACATTTAGAAGTCAAAAGTTGTCCACCCATGAAAGTAACTGGTACAGTAGAAAAGCAGGTCAAGTATTTGGGAGTGCATTCTGACCGATGGTCGCGCCATATTGAGTTAAGAAAAAGCAGCTACTCTAGACTGCTCAGATTATGGATCCTGATTCAATTCTGCCACTGGTCATTCTCTATAAATTTATTATATGATTTAGCTTCTGTGCGTCACTTTAAGACGTCGAAATGAGAATATTAAACGTGACTTAAAGACTGATCACGCAACTTTTTAAGCAAGTTAGAAGGTCATGCCAACTTCCATGTCAGCCATTAATTGCAGTTTCGTTAGCACAAGACATTCAGCAGAGACGATACCTTGAACCTTGTAAAGCGGCTCCCTTAACTCGCTTTAAGGTAGTATCAGATTTGAATACTGTGCAATCATTACGTTGATGAGAATTAAAGGAATATCAATTAGAATACGATTTGAACACGAATGGAAAGGAAAGATGCTATTCAAGAAACAACTACGCCATAGATCGCCTGCGCTTATTTGAGAATTCAGCCAATTTGAATAAAGCGATAACTCACAACTAGTGTAACTGCAGCATAGGTTTTAATAAAACTGGGCAGGCAACGGCTCAGGCTAATTGTAAATAAAACCATTTTCTTACTTGATGCTTGAGAGTTCCAAAGAAACGTGCATGTGCATGCACAGCTTCAAACAAAACGCCGGGCTTTATTTTATTTGTGAATATGTATGTTTTTATTTCTTTCTAGTTCAGCCAAAAAGAAACGTGGCCTCAACAAAAACCAAACGAAGCGATTTTTGCTGTATTCTTTGTATGGTTGGGGTCTGCCGACGCTGTTTACAGCCATAACGGTAACGCTGGCGAAAACGAAGATTTTAAGTGAAAAATTTCGTCCACATTTTGGCCATGGAAGGTGCTGGTTCACTTGTAAGTTTAATATACATTTAACTCTTTTTGTTTCTTTTTCGGTGCTAAATTTGCAGGTTTGTTTTTTCCAGACGATTCACCAGGCTTGGCAAATCTTATGCTCTTCTCCGGTCCTATAGGCTTCTTATTTCTCGTGAACCTAATTCTCTTCATTTTAACGCTGCGCTATTGCAATCGCGTTAAGCGCGAAATCTTTCGCATGCAGAGTTCGAGTGACGAGAAACCTGCTTTGAAAAGACGCTTCTTTGTAGACAAGGCGAGGTTTGCCATGAATACGAAGCTTTTTGTGGTCATGGGCATAACATGGTTCCTAGAGCTGCTGAGCATTTTGTTCTACGATCACAAGAAGATCTTCTTTTGGGCCATCAGCGATTCGTTCAATGTGTTGTTGGGCGTGTTTGTATTCTTTATATTCGTCTTTAAGAAACGAGTTTGGTACTTGGTTCTGGAAAAATTTGGTAAGATCTTTGGTATTATATGAATTACACGCAGCATATGCTAATAATGTCCATCAATGTCTTTAAGGTTTGAGGGCCAGTGCGTCTATGAAAAACAGTCCGGCCGGTACTTGTGCTACCCATTCCACTTATACTCAAAACAACTTGTCCATGAGCCGCCTTAACATCATTGATGGCAAAACTACGCTACTGCATCCCAGCGCTGTTTGCCGCGCCCCAACCATGTAGACTTAACCCCCTTTCAAATGCTGTGTAAATATTTTGTTAGAATACTCTTAAACTCTTATTTTACCTAATCTTTCATAAAGTTGACGATTTCCGTGCCATTTTTATTTATTTTAATTAAGCATAAACAGGAAAATAAAGAAAAAAAACTGATTTTCTTATGATTGGAATGGATTGAGAGATGTGTGTACATATCGTTGGCTTAACATAAACAGGCTCTAAGTAAGTTGTTTGTTTTTTGTCAAATGAATGTACCTGCCGCGACCTTTTACTCTGGTGCAATTCATTGATAAACAGAAAATGTTATTCATAAAGTGGTGTCAACTTTTTTATTATTCACTTTTTCAGCGTTTTTGAACTGCATAGAAAAGAATTTGTATTTAGAAATAGTTGTTTGTTAATAATTATTATTATTATTTTTAAGCTAAAAAACATATTTGCACAAATCAAAAACAACCAAAAATGTTTAAACATTTTCTTCTCGCGTTGTTTTGAAATGTGAATTATTTTTTCAGGCGGAATGTTTTTCACGTAATTTGCACAGTTTTTCTCGTATTTTGGCAATAGTTGTTGCAAAATAGTGTTAATGTCAGATAATTCTCCTCTAATGGCAAAAGCTGGAGAAATGATTGTGTAAGAAACCCAGCTTTTTGTTTCAATCTACATCGTTATTCTTTACGCGATGCAAGAAATACAGAAACGAGGTACTGACGATGCCACCTCAATACTGGGAATTAAAAAAGAAATCAATCAGGAACTCAGGCTGGAATAATTATTATAGTCTAACTTCGAAATTACAGTAGTTGGAAAAATCTATAATTATAGAAAGCTTGAACTTTGACATATTAAAGAAACCATTTAATCACATATCCAATAAAAATGATGTTGCTTAATAAAAACAAACAAACAAACGTTGATTTAAGCTCTAAGACAAAAAATCACTTAAATGAAATTTACAAAAATAAATAATGAAGTGTTAAGAAAAGCAAAATTTGTTCTCCTTATATTATAATTTCGTATCCGCCCTTGTGGTACATCATGGAAAGGCCCAACGATAAAATCGAACCGAATAAGGGAAAGAGGGCAATAGCTGATGAAGCCACGCCCACTGTTGTGAAATTGGAATTTATTAAATTGTACAATTTGTAATAGCAGCCCTGCATTGAACGAAAATAAAAAACGTTTAAATAATTATTAAGACAGTGGAAGTTCTAACAAATTATTTACAATTTCATAAACGTTGTTGACAGCTGTGCTTGTGGACCCTTGCACAAGTTGCGAACGGAAGCAAGACGATGGCGCGGAGTTCTCGGGCCAATCAAGGAAGCTTTCATTGCCGCAACACTGCAACTAAAATAATAATATAATATTTATTAAAATGCTGTTTTGTTGTTTTTTCGTTTGTTTTTGAAGTGTAAAAGTTTAGGAAATGTAAGTAAAATTCTCCATACAGCTTTAAGAATAATAATAGCGGACGTTCCTTTGTAGGTCGTGCAGTTTCGCAAATCTATTGCAGATAAATTTAAAGCATTTCAAATTAAGCCAACGTGTTTATACATTGTAATTGCTTTTATTTGCCAGTGTAAAACAGCTGGTTTGTTTCGCACCCCACTGCTCTGTGCCGTCCATTTAACTTTGTATTAAGACTTGTCAAAAGTTCGAATAACACGTCCAAGTGTTGAAGTGTGAATGCAAAATCTGAAGTAAATATAAGAGATTTCATATCCAATAAGACTTATGCATTTTTAAAAGCTTTTCTCTAACGATAAGACTTTTCATGTGGTCAGGGTTGTAGTTTCACACAATGCCAATTAACTAGTCGACCGTTTTGCAGCCAATAAGGTGCGGTCATGGATGATATGTTTCAACACGGTATCTAATTGCTTCATTGGCCATGGCAAACGGTTTAAGTAATTTTGTTTCATTCGATTTTATTATCGTGGAGAAAGTTATTTCTTTAACTGGTGAAGGGCAGCAGGTCCGCCAGCTTTATGAAACTGCTCAGTTGCCGTTGAACGAGGTTCAACTTCTGCTAATATGTTTTACTGTATTCTTTGTCTGTTGTCATGGGAGCTGTAAAAATTAACGAGCCAGGAAGTCTTGATGTTATTGGCATGAAAATTCAGTGTGATGTTCGCTGGAGTGTCCACATTTCATATTCAAATCGAATTTACAAACATATATACATAAACACTTTCTTCCGCCCCGTAACCTATTTTCCAGTTCCGCCACAATGTTCACACTTGACTGTTTCAGCAACTTCTGTTTCTATTGCAGTTTGCGCCAAACGGTTTATAAGTTTTTCAAGCCCTTTAATCCTTTCCTATATCTCACAACAAAATATTCTTAAGCTAAAATAACATTTTGGAGGTAAAAAATAAACATGTAAATAAAAGCCAGCTGTTTCGCTTTCCTTAGAGCGGTTGCACATTGATCAAGTTTGTTGCGCAGGTCTTGTGTTTCTAGATGTAAGACGTAAGGTCGGCTTGGACTGGGAAGTATAGTTGATGTTTCGATATAGACATGGCTGTACTTGGACAGAGACTTGCGCAACTAGATTGCTCAATGTGAAAGCACTCTTGTTCATACGGTTTCACACGACATTCCGATGTGACAAGGCTACCCTTATAAATTTGCTTTGCACTTTGTGCCTCATTTATGGACTGGAGTCAGGAAGATATATTTCCCATAAAAAAATATAAATCTGCTTCGTGAGCAGAATTTGGGCAAAATCTCGTCAAATCTTTATGAAGGCAAACAAACTTTCTAATATATAATCCGCTCAATATAATTTAAAAGTTAGCGCCTCTTAATGGCAGACCCTTTAGGATGAGACCCAGATTGCATTAACATGTCTATACACACGTACATACATACATATATCTGATACTTACACTTCTTTGAATAAAATCCATTATATTCGCTGAACTCGTTGAATTTCGATGATCGTAGTTTTTAATTTGATTACGAATTCCACTCGAGATGCCGTCCAGTAACTCATCTTTGTACGTGTAGACGTAAATAGACAACGAAATTAACGAAAACAGCATCGCAATCAAGAATCCTCCATACTAAGAAAAAAAAAGAAGAGAGAATGAAATAAGCAATAATTTTGCCCCGGGAGGTAATTGGGAAATCCAACACAGACGATGTTTCTATTTACAACACATACACACAAACACATACTTATACTTACAACAACTAACATCGAAGACTGCACTTTGACGATACAAGAGCAGGCCAAGGAGCTGGCAAACACAATTATGGCGCCAATTATCAGCAGGACGTAGGGGGCTTGATCCGAATAGGCCGAATTGATTTTCAGATAGTTGTGAAAGTCCGTCTGCAGCCAAATGCCAATCCAGATTAACGACAGGCCCGATATCTACGAATATACACTTTGTTTACAGTTATCGTTTATGTATGTTGTTGCTCACCCAAAACGCCATGTTGAAGAGCATGAGCAGAGCTCTCACACAGGGGTATGTAATGAAACGTTCGTTATTGTTGTAATAACTCATTTTTGTTTCTGCATAAAAGACAAAAAAATACCGATTATGTTTTTGTTCACAAGCACTATTTAAAACTGTCGTCTTAGCGTATCTGGTCTGCCTTGGACTTGCTTCACATGAAGACTATTGAAAAGCTCTGCATTTTTTGAAAAACACACTTGATGCTGCCTGCCGGCCTGCGGGCCTGCAATCAGTTCTTCTTTTTGCTGATCAATGATCTAGTCAAGAACAATGGTGATAAGAAAATAATAAACAAACAAGTGGAACTTAATGTTTATTTGCTATTAATGTCGATTTCTGTGAGCATCTACTCACTTACATACATACATACAGACATGCATGTACATATAGACTTGGGATTAACGTATTGTCCTCAGAGACGGGCGAAGGCGAAGTGACAAATTTCTTACACTGATCCATTGTTATTCGAATATATCGATTAATGCTCCAAATATGACATCGTTCAAATGCCCGCTGCGGTTGCTTACGGCACTCGTATACAAATAGTCCAGTTTTCAGTGACTCTGTCGCACTCATCTGACTGACCTGCGATTTTAAGAAACCCCACCAAGAATAAGTTTAGTGAAGTTAAATTGCACGCTTTGGTGGCCAATTCACGTCACCTCTAAGAGAGATAACCATAACCTTAAATCGTTCAAGCAGAATGAACAGCGTGGCGTTTGCCGCACTGCACGTAGCGCCATCCTGCTGGAACCACAGGTCATCTACCTCCCCATTGTTCAATTTGTGATGGCCTCACCACTGTCGTTATCATAAAATCCGCCACCGTGGCAAAATGAGCAAAAACAAGTGACCTTTTGGTGGTGACTCTCGCTTATCTCGCGACAATGCATGCAAGCGTTGGAGAGCCCACCGTGAAGGTCGCAGCATGTACTGAGCATGCACCAACGAACACTGTAGCGCTCGCCATTGATGGTGCTGGGCCCCATCAACGTCATTTTGGAAAAAACTCGGCACCAATGGGTTTGGTTGGTGCATTTTCACTTTGTATACTTCGTGTGGATTGGCGTTCACCCACAATCGGCGGGACCGAGTCTGTCGTAAAATATTCGCAAACGCGGACAAAGTTTACACTAACAAGCGTTTATTTTGGTAATAAAGTTTTATCATTTGAACGTGTCGCTAAAGTAACTCGTCATGGTGCTTCAGCCATCAGTAACTGAAAAGTATTACCAGCAGACGATAGATGCTACCAAAACAAGATCGTGGTGACAGGCCGCCAACATCAACCCGCGCCGATGGACAAACTCTTTATTTTGTACTTAAAGAAAAATTTAGCCACGACACCATCTCTACTTATTTCATATACATACATACATACATGTGTATGTGCATATTATATTTCTGCCAAACAAACACCTCTAATCTGCATCGAATACCAGTCAAGCTTTAAAATCTAATATAGATGAATTTTTACTTGTAAACTACGCTTTTAGGGTTACAATTTGATTATGATTTGCCGTCTCTTCGTCTACAGCTGGTATTTTATTACATCCAAAAACAACAACTAAATTTTTATCTATTATTACAACAACAACCACAAAAAGATACAGTCTAGAAACCGTCTACCAAGACAGACTAGAGTTTCAATTAGTGGCAATTTACATTAGGCGATTCTTATTGATGAGATTGATAAATTTTTTCCATTGAAATCGCTTTGTTGTTCACACAGCGCAATTCTTATTGCTGGTATGAATGAATCTTATTTTTGTTTGATCGTATGCACACCCTAACACGCATTCGTCCTTTTTGCCGATAAGAAATTGAAAGTACAAGCAAGTTTGTTCGCATCTTATTTTCCCCTCACTCCGATGTCAAAAAAGTTAATCAGCTTAGCAGAAAGAATTACCTGATGTAAATGTCCACTGATGGATGCCGCCAGGGTTGCCAGATGTGTCAAAGGCAGTACAAATTTTGGTTTTAGGAAGGAAGGAAGGAAGGCAGGCAAGAAATATGAAAGCTTTGACGTTTGTTTACAAACCTTAAGTATAGAGGGTGTGTTGGGAAGGTGAAATCTTTGCTCACGTTTAATTAGCACGAACTAGCACGCTTAGATCAATTATGTCATATCTTTAGTTAGTGGGTCCGCTTCTCTTTTCATTTTAGTTTTGAATCAAAATTGATTTTGACAAAAACACAATTCGTTGAAAATGTGATGCTCTATGAAGACGACTTATATCGGCTCTTGTCTGCTAATGAAAATACATAAAAAAAATTTTTTTTCGAAAAAATACATAAATGCATGATGAACAACTTATGTCAGGCCTATCTGTAGTGTGATACATCCGCTTACAGGGGGCTTTTTCAAATAAGCGTATCGTTAATGATACCTAATTATTATTATATGGTTTTCTGTTCAGTATTAATTTTGGACCACGAATACTTCCGTTAAATTTAACAATTGGATCAGGCCTAAAATTTGCTGAATGGCTGTATCTACCCTTCCCAGAACAAGGAGAATCAAACAAAAAATCATTTTATTTATTAGAGATCTTGTACACTAGAAATACCTTTTGTTTATTTAGCTTTAATATAAATTAAAGGTGTTTTTTTGTTAAATATTTATGTTTTTTATTTACGAAACAGAAATCGTAGTCTTTCATTATTATTCGATATTAAAATAAGACTATGAAAAGTGTGAAAAAGGACTGGTCGACAAAATATAATTGCATAAATGAAGCAATTGAAAAGTTTAGGGTCTTATTCAAGCCCAAGTGAATACCATTAATGTGTTATTTTATTCCGAAAGGCCCCGGTATTGATAATTGCTGGCTGCAGTTCTTGCGAGAAAATACAAAATACGTATTTACAAGTCCACCAATAAATTATGAAGTGCGAATGTCATCTCTTCCGCACGTTTCAATCAACAAAAAAGTACAAAACTGATAATTATTTGTCATTGACTTTTCATGGTTGTCATTAAAACACTTTTGTACTTTCATGGGTGTCGTAGACGGGCAATTTTTATCACTCTCTCTGAGATTAAAGAAAGACGACGAAGCTATGGCTTCTTCTTCAAACGTGTGTGCTCTGGTTCTTGTGTGCTGTAAATACATTGGAGACAGCAGGCTACATGAACACACGACTACAAATGCTGCCAACAGCAATTGTAGCCGGATGGCTGCAGATACATTTGCAGCGATGCATTCACGTATTTTAAATACAAAAGAAGCGGAAAGAAAAATGGTCGCACAATATTATTTTTTTTTTTCGTTGCTTAAGTAGTAATTTTTTTATATGTACTCGGCTAGACATTTTGGTGCAAAATGCGATGCATTTACCATGTTAAGTGTGCCCTGGGCTATCATATCACGGCCTTAAAAGATCTTCAATAAAAATTTATCAGATAATAAACTATTTAGCCCACAAATTTTCTATCAAGTTTTCAAAAAGTTGCTAACTTATCCAACTCACTTCCTCATACAGGGAAATCGAGAGCGAAATCGAATCAATTTCGAAAATTGTGTTTTTGAAAGCTTCTGAATTAAATAAATAAATATAATAACTCACACGAGCTCTATACATACTTCTCTATCAAAAGGATTTTGAAGCAAAGATCGTTTTACAAAGCGCTTCAAAGCACCAATTTCAAGTGATCGTTTTCATAACAATGTGTGTGTTTTAATTTTGACATATTGTAGCCGGTAGCCTGCTGTCTCGATTCTGTTTAATGCCATACCAACATTTTACTATCCATATCCGCTCATGAGCAGTGTCCGTTCAAGGGAAAGCGACTGCAATGTTTTTCTTATGGAACGCTGCCGGGATCTCTTTTAGTTTGTTGATTTCGGTCAAGCTTTCCCCCTCCTCAGTAGAAGCTAGAAATTTCTGCTCGCTTAAAATTTTCCAAGTGCCCCACATCTCAATAAATCTTGCAGTCTATAGCATAACTGTAGACACTGACAGCTCCAGTGCTGCAATTTCTTTGGTCACTCCCAAGCGATTACTTCAATTTAGATCAATTTTGGTTGATAGCGTGGGCGGTAAAAAGGCGCCCTGGTCCGAAAAGGTTTACTTACCACCGCTAAAGAAAAACTATAATAAATTTTTTGATTGAATTGAACTCGATTTAAATTTTATTTAAGAGAGATGCGCTTAAGAACACTCCATAAATTTTTGCTGTTGTTTTGTTTTGTTTTTTTTTTTTTTGAAATAGTACTGGGGTATAATTTATAATTATAATAAATATATTTATATATTTTAGTATAATTATTTATTAATGTATGTATGTATTGACGAGTATATGTATGTATGTATGTTATGCATCATATGGTTTAAATATGTATGTGTTTGTATGCACGTGAGTTTTGAACCGTGTGTATTGATTGTTATGTGTGTATGTATGTATGTATGCATGTATGTTGGTATGTGTGTGTATACACACACACACACACACACATACACACACACGTGCCTACATAAGTGTGTGTGTTTCTTGATGTGGCCATGCAACTTTCTTTTTATTTGTTTGGCTTTCATTGTATCGTATGCAAGAGCAAGTATTTGTTATTGTTTTCGAATTTATTCATCAATTTTGTTGTGTATAGATACCGTTAGTTAATATTAATTAATAATAATGTTTGTAAATAAATTAAATATCATTTAATAAACATTCCCATCTTCTAAGTGGTTTCTATTTCTTTAATTCTTATATTTTTGTAATGTTTTTAAGGACATTTCAGTGTTTGATTTGTGTATGAAAAAAATTCTACTTTGAACGTTTGTTTACAGATGATATCCGCTCTTGCTGGGCGATATGTTCTTTTGCTCCTCTGGAATTAAAAAAAAAGCAATAACAATAAATTATTAAAACAAAATGGATGATGCGAAAACAAAGTTTGGCAGCTAAAAATTCATATAAAATATGTCTGCGAAGAGGAGTCAGCAAGTTTCTTTATTATAAGAACAAGGGAATTACAGGACATTAATTACAATAAGAAGGTGATATATGTATGTACTTATGTAGCTCTAGAGGTGAGTTAAAAACTTCGCTTCACAAACTCCACATACATATGTGAAGATAAATCGAAAATCTAACAAATTCAAGCCTACCTGAACTAAGTAAGAGGATTAGCTTATTGGTAAACTCAATCCCATTGAATGTATAGCATGGGAAAAGGTTACTGAAACATTGGACCGCTATCTTTGCCATTCCTCCATTTTCTCACAACGGCGATTTCAACTTCTCGAGACTGATGCTTTACCACAAGCATCCAAACCACGACAAGATACATGTATTTCATTGGCTTCCGCCATAAACAAAATAGCACACAACAGTCTGATGGAGACTTAGGTGTTGGGTGCAAGTTACGCCCCTTCAGGCCTCCAATTTCAAGCCTACCTAACACAGCTTCTGCCCGTTCAATGTTCACGGTTTCGAATTAATGATCAGCAGGTTCTGCAGTTGACATTTACTTTAGTATTCAGGAAGATGCAATACTTTATCTGTCCAAAATTTTTCTCAAAGAAAAAACGTCATAAAAAATTGTATATTTAACATGATGGATTTAACACGGGCCAATCGGCCACATAGAGATGAGCTTCTGATGGAAAAAATATTGCACAACGCAAAAAATTTCGGGTTTCAATAACATTGTTTTTAGTTTTACCAGAGCAAAGTTCACTGTAGTAACAATAGAACTGTGTTGCCGCCCAACTAAAATTATGTCCCAAACAATTAATGGAGGATGAAGCAGAATCTTCGCACATTAAAATTTTTCTAAAAAAATATTTATGTATTTCTTCATTAGTTTCTGTTTTGCGCACTTAAAAGTGTGACTTATTTTTTAGCCGACCTCGTTTACCGGAAAAAGTCGTCACCGGCACTGAAATTATGGAATGAACGATACGATTTTTGCTCCACTTGGAATCTTACGGAAAAAAACTATATACTAAATGTATATGTATGTAAAAGTGCACAAAACTTGTGTTAAGAATCGATATGCAATGAAGGTGTCCAGCTTAAGCCCCTTAAACTTCTATAGCAAATCAATCGAAAACTTACATATAACGAGTGAGTTCCTCAATATCGATCAGCATGGTGTCCTGGGCGTCGTGCAGATCATCACGTTGCATCAGATAATTAACAAGCGTTTCGTTTAACTCTTCAATACGTGTGTGTAAATTATTGACTAAAATTTGTAGTTGTGCTATATTCATATCGGTTAATAATTGTCGTGAAAAACGACGTTTGTCGGGCTTTATTTGTACACCAACTTTGTCCAGAGAGTCACGTATTATGGCCGTTATGGGAGAGACTCGTTGATTTTGTCTCTCAATCTGGAAAAAACAAACAAAAAAGGTTATTAAAGATCCAGGTTCCAATTGCGGTGTTGCTGTTGGGGACCCAACCTCCATTTGCATGTGAGCCATTTCCTTGGCCTGGGACAAGGCCATGCGGGCTTCTATTTGCAATTTTGCTTGTTTGGTAAAGAAATCACATTCTCTGTCTTCGTTACTAAATGTTTCGTGTAGTTGTTGTTGCAATTGTTGCTCTTCTACGGTAAGTTTTGCCGTTGTGTTGTTGTTAGTAAGATTTGAATTGTTGGAGCAGCTGACTGAAAGCGGTCTGCCATGATATGGATGCAATTGTTGACTGTCGCTTGTTGATACTTGGCCCCCCTTAAAGGTGAATGCACCAAATTGTGATTTTGATTTGGAGAGTTTCGGACAAGTTTCCGAATCGGAACTATGACTTTCTGTATCGGATGACAATTCGGTAATGCGCGCAAAATCTGAAAAATGTTTTTTTTAATATTTTTATTTGAAATGCAAGTGTGAAATGAAAGATACCATTTTGCAAACGCGATTGTACACTGGGCTTCCATAAGTTTCGTTCCGGTTGTGTATTTTGCTGCTGTTCATTACAGTTCTCCTCAGCACCCATGGCCAGGCGTCTGCGAATTTCCTCACGATCACTTCGTCTCTATATAAAAATAAGTAGAAATGGATCAAGTTTAATAGAGGAGACGTAATTAATTATTTTTATCAGCTGTAGTACAAAAAAAAAAGATCAAAAATTCCCAACTAGCGGTAAATTAAGTTGAACAAAGTTTTTCACGTTCAATAACGGAATTCACTGGATCAGTCAATAAATTGTTTGCAAGCGGTTCTGTAAAGGAATTTGTGAACTCAAGCAACAATTTTGCAAAAACAATTGTTGAACCAAATAAAGACGACTTTTTTACACAAAAAATATATGTATGTGTATGCAATGCCAGATAATTTTGTTCAAACATAAAACAAACAAAACAGTTGTTGAATCAGCAGAAACGTTTACTGAACAAATGTTTTTCAGACATAAAGTTTATTAATTTTCCTTAAAACATTGTTGTTTTGTGTACAAGATATAAAGTAATTTCTTAAACCATCTGCTACCGTCAGCAATTATTAAGTTCACAAATATTTTTGCTGATTTTATAATAAAAAGAAAGCCTGTGAAAAGATAATTTTTAACTTTCCTGCCCAAGCAAATGACGGCGCACATACATACACACATAAATTAAATACATACAAACATTTGCATGTGGAAATGCAATAGATTTTTAACATATTTTTAGTTTTCTTTTTGTTTTCAATATCTTACACTATATCTTTTTGCTTCGCTCACAGTGGGATCTGTGACCCGCAAAAATTTATCAACCACATTGACAAGAAATTCAGGTTCAATGTACAACGCATTTTTCGTAAACGAAATCAATTCGATATTTGCGAAGTTGTTTGCATCGAGCATACGCGGAAACATTCCGTCGATCAAATCGACATCTTTTTGTGCACACGATCGATATTTATAAAATTTACGATTAATGTTTTTCCACCATTTTGTTTTCAGTTCAAACATAAACTTTTCGAACATTTTCTCGATTGAAAGTAAAATTTTGACTTGAATTTAATGCCGTCTAGAGATCGCGTTGCTTAGGATTGTATCAACCGATTACTACTGATTTCATTTTAAGAGAAACTAAGATTTTCAGAATTCCTCCAGCCGTCTTTTTGGCAGATCATTGAAAAGAACAACAACTACAATAGCATTTAATGTGAATACCACCAGTATTTGCTTACAACGGTTAAATGTGCATTAAAACATCAACAACAACAACCACAAGCAAGTTTCTATTCAACCCTGACTAGGTTTCAGGGAGTTTCAGACACGCATGAGTGAGGGAGGGATCGCACATGTGTGTGTCGGTGTATGTATGACTGGATGAGTGTATGCGCTTCATCAATTCACATTCGTTAACAGGGATGAAAATGTTGTGTAGCTGCACGTGCGTGTGGCTGTCAAGAAATTAATAACAGTAAAATCCCGATAATTCGCACCCCTTCAAATCGAACATCTCAATAGTGTGTGGCAATAATTCCATAGATTTCAGTCTCTTCACTAATTCGTATTTTTATTTTTTCAGCTCAAAGCGGTTTAAGGTTTTATAAATCGCTGTTAGCAGTTGATAACCTCTTAAGCAGAAAATTATGAATCGCAGCGTTTTACTTCCGCGCGTTCTGCATTTTTCTGTATTCCGGTTACTTGCCTCTAATTTCGTTCTTATTATCAGTTGTGTTAATAATTTATCAACTAAGAGTTCATGGAATTTGTTGCTTTTAGATGTGCACAGCCATGAGCTGACTTATTTGCCAACTCATTTAACAGCTGATAGTTGCTTTTTGTTTAGTTTGTTTTGACACTTCATTCTGCATAGACTTACACCAGAGCAACGCTTGGAAATGGGCTGAAGATAAATTAATACTGAATTTCTATTCAAAATTTTGTTCTCCGATGCAGCGTATTTTTGTTTGAATGGATGTATTCATACATATTTAAATGAGCAGAATTGTCGTATTTGGAAGATAATCCAGAAATCGCTTTCAAACATTAATGTCTGAAAATGTTTTATGCAATACAACCCTTTTCATATATTTTACATTTCTTAATTTTTATGACTTAAACTAACGCCTTAAAGTGAAAAGTAAACCTACTTCATCCGTCGTTCCAGACTATGCCCCTAAGGTGGCAGGCTCGCCTTAGTGTATGCAAGACTGAGGCACTCCACGTTCCCGCAACCTTCACCAAAAGTTAGTTTTAAGATCCTGGTGTTGGTTACTGGTTAAAGTGCCTACTGTAGCTCAAACGTTTCTGGCCGCGTCTTAAACCTCAAAGCCCAGAAATAAAGAGACTATATTTGGACTTGTTGTGTACTGTGCTGAATATTTTGCGAATTTTCACAATGTGAATTATATAGTACTTCAGCAGCAACGTTATCAGATGTGTTCTGAGAATACCGTGATTACTACAAACAATTCCATTAAAAAGCTGGCATAATGTTGACATTTCACTATCTTTCTAAGATAATTTAAATTATTTTATCTTATGGAGGTAGTACTGTTTTCGAATTCAGGATTTTCTGAGCATGTTGTGTTTGTTATTTTTCGTGCATGTGTTTTTCACAGGGATCTTTGCGGTTATTTCGCACAAATTTCAATTGAAACGAAAATTTCGTCACGTCAGGGATTCCACGAAACACATAATGACGTCCTTAAAGTGGAGCTACGATTTTTCTTAAGAATTTCCTACACATGCAGCGGAATTTCACTCAATACATTTTGATGAATACGTCAGTTCGACCTGCCTTCCAAATTTAGAATAGAACAAATTTAAAAGATTTTGAACAGGTGATCCAATCTTTTATCCTTGTTTTATACTTTGTTGTTGTTGTCTTATTGTTCCTTTTTAAAATGTTCAAAATGTTTAAATTACACCAACAAAAAGAACGTATGAAAGTGAGTATTTTGTTTTATCGCCGGCAATAAAAACGTGCTCCGTGTTCTAGGAATTTTATAACATATGATTGTTTGCAGGTTTGCAGGTTTTGTAGGCAAGTTCTTTTCACATACAGCTGCGAACAAAATAATAGTGCAGTTTGCAAACGTTTACTAAGTCAGCTGAGATCACACTACAAAGTCCTGTAATGCAGGTACGAGTACATGCCATTAAAGGCATAACAAAAATATAATTTTACTTCAATGTTCCAATTAAAAATTTCACAGATGGTTTCCACAAACGCCGGTAGGTTAAATTTCAAGGGATTCTTCACGGATGGTCGAACCAAACGTTTCAACGTTGAAGGTGGCAAAATGCGTTTTTGGCTATTCGTGAAAAAAGACAACTTTATTCGTCTCATAAAGAAACAATTCTAGCCGGTGCTATTGTTGTTGTCGACACTGTACATTGCATGTATGTATATCGTACATATTTATATATGCAAGTACTTATCTTTTAATTGTTTCTATTTGGGGTTGAAATTCCTCAAAAGAAAAGAAACAGAAAGGATGTTCGCAATAAAAAAGTGTGTATGTATGTGTGCAGATAAGTTCTTTAAGTTCTTAAAGGTTAGATTCGATAAGAAGACAGTAATTGATCTTTAAGGACTTGCTCCGTTTTAAATTCTTTAAGGAAAATGTTTAACGATGTTTAAAGAAATTATGCGATAAAACACGGAGACGATTGCTTTCGTTTTACGGAAGTAAACACTGAACAAGCCGCAATGTAAATTTAACTAGGCTCCATGTTGATTTACTAATCATAGCAAATTTTTTTTAAGAAAGCAGCCTATCCAGTATTATAGATATATATATATTTATTTATTTTAGGTAAGAAAATGTTTATATCGCATCAAAGTTTCACTGGTGCCTAAAAAGTAACCGCATTTCTGCTGAAACTTACAGGTACCTGCAAAAGCACTGAAATTTACGGACTCAGCTGTAAAATATCTGAAAATCACAGATCCAACTACAACACATTCTACACTAGAGCATCTTCATCCCGAGTTTTATGGTAAACCAGTTTTCAAATTCCCTCTGAGAGCACCATCCGTAAAACTGATTAACACACTTAAAATTACTTGCTTGCTTTGAGGTTAGGCGCTCTCTTCTTTTACTGAAGATGGATGACTCCACTACTTGTCTTCCTGCCTCCCAATCTAACTGTGAGCAAACGTCTTTAAATTAAAGAATTATAAAGCATGTGACAACAAATTTAATGACATTCCAGAATGGTTTTGAAATTGGGTAACCAATATGTTATGGACATTTTGTGCGTTCAATTAAAAAAAACACAACAACAGCAAAGAACTTGAAAGTCCTTTCCTTTTACAGGTTGCCACAAAATAAGCGAGGCGAGTTTCTAAAAAAATGCACAGATTCACAGTGTCTAAAGAATTCACAGAACGTCACGGAACGGCAAACGAAAGAAAAAACTAATTAGGCCTAAGGCCATTTGAATGGATCTCCAATCCGAGGTCAAGTGTTTGGGGAACTTCTTTTGCTTTCGCCACATTTTAAGGAGAATCAATTTTCAAATTTCTTGCGTAAAATTGACTATCACATTCAATAATAGAACATTCAATATTTTCCATTATTACTAAAGCTTGATAGTTTTAATTGCATCCTATTTTTAAAGCTTCGGAGGTTGGGCATACGCCATCCTCTTCCCATTAGATTGGCTTCTCTATGCGATTCTCTTCTTTATGCTTTTAATGGTTTCAATGAAGGAAGTTCAGCAACACCCTGACAGTCTGTTGAAGCATATTTTCAAGTGAGATTATGTGTTTTCACAAGCTTAAAGTGATGTATATAAGTGTCCTTACGAAAATTAATTTTAAATCAGATGTGGGAGGGGGCTACAAGTAAATCCAGGTAATCAGCCAAATGAATTAGTTTCGTCTTTATTGCTGTTGTCAAACGAACTTCTCTTTTAAATACGAACATAAACCGAATCTAAAAGTGTTTAATCTTTCCTTTTTTTCTTGAAAGTCAAAAATTAAAAAGCTGTTTTAAACTGAGTAGGTTTACACTGGTTTAAGCAAATAAGCAGGTGTGTTTGTTTATTTGTGTGAGTGTGTGTGTGTGTGTGTGTTAGAGTGACTGATCGTGTATGAAGACAAAAAACGTGTTTTTTTAATTAACCCTCTCAAATGAAAGATTGTGGTGCTCTGTGAGGATTCCCGTTCATGCACTTGAACGTGTTCAAAAAACATCTATTTTTGTACTTCTTACACTGAAACAAATCTCGAAGATGATATATACGAAAACAAAGCCTAGAATTCAAATTAAATGCTTGACTTTGTAAGAGTTAAGAGTTAATACATTTCTCCCAAAATCCAAAAATTAACTTGTCCCGTGTGGTGTTATCTGAGGGACACTTCTTTGCAATGCACACTGGGGTTGAGATGAAGTGCTGCAAAAAATTGTCCTCAAGAAGTTGACAATGCTTTTGATGGCTTTTTTATGTTTAAGTCACGATTAGATGGCAGCATTTAAGCTTTAACATACGCATTGCTAAGAGTAACTGACACGAACTACACATTCGGCTAGCAACTTCGATGCCTCACAGCATGTAAGGGACTATCTCGTTGCACCACAGCCTCTCATTCCAGATTAACAAATTTTGTAAGCTGACAACAATATAGAAAATCATATTCACAAAATGTCATTTGCACGGCGAAATAGTTGCCGTCCGAATGTCGCATAACTGTGGACTTCAAAGGGTGGCAGTTGAGTCTTATGAAATCTTTTTAATCCTACATTTGTGGTAAGATTCTTAGAAATATTTTTTTAATACATTCGGCGTATTTTTATGTAGGTACATGTATATATTTGTAAGTAGACAACACGGAACGTGTGTTTATACTTTATGGGAGACCAGACCTCTGGACCGATCTTCCTAAAACTTTCACAACATTTAAGTTGGATTCTGGAATGAATTGTAGGCGTTATGGGATGTTGCTCTTTCAACATGTTGAAAGTTTTCAACAGATTTTTATAATACAAACGATTTTCGCCATCCACTTTTTTTGAAATCGGGAGGGGGAGGCTGTAATTGATTCTCAATTAGCTTGGTCATTCCCAAATGCATTTGGAAGAGGGGGCTAAGCAAAGCGTACCGCTTTAATCTGGTATTTTTCCCTTATTTTGTTGGAATACATTCAACACTCACAATTACATATATGTGTATTACTGCCCTCACTTAAATAAGATAAAAACTAGAAAGCTTTCCATTGATCAGCTGTTTTTTTTTTTTTTTGGTGCGCGAACAGAAGAGTTTTTAAAAAACACATCTTAAGGTCAAAGAAACTTAAATAAAAAGAATCGCATAAAGTAAATTTATTGAAATTTATTTCCATATTGTTGACTGGAATAAATTTTATAGCTTTTTAAAACTGTTTGTTGGAGAGCAAATTATGCTTTTGTATGCATTTTGTTAACTTTTTTTACAACAATAACAAAAACACTAAAATTATTACAACTTAAGCTCAATTTAAGTACATTTGCACTAATGAACAGAATCACTTTTCAATGACAATTGTCAAATCTGGCAACTGCGTTTGTACAATAGATGGATAAAACTGATCCTAAAACCACAAAATTTACCTATTTTCAGAATTATTTTATGTCATTGCAAAATAATGTTGAATAAACTTAAGACAAACTAATACCAGAGAGTTGCCCCTCCATTCACTGCCCTTTATTTTTAAAATAAAGCAAAGCACAATATAGGGGACACAAAACTGTTTTATTGTTACCAATTTACCAATTATATAATTTAACACACTAGACCTGTGCCACATCGTTCGTTTTAGTGCCCGGTCATTTGCTTGCAATTACCAAAGACCGATCCATTCCTTCACTTTGAACAAGCAAAAGGAGGCCACAAAGAATTAAAAATATCGGTAATATCTTTTTTGATAAGATTGCAAGGAATTGCGTTTTGCTTATACATAAGTAATTACAACCCAGCTTTGCTTTTGCGGAAAAATACACAAGAGATCAACTGAGACAAAAGAACCCTGATCGAAAGTAATCGAAATCAAACGGGGCACGATTGAACTAAAAGTTGTCAGTTAAATCCCAGACTTATTTCGATCACTTAAGTGGTCTGTTTAATTTGCACCGTTTGTTCACAAACAAAAGCGAAATAAAGCAGAAAATGTTAATAAGATCAAAGTGAAAGCAGCAGAAACTAATTTCATGAGCTGCCAAAACCACCTGTCCTGAATAAGTGCAACATATTTTCTTTTTTATAGTTTTACCAAAGTGATCTTATGCAGCCATAAATTCCATTTTAAGAGCATTTCTCACTTTTTCTTTGCTTGTTTTATTTTATTCTGTTTCATAAAGTTTTAGTTGGGATTCTTTAAAGTAGAGGGCAGATCGTCATTTAAGCAAAAAATACGGCATTAATTAAAACACTTACAAAGTCGACAATCAAACAAAAGTTAAAAATTTTTCAGAATTTCAATTGTGGCCAGTCCATAAGATAAATTTGCGTAGATCACAAAGTGCATAACTCGAATTAAAAAAAATAGCTCAACGGAAATATGTTCGAGAAACAAAGTGCGGAACACAAAACCGTTCAACATTAAAAAATTTATTTAAATGGTTTTAGCAGATTTTAGAATCAAAGCCAATATTTTTCCACAAAAATTATTTTATTTTATTTTGAAGTATAAAAAATAAAGGCCAGGGCACATAGAATCCGTCATTACATTCAACTGACCACTAAGTTATGATACAGGTTTTGTTAGGAGCTTTGTCACATAAAGTACGCGTGTCCTTCAACGCAAAGTAGCGAAACTTTTAACGCCAGTTGAGTCCTTCGACAACCATCAGTTAATTTTCACTTTGTTTTGATTTAGATCTTCGTTCAAAAATAAAGATTTTATATGCGCAAACAAAGAAAAAAGCCAACGTCAGCTAAAAAAGGCGACGGATGACGCATGACGGATTCCACATGCCCCAGCCTTAATTGTCGGTCATTGCAACGTTTCGAAAAATGCAACAACATAGATTTTTTCAAGCTCGCACTGTATTGCAATAAAGTCGTGAAAAAATCAAATTTGTAATATCAAATGTAGTAGCAGGAGTATTTTGCCAATAAAAATAATGTTTAGGAAAATGTTGATTTGCAAAAACCGACAATCAAGTGTAAAATATGGCAGCCGCGTTTGCAGAATTACAATAATATAACAATTAAGATAAATTTTAGATGTTTTTAACTCTGGACTCCGCCAAAAAGGTTCACTCTGTGAAAACCAGTGCATCTGAATCGTCATAAAACAACGTTATACAACATATATGTATGTTTGTAAGCGTGTAATGGACGGACGCTCAAACAAACAAATTGAATTTTTCCGTGAGTCGTTCTAATGTAGGGTTTTGCTTAAGTCAGTTTGTACTGTACCTCTTCTTTCCAATTGCCAGCTGTATTGTTGACAATAGAAGTGAATAGTTGCACGGTGTCAACACTTTCATTTTCGTCGTAACACAGTGTATACAAATCGAATACGAAGCGAGAGTCCTTCTTGTAGTGGCGGCAAGTTCTTTCGCTGTATCTGAGAGATTCATCAAGTTCATCGAATGCATCTTCAGTGGCCATGGCCAAGTGCGTTTGCAGAACAGCTTTTATTTTATTTTGGTCGCTCTATTTGGCATACAAACTTAATGTTTCGTACAATTATTGAAACAATTTAATTTAATTTTTTCGTTTAGATGTATTTAGCAACAAGATACAGTTTAACACGAACGTGCAGATACAAATCTCAACTGATTTTTAACAAGTATTCAAATGGTTGAAAAATAGGTTTTCTTTTTTTTATTATTGTATTATTTTATTTTTTCCTCTGAGTGTGAGTTTTAGCGGTTGGTCAACACGAAACACTTTTCGCTTTTTTTCTTTCTTTTTTCTTTTTTCTTGTATTTTATAAATGTTGTTTATTGCTTATTTCTGTTTTCAACAAGTTACAGCCTAATTGTTAAAAGTATTTTTCCTTCATTCTTTGTTAAGGTTTGTTTTTGTTGTTTTTTTTAATGAGTGTGTGATTCAGCTTTTAATTGTTTTTATTGGAATTATAAGTTAATGACTGAAAGAGATTAAAGTTCGCAGGCGAAGCTTTAGCTTGAACCGACTTGTTTCTTTTTTAGCAGTTACTTTAAGAAAGAAACGCTTTTACATGTTTTTTCCGTTACTCTCTGTGAAGTTTATGGTCTGAAGTTAAAGTAACTACTGAGGTCTAGCCACCAGGCAACCGACAGACAAACTGGCTGGTTGGCTGCCTCCCCGACTAGATTTTAGTGAATGTTGAATGTGCAAAGAGATTGCTGCGAAACAATATTTTGTGTTTTGTTTTTGGGAAAGATTATAATAACGCAAAAATAAAACATATTTAACTAAAAAGCTTTAGTAAACTTCATCATGAAGCAAGTGAATGATGTGCGATCTGCTTGGTTGGCTCCGAAAAGTGTTGTCGAATATTTTCTGCAATTGATAAAAAAGGGGGAAATCTTGGGAGGCGTGCGTCGTGTTATGTGTTGAGTCACGAAAAGGCAGCCATTAAACAAAAATTGCAAAGATAATATATTTATGCCATCAAACGAGCCGAAATTTCGTATGTGCTATCCCGCACGCCAGTCAACCTGAAAACCTTGGAAAAATGTGCTAAAATTTTAAATTTGAGTGGATGCGTTTTGTTTTCGCAGACACAACCTCTGGACTCTTGGTCGCACATTATAAGGAAGCACTCAGAATAGGGTATTCTATCAATATACATATATATAGAGATCGTAGGTTCGAATCCTGTCAAAAACAAGCCCAAAGTTCTGCAGTTTTGTGTCTATGGCTAAATCAAAATGAAAAAAAAAATGAAAATGAGGACTAAACGAATAATGGACTCTACGCGAGACCGGCATATAGACCAAAACCACACAAAAAATTAAGTACTTTTTGTTTTTAAAAAATACGAGGTCTGTTTAAAAAATAATTTGAATACATACGTACTTATTGTTTAGCATGTGACATGCATAAAAGTTAGACGTGTTTTACATGAATCAAAAAATTTGCATAAAATTTTTTGTAAAAAATGGAATTAAGGGCTCAGCTGCACCAACACCGGAAAATGTTGAGAAAGTAAAGAAAATTGTTATGGAGAATCATCGAACCACTAGTTGCCGAGGATGTCGGCATATCGATCGATGTCTCAAACCATGCAATTTTTTTTGGAATTTCGTTCCAAAATAAAATAAAAAGACGTCGCTGATAGCGTTTAAGGATATGACAAACAAATGTATTAAAAGGACAAAAGACCAATTTTTGAATGAATATTTTGTGAGAAATTTGAAATTTCCGTTGACCGACCGACTCGTATTAATAAAAAAAATTTATTTTTCTGAACTGAATCTCCCAGAAACTGCTGCTGACAAACAAAATTATATGCATTTGAGTACTTTTTTACAATAATTTTTATTTTGTGCTGCCAACACATAAATATGTATAAAACGTACATACATTTGTTGTGGTTTTTCGGTCCTCAGACCCTTGGCGGTTTTAAAACGCGCGTTTGCCAAAACATGCCTGATAACACATATGTAAATGCTTTCCACTCTATAGCAAAATATGGAAATCAAAAATAATTCTTAAACGCTTAAATACACTATTATTTTTCAAACCGGTTTTAATGCGCGGCTGTACATGCCCATAAGAGAAATTATGGAAAAGCCATTTTATGGCGTTCTATACTAAATGCATAATCATTAAATTACATACAATTATTGTGTTTATTAAAGTGTTATTCTGTCCTAAAATCTAAGTTTTGTGTTTTGTGCAATATTTAATCGCTGGAACACTCTACTATATCGACATATGAAGTACGTTATTTATTTATTGGTATTCCTACACGTTCGTTACTCTTAGCCGAAAACGAGAGGCTTAATTCTCTGGCCACGTTACTCATAACACTCGCAATAATCATATAATATTCACGGCTAATCTGGCCACCTGACCGCCCTTCAATTTCAACCCCGAATTCTTGAAAATTTAACATATTGAATTTATTAGCAGGCATTTCCATGACATGTCTTTCAGATACGTTGGCATGTCAACATTTCGAAAGCAAAAAGTTTGCCTTCGACATTTCGCAGGGATTTAGCACAATCAAAATCCACATTAGGGGTTTTTGGGGGAACTTTGTTGTTGTTTTATTGGTTATTTTCTCACATACCTTCTTTTCTATCTCCTTGGCCATTTTTAAATGTTGCTGCAACTGTTCCATATCGATTTCGGTTCCAATTTTGTAAGCGTCAAATAGATCTATTAAAGAAACAGAACAATTTTAGCTGTAAGGGCTGTTCTCAATGAATTATTTGTAGCGTACCCAAAGCACTTGGCGAAATGAGATCTGTGCTACCGCGTGAGCCGCGATCATTAACCGAATTCTTAAGATACTGAGCCCAAGATGATAACTTCGCATATTTACTATTGCTTAGAATTTGCTCCTTGTCGCTGATCAATTGCTGGTACTCATTCAATTCGGCTTCTTCGCGTTTGCGACTTGAGCTGCTGTCGTTTTTGTTACAACTGCGTTTGGGGTGAAACAAACGACTCGCAATACTCGGTTTCGTGTGAGCAGGTTTGACTACTTTAGCAGTTTTTTCATTCTGATTTGAATGCGATTTTTTATTGGAACGTGAAGTCTGCTGGCAACGTTTATACTCAATTGCAACTGGGGGTAGTTGACGATCGTCATAGGAAGATTTTTGGTATTTAGGTTTCAAATGAGTATCGGACTGGGGCGATTGCTGGGGACTTGGAGTGGTTTGTGTTAGTTGGGAGAGGCAGTTTTGCGAATTATTTAGTGTTGACAGCGGCAAATCCACAGCATTATCATCAGCCAACTCTGGCGATATCTTTTCAGCGCTTCCATTATCGCTTTGCTTATTAAAGGCCTCCATATATTTATTAGTGTCAATTTGATCTTTAGCTACTGATAAGACTGCATCAGAGATCTGTTGGAGGAAAAACAAAGAAACTTGGAGAGAAATTTTAAACTATGAGAGAAACAAACCTTCTCGCCTTCTTCCATGGGTAATGACATTACATCCTGTGTGTCTACCAAACGTCTGTAGCCGCTAACCAAGAGGCCAAACTCTCGTTCCACCTCCTGGCCGAAGTCGCCAATAATATCCACTGGTGTTAAGCCAAAAGACATCTCATCTTTTATTTCTGTGCAACGCAAGGCATGACAGTTTAAGCCCTGCGCCTTGTCCAACTTTGGATTAACATTCTTGGCTTCATGATACCTTTTTTCGGGCACGAGATGAGGACTGACCCCTCTCAGCAGATCCGGTCTATTTTCTTTTTTATGCAACGGTTGCACATGCAAATTGTAGTTCTTAATCAAAATGTCTGGTGTGTTTGAAACTGCAGATGACAAATGATTGTGATTTGCGGCAGCAGATTCCTGCTGTTCCAGCAAAGAGAGCGTGTTTTTCAAATGAATCTGCAGATCGGCCATATTGAAGGCTTCCTGATTTGCGTGACTATTGCGATTGGTATCGTCATCCAGAGATGGTCTGTGACCTTTGCCGCATTCCATTAGATAAAACTCATCATCTGTCTGGGTTGGTTGTGACGAGTCCAAAGAATTGGACTGCTCAATAGGATTCATTTGTTTCTCGGGAGAGTTATTGTTGTAAGAGTTCAGTTTTATTTGAGACTTTTCCTCACTAAGACTTTCGAAGCTATCGGCGCTCAGTTCCATTTCATACTCTGACATGTCGCTCTCGTAGGAGTCGGAGGGTGAACTAGTAATAAAATGTTCTGAGAGGGTGTGAGCTAAATGTTGAAAACCCGGATAGTTAGGATTAATTATACCTCTGGGAAAGAACGAGTGTTTGGGGGTATGCAAAGAGCCGCTAGACGACGAAGCTGAAGTCAAAAAGTCGTCATCTGGCAAAAGTGAATAAAGTAGTAGAATTCAGTTAGATCAGTTACATTTTGTTGACGTAACTCACCTTTTTCATCACTGTCGTAAATGGATTTGGTATCACTGCACAAATCAATCATAGACTGATCATCATAATCGTTATCGTCTGGTTCAAAACCACCTTCGAATCTATCCGCGTCGATAAAATCAGCTGATTTGTCATCAATGTGTTCTAATTTTGGTTGTGGAACTTTCTTGCAGTGTGTGGCATTGTATTGATTAAAAGCTTCATCGAATGGATTCGTACAAATGTGTTTTCCACTGCACTCGTTATTGCTATTGGGAGTTTCTCGTGCGTTTATCAGTTGAATTGGATCCAAGTCTGTATCATTTATGTGATCCTCTGAACCATTTTTCAGTAACTAATAGAAAACATACAATAGGTAAAAAATAAATATGGATTAGCGAGATGGCTTTTCGACAAACTGAACAAACAACTTCAAATGCTTTGCACTAACATTAATATTTTCAAAGTCTCTTACACAGTCCTCGTAAAAGCTTTTGTTCGTGTTAAATATTTCCTTAAAGCTTTTGTAAGTGTTTCCGGTACTGTTGGCGTCTTTGTCGTAGCAATCCTCGAAAGAATTGGCAAAAGACTTGGGTAGTGTGCCGCAACAATAATGCGGTACAACACTATTGTCGTTGAGGTGATTCAAAATTGGTGGAGAGTATTCTGTAGGAGTGGAATTTAATGCCTTTTGAATGAACTCATCTGCCGAGGAGGCGAAATTCGTAAACGTTGATGCTGCAGTCGTTGTAGCAGGCGGGCTTCCAGTTGCAATGGCTGTTGACTCCCTATAAAAACTTGGTGTTCCCGTAAACGTTGTATTGTCAAAGTGTTTGTGCCCTGATCCTAGTGCTGATAAAAGAAGCGAATTTGTGCTGGGATTATCTCGTTGGTTATTTGTTGGATTGAAAACAGTTGCAGCGTAGCCAGCTGTAGCAGAAATATCGGGAACTCGCATAACGCCTCAAATCTGAAAAGAAAAGCCAGAAATGTCACAAACTTTTGCTCTAATATCGCACTGAAACAACAAATTCTTTGAAATTTTCATCGCTTAAATACAATATCAATAAATGCTTTGGATAAGGATCTCATTTTTATAAAACAAAGCAAAAAAAAACCAGTACAAAAGCTGTCAGAGTTAATGGTTCCAGAATCATTTTCCCTCTCATTCAAATGTCTAGAAATTGACAAATTCTATATCTACTCTTCTAACTCCGTATATTTTCTATCAGCAACAACTTTGAACGTACTTATAATCGTATGTAGTAGCATTTTTAACTATTCTCCAGAATTTCTCACACAATATTTCAAGTGTCCAATATTTCTCATATATTGACAGTACTATAGCCACTTCAGATGTAAG
This sequence comes from Epicampocera succincta, assembly GCA_932526305.1. NCBI lineage: Eukaryota > Metazoa > Arthropoda > Insecta > Diptera > Tachinidae > Epicampocera > Epicampocera succincta. The sequence goes on along the minus strand of OW052037.1, from coordinate 2,250,180 downwards.
AAAACATATATATTACCGTTATTTCCAAAAAATATATTAAAGTCGTAAATGACAGGCACGATTAGGTTAGCGAAAGTTTACTGAGCGACGTCGCGGAGCACATCCACTCATAGACCCAAAAACATCAATTGTGAAGCCCTCAATAAGAAAAGAGAAAACAATATAAGAAAAAAGAAAAATACTTTCTTTTATCTTCCAGCTTGTTATCCTGGCTAAATTCTATGCCCGGCTATAAGCTGCCTTATTCTCAAAAGAAAGCCGATGTACCTTATTCGAAGACTATTTTTGGCCTTGATAGCGCAATGAGCAACAATTTCTCTTATTATGGCTCCTAGCATAGTCTAAATTCTATCAAGAAATCAGCTACTTAGCCATTTGCAGGTATTCTAGTGCAGTTCTAGACGTTGGCACAAAAATGTGCTCATTAGTCTTCAATTGCTCGCTATGATCACGTATCACATGTATTGAGATCCGGCATACCTTCTTTGAATGCTTATAGCTCTGATAGCACTATGACCGATAACTACATACTTCCATTATGGCTGCTAACATCCTTCATATTAAAAAGCACGTCGGTTGCTGCCTTATTCAAAAAGCGCCAATTGAACTGTTCGACATTGGTTTTCCGTATGAGGTTCTTATGCGAATAATGGAGGTAGAAATAACAGACGAAATAAATGTTTTCCACAGCGTTTGGCTCTTATAGCATTAATGTCAAATAAAATGTCCCGCAAAACCAAATATAATATAAAATATAATAACATTTAATTTGAAAACCTTCAATTCACAAAGAAATGATATTAATTCAAAAGTGTTTTAAGGGCAGATTTGATTTAAGACACATTTTAAATGAATATGGCGGTAAAAAAATATGACTACATTAATTATTAAAACATCTTCTGTAGTTTTTTTTTTGTGGGGGCAAAAGAAACCCTGTCAAAACAAAATGGATTCTATTTCAAAACCACATCCTGAGCCAAAAACATGAAAAATGTTTCAGTATTAAATGTTGGAAAAAATGATTTGGTGGGTGCTCGAAAATCTTGAGTTTTGTAATTATTTCGAAATTACACGTGATACGAAAAAGTCACGACAATGGCCCAACGCTAATCTCAGTACACTAGTAACAAGCTCAAAAAGTACGAGAACTGCTGCCTTGTGTCTTGCACTCTCCCATTCTCTGCGTGGGCGCTGACTAATTTGTTGATGAATGTGTAATTGAGCAATGAATTTGGGACGTTGCCAGTCCACAACGGCGCCATTACGTGAACCACAATTCATGCCAAACGAATGATTTAATCGTCAAACGTGGAAGTGATATGAATCTCCCAACGCCATTGTTCTCTTTGATTCAGTTCCAGTCAGGACATGGCAAATGAACTTCTATCCACCTCGTTACTAAAAGTCCCCATAAATCATGTCATCGACCAAATGCATCCTTTAAAATTTGCCATAGCAGCGGTGCGGTGCACATTAGAACGATGTTATGTGACATATCGCACATTCAGATCGGAATGGTTTCGATTGCGTATTTGCTCATCTTCTATCTGTTTTGTTTTAGATTATTGAGACTCCAAACGGCAAAAATTATAAAAAGTTCTCCTTTTCAAATAAATTACATACGTACATGAAAAATTACCCGAATTTCAATTTAATAAATCATTAAGGACAGCAATTGAAATTGAAACCACTTTCAATCGAAATGCATTCGATAGGCCGGCACTTCAATGACTTCAACACAATTTTAAGGACATTCTTAACACACTTTGCCTTATTTAAATATGTGAAACGCTTAATGAAAGTTATTGAAATCTGCTTTTTCTTCTTTTGTTGGCAAAACAATTAATTCATGCAAAACTCTGCCATCAACTGCATAATTAAAGGAAACTCTATGACGAAACATTTTTCCCCCCTTTGGCAGTTGAACTGCTTTCTAAAGAGTATAAACCTGAGGAGATCCTTTGTAATTATTTTCGTTAAATGGTTTCACCAAACAATTTCGTTTGTAAATTTGTTTGTGCCGTGTCAGTGGCTCATAAACAACTTGAACAGCGCTGGCGAGTTGCTGTTTTTTCTTTTCGCCAAACAAGTTACAAAAAGCTTTCCTTTGGCTCTCTGTAATTTCATTCTGCGTTTTATGCTGTTCTGTTATGTGTAGCTGGCTCTTGAATGTGAGTCAATTTCATTTGTCTGGGGGTTTGTAATGGAGGTGAAATAAAACAAGTGCATTAAATTCCCCAGCGGTCGTGAGGTTTGCGTTGGCAGGCAAATTGTAATTCTCGTTTTGGTGTTTGTTTCTTTTTCTCACATGCTTTTTCTCAAAAATGCAGTATAAGTTTGAGCCAGTAGACAGCTGCACAAAGTGCTTAACAAATTCTCTGTACGAACATGAATTTTTGAAAAATAGGTTCGTGTTAATGTACTTATTGTGTGTAGATACCCTCATACTTGATTGTTTCGCATTTACTAAGGGTGTGTTGTGGAGCTGGTGATGTGTTGAAATAAAGGGTGTTTTTTCAGATGTTCAGTTTAAATGGGGGCTATAGTTCGCTATACATATGTACATATAAGGAGAGCAGTTGCTATGTCCACTATGCTAATACGATCCCAACACCCTTTTTAGAACTCCATTTCAAAAGTAGAAGTTTTAACCGAATTACTAAAAATTGCTCATATGAACTACATACGTAATTTCCGGTTAATTGTGGCCCGGATACTTGAATTCAAATTAAACATATTTTCACAAATCACACGTCACTAAGTGTCATTTGCAAATTCTAAAAAATAAAACATAATTCGCAAACCCATACGTGACAACTTTCAAAATCATATGCTTTTATATACATACAATGCTTACATATGTGTGTATTTTGTAATGTATGTTCGTTTTATTGATTGTATTTTTAATTGAGTCAGTTGATCAATTAAAAGAGTATCGGGTAAATGATTTACCACTTAATAGCTCCCAAAACCATGCATTTTTAAAACCCCACTTAAGCGGAAATTACTGTATATGTACACACATCCACACATAAGTATAGCAGCTCTGAAATTGTGGAGATTGCTTGTAGGGGACTTGAATAATATTTATAGACTTGTCAGCACTCAATGCCTTTTACAATCTTAATTTTATTAAAAACAAGAAATTTCCTGTTAACCAATAAATTCGTCTAGTGGTGGCGAAAAACGGGCTTCAAGGTTTGTTCTGTTTTCCAACATTGCTGAACTTTTATTTTTATTTGATGACAAACAACAGCTGATTGACGCCGCCACATTTCTTTTGAAGAAGAGCATCTATTCAGGCAAAATGCAATTGAACTTTCCCAATGCGGCGAACCGCAGAAGACATCCATCGACAATGTCACAAAATAATGTATTGAGTAAAGAAAGTTAATCCGCTCAAGAAAAAATACCCTTTAAAATATCTACATATTTGCACTACACATTCCCACGAATACCTACTTACATACATACATACGTATGCACTAAATGTAATTTGATAAAATGATAGCATCCATGTCACATGACGCAATCATTCCCAGAAATAAGAAACCACAAAAGGTCCCCGTGTCACTGTCCACTCCAGAAACCAAATAAACATTCTCATCAACTTAAAATATCAAATATAAAATCATTATTAAACAATAACAACAACAATTTCAAAATAGTAAAGTGAAGATGTTTTGAAATATTTGAAATTATACGGTGAAACATTTTCAAGGTCATCACAGGTGTACTTCACTTCGAGTTCGGTGTCTGATGGTAAGAGTACTTTTCAAAATGGGAAGGCGAAGTTTTATGCCATTTTGAAACATCAGAAGCAATTTAATTTATACTTTTTTGCTCTTATTCTGCACCTACGATAATGGAGAAGATAGACAAATAAAAAGCGAAATGGCCAAGAGAAATATTACGTTTTCTTTGAAAAAAAAAACTATCTTAAAATATTAATAAATCTTAAACCGAAAAGTTTCCAGAAACCGAAGTCAAATGGTGATCACGATGAGGTGTGATTTAAACTACATACATGTACATACATATATACGATAAAATCACCAAATGCTAACACGTGGAATTCTTTAAACCAGCGGCCAAATCACGATATTCGAAATCGAATACTTTGCCATCGAAATGTAATTAAAATAGATCGCGGCAACCGTTAACGAAACGTTTACAACTGGCAGCTCCCAAGTAAATTAAATTACTGGTCTACTATCGAAGACAAATAAGCACAAGATTTTTGTATCATTTTGGAACCCAATTTATTTTGTACTTCATTTAGTACGTTTTTCATAACTTTGCACATAGTACTTTGTGCTAACCCAAGTAAAAACTCCAGCCTTCGACAGTTGAAAGCGTGTTTTACATCTATGAATGTCGAAATATTCAGTGAAAATCATTTCTACATAAAGTATAATGAAAAGGGATTGCTTTCGGCAGGAACATTTCTTCCTACAGTGGCAATCATCATCTTCGAAGATGAGGAATACAAAAAAAAGAAAAAATTGTGGATTGATTTTAATTAAAAGTTGTACGATTTTTTCCTTAATTTCGCAATTTTTCTTATTTTCATGTGCTAACACTGATGTAAAAAATACTAGTAGGTAATATATGTATTTATATATTTATTTTTTTTATAACTTGCACGGTAAATTGACAAGCTATAATTGCACAAAAAAAGGCAGGTAACGAAGACCATGCCCCTGATGTTAATAAATAAATTACGATCGAATACAGTGAGTTCAGCCTTCGAAAATTTTCTCGTTGCGAACGTACTCTCGATTTGGAATGCTATGATTTGCTCTCAGTTTTAGAATACGCCACCATTATTTGGGGCCCCATCTATAATATCCATAATGATCGTGTCGAATCGAAATTTTATTGCATAAATGAAATACAATCTTTGCTCCAATGAAAACTGAATGAGTTTTTTTTTTTTTTTGTAATAAGGAATATTTTTCGCTTCGTGTTCTTACATTATTGTGCGATTTCGTTGTTCAAATTGCTACGACCATTAATTTGACGGCTCCCTTAGAAAAATCTTTGTAAGACCCAATTGTCAGGAATTCGCAATGACGGATGGCATTTCTTTTTGAGCTGCAAAAACAACCTTAACAGTTGTTTCGGGATGAAACTCCAGCTGAATGTTCATTTGTTGTTAAAATTTATGCAGTTCATCCGTTTAGACTTTGAGTGCCTCGAGGTGTGAGTTGGTGGAGGGTTTGACCAAAATTCCACAGGTGTTTCCGCAGACAAGCAAAAGCCTTGTATATCAATCGGGTGTTCCGAATTTAAACATTTTTAAAGCTTGGCTTTTACATACAATATTTTTGTTCATGGATTTATAACCGCATCACAAATGTCATAACCGCATCCAATTGTGGGGCAAGGCATTTTATTCCTTTCTTAAATATAAACGAGATATTTAAAATTATGCGGCTACAATTTTATTTGATGATCTGTTTGATTTCCGAAACAAAACAATCAATAATAAAATGGGAGGAAGGTGCAGGCCATAACCATAACCACCAATATTATACTGGTACAACCATGGAACTGATTACCCCCAAAGTATTTGTCATCGGTTACACTATAGAGCAGCTACTACTACTTTCGGTGCAGCGGCTTGAGGCTGGCCTCAACTTGAAAATGAAGTTGAAAATAGTTTAGCAAACAAATGAAATATTCAAACAATTACAACCCACCCACGGCGAAATAAAGTTTGATGGCATAAGTTTCATATGGGGCAACGATGAACAAAACAAAACCCTCGTGTCACCAACACATGCAAATATTTGATAAATCAGTGCGATGTCCGGCCATTGAATACAACCTTCGGACTATCTTTTCAAACTAAACAAATTTCGCAAAATATATTAAAAGTTTGATTTTTATGCGATTCTAAATTTATTTAAGAGAAAAAAGAAGTGTATCACCATGAATAAGAGCCATTTTTTTAGTTAAACAGCTGTTTTGATTTTCTTTGTTTCATCTAGTCAACAAATAAGTTGAAGTGTGACAATTTCGGCAAATATTTATATATGTACATACATACATCCATACATATATATTCACCTAGTCTGGACTCATATATTAATCTTCTTTTTATCTTGACTAATTTTTTTCGCCTTATTTTACAATTCTTAACAAAAGAAAAACAAAAGACAAATTTTCAAGTTAACTAATGACTGCAAATAATGTCCTTAATACATATTAAAAAACTTATATATGTATGTATGTAAGTATGTATGTATGTAAGTATGTATGTATGTAAGTATGTATGTATGTATGTATGTATGTAAGTATGTATGTATGTATGTATGTATGTAATGCCTTGAATGCGAATAATGATGTCATTAATGTTTGCTGGTTCAGTTAAATCGTATCTTTTTGTTACATCAATAATTGTTGCTTTTCAATTAAAGCGCTGCTCGGCATTCCGTTAAAAAGGATTTATTGTTCTTTAATTTTTCTATTCAACTTTTGAAGAGTCATTCCTTCAATTCTTTCTTTTCTTGTGAGTTCATTTTATTTGCTGTAAACTTTTGCTTGAATAAAATTTAATAGTTCTGTTATCCTTGAACGATGTTACAGTTTTGTAAGGATTCGTTAATTGATTTTTTTTTTTCTTTTGCTTGCCAGCGAACGAAGATTTATTAATAAAATTTTGTTATTTTTTGCGCACGCGCATTCAAATACTTCAAAACCCAAAAAGCACGTATTAACTTCTAATTGAGCCAATTAGGGAAATTTTAAAAAATAAAATTTTAAATTAGTGTAATTTGGAATTAACCTAAAGTTTTTAAATTTATTGCAAACAAAATTTGACAATTTCCAATTTTAAATTATTGCACTTCATGACAAATTTTTAGTCTGTTTGTTTTATATTTTTTAAATTAACTTTCAGTTTTATTTACATATTTACCAAACGCTTAAAACATTCAATCATTATTGCGGTTGCAAACAAAAAAACGAAAAAATTATTGCTAAAAATCGATAACATTTAACTTAAGTCTACTTCGTCACACACATTTGAAAAGTTTCACCCAAGTACTACCCTTTTCCATTTAAACATTTTTCTTACGTTCAAGCCAGTTTTCAATTCTTATTTTACTTAAAATAAAAATAAGCAGTAACCATTTACTATTTATATTAAATTTACCTAAATTTAGCTTTTTTGAAACAACTTTGTAGCAAATAATTTGGAAAAAATCTGGTTTTTAAGGAAAAAAAAGTTGTTTAGTTGTTGTTTTTATGCACATCCGTGTGAATTTGCCTTCGACCGAAAATTGCAACTACTACCGACTTTCCTCTTAAGACTGACTGACTGACTGACCCTTGGAATCCATTTAAAAAGTCAGAGTTCTAATTTTTATTTTAAGGTGGTGGTTGCTGTTTGTGGCACCTGTGTAGTGCGCAAGTTTTTTCTTCGCAGACCACGTGGTTCCAGCTGTTGAAATTTTCTTCAAATTAGCCGGTTTTGTTTATGTTTATTTTTATTATAAACAGAGAATATTTCGTTTTTCTCTCTCAAAAATTGCATTTCTCTAGATGATATGAAATTCGTAGAGTGGCCTAGAAAGCTGAAGAACTTTGCTACATTTGGGGCCATAACTGTACACTGCGGTTAGAGATGCATACAAATTTGGTAAAAAAAAGACCTGCGAGTTGTCTTTTCAAAGAAGAAAACGATGCAAGTACATTGTTTTTGAACAATCCAATAATATCTAAAAGGATCTTTATATGGATTTGATGATGAGCGGTATAACTGCCAATACGTACTGACTGAATTTTTTTTGAGGTTATTCGACGCAAAGGCGGCTTAAGTGATCACTCTGACCAAGAATAGTTCAGATTCCGGTGAAGGTTGAAGCATTTCAAAATTTTTCAAAATTTCCGGGAGCAACACTTTCAAATTACCCTTCCGCAGTCCAATGCTTTACTGAACGCAAAAGCTTTTGAAAACTTTAACATTTTAGAATGTTCCAGCTATGTTCAGGTATACGAGTATTTGAACTAGATTTCTAAAATATTTTCAAAAAATTGTGGCTAGCAATCGAGTCACCAGCATTTCTAAAAGTAATTATTGATGTAGAGTAGGCAAAATGTACTAAAACATTGCAAAATTAAATTTATTTCAAATTAACTAATAAAAACAGTCATTGATTTTTAAAGCTAGTATCTCATGCTTAATGTTTCGTGTACATCCGTATTTTGCTACTTAATTTAAAGTATACAAAATCCCTCAGCAAGGAATTGTAAGAATTTCATGACCAGTTTCAGTAATAAGTATTGTATGCTCGAATTGTGCACTTCTTGCACCATCAACACTGATTGCGGTCCAACCATCTTCTTGAATTTCTATATCCGGTCCGCCCAAAGTAAGTATCGGTTCTATAGTGAATGTCATTCCCGTTTTCATTTCTCCAGGGACATTATTTTTGAAGTGCAGTATTTCGGGGGGCCCATGAAAATAACTTCCTATACCGTGTCCAATAAATGCTGGAATTGAATTCAATTCATTTCTCCTGCAAAACTCGTGTATATAATTTCCAATTTTGTTGAACTCGACATTTGGCCTGCATAACCTTATACAACCTAGCAGACATTCCTCTGTCTTTTGTACTAAATACAAGCCACGTTTGTCTACAGCACCGACACTAAAAGTCTTTGAACAGTCCCCATGGTAACCATTTAGGAAGACTGTTATATCAACATTAATAATGTCGCCGTCTTGCAACTTTCTGTCATCGGGTATACCATGACATGCTACATTATTCACGGATGTGCATATTGATTTTGGAAATCCTGCATATCGAAGAGGCGATGGATATGCCTTTGCCGAAATCACTTTTTCATGGACAAAGCCGTCGATTTCGTCTGTAGTGATGCCCTCTTTGAGTATATCTTCACATGATTTAAGTATATTTGCTGCAAGGTTACAACTTTGGCGCATTTTCTCGATTTGTAGGGCGTTTTTTATTTCAGGTTCTCCTAAAGTACCTCCTGCTGTCATCTGGCAATGGTAATAATCGGGAACACTTATATCACTTGGAAGACTTCTTTCGGGTGACACATTTCCTATAACCACCGGGTTACATTTTCCGAAATCGTATTTGTTATTAAATAACCGGTGACTTATTTGCCTTATTGTAGTTTTAAACAGAAAAGGTTGCATTTCCCTAAAACTGTTTTATGCATCCTTTAAAATTTGCCATAGCAGCGGTGCGGTGCACATTAGAACGATGTTATGTGACATATCGCACATTCAGATCGGAATGGTTTCGATTGCGTATTTGCTCATCTTCTATCTGTTTTGTTTTAGATTATTGAGACTCCAAACGGCAAAAATTATAAAAAGTTCTCCTTTTCAAATAAATTACATACGTACATGAAAAATTACCCGAATTTCAATTTAATAAATCATTAAGGACAGCAATTGAAATTGAAACCACTTTCAATCGAAATGCATTCGATAGGCCGGCACTTCAATGACTTCAACACAATTTTAAGGACATTCTTAACACACTTTGCCTTATTTAAATATGTGAAACGCTTAATGAAAGTTATTGAAATCTGCTTTTTCTTCTTTTGTTGGCAAAACAATTAATTCATGCAAAACTCTGCCATCAACTGCATAATTAAAGGAAACTCTATGACGAAACATTTTTCCCCCCTTTGGCAGTTGAACTGCTTTCTAAAGAGTATAAACCTGAGGAGATCCTTTGTAATTATTTTCGTTAAATGGTTTCACCAAACAATTTCGTTTGTAAATTTGTTTGTGCCGTGTCAGTGGCTCATAAACAACTTGAACAGCGCTGGCGAGTTGCTGTTTTTTCTTTTCGCCAAACAAGTTACAAAAAGCTTTCCTTTGGCTCTCTGTAATTTCATTCTGCGTTTTATGCTGTTCTGTTATGTGTAGCTGGCTCTTGAATGTGAGTCAATTTCATTTGTCTGGGGGTTTGTAATGGAGGTGAAATAAAACAAGTGCATTAAATTCCCCAGCGGTCGTGAGGTTTGCGTTGGCAGGCAAATTGTAATTCTCGTTTTGGTGTTTGTTTCTTTTTCTCACATGCTTTTTCTCAAAAATGCAGTATAAGTTTGAGCCAGTAGACAGCTGCACAAAGTGCTTAACAAATTCTCTGTACGAACATGAATTTTTGAAAAATAGGTTCGTGTTAATGTACTTATTGTGTGTAGATACCCTCATACTTGATTGTTTCGCATTTACTAAGGGTGTGTTGTGGAGCTGGTGATGTGTTGAAATAAAGGGTGTTTTTTCAGATGTTCAGTTTAAATGGGGGCTATAGTTCGCTATACATATGTACATATAAGGAGAGCAGTTGCTATGTCCACTATGCTAATACGATCCCAACACCCTTTTTAGAACTCCATTTCAAAAGTAGAAGTTTTAACCGAATTACTAAAAATTGCTCATATGAACTACATACGTAATTTCCGGTTAATTGTGGCCCGGATACTTGAATTCAAATTAAACATATTTTCACAAATCACACGTCACTAAGTGTCATTTGCAAATTCTAAAAAATAAAACATAATTCGCAAACCCATACGTGACAACTTTCAAAATCATATGCTTTTATATACATACAATGCTTACATATGTGTGTATTTTGTAATGTATGTTCGTTTTATTGATTGTATTTTTAATTGAGTCAGTTGATCAATTAAAAGAGTATCGGGTAAATGATTTACCACTTAATAGCTCCCAAAACCATGCATTTTTAAAACCCCACTTAAGCGGAAATTACTGTATATGTACACACATCCACACATAAGTATAGCAGCTCTGAAATTGTGGAGATTGCTTGTAGGGGACTTGAATAATATTTATAGACTTGTCAGCACTCAATGCCTTTTACAATCTTAATTTTATTAAAAACAAGAAATTTCCTGTTAACCAATAAATTCGTCTAGTGGTGGCGAAAAACGGGCTTCAAGGTTTGTTCTGTTTTCCAACATTGCTGAACTTTTATTTTTATTTGATGACAAACAACAGCTGATTGACGCCGCCACATTTCTTTTGAAGAAGAGCATCTATTCAGGCAAAATGCAATTGAACTTTCCCAATGCGGCGAACCGCAGAAGACATCCATCGACAATGTCACAAAATAATGTATTGAGTAAAGAAAGTTAATCCGCTCAAGAAAAAATACCCTTTAAAATATCTACATATTTGCACTACACATTCCCACGAATACCTACTTACATACATACATACGTATGCACTAAATGTAATTTGATAAAATGATAGCATCCATGTCACATGACGCAATCATTCCCAGAAATAAGAAACCACAAAAGGTCCCCGTGTCACTGTCCACTCCAGAAACCAAATAAACATTCTCATCAACTTAAAATATCAAATATAAAATCATTATTAAACAATAACAACAACAATTTCAAAATAGTAAAGTGAAGATGTTTTGAAATATTTGAAATTATACGGTGAAACATTTTCAAGGTCATCACAGGTGTACTTCACTTCGAGTTCGGTGTCTGATGGTAAGAGTACTTTTCAAAATGGGAAGGCGAAGTTTTATGCCATTTTGAAACATCAGAAGCAATTTAATTTATACTTTTTTGCTCTTATTCTGCACCTACGATAATGGAGAAGATAGACAAATAAAAAGCGAAATGGCCAAGAGAAATATTACGTTTTCTTTGAAAAAAAAAACTATCTTAAAATATTAATAAATCTTAAACCGAAAAGTTTCCAGAAACCGAAGTCAAATGGTGATCACGATGAGGTGTGATTTAAACTACATACATGTACATACATATATACGATAAAATCACCAAATGCTAACACGTGGAATTCTTTAAACCAGCGGCCAAATCACGATATTCGAAATCGAATACTTTGCCATCGAAATGTAATTAAAATAGATCGCGGCAACCGTTAACGAAACGTTTACAACTGGCAGCTCCCAAGTAAATTAAATTACTGGTCTACTATCGAAGACAAATAAGCACAAGATTTTTGTATCATTTTGGAACCCAATTTATTTTGTACTTCATTTAGTACGTTTTTCATAACTTTGCACATAGTACTTTGTGCTAACCCAAGTAAAAACTCCAGCCTTCGACAGTTGAAAGCGTGTTTTACATCTATGAATGTCGAAATATTCAGTGAAAATCATTTCTACATAAAGTATAATGAAAAGGGATTGCTTTCGGCAGGAACATTTCTTCCTACAGTGGCAATCATCATCTTCGAAGATGAGGAATACAAAAAAAAGAAAAAATTGTGGATTGATTTTAATTAAAAGTTGTACGATTTTTTCCTTAATTTCGCAATTTTTCTTATTTTCATGTGCTAACACTGATGTAAAAAATACTAGTAGGTAATATATGTATTTATATATTTATTTTTTTTATAACTTGCACGGTAAATTGACAAGCTATAATTGCACAAAAAAAGGCAGGTAACGAAGACCATGCCCCTGATGTTAATAAATAAATTACGATCGAATACAGTGAGTTCAGCCTTCGAAAATTTTCTCGTTGCGAACGTACTCTCGATTTGGAATGCTATGATTTGCTCTCAGTTTTAGAATACGCCACCATTATTTGGGGCCCCATCTATAATATCCATAATGATCGTGTCGAATCGAAATTTTATTGCATAAATGAAATACAATCTTTGCTCCAATGAAAACTGAATGAGTTTTTTTTTTTTTTTGTAATAAGGAATATTTTTCGCTTCGTGTTCTTACATTATTGTGCGATTTCGTTGTTCAAATTGCTACGACCATTAATTTGACGGCTCCCTTAGAAAAATCTTTGTAAGACCCAATTGTCAGGAATTCGCAATGACGGATGGCATTTCTTTTTGAGCTGCAAAAACAACCTTAACAGTTGTTTCGGGATGAAACTCCAGCTGAATGTTCATTTGTTGTTAAAATTTATGCAGTTCATCCGTTTAGACTTTGAGTGCCTCGAGGTGTGAGTTGGTGGAGGGTTTGACCAAAATTCCACAGGTGTTTCCGCAGACAAGCAAAAGCCTTGTATATCAATCGGGTGTTCCGAATTTAAACATTTTTAAAGCTTGGCTTTTACATACAATATTTTTGTTCATGGATTTATAACCGCATCACAAATGTCATAACCGCATCCAATTGTGGGGCAAGGCATTTTATTCCTTTCTTAAATATAAACGAGATATTTAAAATTATGCGGCTACAATTTTATTTGATGATCTGTTTGATTTCCGAAACAAAACAATCAATAATAAAATGGGAGGAAGGTGCAGGCCATAACCATAACCACCAATATTATACTGGTACAACCATGGAACTGATTACCCCCAAAGTATTTGTCATCGGTTACACTATAGAGCAGCTACTACTACTTTCGGTGCAGCGGCTTGAGGCTGGCCTCAACTTGAAAATGAAGTTGAAAATAGTTTAGCAAACAAATGAAATATTCAAACAATTACAACCCACCCACGGCGAAATAAAGTTTGATGGCATAAGTTTCATATGGGGCAACGATGAACAAAACAAAACCCTCGTGTCACCAACACATGCAAATATTTGATAAATCAGTGCGATGTCCGGCCATTGAATACAACCTTCGGACTATCTTTTCAAACTAAACAAATTTCGCAAAATATATTAAAAGTTTGATTTTTATGCGATTCTAAATTTATTTAAGAGAAAAAAGAAGTGTATCACCATGAATAAGAGCCATTTTTTTAGTTAAACAGCTGTTTTGATTTTCTTTGTTTCATCTAGTCAACAAATAAGTTGAAGTGTGACAATTTCGGCAAATATTTATATATGTACATACATACATCCATACATATATATTCACCTAGTCTGGACTCATATATTAATCTTCTTTTTATCTTGACTAATTTTTTTCGCCTTATTTTACAATTCTTAACAAAAGAAAAACAAAAGACAAATTTTCAAGTTAACTAATGACTGCAAATAATGTCCTTAATACATATTAAAAAACTTATATATGTATGTATGTAAGTATGTATGTATGTAAGTATGTATGTATGTAAGTATGTATGTATGTATGTATGTATGTAAGTATGTATGTATGTATGTATGTATGTAATGCCTTGAATGCGAATAATGATGTCATTAATGTTTGCTGGTTCAGTTAAATCGTATCTTTTTGTTACATCAATAATTGTTGCTTTTCAATTAAAGCGCTGCTCGGCATTCCGTTAAAAAGGATTTATTGTTCTTTAATTTTTCTATTCAACTTTTGAAGAGTCATTCCTTCAATTCTTTCTTTTCTTGTGAGTTCATTTTATTTGCTGTAAACTTTTGCTTGAATAAAATTTAATAGTTCTGTTATCCTTGAACGATGTTACAGTTTTGTAAGGATTCGTTAATTGATTTTTTTTTTTCTTTTGCTTGCCAGCGAACGAAGATTTATTAATAAAATTTTGTTATTTTTTGCGCACGCGCATTCAAATACTTCAAAACCCAAAAAGCACGTATTAACTTCTAATTGAGCCAATTAGGGAAATTTTAAAAAATAAAATTTTAAATTAGTGTAATTTGGAATTAACCTAAAGTTTTTAAATTTATTGCAAACAAAATTTGACAATTTCCAATTTTAAATTATTGCACTTCATGACAAATTTTTAGTCTGTTTGTTTTATATTTTTTAAATTAACTTTCAGTTTTATTTACATATTTACCAAACGCTTAAAACATTCAATCATTATTGCGGTTGCAAACAAAAAAACGAAAAAATTATTGCTAAAAATCGATAACATTTAACTTAAGTCTACTTCGTCACACACATTTGAAAAGTTTCACCCAAGTACTACCCTTTTCCATTTAAACATTTTTCTTACGTTCAAGCCAGTTTTCAATTCTTATTTTACTTAAAATAAAAATAAGCAGTAACCATTTACTATTTATATTAAATTTACCTAAATTTAGCTTTTTTGAAACAACTTTGTAGCAAATAATTTGGAAAAAATCTGGTTTTTAAGGAAAAAAAAGTTGTTTAGTTGTTGTTTTTATGCACATCCGTGTGAATTTGCCTTCGACCGAAAATTGCAACTACTACCGACTTTCCTCTTAAGACTGACTGACTGACTGACCCTTGGAATCCATTTAAAAAGTCAGAGTTCTAATTTTTATTTTAAGGTGGTGGTTGCTGTTTGTGGCACCTGTGTAGTGCGCAAGTTTTTTCTTCGCAGACCACGTGGTTCCAGCTGTTGAAATTTTCTTCAAATTAGCCGGTTTTGTTTATGTTTATTTTTATTATAAACAGAGAATATTTCGTTTTTCTCTCTCAAAAATTGCATTTCTCTAGATGATATGAAATTCGTAGAGTGGCCTAGAAAGCTGAAGAACTTTGCTACATTTGGGGCCATAACTGTACACTGCGGTTAGAGATGCATACAAATTTGGTAAAAAAAAGACCTGCGAGTTGTCTTTTCAAAGAAGAAAACGATGCAAGTACATTGTTTTTGAACAATCCAATAATATCTAAAAGGATCTTTATATGGATTTGATGATGAGCGGTATAACTGCCAATACGTACTGACTGAATTTTTTTTGAGGTTATTCGACGCAAAGGCGGCTTAAGTGATCACTCTGACCAAGAATAGTTCAGATTCCGGTGAAGGTTGAAGCATTTCAAAATTTTTCAAAATTTCCGGGAGCAACACTTTCAAATTACCCTTCCGCAGTCCAATGCTTTACTGAACGCAAAAGCTTTTGAAAACTTTAACATTTTAGAATGTTCCAGCTATGTTCAGGTATACGAGTATTTGAACTAGATTTCTAAAATATTTTCAAAAAATTGTGGCTAGCAATCGAGTCACCAGCATTTCTAAAAGTAATTATTGATGTAGAGTAGGCAAAATGTACTAAAACATTGCAAAATTAAATTTATTTCAAATTAACTAATAAAAACAGTCATTGATTTTTAAAGCTAGTATCTCATGCTTAATGTTTCGTGTACATCCGTATTTTGCTACTTAATTTAAAGTATACAAAATCCCTCAGCAAGGAATTGTAAGAATTTCATGACCAGTTTCAGTAATAAGTATTGTATGCTCGAATTGTGCACTTCTTGCACCATCAACACTGATTGCGGTCCAACCATCTTCTTGAATTTCTATATCCGGTCCGCCCAAAGTAAGTATCGGTTCTATAGTGAATGTCATTCCCGTTTTCATTTCTCCAGGGACATTATTTTTGAAGTGCAGTATTTCGGGGGGCCCATGAAAATAACTTCCTATACCGTGTCCAATAAATGCTGGAATTGAATTCAATTCATTTCTCCTGCAAAACTCGTGTATATAATTTCCAATTTTGTTGAACTCGACATTTGGCCTGCATAACCTTATACAACCTAGCAGACATTCCTCTGTCTTTTGTACTAAATACAAGCCACGTTTGTCTACAGCACCGACACTAAAAGTCTTTGAACAGTCCCCATGGTAACCATTTAGGAAGACTGTTATATCAACATTAATAATGTCGCCGTCTTGCAACTTTCTGTCATCGGGTATACCATGACATGCTACATTATTCACGGATGTGCATATTGATTTTGGAAATCCTGCATATCGAAGAGGCGATGGATATGCCTTTGCCGAAATCACTTTTTCATGGACAAAGCCGTCGATTTCGTCTGTAGTGATGCCCTCTTTGAGTATATCTTCACATGATTTAAGTATATTTGCTGCAAGGTTACAACTTTGGCGCATTTTCTCGATTTGTAGGGCGTTTTTTATTTCAGGTTCTCCTAAAGTACCTCCTGCTGTCATCTGGCAATGGTAATAATCGGGAACACTTATATCACTTGGAAGACTTCTTTCGGGTGACACATTTCCTATAACCACCGGGTTACATTTTCCGAAATCGTATTTGTTATTAAATAACCGGTGACTTATTTGCCTTATTGTAGTTTTAAACAGAAAAGGTTGCATTTCCCTAAAACTGTTTTATAAAGTTTATTTAGTACAATAGATATAACAAACTAATAGGTTTCTGCTCTCGTTCTTCTTTATAATAATAGTTCCATTAAAGCTTTTATCAGTAATCGTTAATATTCAGCTTCATGATATTAGATTAAAGTTAAAGTTTTTATGCGAAAAATTGTTTTGTTTACAAAAAACCACAGTTGCACATTCTGTAACACGTGTTCAGTGTTGCCGGCACAAAAGTTTGTCCAGCAATCTTTTCTTTGCAGACAGTTTGAAAGTCGTAAACTTTTGGAAGAAAGTGCTAAACAATTTCAGAGTAAGATATGGCTATAGCAAATTTTCCAAAAGATGCTGAAAAACTTAAACTTGACCTGAATACAACTTATATTGTATCTTATAGATAAAGGAAACTATAGAAATCGAGCATATTTTCAGGATTTCCGTTTTTGTGTTTTTGCCAATTTCTTATATTCAGAAAACTATGCATATTGGGGACTTGAAAAATACTTCTCCCTCTACCACACCTTATCACAAGTTTATGATTCATAGATCTATTAATAAGTAATATTAAAACATACTGCTTTTGATGAGAATCGAAACTGTAATCTCTAATTGCAGCTTGGTGGTCGAAAATTCAACTAACTCGTCTATACTCATTGGCTTGGTTTTAGTTTCGTTTAATTTATCGTCTCTTCATTTTGATTCCCTGGATTTGCCTGTTTCTGTAAAAATTACTTATCCATAAAAATTAGTATATCATCCGCAGACATGCCTTTAAGAATGTTGAATTGCTATGGTCACATTTTTGAAATGAAAGTTGCGAATTAATACTAGTATGTCAATATATAACAGTGCTGTAAATAAAGTTTTGAAATAACAAACATTTTTTATATTTAAAATCTTTGTCCACAAAATAAATTTGTATTTCGAAATTATTTCGTTTTTGCTAATATACTTAATATTACCTTCGAAATAATATATAAACTATGAATTAAAGTATTCCTCCTCAAATTTACGAAAGTCTTCTTCGGTGAAAATCGATTCTTGCTCAACTTTTGGTACAATTTTCTCTACATATCGTCCTTTGTGAGCCCGTTTTACAATCTGTGGATTATTAGGATAAAATATTGGATTTTTTTTAAAATTCTGGTGTACTTACTTTTTCGGCATCTTTAGATTTTATCGTGTTCATTGACAACGCCAAGAGACTTTTGATATTTTCTTCGGTTTTTTTATCCGAACTTTTTAATTCAAGTTTCACATCTTGGAAACTCTTTTTCAGTTTCTTCTGAAAATAGTCATTGTTGTTGTGTGATATTTTATGAATTTTGTTGCTGGAAATTGACGTTTGTTTACCTAAGGTCAAGAAATTATGATTATGTACATATGCATTCTAAAATCAAATTCACTTTTACCTTTCTTAGATTTTGTATGAGATATGCCTTCTTCAATTATATCAACACTTTGTTTTAACAATTTCAGAGACATTTTACTATTTGTTTTGAAAAACAAAAAAATTGGAAAAAAACGTGAGGTAAATGAGAACACAAATAACTGTTGCCAACGCTTTTAAATCTGGTGTTTTAAAAAACGTTCGAGGTTGCACTAAAGGAAATCAAATCCGCGGTCATTGGTATAATAAAGATATTTAATACTGTCAAAAATTCTTAAATTTGGTGTTTTGAACTTAAAGCAGTAGGGCACCTAAAATAATATCTGTCCTGTTGAATTCAACAAGAAATGAACTCTTATATCCGACAGTAAAATCTATTGCTTAGCACATTATTTGATGCCAGATCCGAAAAAACTTATTTAATTGCCAACCTTTGCTTCACAATTCTGTTTTATTTGATATTGCCACTTTTATTTTCCTTCTAGTGGCAGCGCTTTCTAACGAAACCAATTCGAATTTCAACGAAGAATTTTACACAATGAACTCGAATAAACTGAACGAAAACATGTACGCCGCCATTTTCTCTTGTGCATTTTATGTCAATAGTTTACAATATCACGAAAAAAGAGAATTTTCCTTGCAACATTTTCATTAAATTTTATGCAATAGAATAGATAGTTTTTAATGAATTTGTGAAAAAAATAAAGGAAAACCTGTGGAAAATGTTTGTGCATAAAGTGCATTACGTAATAATGCAATTAAAAGTGTTTTAAAATCAAAAGAAAATTTTGCTCAAAACAGAATTGTGGTTTATAGTAGTGAGCAATTTGGGTTCGTTCGTTGGTAGTATTTTTTATGGTGGATTTTGGTAAAACAAGAAGCAGCAGTGCTGGGCTGACTGGTTGGCTAAACCAAATAAAAAAGATTAAAAACAGCGAAAAACTGCAAAAGCTGAAAATCTATGAATATAAATTGTGGTCAGTCAAGAAAAATACAAGCTTTGCTTGTTTGACAAAAAATATAGGGAGACAAATAGTCTCTTCAAGCAACAAATACTAAAAGACATTGTGGAAAAACTACTACTTGGTCGTGCGTGATTGACATCGTTTTCAACGAAAAAGAAAAGAAAACACAAAAATTCTACCAGGAAAGATTTATCTGCTGAAACTGTGTGTTACATTAAAAAATACTGGTGTTCAAATAACTAACAATAAAAAAAATTTGTATAAATTAATTTAAAATTTGACGTTGCAGCTTTGTCTGTCCGGCTTAAGGAAGAAAATACATATCTCGGGTATTAAAAAAAAGTCAGGCTTACACCCCTCTTCATTAATACCGAACTTCGCCCTCAAAACCTGATGTGTTTTGGGTGAGGGAGGCGAAGTGCATTTCATACACGAGCAGTTGAATAAACGAGGGCGCTGCTGCACCTCTTTCCTCTTCAATGTAAGTTTTTTACTCTGTTTTTTTCTTTTTTATTCCTTGCCAGTATATTATTGGTTTGTTTGATTGTGCCTTTCAGAGTTTGTATGTATGCATTGAGCGTGTAAACTGCATGAATGAGTGTGTTTGTGTTGGTACTTTTTTATTGAATTTTTTTGTATCTGAATCTGCATATAAAATCAGAATAATTTATTTAAAAAATTTATAATGTAATTAATCGGTTTGTTTTACCTTTCATAATTTATTTTTCTTTTCGCTTTTCTTGCGTGTGCATATTTAGTAGCAATTATTTGTTAGCAACAAGTTTTTTGTCTCTGCTGCTTTTTTTTTTTTTTTCTTTTTTACCTGTCTTTAATTTCTGGTTCTACTGGTTTTTCTTTTGTTAACAACATTTTCGTATTGCTACAATGTTATCTTTCTACCAATATTAGATTTTTCTTAGCTATTTAATACAAATGCTTTGTTGTTGTTGTCACTTTTGCTGTTGTTTTTTCTTGTTTTAATTGCATTCTTTGTTGGCCCTACTTTTTTATTGTTGTTGCAATTGATGATGCGTTGTTGTTGTCATCGAATAATGAAAAGTATGTAAATGTATGTGTGTGTATATGTATATGAGATGAAATGGAAAACATTCGCCAATTGTTCAATTATTTTTTAACATTTAACCCTTTTACTGTCAATCAAAGTGTACTAAAATAAACAAATAGTAAAAGAAACTAATGAACATTAATCAAATTTTTGTAGATAAGAAAAAAGTTGTACATATTATTATCTTAGGTTTTCATCGAATACAAATTAACAGTTCGTCGCAAAAATTTACAAATATCCGTGCAATATCTGATGCATGCATACATATGTATGTACTTATGTCTGATTTTAGATGCAGCAAAACTAAGTAGCAGCTTGAAAAGTAACACTAATTTTGATTTTGATATACGTGAACCTAATATCTATTTTTAATAGTTTAAAAGCTAAGAAAAAAATAATATTTCTTAATAGGATCATAAGTATGTAGTAGCTACTCGGTTACTAATTTGTTTTATTACAAATCTGTACCTGTGGCAGCACTACTCTGTTTGAATATTGAATTAAAATGGTGCAGGCCCTGAAATTGTCCTTACCAAAAGTGTTCGAAATTATGATTTGGATGTTGACACTAAGAAAGCAACCTTGCTAATTTAATAACAATAAAATAATGCAGCACTTGAATTTGCAGTTGTGATATTATCGGTTGATTACTGTACAATAGGTACAGCAATAATCTCATCAATATAATTAAGAGGAGGCAGTTGGCACTTTGTGAAAAAGAAATGTAGTAATGAAAAATGTAACGAAGCGGACGTGAGGTCTTTGAAAGCATTCTCCAGTTAAAGTAACTGTTACGTACAAGGCAATAAAACTAAATGAAACAAAATCGCGTTAACACATTAGCGTGTCGTGAACGAATACGGTAATCGCTATCTTACTATACTAATTGTGATTTACATAAGATTTTGCTTCCACACTATTACATTGAGTTTTTGACAAGTCTTAGAGCAAAGTATTATTGTATGATAGTCCCTTTATTAGGCTTCGATCGCATCATTTTCATGACTCAAGAAGTGCCTGTGAACGTTTTATGAAAGCGTTATGTGGTTTTGCTTGATATTGTTACTACTGCATTCAATGCCATTTTCCAAATGTTAGTTTTCCTCTCCCATAGGAAGCAAAGTATCTTTAATTTTATCCTAGAAGAATTTAGAGTATTAAAAGGTTGGGACTTAGCCTATCTATGTATGTGTTTTTCTAAATTTTCTCTTTTTTGTTCGATACATTTAACAAAAAAACTTATTGTCAGCTTTGGAAAAATCAAAAACGTAATAAATAGAGTTGTTAAAAATCTCATTGCGCCTCAATGAATACATAAATATGTATGTATATATTCATATATATAAAACCAAAAGGCCATATTGACCATAGTATGGGAAACTAAATACTTGATAAATGTGAATGTTAAATTGTTGTTAAAATCGTTTCATTTCTTACAAACTACGAAACCTGCATTGAGTGCTGCAAGCGAGTCAGACCATATAAAAATATTTTTCAAGGCAACAAATTCGAATACTTTTATTCACTATCTAAAAGTAAATGCTGGGTGATGCGTAGTTTTCTAACATTTAAATGGTTGACAGAGTAGCTAGTAAAACTCTCACTAGTGGCGAAGTGTTGTTAACAACTCGTTAAAGAACGTCAATATTTACTTAGTTTTCCTTAAGTGGAAAGGATACGAAATAATTAAGTAGGCTAGTTAGTGGATAAAATTTAGCAAGACAATACACGCTGAATTGAATGTGCTTCACTCCTTCGCCCTGGACTATTTTGGCCAGACGGAGGTAGACCAGTAAGTAATATTCATATACCAATTCTATTGGAAGACGATAAAGAAAGATTGATTGAATCGTACCGTGGACGGCTTTTGTGTGAATTGATATTCGCGTAGTAACTGATCATACTGGCCAAGTAATTCTCCAACGGTGTGTAGAGTATAGAACAGAAAGAATAAAATTAGGATGGTAAATAAAGAAAGAACTAAAATATGCGTTAATAAGAAACAACTACAACAAAAATATATTTAACCATTTATTTTATTCCAGGGATTGACATTCGGGTTCACACATGTATTAATAATTACAAATGTATAATGAGGAAAATTTTGCACAGTATTTTTGCCAAAAGAGAATACAAAACAAATTCCTTTTACATGCTTGTTTGTATTCTTTATATCTATTCTGCATTTTCTGTTTCATCATCTTTGTCCGTATAATAAGAACTACTGCAAGAACACTTTAATAATCTAACCGTAAACGATTTTCTTCTGACTGTTCTTGGCACTGGACTGCAAATTCTGAGAATTTTTGAAAGAAATAAAATTTTGGAAAAATGTGGAAAACCCCGAAGTACCAAAAGAACCTTCTTTTGGAAAACATGCAGCGCCTGCACAAATACGGTTGCACATTTTTTTACTCTGTGCTATGGTAATAAAAAGAAAGAAAGATTCCAATTTGAATTATTTTGTAATTGAGATATTTTACGGGGCGGAATTAAAAACATTATTTACCCAACTTTTGATGATGTTTATCAACAGGTTTTCTTTAGTATGAACTAAAAGAGTGATGATGCTATACGAAGAAGTCCGTATAATGGATTTTTAAGCGATTCGTTTTATTGTAAACAAAAGTGGGACTGTAATTCTTAAAATTAAACTTTTTTACACACTTTGAAATATTTTCGTATTTCTATAATTTGGTATTGTAATATAGTGATTTTTGCATCGCTGTTGTTTCATTTCGTAAATAGTACAGTTGTACATCTAAAACACACATCTCTTAAATGATAGATCAGATAATCTGCTTTAATATCTCTGGCCCTCTGTCGTTGCGCAACAATGAATATGTTGAATTATAATCTGCTTTAATCGTTATCACTTTGATATATGTATATTATATTTTTATTGTCGTAAAATGGTCGTATCGAAGAATTGAGTGCATTGCTTTATTCTGTAGTTTTTGCAATCTCGCTAACTAGTGCTCTGAGCATCATGCGTAGTAAATCGTGGAGCAATATTAATTAATTTATTTTAAATGTTGTTAGTGTTGATATTTATTTCCATTACTTAGGAACTGTTTGTCGATTCGACGACATTTAAGCGGAAAATATTGCAAGAAAACTTAACAAAGGATTTACAAACTCTTCACAAAGAATGTTTCTGGATCTGGGTTTAACCCCTTCGAATGGTTACTTGAGAGATCGAGAAACAGGCATTTACTTTTGTATATAAATATGTGGCACTGCATAAGAAAACCCACGTACATATTTCAAGAATTCAAATCAAATCTTTGGCTAAATATCACAGCTTTTATAGAAATTTTTCATTTTTTTTAATATTAGTTCTTTTACTGTCCTTCACATTTCTTGGTATTTCAGTATTTACTGAAATTACTTTTTATCGATAAGCTTTGGTTTTTTGTGACTTAATCTCCTTAAACGTTTACCATTAAATTATATATTGGCAATTTGTTATTTTACTATGAAAATTATTGCACTGTTTCTTTAAAGCATTTATCCAAATTTCATCTAATTTATCCATTTATTTTTGTTAATATGGCGTTTACAAATAATTTTGAGGTATTTGAGCACTTTTATTTGCCTGTTTGGAAATTGTTTGCCTGTACAAATCTTTCGATTCTGTAAAAATATCCATTCATTCATTATCAGATATTTTATTATCTCGATTAGTTCTAACAGACACCGTTTCATAATTATTTGTTATTGTATAATAAAAATCATAATTTATGTAATCTCTCATTATTTGTTATAATCCATTATCGTTTTTAAAGCACTTTCAGTTTTTTGTTTGTAGTAGCGAAAATGACCGGCGATTGATAAATCACAGCTTCTTTGGCATAACTAACTCTTAGGAAATCCTGAATCGCCGCACAAAACTCTGGCTTTCATTTTCTGGGTGATCCGCTTACGATGCAACTGCGTCTGATTTTAATTTTTGTATCTAGCCTTAAAGTTGTATATTGTGTGTACTGTTTTGTTTCTGTTTCAGATTTATTTAGCATTTTCGGTTATTATTTATAGCATAATTGTTTAAAACTATTTGTTTATTTGAAAGACGTGACCCCCAAATGCAATTATGTATAGAGTTGTCCAATTTTCTATGCCACTGTCAACTCTGTCTGCTATTAATATATGTATATAACTATATACGACTAAAGAAAACTTAAGAAGAAAAATCCATACTGGGTCCAAATCGTTTCACATCTCCTCCACGTCAAGCGTCCGTCCACATCATTTTTAGTAGTGTAATTATGGCGGCCATAGAAAAGCTATGCGCCCGATTTGCAGATATTACTAAAAAATCAATCTTATTAAAACCTGAATTGTTAGCAAGAAAGAAAACGAGCAAATTGCCAATAAAAAAAATCAAAACTTTAGAATTTTTGTAATTAAACTTTCAAAAATCAATAAAAATAGTTAACTTTTTAATGTTTATGCAAATTTAAATTCTTTTTGACTGCTTGGAAGATTTAAATTGCTTACAGGATTTTTTTTGCCAGCAATTGTTTTCCATTTTATAAAGTTGGCCGAAAAGTTATAGCTTTTTCTCTTTTGTTGTGTTGTAAGTTCTCTGGTTTCTATAGTTTTTATTGGTAGCAGTTTTAAGTCTTGTCTGTCATGACAGGCAGCTTAATGTTGCAAAAATACAATAAGAAAATTAATAAAAAAAATTCATTACTAATTTAAAAAATAATTTTATTTCTTTTCTAGCCAATACTCAAATTGAAGTAGCGCCCCAAACAACAGCTACAGAGGAAATTGGAGTGCCTTGAGGGCAGACTTGATTTAATAAATTGAAAATTATAGGCCACATCCGTGAACACAATGGCAACCAGCGATGATGAGCCAATGCATTTGTATGAAGTGTTTCAAAACTGTTTCAATAAAATAGCCAATAAACAAACAACTGGCAGCGGTGCTAATACAGGTGGTGCATCTGAACGGAATGGCGGCTATCAGTCGCCATATGGCGGCCTGGGAGGTATGGAAAATGGAATGTATGGCGGGGATGATTTCAATCCAATGCATGATGGTGCGACGTCCGGCGGAGTGCGTTTTGCAGGTGGTCCCCCCGTAGACCAATATTTTGATACCGGAATTGGAAATGGGGCTGGTCCTAATAGTAGTGGCGGTTGGTATGGTTCTCCGGTACCCGGTGGTGGTGGATATGGTACACAAACTTCGTATCAAAATAATGGCCCCATGGGACCTCACCATTTAGGTGGACCCCCGCAACACCATGACCCCGATGGACATCACATGGGTCCTAACACGGGCATGGGATTACAAATGGATCCCAGTCACGTCAACATGCATAGTCCAGCTACAACTTCGCTCCCTCCAATGAGTTCATTTCGTGGCAATCCTACAAACAGCATTCAACAAATTGGTGGAAATGCAGCTGCACACTCTTCCGCACTTTATAATTCTCCACAGCCGCACAACACCGTACACAGTGCGATGTCCAACTCAGGTCCAGGTCATCCTGGCCATCATACTCTGACAAGCCACCACGGTTCTCAACATAGCCCTGCTATACAAAATGATGCGTTCGGCGTTGGAGGTGTTAGTGTTGCTGGTGGTGTAGGCGTAAATATTGGTTCTAAGGCGACAAACACATCAGCTGTAATTGGTATTCCCGGTCCCAGTGGACCGAACAGTGCTATGCGCCAGCACATGTATATGGCGTCGTCTACAGCTGATCAGTCCATCAGCAGTTTTAGTTCAAATCCCTCGACTCCAGTGAATTCTCCGCCTCCACTTACACAAAGTGGTCTTGTTGGTCCCTCTATGTTGGTGGATAAAGGAGGTCCGGGACCTTCTAGTTCTGGTTGGGGTCACGCAGTCCTTAATGGTGCTGGCCCCAGCAGCAATAGTAGTTCTGTAACAGGTGGTGCAAGCGGCAGTTATGCACCTGAAATTGTGCCAGCTGGCCTTCATTCAATGGCGGCCGTGTTTCAAGGAGCCCGTATGGAGGAGCGCCTTGATGATGCACTAAATGTTCTTCGTAATCATTGTGAACCCGAGCTGCTGGGCGGTGTTGGTGCAGCACTGTCTGCAATGGATAACATTGATGGGCTCTCCTCCTTTGTGCCAACCTCTCCATCCGGTCACGGTATGGTGACTACTGGCGCCGGCCAGTCAGTGCTGAACGCAACACATGACGTTATGTCGGCGGGTCCTTCGTCTGTGCAAAATGTGGGAGGCGTAGTTGGCAGTCTTGGGCCACAAATAAAAATGGAACGTACTTCAACAGCAGTATCTGGTACAACATCCACCACAACAACTGGTCCAACAAAAGGAAAAAGGAGAAAAGACCCCAACGCAAGTGCAGCGGCTGCAATCAGTAGCGGTGCTAGCGTGGGAGCCGGAAGTGTTTCCGGTAACGGACCATCTACATCAACATTAAGCAGTATGCTCGATGCAACTGATTCAAAGCCCAGCAGTTCAATGGAAAGCACACAGCAGCTTGGTCAAGGGCCGCCATCGGGTAAGGGCTCGAAACGACCTCGTCGGTATTGTTCTTCTGCGGATGATGATGATGATGCCGAACCAGCAGTTAAAGCAATGAGAGAAAAGGAGAGACGCCAAGCAAATAACGCTAGAGAACGCATTCGCATTCGAGATATAAATGAAGCCCTTAAAGAGCTCGGACGGATGTGCATGACTCACCTTAAATCTGATAAGCCACAAACAAAACTTGGTATATTGAACATGGCCGTGGAAGTGATAATGACACTTGAACAACAGGTGCGGGAGAGAAATTTAAATCCCAAAGCTGCTTGTCTAAAGAGAAGAGAAGAGGAGAAGGCAGAAGATGGCCCAAAACTTGCAGCACAACACCACATGTTACCGCAGCCTCCACCAGGTGTTTACGGACAACCCCCACAACTACCACCGACAGCTCAAAGTGGCGTGCCACCTGGTGTCCAACCACCACTGCAAAACCAACAATCAGGTGTTCAACTGCCGCCACATTTACAACCCCACAACCAGGCACCACATACACAATAGCAGGCGCCAAGCAGCCATAACGATCCGCCCACTTCCCATCTGCCAACAGATATCGTCGCAGTCGCTCATCAGGCCAGTCAACATCAACAGCCACAACAGCATATGCAACAACCACCACAACTTCAAAGCTCCGGAACTGATTTGGAACAGCATCTGCTAAACAATCTGAACCTGTTTCGGCGCCGTCATCCCAGTGCACAGTCTGGATCAATGTCGACCGCCCTCTCACAACAGCTCCCCCCACACCCACATCATATTCACCATCAGCATCAATTGTAGGCAGACAAACGGAAAATTGCCTTTCCAATATCCCTCCCCAGCAAAGTTAAGTGTTGCTGCTGTTGCATCGGATGTCTTTTTCATACCTTATATCATCCACTCCTCCTTAATGATGTCTGTCGTCACACAATAATTGTAAATATTAAATATCAAGTGATTTGAGTAAGATTTTAATTGTAATTTGTCTTATTTTATATATTTTTTATTTAATTTTTTTTATAATTTTATTTGTTTAATCCAGCCACCTCATTTAGGTGGTTGTAAATGAATTTTTCATGAAACTTTGCCATCAGTTTACTCTTTCCATTTTTTTTTTCCTTAAATTATTTTAATAGTTTCGTTTGACTTTTTAATAATTGTATTATATACATATATAGGATTTTGTAGGTACTTTATAATGTTTATAGTGACTCGGAAATAAGTTTCTTTTGCGTCTAATTGCCGTATGCTCTCCGTTTTGTTTTCCAAAAGCCATAATTCTTGTAATTTTGTTTTTACTTTAATACAATTCACATACATGTGTATGTATTTTCGAAAAAGTTCTTTTTTTCTTAATTTTATTTCTCCACCTACTTCTCTGCCCTTTAAGCACATTAGCAAAAATTCTTAAAACAAAAACTTACCAACTACCTGTTCTTTTTTTGTTTAGGTATTTATGATGATGATATTTGTGGTATATCGAAGGGACAAAGTTGCCCCTTTTTTCATTATTTTAATTCGCCATCAGACGAACATAAAATGCAACAAACTGTTACAAGCAGAAATTGAATCAATGAAAAAATATGTGTGATTTAGTTATTTTTTAAAGAAATAATACAAGATTTTTTTAAATCCTTCTGTATATTTTCACAAATATTCACAAGTTAAGAATTAATTAATAATTTACGCGGTAAGCAGCACAAAAGCTATAAAATGTAGCAAATTAAACAATTTTATTGTATGGAATTATTAAAACTTTATGCGTTTTTTTTTTTTTTGCTAAATTTTGTTGTTGAATGATTTAAAATTTGTACGTTACGTTGTTGCCGTAATGCATCGAACAAACCAAGCCCCAGAGCAAAGTACAATCAAGTGTTGAAGCTTCTTTAGTTTCATCATGGTAGTAGAAGCTGATACAGCCCACCCTGAATGTGGTAAAACGAATAACCGGAACTGTCCAAGAGCTTTTTTTTTAGCGCAACAGCGCCAAATGGATGTAGACGTGTCTAGTAATACTTTACCCATAGAATTAGAAGATCTGTATGTTTTGATTAATTCATTTCTTTGTGGGGAATTATAAACTCTGACATCTTACACCACCACTTGCACTTGCATATAACACTTTACGTTGATGGCTGAAAGTGTGATGCGCAATATTTTTTCTGGTTTCAAATCAAGAGGGGATTTACTATTACAAGCTAAAGAGTGATACCATCCAGTTATATTATAATTACACATATTTTTTATAAGAACTCTATACAATTTGCATTTAATCTCATTTGCTCAAAATTGGCTACTTTTTGTCAGAAATTAAAGAAATGTTCCATTATTTCTTAAAAAAAAACTAAATCAAACAGATTTTTGTCCATTGATCCAATTTCTTTTTGTAACAATTTATTTCATTTTATGTTCCTCTGATGGCGAATTAAAATAATAAAAAAAAAAATGGGCATAAAGATTTTCTTCCAACTTTGTCCCTACAATAAACATCATATCACCATAAATACCAACAAGAATTTGAATTTATATTTTGTTTGAAGTATTTTTACTAAAATTCTCAAAAGCCAATTGATTGGTTTTACTTTCCCGTATTCTTCCTAAAACCAGTAAAACATGTATTATAGAAAATTTTTTTAATTCATTGTGGCATTATAATTGTTTATCATTTTTGGTTTATTAACTTATTTCTTTTTATTTAATTTTTGTTTGTTAAAAAAGGCATCTTTACAAAAATTAATTCAAAACGTTTGCTACACGTCTTTCAGGAAATATTAATAAAATGTATGTATGTTGAAAGGGTTTACGATTATTTAATGAGTTGTTGCAGTTCAGGTATTGTCAGGAGGCTGACAAATTGCTAGCGAAATATATGTTTACTCGGTCTTAAGCTGCAAAAGTTCATTAAGTAAACGACAAGAAGACAAATAAATAAGTAATTACACTTGTGTTTAGATCGAAAGGAGTTGTCTGTGTTTCCTGGAATAGAATTAGTAATTCGGTTACGGAGTCTGCTTCGAATCTGCTGTTTCTAAAGTACGAAATAGCTGCACCCGCGGAAATTTGGCATCCATACGCGCATTGGTGTTCTGTAAACAGCACATAAGACACGGTTGTGGCGGTAATTTGTTTTGTAACAGTATTGGAAGGTGATTACTTTTAAAGCTTTAAATAAAAATTATTTTGTCATTTTCCTGAAACACAGCCTGCAGTCTTAGGCTCTAAGTCGAACTTATACATACATACATACATAAATAATTCATAAAACAAACAGTTTTATTCGTAGATTTTCATTACGAACCCATCAGTGACGTTTTCTTAGCATGAATTTTTGCATAGATTTAGATGTTAGTATTGTTTTATAAAAATTTGCAAAACTTACATACATATATTTTTTATAAATGTATTAATTTTTTTATATAATTTAAAATGTATTGTAATTATTGTTTAAATATACATATATTTTTATCTTTTTCTTTTATCTTTGTCGTCGTCACATTGCTCACAATGAAGAATAAAACACAAATTTTATACTTAATTTTATTTTAAATTTATTTTAGTTTCTTTTTTTATATTAAAAATATACATATATTTTTAACAAATACAAACAAGTAGTATACAATTTTTGTTTATTTGTGGTCAACAAAACGAAAATACCACATTTTTTTTACAAAACTTAATTTCAAATAAAACAAAAAGCCAACACAAATAATGAAAAAAAAGAAAAATTATGTTATAGAGTAAAATAATAAACGAAATAAATAAAATTTATAAAATAATAAAAACAAAACCATGTATTATTAAGTGCTATTATAAACTAAATGAAATATATTATATACACATGTATATTGTATGTACTTAAACGATCAATTTGTGTAATTTTTCTCCTCTGCCATATTTAGAGTTATTGTGATATCGAATGAGTAGCTGAAGGCGAAAGGCCTTTTCATTCCTATCTCCAAAATTTAACTTCTGCCATTTCAAATCAGCTCAGACTATTATACTTTGAATTATGACTTGTCTAAGATTCAAATAATACGTGAAACGATTTGCAAAATGTTAAGTAAATCACAAACAATAGAAAGTCATAAATAAGGCTCTTTCATTTTCACAAGTTATTTTTTAAACGATAAAATTTTTTATTGTGTCTACAATTGACCGCTGGCGTGCGGCCGTGAGTTGTAAGTTTCCTTGTACCACATACGTACATAAAAGCTCAATATTTGAAATGTGATTGCCGTATAGAAAAATGTCAAAAAGTTAATATTAAAAATGGCAATAGCTTAAATTAATGAATCTATAAAACTGTTCTGACGCCGCTGAAAGAAGTTTCATAAGGGGCTACAAAATGTATTGACCCGCTAGATTTTTTGAAGCTCTCAGCTAATCTCATTACGTTGCTTTCTCACAAAATCTAATGAAATCCTAAAGACTTGTATTACAGCCTGGACTTTGGCTTTCATTGCGTGAATGGATATAACACGTCACCTTTACCCGCAAACCTGACAAGTCGACATTGTTAATTTTACAGGAAGCAGACAAAATTCTGAACTTGTTTGTGCTTAAGGTTTTCTTTTTATAAGCAAACGAAATTTTATACTCCGAATTTTGGAAAAGAACCAAATGAGTTCCTCCCCGAACAAATAAAACACAGGCAACCATCTGGAAATAAGTACGTATGTAGGTGCAACAATCAAGTATTATTGTAATAGATAATAGAATGTAATAGAATTTAGCCGTTTAGATTATGCAGCAGCCTTGAAAGGAAAGGATGTTTCTCAGGATGCTCTGCACCGAGTGCCTGCAATATATCAACCAAGTGATCATTCGTTTGCATTTGTTTTTGCAACTGCGCTTCAATGACGGCCGCGGAGCGTGGCAGTTTTAATGGTTGTGGGGCAGCATTGAGGCGTCGATAGGACATGGCGCGATTCTGTTTTCTTACAATATTTTCAAGATTTTGATGTTTCAGCAGAAGATCTTGATCGACTTCTGCACGCATTTCTCTGTCCTGGCGCTCCTCTTGATCGATTTCGTAACGCAGATCTTTTATTTCGTCTTGTACACGTTGCTGTTCCTTCTTCGCTTGTACTATATGCTGATCGCTTAGCAAAGTTATGTCGTTCTGTATTTGCTTCAGCTTGTTTCGGAAGTTATTGATTTTATATTGAGTTGTGTGGCTGGACTGCTTTATTCTAGAGTGCTTTGAGTCGACTGCGCGCCTTACTGAGGCCGATACGAATATTTGCTCGCGATGCATAACGCAATGGTCGAGATCACCGATAAGCTTTTCCTGGGCTCTCTTTAGTTGCTGGTGACGTATCTGCATGCGGTGAATTTCGGTACGCATTATGCCCAATTCGCTGTCTAGAGCACTTTCGCCTTTGCGCCAGCGTAATGTCTCCTCTACTAGCTTGTACTTAGTTTCCCAAGACAAAGATTCCCGGTGCCTGTCCAGTACTATGTCTTTATAGTGATCGATTTCAGTCTGCAGTTCATTGATTTCCTCTTCCACATTGAGAACCTGCATCTCATTATTCTAAGAGTTAAAGTGGTTTTAGATCTTAAGCAACGAAATGACAATTTCGAATATCTTAGTCGTACCTTGAGTCTTTCCAATAACTCGCCGTGCTCGTTTTGACAGTCGTTTTCCTGCGCTTCGTGCTGCTGACGTTTCTGGGCCATTTTGGCATTCAATAGCTCTACTTTTGATTGGTAAATTTGTATGTCACGTTTTAGTTCGCGGGTATTGGTTTCCGACTGTTCCAGTTCTTGGTCGACTCTGAGAGACTTTTGCTTGATAATGGACAATTCTGTAAAAGGAAGATTGATTTAATTAAGTCTATGGAAGGCTGTTTACGAGAGAGCTACTTAACGTTTTTGAGTAATTTGAATTTGGTTTATTTGTACATTTCTCTTCTCGGAGAGTTTAACAAAATGGTTTTGTAACATGATCCAGAATTGCTGATATTCCAATATTTGTTGTTCTGTTGCCTGAATGGTAGTTTCTAGTTCTTTTATCTTCAAAAAAAGGAAACAAATTCAGATATTATGGTAAGAAGTAGAAGAAGTATCGGGACACAGTAACAGTGTAGAGATTGTTAATAAATGAGTAAAGGCTGTTTTTTAGAGAGAGGTTAAAATGGAATAAAACAAAGATGAATTTTTTAAATTGACATGAAATTTACTTTATTTGAACTACATATGAATATATATTATGAATGTCATTATGATTTAAATATGATTTCTGACATATGATCGCCATGGCTGGCTCGGACGTAGTCTGATCGGCAGTACCACTTTTCGATTTCCAACATTTGTGGCCATATATCGGCAATAACGCGGCGAGTGTTGTTCTCTAAGTGGTGAATCGTTTCGGCCTTATCGGCGTAGTCTTGCGACTTCACATATCGCCACAGAAAAACCTCTAGCGGCGTTATGTAGCACGATCTAGTACATAATGAACTTCTATGCTGCCGGAGGCTTTCACATTAACGAACAAACACACCTGAGTCGTTTTCCATACAAATTGACATAATTTTGTACATACATACATATCTTTCACACTCACACATAAACACTCATTCTCCCCAAGATGTAGGCAGCGTTGCCAAATGGGCAGATTTATCTGCATTTTGCAGTTTTTCGAAGCATTGAGCAGTTTTGAAGATCTGTTTCACGCCAATTTGGCGGATTTTGTCCTTTTTGATCAATATATTTTTGAATAAATTCTTTACTTTCAAACTTTTTATTTCTGAAGTCTTAATTGTAATGGGATAAACGAATTTGCAGATTTAATAAAAAAAAAATAATTATGGCAGCGTTGGATGTAAAGTCGGCTTAAAAAGAGTAAGAGTTGCTGATATTTGAGCATAAACATGCTTGTACTTGGCAACAGACTTGCCCAATGTAAAAACCGACTTACTTTCGTCGTTACTATTTCAATGTGTTCTTATTTAATTTAACCCTTCGTTTTAATGTTCTATCTATCTTCAGGGCAGTCAACTTTGAAATTTCAAAACGTACCAAGTTTAGAACTTCTTTTTTATTTAAAATGTTTATTGAATTCAAACTCAAGTAAACTAAAATATTTTACACATTCTTGAATTTTTGCTCACACACAAATACTGGATAGTCCAAATTAGTGACTGTTGTGGATTAGGCAGGTTGAACTCTACATAAATACGTACATATTATGTACGTTGATCAAAAATCGATTCTAATTGTACTTATATATATAATTTAAAAATTCAATGTTTGATGTTATATTTATATATTGCCTTAGAAGTTCACGCAGCCAAAAGGGGTATTGCACAGGAATAATAGAAACCAAAGTATATAGTACTTTATTTGACCTGCAGACTTTATGTCCTTTAAAGTATAGCGAAAACAGATTGTATAGAAGTCAACTCCTACCACAACATCGTATGATGACTATAGAATGGATTCACAAAAAGTTACCGGTGTGCGCGCATATTACACCGGCCGCATCCAGAACGGTGATAACGAATTTCTTTTGTCCCAAATTGAAGGATATGGACACGGACAACATATCGCCATATAATAGCATAAGTTATATTGAAGAAGCTTTTCAGGAGAAGCAAAAGACTAATACGAAAAGCTATTTCACGAACACAGATACATGAAATCCAACATTGGTTGACTCGGACTCGTGCCAGCGTCAGAGACTGTCTCTGTTATTTTATAATTCCATACATGTTGGAATGCAGGGGCCTTTCAAAACAAAAAATTGTAAACACATCACAAATAAGATTGTTTTATTGCATTTCAACATCTACCCGGCCTTAGTGAAAAACCCTTAACACGAAACTGAGAAATCTCTGTTCAAGTTCTGTATAAAGAAAATGTTGCCATACCTTAACTTCAGTTGGACTCGCTTCACCGCACTCAGTCTTCGTTAACAAGTCATCCAATTGATTCATTAGTTTTTTCATACGTTTCATTTTGATTTCATTCTGCGTTTCCAGATGTTTAAGTTCAGCATTAAAGTCATCCGATTTCGTTTCTAAGCCTCCAAGTTGTTCACTTAATCGTTCGTTTTCTTGAACGCTTCTGTAGTTGTTGGTTTTAATGCGCTCCATTTCGAGTAATAGGCCAGCTAATTGATTTTGCGCCTGCGATAAGTTCAACTCCAGGCCTCTTCTCTTTTCCTGGGCATTGTTGAGCAGCTTCAGACGATACTCTGTTGCCTTGTCGGTGATGAGATGATCCTGGGCCAATTTTAGTATATTTTCTTCAACTTGATATTTTTTGCTATTTTGCTTATCCACTCGCCACTGCAGATGTCGAATTTCGGTCTCCAGTTGTGTTCCTTCTTTTTTAGCTTCTTTCAGATCTTTTTCGGTCTGATCGAGGAGCAGCGGTATATCAGAGAGTTTCTTTTCCAAGCCAGACAGTATAACCGATTGTTGTTTGCCTTAAAGTATCGAATTGGATCAGAGAGTGGATTGGAGACAGCAAAAACATTTACTTACAGTCCTTTCTACAAGTTGTAAAGTCGTCGGCCAAACGTTTTTTAAACGTTTCCAGTTTTTCGTTTACCAAAAGCTCTTTTTTTATTTGTTTCTTAACGGCCTCAATTCGAGCTATATTCAGCTTAATCGATTCGTTTCCTTTGCTTAAATTAAGAAAAGAAATTTTCATTCGCACAATTTTCCGCCAGTTTTAAATAAAATTGAAATTAATTGCTTATCAGAAAATGCTGTGTACACAATTTTTGCTCAAAACTGAATTTTGCTGCACCTGCGGGTTTCTAGTGCCATAAAGCATGCACGAGCATGTCGCAGTTGTTAAAATTGAATTCTAATAAAATACTTTCACGAATCGGCGAATTTGCATTTAAAAGACAACGATCTTAGTGCATATTCAAGCATATTTTTAAATAAATATATAAACAGTAGAAGTAGGAAAATATATAAATTATATATTTATTTAGAAATAAATATATAAACAGTAGAAGTTCTTAAGAGTTTGAAAAACGGTTGCAAGAAAACGGAGAAAGCTTTGCCTGTTTTGTTAGTTTACAGAAGACCAATTTATTAAGGACACACGAACGTTCTTCCAGTTCGCGAAAAATCGTATTAAACTGCACTTAATAGCCTTTTTCGACTGACCAACATCTTTCATACATACATATGTATGTATGAATGTATATGCTATGCAAAAATTCTCAGTTGCCGTTAAGTGACGACCTGCTAATAAATCATTTCTAAAGAAACGAGTTGATATAAACCCCAAAACCCTACATTTAGAAATGCTTTACACGTAACAAATAAATAAATTAATAAATTTAAGGAATCTTCTAACAACTCAAAAAAAAAAACAATTACTCACTCCATTTCGACTTTCACCTGGTGCAGTACACGATCACGTAGCGATATGGCAACGATAACTTCCGACCAAGCCTCCGTTAAACGACTATGTTCGTTTTCCAACACTTCTAGGTCGGCATTTGCATTCGAAACACTCATATTTAATACCTCCAAAACTTCGGCCATGTCTTTAATTTCATTCTGGATCAGTTCCAATTCTTTTTCATTTCTCTTTACCTCCACGTCCAAATGGTAGAAAAATAAATCTGATTTCTTCTTTTCCTCCGACATTTGCTGTTGCAGTTGAGCATCGCGGCTGACAACACGTTTCGCATTTTTCACTTCGTCTTCAACTTCATCGGTCCACTTGCGTATGTTTTTCTCTAATGCCTGCATATGTTCCAGCTCCGCCACACGCTTGTTATACAAAGTTTTCTGCTCCTTGGTCAGCTGGGCCTTTTCCTCGTATTCGGCTTTAAGATGACTGA
Source organism: Epicampocera succincta (assembly GCA_932526305.1). Taxonomy (NCBI): domain Eukaryota; kingdom Metazoa; phylum Arthropoda; class Insecta; order Diptera; family Tachinidae; genus Epicampocera; species Epicampocera succincta. Next base: position 2,213,490 of record OW052037.1, on the reverse strand, counting down.
CGGCCTCCTCTTCGCGATGGCGTTGCTGAAGATTTCCCTGAATTTGTTGGGCATATTCTTCCAGTCGATCGTTTTGTCGTTGAATTTCCTGTTGCTTGTCATACAGGTTGGCACCCTGTTCCTCACGTTGTTGTTCTTTTTGTTTAAGAGAATATTTGAGTTCTTCGATTTCGTTAGTCATTTGTTCTCTGGTACGCAGGAGCAGCTCTTTCAATGATTGTTGGAACTTGGCCAATAATGGGTGATCAGGCGGCAGGAGCGCCAACGACTCTTCAACCCGTTCGTTTGCTATTGGTTCGTGATTGGCCGGCTCATTTTGGATGTCGCAGGGATTTCCATTTTCCTCCAAATTTTGTTGGGGGGAAAGACCTTCTGAAAATATCTTCTCTTCGCCAATCGACCCTTTCCCGAATTCGAGTTCATTCAAATCAGACATTTTAATGAAAAGATTTGTAAATAGTTTTTGTTCAATATAAAATATGAATTGGTTTGATTTTTTTTTTTATAACAAATTGTTATTTCAGAACGAGGGTTGCTAAGACATAATGGCTTAATAGGTTGTTCTTGGTAACAGCAAAGGCTTCCTTTGAACTTAACAAAATTTATTTGCTTGTTGCCAATAGCAAGCTGCCATTAAATATCTTTGATATTAGTTGCGTTCCCGTACTTTTTGGGCGAGGTGTGATAAAATATCAGTATCTCAGACTAACAGATAAAAAGAAATGAACGGGAACGTGAAAAACCGTTTGTTTTTACCAAAAGAAAAAATCCGTTAAGTTTTACTAGAATTGAAAATGATGATGCATTAAAAACAATTTTCAAGAAAATGAAATAAAAAATTGAGAAAAATTTTCGCATTTAAAACTTCACTTCACTTTAACATTTACATGTATGCTGCTATATTCAGCTGAAAGATGTCACTATACATATAATATAATTTGTCTCTCACGGAAAACATTTTTCTCGAGAAAAAACGTAATAGTTGGCAACATTGATGCCAGTTGCCTTGATCGTTTACATTCAATTTCACTCTTGTTGGAGAAATCAAATAAAATTAATTAATTAATTTAAAAAAATTATCAGTTCAACAAAATTTCTTACGGGTGTTACTCGGAACTTTTTAATGTTAAAATTGCACGAAAAACTGAAGAAAAAACTAAAGTGAAGTTTTCACTTAACCTTTTTCCCAGTGAATTTTTTCACAAGGAAATTTTTAATTCGTAATAGAAGGAAAGAAAAAAAATTCTCGCGTAACTTTGAAACGGTCGATAAAAATTAATTGAAATGCAGGAATTTTTATTCGTAATAGGAGAATCGCGAAAGTGAAAAATTTCTGTTAATGGTTTGGCAGATACAAATAACAGCTGGAGAGACTTACAACCGAACAAAAAAAAGAAACCAGACGCGCCTGGAAACGATAGATCACGTTTGATTCGCACTGCGCAAAATATTGAAGGTGTAGAACACAGTGTTAACGAAAATCATGATGACCATCTTTAATACAAAAAGTCACGTTGAGCCTACTACGAGTACATACATATGTACATACATATATGCATATATCGAACTACTGGTTTATTTCATAAACGGTTACGCAAACTTTAACTTCAAATTAATTTAAAAAATTTATTGTTTTATAAAAACATTTACTTATAATTTCATGGAAATCTTTAAGATATGGAATAAAATTTGTACATTTTCAAAGAAACACACATACTAAATACATACATATGTATGTACATACATACATACATATATGTAAGTATACAAATAAAGAAAAACAAACAAGTCATAAATTACGAGTCATCATCTAGGCAGCTTTATGGAACAAAGGAACAGGGTAACAACTTGACTACTTTTAAAGAACGCAGGGATTTTCTTTGATGAAGTTCTCTGTCAGCAATCGCTCGTCTTCGAACACATAATATTTGTCATCGACTTTATCAGAATAACATTCGCTGGCCAACTCAGCGGCTTCAGTTTGACAAATGGCCTCATTGAATGTTCCTAGGGCTCGCAAGCCTTGGCTCAGCACTGCTCGGTGATGCCTAATTTTTTCTTCGACATGATCGTTGTGGAGCACATGGCAGAGCGGCAAGTTGGAAGCCAAATGGACCAGAGCCACGGGATCGCCTGTATTGACAACAACATCTACACCACCTCTATTTGCCAATTGCAGTATCCAGGAGACCGTAAAGAAACAGGCCGCATTTGTGGGAAACGAACGTATCATAGTCGAATTAATGCCGCGAAAGAAAAAGTGTAACCCATCCGATCTATAGCCGTGTCGTATACAATCCATGTAGCTTTTGTATTTGGCACTAACAGGATCACTGGACTGTAGGCAGGTTTTGACAACATCTATTGGGTAGCAGGCCATCCAGGAAAACATGCCGGCCAGGCCTCCGGCGCAAAGACCGTACATCATATTGTTTTTATACGGCTGACGCATCATGTATTCGTAGCTTACAAAGTAGGTGGCGAAACCTGGAAAAAGTTCGAAATTTGATGATTTTTTTTTTGCAATGCATTGGAAAATTGTACTAAAATAGCTTACCTGGTACATCGCGAGCAGCTGTTGCCAGCAAACCTCTCATTGGGCCGCGCAAGCCCTCACGTCTTACAATATGTCTTAAGCAGTCTAAGGGACCTTTAAATTTGGGTCCTTTCGTGTGCTCGTGTTGTAACTGCAATCTTGTTTTCGCCAATTCCATGGGAGCGCAGACAATACTCTGCGCAAATCCCGCTATACTGCCTGCCAAAGCATGAGACGCTAAAGAATCGGGGTCTTGTGAGTTTCTTTGGACATTTCCGTACACACCGAACACAATGGCATTGACGAATCCAATACCACCAATGGGACTGGTGATGCCGCGATATAGCCCCTTAACATTTTCCTGCTTGGCAATTGACGTCAAACAATGCCAAGTTCCGCGATATTTAGGATTTCTGGGGTCTTGAGTTTGTAAATGCACTTTGACGGTGTCTAGCGGGTGGCCGACCAAAACGCCAGCACAGCCTGAAAATACATAACGAAGAGTATTTAAAATACACAGTAATCTCGGTATTGATATTTGAGGCGATAAAAACCCAATCGCTGAGAAGGCTCAAGGATATACCAAAACAGTGCATATCAGAACTGCTTCGAGGATTGCACAAAACACCAGCAAATTACTTTCGAAGGCCTGTGAAAATCTAACCATATTTTTTAAAGGATTTGGACGTGAAAACGTCAAGGATTTTATTTTTTGACATTTGCAACAAATTATCTACTCTTTGCCAAAAAAATCCAATAAAAATCTTATTACGTTCATGATAATGTAAACTTCCGCTTAGAACTTTCTATCTATTTAAATATAGAAAAGTGAATGAGGTGGTCATGTGTGGAATATGCTAGTACCTTAGAGCCAACATCCGCCGGGGCTGGGACTAGTAGCAGTGCCGAAGGCAGGCACGAAAAACAGCCATAAATTCGTTTGTGTTTCACTCAATTCCCTCCAACAGAAGTTTACAATCTGTCCATCATAATTTACAATGGTTGATGATCTGTCCATCATAATTTTCATAGAAATGTGAACCGCGCGAAATGCGAAAAATGTTTACCGATCCACTGGACTCAAATTTCTCCTCTACACTGCGAACACTTCTTTCGGCAGGACGATTATGGCGGCATTTGAATCATTTGTACGCATTGTTGAACTTTACATCCGTCTATTGTGCTATGCTAAAGTGGACTGAAGCAGAGCTATCCAATTCGACAGATGTAGCTTGAACAGTACGTCCTTATTCTACTCTCCATTAGAGAACATATGTTTAATATTTTTTTTAATTTTGCTTGTTAACGATTTAACAGAACTGGTAACATTGACCAACTTTGCGCGACATTGGAAATGAACTAATGAAGGGGGGTGCTGAGTTTGCAAAAGAAAAACCTTGAAATCTAAATCCAAGGCATTGTTGAAGCCTGTGCAAAAATCGATGATATTGAGAACCATTTTTCTTTAGTTTAATTCACTCTTGGTAGACAATAGACATTGAGATCATTGACAAAATAAACACTACTACTCATACATACCTCCAATGCAGCCTGCTAAAAAGTCAAGGGACATTTTACCACTACGCAAATTGTGGGCTGTCTCCAAATCAACTTTATCCGCTGCGTCGTTGTTGTCGATTTGACGGATATTAAACTGAAATTAAAAAATTAAACTGAAATTTCTCAAGAGATTCTCATAAGCAACTTAAGATGGTCGTAGGAATTTTTCGCAAACAAACGTAACTAGTCATGTTTAAGCCTGCCCATTCATGTCTTTTCTCACTTTATATTTAATAATAATTTGGGTAATTTTGCAAAGAAATTTCTAAAATACGAGAATTATTATTATATTTTTTCAACCAAAGTACAATCTCTTATCAAAGAACTGAAGAGGCCTTTGACTTCAATTTAAGAAATTCGCTAATTTAAAATTATAAAACTAAAAATAATTATAAGTCCTAATTCCTAAATGAACAGATTTGATACGGAAATGTCTTCAAATAAATTATGATTATAATATCATTTCTTTTTAAATATTATTTTGCTTAAGGTAAAAATAAATTATTGATTTGACTGTCTAAAATCCAGTGTTATCAGCTTCTTAAGTTGCAGCAAATCTTTGAACTTGGTGTTTGTGGAAATGATACACTTTTACTGCGAGGAAGCGCAGAATGGTTATCTCAAGAGGGCAGTTGAAACTGTAATACTTTGTATTAAGACTTGTCAAAAACTGAAATATAGAGTGCAAATGTGAAAGCAGAATGCCGTGCAACTTTTGGTGTGAGCATGGTTTCATAGGAGTTGTTAGACTGTCATACCAAGCTTGTCAAACATCAGTTTACACGCAAAAGCTGAATGATAAGGCTTACATTTATTATACATATGTACATATCTCTTTTTTTAGCTTTAATTGTTGCTTCTGGTTCAACTTCTGCATAAGCCTTTTGCTTCATATACTTATTGTGATACCTTTTACCTGGCGCAATTCTGGCCGACTGTCAAATATTTTCATATTTGTGCTTTGCTAATGAAAACACAAATGACATTTATACAGTGTGATGACAGGCTGTCAAATACAAAATATAAAATTTTTTTAGAACCATTTTTGACAATTTATAAAGCTGGAATCACACGCTGGCCACAAAATCCATGTGTGCACAATAATAAAGTTGTCCCCATCATATATTCTGCCGTCATATGAGATAATGAGGCAGGATTTTGTGGCAATAATTTCCCCAGCCCACTCGCGCGATTCTTCTAACTTGCGGCAATACTATGAATCAGCAAAAATTACTTCGTTTTGATTTTCAGCGATTGAAAATGGTCTCTTTAAAAGAGAAGACATTCCTACTCCTAGGATTTAAAATAAAATGAAAAAAACAACATACTGATGTATGTCGTTAAAAGCGATGTACATATTTGGATCAGAGAGTTGTTAAAAAAGGGCCGCTTTGAAATGACACCTGATTACTGCACCAGGGTTGCATTTGATTGGTCAGTATAAGCTCAATATGGGCCGGGATTGTCGCATGTGCAATCACACGCTTGGGATGTAAAAGCAGGTGAATAGGTGATGCTCCTTCTAGCCTGAAGCCCACATATTGTTAGTTTTACGTGCCAGATTAGATTTTATATCAAACAAGTTATTTGGAGCGGTTATATCTGTGAACACGATTTTTCATTTCGCTACACATGATATTCTTCTACGGGGGTTTAAACGGTAATACAAGTCTTACGTAAAACCAAAGAGAAAGTCATATGAAATTATGTCCGTATTTTAAAAATGAGAATAAAAATCTTCCGACAGATTTTGTTACGTTTACACCATTAGAAAAAGAACAATACAAAGTAAAATTTTTACATAAAAATATATCCCTGATCTAATAATGTGTGAAGAAATTTGAAAAATGTTTAAAAACGATCAGAGCCGTACGACTGTAAAGTTCTCATCCGTATTTTCCCTCACCGTCGTATGGTTTCATTACATATTAGGTTCAGACGATACCATCCCTGCTCTTCTACGCAAAAATTTGACTTATCGCACGACTTGTGTGACCATCTAAATCCCCTTTTAGCAGGTAAAACTAACTAATTGGTATGTGTTCGTTCAGACCAAATCACTTTCCTCTCTTCAGAGCTAAAAGCTGCACTTTGAAATGTCTAATAGTACAAATGTATGACGTGAACGTACGAGTTTAAGCAAATATTTGACCTTGAAAAGTTTAATCCTGGCTGGTCATCTTCATTTGCGTCATTTTGGACTGAAACACGTCAGCCCTAAGAAATACACAAGAGTAACAGCCAATAAGATTTTCTGCCGTCATCAATGTATCTACCAAAACATTTCCAACTTTTATTTCAGCTAATAAGAAATATTTTATACTTCTTATCAGTTACACACACACACATACATAAATACATACATAGATGTGAACTCCTTCAGTTATAATTTGAACTTTCAATAATTTCTTAGAAAGGCCTTTACACAAGACAAACACGGGCGCCAGATTCCAATCACGAGTATTATATTCGACGTACGAACGTGAACAGATTTGATAAGAAGGGAAGTGTTTTGCACGATTTTTGTATTCATCGCGTGATAAACTACTGCCAGAAGCAAGAAGAAGACTTCAAAATTGATAATGATTTCGAGTTCATACAGCACAACAAAAGTAACTTTCATGAACACTTACATACACATATTTCTGATTATGGAACAATTTATTGTATTTCTTTTTTTTTGGTGATAATCATTGTTAAAAAGGAGTTTAATGGAATATTTTTCATGGAAAGTTTTGCGGTAAACATGTGATTAAGTAGGGATTGAAGACATGAAGATGTTTCATACAATCGATACGCACTTCTGGCGTTTCCCATTGAACACTTGGCTTCAACATTATTTTCAATAAGGTAGTGAGTGCATCGAAGAGAGATTGCATCATTATTTCGTATTTCTCACATTTTATCCAAAAACGGTATGAATTTCACATTCTTTCTTCGCTTTTACTAATTTTTTGCAGAAAAAATCTCTTTTAATGAAAGCATCTAAATATGAGGATCACAGCTCTTATGTTTTGTAACAGCTGATTGCAGGTTGCTAAAGCGGATGTCTTAAAATTAAGCGGGTTTCTGCAAGGCAAATTTATGGTAGTACAAAAACAACACTTGGCGAAATCCGAAATAAGCATTTTTGTTAAATGTCCGTGAACTGTCAGAAGCAAAAATTTTAATCTTAAGCCGGTGGCATCCAAAAGAAGACTAAAACATGAGAAAAGTGTCAAACAACATAGACAAAAGAAGCATTAAAGGTGAAGAACTTTTTAATACTCTCTTCGAATTCAAAATTAAATAAACAATTAAGTCGTTAGTCGCAGCCTGACAACTTTTTTCGTTTCGAATTTGATATACCAAAAGTGAAAATATGATACAGCATTTTCCTGAGTTGGAAAATTAAATGTACGCCAGAAGCAATGCAATGTTTCTTAAAGCGTCAACATCAAACCAGTTAACAGTTCACAAAATTGAATTATACATCGATTATATATTCACATTAAATATGGTACTATTATCTATCTACTGTCTACATATTTGGCATATCTTAATCTGTCATTGAAAAATAGCACATATTAAGTTCAGACTTATCGTACGACTTGTATTATCGTCTAAATCCCCTTTAATATACACTAGAACATGCGCAGCAAAAAAGTTAGCAACAACTTTCTCTTAGTACCCATAATTTAAAAAGTGGTCTAGGTCGAAATTTAATCCTTTTTCTAAGAATGTATTGACATTTGAATAAACTCAAACTTAAAATTACGCAAAGCGAAATCGTTCCAGTTGCAAATAAAAAAAACTTACGCTTAAGTGTTAGACCTGCTTTTATATGTGTATCTTAAATTGGTTTAAAATTCGACCACAGTTACGGTTACAGCACGCGGTTGAGAACTGCGAATATTTTTATCCGGTTGTACAAATGCCACTAAAAACGATTAGGAAGTAAATCGAATATACCAAATGCATACTGTTCCCGAACACACTCCTCACAAAAACGCTTAAGTTCTTTTTTGCTCTTAATTTTCTTTTTTTGGGAGGGAGGGGAAACAATCGCACACACCGAAAAAACTTTTCTGATCTTTTCTATAGAGTAAATATTTTCCTTTCAATTAAACTGCAGGAAACTTTCTTTCACTAGAACGGTTCAAGTAAGACTGATTTTCCCGGCATAGGGATAAACAAAATAATTTCATTTCTTTTTAGCAATTTGGCAATTACCCGTAAATGTGTATTAAAATATATCGCTTGACTTAATCTCTTCCATTCGCAGAATGCAAACTCGCACTACATACACAGACGTAAGTACGTCCGAGTTGTACGTTCAATAGAAAAATCATCAATAAGTTTAAGATTCCAATTGAAATCCACGAGATAAGAACATATCAGTAAAGTATTTATAAAAACAAACTTGTTATGAAAAAACATATGTATGTATGTACGTGTTTAATTAAACATCGAAAGACACACGCGTACGAACAGTACGAGTGCATGCGTATGATTAGTGCTGCCTGTAAGAGTGAGTGTAAGTGTATGAATGTGTCTGTAATCGTAGCCAGATCTTTGTTATTCTGAAGACCTTCTCATAAACAAATTTAAGGTTATCAATGTTTTATACACAATGCAAAAGCATTCGGGCATTCGCTTCACACACTTCACACACTTCATCTGTAAAATTTTTATTTTAGTGCTCTGTTTGTAGTGCGGCTAAACATTTGAAAGCTTGGCGTCGGGTAACTTGGCAATGGAAATTTTCAAAACTGTTTTCAGAACTCGCCTGTCTGTCTAACAAAGTATTCTAATGCCAGCTTATTTTTCATTCAGCTATATAATAATTCTTATCACAGATATCTGCATATATATATATACTGACAGATTCAATTTAGGCTTTTCCGTTAATAGTTACAGATTGATGTTACTGAAACGCAAAAATTGTATTAATCGAGCAGAAGCTCGCCTTAATCCAAGTTGCAAAGAAGTGCTCAGCTGCTAGCGAACAAGATGGTAGAACGTATAAATTGCATCCGAGGCCTGATAAGCAAAACAACAGAAAGTGCTTTTGTACTAATTCGATAGTATTCAGAAGAATGCAAAAACAAGCATCCCAAATACTTGATCCATATTCGAGAATGTGGCGAACCAGAGCAGCTATGTGTGGACTGGACAATTGTGTACAGCATCGTTTCATAAATCCAAGAACACCATAAGCCCCATTGATAGTTACGTAGCGCAACATCTTCACGGACATCAAGCTTATGACCTAAAAAGAATCCCCTATTACTAATGCAGCTAAGAACTTTCTCTAGAGTTATTTCGCTAATGTGATAACGGGAATTTCATTTTCGAGGTTTCTCAACTTAAGTTTTCTTAAGCATTATATTAGATAAATAAGAGTCAACCATAAAGCGAGCAATACTAAGTTCCACTTGTGATAGCTTTTGTACCAACATTTCGTGGGCTTACTTTGAGCAAAGCTTTGTAAAATCGTTTTCATCCTTTAGCAGAATGATTAGTTCCGAAATGTGGAAGGTAACATGCAAAGCCATGTTGGCATGCTGCTAATTGTGAAGACATTTGGTGTGATAGCCTGACAAGTAAGAGCTTTTGTAGAAGTCTAGGAATAGCTGTCAACTTAGCGATTCCTCTATTATTTAGTACTTCAAATTTACTGTTAGTGAGTACGAAACTAAAGATTTACCGCACACATGGCAGCTGCCCATTTTGGTGAATTTTTATGATCTGGGCCTGCGCACCTAAAAAAAATCAGCTATACAGGAAGTTGAGAGTAAGCGGTTATAGCCACAAGAATTTTCATAAAAAAGTCTACGGAGATGGAGTCCATTTTTTAATTAACGAAATTGTAGATATAGATCCACGAGAGATCCAAGAGCATCGAATGCATTTCAACAAAAGGCAAACGCTATAGGTCAATGATAATCAATTCCATTTAGTCTGAAGATTTTCCAGATTCCCACAACATTTTCTTTGTGCAAAAATAAATATTCTTTTATGTAAGATTTTTGCCTTAAAATACAAAAAATTATACTCGTAATTGCTCTTAAAAAGTTTCATCTCCATTTATTTAATTTAACTAATTTATTGTATCTACAGCTCGACTTTAAGACGAATGCTGCCCTAAAGCCCTCACATTAATTGCTTTTCACAATCACGACTTTTGTGTGTTTTTACTTATAATAACAATCAATAAAAGCAGAAAAAGCCACCCGCAAAAGTGTTTGACTATCTTCAATATTTGTGTATAAAATTTTGACTTTTCTAATCTATTCAAATCACGTGACTAGTGTGAAGTTCGACAAAGTCATACCTGATAAACTCACACTTCTTGTCATGCTCAGCCTTCCAGCAAAACTTCAAGCATCATTTTAGGCGCGACACTAAATTTCAAATTTTGTGTTAAAAGAAATACACATCCATACACAGATTTAAATGTGAGCTGCACATGTGAGCACACACCCAAGCACGTCGAATGAACAACAGCTGGTCTTGACAGCTAAAGTGACGGATCGTGGATGTTGATAAGATTTTATCTGATCAAACTTTATTTGTGTAATGAGAAAATATAACAAACAGATGAGAAGACATGAGTATGCAACGAAAAAGGGGAATCACCGAATTTGAATCCTGTATCTAAATAGTTAACTGGAAAAAAATTTCCTGCACGGAATAACGGAAAATTAAGTAAAATAACGGAAAATAACGGTAAATAGATTTAGCCGGTTAATAGAAGACACTGACAACCGATCCGGACCGTAGTTAAACTTTTAAAGCATATCGGCGTATGAATTCATAAAAAGCCGACTTAGCCACTACTAAAAATTGATAGAATAATGAAGAAAGAGGATTATATTCATGCACTACAAACAAATCTGCCGGGTATCGTAGACGTGAGTGTATAATCTGAAGAGGAGGTAATATTTCAGCGAGATACATATAGAAGTACAAACTCCACAGCAGTTAAAGTGGTGAAATCGTGTTTGGCTCAACTTTCTGTATAATCCCCAGACCTCATCACAAGCGAGAATTTTCCGGCTGCAGTGAAATGTAGGTTGAGTGCATAAGAAATACCATCCCAAAATATGGTTGAATATCTTATGGCTGCGGAATGAGTGGAATAAAATTCCGGGTGAAATGATTAAACATTTAGTGTAATGTTTGTTTCCTTGGCATACGTACATACATATGTATGTATGTATGTATGTATGTACGAGTAAGTATGTAATAAGACAAGCCTCTTTGGATTTCACATCTCTGTCACAAAATTTGTTTTCATATAAAACTAATGATCTGAAATTGTTTACTTAATATATGTATATACATATGTATGTAATTTTCGAACAGAGTCGGCAAAGATAACCTTCCATCTCAGTAATATTTAGCTGTAGGAAAATTTGGTGTTCATATACTGTTTATGTACGTATGTATGTATGTATTTATTTTTATTATTATGCACATCATTAAATTTGGTTACAATTTGTTTTACTTACATACATACATACATATGTATGTACATACGTAAATACGGACGTTTTCGTTTGGCTTTGATGAATATACAGACATACATACCTTTTCCATGTCGTAGATCAAGAGTACTGAGGGATTAAAAGGCATTTTTGTTTACTTTTTCTGTTTTTAATTAGTTTTTGTTTGATTATTCAAAAAAACAAATATTTTTATATTAATTTTGGCTTAAACTCAAGTCTGTTTACTTTGAAAAATTAAAGTAAAATTCTTCCCCACACAGAGTGATTTGAAAAATGTTCTTGCAGGGAAACGAACGGTTTCATATGAAAATTGTAGGTTTTTTACATGCAATTCAGAAAAACAAATTAATTGATGTTCTTATGCAGGGTCACATATGTTTGTCATGCTACTAAAGAATAGTTTATACTATAATACTGTGCACTACGCCATGTAAAAAATGCATATAATACGGGCAAATGTGATTGTGTGAAAGCAAAATCTTATGTATGGATGTAAATGGCAAAGAACACGATAAGAGTCTTTTCGTTTTTGAATATCTATTTAATCGATAAGACGTTTCATTGGCTAGACGATCGTTTCTCAGCCGATAGCATGCCCCGTTGATGGTCATGTGTCAACGTCATGAGTAAAAATCAAAACTGGAAAATTATAGAAATTCTTGTTTTTGAATAAGAGACCTTTTATCCATCTTCGTACTTCAATTCACACAAAACTTTTGTTAACCCTAAATGCCCTGCCAAACAAATGTGGGCTTATTTTGTAATTAAACATTAAGGGCTGATTTTTTCATCTGGTTGGTGGAGTTTTTTCCTTTAATTTCTTAAATTAAAAGGAAATCTTTAATACTTGGTGCGCCTAATTGAGTGTTTAATCTCTCGAACTTTTTAATTTCGCCTTTGGAGGCCGAAAAATCGTTGCTAACGCTTAGTTACATATGTATGTATATCGTAAATAATTTTACAATATAAGAGTCGAGATAAGACAATTTTCCAAGATATTTATAGTAAATATAATTTTAATGCGCTCGTATTTCCACGACCTTAAGAACGCAAGATATGCCATTGACTAATCGACCTCTTTCAAAGCGACTTCTTTCAGAGAATTTGAAAATTCTAACAAAAAAATGATCAGCTTGTCTCCATTTAGTTTCTAGCACGTTTTCACCAATTCCCTTTTCTTTCCAAGGAAGTCGTCAAATCGGCGAATAGTTTTTGATTTCTTTTCATATGGACAAAAACCACAGTTCGTTGGATCTGGAAATAGTTTTACTGAAATATTTTCTGTGACAAAGAGCTGGTCTGAAGTACATAAATATTGTGACAAATTTTTCTGAGTAATTAAACATACAATGAATGGCGACCACTCATCCATTCTATATTAACCAGAACAAGTCTTTGGTCCATTTGCTTTTTCTGCGTACAGGAGTTACAGAACTTTAACTTAAAATAAATCAAAGCCAAACATTGTTAATACCGAAATAAAGTGGCTGTCTTCCATTCATTTCGCGGGTGGTCCACTGTATATCTGCCTTATCGGGGAAAACAAAATGGTCACCAAGTAAAATAATTTTTCTTCAACACTGGCCAAATTAAAGACAGCGGATTTAGGCACCAAAAAACTTGTAATCATTTCCCCAAAACGTTCATCGCTCACCAGTAACACTAAGGCCATCATCGTCGGTGTAAACACATGGCATGTTTCTATGGTGGAGTCGTTTCTTCGACAAAAGTTGGTAAATATTTGTTTACTTACGAACCGATTCAAGCGAAACGGAACTTCATTGCTGAACAAGATTTTATACGAGGTCTGTACAAAAAAATAAAGTGAATTTGTCTCGAACATATGTTCACAGTTTCAGCTATTCAACATACTTGCGCAAATACATATTTGGTTTGTTTGTGAGAGACATAAAAGTCGGAAGTGTTTTGCGCGGTCGGTGATATTATAAATTTCAATGAATTTGCGTAAAATTTTGTGTAAAAAATAAATAATAAAATATAAATAAATTATAGTCTGGGTCAGAAAATAATTATAGTCTGGGTCAGAAAAATGTCTTCAAGTGGTAAAATGGGGATGTTGTGAATGGGGATGTGCACCCTGGCCACTAAGTTCGATCAAATGTAAAGGTTTTGCCCACTATTTTCCTTGATTACCGTGACGTAGGGCGTTAGTCGTACGTAAAAGCATTATGAAGAAAACGTCCAGAGTTGTGGCAGTCGTCATTGCCTGTTTGTAACCTTTTGTCCAAAAACAACACCGTAATCATGTCTCAGCCACCGAATTTATCAGATTTAGACCCCTGTAAGTTTTTCCCATTTAAGGACAGCGCTTTGCGATGATTGAGGACACAAAAACGAATCGGCGAGGGAGCTCAGCGAGGGTGGAAAATAACGCCGGCACATGTATATTATATCTGAGGCCGACTACTTTACAATACAAAGTGATGAATAAATAAATTTCTTATAGAAAAATTCATAATATTTCTTGTACAGCCCTCGTGTTTGAAAACAAAATCATCTTTTGCTTCAACCTATTGACCGAATTGGTGGTATATACGATGGTCGTAGGGCCTTAATTTTTGCACAAGAGCCTTTTTTGAAGTATTGCTGACTTCGGCACCGAGTTGGTTGCAGTGAATCTTCTTCAATACTATTTCGTACAGTGGTCACAGTTTGTTCGGTGTGCCAATGTTCTGGAAGATTGTGACTTCGGCATAAAATCAACGAGTTACTTCAGCTTTACGCATTTCCAGTGCACTTCGCGGCTAAAGAAAAGTGAACCAAGACAAAAAAAAGAGGCAGAAAATAAGACCTAAAACTATACATCTTCTCTGTGTACTATGCTATGACACCCATATCTTTAATATTGTTTCATTACTATTCCAAGCCTCGTAGTTGCGCTGCACCAGAATAAAATTTCACTAAATTACTTAGAGTTCTATATACAACATGTTGCCTCATTTTCAATTTCTTGTGCTATATAATTTTCAAAACCTTAAAATTGTAACGGCAAACAAAGAGTTGGCGAAACATAAAAATATTATACACATAAAAGGACATTCAGCTGAAATAATTTGTTTAAACAAAATAAAATAATATACGCTAATATTTTAAAACGACGAGTCAGTTTTCATATGGTAAAATTGCAATGCCAGTAGTGCAAAGCGAATTCTAGTAGACTTCAATTAAAATCAATTTAAAAATGTCCTTTAGGTACCAAGATTTCATTACACAACAAAAGCAACTGACTGAGAACGTATATTATTTTCGCATTTCGGTATAACTTGCCCGCCTTTTTGTGTAAATTTGCAGACATTTCTATAATAAAGTAAATATGTACATAATAAACTTTGCTCAAACTCAAAGTCTCGCACATTTCTTCTTTCCTGGCAAAGTTTATTTTTGTGCAGAGCTGTATTTTTTTAGTCCAAAACAGAGGCAAACAGAGAATCACAGTTCCATCGCTTGTTACTAAGTAGAATTTATTGAAATCTACTCGCCGACAAGATTTCGTTTTGTATGAGAAATCTTGTCAAAATCCCCTAGATTTAGATCGAAAACTCTTATGAACTAGATTTCGATTTGGGGTTAATGAACTAGAAAAATTAAAAATTTTTTTGGGGTGTCAAATTTCCCATCTTATTAGTTGCCTTTTATACAATATAATATTTGGCTTTCACACTGTCACATGTATTATTGGCTTTTATGACAACTCTTGAATAACAATCTATTATAGACGAAACAGCTTTTGAAACGAAAGATTAACTTTTTTTAATAACTTATTTAATTTGTATGCATAAAAATTTCTGATATGCAAATATTGATCACCATTATGTGATAATGAGTGAAGTTTCATTTTGTCATCTGCACGAAATAAGCCAACAGCCGCTGTATGCACATTTTGCGCAGTTATTGTAATAATTTCCACCATTCAATGCATTTACTTCCGCACATTTGTGCGTACACCAGCACAACCACAATTGGCTTCAGGCCTAAATCGAAACTGCTCATCATGACCCACTTCGTAAGAAAAATTCGCCAGCCAAACGTACAACACACACATGACAACAACGTCGTTTGCAAGAACCATTTCCTTGAAGCAACAACCTGAATCGTATTGGCGACACACACACAGATTTATTACGGCAACTGCTCTGGCACCCTCGTATTACTTAAATATGCCCATAAGTTGTTGATCGGCAAACTTTATTATTAATATTTTTTATTTGGTTTAATTGTATAAGAAATTATGCAGTTATGAATACCAATTACGAACACAAATTTATTTCAGCATTTAGACCAGTGGAAAAAAAGAAAGTGATCTGACGAAATATTCGTTCACACTCGCACATACGTACAAACATTTGAGCTGACACATTGAACCTAAAGAAACGTTCGAAAAAACCGTTTTAATTATTTGTGCATGTTTTAGGGGAAAGGTCGCTTATATGTATTTATGGACCAGTCAGCTCTCTATTTACACAGCTTGCGATAACAAATGTATTTCCGTATGGGCCGTGACGTCTCATTTCAGGCCAGAACGAATTCGAAAAATATCAAAACAATATTTAAAAACAACAACTTAATCGTTACTTAACTAACACTTTATTAAGCAGTACTGATTTCATTCAAATAAATTAATACTAAATCTATTTTATAAATAAATCTTAATATTTTCTCTAGCCTACACTTTAATAATAATTTAACACGATTTAACAATTTTGCTGGAAAACACTTAGAAAACATCGTCATCGAAAAGACCGCCAAGAGCGGCTTCATCGAAACCACTGACATCGGGCCCATCATCGTCAAAACCGCCCAAGCCAAACAAGTCCCCATCGGCATTGGGTGGCACAAAGGCGCCATTGAACAGACCCTCTAGACGTTCTTCCACGCCCATGCTGGTGGCCAGACCGTATATAAAGCGCATCACTACCAAACGTATGAAATCGGGAGTGCTTGTTTCGCCATTAACGCCTTTGATAAATAGAAACTGTCTGCCAGTGTGGTCAGCATTATGGGAATTTAAGTTATTTGCTGCCAAGCTGTGCGACTTAGCCAACGCTTTGCTCTGCACCAAGGTCAGGCAGGTCATTAGCAATATGCACAATATCGAAGCGCAAATGTATCTTTTGGCCACCGTTACGCTGTGCAACATATTTATTTTATAATATTGTTTTCTGTTTCGAATTTCTAACACAATTATTCAATTATTTGCAACACCGTTTGCTATTTCTGCACTTGATTGATCGTTTGTTGTTTGACTGACAGAACAATAAACATGTGAGCGAATTAGTGAACTTGATTAATCAAACGAAATGAAGACACTAACGCATGCGCCACAAATGCAAAATACTTTCTTCTTTTCAGCTCGATAATTTGTTTTTATTCTGTATTGTTGTTGTTTAAAAGCTTTTGCGCGCAAGCCACGATATTTCCGAATGCTCTCTCGACTGCGATTCCAATACAACTGACCGATAACCGCTACACTTGCCATGCGAAGCGATCGTGTTTGTGGTCTTGGCGTAAAGCTAACGGCTTCTGTTGTTCAGCGCAACTGCAACTTTTCAATTTCTCTCCCCCCTCTCTCTTTCGTACAATAATAAATACACCACATGCTTTGTATGTGCGGTTTGAAAACAGAACGTTTGTTACGAGGCCGTTGTGTACGCCAGCGTATGTTGTAAGTACATGTCTAAAAGTACTTTGTGGTAGAGAGGTACCTTTTGCATTCCATTCAGCGTCATTTGGTCGATCGGAGATTTCCTTCTTCTGCTCTCGGCCCCCCTACCAACTGTTTCATTTTCTATGCAACGTTCTTATGCCATTTTGTTTTGTAGAAAAAAAGAAAAAATCCAAAAATTTAATAACTTTTTTTTTATATGTATGTAAATGTGCATTGTATATGTACATACATTGTAGTACATATGTATGTATGTATGTATATTGTAAGTGTGCGCATATGTACATACATGTGTACATGATAAAATATAATTTTTTTTTAGTTTTTGTAAAATTTAAAAACAATTTCTTGACATTGAAATACTGGAATATTTTTAATTTTTTATGTCTATATAACAGCTTAAATCGTTTGTTTGTGCTATATAATAGTAATAGTAAACACTTTCCTGAATAAATTTGAGAGAAAAAACTTTATTTCAATGCAACAACCGTTACGTTTTCCAAGTCAATTAATGAAAAAGTTTGGTTTTTATTTATTGCAAAAAATATACTCGACAGACTGTATATATTTTTTCCTAAATCATAATTTGTATTTTTTTCCCACAACTTTTCGAATATTAAAATTGATTTATCTCAAATGTGTGTTTCTCGACTTGCGCTTCTATTGCTTGTGACCACAGATACTATTATAAAACGTTCTTGAAAAATTGAGCAGACTTTTGTCTCTTGCTTGATCCAAAATATCGGATTGAAGCCAAAAAAAAGTTATAATTTTTTATTAAAGTACAATTTTATTAAAAATAAAACACATTTGGTCGTACATAAGAAATAATGGTTTTTAACAATTTTAAGTACATTTAGTTTTGGTAAAATTTCGGAACTTTAAGCTCCTTATTTATCTAATCGGACCACAATGCTTTCGGTGGAGCCGATTTTAAAATCACCGAAGTAAATTTTATCTGTATCCGGCAGGCCCAGCATAATATGGCCGCTGTAGTACATGGAGGTCATGTCCATGGACAAACGCTTCTGGCCAAAGTTGGTAACAGACACGAAGGTGTTGCGACGCGGATATGTACGTTCCACAATAATGATGTCGTCATTACTGCGCCGTATAACGGTATTCGGTAGGACAGTTTCGGTTTTGCAAATGGAATTTTTGTAGATGGAAGGCGAACGATCTCGTAAATTCACCATTTTTGCTATGAGTATAAATGTGTCTAGGTTGGCAGGTGTTGATTGGGGCAGCCATGGAAGTGTTTTCTGATTTGTCAGTTGGTGTGTAAAGTTTGGCGGCCATTGCATGGTGGCCAAGTGATGCAAGTGTTTCGTTTCGTTGTGCTCGTTGAAGGGATCACTGGCAGCTTGAAGAGCAATTTCATCGCCATAGAAAATACTTGGAGTTCCCGGCAGCATTAATTGCATAATGGTGGCCGCTAACGTATAATTGGCACTTTGCTCAGGGCTTGTCAGACGCTGTCTGTCCACACCGGCCAATGACCAATGAATCCACACACTGGAATCAGTGGGTCCTAAGTCGGATCCCAGAATGGAGGTTATACGACTCTCCATTTGCTTTGTACCGTCAAATATATTCAGATGACAATCCACCAAGTCCACATGGGAAAGAGCTGATTTTCTTTGAGCTCCCTTAAGTTTTTCGAATATTTTTTCATTTACAATCAAAACACGACTCTGGCCTATGATGTCTTTCCACTCTGCCAAGTGATACGCCAGGTCTTCCAGATCATCAAATTTCTCCAAGCCCTTGATATAGAAGCCATCCACGCCATGTTGTAGCCAATGCTGAAGCGCCTGAGTTATTGAATTTTTCGTTATCACGGGTGTAGCTGTTGTTGAAGAAACCTCTGACTCAGTATTGTTTGTTTGAGTACTTGCCAGCACCTTAATAGCCTCAGCACCATCAGATTTACCCAAGGCTTTTAATAGGGGAAATAATGGCATGTCTAGTATTAAGGAAATGTTGCGAGCATGCAGGGACTGACTGAGTTGACGCACATCATCCAGCGTGCCCAAAACGTGCGAAACTTCTATCAGGGAGGTAATATTTTCGTAATTATCTGGGTAGTCAGTTGAAGGAAATATTGAGTTCAGACGTATGGCTGAAACTCCCAGCATTTTAAGATAATCGGTGCTTTTGACAATGCCACGCAGGTCACCAATACCGTCGTTATCTGAATCTTGAAAACTGGCGGGAAAAATTTCGTAAAACACACTTCCCCGATACCAGGCGCTTCTAAAATAGTAATAAAATGAAAAGTGAAATTTGTTTCTTATAAAAAGGATAGCAAAATTTACCTGGGGTTACATGTTTTCGGGAGCATAACTATCATGGCCACCACTACGGCGCACATGGCCAGCAAACTGGACATGAAAACAAAGAAAGTACACTTTCGGATCAGCGGCCAATTCCAGGATACAAATGATGGTGTATCATTACTGAGTTGTAGGTTTCCCTTGAGTCCGTGTCCATTTGAGTCCTGTAAGAGAAAGCTTAAAATAAATAATAGCTCTAAAAAAACGAAATTTAATAACTTTTTTCACATAAGAATTTCAAGATATCCACTTTCTTTTGGTTTCGAAATGTGACAGAGTGACTATTTGCTCTGTGCGAGAGCCGCAAGCTCCTTTTAACCAGATGAAATAATTTTCTGTAGAACAAAAGTGAATGTTAGATGAATCTCTTCAACACAATAAAAATTTGGTCCACAAATCGCCCAACTTGACCATTTTAGGTTTTTCCTTATCGAACAAGAAATGAATTGCTTTCTAACGAAAATAAGTGTTTGGGAGTTGTCATGCCCATTTGTCCGATTTATAACAGTTTTTCTGGCCAAATGCAATCTAAGAACTTAAATTTTGCAAGATGTTTCCTCAATATGGAAGATGGTTGACCGGATTAATTAACGAAATTTCAAGTTTATCCCTAGATTAGTTTTTAATATATATACAAATGTACGTGAGCAATTATGGATGTCACCACAATCACGTGGGATGCTAATAAAAATTGTCGGCTCTGCTGTTTTAATACTATTAGTAATGGACTCTAAAAATTCCCAAAATTATACTTTCCTCCAAAGCTTTCAAACGAACAAACAAAAAACATTGGACCAGGACCATCTCTTAATAAAAGTACGATATTTATTTACTATAAGCAAGAAGAAGAAATACGCTCTACCCGCAAATGTGCGTTTTAAACTTGTTTTTGGAACGAAGAGTGAATGGAGTTCGTCGCAACATTCCAACAATTAAAAAGAAGTAACCGTGAAGAATTTCTTATGACAACAAGAATGTACCCTACGACAGCTGCTCCAGCAGATTGAACACGTTTTTTGACCTAAAACTAGCGTAACTGTATAATAAAAACATTCTGGCCAGTATTTTTTAAGAGCTGCCACTTGGAAAAAAGTATAAAGTTGATCTACTTTGCGGCGATGTTGATGTCTAGGCGTTTTCTCTGTTGTCCTGTAGAACTTGCCTCATATACATTCATACATACATATATGTATGTATAGTTGAATGAATTGCTTGACTATGGACTTCCTGCTTAGCATAAATGAATACTCTCTAAATAAATATTGAAATTAACATTAAGTCGCTGGTTATAAAATGAAAACAGCTAAAATGAAATCACTTAAAAAAAGTACAAGAATTTGCAACCAACTTCATTTTCTTGCACGCTGTCAAAATGGGGTTTTCCAATTGCTGTTGATGACTCCTTAATAGTTTGCTCATACTATTTATTAATATTATTAGTACTATTAGACTGCCAAGGTTTTTACAAGTAAAACAAAGTTAATAAAGAAATCCTTGTCTGAACGCTGCACGTAGACTTTTTCTGTTTGTAGTTTGTAAATTATTGATATTTAAAATTTTATTTGTGATGCTTCAAACGTTAGTACATCAGTAGCAGTGCTCTAGCAGTTCGAAATATTTTGGTGTGTGTATAGATTTTTTTGCTACACTGTATATACATACACACTTGCTTGAAAGAATTTCGAAAATGGATAAATATACATATTTGCTGCTGCCGCAGAGTGTGTAAAATAATGCCACCAATCACCTTAGTGCGATTTCCCTGCTTTGAACCACTTGATGCGAAAAGCATAAAAAAGGGATCTAAGTATATGGATGTATGTGTATCACTTGTGTTTCCCCACTTATTTTCTTACCTGCAGTGAAGAACTATTCTTCTGAAGATGTTTATAAGAATGCTTGTTGAAAAGGTTGGTTGAAGTTGCATCCGGAACGCTCATTCCAATGCCAGAACTGCTGCCCGACGACGAACTTGTCTCGACCTTGGCGTCTTCATTGCACAGATTAGCCGACGTGTTGCTATCATTGTCATTATCAATACAGGGTGTCAGGGGATGTGAAAATGTCAGTGGTGTTGTGGTGCCATTCGTATTCGACGAAAGTAGTGGACAGATGGAGGCCTCTTCTTCGGGTAAGAATGTCGAGACTGATGGCGATTCAATGAGAGTGCGAGGCAATTCAACGTCTAGAAGTGCCGGATCTGTTGAGATGCCCATCGTGTTCATGTCACAGTATCACTTCAAAAAGCGATTCAATAAATGTTTCTTTCTGTTTTTCAATCACCAATTTTACGGTATTATGTTTTAATACTGTAAATTGGCGACATAACCACAAATTTGTTTATTTCACTGCTTTAGGTCACAATATAATATTTACTGGTGCGTATAAATTTATTTTCTTTTAAGGCCGATACTTATTTCATTGGCTTTAGTTTAATTGCTTTAAATTAATTTAGTTTTCTTTTTTCTAGTGATTTTTTATGCATACGAAAACCAAGAATATATTGCATAAAATGCGTTGTAAGCGTTTCTGTTGTTGTAGTTGTTTTTATTTATAAATCTGTTTTGACTCCAAAGGCGAAACGTATGTACGCCACAATTTCAGCGTATCATCAGCTCTGCCAGCATTAAATTTTGTGTGTCCCCAACATCTAACGTCTTCACAATTGAATATTTTTTGCTCAATTGATTTCAATTAATCCGTTTGTAAACAACTCAAGAATTTATTTATTCTTTATACACAAATTTTTTGCCTGCAATTCTCTTTTAGTGTGTTTTTTTGGGAAATTAATATGAAAATTACTTCAAAGATGAAAAAATAATGAATGAACCACGGAGCGAATGTAGCGACAAACTCACGTAGCGAAGTGTTAATGAATGATAATTTTTATCGAATAAACTGACTGGCAAATGTCTCTGTAGTATCTGCGCACTAGATCTTAGTCCACTCGTCATCCATAAAGTACAGTGAGAATGAATTTTGGCTACCAAGGTTGTGGATGTCGAAATGAATTACAAAAGCAGTAGCAATTCAGAAAAGTATATGTTCAAATTTCGCAGAAAATTAATTGATATTAAAACGTTAGTCCCCTCAAGTTATGTACAGACGGTTGTTAGATCTCACAGCATTGTCAGTTAAATATGCCTAAAAAGTGTGACTTCAACAGCGGGGACTACCAATTTTTCTCCTGCAATGTTATCGGAAATGTCATTGTTAGTCCGACTGCCGTGAGAACGCTCTTCGCTGCTATTGTCAGATATTTGGCAGACATTGTCAGCTGATTTTTGGTTGGCATGTGCTTAAATTAATGCATCTGACAATGATGAAATTGAAAGCTTTACACATTTCGGCAGGCCTTCTTATACATTTTTAAGACTTTTCGAATCAATTCTTTCACTGCAAAATGATGATGATTGACTTTAAATTTCACAAGGTTAACAAGTTTGGTAATATTTATGTCTTTTAAGTTGACAGTATAATATCTCAGTCCACATTCCATCATCAACTGAAATGAAATTGTAAACAACATGAGAAAACTGTACGTTACTCGTACTGAGAAAATTCTCAACGCCGTGAAATGTGCGACTCAGCTGTCTAACAATAACAACTGTATGGGTCATAATAACTCAGTTTGTAACAGGAAATAAAAATGTGGCATTTTTATAAGGCTCCTAAAAGTATCCTTTTTTTGTTTAACATTGTTTGTACAGCAGCAACTACATGGCAATAGTGGGCCAAATTCTCAGCCTTCCCTTTGAACTATTATTTATCGTAAATGTTATACAACACAAAGTTAATGAAAAGTTAAATGCATTTAAGTTCTATCGTTGCACTCACATACACCCAATAGACATAATATTAGAGAATTAAAATTATAAGTAATTGAGTTTATTTAATCGCTTTAAAGCTTTAAAATTCAAGAACAAATATCGTGTTTTGTTGTGCGTGGATTCCAGCTGTCTATACATTTCAAATGTGCTGGAACATTATTTTCGAAGATTTTCAATCCGACTGACGAGTAGAGGAAAATACCCACGAACTTTAGTTCTATATTGCAGGGATGAGTATGTCAGAATTTAACTGATGCCTCTTATGACAACACTCCGTGACGCATCTTATATTTATTTTGTAAAAAATTTCTAAGTTGCAAAAAAGGCAATACATTCGGGTATGAAACCGAAAAATTAACAGCACTGTAGCGTTTTATGGTCCAAATGCCACTTATATACTCCAAATATTTCGTTCCATTATTTTGCTAATTTATATTTAACGATTTTTTATTTCTCCTTTAATTTGTAATAAAATTCAATTAAAAAAACAACAATAAGATTCTGGGCATGGAAAAATATAACAAATGGTCCAACATTAAAAAGTGAAATTTCACATGAATTTGTGCAAAATCATTAAGGAAATAATTGAAAATCGATAACTGCTGAATTGGACTATTTCAGAAAGTGACAACTGGTGGACTAGAATGGTATTGCACAAATATCAAAAATCCTTATACACCGATTTTTTACTTTTGCTAAATCACAGATATCGTTAATTTCTTCTCGCCGATAAGGAGTTATTAAATCTTTCATCCGCCAGTGCTTGAAACTGGCTGCTTATTGATTGAACGTTTTTATTCTCATTAGGAAACTTTTTGGCACTGCTGGTATAGCGCTAACAGTATCTGCAGAGCACCTCGCACCGAATGGCTGGTTAATCAGGATCAGGATTTAAAATACATTCCTGTCCTGAACTGAGTATTATTGTCCCGAAATTAGTAGTGCTAATTTGTAATTTTTTGCTAAAAATATGACAAATAGTTCAATGTTGTTTATATATCTTTGTTAGGGAGTGCAGGAAAAATAGAAGTTTCACATCTACAAACGAAACAACTCAAATTTTGTCGCGCAATCTCAGTGAGTGGAACAGGACACCAATAAATCTTTTCATTATGCGAGTGTCAATTTAAATCAAAAAATATTTCGAAACTCTTCAGAAAATGACTGGATTGAAGGTAGGCTGTACTCTAAGGATTATTTGAGCTCACATGTTTATTAGCAAAGTTTTTATTAGCAAAGTTTTTAGATACGAGGTCTGTGGCCACAATGTAACACTGCAGCCACACTTTCAATTTCTGGGTTTCAAATTGATAATACAAACTGCTTGCCAAGACTCACTTGAATTAACCGCTGTGACACAGGCCGCGCTCAAATTGATTTTTAATTTCAATACGAAAAATACCTTGAACATACACTTGGGCCATTTTCCATCATTGGTCTCGCCCTTGGGTTTTCGAAGAACCGAACAATTACTTAAAGCTGCAGAAGATCAGCTTTATTTAATTAGGTTTAACTTTAGTGTAAAGAACAATCATTACACTATGATGACAAACACAGTGAGAGTCCATGTGATGCCAACAATTTTCTGCTCCTCTGACACTGAGGTCACGCGATCAAGTTTTTCAAATTTTTAATTTCCAATTGCTATCACAAACAGCTTGTCAAAAACCAATTGAATTGACAGATATTAAATTGTCGGTGTACAAATTAATAGTTAATTTTTTATTTAAAATGCCTACGGCGAAGAACAATTTAAAAATGTTAGTTTCACTTAAAGTGCAGTAACAAATATTATTATAAAATCAACAAACAAAATTTCAATATATACAATTATTTTAAATAAGGAACACGTTTTCTTTTCTTATAAGTTCTGTCTTGTCGGGTTTTTACTAGAACAATTTGTTTTAAAATGAGAAGCGCAAAAATTCATTTGTGATCGTAAACCAGCTTTGGCCTGAATAAAAATTCACAAACATTTAAAGATGTAACGTAGAAAATATGTAGTTGTGAGGAAGAGCGAAAAATTGTCTCATCAAAACGGCAACCAGGTGTTTTATTGACTGCGAATTGGAACACGCAATTGGAAACCACCATTTAGAGTAAATTTAAAATTTGAAAGGCAAAACTTGATCGAGCAACTTCAAAAGTATTATCGTGGACAATTGACGTCAATACAATATTTCTGACTATAATACAGCGTTGCCGATTACTGCGTAACTATTCAATTAAGGGGGCATTCTTTAAATTTTCGAATAATTTTTGTGTCAGAAAATTTTTATGTAAAAATTTTGAAGAAAAAATTTATATTTTATTTAGCGACTCTTCGGATGTTAAAAGTTATTAGTCAGGAGTTTTTGAAATGCACTGAGACCTCCATCGTCCGCAATGGTCGGAACTGAGCATTCTGAGCAACTGGTCCCAGTTTGTTTTTTATTAATTCGAGTAGTATTTTTGAATACTTTTTGTTTAGTTAATTATTTCCATTATTCAAGTATTTAGCATTAATGTTTAAATAACAGAAGACGAAAATAGTAACAAGGATTTTATTTTATTTATTGTAGTTTCTTAAAAAAATTATTTAATATGTATATCTTCTTATTAAGTTCATATTTTCGTTGTCAAGATTTCTATGAGTGCAATTCGTACAATTCTGACCCATTTTGTTCATACCAGTGAGTTTCACATTGTGATTGAT
The DNA here is from genome assembly GCA_932526305.1 of Epicampocera succincta. NCBI lineage: Eukaryota > Metazoa > Arthropoda > Insecta > Diptera > Tachinidae > Epicampocera > Epicampocera succincta. The sequence goes on along the minus strand of OW052037.1, from coordinate 2,187,357 downwards.
TCTTTAAAATCAATCGACAAAAATTATGTTTGGAATCCCGGATAATAGAAATAATCACGATTAAACGATGCAAAAAAAAAAATTAAGTGGACGGATAATCGAGATCCCACTGTAAAAATTGTGAATATGAACTGTTTTCAGTGGAAAGAGCATTTAGTAAACTAGAATTAAATAAAATAAAATTATCGTGCTTTTCGTTCATTTTTGCCAAAGTAGGTCTTGGACCGACCATGGAAATTTTTGTACGAAGATAGTTTAATCATTCTTGGTCCATTCTGCCCTATCGCTGCCACCTTGCAGAAGTAACTTCCCTTGATGAGAGTAGAAAAAGGCCTTAACAAATTTGTATTAAATACCTTTAACTTTGGAAAAAACAGGATAAAAATATATTTATAAATGAGTCTTATTTCCTTACGAATGTACGTAAGTACGTACTGGAAATAAGACCTGCTCTAATCATTTAAGGTTTTCAAAATACTTTGTACATATTTACAATTTATGCGTTTAACTTAAAACTTTTGTGATTAAAAAAGCACGACGCAATTTTTTGCGAATATTGTAAAAGCTTTTTAGAAGTTATATACAAATTTGAGCTTGAGGTTGAACACTCGCACAGTGAAGCAAGAAAGTTTAAGCACACCAACATCTTTTCTAACGAAAGCAAATCTTAGACGGCCAAATATTTTTTTTGTCAACAAAATAACCCGAAAAGTACCAGCTTTTATAATGTTTCTAATATCTTTTTACAAAAATCATCTGTTATTTTTTCTCATGAAAATTAAAGCAATTTGCTTAAGCACTTTTAAACTAAAGTTAACACTGCTGGTTCTTGATGTTGCCTCTTTTGGGAACAGCCGTACTGCTGGAGTGTGGCATTTGCCAATTTGATTATTGTCTGCCGATTCAGCACAAGAAAACTTGGGTCAGATAAACAGTCCAGCTTGTTGGGCAACTCTCTTGTCAAAAACTTTCGAATTTGTAACATAGTTTTTAAGCTAAAAAATATATGTATGTATATGTACGTATGTATATATGTGTGTGGTAATAACTGGACTGCAGGTGAGAAAGAAAAGCATTAAAAATGTGTCGGGATTTATGATTTTTCATGATTCCCGTCTTTATTACATTTTATATCAGGACAAGTTAAACTTGGGTCCTGTAACACCCTTTATTGCGTCACATAGAGTAAAACTAATTATATTCTTTATTGCAAAATTATCTATTTAATCAAGGATATGTATGTGAGGAACACGTACGTATGCACGTCCCATTTTTTGGGTCACTGTACATATTGTAAAAGCTTTAAGGTTTCCTTAACACTGCAGCCAGCTCGTTCATCTTCTTTTCATCGATTTAAATCTCAACCAATATTTTATGTTTGCCTTTGTAGCCCTCTGTTTTCATTTTTTAATTGTGACAGAGATGGAGAACTCAGTGCTATCGCACTGCTATTAGTTTGCTTTGCATAAACAAATTTATTTTAAGCAGCACTAGAGACCCGGAGATTTTAAAATTGCCGGACAAATGTTAAGTTTTAAAATAACCGAAAAAAACATAATCCATTAAACTTTGCAATTGGCTGGTAAAAATTATTGTATCAACTTCTGAGTGGCCAGATTTTTCTGGTCACGAAAAAATTGGCTACATATTTAAATCTTGCAAAATTTAAAAGCTTTTTGCTTTATTGTATTTATAGGTATGTATGTATACAGACATACATATACATATCGTCACCTTAATATAGAAAGGCCCTAACTCGTTTTTTTCTCATATCGAGTTTTTTGTAAATTTCGAAAGATGATCTGCCAGCAAAAATTCCAAAAAATTTACGTGATCCGACTAAAAATAACAAAAATATAAGCAGTCGAAAAATGATTCGCTAGTACAAAACTTTAATTTTTATTAAGTTTTATCTCTCTCCTGACAAGTTAGGAAAACGTTACTTAGGGCGTTTCTATATTAAGGTATCGATATGTACATATGTATACTTTTTGTGCCTAATTGTACAAAAAGTATCGACTCTTTGCGATGGTTGTCAGCAGACAAATTGTCAAATTTTCAGTTTTCCATCACTGATCTCCGCCTGTTTATGCTTTCAAGCTCGGCTGTCATTTATTATCTATAAGTAAATTGGAAAAAATATATATTAAGATTGATTCTCTCTTTAAGTCAGACTACTGATGATCATCGAATGTCCGAATACGATCAGTTCTTTTAAGCTTCTTCCTCCGAGTGGTTGTTTAAAGTGAAAAAGATTTGTTCTGCTGTCTTCCGCCAATTGTTCTCGTAGTTGTCTGTAAAAATGTGAGTTTTTAGTTTTAAGATGGGATGTAGTATTCGGCCTGTTGGTGTTGGTGTTGTTGTTGGTGTTGTTGTTGTTGTGGTGGCCAGTGTGTGACTTTTTTGTGCCGATTCTGCCTTGACAGCAATATTAACGCTAAAATAGTCAAGTTCAATCAGAAAACCAGTTTCTTTTAAGTATATTTTTGTTGAATTTTGTGTATTTCCATTATTTTTCTGTTTTTTTTTTTTGCTCATAACAGCGCTGTTGATTATTATTATTTTAAATAAATTCATAATTAGCAAATCTCATATTTTAAGCAAACTTTTCGAGTATTAATAAAAATGTGGGGTTTTTTGTTTTCGTCAATTAAGTTTTTTAAGCTGAATTCGATCGCACGTAACCGGTAAACGGACAGAAAAACGAATTGAATAACAGCAATCAAAGCACACACATACATCCATACATCTATACCTACATACATACATACATACATACATATGTATGTATGTATATTATTAACTTATAAACTTTTAAGCAGTAGCAAAGGATATAACATTAAGCACAAAATTAACATTCTTACATACTTATTTATGTACATTAAACAAATCTATGCCCAGACATTGTCAGTGTAACCCGGCTTAAAAGTTCCTGCTTATTACACCGTGCTACACACGTACCGTAGGCGAATTTTACACAGAATATTTAGCAAAAAAATTATTGAGAGGCAGAAAATAAAATTTCAAAAAGGAAACCCACACAGAATATTTGAGCAATTCTAAAAAAGGTTACAGGTCTATTACAATCGAAGTGCTGAACGAAGGAATAATTGAAGGCGAAATGCGCACCAGTCTTCCCTTCTCGGATAGACAATTCCATACATATAGGATATGTCTGCGATCCTTTGGGGCTGTCAAGATGGCCAGTAAGGTAAATGGCCACGGGATATTGTGGCCGTAGCTGGTTTGCTTTTACTCCAACACACAAGTGCGGCATAAAGTATAGTAGGCGTGACGATCTGCGTGTTTACCTAGTAGATTATTTTAGGAGCCACCTTATTTCATAATAAAATAAACAAAAACTTAACAGCTTCCCCCAAAATGAATCCGGTAACACTATTGCCTAAACAAACTTCGGCTATATTTTAAAAATAAACTTGCATTGCAAACAGACAAGCAAATGGTAAGAGATCAACAGATGCGAATTGATAATTATGCAAAATTTGCCAGCTAAAGAGTTCTGCTTCAATAGGATCTTTTGTTTTGAAATAATAAACTGAGCGACCATATGGTTCTAGGTGCCTGCTTTTGCGGTTGCGCAAAAACCGCACATACTTTGAGCTCTAGCATATGGCAGGTGCTACCAAACAAATTTTCCAGTTTCATACTAAACAATAACGCGATGAGTGATTCTAAGAAAAATAACTTTAAACGACGGTAACCAAACAGCTGTTTTGTGGAAAATTGTCCATAATTTTTGGTAATCAAATGATGCTGCTATATTTCAATTGCAATTAAATAACAAAAACTATTTACGACTGAAATAAATAAATAAATTTAAAAATGGAACAAAGCCCAAAGAAGAACAAAATAGGTTCCATATTTTTTTGTCACAAAAGAACCTCCAATAAAATGAAACAATAACATTTAAAATATTTTGGGTCGTATTTCATACCTTCCTTCTATATTTCATGTCGCTTCTTTTATATTCGCACCTTTATGATAATTATTGCACTTTGCGCTTTTCGCTACGAATTGAAAACGCCAAATTCTTGCGTTTTACTTTTTCCAAGGAGGTTTTCCATTTCATACCAATTTGCTTTCAGCTCCGCACCTAAATATTTTTCTTTGTGGAATTGCATGGCCGTTCTGAGGGCACTTCAACAGTTTGTTAAGTTGCCAGATCGGAAATTAACATGTTAGATATTCTCCAATCTGACCACCCTGATGATGCACAATCAGTGATTTTTAATCGATACTCCTACATGGTTCATCATTTTTATAAGCAAAGGAACGTTTTTAGGTCAAACTTTAAATACATACATCCATATGAACTCGTATGTATGGACTTGTTTATTTACTTATTTCAGTTTACGGAACGTAAAAGTATTTGGTATTTTTCAAAGCAAACATGAATAAAAACACACAAACGCCTAGATAACCTCGTTTGAACTTTGGAGCTTTCGGATGGAAAGATTGTAAATTGTTGTTCGAGATGCCAACATGCATTTTTAATTAAATAACACTATTAATAGAAACTAACTTCGTTAAGTGATCAGTTGAAATCTTGTGCTTTTTCAGTGAAAGCCTAATGAAATGGCATCGAAAGTGTCGCTGATAGTTTTCAGCTTGTTGGTTGCTCAAGCATGTGCTCAGTTTTCCTTGGACGATCTGATTGGACAAGTGTTTAACAACAAGACGCCCAGCACCACGACCAGCACATTCAGGCCCGAACCAACAAAATCAACAGTTTTAGATCGTGGTGGCACCAGCGGGTACAGATCCTGTGGCCAGGAGAAAGAATGTGTTCCCAGGCATTTATGCGTCGACGGCTCGATCCGTACGACTGGCGAAAACTTTATCGATATCCGTATCAATGATGCGGAGTGTAACTACAGTGAATTGTGCTGCGATATTCCCAACAAGGTGAGTGATCTGTTGAAGAGTTTCTGTGCTTGGTTTTTATTTTGCAATAAAAGGAAAACACGAAATGGGTCTAAGACATTTTATTCCACAGACTAGAGAAAATGCATTCGAAAATGCTTAACCTCTAAATAAATGATTCCTGAACATCATTTAAGTGCTGATAACAATCCTTTATTTCTCTAGAAAATGTTAAAACCTTCAGATTAGACTCTGAAAATTTTCCAAATGGAGGTATGACAACTGCAGTCCCACTTCATTGTTGGTTTTACTTGCTGTGCAGTTTATGTCTCGGTAAACCTAAAAATAAAAGCAAATAGTGATGGGAATTCCCATCACTATGAAGAGAAAGCACATGGGTTGCTTATTTCCATCAAAACTTCAGTAGCGCTTCCATAAAAGTAACGATGAAACTTCGGTCTATATGCAAAGAAAAAATTTTGGCAATTATTTCTATTTAAATTTATGTGTGTTTCTTTTAGAGAGATCAACCTGTTATTCCTCCTGTTCCCAAAGAACAGCATGATGGTTGCGGCTGGCGTAACTTTGACGGTGTTGGCTTCAAAATCACTGGTGATACTGACAACGAGGCCCAGTTTGCAGAGTTCCCCTGGATGGCTGCTATTCTCCGTACCGAAGATGCCGGTGGTGAAAAAATTCACTTGTACGATTGTGGTGGTTCTTTGATTGCACCAAATGCAGTTCTCACAGCTGCTCACTGTGTTAACAATCGTGTGGCCCACCAGTTGGTTGTGCGCGGCGGTGAATGGGATACTCAAAACACAAATGAAATTCTTAATCATGTTGACAAGCCGGTTAGAGAGATTATCACCCATGAAAAGTACCACAAAGGTGCTCTCTACAATGATGTGGCGATTTTGATACTGGGCGAGTCATTTACTTGGGAAGAAAACATTCGCCCCATCTGCTTGCCTCAACCGAATACCAATTTCGATCACAGCCGCTGCTACGCCACTGGCTGGGGCAAGGACAAGTTTGGTCGTGAGGGCAAGTACCAAGTGATTTTGAAGAAAATCGATTTGCCTGTAGTTCCTGCAGAAATCTGTCAAACTCAGTTGCGCCAAACTCGCTTGGGCTTATACTATAACTTACACGAAAGCTTCTTGTGTGCTGGTGGGGAAAAGGACAAGGATACCTGCAAGGGTGATGGCGGCTCTCCCTTAGTGTGCCCCATTCCAGGCGAAAAGGGCCGCTACTATCAGGCCGGTATTGTAGCCTGGGGTGTTGGATGTGCCGAAGAAGATGTGCCTGGTGTGTACGCGAATGTGGCACATTTGCGCCCCTGGATTTCAGAAAAACTATCGTCCAGAGGTATTCAATTTGCACACTTTACTCCTTAAGCTACACACAGATGTATGTGAAGAGTTGAAATTATGTTTGTGAAACATTTATTGTATAACGAAAAGAAAAAATGTCTGGCATAAAATCTTTCTATACTACGAGAATTTATATGTATATTTATGTTATTGCTTGGATTAGTTGTCTCTAAAGAGCCCATCCATACATGTGTATGTATGTATGTATATATGAACTATAATAGCAGGTAAGTTTGAGTTTGAGCACGTTTATTTATAGACCGTTAGGCTTTGACTAATCTCACTCTAACTCGGTGTATGCCAATAAGGAACTTTATTACGGCAATACCTGCCAATCATAATTTGGATTAACAAAATTGATATTCTGTCGTGTCTAGCTGCGCAATACTGCCGCAAAGATCGCAGCTGTGCTTGAAAGTACAGGAACTTGGCATCACGCAGACCACAAATTTGCGAACTACGCATCACAATCAGGGACATTGCTCTTCGTGCCGCATTGTCACCAAGATCGTAAGATTTCTTAGGTTGCAGGCTTATGCGAAACAGGACAGAATTAGTTTTTACGTTATTTGCCGTTTTGAATCAGCTGTTCTGTTTCTGTGCAATTGAAAATCTGTTTAAGTCGCTTGTTTGTCCCTTTTCGGGGTATTCTGTTGCTGACAATTCTGCTGAGAATAGAATGCGGCTTTAAGTGGCAGCTAAAATTGTCTATTGTGAGCAGTTTGTTGCCGCATAAGAAAATATACTACACACATACATACATATGTATATTTTTGTGATTAAAATGTAGAAAACGTGGTTTTAACAAAACAGATGTTCGTTTTTAAATCAGGTACTTTATTTATTTTTTGTTTATACCGGGAAAAAGGGGTTGTTTAGGATTTCAATGTTTTTCTTTCCATTATATTTTACTTTTAAAAACATCTCAATCCTCGCACAGAAGAAGTAATTACAAAAATACTCACGAGTACTACAGGAAACAACGACACAAAATATCAATCGAAAGTGAAACTAATGAGGCCTTGAGCCAAGGGTCTCAAGGCCAATGTACCTCATGTTATGCGATAAATTTGCCCTACTTGATGCGCCATGACATTAAGGCAACCAAAGTCATGTGTAATGTATGTACAAGTACGAGGTCTGCTCAAAAAACATGCTGTGGTGGAGTGTGGCTCATAAAAGTTAGAATTGCTTACGCTTTCGGCAGTAAAGAATTTGATTCCATTTTTTATACTAAATTAAGTATTGAAAAGCACTTCAAATGCTCTGAGCTAAATGCCTTCAAATGGGACATCAACAATCGATGAAAGTCTTAAGGAAGCGAAGAAAACTGTTATGGAGAATCCTCCCATCACTATTAAAGACGTTGCTGAAGGTGTCGGCATTTTGGATCAGACACGCAATTTTCCAAAATTGGCACAACTCTGACCAAAAAAACAGTCATCGCCTGTTCGTAATTTGTTTTACCAAAATCAAGCCACTGCGACCTCGGGATTTGGCCTCTTGTGACTTTTTCTTGTTTCCGCAATTGAAGAAAACCCTGAAAGGGCGCCGTTTTGAGACGAGGGAGTAGATAAAAACCGAATCGCTTTGACAGCTCAAAAAAAGGGGCAAAAAGAGACTATCAGAACCATTGCACGGAGGAGAAACAACGCTGGCTTAAGCCTATTATATTCGACAGGGATTATTTCGATGGAGAACCAGTATGGATATGGTATGGATGAATGAGAAAGATTTTTTTTGTAGGTTAGAGGAAAATATCAGACAGAGTTCACGGTTCGCTATTGCAAAACTTTTACATCTTATATGTAAATGTCAAAACGTTTTAAAGTTATTAATTACAATATGTGAAAGAACAACATTTTCAATGCTTGACACGGCGAATTTGTACAGCGGTTATTCGGCGCTACGGGCGTAATTCGTCACAATTGTGTTCCTAGCAAAACATGAGCGCGCTTGCCGACAACGTAACCAACAAACACATTTATCGACTATATTTATTTATGAGTTAAGCAAATGTTGGGGATTTGTTCACCCCTTTATGTTATACATATATGTACATACTTATAGACACGTGCACTTTTAAATGGGCTGCGATAACCACATTCCAAAAGAGAAAAGTAGTGAAAATTTAGATTTGTTAACTGAATTTATTGATTAGTTTTTTTTCTTTTGTAGATTTGAGTTCAAATTAAATGCTTAAAACTAGTTGGTGTTACAATTGGTAAGAGTGTTTTTAAAGCAGGTTTCCCGTTTCGAACCACTCTCAACAGTTTTCTAACGCTGATTTCATCTTTTACTATGTTTACAATTCCGTTTAAATTTCCATTAAAACTAACATTTAAATTTAATAATATCGCTATGTTGAGTTACAATAATGTCTTAATATTGCTAAATTAATTGTATACTAGTTCGTACATAAAGAGAAAAACAGGTTTATAAATCATTTATAATGTAAATAATTTCAAATTTAATGCTTAACATGAATCTATTTACAATATGGGATTGTAGTTTTCTATTCCCTTTATTTAATACAATATATTTTTGGCTTTGTTGTTGTTGGTGATTTTTTTGTTTTGTTAATGTTCCACTTTAAATTAGAGTTGCAATTTTAATTGGAAAAATTTTACGATTACTTTTCTAAAACGCACGCAAAACGGAACTAGAGCAGTTCTGAAAAGCCACCCGCAGTCTCTTTTGGGACCAGTATTGCCAGTTAGTTTTTTGCACAATAACTAAATACTACTGCCTGCTCACTGGGGCAAATATTTGCCCCAGTCATTAAAATGTAGTGAGAAACAGATGTTCGCCTGCAACTGCGTCAACACATCGCACACACTAATCGCTGCATTTTTTAAACCTTTAGTGCGAAGCGTTGTGCGAAAGAGCACTCACAATATCGGCGCTTCTGAAAGCATATTAATCGCTTAGAGCCAGCATGATTTCTGTGCTTGTCCTTGGGAATTTCAAAGTGTTGGGAGTTCGCAAGAATTTTGGGGAAAATCGACACATTGTTCCGATAGTGGTATCTTAGCTTTAGTCATAAAAATGTAATAAAAAAAACAAGAGCTATAAAAAATTTATTTTATTGTCATATGTTTTAACAAGTTTTTTTTATAACAATTGAAAAAAAAAACAGGAATAGTTATTAAGAAGACAGATCAACAAACTAAAATCAAGATAGTTTGCATGAGTACAATAAAGCTTTAATAACCGCTACGAGCTTTGCAATTTTTACGAAACTCTGATTTTGAACATTTGTGCAAGTAGGAATACAGAAGCTGCTTCTTACTTAAAGTATCCCTCAACTTGGAATTACGACTCAGAGGTGAACAATGGCACACTGGTGTTGCCAATAGTTGACATTCAAGGGGTTTCCTCAGATGCTGGAGGGCTTAAACTTCTAAAGGGGTTGTGGGTAAAATGATGATGTGAACCGCTTATGCCCGGTTATTGGAAGCCAAAGTGAAAAAAAGGTTATGATAGAAACCGAACCAAGACTAGTCTTTCACTTGCAAAAGTCTGTAATTTAAAAACCAATATCGGTTAATGTCTAGAACATGCTAAGATGTCAACACTTTTCTGTGTTACCAGCCATGGGCCTGGTAGAACAATATTAAGCAACGTGATGTGAAAACTTCGCATAGAAATTTTTCCGAAATTAACTTGAATTTATGATGGTAACGATGTATGATGGATACTTAATTGACGCCAAGGCAGGTGTCCCTGCACACACTCTCAAACATGTCGGACTGATTTTACTTTAATGTGACTGTTTATTATACGTGTAAGTTTCAATTCAAAGGAGTTATGAAGGATCACTGGAATCATCAATTGATGGCATTAAAGTATGATCGAACAAGGTTGGCCATATTTTCTGTACCAGTCATGATGCGGGTATAAAATATAGTAGATTCATGCAAGGACGCTATAAGTAAGTTGATCTTTATTATTAATTCAATAGGAGGGCAGGTCAAAGGAAGTCTTGCTTTTAAACTTAACTCAAGTAACTTAAAGACTGTTTGGAAAATGAAACGAAGCCATAAAAAAAATTAAAACACAGAGAATGCTTGTAGGGCGAATTTTTCCTGCTTTTCATCCACATGACCAAAGTTGGGTAATTTTTAAGGCCCGCATGCATTAAGAGAGATGGACCTGGGCCACCGAGTCTGTAAGTATTGATTGTGGAACAACTGTGAGGAAGTTCTTTATGTGAGTTCGTTTCTTGGTATCATAGGACCCGACTACAACACCGACACCAAGTGGTATGTTACATCTGCACGATGGGCGGCACTACACCAGCTGACAACATTTTGCTACTCTTCTTCTTGTGCACAATTTACTTAAATCGTATTTAAAAATGTTTTCAAAACGTAATGCATTTTTTTTTCTGTGTATTGTATTAATTTTAGTTTAGTGCTGCCACAGGTGGTGTCAGGACACAGCATGATTGCCACCAACTTGAATAAGTTCGGTGGGGCGAATTTAGCAAAAGAGAAATTAGTCGCACTGACAAAACGGCAGCCAAAAACTTTGTCGCTTTAGTTTTTCGACTCCAAACCAGTTCAGCCGATGCGTTTCAGACGAAGTTCGTGCCTTGTTTTATATTTAATGTTGTAAAATATGCTTTTTATATTTTTTCTTTATATTATTTTCTTAGGAGCTCAAAAAACTTCAATGAAAATGGAAGAAGACGAAAATCTCTTTAATTGTTTACGAATAACAACGGCTTTAATTAAGAATAGATACATACATACATATTGATGAATTTCATTTATGGAAGCACAGTTATACATACTTATATACACAAAACCAAAACTTATGATAAATTTAAAGTCTAAACTACTGGTTTGCACGACCGACATATGATTTTGAATTTCGATTAGGAGTAAAACATGTGTCTGTTGCAAACAGCGAATCTTCATGCAATAAAACGTGACCTGCAAATGTGTTGTTTTTGTTTGTTGGTTTGTTTGTTGTTTTCTCGTTTAATTAAAGTATTTACTATAACTTAAAGCTAAGTAAATAAGTTATCCTTTATAAACTAGCTATCAAGGCAATATTTGATTGATATAAAATGTTTTGTTTTCCATTCATTTTATTTTATTTTATTTTATTTTGTTGTTGTTTTTAATCTTAAAAATAAAATTGCTTGTAAATGTATATGTATGTATATGCAATGATTCAGTGTATTTTGTTTAGCATTTAAGAATTTCTTTTAATATCGAATCGAATTTATTATTATTATAAAAAATTTAATAAATTTAACTGACACACACACACACACAGAAAAACATATCACAAAAAGAAAGCTTTTAAAAATGTCAATGTCAAATGTAGGTTATTTGGAAACGAGTTTAGTCAACTCAATTAAATTTATTGTTTAAGGTTTTGCTGCAAAAAAAATTAATTCATTTGGTGCAAAAAAAAACAGAGAAGAAAAAAAATTACAGGATTTGGAAATGGTGAGTTTCGCATCTTGGCAAAATTACCCAGCAAAAATTTTACTCAGCTACTAAATAACGTCTATAATAATGAACGCGTTCATAGGACGTAACTCGCCGTAGTTCAAAAGTTCCCAAATATAATATAAAAAGTTTTAATCAACAACAGAAGTCAATCAGCGATAAGACCGAGTTTTGGAATTGAAGAAGAGTGGAACTTTCGAATGGCCTTTTTGCAAACCAGATCTTTATTTTAGGTGTCAAAAGAGTGCGGCAATTAAAACGAACGAAATTTTTCTCTTAAATATTAAAATTTAAATTTTAATTTCGTAAAATTATGAACTCAAAACCTGTTCTTAGTGGCTTTGGTGGCATTTTTTTCAGTGTATGCACTTATTGCTTAACTATTATGTGCGCTAAATAATATCAATCCACAGCGTATCAGAATTCAAAGCGTGAATTAAACAACTATTTGTTTTCAAAACGTTTTAATTTAATTAATACACTCGAGTATTGAATGTAAAGTTGTATGAACGAAAAATGTATGAACGTTGAATTAAGCAAAAGAAAATAATGAAATTGAAAGTACGCACGGTGTGACCTCGCATAGTGTAACCCTCGGTAAATAAAAACTTATTGCTTTGTTTTTTGATTTGCTTCTAAAAATTTATTATTGTTTGTTTTTTAGTTTATAGAATTAAATAACCATGTATGTATGTATAATATTTTTAAATTTAGTTTAATTTAAACCTAAGCTCTAATTGCGAATTTCACAACCATATGGCTTTAGTTATTTTACAATTTTCTATGCTTTACACTATTCTATAAAATTTTGACAGATTTTATTTACAAACTATTCTCCACTCTAAAGATAAAACGTTTAACAAAACATGAGCGAATTAAAATCGTGTTTATGATTTTATGTACGAATGAATGAACGGCAGGTATTTTAGAATATAATTTATTTACATAAATTTAGCGACGAATCAAGTTTACAATACGATTTTTATACAATAACAACAACTGATTGAGATATTATTTTTATGATTACTTTGCTTTTAATGCCCACTAGATAACAAATTCAATTCCAATATTAGAAAGCAGCTTCTAGGTAAAATTGTTTGAGGTTAGAGTTGTGACAACTAATCGAAAGCAATTAAGTGAAACGAGATGGAAAATATACTTATATGTATGTATGTATGTAGCTAGTGAACAGGCAACATTCTGCAAATGGATAAGACACCAAAAGAAAGCTCACAAAAGCATCTTGTCGAAGATATTACAAACCCTAACGAAAGTGGCAGCTTATTTTAGCGATTCTTGCTAAAGTGGCAACACTTGTTACGAGTACGTTGTTTACGATTATTTCTTAAGTGCGGTCAGGCTTGTTGTTGTTTGGCTTTTGAGAGTTTTACGGCTCACTAGGACTAGCCAACTGGTTTACGGGTTCATTTGAGGAATTTCATATCAGCCACGCTGCTGCTTCCTATGCGAAGCCAGGTGGCGCATAAAGTTAGAAACCGAGACAACTAAAAACAACTTGTTTTATAATTTTAGTGAACAAAAAATGGATATTCGAGTGAAAGCAGCCCCTTTCGTGAACACGACTTCAAAGTGATAGAAGAAACGCATTATACCGATGGCAAAACGTGAAATATGCACAAACTTTTATTATTGTAGTGTCGTCAACACTCACGTTTACTTCGTATTGATACAGTTATAAAAACCCCTCCCCGCCATGTGATCGCTTCAGCTTTGGCTCACTGTAATAAAAAAAATCGTATATCCAAAACCAATCGAGAAAGAGTGAAATCGCTGTTTCAGTTTTTCCGTTTTTCATCATGCCCTGCACGACTTTAGGACTAAGTTTGCGAATTCGCACAAAAAAAGTTATGCCCCTAATATGTACAGGCTGCATTTTGAAATTGAATTGATTGTAACCAATCAGAATTTCGTGGACATATAAATGGCAGTGACCGACAAAATGACAGACAAATTCAAACGCTGTCATATTAACTCTTAGTTGTAAGTAATAAATTTCAACGGAATGGGCAAACACAATAATAAAACAGTAACGATCCATTATAATTTCTGTGATTACCAGATTTCCTACCCCATCTGCCGACATATGTACACCCTCAAACCATTATTGAGCCTCCACCTTGCTGCAGAGTACCTTTCATATTGTTCGGATTAAGCTCGTCGTTAACTTGTCGCCATACTTTGCCGCGTCTCTCTGATCCATAAATGTTATATTTACTTTCATCTGGGAATATAACATTATTCCAAAACGAAGGGCCACTATTTTGGTATACTTAGACGAACTCAATCTGCCTGTGTCTGTTTCGCTTGCTTATAAAAGGCTTGTCTCTAACGTTTCTAGCTTGAAAACCAGCTGAATAGAGAACTATTCATAGCGTTTGTGCGTTGCAGCCCCTTCCAATTTCATTCTCAACGTCACTTTTAAGTTCGGCTACACTAATCATAGGATTTTGTGTTACTTTTCGGCTATTGCTTCGGCTATCAGCATCATTAAACACACGTGGACGGTCTGAACGCGGTTTATTTTCATCTTTTGCATTCTAACATGACTTTTGCCAACAATAAGCCCGATTTCACGGTAGGACTTATTATCTCTGGGCTATCTTGTGATAGCCCTCTAGGGCTAATGGTGTATGATGTGTTCAAAGTTGCGAGTAACTAAATAATTAAAGAGACAAAATTGCAAATAAATAGTGCAACAAGTGCAAAGTGTATACAAACTTTTGTGACTGGATCAATGAATATATTTGTGGCGGTGTAAAATTTGCTTAATGGTTTTAAAGTGTAGTAAATTTTATTAAAGCTAAAACAGCCTCAGGAAAGTGATCGTTTCTTAAAGAACAGCGTTTACTGTATACGTTTTTTTTTAGTAACTGACTGACTGTATCTATATTCTGACAACCAGGTAAAATTAATTGAATTTATGGCACAAATTATGCTTTTTCTCCATAAAAATGACAAGCTGTTCACCGTCCATTACTTTTTTCTTCACTAAAATTGCATTGTTTTTCTGAAAATCTTTGATTAATATAAAATTTTCATTCAACCTTTTAACATAAGCCAAACTAATACTTCTGGTACTCACTTAAGGTGTATTTACATGGCAATACAAAGTGTTACGACTTTGTGATGTCAAAAAAATCTTTTATAAAATTCTCTCGGTGTTTAAAAAAAGAGAACAAAAGACTATTGCAAGTGTATTTTTCATGCTTACGCCGATGGTCTAAGTACAATTAAAAGTGGTGCGAATTACATAAATAGCTGATGGTTAAGTTCTACAATATTTAGAAAAATATCATCAAAATTTGTTCCGGTGTAATTCTGGTCATGTGAATGCATAAGATTCTAAAATGGTTTAGAAAATGTATCCGGATTTTCTGCCACTCAATACATTTTTCTTCTACACGATAAGACTGGTTTCGTTCCACAAAGTCGTAATACATGAAAACACCCTTTTAACGTTGAATTCTATTTGCTACAGATTTGTCAGTGACAGGACAAAACGAAGGAGTTAAAACAAATCCCACACAAATCGTACAAATTTTCAATTCAGCAGAAAGAAAACAGCTGATTCATGACAGCAAAGAACCTAAACACTAATTCTGCCTTTATAGTATGTTACAATAGAATCTTTATAAATTCATTTATGTAGTATAAGAATTCGAAAGCAAAAGTGTTTGACTTCATAGATGCTTCGATTTTAATGTCATTTCATATGTATCTATTTGCATGACACCGGTATATATGTATGTTTGTATGTACTTGCACATTTTTGGCTCAGAGCAAAAATTCAAACGTATCAGACACTAAAATACCAGAAAAAAGAAAATGTTTCGTCTTGAAATGCAGCTCACGCCGCATCACTGGCGATTTTCAGAGCACCAACTTTAGGTTTTCAGGTCTTCAATGAAAAATAAAAATTTCCTGATTTTAAACATCATAAGGAAATAAAAAATAACACTTTCAATTTTTTTAATTAAAACAATAAATAACTAGCTACTTAAATTAGTACAACGTCATAAAGATATCCCTATTTTGTCATTTCGACCTTATAAAATTCTACTGAAAGGGCTATATAGAACTACCATTAACACATAAATATGTACATACATACATATATCTGTACAATACACTCGCCTATATGTACATATATGTATGTAAGTAGATAAATAATTGAGAAGTGAGTATTAACGTACATACATATCTACATATATGATGTATGTATATATATACATATATACATACATATACAATATATCGCTTAAATGATATGTCGATGCGTGAGTAACGATTCGATTTTTTATTAACTAAAATATGAAGATTTCAATTTACAATAATCAGCAACGTATATACTTACATATATACAGATATATATGCACATTAGAAACTAAAATTTTATACATATATATATAATTACAGTTAAGCACATACACACCTACATACATACATACAAACATTTGTAAACGCATACACACATACCAACAAACTAAATTCGCCATTACAGTCACTAATTTGCCTTGAATCTCAGATTGTCAATCTGATCGCTTGCTGGCTGCCCTTTCACACCCTTGGAATTTGACATACCAGCCGACGAACGAACATTTGGCGATCCAACGAACTGTGTTTTATATCTACCCGTATGTGAAACAAAGTTTTGCTTCAGGAACACTAGATCCCTTCAAAACAAGTGAAACTTTCAAAAGAAAATTAAAACAATATTTATAATACAATATTTAGAACCTTTTTCTCCACATGATTAATTTTCTTTCTTCATTTTACAAACAGTAAATTTGTTTGTAAAAATCAAAAACCCGAAAACCAGATGAAATATTTCCAAAAAAGTTTGTCTACCAGCAAATATTTTGGTTGTTGCAGCAAACAAAAAAAAAGTTGTTGTTGAAGTATTTTTCAGTGAAAATGTGATGATAGAGGACAAACAGTTCGTTGGAGGTAGGAAATCGGTTTCGAGGTTCACACGCGGCAAAATCGTAGCGGAGTCCTAGAAAAATAGCATGAATAGTGTTCATGTATTGTGCTAGAACGCCGGCAAATGCTTTAAGCTGCAATCCAAATATCGACAATAAGACGATACATACATATTTGCCATTTGCCTATTCCTTGGATGTCTAACGTTAAGGTTAACGTGACCCAATTGCGACATGTTCGAAATCATTAAACCAGCAAAAGACAGTTTGTAATTAGTCGTCAAATTCGTTTTTTGTGCTTTCAAAATGCGGGGGAACTGTAATGTTCGATATCGTGCTACAGGCGATGCTTCTACATATGTATATCTCTCCCTCTTCCTCCTATTGCAGGTATGCATGTATGTACATGGAATGCATGTATGTGAAATGAAAAATGAATGAATTTGGGCGCTAATGAAAAAAGTTTGTACAATATGAATATCACAAATGAGAAAATGCATTCAGCTGCATGATTAAAATCGTTTTTAAATCGCGTTGTATTTGTTGTAAGAATATCGTTAGTATTTCATTGTTTTAATGTTCCTGTCTCATTAGGCGTTGTATAGACTGAATTGAAGGTGAGAAACAGATTCTTTGTTTAATGGACTAACTTACTTAGTGGTACCTTAACGTCTTACCACATCTTTATCTTAAGTTTCTTGCTTATACTTATACTTTTATTATGTATTTATCTACTAGAACAACATACACTTAAAAAAATTTTTAAAACGACTTAACGACCGGTAGAGAACTGTGTGACTACGAGTATGCGACTCTGAAAGTCTATTTTATGTCTGGTAGCCAAAACGATTAAAAGGATGGAGACCAATATTAATGAAATGAACGAATTGCAAAAGGTATAGAAATGCATGGAATAGCATGACTGATGAGAGCCCTGACAATGATGGAAGTGTTTTACTATTGACATTTCCTTTGGTGTATAAAAATGTTCTTATTTAGTTTTGTTTTTTATTAACGGTTGCAAGACGATTTATAGAATAGCAAAAAAAAAAGACGATAATAAGAATAGCAAAAGTGCTGCCATCTTGTACATATATATAAAATAATACTGACATACTTGTGTGCATCAAACTTCAGAAATCAGCTGGAAAACAGGCGACATCAGCTGAGAGAAGGGTATCTCGTGTAACCAATCGGCTTTGACCATAAGAATAATTCAGAATATTTTCCATATAAATCATATTCAATTATCGCACAAGAAGGTTGAGGCTGCGTTGCCGGCTATAAACCCCACCCGGCAACAGTAAATAATAAAATGATTAAATAAGGTGTGGTGTGGTATGGGCTCCCGGCCACAAGGGTATTACTGACAATCTGACAGCCGACCCAGCTGCCAAAGCAGTACAGATGCATCCCAAATACTTGTTTATACCAAAATTCAAACTATTTTTCATCAGGTGCTATCGCCAGACTTAATAAGTCCTTAGAACTCGAATGGTACAAAATCCTCAATCCCACAAGCAACCCACATTTCTACCTACATCGACCAGGCTACGTCTAGTGCTGACGCCAACATTTGATTAACAAAAATGCCCAAGTACTTTCTTGAACTCCTCACCTTTAACTGTTTCTCGCATCTTACATTCGTATGTGTATCGATTTAAAAGTCCCCCAAAAACTGTTCGTTTATTAGAATTTCCAACCCATAATGCAAAAAAAAAAAAGAAATAAGTGCTTTTAAAAATTTTGCGTTTCTTAACACATGACCGGTTGGCGGAACAGAACGTTTCAAAACTACGAACGTTTTTCGCGTAATTCCAAACCATTTTTCCTAAACGTGATTTTCCGCAACCTGAAGCTTTATACCTTTAGACAACGTTTTTGCATGACCTCCTTAATCATTCTGAAAATTAA
This sequence comes from Epicampocera succincta, assembly GCA_932526305.1. NCBI lineage: Eukaryota > Metazoa > Arthropoda > Insecta > Diptera > Tachinidae > Epicampocera > Epicampocera succincta. The sequence goes on along the minus strand of OW052037.1, from coordinate 2,168,772 downwards.
TATTCAGTAGATCATTTACAAAGGAGGCAACCGCTTATTTCGAAAACACGTTTAACATTTACTAAAGCTGCAGTTTTAGAATCTTAGTTCCTACAATTATCCTTAATCGTCCGCATGTACAATAACGTTTGAGATTGCAAATTAGTGTCACGATTGTGAACGTCGTTTGTTACCGCTTAAAAGTTTGCCGTATTTTTTCGGAAACACAAATTCCCAACTCCGCTCAGTGCTGGCCAGCTGTATGTAAACTAGTAGTCTAAATCTCTTGCAACTGACCTGGATATTTTCTTAGGGTAAAGTTTCTTATATGTACGAGCATATAAAAGAAAATTGTGACATTTGGGCATCATCAATGTTAGTGCGCATGTGGAATTTTATATGTTGTTTTACGAAAGAGCCTCAACCGCACTCCAGCACACTTTAGTAAAAGATGTGCATACGACAATCCAGGTATTGCTTCTGCGAAACGAACATTATGAAGGACATTTTTTTAAGTGTATGTTATCCTTCTTACAGACTAACTTAAATTTCTATATAACTACTTACATATTTACACCACCTTTTATTTGCTATTGCAAACGTTTAGTTCTTAAAATTAATATTGCAGTTTTTTTTTTGATTGACTGATTGAATGTCCTGATGTGTGTAAGTGAGAGAGTAAAGGATTCGTTCAACGCTCAAACATAGATGAGTTTTCAACATATTCGACTCCCGTTTGATTATGATCATTTCTTCCTTGTAATACAATCTTTTTTATGTCCTTTTCCACAGTTTTGTCTCGAGTAAAAGTATTAGCAATTAAATTAGTTGGTTTGAGCAACATTCTAGATTTTAGAATAATTTGCCACACGCTTAATTGCAAATTTCAACTTATGATATATAAAAAACTTATGTATGTATATAATTAATTTTAAATGATATAAAAACAGAAAACTCAATAGATTTGTTAACAAGGCTTAAAGTTTGATTTAAATATTTATGAGACTATTGTTTAAAACACTTATTCTGCTGGCACTATAGTTTGATCCAAATTTGGCTTCGTGTCGTCAGGATCTAAACTTAAGCATTCCGAGAAATAGTGTTCCATGGAAGAATAGACGTGTTCTAGAACACCACTTAACTCATGACCTTCGTCAGCATAAGTCTGGAAAAGAAACAACGAATAGGAAAGGAATTAAGAAATTATACAATATATTATCGCCTACTCTTGTTTGGTTTCTTCAGTTATTCTAAATTAGTTTTGTCTATTCGTACCTCGTACCTTGCACGCCGTCAACTATCAATCAAAAATATATTGCAATGATTGTTCTTCTACAACAATCTTCAATAATTCAAAGACGACAACATTTTAAACATGCGGATATGTCAGTATATGAGCCGTAACTTGCGCTTAGGGATATAGATTTCCATTTTAAAACAGTTCAAGAACAAACTTATACGAGTACCATCTGCATATCGGCAAAGACGTGGAAGAGAGCACAATTTCCACCTATCACGCAGACAGATGTAGCACTGCTTTCCGAGACCGCCCAGCTTCCTCCTCACGAGTGTTCATATGCATGCACTGCTTATGTTACTCGTTTTCTCGTAATTGAGTTGAATTGAGGTTGAGGAAGCAGGATTACGGCAATGGTTTCGTTTTAGGACAATATTTTTGTTTCGAATTAAAATCCATCTCTGCCAAAATTTTTGAAGCTCTCAGTTATTCGAAATCTGTATATTGTATGGTTCTCTATTCAGTTTTCTTTAAAAGGTAACAACGATTTGAGAGGACGTTTGAAGTGTATTTTATATGAAAAAACTGAGCCGCTGCCACAGAACTTTTTATAGTGAGTCCCAAAACGTTTCGGGATTCACTCGGTTAAATAATTCTAGTCAACTCCTCACATCTGTTCTTTCTTTAGCAGTAGATTTGACAAGAAAATAGCTGAGATGGCAACAGTGGAACCGAACGACACATTATTTATTATAGCTCTAATTTTAAGTCTCGCATGTCCGCATAAGAATTTCGTAAATTAATAAGATTTAATTACGAAAAAAATGTTATATTTGTGCGAGCGAAACACGTTCTACTCAAAAAAACTCAACTTTTACTTGTACCTCATTAAACGACGTAATATCTTCAAATGTCATTCGCCATAAGAAAATAAATTGTTAAATTAAATTAAAAACGAAATCATATCGAAGCTCTTGCAAACAAATCAATTTACCTGATATCGGTACAAGACATTGGCGTCTGTCAAGGACTTGGCCAATTGAACTCCATGAATGTAAGGTGCTGTAGAATCGGCTAAGCCGTGTATTAGAAAAAATGCATGTGATTTGATCAGACGAGCTCTTTGAGTTGCGTCTGCCTCCACATAGCCCTTGTAATTTTCAGCTGGAAGACCCATTATGCGCTCTGTGAATGCTGAATCTGAAATTTTTTAAATATATGTACATATAAGAAAAATTTATACGAAAAATAGATTGTGGCGAAAACATTATGTACTCACTGTAATAAAGCCAGTCGGCGATAGGTGAGACCGCAATGCCACATTTGAAGACATCTTGTTGGGTGCCCAAGACCATGGAGGTCACATAGCCGCCATAACCCCAACCCCAAATACCAACACGGGTCTCGTCTAAAAAACTTATGGTATCTAGTAGATATCTAAAGAAAGGCAAAGCAAAAGGAGAAGATTTACAAAACCGATGCCGGAGTCAAAAAGAATAAGAGAAATACGAACCGTAACACAGATATTTGATCTTGGACTTCTACTCCGCCAAGATGTCTGTAAAGTGACCTTTTGCTTTGACCTTTCGCTCCTCTCACATCAAGCCGTATATAAATGACATCATTGCGCGATGACATGTAAGTACCCCAGTCTATATGAAATTTTTCTGATACAGATTCGGAGCCAGGACGGCCATTTCTAAATTAAATAAATATTATTACAAGAATGAAAAATGTCATTGTTGATACAACAGCTTACACTTCTACTATAACGGGAAATGCTGCATCTCGCAACTCCTCGCGCCAACTGGGCGGCAGCAATAATTGCACTTGAGCTCGACTGCCATGCGGCAAAGGTATTTCGAACGACCGTTGAGTGGGCAATGCCAACTTTTGTAGTCGTTCGATGTAAAATGGACGTTTATCGTAAAGTATTCTTTCAAGACTGTGCGTTTTATGTAAGTGAACACCCGATACGGGCAATCCAGGACCCTGGCACTCCAGTATGTAAAAGGAAATTCCATATGGGGTTGAAACGGAAGACGTGGGCATTATGAAGGCATCGAAATGAGAACAGTTAAGATAATAATAGCGACTGCTCCAAAGAGCTTCGCCCAAATCGCATGTTATGCAAGTCGGCTCAGTTCTAAAAATAAAAAAGCTTTAAAAATAAATCAAAATTAGGCATGACAAAAGCTTGGCCAAAAAGCAGGTGCAGGAAATGGTAATAACGGTACACATATCGTCGATATATTGTATGTTCATATGACACTGCAACTAAGACTTAAACTGTTAGTTTGTTTAAATAAATAAGTGTGTTTTTGTGGTGTTTTAAAAGCGCTCAGCTGTTGGGCGTTGCCAACTCTACTCTATTGCTTACTTTCTATTATCATCATTAACGGGATCTCTTACGGTGTACAGATGTCTTTGACCCGGCTTCTTATCCTTGGTGCCCAAGTAATAAACCAAATGATTTGCGGTATCCCAGCAAAGAATTTTCAATACCTGTAGCGAAAAGAATATTTATTTATCGACATTTTCGGTTTCGAAGGATTTCCTGACCTCATATCGCCCGTGCGATATAACAGATATTCTCTGTTGTGATATGGTAACATGCTTTATGTGTGTGAAATGTTCTGTGCCGGATTCTTGAACACTAGCTAAAATTAAAAAACTATTGCCATCTGGAGAAAATACCGGATGCGGCAGTATATCGAGCCACTCGTCTTCAGGAGCTCTCTCTGAGTGGATCTAAAAGAGACAAAATTTTCAAAAATAATGGTTATTGTCTTGCGTCAGACGTGACGATAATGCTTTGGGGTTTCTTAAGTATTTATTGTTACAAAATTTCAGTGAAAAAAGCAAACAAGATAAACGATTTGATCGATGTTAAAAGGTTCACCATTTCGGATACTCAACAATGGAATCTGGAAGCATCGCCCAAACTACCAGTTTATATATCTCAGCTGGAAAAATGGCTAAAGTAATGGCGGATAAAAGTTAATGAAAAAAAATGTGTACACCTCAATTTTACTTTACGATGGGAAACATGTCCGCCAATACAAATCAACAAAACAGCAATCCGCAACATCCTACATATCCTTTGCATAGATTCAAAGCTGATACAAATGAGATTATCGGCAGAAATTCTACACTGCACCTAGATTGCAAGTGCCTCTTATACAATTCCATTCTAAAACCCATGTGGTCCTATGGTATCCAATTATGAGGCACCGCCGCATCGAATGTGGAGAAAATTCAAAGACGACAAATTAAAATTCGCCGTATGATTACAGTAGCCCCTGGTACGTCAGAAATCAGCGTATTCACAAGGATCTAGACGTCCCGATGGTTAAGACCGCGATTTCGAAATACGTATGTGGAAATATGTAAAAAACTTGAGTTGCACCCTTATCCTCTGACACGCAACAGCCTTCAATTTAGAGAGAAGAAGCGATACTCTTGCCCTCAGTCAAACACGCGAGGCTTAAGACCATCAAGGAAGAAACTGCTAATCCTAATATTTTTCATAACTTTAGCTACATATATAAAATTTGTATAATTATTGTTATTTCAATTTGGAACTGAAGATCCAATAAATAATATAACTGAGAAAAAAACTATTGAATCTAATTAGTAGTTATCGAAAGGCTATTTAAATCATTGTGATCAGCGTAATTGTTAATCTTTATAAACTGAATCGGAGTCAGGCATTAGGTATGTTTTAGCTAATTTTAAAAGATTTTAATAGGTGGGTCAGATCGATTGACTGACTCCCTGGGATCGAGCCACGAGTACGTGCAAAGAAAACTAACAAAAAAATGTTTGGGATAAAGAGATTAAAAACGATTTGAATAGCGCTGAACACAAACACTTGTTACCCTCAACGCAGTCTCTATAAATTTTGTTCAGTGGCTTCTAACTTTTCCTTACTTATTCCTTTAAATAATATGATCTTTCAAGATCCTTATCCACCCAACTTAAGCCTTTTAATTTTGTAAACTTGTTATAGTCACAAGGAAGATAAGTTCAATGAGCAGCAGTTCGTAGTCCCATTCAAGGGGTTTTACCCCATAAGACACTGACTGTTCATGTATTGTTGCTTTGGAATCTTTAGGACTTACCTCTGAACATTCCCAATTTAATTCAGCAAAACAGGTTGCTATTATGCTATAATTTTGCGATCTCATCAAATAAACGACCGATACTTGACGATTACCGTCTGTGACCCATCCGGCCGATGTCAGATAATAATCCCTAGAAGCAAATTTTCGAAAGTGGAAACGGTGTGTAAAGATTTTATTTCAATGAAAATCTTACTGTCCATCCAGGGAAGGGGGTGGTTTAAGAAGGATATGATCAAGTTTAGAAGAATTTGTTATATCTACTATCCATAATTGCACTTCTGGATTTGTTGTACCCGGTGTCGGATAACGTACATTTTTAGTTTCAGGAAATGAACTGCCGGCTGACATGCCAGTGCCAGTCAAAACGGCACCGGACGCCAACCAGGGATAAGTCATCATGCCAACATTGCTGTCATTAAACGAGGCGTACATGAAATGTGTGCCGTCCTGTGATGACCAAATGGCTTCTGGCTCCCCGAAAATTTCCTCTGAAATGAAATCTCTCTTAATAACGAAAAGAAAATTTTATTATTTCTTAAAACACACACACCCTGATATAACCAATCGGGTACACCATTATATATTAAGTTTTGATATCCCGAATTCGTTACTCGTAAATCTTCTTCATCGGCTGGTGATTGTCTCAGGTAAATGTCATTATCGGCTACAATTACCAGTGAGGTAGTGTTGCCCAGCCAGGAGGCAAATTGCAACCGTGTTCTCTGAACCTTGGGCGAGTCTTTTAATTTCACAGGCATATGATGGTCATTTTCAACATCGTAGATGGTATAAAACGCAGTAAATGACCGTTTAAAAATCTTCAAGGAAAAAAGGCAAACAATCAATAACATCTTTCAGATCAAAAGTTCCAAATACCTTCTTCACATTATGTCTGAATAGAACGTAGCGCAGATCGTAGGAGCATTGATAGCCCTGTACATTTAGTTGGCGGAGTGTGTGATTAGTGGCCAAAGTACTGACCGTGTTGGTGGCAGTATCTAGCACAGACAGGGCACCATCGTCCGATTGAAAGACATACTTTTTGGTAGTTACCCAAGAAGGCTGTAACCGCGAAGGCGTTAGATCTCCCTGCAGATATTCGTCTAGTATCATGCGTCGTCCCGACCAATAAAGTAATTCATCTACGTAACTGTAAAAACGACACACACACGCACATGTATATATGTTCTTTTCTTCAATTTAGTGATATGGACCTACCCTAATAAATAAATGGCCGTTATTATGCCGGCTATAACAAAACTTATTACTAGAAGCGAAAATATTATGGATCGCCAGTTGTGACCCTCGTCGAGGTCTAAGTCTGGATCTTTGATTTTTGAGTCTTGTACTTGTAATGTTTCGTCTGGAGGCAAACGCCAAGATCCACCACCTCCTCCTTTATCCGATGTCACGTTTGCGTGCATTGAAATTTGAAGTCGTTGCTGCGATATATGGCTGGAATCTTCAACTTTTAGATTTACTCCTTTTTATACAAATACTGGCTTCTCTCTCCCCGCATACGGGTGCACAGACACACACGAGTAGTGCTCCAGTTATAAGGAACCAAATTGTGTTAACATTTTGTTTTCAAGTTTCGGCATTTATGCGCTCATAAGCACGGATGGCGCTGTTTGCATTTCATTTATTTACACAGCTGATTTTGCATACTCGATAACCAAACTTTCGGGTTGTGGAAGAAGTAAAGAGACTTGTGCGGATTTAGTGGAATACAATTTACTCGTGTATTGCTTGATGTATTTGTAGTTAATTGGCTGGTTGGAAGATTTGTTTGATAGTTCTGTTGGGCTGGCTACCTTGATGCGATGACCTTTGAACTGGCGCCAATTCAAATGAACGGCTGAATGATGGCCATTTACCACTTAATTGGTTTACTGAATGTTACTTCGGCAAACTGGGTGGTTTGCCAAATGGGCAGCATCAACAGAGCCGTCACCTTGGACATTAAAAGTCATACATTTAGGCCAGAATGTCATCTGCTCCGTATAAATTGCCCGCGGTAAATGTTTTTTTTTTCCTCCTTGTGTTACTGCACCTTAAGATTTATAATCTGAAATGAAACAAATTAATGAATATAGATCTACTGCAATATATTTCATAGGTAAGTGAAATTAGTTCACCAGTTGTGAAAATGAAATTGAGAAAAGTCCAATTTTTAATGGAAGAAATTCAAAGTGAAATCGAAAACGTGGATTTGACCTTGAAATTGAAAAGAATTCAAAATGAAACTGAGAAAATTCCAAAAAAAATTGAGAATTTTTATTCTAATATTAAGAAAAGTGGAAATGAACTCGGGAAAATATTATATTAAGGAAATTCCAAATAAAATTAGGAATTTTAAGTTTGAGAGAATGAGAAACAAAAAGCAAACCTTAACATTCTTTATATTAACTTCTTACTTCTTTTACGTATAAGTGATTTTTTTTTACCAGGGAAAAATTTTTTCTGATATACGAAAATTTAGTCAAATATAAAGAAACCAGCTGTGATACTAATGAAGTGTGTGACTTTTCCTTTAAGTGTACTTTAACGAAGACTTGCACCAGTACGATATTTAGAAATCATGTAAGTTTGCGTTCTGTTCGCCAAATACTTCTAGCAGTTTACGGGCGCATTATCGTCCGACTGAAGAGCTCTTACGCAATATTATGGGTCGATTTATGACCACATTCAGTCTCTGGGACAATAGTCGTCCAACTTGAAAATGTACCATGAGTACAGGCGCCATCTGCACGGCCTCTACTTCAAAATTTTTGAGAAAAGATGTTGCCCTACATGAAAATACGATCCAACTGGTGCATCATTTCTAGCCAGCGGCATTGGTTTACCGAATAAGCCGAAAATGAACTGGAAGTTGTACCAGACTTGACTATCGTCAAATCACCCTCAGTGATGATGCTTTTGGCTTGAGAAGAAGAGACGCTTGAGACTCCATTAGTTACTGTTTGGTGAGGTGTACATACCGCATACGCATTACGTGAATGGTGAACGCTACAGGCAACTGATTCTTGAATTTTTTCATTTCTCATGTCATACCAAGAAATGGACATTTGAATTGTCACCGCCGTTCGTGCGATTTGTCACCTTTGGTCTAAGCTGAAATATAAACTACGGTTGATCATTCGAAGCGTTACTGGCAAAATAACCGGGTATGACCGAAAAATTGAAGCCGACAGGTGGGCGTTTATACGCCAGAAATTTGTGAACTAACACAGCCAGAACGGAATTTGTGGAGTTTTATTTAAAAAGAAAAAATGTCAAGCACCCGATAGTTGTGCAGACTGAAATTTTGAATGAAATCCAAGTCTAAGGAGTCACACAAATAAGCAACACATTCGCAATAGGCCTATCAGCCACGAGCGCCCTCTATCGCAAAACAAAACACACTATTATTATTTTTAAATGCACATTAAAATGTTTTGCTTTTAAAATCAAAACAAATCCATCTGATTGCCCAATAACCTGCAGTTCTATATTTTGCTGGCATGTAACTTTAAAACTCTATATAATCTTCATAACATTTATTTATATGAATATGTATGTATGCATGTATGTATGTATGTATGTATGTATGTATGTATGTATGTATATCATTTATGTGCTTGTGCACATGTATGTATCTACATCGTTTATGCATGAAATTAAAAATTGTAACTATATATGTACATACATATATATTCGCATTTACATGAACTTTGCTTTATATGCACAATAAAAAGAAGAAATAAAAAATTCTGCCAAAAATTTGGATGCTGCAGAAAGCAATTGGGTTTTTTCTTGCATTAAAATATTGACAGACTATAGAATGAGAAAAACACAAGCGAAAGTAATAAAAAGGCAAATTCTTCCCATCGAAATCTCACAATTATTTTATGCAAATAAGTTTTAGTCGATTTCATCGAGAAGAAGGATATTATTACTTAAATGTAGATAGAATGTAGGTCAACTTGAAGGATCTGTTTTTTATAATATTAATTTAAAAACTTGGGCTTCTCTGTATTTCGAGCTAAATGAATTTTTGTTATAATGTTTTCTGGCCAAATAGGCTTTCAGGAAATAATTTAGAACCCTTTTTCTCTCTTTTTTTCAATTGTTTTTTTTCTGTATTTTTTCTGTATTTAAACGATTTTTTTAGAGATTATAGTTTTGTATTATTAGTACCAGCCCATTTTAAGGAATAGAGCGCAGACATCATAAAGCACCCTATAGTCGTAAGGTACTGACCCACATCATGCTTTGAAATCACATCAGTGTAAACAGCGAAGACAAACGCCCTGACCTATAAAATGTTAGCAGAACAGTTTATTTCATTAACTGTTGCGTAAAAGAAGTTAGTTCCCCCTTAAATGCGCACTTAAAGGAGTATTGGATATATGCCGGATTTACGTTGTTGGAAGTTTTTGCAACTCAAAGCGAATTTAAGTTGAAATTTAAATTGTCTATTAAAATAAAAATGCCCTCTATGCAAATTTGTTTATTTTTTACATTTTTCAGTTCGGCCTTAGGGCAAACAAATAATTAAAGAATAATCTGCGTTGATTGAAATATTGATAAATAAAGAAAATGTAAGAAAAATCATTGCGGTTTTCTTAATTATTTCACTTAAAGACGAACTGAAAAATATAAAAATGTCTTTCATATTTAAATACATTTATTTATGGTAACCGAAAACATCGGTCGTAAAGCAGCTCTGGGCGGAACAGCAGCTTCACATGCGGGTAATAGATCAGAGATAAAACGAGTCGATAAAGAAATACCTAATGCGCCCAGAGCTTCAGGTACTTCATTCAACTTTTCTCGCCGCGTTTTGTGCTCCTATTCATTGGAATGAAAATGTAAAGTGTAAACAAAATAAAAACTTGTTCTTATTTGGAAACACCGTTGGGAATCGGTGAAGATAAAAAGAAGACAATTAACAATTATATTAATACTAATTTGCTTGTGCAAATTCAGCAAAAAACTTTTCATTGTTTACACCAAATTTATGTGCAACTCGCAAAATTTATAAAATTAGCTTTCCACAGCTGTTGTACTCAACACGGCTGATGTCAGATGTTTGTGACCTAAAATTAAAAACTTCATGTAAATTAACTAACTTTGACAAACATGAAGAAAAACATCTGACTTTTAAACTTAAAAAAACATAAGCATCGTCTGTGGTTGCCTTTAAAAAAGGACGAATGGTCACCGCACCATACTTGATGGCATTATGGTGTTGCTTGAAGCTTTTCCATTTCGCTTGTTTCGCTCACTTAATTACGATAGGGAATTATGCCTTTCACACAAAACATTCATGCTTCATTTCGCCAGTTTTTATGTATGTACATAAAAGCGTATAGTTGCCACCATTTTTCTTCTTCTGAACGGTTTGCTTCCTTAGAATGCATTATCAAGTACCTACTGTTTCACTATTTTCGTTTTCTCCATATTAAAAACTCTTTTTTTGTTTTGGTAAAAATATTTTCATATATCCACACACTTCTTGTACTGCGCCGGACTTGTTCACGCATCAAAGAAATGAAAAATAACCGTTTTTTTGGTTCAATATTTAACTTGTTTTACTATTTTATTTTCCAATTTTGTTAATTTGGAAAATTATTAAGACTCAGTTTTAAATCAGTAGCTGTTCCACGTAACAGCAAACACAACAATAACAAGAAAAAGGACCGTTTCAAGGCAAATTCGTGATAGGTGGTCTGGCCTCCATTCGCTTTGAAAATATGTCTTTGGATGTCAAATATGGTTGTACATTAACAGAAGGCAAATATTTACTTGCGTACTAAACTAAACCCTACATCCCACTGTTGTACCATTTTTATCACTCACTGTAAAAGGAAGTAAACATGATTACGAAATGTGGCGACTTTGAACAAACATTCATTCATTGATTTTTTGTGGGTTTGTTGGGTGTTGTGCGTGTGTGTTAATTATATTTTTAGCGGTTGGTTGGTTGTTCGCGTGGCAAAGAGACAGATTATCATGAATTCAGAACGGAAATGAAATCGCATAAAAGAAAGAAATAGCAACTCGACAGGTTGTTTTCTTTTGGTTCTTGTTTCTTTTTTTTGTTTTGTAATAAACACCTACTGGACTGCGGAGAATGTGCAACGTCATTAACGTGAGCCCAAAAAACACGATATGGTTACAACTGGTCTTCACGCAATTCTTGTTTATTGCTGTGTGCCCCTCTCACTCTTCAGGTTGCGCATGTAACATGGATTCAATTTAATAATGTGCTGAAAAATACTTTAAAGAATAACAAAGTTCATAGAACACTATTACCTTTAAAATGAAAGTAATAAAAATGGAAATTCTTAATTTTAAGAACAATTTTTTGGCCAACTAGTTTTTCTTGGGTAAGTAGTTTCTGCTTAAGTTGCATTTACGCGGTATTACAAAGTTTTGAGCTTTTGTAGCTGCAAAATATTACGAAATTTTATCCGCTTAAAAAAACAGCAAAAGTCTGTTGCAGGTTTACACGATTAATTAAACTCAAAGTAAAATCGCCGAACAACTGGAACGTACTGACAGTGCTCGCACTAGGTATTTAATAATGCAGCTCTGAAGCGAGGGTAGCACGTCACTTTCTGAAATGATATCGAAAAAAACAATTATCCCCAAATGGGAAAATTTTACAATGATGTTTTTGCGAGTACATTTTACTTTTACGCGATAAGATCCCTTTCGGTCTACACAAGCATATGACAGATCGCGCAAGGTACCTTTAACTGCATAGTTTTCGCTACAAATGTTGACATTTCTAAGGGCAGTTTATGCTATAACACAAATCTGGATATTTTCATTGGATTTTGTGAGAACGAAATCTAATGGGAATTATTGTGTGTGTTAAAAAACTTAATGTACTATTGCATTCTATTTAGTTTTCACACCATCACACCTCAAGTCTAACAAAACATATTTGTAGATAGCAATCAGCTTGGTAGAAGTTTGGACAGCGGCACCAGAGCGGCACTTTTTCGGTACGTGAACGAAATCCCTTATTATATGGTAATCACAATCAAAGTTTTGTTTAGGCAAAAAGGCGGCGGGCGACCCAACTGTCAATGTCATATGGAATTATATATTTGTAAAATCGATATATGTAGATGGCAACTACGAAGAGCTCTGCAGAATTTTAAAAAATATCTACCTGCTGACTGCCATTTTTTCGGCAACATTCCATTTGAACAGTCTTTTATAGCACATGTTACACTTTTATATTGTAGCAAAATATATTAATCTTGTCATTTATCATAAATTTAATGAATATCCAAATAAACATGAATTTGTAATTAGAAACGATTTTGTTTCCACTGTATTACTCTGGACTATATTCAAGCCCATAAATGAAATTTTTTACTGGTAACAGTAAATGAAAACATTTTATGAACATTTACTGTCACAAATGTAGACCGGTCATGCTGAAGGTCGGCTAAAGTTTTAACATTTCACTTGAAATCTATTTAAGTTCAACACGGTCCGCTCTTTTGCCATCTACATTAATTTGTTGCAGCTCTTTAAATTTATTTGCATTAAATTCAAAAATAAACGAAACATTTGCAAACAAAAAAAAACTTTTATTATTTGACACAAAAGAACTCTCACTGCTGCCACTCGGCGTGACTACGAAAACTAAAAATAACGTAGAGCTCCATATAACTATAGAAATGACGAAAAAGAAACAGGTATTTAAACAGCTGATCTTAATTTCATATTTTGGCTGATTTTCATGTTAAATTGGGATGGCATGTTGTCACGTAGAGTTACCTTACGGTACATCCAGGGATAGTTAATCTTTTTCGTTCAGAAAAGAACAGCGACTATACGAGTAGATACATACATTTGAAATGGAATTGCAAGCAGCGATTGAGTTAGACTTTTTTGGAACAGTAACATAAGGTGTGGACAAAAGAGAAATTTATGTATCACAGAAATCGTTTTTGCCAAAAAAAGTCCCGCTTAGTTTATTTTTGGCGAACCAATAGCGTGCGTGACACAATTTTTCTCCCCCTTTACGGAATTATTTGCCTAAATAAGTGCAATCGCAAGTCAGAATAGAGCTGAAACGAGACTAATATGTATGTATTTTATTCGTCTCTTATGCAAAAATATTTATGAAAATCGCTGAAGGCTGGAACACCTCCGCGGCACTTTGATTCTATATTTTGCTTAACAAATAGTAATTAACTTCTTATATTCAGTTATTCGTGCAATACAGCTGTTTCTTATAACACATATATTTCTCTCTGTCTAATTGGCACATTTTTCAAAAGTCACTTTTTTCATCTCTGCGACGTAGTGTAAAACACCGTTCAACTCGCTGATTATTTTCATGGCTGACGAAGCGTAATCGCATATTTTCTATTTCTCTCTTCCTCCCCCCAAAATAAATTACATTCAGTTGCCAAAATAAAAGCCGTTAAAGCACAAGAAATGCTTTTCAATTCGTGTAATGTTCACAAATGTTCACGAATTTTAATCTGGTAATTAGTAGTTAAGCCTGTTGTATGTACTCAGCTCGTAAGGATATTTATGCCATTAAGTATTTACAGGAGGGCAAAATTGTACGCTTTGTTTTTATTTTGCTTGTAATAAAATATTTCGTTAAGGGCTTTACAGTTTCATTCAAAATATTTTTGTTTTCTGTTGCAATTTATTGTCGGGTTTTAATTAAATGTTGTGCAAGATATGAACAATAAAAATGAACTGAAATGGTTAAATGATTATTAAGAAATAATTAAAAGAAAGGCAAACACGAGAGTGAAGGTGTTCTCGCAGCCATGAAATGGAGGGAGCCCAAAAAGTGCAGCTTTTTTGTTTAATCGAAATGTAAATTTTCATGTTTTCTGATTCGCGCCGAATGAGTGACCGAGCAGCAGTTGGAAATGTCAAGCGTAAATAGTTTTATTTTTAATTTTACCAGCCTTTGCATTTTATAAAAATGAAAATGAAATACATATTTTTTAATTATTTTCGCAAACAGAAATACACAAGTGCAAGAGAAGTGTTTGTGCTGTAACAGTTGCATATATTTCTTCGCAATGCAAAATGTGATAAGAGGGGAATTTGCTAAATGCGAAAGATGTGAAAGATGCGAACGATGCACAAAAGTGTATAAAAACTGTGCGGAACTGAAATTGCTTACATTTGCTATTTTTTGATCATAGTTGACATCATTGAAAAGCAAAATGTATCTGCTGGTCCAATGAACAAGGTTGTATTCTAATGTGAAACAATATACATATATATAGTGAAATGGACTTGTATCAGCCCCTGTCATGAATGCCGATTCTACGGGTGAGCTTAGACAACGGCTGACCACCACCCCATGTGGTTTGCTAGCCATACTTGGGTGGCAACTTCTGGTGATGTGTGGAAGCAGCAGAGAACACAAACCTCTTACTCGACAGCTTGGTCTATCTAATACCTTCCACCAGTAATTCCATACATAACCCAAAAACACACAGATTGGCGAACGTTACAGCGGGAATCTCCGCATGAATCTTCTTTTGCTCTTTCAGTGCGGAAGCTTTCCGCCAAGAGTGCGTACTTTGTTTTTCTTAAATTTATCAGCTACGCCAGCATCGTCAACTGTTTCCGACTCACCCTGCGTGCCACACCTTCTAGCAAACGCTAATCTGATGGAACTAAAAAAGATCGTGTTTGCGATTTCTTGTTGTGCTCATAAAAATTCGAGTCAAAGTATGACTATTAACATATAGAATAAAAAACAAATTCAAATTAAAATTATCTTTAATTACAAGCAGATGTCTGGTAAATACTAAAATGAAATAAATTTAACCTCATCAAGATTTATGTATTTAATAAACATCAAATGCGTGAAATTGCAACAAAATAACATTGAACATTTATTAATAATAATTAACACACTGAAAACATGTTGATGTTAAAATCTTTAAATAATATCACACAAATCCCATCAAAAATCGTTTCGTTTATACGAAAAAATTTATGTAGATGGACTTTAAACAAAATAAATAAACAAATTTTCTAATTTTACCTCATACTTGAGGAAAGAAAAACATATAAAAGTCTTATTATACATTAAGAAATCTTTTCATACACGAGTCAGCGAGACACTCTCGCGAACAACGGTACGCGCCCATATGTACATCCGCACGAGCACACACATCCATACGAGCACATGCATGTGAATAAATAGAAATTCCTTTTCGTTCAAGAAACCAATTGAGAACACAAGAGCTGCCACTGCCGCACACTTGACCCTCACCTGACAGTCTCGTGAATTTAAGGAGGCAAACCGAAATTAAAAGAAGAAGAAGAAAACCTCTCGAGCATTCACACTTTTAGATTTTTTCACAAGATTATTTATTCATTAAATTTGTCGTCAGTGATACTTGTGCTTGTAATTATAATCACCACTTAAGCCCACTTGCTCGTTAGCACACACAGACTCACTCACACACACACACAGGCACGCTCCCACCCAGGACCACTCATGCTAATAAACAGCTCTTGGGAAATTAAATAATTTGAAGCCGTTTTGTGACCACTTCTGATGGCAGTTGCAGTGACTGATACATTTCCGAATATGTTTAAGACAAAATATTAATTTCCGAGCCAAATAATTGTTACTAAATCCATAAGTGATTTCCCGATGAAAAAGTGTCCTTCAGCAAAATTTCCATTACACTCGTATGCAGGATTTCTGATAAATTTGTGGTAGAATTAGGTTCAGCTCATGTTTATCCAATACGCAACCAACATATTGGTTAAACATTAACGTTATTGAAGTGAACAGTTGTCCAAAACTTTAATGACTTCAGAGAAAACTGGAAATCACCGAGCACTTGTTGTGGGACCATTTCAAAATAAATATTCTAGCAGCTGATTTTTTTCATTTGAATCAGAAGCATTTTTAAATTTTGTGAACATTAAATACGAATTTAGATATTCTTTTCCGCCAATAAAACACGAAGTCATAAAATGAAGTAAAATGTCCTGCTTCAGAGAACTAACAATATGGTTGCTTCCATGCTGTCGAACGTGACGGTTGTATACTTTTTATTTTATTTTTATTTTAAAGTCCATTTTTAATTTAAATTACAGCGCATTGGCAGCACTGTCATCAGTATTAAAGGGGAATTTCGCAGAATTCGCTATAAAACAAACATATGTACCTGCACAGATATGCGTACATGAAGTAAGTCCGCATTGAGTCCGCGAGTTAAGTATTTAATACTAATTAATTCCCTAATTGATGTGATCAAAAGTTTAATAGTTTCAAATAAATTTATTCAAACAAAAGTTATTTCGCAGTTGCAAACATAACGTTGCCAAAAGTATTTCGGGAGTACATATTGACAAACCCTTTACCGGCTTTTTACAAAAGAACAGAGCACAACCAACTTCAGCAGAAATTATTTCGCATGAATTTCTTACGCCTTACGCACGTATGTAGCTGTAACCTTTCTGCTCAGTAAATAAATTTCCCCCAACAATAATCATTTCTTGAAGTGGCATTATAATAGTAAATATTTTCAATTAAAAGTTGTAATTGAATATCTCATCTGCAGCGAAAGTTGATATATAGTTAAATTTTAATTGCTTGCAACTTATTTTTATGTTGCGAACGAGTTTTTACCCTTTTAACAAAAGTCTAAAAATGATACATTATATGTTAAAAAACTAAATGCTGCTTCAATTTATTACTGTTGACAATATATTGAGCTCACAAAAAGATAAAGCTTTGACTGTTCATGAGTGTGTGTGTGAATAGAGTTTTTCTGTTCTCTTGCGTTTCAAGGGGAAACAGAAATTTTGTATTTAACGTTTAGTTAAGGTTAACGATTTCATTATATAATAAAAATTAGCAATAGTAGAAATCGTTCCTGAACGAACGGGTTGAACTGAACGCATCACCTGAGTGCGTGAGGTGAGCCGATCATTTAACTGAGCGCTTTATCTAGTATTCCATTGACGCGTCACTGCTCCATTTGGAATACAAATTACGTGGTAAGGTTTCAACAAAAGCAGTATCCTATTATAGGCCTTCGCATCTGATTTGTTATAGCTCTGCCACTAAAACCGGCATCTGTGTGGATCTCACGGTGCTTTTTTAACCCTCATAAATTCAACTATTTATTTATTGAAGTAAAATTCAGAGACTTAATGTAATTTCAAACAAAATTACACATTTTTAGCTCTAAAGGCTATAAAAACTGCTTCTGCCGTCGTGCTAAATATAAAAGAAAAGAAAAGAACATTTTTGCCATCAAATTCTGATGAATTTTAAAAGATCTAATGCTGAAAGACTTTTAAGGGACAAGATATATATTTTTTTTTGTAATGATTTATTATAGAAAATAAATTAAGAAATCACTGATATAAAATAATTATACAATTTTACGGCACAAATAACAGATATTTTCGTTACATCGCTTTTTCTTAGCAAAAAATAACTGCTATTTTTCAACTTTTAAGTGGGTTTCAGCTTTTGTTTTTCAAAGCACACGAAAGTTATTTCTGAACTTAAACTCTGTTATTTATTTAATAAAAATTAATGCAACACTTCTTGATCACATTAGTTTATCAGTTCTAAGATATAATTTTACAGCTAACCACTACCAGAGGTGATTTTCGATGGGAACAAAAAGAAATACAATGTCGACACCATAAAGGATCAAATAGGAAAGTTCATTTTGATTACAATAGACATTTTTTTTGACGATGTAATTCTTGCAGTTAAACGAATTTCAAGAAAACTTTGATAATTTTAGAGATTCAAAATAAAGTCTCAAATAAAGAGGCAAGAATATTTTATTTTTAAAAGACTTTAAAACAACCAAATTACACAAATATTTGTGTATTCAAACAAAAATAAATTCCTATTTTTTAAATAAATATTTTTGAAAATATTTTGAAATAAATAACTTTTGTGCTGTGTGTGTGAGTGCGTTAAAAAGTACCTGATCCGTTATTGCGTTAACGTCAGTTGAAAAAGGCAACGTACAACGCATGTACGTATGTCTAGATACGTATTTATATTTATTGCGTTTAAAATTCAATTTAACTGTAGTCCGGACGATCCTTTAATCCGGACAGTACCTGAAACTACATCTGTCCGGATTAGAGAGTTTACGCTGTACTTATTCGTTTTAAATTTTTATATTTCTTTATTTATTACTTTATTATTACACAGTAAGATTTGGCTTTCAAAATATCAATATATAAAACTTTTCAAGGTATTAGTCTTCCCTACAAGTCACAGTTCAAGTGTAATTTTTTCTTTAACGTTTCGCTAATATTAACATTAAACAAAATACATACACATTTTGAATTTCCCCGAGTTTTTTCATTTCAGTGTCGACTTTAGCTGCTTTAAATTCGCCTTGGAACCCAATTACTGTCTGTCTTAACACATCAGTTTCGTTAAGGCGAGGTCAGCAAACTGATTGTTTCTTAGGGGTTTCATTCTATTTAAGCATCACTGCATGGGCGTTAAAATTCTAAAAGTTTTCTTTCGGCATTAGAAACTATTATCGTAATTGCCAATAATACGGTGTTAGACAAATTCCCAAAAAGTACCAAAAATCTGCCATCTTACCCGAGAATTCTCGACACGAAAACTGTTCGTGTGCAGCGTTACAAGCATTTTCCAATGAATCTCTCAAAAGGATACAAGTATTAAAGGAGATAAGGATAATGATGACAGTTTATTTCTGTTGCACAAATTAAAAGTGATGGGGAAGAGACGCCACCCACACACACACACACACATATAGAGGATGACGTTTAATTTGTCAAGTAGTTTGAACACACACATTAACGTTCTCTTCATTTACGGAGGACATTTCAACACATGGCTATGAACGTGATGTTATGAGTAAAATCTGCACACTTGTGTTATTTATTATGTGCAACCTGGACGAAATATCTATTTTCGCACAGAAAACAATTTCAATAATTTTGATTTCTATTTCGCATTAACCCTTAAATGCTCACTGTATCCGCGAAAAATGCATGAAGAAATGATTTGGTGAAATAGTTTCATACTCGTATATGACCCGGTTGACAATCCATGTAAAACTTTCTTCTTCATAAATTAGTTTGCGTGGCAGATCGATTACAGACATTCTATTATTTTCAAGCTTTATTCATATTCAGTGTTATTGTAGATTAAAAATTAAAATTACAATAACAAGAAACAAAATGATCGAATAAAAAAATTAGTAAAATGTCAAATAGGGAAAAGAGTTGCCATCCAACAAATATTGCCACCTGAACTGGCCGTGTATTTTTGAGTATTTGAATTGTGAAAAATGAACTAAGATCTTAAATCAATTAGTGCACCAACTTTCTTACAGTATGTAGAAAAATTTTAATTTAAAGCCAAACTATTTTGTTTACATATCCTGAAGATTGAAAAATGTTCTCTAAATATTTGTGTTGTTGAACGGGTGCGACATGTAGGAAAACAATTCGTCATGCACTCTTTAGGTATTGTACAAAAGCATCCCATGATTATCAGATCTTACAATAAATAATCAGCAAATAATATTTAAACAAATTCTTACAACCGCGTCAAACACCAAATTTCTAACTAATTTGTTAAAATTCAAAGAGTCAATTAAAGAGGTGCCGGCTATTAAGCGGAACTCATTTAAGCGGAAGTTAGTGGAAATGCGTTGATTTTACTGGCAAGGTCTACCGACAGATCTACCCATCCAACAACCACGTGAACTGACAGTTCCTGTTGGCAGATAAATTTACCGTGTGACAACAAAGTTGCAACGATTTCCTAACATTGTCTAAACTGATAATTCCCTGTCACATTTTACTATGCTGTGGCAACATACAGGCAAAGCTTGAGTGTCATGTTTGCAAAATTTCCTTTCACTCTGTTGCTGCCGACTTCTGCTTAAAAAAGAACACAAATGAAAATACCGAACATGAAACACTCAAACAAGCAATTAATATTTCAGATGGTGTTTTTCAATATAAATTTTGCTTTTGGGTCTGTTTCACGTGCTGTTGAATAAATTGCTGACAGAAATTCAACCAACGGATGTCAAGAAGAATTAGTTTTCTTTCATTTTCTCTTCTCAAATTGAGCTGAATCCTTTTTGTTATTAATTCAATAACTGACAATAAGCAACTGTCATTTATTTAATTATCTGAAAACTGAAACGTGCAGCAGTGATGAAAATAATAGCAAAATTAAGCGAACAATTTGTCCCTATTTTTCAGAACATTTTTTTGAGTTCGCAAGTCGAAATTTATAACAGTAATTATTGAATATTTTTATTTGTTTACTGAAATTTTTTGCTAAGACAGGCCTGTTTGAGATACCGCTGAAAAATGTTCTTATTTTCAATGTAACAGTCTGCTTTTCGGTGCGCATTTCAGAATAGCTACAATTTATAGATTTGTACAACAAGTGTTTTATTTAAAAGACTTTACGACACGTTTTCCTATATTTGCTGGATTTCTTGATCAAAACACTCGTATTTAGAAACTGTCCTTGTCACCAGGTAAATAGTTTGTTTTGCCTAGAATGATTATAATCGAAGCCTCAGTATTGATATCGTCCACAACGGAAAATTTAGGAGTAGCAAAGACATTAAGGTGGCAACGCTTAAGCTAAATTATCACAGTATAATTAAATATGTAATTTTCATTTCAAAAATTTTTAAGTACAATTAAACGTTGAATCAGTTTTAATTCGTCGAAGTTACCACATTTTTTTAGTTAATTTAGAAATGTCAACAATGAATTAATTAAATCTATCTACATAATTCTATGTTTTTTTCTTGGATAAGGGAGCATTAAATGTCTGCTCCCAAATAAACATACCGGATTGGACGAGCAAGTCTGAGGTTGGTGTAGCCCTGAAAGCTGTACATGCTTTAGCTTGTGTTTTATTATTATTCGACTTAAAATAATCAAATTGAGTATTTTGAGATCTTGGCAAGGCCTGTAAGCTGGGAGACTGCAAAATCTTTCGAAAGCATTTAAATTGCTTTGCGAGCTGGCCTCATTAATAGTCGATGTGACTGTTCTATGGACTAGATATTTGATTATCGACTTTGACTCCTGAGTTTTCTGCAGCCAAGAGAAATGATGTGTGAATAAATTTGCGGTTTGCGTTAATAAGAAGAACATAATTTCTTCATCTTTGTCACTTTCAGCCGTTGCAACGTCCGTATCCTTGGCAGCATGTAGGACTCTTTTTTTTACCAGCTAAGTTTGTAGGTGCTACTTTACCAAAGTTTCCTAGCGGAAACTATAGAATTTGGCTCAATATTTCTTCCACTGCCAGACAATAATATATGAAGCACTGCGCTGAGCAAGGCAATTCAGACACCAAAACACGTTGTTTGTTAATTATTTTGCAAGAAAAGGAAACCTACGCAGAGTTGGCCACCCATTTGTGTCTACTACAGTGCAGTCTTGTATAATAGCATTGAACTACTTAACTCTTGCGTCAATATGAACCCTACAAACGCAATTCTTAGGTTTAGCATCCCCCAGTCCACATTTAGAAGAAACTCAATCTTTACTTCGCCTAGGAAAATCCAAATAGCCTTAGACATTTTTACGTCCCCTAATCCCCTAGTTCTCCACTGTAGGTTGTGCGTCACTATTGCTCAGGTCTTTATATATTCGGTTATTTCACTTCTGCTTAAAGTGGTATAAAGTGGCCCTTGCCTTGCCCATTTGTAATAATCCATCGACATTTAAATGCCACTGGCTATCAGTATTAAGAGATTAGCCTCTTTAGCCCTGAAATCATTTCTGCGCACCAGCTGTATGACTTTGAAAACTGCCAAGATAGTTCTGAAGCCTAAAACATCCACTCCCTTGACTATTAGCATTTTTAAATCGTCTCTCAGAACTTTCCCAAGACTCCCTTCCGCTGGTTCAGCAACAAAATCAGTGAATCTTGGATATACAACTGCTGCTCACTATCCGTAGCCGAAAAATCACACGTTCATAAAAATACTTAGACAATCAAATGGAACGAAAATTGCTATTTGCTATTATTTTGCCTGTTTCTGTCCTGTTTAGTGTTCATGCAAGATGAATGTGCCATGGAGAAGGTCAACTTTTCCGCTTGAGAATTTCGCTTTGAGCAATTCGTTTTTCAAAATGTGGTAAATATTCTTTGGCATGAACGGCAGCAGCAACAACAAGAACGCATTGTACATACATAAATACATACAAACATATGGACATATTTTCACTACTTTTTAAAGCGCTTTCCTTCCTCCATTTTTGTCCATAAATTTTCTGTGGCAAAATTATTTGGATTCCGGAAACAGTTGAAGTGCACATTACATAAGTATTGCCTTGTATGAGACATGTACAGTCGCCAATCTGTTACCTGAAATATCGCCAGCTGAAGCGGTAGCGAACCTCAAGAGTATCATTAAGTGGAAAATTCATATTTTTGGCGGATCATGCTGGACAAATCGGAATGAAAGTCCGTTTTCTATATTTATGATGTAAAAAAAGCACACCGACCGGGGATTACAGTTTTAAACAACGATATGCCCAGGCACAATATCGCCGCCTTTGCACATGTCATGCTTGACATAAATGTATGTAGTACGTGTTTTAATAGAAATGGTTTTATCCGCAACACCGAACAGAAAATTTTGGCAAACATTTTTTTTCACTTTTTTTTCTTTTTTTTTTTTTTTTGTATGTATAAAAAATAAAAATAATAAAATAAACTGCAGCAAAAAATCAATTAGGGCTTCATGTGAAGTGGTTTTGCAAGTTCATAGATTGTGTGAACTAGAACGAGACTTTTTTCATTTAATAGAGTGATTGGATTTAAACAGTCTTAATACACTAAAGCTTTTCAATTGTGGTTGCGAAAAGTGCAAACTATCGCAAATGGGTTTTGTTTTTTGCACTCAGGTTTGTGAAATTGGCCGATCGTTTCGGTTCAGACTTGATGGCAATTTTTGCGGTGCCAGACAAGACAGACTTGTGCACTTCAGACGCTGAAATTTTGACTAGAAATTTAAAGACCAAAGGATATAAATTAAAATAACGGCTTGACTTTTAAGCCGTTTTTTTTCAAATTTCCCTTTACCGAACACTGAACCGGGTGTTTCTCAGTTCGAGTGATTTGTGTTTCTGCTCAATATATGTACATGCCTACATACATACACATGCGGAGGAAGAGGCTTTCAGTGCATGAAATGTCATCAAGCAATAATGCGTTGCGAGACTACGAATCAAATGCAATTTGCGTGTCAGCAATTTCCAAATCTGCATATTTTGTGCTTAGAAATGCGTGGCATCGTGGCGCAGCAAAGCAACATTCGCGCTAATGCGAGTACGTCAAAAAAACACTGTGCACTTAAAAAGTTTAACGCAAGGAAACTGGTAAGTTATGTGGCTTCCTTGCGTTAAACTTTTTTTGCCTCACACTGTTCAACGACTCCTGCGCTTATCTTTGAAAAATTTGTTTGTGGCCGGTGTCCTGAACGCTCCTTATCTCTCAGTATTTAAGTGCAACAAAGTTCGGAATTTGCATTTTAATGTAATACATTACACATACATCCATACATGTTTACATACATACATACATACATATACTTCATACGTTATTCATTCTGCCACTGGAAGAAAAACGTTGTTATTAATAAACTTCACATCGCATTTCTTTTCATTATTTTGAAGCCGGAAACAAAAACTTGTCTCGCAGCCACTTAAAATACATACATGATATTTTAATGACACAATTTTTTTGTACTTGTTTTTCGAAGTCCCACATCAGGCAGTACGTATGAATGTATGTATGTATGTAGTCGTGATTAGGACTTCAATTAGGAACAGATTATTATTAATTTATGAATAAATAAATTTATTTATATATTGTTGTTTTTTTGGTTTCATGCACAATCTTGCCGCAGACAAACCAAAACAAACACTTGCCACCCACCCAACAAAACCTGAAGGCATTTCACAAACCGAACAGAAAATAAACACTAATTTTTCTTCATCTGCTGGTTACACGACAAGCGCGAGCAACTGGTCCGAATATGAGATGTGAAAAGCATTCCAAATATTTGAGATTTCTTTAAGTTGCTCTAAGTGAGCGAAGGCATTTTCATTCAATTGTTTTTAAATTTGTTGTTTGGGCATAAAAAGAGAGTGAGAGAGCGACTGAGATATTGTATTTGCTCAATAGTGACTAGAATTTATTTTTATGGCAATAAAGTGCCATACGACATCAATTTGTTATTAAACGTCGAGGGATTTTATTTTTAAATTTCAACTAAAATTTCACAACTCAAGAATTATATATTTTGCAATTTCAAACAACTAGAAAATTCAAAACCCACCATAAATTAAATCGTAGAATATCTGGTGGTCCAACTCTTGCCCAGAATC
This sequence comes from Epicampocera succincta, assembly GCA_932526305.1. Classification (NCBI taxonomy): domain Eukaryota; kingdom Metazoa; phylum Arthropoda; class Insecta; order Diptera; family Tachinidae; genus Epicampocera; species Epicampocera succincta. The sequence continues at coordinate 2,144,016 of OW052037.1, read as the reverse complement.
CTTGACCAGTTGTCAGTTGTCACCAACTTTTAATGCATATTTAGGTACATACATTAATCTATGTACATATGTATATCGTGACCTTAACATAGAAAGGCCCTAACTCGTTTTTTTCTCCAATCGAGTTTTTTGTCAATTTCGAAAGATGATCTTCCAACATATCATTGGTAAAAAAATTTACGTGATCCGACTAAAACTAACAAAAATATAAACAGTTGAAAAAAGTTTCGCGACTACAAAACTTTTTTTTTCATTAGGGCCTTTCTATATTAAGGTATCGGTATGTATATGTATGTACCTAAATAACGACTGACCTTAAAATGAATTAACTAATTTCTTTTTTGAATTTATTTTGTAAATAGCAGTAAAATATGAAAACTAGATTTCGAATTCCGCCTTTCATGTTGCAACTTCTTTTGTTATGTGGGTACTAGCATAATTTAAGTCATATGCCACCCGAGATACCCCTTTCCCACTATAGCTCTAAAATCAGAATGATATACTCCAAAGGTTTTTATGGGCGTATATAGTTAATTGATAAAGAAGGAAAACCCTACCATCAACGCATTCACACACATCGTCTACTTCCATATCATTGATACGGACCAAAAGGAATCTGTTACCATCATTCTCAAGCGCTCGGCTCAATATAAACACCAGACAGTAACTGTTTCGATGGATTTATGAAAAAATATGATTTTTCGGGTAAAATTGGAATCCTGCTCAGCGAACAAACGACGTTTTCTGTGGTCGTTAACCTGGAGCTACTGGCTAACTTGGATATCGTCCAGGTGTATCCCCATAGTCTGGGCGCGAAATTCGCCTAGTTAAACTCTGCGAGATTCAAATGTCAAATCAGAACTGACTTTAACCGCCATTTGGAAAGATTAGAGCATCTTTTTTTGGACGCTTTAATTGATATAAAAACAGGTTGTGGTTTCGTTGCCAAAAGTGCCCTTAACCGCTCAAGTTAACTGAAAACTTTTTCCGGAATCAATTAATATAAATTTTTCATTCATTTCATTTTTATTTGCTTCCAAGGCTTGCATATAATTTTGTGTACTTGATTGACTGTAACGAAGGTGGGCAAATTGTTGTTATTTAAAAATCCTTTCCTCAAGATAAGACGACAATCAAAGAAATAAGAAATAGTTTGCGAAATGCCAGGATACGGCTGAAATAATAAAGAACGGCCAACCAACATTTTGTTCTAGTTTCGTTTTTATTTATTTCTTTTGTTTTCAGTTTTCAAGTTCTTCTTTTTGTTTTTTGCTTTTTTTGTTAAACAACTTGAAAAAAAATGTTTTATTTAAAGTGAAATGCTTAGTGGTTCATTGCCAAAGTATTGAAAAGAAACTTTCGATAAGTTGTTGATTGTACTCGAACATTGATGCACCGCTTTGACATCAAAGAATTTTTAAAACTATCAAGATGTTGCTTGCAGCTGCCTGGTGCTGCATGCAACGTTAGGACAAGGGCAAACGAGGAATGCGAAGAAAAATAAAGATTTTTTCTAATTGAGTTTGAAAAAATTTGAATAAACGTTGTTAAATTAGTATGAAATTAAAATAATTGCAGACTTTTGACCCACAAAAGAAAACCACGGGCATGCATCTGCTTGCAAAGCTTTAAGTGTGGTCTAGTCCCACAGGTATTTTATGTACTTTAACGTTTCCTACTCTCTTCACGTTTATTCAAAGACACATACAAAGAATGAATGGTTATATTTCGATATGGGAAGAAAAGTACCCAAAATCAAAGAGTGACACAAGTTCTAGCTGTAGCCATTTATTCCCTTGAAAAGTAAACCGTATGTTAAAGCCCTAAGCCCTCATGACACTACATGTTGTTTATTTGTGTAATAGGCAAATTAACCAACTGCAAAGAGTTCGGATTTATTAAGAAAAATAGTAAACTGTCAAGTCGATTAGAATTAAGTTCAGTCAAAAAAATGTGAAAGCTTTCAAATTAAAATTGACACCTGAAACACTAAAAGTGTTGATTAACACCTTTAATGTTTCTTTGGTTTTGCGGCTGCTTTTTTAAAAAAAAGTTGACAGCACTTAATAAAATTAGCACATTTTTTATCGCTTCCTCTTTTTAATCATCAATTACTGAAAGAAAACTATAGTGTCATAAGGGCTTAACTATTTGTACTCCAGCTTTATGGCAGGGCGGACACTTCAAAGAACACTGTTCGTACGAGGTCTGTTTAAAAAATAAAACGAACTTTAAAATGTCGCAGACTTCGTACATACATACATACATTTGATTATTGTGTTTTCTACTGTCAAAAATATGGATTGCATATCATTTTGTGCAAAAAATGGAATAAAGTCGTCATACGCACGTGAAATGTGAACTGTTGGAATACTGTAATTTTACTCCAGGTAAGAAATTTTACGAAATTTTGGGCGTGAATCGTGTAGCACCGAAGTTCGTTGAAAATGTTGATTAAAGAGCCGTAAATTTTTGACCAAGACAACATTGTAATTATGCCTCAGCCAAGGTTTGGTCTCCTACGACTTTTTCCTGCGCCCAAATTGAGAAGAGCCTTGATATGACGGGGTTTTTCCACGATTAAGGAGATGAAAACCGAATAACACAAAATAGAAATTGATAAATAAATAAATAATTTTGGAGAAAAATTGAATTTCGCCTTATTTTGTGAGCAGACCTCTTATTTACCAGAACTACCGAAAATTGTTGAAACATAAAAAACCATAGTTGCACATCTTATTAAATTAAAATATATTTTAGTGGCAGAAACAAGACATTTCCATCATCGGCAACAGCTGATTTTATAATAAATTCAAGGAGAAACACCTTCCTTCCATTTTCCCTTTTAATACATTTTTTTATTCCCCTGTTTGCGAGGTTTCCTTTTTAGTTTCATGTGTAAACAGTTCATTATTAGTAATTAATGAAAAAACTCGTATTCGCTTAAATTTGCGCAAAAACTTTTATGCGCAACGCTTTGGGTAACTTTTTGCGTGTAAGATAGGACTGATTCGTTTACATATGTTTAACAAAAATTGCAAAGAAAATGATTAAATTTCTTCTCGTCCTGCTTTTTCTAAATGTATCTTATATTGTAATCAAGGGCATATGTTATTCAAATTCCATTCAAGGTTGGTATTCACAATCCTACAAGTTTTTTTTTCGTTATAGTGGAACAAACACATAAATTTGGTTTTTTATTCACATCTGGCCTTCTAAATTTTAAAATGTCGCAAAGCATTAATGTCAGCATATTCATGCCACTACAAGGTGAGAGATATTTGCATCACATTGATGATATTTTACATAACATTAATGTCGTACTGCTGAGGCTACGGCGTCACCAATGTAAAAATAATTTATTCGATAAAAGAATTTCTATGCTGTTCAAGGGAAGTTCACTCTATTGCACAAGTCACACGGTTTTCATTGGATTTTGTGTAAAAGAAATTTTAGGAGAGTTTTGAGGAATCTAACGAAGACTGGTGAGATTGCATTTGGCAAAAATGCAACCCTGATCCAATGGTCAAGTCCCTTATCGATACGATAAGTTTTATTTGCCAGTTGTGTAACATCATCATATCGCTACGTAACGTACATTAAGAGTTTGGCATAGCGTAAACGAAATCAATTTCGAATAGCGTATTCGCATCCAAAATTTTGAAGCCAAGTATGACGAACAAACATACCATTAAAAGGGGATTGAGACGATCATAAGTCATACTTTTTTACGTTTAAACCATTGCAAAGTACGTTTAAAACACGATGAGAGCCGTACGACTGTAAAATGTTCGTCCGCATTTTCCCTCTATGTCGATTGGTTTCACTACATATTAAGTTTAGACAATACCACCCGCGCTCTTCTACTCAAAAATTTGACTTATCGCACGACTTGTGTTACCGTCTAAATCCCGTTTTAACAAACGGTTACATACTCCATGCGGCTTGACAATACCTGAAACTGAGAGTTCTGCTGATTACTTTCTTGGCTATCAAGACATACAGATTAAGCCATTTCCATACCAGGTGAATTTGACAGCTCAGGTGATAATATTTTGCGTTTCCGCATTTTTTGCCTGGCATGGATGTCAAAAATTGTTTTCATTTATTTACAATTATTTTCTGTGCGTTTTAATTGAACAATTATTTCTTGTTGTGCGAAGCGAAATTTTAATAGTGCTAAAAGTATGAGTACAAATTTAAATTATACGCTTTTGCAATTCGTAATTTTTGTGAACTGCACTAACTTTTTAACTTTATTAAACTTTTGGTTATTCCAATTTAAGTTTTAAAAGTATTTATGCTATTTTAATTCAGAAAGTCACTTTTGTGCCAATTTTTATGTTTAACACCCATTTTTCTGTCAAATAGTGGCGGTTGAAAATCTAACTGGTGGTTAAAAATGTGTGAACGGCCGCTAAACTATTCCATACATTTGGAAACAAAAATTCCTTGAATTAGAATTGCCACACTGCCCTCCTTTGAAACACAAGAGGTGCAACATGGCAATAAAACAAGTTATTCAAATGTTAAAAGTCCTGCGCCAGGCGTGGCCACAACATTTTGTTTCTGCATTCGACTTTGGACGTGGCCGGTAAATTTCTTAAACATGTAGTACAGATTTTATTACTCGTAGTTTCCTTGAATATCTACAGCCTTCTGTTCGCCACAACAAAAAAATTACAATTTAAATTATGAAAGTTGCGATTTTAGTAACTGTGCGATGAACAACTCCACGTTGTTTGTTATCTAAGAATTTGGAACACGACCCTTTCAACGAGCCAATACATGCACACCCACACTCCGGCAATTGCTCAATAAAAATGTTTCTTAGTTGAGGGCAATTGCGGTACAGTCACACGTACACAGATGAAGAAAAAGACGCGGACGCCAGACACAAAGCGAAGGAGGAGAAGCAGTTCGGGCAACAAAGTACAAAAACATTCATTTAACAAGTGGAACATTGAACGTTTTAACAAATTAGTGTTTATTGTTTTTGATCATGGCAATAGAAAAATGGCATTAAATAAGTGTGTCGTTGCTGGCTCAAATCTGGAGATAATTTAGAACTAGACGAATACTAGTCTGGGAATAAATTGACGCATGGAAAAAAGAAATCGAAACGTTAAGAAAAGACCACAAATTATGCAATTTACGTTTACGTTACGTCGTAAAGCTGGGACCACACCACTGCCACAGGTGCACCAATCTGACCCAATTTTGATTGTGCTGAACTGGTGCACAATAATAAAGCTGTCCCAGTCAATGACCCAATTTATGCAAATGTGATTGCTGCAATTTTATGAAAAACGATTATGTGGCCCAGCTTCGTTGCCAGATGTTTAGATTTATCTGCATTTTGCAGTTTTTCGTTATGAAAATCAGTTTTTACGAAAATTTTGCAGTTTTTGACCCATATTATTTTTAATAAATTCTCTACTTTCAATTTTTTTATTTTTCAAGTCTTAATTTTATCGCACCACGGTCGTTTCCGGTTAATTATTCCAAAAAAGTCAAATTATTAATTTCAACAAAAAAATTGGAAAACCCTCGTTTAATTGAGTCCCTTTTAATGATGCTGCTCAATTAAGGGAGTTGTTTTTTAATTGAGTCAATGGATCAATTAAAATAGCATCGGCTATTTTTCCGCTTAATAGATGCGAAAACCACCCATTTTTAGAAACTCAATTTGTGGCAATGCTTTTATTACGTCCTTTTTTGCAACACTGAGTAAAAGCAAAGAGTCGTGTTTTCCTACATTGAGTCTAATTTTATGGCTTGAAATATGAATCATAAAACACTTTCCTTTTAAGCCGTCCTGCAGCTGTTCTTTGCTTAGTTTACTTATATATGTAAATATTTATGTATAAAACAAAAATTAGCTTCAATCAGTCTTTATTTAGGTGCAGTTTTTTCACTTGAAAAGCAGATTTTTTATTCCAAATTTGCAGATTTTGTATATGGCAACGCTGCAGCCCAGTCACGATTGTTCTAATTTGTGGCAACCTCAGCTGTGCTAATTTTTGGTGTTTGTTTTGTTTCTTTGTAGCTGAAAATGGCTTGTAAGAAAAAATAAATTTTAAAATGAAATCAAATAACAAAACGGGGAAAAAAGACGAATTCAGAGTGCAGTTTTTCACTGGTATTATCGGAGTGTAGATGTCAATCTAATTTTTGCCGAAATTGATAGACGATGAGGTGGATAATCTCAAGAAATCACAATATGTATCCATAGACATACATATTTCTTTCACCAAGCCTTTGTATATTAACACATGATTGCTGCAGTAGGGTTGCATTTGATTAGTCACAATAGGCCAAAGATCGATTTAGTTCCATTAGAAATAAAGTTCGAACAAAATATTTTCAAACATTTTAAAATCAAAGCCAGCTGTTTATAGAAGAAACTCATATGTAAACACTTTCTAAATTAAAACAATGGAATGTCTTTTGTGAGCTGTTCCACGATCTTAAAGTTAAAGTCTTGAAAAATTTCAGCGTCAGAAACAGAATTGAGATCCAAAAAACAGTCATTTTATTACAGAAGACACTATTGTGCAAAATTTTCCTTCCTGGATTTCAAGTGGGTTAATATCATCCTAAATTCACCAGTTTTGTATGTCGCATGCCCCTTTGTCCGAAAGTTTATCTCAACGCTGAATATGATTTTTTTTAATAAAAATTTAAGTCAGTCACTTATTCCAGATCCCATTTTTTCGAACTCATGTTGTTGCTTATGGTCTCGATGGATTAGTTAGTAGAATAGTCGACCAAAGACTCTGGGGAAAAAAATAAATAGCCACAATTTTTTTCACATAAACAATAAAAAAAAATACAAATAAAGCAGAAAAGCACGCAATGTGGGATTAAGTAATGTTTGACTGGGCGCTGAACAGTCAAAACAGCATCACTTACATTCTGACATACTCATCCCTGCAATGTAGAATAAAACAAAATAAAACGAAACACTACTCCTTCTGTCCTCCTCCCCATTCCAGTTTTGGTACAGTGCACTGCTTATGTCCACTGCCAGCTGTCAAACTGCCTATTTAAAATTTTTGTTATTATTCGAACATTTAATTCACTGTCTTTACTTGATTCAATTTTATTCGATATTAACTTTGAAAAAACCCTTCAATTGTCATTAAATTTTATGACATTTGCTAGACATTTTGCTGGTGTTACAATAAAATAATTCAAAAGTTGTTGCGAACAACATTCTCTCTTTATGACTACCAAGAATTAATTAGTTTTTCTTTGAATGGGACGACAGTTTATTTAAACTACCGAATCCATTTCTTTTATGACCAGATGTGCCCCTTAAAAGCATTACGAACGCCAGTCAAGGGATGGCCACAAGACATGTGAGAAGTCATCACTGATGTGAATATTTATTACGTCCTTCATGGCGTGTTAATGCAAAGCTTTCCTACATAATCGTACATACATATGTACATACAAAAATCATTTAAATTTTGTATGCAACACTCAATTTTTGTTGCTTTTCTTTTCAATGCATGCAACTTAAGACAACAGCCACTGTGCGTTCCGCTTTGCGGCCAAACCTCTGTATGGTGTTGAAGAAGAACACCGAAATGGGTTGGTCATGCAGCATAAACTGGATTTAAGAGAACAACTTTGGTACGAGTGTATCGTGAAGAAGGCGTTTAAAAAGGGGTTTCTTTTTAAAGCGATATAAAGTGGAAATAAAAATATAGAACTAGTGATGGTAAGGGTTTATGGGACACTTTACGGTGGCGCTTAACCGTCTTTCTGAAGACAACATTTACTCCTTTTGATAGTATTCATCCAAAGCGAGCTTGTGCCGTCCGTCACGAATTTGTCGATCAGACGCTATTGGCAGCAACTCAGTCTGTGTCGAGTCACTAATGCAACATTTGCCAGAAAAGATTTTAGAATAAGATCCATCGGATCATCATTTGCGTCAAATGTTCGCTAACTGTGCTGAGAATCAACTAGAAGTTGAACCAGATCATCTTCAGCGATGAGGGCCAATGTGAAATGAATCGTGATCTTTTTATTCTTCATGTTATTTGTAAAACAAACGCAAATCTAGGTGCGTTCTGGCGCTGCCATACAATCACTTAAATTATTAAGTTCAAACGAACTTAAAACAAAAGAAAAATACAATATTATAGGCTACTTAGTTATTATTATAAGATTATTTACATACCATTTAAATATGGTACAATTCGGGACAACTGCCTTTTCGTAACGCAAACGTTACATTAACCAATTGCTCATTATTTATATACGATTGCTTTAGCCAAATTTCAAATTCCTCGTGCTGTCTTTGCAAACGTTCGGAAGCTTCGAAACAAATATTCTATATAACTTGCTCCCAAACTTGTCGAAAATTTGTTATTGGAAACGGTTTTGGGTAACACTGTGCAAGTTCGGACTTGCTTCTGGAACAGAGCTATTATTTGCCTTAGAATAGAACAAGCATGAGTTTTGTTTGTTTTAGGTTTCTTACCATAAATTTCAAACTTTATTAACTGTTGCTGTCAGGGTTTCTTATGTCACAGATTAACTATACAAGGAACATAATTAATTCTTGTCTTAAAATAAACTGCTTAAAGCCCCAAGAAGAACGTCTGCTACTGAGCGTTTCCTCAACCTGAGGTAAATACTCGGTGCTATTTTCAAAAGCAATTTTTAAAAAGTTTAACGTTTAATCCGAGAAAAACAAATAAAAAGAATACTTCGCAAGGCATTAAAACACTTGGACAGGCAGGCAGGTGGTCATGTGCGTGTATGTCCATGCCTGCTGTGCAGCAATGAATAGAAAAAAATGTTTTCGTTTCCGTTTAACATTAAAGTGAAATAATGAAAGAAATCAACCAAATGCAAAAGGAAAACTGAAGCTAAACGAAAAACCATTCGAGCAACTGATCAAACTTGGAGACCCAGTTACGAACATTTGAAACTTTCATACTCAAACAAATCCAAACATCCGCTCACGAAAGTTTCCAAGAACACAAAGTAAATACATGTTTTGCTACGTATGTGAGTTAGCGTTGGGGCGTGTGTGCAAGGTTTTTCGTTTAAGTACTCGACGGTAAAGTAGACAACTTTATAGAGCCTTTCTGAGCTCGATTTTCAAACACAATGGGCGCTTTCACAATCAGCATCACTTTTGTACACTGCTCGCTTCACCTGTTGGAAGTGTATTAAACTTTATTTTCTGAGAAAGACGCAGGAGAAATGGTACTCTGAGCCCATCTGTTTCACTTAGGATACTCTCCAGTTACCCTCTATTGGAAAACCTTCTATACCTTTGAGATCTAGAACACAAGCTGCCTAAAATCGGCTTATCCAGTCATATATAGACTAAACTTAACATTGAACTTTTGTAGGCAGGCATCAAGAGCCGTTGCCAACAATACATCAGAGCTTGCAATGGTTGAGGCGATTCTTTTGCACGTCCCCTCTAGCCTGAGAAGAGGAACAAACTGACAAACAGGTCTTAAACAGGGACACTCTGTTTTATAAGTTGCATGAGGATTATCTAATAAATGCGCTTAGACCATTTATCTTATTTAAAAAAAAAAAAAATACATATATATGTATGTACATGCATATGTATGTACAGTCAAAGAAGAGCGTGTGATCATTTCTGCGCCACCTATTATTAAAAGAAGCTTTCAAAAGGCATAACATTTTAAGGCCTACATATTCCTTTAGTTTGCAGCTGGGTATATAAAGTACACAAATAATGGAAAATGGAAATAAAGAATTTTTTATGTACTTAGATGTACATATGTATACATATTTACATACATACATATGTATGTATGTACATATTTACCTGTATGACTTTTCAATACGGGTTCGTTCAAATAGATTTGATATATTTGCTAGATTGCGTGATAGATTCCGTTCCATTTCGTGGCTCTTGGAGTGATGCATTTCACACACCATAATACTTACGTCACCATATTATACATGCATACATACATTACACTGGTACAAATGTATGTGTGCACGTGTTTATGCACGAATTGGTAGAAATTTAAGTGTTAAAGAGCATACAGATCACACACACACCCATATGTACTTACGTATAAGAAGCCTTTGAATGTAGGTGTGTGTGTGTGTATGCATGTCGGCAAATGCAACTGTATTCTTATCATTCGTACACACACACGCGAATACAATTGGCATTCATGCAAATGTAAGTACAATATACATACATATGTATAAATATGGTTTGGTACTAAGGCAGTGACTGGGGAATGTGCAACAGTGGGGAATGGCAATATTTAAATAAAAGTTTAATGCTCGGTATAACGAATGATATACTGCCGGACCTATTTGTTATACACAAAGATTTGTTCTATAGCGAAGTTTTTGTTTGAAAACAGTTTCTGCATTTAGTGTTAATAAAATGGTTTTATTCAAATCAATTGAATAATAATAAGAGATGTGAACAAATAATTTATAAATGTTTATCTGGTATTTCGCTCAATCGAAAAGAGCAGTTCTTCTGTCTTTTTTAATATTTTCCTCTCAGGAGCCTGGAAGACTCTTCTAACACAAGCCTGTTTTGTCGGCATTCTAAATTGAGTCATGTGTTAAGCCCTCTTCTAGTATAATTTTCCGCAACTTAATTTTAAATGGCTTGAGGACCTGGAAGCATATAACGCTGACAGCACCGCCATCCAGGATGGGCCGGGCAAAAAGAGCGTGAGAAACTGCGGCATCTTTACGGTGATTGCTACAAAGAGGGAAGACAGCGCTTGGATAAAGATGACGATAGCAAGGATGACTTTTATAGTCTCCCAGAAAGAACATACGATCCGTGCTCCAGCTACGACACCCAGTTCGCCCCAGGAGATTTCAACGCAAAACTGGGCAAAAAAGACATCTTGGCTAGAGTCATCGTAAAAATACAGCCTGCATGACAAAAAATCAGATAATGGACTAATGCTGCTAGGCTTCGTGAAGGGGCGAAAGCTCACTGTAGCAAGCACGCGGTTCCCTCACCATAACATTCACAAAGAGGCCTGGTCAACCAGATTGATCAGATTGTGATCGACGGCAGACACTCCTCTTGTATTCTCGATATCCGAACATTCCCAGCAGCCAACATTGACTGCGATCCGTTCCTTGTTGTAGCTAACGGATATCAGTAGCACAACGGAGTAGGGCACGACCACAATCGCAATCGACCGATCTATTCCCTGCCAGGCGAAACAATCGACGAGAAATGGAACCATTGGCATAACTCCATCAGAGATGCTGTCTCTAATGTATTGGGTTTTAAAATGCCTCCCGGAAAAAACCCATGGTACGCAGACGCACTCAACGAAGCTAGCACCGTATAAGGCGACGTTGGAGAGAAGGACGAGAGCAGTTCGTGAGCTCTACGAACGTAAAAGAAGGGAAAATCAAAAGGAAAAAGAAAAACCACGAGAAGCACACGATCGAGGAACTGGAGAGGTGTTACCAACGGGTAAAGCAAACATCCAATGGATATAACCTTCGGACAGAAGCATGTCGTAACGAAGAGGGACAAATCGTGGTAGAGTCGCAATCGATGCTGAGAATCTGGAAAGATCACTTCTGCAGATTGTTTAACTGCGAGGAAAATACCATTACAATGCCATACCAATACCATTGCCAGGCAGAATATTTCACCCCACATAATGGACGATGATGGTAGAGAATCCCGTCTTCCCGGCCTAAATGAAGTCAAGATAGCAATAGCGAGATTAAAATCGAACAAAGCTGCAGGAGTGGACAGCCTGTCCGCGGAACTGTTTAAGGCAGTAGGAGATGATCTGGTTGGGCGCATGCAACAGATCATCTGTATATATATACATCCAAGTGCATTCCAAGATATTTGATACAGTCAGTCATTCGTTCTCCATTCAGAAAAATTGGCGGGCAATATCCTTTTCTAAGAGCGAATGTGATATGTGCGAATTTGTCGTCGTTAACACATATGTATGTATGCTGCATTTATTTAACCATAAAGCAATATTATTTAAGTGATCCTAAATAAGCTTTGAAGACTCAGTAGGACAATTATTGTTACCTATTAATGCTGTATCGCATGCATAAGTGGCAACTGTAACATATCAGATGTGTATATAGTGTAGAGAACTGGGCCCAAGACACTGCCTTGCGGTATTCCAGCTTGAATCTCACATAAGTTCGACTTTTCATTAAAGAAGCAAGTACATCGCAGCAGATAGTGCATTCTTTAACTTAAATAGCAGACCATAGTGACATACTCTATCGAAGGCTGGCTTAAAGTCCAGGAATACCGAAGTGATAACATTAGCAACAACAATATTGTATTCAGTCCGAACGATATCTAGTTTCTTTGAAATGTTATGTCTTGGAAGAAATTCAAATTCAAACAAAAGCGTTTATTGATTCAGTCAACTTCCTTTGAGAGTCTATAAATCACACTTCACCTTACAGCCACTTTTAATCCAGAAGAACTCAATTTGAATATCAGCAAATAATACTTCTGGTTTTTCCCCTCCCCTCGAACGAGTACATATTTACCATTTCCGGCAATACTATTATTCATGTGTTCCTGGTTACGGGATGATGAAAAAATCAACTTCACAGAACCATTTTCCGCCAGAAAGACTTTGCCGAACAATGTACCATAATTTTTAAATGAATTTTACAGAAACGAGGACAGAAAAACACACGTAATTTCATTGCATTATAAAAATACTGCCCTCTAGTTATTCAGCATTCGTCAACTCATAACGCGGTTGTGCAAATAAGTCAGTAATTTCCTATAATACATATGTATTTATGTATGAAGTATATAAAAAGGGGTTGCAGCCTATAAAATTAGTAGGGAAAAGAAGCGAACCACACCTAAAAGAAAAACCACCAACATACACTCCATTAAACAAGAAAACTGAAGGCAGACAAGAACAACAGTCGCTTTTATGCGTGTAGACAACAACCAACATTCAATGTACACACGTACACACACACATATCAGGGAGCGCATATGTCTACGCTATTTATAGGCACCAACTGGAACATGAATATGAACCTTGAAAAAATACCTGATAGCTTCAGGCTATAAGAGCTGGTATTAGGACTTGGCAAAAATTCAAATAATACGGGCAGGGAGTTGAGGGCCCATAAGGCTGCTAGTTTCTGGAAATTTGAAAAAAAGTAAGAATTTTAATTCATCAGGGTTACACTGCCTTCAAAGCTTCAAGGCAGAGGAAACAAAAACCAGGGTGGAATATTTAAATTTTTTTAATATATACCAGGTGCCGGCGTTATATAAAATATATGTATGTCATTTATAGAGCAATATTTTTTTTTATCAAAAATTAGGTTTCGCTTCATGTTGTTTTCGAATGATTTAAAATTATATTATTTTTAATTAATAATTGTTTTTATACGAGTCGTGTTAAAATTAAATATTTTTTTAAATTTATTTAAGCAATTTTAATGTTATAAAATTAAAACCACAGCTCATCACCGTCCATCATGTGGCTTAAGTGCTCCAAAGCCCAGCAGATGAACAACCGATGAAAGTGTGGAAAATGCGCAGAAAGTTGTCACCAGTAAAGAAGATGCTGTGGGTGTCGGCGTATCGGCTCATGCCCTGCAATTTATTTGGAAATATTGAACAAGTAGTTGGCCCCAAAATGGCAGAATTTTTGACCAAAAAACAGTTCCTTTGGCAAAAGCAGATTTGGCCACCTGTGACTTTTTTCTGTTCCATGATTGAAAAAATCCATGAAAAAACGGCATGTTGGGCCCACTGAGGAGATAAAACCGAATCGCTGAGAGACCTCAAGGACACACCAAAATGCTCTTATCAGAACCGCTTCAATGATGGGAAACAAGGCTGGCATAAGCGTATTATATCTCAAGGGAACTACTTTGAAGGATGCAAAATGGAAATTGATGAACTGAAAATTAACGATACGTTTTGAACAGACCTCGTATAAGCATTTTGTTTGGCTTAGGGAGCAATAAAAAGGATTGATTGCCTGAGTCAAACAGGCACTGAAAACATCCATTTATGGCAAATAAATAGATTCCTACACTTATTTTATAATATATTGTACAATAACAAACCGTTATCAGTTTGTGGCAAATGCTCGCATTCGGTAGAATCTTTCACCAGAACTTAATGCGCAAACATGCATTTGCACGAAACAACCCGCCCTGATTGTTAGTGCCGTTTTGCGTCTCATTATGTTCAGCTTTCAATTCAAAGTGCACATTTGCTTTTACATCATTATTCATAAAGTTGCAGCATTTTATTTGACACGTTGGCAGGGGCAACTACCTTGCAACAGCCTCAACAAATTAAATTATATTCTTTATAAAAAATGATGTTGCCAGCTAATAAATGTGATAATCAAATACAAAAAAAATCTTGGCAAGATTTTATAAAATTTTGTCATGTTGCTTCCTTGAGCCCAACATTGAATAATATGATTATCGTGCAAGTTCATAAAATATCTGCATATTCAAATATGCCTGTGTGTGACTGACTGTCTGTCTGTCTGTTAGCCGGTTTAATGTGTTTTGCCGCAGTCTAAAATTGGTTACTTGTTCCTCCTCTATGCCTCTGTGTTTGTACGTGTTCACATGCACGCACACACACACACACACACACACACACACACATGCATAATTCATGCAAATTTTTAATATTTTCCTATTTCAATGCAGAGAAAACTATTTTGGCTGCCTCCTCAATGACATAATTGACAATCACTTTTCACCCAACCGTCACAATTTCTGTGACGAGAGAGTATTGTTCTTCCTTCACTACAGTGGAGCTGACTGCATGCAATCTGTGCTTGCTGTGCTGTGTGTGTCTTCTGTTTAAGTGAATCACCATCGATTCTACATGATTGGCTTCACGGCCAACAACATTTACAATCAGTCAGTAACATATTTTTGTTTCTTAAGGAGAGAAGTTCTTTGTTGGCGGGCATTTTAATTGATTATTGAACGGGCCTGCAGAGGAGTTTGTTTGCAAACTTCATTGCTGAGATGAGCTGTAATTTTTCTTCTCAAATTTAACTTCTGTATTTTGGAAAAGGAAAGTAAAATAAAGTGATTTATAAATTAATATGCCCGTCGTTTATTCAATCATTGTTTAACTTTAGATTGTGACTTGTGCCTGCACAGGAATGGCAAAATTTGGTACAATTGTAAATTTTGTTGGTACCATTCCAACTCGAAAAGTACAATGGTACCCTCAATGGCATATTTGGTGCAATTAAGTGATCTCGTAATCTAGTAATTCAGAATCAGGTAAATATTTATGTTTCAAGAACTTCCAAAAATTAGTTCCACGTTCATCAGTGAATGTGGAGAGAATCTTTTCTTACCAGAATATCTTAATCCAAACAAGAGATTTACTGAATTCACAAAATGGCTATTGTTATGATATACATACATATGTAAATATGTATGTACGTATATCGAGTAAGTTATTATCTCGAAAATTATGTAAAGGCCAGTGCGCACCTTAATTTTCTTTATATCTAAAATTTTGTTATATATTTTTTTTTGTTGTATTATACAATATTTAATGCTAATGTTTTTGTTATGTTCTTAATAAATCTATGTAATAAAAATAAAAAAAAATCTGTCTTAGTACAGTGAAGGTCAGAAAAGTATAAACTTTCAAGCTATTTGGTACAATTTTAAAGTTTTCAATGCCATCCCTGGGCCTGCATATACAAGAACTTCTCGATAAACTACAATAGACAGTAACGTGTCCTTACGAGCAGTTGAAAAATGATCCCAATTTTCATCAATACATCATCCGAAGCGATAACTTCAATTTATGGATATATATAATGATATAAAACAGAACAAAAATCTCGTAGTTTGAAAACGCTCATTTCAGATCTAAGGGCATCACGTAGATTCAATGAAATTGTATGCGGCAAATTAGATACACAGTGCAATAAAAATTCACACGCATAAAAAATCACGCTTCAAAAACGCATTAACTGTCAGCTGTTTTTTGGTTTGTTTTTCTATTAGTACATTGGAAAACTGTTTTGGCTCAATACTGTAAAAAAAATCAAAAATGTTTCCTATAAAAGGACTACTTTTTACTTTTAATTTTTAATGGGTGGAAAGGGGGTGGAAAATAAAAAAAAAGTAAGAGGGTCAAATTTAGAAATAGAAAGTGCCAATGGGAAATCTGTTACAGAGAAATACAGCCATTAGGCAGTTTTGAAGTTTTTTGTTTTTAAGCAAATTGTGCAGATTTTTACAGTTTTCGCTCCATAATTCTTTAATATAAATTCTTTACTTTCCACTTTCTTATTTGTGAAATCTTAATGTTATCCCGTTATTTGTGAAACAGATGTACGATAATGTTTTTATTAAATACTTGTTTTACAACACGGATCAAATGCAAATATGGTACGTTGCGTTTAATTTTATGGTTTTTAAATATTTTCCTTTTAAGTCCTCATGGAGCCCTTCTCTGCTTCTCGTTAGCTTATATCGATACATACATATGTACATATTTATATATGTATAAAACAAAATTAAAAAAATACTTTATATTATTCCCTTAAGCTTTAATTACGCTTTAATTATGTGCGGTTTTCCAACTTAAAAAGCAGACTTTTTATTCAAAACTTGCAGATTTTGTAAAAGAAACGTTATAGCATCGCCTTGAGGACCGAAGTGGCTCTTCTTGTGACTCAGGAATTCTCTCTGCTTTACTCTGGCCATTCGTTGGTCTAATTCAGTGGAAATTATGCGTAAAAATTTTTTTTAAGCCTTTAACTCGTTTATTCAGCACATACATACGTACATGTATTTGTTTGGAAATTTTATTATATTTAAGGCAGAATTATTTACTTTTTTTTGGTTTGTTTTCTGGATCAATGGACAATGAAAAAGTTTAAATTATATTTTGTGCAAAAAATTCAATATACATATGTACATAAAAGAGCCGGGTTTCTAAAGAAACTTGATCAGAAAAAGTAGTTACAAAATGTGGAAAGTAAAAACTAATGAGGACTCACGTCGCATGCACACTTAGGATGTTATGCATCTCTGTCACACCGAAAAATTATGTACTTTTCTATACTAGGAGTGCTGTAAGAAGCTGTGTTTTTTGTGCAAATAAATAAACGCTCAATTGTACGACAGCTGATTTATTACAGCTGCGATTAAATTGGCATATGAAGGGCTGTCTGGCTGTCAAACGCCGTATGAACAAAACCCACAATTCAAATTGGAAAATTCGATTTGGAAGTCTCAAAAACTTGTATTTCATAACTAGCGCTTCAGTCCCTGTTTTCAATTTTAATCAGGGGATTCTGTTGCACAGTCTAGTTAATAATACTGTTTTCGTCACAGCTTTTATTTGCTTTTAAACTAATACGTGTAATCACACACTTACATGCAGGATTTTTAGCCGAACATTTGAATTCACCAATTTGTTTCCACAAAAAAATTAAAACCATTCTAATCAAAATCATTAAAAAAATAAGAAGCGAAACAAACCATTAAAAACAAGTGCAAAATTAGCATTGCGTTTGGTAATTTTTTGACACTTACATGCTGCCATCTTTAGTTTTGAAAATGTTTGCGAATCAGCAAATGAGTTTTATTTATATCTTTTGTTTTGGTTTTAGATTGTTCTTCAAACTTATTTGGTTTATTTGCATTTAGAGTTCTGTAAAGAATTGTGTGAGACGAAAAAGGTTTTCTTTTGGCCTATTTCGGACCACTTGAGAGCCCACTGTGCCGTGCACACACATCGCCTCATGATACGCAACCAAAACACACATTTTGCACCCACTGATTCGAAATTTCAGCCTCGACGGCCGCCTCGTCGTTTTCCATCGGTGTTAGCGACTAAATCCGTGTGCATGCCTCCGTGTTAGCGAATATTTAAGTGAACGGGCTGTGCAACAGGATGTGTGCACTTACATATGTATGTATGTACATACATAAATGCGATTACATGCGTTTAATATTGTTTTAACAAGCATTTACTTACATGCACACACACACACATACACACACACATGCATTTCTTCACATGTGTTTTGTAGTGTACTTTAGTTTTTGTTGTTGTGTTTTCATTTCTAAACCAATAAATAAATGCCATTGTAAGCAAATTTCCATTTATGCAGGGATGTACATACATGTGCATTCGCTCTATTGCCCTGTGTGTGTGTTTGTTTCTTGCCTTTGTTTGAATTTTCAGCAATTTGCCATGGAACAAACCCACGCCTATGAGTGTTTCTAGGTACGAGTATGAAATTTCTTTGACAATGATTCGGATAAATCATTTTAACAAGCATTAGAGCGGATTGTACTCGCTCCCCGCACAGCTGTTCGAGGAGCAGCACATGTGCACGTTAACATACATACATACATACATAACTGTGAATTGGTGTAGGTGCAGAAAAATGTAAACCGAATGCATTTCCTGCACTTAAATTTGAGAGGTGCCAAAAGGGAAAACAAAAAACATTCTTCAAAAAGACATACAAGCACTCATTCATTAGTTCTTTCCATTCACTCGTATTTTTTAAGCAACTTTTGAAAAATAAAATTGATTTTTCTTTTGTGTGTGTGTGTGTGTGTTTTTCTGTTTTTTTTTATAGATATAAGAAATTATCGCAGTTGCACCAATTTTTTTTCAAGGCTATTAAAACAAATAATGCAGAAACGTTTTATTACCGTTTTAAAACCGAATATTTGTTTTAATTTGATCAAAACGAAATAAAACCGATGTGAATTGAAACTGAATATCATATCTCAGCTACAAATTCTTTTCGTTAAAACTATTTGTCTGTTCAGGTCTTGGAATCACCATAGTCTTACACATTCCCGCTTTTGGAAACACACGGGACAACAGTAAGTAAAGTTCTTAGCACCAGAGGGATTACTGCATCATACCCTGGACCCATTTTTTGATATCACATCTGATGAAATGCAAAAATGAGGGTTCTTCACAAATCACGAAAAGTTGGGGTTTTTTCTTTCATAATTTTGAATGCCAAAAATTCTCATTTATAATCGTATTACAGAAATAATGTAGAACAGCCTTTTTTAAATATCTATATGACTTTTTAAGTTTCTGTTACAGATTCAGAGCAAAAGCCTTGTCGTCCTCAGATCGATCCATTTATGCCGGCGTACGTAGTGGTGGCAGATTTTAACGTTTTTTATTTCTTTTTAATCCGTCGTCTCAAGTATGCGACAACAAGCACACAAGAAAGCAAATTTCTTTCCGCTCGCCTCCAACTTAATTCGAAGTTGTATAAATGATATCTTTAACTAATGCAAAATTTTAATAACGATCCTGAATGTGAATATTCAAAATTGTTCAGTTCCAGCATATTCTTTTGATGTATGTTTGTAGTGTAAAACAATACTAGTGGAGTTATTAATAAATTCATACATACATAGATATTTGTATCGAAGGTAATTGAACTGTTTTAATAATAAAGAAAATATGGTATGGCAAGGACGATGGAAAAGGGTGCGTGTCGCATGCAACACACAAATTGAATTTGCATAAGAACGCGAAGGCGTTTTATTATTTCCCTAAAAATAGATAATTAAATCAGAAATCCGGCCAAATATAATTTTGCTTAACTATGAAGGAAATAAAGTGAAACGAAAATAACCGTTTTATATTACAGGGTGACGCAAAATTAATCATCCTTTGGCAAGATGTTATAATTTTTGCCAATGACGTCGTGCGTCATTCACATATTTTGACATTTGTGTAATAGACAGTTGCAGTAAACGATTAGCAACGGAAGAGCAATGAAATGTTACGTTATAGTCTGCAAGAGCGTGAAATAATTGTGTCGTTTTTATTTTGCCCTAAGCGTTCGATAGTGTTAGCACAGCATGAATTTCGACGCCCCAAGTGGGCAGGTTCCTTCGTTTAGCTGCTCCAACAGACTGGAACCACAAAGGAATGCCGATATCGCTGGAAAAGAAGAAACATGACACACACGACAAGCCACTCAATTGGGCATCACCAGACGGAAATTTGGGTCGAAAATCATCATGAAAAGAAGATCTTAACAACGGAACTGAATGGGCGGGGTTGGATATTCTACATCTTCTTAATTTGCCATGGACAGCAAGATGGCTAGACTTAGTCATACCAGTATTCTTTCTTCAGAGTTGCTGGAAGCAGCAACCTTACGCCAACAAGCCCCAGAGAGTCACAACCCTTAGGAATAAAATTCGATAAGATTATTCGATAAGAATGCAAGCTCTTATCACCGGAAATCTTACGGTAACTCATGGCAACTGCGACAAAACGGGTACAGCCTTTGGTGCACATCATCTTTTCGCCTTAACCGCAAAAATTTTGCCGGTCCAAATAAGGATTTCCATCAGTTAATATGTTATTTCTTTCGTTTACCAAGAAAGTTATGCAAAAACAGATTTGGCTGATAAATATCCCACCACACTGTATCTATTACATCACAAATTGCCACACTACAGAGTTGCGATAAATATTTGCACTTAATTTGTAGCGCCTTAATGAGTGGCACATGAAATATTTATTACAAATTATGACTTATAAATAGTTATGAATTTTAGTGTACTTTTTTTCATTAATTCTATGGCAGGGCTGTTTGGGAATGTGTGTGTTTGAACAGTTTCTTTGAAACACGACCCCATAGACACACACACACGTCCAATTGTATCTCGCATTAAAATAAAATTAAAACTTCATTATGGTAATTTAATTTGACTTCGCATTTTACTGGCAGTGCCGGGACAGCACTCATACGTTAAAGTTTATTACGAGTTTTGCAGGGATGAAAAGCTGAAAACTACAATAACTTTAAAGTTTGCTTTATTATTATATTTTTAAATTTTATTATACATTACAATATTATTACAAATTGCAAATCAATTTTAGTGCAACCAGATTTCGCAAAATTTTCAAATATGTAGTTAAATTTATGTTTTTTTTTCTGTAAATTATTTTCAGTAATTTGTTAGTATAAAAGTTTTGTGCTTTTCAAATTTAACTGTTTGGAATGGGTCCACTTTCAATTTCTTGGTTTCAAGCTGATATCACAAACTGCTTGTCAAAACTGAGTGGAATTGACAGCTGTGACGCACGCTGCATTCACACTGACAGTCAATTGCATGAAAAAAATGCCTCCGACTAAGGAATATAAGTCTGTAATACGCAAATCATCCATATTTTCATTAATTTCATTTTTTTGATAAAGATAATTTTACTGAGCTACAACTTTTACTTATTTTTTAGTGAATCATAAGTTTTTTACTACCACAATTTATTGTTTGAAATTTTTCTGCGATCAGCTTCTAAAATTGTGTCAAAATTGCCAACCGAATGGAAAGGTAAAATGGAAAGCAATCTAGTAGTCCATTTATAAAGTGTGAAGTGCAAATCGAAAGAGTATTGAAAGGTAAAAATTTAAAGTGTTGCCCTGTGTAAAGTCGGTCGATTTAAAATCTAACGCCTGCTACTGAAGTTTGGCGTAATCAAAATTAAGGCACCTTTTTCTAAGTTGAACTAGATTAAAGTAGTTGCCAAACGACTTGTCATTTTGATTTTGCGAACTTTTCTTTATTCATGTGTGGTTTTTGTCACCGGCCACTTCAATTCATCTCATGGCGCGTTTTGCAACGCGGTTCGTACAGTAAGAAAAATAAAGTTCTTTTCGCTAAAACCTCACATCTACTGGAACAAACTGCAAGTACATCAGATTCTGGCAAAGATCTCTTCCAAACTGCATGCCCATCCCTGCCAGTACCTTCACAAACTACTTATAACGATCCCGCAGTTAAGAACGGAAGAATGGTGATTTGACAAGGAGGTTACAACATGCCTCTACAGGTACGTGTCAAACACGTGACAGCTTGTCCAAAGTACTGACGCATGCTAATGGCAGATGACCGTCCACTACTACTTCTCTGAAAAAACAAAAAGTCACAGAATTATCAGACTGCCGTCGTACATACAGACACATAATACAAGTGTGTGATGTGACAGCTTCATAATCTGCATTTGTTTTCGAAGCCAATAATTGCTGCTGCCAGTGTTTACACAAGGCACATGTTATGGCATGAAATAAATGCCCGTTTTGCAAATAAATTGTTTGAAAATGTTACAATTTTAATATTCGGAAACAGGCGAACAAATAAAATAAGAATCAATTAAATTTCCAGAACAAATGTTGATTAACAACAAAAAAAGACATCAAATGACAGGAGCTGCAGATTGTATTTTTTTAATTTAAATCAACATTTCAAGTTACGTAAAACAAGCGAAGGATCTAAAAAAACGCTATTACAGTTTTTGCTTGATGACGTTGAAAACAAACGATTTTTTCTGACTTTCGCTTTTTATATAATTCGTAAAATATGCGAGTGAAAAGAAAAACTCAGACACTTGTTTTGATTTCTTTTTTATTGTTTGTTTTCCTCTACACTTATTTCTTGGGTGATTGTTTGTTGTTGTTTTTTATTAATACCACCGTTTGTATCACTTCTTAAATGTGCTTGTGCCAGCCAAGTCTGAGTGATTGGTAGACAGGCAGGCAAGCAAGTTGAAGCTGAATTATAAATGACTAGTTTTCATTTATTGTATTTTTCCCTTTTTCCTTCAACAAAAAGAAATTATCCATACATTCAATTTTCATTCAAGCGGAAACCGCATGTTAATGGATGCACTCGTACACACTTTAAAGCACTCACGCACACTGTGGCAAAAGCTTGTTCCGAGATAGCCAACAATCAGGCGGAGTCTGGTGACAACTCGGTGGTTTGCTCGTCAAATCTAATGATTTTTATACCTATTTTTGGGTTTAATGTGTATTTTCATGGTAATACATGTATTACGACTAGTCACAAATGTTTGTCAATTGAAACGAGTCTAATCGTCTACAAGCAAAACATATTGGAGTGGAAGGGTGGGTCAGTGGTCATTCTCCAAACCATTTTGGAATCTTATGTATGCTCGTCACGCCAGAGGTGTATTTCACAGCAAACATTGTCAACACCAACAGAATGTTCTGAAGGTGCCAGTAATAATTCCAAGAACAACCATCAGCTGTTTAATTCGCACCGCCAAAATAATATTTACAAAAAAACTCGATTTGAGAAAAAAACGAGTCAGGGCCTTTCTATGTTAAGGTAACGATATGTCTGTATACATATTAAACACATTAAGTTTTTATTCGTTGTTTTTTTACATGTTCATTTCGATTGGCAGGGTCCCCAAAACTCTAGGCTAGACAGGTTCTTCTAAAATCTTCACCAAAGATCAATTGGCTGAACTCAGATCAACATGCGCCCAGGATGCCTTTGGACGTTCTGATGTGAGTCATAGGTTGAGGTGCCTACATTGACTGAAACGTTCTGGTTGTGGCTTACACCTAAAGACGCAGAAGTCTACGCTCGGTGATCCAAATGTCCTCGAGGTGCTGCTGTCTTGCAACAGATTCTGTTCTTCGCAAGCAACTGGCTTCGCAAGCTTGTCTACCCAGCCAGCGGCCCACCAACTCAAGTACTTAGTCTTATTTCTAAAAGATCCACAACTCTTATTTTCTTGTAAATTCAGTTTCGCTAGAACAATTTATTGTAACATGTGAAGCCCAAAATTAATTTGTGATCAACTGTTAAAATTGCACAAAATAGTCAGACGAACTGAAAAGTGAATTGGAAAGCAATCTCGTGGACAATTCAAAAAGTATGAGCGTGCCAGGAAAACACTGCGAGCGGGAGAATAAAAATAGCGCTTAATTGCTAAATTTTTCAAAATGTTTTGGTTTTAGTTTTTTTTCGTACATTTCATTTCTTAGATGTTTGTGAAATGTCAAAAATAAAAAAATTACTCTCAGGGACACCAAGCATTTTCCTTGATTTGAAAAAATTGCGAATTATAGCGTATTAAGGAGTAGGACCACTACATTTTCTATATCTGATGAATGGTGGTGTTTTAATTTGGAATATCTTTCTGCCAGCAAATTTCAACATCGCCTCATGGCAGAGATGCGGTTCTTCGCAATTTAAAAGCGAAGAGAGAGCAAAACTTGAAATAGATGACAAATCTTTTTTCGTTACACAAGATATCATTGTAGATCAGTTGGACCCCAGTCAGGTCAGCGGCAACAACTTTATGTTTTACTTTATGAAGGCACAATTGATGCCAGTATTTCAATTTTGAAAGGGTTCGAAAGAAGGGGGTCAGGTTTTAGTGACGTTTTCGATGGAAAACGTTTTCTGGCTTCATGTTTGTGAAGTATAAATATGTATTTGCACGGAGTAAGTGCGTGCTTAAAGGTGTGTTTTTTAATATGTTTTGCACAAAATGATGTACACTAGACGTCATTAAAGGGACTCACGTCACAAACACAATCTCGCAATTAACAACGTAATTATTACGAGTCGCTTAATTTATTATAAAGTTTTTGAAAAGGATACTTTATTCGCGGCTGTTGCTGACAAGTGATATTTTGTTTTTCTGCTTTTTGTACATACATATATACGAGGTCTACTAAAAAAATAATATGAACTTTCAAATTTCGCGGATTACGCTCTTGCGCTTATTAGTTTATTTTATCCTCTCGAATATATGTACTAGTATGTGCTGCACAGTTGGGTAAAAGAATCGCCTCAGATTTTGTGTAGAAAAAGGAATCGGGTTCACAAAACAGTTTACAAGTAGTACCAGCTTTTCAAAGAATGAAGGTCGAGTAGATGTGAAGGACGACACGCGCCCTGGCCACCAAGTTCAATCAAATGTTAAGGTTTTGGTCGCCGTTTTCTTCGATTAACATGGCGTAAGGCATCAGGACTTCCTCTCGGTCGTACGTTTAGTAAGTAGAATTGTGTTGAAGTTATGCGTCATTTGTAATTAATTACTATAGCTCGCGTCATTGCTGCTACGTAAGTTTTTTGGCCGAACACAATGACGCAATCAAGCCTCAGCCACCAAATTCACCAGATTTGCTCTTCTGCGATTTGTTCCTGTTCCCAAAATGGAAGAGATGACTGAAAGGTCAGAGTTTTGCAACGATTGAGGAAGAAAACCGAACCACTTTAAGTGCTCAAAGATATATCAAAAAAACCGTATCCGAGCTGTTTCGAGGCAAAAATGCTATCGCAAGTGTAGTGTATACGAGATGGACTGCTTTGAAGGGGCCCCAATATACATTGACAAATAATTAAATATTTTTTCGGAAAAATTAAAATGCTACTTATTTTTTTGAACAAACATCGTATAACAAAAATGTACTCACCGGGCGTTCCATATTGGATTTAATTTTCGATTTCTGAAAAATTAATTTAGAATCACATTAAAAGATCAATAAAATAAATATAAAGTAAATAAAAAATACAAATTGGCATTGATTTTGATTTTGAAGTTTTTAGTAGCTTAACACGTGATTTGATTTTCCGGTTGGTTTTTTGCATTTGCTCTAAATTTTTTTGTTTTCGTCAACAACGAGTGCAAGACTGTAAATCTTTTCGCTTGACAGCAAGAAAGCCGCAGAGTCCTTTGGCGGAATATAACATATGACTCACTGCGGGAAATGAATACTGTCTCGTTGAGATCATTCAATAAAAATTTCAAAACTATTTCTTATTTACGGATCGAAAGTTCTCTTTCGATTTCGAAATCGATTTTTATTTACGCCATAGTTTTTTCTCAAATCTGCCTACAACCCATAAATCACTTCGGTTATCATCAACAATTGGATTTTTCTCTTTTATAAGCAACGGTCTTCTCACAGGACACCATGGCGGTAGTAAGTTGCCACCCAGAAAGCTCAGTTTTAATGCTGGCAGATTTTGTGATGAAGGCGAGCAGTCAGTCAGGACTTTCATGTCACCGGAAAATCTGATGTTTTCGACATTTTCGTTGCCAATATTTACACAGAACTTGCATTTATTTATATGTAAATCTTTAAAAATCCGGCAACAAAAACAAATTGTAAGCAAATTTTTTTCAATTATTTACTTATAAGTGAGTACATGTGTGAGTGTGTGGACGATGGTTATAAATTCACTCATCCATTTTATATCCATATCCATATATACATACATACATATATACGTATATACATATGTATATATAAATACATATATGTATAGGTGTGTGCTTGTATATTCGTTTAAACAAAGACATAAATTACTCCTCCAAATTGTGATATTTGCAAAGAAGAAGGTCAGGAAATTAAACACCAGCCCCAAAATGTTAAAAAAATTCCAGGTTCAATTATAAAATATCAACTGTTTCCTCTCTTTTAGCTTTAATTTTTTTTCCTAACTTTTCTTTTGCTTATTCTGAAGGCATTTGGAAACAAAACACAAAAGAAGCAACAACAGTAAAAAAAAAGTTTTAGAAAAATACAAACACGGTTTTCACCGGAAGTAAATTTTGTGATTTACGTGCTTCCGACATCAGTGACGAACAAACGAACAACTCACACACTGTGTCCAGACACACAGCCGCACAGCCAAAGTAGCCACATGGAAAGCATAAACGGCATAGCGAACAACTGTTGTTTTTCATACGCTTGCCGTTTCGGATGAGAAACATGCAGGAGCATGCATATACATACATATGTATGTAGGGGCTTGTACTCGTCTGTATGTAGTATGTATTCGCTGCTGGGCATATCGCATGTACGCTTGTGTATGCCAGCCACACACAGAAGTAAATAAATAGTTGAGGATGTCTTTTACTTCATGTACACATCCATACAAATACAGGAGCTGGTGGTGGTGGCAGCTTTAGAGCCAGTGATGATGATGATGGTAATAAATGGTATCCGAGGTTAGTTATTTTTTGGTTAAAGACAAAAATTTTAACACAACAAACACATTCACCCTTCAGTACGTTGGTGTGTAATGAAAAACAGAGGAAAAAACTTTTGCCAACTTCACCATGTGTAAATATTTGGTGGCTTAACCCAAACAAACACACACTCACTCACACACGGTCGGGGGCAAATTTCTTGTTGTGGTTGTTGTTGTTGTACAGGTGCCAGGGAGTTAGAACATACAGAGTGAGCTTTGTGCAGGGGTTGAGGAAGAGAAGAATAGAAATATTGTACTTATTCAAATTTACATCAACGACTGGGTGCGCTGGCTAAACCACTCAGCGTCTCCAAGTTATATACATATATATACTCCATTTTCTTCCCTTCTTTTCGTTTCTTCAAAAAAAAAAAGTTTCACTGGACTGATTCCATTTGCGGAATCAAAATACATTACAAATGGACTGGCATAATGATAAATAAAATGCTTCTGTACAATTAAGCCACTAAAAACACTGGTATGGCCACAGGCTCACCACAAACTGAAATAAGCATCCTGGTCACCCTGTGTAGGGCTGAAATTTAAATCGCATCAAATAATTGTTTTTAGTTTTAAGTACATAAATATGTACATACATGCATATGAGCATACACATATACATGCATATGTATTAGCCAGGGGGAGTAAGTTTTGCCTTTGGGCAAAGGAAAGGATACCTCGATTGACACTTTAACCAAAACTGTAGCAAGATCATGTACGGCTTGGTTTATGCAGGCTATTCCGAGAACTTCGCCAAAGGCCAGTTGTCAAAACGGGGACCATGGGATACCTTGCTTTTGTATTCTAACAAATTTCTATTCTCCTTAAGGAACTGCATGATGGGGAATGTACATGCGGCGATGTTCCTTCAGATACTTGCGCTTTAATGCTTTTTATTTGAACTTCAACACCACCGGCAATTCTATTGATGGTTCCAGCGCAAGTATTAAAAAAAAAAACAAGCAGAACTGTTAACAAAATTTAGGAGAAACTGTTCTAATGTAGCCTAGCAACTGAAAGAAGTGGTTGCACTCGTGCTCTTGAAAAGCTGAGCCTTAACACAAAAAACGTGTTACTTGCTCTGCTTCGACTTTGATCAGACAACTCCAGCAATCGGCATCGACTGGCTTCCAAATGAAACGAGTCTTTTCCCTTTTCTCTTATAAATTTGTGTACTAGAGTTCTGGACAATATGTAGCCCATCTGTTTGTTAACATTTAACAATTCCGCAAGTGCATTGCGGATGGACATTTGAAATAGTATTGGATCCGCACCAGCCTCTCCTCTTACGCATTAGTCAACAATCTTATGACTATGAACGCAAATGAAGGTCTTTGCAGCTAGCGGAGTGTGTCCCATTGGCAGATTTGGGGAACTTTAGAACCACTGTAGCGAAACACTTAATGCGTTCTAGTGATATTAGCTAGAGAATTGCTTTATGTACATGGCCTGTAGAGGCGCTACTGAGCCACTTATCACACCATTTGCAGTTTTTAACGGTATCAGATCAGCCCGCAGGACAAATACCAATATTTTTAAATTCAACATATTGTACTCAACTTTCGTTAAAGGTGAGAGACTTCTCTTTTTCTGCAACTGTTTTTGATTAATATATGTAAGTTCTTAGTGATGTTAAGGATCATTTTTAATTATATATTCTTAAGTGATGGGTTATACGTTTCCTAATATACATAGGTACATAATTGAGAATTTTATTTTATATACGAAGCGTTACGTAATCGTTAAGGTCACGCAACGTTTCGCGTAGCACCCATTTATAAGGCAACGCCATAACATAAATAAACAGTAAAACTGTGTTCTATAAAAACCTAAAATAGTGTGTGCATGTGTGTTTTCTGTGTTATTTAGTCAGTCTACTATATATTCTTTATTTATTTCAGGGCTGATAACTTCCCTTCTTGAATGCTCTGATAACAGCAAATACGGTTCAGCATCATTGATTTGAAACATTTTGAAGAAAGATTTCAACAGTTTTTTCAACACCAGCGGATCTAAACACTAAAATCGTCCTTGTTAAAAATTCAACATCCGTTTTTCACTTTCTTTCAACTGTAGTCAACATCAGAGCCGCTTTGAAGTTAAACCAGCCTTAAATGGGTGGCACTTTACTCGTAAGTATCGAACATGTTTTCATAGAAATTTTAGTCAAAGTCTTTAAGTAAAATGCCACTAGTATCTCTAACGTTGTTTGTAGAATTATCGAGGCGAATTCAAAAAAACTTTTTGAAAAGTTTTCTATATACATATGTATGTATGTATGGTATATATTATATGTTTTTAAGGAACTCCGAAGGCCGCACAGTTTGCCAAAGGTGTTCAGTGACTGAAACGTGTATGTTAGAAATTTTTATTGATAGCTGAAGACAATTTAAAAGCAAACAGCTAGCGAAATCCCCAAATTATTATGCAGTTATTAGATTCAACTCTGTGTAGAAAGGTAAAAGCCGTTAAATAAAAATCAAAAATAAGCCATTCATATTCTAGAGCTTTTGCACAAAGTTCATGTTTTAGAGGGGATGAAAAAAGTGTTCATATTTTGCGGTTCATATTATCGCGAGTGCACTGTAAATGGAAAATTCGCGGCCAAATGCTGAAGGGGTAATTTTATTTGTGTCTGCTAAGACTTAAACTATTTTCATTTCAAATCTTGTTTCAAATATGTAAATTTTAAGCAATACACTTTGCAACAATTAGCAAACCAAAATCTCAGCACGAATATGTGTGTGTGTGTGTTTATGTGCGCGCGTATGTGTTTTGAAGGCAGAAGAGCGTGTGGTTTTGTTGTGTTTTTAGTTGGTTTAATTGTCCTTGTTTATCAGTTTATCTGTGGGAGCCTAAATCTGACTTGCCTCTCATGGGGTTGTTTATTTATTTCTGTTGTATTTCATGGCAGAAAACCATTCACGAGCAAAAGAATAATAGTAATATACTACATACGCATATACAAACACATACATACATACATACATACATTCATACTCTTTTAGTGAATACAACTTGAATAAAAATATTAAAGTTTTGCAATGATCGAGGAAAAATTCAGTTTCTGGTTTCACTTCCTGCTGATTTTTTTTTTTTTTGTTGTGTTTCAGCGTCCCTGCTGGAAGACAATGGAATTTATTTGGATTGAGATTCCACAAACTGTCTAGTCATAACTGTGCTGCAATGCGGAAGTGTCCAAGTCCAAAGAGGTATTGACAAAAACAAGAAAGCGCACACACATTTATTTACCCACACAAATGCAAATAAGCCAACAAACCACAGCCACACGCATTAAACATACGCACGTACGCAGGCTGCAAACAAACAAAAACACCACAAATAGAAGAAGAAGATTACACTTACACACGGACAGTAGCAGCAGCAGCAGCAGCAGAAAAAGAACAAGTTGAAGTAATAAGTAAAAATATAGGAAAATGGCGTAACATTAAATAGTAACAAAAATTTTTATTTCCGTTTAATCTTTTTTTTTGCTGTTTTTCTCTGTATTTTCCAGAAACACTTTCCACTTTTATATAGCAAAATTTAAAAGAAATTTATATGTATATGTACATATTTTTTACTTTTTCAAACACTTTTCATTTGATATTTTTCATCATCTTATATACTTATATGTACATATATGTACATACATACATACGTATGTACATATGTGCGTGTGTGTATATTTTTCTTTTCTATTCTTAAATAAAATCACACAGTTTTCAATGTCACCATAAATATTTTTTTTTCAAAGAAAACGGCACATTTAGTTTTTACTTTCCCCCAGTTTCACCACCGATTCAAACATTTTAGTAATTTATTAATTTTGAATTACAGCACCAAAATTTTAAAAAATTTGTTTCAAAAAAAATCACAACCGCAAATATATTAGGCTAGCGGGTTTGAAGAAAAAAAATAAACGATTCCAATTCTGTAGCACATATATCTTAACAGAGATTGACATTACCCAGCAACAGCCAATCCGGGACTGAAAGCTTTCGGTTGCCACCGCTTTGCAAAAAAGCACCGTCTGTTCAAACATCTCCCTCACAAAAAATGAGCGAAATCTGCTCCAACATTTAGAAATGCACATACAAAGGCACGAACTTTTGCACATTTACACCCCAAAAGAAAGCGAGAGCAACGAAATTGAGTTGCAGATGGCATAAGAGGTTGCGCGTTGTTTTCACCGATTTTTTTTCTTTTTCTTCTCTTTGTTGTTCGACTAGCGTTGCCATAAATATGTATGTAGTATGTTTTAAAAACTGCACTGATTTTTGAGTGAAAACTATATGCATATGTGCATAGTCAAATAGAGCCTAAATCATCTTCTGTGAAGTTGCAAACGCAATTACTTTTTCATCAGAACTGGTTGAAAAAAAGAAGTTTTGTACACGTTGTTCTTCATATTACTAAGCTTCATATTACGAAGCTAAGGGAAGTACCCCATTTGTTGTACCATTCAATTGCAAAATAAATAATAGTTTGTGCGAAAAAAGTTTAAGAATAATAATAGTACTAAAGTTGTGGAGAAAAAGTAATAGGTAGAAAAAACTCGCCACTACAAAAATCATTGGCCGATTTCACAAAACAGCAACATCTGTGCAGAACGTACAATTGAAGTTGTGCCAGCTAATTTTGCCATTATGTAAATCATAACATAAAGGCTGGTCCAACCAAAACGCACGATTGTAAATACATAAAAAAAGTTTTCACAGCGTTTTTATTGTGATTGAATGATCCGATGGTCCAAATTTTCAATGACTCTGAAACATAATTGAGGTTCGATGTGCCGAATTATTTCATCCTTTAGCTCTTGGTTTTTTGACGCAACTTTTTCTTTTAAATCTGCCCCAAAATTTTTGGACCCAAACTTTCGTAAATTTTATATTTACCGCTGTTTTTGCTTATTTAAATTTAAAAAGATATGACTACGGCTGTATTGGAATTGATTTGAGAATGGCCGAATGCACTTATTGCGCTGATTACTGTCATGTTTTTAAGGAAGCCGCCTTGATTCTGGCACATGCTTTTTCTAACAGCGTTGACAGACAAAATTTTGCAATTCATACAGTTGTAAGAAATTTTTAGGCATTATTTACTGACAAATCTTGTAAGGTCTGACCACCACAGAATACTACATATCTGTAATTTATATGTACTAAGTGGCTTACGATTAAATTTCGGTGTTGTGTTGCGAATGAAGAAAACTTCAGTTGTTGTATTTCATATACAATATTCCGCCTTTCCGTTAATACACTAAACTTTCAAACTATAACGCACTGAAATAATATGAATACGTATGTATGAGTAAGTTCCATTCTCTTTGTGCTCAGCTTGTGCGACTGCAAGAAAATCTTCCGTAATCAACAACAAGACAAACATTACATTGCCTTCGAACATGGCGTTGCGTTCAGCCACACAAATGCGCCGTTGATTTCAGTCAGTCATACCATGCGCAACACGTTCGCTATGTGAGTTTAATCATCGTTAAGATTCGTGCATGAATATAAACGATTTCGCAATGATTGCTTTGCTTTGTATTTTTGTTTTGAAAGAAAAAATGCACAAGAACTTAAGCAGTCCCCAAGAAAGAAAAACAGTAAGTTCGAAAAAAATGTATAGAACGCAGCAACAATACATACACAAATACATACATATGTATGGACAAAGAAATCATACCATCAGTCAATAAATAGTCGAGAGCCTGAACATTTGCATAATTGTTTCCTTTGTGATCGAAATAATAACTGCAACTTTAATACACGTGCTAATAATACACGTAAGTACATATGTATGTATGTATGTGCATACATATGTGTGTATGTACATTTGAGAACCCATCCAAGTCTGGCTGTCAAAAAAACAAGAAGCCATCCTGCCAAACAGAACCCATAATAATCGGAAAACGTCTGAAGCTGACCAACTAAAAATTTTGAAAAGGTTCCAAAAATTAAGAAGAAAAAAACAAAAGTTATGCCGCCAATAAGTCTGCATATTGAAAATGCATACATACATACATACATGTATAAATATATTGTTATGTACATACATACATACATAAAGGAATGAGAATGAATAAAGATGGCAAAATACTATTTATAAGAATTGTTTGAAACAAAATTTTAAAGACAGACAGTAAAGCAAACACACACAGCTGGATGGCCAAGCTCACACACACACGTACATTCATACATGTGTTTATGTGTATAAATGAGAATTAAAATGTTTATCCTGTTTCGTGGATGAACGGATGTTTTGTAAAATTGTTTGGCAAATGCTTTAGAAACAATTTATTTACTACAAATTTCATCTCTTTTGCTATCCCAGTATAGGGCCAACAAAAGGAAAGCCTAAACTTATATACAGACATGTTGTACATGCGTGCGTCCAGATGTGTGTCAGTACATTAGAAATACTCATGGAAAAAATTCTCATATTACTACTCACAGATCAAAAATTGGTATCTTAAATCATAAATCACTTTAAAAATAAAGGTTTTAACTTTGTTTATTGAAACACCACCCTGTAGACAGCGAGCCTAAAAAATTGAAAGTATAATCGGATATATCTTCTGAACTATAAGGAGCATAGTAAAGAACTATATAAACATACCAGATTAGATCGGTGTTTTCAGCCACTCCCCCTCACCACGTTGATAGCCCATTTCTTGGGCGGCACATTTCAGCCCTATTATTCCTCCTTTATTTAAAAAAAATTCTATATGCAAAAAGAGTTTTGAAACGTTTTCCACATATAGATCGTTTTTATTATAAAAGTTTGTTAAAAAATTTGTGGAAGGAGTAACATAATTTAAAAAATGTTGTGAACATTTTCTAAAGATCGGTCAAGAGGTCTGGTCTTGCATAACGTACTAAACAATTAAGAATTTATTAGAATTAGAATTTTGTGCCCGACTTTTTCAATATATCTGAAATATCGCGAAAAATCACTTATATAAGTACATATCTCGTGTATGGATTAGTTCGAAGATCAAAAGAAACCAACATCCACTTAATAATAAAACAATTACGATGTTCAGTTCAGAGGTGCTTTGCGGCTGAAATATATCTAATCAGACCTATCCACACGCCTGCATACATATAAAAAGTTTTTGATGATGAAAACCATTTTTTAAAACTATTTTTCGTGTTTTAGTCCTTTTCTAATATTGCGCTTGTATTTTTCATTATCTCTCCCGTATTCATCAAACGAATAGGAGGGATAAGAAAGAAGAACATTTTCTTGCAAATGATGTGGATAATTCTTATCAGAAAATACGATAAGCCCCGCAGGAGCACAACCTGCTTATCTTACTTTTTATATTTTTACACAAACCGAGTAGATCTAATACATATAAATAAACCTTTATGTTGGGTTTAAAGTTTTCAAGGCAGAAAACTTTATATAAATAAGTTTTCGTCTTGAGCGGTGCAATAGGATTTAAATTTAAGGCTGTTTCAGCGGTTAGTTTTTCACTGTTTCCGTTTTTCCAGCAAACAATATTTTTTGCAGTCTTGTTTATGGGATAGTTTCCATTGCGCAAAATAATGGATCTACCGCTATTACAGTTAATTTAAGGATTTGAAAATCGATTGACGTAATTAGTAATAAGAAATAAAATATATGGTAAAAGCCTTTTGTATTGGTAACAAAATTGTTAAAACAGTCAAACATGTACATATGCATGTATTATTGTACCCGATTTTTTATAACAAGTGATAAAGTTTTATATATTATTCACAAAGGAAATCGCCGTTCCGGTAAACAATACAGATGTGGCAACATTGATGTATGTATGTGGCGTGGCCAAATCACATGTATGTATATGATCGGGCAATAAGTCGTATATAACAACTACTCGTAAAGACGAAACCGTGCTGACAAATAGTTCTTTAACACTCGTTTTCAATGAGTCAATATCCTACTGTCGTAAATACGCTTCTCCTGCATTGGGAAGGCTAATCCCAAAATAGACTTTGAAGCACCGGCCCAAACATGTCATTGAATGAGATTCCCTCTATTACAAATCGAATACATGTCATGACCGACACCCAAAGTTTGGATAGCAATGCACTATGCCAAACTCCATCATATGTTTCGGAGATATCTGAAGCCACAACTTTACTTTCGCCAAAATAATGACAATTTTTTGGACAGTGTACTCAAAATGTGGGCAAGCGTCAGAGAGCACCGCTTCAAGCCCAGTGTTGAGATCGGCTGAAACCCCTTTAACTGCTCCAGCTCGAAAGTATATGTTAGGCATGCTCACAAATAGTCTCCCTAGTCCGGGCTATGAATACTTTCGGGCGAACATTTCACCTAACAGGTAAGCTTTATCAACCGGGTGCGGGAATACATGGCTATTCTTTGAACGAGTTGGAATTGGGGAACTAAAATTATTCTTTACTCCTTTAAGGAACCACTAAAAGTTTTAGGTTCATGCAACACACAATTAAGCTACTCACTATGGCGAGTAGCCAAAAGAACACTATGCTGGGGCAAGAACTGGTACTGGAAAAGGTTTCCTGTTTATTAATCATCTGCAAAAAGTGTTTACGCCAAACCTATCCGCTGATATCGTGGAAATGCCACCAGCTGTCACTGTACCAGATGTTCCTACGAGATTCAATATTAGGAAAATTGAAACTGCTATTGCTGGCATTGAGTTGGGTCGTCCTGATCATCAATTCGGTTTAAGGAGGCAACATACAAACAGCAGACACAGAAACGGTGTAAACGCTATTCGGAAACTTTCAAGGAAAAAAAATTTTATTCAGCACTTTTCATTGATGTTTCACTGGCTTTTGATAAGGTATAGCATGAATTTACCAGCAAACACCCTTAGGCTATTGATAAGCTATTTAACACCCCGAAAATTGTAAGCTAAAGAAGGCAACTTTTTAAGCCCGGAGTTCGTCAGGGCAGTATCCTCGGGCCCTTCTGATATTTGATAAAAGATCTCGGTATTCAACTGGGAAGCCCCACATAGACGCAAAGCTGATATAAACGAAATTAAAAGCTACACAAATAAATTGGCTTATCGACAGAAAGTCTACAATGCTCGTAAATTCATGTTATAGAAACTAAGCAAAGAAAATAAACCGCTAAATTAAATTTTATTACTTTACAGTTTTCACGCGCTTTGAAGCTCCAAGATATTTACATATGTATATATTTTTTGTTCTTTAACTTTTTAACATATCATACATTTTAACAATTGGTGTCATAAAGCTAGTGGAATACTGATATCAAATACACTTGAATACACTGTAGTTGCTATTCCTTTAGCTATAAATTCTAAATAAATAAATACATATGTGCATACCCTACTACCATTTGGAAGATTGTTTTATCAAAAATCACCTAACTAAGTCTTCCTCGAGTACTTTTGACGATTAAAAACTAATTAATCACTTGCGCGCTTGAGAAAAGACTCGAAAATGATTGGTGCTTATGCTTAAAAAGTAATTTATTGAAAATACAATAACAAGACATACAGCAATCGAAAATGGATCATACAGGTGTCTGAAATATGACTATTTTGTAGTTATTTATGAATAATATTTTGCACATCTATATGACGAAAAACTGATTATTATTCTGTTATTTTTATTTGCAACGGGATATTTATTTGCTAGCTTTGAACCAAGCGTAAAATATTAGAATATTGTAAATTTTAGTTTATTAATGTCAGTGTAGTAAGTAAGTAAGTAGCTTTATTAATTTTAAATATATATAAACGTGCGTGCGTGTGTGTTATTTTGTTGTTCCATTCCATTTTTAATTAGTCGAAGAAACAATGTGCTGGCTTGCATGCGCCACTTATATATCTGTCTGGAAGATTTCTTATTTGCTTATTAACACTTAT
The DNA here is from genome assembly GCA_932526305.1 of Epicampocera succincta. Classification (NCBI taxonomy): domain Eukaryota; kingdom Metazoa; phylum Arthropoda; class Insecta; order Diptera; family Tachinidae; genus Epicampocera; species Epicampocera succincta. The sequence goes on along the minus strand of OW052037.1, from coordinate 2,107,298 downwards.
TACAATTAAAATTATAATAAACTAAGTTAAAAAAGCTCTAGTATAAATATTTAGGAAAAAGAAAACAAAATGCTAATTTTAAACTTTAAACACTACGTGTTTTCATTTAATCTGTTAATCTGTTTTGACGTGTCTCGGTGTTGAAATGTTGGTTTTATTTGGTGTCATGAAACCAACTGGGTTTTTTTATCTTCGAATGCAAATAAAACCAATATTCGAATCAGCTGTTGTTTACATTTGTATAATTGTTTACAACTTGAATTATAGTTTTTTGGATGAAATATAATATAAAGAGGGCTTTTATAGAAAATATCAAAAATTTCAGTTTCATTTCATTAATAAAATAAAAGAAAGAAATAAAATGAAGTTGCTGTTCTGCTGTTGTTTTAAATTTGCTAGTGGAGGAAGAGCGTTCGGAAAACTTAGAAAGCAATCCGCTTGCGCTAGCCGAGATAGTTTAAGTATATGTATATGTATTTTCTATAGTTTGTGTTGTGCGTTCGCAAGTAGAGCTGCTTTGCAGGTTCATAGAATACTACCGACTAAACAAAAACGCTTTTCGAATGGTCCTAGACGCATTCTAAGATTCCGCCAATGCTACAACTTGCAACTTCGTTGCGATTTTTAGCTGAAGGGTATTTTCCAAAAGTCGTCCGGCTTATTTACGTAATTTTTGGCACTTTTGTAAAGCGCAGCTTTACATTCTACTTTGAAATAAACGGCTTCTTGCCTGGAATACATGCTTTGTATTGTTTCAAATGAAGAAAACTTCTAACGGTTCAATTCGTCCAATTTTCCGTCGCAAGCACGAGTCAATAATCTTTTCTCCGGACTCTGCCAGAAGGCATTTTTATGGTTTTTATGAACTGACGATATAGATATAGGCAGAAATTGTTTCAGAAATTTGTGCCAAACTTTTACCCTCCCGGTGTAATATAAACGAATTCGACCTATATTAGATAATAAAGGTGATCATTCTGGTTACCACTATAACTGAACGTAATCGGCCTTGAGAATGAAATAGGCTTGAATTTACTTTATCTTTCTATTTAAAAAAAAATAAGAAGTTTTGATACTTATTATTGAATTGATATTTTTGTACGTTAATAAATAAATCAAGATGCAAAGTATTTAAGCTAAAATAAATTTAATTGCCCCGTTATTATCCAAAAATATAACAAATATATGTATAAGAGCCTATTATTTTGATCAGCACTGTATATGCAAATCGAAAGATTTTTGGTTTTGCTCTTCGAATATGCATCCATCCATATGTAAAGGGGCTTTCAATAAGTACCTAAATATGTTAAATGATGTATGTGAAGTATTAATCAAACTGTAATATGGGCGCAAAATCAAATATATATTCGTCGATGTTTTGTTTGTTATGACCTTTTTTTAAGTTGCTTAAAGATTAAAACACAGCCCGTTCGAAAACAGGTAAAAAAATACATACATATTTACTTTCAAAGCACACGTGTATTGAAATCGAACAGTTTTTTATTTATACATTTGTACACTATTTAAGCCATATTCTTTCTAATCCATTCTATGTTGTAGGAAGCTTTTACACTTCCTTCCCCTAGAGCCGAACCACAAGTACCCCATATAAAAGTAATGATGGCAGCTAACTTTCCATTATAAGTAACAGGGCTACCAAAATCGCCCTCGCACGACCCGCTGTGGCTTCTACGTGGATAGTACAACATAAGAACAGGATCTTCCTTTTCATCAACGTACGTGAAAACACGACGGTATTGCAAATAAATGGGCATACCAACGTCATCGGGTTTGGTGACGCCCCATCCAGAAATTATAACATCTATTTTATCGGGAACTTCGTCATCAAGCATTTCGATGGCCTGAATAGAATCAGAGAATAACAACTTTTCTTGTAATTCTAAAATAGCAATATCGAGATTAGGGTGCGCTTTAATGCTTTTTATTTCAACTATAACACCACCGGCAATTCGATTGATGGTTCCAGCGCGAATATTGAGAAAATGTGCTGGAATACTATTTTTAAATATACATACATACATGTGTATTATTAAAAAACAAAACTAAATTATTTAGATTACAACTTACGATTGTTTAGTCCGATAAGACACGCAACTTTTTGCCGTTAAAATGCTTCTGGGACTGATAATGGCACCTCCGCACCTATGTTTCTGAAGATAACGCACGGATACCTGGTATGGGAATTGCTTAAGAGCAGCTCTATTTCCATCTAAAATGGCTTGCGCAACCCCAAGCAAAAGAGTAAAAACCAGCAGGACAACAAATTGCGACATTGCGTGTTCGAGGTCTTGAAGCCAATCGACGAATGAATCAAAATCTCTCGGAGCAGGTACTTAAATCATGTGAAAATGTATATATTATGTATAAATGTGAATTGTGATAATTTTATGAAAACTTTAGACTGTTTTTGATTTAAACTCAACAAATGAAACCGAAGTGAAAATAGGTGCGGTAGAATGTTATATTGTGTTATAAAGATTAAAAGGTATTTAAATTTTGGTCCAGACATTTCTTTTATTTATACATTATCATTACTGTTATTAAAATTATTATTATTATATTATTTTTATTATTAAAGTTATGGTAATTGTTGTTTTTGTTATTTTTATTATTATTTTTATGGATGAATATTTAAAGTGCTTCTATCAGCGTACGCCGATTTTGGGCAGCTAAGACGTTTTATACGTTTCCACAACGGAAATACACGCCAACAGCGTAAATGGCGAAAGATGCAGCCATTACGGATGTACACATATGTATTTAATGCAGGAGCTAATGTAACAGTTGATGACCAATTGTGTCCTTTCCGTGGTGGAACTGGTTTTACTCAGTATTTACATGAATTAATTTTACTTTGTATTTTGTTTTAAAAAAAAACAATTTTTTTTTTTGTGAGCTTAAGCTCTTTATTTTATTAACTTCAACTTAAAACTAAACTTTACAAAAATCGTTTTGTTAAATCCAACTGCACTGTTTTTCATCAGAACTGCTTACTCGACGTTTCCTACGATTTCATAAATAAATTTCTTTGCGCGTGTGCGAAATACGAGGAGTATCGGGTTTCCGTCTGGCTTTGTTTTTATGGATTTAAAATATTGGGTGTGTTAAATATTTTCTATATATTTTAAATGTTGGATGCGTTAACTTATAGTATCGAAACCCGCCAAGTATGTTATAAAAGTATGGTGGGTATGTGACTCCGTCTCCTCTTATCGGCATCCGGTGAACGAAAGAAAAACGTAGGCGAAAGAATAGTAAAGGATTTGTGCGTCAATCTTTACCAGTTACAATTTAGCGAAAACTTTGATGGTGGACAGTAATTTATCGATATTAGGTACGGTAAATAAACGACGTGTTTTTGTACCGCCGCAGTTTGTTATTTCAAAAGGCAGTGAAGTACAATCAACTATTTTTGGTTACAGCAACAATATTTCCATTTGTTCCTACATCCCAAAGAAAAATAAATCAGTTTTAGTCCTTTCCACAACGCATAATACAAGAGACGTAGATGGTCCAAAGAGGAAGCCTCTTATGATATTGGACTACAACAAATATAAAGGTGGCGTTGACAATATAGATAAATCTTTGGCGGAATATTCTACAAAGCGACGAACGAATAGATGGCCTTTGGCGTTCTTCTACAATATCCCAGATGTGGCTGGCCTTACAGCGTATATAATTTATGTTGAGAATAATCCACAGTTGAAGACTTCCTTCCACAAGCCGTCATAGGCTATTCCTACAAAATCTCAGTGATCAACTGGCTAAAACTGAAATAGAAAAAAGAGCCAGGAATGGCTATATTGCAAAAGTATTCTCTACCTGGAATGCAATTGAAGCCATAAATTGAGGTCAATTAGGCGTTGCAGATTCTGCAAAAGGTGCGGTAGAACGGGATAGTACCTGTAGAATTAAAACCAAAGGTAACTGCTACATATGTATGTATGTACTAAACGTCGACCAACCAGGAAGACTTCCTCATTATGCCGTATGTGCCGCACATTCCGCTGCAATTCCGCAATGCAATAATTGCGTTTAAAAATTATTCAATAATTAAAATTTTAACGTGTTATCTCTTATCATTTGATTGAATTATAATTTATTTTATTTGGTTTATATTCATTTAATTTTTATTAGTTACTTTATTTAAAAGTCCTGAATCTTATGCAATCAACATGCAATATTGGTTTATTTTCATTTGTTTTCATATATGTACATACATACCCAGGTATGCAATTGTTGGCGTAAGGGGTAGGAATGTAAAAATGACCACATCTATGATCTGATTTGTCCAATTTTATTTAAACACTTTTAGTGAGGATATCATGAAATTTCAAAGCAATATGATAACTACTTTTAGAGATATGACGTTTTTAAAATTCAAAACATACCCTGTTGACATAAAGGTTAACTTGAAAAATACAGTTATGTCTATTTTTATGTTAAGTGTGTTGCTTCTGATGAACTAAACATAAACAGTTGTTTGTCTCTCCTGAAAATTTTAGTATTTTGAGTTGTGACCCTTTTGTATTTATGGTGCGACATGTTTTTAAGGCAAATACGTACATATATAATTTAGTTTTTTATATTCATATTTTTTTGTTACAAACACAATTTTTATTCTAAAAACTTGTATAAACAAGTATTTTTTGTTTGTTTTATAATAAAAAGAACATTGAATTGTATTAATATATTATTTTTAGTCTTTTATTTGAACATAAATATGATTTTATATAAACGATTTTAAAGTTATAACTTTGCGCAAAACAGCAACCACCTTATAAAATAACAAGTATTAATAGGTTATAAGGATAAATATGTGTATGTAGCTCAGCTTACCTTTTTCCCTTAGATAGTGCTGTTACTCTGGAACCTCCGGAGTTAATCTGTATAATTTTTGAAATTCTTTTGAATTTAAATGTAGCGGGTTATCAACATCACATCAACTGCTAAAGCGTTAAAAGTAGTCAGCTCCCTAGACAACTCGTATCCCAAATACTCAAAAGCTATTTCAAAAATTACTAAATTCAATGTGTTTCAAATAAACACCTCAAATATAAATGGCGCTAAGCTAATGACAATCAGTATGTTTAAACAAAATAGTTGATTTTAAAAGATAACGAATAGTGTTGAAATACGTTAGAGCAAAAAATAGCAAAAAACGATAATGTTAGTGTTAACTTTTTTAACGACTTTTATTGGCGTTAAAATAGACACAGAATCGCGAGTAGACTGCTGTGTCTAAGATTCTGGCAAAATTTTTGCTGTTTTGAACAGGAATAAGAACAGATGGCGCTTTCAAATCACTAGTTTTAAAGTAAACAAATGAAGCAGAGCAATCAAGTAAAAGGAGTTTGTTTTTGGATTGTCAAATTTTTAAGAAAATCAAACAAAATAGTATATTTTTCTAAAAGAAAACAAATAAAAATACAAGAAATTTGTCTTTTGTGTCTGCATTTTTAGTGTTTGCACTCCAATTTTGTGTTTTGAAATCGTAATCGCATTTTTTCGGAAATGTGAGTTTCAGCTCATGACTGAATAGGTTTAACTTATTTTTGATCTTTTATCGAACTAAAAGCTTTTAAGTAAACTGGCAAACTGTTTCGTTTGATTTGTGACAGCGCTGTCTGCTCAGAGTTATTCGCAACGTTTTAGCGCTTAGTGCTGTTACTTTTTTTAAGGAACCCCAAATATACATATGTATAAATCAGGAGGAACCTCTTTTAACAAACGAAGCCCGCTGTGAATCTAATGAGCGACCATTGCCTATATGTGGTGTTATATCGACATTAGTAACGACAATAAAAATGTTACATCTGTATGTACATACATACATACTTAAAAAAATCGTTTAGCTCATTACCTTAAGGGTCAAACATTTTTAATTAATGAAACCGCAAAAAAGGTTGATGTGAGTCCGATCTATGCATTATGTAGTCAATTGGAATGCAAAATTGGTTTAATGGCTCGATTGCCGATAGCAATCGAACACCAGCGGCGCTGCCAATTACCGAAAAGACAATTGCTTTTTTAAGCAATTTTTTATTGCCGTGTGAGTTTTTAAAGCAAATTCGTTGGTAGATGAAAAAGTGAGTCAAGTTAATTTACTTTTAGGCATAAGAAATTAATTATTTATTGATTTCAGATTTGAAAATGGTCGCTGCTGCGTTCTGTATACGTTCTTCTTGGTCATAAAAGAAAATTCTATTGATGAAAGCATTTTCATTTTCTTAAAACTGTTTTGTTGCTGTTTTACCAGAAGAAATTTTACTGTTTACATTATTTAGGGTCGCTAATGTGTCAAAATACCATTTTCGATAACTTCTTGGTAACTGACAAAGCTTGCCATATACCTTTTTTTGTCAGTTGCGTTGCCGAGTGTAGTTCCGATGCTATCCATAATCGAGGCATAAATCCTTGATTTTGAAAACCAATATATATTTTAAAGCGATCGAAATTCATCATATACCCGATGGTTATTTAATCGACGAATAAATGAAAGTCCATAAGAATGTGTAGGGCGCTACGAAATGGCTGTTGATGCTTTAAGCCCAACCGAAGGCCAATTATTTGGAAAACTGTCGAGGGCCGGAACTTCACATTTCAGAGAAAAATTTCTCTCTTACAAGAGCAATTATGCACTTTTTTAATTTTTTGACACACAATATAAGTTGATCACGCAGGGCCAAGGTTATATAGTAGTTTGCTGCCAAATTTGCCTACTTCTTCAAAATTTTGTTCTCTTTTTGGTGTCATTTTACAAATATGTGTTGCTATTTATCTGTACAAACTTTTGGAAATAATTTCAGTTTTCGGTAATTTTTCTTTTACTGCTTTGAGGCCAATATTAATTTTCTTAAAAAGGTAGAAGATACGGCATGTTCCAGCCTCAATGGTCCTTTGAATATTCAATTCTAGTAGAGTAATTGTACGTCTTTAACTTATATTATATCACTATGCCTCACATACATACATATGTACATACATAAATATACGCTGCCCAACAAACACGTTAAATAAACTCCGGTACAATTAAAAGTTGGCCTGGCACATTTAAAAGTTGTTCCTGAATTTTCATTTAAATCCATCTCAGTGCATTTAAGCGAATGCTTATGTGTTCCCACTTTTTTATTGTGTTTATAATTACAAATTTTATATAATACATACACACATACATACATACATTTTTTCAAATTGCTTCAGTTAGTTTATAAGATTGTTGTCAAATTGTAAAACTATTATGTTTTTCATAGTTTATCGGCTATAGATGGCCGCATAGGCTCGTTCGATTATCGAATAGAATAAGTAAAAGAACAGAAAATTAAATATATATTTTATTGAATTATTAATGCAATCAGTTAATGTTGAATAACCCCCAATTTTTATACCTACTTACGTACATATGTACATGTTTTAATCTGGGCTGACACATGGCAATGATGTTACGACAATAGCAATAGATGTACATACATATGTACATAATTATGTATGTATGTATACAGACTGTTGTATGAAATGACAGACAAAAATTTGACGACGTAGGCCGACAGTAATTCAAAACTTTGAGTGTTTTCACATGTACAAAGCACCCATTAGTTTAGTTAATTAATTATTATTACTTAATAAAATGAAATTCTTGCATTTGCACTTCCACCAATTATACTGATGTTATGTCCGCCAATGAATGATCGAAACTGTTGAAGCATTTGCGAATATTTTCAAAAATAAACAAATGATGATTTTGCCGATAGAAGAATCATTTGTAACTATATGAAATATTTTGCAAAATTCTTTATAGAAAATTAACCTCCAAATCAATTGATTTATGTACATACATATGTACGTACTCGTGTCTCGCGCAAAACGAGAATTGTTGCAGCTTGTAATTCAGTTCTCACTTTCGACCTTTGGCGCTAAATAAGTTGCTATAACTGTAGCCTGCATGTCTATACCATGAGGACAAGTACATATGCGTTTCGGTCATCTAATGCATTTTTTTTTTATTGTTCCGATAGCATTGTCCGGTGTAAGCGCACATAATATGTACATATGAATGTATGTATGTGTGTGTGTGTAAATAATATTAAAAATATATTACTTTAAAAACTAAAAAAGGAAAACACATACATTTGTGTGTACATATAACAAAAACGATTTAACGATACATCATTACGTCCGTACTTTGGTACATGCACATATAAGCATCGCAAAATAGACGTTTGGCATGCTCGGGTAACATCTTATCATTGGAAGAAGTATCATTAACTGCACGCGCACCATCTTCTGAAAGCCATTGCGGTAAGTCCGGTACTGTTATCAATTCTGGAATATTGTAACCATTTTTTTCACCTTAAAGTATAATAATAAAAATAAAATTTAATTAGTTAAGAATACATTTTTACTGTTGACAATCTACCTTTACGATCCGCCATTGAATCGAAAAAACACCAAGGAGCATCGGGACCAGAACCAGCTTTCACAAAAGTTACATAATGCGACGTTTCGATACAAACGACAGCAAAAAGTTCCATGTACAGACGTGGTACCGTCATTTGTTCCCCCGCCATAACACGGAAATCTTGCGGTACGGACAGGTTGCGATATGAATGATTTGCTCTTTTAAGTATAAGAAAATAAATGCAGAATAAAAATCGGTATTTTACTATTGGCAAAATACCAAAACAAAGTAAAATGTTTACACACAAATACATCCCTGATCTAATGATGTGTAAAGGAGTTTGAAACATTTTAAAAAACGATAGATTACCTCTTTGAATGCATGTGAACTTTTTCGATGCAGGTTGGACAGAATGATGTGCTCTCTAACCCAATACCGTTCTGCAAAATGCCAAAGCAGTCGCGGCATTCGTATTCAGCCAGTTTGCCGCAAACCGTACATTGTCGTGGTGCTGAATAAAAGAAAACAGAAATCGAATTAGAAAAGCTTTAAGTTCGAGTAAATTTTTATAGCAACTCTTAAACTAGATTCAGCTGGAAAATCACAGCTCCAATATACATTCGCATTTAATGGCTTTAGCAATTTGTTAATTAGAAAATATAAATATTGTACGTCTTTTTATTTTAGTGCAAATAGCACGAAAATACAATAATTAATAAAATAAAGTATGATGTGGCACTTCACTTCAGTTTTGACTCCAAAAACATGCAAATAATTGGCAGTCGAGTTCAATTTTGTGCAAACAAAATTTAATTAACTCTTTTAAGAAAATATATATATAAACAAGAATTTTGTTTGCATCCAATGGATAGTGACTGCAGCCTTAATCGATTAGCATGGTTACAAATTTAACAGCGGTGAAAAAAGTGGCGTTCAATGTAAACAAAATCCAGTGTTTTAGTTCAGAGCTGGGACAATTTGAGGCTACAAAAATTTTTTGCGAATAAAATCACAAAGCGAGTAAAAAAAATCAAAGATGCTAATTGTGCCTCTGCTTTGCACCGTTTCACTTCTGTTTATTTTGTAACATGGATTCGATGTTAAGCTAGGACCTTTTAAAATAGGCACATATGTATGTATATAAAAATAGTTGTCGACAATTAAAGATAAAATGGTGACACAGAGTCACATCAATAGAAAATTAAAAACAAGAGAATCTTACAATCATCAATGATGTCAGTAACATCCAAAACTTGTGATGGTAAAATGCGCGGATACATTTTAAAGCTTTTGCCAAATCGAGGCATTTGAATAATCAGACAAGAGGGAACTTCTTTCAATTTTATATCAGATGAGTAAAAACTTTGTTCGAATAGCTGCTGGACACTGGGAAACGACAAGCGCTCATCTTTATCTACGAACAATTGATAATAGTAGGCATCTTGGCCGGAGTTAAGCTAAAATAGATTTATTATTTAGAGTCCATCAATGTAAATTGTCTGGTTACCTTAAGAAACGGTTCAGCCCGCATTATTTGCGACAGTAAGCAATTCAAGAACTCTTCAGGATCTTTCTCTTCACTACACAAACCACTAACAGAACTAAGTTTATCTAAGAGTTCACGCAATTGCATGACACGATCGGCTCTAACAAACAAATACTTGCGCAAAGGGTTCACAATTTCATCGCGCAAAACGTTTTGTACTTCAACATAGTGTGAAATATCCTAGGATAAATAAATACATATGTAAATAGTTTTAGATGCTTCGCAAAACTTAAAATACAACTTACCTCTTTTTCGGGTGGTCGATATAAGATGGCATCGAATACTGGAGTAAAAGCAAACATTGAAAAAAGTGTTACGTCCAGATAGCAAGAGTTATGGTGACCCTGTATGCCTTTGAATTTACCGCACATCTCTTCCAGAATATTGAGAGTTGGGCATTCTGTAAAGGAAAGTATAAAAGATATTAATAGGAATTTACAAAGTATACGTAAAGAGCGTAAAGTTTTTAAACATTAATTGGCTTTACCATAAGAAACATCAAACTTTACCGAACGTAGACTAACAAAAGTTTTAAGAAGTATGTAGCGTTTCCCAGTTGCTTGTGTTGCAAGTGAAGGCTCTAATCGAATTTCATTTTACATCACCTTTTCACTCTTATTCCTGTTATCAGTTAAACAGAACGGATCGTTCAACCATACAAGTACACTGACGGTTTGAAAACACAACATTTCTATTGCCTGTGTTTGTCAGAACATGAGGTATGCGTTTTTCATAGCATGGGCTATAGTCTATAAAGTTTTAATGTTGCGTTTTATAAAGTGGTTCGCGGCTGACAGTATTCATTTTAATCCTGAGAATTAATTTTATACATTAAGTAAACAAATAATCATATTGCTTGAAAGCTTTTGGTTTCAATGGTTTTAACAACAAACAATGCGATTGCAAATCGGATGACGTTGGGAGTTGATAACCTTTTTTTAAGTTTAGAGTCCCTTGGGGTAAGGTCAAGGATAAGTTTCGTTTTTAACATTTGACGAATATTTAGCAATGACAAAATAATTAGATACCTCTGAATTCGCCGCGTTTAACTGCTGAGAATTTGCTTCGACAACAACCCTAAACTATTTTCTATCAAACCGAATTCATAACAAAACGTAACGAATTCACCAGTATGTTCGTGACATGCCAAAAGCTAAAGTTTTACTCTCGAATTGCCCACATCCAAGGGAGACTGAAACATAAAAATGTAGCCAGCTGAGCTCTTGCCTATTCACAATGCTTACTTCAGAGACGGCACGACACTGTGCACTTACTTATCGGTGCTACAGCTCCCGGCACAACTGGGCACTCCTTATGACCAAATGTTTTCTGATCGTCATGGAAACCATTTGTAGTTTTAGTTTTCTTCTCATTGGTTTCGCAACTGCCACTGACTGCAACTCCTCCTTCTGCACCCAAAAAACGCCTGTCAAAAGAACACTGATCACTGGCTATGAAAATGCCACGGCCAGGTGGGCATTTAAATAATCTGCAACATTAACAACAAAAAGAGGTAAGTTTCTAATTTGAAGATCAATATATACATACATATGTATGTGTGTATGTGTGTCTATCAAAAGCAAATATATAAAACTTACGGAATGCCATTGTAACCTCCATCTGTAGTTATGAACTGTTTGCCGACACAATCGTCGTCAAGCTCGACGCCAACTAAAATATCCGTGTGGTTAGGTGGTATTCCAATCCAACGAATAACGCCATGCAACTGACCAGTAGAATCTGGTACGTCAACCTCTACCATGGAGCCCAAATCTAAATCGGTATCGGGCACCTCTTGCAGCGATAAAATTGGCATACGCTCACTCTCCAATACGGCAGGCAACGTTTCCTGGGATTCGTATGCTGCATCTGTATCAATTCAATTTTAAAATGTATTAGCTTACAAAAGTTTTGTTCCAACGATTCTATATTTCTTTAATGGGTTTGTTACTCATATTATGAAGCTCTGTTAATGTGAATGTTTGGTTTTTAGAAAAGGCGAGGAAGAAACAAAAACACTCTGACATAAAACAGGGGCAAAATTAAAATAATATATATATGTAGATGTAACAAATGGTAAGTGTTTAACCTGACATATATGAGCCATATTTTATGGGACTGCCCACTGGCGAAGCTGTGAAAAATTCTAAAACAGTCAGGGGTATATTATGGTACAAAGATGCTTCACTAGGGGTACGAACTATTTCCATTTTGAAAAATAAAAATATTGTTTAAGTGACTTTTAAGATTTGAATGTATTTATGTTTTTATCTATTTGGGATATATATTTTTGTTAAAGCTAGAAAATTACGTGAAATCCACAGCAGTTTAAAAACACAACTGACGATAAATGTCAGTATAAGCAAAAAATTTTGCGCACAAATGTGCAATGAGCATCAGTTCAATGAACACAGATAGCATAAAAGTTGCTCTCTCTCTCTCTCTCTCTCTCTCTCTCTCTTTGTGAATGTGAATCTGTGTGTACGTTTCTTTTGTTTCAAAATCTAAATAATACCAAATAAATGATCGCCTCAAACGCGCAAGAAAGTGGGAGACATTTCAGGTTTTTTTTCGAATCGGCCCCATATTTTAGTTTTTATTTAATAAATGGTTTACGCTCCCTTCAAATTATTTTTAAGAGCTCTTTCCACAATTCAAAATTTCTTATGATTTCAATTTCAAAATCGGACCTGATGTACGACTATGTCGATGTGTATCTAAAAATATCTAGTTTTTTCTCAATTTTTTAAAATTTATTAGTAAACACATACATATGCATGTACATACATACAAGCATACAATACATACATAAATACATACATATGTATGTCAGATGTGGAAACTGGAAATTATAGAATATTGTGGAATGTTTTAAACCTTTTCGCCACTGGTATAAAGTAGTTTTTTCTTGTCAAGGAATGAATAAGCCTTTAATTTTTATATACCGAACATTTACCACAAAAAGATGAAGCTTTTAATTAGAAAAGAAAATTTCTTAACAGGTTTGTGGGCAATTCGAAATAAGAAACATCTCGACACTTATACATAAATTCTTTAGTTCTTAAACGTCGTGAAAGCGATAACAAGAAAAATAATATCAAATGTGGAAGAAATATCGTCCACAAATAGTTTAGCGTTTAAACTCAAACAAAATAGTTAAAACAGAATTGTAAGTTGGGATATTTACTATGACTCATATATATTTACTATGACTCATTTATATTCTCTTTCACTCTTTCAATCTCGGATTTAAAAATGTGTGATTTGCGTTTTTCAAAGCCAAAGTAATATCTTCTTAATTTCAAATTGATAACAACACTCTTTAACCGCTGTTGGCCAAAAAGAAAATGAAAGGATGGAATTTTCCGACGATTGGGGGACAAAAACCCGAATCGCTGAAAGAGCTCCATAACATACCACAAAATGCATATCCAGAAGTGCTGCGAAGATTGGGAAAAATGCTGGCACCAGTGTATTGTATTTGAGGTCGACTAATTTTGGGAAAAAAAATTTAATTTCTTACTACACGTATGAATGAATATGTAAATAAAAACTGGCAAAAATTTCAGATTTTCTTTTTTTCTTTTATCAAAGTATTTAAAATTTTTCCCGAAAGAGCTGAAATTTTCGTCTCTGGTGTTGTCTGCCAGAACAGTTCAAGAATTGTGTTTAGTGTCTGGTAAAACATTGTCTTAAGAATTTTTTTTAAATAGAATTCGTACATAGCACATGCGTCTTCAATAGACGAATATATGTATGTGCATATATATGTATGTTTTATGTATCTACAGTGTTGGAAAAAATTCTTTAAGCCTCGTAAAAATTAAACAAAAAGTATGATCGACCATTTTGATTTTTCTTTTGCTATGTAAACTTTTACCGTTAAGTTTGATCGTGATTGGCGAATTAAACAAAACACCTACAACAGGTTTATAATGGATTAATATATAATTATGTAGTATGTACACAGTTAAAATGTTTATCTTTAATCTACTACAAAAGTGTCGTTGGCGTAATTGAATTTGACCAATCACTGTGAGGATAATTAAAAAGAATTAAAAACTTAACAATATGAATAAAAAAACCGCGTGAAAGAAAAACTTATTAACTATTTGGTTCGAAATCTTGAAATACTAAGACGGAAATTTATGTATCGTCACAGACTGATCAGCACAGTTCTGTAGTCAATAAAGTGTTGCCGCCCAATCGTGTTTTCCTTTCCTTTTGTTGAACGTCGCCTTGTCTTACAGAAAAGCGTGTAATTGATGACTTTTCTGCATTTGACATTGTATGATTAAAAATTAGCGCTGTATATGTAAATAAGTATATTAAGGCAAAGTGTTAAGCAAATTGCCTGCATTGGCTCAGATGGTCGTATGTGCGCATCGTAAACCTTAATCTGGTGAAGAAATGGACCTGTAAATTGGTCACTTCATTCGCGAGTTTTGGCACTTTTAGATTATTTTTTGTGGGTAAACATAAAATCTGTATAAACCAGCAACAACAAATCGCTTAGACGCAGTGTTGACAAAATAAGACCGGTTGTGCTTAAAGATTGGTCCGGCAGGCCACATACTAGTAATTACTTTTGAACATTAAATACTTGTACGAGTACCATGAACTTTATCAGCTAATAAAACCAAAAAGAAAAAGTTCCATACCTCTAAAAAAACACTTTATCTGCAAGTATGTAATTTAATTTATATAAAAACTAGATTAAACCGGTCTGCTTTGCAACTCCTCTTTAAAAAAATTAAGGAAACCTCTTCCATATGGAAAAACCATTTCGAAAATTGGTCCACAAATGGCGAAGTTATGCTCGTTTATATTACAAAATCTTTTAAAAAATATGTGGAAGGAGTAACATAATTTGAAAAATGGGCGTAAAAGAGAGCGTGGTTGAAAACAAGTGGCCTACAGTTCATTCGAGAGTCCGAGTTAAGTATTGGGAAAATTTCAGGAAGATCGGACCACCGGTCTGGTCCCCTAAAAGGTACAAAAAAAACAAAAACACACATTCTGTTTTATATATATGTACATATATGTATGTATGTAGGTATAAATATATAGATTAATAAAAATTTAAGAAAATTGTATGACTGCTTTTTTTCGACACTGTATGTGTATAATAAAACAAATTTAGGTGATTGTTTTCTTTTAACTATTCATTTGAAAGGGATACAATACTATTAGTCAATAAACAAAACATGTTTGCGAAATTAAACTTTAAAAAGGAAAAATTTATTCTATAAATCGTAATATGTATGTACATACGTAATTTCTTGTGCTTTTCTTCACATATGTATCAAAAAAAAAACTTTCATTCGCCATATCATATTGTATAAAAACCACAACAAAATGAACGTTAAACAACTACAAGTGTTCCAATAAAAGCGAACGTAAGTCGAGATTAAAAACTCCTGCAGATCTTAAACTTAATGTATGTATGTGTGTGTTTGTATGTGTGTTTAAGTTTGTGTATAAAACGACAGCTGAAAAGAATTATTACAAAATTTTTGGTTTTCCTGGATTTTGGATATGAATCGAAGACCATGAGTACATTCACAAACTTTTTAGAATCCAGCGACGTTCAATGCATCCAAACCTTAAATGGCTTTTGTCAATTGTTTGGAAATAGCAACAAAAAAAACTATAAAAACATGAATTGCAAAATTTGAGAAAATTTAGCAGTGAATTGGCGAAAACGTGCATCCAGAAACTAGAATCATTTCAATTGCCTTCGCAACAGAAATACACTCAGGGACTCATAACTTCACATTGAGAGTTTTTTTTTTGTTTTGTAACAAATTCATCAGGATAAGCAAATTTCAATTTAAATTTGAGCGGTACGCCGACAGTCAAAAAATCAAAAAGTCACAGCAACATGCCGTAAAGAAGCAGAATATGTGAAATTAACACACGGATGCAATGAATGATGGAATGGAAAGTAATGGGTCTCGCAGACAAACCCAGCTTGCTAAATAACAATGTAAGTAGAAACTGTGACCATACCCGCGGAAAAGGGTTCTACTATAGGCGCGGCTAGATATTGGCGGCCTGTGACTGTCTATGTATGTACTTGAATTCTATTTTATACAATAGTATAAAACAAAACATTAGAATACAGCAATTTAACGGTAAATCATGGCAAGCATAGCGAAAGCACTACAACAATGACAAAGAAAATGTGTTATTAAGGCGCAGTGTTGTTAAAATAGTATTTATGGCATTATTTTTAATCCAGTCACCAAAATGATATATGTACATAAGTACATTTACATATGCGTATATTGTGCCTGCAACATTTGTGCTTAATACAAATATAAAAAAATTAATAGAAACAATAAACTTTGTAAACAAAGTTGAGATTTGTATATCAATATTTCAGTTGGTTCTGCTTTTCTGTTGTCCTGTTGTTCTACAATTTTAAATAACCCAATATACGTTTGAAAACTTAGAGAAGGAAATTTATGTTAGTAGAAAATTTCACGACATTTGGTAGGATATTTTTCTTGTGCCTGTGCAGTGCAGCCCCTTAGTAATTAGTTAATGTCAAAATCAAGTAAAATCGACTTACTCTGAAACTTTATACTGTCGGAGTTCTTAGTATTTGATGTAAGTGTATCATTTGTCTTCTTTGTATTATTGCCGCTTACCGAAGATTTATTTCGATTGGTTTTAGCTGAGGTGCTGATAGCTTTATTTTCCGACTTTTGGTTATTCAATATTAATGCAGCATCGCCGGCAGCTGATGGCCAGCGATGTCCTAACAAGTCCATTAATTCAAGATCTTGTGTATTTTGCTTTTCAATAGCAATTACTTCGGATTCGTGGCATGTGAACTCATCAATATCTTTGTTGTTAATAACTACAATTTCCCGAACATTTTCGGAAAATACACTTGATGATTTTATTGGTTCTTTTGTTTTATTTTTCAATATACCATTTTGTGGCTGTGTTTGAGTTTGCGCAGTATTTGTGGTCGTGGTACGACGTTCTATGTTTTTTTCACGATTTTCAATAGACTGTTTAAATTCATCGTGGTCGTACGACGACATATTTAATTGTCCTTTCTTGCCGCGCTCCATATTGGTGTTGCTTATGCTGTTTTTATTATTATTTATACACTTTTCTGTGTCATAAAATTGAGACGATTGTGTTTTATGTTGTTTGGCTGCTTTGCCTTTCTTAAGTGATGGAGTACTACCGGCATAATTTCCTGGTACAAAAGCGGATTTAACTTTTACTATTGTACCGTTAAGTATGTCGCGTGTTGATATTTTTTGCTGTTCCTTGGGTATTTCTGAAATCCAATTTGCTGTGGTACATATTAGCAAATGCTGTTCCTCTTTTACATAATTGTTGACAAATGGCATTTTGTTGGCTTGTGGAGAATGGCCATTATTAGGGTCCTGGAATAAAAACAAACATGGTAAGGCAAAAATTTATTTTATATTCATATGTACGTATGTACGTGTGTATAATGAATATTGATTGCAAAAAACTAATACAACCAACATTTAACTGTTGGATTCGGGTTAAAAAACTAAATAACGAAATGGTATTGTGTTCGAAGTCCAAACTGTGTGATACGAACAGACTGAATGATTGCATTTTTAGTATGATTTTATTTTCGTATTAAGGTCAGCAATCATTTTTAAGAATATGAACAAGGCAAACTCCTAATCGTCGTCATTGTGTTTGGAATATAACCCCCAGAAATGTCTGTCACGACAGCGCTGTGGCACGCACATCCTAAGTCTGCAATTTTCCTTTACTAATGCAAAAACCAGACAACGTCAACAATCAACGTATTTTTTAAAACAGTATAATCTGATGGCGTTACCACACACAGACATTTTGCGTTTACATTTGACTTTCTTGGCACTCATACGAATTTGTATAGTTCAAAATGTGAAAATCTTGCTTGATGTCATACGTATTCGTGCAGATTGTAAAATAATTTCCAAACTGGAGTTGGCGAATATCTGTCGTTTGTATGGTAGTTTACCTTCAGCCATTGTGGCAGTCAAGTGTTGTACAACTGCATGTCCAGACTGTGCTATTGCGACTGATGCGAAGTCCTCCAGATTCTCGATTTTGCATACGCGTACATTTTAAAACATACCATAGTTGTGAACGAATTGTGTTATGTGTAAGTTTTTTGAGCGGGCAACGATGCTGAAATGTGGTTTACTTATCCGAGGGATTAACTTTTTCAAAATTCAGAAAAAGCTTTTGTTATAATAAAATTTTAACAAAGAGAAAAAAATTATAAAACAGTTTTTGCTTGCAATAGATATATACCTGCCGAACGATTAACGTGTTCCGCTTTTTAAGATGCCGAAGGATTTACTCTGCTTTCAACAAAAAATGTGTTAAGAAAAGTCATTCACAAATATGTCTGTACATACATACATACATATGTATTTGCCATCTGCGTGTACATGGAAAGTCACTAGTTGTATTTATAATACATATTCAAATATAACTTCTGTAATATTTGAATTAAAAACGCAAAATTTAGAACCAAAAGAAAACAATAATAATACTGTACAACAAAATATATATTTTTTTCAAAATAACAATCAAGTTTACTACGATTCTAGTAATCTTCGAGAGTTTATAAGAGATTAAGGTAAATTCGAGTATATGTATGTACAGAGTATATTCTTTAATCTATTACATACTCCGCCGTTTTTTCGAGAACCGTAATAAGCATGAATGTTCTGCCAACTGATTACACTAAATACATATGTATGATTTTAGGCGATTCTTATTAATGAGATGGATATATTTTTTTTCATTGAAATTGCTTTGCTGTTTACACATCACAATTCTTATTGCTTGTATCGCTCTTATTTTTGTTTGATCGAATCACACATTTACACATATTTCTGCTTTCTTTTAGCTCTGGGCAGTTCTACACGATTATCAAACAATCTCTAACGTATTTCAGCTTTAAAATTATGATTGTTTTTTCCTTTATAGTGTTCTTCAATAGTTCTTCTTTCAATATTTAATGAAATCGTTGACTATGTTCATCACATTATGTGGCCTCAAAATGTGAGTCTCAAAAAGATCTCTATTAAAATTTAAAAAAATAATCTTTGGTGATATGTGAAAACCTTGTTTTTGGAAAGCGCTGGCAATCATGCCGATGTATTTACGAGCAATAAGAGAACAGTTTTTACCTAGAAGATTTAGAATGACATCTTTAACAGTTTTTCACGCGTAAAGTTCTATTGGGGAGAGCACTCGATTAAACAATTTCGAGACCCTAAACCACGATACATATATACATAGGTATCCTTTTTAGTATCCTCTCCTAGGATAAGTTGGTGGAATATTATTTTTCTTGCGTTGTACAGTGTAATCAGTACTTAGGTATATACTAGTGTGTTTTAGGCCTCATCAGCAAGCAGACTTAATTAATTAGTTGCTAGACTATAATTTAAATTTGATATTGAGGTTCGACGTTTGACTACAAAAGTGCTTTTATTTTTCAATCCGATTCGACTATGTTCTAACAATAGATAGTAGAAAATATCTGATTAAAATTACTATGAAATATTTATGTTTTGCAACTACAAATGCACATATGAATGTACATACATATGTATATAATTATGTTCCAACGTACCACGATTTCCACGACGAAAATATATCCGACACAGCACACTTCGAAAACAGGTCCTATATAGCGAATTATGCAATTATAATTGATGTCAGGCTTATTGAACATTTCACCAGATACACTAACAAAATCATTGACTGTTAAGTTCTGCAGCCATTTGCAATGATTTTTGTTTTTTAGAATGCGTAAACGTTGTTCTGGATCCACAATGCTGATAATAAAAGGCCAGAATTGCTCTGTTACTCTTTGCAAATTGGACAGCGGACATACATATAGATTTTCATATAGTGGCACCCGGTTATCATAATCGAGAATCTGTACAGGTACTAGGTATTTAGGACCACCAGCAACACTTTCTGTTTGATATATTTGAACCAATGCGCCAGCATTCACTGCTAGTTCATACTTTTCAGATTCTAAGGCACCAGAAAAACCATCGTCTTTGATTTGTATATCGGGACTTTGATAAAGATTCAATTTCCCACTACGCGAGATTAAAGCATATTTAGATATATTGTCTACGTCCATCTTTTAGAAATTGTTCCCAAAAGAGATAATCAATCGCCCACAAGATTTGGAAATATGACTAGGAGAGAAACAAAATTAAAAGCACAAAATAAAATAAAACAATTTATAAACAAATTAGTGTTATAAAGGAAATATAAAATAAAGCATTTTTAACTACTTATGAAATCCGAACCCAATGAGTCAGAAAATTATTAGTGGGTTGCGGTTGGTGGAAAAAGTGTAGTTTCAAATTCAATGAACGTGAACAAAAAAATTTTAGTTGCCATATATTGACTGCCAGATGATAGGCATAAGGGAATTAATCCGATGTTTATAGAGTTCTATCTATAAACAGTCATACATACATATGTATATATATATGTAGTATTTATATACATACATATGTACATACATAAATACATACAGGTACACACAATAAACAACGAGCACTTTTCGTCATTCTAACATTGTAATGTTAATTGTACAATTACCCTTAAGTAAGAAATGCAAATAAAACAACTATGTATGTACATACATATATGCATATAAAGAAGGTTGTGTCCGACAACTTTACAAAACTTACAATTTTCTTGGATACAAAATTTATCACACGAGTCCGTGATGTTCTTCCTAAAATTTAATACACAAAGTAGTTTTTGATCATATATGAGTTTCCGATAAGTTTATCTTATGATTATTAAGCGAAACAGAATTATTGTATTTTTGCGCGAATCATATATTGAGTCTGTTTCCACTGTTTATAAAATATTTTCTTCATTGATTTGTAAGCATTAAATCTAAAAAAACGATAATACAATCAAACATTGACGTAAACAAATCATCCTGTATATAAATTTTAACACGTCAGCGAAAATATCATACAGTGAAGTATAACATTCCGTAACAGCTGTTATTATTTTGATAACTTTGTTTGGTGTGGTGAGTTGCACAAACAGATATGTATGTATGTACATACGTACATAGAAAAACATATACAAACTTTTTCTTTTTATGTAAAAAAATTTTTATAATTAAAATTGTTACAAACCATAGAATAAAAGCACTAGCACTAAAAACCTAGGCTATCAGGTTTTGTTTTATAAATTAAAGTATTTATGTATGTATGTACCTACATACATATGTGTAAGTATGTATATACTTACATAAATAAGAATTATTATGTAAAGATATTGAAATAATAGTGAATTAAAATATGTAGTCTACAGAAAATCAAATATTAAATTAACATTTCCCTCTGATGGTAATATTAAAAGTTCAAGAATATTATTATTTTTACCTACATACATATGTATGTATGTGTAAGCGAATGTTTGTAAGAGATTGTCATTCAGAGAGCAGCTGCAATGTTGTTAGTGTGGAGTTCTTGCAAAAGGAACATTGATTTGAAAATTTTTTTGGTGTAGTACGAAAAGCTCTAAGACTTGCTCTTATGGAGGCATTAAAAATCCTTTCCACAATTTAAAAAGTCGAGTAAAACATGTGTAATTAAATGTGGTTTCTTTACTTTTTATTTGCAATTATCCAGTTGCAGATATCTAGTGATTGATATGTATATTCAGATTTGTGCGCCAAATAACTCTATGCCAATCTCTTTACAATTATTTTAACTAAATAAACATAGTTCCGTGTGCAATTTACAAGTTATGTTAAAATTGGAACTAAGAAAACAAATTGTTTTATCTGAAATTTATAAAAAATTTTCCGCGTGTTGATATTAGGCTAATTATGTATGTTTTAGCCTTCTTCGGAAGTCAACAGCTTAAGATCAAAGATTTTGTTTTCGACATTTACCGAATATTTGAGAAAACCAAAATATATATGTACATACTTGCGATTTTACTGTGTTTTATTCTTATACCTAGTCAGAATTTGCTTTGCTTAAGGCAAAGGAAAATCTGATAGAAATCTCTCCAACTTTCAAAAATCGCATCAAAATGGCTTCTTTACTGTTACGCCATCACGCAAAAACATATGTATGTCAACAACAAATTGTTCCCGCCATATTCCATTATGCTGTCGCAAAATAATACATACGATGCATCTTTCAAAGTTTGTTTAAAAAAAGTTTGGGTGTTGACAGTGATTTAAGTCTCAGCAATACAAATTTCAGGGATGCCGTATACATAATTTATAATGAATAAAATTAAAGTTATTGATAAAAATTGTAATAATATCACGAAAAACTTTAAAAACACATACATTTATTTCTTTATTGTATATTTCTAATGCTCTTTTATGTTTAATATTAAAAAAAAAGTTTTTGTTCTTATTTTTCCAATTTTTATATATAATGGCAACACTATATTTGTTTATTCCTACCCGTCAAAGTAGAAAATAGCCTAAGTTGGCAGCAGCAGCAAATGCTTTTGTGCAGTCGTGCTGTGCTGCCGTCAAAATAATCGTTTTCATTTAAACACTTGGATTTTATTTTTGACATATTGCTTCTTGCAGTCTTCTGTCGTCTATGTGTTTAGAGCTTGCCATTAGTTGAGATCTTCACTGAATTTGTTTTTAATTTTTGGAAAAAAGCTACTCATACTCTGTCATGAATGAAAGTGAAAACAGTTGAGCACCGGTACTCGCCATTAGATTGGCTTTTAAATGTAATTTTATGTTTAACAGTTTTGTTTTAAGAAAAAAAAATACTGCAGCAAAAAAACACTATAAAAATATATTTATTATGTCTTACAATCCAAAATATGCACGAAGCGAGGGCTTTCAGAAACTAAAAACTATGGTTAGTTAGATCGTAAACATCGACACCCATTCCCCAGACGTATTATTTTCTGTTATGTATCAGCTGTTTTGTTTCTGCTCGATTGAACATGTGGTTTGTTTTTACTTTGTTATTTTGCTCTGCTGCTGAAAAACTTGTAAAAAATAAAATTCAATGTCAAATCACAACCGAAAGTATTATTTTAGTTTATATTAGAAGATTGAAAATTTGTGCTTATCAAAGGTTTTAAAAAAACTGCAATTTTATGAAAAAGAGCAATGGAATAAAACACCGAAAATTTTTTAATATATTTACATTCACACGCACATCAAGTTTTTTCCGCTTAATTCGTTCCCAGTATTTCTAAAACTCACCATAGATATTAATTTTTCACCATGTAAACAAATCTCGACGTGTTTGTTAAATTAATTAATGTCAACGTTTTGTTCACTGCACATATTTCAGTGTAATTTTTTTCTGTGCGTTGATATTTCTGCTGAGAAAGTTTTAAAGTAAAGAATTGTGATATTGAAAGATATTTATATTAATTACTATTTTCAAATGTAAATACTTACATAAAGTATTTAATTTTTTTAATCCATCATACAATATACATTAAAACTATACAAATATGTATGTAGATATATGTGAATAAAGCAAATTGGTATCAAAATGAACATAACAAAAATATTTATAAAAATAATTATATATGTAGGACTGTAATTTTTCAATTAACTTCTGCTTTTTCTTAATTAAATTGTTCAAGTGAAGTTACCAATTGCGGGTCTAGTTCGTTGTTGTGCAGTGTTAGAAAAAACTTTGAAAGTGTGGTTTATTGTATATCTTAATTGGCAAATATTTGCACTGTGAGTCACTTTCGTTTCAATATAAAAAGATTATTAATTTTCTAATTATAAAGATAAATAAAAAAGTTATAACAAACAAGACGCTTGATTATATTTAACCTAAATTGTTAAAGTAAGGCGATATAAAATAAATATAATATAAAATAAAATTAACTTATAATATAGTATATGTCAGTTATTTTTTATTTCTTAAAGTTTTCTTTTATAGTGTGTTTTTATCTTGCTCAATATTTTAAAACATATGGTCAAGTTTCGCTTTTGACATAAAGGACTTTTAAATTCGTAAAAAATCAAAAATTTCACGAGCAGACGCAAAAGAACAGGAATGTATCTAGTGACAAAAATTGTCTTGATTTTGCCAGCAAAGTGCGACACACTTTCAAAAGATCTATGTATTTAATTACATACTTATTGTGAATAAAAAATAAATTGTGGGACAATGTTTAAAAAAGCTTGAATAAGGATTTATAAATGTGTAAAGATATTTCACGTACAAATTTTATTTACAATTTGCAGTTTTATCCGGCAAACTTCTTTGATGAATTAGTTTAAAACCGCCTGTGGGATAAACCCAAGCCCAACACTTAAATTTATTGTTTGTTGTAAAAGAATTAAATATTTCATAAATGTATATTTAATTTATTTACATGATTTCAGTTGAAAGTGTTTATTAAATACAAAAAGGAAATTGTTAAAATAATATAATAAAAAAATACGGTTTTAGAAAAAGTAAGAAGAAGTAATCAGGAAAAACAAAAAGAGCAGCAAATAAACCGAGTTGAAAAGCGAAGCAGCAAATAATTCTCGTATGTAATAAAATACCTAAAAAATAGAATACAGAGACAAAAACACAAGTAAAAGCAAACGCAAACGCAAAGTAGCATTAAACGAATCAAACCAGTAAACAAAAAAGAATCGCACACTTTTCAAAAGTCTCAATATTTTAAGCCTGCACAAAAAAGTTGAGGGTGTTGTCTGTACAGAATTTTTTAGCTTTTCAGCTTGACATTACGTACCCACAATTAAAATTACACGCTAATAGAAAAGCGAACATAAAGAATAACACAGTAAAGAAAAACCAAGAATAATATAACTCAATAAACTATGTACACAAGTTTTTTTCTTTTATAATAATATGCAATACTCCTGTTTCTTCTTAGTAAGTTGCTGAAACGACCATAAGTTTGGCCATCAATGTGTAAAAATTTAGTTATTCTAAAAACGACTTTAAAAAGTTTTATCGCAAGAGATACTGACAAAAGGCCAACAATTTGTGTATGCGTGAGCTTGAGACTGTTACATATGCTTATGTGTATGTATGTATATGGTGAATGCATTATATTGCTAACATTGCCGTAGTTGTTGTGTTCAACAACTCCTTACCCTAACCCAACAATAAAAAAGTGAAAATTTTTCAAAGATACCTGTTGTTTGCGCTACGGCTAGGCGTTACCCAGAAGTTTGCACAAATTTGTTTTTGGGAAATTTTTTTCACATTTTCTTTACGTCACTCTTCAACACACAATTTGTCAATAAAAGTGAAAAAGTACCTATCTAAAGTCGAATAGGTACTTTTATTGTTGGATTTTTGCCTTCAAAAAGTTAAATTATCTTATTGATAACAAAGCGATTTCGGAAAAATAAATTTAATTATGGCTGAGGCAGCAGCTAGCACTACGAACGCAGCAAGTGGTTCCAGTCAACAAAGCACACAGCAACAGCAGAGTAACAATGGTGGTACAGCAGCAACAGTGCATTCGGATAATCCAAATGCCGAGGTTATCCGTGGACAAATATTTGAAGTTGGTCCACGCTATCGCCACTTGGCTTACATAGGGGAAGGTGCTTATGGTATGGTGGTGTAAGTATTCTGAATTAAATAAATGTGAATGTACTTGTATGTATGTGGGTTTGTTTCAAAAATCAAAGTATTTAATATGTATGTATGTAGATACCTACAATCATACTAGTGCATGTAGGAAAAAACCGAAGTAAAACTAGTCTCTTGCTGTTTTTAAAGATGGGAAGTCACAAGTATGCTTAATAACTTTTTATACATTAGTAGTATTTGGATATCATTGATTACCAAACCGGTAATTCGGTTACAGCCAAAGAATTATTATTTTGTAATCAATTTTGCACCAACAACTTTATACTATAATCGATTTAGCACCGAATAAGATTGAAAAAACAAAATAACATAAATTTAGATAGGAAATTGTTCCGTAACAATCAGAAAAAGTTATTTAATGTTTGAAACTGTATGCGTTGTTGTTTTTTATTTCAAAATAAAAGCATGATAGATAAAAATGCTGTCAGTAATACTTATGTATGTAGGTTTAATTAAAAATTCTAAAAAAATCTAATTCTTTAATTAAAAATTAAACCTAAACAAAATTCTAATTTACACAGCTTTTCTGTTTTTCATGAAAAAACTTTTTGCTGTAACTTAAGTATTTTATGAAATAATATACCGAAATGTATTTAAAAAGCAAAAATATACTTCAGATAGTATATGTGGGCATTTGCAACAAAAAGTCCACTGCGTCCGAGAAATTAAGTTACTTAAGAGCCATCTGGTTATGTTTGCTCAGTAACAGACTCTAAACCTAGAACTTTTGCTGAAGCCGTAAATTTGTAGATGTTGTTAAATGATAGTTCCCCCAGGATAGCTTTTGTATTTGCCCATATTTTTCTTCTTGGATAAAAAGTGCAAGTTTTTGTAATTGCATCGTAATTTTTATAATTAAAAAGTTCACTTTTTTTTAATAAAAAACACATTGCACTTGATCAGCAATAGGAAATTAACTCAAAACTTTAAATATTTTAGTGGAGGTCAAAAACTGCTTGTGGTTACATTTTAAGAGCATTTGAAAATCCGAATACATCTTCGTAAGTAAATTCCTTTTTTCAAATATGTATACATATATACCTACATATGTATGTACATTCATATGTACATGGTTTACCTTTTAAATTTTTGGAATTATTGCAAAAAAAATCTATACTTTTGGGTTAGTAAAATTTTTCTGTATTATTTTAAGTTGTGACGCTTTAGTTAAATTATAAATAAAGTTTGCAACTTTTTCCAACAAAAGGTTATTCCCGTTGACGTGAGTTTCCAATTTTTACTTTTGGATAAAATTTAACCTGCTTATTCCTTCTTTATATACAAATTTTCAGCCGACTATTATATCATCATGCCTTATTTCTTATCAAATGCAATTCAAAACTGAGCCTCCCCGCAGTTTTGGGAATCTGTATAGATGTTCTATATCGTTCAGACGATATTTTTATAGCGCTTCTGTCTCTAGTAAACAGTTTTTTTGCTATAAATTACAACTCTTAAATGGCGGAAATGAAGGCATAACGTATAAGGCCTTATTACGAAATGTTACAATATTTTTAAGGAAGGAGCTCTTGTATAATGGAAATTGTAATCATGAACTACTTCCAAAATGGTAGGGTTGTCATGTCCTCCTCGATCGCGTCACACGCTGCAATTACTTTATCCACGTAGCTGAAAAGCTGACTCCAAATTGATTCCAATACAAATTCTGTTACGAGATTAATAAACAAAATTTTATTTTATTTTAGAGATAATGTTATGGCGTAATTATTTCCATTAGTTTAGTTTTACTTTCGCTTAGTATTCTTTTAATAATCGGAAATTCAACTGTGGATACAGTTGTTGACTCAAAAATTGGTTGCTGTATAATTCTTTGAATTGAAAGAGTTTGCCTCTGGTTGGATTCTACAAAGATTTAAATTTTAAATCTGACAGCAAAAGAGTCTTTTAAAGGAATGATTTTTAGCGGTTATGGATGTTTTTTGTTTAAAATGTAGTGAACTATTTGCGCAAAGTCTATACTTTCAAACGAGAATGTCGTCTTAAGTCTTTAGTAAACAACTCGCTTAACATAATTGATATACTTGTGGAAAAAATACATATGTTTGTACTTCTATTTACTTGTCTGTTTTGATTCACAAAAGTATATTCATAAACAATTACATGTACATACATACATATATAAAAATGTCATAAATTCTTGTGTCCTTCTTTTTTAGATCTGCCTGTGATACGTTAACAAATACGAAAGTGGCGATCAAAAAAATATCACCATTTGAGCATCAAACTTATTGCCAGCGTACTTTGCGTGAAATCAAAATTCTAACTCGTTTTAAACACGAAAATGTAAGTTCAAATTTGCAATTAACAACAAAACACAACAAGAGAATATGTAAATAGTTAATGTTTTTGTTTGCATATTTTAATTCTAGATTATTGATATACGTGATATACTGCGTGTGGACAGCATAGAACAAATGCGTGATGTATATATTGTACAGTGTTTAATGGAGACTGATCTATATAAATTACTTAAAACTCAGGTACAATTCAAGGACAAACAAAACACACCAAATTCTTAAACGTGCTAGACATTTCTTTAATGTAACTTGCATATTTACTTTTATACATTTCAGAGGCTAAGCAATGATCACATCTGCTATTTTCTATATCAAATATTACGTGGTCTAAAATACATACACTCTGCAAACGTATTACATAGAGATTTAAAACCAAGTAATTTGTTATTAAACACAACGTGTGACTTAAAAGTAGGCATTCGCATTCTGTCTTACTCAAGTTTTTTTCTTCAAGTTTTAACGCACTGTTTTCATTTTAGATATGCGATTTTGGTTTAGCTCGTGTTGCTGATCCTGAACACGATCATACCGGGTTTCTAACGGAATATGTAGCAACTCGTTGGTATCGTGCACCAGAAATTATGCTTAATTCAAAGGGCTATACAAAGTCAATAGATATCTGGTCAGTAGGTTGTATTTTGGCAGAAATGCTTAGCAATCGACCCATTTTTCCAGGCAAACATTATTTAGATCAATTGAATCACATATTAGGTGTACTAGGTTCACCCTCCAAAGAGGATTTAGAGTGTATTATAAATGAGAAGGTATGTTAATTGAAACCAACTTTGTGTGATTATTGAATGTAATTGTCTACCTATTTGTGTTTTAGGCCCGTAATTATTTAGAGTCACTACCTTTTAAACCAAAAGTGCCATGGTCACGGTTATTTCCGAATGCCGATCCGTTGGCTTTAGATTTACTGGGTAAAATGTTAACGTTTAATCCCCACAATCGAATACCAGTTGAAGAAGCATTAGCGCATCCATATTTGGAACAGTATTATGATCCCGGCGATGAGGTAAGCATTAAAAAGTATTTGTTTAATTATTCGGTTTTGCATTAAAAAAGTATTAAAACAGATCACAATTGCTTAAGTCTAATGTGATAAGTTTGTTGTAATCTTATACCTGTGTAAATAGGGCATGGCATAAACTTTTTAAGCATCTTATCGTTTACAAATTTTAATGACTTATACATACATACATACATATGTATGTATGTACGTCGGCATACACATAGTGTTAAATTTGCATGAAAAGCCACAACAAAATGTAAACAAACGTGGACGCTGAAAGCTCTTCGTATGATTTTTTTTTATTGACTGGTAGGAAGAGAATAAGAGCTTTTAGTTGTTCTCTTTTAAATGTGTGTAAATACTATAAGTTTTTTTATTAAGTCGGAATTAGGCAATTCTTTCAGCTAAGCTGATTACTTCTTAAGCATCAGCGTGAGGGGAAAATAAGATGAGTGCAAACTTGATTGTAGTTTCAATTCGTTTTACTTGTGAACACCAAAGCAATTTTAAGGGAACAAAATTTTTAAATCTCATCAATAAGAATCGCCTATTGTAAATTCTGGCTAAGTTTATTTATTTATTTATTTAAAGAAAATACCTTATAAATTTATTTATAAAATATATACAAAGACAAGCGCAGGGTATCTAGACCATATTGTGCGCATAATACTGTTACAAAAGTTATAAAAGAAGAAAGTAAGTATATACAATATTGTAGTTATTTATATATGAAAAGAAGAAGAAAGATAAACTAAAATACTAAATTCAAATGTCGTAAATATTTTGTTTTAATAGTGATTGTTTGATTTTTAATAATTTATGAAAATCTGAACAATTAAGAATAATAGTTAGTGTATTGGCCATTTTGGAAGTTGGACATTCAATAAGTATATGGTAAACATTCATTTCCAGTTGACAGGTTCTACACATTAGAGGCTCAGTGTGGTTGAAATAATGTTGAGAGTTAAACAAGGCTTTTCCAACTCTTAGGCGTGCAAGTTTAATTTTTCATTTTAAGCTATTTTTACTTCGATTTTATCGCAATAAGGCAAGTGCTATTTATTGTTCTCTTTAAGGGGGCTCTGCTATCAAAAAAAACGAATGCACTATGCATAAATTATAGGAAACTCCTTGTAAGACTTATTTGTTAAGTTTTTCTTTTTATTTAAATATGTTTTAAGTAAGAGTTTCATTTCATGAAATAATCGCATTTAATTTAAGTCTTTAAATCAACTAAGTTTCTGCGGATACCAACCACTCACTCGCTTTCCCTTGAAAACATTTTACTGTGAAAAATTAGTTGCATAAATTATTTAATTTTTAAAGACACATATTGTTCTTTTTGTTACTTTCCATTTCATTTCAATCTCTATTAAAATTCGAAATTGTGTGATCTATAAAACAAACGTCATTTTAAAATCGAATGCGATTTGAAACCATGTAATTTTCCAAACATACAAATGTATGCATGTTTTTGTTATCTACTGAAAAGTAATAAAAATTACACGTTTGGAATTATACGAAGTAAATGTTACAAAGCATAAAGAACGTTCTTATAACGCTTCCTTAATAGATCCAGATATCAATAAAACTCAATTTATAGGAAATCTAAAGCAAATATAATTTCGTTTTGTTTCATATTGTATTAAAAAAAAATCATTTCAAAATGTGTCAAAACTAGTTTTATTTTCCAACTAGCGATATAGTTTTAAAATAAGTTTGTACTACCAAAAGAATTTCCGACTTACATATATGACATTTGTACTAAATTTTAATTTATACCAAAATTTAAAGTTTTTAATTTTTCCACGATTCACCTTTTTGTGAAAATGTTTATGTGCTCATAAAAGGAATGTAACGTTTTTTACTCTTTTTAGCCCGTTGCTGAAGTACCATTCCGAATCAGCATGGAACTCGACGATCTTCCAAGAGAAACATTAAAGACATTAATTTTCGAAGAAACTCTTAAGTTCAAAGAACGCCAGCCAGAGCAACAAGCGGTGTAAAGTTCACAAGTGCAAGACTTCATAAAGAGCCAAGTTAAAAGTTAGAAACAAAAACGAGAAAAAAACCACAAAACCAACAAACAAGTATAAAACAACAACGTAACCTGCATTTTTTATTTAGACATAAAACAAATAAACAACATTACATGCTCTTTTTCTTCTACTACATGGTGTTTTCAAACTCCTTTTTATCAAATCTACATGTGTCATTAAAATAAAAAAAGTTACATTTATAATAATTTAATTACAAATATTTAATTTAATAATATTTGTTACTGTGCTAATATTAAGAATGATGGATAGCCAACTTGGTGTGGACGATAAATGGTGCCACCGCAAGAGTGCTCCAATTGCTGTTGATGCTGCTGCTACTGAACGAAATCTTGAAAAAAAAATTTTTGTGCTTCACCATCATTGTGATCTTTAACATATAAAAAATTAAAAAAGAACATACCAACAAAACATTTACATATATATACATACTGTTTAATTAAATTTTCTCTATTTCTTTCTATTGCCTTCAAATATGTATTTGTATGTCATACATTTTTTTAAAATTAATTATGTATTTCCTTTCCTTTTCGTATTTTAATCTCATTGTCCAAAGCAGTTTAGTCTAATCTTTTAAACTTGAATTAATTTCAAAATTAAAAAAACAGCATCATGCAATCATACTTGCGCTTCAACCAAAAAAAAAGGAAAGGTGGTTTGTAACAGATGTTTGTTGTGACTACTAGTTTCTGCCTTTGTTCGTTTGAAATTTTGAAGCAGACACATAAATCTTAATATAGAGATTATTTTCGGTAAAATAATTCAAAAAATTTATTTTAGTTTATTTCCCTTATTTTACAAGTGGTTCTAATTACAAATCTCTTTGGAGACTAGCCCCTTGACTTCAAGGCTACCCCATCCGCTGCGTGAACAGTGCGCGGGCTATAACACACCCATTTAATGAAATACTGCTTTAAAGACCAGCATGCTTGGGGTTCATGTCCAGAGTGGAATCGAAATCCATGTGTAATCGCGTATTGAAGCAGAAAAGATCCGCAATTTTGATAGGAAGATATTCAAGCATTTGTCTTTCATCTAGCATCAGGTACAGCACGTGCCCTTGTAGGATCTGGTATTCATTCTCTTCAATATCTAGTATCATCTTTTTAATGGTACCGATTTCTCCATTGCTGCAACTGCATCTCTCATTTCGTTTCCAGATTTCTTTCCACTGTTTTTTGGTTAAGCTATTCAATTTCTACTACTATTAATATGGTTATCAAAAAGAGTTTCGATTGGTGTATGTATGTATGATTTCTGCAAAATTTCTTTTATGTATGTAAACTAAACTACTAATGAAGGCATAAACCCTACTGCTAATTAATTTTGTTTTAATGGCGAATTCACTCGAAAACACTTGTTTAGTTTTAAGTTTAAATGATGCGCCCATGTAATACATTCTTCTTTTTTAATTCTTTATTCTTTTTTAATATACCGTAAGTTGTAAAGGTATTTTTTTCGTTTTTGTAACTGTAGTTAAATAAAAAAACAAATTTTTTTAATTATTATAATAATTGTGATTATTGTCTTCATAAAAAAAACACAAAAAAAAAAACGAAACAAAATTCTATGGAAACAAACATGAACAAGTGCACGCGATTTATTTTTATTTTTAGAATTTTTAATCATAGAAAACAAAACACATACATACATATTTAATATTAAAATTATGTCAAAAAATTGTTTTTAATGAATTGAAAACAAAAGATAAACAAACAAAAAAATGCAATTTACTATATTAATAACATTTTAAATATTAAAAAAAAAAATTCACCACACATTTTAATACATATTCTGATTTCTCTTCTATACTATAAATATTCCATGCTCGTTCTTTCAGTCTATTAATTTTTAGATTTTGAAAAAAGCAGCCAATAGAAATTGGACAAACAAATTTAAAACACTATCTTAGTTTTAGAACAATCGATCTTATCAAAATAAATTTAAAAGAAAACTTGATAATGTAAAAATTTTTGTTTTAACTAGATTGTTATAGAAGAAATACTATTTTGTAACTGTTATACGTGCAATATACATATATACATACATATTCGTACATACATATGTATGTGTTCGCTGCGATCGAGTATCGCGATATTTGTTGCATGTTTAACATGTGGTATTGGTAGCTCGTGATCCATTTTGGAGTCGTCTTATCAACTGGCGATATGTTTGTAAGAAGTGGCAAACTGAAGAATACAAGACAAATAAAAGAAATGAGTAAAACATTTTGCCAGAATTAAGGGAAACACAGGAACACAACGCACAGTTCGCAGATGTAGTCAACTATATAGAGATAACCTCTTCTTCGAGTAAATTCAGAATTCTTTATGAAACTATAGCTGGAACAGCAGCATTTGCTTTCTCGGCTGTTTGGCTATAAAAGATAGCATTTGGATGATTTTTTATTTTACTTGGAAGTACTTCTGTACACTGTATTTAGTCAGTTTATGACTGAAAACTCAAAAGGTTTGGTTTTTATTTCCTTTTAAATAGTTTCCAATATACATACATATGTACACTGGTTGACAGCTAATTAGAAACGCTTCTATTGAAAAAAACATACTCAATTTTTTTTTATAAAACAAAGTAAATATTCATTTATTTCATAATATTTTAATTAAATATAGTCAATATTAAACAAATATAAAGTTAAGCTTGAAATACTTTTCACTCTTAAAAATATTTTGCGAACTTATGTTATTTTGTTAATTATATCTGCGACACCTAATTAGAAACGATTTCGCATTATTAGATAAAAAAGAATTATTTTAAGCTATTTTACTTATTTTTTGTCAATACTTTGTTGCAAAGCCCTTTTGCTTTATAACTGCCTCACATCTGTTCCGCATTGACACTATTAGACGTCGATATCGCTCTACAGGTATTGCCCCATACGCTTTTTTTACTTCATCAAAAAGAGCCGCCATATTTGTGATATTTTTGTCACTAATGGCTCTTTTTGCGTCCCCCCATATATGTTCTATAGCGTTTAAGTCGAGACTGGACGATGGCCCCTCCACAACATTGATAGAATTACCATGAAAGAATTTTTTGTCAACCTTGCCGTGTGCTTCGGATCGTTATCCTGCTGAAATTGCCATGTTACAGGCTAATTTTCGTCAGCCCATGGGAGTATCACATTATTTAAGATTTGTACATATTATTCCTTGTTTGAAATCCCATCAATTTTGTGAATTGGGCCAACGCCATTCCATGAAAAACATGCCCACACTATAATTGATCCTCCGCCATGCTTCACTACTCGTGAAACGTAGCGAGGATTACATTATTGGTCTAACATACCTCTGAGCATCAAGACCAAGGCGATTAATGTTTTTTTCATTGCTTCAGACCACATATTTCCATTCGCTGGCACTCCAGTTCCAATGGGACTTGGCAAAATCCATATGTCGTTTTCTTTGAATTTTGGTCAGAAGTGGCTTCTTTCGTGATGCTCTTCCATGTAGCTCTGCTTCCACCAAACGACGTGCAATAGTCCGCTTAGACACCGTGACATTTAAATTTCCCTGAATATCCCGTTAAATGTCAGCTGATGTCTTTTTTGATTCAGATTTGGAGATTCGTGTTATTAGTCGGTCGGTATGCGCTGATGTTTTTCTGGGTCTCTTCTTGCGTGGAAAGTTGGCTATAGTCTAATTTTTTTAATATGATGGAGGGCATTAAATACCATTTTTTGGAACACTCCAGACTTACAAAGTTCAAAAATTGCGCTCCGTTTTTCAGGACTACAACTTTTTGCTTTTTTCATCATAAATCTTAAGAATTATAATTCCTTATTTATCCGAAAAGCTTTAAAATAAATTTACTTACCGTAAAAATATATAACATTTATTTAAAAAGCTTTAAACAAATAAAATTTGTATAAAAAATTGCGCGTTTCTAATTAGGTGTCGCACGTATTTATGATTTTACTAAACGATATGTAAACAACTTTGTGAAATTTTAACGTATTTTAAAATTAAAAACAAGAAAACTGAGTTCATATGATGACAAAAAGAGTGATGAATAAAATACAATAATTTTAAACAAAAAGTATTACGGTAAATTTGCAAAAACTTCAATAATGATTACCAAGCTCTAATATAAAAACTGCGTTTCTAATTAGCTGTCAACCAGTGTATATATACATATATGTAAATTAATAATCATTTACTTGTCATTTTTGCTTAATTTTACTAATTATCTGTTTTAATTGCTTCAATTTTTTCGTTAAATTTTTACAGTAAGGGTTTGAAAATACTCATTCAGAGAAAGCAACTAAAGAGTTGCTATCCTCACATTTACTGCAAATTCGATAATCGAACACAATTTAATGACATTCGAGACATTTTTTCGATACTCGACGGACTTGTTATTTGAATGTAGTAGGACCTGCTCGTAAATGTATCACTGCGCTACATAATGTGATTATTATGAGATGCAAAAGTACAGATCACACACACACACACACAATATACATACATCTGATCATCTTGAGTTGGAAAGAAAGCACACAAAATTTAAATGATTTTCAAGCTATGAAAATTATCAGCCATATGCAAACTAAAGTATTCACAAACGTGTAACGATGAGAGCGACGCTTTGCAACGCTCTTTGTTTCTGCTTCTTTACCTTTTGCTTTCTCTCGCGTTAAGAAATGTTTTTGAATAATTTTCGGGATTTTGTGATATGATACACGTTCCTTCATAATATGATTATTATGCAATGCTTTTAAAAGTCAGCTGTTTGTGATGCTTTTCTTAATCGTGTTTGCTTTTACGAAAGATAAAAGTTTAAAAAAATGTGATTTAGATGGTAAAACAATAAATATGTATAATAAAATATTTTAGAATAAACAACAAAATGTTGTTAAAGCAATTTATTATGAACAAATTTTTGTTCAACTTTTGCTTGCACACTTCTCTTTCAAATAAAGTGTAAAAATAATGAATTCGGCCATATTCTTTTATTTATCTTCATTAGCTCCGGGGATGAAAGTAATGTTATCAGTATTAGAAGTCAAATTTTATGGCAGTCTAAGATACATACATACATCTGCACATAGTTCATATGTACATACATGTGCATGTGAATAACTCAACATTTTGTCAACCGTATCAACTCCTCCTTTTGTAGAGTTATAAAACGATATTATTTCTGACAATTTTTTTTTTTGACCACTCAAAACTTTAGGTTCATGATGCATTGAGCTCATGACAATTGTACATTTGTCTTTGTGACGCATGTAAATGTATAACTTACGACAACTGTATATATCTAGGTCGTCCATAATATTCATGCAAGGTCTAATTGTGGGGGAAAAATAATAAAAATGAATCCCGAACATTACTCACGCGACTTGAGGAAAATTTTGTAACACCTAAAAAACTATGGCCTCAATTGCCAAGTAGTTCCATCCCTGGCTAAATACATCGGATCAAAATCTGTGTTGCTCATAACGCCGTCATCAGAGCTACTTATCTCATCTTCCTCCTCATGCTCTGAAATATCAGGATCACGGACATCAAAATCAGTGACATCTGCTTCAGAAAAATCATCATCTACTTCGCTGTCAGTCTCGTTTAGCATATCATTTACAAGTTCTTCCAAGTTTAAGAACCGCGAAGAAGACATATTTTTACCAATGAGCAGAATTACCATGAAAAGATTATTTTCAAATAAGTATTTTCAAAAAAAAAAAAAGAACGAGCGATAAAGGCGTTGTCACTTGTTACAGCACAAAAACAAATAAACTGCAGTATGTATCAAATGTGATACTAAGATAAAATTATGAAGTTTTTGGATTTCTCATGGCCTGCTTACATTTCATTTTTCAAACGATTTTTAAAAAAGGGGAATGAATGCAAATTGTGAAAACATGTGATACTTAAAGTGTATCAATTCGCAGTAATTTCTAAAATAAAAACAAGATGTATCATTTTTGATACATCGCTCGATTAACGGTTAAGATATTTCATCTAATCACAAGTAAATTTATTTGTTTTCTCTTCCAATTTAGAAATTCATTTTAACAATAAGTTTTATTTTTTATGCGTAATTTTGAGATAGCGATTGTGACTTTTTTATCTTGTCTAAAATTGTTTTTCTTTTAATTGAAAATTTATATTTTTTCTAACACTGTTTCACTATCGAATCGTTAACGATCGGCATCACAATTGAAAATCATGTTAAAATAAAAACACTATTGTAGGTATATTTATGGAATTATTAAAAATTTGCATATGTATGTATTGTATTTTAAGAATTATGCATCGTTTTTATGTTACTTTGTATTTAAATAATTTAGAGTTGTGCTACTTACATTATTGTATTTTAAATATTAAATTTCTTCGATCATGTTATATTTCAACTTAAAAAAATAAAATAAATATACAATTAAAAAAACTATTTTTGTTTTGTTTGAGCGGAAAACTATTGGATTGGAGATTCTCCAAAGATATCAATTTAAAACTCGTAGATCAATTGTTACAACTCCATGGTTTTTGTCAAATAACGCGATTGACTAAGACCGTAGTATCCCAAAAGTTAAAGCTTAAACAAGTTAAGTCACCAAAGTCAATCCATTGGCTATTGCCCTCTTAGATGATAGCAAAGAGATCAGGAGACTTAAAGGCGCCATGTGTGCCATTTGTGTTCTTCAAGAAAAAATATGTATGTATAATTGCGCCAACGTTTTTTCCAAAGCTCGAAGCAGTTCTGATATACACTTTTTGTATGCCCTTAAGCTCTCTCTCTCTTTTGTTAAGCACAGCAACAATTGGGGGGTAAACCAAAATTTTATAGTTCCATCCATTTTAAGGGCTTCTTCAGCAATTTCTTTAATAGTGATTCGACGATATGTATGAGACCAGTGTACCAACATAAAAACAACTACAATCGAATATACATACATACATACGTAGCGCTCGAAATTTTAAAGTAAAGCTTATTTTTTGAACAGACCTTATATGTACATACGCCTTCCGTTTTGGTTTAAAATAGGCACCTCAAACTATGACCAAGACCAGAATGGCCAAAAGCATCCTGGAAGCATATTGGGGTTTTTCACCTTTTGTTAAGCGTGGAGGGCTAAC
Source organism: Epicampocera succincta (assembly GCA_932526305.1). Lineage (NCBI taxonomy): Eukaryota > Metazoa > Arthropoda > Insecta > Diptera > Tachinidae > Epicampocera > Epicampocera succincta. The sequence goes on along the minus strand of OW052037.1, from coordinate 2,069,208 downwards.
GGTTTAAGAGCAGAGCCGAACTCTGTCAGTCATTGAAATACTAATGACAACAGATTCTACAATTGATTACATAATTACGTCCATTCCTCGTAAATGTGAAGATGCACATAATTCGAAATAACGGCTATGACACAAAGTATTGGAATGTTGCTTTTGTTATGGCACACCTGCTTTAAAATAAAATATTTTCTTGTATCTGATTTTGTTCTCACATAATTAATTTTTTATAGTAAACGAAATACAAAATTGAAATTTTGCCTTATATCTACTATTAAAGAAATAAATAAATTTTTGTATTTTCGCGAAATTTTTTGCGGAAAGAAAGAAGCGTGTCAGAATTTGTTTAAAACATTTATTTAAAAACAATAAAATTAATGTTAATTTAATATTAATATATGTATGTACATATGCATGTATTTTTAAACAAAATCCATTCTTCATTCTCAACGTTTGATACACAAAAGTGATCGTTAATATACATTTATAATAAGTCCAACTCAAAATTTCAAGAACCTTCTGGACCGATACTGGCTAAAAGTAATTAATTTAGCTGGAATTATAATAAAAAAAGTCGTAAATCAGTTAAAACATGTTAAATAAGAAATATAATGAATTATATAGAATATTATACATTATATAGAATCTTACAAATGAGAAGCAATTCTTGAAATCGTAATAGTCAAAATTTACATACATACGAGTATATACATACATAAGTATGTATTTAATACTTTTGTGAAAGTCGTTGATATTACATATCGTCACCTAAAATGCAAAATAACGTACCATAACTCTTCATAAGTTTACAGGAGAAGCCAAAAACTATATAAAATGTAAAACATTGAGTCCAAATTTTTTAATCTTGGTTTAAATAATAAAATAAATTCAGTTTTGATAAAAATTATCCGATTTTCAAAGAACGCTTAATGCTATGTGTCTTGAATTGTTGTTTTCTGAAACAAAATAACCGATCATCAACTTTTTAAAGTTTATGAAAAAACCAACTTTTGATTAAAAATATATTTTTCATTTATAATGGAAAAATGTTGGTGTTTTTTTCTCTTGTATTAAATATCTTGACACAAATAATTGAAAAAAGTGATTTCATAAACTTTTATAAAGACAATAACGAAGTATTTTAATTCATTAAGAAAAGAATAAGTTAATAATAAAAATAAGATAATGAGACCTTAATTAACTAGTTACTCAACTCGTTCATTGAAGAAACGCCAGTCTGTTGGAAGCAAGAGCTTGCAAATGCTGCACTATAACTAAGATGAAACACAAATCACCAAAAAGTCAAATGATCTGTAGTTTTTTCATAAGTATGAAAACCATAATTAAATTTTCCGTAAATAAGAAAATCATGGACTTGATGATGCGTTACTTTGAATTTTTGCTATAACCCTGGTATTTTTTATAGTAGACGTTTAAAATTTTGCGCGCATATGTATGTAATTTTGTGTAATGAATCGTAATCAATAAAAGTAATTTTTGTTTTTTGTGATGCGACGTTATTTTGAACTTTAGATAACGATATACATATATTGTGGGGTCTTAATTTGCACGAAGAACGTTCCCGATTTTGAGAGAAGTGTGTTTTTTTCTACTTGTCCGCAACGGCCCATACATTTTCTTCCTGATCTTTTGGGCAAGTATTTAAATAAGCTTTCAGCTGTTTTTAAAAATAATAAAGAAAATAATATTTACAAAACTAAAGGGATAATGTAAAATTTGTATTCAAATTATTGGTGCATTTCTATGTGTATGTGTTTGTACACATAAATACGTATATATGTACATATCAGATCTGAAATAAGAAGGACTTAAGTGCATCTTAAGTTTGGTATATAGTATATTTGGTTTTTCGCGTTGATGTACTTTTGTGTCTATAAGTTGCCTAGCTTTTTCCAAAAAGGAAAGAAACACACCTTATATGTTTGCGTAGGGACACTCAGCAATTTGGCACTCGAACATAAGACCAAAAATGGAAAGGTTTAAATATTTTGCCACAACTACTTACATACATATGCATGTATTTATTTTTTGTCTTTAATATTATCAAGATTTTATAATAATTAGTTCTGGAAGATTGCAAATCTCATTTATGTTGAAAATTGTTATTGACATTTTATTTTTCACGTTTCAATAAGTTGTGAGCGATCAACTCGAAAAACTGTATGTACATTTTATGTGATTTTAAAGTGATTTATAATCACAATAAAGATTCTCTGTGGATAAAGTTTTATGATTTTGAATCATCAATAACTCTTTCAAATTAGTTTTTAATTGTCTATGTTAAACGATATAGTAAATGAATTAACTAAATTGTGGTGTTTATGATTTGTTTATGAATTGGTTGTACAAGCTTCAAGAAAAATGTTATTTGTTGTTGTGATTTCAAAACAATCATACTAAAAAAACAGCTGATTGCTTCAGCTCTCGGCGATTGAAAACCACACCGAAAATCACTATATCCTAATCACATAATCCTAATTTAGACTTTCAACTCTAGTATTTATACACGTTTTGATCGAAATTCACCTCGAAAATGAGATACAAATCAAGCGTATTCTTGTTTTGCAACCGCAAAGAAATTCGTGGCAACAGATAATGTGTAATGGATACAAAAAACATGCTTTCAATTGCCAATCATAAAAAAAACGAAAATGTTCGACGATATAACTTGCATAATTTCGAGAACGCAGTTCGTCGACTGATTACAGTTTAGTTTTAGGTCTGCACTTGTAAAATTGCCGGTTTATTGACTTCAGTACGAAAAATTCCTACTATTGATATAGATGCAGTGAAATGCGCACGTACTTCTTGCTATTTTCTTATATGTACATCATCTCAGCCATTGATGACATTTTTTTAGGGATGTGCACGAAAGTTTCAAAATAACAAGCCAATTCATCAATGGTAACATCATCGCAAGCGGCAGCAGCAGCAGCCACAGAGTTTCCCGCCTGTTGGGAACAGGTAGTGTTGCTACGAGTTGAATTTGCAGGTTGTTCGCTACTGCGTTGTTGTACTATACTGGAGTTGTAAGAACTTAATGACATTGCGTGAACACTAAACTGATTATCATTCAGTGATGTTTTTTCTGGCGATGGCAATGACGATATGGCCGTTTTTGTTTTTGGATTTCTATTGTTCCGCGATTTGTTGTTTTGTATTTGCATTGTTGTGAAGTTTTTGGAATTTCGGTTATTCAAACGCATTTGGTTCAGTTTTCCGCCGAAGTCTACATCTTCTGATAAAAGATTACGACACTCATCAATTAAATCACGGAAGTCAGACATGCCTTTGGTAATCACTGGTCCGTCATTACACGCTGATACCTTCGTATTAGCAGCAGTAGTTAACAATTTTCTACGCACATTGCTGTGCGGATGCAAACAAGTTTTCAACGCTTTCAAAACAGGTTCTCGGAGTATAACTTTACGATTTGCCACACATCCTCCAGAATAAGATGTTGTCTTTTTCAGTATTTGCTTGAGAACTCCGTTCGTTTGCGTTCTTGTACATTCGACTAAATCTGATGAGACATTAGGTGAAGAATGCTTTAATTCATCTAAAACACTTTCCGATGCGCGACGAAATCGGCACCTGCGGCAATTTTGGTTCGGTGTTTTGCTGGTATTCAAATATTTGTTTTGTGTAACTGTTTTTTGCTCAAATTTGATTTCAGATTCATTATCTTCTAATTCTAGAGCAAAAAATGGATTCAACTGCACTGCCAAATTACTACACAAACCCTTTATTTGTGGCAATTTTGGCGTTATTTCTAGCTTGCCCAATTTCTTGGGAAGCTCATCTTCAGTGGCCATTTTCAGTAAAGAGCTTTCTTGAAACCAGGACTGAAAACTATGTATTTGAGATTCAATAAGGACAAATCTGTATGTGTTTTCCTGTTTTTTAGGTATTACTTCTAACAAACTGTTTTTCCGATTTCGCGTCCTTGAATTAAGTGACCACCATCTAAATGCTGTGGAACTCTAACGAACTTTTTATAATTCGTACGCTTTAAGTGGAATTTTTATTTAATACAAATAATTAATTTTTATAAAACAATACAAAGCCTAATTATTATTTTCTTTTTTCCGTTCTTGTGTTTCAATGATTATTCGTTTTAATTTTATTTAGTTTTCTTTTCTCGCTCCTTTCGCTGTACGATACTATCAGGGTTGTAAGAAAACGTATCATAAATTGCCTACTGACCACCAGATATATTTGATAAAAGCAAATCGCTATTTTTAAAAACAGAGCCATCTCGTAACAATTTATTACGTAGCACGATCAAATGTATTTTTCGGACTTGTCCCTTCTTAACTTTAACCCTTTAAGGTTTTGCTAAGGTTATTGTATTGGGAAACCAATTTAGTCCACCTAAGCGGCTCAAAACGGAAAAATATATCTGAATAGAAAGAAAATTTTACTTTGTAATTTTTCCAATTGTTTTCATTTATTGTATGCCAACATTAGAGACGCTTAAAGTAATTTTATTTTGTGTAAGTTTTTTTGCGATGTCAGAGTCAAAGTCGGACGAAGAAGAAGAAAATTTAAATGTGAATGCAAATTTGATGCTCTTTTGTACAAATAAACAAAATTGCTGGTTGGGTTTCCAGGAATATAGGCTCTTGCTACTCGTTCCGTCAGCGCCAGCTCTTGGAGTGTAGTAAAATTTTTTTTCTTGACACATGCAAAAGTAAATTTCTACTACTTAATTGTGCAACTTGCGCCAGTGAATAAAGAATTTTTTTCTGTGCTACTGAAAAATTTTCCAAATCGAAAATTTTGTGAAATCGTGCTTAACAAAAAAAGCATTTTTTAATCGTGGTTATATATATATGAGATATACAGAAAAATCAATAATCATTGTTAAATAAAATTTAAAAGCGATAATATATTGGATGGATACTTAGAGACCATTTTTGGAAAGCTTTCATCAATTGTCTGATAAAAAAAAGTCCACATAAGGAAAAGTAAAAAGAAACCCTATTATACATTTTTTCTGCGTTCAATTTTAAAATACATATTTGAAAGAAATAGAAAATTCGAAAGAAAATGTTGGAAAAACAATAAATTTCGGTGAGTTATTAAAAAGACCACAAAAATAAAACAAATCTATAGGAAATAATGTGAACCAAAAATGGAAGTCTAGTTACATATGTACTTAATTTTTCGTTTCATTACTGTTGTGTTAACGGTGCCCCTCTTGCCCTTAACACATTTTTGAGAAAAAATCTATGAACCTAAACGTACAAACACATACATGCATAGATATATGCATGCATTTTGTAGAGAAAATAAGCTTAGTTAAATTGTTTTCTTTTAGAGAAACTTAAAAGACTAAATCCCTTCAAATATTATAACAGATTTTGTTATGGTTTTATCAGCCAACATTGGGAGGACCATCATTAAGTCTTTTCTTAATACAAATATCGAACAAAGTTTAATTAGTATGCATTAATGTATATATTAAAATATGTATGCACCTGTTTGTACTTTTTAAGTACATGTGTATGTACATATTTCACTTATGATTAGGACCAAATGATTTACTAATATTTATTTTTCTTGTTTTTGCTACTGTATAAAGTATCCTTATGCAGGCGTTGTTGGCGGTCCTGAGGGTTCTACTTCTTATACAAATGTATATACATATTTATATATATTCAACGTTAGTTCGGTGTGTGGAACCGATCGTCATGGGAAATCCTTATTCTGTATGTACTTATGTACATGTTTATTTACCATATGAATGGAAAAAAGGCATAAAAAACTTCCTTAAATGATTATAAATAGTAGTTGATACACACTGTGATAGCGTATTTTCTGCAAAACAGACATTTTTGATAACGGTAATAAAACAGACATGTATTTTGTCACAACTGCAAAACTGAATTGAAAAACCTAAATTTAGGTATTTCCAATTTTTTCGTTTATGAGTTAAATCAAAGTAAATCATAAATGGGATTACTTAAATAAATAAAACAAAAACATTTCCAAAAAGTAACAAATAAAACTTAAAATAAAGTTTTAAGCAGAAAGTAAAATCTGTTTTTTTTTAAACAAAAGAATTATGGATACCTACCAATCTAACTCACCTATTAAAATAAAAAATTATATATGTAGTTAGAACAACGGCTGTATGTCTATCTAGGTAGAGTGCGTGTTTTATTTATATTAGAGAGAGATGTATTACAAAAGGTGCTTCCATAAAACATCACGTCCAGATATACCCTCAATGCTTACATACTACATATGTAAGTATGTGTTTTTAACGTTTACACCGTAATAAATTCGCAGTATTGTTCCACGAGAAGAAACTGACATTTTTGGAGAAAGGCTTTGCTTTAAAGAAGAGAAACCATTTGCGAGAAAAACAATATTATTATTATTATCCTTTATTAGAAATATGAATAAATTATACGTCTAATTCAAATTAGATAGTACTAGCTACTAAAACTATTGCCTCTAACTTTAAGAAACAAAATATCTATTAATACAAAGAAAAAAGAAATTAAATTATGAATTCAGTCTTAGGGATGAAAGTATTGAGATTAAGAATAATTTTAAGCAGGATTACCGAGAGGCGCGTTATATAATGACAATAATGAATGATGGTTTGATCTGGGATATACAGAGTTTATTCATGAACAAAATTTACGATTAGAGGGCTTTTGTAACAAAACCATCAATATGGAGAAGAGTCTCTGAACACCCTCTTCCCGATTTAAATGCAACCTGATTTTTAACCATGAAAAAACAAATTTTCAGTAAACCATGACAGCCGATTACCAATAATTTTTTCTAGTACCTTGCTTAAATAAGAAAGCAATGAAATAGGGCTGTAAGATTGAGTGTCCAGGAGCTCAGATTAGTCCTCGGTATAGAATTTATGGTTGCAATTTTCCATTCATATGGAATTATATTGTATTATTATCGAATATGTCATTATAAAGTGAAAGTATTTTTTTTTTTTGAGATTAAACTTAATTTCCAATCATATCATATGCTATTCTATCATTACCAGGCGATAGACCATTAACTTTCTTCAAGCAGCAAAAAATATCACTCTCTGATATCTCCTTTTCCAATATTGATGTATTGAAGTTTAATAAGCCATTATGGACTGTTGTTGATGATTCACTTTTAAGTCGATTGAATTGTTGGGAGATGTTGTTGTCAGCAGAGTATGTCGACCAAAAGTTAGCGTAAGATTCAGCTATTTGGAATGAACCGGTAACGGTCTGGTTGTTTGACTTAATAGCCACAATTTGTTTGTTAACATTGTCATTTGATGGTCTATGTATTTGGTTCCAAATATCGCTCAAAGAAGAATCACGATTGTTTTTTTTATAAGTTGCTAGTGATTTTCACTTCAGTTGTAGGTGATTTTTTTAAATTAACCAACTAATCCATTTTGTTTGTACGTAGCATAGAAAGATTTTTGTTCCACCCTGAAACATTACTTTTCTTCTTAGAAGAAGATTGAGGTATTGCAACGTTTGGAGGGACACGAATTGCTTTTGTAATTTGAGAAGCTTCTCTGTTTATATTAGAAGATTGAGGTCTCTTCACTAATTCTCTGTTCACCAAATTGGAGTAGCAACGGTTAGTATTGCGTCGTTCGCGGTTATTGTTGAAACAAATTCTAATTAAAATAAAAAAAATAATCATGTACGACGTCATTTAAAATATTCCAAGATGCTAAACGTATTAATTACTGAGAGCATAATGAGACATCAATGTGAGTGAAAGACCCATGGGTGGAAAAATAAGTTGGACAGCCATCATTTAAGTTATATAAACATGAGTGAGTTTTCCAAGTAGAGAAGATTAAAGATCTATATTATCATTTTTGCAATTTTCAAATTAATTGGTGTTCCGTCGCAATCATTTGAAGAGAAGTCAAATGAATTTCGGCGTTTTTCAGTTCGTTTGAGGGATTTTGGGAATGTTGACGTACGTTTTTGTTAAGATCTATTTGATTGGTCATTATTTCTTTTAGTAATTTGAAAATATGTATGATTTTCATTCTGTTGTATAATTGAATTCAGGTGCGTTTCATATATTTTTTAGCAGCACCAAAGTAACATGTCTCCAAAGTTTTAATTTTGATTATATCTTTTTGTTGTATATAACGAGGGCAGTTTTTATCTGAAGATGTGTGTTCATCTTTGCAATTTGTACATTGAACACGAGAGCAATTTTCAGGTTTATGAGCTGGTAAATTACATTTGTCACATGAAATTTGATTAGTGCATTTGTTTTTTTGTATGTCCTAAAACTTGGCAATTACGGCAACGAAATGTATTTAGAAAGAATATTTTTACTTTGTACAACACCTTTTACATAATTTAAACTCTCATGAAGTTTATTTTGCATAGATTTAATAGATTTTTTGTTTTCAGAAATTTATTGGCGATGACTGGATTGCGGACTAAAATTAGTATGTTTCCATCTCGAAGTTGGCTAATTGAGTCAATCAATGTTGAAATGGCGTACAGTCCTCTTTGGGCTACCAATGGGCTCAGCTTTCTAGATCGTTATTTTTAGATATTATTATAAGGTATTTAGGATCACTAAATGGCACATTGGTGTAAGAAGCTTAGGTTGAACAAAAAAGTTATCAAGTATGGCGATTCGGCAGCCCGGGGGCCATCTTTAATGTTACAGCTTAAACACTCAATATATTTTATAACTGTGCTTTACTTAAGTGCTTAAAAAAACAACAACTTTTGTACAATGGAAAGATCAAAGGAGAAGGCAAGATAACTAGAAACCGTTTCTTCAAGAAAAGAGTAGTTCACGAAACAAGCTCAGTTGTCTACTTCATATTGTACACGCCATTTTGCCAACATGTGCACAACATTTAATAAAACATTTCCATAAACAAATAAATAATTCCTACAAAGCGAAGTTTTACAAAAGTCTTTATACATCATAAGCAACGTTTTTTTAATAAAAATTGCATAAAATAGGTACATATACAAATATATTTGATTGCGGACCACCTATATTTTGGATTTGATGCGTTCTAAGTGCCCAAATATTCTTTAGGATTAGTGTCCGTAGATTGCGGAGGAATTTTAACTGTTTTCGAACATTATATCTCTTACAATATGACACCTCAATACCAAGTTTAACTGCACTTTACTTTAAATTGTTGTTAAGTATGTCTAAATATGTATGTATAAGTAACGATGTATTATACATTCAATAATCGCCAGATTTCCTACTCAATTTGCCGATATACAACCCCAAACCATTATTGATCGGAGGCCGTTCTTCACAATGACTTCGCGTCCATCAGCTCCGTTAATGTTATATTTACTTTCGTCTGAAAATATAACATTATTCTAAAATTGGTTCTCTTTGGTATTTTTTCTCACTTTTCGGACAATGTATCAGCTTTGTTAATACATGGGGACAACATAAATAAATAAAAAAAAATAAAGTTTATGTTCAACCATGCTGGTATTTTCAAATTTATTTACTATTTTTTTCTTAGATTTTTTTTTTTTTTTAGCGATTTTGCGGTAACAATTGGTATCTTTCTGATAATATTTTCTAGATTGGATGCAATTTTTAACGGGTTTTTTTTTAATAATAATGATGCATGTTTCATAGTTAACCGATGTAAAACAGATAATTGCAAAATACAAAATGCAACAAGTTCAAGGTATATACAAACTTTTTTGATTAGCTTTCTGAACATTATTTGGATAATAACGGATGTATTTGTACCAGTATAAAATTCTCTTTTTATGGAAAACTAAAAGTGCTTTCTTTTAGCAAACTGTACGTTTTAGTACAATATCCAAGGATGTTTTTTTTTGTGTACTTTTTTCTAGTGAGTAATAGTATATAAGCAGATAGATGTGGGTGTGAAGATAAATTTAAAATGTTTAACGCTAGACACGTACTTGATAATATGGCTCTATTAAACTTAGAAATTTGAACGGTTGCACTAAAATTTGAGGCAAAATTATATATAAAAAAAAAGTATTCTTGAATCGAAATTTTATGAAATTAAATCAAAGATTAAAAATGAACATAAATAAAAAGGATTATAGAAAATTTTACTTATCAAGCTCATGAAATTTCTTTGGATGTTACGAGAAAAGAAGAACCATTGGCTAATAGTTTGTGAATGTCTATGGATAAAAGTTATAAGAGTTTGATATTTATTTAGAAATAAATTGTACCAAATTTCGATTTCTGAAATCTGGAAAAAGTTTTTGGTGTTAATTATTACATAAATGGAATATCCGCAAGTTTTTAAATGTTAAGTATTAAGTAATTACCCTTCTGATTCTATATATTTGCTATTTATTTAGAATTTTATGATGTTTTATTTGAACTTAATTTTATTTCCCCCGTAATAATATCATCTGACTAGTGTATCCAAGGGTAAAAAAAGTGTTTTTTGTCCAAAGAGAAATATTGTATGAAAATAGAGCACATATTATTAATATTTAAAAATGTTTCTCTAAAAATGACACAGCAATCTCAGATCTGCAGAGCCACAAAACATTTTCTTTATAAACAAAATATCACGTGTTTCGAATACGATTTCAGCCAAATATTTGCTATAAAAATTTGATTGTGAAACAAATTTGCTTTAATGTTAATAGGATTTAAATAAAAAGCGTTGATTTGCTATTGTACTTTGTTGCACAATATCTCTTGTCAAATTTAAGTTTTTTTGAAAAGGGTTAGCAAAATTGGGTATGCTTATAAAAAAGCTCTGTATTAGAACTTTTTCTTAGCACAATAATATTTCCACTATCTTCAAACTTCCTTGAGTTCTTCGATGAATGAGTAGGTAGAGCGTTCGACCAACATTCCAGAGACTGTAGATTCAAGTCCCAGCTAGGACTCAGGGTGTTTCTTAGCAGTTTTAAGTTATTTGCAAAAAATTAAATTAAAACTTTGATATGAAGTATTTTGATTTAAAAAAAAAATTTCCCCCATTCATTTCTTAAGAAGGGCCTCTCTCAGATTTCAAACGTCGTAATTTTGATATGACTTGACTATTGGACACTCATAAAAATATTCAATGATTTTGATTTGTCTATCTCTTGTTACTTCTAAGCAATATAAAAATATTTGTTCAAAGGAATTTTCTATAATTTCTAGTGCATAAATTCAATTCATTTAGGTATAACAGAGCCGTGTTATTACTCGTATATTAACAGGAAAGTGTTAATATAGAAGATTCGTGTTTGTGGTTAAACATTTCAATTTGTTTTATTTTTAAAAGTACGTTTGTTTTATTAACATATCTAACCAGTTTTATGTATTTGTTTTCTTGCAGAAAAACAGCGCTATTGATACATTTTAATAGTCAATCGACTTTTGTTTTCCCGGATAAGCAATTGGATACACGGTAAGCTGATTTCTTTCTAATAATTAATACATATGTACATGTCAATACGAATTCTATGCCTCTACTGCATATAAATAATTTTGTTTTCTACTCCGTATCTCGAGATTTTTAAAAAACTAATTCTTCGATTGAATTAACAAAAACGCACAAGGATCGGGAACACACTAACTCTTCAATTATATAGTAATTAGTTTTTTAACAGTCTTATAGCTTAGGAGTTATTCACATATTACTTTAAACTAAACTGAACTTATTTTCCAAGAACTAGTTCTTGAGTTCATGACGATTATATGATGTACATCCCACAGTTTTAAATGTAACGGAAAATTGAGAAATACAGATTTAATTCAAAAGTAATTTATAGGCATTGAAACCCAGAAACCCAAACAAAACTAATTCTTTTTGTTAGTACTGGATAATAAGTAGAATCGACATACCATTAAAAACTGAACATTTTTAACTTATGTATGTATGTATGTATATGTATACATACGAGTACATGCTACTGATTTTAGTTTGCAAACAACTCGTCTTTATTAGATTAATTGCACACTAAATCGACTTTTGGCTGTAATTCACTTGCTCATGTAATTGACATGCATGTCATGTACACATTTTATTTTCAGTAGACAGCAAAAGACATTATAAACCTACATATGTATATCCTTACAAAATAATGGAATTTTTTGGTATAACTCTCGTTTTACTTACGGTGTTTAAAAAGTATGTATGTAAGTACAGTGGTGGCCCTGATTTTAGTGCATACCTTGTGTGTGTATTTTTTTTGTTACATTTACGTATATCTTAATATATTAATTTTCTTAATATGCGATCTAATTTGTTTATTGTAGAACGAATCTCTAAAAAGGGACTTGGATAGTAATTTAACACAAATTAATAATTTCCAACAAGATAACAACAGAAAACTAACATATTAATACTACAAAATTGTTAATGCTTGGTACGATAACTCTTGTTAAAAAAAAACGGTGCACATGTCATTTGCATACAGTGAACCAGGCAACGCAACGTGCCTTTGGTGTTTCTAATCATAAATCGATTAAGTTTTTAGGTTTAACAGCAGTTATTTGTTGCTCTATATCGTTTATCGCTACTTTACAATAAATAACTACAAAAAAATTGAAAACATTTGCAGTTTAAAACCTGAAATTTAAAAAAAAAGTAAATGATAAATTGTTACCAATCTCAAAATGGTCAATTTTGAAGCAATGAAAAGCACAAATCAGTTCATTTTCCCCTAATTTCTGGCTCATGGCTACGTTTTGGTCCCTGATACAAACCACCTTATTTTCATAATGAAAACTAATTTCTTCTCCAAATTACAATTTGAGATGTCGCAGATCTCATTAAGAAATCAACTCAGCATGTTGCGAACTAAAATATATTAGAATCTTATAAATTATATATAAAATTATACATATACATAAATACAAAGGGTTAACATTTGGCATATAATAAAGCTGTCGATATAAATAAAAGTATAGAAAGCTTTCACATCAAGCGTTAAATGATATTTTTCCATTTTGAACATAATGTTACCAAAAATTATTAAAATACATGTGTCTTGTGTTTGTTTTCGTGATTTCCCGCAAACATGTTTATTTTTTGTTTTGGAAAAGGAAACTTATGTGTTCTTAAACGAAAAGTGTCATCTTTAGCGGCCGATGTCGACTGCTTTTAATGCTAGAGTTTGTTTTCTATACTACACAGGAAAAATATACATATGTATGTATTAAATATATAAGAGAATTAGAAATTTTATCGTAGGTAATTCAAGAACACTGTTTTAATCGAAAAAAATTTTAAGCAAAGGAAAACACTTAATATAAACGAAAGTAAAGAGAAATCCGTGTGCGCAATATGCAACTTTATAGAGTCGATTAGATTCCAATTAGTTAATATTTGGCTTCATACTCATTAAAAACAAAAACAGATTTTTGCACATACGAGTACATTTATAAAATCTTCTACCCCATAAGCAAGGTTTTACTACATCTTGTGAATTAAAAACATTTCGGTAATGTGCACAATCAATGCCGTTATAATCTACATATGTATGTATGTATATAAAATGTGTTTTTAGTTATTAATGCATTTTTCTCCATATTCAGGATTGTATGTTGAAAAATGTAATGAAAATTAAGAATAGAAACCGTCCTTTTCAAAGAGTGTTTTGTTTTTTGTACAATGGTTGTCTCTTAAACTCGTGTAACAAAAGAAAAACAAGTAATATCTAAAACAAATTTCAAGTCAAAAAATTTATGGGCCCAAAACGTTGTTTTTTTGGTTAAAAAAATTTGTTCAAAACCAAGGTAAATTTTTATTTATTTATATTTAATATACCCTACAAAATAAATTATAAACTATATATCAGAAGCCGTCGGTAACGAAACCATATGCGCTCTTATTGCTACTAATATAAAATATATCGTTTCAATCATGGAAAAAAAGTAGAAGAGAGGAGATACGCTACTAAGCAGAAATTATCTTTTCGGTTAACCTAAAGATCTTGGATCCTTTGTTGCTGCAGACTTCTTTATTATTCGCTGTACGTTGTCAGATCTCATTAGGAATTCAAAAACAATTTTTTTAATTTTAGTACATATGTATATATATTTCTTTTTAACTTGAAACTTAAAATAAAAATTTTAAATTAATGCAGGATGGGCGACGTGGATCCAGAAACTCTTTTGGAGTGGCTCTCTATGGGCCAGGGCGATGAGCGTGATATGCAGCTGATTGCTTTGGAGCAACTTTGTATGCTTTTGTTAATGTCTGATAACGTTGACAGGTGCTTTGAGAGGTAAGTAGACACTAAAACGATCTTGTTTTTGAGGAGACGTAGGTAATTCTTTTCTTTTAGTTGCCCTCCTCGCACATTCTTGCCAGCGCTTTGCAAAATATTTCTTGATGAACTAGCACCAGAAAATGTTCTTGAAGTTACTGCTCGTGCTATTACATATTATTTGGATGTATCTGCCGAGTGTACTCGCCGCATTGTAGCCATCGATGGCGCCATTAAAGCAATTTGTAATCGTCTGGTTGTTGCAGACTTGTCTTCGCGAACATCACGCGACTTAGCTGAACAATGCATCAAAGTGTTAGAGTTGATATGTACTCGCGAAGCTGGTGCCGTATTCGAGGGCGGTGGTCTGAATTGTGTTCTGTCATTTATACGTGATTGCGGCTCACAAGTACATAAAGATACATTGCATTCCTCAATGGCTGTAGTATCTCGTCTTTGTACTAAAGTTGAGCCTAATACACCGTGTATTCAGAATTGTGTGGAGAGTCTTAGTACTTTATTGCAACATGAAGATCCCATGGTATCCGATGGTGCATTAAAGTGTTTTGCTTCTGTGGCTGATCGTTTCACACGCAAATGGGTTGATCCTGCACCACTTGCCGAATACGGTCTTGTTAACGAATTACTCAAACGTTTAAGTAATGCAGCAGGACCGATAGGAAATACGTCTTTAACAGCAGCAGGTGGAACAACTCCAACAACTGGCTTGGCTTCAACATCAGGAAATCACGCCGAAAGCTTAGCAGCACCAGCAGCGGCGCCTATTCAAAAATCTCAGACTGGTGATACCAATCGTTCATCACAATCGATATCAACAACAATTTCTCTACTATCTACTCTGTGTCGTGGATCTTCTTCAATAACACATGATTTACTTCGTTCTCAACTACCAGATGCTATAGAGAGAGCACTTAAGGGCGATGAGCGGTGTGTACTAGACTGTATGAGATTAGCTGACCTGTTGCTTCTACTTCTTTTTGAAGGTCGGCAGGCATTGAACAGAGCTGGAGCAGCCGGCGGCCAAGGACAATTAGCTTCTCGAGCTCGGCGAAACGATTCAACGGTAGAAAGAACACATCGCCAGCTTATAGATTGCATTCGCTCTAAAGATACTGAAGCACTGCAAGAAGCAATTGAATCTGGTGGTATTGACGTTAATTGCATGGATGATGTTGGTCAAACTCTTTTAAATTGGGCTTCTGCCTTTGGCACTCTGGAAATGGTAGAATACCTATGCGAGAAAGGTGCTGATGTCAACAAAGGGCAGCGGAGTTCTTCCCTTCATTATGCAGCATGTTTTGGTCGACCAGGCATTGCAAAGGTTTTATTAAAATATGGAGCTTATCCGGACTTACGTGATGAAGATGGAAAAACACCTTTGGATAAAGCCAGAGAGCGAAATGACGACGGCCATCGCGAAGTAGCCGCCATACTTCAATCACCAGGTGAATGGATGGCAGCTGGTCACAGTCTTGTGAACAAAGATGGAACTGAAGACAATACGACAATCGAACCACGCGGAGATCCCGAAATGGCTCCTGTTTACCTGAAATTGTTTTTGCCAATGTTTTGTCGTACTTTTCAAGGCACTATGCTTAGCAGCGTAAGACGTGCAAGCTTGGGTCTTATCAAGAAAATGGTTCAGTACGCACAACCAGCAGTCCTTAAAGAACTTTGTGAGACTCAGCGAGATTCAAGCAGTTCCGAATCAGCAGTTCTTGTTACTATCAATGCAAGTGGCAATTTAGGTACCCTTTTGGTGGAAGTTGTAGCAAGTGTTTTGGATAATGAGGTAAGCAAACTAACTCATACACAATGACGATTCAGTGCATTATTTATGTTTTTTTTTTTTTTTTTAAGAAAGAAATACAAAAAGGAAAATCAAAAATTTTATATCATAACATACAATTTGATTTTTGTTTTTATTTTATTTTGAAGATTTTATTAAATCTAAATCAACTATAATTATATTACTATATATAGATAAGCTACAGTTGGCCAACGCAAAGACCGTATTTATGCAATGGCATGTTAAAGCCTGCTCGTGCTTCAACAGGTCTAGCGGATCCACGCTTTATTGTGCCCTTGGAACCGAAAACTGATTATAGGGTAACGAAAGTTTTCTGTGTTTAGGGTAACAAAATCACAATTGCATTTACAATTAATACTTTTTATCCAATGACATCTTTGTTGTGTTAAAATCCATTAAAAGAAATAACTTTAAACAAGTAAAATTTTACATGAAAATTTTTATAACAAAATGCATTGCATTGCGTTGCGTTGATTTAGTTTGTTGTTTTACATGGCCAAATAAAAAAAACTTTGCTTGTATGGTGCCTGTCTATTTTTTTGATACCTTTTGTACATTCAATACATATGAACATTTATGTAATCGTATTTCTTGTCTTCTAACACTTTTTTAAATTAAAAACTCATTATATTAAACCTTTTGGTAAAACTATATAATTCACACCTAGAAATTGCTGCAAACTGATGCAATTTTATTTCAATATTAGAGAAGCTTGCTAAGTAAGAAACAAATTAAAAACTTGCAAAACTTTCCCAGCGTAAGTATAAGTATAAAGGCTAATTGGAAGAAATTGCTTCTGCATCTTAATGAAAAAATGTAAGGTACGTCGACATTTCTTTTGTAATTGAATAAGCATAGTTGTAATGAGAGGTGTAACAAATCTTTAGGCCAATGTATTTATAATCTGAGTAGTACAACCTTTGTTGATCAGGCATTTCCTGCTGCTTTTGGTGTTAATTGGAATGTGTGCAAATAGGTTCGTTTTCTGGCTACGTATTTCCTTCCACACTTGTTCAGCGAATGAACATGTATAATAATGCATGTTCAAACTGCTGCTAAATATTTCGTTTCACACATTTTGTGCCCAGATTTATAAGTGCGCTGCAAATTAAGAAACGTGTACTGGTAAACGAGAAAATATAAGTATGTGAGGTTGTTTGGCACAATGCTAGTAAAGCAAAATTGTAGATAAAGTACAAACTAGTATTGACAAATTTTGTTTCGTCGCCTGCTAAAGTTGCGCACATAAACTGCACCTTCATGGGTATAGAGCATCCGAACTTCATTTATTCTTCATACCAATTTTTTTTTGTTGTACGAATGTAACTTGAAAATATGTTTTTATCGTTTTTTTACTGCTTGGTTTGCTTTCCTGTTGTGTTGAATATGAAATTCCTTGAATTTATTTTTGATTTTCCTTTGTAAAAATTATAATCTTCATTTTAAATTTTAATGTTGTTTTTAATGGCTTCTGTTTCACAGGATGATGATGATGGTCACCTTGTTGTACTTACAATAATTGAAGAACTTATGAGTAAAACTCAGGATGAGTTCTTAGATCATTTTGCACGCTTGGGCGTGTTTTCTAAAGTTCAAGCGCTTGTTGAGCCTGAGAGTGAAAATGAAACGGTTACAGCAACGAACACTACTATAACTTCTGTTCCCACTATTGTCCCAACTGATGAACAGCCTTCAGCAGTTGGTAGTGGTGGGAGTGGAGTCGCCGTTACTAGCAGCAGTACTTCTGGTCAACAAAATCAAACTACAGGTAAACTTTTTAAAAATAAGTTTCTTTCTAAAATTAAGTTAACAAGAAAATTGTAATGCTAAAACAATCGTTTTATATCTTCTAAAAGAAATAAAGCAAAATGTACCGGTTTTGTTTAAAATAACTCGACTAGTACACATTTGTATGTATAAGAAAATGAAAAAAAGTTATATTGAATGTTAAAATGGATCCATTAGTATAAAGACTGACATTCACTGTGTGTTCATGACTTAAAAATTGAGGGATTCCTAATTGTTTATCTCTTATGTTTAAAATTTTATTTAATATACACAAATTAATTCGAAGTGTTGTGTATTGTTGACCTATTTTAGCTTTCTGGTTTTATGTGAAATATATACGAATCTGTTACGTTTGGTACAGCAATGATCCGGCCAGATATCAGCGCTCATAAGAGATAGGATCCTTGTGGTCCCATCAACTACAGAGCATTCATTACCAAAGCTTGGTATCGACTCGGATAGTTAGCATGGCTTTGCAAGCATCTTTTTTATAGCGTTCAGGTGGTATTTCGGTTATGCGAAACCGTTTTTGATAGTCTTGAATTCGTATGGCACCCAATTCCACTGCTTTTATATGAATCCTGCTTGTTACTTGAGTAGCTCCCAGCTGTTGTTGGACAATAATCTTCATCGAGTGATTTCTGAACCCACTAAACTATCTTTCGCACGTCGAAACCAATGGAACCAATTCGCCATAAGCTTCAGTGATCTATCGGTGTACTTTTGTAGTATTTTTCTTTTAATTAAAAAAGTAAAGTAAGACTTCCCGATATGACTTATTTTATTGAAGACCCTCGGCGTGAATTGCGCATATAAAATGTGTTGCAGTCCTCTATTATTATTATTAGTAATTTTTTAATTCAACATGTCTAAAATTAAGTTTTTAGCTTAAATTAATAAGTAATAACAAGGTTTAAGAATAACTAAGAAAATAGGGGACTTCATCTTTCAAGTTATATTTACAACTTTGTTGCATTAACTGTAATTTTTGCTACAAAGTGCGAGTAACTTCTTTGCTTAATGAAAACTGTCAAATCAGCTGAAGTTTGTTCTCAATTTTCATTTCTTTGTCTCTCCATCTTTTGTTGCACATACGAGTATTGTTCAGCGAAAGTAGGTTTGTATTATTTTATTTCACATTGATCTTTGTACTAATATGCACTTATAAATATCTATATATCAAAAAAATTAAATGAAGCAATTTTGTCGGTAAAACCATTGCCTGCTTATTCTGGTACATTTAACAGATGTATTATACAAGCAAGAGTGAAAAACGCTTTTATTTTGATGAAGTCTTATTTTTAAGGATCCTATTGGTAATATTATTGATTACATTATTAAGATATGGTTTGTTTCAGACGATGCAATGGAAGACGCAAAGGAGATCATACAATGTAAAGCCTATCATTGGCATGAGTGGAGCATTTGTAGAGGTCGTGATTGTTTATACGTATGGTCTGATTCAGCTGCACTAGAACTATCAAATGGTTCGAATGGCTGGTTTCGTTTTATACTCGATGGAAAATTAGCTACAATGTACTCAAGCGGTAGTCCAGAAAATGGAAATGACAGCTCAGGTAAGTAACAAATGCACTTTCGTCAAATTAATTAAATGGACTATGAACAAATGAATAAATAAATTTTATTTATTTGGAATAAAAGTTAAATTTAAAGTACCAAGAAGTATTTTTAGTTTATTTATTATTTGTTCATATTCGTACATAAAACTAAAAAATGTTAGAAAACCAATTTATTGTTTCATAAGAGAGACTAGCTTCGAACTCATCTATTTATACATATATAATCACATTTTAATACGCACTCATTTTTTATATCTTATTTTTGAAGTTGTTAAATACTTTTATAAACTCTTTAGTTCGTGTTTTATAAATCAATATGTACTTTTTAACACTCTTTAGAAACAATTTGTTGTTTAAAAATATTTTAAATGTGTAACGAAAAACGCAAAAGGTTTACGAATGTAAAATTAAGTTAAATTTTCATGTTAAAAATTTTGGTTTGGTTGCTTAAGTTTACGTTTAAATGTGTACTTTAATTTTCTTTCTAATAATTTTATTATTGATTAAATATACATTATTCTGTGCAATACCTACCTATCTTTATTGTATCTTAGGGCGGGGACGTGGCTTGGACTCATCCAATAGCGAAGGTGAGATTTTTATTTGGTTTCAATTGGTTTTCTTTTTGTTTATTTTCTTTTATTTCTTTAACAAGCATAATATTTATTTCACAATTTTAACATCATTTGCTTTTGTGTATGTATAACTAATTAAAATTAATAAAATTTATTTATATATTCTTATTTTTACTGCTTTTGAATATTTGTTTATATTGTGCAACGCGAAGCCATACCTCATAATTGTTTCATTAACTTAAAATAACATTAATTATGTTGAAATAAAAGAAGCTAGCCACACATACTCCGTATTCACATTACGCTTACTTTGTTCCAAGCAATTTTAGTTTTTACTCAAGTGTCAGTGAAAACTTAAAGTTGATTGTAACAAAACTGCGTTTTGTAAATATATTTATACGAGTTTATTTTTATAACAGACCAAAAACATGGAACATTATTTTGTTGGAAATTCATTTTAATGTTTCTTTTAACCTCATTAATATTTTAAATGCAAACAAAATGGAGTCACTTCTGTATTCCAAAACAATTTTCTGCGTTTATGTCTGGGCTTGAAAATAATAGATATTATTTCTGGAAATTTGAGTACTTGGTGCAATATTTAAATTCAAATTTCGTACAATAGCACAGGGCTTTCAAAAGTATAAGATAATTTAAATTTTATCATTGTTTTGGAATTCATCAATAATTTCAAACATTTATAACCAAGCACAGAAATCATAAAGTTATAATCATTTTTAAACGCACTTAAAGGACTAGAAAAGTTGCAAAGCAAATACATTGAGACAAAAGCAGCGTGCAAGTAAATAATATACAATTCGAATGATTTGGGGACACATTAGGGGTTTTAAATTTTTGAGTTTTGTTTACAACTCTGTTATATCGCATACCATCTTTACTATTGTGTAATGTAAATCCTTAATTGAACTGCGTTTTGTTTATCTTATTTGGTTTTGCAAATCTTTGTCCACCTTTTGTTTCACTCTGTCTCTACAACTATTACTTCCTTCCATGTCTAATCTATGTATGTATATACATATATAGAATAGTTTTTTCTGGTTATTTTGTTGCTGCATTGACGTCAATACCGGGTTTGAATAAAATACAACAGAAGTTCAATGGAATGGCCATGGTTTTGGCTTTTGTAGCACACAAATTTCATGGCATTTCATGTTTAAAAATAATGCTTGTTATTTGATCTCCGCAATCTTGTTGGTCAAATTTTGCCCAACTTTTTCGAGCCTGGCTCGCTGGCTGTTGTTTATAAACCAAAGATTTGATTTACTTCCACAAAAGTGTCAAATCACACTACCGCGGTAGTAATAACTTATGTAACTAAGAAACTTGTCGCATGCTGGGTTTTTTGTTATTTTCAATAAGCAACCACCACACGCTTTTTGTGCATTTGAAATAAAACTAATTTTTGATTTCCGATCTAGCATAAGACATATATCTTTTGTTTTTTTAATTTCTACTGCAAGTTCACCTTCAGTTTTTTGGGAGCGAAATAAAAACTGTCCTCGGAGTATTGGCTTTTGGACGTATCGATCTAATAGTCGAGATAGTTGACTATAGCATCTCACATTTTAAATTAGGCATGTCGTTATCTGCGTTAAGATTATCAGACGGACAGACAGATTTTTCTTCAGAAGGAAATTACAATTAATCTGGCCAGAGACTAAATTTCAGCTAAATAAAAATTGCTTTGTGATAATTGTCGTCTTTTTTACGGGTTAAAAGTGAATAAATTTTCTTTTTATAGAAATCTACACGGTGGCAGCGGACAATATTTTTCTACTCTCATTCCCGTCGACAAGTCCTACATTTCAATTCAATAAAATAAAAAAATTAACGACATAATTTTTTTTTTAAAACATTTTTTATTCTTATAAATAGAAAACTTAAATTAATTCACTTGTACATAAAATAACAGAAAACAAACGTTTAGTCGTTTTAAAAAGTTATTAATAACATTTAAACCCAAAAATATGGGTTTTGTTTTATTGTTGTAAGTGTGCTGTAGCGTTGCCACCTGGTAGGCGTAAGTGCACTTTGTCATCGTATAAAAAGAGAAAAAAATTGAAAACAAGCATTTGCTGTTATTTCTGTTCTTTGAATAAAATATGCACCCCAACTAAGTGTTAATGTTTGTCAACCCATTATTAAGCAAACAAATCAGTCGAATATGCAGTTAACAATAAATGATGTTCTCCTGTTAACCGGATGCAAAAACACAGAACTTATGAAAATTAAGATTAAAATAGTTTTTTTGAAAATCTGTGGTGACCGTTTTAGCCTTTATTGAAAGACTTTTGGAGAAGAGCAGTTACACTTGCTGCACATCATGGTTTAGATTTGATTTGTTTAACGTTGTGTTGGAAATAGTTCTTAAAATGAGTGGAGAAAATATTAAACTTAACCCAACATTAAACTGTTATGGTTTGTCATTACAGGAATATGATTGTAGAAAAATCGGTCTGTTATAAAATATTACGCAAAAACCTTCCCCTTAATTTTTTTGAAGTTATTATAAATTATCTTAAAACTTTTATTTAATTTTAGAAAATCGCGGAGAGTTCTTAGAAAAACTGCTACGTGCTCGTTCAGCAGTTCGTCCCGGTACATCTTCGCAGCCCATTTTACCAACTGTGAGTGTTTTACGTCTTGTTGTTGGAAATTGGGTCTTACAGTCCCAAAAACCCAATCAATTGCAAATTCATAACACTGAAGGTCATCAGGTTACAATACTACAAGATGATTTGCCAGGTTTTATTTTCGAGAGTAATCGTGGCACAAAACATACATTTACAGCAGAAACTACGTTGGGGCCAGACTTTGCTACTGGCTGGTCGACAAATAAGAAAAAGAAAATGAAAACTAAATCTGAAGTTCAAAAGATTCAGGTAAAAAATATGGCTCGTGATATTTACAACAAATACTTTAAGGCTGCACAAGCAGTTCCACGTGGAGCTGTGGCCAAATTAACTAGCATAGTAAAAAGAATTGAAATTGCTCTAGAAGAGCAGCGCTTGCCTGGTCAGACCGTTTGGCAAGATAAATTACGTGAAGCTTTAAATGAATTGTCACAACTTTTACAAGAAGATGGAGTTGTTAGCGCTTATGAGATGCACTCATCTGGTTTGGTACAAGCCTTGGTAGCAGTACTCTCGAAAAACTACTGGGACAATGGTTTGTCGCGTAGTAAAATGAATAAATTACAGAAACAACGAGTTGCTATTTTTAAACAATCGATATTGGAACGAAACGATCTAAATACAACAACTAACAACACTGCTTCTATTTTGGTGCAAAAACTGGTAGCGGTTCTAGAAAGTACAGAAAAACTTCCTGTATTTTTATATGATGCCCCTGGTCCGGGATATGGCTTACAAATACTTACCAAACGCTTACGTTTTCGTTTGGAACGGGCAGCCTGTGAAACAACACTTTTTGATCGTACCGGCAGAACTTTAAAAATGGAGCCTTTGGCTACAGTTGGTCAGCTATCAAAATACTTACTTAAGATGGTTGCTAAGCAATGGTATGATATGGATCGAAGCACATTTTTGTATTTAAAAAAGTTACGTGAACATAAACAAGGCATGGTATTTAAGCATCATTTCGATTTTGATGAGGAAGGTCTTCTTTATTTCATTGGTTCAAATGGCAAGTCATGTGAATGGGTAAATCCTGCGCAATACGGCCTAGTTCAAGTAACAAGCTCCGAGGGTAAAACTCTTCCGTATGGAAAACTGGAAGATATTCTCTCTCGTGACAATATTTCTGTAAATTGTCATACAAAGGATAATAAGAAGGCGTGGTTCGCAATCGATTTGGGTGTTTTCGTTATACCAAACGCTTACACATTGCGACATGCTCGTGGTTACGGACGTTCGGCCTTAAGAAATTGGATGTTACAAGGATCTAAAGATGGGGTTAATTGGATTACTTTAGTAACACACGCTGATGACAAAAGTCTGGTGGAGCCTGGAAGTACATCCACTTGGCCAATAGTTTGTGCACCTGATGAAAATCAAGGTTTTCGACACATTCGAATTCAACAAAACGGTCGTAACGCATCTGGCCAAACACATTATCTGAGTTTAAGTGGCTTTGAAATTTATGGTCGTATAGTAAGTGTGTGCGATGATATTGGTAAAGGTTCAAAGGAAGCGGAGGCGAAAATACGTCGTGAGCGAAGGCAAATACGAGCACAGCTGAAGCATATAATAACGGGAGCCCGAGTTGTGCGTGGCGTTGACTGGCGCTGGGACGATCAGGATGGCTGCTGTGAAGGTACCGTTACTGGCGAAATACATAATGGTTGGATTGATGTAAAATGGGATCATGGTGTGCGTAACTCCTACCGCATGGGTGCTGAAGGAAAATATGATTTAAAATTAGCAAACAGTGAAAATATTTCTATGTTCGAGGGTGGCACAGCCATAGCCCCTAGTGCAACTAGCAAGAAAGGAATCTCTCTAAATTCAAGAAAATCCAGTTCAACACCTTCTTTGCCTGAAGCAACCGAAATCAATCGTAACCCGGAGTGTCCTCCAGATCAAGCAGCATCAGCAGATAATCTAGCTTGGAAACAAGCAGTAGAAGCTATAACCGAAGATGTGTTTTCCTCGGCTAAGTCTCAAATGCTAGCTGGTGGCTCGGGTTCAAGTGTGGCAGGAGATGAGAACAAGATGTATCAAAACAAAAATAATTCATCAGGAGTAAGTGGGGTGTCAGTAAGTAATGCTTCGACTTTGTTAAGAGAACGTGACAACATTACGGATCTTTCAACGATAAACAATTCAATGCAAGCGATAAACGCCAATGTTGTGTCTGATCTTGCTACGATTACAGAAAATTTGGCTTTGAGTGACAACCCCCAATCAAGTGATCCTGGTACTATTACGAGCAACGCGTCAGGATTTGGAAGCTCTAATTCAAATAGTAAAAATGCTTTAGCTGCTATATTTGGCAACATCAGTTCGTCAAGTTCCAGTTCTGCTGGAGCTTCAACATCATCTTCGTGCGAAGCCAATAATAAAATGAACGCTAACAATTCGGCAGCAAGCGGCAATATTGGCAAAAGTCTTTTGGTCAATTTGCGCTCGGGCTCATCAGCAAGTCAGCGAGTTTCACAATTCTCTTGTGAAGCTCTTGAAATGATCGACAAAATGCGAGATGGTGTGGATATGTTACGTAATAACACCAATAACATTTTGGCATCAGATATTTTATCATTACCAGGAACAAACTTACTTGCTGCAGCTTGTGTTAAGTCAACTAATGCTAGAACAGACGACATAAGTGAAAACATGAGCAATCTTAGTGTTGATTGCCCAGGAACTGGGAACATTAGCAATGAACCTGCTATTGTAATAGAGAAGAAGTGTAGTGGAACTGATACTAACGTTGAAAGCGGCGTGTATAATGAACAATCTGTAGCCATTACTGATGCGAATGATTCGCAAGCATCTGGACAAAACAGTGGAAATAATGAGAGTGTATCTGTGTCTGTTTCAAACCAGATGAGCGTGAGTGTACCAAACTTGACTACTACGTCAGCATCTGAAACTCAATCGCAGTCGGAAAATTCTGCACACACAGGGCTTTTAGAAACATTTGCAGCAATGGCGCGACGACGAACATCTCAAGGCACAAACTTGCAAAACAATCAAATTATGAACTCTACAAACACAAGTTCTAATGAACGCAATAATCAGAATTCTGGTGGGGGCTCAAACTCTTTCTTCCCACGAGGTCCAAATTCAGTTACAAGTTTAGTCAAACTTGCACTTTCTTCAAATTTCCATTCTGGGCTGCTAAGCACAGCTCAGAGTTATCCAAGTTTGTCTTCAAATAATGCAGCAAATACAGCTGGATCGAATGTAAACGCAGCTACAGGTAATGCCTCATCTGGCCAACAAGGACAAGCCACAATTAACCCAGCTTTAACTATGAGTCTGACTTCTACGTCAAGTGATAGCGAGCAAGTTTCATTAGAAGATTTTCTTGAAACTTGTCGTGCTCCAGCTTTGCTAGGAGACATGGACGATGATGATGACATGGATGAAGACAACGATGATGAAGAAAATGAAGATGAGTACGAAGAGGTGGGAAACACACTTTTGCAAGTAATGGTATCACGCAATCTACTCACTTTTATGGATGATGAAACATTTGAAAATCGTTTGTCTGGTGTTACTAAACGCAAGTCATGGGATGATGAGTTCGTTTTGAAGCGTCAATTTTCTGCACTAATACCAGCATTCGATCCTAGACCGGGGCGTACAAATGTGAATCAAACATCGGAACTAGAAATACCTGCGCCTGGAATTAGTGCCGAAACAAATCGGGTCAACGAACAGGAGCCCATTCAACAACCAATATTAGCTCTTTGTCTACGTGGTCCTGGAATATGCGGTGTACCTGATGTCGAAATTGAGCTAACTAATAATGACTGGACTATATTTAGAGCAGTCCAGGAACTTTTACAAATTTCACAATTGAATAAGACCGACAAGTTTCGAAAAGCTTGGGAACCCACATACACCATTGTATACCGCGAAGTGCAACCAACGCAACACCAGGAAGTACCAGAGGCAGATGAAGGTAACAACACTCCTGTTGTATCTTCTAAAAGTGGAGCATCTACATTATCGCCAAATTCTCCAGTTCGCGGCGAGTTTATAACATCCGAAAATGTAAACTGTACTGTAGAAGATGTGTTACAACTGTTGAGTCAATTAAATACCCTAAATCAGGCAATAAAGGAAGCCAATGAAATAAATGAAAATAATGCAAGTAATAGTAACACCACTGTCCTTCCAGTTGAAATTTTCATGAGTAAAAAGATTACTAATAAGCTGCAGCAACAGATTCAAGATCCCCTAGTATTATCTAGCAATTCGTTGCCGATATGGTGTGAAGATCTGAACCAGTCCTGTCCTTTTCTGTTTCCTTTTGAAACAAGACAACTGTACTTTAACTGCACTGCATTTGGAGCTTCTCGTAGCATTGTTTGCCTACAATCCCAAAGAGATGCTACACTTGAGAGGCAACGAATGCCAGGTTTGAGTCCACGTCGTGATGATCAACACGAATTTCGAGTAGGAAGACTTAAACATGAAAGGGTTAAAGTTCCTAGAGACGAAAACTTGTTGGAGTGGGCCATGCAAGTTATGAAAGTGCATTGCAGCCGTAAATCTGTTTTAGAAGTTGGCTTTCTAGGAGAAGAAGGAACTGGACTTGGACCAACCTTAGAATTTTTTGCTCTTGTAAGTTTGATCGAAAATGTTGTTTCAATCTCAGAAACTAACTTAAAATATTTTTCTTTAAGGTTGCGTCAGAATTACAGAGATCTGACTTGTGTATGTGGTTATGCGATGATGATCCCTCACAGGGAAGTGAACTAATTGAAAAAGTTGCAGAAGTAGAGCAAATGGAAAATTCTTTAACATCTCTTAAAGAGTCCAATAAGCCTATAGGTTACTATGTAAATCGGCGTGAAAGTGGTCTCTTCCCAGCTCCATTGCGTCAAGACTCAGAAACATGCGAAAAAGCATGCAAACATTTTTGGTTTTTGGGAGTTTTTATTGCAAAAGTTTTACAAGATATGCGCCTGGTGGACTTGCCTTTATCGGACTCTTTTCTTCAGCTATTGTGTCACAACAAAATTTTATCTAGTTCTACACCCAACAAAAGTTCGAACACTGTTTCGGAAGATTTAATGGCAACTTCTGTTATGTCTGAGGATTCAGAATTAGCCGACACCTGTTCAAAGCTACTAGGCACGGGTTACCGACCTGAAACCAGATGGTACGATGGAATTTTATCATATGAGAATCTTGCCGAGATCGATCCAATACGCTATGAATTCATCAAAGAGCTACAAGATCTATTAGGACGCAAGCAGGCCATTGAAGCAGATCTGAGTCTAACAGTTGAACAGCGCCAAAATGCCATCGCTAATCTGAAATTACATAGCAAAAATGGCACAGAAGTTAAACTAGAAGACTTAGCTTTAACTTTTACGTATTTACCCAGCTCTTCTATTTATGGCTTTGAATACGCCGAATTACTACCAAACGGCGTGGACATAGACGTATCAATCAATAATTTAGAGGAATATTGCGAATCTTTAATCAACTTCTCCCTGCAAGATGGAATCGCAAGACAGTTGGATGCATTCCATCGGGGTTTCTGCGAAGTATTCCCACTTCTAAAGTTGGCAGCATTTAGCCCAGCCGAAGCTCGTATGATGATATGTGGCGAACAGCATCCTCAATGGACCAGAGAAGACCTTATCAATTACACTGAACCGAAATTGGGTTATTCCAAGGACAGGTAATGTTTTTCTTTCTCTTATAATTACTTATTGCAATTTAAGTACGAAGTCTGAATAACTTATTATGTTTCTAAGCATTGATTGCAGCTGCAATTATTTGTCGATTGAATAAATTCTTAGAACTCTCTTCTTATTGCACAACTAGGCAAAAAAAAGTATCCCATCTGAGTTTTAGGGAACGAACGAAAAAGTTAGATATGACTTACAGCATTCAAGTTTTTAAAAAACTGTTTGATATTTCTATGTAGCCATAATTGATAACGAAACCACAGTTTTAGAATCTCATTAGATCGGAATATGTTCAGAGAAATATTTATTAGAACATTTGTTAATACTAATTTGTGTGTTCTTAAAAATAGTTTAATATAAAGTTTAATATTTGAACATAGTTTTGAAAGGCAGCACTTAAGAAATGTCGAAAGTAGACAGTTGGAAATAAAAAAACAGCGTAATTTTTGGATCTTGTCAATAGTTTTAACAAAATATTTTTCTGGGTTTCTTTTACTTTCCATAATGCTTGTATATCCAACATACCAGCTTCTTGTAGTCTTTTAATTCATCGTCGCTCAGAAAATTAAGCTGAGCTTATTAATTGAAAAAGAAAACATTTTGAATTTTGTAATTTTTTTTATATTATTGTTATTTTCTTTTTATCTATTTACACAAAAATATCTAAATGAAAATACGTATACTTTTTTTTACTGCATTTCAGTCCCGGTTTTTTGCGTTTCGTAAACGTATTAATGAGCATGACTGGTCCGGAGCGAAAAGCATTCCTCCAGTTTACAACTGGATGCAGCAGCTTGCCACCGGGTGGGTTGGCTAACTTACATCCGCGTCTAACAGTGGTACGTAAAGTAGATGCTGGTGATGGCAGCTATCCATCTGTGAATACCTGTGTCCACTATTTAAAATTGCCCGACTACCAGACCGAGGATATTATGAAAGAACGGTTGCTGACAGCGACAAAAGAAAAGGGATTCCATTTAAATTAAAATGTGAATATTTAACAAATTCACTTTATAATTTAGTTGTATTAATTTTTGTTTTAATTTGTTTATTATTCTTAAACTTTAAAAACTGTTGAAGATTATTGGCTACTTATGAATTCAACTTCGTATCCTTTTCAGAAATCATGTTGAAAAACTTTGAAACGAACAAATCAAAAAAATTAAATGTGTATTTTTAGGCACACCCACAATGAAGCATTAAAATATTCATTTAAAACGTTGTTCGTACGAACATTTTCGCTAAAAATATTAAACAAGTCTGCTCTCACTTTCATAATAGATCCTTTTTTCTATAAAAAAAAAAACACTCGAGAGCAACTTGGTTATTGTTAAAAGTTTTTTTTTTCTCAAAATGTTTATACATATGTATAACTTTTCTTTTGTTTCTAAAAAAAACTATGAAAGTTAAACTAATTTTGCAACACAACAACGCTTGGTACGATTAAAAAATAACGAAATATTTATTATTTTTTTAATTTGTTAATATAAATAATAACAAAAAAGCTATGGAAAGGTATTGAAACTAAAGCGTGTTGACTATTTCAAATGACAATTGCACCATATAATAAAAACTTAATTAACATCTTACAAAATTAATGGTACCACTTATTACGTACATACATATTTGTAGAACAACACTCAAATTATGTAAGCAGAAAAATGTTAGTGTTTCTTTTAATATTGTAAAACAAGACAGTTTACATGTAAATATAAGAAAAAAAAAATAACTTAAATTCTTACATCTAAAGCTTATTATACAAAATAAAAATTATAATATGAAAATAACTTTGAAGAAACCTCTATTTTATTAAAAAAAAACTTAACTATACAACTAGTTCAACGGAAAAACATCGTTTTTGCAACCAGTATTCCGCATTCACAATTTATAACGGAGGATTTGAAAATTTAAGAGCAAAAACTTAAAAGGCAAAAATAAAAATATTAGAGTAGAGGAAGTCATTAATTTTTCTTAACTGAATGCCTTCAAAAAATACGAATACATACATATGTATGTATAAATATTTTAGCTTCTGAGCTAAAATGGTTTTATTTAGAAACGCCTTTTTGATAGCGTTTAACAGTAGAAACATAAGTTTTTATTGATTGCACTTAGATAGTTTTTATCAAAATCGAAACAATTTTTTTTAAAGTTAACTTTCTAAAAAAAATTAATCTGTTTTTGTCTTAATTATTTAGCACGTTACCGTATTTCAATAACAGTAGTTTTTAAGATTACATTGACATATCGTACATAAATCGTATAAATAAACCTTACTAAGATCTCCTAAATGACTCATTTTAATTACAGGAAATAAAAAAATATTTGAAATATCAAAAATAAGAAAAAATTTCAAGAAAGCTACCTTTCTACCTGTTACCAGAAGACAATGTACTTTGAACCAAACAATATGAAAACTAATGCATTACCAGCATCTTCAAAATATTTTCTGTTCAATCCCGATGAGTCCACAGGTGTTGACAGTTTGGTCAAAATTTTTACAGACATGGCATCGTTGATCAATTTTGTCGTCGTTATGCTGGAAACACTGTTTCTAGCAATAAGGGCGAGCGCTGAAGATCCATAACTTGTGATCTCGAATGAAAAACATTCATATATAAACTCGGATTATTTTCAATTTCTTACAGTGGAAAAGTACAATAACACCTGTCAGGTGTCTCTCTTGCAGAATCAGAACTCATTAGTTCTGTTCAGATATTAGATAAAATAAATAACCGTGCAACTTTCCAATTCGGCATAATGTTTGCAAGAAATTACAATATAGTAGGCGCAGACCGTAGCCAAATCATAGGCGGACTGTTTCGTAACACTTCTTGCTTTCTTTCATACACACTTTTCCTGTTAAAGTTGTGGTCAAATAAAAATATACAAACTCCATCCACAGTTAGTTACCATAAACAACCAGACCAAAAGTTAATACCATACAACCTGAGTTCGTTTTGGTATTTAAATGTCATAGATGGAAGAAAAAAAGTGCGGTAAAAGATACACATACATATGTAGATAAATAAGAATGGATTTGAAAATGTGTGAAATGAAAAGCAAAAGCTTTGGTGTAATAACTCTAAAGAAATTGGTGATAATTCCGTCGAAATGAACAGCATTTAACTTTAGTTGATAGCAATTTGATAACGCTTCGCATAGGCTTACGCAACGAAATCTATACTGCTACTGCATTGGCTCTGGATACGATTTCGTTCAGTTTTCTACTTGTTTCTAAATTGGATTAGGAGATAGTTGCATAAATAATCTGTACAAAAAACCCGTAAATGGTGTCAGATATACAATTCTGTCTTTTGTATCGTCTGAGCCGACGATATTTTCCCAGTACTAATGCAGTGTATCAGCAAAATGTTCGCTAACTGTTCTACGACAGAGCCCAAAATTAACTTCTGCGATAGAAACTAAACTAAATAAAGAAGTTCTAAGCATAACAGCTTTCTAGGCAACGAAATAAAAGAAGCAAAATTTAAAATTTTATTGAAATTAAATTTGTTTGATATCACCCAAATTAAATAACAGAGTGTAAAGAAAGTGTGTGACTATTGACGAAAATGTATTTATACATACATATGTATGTACACAATTTATTCCACTGAATCGTTACAGTTCTTTTGGTATGTAAGTTTTAGTACTAACGTAGTATATTGACAAAACTTTGAATTAACGTTTAAAGCAATTACTAGGAGAATATTATAACAATTTAAGGAATATACACAAATTTGTACCCATTAAATGTTAAATTATTTATTAAGAATAGATATCAACAATTTTTTGCGACGAAAATGTAACCGAAAACGGAATTGACAGCGCTGATAAAATAGAATTCTATTACAAAAAAAAACACAAAAAAGTACACAAAGGAAAGGTAAATAGTTGTGCTAATTTGTACGCGAATAAGCAACGCTGCCTGTATAAAGAACAATTTTTTCTGTGCCGCTCGTCATCAAAATCATTTAAGTTAATAATTTTATTTTTTTCGACGCACAAAGGTTTTTGTATCATCTACATATATACCTTCATTATTTTGCTAAAGAAGAGCGATACGCTAGTTAAACAGGAGTTACAAGATGGTAAGTTCTATTCAATTTTTAAACATACATCGATATGTATGGATGTTTATGTGTATGAACATATGTGCGTATTTAAAAGAACTGTTTTAAAGTACGATAAATAATTATTAAATAATATTCCAAATAAAATTCTTTTGGAAAAGTAACTTTCATTCGACCTTTGCAATGGTGAGTTTTAATTTGCATACATACGGGGTAATAATTCCAGTCATTAGTATATCGTGCACACATACATACATATGTATGTAGCTATTATTTTGTATAAAAAAATACTGCCCGCTAGTTAAAACATCACCTGATTAACTAGGAATTTAAATAATTTTCAAAGCTTACTTTCAATTTAAACATGTACTTACGTAAATACGTCCCTATACATATGTATGTATGTACATATATTTTAATATACATATGTACGTATGCATGCATGAACATACTATATACTACATATGTATGTATGTATATACTGCGTATGTATATATGTGTACGTATGCAAACATTTTAGAATAGTAGAAGTATTTGTGTGAAAGTTTCATATTTGACTTGTATAATTTTTTTGTTGATGGGACGAAATAATAATAAATAAAATATATGCATTTTATGTAGTAGGTATGTATACATACATATTTTTCTTTTTAATAAAAGTACAGAATATGTGCACACATTATTCTTGGCAGGGGATAGGCAAAGTTAATTCTTGATCTTAAAAGCAAAACGAAATAATGCACCTTTTTATGTATGTATGTATGTACATATGTATGTAAGTGTTTAAGCATAAGTGTATAAAGCATAAGTTATTATTTATTGTGCTTTCCACCCAACCACCCATATTTACATGAAAAAAATTATAGACATTAGACAGATAACTTATAATTTTTCCATCTACGGGAATAAAGCATGATATATGTATTTATTTATTTCTGCTATATTTTACAAAGCAAATTTATAAAATATAAAAATATATTTGTTTTTTAAAAGCGCCGAGTAGCCAGACCATATGCGCTCAAAAAATATTTTAAAGCATGACATATTTTTGCGAAATTGCAAAAAATTGCCCGTACCAAATTACTTTTTGTTATCAGAACCGCTTAAAAACAGAAGTTTTGTACACGTTTTTCTTCGTGTACTTAACTTATAATGGCCATTTGCTTAAACATTCAATTTCAAAACTAAAATAAATATTGTAGGTACATAAGTATGTACATATGTACATACTATGTATTTCAGCTTTTAGAAAATCCATCGGAGCAATATTTATGCAGACCGTCCAATTAAAATTGATAAAGGCATATTGCATTGTGTAAATCATCACATACTTTAATTTTAAAATTGAGAACATTTTAGAATAAATGTATTAAAAAAAAAGGAAGTGATCTAAAAAAGTGATATAAATTACTTGTACACGTGCACGTGATGGTATGCCAAATTATTTATAAAAAAAATAGTTATATGCCTAATTATACGTACATATGTATGTATGTATGTACTTATGAATATTTGGCTTATTTACTTATATTATTTCGCCATAGAAAAAGCAAAGCACAATCTCATAAAAAAGTATAATGTCTTCTTGATTATTCCCAATCAGTTCTCTATTCAAGGTTTCTTTCTTTTTCAAATATATAAAATACATACATATGTATGTATGTACTCGTAAAAATGCCGCCCTATTCAAGACTTTAGCAGTTATACAATTTTCTGAATTCCCTCATTAAGATTTGTAAAACGTAGGAAAAGTCCACGTTAAGATTTTTATTCTACTACTACAGGTACATCAATGAATTCTGAAATTTATGTAGATGATTAGTGTGGCTACAGTTAAAAGAAACAGAAAAATCTGGTTCAACCCGAAGCCGTTCAATTGCCCTGTCATTAAAAACTTTAACTTTTTGCTTTTGCATCAAATTTTTCAATCTGTGGCGACGTATTTAGTTTCAGTTAAATTGATGTGACTCGTATAGTTTTCTTTAATTCAAAATTTCCCAAAATAATTAATACAGAAGTAGCGGATTTATAAAAGACTAACTCCAAAAACATATAAGAAAAAGTGGTTTGAATTGACAAAACATGAAACTTTTTAACATTCCAAGTATTTCTTTTTTCTCTTTAGTTTGAGTACTAGTATTCAACGCGGACGGGCTTAAACTGCATTACTATTTTGACATGTACATACATACATAAATATATATATACATACATTTACATATATTTGTATATTTAAAAGAATTTACTCTTTTAATGTAAAAACAAAAAGAATAAATTTTATGCTTATAGTTTAAACAAAAAAAAGTTATTTATGCAAGAAAGTCCAAGAATGCAGCGACAAAACTAATGAAAGTAACCTTGAAATTTTGTTATTACTTTTAATAATGAAAAATTACTTTAAAAAAATGCCGGTATTTTTTTCAAAGATCAAATTAAACGCCTGGCTGTAGAAGGTGTCCCAAAAGCTTACAAAAGTGCAAAAAAATCTTTATACTTTATTTTAACGTTTTGAAACGGCCAGCACAATCGCCAAATATCAATCCCAAAGAAAATCTATGGGAAATTGTAGATCGAAAAGTAGTCCGCGATAGCGGACTAAGAAAATACTTAGAATGGAGTTTCTTCTGAGGTATTGGCCTCCATGCAACCAAGATGTGCAGATGTTTTAAAAAATAATGGATAGCTTCATTATGTTCTTCAGTTTGTTTTGTCGCCTTTCATTTTGATAGTTTTAAATGAAAAATTTATTTTGCTTATTTTTTTAGCATATTATATAATAATGTTGAGAAAGGAACAAAACTAATGTTATTCAAAACAATTTTATTTAATTACTTCAGGATTTATTAGTAAAAAGATTTCGTGCATTAGTTTTGTCCGATACTGTATGAGTGTACACGTACATATGCTTGTATGTGTCTTTCTTTGCTGATTTTGCCGGACCAAATATAAAATTGATAAAATTTCTTCATTACAAACATACACACATACATATGTACACATTTTTCGTATTTGTTACTATGGAAGTTATATATTGTATGGCAAAGTCTTATCATTATTTATAATTAATGAACAAAAATATGTGTATTACGTTCAAGTATTCGAAAAATGCCATATGTGACCCAACATAAGAAAACCCACCTATTGTGTCAAATTTCATGAACGGTTTCAAATTTTCATTTGAAACTGTTCGCAAGTCTCAAAAATATCAGAAAGTAATGTAAAAAAGCAAGTACATAAAACAATAAAAACCCACTTAGTGTGTTTCAACAATGAAATGAAAACGCTCACATTATGAAAATGCAACTCAGAGGGGGAAACTTAAATAATATGAGGCAGAATAGGGAATTTATGCTGCGGTTGTACTAAAACTAAGCTGGAAATACTAGGTATTTTGATGTCTGGTCAGATTGAATGAAACTTTTGGGTCTGCATTATTATAGGAAGCTGTAAACAATAGAAAAATGTTTTTTTAAGTTTTATAAAGTCAATTTCTGCAAACTCAGATCTTTAAACTACTGTTAAGGGGGTTCGGAATTACCAAATAAGTTTGGCTGCCTTCTTAAACGTTAGTGTGCAAAGCTTAAATTAGGCAATGAAGTTTGCAAATCAAATGTGCTATTTATAAACGAAATTGGGAACTGAAACATTGATTGGATAATATAATTTTTACTAGATAAGAAAGAAAGAAAAAATGGCTCATAAAAAGCGTTGCTTGTAACTTGATTTAAGAAAAGTGTAGAACGTGTAAAAATCAAGACACATTTAAAGTGTGGTGTGGACTTTCGGCTTTACTTTGTGCTGGAAAACCGTTGTTATATACAATTTGTAGCTCTACAAATAAAGAATTTGAACTTTGCACTCTTGATTTCTTTATTTAATTTTTGTTTGTTTTCTATTTTTAGGCTGAACCAATTCGTGTTGTTGTCACCGGGGCTGCTGGCCAAATCGCCTACTCACTTCTTTATATGATTGCTCGTGGTGAAGTCTTCGGCAAAGATCAACCTCTAATTTTGCATTTGTTGGATATTCCTCCAATGGTTGAAGTTCTAAAAGGTGTAGTTATGGAACTGGCTGATTGTGCTTTACCTTTGCTCCGTGAAGTAGTGCCTACAACTGATCCCGCAGTTGGCTTCCAAGACGTTTCTGCTGCATTCTTAGTTGGCGCAATGCCAAGAAAGGAAGGGATGGAACGTAAGGATTTGCTGTCAGCAAATGTGAAGATCTTTAAGGCGCAAGGTCTAGCTTTGGACAAATTTGCCCGCAAAGATGTTAAGGTTTTAGTTGTTGGCAATCCTGCTAACACCAATGCTTTAGTGTGTTCATTCTACGCAGCATCAATTCCCCGTGAAAATTTCAGTGCTATGACACGATTGGATCAAAATCGCGCAACAGCGCAAGTTGCTGCCAAGGCTAATGTCCCAATAAATTGTGTTAAAAATGTTTTCATTTGGGGAAATCACTCTTCCACACAGTTTCCTGACGCTAGTCACGCTTTGGTTAATGTGAATGGAACTGAGAAATCAGCAGCGGAAGTCGTTGGAGATGCCGAGTTCCTGAAAGGTGCCTTTGTAGAAATTGTCCAAAAGCGTGGTGCCGCTGTTATTGCTGCCCGCAAGATGTCTTCTGCTATGTCGGCAGCAAAGGCAGCCTGTGATCATATGCACGATTGGTGGAATGGCACCGCACCGGGTCAGTTTGTCTCCATGGGTGTTATTTCCGATGGTAGCTATGATACTCCAAAGGATGTTATTTATTCTTTCCCAGTTGAAATTAAAAACAAATCATGGAAAATCGTTCAAGGTTTATCACTTGATGACTTCGCCAAGTCAAAGATGATCATTACAGGCAAAGAACTGTTAGAGGAGAAAAATGAAGCAATGGCAGTTTGTAATGCCGAATGACTAGCCAACGAAACAGATTCAAAATTGTAATTCATTTATAATAGTGACACGGATTACTGCATTAATTTGTTTGAGACAAGATCCTTATTATTCTCCTAATCGAAACGTGCCTAAAACTTTCACATAGTCCTTTAACTATTCCACCGTTAATAAAAAACATTTTCCTCTTTCAAATTCTGATATAAGACGTTCCCTAAAAAATTAGTTTTACTTTA
This sequence comes from Epicampocera succincta, assembly GCA_932526305.1. Classification (NCBI taxonomy): domain Eukaryota; kingdom Metazoa; phylum Arthropoda; class Insecta; order Diptera; family Tachinidae; genus Epicampocera; species Epicampocera succincta. The sequence goes on along the minus strand of OW052037.1, from coordinate 2,031,676 downwards.
CTTTCTTGTAATTTGTTTTGATACGACGCATTTAGAATACGGATACCCAACATTAACCACATCACAAATATAAATTTGTGTATAATAAAGTTAATTAGGAAAATCTAAATGAAAATTGTGTACTTTGTTTTCTTAAATCTTTGAAGACAAATAAGTTTTGGCTTTCAAATTTGTAATCCGTCTTCACATTTAGAAATAACAATACTTATTAGCTCATCATGAATGCTCGTCAGTGATTAGCAGGTCATAAAACTGATTTGGAGAACATTTAAGGAATTTCCTTTGCAAGGTTTATCTTTCGCTAGTATTAATAAATGTTGCGATTAGGCCAGTTCGTTTGATTCGTATCTGTTATCTGTTGTTCAAAGTGTTGTTGGAATATTAACATCGTGGGATAGGAATGGAAAGGCCTTAATTCCGATTGGCACAAGCAAATGTGAAAGTATTTTCAAATGCGAATGTCGACAAGAAAAATAGTGAAAACAGAAGAAATTTAAATCATGTGTATTCGCCGCAACTAAAGTATGTAAAGAACTGAAAACCAAGTTTATATACATATGTATGTACGTACATACATACATATGTATCATACTTTTTAGTTTAGCACTTTGAAAGGTATGACAGATAAAAACTGTTATAAAAAACATTAATAATGAAAAATAACGCTTGGGGACAACTGGTTAATTTGAGATAAAAATATGGAACTCTCCAAACTATTAAAAAAAATTACTGCAAAAATGTTATGTATTTAAGTATGTAGATACTCGTATATAAAACACAGAAAAGGTTTTAAGATGGATTTGTACTGTAGCGGTTATGAAACAGCTAGTTGGGCAAAAAAGTCTTTAAATTAGTTTCCTTTAAATAATATTCAATTGTAGAAAAGCTATTAAAAATTTAGTTCTGATATGGTGTAACGAAAATGTATGTACTACTATCATATTTTGTAATATTAGCTTTAAGAAACCGAGTTTCTAAAAGCTTCGTAATGTTTAATAAAAGAATTCTTGCCGAATTTGTTGTCAAAAGTCAGAAACTATTTATACATCAACTACACATCACTATTTGCTGCTTCTCTGTGATTGATCCTTTCAAAAATTCAAATGACATATATGTATTAGAATTAAAGAGAATATTGGTGTAATATGGGTTACGAAACATCGCCAAACAAAACTTGTTTTAAGCTATAGTCACTAAAGTATCCATTTCCGCTGATTATTGTAGTTGTATGTCGTTTTTCTACAACCCAAGATAATTTGTCATTTTGATGTGCTTTCGATTTCTTCCCAATAGCTGAACATCTTGCAACGATAAATATAAAAAGTATTTGTTAAAGATAATAAAATGATTTATATATTAAAAATTACAATCAATAAATTTTATAATTAGAGGTATGAAGATCGATTACATCGATAGATTTGATCAATAATATTGTAATTGAAAAAGCCTTATTCTCACACACGCTTAAGGACAGAACCATAATTTTTCATTTCAAATTTGTTTAACATCAGATTTATTCATAAATAGCAGTTCCTTTTCTACTTTGGATAAAGAATATCATAGTGCCCAGGCCGATAAATTAAAAATACTTTAGGTGTAGTGCCTTCAGGAAAATCGTGTGCCTTGACAGTACCTCCTTCTCCCCGATCCATATATTCAACTCTGACACCCACTCCCAATGCTGAACACAAAGCAATGATGTGAATATGGTCAGATTCTTTGTACATCGGTTCTACTTCTTGATGGCGAAATTCTTCAATAGTAAAATTTCCCTCGATAAAATTCTGATAAAAATCCGCTTCCTCTTGCAATTTTCCCGACGTGAGCAATCTTAAATATACAACAACATAGTCGGAGTAACCCTGGTCGTTAAAAATTTTGTGCAACTGTTCACTTAAATCCTGTTGGGCCGATCCCGATGGATTGACCCTTTTTACAACTTCCATAAACTGGAATTCAATAAAAATCATTCGATAAATTTTCTTTTTCAAAACTATGTTTGATTTAAATATTCTTACGGTTTCATGGAAGTCTTCCAAAGTAAAACTTGCAAATCCTAATTGTACTAATTTCTCTTTTGAGTTTTCCGCTAGTTCGCGAAATGTTTCATAGTCTTCTTTGTTTGAGATCAAATGTTCCAAATAGGCATAAGCAAATGCTCTAAAGAAACAATTTCCATCAGGTCTTGTTCGACGCATAAACTTGTATTTACTGGCCAAATCCTGTATTTTTGAAGTAAATACCAGATCTCCTAAATACTCAACATTCAAGCAGGTTACCGGCATTTGTTCACTAACCAATGGTATAGACTCACTTATCTGCGGAAAGACACATACATATACCGAAATTCATGACAAAAGAGCAGCGGCTAGGCATATTGAGAAAAATAACGTACCTCTTTCTCTATTTCCCTTTGCTGCTGCATAATTAATTCGTCTCTATTTACATTATCTTTTTTTTCCATTTTTATTAATAATTCAAAATGCCTCTCGAATAAAATTTAATTTTTAATTTTTTTTTCGCAAATTAACACAGTTTGTTGTTTCTGTTTTTAAGCAGCAATGCTTAATTTGGTACTATAAGGCAGTGATGGTATGGAAATCCTGTATACATATTATTAAATTGCGCCAAGATAACGTAGCAGAACTTTGGAAATTTAAAAACTCGAAAAATGGGATATTATTTTGGAAGATCGAATTTTACTGCGAGGTACAGGCTGTAATAAAAAAATGTAGGTTTATAAAACTGGGTAATTGCACACAAAACACATCTGCTCGCTGTACAGTATATATTTATGTACTTATGTACATATGTATATATGTATGCGTGTTAAGCCATGTTATTACAATTTTTTATCTGCTTAAAATTTCTTAAACTTAAATTTTGTTCGTTTATATTTGCATAAAATGACATTTATGTTCATAATTTTTTTTCTTTTATTGGAAACATACACGTTCACGCCAACCCAAAAAATTTATAAGCATACAAAATTTTCATTTGTTTTGAAGGAAGTAAAAGAAAAAAAAGTATTAGGAAAAAATATATCGTCCAAAAAATTTCGTAAGTTAATATCTTCAAATCTTAATCACTATTAATTTTTTACAATTAATTTTTTAATTTTATCACAAAGCTTATTTCAAGCAAAAAAATATTTATTTAGTTTTGTCTGACAGTTTGCGTTAAAGGATTACTGCTCAGCAATGCTTATATATAGGGCCTACAGAGGTAATAAGCTTGGCCAAAATATTGCTGATAAAAAATAAGTAACAGCTAGCATGTTGTTGGACTAATGTTAGATTAAAATAGTGCGACGTGATTTGTTTCCTCGACAGTTGAAATTTGGTTTTTTAACATACAATTTTATAATTCTTGGCTTATTTTATATGCTACGCCATCATTATCCGTTCTGTATCTGTGTTCTCTTGAAAATATTTATTTTAATTAAAATCGTGTATCTCAAAAACATACTTCCACTTATTCTCCAATAAGTGCAATATTAAGTAACGTGTGTGCTTGGCATTATATTTAATGAAATGTATAGTAAAAATTACAAAATCTGGTATCTCTTTTGATTAATGTGCCGTCACTGCTGTGATAGTATTGTATTCTCAAATTTATTGTGGTCGCTATTCGTTTACTTGTGGTAAAAACAAAGAAAAAGTGCAGTGCTTAAAACATCAACAAACAGAAATTTTAATGGTCAAAAATATTTAATTTTTAAATAATTAGCTGTTAGAAGTGAAAATGGATTGCGAAGACATGCAAATGATAATCTCGGAGGAACCAAATCTTTCAGTAAGTTTATATGTATGTATGTAAATGCTGTGAAGAAAACAGTTTTCACGTATTAGGTAATTTTAAAGCAATACAATTAAGCTTTAAGTACGTATGTATACACAAAATGTACATATATGCATGGTAAATAGAAATACATACGTATGTATGTGGCTTATAATAAATTTGCGTGCTATATTTCATAACTACGCAGTAATTTAAAAAAGGGGGTTGGTGTGTTCGTTGTTACACACCGTCCAGACGAGAAAATTTTATATCAACAAGAGATGACGTCGGAAAAATTTTACATGCTTTAAAATCAAAATATCTGGAAAAGCAAGAAATACTAAAAAACAAAATTTTTGAGCAAATAACAAATACATATGTATTTTGCTTATTCCTGAGATACGACAGTTTAAGGCAACGTGGGCTCATTGAAACTGCTATGCCTGTGTGAGTTTTCATTATGATGCTTATTCGTTGGGAAATAATAGATTTCCATCTTTTTTCAAATTCACCCAATAGGTGATGTCGCAAATACATGAACTTATTTGTAGCGTTCACATGCTCTACATTTACAGTAGGCTTTGGGATACAATTAACAAATTGAAGAAGAATATATGTATGTATGTACATACATATGTATGTTTATAAAATATTAAAATTACGTAAAAACCTCTGTCCAGAATTGCTATATAATTTAAAAAAGGTGTTCCTATTATGATCGAGCCGCCTTTTTTATGACTAAAAGTTAAGAGGAAGATCAGTTTTAAAAACAAAGCTAAATACATTTTTGTCAGTAATTTTCTTTAATAACATGTATGTACATACATATGTACATAGTCGTATATACATATGTATATGTACATACTATGTATATTAAAATTGCAAGCCCCAATTAATATAGAAACGATTCCACCCGATTATCTTTAATGATACCTTTCGTAACTTGTAACAATCAACAAATTACTTCAATACAAAAACTCTCAATGTCAGTTAGTTGAATGTTAAGCTTCGTTTTCTAGTTGCGTGAAGAGTTTTCGCAAAATTTAATTATAAAAAAGAGGCGTTTACAGTTACACATTCTAGCCGTATACAATTTGGCTGTCTAAGTTAATTTTTTTACTCGTGCGGCTATTAAGTAATTATTAATATATGAACATATGTAAATGAAACTTCTTTATGTATGTAAATTGTTTTAATTGAAATATTGAATCGTTACAGGAACGCAAAGAAGGTGGTAAAAGAGGACGAAAACCTGGTCGTAAAGCAACGAATGAAAAAGTTGATATAAAAGCCAAATTAGGTACATATTTGTTTTTAATTTGTATTAAAATTAGGAAAAATCTAAAAGATATGCTTATTCAAAGAACGTAGCCGACAGAGTGCACGTGAGTGTCGGGCTAGAAAGAAGCTGCGATACCAATATTTAGAAGAATTGGTTGCCGACAGAGAAAAAGCAGTCTTAGCTTTGCGAGCTGAGCTGGAGCGTGTAAGTTAGTATGAAACAATTTTATAAAATAAAAATGTGTATGTAATTATTTTTTGTTAAAGAATAGGTCTTCATTATAAATGAAAATTTATTTCTTATTGCTGCAATTATTATAGTATCTAATGTATATGTACATACATACATATGTATAGATGATTGTACATAAATTGTATGAATTTATTTTATTCCGATTCTTCGAAATCAAAGGTTTTTGTTAACAACTACACATTTCATAAATTTGTAGTTGCTTCCTTATATTGAAATACATATGTATGTATGTATGTGAGTACGTATATAGTAAATTTATATACCTGCATACACATGCATATAGTACATATACATATATGTAATAATAATTTTTATAATGTCTTATTTACAGTACATTCAATGGAATTCTGAATTAAATGAGGAAAGAATACCAAATGGATTTCAACAGTTGTTGGAGGAAGCTGGAATTCTTAAGCAGGAAGTGATTGTTTAAATCTTTGGTTTTCATTAAAAACACGCGTCACTCCTAATGAAGATTACCGAGTAAATTATTTCTATATATGAACTACATACATACATATGTATGCATTTGTATAAAGGTTTTTTCAGATTTTGTTAGATGCGTGTTTTAATCCTTAGAATTAAGTGTTTGAATTGAATAAAATTGATTTTATAATTTCATAAATTTTTATTTTTGTAAATAAGCGTACGTAAAAAATTATATTATTGATTTTTGCTTTTGCTTGAAGTCATTCAGCAAACGATATTACAAAAACTTAAAAGTTTTGGGCTAATAAAAGTATATTATAACTAAAACGTCTATGAGTCCAATAATGGATTAAATATAGAAAGCTGCTCAAACTTTTTCTGAACCAATTTATATAATATAATGGTTCCAAACATGGATTTAAATCAGAACAGGATGAAATCAGAACAGAGTCGCCAGAAATATATTGTTTTTTATTCTCAGAGCATATGTAAATGCAGGTTGAAAATTTTACTTTTAAAATTAAGTACGGTAACCTTTTAAATTGTAAGAAGTGCTGCCAACAACTGACAACAAAAAATTTAAATATTTGCGAGCGTCTTTAAATGCATTCGTGTTTATTTTTATTATTACTAATTTGTACAATTTATTTAAATTAATATGGATTCTAAAAAGCGGAGAAGCTCGGTAGGCTAGTTTTCGCTATTATAAGTGTGCAAGGACCTAAGCTAATATTTCATTATTCACTTAAATAAGTGCCAGTTCATGATAAATATAGTGATGTGATATTTACATCCATACTGTTACCGGCAAAATAAATAGTACAAAAGTTTTTTTATAATATAATTTAGTTTCCGAAGTTCGCAATCCAACAGTTCAATTAATTAAAAAAACCTTTCTTTGCAACAATAAAAGTTAAACAAAAACAATATTTACTCTATATTTTACGCGTCAGAATAAAGTGTGTACAATTTTTTTTTAACAAATAGTGATTTAATATTTGGCTTCTTTTGCTTTAATGACAGCGTTCAGCCTTCTGGACATAAAGTTAATTTATGAAATATTTTAAATAGGCGCCGGGTGACGAGACCATTTGCGCACGAAGAGGAACTTAAAACAATTAAATTATAATAACAATTTAACTAAAACGATAAGACAATTCTTAAAGACTCGGTGTGAGATAGAAAATTGAAAATATATAGATAACAAAAGGTACAAGCGAAAAGCATGTACATATCTATATATGTATTATAAATAAGTATTATAGTTGGAAAGTTTTATAATACAAATGACGATATAGTAATGTTAGGATAGCCGGGTTTAAACGTTACTGATACCGTATCATTTATAATATAAACGAGCAAAACTTTTGTTCCATTTGTGGACCAATTTTCAAAATTCTTTTTGAATAAGGAAGAAGGCCACCAAATGGACTATCAAATTATTTTGTTACTTGTCAATCAATTTTAAAAATTCTTTTTCATTTGTAAAAGTTTACTAGTGTTTTTTGGAAGTAGGGAGCGATGGGGTGGTTGTTCCAAATTCCCCGCCCCAATGATTGATTATCAAATCAAATTGGTCAATTGAAATCCAATTCCTTTTGCATATGGATGAGTTCAATATAAATTTTGAAAAGCACACCGGGCCAATCTAGTAGGAATATAAAAAATATGTAATATAAAAAAAAAGTTGTTGCAAAGAAATGTTTTTCTAAATAAATTAAATAAACTTGAAAAGAGATTTTAGAAAACATAAAATATTAAACTTAATCGTACGTTGAAAGACTAAAGTAAAAGTTATATTATAAAGAATGCTTTTGTACAATTCATTTGGCGCTCACAGTAAATGTACATGTTCATTTATTTATATATTAGTTTATAACTTGTAAATTTACATTTACAATTTGCAACACGACTGACTGACTGCTCATAAAAAATAATTATAATGACGTAAGAGCTGTTCCTCCGCCCAGAGCTGCTTTTCGAATGATTTGTACATACTTAAGCTTAAATAATAACCTTTTGTATTTGCTTTTCCATTTTAAAGAAAATTTTTATTGTAAATTACGGTGTTTAATTGGCCTTTTATAAAATATCCAAATATTATTGTTTACACTAAACTTGTTATTGTTTTAAGTTTTTATTATAATATTTTAATATGCAAAGTTATTCGTCCAAAAATTTATGTTTACAATTTTGATTACGAAAATCTTGGTTATATTTTGTTTGGAATGACCAAAAAATTAAACTTACAACATATAGTACTTCGTATTATGTGATTAAATTAAATAGTAACCAAGTGCAACATATTCATTTCTTGTGTTCCTGGAATAAATAAATAAATATGTACATACAAATGAAAAAGTCACTACATGTTTTGTGTTCAATTTTCTAATTAGCTAAACTCTTTGAATTTTTATTTGTTTCAGCTGCGGAAATCCCTTGCAGCAGATACTATTGCCGGTGACATAAAAAGTGCACAAAGAAGGCGCATTAGTTTTAGCGGCAAAAAGTCTGTGAGGTAAGAGATGAAAAATTTCCGATAAAGGCTACTTGTTGCAATTTGGACTAAAATTTGTATTATTAATAGTAACTGAATGCGCATAGTTTATATTTTGAACAAATCGTGTACGACATTTGAAGTTTGTGTTTTCATGATTTTTCATCTAAATTAATTATTCACTTGTACTGAATTAATTCCGCATATCGTACAAATTCTCACTAGTTTGTAAATTTTTCCTGACCTAATAAAAATGTAAAAAATCATTTCTATTGCAAAAAGAATATGTGCTGATACAGTTGAAAAACAAATGATGAAATACTTTTTGTAAACAATTGACAACACATTTGGAAGATGAAAGTCCACTAACATACGAAGAAAATAGTTTCAGAAAAGGTTGTACCGATAAGGTAGTTATCAATGGTATTAACTACACTGGTGATTTCTTAGACACTATGCGAGATATAGTTAGTTGAACATGTAAATAAGAAAATCCTTGCTGGATGGGACGCAGCATCTGTTAAAAGCTGTGTCGCTAACAGAAACAGTATGTTGTAATAAGCCAAAGTTCATTAGGCTTAATGGCTTCAGAAAGAAGTAGCCATTATATGGTGGCGATACGTATCCAGAAGTATATGTTGTGAAATGTTTAGGCATGAAACTTGGAAGTAATATTGGCTTGCAACCTCATATGCAATACATAAAATCCAAAATATTGCTTATAGTCGCAGTTTTATATAAATTCCGTAATAAATTTGGTAAACGCTCAATGTTAATGATATGTATGTATGTATTTGAATCCTTGCTACAGAGCAAAATTGAATTGGACAAACTATTTTCATGTAAATATATATTTCTACATACATATGTATGTATATAAATTAAATAGTTGTCTGTAATTAATATTTTGTTAAATACAAATAAAACCATTATTGTACATACTTGTTGTTGACTATCCTTAACATACTATTGTTGTCGATTAGCCTCAACAATGCTATAATGGCGCTGAGGGTTTCAGTGGGAAAGGTATAATTATTTTCAATAATAAATGCAAATATCGATTTTCTGTTAATTGGTGGTAGATAAGTATTAAATGTTAGATGTTAAGAGCAATGCGTTTCAAATGTATAAGCCGACTTTTGCGGTGGGTGGTCTTCATAGTTTTGTTAATCATCGATCGTTTTTATTAACTATCGATTATTTATTCACAGTTGTATAAAAGCGGAAAGGGTCGGTTAAACTATTTTACAAAATTTGTCAAAACAAAACTAAAAGTATAAGTGCAATATATACATACATACATATGTACTATATGTATAATAAAGTACTACATGCATGCCACTGTAAATCAAGCTTAGACGATTTTCAAACAATAAAGAGCAACCACAAAAAAGAGCCCATATTCATCAGCGCATATCAAGAAGTAAACAAATAATAATTAAAGACATTATAATCGGCTCCATTGGTGATTGCACCACAATCATATCTACAGAGAATATCACTTTGGAGCGAAGTGATATGAAAACGATTTCCTTAATTTTATAAAAATTATTCGTAAGTCTCTAAAAAAACGGAGACATAATAGTTTATTACTTATCTTAATCGAAACTTTTGGGATCCAGCTTCAGGAACGAAATAACTGTATCTGAGTTCATAAATTAGAAATCTGCGCAGATAAAAAGTGTGAGAAATTTTAAGCAAGAATAAGAATATTTAGGTCTCAAAAGCTGTCGCTTACTCAAACTATCAGTATGGGAAAATTGTGACGCCATGATCTGTATGGGAACACATCTTTTGTTTATAGAGTTGATTAGAGCGCATAATTAAATGTTGTTATTAGTTGAGTTTATAGAATAAAACGGAAAATGATGTTGGGAGTATATCAGATATCATCAAAATTATCTTGAAATATTCTCCAGTCAATTTAAACATTCTTCAACAACAAAGAATAATTTTAGAATGTCTCCAGGTTTATTATGCATTAACTTTATGTATTCCAATTTTATGCTTGAAACATGCCGCCTACTTTATACGAGTACAAAGTTAAGCAGAAGAAGTTTTCCGAAGAAAATTTATATGTATATGGAATTAAATTCATAATTTTTTTTATATAAAACAAAAGACCTAAATTAAAAATATTTTTTTTCTTTATTTTAGGATTTTCAACGGAGAAGAGGAACCAAAGGCCTGGAACAACTCATTTGAAATTTCGGATAATTTAAATGTTAATGAAACAGCAATATGTGCTCCATCAAAAATAAATCATTTGCAAAGCTCACAAACAATTTCTTACGAAAATAAGGAAAACTTCGCCGAAATGGCGGACTATCGCCAACAACAAAATAATTTAACAAATTTATCTACAAATAATGTTTCGGATCAGACGACAACTAACGATTTCATAAATACTTCTGATCAAATTACTAGAACTTTCCGTATTGAAAATAGTATCGACATTACTCTTATGGAATATGAAAAAAAGTTTCAGAAAGAGGTGACCTGCAACGATCAAACCAGTTTAAATTTACTGAGCTTTTCATTGGAAGATAATGAAAGAAAAGGGCAGTTTGGTGAAAAAACCGTCGACTTTATGCGGGACTTGAAAAATAATTCAAATGAAAACGAGGAAGATATGAAAGTTTCTGACACTTCTAATAAAATAGAAGTCGTCTCACACAGCGATACTGTGTATGAGGTATATTTTTATTTATATGTTTATAAATATTTGGGTATTTGTCAATTATCTACTTCAATTTGGTAGAAGGATCTTGTTACTTTATATCATATGTTTTGTCCCTTGCATTCAAAACTTTTTAATTTTTGTTCAATCTAGATTCCAAATCTATATTCATCACCTGGCAAAAATAAAAGCCTGCATGATTGTATAACATTTAGTAAGAATGACTCCTTCTCAATGAAATGTGATGAACAAATTTGCAGCAAAAATTATGTCAAAAGGAAATCCGTTTATGAAGTAACTGATATGCAGCTTACTCTTAATGAAGTTCACCAACATGATAAAGAGAACCTAAATCCACTTTCGTTACAAAATCAAACTCTAAATAGCAGTTATCAAATGGAATTAGAAGATAAGCCTTCGAATCCTCAAATAAATGAAGTAAGTAAACTACCAGATTCCGAAAATAATATGCTTTTTGAAGCAAATGCATCTTTCTAATCGTTTAGAAAGCATTTTTGTCTTATTATTTAACTGATTGTTTTGTCAATATTGACAAGTTTTACCTGAAATATGTTTTAATTTAATTTAATACGTAGGTGTGAGCTCTTTTGTCCTAACCTCAGATAAATTGCTAAATTTAGTGGAAAGCTGTCAGTGAATTTTACGTTTCTGCGTTGAATGGAGTAGAATTTGTCATGCAAATGAAAAAATGCCGCAAATTGTTTTATTCAATCCGTATACTTATTTATTTATATTATTATAGCCCGGTTTAGACTTGTCGGTTAATTGGAGGAACGCTGTATAACTTCATAAGAATAAACAACCAATATATCTAAATACAATAAAACAATATATTTTATACAATCGTGAACTCTTTTTTAAGTGAAGAAAAACTACAATAATATTAAAAAAGTCGCTACTATATCATAAAAACCACTTGTACATTATATGACAAAGCTGGGACGAGATTTGCATGTAAACTGTTGATTTTGAATAGTTATATAATCTTAACTTGATAGTGCATGATAAAAATAAGTATTCATCACCTTCTTTTTAAACATATATTTGCAGGATTCTAATAGAACCAAACTAAGGCCAACAATTTATTTTGATCAAAGTATTGGGACATCAGCAACAAAAAGCATGAATATAACAACTAAAAAATTAATGGAAAATGTTGATTTTGAAAATAAAAAAACATTACGATCAAGCATTTATTTTAATCGCACTATTGATGTTGATGCTCAAACTGCTACAACTGGTGGAAACTACAATAACAGCGACATTTCTAAAGTAAACCCTTCTTCAGTTGTTTTCAATCAAACATTTGAGACTAGTCCAAACAATTTAGTCCCTAAATTATATAGAAAAACAATGAACTTTAATGAAGATATGGATACAACATCACATGGCATATTATCGCAAGAAACTGTTTCTGATCCAATCACTTTAGACACTAAATTGTGTAGGAGAATAACAAATTTAAATGAAGATATGGATACAACTTCACATATCACAATATCACAAGATTCGGTACCCTACCGAAACAGTTTGAGCAATAATTTTTTGAGGAAAACAATAAATATAAATGAAGATATGGACACAACGTCATGCGGTGCGTTATCGCAAGCTTCTGTTCCTTGTACAACCGGTTTGGATACTAATACAACCTCAGGCGGTACGTTATCGCAAGAGTCGGTACCTTTTCCAAATAGTTTTAGCGCTAATTTGTGTAAAAAAACTATGAAATTAAGTGAAGGTATGGATACAACGTCACACGATTCATTATCGCAAGCTTCAAATTCATGTGAAAATTTAAATCTTTCTACAAGCTCTCGAAATATACGGAAAAATCAACCAACAAAGATAATATTTCGAAAGATTTGTTTGCCAACTCCGAATAGCGAAAAACGTCTCTTCGATTCGCGACAACAAAGAATGTTGCGGCTTGAAAACCAACAGCAAAAAGGACCAACCACTGACGGTACAAATAGTGCCATAATTTCAGTAGAGAAAAATGAGGGCAAAAAGGTGAACAAATCTTTAAATTTCTCAGTAGAAAGTTTAAAAAATTGTTCTTTGTCTTCTGAAAGTTCATCTCCTTTAATTCCAATAGAATTTAAAGGTTACACCTTAAAGCAGCTAAATGATGAAATTGAGAATGGAAGAATTAAAATTTTTCCAAATGCTCAAAAGACTCCTATCGTCAACCGGAAAATATGTAATATTTTGTCTATATTTCGGCCAGACAATGAATCTTTACCACAACCACAAGAGCAACAAAAGAGCTCATTACTTTCAGAGGATGAGAATGTAGAGAAGACTTGTAATAAAATTAAATACCGCTACTCACAGGCTGATGAAATTATGCTGGACAACACCAGTTTCTTAGCAAGAGCCAAATTAAGTGATGAAACGATGTCTCAAAAAAGTTCGAAAAGGGATAGTACCCAATTCAATGACACCATGGATATTTTTGATGAAACATTAACTGAAGCAGCTGGCCCTTTTGAAGATGGTGCTACACATTCACGGCTAAATCCAAAAACCAGGTGGTAAGCAAAATTTTTTATTTAATTTTAAATCCAATATTGAACAAATGTTTAAATGAAAATAAACATTTTTATTGTCGGTGCGTTTGCAATTTCCGGCTGACTGTAAGAGAATATGTGGTTAATTTTAAAACCTACAGAGGTATTACATAAAGGGGATACCCTACGTTGCAGTTTCCAAGGTCGAAGTTAGAAGAGAACTTTTTTTTTAAATAGAAGAGGCAATGCAAGGTTATGCTAGGTCATAGTGATTTAAAAGGCCACTAGATCCATCTGCATCTGATCATAATAACATGTATAGTTACCCGGTCATTGCGCTATCATACACAGAACCAGTACATGAAAAGATTTCTGTAGATTGTAGTGAGGAGCTGGAGACCACTATGCACTTTCTTGGTATATTTCTAATGATGCCATACATAAGGATCTAAATATGCAACCTGTTAAAGATGTAAAAAGACTAAGCAATCATGTAAATCCTCGGGCTGTTGTTATTAGATGATACTGATGAAATTCGAAGACTTAAAAGATACCATGTGTCAGATCTACCTTTCAAACGTTAATTTTTGTTCTTTTGTTTTAATCAATCTTTTTATTATTTCTTTTTTGTTTTCTTTGAACATAATGCTTGAACTTTAAAATTAATAATTAAGAAAATTTAAGTTGTTTTATTGTAAATATAAGATAAAATAAATTGGAATACTTCTACAGTTGTATACGCTTTTATGTGTGTAACTTTAAATGTCAACGTAAATGGGATTAATTTTGCTCATTATCATTATATGAAAAGATAGATTGCAAAAAAATAAAATACAAAAAAAAGTATGTCCACATATATTCAGAAATATACACATGTATGTATGTACAATGGATTAACTGTCTGGATTAAAATCAAATTTATAATAAACAAGATTGCTGTGTATACGAATTAAAGACTTATTTTTAACGTATTTCTTTTATTTAACTTATATTTTAGCCATCCAGGTGAAAGCCCTACATACTCCATGGATGTGATGGATATATCGCATAGTAATGACCACGAACATGAAAGGTATGATCCTTCCACAAAGTTTCCTTTACTGGAACGACCGAAAGAATGGCAGACAACTTTCCGGCAAGTAACTGACTCTTCTTGCAATTCAAAAACATTAAAAGAAACAACATTGTGTTGTAGTCAAGAAATTGAAGATACGGCAGTGGATACTTCTGGCAAAACTATGCGTTTTAAAACAAAAATTCTAGACGAATCACTCGCGCTCGACGATAAGGTGCTAATTCGAAATACCGACGTTGAATATTGTAATTCAAATCCATGCCGAAAAACTATATATTATGGCGAAGAATCTGTAATAGGTGACAATAAGCTTGTAGAAAACTCTAATATTGCTTCTTCCAATTTTAAGCCATCTAGAAAAACGTCGTATTTTAACACAGACATTTCTTTTAATGCCGACACTGAGAAGAGGGTTGAACCAAAAAAATGTGTTTCTCTAAATCCTAATAGAAAAACTATTTTATTCGCAACCAACATACTAGATGAAACAGGAACAATTTCGTTTTCGAACAACGAAGTTCCTTTGGAAAACGAAAATAGTTCAACTGATCAAAATAATGTTCATAGCGATAGACTGCTCCTTAATAATAAATCTCCTGTAGAAGAGTTGTTAGCGGAAGCTGAGCGAAATAAGGAAATGGATTTTACTGACAATAACGAAAATACAGAAGTTGTTTCTCGCAACTTCAATCCATCTAGAAAGGTTTTATACTATAACAATGAAATTTCCTTACAAAATCCAAACGTTACCACAGAGGAGAATGATCAAGATGCAGTATCCAAAACATATTTGTCTGACAATCCATGTAAACGCACTTTGCTTTTCGAAACTGAAATTAAAGAAGATTCAGTGTTAAGAGAAGACAATTCCATAGAGAAAACAGATAAAACTTCACGGGGCTTGGTTTCAGCTGAAAAAAGTCTTTCATTAAGAAAGGGCATTTCATCAATAGATCAGAATTATATTCCATCAGACGAAGTAGTAGAGAGCTTTAAAATAAATGAACAATCGGACTTTTCTAAAACAGATATGAGCTTGGCACAGCCCATACGAAAAACTATATATTTCCAGACAAAAATTCAAGATTCAATTACAAATGATGAAAATTCGGATGTTGTTTCTTGCAGTTTGATTCCGTCGGCCAGGAAGACATTCGAATCAAAAAAGCAAATTATGGAAGTTGAAGAGAATAGTCTTCCAAACGAAGAAACAAAAGATAATAATAAAATTTTGTTGGAAAATTTTTTTATAAATACAGGTTTAACTGAAACAGGCATTAGCTTGTCAAGTGCAATGAGAAACACCCAACTTTTCCAAACAAAAAATCAGGAAGATTATACTAAAAATGGGGAAAACGTTTCCGTTGTCAATACAAATAATGAGCCTGGAAGAAAAACGTTTTACTATAACAGTGAAATTCCGTTAGAAAATACAGTAACAGAAATTCCAGTAACGGAAAACTCAAAATCTAACGCCTATGAAAATCTAATTCCTATGAAAAGTGCCACAAAAAAAAATTGTTCACAAAGCGATTTAAATACCACGAGTCCCGAAAATGAAAAATGCCCAAGAAAAACTATTTATTTCAACAGTGAAATTTGTGGTACAGAAATACCAAAGCAAAATGTAGCCAAAACAAATATTGCTTATCAAGAAAAATTAGAATTAATGGACTTAACCGTTAATAATTTAGAAGTGAAAAATAATCGCGATGTATACAAAACTCCGTCATTTCAGAATAAAGTTTCTGCACGGAGAAGAAGCGTATACTCTCCTGAGAACATGGACTTGACACTTCATGATGATGTACTTAATAACAAAGTAATTGATGAAAAACATGAACTCAATCATGTAAATGAACAAATGGAAACCGAAAGCAAGCAGATTTCTTTATCGGAAAGTAAAGACTTTAAAGATGTTGGCGAAATCGACCAGTCATTTCAGCCATCTGAATTCTTTAAGTTCCCTGAATCTGCGGCATCAATGAATGCTGCTAAAATGACCTTGTCCCGTCGCTTTGCTAAACCCGCTTTTATAACACCGAAAAAATCTTCTGGTTCGAGTAAAAATTTTTCGTTGTGCATAACACCTCGGCTATCACTATTAGAGTTTGAAAGATTAGAAAAAGAGGAAAGGCAAGAGTGCGAAGACAACTGTAAACGCCTTGCGTTCAATCTAACACCGGTACTTTCGGTTACGAAAAAGAAACACAATATATGTTTTGACGATTGCTTAGAGAACGCTCTTGAATCATCAGGAGGAAATAAGGGGACAGAGTTTGTTGATGACCTAAAAGACAAATCAATGTTATTCGATGTCGATACAAATGAGTCTCTATTAAAAACTCCATTGAGGGAGAAAAAGTCACGTATTCCAATACCAGTCAGCAGTAGCAGTAAAATGCAAAAATCGTGTTCTTTGGTTGAAGCAGACAATTGTAGCCAAAATGAAAACGATTCTCAATTAGGCACAGTTATGATTGACAATTTTGGAGAGAGCATTCAGTTGATGCGAAGAGCTACAACATTTGGGAACCGGGAAGATACCATATCAGAACAATATGCTTCTCTGCAACCCCCTAAGCCATCCATATTTGAAGGCAATCCCATTACAATTTCAGATGTTTCTGTATTTTTCGAGACCCAAAGAAAAAGTCATATTAATGCTACACAACCTGAAACGAGCCTACCTTTGGAAGCACCCAATTCATTTGCACTCCAACCAGTAGAAGAGCCTAAAATTAACTTGGAAAGTCGTTTCATGAATCTCACATTGGAAGATATAGACAAAACTCATTTAAGCCTTGTACGTGGATATGAAGATGATGATAAAGATGAAACTGAAAGTATAAATGATCTTAATGAGGAAGATCAAGACATCAGAGAACTCTCGCTTGAAAAACATACATCGAATGCATTAGAAACAAATCGTAATGTGACACTGGTTTGCCGTAAGTGCAAACGTTGCCAGGAGACGTTTGTGAACGAAACCAGTTCAAGTATATCGGAATCTTTTGTATTGCCCGCATTGCCAGCTATTCCCGATTTAGGGTTGGAACGATTAAGACTTTTGCGCAAACGACCTTCTTTAGCAGACATCAATGTGTTGTGGCAGCGTGCCAGCTTAGATCGCACAATTTATAATGCTAACATTTCCGGTAATGACACGGTAAAAATGTTTGGTTTTGATAATGAAACAGAAACCAAGAACAGCGTTGTTTCAAAATTTATTCGAACATTTTATGAGGATATGAGAAGGTAACGAAATACCAACTTTACTGTAGTACGCTTGAACAATTTTAAAAATTTTGTTTTGTTTAATTTGAAGTTTTGAAGCGAAGCTCTTGGAAGAACCACAAAGTTCAACATCATCAGAAAAGCTGCCATTCTTGTTGCGACTAGAAGCTCTGTTAAGGTACTTTAATGATCTTAAGTAAGACAGACAGACCCCTTGCTAACAACAATGTTCTTTCCTTTGCGATTCCAGGAAAAATTGTACAAATTGGATTTTTGATTATCAATCACAGTTTCGTGGTATATTAATCTTTACGCATAGAAAAATTTACACTTTTACGCTGGTGGTAACATTTGATGAGGTGGATCAGCTGCGGCACGAGATAGATGTAAAATCTATCCAGCTGGAAAATGGTTATGTACCAAAAAGTAAGTGTGATATGCATATTTTTGAAAATATTTGAATTTTATCTTATTGGAATTAAAATATATAAAATTTTAAACTGAACGATGTAATTACCAACTGTTGCATGAAATTCAATGAAAATATCAGTAATATTCAATAAGTTAATATTTTAATTCAGTTAAACATAAAGTCGTTTTAATTAAATGCTGAAAAGAAATTCAAACTTTTATTCCAATATCTTTTTTAACGCAACTGCATTCGATATATTCCCCCCTCTAAATAATTTCTTGTATCATTACTTAATACCTTGTTTTTAACCAATCGGTCCCAAGCTCCTTTTCCAATAGATTTGCCAAGTCCTTTCTCTTGTCAGCGTTAATTTAGCACTCGGTTTAATTATTTGAAGTGAAATTGAAGAATGGATTTTTCCTTGTTTTAAAATGAGTAAATTAATTTTTCGTTGTTCATTTAATTCAATTTTAAAAAGTTCGAAGGTTTTAATTAGACACTTGTAGCCTGATTTTTCAAAACACGAAACTTTCCCATCTCTAGTTATAACAACACAACAAACAAAAGTAAATTATAATGAAATATGCACTGAACAGTCAGAAAAGCATCAGTTAAATTCTGACATCCTCATTTCTTCAGTATAAAATAAAAACCAAAATAAGCGAAACATTACTTCTTCTTTCCTCACCCCATAACCCCGTTCTGGTACAATGCACTGCACATATAAAAAAAAAAATTACAATAATATTTATATTATTTTTTTTTCAGAAAATTGGAAACCAATCGACTTTGTTTTAGAATTCGAATTAAAACTTAACTTACCCTTTAATATGCAATGGCTGTGTAAAGGTAGCAGTGCATCTGACATACTCCAAATGCTGCAGGAAATTGATCGTATATGTTTGGAATCTTTAAAAAAAGCAAACAATCTTCAACTTGTGTGTTTCTCAAATCAGGCCTCTATTTTATCATATACGTATGTTTTTTAGAATTCACTTTTACGCACATGTATTAAAACTTGGGTATGTCTTTATTTATACTTTTCAGGGGAGGAGGTGGAACTTATGTACGCAAACTTTTTCGCCAAATTGTTAATAGACCCAATACGGACTTTAAATATGTTAAGAAAACCGAAATTCAAGTTGAACTCTTAAATCTCGACAAGTTGAGCTTCAAAGATATTACATTTCCACAATTACACAATTTCCGGGAAGAAGTTCATTTACTGCCCACGGGCTTACAATTTTTGCAAGAGTTTTTACCGAATGCTTTAGATTACCTTAAAGACAGTTAAGGTTTTTATTTATATTTGCAATTTTAATCTTAAATATTTTTTTATTTTAAAATTTACACACTTATAAACGTTTTCGTAATTGTTTTTAATAACCAAAATTTATTTTTATAAAATCAGTTTTTACAGCATCTATGATTATTGATTGCTTCAGTTTAATGGTTTGTATAAAAAGAGAATAAACATAAGGAACCAGTATATAGTTTGTTGTTTCTAGAACTTAATTTTTTGTCCGTTATATTAATTTCTATTTTATAAGTTATATTTTCTAAATTATTGTTCACCAACTAACATAATATGTACATACATATATAGTACATATGTATATGTGTTGTTTTGTCAACATAACGCGGTGAGAACTGGCTCAAGTGGGCTGATTTCATAAAACTAACAGCTTAAATTCGGTTAACAATCTGATCAAATCGTAAAAAATCTACTACTTTTAGTTGATGCCTATAAATATACATATATTATGAAAAGCAATAAAAATAATTATAAACTTGAAATAAGACGTAAATTATAATAGGACTTGATTAACAACAGAAGACTTAAAATGTTGCTACAGTTTCGTATGTTTTGACCACTACTGTATTTATATGGTGAAAATTTTGTATTGCTTTGGTAAGTAAAACAGAGATTTTCGAAAGCTAAGATCGGGACAATGGACATACAAAACTCGTCTACCGACGGCGTGAACACACTATATTTTTAAATTCCCCAGGACAAGGGCAGAAGTCGTGCTGGCTTTGACCGATTAAAATATTTTCTGAAGCATCGATAATGTGAACCAGTAAGTAAAAGGAGGGAGAGAGTTCGAAAAGAAGAGAATATAAAACATACACTAGATGCTTGATCGTGGATCAACTATTGAAAATTTTTAATTTGGTCGATATAAGTCGAAAAATATTACCACGACATGCAGCCAAGGGAAAAAAACCTAATGTCTTGGGTTAATTGGTGTTCGACTGACTGTGCTGTGAAGAAGGTATGCACACTGGGCACTGAGCGCTCAGGATATAACATTATCATCTTTGCAAAACTGGAATACATTAAAATAGCGAAAATAAAACTCACAAACACCGCTCCCTCTTTCCTCCTCCGCCTAAAAATCTATGTTGGGGTCGGCCCTACGTACTGGTCAGTTTTACTTCGAATTTTGAAATAAGTCAACTAAAAATAATTATAAAATTAAAATGTTATGATGATGACATTTTTAATCTTTTTGGCCTCTTTTGCGGTCAACAGTTCCGCAGTAAAATTGTTTTGGTTACTAATTGTAGCCGAAATTAAGCATCTATGATAAAAGGCTTTCAAAATGAAACAGTTTTAGCAAATTGTATGATGTACACTCAGCGGAAGAAAGCTTTTAATATTCGTAATATTCATACAAGCAGATGACAAGTAAACAAATTTAAATAAATATGTATAATTAACTTAAAATAATGGAATGATGTTGAAATTAAAGATAGTGTGTTTCTAACGAACAAATGTACCATGAAGTGCCAGTCGAATTGTTGATCATTTGGCTGGTGTTGCCAAAGAGAAACCAAGAGGTTGCTGGAAGGGCATGTGATGGTATTGGAAAAACTGGAGTGGCAACGCAATCGGCTGTAAAGGAGAAACAACTTGATATGAATCTGTCGATGCTTGTGTTTGCATGTCTGAATACGGTACAGCCACCGAAGACATATCGCTCGCGGATGTTTCAATTTCCGCAACGTTTATATGAAACTTGGGATTGGTTTCGGGCGGAGTTGCAACTTCAAAGTTACGGCTCTCTTGAACGCATGACTCCTGGGCGGCTGATAGTGGTTTTATTTGTTGCACAGCTTGCTGTTGCAGCTGCAGATGTTGTTCTTGTTGGTGTTTCAATTGTTCGTGTTGCAGCTGTTTAATTTGCTGCTGTTGTTGCTGAATTTGTTGTTGTTGTTGAATTTGTTGCTGTTGTTGTTGTTGAATCTGTTGATGTTGTTGTTGTAATTTTTGCTGTTGCTGCTGTTGCTGCTGTTGTTCTTGTTTTTTATATCCAAAATTATGGATTTGTTGGTGCAATAACTCGGCACGTATAACAGATGTTTGTTTCTGGGGCTCAGACTTTTGATGGCTGGTAACTCTCGGCTTGTGATTGGAAGGATAAACTGATAAATCGTGAGCATGGTGATTATAATGTTCAATCTCGTGACTATGCTCGTAGCCCTTGTGCTCGTGATCCACAAAATCGTCATCAATGTGTTTCTCGGGCTCCTTTGCGTGAATGTAAACTGGAACTTTCTTTTCAACTTCAACCTTATAGGGTGCCGGAACAACCTTTTCTACTGGATAAGGTATTGGTTTTTCAACATGAATTGGTACCTTGACTTCAACTGGATAGGGCACCCGTTGAATAACAGGATATGGTCTTGGTACTGTAACAACTTGATTAACTACCTTTTCCACAGGATACGGCTTAGGAACGTGTACTAATTTTTCAACGATTTTTTCAACAGGAACATGTACAATTTTTTCTACAGCATAGGGCACCTTCTTCTCCACTGGATAGGGAACTTTCTTTTCGACGATTTTTTCAATCGGTACATGAACAATCTTTTCTACAATTCTTTCTACCGGATAAGGTTTTGGAATATGTACAATTTTTTCTACAATCTTTTCGATCGGGATATGAATGATTTTTTCGACAGGGTAAGGAACCTTCTTCTCTATGATTTTCTCTACTATTTTCTCCACCGGGTACGGAACCTTTTTCTCTACAATTTTTTCTACAGGATATGGCTTGGGAACGTGAATAAGCTTTTCCACTGGTACCTTAATTATTTTTTCGACAGGATAAGGTTTAGGCACATGCACGACTTTCTCAATGATCTTTTCTACTGGAACATGTACAATCTTTTCAACAGGATACGGCTCCGGTATTTTTTTGATGATTTCCTTAACATGATTGTGATGATGATGATGGTGGTGATGTTTCACTTTGATCTTTTTGTGTTTTTCTTCTTCTGAGTGGAAAGTTTGAGTTTCCTCCGTTATTGGATCATTGAATTGCTGCTCGGCTTGAATTTCCAGTTGTTCGGTAGCCTCCGATGTATGAGTTTCTGATGGCGGCTCTAATTTGTCATTTGGGGATTCCTCTTTCTCCTCAATATGCTCGTGAGTTTCTTCAAATGTATGATAGACCTTTACATCTTCATTTGGCGCATTTGGAAAACTTTTAACGTTTTCGGTTACTTGATTATGCACAGGTTTTCTGTGCCTGGGCTGCAATTTTAAAATAACATGCTTTTTGCGACGGTTGACAGGTTTAATTAAAGCTGTTTGTCGATATTTTTGTGAACCACGTTTGGTACGCCCGTTGTTGCTGTTATTATTTGTCTCAGGGTGTATTTTAACCTCCATCTTGCCAGATTCTTGCGCATGTAAATCTTCATTAGATGGAGATATTTGCTGTTCTTCATAACTGTGATGATGAATCTCGTATTCATTTTCATCGGTATTATCGTTTCTTCGCCTTTTACCTAACGAGATATCAGCGAAAAGAAGTAGAATAAGTATCAAGGGAAGGCCAATTTGCTGAAACAAGAGGTTAAAAGATATGTTAATAAAACGATAGATATATATGTATGTATGTATGTGTAAATACATGTACGCATGCATTTATCTACACATGTGTGTGTGACACAAGTAGGTACGCGGGGAAATCCGATATATTTGTGAAATAAATCACTTCTGAACTATTTAATTTCTCAATATGTTTGTGTTTAATATCTCTATACAAATATAACTCTTTTGTACGTCACCTAAAAGGCAATATATGGTAATTGCCAAAAATTTCAAAACAGATTTTTTGATTGAATCTTCATCACAGCTAAGTTAATGCTTTCCCATTATGTCTATCATGAATTTGATTGGAGACTGCTGGACAAATTCATCAATTTATCGGCATTTTTGGGTGATCTACCATAAACGTTATAATGGCCTTTTCACAACTCTAATTTTTCATCTTTACCTTGTTAATTCATTTAAAATATGTATATAGTACTCGTATATACAGATTTCGGAATTGAGTAAACTGGGTAGCGATTCACTAACGCGCCAGGTGGCAAAATCTTATAATGTGCTGCACGGCACAAACCCCTTGCTGAACCAGACTCGCCTGTACTTCCCCTCGATCTTAGTGTCTTACATAAACAGAGCCTGTTGCAAGACAACAGCACCACGAAGACACAGCTTCTTCATGCGTTTTTAGGTTTAAACCACAGCCAGAACGTTTGAGCCAAGGCATTCTGAGGGCGTGTCGGTCCCCGTTCCGCAAATTGACCTTTGGTGAAGGTTTCGGAAGAAAATACACAACCGAAGTCATACATGAACCTATAGTTTTAGTTGCCGTGCCAACTGAGGGACCCCTTCCCCTGTATTCACCGGAGTGCCGTGACAGTGTGATAATCGTTAACGCTTAAAACGATCGTTAAATTGTTTAATGATTTTTAATATTAACGGCAGGTACTTTCTGGGGTTTTTGGAAAAAGTTTGTAACAATGAGAATACAAGGTGAGTTCTTATTTATTTAATATTTATTTATTTATTATTAATATACCTTATAAAATAAATTTTAAAAGTATAACAAAATAGGCGCCGGGTATTATTTATTTAATATGACGAACCAAAATCAAACAGGGGTTTATGTTACAGATCTCTGGTAAACTGAACAATAAACAAACAAAAATAGAAACCAAATTCTATAAAGTTCAGGGTAAAGCCAACAAGAAAAGCAAACGTGGAATTCTGCAGCACAAACCATCACACAGAAGAAGACCTTAAGCAGCTAGACACTAAGCCTCTCCATCGAAAGATTAAGTGTACGAAAATCGCAAAATATGATTTTTAGTGTTTCCTATTTGACTTTGGCTTCTTTCTTTGAGGCTTATTGAAGTCGTGGTGTCAGGCCAACCATCTTTTAAGGAGAATATTTGACTGGAATGGAAACAACTATCACCGGAAATCTTGCGGAAAATTATGCAAAACTCGATGTGGCAGAAGCCACTTGCCGGATACAATTTTTCCGTTTGACAGAAAAATTCCAAAGGTATAAATAAAGATGTCAATAACTTGGAATGCCAAACAATTTGCTATTTAGTAGAAAAGATATTGAAAAACAAAATTGAATAATTAAATTTGCGTTCTTATTCAGGTTCCTTGGTTAAGGTTCTAATATGGAGTGGTTTTTGATTGTTTTTTGGGCAGAAAGAAACATTTGAATATTTTGCAGAAGCGTTTTTCTTTTTAGTCCTTTTTTCAACAAACAAAACAAAATATTTATAAGTTTTGTTATAACTTATTTTTAGGAAAATTTTTTGCGCTGACTTTGGTTGCTTTTGTCATTATCGTATAAAAATGTAACCACCTTCAAAACATACTGTCATTGTGTACTGTAAAATACAGCTCTTGTGTCATGAGAATGCACCGTTTTCTAAAATTTTTCTCTCCTTCTGAGTACGTTTTGCTTTTACACGATTAAATTTTTTTGATTCTACCAAAATTTTTTACAGATCTTACCAATACTTGTATTGTCATGTAAAGACGCCTTAAGCAAATTGATTACCAATATCTCACATTCACATTTTATTCCTTTTTTTATAAGATACTTGACTTCCTGACAAGCTATTCAAGGACTTGAAAGCTTTAGAGAATAAATGTTAAACGGTAAGTTTTGTTCATGTTCATGATCAGTTGATAAGATGTTTGCACTCGGAATTTAATAAACATTTAAAATTATCGCACATCACTCATAAAAGGCATTTAATTAAATTTAATGCAAGTGTGTACGATTTTTTTTGCACTATACAGCGATTGCTTTTGAGTTTGTATTTTTTGTTTGTGGAAATAACAACTTTCCTTCGATCCTTACCAACAACTTCATTATTGTATCCTTTGAACTGAAGTTTAAGGTTTTTGATTGGTGGTTTTTGATGGCGTACACCGCTTTAATCCGTTTGGTGTTCGTGTTAAATTGAAACTGAATTATGCAGCTCAAATGCTTCAATATTTATAACTATTGCAACATTTATAGGCACTTTTTGTTTTGTTTAAAACTTTTGCATTTCTTTTAAACATTTAACATTTTGCACAATAGATATGTGTGTTATTTCAGTTGGCTTGAATGTTTTACGGTGTGCATACATATGTGTGTACATACATATACATAAGTACTTACCGTACATACGTGTGTATGTATGTATGTGTATTAAGGCATGAAAGTAGAACAATAAGTTAAAAAAGCATGTTTTATTTCGGCTTTAAAAATTAGATTAAAAGGAATAAATTTTAAAATCAAACATTCGACGCTCTGTCTGACCAAGTGTATCCCAGTATGAATGAAAAGAAACAAAATAAATAAAATATATTTATTTCTGCTTCAATAAAGATGCAGTTAAAACAATAGTTTTTTTGACCCAGTGGAATTTTAAAATTTTTACTACAATGTTTCTTTTTGATTTTGTGCAAAAATGTTGTTTTCAGTTTAACTTTACAGCGTCTTTGGAAGTATGAAACGAATTTGAAATTTTATATCCGTTTAGACTTCTTTTACAGTAGGGAAATTCGAACACAAACGAACAGACAGAGATACATTTTTCTATCCAAGGCTTTTTAATACTTTTCAGACCATCGCCATTTCAGTGTCGTTGGCTGTGTCGTATTTCGTGGCTGCGCATTGCGAACAAACCTCAAAAATTAATGAATCACGAAAGAGATGCGAAATTTGTCACCAAATGAATAGGTATGTATGTTATCAATGAATTTCTTACCATTCCAACACGTGATCCAATATTGTGTGATGTAGCCGCTAAATCACAGCAAAAGCAAAGGATTCTTCATTAAGTGATTACGTTCTCTGAACCTAAATAAAACACATAAAATCACCGAAATGTGTGGAATATAAGATCGTGTCCGAAAATCCTTTTTGCCATGTATAAATATGTCTGAACTTAGTCGATGGCCAATGGATTACGTTGGTCTTGAGACCAGCTGCAGTTTGTAGCTCATTGGCATAGATCTATGATCTAAGAAAACCCCATACCTCATTCACGTAGAATGCCCAGTTTAGTATTAGCTGTGCCACAAGTAGCGATGTCCATATCAGGCAATTCTGATTAGTGTCGGTCTCAAAATGTATGGACTAATGAATATACATATTAGATGATCATGGATTTTAAATCCATTTTTATGTGGCCCTCACCACCGCCCATGTTGATTTTTTACAAAATTTAGTTTAGTTTGCAACACAAACTAGGGCCCGTACAGCGATCACACGCGTTGTCTATGGTGGCTTATCTTCAGCTCATGGGTTAGTTGAAATCTATCACGACGCACATTTTGTGGTAGGCTCAAAGTCTTAATTGTAGTTTTAATGTGACACGGTAAATTATCCGACTTTTAGTTGGTTAGTTTTCTGTACCCAAGTCGATTTTTAAAAAGATGATTTTACTAAGCATTATAGTTTATAGTATAGAGTGCGGTAATTATATTTTTTGGTAACGATCTTTTAATATCTGATATTAGATTTGAAATATTTTTGCGATTAAACTTGAATAAATACATACGTCCTTTTCATTAAAAATAAAAAGTTATATATCTCGCAAAACACATTAATTTTATTAAGAAAAAATTTTGTATTTGTTTTTGCATTTTATTTTTTTAAGCAAATAAGCAAAATTAATTTCACTTATTTTGACATTTAGAGTTACACGTATACAAATATATGTATGTATGTACATATATGTATATCTATAGAAATATCCCAAATCCTATATTTACAATAAAATAACTTAAGGCTTAGTAATTATTATTTTTAAAGTTTTAGCATTAAGTTAAAAGAAATAATAATAAAAATATTGATTAAAACAAAAGAAAGAGATTATAAATAAATGTTTAGCAAAAAATTAACTTTTGAAAGGCAGATCTTTCTTCAAGGCAATTTTCTGTATACATGTCTATGCATATGTATGTATATCAGCTGTAATTTTACTTGCGGACAATGCAATCGCAAATGTAAATGTAAATTTGCAATTGCTAAGTAAACCAAACCAACCACAGAAGTTGTTCAGTTCGAAGTGTACACTCTTATGTAGAAAATATTTTAATCCATTTTTTTTGCATTTAATGTAAAATGTTGACTTTTGCTCTTTTGTAAAGATCTGTTTTGTACTGTTGTCCCAAATATAAAAAAAACGGATTGAAAATACATACATACATATGTATGTAAGCAGTGTGCTGTTATAGAAATAAATATACATAAATATTTTTTGCTACACTTAATTTATAAAAACCATAACTTACATATGTATATTTTTCAGTTGCTGGCACATCCATTCACATTTTACCAGTTTTCCAATTTCCTCTTTGCCTTTATTACTCGTATAACGGTAAATTTGCATTCTTTCTTTATAATACAATTTTTTGTGTAGTAATTTTTTTGTAATTTTTACAACGATTTTGTACACATTAGGCCTGAATAGTAGTCAAACTGTTTTTATAAGAATAATTATTTTTAGTTTGTGTTTTTAAAATATATGTACATATGTATGTACGAGTATGTACAGCCTAAAGTGTAAAAAGTCTTAGTAAAAGTACCTTTCAGAAAATTGAATTGATTTTTAGTGTTTATGCCACGAAGATTCTCCAACAGTTTAAACTTAGCAAATATTTGGCGACAATAAATTCCAGAGATCATTAGTTCGGTTTGTGATGAGTCGTTTTAGTTTTGGCTTAAATATTTGACTGAAATTTTTATGTTTGTTTTTGAGATCTTCAATATTTAATTTAATAAGATATTAATTTGGAAAGGGAGAGTGAGTGTGGGAGAATTCTGCAATATTGTTAGTTTATAATAATAATTGAAAAAAAGTGTTTTAGTTTTCTTAGCTTATTTGTTTGTCTTTCAAGTGCAAGGTAAACGTTGTGAAAACAACAGCTCCTACAAATATTAAAAATGCGCTGCCTTTTTAATTAGCCGCAAGCTTTATTTCTTAACGCGAGTATCGCGTGTTTAAGAGTTGTAAAACGCACACATCCAAATGCTCCGCACAAACACAGGCTTAGATGGATACATAATGTATGCATTCGCTGAAATACTTAAAAAGTGTAATACACACAGGAGATGAGCTACGATCATCTGAATTAGGTGATTCACGCATGATTGTGATTGAAGTTTAGTCTCAATAAGAGTGTATGGGCGTGATCTAAAGAATAGATCGCGCTTTAGTAGGATGTTTGGTTGATTTCTAACTGATTTGTTTTACAATGTTGATATTCTTAGCTTCTTCTTCTTCTTCTTCTTCTTCTTTTGGCGCTACAGTCCGTGGTGAACCTGGGCCTCAACCAACAAAGTTATTCTTTGTTGTTGTGTCGTAACTAGTGTGTTTTTACACGGTAGGGAAGTTACCCCCACGCACAACCCCCGAAACCTGGAGGACCGGGTCCTGGTTTAGACCCCTGGACAGAGGGGATTCGCTGCACACTTTGGTTCACCTCTAAGCGGGTGCTGTAGGGGCTATCCAGGGGCGCCACGGGGAGGCAGTATGTCAGCTTGACCAGTCCATTTTCAGGGATCGCTGCTGGCTTCTCGCCAGGTTGAGAGCAATCAACAACTTTGCCCTGAGTGCACTGGCCCATTCCCCCTTATATTCTTAGCTTACCCCAACCTAAAACGCAAAAAACGAACACAGGCTGTATTTACATACATACATACATCTTATTCAAAGTGTTCTTTAGCTTTAAAACTATGTTATAACAGCTACGTTCCAAACTGTAATTTTTATCGACACGAGGTTTTCAGACGAGAAGCAAAATTTAACTTTTTGGTTTAACGTTTTTTAAGTAAAGTTGTGTGAGATCATGTATATGCTCGTATGTACATTTTTCGATGACTGCATGTCTGTATCTTGTAGATACATACATATAAGCAATGTGTTATCATTTTATTGTAAATAGCACTAATTTTTATAAATGGCAGTAAATGTCTGCTATGACATTTATGAATTATGTCATTAACTAGACAAGAACGTGGAACAAACGATCGACGAATTGTGATGACGCACGGCAAGATCATCATATTTAAGTGTTCTAGACTTCTTTTTCTGGGGTTTCTTCGAAGTCAAAAGTCTACTTACGTCAACAACCCTCAGAATCTTGAACTCCGCATAAAGAATATTGGTCAGGGAAGTGCGAATTCAGGAGTATCGTTGGAAGTTCTGGCAAGAGTGATAAACAAATAATATTGATACATTTTAGACCAAACAATTTTAAGTCGTAAATTGTTCTATTTGTATTGGTTTTTTAAATTCATATATTTCCCAGTCACGGGAGTAGGAGTGTATGAATAAGTAATTCGCTCACAATATCATCTCTAATACAAACCATTACATAAAAGCAGTTATATTGTTATTGCAATTTTATAATAAATTAATAATATAAAAAATCAAAAATACTACTACAAAATAATTAGTAATACGACAAAACTATCAGAAGTGTTTTGATATTGGTAAAACTTTGAACATACACATGTGGGTAAGCCAGCGCGAAACAGGCCCAAAAGTGTTTTGACTCAATATTTTTTCATGTGCAGTATATTTAAAAAACATACCTACATATATTACGTTCATATGTATGTATGTATGTATGTATGTACATATTTGAGAAAAATGAAGGGAATCCGGAAGAAAATTATGAAATCTTACCGGAATTTGGATAAAATCTTCATCCAATAATAAAACAAAGAAAGAAAAACTAAATATGCACATATCTACATACATACATATGTACATACATATGCAAGAATACATACATACATATGTACATGTATTATACATACATACATACAATTCACATTACAGACACTGACGGTCCTTGACTTATCTGCAAGCTTTTTTTAGTAAAACGTTTTTCTGTGATTATAAAGCCAAAATGGGATTCAAGCCACAAGCAACCATTTTTTATGCAAAAAGTATTTTACAAATCGATTCAAATATGACTGATGTCAGCAGTTATCAACTACGTTGTTGTTGTTGTGTGACTAAAGTGGCAATCTATCCTATTTTTTGTGCCCGTTGCCACTTTTCATTTGTCTTGTTATCAAATCCCATTTATATCATATTTCATAACCATATACATATATAATAAATTTTATTTATTTCCGAACTTAACAATATGTTTAGCGATCCAGAAGTGTTCATAACAAATTTTAAATTAACAAAATGTATATGCATATGATAAAAGTCTTCAGGCTATTTTCAAACTGTCTAGTGTGAAACATTTTGGGAGAATATAAAAAACTAAAAAAAAAAAACTGTAGACACTTCGGAGTTTATGCTTTCAACTATGATCTAGTTTCAAAATGATCTAGAAGAAGATAGATTTACAATAAAAAACATCACAAGAAAATTACAACAATTCGATCAGTTGTCAAAAGCTTCAAATTGCTATTGCGTATGATTATCGGAATACAATTTTTGTGTACCATTTTTTTCGGAATGAAGATTTTGCTTTGATTTTCCCCAAAATTGTGGTTTTTAACATTTTGTATCATAATTAATAGTTTGTATAAAATTTTCCAATAATTTTTCACCTTTGCAATTCAATATGTGTGTGTGTGTACAGACGCTAATAATTTAAAACCGATTATTTAATACTTTATTTTAGCCCACACAACTGTTTTACAAACATATTTTATCTACGACTTTGTTTTCGTTAAACTAAGTTCGGCGATGCCAAGTTAAATACAAACGCGGCTATATTTTAAATGGCGCTGAATACAAATAAATGAAAAAAGGTATTTATTTACTTTTATTATGTATTTTTTACAATATATAAAATAATATAAGCTCTTAAGCACATTAACTAAATGTAGTACAGCGTGTTTATAGAACGAGACTCGCGCGACAATAACGCAGCAGTTTTTGTTTGTTTGTAGGTCGCACACTTTTCTTTAAAAACGTAACAGCTTACGCTTAAGTTCGGTTTGTACGTCAATCGTTGAAAGAAAAGATTTTTTGAAGGCATTTATTTCTATAATAAACTTGTTCAATTGACACAATGTGGTGCATTAAAACCTGATTTTATAATGTTAAAAATATGAAGCAAAAATCAACTGTGTTTGTGTTTTAAATGTTGCAACCAAAGCCCGCGTTACTAACAACCTAAAGATTTTAAATCTGATATTTGATATGCAAAAACAATAGGAATTGTTAAAAATTTTCAACATGTAGAATGTTATAATCATAAAAATGGAAACATATGTATAATATAATATAGATGCATCTCCTTGATGACGGAAGGCATACGAGTACATGCTTTCCAACAAATGTTTTTGAAACACTTTGCAGACTTCCCCCGCATGCGTTAACACGTCTACTTGCCGTTATCCCGGTACCATATGGTTGGTTGAACAAAGTGTTTCCTAATCCAAATTTGACTGCCGCCATACACTTGAACAGACTGATTTGCCACCCTAGCATTCAATTGCAAGACACAGACATTATCGGGTGTATTTGGTGTTACTGTATGTGTGTGTTAATTAAGGAGGAATTAAATTAGCACATAATACATAATTGTACCTATATTACTTTTCTTTTGCTCATATGTATGTATGTATGTATGTATATTAAAAATTTGATTAATATTCAGTTTCCTTAAGTTTTGTTTTCTTTTTTCTTTTCTGTTTCTCTACTTCGATGTGAGCAATTTATTCGTTCATACATGGCAAGTCGAGCTGTTTTCCTACACCAACAATGTTCAAGTTGCATGAACAAGTTTAATTATTACTAAAAAACACTTGTTAACTTTTCAAACAATATCGTTAAATGATTTATGTGTCACTTGACGTTCAATATCTATAAAAATATTTGATTTCCGATTAAATTGTTGAATCAAAGTATCCATAATAAATTGGTAATAAGAAAGGAATTAGCAGCTTTAAAATGAGAGGATATGTTCAATTTTGCGCGGACGTTAAGGAAAATTGTCTTACTAATTTGTTTCGGTTTTAGTCAACAAACAGTAACTTTATTCGGGTGCGCCTTCGTATCCTAGTGCGATTTTGGAATGTGCTATCGTGTTTCGAGAAGCTGTGAAATATATACATATGTATGTTCCTTGGAGAACTAATATTGTGCTTCATTTTAAGGTTATATTCCGTCCATAGATTTGATATTGTGTGCAATACAAAATAGGCAGTCAGTCAGTCAAAGTGATATTAGAAAAATTAAATAAAAACCTAAATTACTCAAAAAAGTTAAGAATCACTTAAGTTTTTACAATCCTTTCTGGTGACTGAAAGCCGTATAACTTTTCCGTGTACTTAACTTTTGCGTCTCTCAACTTTTAAGAGCCTCTGCTGTAATTAATAATCGTCCCAATATTCGAAAACCATTGTATTGTATAAATCATGACATACTTTAAACTTGGCGTTAATTTCATATACCAATTGTAAAAATTTTAAACTAAATACCTATGACTATATCATATTATAAAAATTCTGAACCCAAATTTAAATCCACAACAATTTTTCTAAGACTGTTATTTTTTATACATATATAAATAT
The DNA here is from genome assembly GCA_932526305.1 of Epicampocera succincta. Classification (NCBI taxonomy): domain Eukaryota; kingdom Metazoa; phylum Arthropoda; class Insecta; order Diptera; family Tachinidae; genus Epicampocera; species Epicampocera succincta. The sequence goes on along the minus strand of OW052037.1, from coordinate 1,998,622 downwards.
TTTCACTAAAAAATAAACAATTCAATTGGGCTTAATAACAAAAAACAAATGACCACCTTTCCACTATTATACAGCGTGGTACGATTCATTTACAGGAAAATCTAATAGAAATCTGTCCCACTTTAAAAATCGCATCTAAATGGCTTCTCACATAAAAAAGATATTTTACTCAGTTTAACACATTTTTACTACAATATTAGTTCAAAAACGGCAAAGCAAAATAATTCAAATACCCTGAAAATTGCCGCTCAATTGCCATATGTTCTGCGCTTTCCAAAGTAATGAAGAGCGCGTTTAATTTTGTGAGGTATTTAGAGACAAACGACTTACTAAGCGATCGCTAAGGCGTTTGACAGAGCGTGGCATGGAGCAGTCTTGTCTAAACTTATTGCTTTTGGTGTAGGTGAAATATTCTCTCGATTTATATCGAGCTTTCTCAGCAATTGCACTATAAGAGCTGTTATAGATGGGGCTTCTTCAAACGAGTTCTGGATCAATTCAGGGGTACCGCAGGGTTCCGTTCTTTTACCTATTCAATTTCTTATTTTTCTTAAGGACCCTTTGAATCAAACCTCCAACCCTATCCACTCTTTTGCAGACGACAGCAGCATATGTCATTCATATTCGTTCCGATATAAGCCAAGCATTTTGGAGATGGGTGCTATGAGGCAAAATATGAATGATACCTTAAATAACGACCGAAATACAATCTCCAAATGGGGAGATTTCAGTGCTGTTAAAAAACACAGTGTTGCTCATTGACACACAGGAACACGACTACAATGCTACTACGTCTGTTGCCATGGGTAGTATAAGTATTAATGAATCCGTGGGGAAATATTGGAACAATATTGATCGTCTTGTATATTCCTAAAGGCCTGTTGGTATGTAACTAAACAGAATGGGCATATCCAACACATGCATTTACGGACAACACTTGATTATCAACTGCGCAACACTGAGCCACAGGAGATACAGGCTATACAGGCTATATCATGCATATATGCTGGCTAAAGTGGACTCCTATTGAAAGATAAACGATGGTGGCAGTTTAAAGGGCCAGACGCCACTACTTTTCATCAATACAATAGCATCGTTTTTAGTATAAGAAATTTAAAATAAAATGTGCATCATACTGTTTAGTTTTAAAATCAGTTCACTGATTTTCTTCATTTATTTAGTTTTGACTAGTATTAGATACATATGTATTAATAAACTTGGGATTAAAGTTGTGTTTTTGTGATATTAGAATATCTTAGATTTATAATAACTTGAGTGAAAAGTATTTTTGAGCTCAAAAATGCTTTTTACGATTAATGTGATTAGGAGAGATGTTGAATTTTGGTCCAGCTACACCACGGCCAATCATCCCAACACTTTCCGAGGAAAGCATATATATAAGATGGTTGCCTGTGTGCTACACGATTTATATATATTGTATGTTTGCATCTATAAATAATTAAATTCTACACATATAGATTATTTTAAAATTAAAATACAGTAAAAAGTAGTATGCAGAAGTAGACTAAAGTTTAAGCATAAATTAAAAAGATCATCAGATCAGAAGTATCGTGTTTATGTTTGCATGTTTATGTTTTTATTGTAAATGTTAGTAGAAAGTAAGTAGCTTAACTTAATGTACTGAAGGATTTCTGTGAGGGATCACTGCTTCAACAAAACATTTGCATCTTTTCTAAATGCAATATTATGTATGTATGTGTGTATGTGTGTAAATTTCCATGTTCAGACGCTTATTCAAATTCCAGCTTTCGGTTTCCAACCAGTTAGAAATTACTTAATATCTCTATAGTCATGCGTCCAGCCCTGTTAGACTATTAAATGAACAAGTGCCGGGATGGAAAATTGTTTTTGTTTCAGTTATTGTTTAACTATTGAAGTTGCTTGACATTATCTTATGACAGTTCGAAACTTGCCATTCTAAACAAATCAAACTATATTTTTATTTAAAAATGAATGGGCCAATTCAAACTACAAAACGTTGAATCGGGTTCGAAATATTTCAAACCACCTTTAACTTGAGTTCAAACTGAAAACGACTATGAATATGCGCCTGAGTGTTTTTCTTTTTGCTAAAACAAACGAAAAATAATCACCTTATTCCATTCACCACCATCAATACGAAACGATATCGTTTTGTGTCGATTGTTGTAAATCTGTATGCCCCCTGTCAATATCAAGTTTTATCGATGAGCGTCGATGTATTTTTGGTATGCCGTACGCAGCGTTAACGCCGTTAAAGTCTTGTTAGTGTCGACACAGTTTTAATTCCTTTGAATTTTGTTCAATAATAGTCTTGAATTGTTGGGAGAAGGGAGGGGAGGTGGTAAATCCTTCACTTGCCAAAGACCTTCCTGGTGGTTTTAAAGAACAGTGGGAAATAATTTCAAGGATGCTAAATGCCCTTGGTCCGCCGGGAAGAGCGGTAAAGAGAAAGAGTTGGTAAAAGTTAAATTGAAAAGTGCTAAAAGGATTGTTGCAGGACAAAATTTTACTTAAAGGTTTGGCGGGACTTAAAATTGAAGGTGAAAAAAAAAATTGTCACAAACAAGGCACCTGGAATAAGCTGTGGCGAACCTTCTTCAATTTCAGAAGGAGCTGTTCAGGGAGTCCAATTTATTGAATGTGAATTAAAGGAAGCTTCGTTTTATTTCATCTCTTATATGAACTGCCTCAGAACCTTGTATAGTTTCGGCCTCGTTGCACACTTCGATATAATTTTTTAATAAAAACTTAAAACAAAACCAACCAACTGTCTAAATTATTAGAGATGTGCTTTAAAAAGCGATAAATAATCGACATCGTTACATTGCTGTTATGGAATACAAGTTTTCTATCGAATTGATGACAACGTCGATAAAAATTGATGTTGATATTAAATTGGTGACGATGACGACGACGACGACGCTAAATGGAATAAAGGTGAATGTATTTAGTTTAATTTTGCAAGATCTAAAGTAAAAATTGGAACAACAATTTGTTGTTTTGTGCCGTTTAAGCATCTTATTTGTTGGAGGGATAATAGTAGAGCACCGTGTTGCCAGGTAACTGCCAATGAGAGGCCTGCAATTCAATTAGCTGCAAAAGTGTACGTCGTATAGCGGGTGCCGAGTCGCTGGCATTTAAGAAGGCATCCCGCACCATAGACAAAAGTAGTTCCAATTGTTGTGGCAATTGCATTTCCAGATCCTGGCCGATACAGGTCAATACATAAAATAGACATTCAATCTAAAATGTTGCAAAAGTTGTTTATTGTTGTTTTGAATTCATATTGAGGCTAAAACTTACCTCAGACAGGGATCTAACTGGCGGCTTAACACAGTCCTCACAGCATTTTGATAAAAGTGTCAGCAGAACGAGTGGTGGAGGCGCTCCTTCGCATTGGGTGTGCAACTGCAACTGACGCCGCTTTAATTGACAAAACATTTCGGTAAGAAATGCCATGAAAGCGGTAAACCGGGCTCTAGAAGGTGATTTCATGCCCTGAATTGTGAAAAGAAGCTGAAAGAAAAACGTTTAAAGTTATTAAGAAAACACGTATAAAAGTTCTAAGTGTAAATATGAAACTTTTGCAATTAAAATCATATCCAATTATACGATTCTGTTGTTGGTAATTTTCATACAATTGACTTAAGCCGTTATGATAAAACCCTTTTGCAAGCAACAACAATTACTACAAATTTAATTCTCCCTAAAGATTAATATATATGTACATTAATGTACTTTTATTTCAAATTTATTATCATTCCGCATCAAATTAAAACTCCCACACCAGACTACATTGAATTGGCATTTTACATTTTTGACACCCAGAAATACCAACATTCATTCATATCTAGAAAGTGGCAGCCCTACGGCAGATCACAATTTTTGCTGCCCTTTTTCTAGTGGCACAACTATACGCTCATATTTCAATTTCATTTTTGCCAAGCCCAGCGCACTTCTCTTGTCCTACTGTCATAATTTTGGTGCAGCGTTGCCACCACGCGAGCACATCTTGAGAAAGGCTGCAAAATAACGATATAATTCATTCATATTTCGGATAAGATAGCGTAGCCAATTCTGGTACTTTTGTGTGTTCCTTTTTGTTCTATTACATCTTCAGTCATAATTGAACTAGCAATAAGAAATCAAATCCTATATCTAAGTCCATCCGTACACAGATATTTTTTGTGTTCCATGGACAATAGTGCGCCTTCTGATAGTACTGAAAAATATACAATAATTTATAAATTTCGGTTCAGCTCTATTTAACGATATGGTTATCATTAAATGGAGTTTATGGACTGCAGTATGGAGCAATTGATTCGAACAAGCCTGAATCTTTTTCGAGCCACAGTTGCTCTCAAAAATAGCATTTTGTGTTTGAAAATTTATTAAAAAAATGTACATTTGTTCTCCTATAATTGTGTTAATGGGCGTAACGAGTATTAGACCAACAGTCCAGAGGTCGTACGTTCGATTCCTACCACGGACTCTGTCGAAAAATACCGCCAAGTTTTTCAAAACCTATAGCACAAAAAAACACACAAATAACCCCACAAACAAAAGCCATATAAATTGAGCCAATTGATCAGTTAAATTCTGACAGCCTCATCCCTGCAAAACATAGAATAAAAAAACAAAAATAGCGAAACATTACACCTACTTCTCGATTCCAGTAACCCGATTCTGGTACAATGCACTGCATATATGTATAATATGTGTAGGGGCTTACCCCTCGGTACTAGTCCCAAAAAAAAAGTATTTTTAATAGCATTTTACCAACCTTTTCCCTTTCCTGATACCACTGACGACAAGTGTTTAATAATGCTTCCAAAAATGTCTCCTTTTGCTCCTTGGCAATTATATTAAGACACAGTCTCGCTACGGGCAGAGCATACCGACGGCCTTCTACAGCCCGCTGTATAAAGTGCGAGGTCAATTCCATCAAGCTGCGAGAACTCAATTTGTTTGGATCTTCCAGAGCAGTATTCATAAGAACTTGAATTTCGGTTGAAAACTGGCCAATATCGGTAATTTCATTTCCCAGTCCCAAGCCAAGCCCGGCAATACCGCGTGTTAAAGCATCGGCTGACGACAGTGATTTCGATCTTTGCAATGGTGCTATATTCATGTACATGTCCACACTACCGTTTGCAGCTTGATTATTGACCACTATGTACGAATTCATGGCGTTCATTTGCTGCAGTTGTTGATAGTTTTGGTTCAAGTTGTTGTTCATTTGCACCATATTCATCTGGCCTTTTGTATGATGATGTTTATGTGGCTCCGGAGCAAACTTAACACGGTTCGTCGCAGCGGCTTGCTAAAATAAAGACAGAAAAAATGACATTTGTTAATTACAATTGAGACTTAAAATAATATGAGTACGAGCCACACCGACATTATGCATCACATTCTTGGGCTTAGTAGCGCATTTTGTCTGTCAGACAGGCATACCGTTTTCGAGGACTTCACACATAACATATGTATGCCCCTCAAAAGGGAGTGATGGTAATAACCAGCAACAAAGTTCATTTCGATTGTCCACATCCATCACAAACTCGCAACAGGGGCGTTCAAACTGTGATATTGCTTCACATCAGCTGCTGATAATAAAAGTCTAATCTAATGGCGGACCAACTCTACTGGGTGTACTTGTCAACGACTCACCAACACCCCCATGTGGCTTGCCACGCACACGTAGGTTGCAACTTTTTGTGATGTGTAAAATCAGCACACGACACAAATCCCTTGATCGCTAATTCTCCAGACAGTCAAAGAAGGCGAAGCACCAAATAAAACATCAGAGATTCTGCTTAACCAGATTTACAAAGAACAGGAATCTGTTGGAAGACAACAGCACCTCGCGGACATTTCGATCACCGAACTTAGACCACTACTCTGTATCTACCAAAGTCCTTTCCTGCTTGCGTAGATTTAAACCATAACCAGAACGTTGCAGCCAAGGTGGGTACCTCACACTTTGACTAATATTAGGATGCTTCAAGACAGCCCAGGGAAGAGTTGCTGCTCGTACTGAAGTCATCGAGGTACTTGCTAGAGCTTTGGTTGCCGCCACAACCAGCTCGAGTGCTCCAACTAGGAATACATCAAAGCAAAACCTACTCCCCAGGCGTTATATTCGTGGTGATAACACTGGGAGAAACAGATTTACATGCTGATCGTGTACATATATTTATATATACAAGAGTGATAATAATTACAGATTTGAAAGCAATTCCTTGATTTTTCAAAAATTCAACAAAAATATGTATAAAAACTTTGAGCCAAAAAATCAATTTGGCAGGACAAACAAGTCATTGAATCTTCCCTTAAGCACGAAGTAACGATTTTTCAAATTTATTTTTTAACCCAAATGGAAAAAATCTCTTCATAAGTATGATTTTTATGATGACAATTGGTATATTCTACGCCGGATCGGTTGAATTTTGCACGACCGTGGGACCAAGTCACGATTCGACAAGTTGTGGTCAACGAACGGGTGTTGGTTTATTGCTTCCGGAGCCAGTGTGCACCACATTGCGAATAATCCTCCATTATGGAGACCACAAGCTGAATCAAGCATTCAGAACATTGCCCTAAAGGAACACCCGTTTTTGGTAAAACAGTTTCGCCAATTCCACGTGCTGGCGCATTCCATGTCCGTCCAGTGGTTTGATAAAAAATAATGAAGAAATTAAAGTGAACTCGGCAAATAAGGATTCAACCATACGACCGCTGTCAGCTGTCAGTGTTAACAAGATTTTGTCGGAAGATTCCGTAATAACCGCGTCCTAAGTGTTCAAGGATCTGAATAAGGTTTTTTGCGTTTAAAGTTTAAACTTATTTACGAAAGTGAAAACTTTGCCTTTATATAGAAAAGATTGTATTTAGAGCGAAAATATTTGAATCCAGCAACCGTGGGCCTGTCACAAGAACTTTTCTATTCGCCTCAGCAATTCGGCACAGCTTCAGTCCGAGCTGTGAAGCTGTGCCGAACGCAATTCGTATTGCAATTTGTCGCATCACCACTGTGCGTGCCCTGTAATTAACAAAAAGGAAATGGAAGAGTAACTTACATGCAGAACATTTCCACTTGACGGCGAGTTGATCAACGGCACCTGCTGAGACACACCATGTGTCAAATGACTCATTTGCATGGGATGTGAATGTGTCACAAGAATAGGACGATGACCGCCAGCCATCTGCTTGTTGTGATTGATATTAGTTAATGGCATACTGCCCAAAGAGAGGCCGGCCTGTCGCCGATTCATCATGGCATTATTTGTTGTCACGTACTGCATTTGTGGCTGTAATCCGGTGGGTGAATTCACGAACACCATTGAAGAACTGGAAGAATGTTGTAGATTGTAGTTTAGTTCTGTAATTGAAAATTAAATGTGTCCAATTAATTGCCCAACTAAGATCATTACCGATTGTCTTTTGCGCCTGGTGATGCAGTCGCTTGTAGGCTTGAGATAGTATCGGATGTGTTCGGATAGCTAAACCTCTGTGTGTTTTCATAAGGCTGAAAGCCATTTTCATTGCGAACGTCTTTCAATTAGTTTCATGATTAAAGTTGTCATGGATCGGAATAAGGTTATGCGGTGCAAACAAGACATACGGACACACACGAATACAACACAAATGTGGGTGATTTCAAAGAGGGACAAAACGGGAGAAGAATAAGACGATATTAAAAATGGATTTGTGCAATTTTGAGTTGTTGTTGTTTTCTTCAAACTGAAATTAAATGATGTTAAGCATTTTGTGCATGTGCTAGGAAAGAGTTAGTAGGCATTGGAAGTGTAACGCTTCTCCTCAATCTTTGCTCCGATCAAAACAACAAATCAGATCATATTCGGACCAATTCGGTCAGCTTATTCCCAAGATTTCACTCGAAGAGAGGAATGGCAATCCATTAAGTGTAGACTTTACTCGTACAAAAGTTTAGGTTTTGCATTTTGTTAGTGTTCGCTGCAAAAAAGCTAAGCAAGCATTTAGTTCGACTTAAGCTCTTTAGTCGTGTTGGTTAATGAAGAGAAGGCATCAATGTGACATTGTGGAAGAAAACTGACAACAAAACGTCACACACACGAGACTTGAAACAGATTTTAAGCTGACGGTAGATCAATTGCACGGGTGAATTTTGCGAAATTGTGAATTTTTTTTTTTTTTAAATAACAAGCAATAACCCAAAATATTTGGATTGCACAAGACTTAATTTTTAGAAAATCCTTAAACGATGAGATAACGTGCCACCGTTGATGGTATATTTTTGTCTTATAGAAATATATGTAAGTATTTCGCTCGCGCCACGCCACAACATCAAGGTCATTTTGTTCTCGCACACAAAATCTTCAGCGCTAAATAATAATACACTAAATCTGATTTTAAAAACGCGATACGACTGTCGCTTTCATTATAATTCTGCGATGATTACAGCCAACAAAATTTGTAGTCATGTAGCACGTACATACGGACTGATAGTTCAAGTGAAAACGCCGAACAGGGTTTCTTATATGTTGACGGTCCCAATAGCGTGTGGCGTTATTACTTAAACTTAATGAGCTATTCCAGGAACTTGCGTTCCTTTTACAAGCACCAAATTTATATCGTGGGCTCTAATTTTTGTATTGCAATAACTTAATGGCGCAATATTCAAAGCTACAAAAAGCATTGAACCACAAAAGCATCGCAACTAGCGAATTTTATCGAAAGCATCTCCAAACAAAATTTCAAATAGTTGCACAACTTACTTGGTGGTCTGTAAATGTCCATTGTTGGTTTACCGCGCATTTGAACATTCTGGTTGTTGACACCGGTCTGTAGATTAAAGGCCAAGCTACGCCTCTTGTTGATGTTCTGAAAAAAACAAAAAAAAATTTAAATAATATAATATTCATATAGATACACACATGTAGAGCCTTTTTAAGTCCCAGCCAAGGAAGTCGACTTGAATGAATGCGTTCTTGAACCCTTGAAAAGGCCCCGCTAATATTTTTCAAGTTCAATTTTTGGTTGCTCATATAAAGGGTGATTTTATATAGACGTATAACACTGTAAGTTGGAAACACGTTTTTAACTGGCGGCCATTTTGTCAGCTGTCAGGTTATTTAGGTTTAGTTTGATTTGACATTTCAACATGAATAGACTGGCCTAAACAACGCTTCCAAATTGTGCAAAATTTGTTTCGAAACAACATTGCCGTTGATCCCGATTTCCATAAGCCAATTTTGCTCAGCGATGAAGTTCACTTTTATTTGTTTGGATCAATAAACAAAACTGCCTCAAGTGTATGGTGAGACACCGCTACATCCAGAAAAACTGAATGTTTGATGTGCTTTATGCGCTGGTGGAATCATTGGTCCGTACTTATTTAAAAACGATGCTACTCAGAACGTTACACTCAATGGTGGCCGCTGTAGAGCCATGATTATTGACTTTTCCGTTCCGTTGCGGGAGCTGACGGCGTAACAAGTCACACAGCTCTTATCACAATTAATTTATTGCACGTGTGGCACCCTTGAATTGGCCTCCAAGATCGTGCGATTTAACGCCGCTAGACTATTTTCTGTGGGGATATGTGAAGTTGTTGCTTTACGCCGACGACTAACCGCTTAGAGGACAACATTCACCGCGTTAATGCCGATATACGGATTAGACTATGTCCGATCTAGCCGTGGCGGTCACATGCCAGAAGTCATATTATAATTATATTGCCAGAAGGTTATTTTTCGAATAAACTAGATTTAATGTCAAATTAAAAAGAAATCATCTCTGTTTTATTCCATTTCAAACTTCTATATCTCTATAAAAAACACCCTTTAATACATGCGTACACATACATACATACATACATATGTAAATGTATGCATTAAAGAATTGAATCTTAAAATGGGATGCTATCGATTTTCAAAACGAAAGAGCAGAACTTAAGGCGGTGGCCGATCAAAGTCATAACCCATTCTTGTCTTCGCTCTACTCAATCAAGAAATAAATATGTACAATATGTACTCAATTGTGAATATTTGGAATGTGTTGTTTCTTCTATGGCTCTCAGCAGTTTAAGTAAAAATAAAAGAAAAGGAAGAGATGACAAAATTAATAGAAATTGAAAGATTTTCATTGAGGTCACAATTTTTTTTGTTCCATTAAATGTTATTTGGACAACAGCCAAATAAAACTCAAACATAATCTTATACTTTCTATATAGTACATACGTACATATTCACGGAAAATTCAGAATAGGGAAATTTTGCTAAATACTAGTGTCTGGTGGTTGCATTCAAATAAAAACTATTTTTGTTGTACGTATGTATGTACATGTGTATGTATGCGTGTATGTGTGTATGTACTTTTGCTTTCGCACATCTTTTGGAAATCGGAGCAAATTGTTTTGTTTTTATGTGAAACAAAATATAAACATTAGAGCGATTCGCTTCGATTTAGATCTGCCTAAATATGTACATATGTGAGTCCGTACATACACCCCAACATATGTACTATGTATGTATGTATGTAGGTGTGTGACTTGCAAGCCTCGGCTTAGGTATTGAGACGTTTGGTGCTGCACTTCTTTTTCTGTACTTCTCTTTTAAACTCGCCTTGACGTTCACAAACACACAAAAAGTCCATTCCCCAACAACTTTCATTTGTACTGCTGCACAAGTTGTTCTTATTAAATATATTTTTCGTTCATATCTACAGTGACCATATTTTTCAACGAGAAAAAAGGACATTCAAAATGAAATAAAAAGTTCTTGGTATTAAGTTTATTTTATATGACATAAAATAATAATATAATTCCAACAATGTAATATTAGTCACTGGGACAAGTGACAAGTGGGAAAATATTCTTGCTGTGGGCGCATTAGAAGCTGTTAAACACAAAAAAATTTCTTGGATTTGGGAAAATATAAATTACAATTTTGGAAAATGAAGAAAGAAAGTGTCAAGAAAACGGACTGTCCTCTTAAAAGAGGACGGATGGTCGCCGTATTCATAACAGAACTCAGTCGTAATTTCAGTGAGGCAAAGAACAAAAAGAATGTCAAAAGTATTAATTTCATACATATCTATGTATGTATATGTATGTAGATGCATACATACATACATAGATATGTACAACTCAAAGGAGTGTCCCATTCCATTACAAGACTGTTCCCTCCTTCGCTACTCAAAGCGGACCAACAGAATTTAAAGCGCCTCAACAGGGGCTAAGGAGTTTGCTAGCTTTGCGATTGTTTGCTATATATTATTTCTTTCGCTTTTTCTATTCAACATATCAAATATTTTGTTTGGTGGGCGTTCACACTAAGCACAATACCTTGTAAAGGGTGTTTTTTATAGAGTGATACAAGTTTAAATCATAATAAAACAAGGAAATATATTTTAAATATCAGTGAAACGAGTTTATTGGAAAGAAAATTGTATGAAATCTCAGAGAATCGTAAAAAGGTTTCCAAAGAAAAAATTTTATGTTTCCATTTTTTGTTTTATGTTTGCTTTGATTGAACGCCATTTAAAATATCAGCTGTTTCAGTTGTCGCTGAACTAAGTACACGGAGGAAAGATTTTATATCATAAAATATGTGTACACAGTCCAGCTCTGGGCTGAAGAACAGCTCTCGTGTCATCGTAATTATTTTTTAAGTGCGGCCGGACTTGTTTTTGTTGTTTGGCCTTCGAGAGTTTTGCGTCTCACTCGCACTGGTTGACTGACTGACTTGCCGCGGATAGCTGTATTGTTTTACGGTTGATTTAGGGAGTTTCATGTCGGCCACGCTGCTACTTACCATGCGCATGCATGGCTCGTATAGCGTCACACAGGGCCGTTTATAATCATCATGGGCATATGGTGTTCGTTACCCCGCCCATTCCGTGCAGCTATAACTCGTAAGAGTACTTTACAAGTTATAAAAGAATAAATAAATAAATATATATATATATAAATATATATGTACATACATACTCGTTCTTAAAAGCAACTCAGAAAAAAAGGTTTTGAGATGGTTTTAACGAAATCATTTTCGTCACTAGTTTTTACATTGAAACCAAATTTGTCCGCCTGAAATCACTATAGAGAACCGATATTTACCTGGTGATTTGAAGTACGAACAAAACTTCTTTCTCTCGTTATGCTGGCCGGTATAACAACCTGCTGGGGCTGAAAATCGGGAGATTTGCGTATTTTCCGTCCATCGACCTGATTGTTGTTCAGCTGCTGCGCTTGTTCTACTTTGTCAGCCATTTTGTTTTAGTTTTATTTTCGTGGTTATTTGAAAACTTTTAAAATTTTATTTTTATTTCGCTTTTGACAAAAATCTCTTAGATTTATAATTCTTTGGTGTAAATTATAACATGAAAATTATGCTTAAGTTTTTTTTTGTATAATTTTCTTTTTAATATTTTTTTTTGCTTTTTTATTTTTTAAGTTTGTAAACATTAATAATTTCAAATATCACATTCAAATTTTCATTTTAAAACTAAAAAGAAATTATTGCTCGCGATATGTTTCTTTTTCTGCGTTTAAATGATTTTGTTTTTTTTTGCTTCTGTTTATATACACAGTATATTTTTCTTTTATATTTATATCTTAAAAATATATATATAGTACTTATTGCTGAATACGCTTTAAAACAAAATGTATTCTGTACGATTGTCGAGTGTGTTCGAAGAGTATTTTGTATATAATCCTGAAAAGAAAAAGAAATAGATTTATTTAGTCTGTGCATTTAATAAAATTTAATTACAGCACACGTTGGTTCCCTCACAGAAAAACTGTGGTTGGTTAGCTTTCAGTGACACGATTGGGCTGTTGGTATAAATATTTCTTCTTTCATAGGCAATTACGCCGGACAAAATTGTCGTCAAAAAAATCGGATTTCCGCGGTTAAAAAGATGATTAGCGCAAAGTACGAGTTGGTTTAGGAGGACTTTTAAGTCCCTTTAAGATTTTGTCATAAGACACATTAATCATGGCACAAACTACCGGTCACTTGTGAGGCTTTTTCCAAAATTTTGCTGCGCTTGGAAAAGCCTGCCTTCAGTTTTAACTTTTTAAGCTCCTTAAAATTTATACTTAAAAAAAACAAAAATGCGATTTGCAACAACAAAAAGAAATTTGTTATGATAAATAAGTACACGTTATACGAGGTGTGTTCTAAAAAAGGTGAATTTTAATTTCTCTCAAAAAATATTTACAATATGTATTCATCAATATCTATTTTGTTCCTTTCAAAGAAGTTGTTTTTCTGACTCGGTGCATAACTGTTATATGGCCCTGTTAACCACTTAATTCTATTTTTACACAGAATTTTATGCGAATACTGCATTAAGTCTAACGAAAAACGGAGCGACCAAGTTCCCAAACATTTCAATAGAATTTCTTTTGAAAAATATGTTAAACCACTTGGTGTGCAATAAGAGCGCTTCTAGTTTCCTTGTCGAGAAAGAAAGAGAGTAGTACATACAAAGTTGGCATAAATATATTTACCAGAATCCTTTAGGAAGAGGTGGTTGCTTTGAAAAACGTTTAATTTTGTTACGATTGTTCCGATTAGCATTAATTAGATTTAAGAATAAATTACGTGTTTGCAATGAGTCAAAAAAATAATAATTTCCTGTTTGCGTTCCTCACAAGTCGTGCAAAATTGTGCATGAATAAACACAACAGCAGATGACAAATTTATCGTTTGTTCATCGCAAGACGACGACACAATAGATGTTTCGAACGTCCATAAGTTGAAGAAGAAAGACGAAAATAGTATAGATAACACTTGACATTTAGTAACCAGAGTATGAATAGCCGATAAATGTGTACGAGGTTTTAAGTCGTAGGTGTGATTTGATTAAAGCTTGAAATACCATGACATCATGGTAACACACAAGTGGTGGATATGTGTGATTGGATGTATGCATTGAATTTGTTTTCTATACTATAATAGTAACTCGTATAACGACATCTAGTAGTACTAGAGAGCTGCGAGGATAGAAATCTACGCTCGGTGATTCAAGTGTCCGCCAAGTACTCTTGCACCGAATTTCTGTTCTTCGTAAGGAACTGATGCTCTTTAAGGATTTCGGTCAACTCAGGTACCTCGTCTTCCTTTGACTGTCGGGAAAATTACTAACAGAAGGGATTAGATAGTTCCAGCTCTCGAGCAATAGGTTTGTGTTATGTGCCATCTCTACAAAACAAGAAGTTACCATCTACGTGTGCCTGATAAGTGGCTACGAGGTCTGACCAGAGGCTACCTTCTGGTACCACGGGAGCGGGGAGCCCCAGGACTTGTTCCTGCCCGGCTATGGTGAGGCCCTTCGGGGAGCCACGTGGTGGTTGTGGTTGATACCCAAATCGCGGGGAGAGTTCAAGTTGGACTCGAATGTGGAGTTGCTTGCAACCGGGTGCCGTGACCCATAGGACGGAAGGAGTTTTAGATAGGCTCCGCTTCAAACCAAGGGGAAATCATATTCCAAGTGGCATGTGATCGAATTGGTACTCAGGTGTGGCGTTCTGTCAGGCCGGGGGCGCTGGAGGACGCATTATATCCAACCGGTGATAGGATCACCAGGGGGTAAGGCCACGTAAATCGCTTTCACATCTGTGCCTGATAACTCACAAAGGGGTGATAGTGAGCCGTTGTTCAAGTTCGCCAAGTACAGTTAGCCCAATTAGCCCATAATGGTAGGTGCTGCCGTTGTCAGGAAAAGTATTGTCGGTTCATTTTAAGCCAACAATACTGTCAGATATCTGACAGCCCTAAGAACACTCTTCGTTGCCATTTCTTATTCGCAGATGTGTTCAAATAAATGCACCTGACGCTATTGTATGAAAAACAATTCTGCTGGCAACACTGTCCATATGTATTAATGAGAACTTTTGCCATACAATAATCTTACAGCGTCCGAACTGACAATTTTTTGTTGTCAGCTAAAGTTATTGTCTGGCAACTGAACATTGTCTGAACTGACAATTTACCTCAAGGTTCCAATATTTCATTCTTAGTAAAGTGTCAATATGTTGTCGGATCTAACAATATTGTAAGATCTGACACCTGTCTGTACATACTATAAAATCATGAATCAGTGTTGCATTTTCACAAAATGGAAATGACTAGTCGCTGTTTGGCGGCATTTTTCTTCGGTCGCCATATACAGACTTAATATAGAAATGCATTTCGTTCACGCCTCTATGAAACTTTTTAAGTATGAGTGTTAAATTCAGAAAACTGTCGAAATTTTAATAGATTTTTCGTCAGTTGTTCTCATCTTGGATCCCGACGAGTATCAATCCTCAGCCTTCACTGTGAAGTACTAATGAAAGTAAGCGGGGCTGACATTTACTTGGCAGTTCAACGAATCGAGATTTGAAAGAAAATTTTGTGTGCTCGCTAGCCTAATTGTAAAATGTTTGTCCTAATAGTTTTTATTTTACACTAAAAAATCACGCGTTAGTCTTTAAAATACGGGATATTGCTCGAAAATATTTTCTAATGTGCTTGTGCAGATAATGAACTAAAATATTCTTAAACTTCTTTTTTATTTCTCCAATAATGGAAAGGAATAAAAAATTAACTCCCTCATATACGAACACATACAAACAAATGAATTGTATGTATATAGTATCCACGCCTGTAGAGCAAAAAGTACAGATGACGCATTCCTCTTTTCACAATGCCGCAAAAAGAAAATGAAAAGGGCCCCTAAAACACAACCAGAAGATGTTGACATTCGATGAACAATAGAATTAAGAATTCTTTAATAGAAAGCTGGCGAAAGTGAAGCGTGAATTTAATTTTGAAATTCTTTTAACCGGAAGCCAGAGCTCAAGATTGGAATAAAAATTCATCCGCCCAGTCAAAGATCGCTGGTTCGGAAAGAATCGTACACATGCAAAGTCGCTTGTATAACGATGGTGTTTTGAGTAACCGATTTTGTGTAGAGGTAAAAAGGTTTTATTATTTCTTCGCTCGTTGGCTTCGCTTTAGGCAGCGATAGTGTTTTTAGCTGCACAAAATATGAGAGACACTGACACACATGGAGTGGAATCTGACATGCACTTAAAGACAATTAATCGAATGAATACTCGCACATATCTAGATATTTTAAAAGAGCAGATACTTGTAACAACAACATCCTTCTCATCCCCGGACCTTAACGTTTTGGCACATGTGCAAAGGGCAAGTTCAGCGCATATCCAGCATCTAAAATCAATGTTGACGAAAGAATAGGGAAAGGTTTCTAACAGCGCTTGGTTGAAACTATTTGGTGTATTTGTGGCAATCGTGTACTTCCAGCTTAAGGGACTTGGCGAAGTCTGTTATATAAGAAATACATCTCGCCATCCGTAGGGTTTTCTGAACACAAGGAAGCAGCTCTTCCCGTTAAATAAAGATTGATCAATTGGTCTTATGGAATGTTAAAGGTGTCATTAGTTTTTTTTACCGGTTTTTAAAATCCATCAACAAGTAGGATGGCGCCTACTAAATGTTGTTATACGGACAGCTGGAAAACACAACCAAAAACTGCAGGTTTTCACCTGTTCCCACGTGTATCAATTATTACATTCATATTGTCGAATAAGTTTTTGTTCTACATATATGCGAGGAAATCCAGCATAATTTTACCGGGAAAAGTATTAGAAAGCTGGGCATATCAAGCTATCCTAGTCTTAAAGATTACCGCCAGAAAATTTCAAACATCTCGCTTCAAAATGGCCAAAGCTTAATATTTACTCTATATAGAGAACATCAGAACAATTTGTTAAAATATGTTATTCCTGTTAAAAGTCATGTAAGAGGGGGAAAAGAATACCGAATGTATGTGTTTAAAATTTATCTTATTTTTTCAATCGACCTCCACTAGATCAGGTAATTGTGCGTACACTTATGCACTTTTTCCATATAATAATATTCCCTAACCTTGATTTAGGTAGATATAAACGCAGATTTTTTCGAACTTCCATTTATTGAAATCAAAATTAAAACAAAAATTTGAAATTGAAGTGTATAAAAAGTTTTTATCAAGAGAGTGGCCAAAGTAGAGTAAACAATTTGTAAGCGTGCCGACAAAATCCTTGTTCTTAAAAAAAATTTTCAAATTCATTTAATACATTGTATGGTATCCTGTGACTGCTAAGAGTACCTGTAACCAAGGTTCCAGGTACCAACTTTTCTGTTTGGTATGTCTGCGGAAATTTTTTCCATTCTTCACTAATTACTTTCACAATTTGCTGCCACCTCGAAATTGAATGATTTCGAATCTTCTTTTCCAAAATGTCCCCTTAATGTTCGATAGTATTGAACCCGGGGACTGTGAGCGGTGTCGCAGCAGGGATTTGTAGCTAAAAACTAGAAATTGCTTAAGTCTGGGAGCGTCATCTGCTACCACATACATTTTTCTACTGAAACTTAAAACTGCCTCTTTGCTTTCCACAAAAGTAATGATTCCATACCAGATCATGATTCTTCTGGCACAATGTCGTACTGGGTTCCCTCGATACTTATCTCTCCGCCATCATCCGAAGCAAAGAGATTAATTTTGTTGATTGTTACTCTTATACAAGTGACAATAAAATTTAAAAATATAATATCCTGTATAAAGACTATTTCTTTTAAACAATGTACAGTTTTCTTAGAATATCTTTTCAATGTGTGAAAAGTGCCGCACAGCCTAGAGATGCAAATAAATTTTACTTTTCTAGACCGCCAATGATAGACGATAAAAATTCCAACAAGATCGGTTTACTGGTTCGGAAAATCATACTAAAACAAAACCGTATTAAATAGTCTATATAAAAATTTAGGTGCAACCGAGCGTAATATCTGGTTCTCGCTTTTAGCACAATAGCAATATTTGCGGTTTTTTGCTCCGTGTGACTAATTTTTTTCTTACTAGCTGGTGCCATACTAGTGGTTTCATGCATTTAATTACCATATTTAAATTTATATTGTATTTAAATCTTTTGTATGTATAATATGCACGCGTAAAGCATAAGTGTTACCAAAGAACCTTAAAAACACCCCTTTATCGAAAAAGACTTAAGACACTTTGCTTTCGGCCAAAGGATGGACGAAACCTAGCCAAAGAACACAGGTGGCGTTTCATTGAGCCATTAACTTGTAGTTGAATGCACTTTTATTCAAAGATCCTGTCCACTCCTGTTAAAACAGTTTAAGGCTAGATCTTATTTTGCTGATGCACTAATTTAAATTTGTGGCCTAAAGTGTCAGTACTTAAGGCCTTGCCTCTACTTATGCAGCTCACTGCGCCAGTACTAAGCAAATAGTGTTGAGCAGTAGTGTAATATACATGTATTTTGTATTCCACAAACGGACGACACGACTAAAGAACAAGGTTCATCTGAAATGGGTGAGGTCGCAATTAAAAATTATTATATGTTAGATTTAAAAAAAAATATCTCTAATTTTAAGAGCAACAGTACGCTATCAAGTAAAAGGTAATGAATAAGACACCAAAGTGTATTCGGATGAGCCGGTGAACCTAGTCCATCCGAATACCATAGGCAAAGACTTATCAGTTTCCGAATGACTCCAATTTCTGTCAGAACTGTATCTCCAGCCTTGAGACGCAAACAGGCAAAATTGTCGCTAATTTGGAACGCTATCAAGCCACAAAAGGTCTACGAATGTCCAATGCCTACCGAAAAAGTCACTGCTCGCTGTGATTTTTGAGATAGCGTCAACATCGGCTGCCATTTATTTAGGAAGGGTCATCAGCGTTAAATTTCTTTTGACCTGAATTTTACCTGACTGATTCTTCAGGAGCAGGCTTTGTTCATAGTCATCTCAGATTGTCTGTTTTGTCCTATGGGTGTAAGTAACTCTTGTCATCGGTCAGGGGAAATTGGACACATCAAATGAACGCTACCCAACAAAGACGCGGCGGATAAGATTATTATGTTGCAAAAAGATTAAGAACTGCATTAATATTTACCAACTCTGTTTTGTTTTATTTTAATTTAAAGGCGGGCAGTGTTTATGAAGCCCCCTCTATAAGCTAACAACATTATTTTTTACACACGCCTAAATATTGTCTATATGCATATATGTATGTATGTATCTCTTAACTATTTAAAAATATTATTGCAACCAAATGAGTAGTAATGAATTAAATTAAAATAGCAATTCTGACTTACCTTTTTTGTTAGAATATTTGATGTTTGGTTTCTTGCGATTCTTCCGCTTTTAATTTAAATACGAATGATAAATATTATATTTTATTTTTCTTTTGTCGTTTTGGGTCTCGATGTCGCTTTTTCCCCCTCCACTTGTCGCACTTTTTTCTATGTTCTAGTCGAAGTCGTTGTCTGGTTAGTGTGTGTGTTGTTGCAATTTCATATTGTTTCAATTTTTACTTTTGATTGATTATTATGGATTTGTGATCGTGGTCATGCATGTGTTTGTTTTGAATATAATACATAAAAGGGTTTTCTCAACACAGTTGCTGAATTTAAATTCGTTTATT
Source organism: Epicampocera succincta (assembly GCA_932526305.1). Lineage (NCBI taxonomy): Eukaryota > Metazoa > Arthropoda > Insecta > Diptera > Tachinidae > Epicampocera > Epicampocera succincta. The sequence continues at coordinate 1,979,128 of OW052037.1, read as the reverse complement.
TCTTTTTAAATCGAAGTTGTATTGTCTTGATATGGTAGTAATTGTTTGCAAATTATTTTTATATTTTTTTTAAGATCGTTTGTTTTTTTTTAAGAAAAACAGAATTCGTGTTTATAGTGATACTCTTGTGATACGCAAAATTAACAAATGAATCGAAAATGTTAAATAGTCGATAAAAGCCGGCAGCTGTCAAGGCGATCGATATATATTTTTTATTATTGTCAGCTTTTAAATGTTTATATTGTAACTTTTCTTTAATTTTTGCAATTAATTAATCTTATACTCGCTGGTTGTTGCTTGTTTTATGCACAATTATTAATTTGTGATGCAATTAGTTTTATGTCTTGTGCTGTGAATACGGTGATTCTGCCCATAAAACCCCAACACGTTTAGAAAATTGTTGTTCTTATGACGTTAATTTTGTGGTTGTTGTTTACTTTTGCGTTAAATTTGGCATACACCACTCAATTTTTTTCTTTTTTTTTTTTTGTTTGCTCGTTGTTAATTTTTTTAATTGGCTTTTTTTAAATTTAATTATTTTATTCTTAATGTCTTAAAAATTCGTTCGTATGATCGCTCTGCAAGTTTAAAAATAAAATAAATTTTGTTTTCGTTCGATAAAAAAGTTTCTTTGCATAATTGGATTCGGCTCTCTGTGATTGGGAGTGCCTTCTTTAGGTTCAAAAAGTTTTAAGAGTAAAAACAACTACAGATAGGGTTACCGATTGCGATTTTTTTAATTTTATTACGACTTTTTACCCGATTTTTGTGAATCATTTAATCCGCAGTAAATTACAAAAATTTTCTTATTCTATATAATAACAGAGAACGGACCGCTGGCTTTTTACAACACTTAACTCGAACTCTCATATGAATTATAGGCTAGTATTTTTCAACCACGCCCACAATGTTACTTCTTCCACGTACTTTGTAATAGATTTTATAACATAAACGAGCATAACTTCGCCATTTGTGGACCAGTTTTCCAAATTCGTTTTGCATATGGAAGAGGGCCATTAAATTTTTTTGGATCAATTTTAAAAATTCTTTATCGCTACCTAAAAGCTCTATTAATTTTGTTTGTAAATTGGGAGGCAGCGGGAAGGTGTTCAAAAAAATGATTATAAAATAACTTCGTCAATTGTGAACCAATGAAAATTATTCTTGCATATCGAAAAGTTGGCACTCAATTTTTTTTAAAGGTGGGTTTTCATGTATACAATTTGCTAACGGTAACCCTGATACAAAGCAACGAAAGTCTCTCACATTTTACTTGGAGTAAATTAATCGTGCCGATCGTTCTCTTTTTCGAGTGCGTTGGTATGTAGGCGTTTTTTATCGTTAAGTTTGGGCAAGTCTACTTTTTCTGCAAACAAAATTTAATTTTGCTTTTGTTTATTTTGTATCTACTTACATATACATATATAATTTTTCTATACGTATTTGCATTAATTATTGTAGGAGTTTTGTTTTTGTAATATATGAACGAAATACAATAATGAAAATAGATACATTGAACCAAAAATTTGGAAGGAAAATGATACATGTGTTCACACATTTTGTCACTAGAAAACACATACACATTTATGCATACAATTAATAATAAAACATTTTCATAGAGAAAAATCCTAAATAACATAATTAATGTTACGAAAGAACAGTTGCATTAAAGTCATTTAAATTAATGAAGACCATTCAACCAACTGTGCCCATTAAATAGCGTTGCAGAACATGCTGGAAAAACGTTAAAAAGCTAAATAAGATCTAAAATTTTTTAAATTAATAAAAACCAAAGAAAACGTGCAACTGTATGGAAAAACCTCCGTCTTCAATGTAGAAATTACTACAATAAAAAGACGATCGGGAAGATCAATCCAATATAATTTAAAGAAAGCGAATACCTGTCAAACTGAAACAGACTTCTGAGAATCGATCCACCAGTGAAATGAAATACTGATACAATAGGCTCACACTTAATTCAGACGACTTCAACGAAGAAAAAACCTATTCAACGGGTGTTTTAAAGATTGATTAATAAACGACGGCCATGTGGCACAATCGATATTTATTTGCTTTACTGTACTGTTGGCCCGCTCTTTTCCTAATAGTTATTTTTTTCTTCTGTTGGTGATGATATCTTGTGATAAGTTGTCTTTTTAAACTAGTCACTAGTGGATCTTCAATTGAATAAAGTTTAGTGAGATACATACGTATGTAGGTATGTATGAATGTATGTACATATGTTCGCATGTAAATAATTTCATCCGCTTTGTTTTTGGTTCTGTTGGTAATTTATAAAAAAAAATTATCGTATGAACAAACATACACGCACACACACATAGACAAGTACATACAATAAATGTGCGCGAATTTGTGTGAGCAAAGATGACGTCTTTTTGAAATAATTTTCACACATTTATAGTTTGGTCTTCTTCTTTCTTCAGAAGTCTTTTAAAATAACTACAATATAACCCGTGCCACTGTGCACCATTATTTGACGTTTGTAATCTTATTTGAAATAGAATTTATTTTTAAACTTCTGTTAATTACAATTTCAAAATGTTTAGAAAATTGTAATACATGTACATACATACATACATACGTATGTATATATGTATGTGCATATTTACATAAGTTCATAGTTACTACATAGCGAAGATATTCTTCATCAATAATGTAGACGTTTAAATAAAAAAAATATTTGTGGCTATTTTTATATTAGTAAATACATATGTATGTATGCACATATGTATGTATGTACGAGATACACACTTCACATTCGCAGAATTTTCAGAAAACCAAAATTTCATGAGATGGTGTGCTTTAGAAAATGTTGCTTTCACATTTTCACTTTTGTTTGAGTCAATGAAAAGTTATTGTTAAATAACCGTTTAATTTATTTCTTCCTTTTTTTAATTTGCGTATCCGTTTTTGTACCTTTTTAAAAATTGATGTAATTTTCGTTTCGTTACTGCAGCTTTTTTTTTTAAATTTTCTTTGAATTTATTTTTAATCTTTTCTTCTCGTGAATATTTTCTTTTTTCTCCTTATTTAGTGAAAAACTTAAATTCAATCAGATGAACTTTCCACAAAAAAATTGTTGTTGCTTTTTTTAGATAAAAAGAACTCTTCGTACTTAAAAATATTTAATTTTAATCATTGGGCGATCAGATATAGACTGATTCAGAAATAGTGAAAATGTGTTGTCATTTTTCTCACAACGGCTGAATAAAAACTTCAGCCGAATTATCTTTTGCTTTAGAGTCAATTAATTTGGGTTGCGCTCAGTTTCTCAATGTTGTAGTAAAAGTAAATTTTTTGCCAGCATAAAAAATTTCTCTTTTGTCATTCATACCAAATGATCAGATTTAAGAGCTGCATGTGTTAGGGCTGTCAGCTTTTTGTTTTTTTTTTTTTTGAAAAAGAACTTTTATTATTGACTTTCGGAAAATTGTCGGAAACAACGATTGGCTTTGGAATGAGCAACAAATATTTTGTAGAATGCGAAAATACAATAAAAAAGCATGAAAACGTCTAAATAAAAGAAGTGTTAAGAAATTTTAATCAATTTGTTAGAAAGAACAAAAACAACAAATAGCAAACAAATCTTTCATCTGAAGACCGAAAAGTACCCCTATAAAAAGTTGCACAAATCGACATTTGGTGTGTTTTATTTACATTGCAGTTGCAACGACTTTTTCATGAACGGTGAGTGTTTGTGCCCAACTCAACAACTTTTTCCAAAAATGGAAACAACTTTTTCTATGGCAGCACTACCTGTCTAGTGCATTGAAAATTGTTAAACTGTACGAAATTAGTAGCTGGAAAGGTTGTGCTTTTCTGTACTGAATTTACACTAAATATTTTTATTACACAGACATAAGATTATAACAAAAAGGGTAAATTGAATTTAAATTTTACTATAATATAACAAAAGAACAATTCATTATAGAATATGTATTCTAACTATTTCTGTACATACACACATACATATGTATAAAGAAAGTTAAGACCCGCACCGTAAAAGCCGGTCGTTTTCACAATCAAAAAGTTTTCATAATAAGTTACTTGAGATTTATGTCACAAATCTTTTGTTTGGATTAAGCCACCAAGAGTTGCAGTCTTCTTGGTTCTATCCACATTAGCTGATACATGTGGAATTGATAATATTCCTCTGACAATTTTTGAAAATTCTTCAAACATGAATTCATTTGCCTCATTTTGAATTCCTAAAGCAGAGGATATTCCTTAATTGTATTGTACTAAATATATCGTTGGTGTACCGTTGTACTTTTCAAGTTTGAATAGTACCAAATAAAGTGTCATTGCATCAGTTTTGCCATCTCTGCAGCATCATTTAATTGCCAAGCAGGCATTATGGAAAGTGTGCCATAGAAGAATTAAAGTATGTAAATATGCACTCTACAAAATATGTTAATCAATGGAATAGCATAACGCTTCTAGTTTTTCATTTTACAGCGTCGTTTCGAAGCTGCGTCTTTTCGAAAATTCCGTCATTCCAAGTTGAGTCGATTTTGTTTCAGTTTGAACACACATGACACACATGACACCCATGACTTCCAGCCAAGGCCACGTAAGCAAAAGATAGGAATTTACTTTTGTATTGGTTCAATACTATTTACTCGTATATTGAGTTGTTTTGCAATTTAAGGGTTTTTGAAAATTCTTTGCACCATCGTTTCACAAATCACAGAACACCAAAAGCGCAAAGTGATCACGAAAATCAAGCTTATGATGTGACTTTGGATTTTTTGCTGCGTTGCTCAGGATAAAACATTTCTAGACTCGACTTGAACGAAGCCAGAAGAGGGCGGTAATACTAAATTTCCTTTTTGATAGCTTGTGTAACAACATTTCGTGATCTACTTTGTTGAAGGCCTAGTAGTCAATTCCAAGACGATAGTAATTGTGGGGCGTAAATTTCTATGTGGGTACGAGCACATTTTTCGTGATATAGGCTACTAGTAAAAACTTTTACCAAAATTCAATAAAATTATGGTATAAAAAAGCATTTTATTAGTTTATAAATGAATAGTAATAATATTTAACACATTATTTGAAAAAGAACTAAATGGACAAAAGTTCTTTTACATTTTAAATTCACTTACACATAAATTTTTATTTTTCTTGAAATCAGTACTTTGTGGGTACTAGCATCAATCACGGTTTGTAGTCTTCTGGGCATCGATCTGGAGATATTTCGGTCCAAGCTTCTTTTAAGGTCAGCTTTGTTCCAGGCCTTATTTTCATTCGCTTCATACGCAAAAATATTCCGTCGGAATTGTACTTTTTCAAATAAAGTGCTAAATGTTACTAGTTTTTCATAAATTAATTAAATAAAAGTATTTTTTTAAACAAGATATACATACATATTATACATATTTACATTTTGTTGGAATAATTTCCTATAATTCTGCTTAATTTTTAAGATAGTTCTGAAAGATGAGACGTACAAATAGTTCTGGCGCTAATTGTGCAAACGTTTTACATGCGGCAGTAAAGTGTGAGGGATCTATTGTATGAAACCAAGTTGCAACTTTATTTAATTTGCTTTCGTAGTGGTCGCATGAAAACCTGGTGCACGTATTTAAACCTGCATCTTAAATGGAGAAAGTGAGTATGTGGCTGGCAGAAAACTTCAATCAAATTCTTTAGCTTTGTACTGAGAACAGAAAATTATATATATTTAAGTAGAGCTCAGAGATCAGCAGCATTTGAACGCAAATGTAAGAAGCTACATAAATTTTGCACACTGGTTGGAAAAGGAAAAAGTGTTTCTATTTCAGAACGCCTTTTTAATGCTTCTCTCTTTAACGTAACGGTAAAGTTGAATGACACGTTATTAGTTCTTTATATTTACAAGTAATTGCCCTCAGGGAGGGGGTGTGGGGCAAATTCAGGCAATGTTAGTGCAGAATTCGGTTAAATTCTAGATACACACACACACACAAAACATATCCGAAAAAGGTTAATTTTATAACTAACAGGCTTTATATGGATGTGTGCGAAAATTTCAACGTAATTACTAATAAGTTGTACGTATGCATAAGTATGTATGCATTTGTACCCTCATTTGCACATACATACATACATGCATACATATGTATGTATGTACATAGAATATCACTTTTGTTGAAACATTTCAGTTCTTTAGCCTTGTCGTTAGTTTTTACAACTCAGATGACCATAAAAACTATACATACATTATTTGGCTGGTTTTATTTGCCTGCTTGCTTTTGTTTTTCTAAAATTTTAAGCTTCTATTGGAGATGGACTGCATTCACGCATTTTTGACGCACCTAATAAGTGCGACAAGTTGATTAAAATTTGTTGGTGGACTTTGCACAATCAGTAAATTTATCTAAAGCTTCAAAAGTCCATACTTTGGGCGAAATTAAATAAAAGCTTTTCTCCAACGTACACACATACTACATATTATTTATGGCATGGCAAATTTTAGTTTTAAATGTTATTAGAAAGGAAACGGGAAAGACATGAATGTAACGCCTTAAAGTGTTGCGCTACAATTGGAAAGCGTAGCTGTCTATGGTTGTAAAAATACAGAAGACTTGCAGTGGAGGGAACCCAGGATTAAAGTAACCGAGAAAACTCCATCATCGAGTTTTCTATAGAGGGAACCTTCAGAATGATAAGTCGAAATCTTATTTATGTACAGTTTCTTATTTGATGTAAGAGAATTTTATTGGGTGCACGTGCGTGTTTCAAAGTGGTTGTGTGGATGATGATGATGCTGAGATCGACCACACTGATCAATTTGTTCTGGATAAATACGCAAAAATGTAAAATCAATATAGTTGAATGTTCTTTAAATCATCGAATAAATTGAAAAAAACTTCCACTCTGGAATTCTCTGAAAAATGTCGGAGATAATGCTGTGCAAAAATCGGTGGAAGCTAAAAAAAAAATTATATTTCTTTTTATAAACACTCACTGAAATAAATTTTTTTTTACCTTAAATATTCCTTTTATCGACGTCGATTGAGAGAGATGCGAGACCCCTGTTTTTCGGTATGAAGGGTGCCGTTATATTTTAAATAAATGACTATTTAGATCGCGGGCATCGTGAAGAGCGAAGTTGTTTTGAATAATTAAAGATATGCATGTGTGAAAAATTATTTTGCAATTGCAATTATGAATCGGAGCTGATTTACTATAGGAAGGGTTATAAAAGAGAGACGATATTATTATGCGTGACAGTCTGGCTTGTTTGTTGTGCCCTAAATGAAACGAAACTTTTGTTTGCTCGTGAGCGGACACAGTGATGAGAAAAATTCTGCTCACGACCCCTTCTCTTATCTGAAGTCATTTGCTGGTTAATAGATTCCTATGAATGAAGTAATCGCTTCATGACTCATTTATTTATACTTGTTTTTCGGTTTATTTTACTTTTTGCATTCTTTTTTTTTTTTTGTTTGTTTGTTATTTCTTGGCAATAAACTTTTCTTAAAAATTAAGAAAAGAGCAACACTCACACTATATATGAACCATATTTCTCTTAAAATATTCTTCTGAATTTCTCTTCGTCATGGAAAGCTCAACAACGTTTAAAACTTACTAAGCTTCGTCCAACAATAATCCTTAATAAATTTCTGAAAAAAATTACGATAGTCAGCCGCAGGTGTTTTCATCGATTGCTCTATGATGAACGAATAAAAGTCTTTAAAGGAGCATAACAAATGCCTGTAAATTTTTTGAAACAATTGTTCTATGGGATGAGCATCACTGCATTAGACAACAAAAACTAGCTGAAATCATACACATGTGTACGTATGCACATACTTAGTTATGTAGGCATCCATGTGTTAGCAGTTTCCATTAAAGCATTTTATTTAGTGTTATCCTGTTCCAGCTTCCTCACTTGTAGTGGGACACCAATCCTTATAAGTGAAATTGCCGTCACTGTCGAAAACCTGCTTTTCCTCTTCGTCCACACTAACACTACTACTATAAAATTTACATACATTAGTGTGCTAGGGTTGAAATGAAATTTTCTAGTGGCATTTTCAATTTTTTAACGTAACCCCTTACTTGTCTATTAAAGTTTAAAGTCAATTACAATATTGTGTCTTTACAGTTTTCCCGTAAAGTGCCAAGTTCTTGTAGTACAGACAGCCACCATTTATTTTTCACACAAATTGCAGCAGTGAGTAAAACTTTGCCACTTGTTTGGTTTCGTATCAAATTCCACCATAGTCTCCGTAAAAAACGCGCCTTAAAGAAAAAAACACCAAGTTCAGAGCTAATGCTTATTGAATCTAAAACTAAGGAATTTTTCGCACCAAGAATTTTAAAATGCACCGAGCTGACAACGCTGATTACAATAATATTGAATAACAGTTTAAAAACCTTGAGGTAAGATGAAATATACGTGCTGTGTAGTGGACATAAATTTAATTTATTTACTTAAAATTAAAAACAACTGAAGAGCTTAACAGATTTTTCTAGCTATATACATACATACGCCGGCAATGTTCAATTACTTTTCAGGGCTTTCTTATTATGTTTCCGAATCGTTTACCTGGGTTTATTGCATTGAAATATGAGATTATTAAACTTATAAACTATAAACAATCAGTTGATTAACCAAAAAAAAGTTATTTGGAAATATAGTTTTACTAGAGCTGTGCCCGATCTTTCATTTAAGTGATCGGTTATTATCCTTCAATTATCGAAGACTGATCGGTACGTTCATTTCGGTCAATCGGTCACCTTGGGCAAAAAGTACGGTTACGTACGGCAAATACTATGATGTTTGTTATTCTCGCTATTTACTGAAAACAGCTGATGAAAACATCATTGAAAGTGAAAAAACTTCAACTAGTGTAATTGCTTGTGCTCAAAATAATTTATTTGTGGAAAGGAGGGAAATTTTATAAGAGACAGAACATAAGCGAAAGCACTGGCAATTGTACGATGCGTTGTTGAACGAAAACCGGCCAGCTTACTCGGTTCATTTCAATGATCCGTTGAATTTAAACCGGTCGGCGAAGGACACAGCTCTAGTTTTTACGAACATCCATATGTTTTATAGAATTTTTTCTATTTGTTGACCGTTGTTTATGTTTCTTAATGTTCTTTTTATATTTTTCAGTCCGGCTTTAGGTCAAATAATAAAGAAAATGCAATAATTTTTTCCTTAAATTTTGTTTACTTACCAATATTTCAATCAACATCGTTGATAATCCTTAAGGGTTTATCAAAATATTTACATTTACATACGTACATACATACATATGTTATGCAAAAAAGACAATCAACTGAAAATATCAGAAAATACTTAATTCTATATATTTTCAGATTAAAAAAAGAATGTTTTAGCGGGTTATTTTCAAACTCGGTGCGTTTGACCAATAACTAACAAAAACGTATCACTTAATTTCGATATCTCAAAGCACTATGCAAATAACGTAGTCTCATACGCTTGAAAAACATAGTCTGACGCTTTGGTACATATGTACATATGAACATACGTGCGTAACAGAAACAAAGCATTTGTTTCTTTTTTGTAATAATTTATTAAATATTTATTGCTTTATTTAAAACAACTAACTTAAAATAATAGCACCCTCAAACATTTTAAACATACTACATACATATTTAAGATCATTCTTTAAAACATCAAGTTTCGTTTCAATTTTCTGTAACTTCACGCGTTTAACAAGAACTTTGAGTTCGTAAAAATAGTGGGCGCTACTACTCGTATTATGTATAAAAATATAATTTAAAACAGTCTCTAATAATTTCTTAGTTTAGGCATTGCAATGTGCTAAACAACATTCTTATGTAATAAAAAAAATTGCCTGCACTACTTCACCTATTTACATACTTATCTACAAAAATATATTTAAAACAAAAAACAGCCATTCTAAAGTCAGCGTTACAACGTGTTCACGTACTTGTCCAAAAGTTGATGATATGTCATCTTGTTAGAAGATTGTTCTTTGTTCACAGTCTGTACGCTCATAGCTTTAGCTCTTTCGAAAGCTTCAATAATACATGATCTGAATAATTTTTGATGCAATACGTAAGCGCTTACGTGACCTGCATCCAAATAACGAACTTCCACACCTGGCCATATTTCCTCGAGTCCCGAGCAACCTTCTCTTGGCACATACGCATCATCCTTTGCACAAACAGCTATAATTAATGAAGTTTCTTTTGGAACAGAGAAGTTTTTAAGATGTGTGCACTCGTCCATCATTCCTCTCATAAATTGAAGTGCTTCTCGTTCCCACCAATTTATTTTTGTAATATTTATCTTACTATCTTTGGTTGTGCTCGGAAGTATAAAATCCATTAGCCTTGTTAAAGACCGGCGTTCACTGGCTCCGTTAAGACCACTGCTAGCATTGATTGATTTATTTGTTTTCGTATTTTTTATGTCTTTTTCCAGTTCAATCAGCGATTGATTGAAATTGCGTATAAATGTTTGTCCTGCCATAAACGCATCATCAATCACTGTTACCATTTTAGATAACCGTTCACTGTACTTGCCATCCGAAAAATACTGCGTTTCAAGCATATCCCAATTAATTGACTGGCTCATTACTCCTGTTGTAAAAACTGTTGCTGCAGTTGACCACGAAAGACAAGGTACCAGCACCAACGGTTTTGGCCAATTAGTGGCTGCCAAGGACGCCATGTGTCCACCCATTGATAAACCAGTTATTCCCAGAGGTCCGAAGCCATTTCGTTCACACCAATGCAGTAAAACTAAGCATTCTAAAACAAGGCATCCTCCCATTACAAATATATCCGAAACATTATGTAGATTTGAACGTACTTGATTTTCTGGCTTCCGGGACCCATAAAACGGGTTTTCCAGTATAATAGATCCAATATTTCCTTCTTTTAGCAATGGCTTAGCTATTAAATTACGGCGTCTCCAAAAGAAATGATCACCGGTACCAGCTAAATGAATACACATTGGTTTACAAAGACTTGACCAGTTATTGGGTAAAATAACCTGAAAATGTGCACTTTGTGCCGCCTTTGGTACAACTCCGGGAAGATGTAGTTCCAAAGGCGTAAGAAAATTTCCCTCTAGAACTAAACAGTCTGGATGTTTGCGTTCACTAACGATTTGTACAGGATAATCTCTTGGAACTAGAGGATAGCATGTTGCTCTATGTGATATGATCTTCCGAAACTGAAACAGCCTTTGCAAGTTCTCAGGTTTTCCCCATCCTCTTTCAAAAAAACGAGTTATCAACATTCGCCGATATATGCTATCCAATTTACTGGGAGGCATATTATCTTTATTCATTTATTATTATATAAAAAAACTTATCTACATTTGAAAAAGTGGCTGCCAGATAACAAAAACTGTAAAAAAAAGTCGTCGAAGCTAAATTGCAAACGTTTCTTATTGCAAATTTTTATATTCTTAAACTTGACATACTGTGGTGCTAAATGAATGCCATTGTAAATTAAAATATTCTTGTATGTATATACATATATATGTATATATACATACATACATGTGTATAACACAGATAATACAGGATGAAAAATCTGAATAATTTTTATTTTAAAATGAATTCATACTGCTGACGGTTGTTAAATTGACTACATATAAGTGAACTTGTTTATTTTTCTTGCATATTTCTTTTATTTATCAATAAATAAATAAAAAAAATTGAATTCGTTTTTATTAAACTAAAAAAGAAATGTGTGAAGAAAAGAAATTTTATCTTGAATGTATTGAATTTTATTTTAATAAGGGAATATAGGGACAGTAAGTCAAATGTAGAATAGATTTCAACGTTTTGTATTTTGAAACTTTTTAATAATTACTTTTGCAATGCAGTCTCAATAAAATATAAGCGAAGCCACTCGTGTTATAATTCAGTATTTATGGAACTATACAATTGTTCTAATTAGTAATCCAAACTTATATGAAAGAATTTAGTGCATTTAGAACTTCCCTAAAACGTCTCTACAATACCGTTACACAATCTCTTAAAACTTCAATAAGTACGCTTTTCCAATACTATTTTACCAATAGACTTGATAAATTGTTAATTGAACTAGAACGAGATCAAAAAATATATACGTAAGTATGTACATATTTCTGAAGGATCTTGTAGTCACGTTTCCATTAAACGATTGTGGTGAAAGAAGTTTAACATTTCTTACGTTGGTATTTCTAATTTTTGAATTGTTTTGTATTTATTAACTACGACATACACAAATGTCTCTAAAATTGTTCAAATTGAAAAATAAATCCTTATAATTTTGTTTAATTATGTATGTATGTACATATGTATCTTTTGTATCTACCTTTTGTTACAAATTCATTAAATATTCAGCTTTAACTGAATTGAACTGCTTCTTAACGTAAGTATAATCAGTTTCAAGCACAAAATTTCAAACAGAAAGCCTTCCAGCCAAAAATTTGCAATCATAGCAATATATCACTTTAATTGTAAGTCAATAATGTTGTCTCCATTATGTTGTGCTTGGCTTGAAAAAGTAAGCTTTTTGCAAGGAACATGGGAAATCAGCCAGATCTATATTCGGAATGCTTTTAATGTGTTCGTGAGAGGATTGTGGGGTGCAATTTGTGGAAAAGATTTTGCTGCAGTAACAATAATTCCCAATTCATTCAAGGGGAATATACCAGCAACTCAAATTGGTCTTGTGTGTTATTCGCACTAATAAAAACAGAGATGTGGCAGCTTTGCAAAAATTATATTTTAATGGAAATATTAAAACTTAACGCGAAAAAATCCTGTTAAATAACATAAAAGCCACTGATGTAAACAATGATTTTTTTTAGCTTTTGAGGAGTAAACAAACAGGTGTGTTGTTTCTTGGAAGTTTTTTAAAAACATTTGATTAACAACATAAAGAAATAATACAAAGTTTAGTTATAATATATGTATATTTTTGTTTTCTTCTTATGCAAATTGAAAAAAAAAAAATTGTTCTACATTTCCCTCTTGGCAGTACTTTTTTAATGTTTGTGTAAATCTACTTCCATGATCGTACGTACACTTTCGGCCGCTTTTTTATTTAATTTTAAATAATTTCCTCATACGCAATAAAAAAAACTTATACATATGTATGTATGTATGCATTTAGTTATAAAAAATATTAACTCGTAATATTCATAAAAATAGCAGTTAATTTGAAATGAGTTTGATTAACATTTTTTTTATTGAAAGTCATTTCAAATAAGCACCTGCATACATATATTTAATTTTTTATGAATATGGTTCTAATAAAAAATCATAAATTCCGTAGGTATATTGTATATTCTTTATTTATAATAAACGTTACTTCTAAATGTTTTGTATTTTCAATAAATAATAGTATTTTTAATGAAAAGAAGGAAACATATAAAATTCTTTTGAAATATCCATATTTCCATCTAGTTAGTGTATAATTTCAGCTGTTTTCATCAACAACAAAAATAAAATAACATTAAAATCAAATTATAAGTTCTTTACTGCTACTAAAAAATACTAATTAGTTGGATGATTTCAAGAATGTTTTGCCAAGCGAGCATCTCAATATTTATAACAATAATCCAAAATCATAACAAAACAAATACTTAATACAATCTTTTACTTTTTTAAATCAAGATTATTTCAGGTCATGCCTACTACTACAAAAAAGGAGGAATAGGGTCTTAAAGAGGGAATTAAGGGTTCCAATTTAATCAAAATGAATTGACTTACTGAGACAGGTAAATACAAATTTTAGTTTGCACCAAATTATTTAAGATACGTTTTAAATTAAAATTATTTTAGTATTGATCTTAATAGAATATCAGTTGACAAAGAAAATAATTCTACTTGGAAGATGTTAAAGAGTTATTAATTGATTTATTTAACTGTTCTTCTTCATCTTTATCTAGGCCCAAGGCCATAGTCAATAGCCTCACAACGCACTTGGTTTCCTGCACTTCACCCTTTTCGTTTGAAGTGATATCTTGCTCCAGCTTTAGCTTTTCCTCTGCTACCATTAGCATTCCCTCCTCAATAGTGCCCTCCGTTATTAAACGATAAATGCTTACGGCCCTTGTTTGACCCATACGATGACAACGATCTTCGGCTTGTTTGTCATTGTAAGGATTAAAATCAATATCGTGAATAATGCAAGTATCGGCCGCTGTTAAGTTTATGCCAACACCACCAGCTTTCGTAGACAAGAGGAAAATAAAAATGTCCGAATCGGTATTGAAATCATTTATCATATCCTGACGTTCTTCTACAGCAGTTGAACCATCAAGACGGCAATATCCATGTTTGCGGATCGTTAGATATCGCTCAACAACGTCTAACATCATGGTAAATTGGCTGAAAATCAGCACGCGATGACCCTCCTCTTTGAGTGTTGGTAACAATGTGTCCAAATGTTTGAATTTACCAGATTCCAATATAAGTCTATCAGGTATTTTTACATCGGACAGTTCCTAAGACACAAATCAAAAACGTACGACATGACCCCCATATTAAGACTTTTGTTGGCCTTACGGTACGAATACTTACATATTTATTGCAGAGCTGAAATACTTGGAAGTCAGACATTACAGCCATCTCTTCAAAAATATATTGGGGATTTGTTTTTTTATACGTACTGACGGTTGCCAAACGCTTTGAAAACTCTCTTAGTTTTTCGTCAGTAAAATAATATCGAGCTAACAGCGGATGATTAGCTAATTTGCGCATATCCATCATGATGGTGACACCAGCCCGATCGCCACTGCACAACTGTGCTCTGTTTGTTGAATAATAGTCAACTAATTCGTTGTAATATTTCTTTTGTGTTTCAGTCATAGTCACTTTTTGCTACAATATACAATAGCATTATTTCTAAGATGCTTGACTTTTACTTTTTTATACTCACAATAAAAGAAGTTTTCTTGGGCAAGTTACTCAAAACGTCTTTTTTTAAACGCCTCAAAACAAAGGGTTTCATAATACGCTTGGCTCTTTCGACTTGTGTTTCTTGGAACTGTGAAACTTCTTCGTTGCCATTTTCCGTTTTTCCTTTCTGTATACGAAAATAATTTACATATTTGAAAATATATTAAAACCAAATGTACCTTGCCAAATAAACTTTTAATATCTTCCACATTTTTGCCAAAGAAACTGGGCATGACGAAGCAGAGTAGTGACATTAGCTCCAAGAGATTATTTTGCAGTGGCGTGCCAGTCAGCAAAATGCGCATTTCAGCATTTATTGTTATTAAGTTTGCATACCGAGCCGTTGTCATGTTTTTTAACATATGAGCTTCATCGAATATTACGTAGTGCAATTTACTGACGCGGAACATTTTTCTTTCCTCGGGTGTACTTGAAACAATGTGATACCTAAATTTGGTAACGCATTGTACTCATATTAATTTGTATTTAGATGTATAATAATAAAAACTTACGTGGTTAGTAAGACATCAAACCCACTGAAGCCTTCTTTAGCGAATCGTATACGAAGACGTCTCCTCTCATCCTGTGAGCCATGATATCTCTCGACAACTAAACTGGGACACCATCTAGCCATCTCAGCAGCCCAATTGTCAAGCGTAGACGAAGGAACTACAATCAGGTGAGCTGCCTTAGATAGATTGTTTTCCTTCAGATATGCTAAAAATGCTATAACTTGGATAGTTTTTCCCAAACCCATTTCGTCAGCCAATATGCCATTCATTTGCTGCTTATGCATCACTGTTAGCCAGTTGAGACCGATAAGTTGGTAGTCTGCGAGATTGAATTTTTCGTTGAGGCATTTGGGTTGTTCAACGATTCCAGCTCCTGCCTCAATCGCAGCTTCTAAACGCTGCACTAATTTGTTGCATTTCGTTAAAATGTTTGCAACATTGTTTTGCTTATTAATAAGCTCCTGAGCATTATTGAGTAAGTCCGCCGACAGAGCCTTATTTGATTCCAGTTTTCTGCGTAAGTCTGCCCAGTCCTTAAAAGGTCTCAGGTCAAAAATTAAGCTGGCTTTCTTTTCCGAAAGGGTTTTAACTGTCTGAAGTTCCATCAATGAGGCAGTGTTCATAAATTCAAATACTTTTTTTCTTTGTCCAGTCATTTCTTTGGACTCTTCACCATCACTGTCTTCACTGTCGTATACTTGCCCTTTACCGTAAGCATCATCCACTGAATCATCGCCATCGGAATCGTAATTCGAAGACTTCTTGGTTCTTGACGAGTGGTTTTTCGTACTACCATTTGTAGTTGGTTTCACAGCCTCCAATGCAGGCTTTGGGGTAGATGTGGCGCTAACAGTTTGCCCGGAACGACTTTTTGGCAGAAATTTTTCTTTGAGATACACCAAAGCTGTACTCACATCCCAATCATTATGCACTAATGCGTCCTGTATATCCTAAAAATTTAAGTATGTTTTAGGCATTTTCTATTAGCTAAATAAGAACACACTCCCACTAATTTATTTACTTACCATTGTGTCATATTCTGTTGATACCTTAGCGGCAGCTAAAAATCGTTCTTCTTTCTCCTTAACTGTGAGTTCCAATTTAGTTTTCTTGGTTATATTATTATCAGCTTCGTCGGTATCACTATCGGCCATAACCTGTATACGTTTTTTTCCGGGAACGCGTTCTTCTCCATAAAAACAAACATTACTATTTTTTTAAATAATTAATAAATTTTCTTTAAATTACCAGTTTTGGATTGATTAGCCGCTGTTGCGGCATTTTTATTTATACGAAACTGTCTTAAATCGCTGAGGCTTGATTTTGGTGGTGGTTGTTTTACAACTGAAGTTAATTCGGCTTCAGACATTTTATCGCTTGTTTTGTGTTATTATTTTGTGTAATTTGAATTAATTGATGCAAATATCAACGAAAAATAAATATAACTTGAAATAGACTTAAAATTTTTCTTAAACTTCTAACACATTTGTGAAATTTTCATCTATGTTTTATTTTCCTTTTGTGAGACAAATTCGTACGAGTGTTTTTCTCTGTTTGCAACTTTATCCCGCTCGTGCTGATGCGAACAACAAAAGATGAGTATTTCTTCGAACAGTTGCATACAAAAAGTTCTTTGATTTGATATCATCTCTGTAATAAAACTGCGGAAACGGATGCCGAAAAATATCTGGTATGAACTCATACACTTCAAACAGTTTTTTAGATTAAAATCAACATTTTAATATTTTCAATCATTTAAAAAAAATTTTAAAGTCATAATTACAATTTCCAATGAATAAATTATAACAATTACAACTGTCAAACAAATTTATTATTTAGAGAAAGTTCATGTAAAAATTGCGCAAAAAGTTGATTAAAAACCAAATTAGGAGAAAAGAATTTAATTTTCCCTGAGCATAATTTTAGAGCAACGAATGTTTGTGTTTCATTTTCACGTTTATAGTTTTTATGCAAATATTTAGCACGATTTTTTACTTTCTGTGGTTTAGTTTGCAAATTTATAAAAAATAATGACATAAAACTGCAATTGGAAGAACTTTTTCGGCGCGTCTCAAAAATTAAGCTTTGAAAACATTCTTCTGCACTTTCAAATACATGTCACTATTTCTTTTTTAATTTTTATTTAAATATACATACATATACATATGTATGTAGATAATAGGAATTTTCGATTTTTGAAATCGATTAATCGAAGCTCAAAATCGACCTTTATTTTAGAATTGATCGAAATTTCATGAAAACGTTCAAAGTTTTTTAGACATATGCGAAAATATAATTCCCTTTGCCCACGAGATCTTAATAGATAATTAATGGAAGGGAATAGAAAACTTTCTAATCTAAAAAACATTTCAAATTTATTAAATATTCACATTTTGCCCCCGCCTTATCTTCCATATGCAAAAATTATTTTGAAGATTGGTCCACAAATGGCGAAGTTATACTCATTTGCATTATAAAATCTGTTAAAACTAAGTGGAGTAACATAATTTAAAAAAGTGTGCGTAAAAGTGGGCATCTTGGAAAAAAGTATGTATACAGATTTCAGGCCACGAATAGAAAAAACTTAAAGAAATATTAAGGATCTTAACCAGTTGCAAAATAGTTGTTTGCTTAAGTGCTCGGTGCTCTTCCTGTTCCGTTCTGCTGAATAATAATTAATCCAGCCCTTTGCAGTCGATGGAACATATGTATTTACTTTCAGTAGAGTGCATTTATTATCGAAAAATGTTTGACGCGTTTTAATGGAGGGAATTTTGTATAAGAGCTGAATTATCCTTAAACATTTTTGAAAGCCTCTTTTCTCTGGTGTGCAGAATGGCACACCTAAAAACTAAAAAACACAAACTGGAACGAACATTTTGCAGTGTTGATTAACGATTTCAGAGGAATACAAGATAATAATATTGAAAGTTGTTGATTTTATGAAACACATTTTCTAATCTTTTATTTAGCTTGGCTTATATTATTTATTTATTTTCCTTATAGTGGGTATAAACCAACTTATTGTATTGCTTATTTTTTGTTAAAAGAAAACAGAGGGTTTACAATTTGACTTGCTTACCAGCGTATCTGCTTTTAATACAAACAAAATATTCTCATTCATTTAATCAGTGTTGCCAGTAGTAGTACAAAAAGCCAAACAGCTACAAGCCAAATGAAATAGTGCAAGATATATGTATATTAATTGTTCTTTGTAGGCTTTGATTTTTAATATATAAACGAAATTAGTTGATTTGAAACAAAGAATAGTTCAAGAAGTTTCTTTTAAAATTACTTCATAAAATATTATTTCATGCCACCGTTTGAGAGAACTAGAACTAAATGGAGGAGGAATATTTTTTCATAATTATAAGTACATATACATATGTTTACATGGCTATATATATTTCAACCCCTGGGCTCAGAAAATAAAATCAATGCTGCCTACTGTGTTCACTTATAAACTATTTTCTCTATTAGTTTTAATTAAGTTTAGATTACTAAGAATTCCTTCAACAGCGGCGTTTGACACTGATAATATCAAGACTAATTTTATTACAACTTTTCAATTTGAGAAGGTAATATCAACAGCACAGTTTTGTGATTTAAAATTGCATTTCCACGACACAAATAATTTTTCACATAAAGAGTGAAACAAAATAAATTTTCGTTTCTCGATTTGTGAGAAAAGAGTGTGTCTGTATTTCAGTGGGACAAAGTTGTGTAAGAATCACCACTTTTTGTTTCAATTTACACCTTAAATTCTTTTTTTCCTCTGAATAGTTTCTCAATGCGGAAAATACAGAATCAATGTATAGATTTTCCTCTATTGTACAGACAATGGCAGCACTGCACTTAAGGCATGCTTTCTGATATCAAAAACAAAACAAGTAGCGGAAGAAAACAAATATTAAGAGAAAACCAAAGAAGAGAGCATATGATCGTTGTTATATACATACGAATGTAGGCACATACATACATAGTATGTGCATAGTCGAGTTTGATCAAACAAAGTACGTTTATTTTGCCAGAAAATTATAGGACTTCGTCAACACGAATTGGAATAATAAACAGATAATTAAAAACAGACTGATTTCACTTCTCGTTTGGCTTGGACTTGAAGTTTATAGTTGGACGGCGAATATTTTATTCACTTGTTGATTTTATTTTTTTGGTGCTTTTTGCTTAAAATTTATTGAAGAAAAATGTCTGCTGTTACAAAAGGTGAATAACTGATGAATATCTATTTTGTTTTACTTTCGTTTGTAATAAAAAAAAGTTGTTTGGTTAATGAATTTGTGCAGCAGTTGATGACGTCAAATATCTTTTCTTCTGTTCTAAATAATTTGCACTTTGTACTCGTGCCCCTTATGATATTCTGCATACATATGTATATGTATGTGAAAATGTAATTATGTACATATGTATGTATGTATGTATGAACGTTTTTATACTAATCGAACAAAGTGTCTGCTTTTCTTATCAAAAAAAAAAAAACATTTGCCGGTTCACTGAAAAATAAGGGAACTTTGGACAATGTTATAGATTATATGGATATGTGTCGATGTGTATATATATGTACATATGTATGTATGTATGTATCTCGTTTTAGTGTGGATCCAGTTTAAACAAAATTTAGCTTTTAATCTATAGAATTTTATTTTTCTTTAATTAAGTTCCTAGACATGTTAAAACAATTGCGTAATTCAAGTTATGTTTTGTTGTAGGAGTATATATTGTTGGTGCGAAGCGCACGGCCTTCGGTACTTTTGGAGGAGCTTTTAAGAACGTCAATCAGACTCAATTACAGACTACAGCCGCAAAAGCTGCTCTGGCTGCTTCCGGCTTAAGCCCTGAAAACGTTGATACTGTGGTCATTGGACATATTATGGCAGTAAGTGAAAATGTTTAAAGTATTTTAAACATCTCTTTTTTTCCTTTTCACATACAGTGACTCACATCGAAAGTCGGGCAAAGCATTCATAAAAATGTATCAAAGTTTTTAAAAACCGCGTAAACTATTTTTGCAAATATTTTGAATACATTTGATTAAGTTTTTAATATGCAATAAACTTTTGTAATAACGGTATTAAAAAAAGTACTCAAAACAAAATTTTAAAAGTAAGTAGCAAAAAAATCTAAAACGTGTACTCACACTGAAAGTCGGGCAAACCAATTGCAACGAAAATGTCATTTGATTTACCGTTATATTTGAGCGTCGCTTATTATTTTTGTATTATACATAAGTAGTCAGTTATATTTTCGTTTTCATCAGATGACAATATTTTTACATTTTTCTGTACAATGCCGTGTATAATTAAACAGTCTACTTTAGAAGAGCGAAAAATCGTTATTAAAAACTATTTGGAAGGAAAAACACAACGTGAAATCGCAAATATCGTTAACAAAAGTAAGTCAACTGTTCATGATATAATTACGCGATACAACAAAGATAAAAGAATATCAAATAAACAATGCGAGCCAATAAAAAAGAAGCTTAGCACGAGGGATGAGAATTTTATATTTCGGTCTTTGCGGTACAGAACGATCCATTTATTTCTGCTCCAAAACTTGCTACAATTGTTAAAACCAATTTTGGAAAGGACGTTCATGCAGAAACGATAAGAAAAGTGCTAAGGAAAAACAATTTGAATGGCCGAGTGGCCCGAAAGAAACCATGTGTTACAGAGAAAAATAGAAAAGATCGTTTAGAATTTGCTTGAGAGCATATTTCGAAGGATTTTTCATTTTGGAGCACGGTAAAATTTATATGCCACATAATGGTGGCTTTTTATATCAGTATTTTAACATTTTACAGGTCCTTTTCACGGACGAAAGCAACTTCAATTTGTTTGGGTCCGATGGTCGACGTTATGTGTGGCGTAAACGTAATGAAGAATTTTGTCCCAAGAATACTAAAAAAACGGTAAAGCACGGAGGCTTATCAGTGATGGTGTGGGGCTGCATGGCAGCTTCAGGTGTCGGAAACCTTCACTTTATAGAAGGTATCATGGACAAAAACATGTACCTTGACACTCTGAAAGCTCATGTTAAGGATAGTGCGCGCAAGTTGGGTATTGCTGATAATTTTAAATTTTATCAAGATAATGACCCTAAACACACTGATAGCAAAGCACTGGCTTCTGTACAACTGTCCCAAGGTCTTGAAAACACCTGCACAAAGCCCAGATTTAAATGTAATCGAACATTTATGGGACGAACTTGGACGTCGAATGCAAAATAGGCTGTGCACCAGTAAAGACCAACTTAAAGCTGCATTACAGGAAAAATGGAACCAAATAAGTCCTGATGTATGTAAGAAATTAGTTGAGTCCATTCCAAAAAGACTAAAAGCTGTCGAAAATCAAAAAGGTTATGCAACAAAATACTTCAAAAATAATTAAATAACATAGTATGCCCGACTTTCAGTGTGATCATAGTTTTGTGAATTTAGTTGTTATTATTTCTATTCTTTTAGAGCTGGAGTACTTTATTTTGTTTCGTTTTGTTTTTTAATACATACAATATATGCTCTTCAAAAATATATTGGAAAATCTTAGTTCTTATTTTTTTTCTAAGGTGTTAATTTTTTGTTAATAGCATGCCCGACTTTTGATGTGAGCCACTGTACATACAAACATATAAAGCGCTGACATGTATGGGGACAGTGTTGTCAACAAAAATAGCACTTTCATATGTAAAACCTAACGGTAAAAAGTACTCCAGGCTAGCCTGGTCTACATTGTACCGTTAAAAGTTTCTAAAAAATTAAATAAAGTAAGGAGAAAATTTTCCATGACCAAATTGGAAGAGAAAAGTTGTATATGTACATATTTTCGAATGCGAGGAAACAAATGTTGAAATATGTATGTATGTATGAACTGCATTTGTTTCTGCGGGTCATGTAGAACTAGTCGTGTACAATTTACGAAACCCCAATGACGTCGAATTTTATGAAGTTGTTAAAAAAAATTTATTTTCGTACTTTCACCCAGGCATCTTCAACCGATGGCGCTTACTTGCCACGTCACGTGAGTCTTAATTGCGGCATACCGGTTGACAAACCTGCTCTTGGCGTTAATCGTTTATGCGGCTCCGGGTTTCAGTCTATCGTCAATGGCGCTCAAGACATTTTAATGGGTAGTGCAAAAATATCTTTAACTGGTGGTGTTGAGAATATGTCACAGGCTCCATTTATGGCTCGTAATGTGCGCTTTGGCACCACTTTGGGCACAAACTATGCGCTGGAAGACTCTCTGTGGGCAAGCCTAACAGACTCCTACTGTAAATTGCCAATGGCTCTGACGGCTGAAAATTTGGCCGAACAATTCAAAATTTCTCGTGAACGGGTTGATGAGTTCTCCTTACGTTCCCAACAGAATTGGGAAAAGGCTCAAAATGAAGGTGCTTTTAAATCGGAAATTACACCCTACAAATTGAAGGTTAAAGGCAAAGAAGTTGATTTCGTTGTGGATGAGCATCCCAGGCCAAAAACTACACTCGACGGTTTAGCCAAATTGCCGTCATTATTTAAAAAGAACGGTGTAGTAACTGCTGGTACGGCCTCTGTAAGTTCGCTTCAAAAATTGTCTTTGGTTCATGGGGCAAATCTTTTCACAAATAAACACATACATGCATACATATGTATGGATGTAAATATTGTATTTTTTATAGGGTATCTGTGATGGTGCCTCCGCTGTTATAATTGCTTCTGAAGAAGCTCTTAAAGAATACAATTTGAAGCCATTAGCCCGCTTAGTAGCCTATTCTTATGTCGGCTGTCCACCTGAAATAATGGGAATTGGCCCAGTGTCGGCCATACAAAACGTCTTAAAAATCAGCGGTCTTAAAAAGGAAGATATCGATTTATTTGAGGTCAGTAAATTGCCTTACAACAAATTGTCGTCAAAAACTTTACACTCACTAAGACCAAATGAAACAAAATAGATTAATGAAGCATTTGCCGCCCAAACTCTTGCCTGTGCTGATTCACTTGGGTTGGATATGGAAAAATTGAATGTAAATGGTGGTGCTATTGCTTTGGGCCATCCATTGGGAGCCAGTGGAAACCGTATTATTGGTCACTTGACCCATGAGCTGCAGTAAGTATTTTTCTTACGAATTTTTACCCGACCCTCTTTTAACGATTTTACTTTTACAGACGCAAGAAACTCAAATACGCCATTGGATCGGCCTGTATTGGGGGCGGACAAGGTATCGCTTTGCTAATTGAGGCCTGTTAAACAAAACGCTGGGAATATTCGAATTTGTTAGTATAAAGCATTTACTGAACTTAAAAAGCCCAAGTGGAAAGTAAAATGTTTACTTTTTGTAAGTTTTTATTAAAAGAATGTAATTAGTATTTTTTATAATAAAAAAAGACAATAGTTTGATATGAAGCGAAAACGCTAAGAAAAGTTATTACTAAAAATGTTTCGCGCTGCCGCACCGAGAAGTTTCTTCCATATAAGTTCCGCATTTCTCCTATTCATCCCAAACATCATCTTGTGCACTCACAGCCACATTGGGAACTTTTTTTTATCAACATTTGTAATCTTAGGAATATGACTGTTAAGTTTTTGTAAAAGTTTAATCTTCGAAACATTAACATCTTTGGTGTCGGTGTACGTATTTTCCCGTTGCAAATCATTACATTTCAAATTCATTAAGTTCCTCCTCCAATTCCTGTGAAGACAATAAGCTACTCCTGCCATTAAGATGACAACAACCAGACAACCAGGCGAAATTTCGATTGGCTCTTTAAAGATATCGTACAACAGAGGCGAACATATTCTTGTGAAAGTCAAGGACATGGCTTTTTTGCAATCTGTGAACCAAAATAGCGGCAACACCAGTATAACAACCATAGGCAGGTGATTCTTGAGATATTGCTTTTCTTTCTGCTGCATAAGCGAGAAGATGGCACTGTCCTTTAAGCGGCATTGATGCGTATGTATATGTATTCGATTACAGCTTTCTTGCCAACAGTTTCCATGAATTTATGCTGAAACTTATGGAGTATGAATCTTTCTTGGAAGGTTAATTGCCGTGCTTTGCATTTCAGCTAACGATACTTATTTACAGAAACAGCATACCTTTGAACATGCTATTAAGCATGTTAAGCTTTAAGATAAGCATTTAATTCATTACCGGTTGTATGCCTAAGAGTTATAAATGTATCAGGAACATAAACCTTCAACGATGTAGGAATTACAGGTACTGAAATAACGATCTAAGCCGCTATTAAATGCATTGTCAGGTTATGCGATCAAATACTTCCCCTAGCGTCTTGCGTGTAATCGTACCACTCACTCCAAATAGTAACTTAATACGCTGTGCCCCTTCAAGAGTTCTTGATTATATTGCAAAGTCGAGTTTCTGAGAGAATTAGATTCAAAGGCATTTTAAATGTGTGTGCATGCGCTGCGTCCGAAAGAGTTCAATCATTTTATGACGATATAATTTTATAGCAAATGTGTTTTTTTCCCACTTGCAGAATCGATTAAAAACCTTCATAGTACCTGCCAATATTTGAACATTTTCTATTCGTATCCAAGACTGCACTCAATAGTAAAAACACTGAAACATTTTAATCAGCTTGATAAATATATATTGAAATTTGAAACAAAGTGGGCGCGGCCGATAAAAATGTATGACGATTTATATATAATAAAGTCTAGCTTAGTCCTTTATAAAATACTGACTGCGTTGTCTTATAATCTGCTGTTTAACGCATTCTCAAATCTGCTTTTCAGTTTCTTTTAATGCGCTTTTCTTATTTCATTTACAAAATAAGAAATTACTTCTTTCTGACAAATATCCACTTTGAACGAGTGAGGAAAATCCAAATAACTTAAAATCTTGTAATAAAGTCCTCCAGTCAACATAATTCCCACACTACCCAGCCTCACCTATGATTGAAAAATGACTAAACCAGTTAAGTTTCATTTAAAAAATTGTTTCCATTTGTTGTTGTAAATGCAAAAACTGTTTTTACGCTATAAAAAAATTAGCTTTAATTTAAGCAAAAGATCACTTTTTAATTTAAAAAAAAAAATGGGATTTTAAAAGTAAATTACTAACGACGGCACGTCTGTACTACTTTAATTGGTTGTTTGCTAGTAGAGAAAAGTGCTAAGGCTCCGCTGGCCAAGCCAATTGAGAAGATGTAGTTCACGAGAGGTGCAGAATTCTTTAATAAAAAGAAGCTAATGAAAATTGTGAAGGCCAAAAATAGTGCATTGTTATAAAAGATTGAAAATGTGGTGGCCTCGTAATCAGCAACTTCATTCTTTTTCCACAAAATGCGTTCTTCCTTCTCCTTGCGTGGCACTTTTTTGTCATCACCCATTTGACGGTTTACTTCACGTGTGACCGCACCTTCACGACGAACAGCAATCATGTGTTTCAACTGGAACTTAACATTTTTGTAAGCCATAGCCATTAAATAAGTGCTGGCACCGGTCATTAAAGCAAAAAATATTGCACTGGACAATAAATCCATGCTGTGTACGCGCCAGAAAAGCCCTAAAATAATAATATTTACATTAAAACATGCCAATGGGGAAAAAAGAGGTGTCCGCTTTCCATTGTTTTATCGACGTGTCACAAACTACTTACAGATAGGGACAGCTGAGACGATGAATGCATTGCCATAAAATAAAGCTGATGACTTCGTGCTAACATTGCGGCTGAAATCCTGCAATAAGAGCTCCTCTTCTTTGGTAAACCCAGATGGTTGCATTTTTTGCTGTTTTTTGTCCACACCCATTGCTTTTTTCTCAATATTTTCGATAATACTAAAACCAAATATTTGGCGGTAGCTGGAAAAAGAAAGTGCTTAACGTTGACCGAAATCTACAACCGACGAATGAAAATCCGAAATAAGAGGCTGTCAAAAAGTCTTATATGACGTGTAAGCAGAGCTGCCAAGCCCGCATGTATTTAGAAAAAGCGGAGCTACCAGATACTTATGAAAATTATGCTCAAGTAGTATGATATGTTATATGTTATTAGTGGTTCATTAGAAACACTTTATATTTTAACATACATACATATATAGATACTGCTGTATATTCTGCAGGACTTATACTCTTTATTACATTGCCCAGGCAATAATTTTTTATGACATGTGTTACAAAGAGTCGTTAGCTTGTCGCACTAAACTGTGTTTTGTAAGAAATTAGCGTCTGGCACCGCTGTATTTACATTTGTTGTTTTTCAGTTCAAAAAACTGGTGAAGTTGATACACTGACCACTTGTTTCTCGTTTTAGTCATGATTGAATGCCAAAGTTTCGAAAGTAAGTTTATGTTTTTGTCATTTCACAATGATTTAACAAGAACAAAATGTATTTGTATGTACTTGTTGCTTGGGCCGAGTTATATTGCTGTGCTGTTAGTTGTACCTGTTATCTGTACGCTTTGTTCACATATTTGAAGATTTTACAGCAACACTTTTAGTTTCTAGATTGTATTTATTTTTGTTTTTAAGGAGATTATTAAGTTAAGAGTAATTACAACATATTACAAAGTAAATGCTTTTTTAATCTTGTATTAGCTTAATTTTTTTATTTGTTATTAAAATACTTTTGTCAAAAAAATTGTCCCATTTTGAAACTGGTCGTCCAAAGTTCAACTTCTTTTCTTTAAGCTTAAATGCAGTCTATCACCGCAAGAACATGCTCAGCGCTACGTCGCAACCCGGCAACTATTTCGCACTTTATGTCTTCAACGTCTGCAGGACAATTTACGAACGTAGATGTAAATGATAAATCAGGGGTAGCTATTTTAACAATGAACCGTCCACCGGTAAATGGCTTAAATTTGGAACTATTGAAGGATATACGTAATTCGATCAATCAAATTGAAGCTGATAAATGTCGCGGTTTAATTTTGACTTCGGTAAGTTAGTGTTATAAATTTTAAGTTTTTCTTTTATGTTCATTCAAAGAAACAATTTCAGTCATCCAGTACTATTTTTTCGGCCGGCTTAGACATTTTAGAAATGTACAAACCAAACCAAGATAGATTGAAAGAGTTTTGGACTGCTTTGCAAGATGCCTGGTTGACTTTGTATGGATCCAGTGTACCAACGGCTGCCGCTATTAATGTAGGCAATTCATATTTGTTAACTGTATAAAATGTTCTGATATAAAGATTATTTTTTCAGGGCCATTCACCGGCAGGAGGTTGTCTTCTGGCGACTAGCTGCGAATATAGGGTAATGCTACCGAATTACACTATCGGCCTTAATGAGACTAAGTTAGGAATAGTGGCTCCAAAGTGGTTTATGGCATCGTTTTGTAACGTCCTGCCCCGTCGTGTAGCAGAGAATGCTTTGACGCAGGGCAAAATGTTTAGCAGTGAAGAGGCGTTGAAAGTAGGCCTGGTAGACGATCTAGCACAAACGAAAGAAGAAGCTTTAGCTAAATGTGAGGAATTTTTATCTACATTTGCTAAGATAAATCCTTTGGCTCGTTCTTTAACGAAACTACAATTCAGATCTAAGGATTTGCAGCAACTTAAAGATGATAGGGCTCAAGACTTGGAAACTTTTGTGACTTTTGCAAACCACCCAAATGTTCAAAAAGGGTTGGGCCTATATTTGGAAAGTCTTAAAAAGAAATCCAAGTAAAGGGACAATAGACTGTCCATTAATGCAGCTTGTTTTTTAATATTCTCATATTCCAGATATTTTTTTATTAACTCTGCATTTGTTTTTGCGCTGAAATGTACATACATATTTCTTTTTATTCAAAAATACATATATTTTTTTTAGTGATTTAGACTACTTCATCTAATAGTTCATTTCGTACTTGTTGCTGCAAAGATTGCAAATTCTCAGTCATCAAATCTAGATATGTATTTATTTCTAAAACCTTAGAACGGTTTCTTTGCAGTTCATCTCTGTTGAAAAAAGAATGGAATACAAATTATCTTAGTCACTTGTGGCACAAATAATAAGTGGTTGTTGGAAAAATCTGTTCGAATTTATAATTAAAAAAGATACATTGACTCTTCTTCATATCCTCGATTTCCTAAAAGTAATAAAAATGCCCAATTCACATGCCAAGAGCTATTTATTAATATGGTTGTCTAATATGCCTATTATATCTCTGGCGCTAGTTTCTAAGTCCGCCGTCGTTCAATAAAGTGTTATTGATTTTTTATATCGTCTACTCATGAGTACAAAATATAAATTTATTTCAACACAAGGCAAATGAATGTTTTCAGCCGATAAAACTTTCTAGTTTTCATCAACCATTGCGCACAAGACCGAAAATGCACGCACACAACTACATACATATCTATGTGATGGATGTGTTTCTTTGCGTGTCGCCAAGGCCTTCTAAACAAAATAAGAGTATCTACAACAGGCATATGTTAATATAAGAACTACCGATCACATTTTCCAACATACACCGTCTGGAGAAGGTTTGGCATATTTTTGAAGCTTAACTTACTTGTTTAATTTATCAATCATATCATCAATGAATGCGTTACTGCGTGTCATTAATCGCTCTTCACGTTCGTCGATGCGTTGCGTGTGAAAGTCTTTCATGCCGGCTACTAAATTTGCTATTGCATCACGATCTTCCATACAGTTTTGCAGTTCGTCGGGAACGTCTGCAAAGTCTTGCAACGCCAACTTGGTCGCAATATAGCGGTTGACAATTTCGCCCAAATTTTCCGAAAAATGTACAGCAATATCACGCAATTGACCAAAATATGTTTGACACTGTTCTACAAACTTTGCTGTCATTTCCTGTAGGCGTCGTTGGAAAAGAACGATGGTCTCCTTAAAAAACAAACAAATAAATAAATAAAGTTTGTAGAAAGTAGAAAACGAATAAAAATGTATGTACATATAATTTATTCCAATTCTTGCTTTTATTGCAACATTATAAGCAACAACTAAGTAAGAGAAAAACTTTGGAGCAAAAGTGAGACTAAAAAACGTGTCCCATCTTACGAGTTTCAACCTGCCAGCTAAAGGAATGCTCAAATTTACCAAGTTGTATAAGATTTCTGTTACAATAGAGTAATAAAGGTAAATCAAATTGATATAAATTTGTACGGAAAATGTGGTCAAGATGCAATTCTGTTCCGTCATCATTCTAGTAGGGTGAGAGGGATATACTACGTGTATGGACACTGCGAGGCATACATATATGTATGTACTTATATGTACATATATGAAAGAGACCAATATTACAATACTCTAAGCGAATTAAAATTTATTTTCGACATCAATGAATGTTGGCCCTACAGGTCTTGCAGGCTGTATTTCTTTATTCATCTGGTTCCGTATAGATCCAAGAAATTTCAAGTCTTTAGAAATTAAAGAATCTCATGGGTTATAGAAGTACTATGTTTGTGGAATACTTGATAGGCCCTATTAATATTAAGCAATATCCTGCATACCTCTGTCGTCTCATGTAAATGTAGTTCCTGGCCCATTAGTTGCTGCCAAACATTATTAACCAAGTCATCGAATTGAACAGCCAAGCGTTCTAAATTATCTCCCTGTTCTTCGCATTCTGCAGTTTCCATATCTTCACCACGCACCGATCTTCCCTCCAAGAATTTATGGCATTCAATGGCTTGGTCAAATATTTTTTCTTTGTGCATTTGGAATTCTTCTAGTATTTTGTGGCCCATTTGTTGCACTTCCAAATGGCCTTCCTCCATGCTGCTATTAAACTCTTCAGTTTCCTGTTGACGTTCGTCGAATTTTTGTAAGCCCAGCTTGTAGATTTCTTGCGTCAATTCAAAAATATCCTGATCATATTCTGCGGCTAAATCTTCGGCTGTGGAACCAACCATCATAAGTAGGCGGCCATCATCATCGCCTGTCCACAATGACTCATAAAGTTGGTGCCCATTTAAATGTTCTACAAAACATAAGGAAAGACGTTCGGCATCTTGTTTCTCTTTGGCAAGTTGCGCCCGAGTTCGTAGCTCAATTTCTTCGTTGGCTTCGATTTCGCGCAATTCCTTGCTATATATAAAATAAATATAAAAATAAAAAATACGATAAATATTTGTCGTATTTTGCTTAAATTGTATGTAATTCAAACACCTAAATAAAACTCAATTATTGCTCTTAAAGTAAATTGTAATTCCAGTTCTGTTAATAAAATCAAACATTTTTTAATGTTATTCTCGGTGGGACATTCTACTGCTGTTTTTTGGGCCGGTAGCTGAAGACGGCCAAATAAAATGTGGTTGACTGTGTGTGATTACATGTTGCCACAATTAGTACATGTCGGACGTGGTTCTTTCGAAGAATGTGGATTATGTGTGCCAAAAGTGCGACCAAAACGTAGTCCAGAGAAAATTGTTGTTTTCTCGGGTCTGAGTTTCATGATTATGGGTGCCATATATGGGAATTCAGCAGCTTCATCGGCTTTTTTGTTTTACTATACCGTGGAAATCAAAAGAGCTTCAATCTTCCAAAGAACTTACTATCAGGTCGCGAATTTCACTAACGATGTGCCATTTCAACGCACCCGGATTACGCATCGACTTGACGACTGATAGGCTATCAGTGTCTATTATGTCTATGTTTTGTGCTGGGTTCTAATAGCAATATTTAGATGGCATTGACAATGGACATTGGGTTGGTAAAGTCTTAAGTGTAGAGATCACACCATGGCCGTCAACAGTAGACCAGTCTCTTCATTCAGAAGAGCTTTTTGTTTCTCCAAAAAGTATTTCAGAGATAAGTCGTGATAGTCGAGATACATATAAATAATAATGCTTTACATAATGCTAATTTATAATATCTCTAAAAAAACGGGACAGATGATCAGGAGTAAGAGCTGTTGTTGCTCATGATTGTGCTGAGATTATCTGCTAATTGGAAAGATTCGCATATAGCTGACATGTGTCTACTATATCTTCGTTTTGCTGCGAGGCGTTTCTTTACTAGAAAACATTAGCTCTGTAAAAAATTTTAGTTTGGCTTAATTAATACGAGCTTCAATGGAATTCAATCAAAGTTTTTGTAAGATTAGTTAATATGTTGATGTGTATGAAGCTTCTTTGGGTTGGAGATTTTTTTGTTAGCAGATGGTAGTGTCCTTTCCACCAATAAGTTTTCATACATATTGTTGCTAGAACGTACAGTTGTTTATGTTCAAATTGTGGCAGTGAGAATCACACAACTTTCTTCTACATATGTATGTACTTTTTTGTTTTATAGGTGAACATATTTGCACGGATTTTACTTAAAACAGATCGTCTGTATAAATTCACGGATCTAAGGATTTGCTTTTGACAGATGGTAGCGGACATATTGTCTACGTTCACTAAGTTTATTAGACGAATACAACGACGAGAGCAACTAACAAAATCGTTTCATCCATCCTTGATTTGTTGTGCTTTCTCTGCAAGGGCTTAATACTCCTGCATCGATGAGAGTAATAGCAAGTCTTGTTTAGCCAACATATAGACATGAAGTTGCTTGTGCCTCCTATATCGGTAATAAAGTGTTACATGGACTCTTTCTCCTTAAGTCAAGCTTCTGAGTAGAAGAGCGCGGATGGTATCGTCTAAACTTAATATGTAATAAAATCATACGACATAGAGAGAAAATACGGACTAAAATTAGACAGTCGTACGGCTCTCATCGTTTTTTAAAATTTTTCACATTCCTTCACACGTCATTAGATCAGGGTCTTTTACCAATCGTGTAAACCTAAAAAAATCTGTCGTAAGATTTTTATTCTCATTTTTAAAATACCGAGATAATTTCATAAGATTTTCTCTTTTGTTTGACGTACGACTTGTATTACCGTCTAAATCCCCTTTTACCGCACAATCTATAATTGTGTGTGTTGGATATGCATCGAACCTGCAACCCCTGGACTGTTGGCCGAACATTGTACCAATTCATCCATCGCTACACTCAATATTTGCTTGAGGTTGACATTAGTCAACTTATCAAGCCACAAGCGATATTTTACGTGAGTGATTTGAAAATATAGTCATCTGACGTATAGGTGATGTGATTTGTCCACTGAGATCGTATAGTTTGACCCCATGCGATTGTGGTTTCCTTAAGTCGAAGATCTGAGCGAATGAGCCATAAACTAAGCAGACCCCAAAACTAACATTATTCAAGCCGTCGGTTGAATTCAGTTACAGACATACTGACACCGAAGGTCGATCTATTCTTACATACACTTTGTGTTATTAAAGTCGAAAGATAGAAAACGCTTATGGAACGAACCTTTTTTTTGATTTAACAGTCAAAGCGTCGCGCTAGCAATCCTTTCTCTATGTATGTATGTATGTATGTGTGAGTATTGGTTTGTAAACGGATACTTACTAAAAATGCTCTTTTGCCCTCTGGCGATCTTCCTCTTTGATGGCCACATACTCGTAATAGCGGACCTGCGGCAATATGGCGGCAACATAATCAGCTGAACAAAAGTCAGGGTTTTTGGTTAAAGGATTTCCCTCCAAATTAAGAACTTTTAAATTATTCAGAAAACGCAAACGTTCAATCTGAAAGTGTAAAAGTTTATCAATTCAAATTGAAATAAGCATTAGCGCCAACTGGAAGCAACTCACCCCCTCAGTCGAGTTTATAAGATTATTACCGATGCTGAAAATAGTAAGTTTCGCCAAAGCATCCAAGTTTTCTAATTGCGTTATAGAATTACTAAATAGTGATAAAATTTCCAAATTGACTAGTTTATCCAGGTTTTCGATACGTTCGATATAGTTGAAGCTGAGATCAAGTTCTGTCAGATTTACCAACATGTCTATGTTTTCGATAACTTCGATTTTATTGCAACTCAGTGACAATTTTGTTAAATTTGGCATAATCCATAAATGATCAATGCGTAAAATATCTGGAAAATATATTAAATACTCACATATCTTTTAAGGCGAACCTCGCATCAGTGTAAAACCCTAGCACTGGGTTATGCATAATATAATAAAAAGTTGTTCTAAATGTTTCTTCAAAAAGCTTTGTAACCCTTTTTCATGACTTTAATGAAGAGCTTGCATTTTTAAAATTTGCTTTGAAAGAGTCCTCTCAGGGGTTTCTTTCGACTTTTCCTTTTTTTGAATTTAGCTTAGCCTTTTTGAAATAGCCTGCCCAATTACCCGATCTCAACTCCATAGAAAATGTATGGAAGGTTAAAAATCGAAAAATTTATCTAATGCGGTATAAAAGAATGGACTCGAATTGGGGGTAGGAAGCAATAATGAAGACCAAGGGGTATCCCACAAAATGAGGAGTAACGCAAAAAGGCAAGGATTTTTTGCACATACATATGCTGATGCCATTTTTTAAGAGTTAACCTTATGCTATACACATATGTATATATATATATATATATATATACGTTTTTATGTCCATACATACATATAGATATAATAAAGAAAATAATAACACAATCAAAATTCGAACTTACTCCTGTAATCTAAGCGCAGTCTTGTTATGCGTTCGTAGACAACCGGCTCCATTTGGTGTAACCTGGCCTCTTCGCCTTTATAGCCATTCTCTAGATATGAGGTCTCGATCATTTGCTTGCTTATTATACCGGGCTCAATTTCCGGATAAATTATCTGATGCAGCGACTTGAGATTTGCCGTCTTTCCGTTGTTTGGTTTCGCTCCTGCCATATTTTCTTCTGAACTATTAAGAGCAAAAGTTTTATTATTTAAATATTTTCTGAATTTGTTTGTTGCCAAGGAACTAATAAGCAAAATAATACCCATACATATTTGCAAGCCTTTAAACCTAAACTGCCATTTTATGATCTTGTTACACGAGTAGAGAAGTACTTAGATTTTACAAGTTGTAACAATTTGTAATGTGTGTAATGATTATACATATAGTGTCACGATCGAAATGTCACATTCGAGTATCGTCGTAGATTTTGGTTATAAGCATAAGGTTAACGACAGTAACAGTAAAGTAACATTCTTACGGCAAATTTGAAAATTATTTGCACTTCAAAGCTGTTTTCTGCTTCGCTGGATTTCCACTTTTTAGACGACACTACGAAAACTACTTCCATTTATTTCAACTTGGAATTACTGCTTTTAATTTGTCTATTTTCTTTATCTCTGGACTCTGCCTGTTAGTATAGATTACAATGCTTTCTATGTGAATTAAAACTCAATTTGAACTTTGACCTGAACCGTCACGTTTGGCACTAGGAGAGTAGCCATATGCACTCCAAGCTGGCATTTGGTTGTTAATTTTTTTTTTGTATTTTGGTAAAATTTGTGAGTAGTGGAAGCTGTTCAACAAAACATTCCAGCCTTTTTTCATTAGTGTCTGCTATTTCTTTCACAGATTTGGCATTGGTTTTATGCCAGCACCTGCCATGGCGGCCTTATCTAGCAGTGGAGCAACTCCATTTGAGTGAACTGAGTGACGGATAACCAGCCCCAAAAGGTATTCCGGGGCGGAGCGGTCACCCTTCTGCCGATTGACCTTTGGTGAAGGTTTCGAAAGAACATGCATAACCGAAGTCATACATGAACTTTCCAGAATTTTAGTTGCCGTGCCAACTGGAGAGCCCCTTCCCCTCTGTTCTCCGGAAAGCAGAGTGCCCTGACTGGGTGTAAGTCGTCAACGCTTAAACTGCTCCCGTGGTTATTTCTTTCGCAATAAAAAATAAATAAAAACTTAATATAGAAGTTTCTAAATAATTTATAAGATATATATGTATGTAGGCACTAATTAATAACTAAATTCAAATTTCGCTGGTACTGAAAAAAATTTGCTTAAAACGTTTATATTTACAAGTTTTGAAATTTCATTTTGCCATTCTTTGCTTGCGATGTCGGAGTTGCTTCACTTTCAACTGATTTCTTATCGCGTTTATTTTTCGCATCGCTATAGAGAGTAACACCTCAGGTCTAAAGTTGTGAGTAGAAAACAGTCATCAGACTTCTATTGTCCTCTTAATTAAAAATTTAATTTACAAACAAAAAATACTACAATATTTAAAACGTGTCAAGTGAACGATTGGTGTTATTGTGAACAGTTCAACTTGTTTGGGGAGCCATACTGAAGGCAAAATTTTAAATTTCTTACAAAATTTTCTTAAAGAAACACATTTAATAACAAATTTCGAAAAATTTGCATCAAAGAAGCTGAACTGGAAGTGCAGAAACACTTCTTTTGAGGCACGATCTTTCGCATCAATTCACATCGATTTTCTTTAAGTTTGTTTATTACATGTGAAAAGCTTTCGAAGTGAGAAATTCAGAAAAGAACTACTCGTTTTAGTGTTTTGATTTTAAAATCAGAACTGCGATCTGATGGTGTTCTGAAAATCAAAAGATTCTTACTTTTATGTGCTCTTTTACGTTTGGAAAACACACGGCAACGGCTGCTATTTTATGTTGATGACATTTTTTGTACATATGTATGTGTGTATGTACATTGAAAACTAATTAGTGTTCTGGTCAAAATGGAATAAAACTATTTGCTTTACAAAAATGAAAACCAATTTGAAGTGCCTGGAGGTTTGCTGTTGTCAGTAAGAGATTTGGAAAGAAAACAATTGAGAAAACAACAAGTTAAGAAAATGTAGGTACGAATCACGAGTCCAATGAATGTGAATGACACATTGTGAGTAAACAATCATTTAACATTTTATTATAACAATTTGAAACCAACAAGTTTTCAGCTTCATAAATTTTTACAGCAATAAACTTTCATTTGACAAGCCAAGGAAGGGGCTGCCGGAGTTTGAACCGAGTCTGCCACTGTTCGTGACTATTTATAGTTGCTTTTTCCGACTAAATATGTTATTGGTAATTACTTTTAAAGCCAAAGCCAACCATTGAGAGTTAATAACTATAATATTTTTAATAAAACTTAAGAAAAATAAATAAGTTGTGTTAAAAATAGTCATTGATAGAAATATTTAGATACTCTGGCCAGCATGGGTGTATTTTCGAGGAACTAGAGCAGCTAGAGCAAAAACGGTGAATTACGGAAAAATTTAAGCAAATGGCTGAAATTTGTCCATAATTTTATACATAATTTTTATAATTTCATTCACTTTAACGTAAAAGTTAATAAAAAAGATGGCTACTTTGATCTTGATTTGATCAATTTATTACCAAAAGGATGTGATTGCAAAAATAAACCGGCTTAAGGCAGGCACTTAGTTCGCCGCTTTGAAATAATATAAAAAATTAAATCACTTTCAGACTGTGAAAGAGAGCAAAAAAACTCCAAACAGCATGAGTAACTGAATCGGTTACCTGAAACCAGAAATGTAATAAGTAACTGTTTTGACCAAGACGGTATTCACACAGTTTCCAATAGCAACGACTACCAACTGGTTAAAGGTTCTTAAGCAAACACCCTGCTCGTAGAAGTCTTCCACTTTCGTTTAGTTCGCTGACACTCACCTCAAGGTGCTTTTGCAATTTGTTGTAATCGAAACTGAAAGAAAACCAAAGTAGCCAAATTTTAAACAGAAGCAATTGAAACAGGTGCAAATAATTTTACCAAATCCTCCAAAGCGTGCGTTGTTGTTTTTTGCAATATTACCGTTGTTGTTACCGTTGTTGTAGCAATGTGCTCGGTTGGCCGGTCACTCGTGTTTGTTTTAATGACTGTAGACGGGGTAGTTGCTACTGCGTTATAATTTAGTGGCCTGTAAGCGTGTCTAGTCTCGGCAGATATCACGCTCTTTCGTTTGCTACTTCAAATAGATACTCGTCCGGCAAATGCACTCACACACACACACACACACACACACACACACACAATATCACACCTATACACTTTTGTTAATTAACTTATTCACCTGCAAAGCCAAACACATGGTTGTCCTTTCGCTGTTGACGTCTTTTTAAAACTGTTTTTTCTGTTTGTGCTTACAAGAAATTAAACTCTCTAATGGCTAGATCCGCTAAAAACGTCTTGGTAACGTCTGTTCTGATGTTAGTTACCTGCGCGGTTGTTGTGGTATCAGTTTTATACGTCGTTCTTCTTGACAATAATTATTTTCAAATGCCACAAATAATAAAAAAGAATTTAATAGAAATTATTTAATAAATTCAAAACGAAAATAAGTAGCCCTGTGAATGTTTGTTAACGAAAAGTGTTGAAAATCAAATGTGTATGTATTAGAAATAAAAGAAGCCTTACGGGAAAACGAAAAATTCGCTGTTCAGAAAAGATAATATAACGAAATAGTTTAATTTTGTTTTAATCGATAAATGAAGCAATTAAATCCTACAGAAAATTTCAGCAACAACAACAGCAACGTTAAGCAGCAAGTCAGTCCAGCCCGCCTGCCCACCTTGAAGCTCTGGTTGGATGATACATACATATGTACGTATTTCAGGCAGGTGTAGAGTCTGAATGTGTGTGAACTGCGGTAAAACTTTTCAAATTATTTTTGTTTTGAAACCTGTTTTTCCTTTTGATTTTCAAATCCTTTAAAAACATGTAAAAAAACAGACACACAAATGTGAGGACAAAATATATAACAAGTAGCAGCAGTAACATGTGTTTTGAATACAATCTTTTATTCATGACTATAATTGTAGGAATAAAAATATTCCTAGCAAAGCGGTGGCTGCTGACATATTTTTAAGTGGATCGGCCAAAAAAAAATTATTTTATAATCGAATATTTACTCTGGCCTTACACACATACATATGTATGTCAGTAGTGGCAGGGAATTTTTTTATTTTGTTATAGAATACGATAGTCCCTAAAACTAGATTTTCAGTGACCCAGTCAATATGCATTAAGGTTTGAACAGGGTAGCATTGCTTATCGTATTGAATTTGTGGCATGTAAACAGCAAATTCGAATATCGGAATATCGCAAAGAATTTAATAATCGATATGTATTTTTCAGAAATATCAAATTGAATTTCTCTCAATGACTTAGTGCTCGTTTTAAAGAAAAAGAAATTCTTAATTATTGTGTGCTGGTTATTTTTGTGATATGAAACGTAAGGATTTACAAAGTGGTCTCTAGAAGTTTGTTTGCCTCCTTTTGTGTAAGGCTGGGCACACTCTGCAGTCACATGGTTGCCACATTTTATTGAAATTTTATCGCCGCGAGTTGGTGAATAGCAATTTTTTCGCACGACTGTTTGAACATGGTTTCTCAAAAAAAGAGAATATACGTGCGTACTTTCCAAATTAAGCTTTCGATATTTCACTTCTGTTAAGCTAATAAGTACTACAGTCAAAAGTGATTAGTTATCTTGATTAAATTGTTATCAATTTAAGCACCACTGAATGTCTTAAGGTCTTCATGAAAGTGGTTGGTTGTTGAAGGTCTCGTTCTTTTACTTTCTACACAAACTCATTGTCAACAACGTTGCAATCACCTGTTCTCATACTCTTACAATACTATAAAATAGCCTACATTGCAAAGTTATAGCAATACTTTGTTTGCGAATGCTAATTTTTGTGATAACCGGGCTAAAAAATTCTTCGAAATATGTAATTGTTTCTAACAAAACTTTTTATTTATAAATACATATGCTTCTGACAAGTTTCAAGTTGCTGTTTTGGCATGTTCTATGGTTCCATACAAAATATGTAAATGGCCATTAATTAGCAAATCACGCATAAATGCTTCCACGGCACTAATGCATGACTTTCAAATTTGTCCGACTTTTTGAATTTTATTGAACAAACAAAAAATTTGTAAGAAAATCAAAAAATGGAAGTTACTTGTGCTTTTTTGTGTTTTATCCAACTGAAAAGTAATTATTTTTGAAACCAAATGCCATGTAACCGAAAAAGTATTTTGTATTGAATGAAAAACCAGGGTTGTTTTTTTTGAAATGCACTTATATTTACACTAACCCAATGACGGATTAGATTGGCACGATATTTGTACCCATGTAAAATCGAACACTATTACAAATCAAAACAGAGAAAAAATTGACCGAAAGTACCCAACGCACGTTAGAATTTGCTCAGCTTTGATACGTCGCATTGAAGTCGACGCACTCTATGTGACACAGCAAGCTCTGTATTTTAACGTAGTTGTCGGTTGAAAAAGGCGCCGGGTAACTCATGACGGATTCTATGTGACCCGGCCTTTAACCTGTTATTCTCTTTCAGTTGTATTTTTTCGTTCGACGTATTGAATTCTTTCAGTTTTTATTCTGATGAAATTTCGTTCAGTGATGACGGAGCAGTTTAATGGTGGCGGCGCACCTACAACCCTTGAAAATAATCGGCAGCGGTAATAGCTTTCTACGAGATAACAAAGTGCAATGAAATAAAAATACGTTTTCGTTTAAATATTTTTTTTATTTTTTGGAACCATAAAATATACAAAAGGGAAATATTTTTGCACTAAGTATGGAATATAATGTCCTTTACATGACCACCGTTTTCAGCATCGCAATGATGGGCTCGTTTTAGGTCATTTTCCATAACATCTTACAAAACTTGTGGCTGCAGCTGTGGAATCTTGTTCAACGATTGTTTCAGGCTTGTTCACATATATTGTATTGTACATACATATGCTCTCCTTCAATTGACTCCAAAGAAAATAGTCAGATGCTGGCAAATCTTAATTTCCGAAATAGTGATTTATATCGAATACAAATAATCGTCGATTTTACATTAAACCTTAAGAAATATTTATTGTTTTAAAAATTAAATTAAACTCTTGTATTAATCAGTAAAGCTAAACTTGATTTAAGCGATTTTCATTGCACTTTTATATATCTAAAGGGTGGTTAAATTGTATGGGCCGATGTTGAATGTGAACCACACCTAAACGCCAAGTTTTTTTCCGAATTTTATTTGACATTTCTCTATTTCAGACTTACTCAATTTGAACCATGGAGAGATACACAATCCAACAACGTGTTAAAGTTATCCAGACTTATTATGAAAATGGGAGTTCAAATCAAAATGCATATCGTGCACTTCGTAATTTTTTTGGTCAATTTCATCGTCCAAATGTGCATACAATCGCAAAAATCGTGTAAAAATTCGAGCAAACCGGGTCTGTAGAAGATGTGAGAACACCAATGCATGCTCGTACAGCTCGTACTGCAGAAAATATTGCTGCTGTTCGCGATAGTGTGGCTGAAGAGCCGTCCACCTCAACTCGTCGTCGTTCCCAACAATTGCACCTCTCACGCTCGTCGTTGATGAACATTATGCATAAAGACTTGCATTTACACGCTTACAAGGTGCAATTGGCTCAAGAACTAAAGCCTCTTGACCATTCCAAACGTCGTGAATGGGCAGAATGGTGGCAAGAAATGGCAACAGTGGATGATCAATTTTCGAAGAAAATCATCTTCAGTGATGAGGCACATTTTCACCTCAGTGGATTCGTCAATAAACAGAATTGCCGCATTTGGGCGAATGAGAATCCAAGAGTGATTGTCGAAAAATCAATGCACCCACAAAGAGTGACTGTTTGGTGCGGTTTATGGGCTGGCGGCATCATCGGGCCGTATTTTTTCCAAAATGAGGCCGGTCAGGCAGTTACTGTGAATGGTGTTCGCTATCGTGAGATGATAACGAACTTTTTATGGCCCGAATTGGAATATGGCCCGAATATGTGGTTTCAGCAGGACGGTGCCACTTGCCACACAGCTAACGAAACAATGGCTCTTTTGCGCAACAAATTCA
The DNA here is from genome assembly GCA_932526305.1 of Epicampocera succincta. Lineage (NCBI taxonomy): Eukaryota > Metazoa > Arthropoda > Insecta > Diptera > Tachinidae > Epicampocera > Epicampocera succincta. The sequence continues at coordinate 1,938,068 of OW052037.1, read as the reverse complement.
ATGGCCGTGTTATCTCACCTAATGGCGATGTCAATTGGCCGCCAAGATCATGTGATTTGACACCGTTGGACTTTTTTCTTTGGGGTTATTTGAAAGAAAAGGTGTACGTCGATAAGCCAGCAACAATTCAAGACCTAAAGGATCAGATAATTCGGCACATTAACGGCATAGAACCTCCATTATGCCTCAGCGTCATCGAAAATTTGGACCATCGGATGGAGGTGTGCCGCCGAGGTCGCGGCGCCCATTTGGGCGATATTTTGTTCCATACATAATTGAGTAATATCAATACATCATAATAAAATAAAATTACATTAATTTCCTAAATAGTTTGTGTTTTATTCAAAATCAACATCGGCCCTTGAAATTTAACCACCCTTTACAAGTAATCGTTATCATCAGTGATAATTTATTTATTATTTTATAACTTGCAAAGTAAATTTACAAGTTACATATAACAGCACTTAATGGGCGGGTAATAAAGACTATATACCCCTGCCTTCACATGGGAAGTAGCAGCGTGGCCGCCATGAAATTCCTCAAATGAATCGTATAAGAACACAGTTGTTCGAGGCAAATCAGTCCAAATCTTGTAACATGTTTTGCACTCAAGTGTATTTCAGGTTGGAGACGGCCATTTTTCGGGCAACTTTTGTTTTATTATTTTATTATAAATTCTCAGTTATGAGTCGTGAGCTGGAGAACAGCTCCCGCGGCATTGTAATTATTTAGTACAATTAATGAATCTCCCCAGTTTTAGTAGTTAAAAATTAATTCGTATTTCAAAAACTTTTAAAAATTATCACAGTTATATTATCAGTAAATGTGGAAAGAATCTTTTCTTACCAAAATATAGTTGCAACCAAGGAGAGAAGCAGGCTACAAGCTGCAATTGTTTGCGGCTTAATCCAAACAAAAGATTTACTGAATTTACAAAATTGCAATTGTTCAATCAAATAATTTATTATCAAAATTATATCTTGTATTTACTTTGCAAGTTGCTAAATAATAAATATACGGTTGCCAATTTTCATAAGATTTTTTAAATGCAAACTCTTCCCTTGGAGCTGATTGGAGTTGTTTTAAAATGGATGTTTTCTATTTTATTGGAAGTTTTTAGACAACAAATTGGCCATAAAGTTTCCCATTTATGCAATTTGTAAAATGTTTCGGAAAAATTTAGATTCCGCTGGTTCCTTCAGCAACGTAAGTGCGTAATCCGTCGTATAGAAGTAGTGTATTTTCATATAAAGTTTTTAATGGTCGAAGCCGATTCGTTTTCGGCTGTGCAAATCGATCTTGTACTGTCCGTGAAGACTCCATTCTTAGTTGCAACACTGTTGCAATAATTGACAACGGACCTTGGGCTACACAAACTCCTCAATCACCTGTGAAAAAAGTTATGCATTTTTCGAAAACTTTGTCCCTTTGATTTTCAAAAGATAATTTATGGCTCACATAATTTTGATAATCGGTTTAAATGATGCTGTCAAATTTTCGAGCCGAAAAATTATAACAAATTATGTGACCAAAGCGCAAGTCAAGCATTTTAAATAAAAAATAAGTCCGTCTATATCAAAGTTGGGCGCTAATCAACTCTTCTAACGGGTGCTTTGTCCATTCGATTCTCATAAGCAAAATGCTGAAGTCAACTAGTAAAGTTTTCCCTAACTGCCAAATTAACACCGCAACAAAATTAAAACACAAAAGAGCAAAGAAAGCAAAAACACGAACTTATGTACATATAACTCCTCCTGCTCCTTTTCTGAAGACCGTTAGCACAGAAGCCATGGCACGCACGAAGAACAACCAAAACAATATTGTGTCAATTAAATTCTAATTGTGAGGGTACGGTTTTCAATAAATCGAAATGTTCTTTTCAAGGTCAGAGAGGTTGCCTTACAAAAAATTTTTTCAGTTTAACAGAAACGGGACTTTGTATCTGTTATCATAAATAAATTATAAGATTTTTGTTGCTGTTGTTTATGTTAACGTGATAACATTTACATATGGATGTACGTATTTAGATTATTGTGGCATAAATAATGCTGGCAACAGTGATATGTTTGTATGTTGTGTGCATGTAACCAGCGCTGTCTGTTTAAGCACAAACTACGCTGAATTAATGACCCCAAAATTACATTTATTAAGGGTAATTTTTTGAACATGTAGCAATTATTAAAAAAAAATAAGTAGAACTTTAAAATTTCACAGTCTACGGAAATACTTAAGTACGCAGCAAACAGTCTCATCTATTTATTTTATTTCAAAATGTACCAAAATGGAGAAAAGAAAAAAACGCACTAAGTTTAGAATTCCTTTTTATTTAGAATGTTTATTGAATTAATTGTGCATAAAATGTGTAATATTTTTGCTAAACTGTTCAACACACTCGACAGCAATTTTTACTACAAAAACAATTGCTATGAAAATCTAAGAGGGGCAGCAAATTTAATATAATGAAATGTTTCTTTACGAAATTGTCTGCAACAACAAGACTTTTTTAAGTTCTGTATGTCAAGCTGACGCTAAATTCCTTGTTGAGTTGATAAACTTGAATAACAAGACTCCGTCCGGTTGACTTCTCTTAAAGAAAATAAAGGCTCAATATCTGATATCCAGAAGAAACGTGACAAACAAATTCAAGTGAGTGTCTCGATGAAGGAGTCGATCGAGTATTCGACTAACAGTCAAGGAATGTAGGTTCGATTCCTGCCAAAGACTACAGAAAAAGTAATATCCAAAAATTTGCGAAATAGCAAAAAATAGCGAAACACTACTCCCTCTTTTCTCCTCCCTAACCCAGTTCCTTGACTACAGATCACAAAACAAAGATCAGCTACATACTTATATCTACATACATATATGTATGTTGTACTATCTCATTTGACTGATAATTATTTCATCAGCAGACAAGGAATGCGACCAGAAGCGAAAAAGACTATTTCAATGAAAAATAAAGTCACCAAGAAGACTGGCAAAGTTGGAGATCTCTTCCATGATATCTTCAGAAGCAACTTTTTCACATTCAGACGTAGAAGACGAGTCCGACGAGTCTGACTCTTACGAACATAAATCCAAAAAGCTTTCATGTATGTTAAAAGGAAATAAAGTTGAACTCTACGCATGAATCATCTCCAGGAAGCATTTAAGATGCGATATTCTAATGCATTTTAAGCAATTTTATAATCATTCGGAATACTTTTTCGTCTCGTTTATTACTCGTTCAGTTTTTTTTTCAATCTTATCAACAAACAACTGGACGTACATGTTTTCTGTGACAAATATTGATAACAAAACTCAAAAACCTTCAGAAAACACTTGAGCCGTTTTCTCTTTGAGGCCAACTTCCAAATAAAATATATAAAGAAGTGCGTACTTACATATATACATACATACATGTACAACATTTGGGTCGTAAATTTTTGGAAATATCGTCCAAGTGGTTCTTTTGTGATCACTTTTGATCATTAAAACTATTTTATTCCCTGAGGGATTGAAAAATACATTTCGTGTGTAACAAATTTTATGCCATAGAATTTCTAACTGGTAGACTGTTCCGAGTCTAAAAAATATCATCTAAATTCCATAAAATTTGTGGAAGTGAAACATACACAAAAAGCCAAAAGAGATCAGCTATCCCTGTTACACAAGTGTTCTAATACGGCGTATCAGTAACGGACGCAATCACTACTTCGTTTCCAAAACATAAGTGAGAAGTTTTCACATCACGAACTCAAAAAAACAGACAACAATAGTTACGTTTACGTTGAAGCATTTCCATTAAATAGCTGTCAAAGAGCAATAATGAAAAAAGTAAGAAGAAGATACAGTTTAAGAAAAAAATCTATATACACTTACCATTATTGGATCTTTAGGAAATTTGTAAGAAAAAAGAACAAACTTTGTGGGCTTACAATTAAGGCAGTCATAACTTCATGTACAGTTGGAGGCTTAACAGACTTAAATTTTTGGTTGGCCCGTGCTGCTCTATCTAGTATCACGTGTGCAGAAAGCCTTCAACAAAGAATAGCCTACCCAATTAAGCTTTTTATCGTATTATTTATCATTTACATAATATGCTGCGTTCACACTATTGCACTTGCGTGTAGTGTTTGAATTTTTGACTTAATACAAAGTCTGAATTGCCCTGAAATCATAGCGTTGTTTTCAGAAAATGGCACCCTATTGAGGAATCATTTCTTGGAATCGTTTATGATACGATTTTCCGATTAATTTTGAGGATTCTTTTGTCCTTCATTTTTAAATAAAAAGTTATATAATTTTTGATTACGTTTCAAATCATTTTGTAAAAAAAATAAAATATATGTACACACATTTTTCACAACAAGTTTAAATTTATTAAAAAAAATCATTGTTTGATTGTTCCTGAATAATCAATCAATCGCTCAAGTAATAAACTAGAAAATCATTATTCGATCATATGGACGAATCGTGTGTGAATCCTTTTTCAATCGCTCAAATGAGAATTCAATAAATCATTACATGAGCATATCAATGAATCGTATGTGAATACGTTTTAAGCATATAAAAGAGTCAATATTCCTGAGTTAAGAGCTCCTACTCGTACTTACTGGTATTCAATTGTTCTTCTTTTGACTTTTATTACAGCTGTTAAATGAATGAATCATGAATCGTTATATAACCTTAAGTCAACTGGGCGATGGCACCTACGGCACCGTAGTTCTAGGGCAACGAAAAGACACAGGAGAAAAAGTGGCCATCAAGCGCATGAAACGGAAGTACTACTCCTGGGAGGAAGCAATGAATCTGCGTGAAGTCAAAGTAAGATCATTATTCAGAATAATAATAAATATTACGCAGCAAGTTATGCCGCATTTGTGACTGACCCAGAGCGATAAAGTGCATTTCATTGGTACTTGGATAGATACTTTTCAGGTTTTTGGAAATATCAAACAAATTGTGCTATCTAATTTTTTTTGGTAATTTCGGTTCTCAAGAAGAGATGACGATTGACAAAAAGCTTGGGAACTTAGAAAGCCAAAAATGGCACCAGCGATGTTTCGATGGTGTAATGAAAACTGCAGTGCAATTAACAACAAAAGGTTTTCTTTAGTTTTTTTATGTTGTAAAGACTTTTGCACAAAAATATTAATATAAAGGAATTATAATGATTCAAATCAATTTTTTATTTTTAAGAGTTTGAAACAGTTGATAGATTTTTAATTATGTGTGTCAATTTGAAGAAACAGAAGTTTGGACTGTTTCATGCATGAAGAAAAATGTTATTCTCTCACACAAATTGAAATTAAGGGAATGCTTTTCGTACATATTGAAGGCGGCAGGAACCCAATCTTGTGTGGATTTGAGACTAACGGCGCAATTGACTACAAGTCAATTTTCTATTTAATAATATTTTATAAAGAAAAACAAACCTACCGAAAAATATGTAAATGAAGTGAAACGTTAAAAGCGAAAATGCGCAGCTTCGGACGGAAATAGACCTTCTGTTTGTGCGAACTCACAGCGCACCTGAATAAATTTTTTGTGTGTTTTACTTACGATTAGATGTCAAATTTAAAATTTCTTTCAAAATACATACATATGATCCATCTTTGATTTACCTATAACCGAATGCGCCAAATCTGCGCTTTGCACAGCCACATATATCAATTTTGCCGAATAATAAATGAAAAAATGTTTAAATATGTAAAAAATTCACGAAAAATTTTATTTTCTAGTCTCTTAAGAAACTGTCCCATCCAAATATAGTGAAACTAAAGGAAGTTATACGAGAGAATGATACGTTGTATTTCGTGTTTGAATACATGAAAGAAAATCTGTATCAGATGATAAAGGACCGCGAAACGCATTTGCCAGAACCAGCCTTGAAAAGTATTTTATTTCAGGTAGAGGCTACAAAAAATAACTAAAAAATTAAATGGTTCTTCTAGAAGTTGGTCTTATTTTTAGGTTTTCACTGGTTTGGCTTTTATGCATCGCCATGGATTTTTTCACCGTGACCTGAAACCGGAAAATCTGCTGTGTTCCGGCCCGGAATTGATAAAAATTGCAGATTTTGGTTTAGCTAGAGAAATACGTTCGAGACCACCATTTACTGATTACGTCTCTACAAGATGGTAATTTAGATTTGAAATAAGAGTTGACTCTTTCTGTTTAATATATAAATTTGCTTATATGTATATTTCCTGTGCTTGTGATAAGGTATCGGGCGCCCGAAGTGTTGTTACACTCAACCACATATGGCAGTTCTATTGACATGTGGGCCATGGGATGCATAATGTCCGAGCTGTACACATTCCGGCCCTTGTTTCCCGGCAGCAGCGAAGTTGATCAGCTCTATAAAATTTGTTCTGTTTTGGGAACGCCCGATAAGGTAAATAATAATTTCTATACGAAGACGGAGTATAAAATACATACAATGTATGTGAACCAGCACTGAAAACCCACCTAGTGTGTTATATATCATGAATTTATATTTTTTTTGATTTTTAGCAAAAAACCTTCTAATTTTGTGTGAAACCGTTCGCAAGTCTCAAAAACGTCGGGAAGTAATATAAAAAATGCAATTATTTGTATAAAAGAGTAAGAACCCACTTAGTGTGTTTCACCAGAGAAATGAGAGCGCGCACAGTATAAAAATGCGCGTTTTCAGTACGAAAAACTTAAATAGCGTTTTACTCAAAACCCTGTTTTGACCCACTAAGTGCGTTCGTTATCTTATGCAGGGTCACATATACATATATGTATGTATGTATGTACATATGTATATGCATTTAGTGAACTGCCTATGAAGAATTTTTTTTAGCAATTCCAGTTCAAGTGGGAGTTTTAATTAATAAAATTCTTACAAGCCTTTAAGACATCTTTTTTAATCTTATTCTAACCCCAAGTTAAATTGATTTCCACACTATTGCAAAATTTTCCATATTCGTTTTCTTTAAATTAAAAATTTTGCCTAAGTTGGCAACACGTTTTTATTTTGTCAGCTGTCAAAAGATTTACGTATAGTTTGGTTTGGCATTTCAACAATTGAAGCCACATGACCACCTAGCAGGGCGTAGAGTCGGTGAATGGGCCCAAAACAAGATTGCCGTTTACCTCGATTTTCATAAACGAATTTTTGTTTAGCGATGAAGTTCACTTTTGTTTGTTTGGATCAATAAACAAAACTGCCGTATTCGGAGTGATGATAAGCCTCAAGTGTATGTTGAGACATCGTTAAATCCAGAAAAACTGATCGTTTGATATGCTTTATGGGCTGGTGGAGTCATTGGTCCGTACTTCTTTAAAAACGATGCTGTCCAGAACGTTACTGACTTTTCCGTTCATCAATTGAACATTCCTGATGTGCAGGAGATGTGGTTTCAACAGCTCGTGCCACAATTTACTTATCGAAAGAAGCGTTAGTATAGTTTCACGTTTCGGACCCGTGAATTGGCCTCCAAGAAGTGCGATTTAACGCCGCTAGTCTACACAGATAAGGCCGACACGACTGACCACTTGGAGAACAACATTCGGCGCGTTCACATCGTTGCTCATTAATACTCAAATACTAACTCCAGTAGGCCTTCAAACGTCCGTGTCCCGATGGAAACACCAAGTTTCTTCTGGAATTGCCAAAGAATACAAACGATGCTCAATAAATTCCGCGAAATGTGAAAATTTTAAGAATATCGGTTCAGCGGTCTGGTCGCCTATAAGGTACACACAAACACACATTCTAATTTATATACTTATATATTTAGTAGATCGGAAAGGAACCTCATTTAAAATTTTCCGCCTGGCAATTTTTCAAAACGTTTATATTTATCTATTAGTGGTTTTATTATGGCTTCTGTTAATAATGGAACCGACTTCACGCAAACTTTTAACTTCTTCGTGATATTTTTCACAAGTTCTCGCACACTAATGAAAGTGTGTTTCCCAATTTATAAAAAAAGTTATTTACTAACGCCAAATGCTTTTACATTTGCCAATTGCAACTAAATTGAATGCAAAATTAAATTAACTCACACTAATAGTACAATCCTACTGCAAATACCAAAATATAGTGGTATTTTTAGCGTATTTCACGTCGGCCTACTTTGGATTGGTGCCCTGTACATCTGTTCTTGACGCCTAAAATGGCGAGTGTATTTTGTTTTTGTATTATAAGTATTGTTGTTGTACACAATTTTCTGCTGTTTCTTATTACTTTGTTAACCTTTATTTTATTTTATTGTAAATAAAAACTTTAATTATAACAAGTCATGCTGAACACTTTATTGTATAACTTAAGAAAACGCTGTTAACAATAATTTTAACATATTTTTATATAGTACATACATATGTATGAACATACTTAGTTGACTTACAATGCAAAACTTTTTATTTCTAATTAGAGCGATTGGCCAGATGGTTACCGATTGGCGGCAGCCATACATTTTCGTTACCCGGATTGCGTGCGAGTACCTTTGAATTCAATTGTAACACGTTGCAGCCAAGCGGGCTTGGATTTGCTGGAAGATCTACTGTTTTACGATGCCGACAAAAGGCCGACGGCGCAACAAAGTCTCAAGTATCCGTATTTTAATGCAGTTAAACGAATATCACCAGCAGCAGCTGCGAAGGCCAATGTCAAGCTGACAGCCAAATATGGCCACAGCTCAAACTTAACACATAATTTGTCTAGCAATGTGCTTCCGGTACAAGAAAAACTACAAACACTTACAGAAATTATACAACTTAATAATAATAATATAAACAATAAAAACAATAACAATAATAACAACAGCAACAACAACTTTAACAATAACGAGATCTCAGCGGCCAATTTAGGTAGTTCACAGAATGGTCAAATCATAGTACAACAAGCCAAAAATGTCAGCCAAATACCCCAAATAAGTTATCTCACCATGAACCCAAATGATGTGCTAAATGCCCCGCTTAATCAATTTCAACAAAGATCGGTTAACGAATCGGGTTCGGTGAAGAGTGATACGATAAGATATAACACAATACTTGCACCCGCTAGTAACATTTATTTATCTGCCGGAAATCTCAACCAGAGTACTGAAAACCTGACTCGTACTGAATCCATCAATGATATATTTCTAAATCGTAATATATCACAACTTTTTGGTTTGACCCAAACTCCGGCTTCGAACGTACAACCACAACATCCGAATGTCTCATTCCATAATTCGAACATTATGGGCAGCACAACCAGAGGCCCCCGTTCCGTCTACGTCAACGGCTCTCGAAACTACGCCCTTTACGACACTGCAGTTAAAAACGCAAAAAATTCGGCTAAAATTGGCGGCTATTATGTCTATACCAGACCTAATCATGACTTTGCGTTTAACGATACAAGCAAAGTGTACAATGTGTTTTCGAAGGTGGGCGTGCAACAGCACAACCTGCCAGCCGAATTGATTGTGCCCAATTCCTATGAGCCGAGCTCGATGCGAAACAACACTTATGCCAGCAACAAACATAATCGCAGGGAAAGTCAAAAGCTGCCAGTGAACGAAACTGACAGTCTTGTAAAAGAAGCTGAAAATGATGATGATTTGGACACCATATTGGGGTAAGTGCACAAAAAATACTCTCGAAGAAAAGATGGCGTTTAGCAAATCATCGACGAAGTGTGTTTCTAATTTCGTAAATGCAAGTCTTTCCACTTTGAAATGCTTGCTTGTTTTAAGTTTTAATACACGATTACAATATGAGTTTCATTGTCATCATTTATTACATACAACAAAACTGTCCTACTCAAGTGGAGGAAGGAAACATACTTAAGCTCTGGAAATTTGTATATACGTATGCACACACATATAAGTAGATTGTAAACATCATAAACACAATAAATTGAATTAATAAAACTTTGACGAGGTGAACCTCATTTGTGTGAACTTATGAAGATTTACAATTGATTCACAAATTTTAGAAAACAGTGAAGCGTAAACGTGCTTTTGATTTTTTTTTAATTTCATTTACATACATATTGGTGCAAAATCTTAACTAAATGTGGCAAATAAACTGAAACTTTATAAAGCCATTTTAAGGCCTATATGGACTTATGGAGTTCAACTTTGGGGAACAGCAAGTGGCCTAAATATAAAAATATTACAAAGATACCAGTCTAAAACTGTTGTTCAATCTCCTTGGTATATTTCTAATGATGATCTAAATATACAAACTGTCAAAGATGTAATAAATTCATACAGCGAAAATATTTAAAAAGACTAAGCAATCGTGTAAATCCTCTGGCTGGTGTTATTAGACGATATTGATGAAATCCGAAGACTTAAAAGACACCATGTCTTAGATCCACCTTTCAGAAGCTAATTTTTTTTGTTAAAAATTTATTTGTAATCTTTTCCTTTTGTTTTAAACAATATTTTTATTATTATTTCTTTTAACTTAATGCTAAAATTTTAAAATTAATAATGACTAAACCTTAAGTTATTTTATTGTAAATAAGGATAGACTAAATCTTGTTTTTTTTTAATTTGGGATATTTCTATAGATATATACACATATTTGTGTGTGTGTAACTCTAAATGACAAAACAGGTGTGACTAGTTCCGCTTATTATCTTAATATGAAAAGATAGATTGCGTAAAAAAATAACAAAAATATATTGACTTGCACATGCATAGCTTAATATAGAAAGGCCCTAAGTAACGTTTTCCTAAACTTAATAAAAATTAAAGTTTTGTAGTCGCGAAACTTTTTTCAACTGCTTATATTTTGGTTATTTTTAGTCGGATCACTTAAATTTTTTTCCAATGATCAACTTTCAAATATTATAAAAAACTCGATTTGAGAAAAAAAAGAGTTAGGGCTTTTCTATATTAAGGTAACGATATATACATACATACATATGTGTGTACAGGGTGCGGCTAAAGTAACTACATATGTACAAACATATATAATTTGTTTTTTAAACAAAAATATTAAATGGAATGAAAAAAGGAAAAATTTAACAATAGAAATAAAGTTTGTTTTATATTAAATATTTATATAAATTATGACAAATAACGTCAGTTGAACGAGAACTCTTTGCTCTAACCCAAAAATGTGTTCTTTTCATAAATTTGTTGAGTGTTACTTGTGTTACACGATCAATTCTTGTCGAATGTTGCCCTTTTTTTGGGGCTTAGTCACATAAACTTTGTCTTTGAGATAGCCCTACTACAAAAAAAAAAAAAACTGGCGATCCCGGTGGCAACCGTAAATCGCCGTTTTTGGATATTATGCGCTTTGGAAATTTTTGTCTCAATAACGCCTTCACGGCTTGTATGCAGTGTTGCAACCATATGTTGCAGAAATAAATAAGAGGACTGGCCGATCGTTTTCTCGTTGATGTCTTCGGATTTTCTGCGACCTTCTCTCTCACAGCATCAATACTTTCGGCCGATATGCCAGTCCGAGGTCTACCCATATATTTTGAAGTCCCAAATTCAGCAGAATTATCCACCAACGAACGAATGGGTGGACCGCAATTTTATAGCCTTCCCTTTCTATACATTCTCCCAAGTTGAATTCCTGAAACAGGAAAAAATTAAATATTCACAAGCAAAAAAGTTGCAATTTTTATTCAAATCATATATTTACTAGTCACTTTAGCCGCACCCTGCATGTACATGTGTGTGTACATCTGCAGAACACGCTTGTTCGCGACTCCTTAAGAAATTTTACATAATTTTAGTTTGTTATTTCTAAGTGTAAATTTTCATTCATGTTTTTTTAGGACTAAACTGAAAATCTCTGCAAAAAAGTTGAGAAATTCTAAATCGAACATTCTGTTAGAGGACCTTTTTGGTCACTTGTCAATGGATTCGGATGTGAGTGACGCCAGGCTTCCCGAACAGAATCTGACTGAACGAACGAGTGGTTTGCCTGCCAAAAAGATAACAAATGGCTTGAGTAGTACCGAGGCAAATAATGGCAGTCGTACAGATTCTTATGCAGCGAACTCGTAAGTCTACGTTTTATTTAAAGCTTTTGTTTTCAGTTTTCGAATTTTGCCTTCTCGTGAAGTCTTTTCAATATTTTCATTTGCTTACTTTTAATTTAACATGATTTCACCTCATTGATCATATTTTGTGGTTTTATGGCCTGATTAGAGATCTTTCGCCGAAAGACCTGTATTCGAATGATGAAGGCGATTGCGAATTTTGGCCCATCAGGTAATCATTGAAAAATACAATATTGGACATGTAGTTAGTCTGTAGCTTATAAAATTGCTTAACTTCACCAAAAACTATATCGCACATCCTTTTGGAAGGGAGGTTTTCATAAATTAGGGTTTTGAATTTCACGCAAATCAATCTGAGGATTTTATTTTCAAAATGTTCGTATATTCGAGTTAGAGGACGTTTAAATTTACTATTTATATAACTGAAGATCTTATTATAGGTATGTTATGATTTTTGCTGTCCTGTAAAGCAATATAATGCCGATATACTCGTATTCGCTTAAGTTCGCGCGGTGAAAATCATTTGAGTGAAATTTTATATATCTTCTCTGATCACTGGAACTGGGAACTCATTAATGCGCGTGATAGATGAGCCTTGACAGAAGAAAATTCATAAATATTTTCCAAGCCATTTTTTTTTCAAATTTAAAATACATGGTGAAGGACACCGGTCGACATCGGTGGACGATTAATGTACTATTTTTAAATAAACTATTTTAAACACTTATGATATTTGTGCAAAAAAGTTGAGCAACAAATATTATGATTATGGAAAAACTCACAGGAAAAAGGATCATATAGAAATAGGAAAATTATTAATAAATTATTTGAAATGTAATCAAAAGACTATATACTCTTATATAATGATTGAACATTTTATCACAAAATCGTATCATAAACGAAATGATTCAGCCGTAGGGTACGATTTTCTCCCAACGATATTATCATTTAAATTGTCTTATGTTTCAAAAATATCGATATATAGGCGTTATTTTCGCCGTATTATGCAAATATTTAATCATGTTACCCAATCGCTTGTTTGCAGACTACGGTCACTAGAAGTCTGAATTCATCTCTCAGATTGCGTGTCAATTGTAAATATTAGCTTTTCAAAGACTTGCTCCATAATTTCCGTTAAGTTTGTGCGCTCATAATATATTTGTCGTGTGAACCAAAAATGTGTTCTCCAATATCGTATATAGAACATAATGCATTAAAAAACTATATACACGTTTGTGATCTGTATGTTGGCATGTAAGTACATTCAGGATTATAAAAATGTGCTTTGAAGCAAAATGTCAGCCATTTGAGAAAATACTATTTCTATTAAAGTGAGTCGCCTTCTCTCAATCACTTTGTAGACTTATTTCTTAGACAATATTCCATGCAAAATTGGAAATAATCGCTGAGAGCAACAAGGTTTGCTTATTGCAGAAAAGGTGGCCACATAATTTCGATTGGAGGTTAAATAAAAACTTTTGGCACGAACTTGAATTCATAGTTCATCATGACAAGTATTCTTTTACAAATTCACTGTCTTCACTAACGCTAATTGCCTTATCGAAAGCTTTATTTGATACTTTATTTTTAGGGCGAAATTTCAGGGAAATCAACACATGCAATTCCCCTGGGACGAGACAAACAAAACCGAAGACGAGAAGCTCACAGCTTGGATGGTGTCCGACAATGGTAAATTAAATTATGCAAACAACATTTAAGAATGTACAATACGTCCGTAGTGTAGACAAGCGCAGCACAAGTCGGCCGATCAGCCAACGGAAGTCATTGGCTTAAAACTCACTTAACACGAACAAAATCGTATCGTTATTGGTTCGATCTACAGAAATACAAATTCGCCTATAAGAGGCACTTGTATATAGACAACTATTTTAAAACATTTCAACTGTAGATGCAGTAGCTAAATCAAACGTAGTAAACAATCACCTTAAAATACGAGTACATTTACATTTTGAAATATTATTTTTGATTTCATTTAGCCATAGGATCTCTTTTGCGAAATTTCAAATTCGATGCAACGCACCAAAATCAACAATTGCAATAATTAAGGCTGCTGAGGCTGACGGATGAGGAATCATCAACCCTACGATTGTAATGCGTTAAGGACTCTATTCTCGTACCTGAATTGCAACAAGAATTCTTTTAATCGAAGCAAAACTATTTTTAAGACCGCAACTCAAAAGCAAAAAACTAAATAAGTTTAAGGACTTTTGCTAAAAAATCATTTATGTTTGAAGTATGAGTATAAGTGTAAGTATGTATAATGTATGTAATAAGCTTGTAGTATATTTAAGGATATTTTTTACTTCAACTAACCACACTCTTCCCACTGTAAGCAGCTGTATGCTGCCTTATTGAAAAGATCTGGCAAGCACGAAAATCCACCAAAAGAGGCATATTCATGGCCAGATAGCTTTAGGCGTTTAACATAAATTACAAGTAACTGGCATATACGGCTGCTTTGTTTTCGCTTTTAAGAACATGTTTAATACGCACGAGTGAAGTGCGATTGCCTTCCGCACTTTCAAATGACAAAACCTATCATTAGAAATCCAACGTTTCACAAAAAGTTGGATTTGTAAGCGAAAAGTCGTGTTTCTAAATATTGCTATTCTAATCATTTCCATTTTCATGGTATGTATTAATATTTACTATGAAGGTCAACGCTACATACAAACAGAATGTTATATCAGTTCTTACTCCTTAACTTGTACTTACAACTCTGTTATATTTACTACAGTTCATTTCCCGTAAAGCTCGACTTAATATTTTATTTTTTATTGAAAATGATTTATTTTTTTTATTGAAATGATGATTTCTGTATAAAACTTCGAAAATTTAAATAATTATCAATAACATAAATCAACTAAACCTTTAACGCTCTGGCAAATATTGTAAAACCCGTTAAATTTCTTTGCCTGTTCACTATTTGTTCTCCCAAATAATAATATTTGAACCATGTACATACATATTTGTAATTATATCAATTAGTTTTGCCTGTTATACATACATATATTATAATGTGGGCGCAGTAATGAAGATCAGAACTGAGATGGTATTGTATATTCACTACAAGTGTTTACTACCGCTCTTTGTTTTTTACCACAGCATGGTAATTGATAGTTCAGAGCACTGCTACAAATGCTTGTATTTTAACCAGTTTTACTACAATTAGAATATCCACAAGGATATTTTGCTATCAAGCGTGAGCATCATCAATGTATCTTTAACAAGGTGATATAACTAAAGAAAAGATAGGGGAAAAACAATAGTGCAGTTCGGTGTTGGTTGCACATGTCTAGCAAAAATGCAAATGCTAAATATCTTAGCATTTCCTTAGCCATCCAACAACAAAATATTACTACATATAAGTTTACAAAATAGTGGGGACTTCCTTACTATTTCTACCACCTACATACATACATGCGCCCGAAAATGGAATGCAACTCTCATTCTCATCTCTGGGTTCTATCGATACTTCAATGGATTTTGCTCGGCTGGGATCAGGGTCCTTGTTCCCGAAACCCGCAAGTTTTTAGGCACAACGCGTTTTTCATCGAGAGCTCATCCGTTTGTGGTCGATTGGCCAGTGAATCGCACAACGCTGTTCGATTCCGGAACAAACTTCCTGCAGAATCATCTTTTTTTGTCGCTTTTTATCCTTTTCACCGTTCAACACGCCAACCAAAAAATCCAGACAATAATTTAAAGTTTTTATTAAAATAAAAGAGAAACCGTTTTAATCTTTAAAATCTGTGTTGTTTAGTGGGAACCAGCAGAAGGAAAACTTAGTCTTACAGACGGCCCCAAATCTATATCGGGTGACAGCTATGAAGATTTTATTTCATGCCGAGGGCAGCTGACTAAAGTGCATAATTTTTTTTTGTTATGTGCGTGTAACGGGCACACCTTTTATTTAAACATGCGTTCATTTCTCTTCTTCCTTCTTTATAAATGTATTTTGTCCAAAATTGAAAATCCCGCACCTTTAATTTTTGCTGACAAACTGTCAAGTTTTATTTGTGCAGTGCTGTACTTTTTAGTCCATGATGCAGAAAATCGCAGTTGCATCGCTGGGTGCCCAGTAGTTTTCAGGAGATTGAGTCAAAATCCATTCATCGCCTATATTTCATTTTGTATGGGAAATCTTGGCAAAGTGTTCCATATACTACATGAACTAGACTAGTGAGTGTTATTTTTCAAATTGGAAATATCTTTACATGGTTCCCCTATAATTTTTTGCAGTTTTTTTGTGTTCTAAATTCTCGTTTGCATGTCAAAACATCGGACTTATAGAAATGAACAGTAAACAGAAATCATTATAACGAATCAAGAATACAGTGTTACCAGTGTAGAAACGATTGCGAAAGATTTGAATGGGTTAGAGAAAACGATTGAGGGTATTGAGTTTTTCGAATGCACTTGCTCGGGTAAACACTACGTTAGTGCTACCAGAGTTCTTTCAATTCAGCAGATTTCATTTGCCTGCACTTTATGTCAAACGACTAAATCAAGTTACCGTAACATACTTTGCAATTTTCCACAGCTGCCATGCTTTGGAATAATGTAACGGAAGCTCAGTGTGCTCCCGAAACCTTCTTTGCTAAACGTTGGTACTTGGCAGATTTCTCCATATACCACATCTAAGGACTAGAAAAGTGTAATGAATTATTTTCGTTAATGTCAATTTGTTGGCCTTCTTTTTTTATAGAATATTTTTTTTTTTATAGAATAATGATGTCCTTTTTATAGAAAATTAAGCAAATTTGATTCCTTTTTTGATTTCCTTTTCAATTTTTTTATTTGCAAGCAACACATTTTTTAAACCAAACCGAAATAAATGAATAAAATCTTTTTAATCATAAGGACCTCAAATTTAGGGAAAATTGTTGTTTAATGTAATTTAAAAAGTTTTTGAATTTGATTAAAAATGGTCTCAATTTCTACCCTCAATTTTACTCCTACAAATTTAATACATAGAAACTCTAAAATACACTTTTTATATACAAAATAATTTTCTTAATTAAATTTTAAATGTTTTCTTTAGAAATAATAAGTTCTGAATCGCAATTGGAAAACTTTCAATTAGGTTTGTAATTTCTGAGATCTTGATTTTAGTTGGAATTTTCTTAATATTATTAACAACGTTCGCAATTGCAATTAAAACCGTTTAGGTGGGTTTTCAATAAAACAGGTGATGTTGCCATATGTTATAAGACAAAATTGTGGCATCTTTAAATAACGAGCCTGTTTTTCTACTTTTTGGACAAACTTCGTGGAATTGAAAGCGTAAGTTGCTCTCCAAAGCAAATGACACTTAACAAAGGCAGGGGCACCCAGAACGTAAAATTTCTGGGCCAAAAATACATATGGGGTCGAACATGATGGGCGCTACGTTGCGTTTAAAATGAAAACACCAATTTTTAATCCAAGCTATAGTTCATACGAAAGCTTTTCGCTGTGTCCTGCAGAAAGTTGAAAATTTAGAGCAGCCGAACGCAGTTTTGTAACGCAATGAACTCTAAAACTTTAACTAACTTTAATACGAGTATATCTTTCGATTGATTGAAAAATCCTCAGGTTATGCGTTCTTTAAGGCCATAATCTAGAACATTACGTGACATTTCGAACGTGAGATTTTGATAAGGAAATTAATGTATTGAATTAATGCAAATTAGTGCATTTTTTGTCGCCTGAAACGTGCACTGAAATATTAAAAGAAATCGTGCACTGAAATATTATCAGAAATAAGATATTGAAGCTGCACAATCTTAAAGAACGGCGACGCTCTTTGCAAATGCAAATGAATATCCCAAGATATAGCACAGGAACAGACCTAATAAAAAATTGATAGCGGACGTTACCAAATGAAAACGGAAAAAAAGTATAGCGCGAGTGCGATTTTTTTTGTAAAAGAAAACAAATTCAATTAAAATAACAATTAGTTATTTATTAGTTTATTCGTTATGACGCAAAAAAAACCAAAAATCTATATAATCGATGGTCGGAAAAACAGACACAATAAGTCGGGCGGTTCTAATTCGAGTGAAAACGGCCAAATTGGTCGTTTAAACTGGCTCTGAACCAATTTCAATTATATTTCCAAACAATTTTTCAACTTGAAGCAGGTTTGAACAGTATTCGAGAACCTGGCTTTTTCCTTCACTGATATCAAATCACCAGAAAGCCTTTGCGAAATATTTAACTCGAAAAGATAGTGTAGTCTATGCTGGGTATAAATTTAGTGGCTAGAACTTGAAACAAGTAGAGACTGAAATTAAATAATAAAATCCCACTTTTTAATCAATAGAATTTTGGTTTGTTGGAATTAAGACAGTAGGGGATTTCACGCTCTAAGTTATATATTTACAACTCTGTTTTGTGTATTATTATCCTTAATTTTTTTCTCCTTCATATTTTGTTTTTTGTATTATATATATATAACTGTACTTATATATATATATAACTATATATGGCAATGAAAAAAACAAATCGAATAGGTTTATTAGTAAATCGTTTGACTATTTGTTCTGTTACATTTGACATCTTGTCTCAAAATAAGAGATGTTTTTTTCTACAACATGTTGAGTATTGTAAATGCTAACAGTAGATGCTGGTTAAAGTACTACATCATCAAGGTTTGCAATGCTATTTGTTGTCAAGAGCGCAGAACGGTAGTAAATTAACAAGTTAATTGCATTACTAATTTCTTTAATTGAAAGTTAATTGCCAACATAATACACCATCCATGTTTTGAAATCTACTTCACAGTGTAAGCCCACGATCAAAAGAGTTATTTCTGATACAAAAAGAGCTGAGAATTCACTATAATTTTATATAATTTGTTTTGAACTTAACGTAAGCAACTCCAAAGATGACAGTCTTGTATATAAGTAAGTATATATATATATGTATGTATATCATTGTAGGAAATTTACTATTCATTTATTTAAGTGTAAGTTAGAGTATTTTTAAGAGATAAGATAGAGAGTAAGAGAGCAAGAGATATTGAAAATAAAAACAAAACAAATTGTAAATAAAATATTATTGTTGTTAATGTTCCAACAAATTACGAATCTGCTATTTGTTTTCTTGTGAAGATGTTTGTTTGTTCGCTTTCGTTTTAAAATGTGCATTTCATTTAACGACGATGGGTTGGTGCTGGCCATTCCTCAACAACCGGTGCCACCACAGCATGTCCTGTCACCAGAGTGGGCGACTCACGGCGCACTTGGGCCGAGAAGCCCAAAAGTGGATCAGAGCTGTAGTCCACAATGCGGCGATGACCATCTGGTTCGACCAGAGAATAACGGCCAGTCACGTATTCGCCGCGACGATGCTCGAATTGATCTTTTATGTCTCCAGTGTGAGTGTCATGCACAGCATATTGGAACTCGTAGTGCGGTGGACTGTGCTCCTCAATCTCAATTGCTGCCGGATGTCCAATGATACTGGCACTGGCCAAGGCACATGCCACAGCCAACACAACTGACAAACACTGCAACAAAATTTCATTTTTGTTGCAATTAAATTTATGGCCCTTTTCATAATAATCCAAATACTTACAATACGTTTCATGATTAGTTGAATGTGTTTCACAAGTGGTAAAGGATGATAACTATCTGAATGGAAGATGTCCAATGGCAAACATTCGTGAGGCAAGTTCTTTTTATACTCGCACCATCATCGCCAGCCGCCAAATGATACACTTTTGATCATCTTGCAAAATTTGAGCTCAAATATACTGCGAACAGCGACCGTGTACGAGTATATCGATACCCCCAGCAGATGTTTAACTTACAGACGTATGATTTTCATTTATGTTGCAAAAATCTGCCAAAAACACACAAACGAAGAAGACATTATGCAACACCAGCGTGTTGCAGACACAACCACCAGCGCAACGACATCTAATTCAATTTGGCTGACTTCAAAAGAGGAAATGATATCCAATATCCAACATTCGATCGTACTTTAGAGCGCAGCTCATCATCACATTGCAAACTAAGTCAGTCAGTCAGTCAGTCAGCCGTCAGCCAGTCACTCAAGCACTCAGTCCCTTCGACTTGACAAAATTCCATTATCTTCTATTACGTACGTTTTGAGGCGGCTGCCTTAAATCGTTAACAAATGTTCCGTCTAAAAACTGTGCGTGTGTGTGTGCAGTGTCGGCGCACACAATCATATTTGAAACAACACAGCCACGTCCCCATGTATCACTTTGCGTTTATCTTAGTAGTCTAGTGACTCAGTTAATTCGCCGACAACATCTCAAATTTCTTATGGTTAAAACATTTTTTTCTTGTTTCCAGTTTGAGTTTTTCAACACTTCCGTTGATGGTTGCGTTTTGTTAACGTTCAAAATAATTCTGGCAAAAAGCAAAAGCAACTTCGATGTAAAAACCGAGCTACTGACAGCTTGATGCAATTTCCATGCGGTATCCGAACAAGGCTTCTAATGCATACGTTGGCCTCGGCCATCGTCCTGCAAATTACAGCAAAAATAACTTTAGCAATAGTTTCGCAAATGACGCAGTTTTGGAACTAACACAAATCATCCATATTCCAAGAGTCATCGTCGTCATTTGCCACCTCAAAGTACTAACTGGGTTTTATTTTCAGTTTGGTGGTTTTCTCACGTAAGATCTCGAATTCTAAACTTTGGCAGGACTTAAACTAAAAATGTAAAATGATAGAGAGCTGAAATTACTAGACATCGATGATACATACATACATATGAATGTCAGTACTTAAATTCTGCAGTCATAGTACAGAAAGAGAAAGAAATAGCGTTACGTATGATGACGGCTTAGAAGATGCCTGTGTAGGTGGTAAAATCGAATCGAAATCAGAAGATATGGCAGAATATTATATCCACTGCAGATCCCAGAAATGCCTCATGGATGCATGTCATACATTTGAAAATGCTGCACCAATTTTTACACTCCATCATAGCCATCTGGTGATATGTTATCGCTAGTAATAAGTATATATGTATGTATGTACATATTCATTTATTTGCAGTTTAACATGGAACTCAGAGAAGAATTTTGTGATGTTGTAAAGGACTCCACATTCATCGTAAGAGAATTTGAAACCTGCAATCCGAGAAATACCTGCCCAAAAAAAAGGCACACCAACTGTTATTTCACGGTACTCATTTTTTTAAACATTCCGTCAACCAAATTCGTGGTACCTGTTTCAGTATATTTCAATAAATTATACCAATATACAAAAATATTACAGCACACAACACTGGTGGTCCGAGGTGGACGTGGTGGAGCTCCTGTAATTTCTATAATAGTATTATTTTCATTTTATTGGTAACGTTTTACTTTCAGTTGCGACATCTATATTTTCTCTATGGACGTGTAATTTGGCAACAAAATTTCCTCTAAATAAAAAACGAACTAAAAAAATTACACAATGCGACCTCCTGAATCTATCCGAAAAATTTATCAGTATAAATTTTGTAAGGATTACTTCTAGCCTCCTGGGACTCTTCAGGATTTTACGCAGTCTATTAAGAGAGACGCAGGCGGACTAGCTTAGATAGAACAACACACTTCGAAAACAGGCATTAAAAAGCCGGACTCAAGAAATGATCCTCAGATTTTATCCAGATGTTTTGCAATTTGTCTCTTTCTTTGAAACATTTCCAAATTTGCTCACCATCTGCTAAAAATTTCAAACTGGCAGCCGGTGCAGTCGACGTTGTGCTTTTTGTTAATTGCTCCAGCAGCAACTACTGCGTCTGGCATCTCTATATTACTGTAAAAATTTCCTAAAGCTAATTGCGTTTCGCCCAAAAGTAGGCCTTACAATTTGCTGATTGCGGACAGTAAAAATACAATTTGTCTTGCATTTGAAATTTCTTTTATTTGTAAAATGTTTTTGCAATTCGTACGGCAAGTGTGCGTGCATGCCTTTAGGCGTATCACACACACACACGCAAGCAACGAATGGGAATGACCAAGCTGAATATGAGTATGTGTGCGGGTATGGATGTACGTTTAAAGTAACAAATTTAGATAGAAGAAGAATTAAAATGAAATACTTACAACAGAATGGGATATATGTATGTATGTAAGTTTAACAAAAGTATGTATAAATGTTTGCTCTTTGTGTACGTACGTACATATGTATTTCTATCCAATATTTTGGAGAAGAATAAGAAGAGATCATTTTATGTACAATATGTACATAATTACAACAAAAGGTACATAAATACATACTCATGTTTAGTCGTACAAAGTACGGCGTTGCCTACTGCTACTTGCGAAAACAAACATAAAGTGTGACAAGTAACTAAGCATGTACAATACATACATACATATGTAATATGTATGTAGTTTGCATGGTATCTTTATTATAACTCACACAGCATGTTGTGCTGCGCAAGCAGACTTCAGTGTATGTACATGTGTATGTACCTATAATTAGTGTGTTTACTGGGATGCAAAAATTCATTGGTTGATTGATTCGATTTAGTATGTGATTTAGGGTTCTTTAAACGTCAAGTCAGGAACATTTGCTGAGGTCCTACGGAGTTCAGTGATAAGCCAAGGGCAGGGCCAGTTTGGGAGCTGCCAGTAACTTGGGGGCTCCCACTAATACTTTAGCGATGGGAGCAATGGCTTTTACTTTATGCCCCAAAGGATCACGACGCACAATGGCATTGAAGCCACTGTGGGCATCGGATGTGTAGTCCACAGTTCTCAAAAATCCGTCGGCATCAATCAGCGAGTACTGGCCGTGGACAACATCTCCCTTTCGTGATTCTGTTTGGCTTTTAACATCGCCGGTGTGTTCGTCATGTACTGAATAGGCGAAATCGTAGTGAGCCGGTGCCTCCACTTCGACGTGCTTAATCAAGGCAGGCTGATGCAACAAAGGATACTCAATGGCAAGGACGGCACTTAAGCCAACAAATAAAGCTACAACTGACTGCAGCAACAAGAAAAGTTCATATCAAAAAACGGTTTCATGTTCAAAATTTTAAAACTTACTTTAAACATGTTCCTTCCTTGTGTGTTTGTACTAAAACTGCTTCTTAAGCAAAATTGACTCAAATATAAAGATTTGCGGCTGGTGGTTGTGAGGTTTCCTTTTGGCAGTGCAAGAACTTGTTGGCTGTATCACTTGAAACTCCTGAGGTGAACTACGATTCTTATTAGTTTTACGCACATATTTATATTTGAAATATTTTGTTCGTTGCGCTTAGACCCACATGCAATTTTTTTTTTAGTTTTTTGGTGTGGCCGACCGGTCAACTGTCGTAGGCCTTCATATGCGTAAGCGGAAAAATGGTGCCTGCACCTAGACTTGCGTGAGTGAGAGCAATTTTTTGCACTCTACAACAAGAACCCAGAATGCTGACAAATTTTAGCCAACTTTGCCAGCGGCTTGAAAAATATTCATTTTACTTAAATTTATATCACGTAAAGGATCACAAGAATACAAGATTAAGGGTTATTGAAATATACAACTAAAATTTTGTCGCTCTTATTCAATTCTTGACTTTTTGGTTCTATTTCTTTATTCACAAAACAAAGTTCTGTGTTTATCGATAACAAAAGGCTACCAAGAAGTAACAGAAGGGTATCAAATGTCAGATTTTATCTCAGTGCTTTCCCTGTTAGGTCAGATTTTAAGCAAATGTTATTTTATTTACAGGACACGGATGTGCGAGTCGTCTACAAAATTTATATGGAAGCCACCAAAAAAATGTGAAGCTTTTGATACAAATTTTATAGCTGCGCAACCCATTCGGTTTTGGAAAATATACTAATGTTGGAACTTTGACATCTAATCCTAAAGAAATTTTAAAAAAGTTATCAGCTGCGCTGCCAATTTCGCCTTGTATGAATTCGATCTGGGTTGCTCATTTCATTTCAAGGTCTTGGAAGTATTTTAATTAGGGGCTTACGACTATTTGTGTGAGTGTTAAGATTTTAGAGTATTTTTATTTGAATTGAAATTTTCGTACACCGACACGATACTGTGAGGGGTACGGAGCCTTTAAAGAAAAGGTACGACTGCTGGCCACATCTGTGCTAAACTTATCAATAAGTTAAGGGCAGAGGGGATATTTTTTAAGACGGCAGCTCATCAGGGTTTCTAGGGTGCTGGAAAAATGCATTAGTGGAACGTGAACTGTTAGCTTACGTCGTGCCCCAGCACACAGAAATGCCGACGAATAGACAGAGACTACCACAGGGATGCCAATCAGTGTTAGAAAGTTCTTTAAGGTGAATTGGCCTAACTTGAACGGTTTGAACCAGTCGATAAGAAGAAGGTTATCCGAATTTCTGCGGATTGTGTGAATACAGTTATACATAAAAAATAGAAGAAAATATATAAAATATTTCATTCAATGCAAACTTTAATTAATCCTTCTCTAGTTCAGAGGTGTTCAAGAGAAATAATTATGACAAATTTCAGATGCTGCTGCCCAAATAATCATTTGAAAAATATCTCTGAAACATCATCTAATATAGAAAACTTTACTAACAAAAACAAGCGCTGTGTTCTTTTCGATTTTCGAAAACCACTATAAAAAGAAATAAGAAGCCATTTTAGGGGAGAAAAGCTTCGGACAATCAGTCCGCAAATGCAAGATTTATGTTAATGATCCAGATTTGGGACCGGTGATTTCTACGCGCGATTCCCAAACACGTGTTTGCAGCTAAACGCTTTCCGACGGACAAAGTCTGGTCGCGACATCGACATCTTCGTCCATTTTCAATCGAAGCAAAATTGCGTTTGGAGCTTAACGCTCTAATAGAGAAATATCGCTAAAGTCAGCACTTTTCTTAGGAACCAGAAACAAACAAACAAACAAACTTTTGGAACAACTGGCCCGAGTTATAGTACGTGTGAATGTAAATTTGCCAAATCGGCAAAGGAAACTACATACATATTTTTAATTTAGGGAGTTTCAGAGTCGTTCATTTCCATGTGTTTCGTACGTAAAGAACGTGTTTGTTTAAGCATTTTTGGCAACTTTTTTCTTTGTCATGTGCGCGCCAAAGAGAGTAAAGTTACTTTTTACTTATTCTGCCTGCTGGTTGTGAATCGATCATAACACCAGGTCTAGATCTGTTAGCGCCATTGAACATAGAAAATAAGCCGTGAAACTAATCGGTTACTAAGAAGTAGAAAAGTGTTTTGTTTGCGGTACGGGGTCAGTTTAAGAGTGACTAAAATCGCATACTTCTGCTTTTCCTGCAATACCCGCCCGTCGCAACAATCAATCTCCGAAACGGTTACTATATACTTTTTCCTTGCGCTGGTCAACGTCATCTATCTTCAGTCTAATTGGTGGCGAAATTGTCGGCGGAATCGAATAAAAGTGAAAAAACTCCTCTATATAATTTTGTTTTTTGTGTAAATTACTGCTTTCAAGCCCTTTTCGGGGTTGTTATTGGCACTGAGCCATTAAGTTTTTATTTCTGCTCTTCTTAAAAATTGAGTTGCCTTATCATTTTAACGCGCACTCAGAAATATTTGCTGTGTTTGTTGTTTTTGTTTTTTTTTTAGTTTTGTGACTGTGTGTCGGTTTTGGACTTGTTATTTTAAATGTAACACCATAGTTTTTTTTTTGTTTTTGTATATTTTTTTTATTTTTTCTTACCCTAAATTACTCAATTAGTTGTGGATTATTTTAATATTTTTATTGGTAAAATTTTTTTCATGCGCTTAACCTTTCGTGACAAAATGCACTGTTTGGCGACGACGAATTTCTGCAACCCTGCACCATCTTCTTTTGATGGATCTGGGTTGTATTGGTGTGCAAAATTCTTCGTTTGATGTCATACGAATCCGATTATTAAAACTAAGTACCGGCGCAGATAGACCCTGTCTGTGAATATACCTGCTACCAATATAAGTATATACACATGTATGTTTCTATTGTAAGGAATTTATGGAGCATATTTCTTGGAAATACTAACCGAAAGTACTCGTACCTTCCAAAGATTTTTAACACCACGGACGAGTTGAGTGGGCTGACATGTGTAAAGTGCCGACACAAAGACGCACCGGAAGACGCAGCTATATTTTTATTTGGTTGTTTTTAGACATCAAGCGTTTATTACTGTCGCCTTATTTTTATTCGATGTTCGGCGAGACGCTTAAAAAGTTTTTTTCAGTGTTTGATAGCGTTGTCGATATTCCGCGTTTGCATTTCTCCACTATTGAATTCATTGATGGCATTTGGGTTCAGCAAAACTATGCTTCGCCAATAATCTTTTTTGTCTCCAATCTAAAGTATTCATTCATCCTTATCGTTGATTTAATTTGGGAATACAGACTTTCGGAATATTGAACTAAATATATTCTATAATTTTGTGTCATGCGCACATTTCATGTTAATTTAACATGGTTTTATTTTTCTAGCAAAAACATATTCGATTTAAAAATATGTATTTATTTATGAAAATTCATTTCCACGCCAGATGTTGGTCACCATTTGGATGGAGTTGTTTTTGGAAAGGAAACGTCAGAGTGTTTTCTTAAGCAATGAACTCGTCGCTCATTGTGTTACAAACGGTGTGAAGAAATTTCGGTTTTGTGCAAAAATTAAATTGCAGAAAGGTGACCATATTTTTTACTTCATACTCGTACAGTGTGTGCCAATGTTTATGCGTGACTGTTCCACGCTTTTTGTTTTTTTTTTTTGCAAAAACGCACGATGAATTTATTGCATTTGATTTACGATCGAATTGTTAAATCTTAAATTTATGCCGATAATATTTTTTGAGATAAAAATTGGTTTTCTTTCTAATCACGATCGAATCACGCTGACAAAGAATTGAACTGAAATAAAAATATTCAATAAAGTATTAAAAACTTATTTGTCGTTAGAAATTTTAGGTCATATGAAAGAAAAGAATTGAGCCCCAAAAATGTTCAGTGGTCAAAATAGAATAAATGCGAACAGGATGATTCCGTGTGAAGGATTTGCTAAAATTGAAGGAAATAAGAAGAATAAAACAAGTTTCGTTGCAAAAGGCGCCTTTACAATCAATTTAAATGAAGTGAAACAAAATCGAAATTTCTGAAATAGGTTTTAAAATAGATTATGTGCTGCAATCTACGGCTCTTTCCAAGATGTAGTGGGCAATGTGAAGTGAACGAGGTACTTAACGAAATAGTCCACTGAAATATTAATTTTCGGGTTACCACCATTTCCTGAAAATCTCATATGCAGTCGAACTTCCCTGTAATGAGATTAATTACAGGGTGATGAAATCGCTTCATTATACAGAAACTGCATTATACAGAAGTTGTATTTTTTGCACTTTTATTTAAAATAATCAGGATAACACTATTAATATTATTATTTTTTCAAAAGAAATCAATGAACACCAGCAACTGCTTTCTAAATTGTTACTGATAGGACTTTGTTCCTTTTCGTCTTTGAGGAATCACCGAACTATTACTACTTCATTCACGCCCCACAGTGTTGTTAATACGCAGATATCTTTTATTTATTGTATGGATTTTTTATATGGAGCGCAAGAATCTGAAATTTACAGCTGCAACATTTTTTCATTGTAAAGAAAAGTTCGCTGTATGGAAATACACTATAAGAAGATGAAAATATATTAACATTGAAATGATAAATGTGTGTGTGAAATGAATTCATTGTATAGAAGTTCACTATAGAGAAGTTTGACTGTATATTTCCTCAAGCTTAAATCCATTGGCTTATTTGGTAGCGTGGATAAGATCTATGAAATGATCATTACGTTATCAGGACACATCTGCAAACTGAATAGGTCCGAGGAACATCAGACGTAGCAGTTATAAATTTGGATGACGTATTATTGTGTCAGTGTTGTGTTCAGCAGCTCTAAGGAATGTATTTAAGGATTAAAAGTGGGTTTCTTAACCCACTACTTTAAATGAATCAAACTCTTTGAATTTTGCTAAAAAAAATTGTTAAAATAACACAACTTTCCTGAGGGCCAAAAACAAGGATGCCAAATCTTAAGGCTGGAAAAGCTTGACAAGATAAGAAAAACGGGCCGAATTGAAAAGCTGGTCGGTTTAGTACAATTCCAAGGATTCTTTTTCGATAACGTTCAAAAACAGGGCTAAATTGTTCATTGTAATGAATCATCCAACTTTAGATTCGGGCTGATTTGGTGAAACAAAATTTGTGCTTCATTTCCTCAAGCAACAAATATGAACTGCTTTGAGGCCATAATTAATATCAATTAAGCTGTTTTGTTTTTAATTTAATTTTTAAATGAATTCATGCTCCTAAAAGTTCTTCCAGCTTCAGCGCCTGCAAGTGAACAAACCAACAGAGACTTCAATGGCAGTGCTGCCACTCAGTTCAGAAGCCAAGACTACCAGACAAAAGGAAACATGTAGCCACATCGATCCAAAAGCAAAAAAGACTGAAGACTAGTTGTTTTAGTTTAGGGCTAAAACCCTTTTTCGCCTTTCCAGGACTAAATTGCACGTTCTTAATGCGATGTATATGCATGTCATATGTAGTTCGCGGAATAAAATAAACGAAAGCCGTTTTGAAATGTAAAAAACACACTTTAATAACGAAATAACGGTAAAACATTTCAACTGACTTGTCGATACTTAATACTAAAATATAATTCATTAGGCTATTAATTGGTCCTGCCATATTTTGCGAACAGCCAGGCTTATCGGCTATGAGTAATGGGGAGCCTCGTAGGAAGGATCATTCCGTATGACATTCCTAAGAATTGAATCAAATGAATCATCATATTGTGCGAAAGGGGTGTGCGATTCCAAGGGAGAATTGATCACAGGCGCCAACGGGTCATATGACATTACGCGCTGTTTTCGTAATTTTCCCATATTATCCTCTATGGAAACTGGAATGCCGTGTTCGGGATCGATTAAAGACTTTGCAGCCTGAGAGTAAACATTTTCAAAAGCTATTGGGGAACCATATTCAGCATTTGAATCAGGTGCGCCCTGTTGTTTCGGCTGTTGTGCTTTGTCCATATAAGGATCGAATGCTTGTATGTTCTTGTTAACGTTGGCTTCGGTTATGGCGTATGGACCATAAACTGGTTCGATTAATGGCACAACCGGTTTGGCGAAATAGCTTTTAGGGGAAATATTTGTGTTCCTGTGATAGGGTATGCCAGAAAGTTCAGGCTCAACGTCAGGCTCTTCTTCGCAACTGCTCTCGACCGGCAAAGGATAAGACTGTGGCATTGAGTAGTCCTTCAGCGCGTTCTCATCAGTGTCTGAAAGTGTGTAGTCGTCGTTGTCGCTGTTGTAGGGCTCGTCAGCTTTTGGTACAAATTGCCTTTGCAGAATTTGGGTTGACTTAATGTGTCCCTCTGAAACTGGTTCCGTTATTTTTGACACTTGCACGATTTGTTTCTGCAAGGGACTCTCAGCCACTTTGCGGCAAAACTCTTTGCATTCCAATTTGCATTCGCAGTAGCATTTCTTGTATGGATCTGTTGGTGCACCCGTTGTGGTTGGTGGTCTGGTTAACGGCGAAACTGTTGTAGCTGGTATAGCCTGCTTTGTAGTGGGCCTAGTTGGCGGCGGTGCAGTGCTAGTTGTTGCCGTAGTTCGTGACAATTTTGGTGCCACAGTCGATGTATTCGTTGCTAAACTGTCACACACAACCTCTTCCCACACTTCCTCCTGGCACTGGTAGCATCCTTTGGGAGGCAAAGACTTACCGCTCGAAGGATACACCAGGCAAGTGAATAAAATCGAGTAGGCGGTTATCTGTTTAAAAGTTTAGTTATGTGGGTCAAATGAGGTAATATGTGAGCACAATAGACAGATGGACCGACTTACGTACCTTCAATTGCATTCTGAACATTCCATAAAATTTACGATAAATTTAAATAAATTTCTATAAAAAACTGCCGGTAATAGCGACAGTGTCGGCGATTTCAACAATATGATTGAGTTGTTTTTGGGTTCTTTTTCAGCAGAGCTGTTGCCAAGACGTCCGTCACGCTCTTCTTAATTCTGCTTAATGGTCATGCAGACTTTTTATAACAAATCAGTTCGAGTAATCGTTTTACTTCTTGATGCTTCTGCTCTGCTTAAACCAATCATTGACAATTTGAAGACGCAAAGAGCAAAAACACGCCGCTGATTTCCTATAAGAACGGAAATTTTAGCATTTTGCACGTACGAGTTTTTAAGATTGTATAAATAGTTAAGCCCGGCCGCAGATCACTATAAGCCAGTGCAGCATCACAAAGCTGCAGTCAAGTGGTGGCGACAAATAGTTTCGGTCGAGAGCAATCAACAGACCTTAACGAACTCGCAGTTACGTCCAAAATACATGTATTCTGGAGTTTGATCATGGAACGCTTTTCAGCAAACTTTGGGAGCGAAATGCATGTAAACCAGCTGTTCAGATATTGCCTATAAGTGGTAAATGGACTAGTGCACTTCCGTCTTGCGCTCAGTGTTGCATTTCATGAATCTCTTTGATCTAATCGCTCCTCATATGCGAGCAGTGGGATCACTGAATGGGAAAGGAGATTTTCTCAAGTTTTGATTTGTTTCTTAACGTCAAAAGTACGTTACAACCTGCATTCAGTTTCATCTCTAGATCGGTTTGTCTTCAAAGTATTCACTTATATGCAGTTCTAAGACTTGATTGCAAACAAAACGAGATTAATCAGGGCAATTAAGCGGAATGAATTTTCTGATTTCCGGGTATATAAAGATCTGTAATTTCACACTCGTTGTAGTTTTTTACTAAAAATACGTGCACACGATTAATCGATAACCTTAAATTTATATGTATTTTAAGTGGCCCATTCAGTCTACACAATTTTTATAGATTTTAATTAGAAATAACAGGGTCACACTTATACACATATTTCATCATAATTATCATCAATAACATCAATTATTTTTGTGTCACATTAAATCCGAGTTCATTATTAGCGAGTGATAATCGTTTTAGCTGATTTTAAAGTTGGAACTCAATTAGGTGGAAAGCAAAAGTGATCGCAGCGGAAAAAATATACCAGAAGAGCCATTCGAAAGTTAGACAACTCGTTTACCAACATCCAAACTCAAAGTTTCTTTCACCACTGTACTCTACTCTAAAATGTAAATAGGCAACGCGGGCAACCCCGTAAGCATCCAATATATCCAATTTGCAAGACTTTTGCACACAGAAAATGGCTGAATTCGATCGATAGAAATGCGGTGCCAAGATCACATCGCCTCCATATTTCTTTAACGTACAACCTTTCAATTGCAAATAAGTTGGTAAGTAGCGCTCCCAGTTGACGATGTAGGAATACTTAACGTTGTTCCTATAGAAATATGGACGGATGGATGACGTCGCAAGCCTAAAACACTGACTGTGTCGGCCATGTGGATTGATGTTGCCGCGATGTCGACGGTTTTATTCTTTGGCGTATCAAAGCAAATCCACGACGTTTTCTGAACGCTCTCGGAATTTTCTGCACACTCTCACGGGTGTCAGAAATGCTTATGGCCATTGACTCAAATTTTTCCATCAATCTGTGAACAGGCCTGCCGTTAAAACGATTACGTCGAACGAAGAAGACACGTAGGACCCATTTTGATAATTGTAATAATAATGATCCCATTATTTGCACACATCGTCAGAAGTCGAACAATGCCGGTTATTTCGACAGATGTGGGTTTAATGGAATGGCGACCACTTTCAATTATCATAGTTTTGTACGCCCTTTTTGGAGGACATTTTATCGAAAAAACAGATGGTTTTGCAAACATTCTACCTATTAAAAGTATTATAATTGAGTTTCAGTTTTTCATGGTTTCATTAATTAATTTCAATTGACTTCGTGTGACGTGAAGATGGTTTTTTTAAGAAATTCTGTAAGTACATTAGGGGCATAACTTTTTGGAACCATCAAGTCTTCCAATTTAGAAAGGGTTCGGAATCGTGCTCTCAGTTGTTCGTTGTCGTTAGAAAAGTACACACACCAAAAGCACTGCCGTTTTCAATAAATATGTACAATTTTATTTTTGCTAGAGTTATATAATATATTAATTTGATTCGAATCTTCAAATCGCGCGGTTCGCATCATTTGAATCATAGAATTCGAATACTGTAATTTAGATTTAAATATCTCAAACTGAATTATTCGAAAAAGAATCAATTTAACTTAAGTTTGAATAGTAACCGAATGACGCGAATTGATTTGAATTGGATTCGGATACTAAATGAATTATTCGAAAACAGTTTGAATCGATTTGAATAGTAATTGTATGAGTCGAACAAAATTTTAACGATTCGAATACTAACCGAATAATTGGAAAAAGCTACGAATCAAATCGAAACTATACAGTACTAGCCGAAGGATTCGAAAAACGTTTGAATTAAATCGAAATTAAATTTAAGTGCCATCACTGTTTGCTGTTCTAAAAATTATGCGATTCGGCAACATTCGAAATGAAGTTCGAGGAAAACTTAAACGTCAAAGTCAGCTGTTTATATTTTAAAAGAAGTTAAAATATACATAAATATAATTTAAATTACAAATTGGAGTCTTGTAGTAAATATTTGTGGCTGCTTAAATTGCCCGTAATTTTATTCAAATTAATAATTAATAAAAAGCATCGAATTTTGGGATGAAATTTGTTTGCATTTGTTTCCTCACTAATTTATTACTCGTAGAGTGTCAGAATATTTGCTTCACTCTCGACCAGATGTGAAGTCGGGTCACCAGCTTTGGAGGGTTTTCGATATATTTTCGATATATTTTTTTGCTTAATTCAAAAAGACCAACACATTTTGTGCCGCGCTTAAAATCGTGGCGTCAACATGATTCTTCAAAAGCAGTTGCAATTTATAGTTACATACCTTAATGTGAAAAGGCCCTAACGTGGATTTTTTCAAGGAGCATTTTACAAAAACAAAAACTGGAATTTTATGCTAAAGTTAATGTCAAAACACACAATTATAAATAATCCAATTTAATATCAGAAATCTGTACTTGAAATCACTCAATATTAAATCAAAATATTAATAAATTTAAAGGGAACTGAACTGTGACTCAGCACCTTCCTAGTCACTGTCTTCTGCTGAGATCGGCGGTGTCAGGGTCGTGCTGATCTCCGCACCTTCTGTAGAAGTTGAGGCGGGCATCTCAACAGAGTTTTCTTCAGGTGGCGATCGATACAATCGATATTGTTGTTCAATCAGTTTTTCCTGAAATTCACTATTACTTGGGCGCATATATGGCGGGTAAGAAGACGGCATGGGCGGCACATATGCCATTTCGTGGTCGTAAAATAGCGCCATTGGCGTGCTGTATCTTAATTTATAAGGAAGATGTGCAGAGTCTATATGATCTGCTGTTGCCAGCGAAATGGCCGGCTCATGCAAATCGTTTGAAAATTTCAGACCGGATTCAAATGTTTGTTGTAGTTGTTGTATTGGCCGCTCAGCGGCAAATTGTTGTCCACTAATTTTTTGGGCCTGGGGAGGCCTAGAACGGATATTGTTCTGTTTATTCCTTGCCCTCTTCTTTGGTTTTATGAAAACAATTTTCTGATCCTTCGAAGGCAACGAAATTGAATGGTTGACATTTTCTAAATTCGGTTCTTCGTTTGAAGCCTTTAACTTTTCTTGATTTTTGTTTATGTTCCCATATTTTGGCAGATCACTATTTATGGACTCGTTTTGTGGCACTGGGAGTTGTGGGGTTGTCACCTCAACTGGTTCGGTTGTCGGTTCTATAGGTTCCGTTAATGTTGTTGCTGTGGTTGTGGTTGTAGTTTCGGGGCCTTCAGACGCGGTAGCGGTAGTGAGAAATTCTTGATTTGAATGGTTAAAGGAACTTGCTGTTGTACTCTGCAGAGTTGTGGTCTCAGGAATTGTATTGACTTCCGGCATGAGGGTGACAGCAAAATCCTCAATTGTCAAATTATTTGTTCGCTTGAGGTGGTTTATTTGTTCCTGGTATTGGGGATGATCCGGTGTTATGATTTCCGGCGGATCATGTGGGTTGAGGATCTTGTAATTTGGCAAACCTAAATCGTAAGTAACAGCACCATCGTGGTAAATACCGTTTCGCAAGTTTTTCGGATCTTTGGCCGACGCTGCCAACTGCTTTAAATGGAGATCATTGAAATAGTGCTGCTTCTGGGCCACTTCATAGTGTTGGGCAAACTGCTGATAATCCTGCACAAGAACGTGGTTGTCGGGTGGTGCTTCATAAACGAAGTTCAGGTCTTGGCGCAGCTGTTTTAGTTCTTCAGTGGCAAAATTCTCCTTCAGCCGTCCATTACGATAGTTTGCCTGAAGCAGTGGATCTTGAGGCAGATGATTGGCGTCATTAAATTCAAAATTTAAATAAAGAATTGCAAAAGCACAAGCAACAGCATTTAAATTGAGAGTCATTCTAGTTGGTGTTTTTCTTTCTTTTGTTTGTTTTCTTGTGAATGCGGAATAGTTTGTCAGCTTTGAACTTGAGCACTGGGTATGCGCTTCTAAATACGAAGCGTGTTTTTTCCGGGTTTTATAGCCATGAGCTTTTCATTTCTTTGTTGTCGTTGTCTCATGTTGTCTTAAACACAGAAAATTACACCCATCGTTGGAGTGCCGCATGTGCAGTTTTCACTGATAACATCTTCAGCGTATTGAAGAAAGAAAGTTTTGTCCAAAGCTTTTCAGTTGTCGTTGCAGTGCGGCACAACACTAATCGAACCTCGTTTTTCCATTCTGTTTAAAATGTTTAAACTGTTTTTCCGACATAATAATTTAGTTAATGGTGCATTTACAGCAGACCGAAATCACCTGCATATTTATTTATTTATTAGTTCATAACTTGCAACCTAAAATTACAAGCTATAACTGCACAGAATCGGAGGAGTAACGACGACCATATGCCCATCCTGGTGTTGACAGGCTCTAACTGAGTCTGTGGCAAACTTAATACGACCCTTGGCTTCACTTGCTTTCCTTTTGTTTAAATTTTGCAACCGTTCCTTTTCAAAATTGCAAAAAAAACATTCCCTTAAAATATTTTCAGCAATTGCTGACCGACACTGGGTGAAATTGTGGTAATTTTTTTGCAACGTATCATTCATATATCAAAAGTGAAACGACGGTGAAACCTAATGAAATGCGACAGGACACGAAGTTGTTTTATTCTACCTCGTGTGGCGTGTGAAGTATTTGACAAACGGCAAACTTTAAAAGAAAACCAGACAAAGTTTTGAACATAAAACTGGTTTTACGAACATTTTGTCCACACGAGATTGCACTAGAGCCCGTTCAAAGTTCCTACTAATGAAAGAAGACTGTATTGATTTGCGTTCTCATACAGAACAGTGCACTTTATACCATGCAGTTCCATTGCAGTTCTTTATTTAGAGTAAAAACAATATGTGTTTAAGTCTTAAAAACTAATATGTCAAGTACATACAAGCAGAGACCAATTCACTACCGTGTAATCCTTCCCTTTTCACAGTTGTCAGATGAGTTCAAAATTGCCTGAGCAATTTTTTCTTTAAATGACATGAAGACAGATCGGCAAAGAGCAGCGTCTGGCAAGTGCATGTTAATTGATTTATGTTTCATACAATAATTAATTTGTGTAATTGAGTTAATTAAAGTGTATCTTAGGTAAATGAGATTATTTTAATGTAAAACGCATCATGCTGTTCCAGTGGCATGATTGGCGTTTTGTTGTTCAAGTCTGTCATTGCAATAGTTAATTCAATTCACGTAACACAAGTTGGTTTGGTTGTGTGTCAATTGGATTATAGTTCTATAAATGTATGTATGTGTCTTCTTGTTTGAAGTGACTTCTGTTTAGTATTTGAAACTGTGCGATGGTCCCGAATATGAAACAAAGTGTCCATGGCCGCCGGACGAGTGGTGCTTTTCTACAATCACTGGCTTGTGCGAGTAATGAACAACGGGAGCGTGTTCTATGATTTTGTGGTGTTGCTCTGGAATGGGAATTTTGATGTCGGTAGGTTTACGCAACACGACGGCTTCAAAGCCGCTGTGTTTGTCGGACTTGTATTTAACCACACGGTGGTGACCATCAGAATCGATTAATTCGTAAATGCCCTCAACTTTGTCGTCGTTGCGAGCCTCCTTGTGGCTCTTGATGTCGCCGGTATGGGGATCGTGAACGGCGTAGTGGAACTCGTAATGGACAGGGCCATGTTCATGTTCGTGCTCATGCTCGTGCTTGAGTTCAATTCCTGCGGCAATTTGGGCAACGGCCAACAAACAAATAACAATCTAGAATAAAGAAAAATACAATCGGTTAAAATTTGCCTCAGGCAAACAAAAGATCGTGTCCTAAAACGGAAAAGTGGCGTGTTTTTCGTTTTAAGTTGCATTCTCACAAGGAAGGAATTAAGTAATCAGAAAAATGTTCGGACCTACTTAATTTGTTGTTTGGCTTTAATGTGTTCTTTTCAGACGTTAAAGTTGGAGCAAATGTCAGATGTCAGATGCCATTCTGTGGTTTGTTTATTAAGAAGATCGACGATCTTTATACTTAATAAGCTGGCCAGAGCGGTGAAAAATCTGCTTGAATTGAACAACATTTTTGCAAACTTTTCATCTGCTCGACGCTCACTTCAGTGCAAATGTCTAACGACCAAAGCGGTCATTTGCCAAACAGATCCTTCCATAAAACTGGGCTAATACTTACCTTCAAAGCCATTTTATATGCAGTTATTGTACGTGGAAACAAAAGTTTTAGTCACAAAATTAAAAGTATTACTGAAGGTCCTTTGAGGATATTTGCCACCGAATGTGTTGACAGAACAAGTGTTGGAATGTTTATAATTAAAATCAAATCCTGTACAAGTTTATATAGTCGAATTCGTCAAAGATTTGCTGCTGTACGTGGTGAACAAGTGAAATTGAGTAACTTGCTGTGATTTGTAGATGAATTCTACCCCAAAAACACACCAAGAAAAAAAAGGCAACTCAAAAATTCAGTCGTTTCTGGTAGAAATGAAGAAGGCGTTCGGCATATTCCATTAGTTTTTTTTCTCGCATTTTCCATACAAAGTGATTTGGACCATTGATATTTGCTGAACGTAACATAGAAGTTGCGCCAACAAGTGGTTCGATAATGTTTTCTGTGGATTTGACTCGTAGTTAAGGCACTTGCAAGTGCACATGTATGCAAATTGTAATCGTAAAATGCACTCACCCTGTCACACTCTTATTTAACATACAGAACATAAGATTGAATTCATAAATTCATATATCTTATTACAGTTTTTCTTTATACCAGCAGGCAGGCACATGCACGACCATTAAGGTGGCCCCCAAAAATATTCTATTCGCTTTCGAGGCTGATGAACATTAATGAATGAATATAGATTGCAATCGCTGACAATTCATCTGATTCCCATGATTGAGCCCGTGACGTTCTCTATTCCAAGATGTAATTTCGGGTCAACTGTGAAGAATGTGACAATCTTCTCACACAGTGTACGGATATCCGAAGTAACTTCCTCCCTTCCACTAGTTCCGGCCCGGATAATGCGATTGTTGTGGATTTTTTTTTTAATTTTTCCAGGAAACAGAATCGAAAACAATTCCCTTAACAGGAATTTGGGTTGCCAGCCAGAATACATAATGCAGCCGGTATAGGAATATTGGCTGACGGATTGTTGTTGTTGGGTTCGGGATTTCCTGAGCGACTTACAATTCATACATCTCTTCACTCTGGATGCCAGGCCGTCACAAACACCACTGCATTCCACAAAGCATATGGTTCAAGGAAAACGCTTAACCACGCGAATCCATCGCAGTGATTCAAATACTGCGCCGTATTTTTTGCTAAATGGTTTCAGAAACAGAAACGCCACTTTGAACTAATGGAAAGTGTTTAATTGGAAAACTATCGATTTCGATATTTTCGTTGTCGTATCGTCACCCACCATATATGGAGCTAAACAAATATTCGTAGTGTGAAAAGTCCCGGAAGTCAAATGTTTCCCGCAAAAATGATTTTCATCAGTCTGTCAGAATTTACATTAGGCAATTCCAACTGATGAGACTGATAAATTTCTTTTCCTTGGAATTGCTTTGTTTTTCACACAGCGCAATTCTTATTGCTTGTATCGCTCTTATTTTTGTTGCGATCCTGTACGAATAAAAAAGTGAAACCATTGAAAGTACAAACAATTTTTATATTCCCCTCGCCCCGATGCCGAGAGGATTGCCTTATTTACATTCCGACCACCAAACTGGAAGCGCAGACAAGTTGGTTAGACTTTTGGTTCAAAGGCCCGCCCTAATGTCCATTCAGAAATAAAAATATTTTCTTTCGTGCACACTTACACACACGCACACCACATAAAGTGCATGGCGGTGGGGCCTGCAATTAGAGGGGCCAATAAACGCGCATAAGATTGTCCCCGCACGTACATACACACACACATACATACATGTGGACACATGTCGATGAACATGTGTGTTCGGTTGCAATGTTGAATGAAGAAATTAATAAATAAAATTTCGTTACAAGCGGATGGCTTCTGTTGCAATTCTACTCTAATTTGTGACACTGGCTAAGAAAATATTGTAACATGTAAGTTTTATCGGTGGCACAAGCACAGTGGTGCGAAAGCACTTTTAGGACTCGTTTCTTTCTGCTGTATATTTTGTCAGTACTACTTTTGAGGGAATGAATTATTGGCGTTTAGGGAATGGAGATAGAAAATCACACCTGCTGTTATGACAAATTATGGAGATGGATGATGTCATGACACTAATTTGTTCCTGAAAAAGACCTGAAGCTGGAAAAAAATAAAAATAATTATTAAAAAAATACAATAGATTGAAATCAGGTCAATTTTCTACAGAAAAAAAATTTGCTTTCCATATCGAAATATGAACATAAAAATAATTGTGTAAAGACGAGCGAATAACTTTACCCCTTGAGTACTCGAACCTGAACAAATTGACAAAATTTTATTGGAGAGGAGTCCAATTTTCGGCGTTTCATGCTTCAATAGACTTGTATGTATGTAAAATAAATAAAAAATAGAAAAAAACTATCACAATTCGACGTTTGTTCTTGTTCTTACCTAAGAAACCGCCAGATGCCAACTTTTGGACTGGAATTTAGTTTCGTCTAAATAATTTCAGTAAAAAAATATGCGATTCGCCATTTCTTCGAGATTGTACACGCGCCACGTATCCAAACGTACATAAATATGTATGTGGATTAAAGGAGAAAAAAGCTGATATTTTAAAGCGATGCTTGTAAACTATATAAGAGATCAAGAACACGTGGTCCAGGATTTCAACTACCACTAGACGAAGCCTCCTGCTCCTTTTATTTGTTGAACGGATCAAATACATTCGATTCACTTGTGGAAGTTTTTAAGACTTTAACACTGAAAATCATATTTTCAGTCAATTCTCTCGTTTTTTATGCAAAGATATTGTGCAAGATCGTCATAAATAAATTGTGTGACAATTTTTTTTTTCTTTGCTGCGAAGAGAGAAGGGCCGTTTGACCAGCTGTAGAACGCATGTGAGCACGCATAGAGAAAAGACAGCAGCAAGTACTTGAACGTTAGCGTCATGTCACGTGACGTTCGAATAGTTTCAGTCACAGTTATCTAAATTCTAGAGTAGTAAAAGGGTTGGTTAGTCATTATTATTAACAACTCTGAAAAGCATGAAAAAAGAGGAATTATTAAATTAATCTAGATACTTCATAGCAGTAATTCTTAAACCTATATAAATAAAAAATTTAATTAAAATAAATTAAAAATGACACACGGTGACTAATTAGCGAATCCTAAATTTGTAAGGATCCAAAATGCAATATTTTTGCAGAATTTAGACTCATGTTTGTGTCACGAACAGAAATAAATTTATTAAAATCAAGGCAACTACACAAATGGACTTGATGCCAAACAAATGAAAGTCTAAAGGCATCACCCGTTATTAAACTAAATTGTATTAAACGGCTGCAATACTGTGTGTTCTTCGAACACGATCAACAACCGTTTAACATCTTTTAAGTGATTCTGAGGCTGACACGTTGCGAAAAAAAACCCCACATGTGTCCATCTGTTTGGGGAATGTTCATGTGTGCGTTTGCGAAATCGTTATTGTACGAAATTTGTCACTAAGACCAGTTTTCAGCTCATTTCTATCAAAGCAATAGGTGTATTGAAATTTTTTAAGCGTCAAAAGCGATCATTGGCGTCGCTAAGGGACTTTTCGAGGGGGGGCCTGAACGAATCTGTACGGGAAGACTTATTCACAAGTGGCTGCCCCATTTTCTATGGCGAGCAGAAGTTATGCGGTTTGTGGTTTGCCCCCCCCCCCTGCTTTGCAAAATATATGTGAAACATTTTTTCTAATAAACCTACAAATAATTTGTAACCATTTTTAAGTGTTTTTCGTGTGCGTGTGTGTTGATTTGGCTCGTGTCAAACGCACAACCATTCTTAGACATTAAAGTTTTTATCTCCTTGATTGGCCTCTCACACAAAGTGACGGAAAACGCTGTAAGTTCGATTTATAACACGAACAGAGTGATTTTGTTGAGTTTTTACTGGCAAGTAAATAACTGAAAGCAGTTCCAGTAATAAAGAACTTTTAACTTAATGTCAGTCAAACATCAACTTATGGGCTTTAAGCGGCCCAGATTCGTCACTAACTCTAAACACACAAAGAAACAGCAGATTGATATTGTAAATACTATTTTTTTTTTTTAAATTCTTACACGTTTAGCGCCTTTTTCATTCGGAATTTCAGCGAGAGGAGGCCAATTTCCACTTCCCCATATGGGTTCGGTGCAACAAGTCACTAGAACGTTTTCATTATTAATTCGTGTTCCACAATATCCAAGATGCTGTCAACGCAACGAACGCAAATGTCAAAATCTAGCACTTCTAGTTTGGCCTCGCATTGCGTTTTACAACAAATTACACACAATTAGATTAGGCGTGGACAGGTGGTGGACTGATATGCTTTCTAACATCGGAGTACATACATGCACGTGTGTGGATATAAATTGATCTTCTTGGCTTGAAGAAGTCTTTTGCTGCACAAGTAAAAAACTTGCACCAGTTTTCGGGAGCGACAAACTCACAGCAACGTTCAGTTCTCACAGTGTATAACAATCCGTTACTTATTTATTTTCTTTTCTTTGGACCAGTACTCAGCGGTCGTAGTAGTAGGCTCTAGGAAGGAGGAAGGGGGGGGGGGGGGGGGAGTAGCATTTCGCTATTTTATTTCTATTGTATTTAGCAGAGATGGGGAGCTCAGAATTTAGCTGATGATGATGTGCTACCATCTGTGCAATGCCCAATGCCCAATGTCTCAGATCTTGGACAATGAGCAGTCAAACATTTATAACAATAAAGCCAACGTCCCCAACATTGCGTTTTTTGTTCTGTGTCAAATTAATGGCAATTTGTTTGTTGGGTTATTGAGTGCTCGTATTTATATACGTATCATTGTGTGTTTATTTTATGCTGTTGCCTTTTATTTTGTACCAGATTCTTTGGCAGGAATCGAACCTAAAAGCAACACCTGGACACTCAAAAAATTACTCGCATGTAAAGGGTGTTTTTTATACAGGTATAAAACTTTAAGTTGGCAACACGTTTTTAACTGGCGACCATTTTGTCAACTGTCATGTGATTTATGTTCAGTTTGGTTTGGCATTTGAACCAGAATAGACTGACGCTTGAACAACGATTCCAAACTACATCCAGAATCACTGACTGTTTGGTGTGCTTTATGGGCCTCCCGTGGAATAATTGTTCCGTATTTCTTTTAAAACGAAGCTGTTCATAACTTTACAGTCAATGGTGGCCGCTATAGAGCCATGATTAGGGACTTTTTCGTTCATCCATTGAACAACCATGATGGGCAGGAGCATAGAAGAAACATAGAAGTTGATGTGCTTGAAGCGGCACTTTCTGCCGACATCGTGAAGGAGTCTTCCGAATAACAGTTTTGCTGTTCTTATTGTTAAATGAGAAATTAAACGACCAGTGCAAGTGGACAGTAGGTAGATTTATCACTCGCTACAACAAGAAATGTAGACGAATCTTTCGTCCTTTTTACTGTGAAACAGCCGATTTGGATAGGACTTAATATTTTTTTCATTTCATC
Source organism: Epicampocera succincta (assembly GCA_932526305.1). NCBI lineage: Eukaryota > Metazoa > Arthropoda > Insecta > Diptera > Tachinidae > Epicampocera > Epicampocera succincta. The sequence goes on along the minus strand of OW052037.1, from coordinate 1,895,955 downwards.
ACCTCAATCTTCTATATATTTCCAGCAGAGATGATTCTCATGTGGTATTACAGAATGAGGAAAGAAAGGATTTCTTTTAGCAGCAAAGGAGTCTGCCTATAACATGAATAATAGAATGCAGTTTCTAAATAGATCTAGAACATTTAGAATTTCGAAATGCGAAGTTAGGAGTAGGTTTGCCTCTCTGGTCCTTGATAGTTTACAAATGTTTTAAGGAACTGAGTGCAAAATATCTGCAGACGGATTGGAAAACTTAAGGAGTTGAATTTGCAACAGGATTTATTATGGTCTGTTCGAAGTAAAGGATCGAATTCTGTAGAATAGATTCCGGCATGTCTTGTGTAAATAAAGGGATAACAGGCAGTGTTGTCAACTCAGAAAATTCAAAACGCACAAAAAAGTTTAGAATTTCTGATGTTTATTAACGAAATTTTGGGCTCCAACTAAAGAATTTTTCGCAACAAAAATTTTTAAAACGCCGACCGACTTGACAACCCTGATAACAGCAATAAAGTTCTAAAATTTACAAACTAGACTAGAAACGCTGAAAAAGAATATCAATATAAAAGATATTTCATTTAAAACTCAAATAAGAAAACTCTGCCGGATGGACAAGTTTATCAGGGGAAAGTTTCCGTTTTCAGGACACATTTTCTGGTTTTAGTTGTGACTAACAGAAGGCTTCTGAACACCAAAATCGATCGAAGTTCAACGATATAAATCTATATGCGCATATCGGCAGCTAAAATGCGAAAAGGCGTAACTAACAATAAATATAATTAAGTAGGAGAAGCACAAAACTTTGTAAAATGAAAACTAAAACATTTTAAACGAAGTTCTTTCTACTTTCACTTCAAACACACGGGCAATTTTTTTTTCGTTTTTGCTTGCCAGGAAACAAAAATCAAAAGGACAATAAATAAGTTTAGCATCTGAACTACGATCCCGACGAAATAAACTCCTGGATAAATTTTTACACAAATAGACGAGTTTCTATAGTTCTAATTTTGACATAAATAAAACTTGAGGATGACCAACGACGTTCATCGAAATATTGCTAAATATACAAAATGTAAGAAAATTCATTTAATTTTTTTCCAATTATTTGACCATAGAAATTATGACGTAATTATGAGTAATTCGGAACGTGCAACAAGCGTGAATCTGTTTTCATTCCTCAGTGGGAGCTGGTCGTAATCTTCAGTTGTATTTGTCGATATTCATTGGACTTGTTAGCCAAATTGTTGTCCTATTCCAAACGTGTTTGTGCTAAGGCCCACTGCTTTCGATAATGGAGATTCACCATTTGGAACTGCTGTTCGATTGTGTACCTTGTCCCGTTGCTTCGGCATCAATAAGTGAGTAATAAACAATAGATAAGATAGATGCCACCAGGACGAAATCTGTCCGCACCAATCGTTGAATCTTTTACTTATTGATGATGATGTTTTACGCGATAAAAACTTATTTGTTGACCTCTTCGTACTATTTTTATACAGTTTCAGTGCGATGTGACCAGATGTTCTTTTAGTTAAATATTGAACTCTTAAAGGCAGTAGGGCCACTCATCGTATCTGTAATGCGATTAACCGAATAGAAATATACATATATTTATTTTCTTTACATCGATTTAATTATTTCTTTTTTGTATTTTTGGAATGCCGATTAAGCAAATAAATGCTGTATGTATGTGTTTTGGTGAGCCAGAGGCATTGTGCTAAATTGTGCTAAATTTGGCTAAATTTTTAAACTTAATAAGTGAAAATGAATAGAAAATATGCAAAAAAAAAGTGTTATTCTACAAGGGGGGAAATCGATTATACGGAATGCTCCCGGTACCGACCACCGCCGATAATCAACTTTGGAATTTCCTTTTCTATGACTTTTCTCTTGAATCAGTTTCTGGTTTTGTTTCGATACATACAGACATACATCCATTTCGTATATATGTATGTAGGTGTGTATACATATTTATTAGACAAAGACATTTGCATGTATATAACTCGAAAATAATTGTAATAATAAAGACTATAGAGTTACATACAGACACATTTCAGTTGTTAATAAGCAAAAAAATAAGTGCCAATGCCTTCCACTACCTGAGACAAACATATCAAGAACGGCTTTGACTTTGGCGAAAAGAAATGAAAAGATCTCCGTCCCATCACTTTGCATTCGCTGAACACAAAAAGAGAGCGGCAGCAAAGAACGAAAATTTAGCATCAGCGGCCGTTAAGCTGCTTTGCGCGCCCCAACACACCAGTTTGAGTGATTATTTTTATTGATCATCCTGATCCTTGAAATGCAGTACAAACAATTATGAAGTAATTGCGAGTTGCATGCTTCAGCAGAAACACATTAACTTTGTTGCAATAAAATCAAGTCCGAACGGCAGGCGACTGAGTGAGTGGCCGGCTCATGTCACAAGACGCATAAATTACAATTTCATTATTGCAATCGCAATCGCCAACAAAACCAGCCAACCAACCAGCCAACCAACCAACCAACCAACTGACACAAATATCAGGCCAATTTTTGTGTTTTTTGTTAACTTTTTAAAGAAAAAATTTTCATTTTCGTTGATATTTTTTGCCCGTTGAAGCGCTAATTAAACTTTTTTCTTCTTAATGTCGACACGCATTTTTTACGAACACTTGAGTTGCAAATTGTACTTCTTATTAACTTGAATGCGAGTATCCATTGCAAATAATATTGTACAAAACAAGATTAACATTCTTCTTGGGGTATTTTTAAATTTTTCAATATGTTTTGAATTAAACTAAATTTTAATATTATTTTGTCGTTTTAGTTTTCCTTCTTGCAAATTTAACCCAGATTCGTTGGCACGAGTTGCGCTAATGCAGAACGAGAAAATCCACTTACATACATTTTCTTTTCGTTTGATTTCATATCGAAACTGATCACTCAGACTATTTGCAATAAATGCAAGTGATAAAGACATACAGAGATAACTGCGCATATTATGAGAGAATACATACATCTGCGCAAGTATTTGCCTCATTTGTCTGTAAGACTGAGGAAAAAAATGATAATCAGTCTTAAATTCCGTCAGCGAATACCACGAAATCGTGCAGATCACAAACATTAAAAAAAAAACTTGAGATGTATTAACTTTAATTTGCGAATCATTTCATTGAATCTGCAATAACCGCTTGTTTGCCATAAATGCCACGCCCTTAAGCTAGAAGTAAATAAGACGCGTTAATCCGTCGACGAGTATCGTGCGTTGGCAAAACTTTAACGCGAACAGCAGTTTTCTACTTATTAACCTATTTGCGCACTGGAAAATGGGTTCGGCTTCCTTTCTTGTACAAAACTTCCATAAGTTTTTACTGCATCGTTCACAAATTTGTTTGTTTGTAAAAATTATACAGCGCCTCAAAGAGTTCAAAGCCAAGCAACTTTTTGGCGCCGTTGCGTCGAAAAAACAACAACTTTATCTTTTTGCCAGAACTCCACAGTGCGCTCACACGCCAATGCTTTTCAGATATGTTTGCCTTGAGGCGTTCGTGTGACACTTTGAAGAGGCCTTTGGTCGAAAGGCCAAAGGCTAAATGAGGAGGATAGAACTTAAGTCGGAATGTTTATTATTAAACGAAAGTTCAACACAATTTTTAACAATAGTTTTGTCCAAGTGCTCGCCATCAGAAATGCACAATTTTCGATAACTGTTTCCAGAAGTGCCATCGATATCAGCGAGTTGTTATTTCCACTAGTAGAAAGTATTGAAGAAATTCTCTAGACAAAGTGGGATGTCCGCCAACGATATACATTTCAGCCTGATGAACCCATTAGCGATCCACAGTGGGCTAATTAACGATTTTATTTAAGAACTCAACACAAATTCCTTTGTTTTTTTTATTCACTAAAAAAATTGTGTATTAAATTTCGTATTTACTGTAGTGTGAGTTGGACTGTGGTTTTGAAATACACGCTGCAACAAATCATACTAATTCTTTTGCAAAAAAATCGCATGTGCTACGAAATCGATAATTATTTATTATATATTAATAATAAGTGCAAATCAGCTGTTTAAGAAATAAGTGTCACTGTACAGCAGCATTACTCCGGGGAGCAGGTTTTGTACTCTGCTTTACGGGAACCCACCAGACACCAGGATGCCGTTGGCCAGAACTTCCGTTGGCTATAAAAACAGCATTATACAGAATACTTATTATAATATTCATTGTTCAGACTTTAGTGTAAGATTTCTGTACTCCATTTGCTAAATTTCATTTAAATGCAATAAAAATTATATTAGGAATTTTTTATGGTGGCCATTATTTTGTTTTCAATCATTTACCCTCTTAAGTTTTAAAAGAATATAATGAAATTGCTCCTGTTGCCAAGGATTCAAGTGAAGTTGTAAAGTGAAATTAATATGTAATTGAAAAGGCTTTAATGTGTTACGGTGGGACGTGATCTTTTGGGTGTAATGCAACATTGCAGTTGTTGCAAAAGAAAATTGGCATTTTTAAAGCAATAGGCGCAATGAGTTGGCCGTTCTTTGTGCTGCACTAGGTGCGCTTGTCCGTCAAATCTCGAGTATAACTGAAGGTTGAAGCTGCTCTTGTCGGATCCCGTTTTTGTACATCTTTTAAAAGACTCAATAAACCCGTTACCAATAACTCATCTAAGAGCTAAATGGTCCATATTTCCTCCATATGAGCGATTCGTGCACTTTATTTTCTCCTACACTGTTTTCGAGCGACTTCATTTGTTTACATTTTGATTTGATTGCAAAAACAAGTTGATTTTAATTAGAACATTTTTAGTAATAAACCAGGCTACCGCTGCTACATACATATACATACATACATATCGCACCCTAAATACAAAAGGGGCACAACTCAAAATACTAAAATTTTCAGGAGAGACAAAAAACTGTTTATGTTTAGTTCATCGTCCAGAAGCAACACATTTAACATAACTGTATTTTTCCAGTTAAAGAAGATAGTGATGGGAAAGAAATTTTTGCAGTAGTTAGAGATGTGTATTCTGAATTAATTTATGGAAAAAAGTCAGTTTTGGAAAATTTTGAGTTGTGACCCTTTTGTATTTAGGGTGCGATATGTATGTATATTAGTTTTTAGGTTGAAACAAAATGTTGTGCTGAATAAATATATTTTGCAATGCGATTGTCTTTTTGTCTTGTCGTCGAGCTGTTCGTCAACGGAATTTGATTTATTTACGTAATTAAAAAAAGTAAATAGAGTTGTGAAGTTATTGAAGTGAATTTTGAATAACAAATCGTACATTATGCGTTACTGCTTGTTGGCCTCACAGACGGTCGCTGTGTCTTTTTCAGACGAGAGCGCAAAAGTTCCCGTCTAAGACAATTGCTTTCGCTTTCAACCGTCTTGATTAACTGTAATTTAAAACAAGATCAATTAGTTTAACGTCTGCTCTTCTTCTTAGACCGACAAAAACAAAATAAGACTTGCGCTCTCTGTTAGTACTAATCTTTCCATGGTCGTGGCCTCTAAATCTCCCACCAAAGAGTCTGCTAACGATGAAGCATTTGAATCTAGATTATGCCTTGCAGACTTTTCATGCTCTGGCCTGTAGAGCGGAAGCTCGTCATAGCCATTTGCAGCTGTAGCTTTTTCGTTTTCCTCTGCTTGTGCACTTTCCGCGGGATGAATGCTGCCGGCTCTTCTCGTTTTAAGTTTTCCTTTTTTGCAAGACTCCAACTCGTTTCGCAAACGTTGATTTTCCACTTCAAGAAAGTCCACCTAAAAGTAATTAAATCACATCATCCAACAAGTTGCTGTTGTTGTTTTCGATACAATATAAGCAACACTTGATATTCAACGATACTAAATTTTTAATGCAACCACTTACACTTTCCAGCTCAAACTCAAGTTCATCAATTATATCATGTGCCTCGTCCAATGCGGCTTGCAACTTTGCCGCATGGGCCTCTAAGCTGGCAACAGATTTGTTGTCAACGTTTTCCGGCCGGTGTCTTTGAAGAGCAACTTCCTCCTCTGTAAAGAGATAATATATTGGTACTAATACAATAAATAAAATTTTATGGGGAATGAGCCCACGCAGAAGATATTAATGCGGGTCTAAAATTTATTGCAAAGGGCATATCCAAAACAGTGTTTGTTTTTTCAGTGAATGTATGAAAAGCAAATAAGACCTCCACAAACGAAACGAAGTGGGAAAAGTCCCTGGCGCATCATATGGTCCCCTAAGAGAAGAGCGAAGCTACTCTTGCTGTTTTTCAACACGCCAATTTCTTCCCTTCAAGGCGATCTTGGTTTCCAAAAACGGTCTCCAACTAACAAATATTCGGAAGCCGGCGGCTTTACAACCCAGAAATACGAAAGCACCAGAAGAAGTTTTAACGCAGCCGCAGGACTGACTAAACGGACAAGCAGTTGAGTCAGCGGTAAAGGCCGTGTTACATTATCATACAGAATCGTACGAATCATTCACAGGGAAATCTGATGGAAATCAAAATTACACTGTCACACAAAAACAGACGCAAAAACATGTGATATTCACTTTTACAACAAATTATTGCGCCCGCCATATTTCATTTGTGTTGCAAAGTAAAACATACGACGCATCTCTCAAAGTTTGCTAAATTAAAAAAGGTTTTGCGGCTGGGAGTGTTTTAAGTCTCAGCTGCTTTACAACAGTTTCAACCCTGATCGCACGTAATCTATCACCTTTGGAAGGCCGTAAAGAAGTGAAGTTAGTTGCAAAACAAGCAATTTTGTTTTTGAGATCAGTTTAGCAATTTTGTTGATCTCTATTTATTTTTATTGGTTTTTATCGAACAAACTGGAGGGCTGGAACAGAATAAAGAAGTTGTAGCTGAAGCTGAAGCTGACGACATATGTAATTAGTAGCACTGCAAGAAAAAATGCGTATGAAATAGTTGAATATCACATCGTCATATATCTTTTAAGAAGTAATAAATAATAGGAATTTGAATCGTGGAAATCGAAGGAATGAAAAATAATTATTGCGTAAAAAAGGAAGCCTAATCCATTTTTCAATGTACTAATAAGAAAACGAACAGCTGACGGAAAATGTGTTCTGAATGAGAATTGTGGAACTTGCCAATTTTTATGCGTCGATTTCTACCTGAACGTGAAGTAGTTTGTTTTTGCACAAGCAAAGTACCTGTGGTTTTGGTATTGCACGTACTTGATACATACATATCGATGCCTTAATATAGGCCCTAAGTAACGTTTTCCGAATTTTTCAGGAGAGGAAAAAAACTTAATAAAAATTTAAGTTTTGTAGTCGCGAAACCTTTTTCAACTGCTTAAATTTCTGTTATTTTTAACCGACGCTAATGTTGCATGTGACTTTAAAGATAAATTCCGACTTTACCTTTTTGCCTTTGGTTAACAGGCGATTTCATGACGAGTCCATTGAGCGTTTTTTGACGACCAAACACGTCTTCCAAGGCCTTGCAACGTTTTACTTTCTCTATATAAGCCTCGTACAATTGATTGTATTTGCGTTTGATCTTTTCCAGCTTTTCATACATACGATCGCGCTCTTCCTCGAATTGGAAGGCTTTTAACTTGGCCTCGACATGCAGATTAGAGCGGGAACGATCCTCAGCTGCCAAATTTTGTAGTTTCTGACGCAGTAAATCGTTCTCCTGGGCTAAACGGACATTTTGGGCAGTTGCTTTTGTACAAATTAAAACAAAATATTTGACTTGACTTAAATTTATCTTCACATGTACATACATACATACATATGTATGTAATTGTTTCCCTACCAGCTTCCAATTCGGCTTTTAGAAAATCTAAATTCACTGATCTTACATTTTCCATGGCTGTTTTTACTTCAATAATTTCACTTTTGGCTGCTTTAATTTCTTTCAGAGAAGAGTTTCAAGGGAACTATTCCATGCGCTGTTTATCAATGAGACTGAATTTCGTATTCGTTTATCAATTTTGTTGTTTGATAAGAGTTAAAGGGCAAACAAAATACATTTGGAGACATAAACAACTCAGATTGATTCATTCGGTTGTAGTGGACTTATTCACCGCGATGAACAATGTTTAGCAGAAACTCGAACACGGGGTGGTGAAATAGTCACAACAGTGCTGGGACGTATTACAAGCACCGGGTGGCACAAAACTATATTTCCTAATAATTTAACCTGCTCGTACACACTAACGAACAGCAGTGTCCAAGCCAGTCGCATACACAGATTTTATAACTCCTCTTGTTTGTTTTACTGCAATTACTGTTATAAAAAGACGAAAAAAGGACCACTCTTTATGTTTATTCGAAGACAAAATATTATAATTCTCCTCACACCTATACAAGAGGTTAAATCTATCATTCTTGCTTCACCACAACGTTGTAATTTGTAGTTTCTTGCAAATACGTACATACATACATACATATATATTTTTAATTTAAAGTTAATGTTTTTTTCAGATCAAAATTAAATTGATTTTTCTATTTAACAAATCAAATTCTATTCACAACCAATTTTCATTTCCATATCGGGTTTTCTCTTCACAAATTTAGTTCAATTTATTCCGTTTATAGCTATTAGCTGTTTTATAGCTATTATTATGACGGATTTTGCTCTGACCTTGTCCCTAATTTCATTTCGTATAAAGTTTAATTCGTTTTGCAAAAGCTTAATTTAAAATTAATTTAATTTGATTTGAGCAAATAAACCGGATGTTTTAAAGAATAGTCGGGTCTGTTCTGTAAATATCGCGTTTTCAAAACACATTCACATTTCTGGTGTTCTCCGAACCGAATTCACATAATTTTATCCGGTGTGAAATCGAATAAACGTACCTGCTCGAAAGGAAATCGAAGGTGCTGTTCTTCGAATAAATCACTGAAGACACATTAACATTAAGTCTTTTTTTTAACAATTTTAACAAAATTATTTTTAATCTAACACATTCAAGTCTAAAACCAGGAATTTAAATAAAAAATAAAACACTTGGTTGATGTTTGTCCTTCAAGTGTGAAGCAAAATGATCTGGATGGCGAAAAATACTTTTTCGATCAAAATTTTAAAGCCATTAAAGCAGAAACCACTTTTATTTGGTTGTATTTATTTAAAAGTAAACATTTGCGCAAATCTCAAAATTTGTGAAAAATTACCACTAAATTTACGGGGCCAAACTTTTCCCCATTCAATTGCAGTATTAGTATTAGTAGTAGGATTCAATATAATTAAGAAAATAAAATATCAGAAATAAGCGCCAACAATTAGAAATCTGCAGGTAAATGATTTTATTGCTTTCCACTACAGATACATATTGTACAACAGTGGGCTTGGCAGCTCAGTAAATATACATATTTTTATCATATAGGGATGGCAAAATTGGTACAATTAAACTTATTTCGGTCTGTTCAAATATAAAAGTGCAGTGGTGCCCCAATGGCATATTTAGTGCAATTAATGAATCGCCCCTCAATTGTCTTCAATAAATGTTGGATTTTTGCTATTCTGATTTAATTTAGCGCTTTTTGGTTATAAAAGGCCGGCAGCGCTGTAGGTGAACGAAAGAGGGGATTCCAGGGCAGCGCAAAGAAACGCACCTTAAAATATGTATATGATATTTCTCCTTTGCTGAAGATGAAGGCCTGGCTGGTTGCTGCAGGTTTTAACAACGACATAAAACAATCGGAAGGTTCTTGACTAATATTTTTTTGCTTAAAATTCTTTATTTTGTTTTATAACTTATTGATATAAATTAGTTTTAATTAAGGCATAATTTTCAACTAATTACAAAATATTCATATCGTGTAAAATTTAAATTTTTCTTTGTTAAAAAAAAAAAAATTTTAATTTTTTTATTCATCTCAGTGTTGCTTAATTAACAGTTTTCATATATTTTATTTTGTTAAAATTGATTTACATGTATTTTCTGTTTCTGTTGCTGAATTAGTTTCACGGACAAAACGAACAAACCAAAATCTATTTACGAAATCGATTCAAACATTTAATTTGTCTTTAGCGTTTATTCTAAAATCAGGTTGATCTTAAATTGTATTATTTGTTTGCTAAATTGTTGTTTTAGGTTTTTGTTTTCTATTCTTTGCAATAAAATCAGTTTATTGTTTAGTTGTTTCTTTAAATGTTTTAATGTATGTAATTGTTTTTCTACCGGTTAAACTGAATTTTCTCAGATATCTGTTCACAGCACTTTATTTCATTGACAATTGTTTAAAGTTACAATATTTATTTAATCATTTGTTATTGTGTTACTTTTCCTTTTCTTTTTGGAAATAAGATGTTTTAGTTGTTTCAAGTTTTAAGCTAATTCTAGACTTGCCTATTTTTGTTTCTAAAAACACCTTCAAATTCAGAACTGGTCGGACATTTACAGGCGTCCGTTCCGCTTTGTTTAGTGGAAATGAAAGGTGTCTTAATGTTTAAAATGTATGTATATTTTTTTTAGGGTGTTATTAAACTTATAAAGTATATGTTTATTGATTTCCTACCACTTATGGATTGTAGTTTTTCAATTTTTAACTTTGTTTTTTTTTTCTTTCATATAAATAGAGTGTGTAAATTCATGTTTTTAAATCGATTTTACTAAATATTTTAAATAGTTTTATAATGTTCATTTTCTTTGTTTGTAATACAAAAGCAAAAAAAATCAGCTATTCTTTTCTATTTCATTATGATGAATTCAGTTTAATTTGCTTCAGTTCCATTCATATCACACGCATACAAACAGTATCCATCTACTTAAATTCTATTGATTCATAATTCCTTAAATAATTAATATTACGTCTAAGATAATTACTAGATATTTATGTGTGTATATATTCGCTAACTTAATTATTGTGTCTTAAATGATCTGGCTCAAACACACACAGTACCTACTCTAAAGCATTTAAGTTCCCTCCAGTTGCACAATTTCCTCAAGAATAGAATTGACTGGTGTCGATTGTTGGGGGAAAATATAGTTCATCACATTTAAAGTTGTTGGCGGAAACAAAATGAGAAAGTATTTAAGTACAATTATATGGAGTTGGTGGAAGAGTGATCTGGTAATAAAAGGGAAATCAGCTGCTAATTGTGGACTTCAGGTCGAAAGTGTAATCTTTTTCGCGTCTCTAATTTCATACATACATCTGTATGTATGAACGTGTGTAAATCATTTCAAACTGTGCGTTCTTAGCATTATAAGAATATATGGGCCTGTGCGGAAATCCCATGATTTCGAAAAACGAATTGTTTCAAAATCCAAACTCTGCTGTTACCTTTTTGTTTCTTCAGGACTGAGACTTAAAATGTCGTTTAGCACCTAATTTGTAATCTTTCGGAGATCATCATTCCAAAAGAAAGTCGTCATCGTTATCACATCACATCCAGTCAACATAAAAAACCAAATCGCATTCTGCATTTTACAATGGCAAATTTTTTGCGAAGGATTTAAGTGACGACGACAGCTCCTGGAATAAGGGGATGATTTTAGAAATTTCGCGAGACCTGGGAACAAGTCTGGCAGCGCAGTCTTGGTTGCAGCAATTCTCGATAATCGCAACATCCGGCAACAAGTAGTTGCCAAGTTATGAAAACTTCAATCGTAAACGAGTGCACAAGCTTTCAAAGGACTCTTTGAATGTGGCGCCATATACTGGACACGAAGTCTTTTTTAGAGGTGAAGCTTCAAATCTTAAATACTTACTTACAAGTGGCTAAGCAGCAACTAAACTTTTGCTGCTAAGCAAAAGCCAGCCCAACAATGCCTGCGAGTATTAAAATGCTGGAAACGAGAGATTTTCGAAAGTTTTCTTTCACTTCTAAACTGATCACTTTCTCAGGTGAAGGGGCGAAAACAACAGAAGAAAGTTAATTGATATATACTACAGACATACATACGTACTACATATTTTAAAACAGAAGAGAGTAAATAGGAATGTGGTGCACATGGACAGAGGAAGGAAGAAAAAGGAAGGAAAAGGAAGGAGTAAATGAAATTTTTTTCTTAGATTTTAATTTCCGACTGTTGTCTAACTTCATCGTCGTCGTCGTCGTTGTTGTCATTGTCTATAAGACCGCTGCGATCATCATCAATCTGGATTTTCTGGTGAGAAGAATTGCGAGAATGCTTTTTGTTGTTGCAGTTGCTTGGTGCGGACGCAACGCTCGCAGTTGCGGACGCGTGCTCGCTGCTACTCGCACCAGCTGCGTTATTCAAGTCTTTCGAGTTTGTACGGCGATGTCTTAATATACTTAATGCCGATTCGGTTATTAAGGCGTTACTAGGGGCGCTGCCAGTTGTGCCGTTTGCGGCGTTTGCATTTGCTTGTGAAACCTTGAGATTCAAGTCCTTGGAGTTGTTGCGCGAGTGGCCGCGTGACACAGATTCATTAGTCTCGTTTGAGTTCTTCAGTTTGTTCTCCACCACATTTTTGAGCAAGTTAACGTTTTTCTTATTATTGCTGTTGTTGTGATGCAGATGATTGTTGTGGTGGTGATTGTTATGACCTCGGAAGAATTCTGCATCAAATCGAATATTGTTGGGCATATAGATTTGATCGTACGAATGATTACGTGAATGTTTACGCACAAAATGACCGCAACCGGTGGTCAGTTCGTCTTCATCTTCTTCGTCTTCCTGGGGCTTGAGTTGATTTTGTATAAACCGTATGCTGAAGTTCGGATCGTTTTGCGAACATGAATTCGAGTGAGCCACCAGCTTGTGGCGAAATTCCGTATTAAGGTCACTTGAATTATTGCGGGAATGTGTATGAAGTTTTTTCAGATTTCTGAACTTTGAAGTCTCACAAACATCCATGTTTGGATTTGTGCTATGATCCCTCGCAAAGCTGCGTATCATTTTGACGTCGCACGAAGCACTGCGAAAATGTTTTTTAGACTTTGTTTGAGGAACTGGTTGGCCATTTGCTACCATGGCATTGTTGCATTTATCGTATCTAGACAAGAAAGAGGACAAATTGGAATTTCAAATCATGTAAATTCTAAATTTGAAATTCGTTTCTCTCAAACTTACCCGTATTCAAGTTGTATTGTGCGCGAATTGTTACGAGAGTGGCGATAGTTGTCCGTTTTTAGGGCCAGTTCGCCGTCGTCATAGTTGGGATTGGTGTCATGGCCGGACAGTTTTTCTTCAAAAACTGCAACGATTCAATTTCAAATGCAAAAACAGGTGAACATTTTGATTTTAAACTTGTTAATTGAAAATAATGCTGTTAATATTTGTAACATAAAGAAGTTTTCTGTTTTACAAAAGCAAATTGAAATATTCTTTGGTACATTCAAATTGTGACATGACTAGAGTTCAGACTCTAAATTGTACTTAATTCCAGCATCAATTGAAACCCAGTATTTCTTTGAAATTGAGAATATTTTCTTTAAATTGAGAAAACTCCAAATAAAGTTGCGCTTTTAAACATAAGTTGGGAAAATTGAGAAAATTTGCATTGAAAATGAGAAAAATCCTAATTCAATTTAGGAATTTGCTTAAATTAAAAGCACCGCCAACGCTCGGACCGATGGACTCATAAAAATCACAACTGATCGTTTAATTAAAATTGTTTGAAATTACAATTGGCAAATGCTAATCAATTTATTTTGTTTTAGTTCTCTTTTGTTGATTTTCCAACTCTAGACTTGTTGCTCGGCGTTGTCACATCCTGTCCTTTTTTGTAAATGGTGGAAAATGTCACTTTATTCCGTTCTACTTCTGTTGTTATTAACAGTTGCTTTTTTTAATTGCAAATTTTATTACAACAAAAATCTTTGTGTTCCCATCATTAGACTGGTTACTGCAGCAATCGAGAGTTCACTGTATATATCCGGCATAAATTATGATCTCCGCCAACTGATCTCCAATAAACTCTAGACAATAACGTTTAGTCAAGTCAAGTTCTGCAGCGTCCAGGTTCATATTATCGGATAAAGTTCTTTTCAATAAAATATCTTCAGTTTCAAATTTAATTTAAAAATTTAAAACTGCTTTTGAAATGTGAAGGGAAACTTCGCAATTTAAAGTACAAGGCTTCAATATGGGCGGTTCTCACTCTTTGTATTACATTCAAAAGTATTTCGAACTTCTAAGTGTTGGTGACCTTTTCTTTGGTGTTGTAAACAAACCGAAACAGCTGACTTTTGTTTATATATTTTTACCGCCACAAATAAACAAAAGAATTTTTCAGTTGGTGTTTCGTGAAAAGAAATAAAATCTTAAAAAAATGCCTAAAGAAACGGCAAAAGAAAGATCATTTTCAACCATTAATCAAGTCGTCAAGTTTTAAATTTATCAAGATTTACTAAGTCCACAAAATGTACAAGCTCTACTATAGTACTTTAATGCGAACCGTGAGCAACGCTATTATTTAAACATTTTATAAAATTTTGCTTTAAAATATTTCGAATTCCAGCTCCATTTCCGACAGTTTCGACCAATAGCTGGAACTGCTTTACGTTTCGATTTGCCAAAGCGATTTACAATGCGAAGTTCCTAAGTTACAAAAATATATGTAAATGTCCCTGGTAAATTTGAAATACTACTAGAGTTAAAACGGTCTGATCAACAACATTTTAGTTATAACTTTTCCAAATGGTACAAAAGAAATGGATATTTTTATTCAAAAATGAATCCTTTAATAACGTTTAAACTTAATTTAAAAGAATTTTGATTTAAATAGTTTTTGCTCAAAGTTTTGGCTGCTTTTGAATATTGTTTTCGATTGCAACTTTTATGGCTTTTATGAAATCATACGACGATATGTTGAAAATCAATTTCTAACAGAAATACAAAAAGTTTCTTTCGTACAAAATTGTCTACGATGCAAACTTTAAGCTACAGATTAAATGATTATCATGAATATTTTCGGATCCAAGAGTTTTAGTTTTGGATATGAGTCCCGAAAATTATCTGAGAACTTTCAAGGAAAGCCACAAAGATTGCTGGCATTGTCACAGGAGAGACCAACCAAATCGTAAGCAACAGAGAACTGGTGGCTCTAAAATGTGTGTATCGCATACATTCTGGTAGCTTCTTGGTCCCCGTTCTCCGAATTAACCTCTGGTGGTGAAGGTTTCGCAAGAACATGCATAACCGAAGTCATACAGGAACTTGCTAGAGTTTGGCTGCGTTGCCAACCGAGGGACCCCTTCCCCTCTATACCTCGGAAAGCAGAAGGCCCTAGCTTTAGATGTCAGCACAAAACAGGTCCCCCTTACGGAATTTGTATCACATACACCTAGATAATAGTGCCGGAATTTATTTATCGAATTTATTTATTGAATTTTAAATAATGACTTTTCTTGCAGCGGCTTCAATTATAGCGGCATCAAGTTGCGAGTACTTACGCTTGTCCAAACTAATGATGGATCCAATAACGGGATCTGATGCATTTAACGGCTTCATTTTATCGAGTTGCTTGCGGCGTCTCACCAGCCACCAATCGATCATGAATATGGCCAAGGCAACAATTTTAACTGAAGCGCAGAGCCCAACGTATCTGCGCAAGATTTAAAGTTTTTTTATAACATCGATAATAAAGTTATATATTGTATGTACTTATAAGCACATTTAGTCTACATACTTGTAACGAAATTTCTCAATGTCGTAAATTAAGCAACGTCCGCCTTTCTGACCACACGACGACTTCCAAAGCAAACAGGTGGAGTCAATGAGGTTACCGAAGAGTATGGGCGCTGGTATGTAACCAAATAGACGGAAGATGACGAATTGCATGCCCAAGGCAAAAGAGCGCTCCTCTTCAGACACCGAACGCAGCACAATCATAAGCAGGGGCATTTGAGTGGCAGCCACAATGAAAGTCATGAAGAAAAGTAAAATAAGGAACGGATATATATTGCGGCAGGGATTGGCACAGGGACCGGCAGTGGCAACAGGAACTACAGTAACTTCGGCGAAATTTTCATTGGCATTGAGGGCTTGAGCCTGGCTACCTCCGGCACCCAAATAAATGCTGCTAGAAATATTAGCATGAACACCTAGGAGGCAAAATAAAATTAAAATTACTCAAAATGATTTTGTTTCAGTGCAAAAGAAAACCTTACAAGCGCAATTCGTGTAGTTTGAACTGGATGAAAAGGCCGTACAACCAGCATGACACGGACTGAAATACGTCAGGCCATTGTTTCCGCACACCGGCTCTACATCGCTGGTCAAACACTCGCACCCAAAATTACAAGCGGCTGTTAAATTCACTTGAAATGGTTCGAGTGATCCCGGCTTGGTATTGTTATAATACGGTATCGTAGTGCCGGCCATTTTTAAATTGTCACAACCCAAAAAGAACAGCATGGCGAACAGGCATAAGCAAATGACATTCGATATAAGCACAAATGTCACTGCTCCCTTGGGCTTCAGTTGGAAGCGTTTAAGTATACAGCCGCCAACAAAAATACCAATACACGCCCCCGGTATGGCGATTGATCCGGTAAAAACACTGGCCTGACTTTTACCCAAACTGAATTGGGTTTCCAAGTATTTCGGCAAGAATACCACAAACCCGGATACAATCATCAGTTCCATGCAGGCGCCCAGGCACGTCACAATATAAATGGGATTGGTAACTAGGCGAAGCATCGACTGTGGTATATCTGTGAAGTACAAGTAAAAGCAGCTGCTTGCTAAAACTTAACTCTTAACTTTGGCGGCTAATTTTTTTTATTACCTTTTATGTCTTTTCCGTAACCAGTATCGACTTTGGGTTTCTGTGGCTCTTCTTTGGTTGCCACCGATACAATTTCCTTCTTAATCCTTCCCATCTCATCGGTCTGGCGCGGCAAGCTGTTGGAGTTGTTGGGTATAGCTGGCTGTATTATCACCGATGCTTTCCGTATTTTCTTCTTTTCGTGTGTTAAGACCTGCAAAATGTGTACGAATGTTGGCTTTATCAGCGTGTACACATACATTTTTATTGGACATTTTAAATTAATTAAACCTTTCCCAATGCAAAAAGAATTTTCAAACTTAACGACCAATAATTGCTGACTAGGTCCGCTGAGAAGAGCAACAAGCGATGGGAATGGAATATCTTTCTGTAGGCAAGAAGGAGACGAAAGTGCGTGTAAATAATGTCGGAAATTTTAAGCCCTCGCCAATTGACATTGTGTTGTTACTGTAACCCTCCTGTGGCTGAGCATTTCACCCTAATTTACAATTTATTATTTTCGTAATCTCCACTCAGACTCTGCAAAGCAATTTTAAGAAATATCAATAACTACGAAATAGTTTTGGACCGCTGCAAATGTGGCTTCTTCTAATCGTAGTCTGCAGCCTAGATCAGGAACTAACTGTGTGATGGACCAGGAAAATCTTCTTCAACTCGAAATTCGCTTTCGTAAAGGTCATCAGGTTCATTAATATCCCAAAAATGCCTCTTCAAAGATCGCTACAGCGTCACAACTGCAATTAGCCCTGATTTTAACAGTCAAATTGCTGATGCAATCTAAGCAGACTTTAGCACAGCCTTCGACAAAGTCTGCCACAGCCGCTGCACAAAATCTATCAATTAATCCATCAATTAAAAGAAAGAAAGCAAAATGTGGCGTCATAAGGGCTTAAGCACGTTTTCCCGGTTACTTTCCACACGACCACAGCATGACATGAATAATCGAAAAAATGGCAAAGCAAGAAAAACAAAAACCGATAATCAAGAGGAGAAAACAGACTAAAACAGCACTAAAACAAACGCTAGACATTCAATTTACAAAAAAAAAATGATAATTATAAATTTTCAGTGTTTGAAGTGATTTAAAAATTACCTTGGGAAACGAAAAGAAGGGTATTGCAACGACTAAAAGTAAAACACCGCACAGCAGAAAGCCACCCCACCACATGCCAACCCAGCGACGATCTCCTTGATCTGGAATACAACAACGAAATAATGAAAATTAATAACAGACATGCAAAGCCGGGGGGCAGCCAAAGCCAATGCACTGTGTTATGCCCACTGTGACAAACACAAACGGCCACACAATTTGCATGTTCTATTTGCACTTACCAATGGATATTATAGATGAGGAGAGCGAATCCATGTGAAAGGACAATAAATAGGCACCCAACAGAAAACCCACAACAGGACCGAAGGCCGCCATACTGTACATGCAACCAATGTACATGGAAGAGCTTTCTGTCTTGACGTGGTCATCAACATATGTCGTGCCCAAAGTAAATAAAGGACTGCCTCCACAACCCAACAGCAATTGGGCAATCACAAACAGTAATACTGGGCCGAAAGTGGACAATTTACCTTCAAGGCAATTATCCTCACGCAGTGTGTGTGGCGCCAAGGGAGGATTGGAAAGACCACTGGACAGTCTGCCCAAGTCCATGTCCTGGTTACGCACTAAAGCACTGCGACATATATTGTCGCTCGTCTCATTGGCAATGGAAACTCCAGGATTGGGTTCACTTGTAAAGTGGGGTACCATAAACACCAGCGAACCAATACCCATTATGACGGCACCTAAAGAACGAAATGCTTGTCTTAAGGAAACTCTTAAAGCCACAAATAGTTTTTAAATTTCAAAATTCGCCTGGAAAAAATGCCACTTTCGTGGTTTACTAACCAATTCCTATCCAGACCGGTATGTGACGTCGACTGCCCAAATAGCTGACAAATATTACAGTGATTACGTTTCCAATTTCATAGCTGGACGCTATGAGGCCCGAGTAGCTGGAGGGTATTTCAAAGCGCTTCTCTATTGTTGTTATAACGGAATTAATATAACCCGAGCTTAGCGCCTGCTGCAGCATCACCAGCATAGACAGTAATAAAACAAATATTTTGATGCGGGCAAACTTCTGCACACTGCCGGGGCGGCAGGCCAGAATGCCACAGTCTTGTGAACGCAAGTCGTCATCGTCGTCGTCATTAAGGCCACATGTTGCAGGGTTATTGCTGTTTGCATACTGCTGACCGCCACCCAGCAAATTATTATGATTGTGCTGTGCGTTACCCAGTACACCCGACGACTGGCGACTGTGACATTTGATAACGGTGTCAGAGCAGGAGGACGTTTTCGCGTGCAGATTGCGGGCATTGTTCGCGAATACAGTTGCATTAGCTGTTGTCAGCGGCATCATTGAAGTTGTTGTAGTTGTCGCCGTGCTGCCAACAGCATTCGCAGTCCCGATGTGATCTTCAGCCAAATCAACGCTGCTGTCGTCGCCACTATTTGTTTCCGAGTAGAGACCGGTCATCTGATACATTGATTCTTGGCGCCTGTAACACAAAAAAAACACATTTAATACGAGTATCAGGATTGTGCCAAAAGCAGACGAACATAAGCCAGGAAGCAAACGCTAACAGACGTCTTTCGAAACCTTTGATTTCAACAAAAAAAAATATTCCACAAAATAGACTACGAGCAGAAAATCGAATACACACAAAAGAATTTAGAATATGAAAAAATTTCAAAAATACGAAGAGCAACTGAAAATGAGTTTGATTTTCAAATTCAACATACGAACCTAAATCGGTGAGTAACAAAATTTGGCAGGTGCCGTAGTGCTGCCACCTTGTTGATAAATATTTACAAAGAAAAAATCGCTAAGAAAAGTAAAACTTAAAGAAAGAATTCTGTTTTTTCTTTTAATTCCCGTTTTCTTTTTAAAACTTCCCCGGGGGGCAAGTTAAGCGTTGACGATTTACACCCCGTCAGGACACGGCAACCAAAACTCTACGAAGTTCATGTATGATTTCGGTTATGCATATTCTTCCGAAACCTTCACCAAAGGTCAATAGCAGAACGAAGAACGACACGAACCACAATGCCTTTTGGCGTTCTGGCTCGGTCGTTAGTTGAGGAGCATATCCTTGGCTGAAACTTTCTGGTTGTGAAACCACAAGCTAAATTAATCAAGAAATTTTTCGAGGTGCTGTTGCCTTGAAACAGGTCTGTTTTTATGCAAACAACTAGATTGAATGTACAGGCGAGTCTGGTTAGGGCCTGATGTTCCTTGTGAATTTCAGGCTACCAACTCAAGAGCCTTGTCTTCTCCTGCCTTCTGGCGATTTATGAAACACAAGGGATTCCATAGCTCGAGCTCTTTAGCAGGGGTTTATGAATTGTGTCGTACAGCCACCTGTGTGAGTCTCGGCAGCCACATGAGGCGCTAGTGAACCGTCAGCCAGTTCACTCAAGTGGAGTTGGTCCACCTGCAGGTACTGGCATAACATCAATTCCGAAATCTGTCTTTTTAAAGGCAATTCAATATAAAGTTGATTGTTTGAACAAATTTTTCAAAGAAGGATAGTATAAACAAAATGTTGACATATAGACAGCTGGAAAAAACAAAAAATTTACGAAACTTATTTAAAAAAACATTGGGTCTTTCAATAGGTGGTTCGGAATTGGTTCAATAGGAGGTTACATTTGTCGAAGTGTTTATCTTACAAATTACAGTGGGCGGCCAACGCGTGTCCACCGAAATCATTATTTGCAATTTAGGGCTGGACATGATCATCTTGCAAAGTCAACAAGAGCCGTTACATCGATGAAAGTCGTGGTGATTTACGCACCAAAGGGTTGGAAAATTTATCATTTCAGATGAACGACAAGCAGCGAAGCCTCGGCGGACATTTGCACGATACTATTTACAAGAGTATTCCATTCGAAAAATGTTCGTTAATATCTCACAAACATTTTGTTTTATGTTTGTATGTAAATTTAAAGATATAAAGAGCTCAATAAAAGACCTGACCTGACATCACATTCGACAAAGTATTACAATTACACTGGATCAGATTATTAAAGTTAATGAAAAAAACCTATTGAAGCCAATTAATCAAAAATCTTCCAATTTTTCAGTGCCTGCAGCCTTTCACGTCTTCCTTCGTTTGTTACACAACACAACTGGACAAGGAAGTTATTTCGTTTTCATGTCAACCAACGCTTTCTTCATGACAAAACTACTAAATGAAAAACTGAAAAGAGAAAAATAAAGCGTTGCAATGCGGTGGGCAAAAACTAACACGAAATATTCAAATTTAAAATGGCACGACCCCAAAAATGTAACCACTCCACAATTCGGCCACAGTTTTCCAATAATCAACCAAACAACTTTCCACCCAAATGGGAGGAGGTTGTTTCGATGATTTCACGTGTTCGCCGGCGCGTTTATCCTGCCACGACACAAATTTTATAATGAAGTGTTGGAGTAAAAAGTTACTGTTGTTGGCAAAAAGAGCTCTAGCGAAGTAAAATAAGTTCCAGTCTTCGTATTGATCCGTGTCGAAATGTGAAATTGCAGTTAAAAATACTAAAATATGAAGGGGTGATATGGGAGAATTTCTTGATTGTGTTCGCCTTTGATTAACCAAATAATCTTTTATTATTGTAGTATTGAGAAAGTAAAAATGCACAGAATGTTTTCCATAATTTGACTGCGTCTTAAGATGACTGAAAACAGATGGGGTTTTAAGGTTTTACGGTATTAAATTGTCCAGTCCATTATGTAAAATTCAATTCTACTGCCAGGCAATACCATCTCAAAAGACGATTTAGCTCTCAACAACAGGGTCACTAGCATCACGCATTACTAACGCTGTCTGGCAGCAACGTTTCAATCGAAGCCAGACTGTTTCAACCCAAATAGCCACCTCAGTCAGCCATTACTGTCATCTGTGCTTGATAACGCCATCAGATTAGGACTACAAGACAGCTATTGATACCCCTTTATGATTCCATTGCAATGCGCTCTATTGAACTAGTTGTGCCTACTCAAGTCTTAGCTTTACTGCCAGCATCAACGGAGTTTACGTTAAACAGGTTGTCTGCTCTTTTCCTTACTCCGCAAAGGTGTTGTTTTATTATACAACATTTCAATTTTCTCTACGCAAATCATATTGCAACCGAAGATGCCTTCCTGTGCCTTAATGACTTTGATAGAGTTCAACAGTCCCATGTGTTACTATTATTAATTTCTTAGCCTCGAAGTACGAAACATACCTGTGACCCTTACGATGTGTCGTTGTGTTGGAATTGTTATGCATGGCACAACAACCACTGTCGCTTGTGGTGCAGTCCTTTGAACTGGCGACACCTCCTGTTCCGCTGTCTAGCGTGTTCGCAAAACTGCCACTGGAACGTCTGCCGTTGTATGTTACAGGGAGACTACCAGCACCGCCAACAGCACTACTAACATCCTGCTCAAACGAGGGATTCACATACTGTTGATCAGTGGAGCAACTGCAATGGCCGGTCTTTTCCGGTTTCTTTCCAGTCATTATTAACTCATTCGCGATTTGAAATAAATTTGTTTGAAAACTGTTGTGACATCGACGGCTGCATCTGATGCTGAAATTGTACAAAAAAAAATTAAAATGATGAGAGGAAGTCATAACGCTGACTTTGCTTTTGTTTTTGTATTTTTATTGTATAATAAAATTGTATTTTAATACAATAATTATTATTTAAAATACGTATTCAGATAACAATAAAGAACACCAACTTCCAACGTTGCGTGCACATAATTATTCCTGTTGGATTCGCTGTTAATGTGATAAATTACTTTTTACATACGTTTGTATATAGTCGATAGTTTTTGCCTCTTACATTGGGACTACACTGGGAAAAAACTCAAATTGAATTAATTTCGAGTGGTTGAAGAAAACTAGCCTTTAATTCATTAATTCCAAAATTTCAGGAATATCGGTCCAGCCGTTTGGTTTCCTATAAGTTAAGAGAATACTCGTATGTAGATTTAACTAAAAGACGGACTTAAATAATGAATGATATTCTTCTTCATAGTACACTAAAATATTATAAAAATCATTGTTTTCAAAATATACCAGGATATCTGCAACTGCAACGAGTTGACAAAAAAGAAGCAACGATTTCCCATTTGAAATTTTGTTTCATTTTCACGCGGTTACAAGCGAATTAACCTTTTCTCTTTTCTGCGTTTGCTCTAGATCGTGGAATTGATTTACATCAGCATCTGCAATTATGGCTTAATCTCAGGGTGGACCAACCCCGCGTACTGCACTTCAAAGACGGCTCACCACCACCCCCAAAGTGTCTTACGAGGCACATACAAATAGTTGGCAACTTCTCGTGTTATGTAGTTACTCGTTGCTCGAGAGCTTGGCCCATCTAATCCCTTCTGCCAGTAGTTCACTAGATAGCAAAAAGGAAGAAAGCAACTGATTTGGTAGCCTGAAGTTCTCAAGGAACGTCAGGCCTTAAATAAGAAGCCTGTACACTTCTCACAGAACAGACAAAAGCATATTTGGATCCTCGATCGTTGATTTCTAACGCCTCTGACGAAGCTTCTTCCTCAGGTTTTTTTTACATTTAAACTACAGCAAGAACGTTTCAACGGCTTTCAAGAAGATCCTGGAGGCATGTCGGCCCCCATTGTGTCAATTGACCTTTCAGAACATCCTGCATAACTAAAGTCGTACATGAATTTCCTAGAGTTTTGGCTGCCGCACCAACCGAAATGCCCCACTTTGACATACATACGCAATCACTAAATCTGTATGTACATACATTTGATTGAAAATGTACATATTGCTGATGTTTTCTTCCAACAAAAATATGATGTTAATTGTACATACTTACATACACAGGTATGTATGTACATACATTCATAAGACAAAAATGTTGTTGCATTCTCAAATTTCCACTCAACATCCGCATTCAACAAAAAGCGTAAGTAGATCCACGCGAAGGTGTCATAATTTTTGTTTGTATAGAGACATTCATATGTTTCATATATACATACATACATACATTTATGAATATATTTATACATATGTATGTATATGGATACGTAAGTTTGCGTCACGCACTAAAATCTTGTTATGCATAATGTTAATGAACCGCGTAAAACCGGCCTAAAAGCAGGAATTGTTGCGCATGTGTGCCTTTGAATATTTTTTATGCGTATAATATTAATTTAATTTTATTAAGTTGAAAAGATACATACATATGTATGTATTTAATTACGTAGTATATGTATGTATGTATGTTACATCATAATAATATCATATCATACATAAATACAACAACGTAAATACAACAATGCAAAATGAGTTTAAGACAACCTTGCAACTACTTTTTATTGCAATCATGTAACCGCACTTTAATAGAGTCGAGGATGTTTCTAGAAGCTTCTTTCTTTTATGGATCACGTGCAAGACCTTCACACTTCATGTGCAATTTGGAACTTAAGGTAAGTTTACTCACTGTTCGACTGTTGGTTTAAGCTTAACGAGAAACACAAGATATGTGCTTCCCCCCCCCACCCCCCCCCCCCTTATTTTGCTTTAGACGGTAATACAAGTCGTACGTAAAACCAAAGAGAAGACCCGTAGGCGGCTGCAACATCAGGGCCCCAGCAGATTGATTTATTTAATATTGCGTATACCCGCAGTATGAGTTGCTAAATAAACGGTATATGGCACCAGAAGTCGAGAATGCGACAACCTATGAATGATGATAATAAATTATTTATAAACTAAAATCCCGAATTGATGAAGAAATGATGACTTAAAGCATCGTAATTAATTAGGGCTACAAAGGAACGTGAGCAGATAAATCAGTCACTTGCAAATAGTACATTTCTGCCTCCACCCATAGACTGCACAATAATTCAATATAATTGTTTTATTTCAAAACGTACGCAACCGAATCATAAATTAAGTCATCTTCAATCTTATAGCTTCAGGTAGTCGTTGAGCCTTGTTTGCTTCTGCTAATGTAAAAATTTAAAATTTTTGTTCCGACGAGTGCGACCAGTAAATAAATATTCTTGATGTCTTCTATTGGCAGTACATAAATAAATTATTTTTTATGTACATACATACATATATGTACATATATGTATATACCACCAGCACATTTCAAAATTACCCGATTGGACTGTATTAAACACAAAGGAGATCACTGTTAGTCATAGTATTTAAAATAATTTTTAAAAAATTAACAAAAATGGAATGAACTAGAAAAGTACAATATTTAAAATAATTGGATGCACTTCCGCATTTGGCTACAAATATCTAGGAAGGGTTTGAATTATTGGTCAGCCTTTCCTTTTTTACACCTTCTTTGGTAACAAAAATTCGAATTATGGTTTCACACGACCGTTCTTTTTAAATCAGGTTTACAACAGTTGCCGGTACGCACTTCATATTTTGTTTTTGTTGCAAAATTAAAAGCCTATACAATTCAAATGGCAAAACAATATTTGAATCCTAGTTTTTCGGCCAAAAAGAAACAGAATAGCTGTCACAAAAACAGGCTTTTAGTAGACACTGGTTGTCAAAAACGCTTGAAAAAAGTTCCAATTCCTTTTTCTTCTTTTTTTGGCATAAAAAGTCGGAGTGAAGCCACTTCACTTACAGTCATATAAAAATGTTTGTTGAAACTTAAAAACTGAAAAAGAAAATTATTTCACAAATATAAACAACAATAGTTTGAAGTTGAAGAACGAAAAGAGCAAAAATTGTAAATACCCCTTGATTTATCATAAAGACTTAAAAGTCAAAAAAAAAAAAAAGAAAACAAAGAATAAGTTTCGAGCAGAGTGTATGAAAACCAAAAATGTTCGAATTATACCTGATCGACATCTACAAGAAACGGCACATGTCTGGATTCCTGTTTTGTTTTTCTTGCGACCAGTACTCCGGGGGGTCGACCCCTACATATGCAATGCATTGCACCAGAACTGGATTAGGGAGGTATGTCAGGGATGAGTAAGTCAGAATTTAACTGATGCTGTTTTGACTGGACGTACAACATGTCGACAATGCAGAGTCAAACATCAGTTAATCCAACATTGCGTGTTTTTTTTTGTTATTGTTTTTATTTGCACAAATTTTTGGCCATTGTCTTTCACCACAGTCTTTGGTAGGTGTCGAACCTACGACCTCTGGATTGCTGGTCGAATACTGTAGCAACTCATCCATCGAGTTAAATTGCCTTTTTAATTTTTAACATTTTTGCGAAAAAGCAAATAAAAAATCCTCTTCATTTCGCTGCAAAAGTAAGTTTAAGTTTGAAATTTTCCCTTATATATATATATATATGTATGTGTATATATATGTTTGTACGTGTGATTTTCTCCGATTTAAAAAAAAAAAACTATACAAATTTAATACTTATGATTAATATGTGTTTCTCCTCGCCATTTTACTGTTTTATAATTCAGGCTTTTTTTTCGTTAAGAATGAAATTGTGTTTTGAATTTAAATGATCTATTTAAAAAGCTGTTTTATACAACAAAAAATGTTTAGAAAGCTGTCAAAATATACTGAAAACGATGAATTTACGAAGTTGTGAAATTAGTGAATTGTGTTTTTTCGTAAGACTCACCCAACTTTTAAGATATGAAGTGAAGGCGTCTGCTACCAAATGGTTGTTAATAAAAAATTCTTTGTTAGGTAAGAAATGCAAAGCTAATGAATATATAATAATAAAATAAAGAAGGAAAAATTAACTAAAACTTAAAATAAGTTCTGAACAAACGTTTTCTTTATTTGAGTGAAATTATGTCAAGAACATCCAAATCATTGTCATACGACAAGTAAAAAGGAACTTCTCTCCCATGAGTTTAACAGAGAAGATATTTTTTAATTCAGGCGGGAAGAAGGCTTTACCTTGGCGCATACCAACCTGGGACGTTCTTACTTTTTGTAGTTGTTGATTGGCAAACAGATGTTTTCAAACCAGGAATGGCAAAATCAATACTACTGCAATATTTTGGTAAAAGCATATTTTTTTTGTTCAATAGTTTTAATGTTCTCATAGATGTCAATAACAGATTTGAAAAATATACTTTCGTTACTATTAGAAGTAACAGTTCAGGAGAGAGTTGGTGCCATTCCATACCTACTTTTATCAGTCGATGCACCGGCGGTGATTGTCGGCTGTGATCGTTGCATATTTTACAATTGTTTCCTCGTCAATAAGCACAAAAAAAAGGGTCCTGATTGTCGGCGCAAAAGGGGTATTCTGATTTTCTACAATCAGCGCAGGTTAATCACAAATTTTCGCATGTTAAAAAATTGCTGACGTTCACACCATCGGCTCATAAAATAAGGCAAAACCGGTACTTGGCGCCAACAATGGGATATTGGCTTTGAAGCTCTTAAAGTGAGGGTGAAATAAAATTAAAGTTAGGTTTCCCTTAAAACATTGATTTGTGCAACTATTCACAAACCTTTTGACAGTTGTTATCAAGTACAGTAGCAATTCGCCTAGACAGGTGAGAAACCAAAGCATGCGGAATTGATGGATGCACGATCTTACCAACACGTCCCTGATTATGAAATCTAATTACTCCCTAAAGTAGGCACCTGTTATGAGATAACAACAACGCTTAGAAATATATGTGTTTGAATTTCCGAAAATGTGATCACTTGGAGCTCCATTATCGCGATTTGCCAATGCACTCTTTCTGCCGTTTTGTGAACCAACTACTGCTAGAACGTGCGTTCCTTCCCAGAACTTCAGATGATCAGCCATCAGAGTTGTCCTGACGAAGGAAGTTGCCAAATTGAAACGTACTCTGCAGAGGAACCTTCAGAAATGCAGCAACTGCGACGCTTAGTTTTGTGTGAAAATGCTCCGAATATAACAACGAGCCGACATACGAGGCCAATTACAAAAACGAGGTGAATTTTTAAATTTCGTGGGCTACGTACATTCGATCATCGTTGTTTATGTCTTTACCCTCGTTTCGAATATACATATGTGAGAAAAAGTTAGAAGTACGTGATCGGTGACTGGCTGCTGTCGATAAAAAGAATTGAGTAAAGAATGGACTTAAGGGCTCGAAAGCACTTGAAATGTTATCAGTGGCATACAGTGATTGTGCTCTGAGTCAGGAAAAGGTTTTAAAAGTAGGAAAAGATTTTCGACCAAGGTCGAAAAGATGTACATGGCTTGACTCCCCACCACATAAACAGCTGATGAATATGTGTAGAAATCATCGAATCAGAAGTTGCTGAGGATGTCCGCGTATCGATTGGCTGATGTCATTTAGTTTTTTTTCCGAAATTTAGGGCACAAAATAGAAATTGATGAGTAAATAAATAAGTACGAAATATTCGAATTTGAATAGTTGATTCGAACGAGGGCTTTTGTGTGAGAAATCCTACAGGTTTGTTACTGTGGAAGTGGCAGAACAAGAGAAATTCTTTTGTCGAACAAAATAAATGAATAAATAAATGAATGACGACATGGAATCGAAAGCAAGTACCGAGATATCGTAAAACGCTTATAGTTTGAACAAACCCTAATACAAATATAATAATTATTATTTCATTCATTAATAAAGAGTCGCCTTTATTTATTGTACATACATACATATGAATATTACAACATGTTGAACAAGGCCAGCAACCCTTGAGCTTTTTAGATTTCTGGCACTCACAACACAAGTCTTCAACATTTATTTAAATTCAAATATTAATATTATTTATTGTATAAATTTTTTATGTCGCGAATAGGTTTTTTTAATTATAATTTTTCCGGGTTTTGCTTTTAAAGGTTTTCTAATTTTGCTTGTAAGAAAATAACTTAAAACTGTTTAGACACACAACTACGGGTTTCTATAATTTCAAATTAATTAGAGCGTACGATACATGAGGTAAAACTATTTTCTTTTCACAATCTCTCAAGCGCCTTCTTTCTATTCATCTGAAGTCGAAAGAAGACTCACAAACTCATGCCAGCAGTTTTTACATTTTGAACTTTTGGTTTCCATGTACTTTGTCAGACAGACACGCGAATTCAGACATTTTGACGAAGTAAAAAAAGACGAAAAACAGTATAAAACGTAAAACGCATTTACACACCGGTTGATACGCCCCATTTCACAAAAGTATTTTTGCGGCAACTACCGTTAAGTTTACTTTTCTCGCGTTCGTGTTAAGCCTAAATTAAAATGGATTTCGATGGCGTCCAATAAAATCTGTTGAAAATTTGCTATAATTTCTAAAATTTCTTTTTGAATAACATTCAAGGCATAAAATTAGGAATATTTTACCGTATCCTAACGGCGAATTGGGTCAAGGTAAATTTTTTAAGTTTTCCAGAAATGTTCTTCAGGTCTTCCCAGCACGATATGTGCAGCGGTATGTTTGGATGGATCGATAGCCCTCCCAATAAAAAAAACACATTTATAGGAGAAAATAATGCAGGGAAGCCCCAAATATGTGTTTTGTTAAACGTTCGTTTAACGTTAAATGTTGAGAGCGTAGGGAGGTTAACATGTAAAAGAGTAATTGGCTTTGCTCTCACTTTCACCTGTTATGAAGTCGTCTTGAAGAGAACTCTTCACAATGTCGACAGGCATATCAGCATTTGTTTGACACTCAGCGCGAAGTCTCTTTAAGCTCCAAGAACTATTTTATTCCCTACAAACAGGCACATTTTTAGTTAGAAAACTATGAGCTCCAAAATTAAGCCGCACAACCTAAATTTTAACTGGTGTAATTGCATTATGGGGGGTTTTCAGCTACATGACAGCCGAGAATATCCAACTGTATTGAGATTTCTCTTTGGCAAGTCATCATGAAAGTTTACTTCGAAACTTAAATCTTCGCACTTCGTCAATTAGTGACGAAGCTCATTTCTGCTGTCTTTGGAGCGAAGACAATTCTGGAGCTCTTAAAGAATCACCGCTACACCCATTAAAATTTACTGTTTTGTTCGGTTTCGTCCTTATTTATTTCGAAATTAGCAAGGGACTGCCCCTACGGTGAATGTTGAGCCCCGTCGAGGCATACATTTCCAAAAATTAATCAGCCAGCCATCGACAGCATTTGCTTCAAGCAAGAGAGCACAACTTTCCATACAACGCACTTAACAATCGATTAAATGCGAAATCAATTTCGTGGCAACTTTTTTCCAGAAGATATCCTACTCGCTGAGTGAATATGATTTAACGCCTCTGGAATAGTTGTAAAGCCTGTGTCTGGTCTTCGAGTTAGGTAAGGAACCAGTTAAACCCATTACTATCCGGACGAAAACAAGATCATTTAGAGATGAACAGCACAACTTGACACCTCCAGTAATAATTTTGGCTTCCTAACTTTTTTTTTAAATTGCGATTTTCAGTTTATTTTACCAAAAGTTACTTAAATTTGATTAATTTGCTGTCAGTGACAGTCCTTAGAGGAGCTCAAACTTAAACATTTTGGAAATCGTTTCTTTATAGATCTGGACTCTATCCGAGATGCAGCATTGATGACTCCCGAAGCTACAGTCCCGAGCGAGTAAGTGACTACATACTTGGTACCTAAGGCACTGCAATAGCCCTCCGAGGGAACTCAGCGAACGTGTGCTGCACCTGAAGCCAAACCTAACAGTTTTTTAAGTTACAACTCGTCATTGATTTTATAAATAGTATAAAAAATAATCTGTTAACAATTTTGCCGATCCATCGTATTTAAAGCGCGCAATAAATCCAAGTCCTTGCCCTCAGCAAAAAGAAAAAACCAAAATATTTCGATTGTATTGATTGAATTGCTGTGAATTGAACTTAACGGCAATGCAGCAAAGCAGATGCGCCGAGACTGCGTTAAGTCAAATAAAATGGCAGAGAAAAATGCTTAAATATTAAAATGAATGCACAAAAGTTTAGACAAATTATGTGTTTAGAATAAAATAATCCTTAAGCTTTCGCTTCAAATGCTACTATTTTACACATTGTCAAAACTAATGCCGTACTTTGTATGTTCGAGTGGCTTTTCACACAAGCATTTTGCATCAAGGATACTTGCACATACTGAAATGTCTATAAAGAAGTTCCATGGTCACGTAAGGACATTTGAATTGAATTTCGTTTTTGGCCTTTTTTACGTTTTCCCCTCGCTTCTGTACACTTCGAGCAATTTCTGATGCACCAGCTTCCCACCACCTGGGCCACAATACCAGCAACAATAATATTAATAGTAATAGGAAAATAAATACATACATACATGTACATATATATGTTCGCTATTTAAAACAAAATAATCTGCAGCCATGACATTCCGTGGCAGGCAAACTTTTTAGAGAAAAGAAATTGTGCCTGAAATAAAGTGAATGAAGAGCGTTTAGAATACAAACTAATTTATCTTTGAAAGTGCAGCAAAAGTTAAAACGAACTTCACAATAACCTTCAGTCTTATTAATAAAGAATTAAATTTTACTTATTGCTTTTCGGTGGCCAACTCAGCGCCGCAAAAGAAATGTTTATGTGCCTCGTTTGGTGCAACACAGACACAATTCAAAAAACCGAAACAGCATTTTCACCCAAAATTCCTGTTTTCAAAAAGACAATTGCAATTCTATAAATAAAGAAAAGTGAGTTAATAAATCCAAAACTGCATTTCGTGAGTTATGGTGACTTTGTGCCAAACAGGAGCGATTTTAATTACTTTCCTTTTTGTTAAGAATTTGCCAAGCGAAAGTTTAATTTACTCAGTTCTTGGCACCATAAGACAATGAAATGTATATGAAATGACCGAAAACGCTCCATACACGGCGACTCCCGTTGATCTGTTGTGCCTCTTTCTCGTCGGTTTTATACGACATGAAAACGCACCAGCCCCTTCAATGGGAGTGTTGGCAAGTCTTGTTCATCCAGTATATAGACATATGGGGGTATACGCCCTTGTATGTCGTCCCCGTGTCAAATAGTTAGTGTCCAGGTCTTCGATTTACTCCTCTACTTCAACGCAGTTTCAGCAGGTTTCAATGATGGACGAGCGCATTTTGCATGGATGCTCCTTACGGGGTTAGTATTTTCAGGCTCTTACTATCCAACGTTAGAATAAAAAAAGGCGCCCTCTCGGCATCGAAGCGCCAATGATTCTTCACAATCTATTGTATGTATGTGTGTACATTGTGATTGCAAAATATTTTCAAACAATTTTCATCGCATTTTTTACTCCGACTGTAACAATATATTTTTTTAAATAAATTGATGCAACAAAATATTATTTATTATTATTAAACTTGATTTCAATCAATAGTTATGGTAACATCCTCCCATCTATGGCAGTTATATTGCTTACGTCTAAGAATTTTGGGACATGCTTGGACCGCAAGAAATGGCATTTTTGAACAACTATAGAAGCAACGCTACTCTTTATCGTGTAAAGTGGCAAACTTGTTTCTTGTGAACATACGTTTGCCAATTGATAATATCGAGATGTAGGCATATGGACTTACAACTACAGAATCAACAGCTGTATAATTGAAGTGTCTGACACGTAACGACATTATTGTCACAACCAATCATATTATGGTCGTAAACAATAATATTTTGTCATAAGCAACCATCATATTTTTGTTATTGCGCACATTATTACTCGTTCTATTATTGGTGATGATATTTGACTCCTGGTGTTTGCAGGCAAACGCCAAATAGTTAATTAATATTATTTTTTCTTTTAACTGAAATGGGAGCATTAATTCCTTAAGTGGACTTCTAATATTCTATTGGAGCCATGTAAAATAGTTTGGTGATTTCTTGATTATAAATAGAAGCCTCCAGAGAAATTTCAAACATTGAGTTTTCAAAAAATTCATTATTTTCTTTAGTGCCTGCAGCACTATTAAGAGTTTCAGTAAACGGACTTAAGGTTTACCAATTTCAGACGTTTTTTTACCTGCCCATTTTCCGTGGCTCTTATGAAATATTTACATGAGCACGTGACAAACTGTCACGCCCAGTCACTTGTCACAAATTTCTTACAAAACCAATTTCAAAACGCTTCTACTGCAATGATAGATTTATTAAGGGGGCTAAAAGTGTCCTCTCATGCTAGAGTACGCATCTATGTGTGCACAAATACGCCTATTGGGGTACATTTGTTCACACAAGAAACTCGTGGGGGATTCCAAGCCAAACTGCACGAGACTGAGGGCACCACCACACAGTTGCAGTAACACTACTTGATGTAAGTACTACTACTTTACCCCAATAACAGTTGGAGAACAACGACATTTGATACTTGCAACTGCTTGGGTTACAAGCCAGCACACAACTCCACATATTTATGTAGTAGGATAAATGTAATTCGTTAGGGAAATGGAAGAGCGTTTAAAAATCATGTTGGACGTCAATTCCATTATACC
Organism: Epicampocera succincta; assembly: GCA_932526305.1. Taxonomy (NCBI): domain Eukaryota; kingdom Metazoa; phylum Arthropoda; class Insecta; order Diptera; family Tachinidae; genus Epicampocera; species Epicampocera succincta. Next base: position 1,862,870 of record OW052037.1, on the reverse strand, counting down.
AGTGATGGCACTTTAGCAGTTTTTCCATTAAGGTGGATCGCGACTTCAAAATTTTGGGAAAACTTATGTTGTTGGTTGGGGCATGAAGAATTAAAATAACTATTGGCAAGTAAACAAATCAGACTCTCATCGAGGATCTGGATGGAACATGACAATTTCTTGTGTTAATGGCTCCTTTCCCAAGGGCAAAGTTCGTTGCAGCAAATTAGTGCTTTTTAGAATTTTTTCAAAATTTTACAATATAAAACTTGTAACGAAACAACAAGAAAGGAGAGGGTTGAAAAAAATTTCCACCTCAGCCTTTGTGTCAAATTACCAAATTACGCCCTGTTTAAAAAACTGTTTTTATTTGTCGAAGTCTTAAAATATCACCCCCTTTAAGGATTAAAACTTTGCTAATCTCAGTCTTAGTTCACAACTTCAGTGAGTGTTTTTTTTTTTTTGCCAGGAGTCTTGGAAATGGTGTGCGAATAAAGGTTTGCTTTGAAAGTTTCTTATGGTGCCATATTTTGGATTGGGAAATGCTTAGAAAAATGAGGAATAAACACAAGCGTTAAGTTCATTGGCCTGAGCACAAAAACTCGTCTTTTTATTAATAACCCAACCACGAGCAGTATTAAAGAGTTTCTATATCTTACACATCTGAACAAACATTGCTGTTGTTGTTGTTCTAATGTTCCAATATTTTAAAGCTGAAACAACTATAGATTAGCGTTACGTGTTATTTGTTAAGTAAATTTACATAATAACGCCTGCCAGAACCGTATTGATAAGATTTCTTGTTGACTGCAACTTCATTAATAAATTACTCGTATGTACCAATATACTATACATACATATATGTTCATACTATGCACTCGTATGTATGTATGTAGTCCATTTTATAATAATTCACGCACTTAAATAAGACTGTATGTAGATACCAAGAAGAGGCCGCTATAACGTGCTATTGAGCTGCAATTAAATTATCAATAAAATTGAACTGCCCGAAAAGGAAACAAACAGAAAACGCAGAGCTCGACAGCCAAGGATTATACCAGGATCATGTCCATCTTAAGAGTTTGAAGGCTCTGCTGTTATATTTATAATAAAAATGTTCGTATGTATATTCGAGTTTCTGGCAGAATCCTTCATCCGACTCCACTATAGCGCTCCTTGTATTCACATACAAAACATGATTCCGATTAACTTATTGAGAATTATTTTAAAAAATACTGGTCACCACTTCATTCCAAACAAATAAAGATATATTTTCAATGTAAAAGTGTGAAAAGTCTCCTAATTAGTTTCCCACAGACATAATACATTTGGGCTAAAGTTTTTCCAATCCTCCATTTCTCGTCTATTTGGGCAACGTGAAGAAGCCGCATAAGGTCAAATCTTGTAAATGCGTTGGCGGAGACGTGATTAAGGTTCATGCCCTAAATGGCGTGTCATGAGCCAACCGATATGCAGACATCATCATCAACTTCGCCACATCAATTTTCTCTTCTTTCTCAACATATTCATCGGTTGTTGATGTGCTGGTTCGTACAGGGCAACCAACGTCATTCACAACTTGTTTGACATCTTTCTGAGCACTTAATTTACGCCAACTTTTATGCAAATTCTTTGATCCATTTTTTTCGACAGATACTTTGTAATTTGTATTCCTCCCACAAACAAACTAACCATAATGAATAGCCAAAACTGTGAGCAATGCTAGAGGCAAGTGTTCCAACATCAAAAAGAAGAAAACAGTAGTCGAATGTAATCGCAAATGCCCCTCATCGCTTTAACAGGCTTTGTATATGTTAATAATAGGGTTATTCCCCCATTAGAGTACTACGCGCTGACAACTCGCAGGTGTTTTCGGAACATGTGTTCATATTTCACATTTTAGAGAAGTTATCGACTTCAGAGCAAAACTTTTCATATTTTGGGATGTTCATGTTATCGCCGGTGCCCTGTATTCATAATGAAGAATCAAAGGAATTTCTTGTAGCAAATTTCTGTATTAAAAACTTAATTAAAAAATACTTTCGTTTCTTGTTTGATATTTTCAAGAAAAAAAACTTGTTTCGGCATTAATTGCGCACATATTAAGTCTGTAGTCCGTTTCTTAACAGCATTTTAAAGCCACTTGTTAATCTCAATGATTAAATGTTATTTAATTTATTTCCCACAATGCATTTCGGTTTCTTCGCGAAATGTCTACAGAGTGAATCATTTCAGGTTCTGCAGTCAACTGGTTACAAACTTTATACTCATGTCTCAAAGCTGGTATTTTATTCAAACAAATAATGCACATACCTACATATGTATATGTATGTATTTTTGTATGATTTGTCGTACATATTATAAACCCATTGGTCTTGTCGTCGGAGAAAAAGAGATAGAGCGAAGCAAAGAAGTTTTTGATGATAAAAAAAGGATACCTGCGCCAGCAGACAATTGCCTGCAAGATCTTATCTTGTACTGATGACTTCCTGAAGGACACTTTTATTTTGTTTCACCCATTCGTTTAGAAAATTTAAAATAAAATAAATATTGAAATATGATCAGATATGTCCTTAAAAAACAACATTGAAGACCATGTGTATGTTTCACCAAGTCGATCGTTAACGTTCGCATGCCTTCCATCCTTCCTTCCTTCCTTGAGGGGTTTCTTTAAGGAGCGTTGATATAACATAATGCTAATAGGTTAGTAGTTTTTAACTGACCGACGCTCAACGTCAAATGGGAGAGACGTAAACTGTTAACGCTCTTGGCATGAAAATGAAACTGTGTGAATCACACAATGAGATCGGGAAGCCTTTACGCTTTTACTTTTAGGAGTTTCTTAGGTTGCGGGTCTACCAGAATAAGGCACAAGCCACCGGGTCTCTCAAAGTCATTAGCCACAGCACTTGCCAAATTCTACCTGATTTATGTGGCGCAACCAAAAAAAATCTCACATTCTGGACGCAAGCCATCAGCGAAGCTGGGGGTTTTTTTTTTGGTCTTACAAATACATTCCATAAGTAATGACATCAATAATCATTTTAGATGAATTGAAAATCTTAGTAATTGCCGTATTTCTCCCATACTTTCCTCCATTCAAATTTAAAGGCAAAAAAACAATTACTGAAGACAAACTTTTCGAATTTGGAAAATTTTTGCTTTCGTCCAAACTTCAAATGGCGTGTTAACCAGTCACTTGTTTTGGCAGCTCATCCCAAAGAAGTGAAACTCATAAAACTTTTTTTATACCACAACACAGATCCGTCCGCCGATTTTGCCTTCTTTCTTAGCTGGTAAAAGACCACCGAAATGCCACACTAAGAAGCAAATTAAAATTATGAATAATTCTTCGACTCCCTGAAATGATGACATGCCATTTCGTCAGCAGAGTCATGAATGTGCAGGCATGTCTTGAATTTAAAGTTGTCTTGTGATTAAATTAGTTGAAATAATTGAATTTTTTCTTTAAAAAACTAGTCATACTGCAGCAAATTACGAAGACAAAGGGAACAGAACAAAAGCTCATTTCTCACTGTTTTGTGCGACAATTAAAATTAAGGTTTAATCCTTTTTCAAGATTATTGGGCAAACGGGAGTCAAACCCTGATTTAATTATACATCGAAATCAGCGGTTAATGTTGTTAATGTTAAAACCAGGTTTGGACTTTAGAAGTGGAGACAAAAGAGACAAGTACTTAAAGGGGTTTTCTATATAAACAAGGTTTCTTCTTATTGTACTTGTTATTGGTAATTTTGCTAAAGTGACTTCAACGAAATCTGCTTAACTTTTGTGAAATCTGACTTAGAATTGATGCTTTTAATTATTCGTAACACGTTTGTAAACTTAAATTATTTTCATTTTAAGTTATTTATTGAATTTCCCAGTAATAGCATCAGAGAAACAACGTTGACAGCAAATTAAAAAAGCTGCTCGATAGTGATGTCAGTGACTTGATCTAGTTTTGCGAAATGTCACGGTACGGACACCACCCATAGTCTGTGATGAGCTGAGCTAGTCTTCGTGTGCTTGCAACACAACATTACTGCCTTCAAATAAACAATAATGTCAGAAATGACAACCGCCTGTACGTAGCTTAAGCGTAACAAATATTTGTCAGCTGACGTAGTGCTGCCACTTTGTAGCCAGAAATACAATTTGAACAAAAATGACAAATCTGTGATCTGCGTATAAGCAGCTTTTTTTTATTATAAAATTCCACTTTATTTAAGTCGTTTTTGAAGGTAAATTCTTTTAGCAGCCTTATTTTATTGCAAATAAACGGGGCCAAAATAACAAACGTGTCGTCTACTGATATCCAAACTTGCATGTGTCTGTGCACTCACACAGTCTCCCATATTGAATCATAAATATTATTTGCAAAAAAAAATAAATAAAAAACAAGTTTAAACTGTTAACGACATTTGTGTGTTTTTATGAAAGTAATTTATTTATGTGAGATTTTGTGTTTGTTGCTCATACCTTTAAAAGGTTTGAACGCGTTTCATGCCAAATGGTGGATATGCACTGCGCTTCACAAGAATAAGGAAAATATATTTTAGTTTCCACTTTAAAGAATCCCATGAACATGAAACATTCACGTATTCAGTGCGTATTAAAACACAATATATTTCAACAACTCAGTTGATTCAAACACGCACAACAATTTTTATCGACACTGTAAATTCATGTACACGCCTTTGTCAGATTCTACGGAAAATAAAATATTGCCAGCAGAAAGTAAACTGTCATACGAGCAAACCTTACAATTTCAATGCCTGACGTTAATACGATAAATTTATCAGCCAAAAAGGAAAAATTGCCGAATTATTAGATCCGTTGTCACACAACGCCAGCAGACTAAAAGCCACCAGTCAATAGAAATATTTCGCTGGCAACAGCATCAATATCAGATGCATTAATTTAAGCACATGCCAGTGCAAAAGGAGCTTAAAATGTCTGGTAATCAGCTGAAGATCCTTTACACGATTGCCAGCTACCTGATAATATTGCCATCTTATAATGGATAATGGACAATGACAGGCATATTTATGATAACGTTATGAATCAAAAAATTGTTAGTTCGTGCAGCTGTCAGACCTTTTAGGCATATTTCACTGGCAATATTGTGAGTGTCTGTATCTGACTTACAATCGGCTGTACATAGATATATACATATCGTTACCTTAATATAGAAAGGCCCTAATTCGTTTTTACTCATACCGTGTTTTTAAAAATTTCGAAACATGATCTTCCAACACATCATTGGTAAAAAAAAATTCACGTGATTTGAATAAAAATAACAAAAAAATAGAAGCAGTTGAAAGGTTTGCGACTACACAACTTGAATTTTTATTATGTTTTTTCTCTCTCCTTTCAAACCGTTACTGCATTAACAGTGTCATCCGATAATCGGTCCCGCACGCAATTTTCAAGAATGCTGGAAACAAAAATAAGCCATTTGCCGGGGAAAAGCCTTAACTGCAAAACATATTGTTACGAATATGAATGTCGATAGATCCGTAAGTTTTCGCAATAAAAAGTATTATTTTTAACCTTCCAATTAACCTTTTTTATAACTATTTTAAATATATTTTGAGTTTGGAATTCTAGACATACAACATATGTATGTAAAAAGCTAAGTTAAAAGTTCTGTTTTGTTGTGGAGTCCACAATCTGGTGAAAACTTGGCGCTGGAGCTAATTCCCGCCACAACTGTATTTTCTGAAATTTAGACCAATTCAGATCATCATTTCCGACAATTTTTTCTTAGTAGCCCATACGACTCTTTTCAGTTATAAATTTCGCATAATGAGGCCGAACCCAATTCCATTAAACAATATATTGCTCACTGCAATTGCAATAATATGCGTAGGCAGACCAGTTATATACTTAAGAGTGGAGTTGCGACCGCTAAACTGCTGCCTGTCCCCCTCTTAAAAGCAAATTTAAGCTACAATTTAAAAATTCAAGATTTTCGCAAATTATTGAGCAGCTTTTTCATAAGCGCGGCAATTATTTCATCTGTGCAATTATGTCGATTTGCTCTTGGTATCCTCTTCGTTGTTGCTTTCAATGTTGTCTCTTTAAATATTGATTTATGTGTTTTTTTGTTTCTTTAAAAACAAGTGTATTGATAAATCTATCACAAGCCTGTTGTTCTTAACTGGTATTGAAATGCTAAAAATACATTTTTCAACTGCAAAAAAATTTTAAAAATAAATTTTTGCGATGTGGTTACTAGTTAATACTCGTACTAAAAATTATTCTTTACACATTTAATTGTTTTTTCATGCGTTATTTAGATTTCTTTCGTAGATCAGCAGAAGGCCATAATAAAATAACTGTAATTTTTGTATGAGACTGTATGTCGCATTTGACATTTAGAGTACAAATTTACCACTTTTCCACATGAGCTGGTCTGGTCTTGTTGAAATGAAAGAGACTGTGAATGGCATATAAAACGTGTGTGTGAAGATACAGGTAAAGCCTTAAACGCCCTGTACCGTCAGAAGAAATTAATGCCAACTTTAGTTTACCAGAGCGAACTTTAGTCTAAGAACATACATGAGTATATTTCAAAAATTCCAAATATATTCTGAAAGAATTTGAGGAATCTACTTTTTAAAGTCCTACTGAAATATATCAATTTATTATTGCCTTAAATTACCAAATTAATGTTTTTTCTCGATTGCTGATATACATTTTATTTATTTTTTTTTTTTTAGGAGAATTAAATGTGGAACCAGAAAAGAAATTAGATGCTTTAACACATGCAACCATACAGGTTGTACATCACAAAGCCACATGTGTATGTAATAATTTAAAAAAAATGGACTTTTGCAACGATTAAACTTTAGCTTTAGTTGTCTATTTTAACACTAATTAATTGCAACGTTAAAAGTAAAAATACGATAATTGCTAATTTTGTGTGTGTTGAAAATGTGAAATAAATGCCCAAAATAAAATAAATTATTTCCCCACATACGAGGGTTCTTTCTCAGCAACAGAAAATGTTTTTTTTTAGGCACCAGCTGACAACAACAATATAAGAATTATTGCTAGTTGAAACTAGACGACGCACAGTGGCACCCGTAGAGCAAACGAGGTTGCAAAAATCAAAATTTTCATGTGCGCCTGCGAAATTTTAAATGAATCCATCTTATAGTAAACTTTTCAACGATCTCAAATATGCTACTCTTAACAATATCAGATTTTTAGTTTAGAAGACATAACTGTTCAAAGTTAACCAATTTTCGGATTTAAAAAAAACACACAATTTTTAGGTAGTTTGATCCGATTTCAGGTGTAATATCACGAAAACTAGGCAACGAATAGTATTTTTTTTTGTTTTTAGTGATTGATGTGCTTATTAAATGTATAACAATAAAAAAAATTGTGCTGTTTGCTTTGTGTTTCTCTAGGTAAATCAGTATTTAAAAACTATCCATTTTTTCACTATTCTTCAACTTTGACGGAAAATAAAAAAAATTTACCTTTTTTTACCTCCGCCATATTTTCAAAATATGTTCTTTAACTAGTCTTTTACATAACTCAAAAGGTTTTATCTGCCTTTACGTGCCTATTTGGCTTCTACAGGTAAAAAACGTTAAAAAGACATGGTTGCAGAAATTGTATGGCGGGCATCCCTTACATGCCTTGACTGACAGTTACTTTGATGTAATAGTTTGAAAATTGCATTTTGAGTCAGTTGTCTACCTGAGAGCCTCTGGCGAAAAATTTGGTCCTAATATTCCGTTACAGACACAAGATGCACAAAAAACTACTCATTGAAATAAGCAGGTACGCACCTCACTTAAAAATTATTTTTGGCGTACATATGGTGAAGAACAATACTGACTTATGGTACAGGTAGGCACAAATCTCATTTGGCTACGTGCATAATATCAAAACTGTATAATTCAGCCCAAATGCATATGTATGCATGTAACAGGTACATTTGTAGACATGGTAGCATAGGCCTATATATTGCAAAACAAGCTTAATGCCTGCATTAGTCTACGACTGAAAGTTGGCGAAACAAGTATTGAAAACATGGCGTTGAACAATTTAAAACTATTTGAACTGTTTAGAAAGTCAATTACACCAACGTGTTTCGCGGAAGCTGCTTTAGAAGAACTCGATAGCTTATACGGAAATATTGAGAGAAGCAAAAGTATAAAAAATAATCTTTGTATGATACATGCCAAAATTAAGACAAAATGGGTGAAATGCAATCGAACCATTAACATCTTCAACTCCAAATACGAGGACTGGCTTAATGAAGACACCATCCTGGATATATTGGCAGTAGATAAACCCTCCACATCAACCAGAGGAGAAAAAGGAAGGCCAAAAAAAAGTATGGAGGAGTGTTCAATTTTCACAAGAAAGAGGAAACTTGCCGATGCCACCAATGACTTGACCACGAAGGATTTATCGGATGCGCTGTCTATTAAATACATAAAGGATAGTGAACGAGTTAGGTCGCAGATTACAAAATCTGTTGCTGATGCAAGCCCACTGCGACTAAAAAGGATTAAGGAAAGCATTCCCACTCCCACAAACGCACATATTAAAAAGTATAGTTCCGAAGAAGCCTTGGCTCTGTTTTTGGACTTAGAACTTTCCAAAGAGAAATATGAGATACTACGGGCATCTTTAATGCGACACGGGGCTGACCTTTTCCCCGGATACAAGCATATTACGCAAGCCAAAATAAATTCACGACCATTGCGTACGGAGTTTACGGAAGTCTCTGCGAAAGCCAATCTGCAGGATCTTATGGACCATACAGCAAAACGGTTGTTGGAAAGTCTTCCTGAAAATGAGGTGGAAATTCTTCCTCAGAAACTAACATTGATCAGCAAATGGGGCTGCGATGGATCATCCGGACAAAGCGTTTATAAGCAAAGGATATCTTCCGATGACACTACAATATCTGACGGAAATATGTTTATGGCATCTGTTGTTCCATTGCGGCTAAAATCTGATGTTTCCCTACACTGGAAAAATCATCGACCGTCATCAGTGCATTATTGCCGACCAATAATGTTTCAGTTTGCAAAGGAATCGGCAGAACTCATAAGGACCACGGTGAAGGACATTGAAGAACAAATAAGCAAGATTAAGCATACAAAATTGCAAATTGGAGAAGGAAAATATATTGAATGTAGTTACGAGTTCCACCTGACCATGGTTGACGGAAAAGTCGTAAACGAACTGACAGGAACAACCTCAACATTGACATGCCCGATTTGCAAAAAGAGTCAGAAGAACTTCGGTAATTTAAACGATTCTACAAACGAGGAGAATTACGAATATGGAATGTCACCATTGCACGCAAGGATAAGGTGTATGGAGTTCTTGCTAAAACTGGCGTATACCCTACCACAACAAGATGAAAACATCGATGAAAATACATCAATTAAGGATAAGGAAAAGATCAGAAAGAAGCAAATAAAGAATGCTTTTTGGAAACAACTTGGACTAAAAGTAGACTGCCCCAAGTGTGGATACGGTAACTCAAACGATGGAAACACTTCAAGGAGATTTTTTGCAAATGATGAGGCAGTAACTAGAATCACTGGAATTGACAATGAAATCGTCAAAAGATTGGGAACGATCTTGAATGTTTTAAACTGCCAAGAAAGTGTTAATTCTACAAAATTTGGAGAATATGCATCGGAAACTGCATCTCTTTTAGCAAAAATTTATCCACAGAAGAAGTTGACCCCGACCGTCCATAAAATATTGGCGCATGGCAAAGATATAATTGAGTACCAGTCTTTGCCAATTGGAGAGCTTTCTGAAGAAGCGCAGGAGTCTCTTAACAAATTTTACAAAAAATATAGATTGCAGAACACGTTCAAAGCATCAAGGGTGAGGCAAAATGAGGACCTCTTCAACATGTTAGCAGCATCTTCCGATCCACTTATTTCTTCCCTGCGGCATGTGAAGACACGAAAAGAACTACAATGGAATTATACTTTAGAAATGATTAGTCTTTTAGATATACCTTCTGTTACGAATTGTGATGAATATTTTACAGAAAATTCAAAAAATTAATTGAAAAAAAATTTGTTTAATTTGTTGGCTAATAACTTTAAAACAGAAAAAGCTTTCAAAAGAACTAAGAAATATAAGATTGGTAAAAATAATTTGATTTTGTTACCATAAAATAGATGAGTTAGAAAAAAATTAGAGTTTAGAAATGATTTGTATTTTAGACATACTTTGTCTTACCAAGAAAATGAATATTTTACAGAAAATTGAAAAAATCATTTAAAAAAAAACTCTTTTGTTGTAATTTTTTAGGTAATATCTTAAAACATGAAAAGCTTACAAAAGAACTACAAAAAAATATAAAATTCTTAACAAAAATTTTTTTGTTACCAAAACTTGGATTTTTTCACAAATTTTAACTTTGAAAACCCATAAGTAAGCACCTATAAGGTGTAGCGTCCACTCCAACCGCTCATTTTATAGGTTGAACAATTATCTATGACATGCAATTTAAATTATTCGATTATCTTGTTCGGTTCAAAAGATATGATTTTTGCAACGAAAAAAGTCAAATGGCGCCACTGTGCGACGTCAGCTACGGAGCTGTAAGCAACGAAACATAGAATTGGAATGACCGTGGTTTTGCATCCAAGCAAAAGCCTACAAAAAATTAAAACTATATTAACATTTAAAAATAGGAAAAATATGAGGTTAAAAAATGCTTCACTCGGTATATATCTGTTAATTTCAATGTGTACAAAGTTTGTATTTATTAAACGAAAATTTTAGGCTTGTAAAAAAGTCTGCATGAAATGAGGAAAATCTCAACTAATGCTAGAGACATCGATAAAGTTCATGTGCACGTGCACGCAATGTTTTTCCAAATGTTTAGGGGGAAAGAGTGCTGTGCAACTAAGAACTTTTGCTATCGAAACATTCCCAGAAAAAAGAATACGAGGATTGTGTAGATTTGGTACACAGACTCAAGTGTTGTTTTCTACAATCGAAAAATCAATGTAAAATTTCAAATAAATGCGTTTTACTCGTACACGAATACCAATTACGTGCCGCAGCCTTCGGCACAAATTTTTTTTAGAAACAAAATTATAAAAACAAAACTAAAACCCTATTTAAGTAAAACTTTTTCCAAATTCCCATAAGATACAGGGTGGCCTAAAACTAATCGTGCAACAATTGAGTCGAGTTTTTAACAAACAACAAAGAAACATTAACCTCGTATTGTAGTGAAAGTCTTAACGTATGATATTGTTCTTTGCACCTTGATGATCACAAGGCTCATCTGTTGAGTCATCGGCATCTGTTGAGTTATCGGCAACTTCTTGAATTTCAAAAATTTGTTCCTGTACGGCAAAAGTCTTGCTCACTGGCCCCTGCAATACGTCTTTTCAGGCCCACACTAATGTATACAAAAATATCCATGTTATTTGGGGAAATCCCTAAATGGCGCAAGCAAAATCAAAATTACAAGTCATACGCGCGCACAAACATTGCAAAATCCAGTCAATAGTGGTTTTGGTTGAAAATTATGTGAGACAGAAAATATTAAGGCAAGCAAATAAAATTTTCAAAAGAAAAAAAATTTTTTTGGAACGCGAAATCTTCCGTTACGATTGCAACTTTATTTTTAATGGCGCATTACCGGAACTTACCAACAGAGCCCGTCTAATGCAGATTGCTGTTCGCTTAGGGGAAGTGTCCGTTAAGTGAGCGGCTGCTGTACGATATATTTGGAAACGATATTTGTGTTGCAAAGTGCGATCATCTAAGACTTCAGAGAATCTAAAAGTTTGGTTTAAGGAGTACCTGCTTTTTCAGCTTGATTATAAAGAATGCTTGAGAGAAACACCCAGCCTACTTTATTAATTCATTAATATTAGAAGCTACAACCTCTGAGAAAGGTTGTAGTCCAGGGACTACGAGTAAAATTAGTCTCTATTTAAAGTTAGTTTTCATTTTGGAAAAAAGCACGAGTCTTAGATTCTTTTACAGAAGTTCATATTGGGACTCAAAGTACGCACATCTGTTTTTCCTTAGAGCTTTTGCTCTTTACAATCATTTCCAAATGTTCTTTGTGCATTCATACAGCCATCCATACACATGTACATGTGAATGTATGTATTTTAATGCATGTCCTCATTACACAAATATGTATATGAAACAAAGAAAAAGAAATACGAATAATAATCACGAGCAAAAAGAACTAAAAAAAATTGACAAAAGAAAAACTCAGCACTTAAAGGGTTAAGTGTATGATTCAATATCTATTCCTTTGTACACACACGAAACTCAGATATAATATCTTTACAACAAAGACTGCAAAAATAATTACGAAAAATAAAAAACTACTCAAACTAGAAATGTAGAGATAAGATACTCATACAGCGCCAACAACGGCAATAGAATGTTGTTTTTATTGTATTTTATTTGGGTTGTTGTTTTGTTTCGTAAAACTATTAAAATTGCGTTTTCCACACAATCAAAGGTGTCGATTGAAATATTATTATTATTATTTTCAACTCGAACCCCAACAAAACGAAAACGAAGTGACTGTTTTGATTTTTTCCTTGGAAACAATTCTTTAAACATTTTCAACCGCAATTTAGTTAAGCCGCGGCGCCGAATCCATTGATGTGTTCAGGAAGTGATTGACTTTCAATAGGATAACATTTAAAAAAATTTACATTGAAGAACAAAATGTAGGCAACAGTAAGAGAAAGACAATCATGTAAATAGAATTTTCTCAAAATGGGCATATGGAAATATGTCTTGTCACACTGAATTTTCATACCAAGAACATAAAGAAATTCCGGTTCCTCAATGTCTATATCTTCCATGAAAGCAGCATTTGTGTTAAGTATCTGTTGTGTTTGATTTCAAAACATTAACGGCTTCGCTCTTGATAGTGAACACCCGTCTTGAAGATTGCCTTAGTGTAGTCGAACTTTTACTTACAACGCTGCAACCCAAAATGCTGTAGTAAATGTTGGTTTTAAATGTACCAGAATAAGCAGTCAATCCTTTTATGAGAAAATAACTATTTCATTTACCTGTTGACGCATACAGACACTTATACATACTGACATAGACCAAATATGAACAAAAAATTTAAAAAAACCCACCCACGAAGGGAAAAATATACAACAAAAGGTGGAAAAAAAACAAGGAAATGCAAATGAACAAAAGATAAATAAGACTTATGAGACGGGCAGACAACAATTTGTCTCAGGTCTCAGGTTCCCCTACATCGACCCATTTACCACTAAGCCGAGATGTGCACTATACGTCAATGATCTGCCAAGCAAACATTGCAAAGTTAGAATGTACGCGGACGACGCGCGGCTTTATAGAAATTGTAAAATTGAATCAGTGGACCGATGTGTTAGAATCGTATTTTGGAAAGGGCTGCCGCTAATAATCGCTAAAACATATTAAATGCCGCGAACTCTTTGCTGGTTGCGACGGTATTAGCAAAGGGAAACTAATCCGGTATTTTAATAACTATTTCGTGACGTAAATGGGTTGAGAAGATATGATCACATTTCGTGGTGTGCAAACAAACTTTATGGTATGTGTTTTGAAGACTTTCTGAGCTTAAGGACTTTATTATTTCTGCATAAAATAAGAAGTGATCATTTTTTGGCGTGATTGCAATTCTCAACTCTAAATAGGGGTGAACGGTTACTTTGTCTTAAATACAGCAGCCAAATATCTAAATACCAATTCTTTATACAAGCAATAGGTCTCTGGAACGATAATAGTATGATTGAGGTCATGGATCGGGCCTCGAAAATCGTAAATTTAAAGTGAATTTTGTAATGCTTTGGTACCGACTTTTTAAACTTTTGAAGTAAATTAATGTTAAACTTTGTTTGAACAGAAATTTCTGGTTACAAAGCAATTCCACAAAAAGAGCTGGCACTTTGTAAAAGGAAACCAATAAAGATATCGTGAAAGCCTACAAATTCATGGCTGGCTCTTTAAAAAGTGGATACGTTTCAGCCAAGGCAGGCCCCACATCGCATGACCAACACCAGAGTGCCCAAAGGCATCTTTGGGGCATGTTTGTCCCCGTTCTGACAATTGACCTTTCGTGAAGGATTCACTCGAACCTGCATAGCCGAACTCATACACGAACTTCCTAGACCTTTTGTTGGACCCCTCCATACACCGAAAAGCAGATTGAACCAGTTGGACACACAACCTAAGTAAACCATACACGGGTAAGCACTACACTGGAACCCTTTGAGAGGCAAGTAGCGGCCAAGAAGCAGGCTAAACACGATACGAACTATAAACACACTAGAATGAAAGGGGGTTGCAACGGCGCCATGTGCCTCTTGGGCATTGTGTGAAAATTTGCTTTTAAAATTTTAAGAGTGGAGATGGCATCGTTGAAAACCCAACTTAGAAGTTTGCTTTTCGCGGAGATGTCTGATTAAATTTAAGATATTGAAAACTAGATAACGGATTCAGAAGATTTATGCATAATTCAGTTTAAAAAATGTGCTGTGCAGCAAAACAGTAGCCAAGTGCCGGTAAATGGTAAAAATTAAAGAAAGCGATGAAAATTCACATGTGGAGTATTAGAAATTCATATGTGCACGGATATACACACATACATACATTGTTTTATAAACCCTAAAATTATAAAGTTTTTTATTTTGATTTCCCCCAAAAGCAGAGCTCATTCCAAACGCTATATTTGGATCCGGACACAGCATGTGGCGTTAGTAGAAACTCACAAATTTATACAAAAATAAAAATATTCATTGTGCTATAAATCTGTTTATGTGAAAATTTGTTGGCATATTCATTCTTATATGGATTTTGACTTTTTTTCTTTGCAAAATTAATGTAATTAAAAATAATTCAACCAACGCTTTGAAGTTGCTTTTTGCTTCTTCAAATTTGGGTTGTGGGTGAAAGTTATTTGTATGAAAAGTGAAATCTGCAAAAGAAATTCAATCGAAAAATAAAATACGAAATTCAGCTTAAGAATTTGAAAGAAAAGGTCTTAAGTCCGAAACTGCAGCTCTGCGTAATATGAAATTTTCTTGTTCCTTGAGCTTAAAGCTAAAACACATTTTGCACGCAGTCTTCTCTAACTCTGAAATGTTCAACAACAACAGAAAATAGACTAGTTGATATATATACATACATACATACATACATACATACAGCATAAGAACACATTTAATGAAATTCTTTCGTTGGTTCAACATTCGTCTCTTTTTCTATTCTCTGCTGTTTGTTTTTCAATGTCAGTGTTGAAAAGATTTTAATTAATTTAAATTATTTTCTTGATTTTCTTTTTGGCAGTATTTTACTAAGAGAAGACTTTTGTTTTTCTGGTTTCCTTGACAGACAACAAACACATGTCACCAATCTGCATTTCTGCCCTTTTTTCGGATTTTAAAACAAAAACAAAACACCATCACGATAATATTTACGAAATGCCGTACAAAATAGAAGCGGAAAATAAATTACGGTAACAACAAAGATTATGTTGTGATTTTGTTGACTCTCATGAGAGCTTTTGTTCAGACGAAACTACACGCAATTCTCGCGAAAACATTTGCAGAGTGTAGGAGCAAAGTTTTTCTCTTAAAAATGCATCATGACATGAACTTTTGGAAATGAAACATTTGACAGGTTCATTTGTGTGGGGCTGCCATGTTGTAAGAACTGTTAAATTACGTCTATTATATATACTTTCTTCTTTCTTGCATTTTTTTAGGAATCAAATATGGAAGTTTATCCGAAGAAAATATTATTTGTGATAGAAAACCGAGACAGATGAGAAAAAACTTGTGTATCAAAATTTTATATAAAAAGTTCAGTTCGGTATTGCGCAATTTTTTCTGAAAATTTACGTAGATAAGCAAGTATTTACTTCTTTATTGTACAAATATTGTGTTTTTTTTGTTTAAAAATTAATATCATAAAGTCTTTTTCTTTTTTTTAAACAAAATATTGTATTAACCAGTCAAACAAAATATAAGAATTTTTAATAAAAAAGTTGGGAATGTTTACTAACACAACACTGATTCACACACTAATTCTAGAGAATTATGATTCGTGTTCGTTTTATTGAATGTAAGAAAGTTTTGTTTCTCTTGGATATTTTTTGCCACAAACAACATTCTAAATTATTTTTATATTTAAAACAGAATTGTACTTAAAGTAATTTGATAGTTCATTTTTTGAGGGCACATTTTCCCCACTACTTATTTTATAAAAAAATTTAGCGCTCTTTTATATTACAATATAAAATCTATTAAAAACTATGAGGAAGGAGTAACGTAATTGGAAAAAGAGGGTGAAAAAAGTAGCCTATAATTCATTCGAGAGTCCGAGTTAAATGTTGTGAAAATTTCAGGAAGATCGGCCCAGCGGTCTGGTTTCCTATAAGGTACACACAAACACACTTTCTCTTTTATATGTATGTATGTATACACCATTGGCTTACAACCGTTTACAACGAAAAGATAAATGGAAAAATTATCCGCACTGAAATAAGAACGGTCACTCTGCTTAGTTAATTGAATCGTTCAGAGCTGAGCGGCACAACTCTGTTAAAAATGTTGTACAAAAATTTTCTCAGTATGCTACAATCTTTTTGTATGTTAAGGTCTTTTTTCAATCTTTTCGTGTAATAAATTCCATGTGGAATTAAACAAATCAACATTATTTTTAAATTCCGAGAATTACATGGGAATGGAGAATTTCAAAGATTTCTTCTAAGTACAAACAGTCGACTGCCGAATTAAGCAAGTTGGACAAAAAGTATTATAAATTGTACGATATTGGTTAGAAACCATTTAAGGTAAGCAAACCGCATCTTTATCAATGGCAAAGTATTTCTTTCTTGCCAAATACCGGTATCTGTTTTGTGGGGTTATGGCAGCCATGTTTTGTTTTTTCACTTGAACGATCGGGTCATACACGCATTCTAACTGTCGCTTTGTTAGTCGAAAGTAAAAAGCATTTACGGGAATGCAGCTTTTACAAATCCATAATTTTTATAGTGAATTGTATGTATGTTCTAGACATCTGGCAGCCCTATCTGTTTTATACACAACAAACGGCTTAAACACACGTTCTTTCTGTGTAGCAAAATATTTTTTTTCATTTGTTAGTTTTGGCAAGTTTCATTTGTAGGTATTTAATTATGTAATTAAGGCAAGAACACTAGTGAAGAGGTTGTATTTTAATAAAATTTACTGTAGCCAGCAAAGACAGAGCAAAACAACAGAAATCAATATTTCCCATTAAGAAAACATGACACAAAGAACAGATAAAGTAAAAATAGATTTTTCTCATAAAGGTCTAAAAGATTATAAAAAGTGGTATAAGTATGTATGTATGTATGTGTGTGTGTTTGAAAAAAAGAGAAAAACATGAAACGAAAGAAATTTCTTACCTTTTAGGATTTTTCTTCAAAGAATGATGCAAAAATTCTTACTGTCAACAATTGCTCCTTTCCACTCTATCTTTTTTTCGCACCACAATTTTAAATGTCAAATGTTGCAGACAACAGGCGAACACATGTACACTTTTCCTGTTTTTTTTCTTTTGGAATAATTATGTGTTAAATTTTTATAATTTATTGATTTTATTTTTTTATGCAACGCCTCGTTTAACACTTTGTTTTTGTTGCTTATAACAAACCACTGCAGAAAACGACTAAAACGAAAATTATAAAACGAAATATTTTATATAATAGTGATAAATACACAAAAATATAAAAAATGGAAAAAGGAAAAACAAATAAAGAAAAGGAACTGAAATAGGGGCACTGCAACACTTTTATTAAACTTGATTTTATTCCATTTTGCTTTACTTGTATTTTAACAAGTTCAGTTTTGTTTCAAGCAACCAACTTCCAACACAAAAGTGCCAAATATTATTCACATACATACATACATATTTATTTATTTATTTCTTAAGCCAACAACAACAAGCCAATCGGGCAGTCAGCCAAACAACCGTCCAACCACCTTCATCAACATGAATTATGCACCGACTAACTTGCTCATTGTTGGAGTTACAGAGCAGCAAATCAACAATAACAACAACCAAAAAAAAAGAGTTCTCTGGTACGGTACCATTCTTCTCTGCTCTGCTCCACTCTGTTGTGTATTGAGTGCATGGATATATGTAATTACGTATGAAAGAAAGAAGAAAAAACAGAAATAAGAAATGTACATATGTGCAGTCAGATGTGTAGCAGCAACAATAGCAACACAAATATAAGAGTAAAATAATAGAATTATTGAGGGGAATCAGTATCAGAAAGGCTCGAACTCTTCCGGTGTTGGAGTAAAATCATGGCACTTATTTTTCTTAAAATAATTCAAGTTACTTCGTAACTTATTTTTTCTTACATTCAAAAGAGAATTGCCAAAAAAAATTGTCAAACTTCGCTACAAAAATCGTAAAATCCTTCAATTGCTCAGTTGCAAAATTGTGCAAATTGGAGTAAACAATCAGATTAATAATACTTTAACTTAGAATTCTCACGACCTAAATCTATCCCCGAAGAATATTAGTCCCTAGATCTATTCCCAAATGCATTCCTAAATCTAATGTGACATCTCTGCTTTTGCTGCTGTAAGGAAAATTTTAAGAAATTTTTTAGGACTTGTATTACACTATTATAGATCTATGTATATAGGTCTTTTATTAAGAAAATCGTGGTCTTAGATGTGAAAAACATACTTGCGAAACTACTTAAAGGGCTTGCCTGAACCAAAATAATCGTATTAAAGTAAAAAATTCTTCAATCGAATAATAATGACTCAGCGAATTGTTTTCTTGAAAATATTTCAAACAAGATTTTGTACTTTGTTAAACTATTTTTATACACGATTTTATTTTCAGTAAAAATTATTTGAATTTGCAAACCTCGCAAAGTTTCCGTGTCACATCGCCATTGAAACGTGTCACATCGCCATTGAAACGTGTCACATCGCCATTGTGACGAAACATTGCCAAGAAAATTTTAAGCCTAGAAGAGTGTGTTTCACCCGGAACTTTGCCCGTGAGGCCTGTGTCTTCACCATCACTCTTTAATGCTGATGTGATGTTGAATGTTAGCTAACATTTTGTACTCAACGCAAGCTTTCAATAAACCAAAGTGACTGGAGCTACATGTATGTATGTATGTACATATGTATATCTACACATACACATATATATACAGTATACATATTTATGGGTATATCGATAGTAGCTGCTAAAATCGCTCCCCAGAGTGTTTTTTTATTTTTGTTAAATCTGCGTCAAATGTAAAAAAAGTCTAGTCTTAAACATAAAACAGGTAATCAGCTGGGCTCGCAACTTCACCTGCTACGAAGTGGCCTTGGCTAGAAAGCACCACTTACAGTTTTGATGTTAATTACTCAGAGCTTTCCCCAAACTCAATGTTGTATTGGTCTTGACACGGCATATAAACTGCGAAGCGGGTATACATCTGCATACGTATGTATGTATGTCAATATTATCAAAAACAATTAATTCCTCTCTGAAACTGCTTAATGTGTATAGGGAAATATATAAAGCTGGATCTGGGATCACTATATTTTTGTGTGACAACTAATGTTTTTTTCTAATCTTAATGCAGACTATTAAATATTAGTAATAGTACCGAAGCGTGTTTCTCTCTGTTTCAGAAGTAGTTTAACGTAGAATAGTGTTTTCTGAATTAATAACACGCGTCCGCGAATTCGCCTCGAGGCCAGTTACATATTTACACTGAAGCTAATTTTAATTCATATGAATTTCGAGGCAAATCTGACAGACTTGGACGAGATTTTCCATACAAAATGAAATTTACTTCGTAAGTAGAACTTTGAAATCTACTCAGTAGCAAGAGAAGCGAACAAGGTGTGATTTCCTGCATTGCGGACTAAAAAATACAGCACTGAACAGTCCTTGTTTAGTTGACAGTTCGACAGCAGTAAGTTAAAAGTGCGGGCTTTCAGTTTGTGCCAAGTTGATTATATTTGAAGAAAGAAGAAGCGAAATCAACAAAATTATGCGCCTTTAGTCGGCTGCCTTCGGTATGAAATGAATCCTCTTCATAGCTGTTAGAATGCAGGGTGTAAACGATATAGATTTTGAGTTAGATTTTAATTGGAATGTACTAGAGTTCGCCTTGTTGCAAATAAGAGATTCAAATATTAGCATTTACAAAAGTCTTTTTATAATAAAATCCTATTGTCAAATGAATTTACACTGCAATTGCAAGCAAAATTATACTGCCAACATTTCAACGAATCACTATATCTGTCATATTTTTCTCCTTCTCCCAGCTTCTTTATCTATTTGTGAAAGTGCTGAACTATAATATATGTATATGTATGTAGAGGACATGTTATTTTCAAAAGCCGCAAAATGCCAGAATACAAGTGCCTGTTGGAAAAAAAATACCAGAGGGAACTGTTTTTATGTCTGAATATACAGACGGACATACATACACACATCTGTACCTTCACACACTCGTACATACTCACGCGTGCATGTTGCATCTTTAGCAGAACATTTAGGTTGTTGATGTTGTTGCTATTTGTCCGTAATGTGCTGCGCCGATCTAAATAATTAGAAGCAAAGCAAACACGAGTACAGCGTTAATTTTTCTATTTTTTCCTCAAAGAAATCTCACATACATACATATATAAATATGTACAGATTTACACAGGCAGATGATAAAAAGATTCGAAAATAAAACTTTTCTGAAGTTGCTTGACAGCCAACGAACAAAACGCTTTTTTGGTTTTGGCGCCTGGTGTGCGTGCACGACCATAGAAACAACTGACTTCTCGTGTGAAAGATTTTAATTAGCACATTCGTTTATTTTCACCTAGAAATTTTTGTTTCTGAAATTCAAATTTAATAAAACAAAAGTTTTAGTAAAAATACACTGATTCTACAAACTAATTATTATCTTGTTCAAACAATAAAGTCGGCATAATTTGTGAAAATGTAAAGAAAAAAAACCTGCACACGAATTGATAACCTCCTACCGCTGTTTGGGTGCCGCTTTATTAAAAGAAGAAAAAAACAGATTATTTGATAATAATTATGCAACAACAAATTAACACACGTCTATACATACATACATACGTATATACGTACATATGTAAATTGTTGTTTTAATGAATTTAAAATTCTGCTCAAATAATCAAGTTTCCTTCGTATTAAAAAAATGCTATTCGAAAATAAAAATTGTTCTCATTAATCTTTCGAATATCAGGTGAACAGAACAGAACTTATGGAATTGTCTGATTGATATAAATGTCCACATGCATATACTATAGTATATCGTTACCTGAAATGTAAAGCATCCTAACTAGCATTTTAGTATGCTAAAACGAAATACATACATACATACATATATTATAAAAAATACCACGAAGTCTGTTTACATGGCAATGAAATTCTCTGTGTATTTAGAAAAAAGTGAACAGAAGTCTGTTGTAAGTATGTTTCATGTTTACAAAGATTTTATAAGTAAAACCAAAGCAAAAATATTAAATATAAATATAATTTATAAAAAGCACTGATTTTTTCTTCGTATTTACTGTTACTACTATTTTTAGTTTAATTTTAATCCAAAATAAAAATTGAATACAGGTTTCTTTTAACACTTACAAAACCAACATAAAAATTTGTTGCTTTGACTTTGGTTGTTCTTGTAACTAATGCTGGCACCTACAATATATTCCGCTGGTGTTGCCGAAAATACATATGTACATGTCGAAAGACATGCATTACCATGAGAACACAGCTTTAGGGCTTTCTGCATCGTAATTGTCTGCAACTAAAAGCCGTATCTCCGCTAAATATTTATCAAGTTTATTGATTAATTGGAATGTAAAAATCTACATTTTAAGTTTAAAGTCTTGATTAATATATTGGAAATGAAAATTAGTACTTGGTGGATGATCCCTTTCAGTTTTCAACTGGAATGCGGTGTCTATCTGAAGACTCAATAAGATTTGTTATGTTCAGTTTTTTATTTTCCGAAATTTTACAGATGGACGCAAACATTTATTGGTGCATAACTTCGGTTCGAACTTTTTCGCCATTTCTCAAGGCTACATTTCCTTTGCAATACCCGAGTAATTTGTTGATTAGAAATTCTCCAATTTCATCTAATTGTTTTGCCCTCACCAACAGAATTCACCGATTATTCAGACATATTTCAATTTCTGTTCATAATTGGTTGCACTATACCTCTTATTACTCCTAAATACTATTTTAACATAAATATCACAAACTGCCCACTTCCTCAATGTTTTATACATATTTTTTCATTTCGTCAGTAGAGTTGCTCATTTCATTTGTGGAAGTCTGACTTATTCGGCGGTAGTTCGATGAGAGATCAGATCATTCGTAAAGAAGTCGATTTGGAGTTCTTTTTTTAGTTAGAACGTTGTGCGTTTTACGTAAAGATATGTAGTAGTTCTAGAAATCGACGAAAGTCAGATTACACTGCGAGTGTGTCGTCAGACTTATCGGGAAGTCCTGCAATGCAGTGCAACAACACTTTTCACTAAGATTAGTCAAAAGCTCATAGTGAAAAAGCAAAATGTTACGAAAATGGCAAATAATACAGTAAAGATTTCACTTGTAATTTTATCAAAAAGTAGTCCGAACGACTATCCAGTATATCTGGGCAGTTCTCACTGCTTCCACTTGATGTGGCCACGTTATTAAATCGATCGGTTGGAATGCTCAATCAAGCGGTGTTCTTAAATAAATGTGGCCCGGAGCTGCTGACCGCAAATCGAAAGCGGGATACCTACATTGGACGAGTCCGTGAAGCAAGTTCTGGCCTGTTTCCAACTCTTACTTATGTGTTTGAATGCAGGCCACGTCTAAGTGGCACTAAACCACTTATGTTTTATGAGCACTACAAAATCTATAGCAAAAATAAATTTAATTTCGTTCTCCAGACTTATAAAATGAGAATTAATTATGGAAAGATTACAAATCACCTTTAAAAATATACACTTTAACTTTAAAATGAGAGCTGCGACATGGAAATATGTAAAAGAGAAATATGTGTGTATATTTTGCACTCTCTCTCACGCTCTTTTTCTTTAATTGTTGGCTGGAAAACAAGACAGTTGTTTGCAATTAAGTCATAATATTGAGCAATTGAGTTGAAAATTGTTTATAACTGAAATTCATTAACACATAAAATTTTCTTGTTAGTAATATTTTACATCGGTCGTAAAGCAGCTCTGGGCTATAGAGCAGCGCTCGCGTTGTTGTTTGTCCTTGGAGAGTTTTACGTCTCACTTAAACTGGTTGACTGATTTGCCTCAGATAACGGTATTGTTTTAAGGTTGATGTGAGAAATTCCATGTCAGCCATGAAACTACTTCCTATGTGAAGGCATGGGAACGTGTACGTCCCAGATACAGAGACATTTATAGATTTATAGAAGTCCATTAAATCCCTCGTGTTATTCGTTATTCTCCCATTCTATGCAGCAACAAATAAATAATATTTTATAAGCAGTCGAGCATTGAATCCCGCCAATTGTTGTTAATTTTGATTAATTACACCGAATGACAGCTTAGCTCGGTTTAAAGGCCGTTTAAACAAAATTTTGTAATTTTCTTTTACGTTTCAAGGCCGTTTTGTGGATATTAATTCACAGCTGTCAGAAAATTGTAGGCAGTGCTGCCTTCTGGGTTTGTTTACTTAACAAAACTGTCTGTTCTGAGCAAAACAAAACATGTTGACCTGTTTAGTGGCACAATTGTCAATTTTGTGTGAAATATTTTTAAATAGATTTTTGTTATTTTTTCTTCATCAATGGAGAAACTTCCAAATTAAGTTGTATTAAGAAAAGTTCTACTTAGCAAACGTCTTTCAAAATACAAAAGTCTGCTGATAACTGTAAATACACTATGGCAATATGACTCGTAACAGGCTGTGTGACTACCGCGCATGCAGTTCAGGTATGATGCTCTAAGTTTGTTAACACAGGTAAAATTTCGGCGCCCTTTGCTTTATTCTATATGGTCTGATTTTCAGAGAAGTAAACAATTATTTCAGTAACGCCGCTGCAAGAATTTATTTCGAAATGTTTCGTCTCATTTATGTTCTAGGCCCTTATCAATTTCTCTTACGCACTATTCTTTTAAGACGTTGTAAACAGTTTTTTTATTTTTATAAGAGAAGTGTGGTTGTTGTTTTCTTGCGTGATCATGTGACCCGGTATGAATTTAATTTAAAGTGCCACATGCGATTTCAAGTAAACAAATACTCACCCACTCTTAAATTAATTGAATGTGATAATAGTGCCATACTGCTGTAGAACTATAAATGATTGTAGTCTGGCAACCAAACAGCATATAATAAAAATTAGCCACTTTGCAACGCATGTTGATTGGAAATAAATGATTTTTTTTAAATAATTTTGCGTTAAATACGAGTATTAGTTCAGCTTGATAAGCAACCTAGAAATATGAATATCCTTGAACCATTAATACTAGTAGAACTTTTACAATCTAGAATTAAAATAACGTTTAAGGGCATTTTGCACTACAATGCTTTCCACTCAGACTCTTGAAAAACTTGAAAGATCGGCGATGAGATTCCAAAATAAAGGATAAGCAGACTTCGTTGTATGTCTGCCTTTGAAAAGGTCTGCATTCCATATTCGTTTATAACTATTTTAGAGAATTGGTTTTCCTCTGGGAAATGGTTTGATTTAATATCATGAAATAGTTTTTTTAGTATCAATAACTTTGTGAAAATGTAAAACAGGATACTTTCCAAATACGTCTTTCGAGCTTGGACAGTTGATCGCGTCCGTATTGTCGGTTTTGCCAAATCTTTAAAGCGTTTAACGTAAGACGTGCACATAATAAAATTCTTTTACCAAATTGCTGTTCCGATCGGGATACGATCCATACGTTTCGAACACACTTAAACGACTATTTACTGTGTGATAAATGAATTTGAATCTACTTCTTCAGTAAACAATGAATGAGTACCTGTTCGATGGTGAAAGGCGAGATTTGTCGGAAACGTTGTGGGTGGTCGTGGTGGACCTCGTGCCAAACTCAATTGCCCCATACAAACAACTTGTGCTGGCTGTATGGGCAGATTACGGAATTGAATTACGTCAGCACCTGCCTTCATGGTCTATACGGTAAACTTGTCACTGGCTCACCAGCGCCTTACCAAGCACACATAGGTGGCGACTTCTCGTGTTATGTGGTTACGACAAACCTTTTGCTCGAAGGCGGGGGCTGTCTTATCCCTCCTGCCAGTAATGCCCTGGACAGTTAACGGAAGAATAACCACCTGCATTAGTAGTTCAAAATCCTCAAGGAATCCTCAGTTCTTAACCAGACTAGCTTGTATATTCCAAACCATCTAGTTTTTTACGAAGAGGAGACTTGGATCACTAAGGTAATGTCGTACCCCGGTATCAACCAAAGCCCCTTTCTTCGTTTTTAGGTTTAAACCACAGCCCGAACGTTTCAGCCAAAGTAGACACCTCAACTTCTGGCCAACACCAGGATGCCCGGAGGGCCGTTCTGCGCGATATAACGTGCTTTTTGGTACGCCAATAATCAACATTTTAGTAGTCGAAACGACAACAATAGATATGAGATCCGAGAGCGTCCGCTGCATGCTCACCAGTGGTATTATTTCTTCAACAACAACCTTGTTCAGATGAGGTTCTTAAAGCCGGTGGCCAAAGCAAAGTAGACACACGTCTTCTGTCAATTCAGGCTAAATTTATGCGTCTATTATGGAACTTTGGACATTTCGGATGCACAACATCAATGTATGCAACTGGGCATTGATAGATGCCTTAAAAAGTTTGCTGTAACATTTCACACGCAACTCATTCTATTTAAAGTTAAGAAGTGGTTGTATATTTAATGAATGAATGAAACCAGCTGCTTTACAAAAAATGTTACTTCAACATGATGCATAGTTAATTTTTCATTATTTTCTTTTGTTTAGGGCTTTCGAACAAGATGACAAACAAGCAGCACACATTGCCTTGTTTTCGTGTAAAAATACCTACATAATATGTATGTAAATATGTGTGTATTGTTTATTTAATGCGTTTGTATGTATAAAAGATAAGTACACGCTTACTTCATACATATGTACACAGAAGCACATATGTGCATGTTTTTTTTTCACACAGATACATACATATGTAGATATGTATGTAAATACAAATTAACAGAAACTAAAATTACAAAATATAAAATATGTAAATATATTCGTAGCAAAAAAGAGAGAAACCAGAAGAGTGCCATTAAAATCAAGAAAGCGTAAACGAATTTATTGTTCGCTACTTAACAGAACTTTAGGCGCCTCAGAGGCAATTCAACGTGGCCTTCCTTAACATATTACATATGTAAATGATTAGAAAACAAACTTCCCAGGAGGCACACTGGTACAAAAAGTAATGGGACCACTTTTCATGGCCCCCGATTTTACTCCAATCAAGAATCGATGGAGAGAGTTGAAACGACAAGAGTCCATCTTATAAAACGCACCCTTTAGAGACTTCCCATATGTCCCCAAGAACTATACCTGTCCTTAAAAATAGTCGTGGCTATAAAGGGTGCTACTTTAAAAAAATAAAAATTATAACATTTCGAATTGGAGGTTATTTTAACCATATTTCGGGTTAGTTTTACTTTCATGCCACTGCTTGTTGCACATAACAGGAGTATTGAAAAAAATCATTTTCTTCCCACCTATTTCATAAAAAAAAAGTCATAAAAATCTAAAATGATCCATTCTTGGACACAAAATTATTGGAAAATAATCCTTAGCCCATTTTTATAAGCGTCTAATAATCAAAAGTCATGTGAGTGTTTATGAAATAAAAATATTTTTCCAAGTTTCAATTTTTTAAATCTGAAAAAGGACTTTGTTGCTTTTTGCGCAAATGGTAAGAAATGGGCGAGAGAAGTTATTAGAACACAGTGGTTAGCCCATTTTCATGAATGTTCAATATCCAAGTTCAAAGAAACTTTTTGTATTCAACTGAATTGATCATTTATCTTAAATCTAGAATAGCAAACGAACAATTTTCTACGAAATCACAGGAAAACCTTATTTTCTTAATGTTCCTACATATGTACATACGCACACTATATCTGTAGTAACTAGTTCTGTCAGGCAGTGAAATTTTTAATGGTACTCTAGTACATGTTCCCTGGATCAAGTTACCAACTTAACATCTGCCAAGAAATGCTTAATATCGACTATCGTTGGTGTAGAGTACCCATACAGATACACTAATTACAAACAAAACCCGACCACGGAGAATAGGAGAATCGAGTAACCAGAGCAAATCAAACACGTAACAACAATATTAAAACAGCACCAACAAAAAAAACCTACTTAGTTCATGCGACACCATTGAGGTGCAATAGATACATGGTGGCGACAATAATAGAATGTTTTGGTTCTATTCACATTGTGAGTGTTGGACTATTCCGTCTCGTAAATATTGCACAAAAAGAACTTTTTAGTTTAAAAATAATTATTTCATTATTCATTGGTTTTCTTAAAGAAAATTAGGCCAACAAATAAAAAGTTTTGTGTGTCACCTACTTCTGAAAGTAGGAAAGAGAAAGAAGACATTTTGTCATGCCTTCTTTCAAGAGAAGCCGTAAGGCCCCCATTGCCTATAACGTACATAGATTAGACTTGCGTCAGCATTTATCAGTACAGCAAATCTTACACTTTTGTACATGATGATGATGATGTAGGATCACATCATTCTGCAATTTAAGGCTTTAACCACAGATTGTGAAATTGACTCACATCAACACTTATGGCAAGTGTTGATGGTTTAATGTAATGGTGAACTGACTTCCCTTAGTGAACTGGTCAACGGCTCACCACTGCCCCGATGCGGCCTACCAGGCACACACAGCTGGCAACTTCTTATACCCAACAAGAGTTCGGGGTATTGAATTCCTTTGCCAGTAATTCCCGAGACAATAAACGGAAGACGAGGCACATGAGTTGGTACATAGATATACATTGCCCTCCATCTAGTTCCTTACAAAGAATAGAAATTGTTCCAAGCCAACAGGAACAGCAACAGACGAAGTTGCCTACAGCTTAACCAATGACCAGGTCAACTTTGTCAAGACATCCTAGGGGCGGATCGGCCACCTTTCAGCCTATTAAGCTTTGCAAAACCGAAGTCATAGATGAACTTTCTAGCGATTTGCTTGCCGTGCCAAACGAGAAACCCCTTTCCCTGTCGTCAAAAGGCATTCTTGGGCCTGTCGGTCCCCGTTCTGCCAAGTGACTTTTGGTGAAGTTTTCGGAAGAACATGCATAACCGAAGTGAAGTGAACATGAACTTCCCAGAGTTTTGGTTGCCGTGCCAACCGAGGGACCCCTTCCCTTCTTTTTAGCCATTTGTTTGTTTGTTGAAACAGTGAAACTCTTTGGCAGGTTCGCATTCAAACAAAAATTCCGCTGATTTAGGGAATTTTTTGATTTGAAAATATTTTAAAAAAAATTTTAGCTGTTGTTCAAGTTTTCGTTTTTTAATAAAAATATTATTAGTTGAATGATTGACTCCTGTTTACACATTCACATTCGTACTACTTTTTCTGCATTTGGTACCAAAAACAAAATTGCCCAGCAACATATTCTTTTCATGCAACTCTAACTTAACCCATAAATGGAAGGCAAGGTACAGTTGGCCGATGTAAAAATGAAGAATTTTAAATAGAGACAAAAAAACCGTAGCGAGACAACAAACTGCATGTTTTGGCTGGAAAGAAGGGAAGAAGGGTTGGCTGTTTGGTCGGCTGGGCTGAAAGCATCTTTCGGTTGATGGCTTAACAGTTTTTATGGTACTTGGCTTTTCGGTATTAAAGCAAATTTATTCAATAAAACCAAGAATAAAGAAAATATTGTTGGCGTTGGCGTTGGCGTTGCTTATTTTTTGCCATTGTAGTGAGAAGTAACACTCGGAAAACTGCAACACACTTTCCACATCCACATTAAATGCACTTTTTATGTACACAATTTGAAAAACTAAGCCACAAATGAGGACATGTTTGCGCTTGTTTCTTTGTATCAAATCGTTATTGCTGTTGTTGGTGCTTTGAATTTATTTAGTTCAATTTGTAATTTATTGATTTAAGATTTGTATGTACATACATATTTATATACGTCTGTCCACGCACACATGCAGCACAAATCTTTTTCTCATTTCATACACAGTTCTGCGATATTTTTTTAACAATTCTGCAGATACACTTGTTTCCACAAACACTTGCCACACAACATTTCACACACAGGTGCACACAAATGCATACATACAAACATACAGTAGGCACATCGATACATACATACATACATATTTAAGCACTCGCACAAAAATACACAGGTGATTGACCCTTCACTTGTGGCGAAAACAAAAAAAACAAAAAATACAAAATATCATAGAACTTATTGTTCACGAATCATGCAATAAAAATGTATTATTTTTCTACTCCAGTGTTGCTGCTTCTGGTTTTGTAATTGATCTACATATACTCGTAAATGGTTGGATGCAAAATTGCATTTACATACATATTTTTTCTGTTTTTTGTCAGAAAAACATACATACAAGTACACTGCAATACATGACATGCAAGTATCTGCATGTGGTTTATTTTTTTCTGTTTTGTTGAGTAGCTAGACTTCTTTTTCACGACGTACCTTTCAGATACTTTAACTCACTAACACCAATTTGCTTGAAATTCTTTTTGCATTTTTCGTGGCGAAAAAAGATAATTCAAATACAGAGATATTTTCTTTGTTTTCACATAAATAAATGTATGTAGGAAGTATAAAATTTTAGTTCCATTTACCCGACTGCCCGACCGAATAACTGAATTGACGCTAACAAACTGAACTGGTTGGACTCATTTTGTTTCGTTTTCGGCTTAAAGTTTTCTCATTCCAAATGAGAAGTTAATAATTTAAGAGTATTGAACAAGTCAAAAGAGCAAGTAGAAACAAATACCGAACATAAACAGCTGTTTACAGAAGTGTTAGTGGATTTTGCGTATTCGAAGTGCGAAATCATATAAAAGCAATGCTGTAGTTAAAGTTGCCAGACAAGAACTGAGCAAAGTGACCAAGATCGAGTTCTTAGACAAATAGGTGGTTATGGGTAGTGTAGAGACTGCGAAATATATATTTGCTCCGAGCTATAATATGTCAAAATTTAAAAGAAAATGTTAAATCAATGTGTAAGAATGTGTAAAAAACAACTTGAAGTTTCTTTGATATCAGAAGTCATACATACATATGTATATAAATAAAGCTTTTTTTCTGTCGTGAATCGACTTTATTGCCAATGTATGAAAAAGTTTTTACATGCGACGAGTATTTAGGGTTTGATGTTAAAACCAAAAAAGATGAATTAATATGTTTGTAACAATAGCGAAAAATTTATGAAACAGAACAAGAAGAAGAACGCTTGCTGCACATCAATATGTGGACACGAGATACATATTTGCGTGGCAGCATTAAGACAGTCGCATTTAAGGAACTATCACTACTCTTATATGTTATACGGAATGCCCAGAATCCCTGCCTGCTCCGTGAAGTACAACTTAACGAAATTGATGGCTTTAATTTGCCACATAGAACTTGTAATAGAAAACTATTAGAAAAATAGTTTCAGTGCACAAGTTTTTTTTATTAATAAAGTTTTTTTTATTAATAAAAAATAAGTTAATAGAAGCAACAGAATGCGTCGCAGTTCATACATAGAGTAAATATAATATTTTTACTACACTGGAAAGAGTTTGGAGCGTAAATTTTCGAGTTATAAATTCTATAAATAAAATCAATTTCATTCCCAAAATGTTCGGCTTTTTTTACTTGTTGGTTTCAGAAGAATTGTCGCACTCCTGGCATTTTCTGTATTTTAACAGAAGCTTTCCAACACTGCAGCGGCACTTGCAGTTTGTGCAAAGTTTATTGTCTTTATTTAATTAATTTGTTCACAAAAAAGAAGAAGAAACCAAAAGGTATGCAAGTTATAGTCATACACTAAAATAATCGTGCTTTTTAGTCAGGTATGGCTGAAATTTGGAATTTAAGAGTTTTTCGGGGGCAGCTTGTTTTTTATTTTGGAATAGTGAACATTTTTATGGTTGCCACGATACGGAAGAACTTAAGAAACATATTTTTGAAATACGGTACCATGAAAATTCGCAAGGGGTTGTTAACCCCATAAGCCATGTAGACAAAATTTTAAATGAATAAAAGTGGTCCTTGTGCCGCCTTAACGATGACTTGTTAAAAAAATTTTTACGTTTTGCTTCAACGAAGCCAAATCTTGTTTGGAAAGAATATTCAAATAAATTTTACTGATAGTAATATTGTAAAAACATTAAAAAGCTCATTATGTGAAGCTGAAGCTGCACGGAAGGAAATGGTACAAACGAGCCGAAACGAGAAAGCCGAAAAAAACCACAACCAAATCAATTCACCATTACTTTTGTAACACTTTTCATCAAGGAAACGCACGCCAGTCCACGTCCAAGTCCAACCTTATCAAAAGCTTATGCGAAGTTTATATTTAAAAGGCATTTATTTGAGTTTAAGTTAGACTTACACGTCCTGCACCATTTCCTTTTTTCGTTTAGTAACTGATAAAAAAAAAAGTTTTATGCTGCGCGGAAGAAGATGCTGGCAAATGTCTTTTTCGATTGCCCATAAATCAGCTGCTACTTGCATTTTACATAAACGATGACGTATTCTTATATTCAATCTGCTCATTCAACAGTTCTGCTGTGTCGGACAATGTTAAACTGTTCGTTCGTTAATCTTAAGGTTTGCCAAGTGCTTAGTAGCCTTGGAAAAGATACATATTACCTACCCTGTGCGTTTTCCAGCAATAAAAACTTGATAAGTAAAATGTATATGTTTTTTTTATACCATAAATTATAAGTTTTATTTAAAATCCGTAGAATACAAACACTTAGAATACGAATACATGTGTATGTATGTATGTATGTATAAAAAAGGAAATGTTTCTTATAAAAATCTAAATCTACACATGAAAACCGTACGTAAACAAATGCATCGGCTTGTAAATACATATGTCTGTATGTATGTGGCATGTTGTAAGTATCTGCATACATACATACATAAAAAATATTGAATGCCTTCAGGTTGTGCCTCTGAAAACAAAATGTGCATAAAATGGGGTGCTGTTGGTAGGTACGTATCAAAATATTACTACTCTTATAGTTATTTATTTTTTTCATATTTATTACTGCCGCACACACACACGCACACGAGCATATGAATGTGTGCGTGTAGTGTATGTATGTTGCTGGCCGTCCCTTAAGTAATGAGTTGCTAAGCACTTGCCGAAGCCCCAAGTGTATCGGTGAGTTTGAGGAAAAACGAAAACGCAATAGAAACCATATGGTAAATCGACGCATGTCGTATGAGAGATCAAAATGTCCTTATGAATGAAATCAGTTGTGCTGCAAAACGTGTACGAACATGTTCCAAGCACGTGCTACAAACATAACAGCCATTGTGCCAGTCAGCCACTTGTTGCATTCACCATTAAGTTTTATTAAACACGAAGTTTGATGTTGCTATTCGGTGTGTTGGTGGTGGTTTCAACATCAACTGTAGGCAGCGCTGGCAGCGTTTTAAGTCGACAGCGCCAAAACTGCGCCACCTCCGCTGCCATCGACGATGCTAATGCCTGCCTCTGTACTGTTGATGTTGTCCTCATCTTGTGGTTCAGTTTTGGGTGGAATGTAAAACCACCAGGCGGCAAAGAAAAATACAACCGAACACAATTTGCCTGTTAAAGCCAAAATCCACATGTATCTGTAAAAGGGATAAGAAGGAATACGTTTGTGTCTCAGCAATTGTTAACATTTTGTTGCAAGTGATCATTTAAGATACGAGTTTGCTTTTAGAAAAGTGTTTTGTGAACGAAATGAAGTTTATTTCAGACATTTTCCTGTTATTTTAAACAACATTCAATGGTAAAGCCTTCCCCAGGCCGGTCCATCTACGTTCGTGAGTAAAAACAAGTTTAAAAAGGGTCCTTAATGCAACCGATTTAAAAAAACAATAATCCTGATCTAAAGCCCGAGCTGCGCTGTAGGTTCTACTAGGCGGGAAAGCATTTAATTAGCAAACTGAGGTTGGAGCCACTTTTAATTAGAAAATCAAACTTGTTGAGGTTCTCAAAGCGCCAGATCTGAATACATACATTAGACTCTGCTGCAGACCAGCGAAAATCTGCTCGTTTTGCGCAGAATTTAGTTTTGTTTGAATGAAAGTCAACGAAATGGAGGCAGTTGGATTGTTGAGTACTCCTTTTTAAGGACGCATGCACATACACATTTATATATATGTTTGGATATGTTTCGTAAAAAATTCGTTAAGGAAGTTATTCAACTAAAATAACATTTTCTTACTAGAAGTAAGAGGAAGTCTTATCTTATTTAATTATATGAAATGTTTTTAGGCTAAATGATATGCCAGCAGAAAGAGGCGAAGATTTTCCCCAAGAGATCCCCTATTATTTTCATGTGTTAAACCTTTTTAATTTTATCAAGAAGAAAAACACATACAATCAAGAAGAAAACTTGTTTTTCAGAATTTTTTTACTCAATTTCAGTAGGGGCGCCCCAATTGATGTTTTTAAAAAGGTGTTCCTTATAGATTTTATTAGGTTGCTATATTATCATTAATTCTTAATGAGGATATCTTCCATATTAAAAAGCGAACAATTTTGTTTAAGGTCCAACTCATCAGTGAATTATTGCAGTCTATCCAGGTTTTGACTAAATTTTGTGGAGAAATTTTTGCAGTCTTTTTAAATGATAATTTATTCGAAAAGAAGGAATGGAACAAACCAATGAAAAAAAGTGGAGATTCGTTTGATTAAGAAAGCGAAATTGAGCGCTCTCAGTGAGGTTCTTGACCTTGGCGAATTTTGTTTTGTGACTCCGTCTATCCGTCTAAGACTCAAATAAGCCTGGAGGTGAGGGTAGACGACGGGGCTTTCTAGCAGCTGGAAACTGCCTCTAATTTTTAATAAAAAATAATATTCTTCAGCGATGACACAGAAAACCATCAATTCACATGGTGTGAGAGAGAATCCAACTCATACCGTTGGCATGAAGGACATTGTATGTCGCCATGTTGTGAACGGCCTACCGAGACCGTGTTGTAAAGAATTGTTGTTTTGTACATATAGTCCACATAACCCCAAAATAATCCTGGCCATCAACTAAATTCCATATTTTGTATGCAACACAGTCCGGGAGAGTTGGATCCTTCGGATATTTCGCGATATGCTGCAAATCTTTTTTTTGTGAACAGCCAAGCTTTTGCCTCAGATCACCGGTCTATAAGTGTAACTAATAAAGTGGCAAATAGAGCTGCACACAACCGCAAATATGATAAAATGACGGGACTGGTTGAAAAATTTATTATCCGCCATTTGTTTACCTGTTCATATAAGAATTTTCATACACCAGACAAGCACCAACTTCCTCGTCACATGTTTCCTGCCACAGTATACAGGTTTCATCGATTAAAGCTCCAAATATCATGGGCGCCGGAATCGTGCCAAACAGCCGCACCTTAATCCACTGTATGCCCAAAGCAAAAGAACGTTGGTCATCGTAGACGCACCTTTCAAATTAGAAAACCAAAACAATTTTATTTGCAAGATCTCGCAGGTATTGCAAAAAACATCATTTACCTTAAAGTGGCGGAAAGAGCAGGCATCGTGGCCAAGAACGTGAACAACATCAACATAAAACACAGCGCAACAAAATATGGCAGATACTGACATGATGAAGAGCACATTGTGTTGGTGGCGTCGTATTCGTTCGGCCCCATTATCGATGCGCTGGCAGCTGCTAAAGAAATACATTCACAGCCCCTGTACGATTTGCTCTCGTTTGTGGTAGATTCCGAGCCGCAGCCAGCAAAACAGGGGTTGTAATACATGACGTTGTCGGCCCCACAGACCGGGTCATACATTAGTCTGCTGCAAGAACAGTTGGCATTACAACGTGCCTCCAGCGTCATGGGCAGGGAAGTAAAAAGCTGTGGAATTCCTTGCTCCGTTTCGTAGGGCGTGGTAACTCCGGCAAACTTGAGATTTGGACAAGACAACAGGAAACAACTTGTGAATGCAGTGGCAAGAATTGTGGCCAGGAGACACATTTTTATGATGCCACTACAATTGAGTTTGAACCTTTTCACCAAATAGCCGCCCAGAAAGGTACCACCACCGCCTGCTGGGACTGTTATCAAGCCCATTAGTAACGCCGACCACACGGGCGATATGCTAAATTGATTTTCAATTTGCTTGGGCAGAAACGCAGCAAATCCTGCTATTATCATTCCCTCTGAAGCTCCGGCCAAATTCAGAAATACAAATGTGGGATTTTTCAACAAACTAAGCAGAGCCAGGGGCAATTCCCGCAGCTTTGTGAAATTCTTAGACTGTTCAGTTTTCTTGCTGGCGTTGTATGCTTCTGACACCTTTTCGCGTTGCAATTTTTCAGATCCTGGTAAAGACCGCGGGTAAGCAAATATCGGTATGGAAAGCAGGAAGCAAACAAAAGCCGCAGCCACGAATCCCATCCACCAAGCTCCAATCCACACTTTGCTGGCGCTTGTTAAGCTCAGGCTGAAAGAAAGTTAAAGCATTTCCAAATATATACAAAAGTTAAAGAAATTTTAAACAGTTCCAAATTGAGTCCTCAGTGAATGAGTTGCTGCAGTATTCGACCAACAGTCCAGAGGTCGTATGTAGGAGCGACCTCCACCAAATATCCTGGTGAAAAAACAACGGCCAAAGTTCTTTCAACTAAAAACAATAACAAAAAACACACAATACGCAATGATACATACACAAATACCAGCACTCAATAGCCCAGCAATCAAATGTAACCTAAAAAACGCAATGTTACGCATGTGTGAGCGTGTATTGTCGAAGGTTGAGTTCTGTCATTATCATCCCTGCAATATGGAATTAAAGCAACAAAAACAACGAAACACTACTCCGTCCAATCCAGTTCTGGTACAATGCACTGCATATGTAGATAGGGGTCGACCCCGGGCCAAAACTGGCTGGACCTAAAAGTAAAAAATTACAAAATTGGCCCAAAGAACAAGAAATAAAATCAAGTACGAAATTCCGCGGCTGAAACGTTCTGGATGCTTCTTAACCGACAGAATTCCATTGGCTCATGGTGCCAATCTCTTACAAAAAAATTCAAAGGCTGTTAAAACCTGTACAAAGTGAAAACAATCCTTTCGTGAGATTTCACCGATTACAACTTGAGTCGAGAGGTTTCCATGAAAATTCACCATAATCGATCACCAACAAAAGCCAATAGTCCAATATGCCACATTCTGTCAAATGCCTTGAAAATACAGTAGAATATCGATAATTTTAAATTCAAGGTACCAGAGAAAAAGTGAAAATAATCAACATTTCACATTAACGAGAGTTCAAATTATAAAGAGGGCGACAGAAAAACTTAACAGCAGCCTAATTAAAATTTCAGATTTTTTACTGCAAGCGTTTAAAATCTCATTAGGAGGCCAAATTATAGCGCGTCGGAGCTCAATATGGCATCTTCAAACTACCGAGGGGACTAAATTACACAGATTTTTTCAATTTATTGAATGTTTTTCAAGCACCATGGAAAACAGTTCAAATTATTGCGAGATTATCGAGAGTTGACGGT
This sequence comes from Epicampocera succincta, assembly GCA_932526305.1. Classification (NCBI taxonomy): domain Eukaryota; kingdom Metazoa; phylum Arthropoda; class Insecta; order Diptera; family Tachinidae; genus Epicampocera; species Epicampocera succincta. Next base: position 1,826,075 of record OW052037.1, on the reverse strand, counting down.
ACCCAGATCCACTAACTTTCAGTGGCATTTAAGATTTTCCGAGAGAAAAGACGATCGAACCACAGGACATCTCTACGAAATCCATATTGACTTAATGATGCCCACTCTACCAACTAATCGTAGATGAAGGATCCCGGTGTTGCTGCATGGCTACAAAGTTGTGCAATCCTCTCTCAGGGACATCTAAGAGTAAGAACAGTAGAACGCCCATGCCGCCATATAATGCCTTTTTCGAGTTTTTCTACGCAGCAACTCAGTCCAGCAGTTTTTGTTTTTGCATCGTCCCTTCATCTCGTTTTACGAACAGAAGAGTTCGTTAAAAAAGTATTATAAAAATAAACAAATTTTATTGTATTTAAGTCGCGACACTTTAAATCGTGACAATTTTTCAGCTTCTAAATCAAGAGACACAGTCTAAGGCTCCAGAAATAACTCTAATTTCTTAGGTACCAAAAAAAAAATAAGAAATAAACGAAGAAAACATTTCCTAAGTGGTAGAACACATGATAAGGGATGATAATTACGCTCGCAGGACAGGGCACGCATATTGTTTTTCCATGATCTTATCATCGCTGTTTTTAATATATTTTGTTTTTCGTGAACACCGTCAACGACACGTCGATTCCACCAAGTGTGTGGTACTTCACCGTGGCATCAGGATAAAAGTTTGTTTTATTAGTCCCTTGGCAATTTTTCTTTTGCGGCGTTGCAAGCATTTCGAAGAAAGTGATTTACAATCATCTTAACGCGTTTCACATAAAAACCTTTATGAGTATTTATGGTGTAAACGTTTCTGCTTTTTGCCTTCGGGCTACTACACTAAGAGTAAATTTTCCGGCTGCTTTAGACGAATCGCAACATGTTGGAATAAGTTCCAACTGCCTTCAAACCGGGGGGAATAATCAACACAAATAGTCGTTATTCATAAGACTATAGGGGTATTATTAAGCGAACTTTGGGATTATTCGTGCTGGTGGTCTTGCCTTCTTTTCTATTGAGAGTTGAAGGAAAAGGTTATAACACTGAAAAGGATGTTCAGCCAAAAAATTAAACTTCCCTTTTCTTAAAGGATAAATAACAGAAAAAGAGGAAATACAAATTCTGTGCAACACACTGCATTTCCACCGTATCGTGTGAGACCAAACATTGTCTTAATATATTATTCAAATTAATTAATACTTCCCCGATGCTGGAGGATTGTATGACAGGAGCTCTCCTATAAAACACAACTGCAGTCACATTAGGCATTAACTTTTTAGAACTACCTTCCTTCTTCAATATGTTGTACTTCCCAGATCATTTCAACTAGAAAACTTCTGCAAATCTTAGAAGTTTATTACTAAAATTCACGCTTTGCTCTTCATACTTATTGAGCACTTCGTCCATCTGGGCAGCTGATATAAAATACTATGAATCAATCCATGGCCTTATTTAGACTTTTGGATACGGCTCTTATTCCTTCAAATCGAGCACTTATTGTTTGTAGCGAAAAAGCCGTTGTTGCTGCAGACGTGAGAGCTACAGATGACTCGAATTTATCGATCTGATACCGTTCTCAGACCCTCCACTACTTCTCTGAGTAAATATCTTGGCCTACTTCCACTTAAGAGCCAACTAATTCAGGAACTAAGGCCTGATTTTCAACTAGAAGTTGATCGCAAATTTGCCTCCAAATCCTTGCAGCGACTTGAAGAGTAGTATGATCAATTTTGAGGAGACCGCAGCATTCATGAGACTCCTTGCGATACGGCAACATTACCGTGAATAGTGAACGCTACAGGCAAATGATTTGCAATTTCATGTCAAGTCAAATCATTTGGAGGGGAAATGCAACCATCGCTTTGTTAAGCCACATGTTTGGTGACCGAATTATCTCACGAACTGAACCTCTGAATTGTATATCTAATGGCTGGTCGAGTCCTATAAACCGGCCACGATTCTACACACACTATTAACGAAATAAGGGAATGCTGTATAAAGTGACGACAGGATGCCATCCACAAGCAACAATCATAAGGAGTAGAGCAAAAAATTAAAGGAAAGATACTTCTGCCACCTTTAGAATTGTGCTTGGGGTAACATTGGTGGCATATTGTGGCCTATGCTAATAAATGTCAGTTCGGTGAGCGCAGTGGCCTCAAAGAGAAAGTATTTCGATATAGCCGCCAGCAGAACAACAGCTGATGTAGGAAAAAGCGACATAAATGTACCAAAATTGGGCGAGATACAATAAAGGAGTCATTAGGTTTTGCTTTCAGTTGCTGGTCTGTTCGACACGTTATTCTATTTATGTATCTATATGGCAGCGGCAGGCACTTTGTCGTGTTCCATATTCCTCATTGTGAGTATTTATACATAAATATCATTTTCCGTATTAAGATCCTTACACTTATTGTTAGTAAATAAAAATGAAAAAGGCAAGTTTTGCTTAACAACTACTGACCAGGTTACCTTCTCGCCCTTAACAAATCTTACTTACTTTGTTACATCGACTTGCAAGAAATCTGTATAAAGAAGCAACAGTTGGCCACCAAGAACATAGCCCACGGCAGGTCCAATCATTGTCATGGTGTAATAAGTGCCTGCAAAGAAAATAATACAAAAGTACACAATTACAATTGGCCACTGGCGGTTCCCTCACGTAGCCACTGAAATGTAAAACTGCCTTTCAAGCGCTTATTGTTTATTTCGTTTCCCAGAGCGAGAACTTTTCACTCACATCCTTTAAGCTGAACCTTTAATATTGCGTGTATTAAATGTCTCCGAATCATTTTTGTCATTTTGTGCTCATAAACGAATTGTCTGTCTATTCCAATTTTTGCACAAAAAAAAAGTTGTTTTTCTTTTAACGCGGTTGTTATTGTTGTTCTTTTACAAACACATTTCCGTCTGCAGTCGCTTTTGAGGTCTGGAGATTATCTTAACTAGAAACCAATAAATTTTATTAAAAACTTGTTGTGACTGCCTTCAGTTCAGTATTTATTTATTCGCAGGCAAAGTTTTCAAATGTGATGATAAAATAACAGATCAAATACTATTTACCGATAAAACAATCAAACAAAAACTGCAAAAGAAAAACAATTCAAGGAGATATAATTTTGTTTGTGCAATTGCCATGGTAACCCTCTTCTTTGAGCTGGGAACTTTGGTGGAAGCATTCTAATAAGATGTTGGCTGTAATCATCAACTGCGATGCTGCACGCACCGTTATTGGGTGCTTCTTCAAATACGAAAACAGACAGCAATGAAAAAACTCTGGCTGACAAATCGCAGTTCCAACAGTCTACGCCATAAATATGAAGTCTTACTAAATTTTGTTTCTACCTAAAGTGAATCGTATCACAGGCATACGTGAGTGATCAAATTCTTCTATCACAATAGGATTTTCGTTCGACGTGAGACTGCTAAAGTCTCTTCTGTGAAGAGGGCAACATTCGGCACGAATGGGTATGTGGATTATAAAATTCTGGGTGACACCAATCCACATAAACCAGAAAACTCAAAGGTCACTGGTAGAGGCCCTTAGTCCGTCAGCGCCCTTGGTCTATATACATATGTATATGTTGACCAGCTCATAATCGTTCACGAGGAACACGTGATTGCTTATGGGTCCATTTGGATGTTACCAACATGGACGATCCTTGATTTAAATAGATGGTACCTGTCAAATAGCTCATGCCGTTGTGAACCTGGTACACGTGGCGTGTAAGAACAAGCTCGTTTCACAAGGGGGGTATGTGAACGGATCGTCAATATCGTGCGACTTGTAACCATTAGAATCTTTCTTGTATTGTCGTTGAAACCATTTTCAAATCAACAGAATAATAAAAAAAAGTATTTTGTGGAAAGAAAAACAGTAGAAGCTTCGATAGTTCTGCATTCGTCATGCTTAAGGGTCAGAATAATACGAGACTTTCTAATTTGTTGGCAAAAGCTAAAGATTTAAAGGCTCCACGCAACATACACATCTGTGGACTTTCGGCCAAGTGGCTTAACTGCAGATAAGTGAATTTTCCAAGTTTTTTTTTATAGTAAATATAACATTTTAATGCGCTTCTTTTGCAGGTATTTCTACGACCTTTAGAAGGCAAATTACGGAAAGGATGAATCGGCCTCTTTCAGATTCTTCGCCAACTTTAATTTGATAAAAGCACTTTTTTCAACGAATTGAAAATAATTTGAAAATTCAAACTAGAAACTAATAACTGCCATTTGATAAAATTGCTTGTCTCCATTTAGTTCTGGCACGTTCTTACCAAATCCTTTTTGACAAAACCACTTCTTTTAAAAAAAGTCGTTTTGTGTTGAAAAGTCGTGACGTTTCTTGATTTTTTTGTTGTAGTTTTAAAGAAAACTACTGCTTTTAGAAGGACTAAAAGATCACATTCGTGTATAGAATTCACCTGTAAGATTTCTTTCATTTTCTGAACAATAACTTTTGTTAATCGCTTCAACAGCTTTCGCGCTAAACGGAAAAGTTGGCGATTTAGAAAGAAGAGATTTGAATACGAGTCGCGTCAAGTATTATGCGATGTGACCGATTTGTCATTGAAATTCATGCAGTTACTGATTTTTGTTGCCCGCCGCCCCTTTTTTTAATTTTACAGCTCATCCAGCGGCTTTTTTTTTATATGGGGAGATGTTTGCAATTAATTGACCAGTTTAAGATCGCTGGTGTTCCATTGTTTATGGGCGCAACTGTAACTACAGTACACACATACATGAGCACATGTAAATCATACAAAAACACATGTATTCGTATCAGGCAGCACTTGCGAAAAGAAAAACTACATTCACACATTATTTTATTTGAATTCACAAGAAAATCTCCTGAACAAGCATTTTGCGTTCGCAGCAGCTGTTTAATAAGTTTCAAACGATTTAGTTGCGTAGCGACAACACAAGGTTGGCGGCTCGTCTCATCGCCCCATCAACTGTCCGTCCAATCGTTCACTAAAATCGTTTTTAAACTGGGTCACACACAAAATTACATCAAAACGCTTTGATGAGCGTGACAAATAAATACGCGTATTGGATGTATGTATGTGTGTGTGTGTGGATGGGCCGTGAAATGAGAAGGGCGGCTGTTTGCATTTGAGACGGTGGCCAAAGAAGCGTTTTCTTTGCAGTTGAAAAAAAGCACCAAGATAAATACTACTCCCACTTTTAAATCGAGAAAAAAAAATAATATTGGAACAAAGATGTGCCTGCATGTGCGATAATCTCTTTGTGCCTGAACTAGAAAATAAAAGATATTTGTCAAACATTAAATAAATAAAATATCCTTTGTAGTTACTGCAATATTTAGACGCGTACAAACAACAATATACTCCTACATATATACATACATATCTACATACATATCTACATACATGTACATATTTATGTACAATATAAATAAGTTTGCAATTGTATTTTGCTATGCAGACGAAGTTCAGCGACACGCTGAATGGAAACGAACCAGAAGCGCAATAAACTTTCATCTTAAGATTTCTTTTATGTTTCCTTTCGATATAAAACGAATGCATAGAAATATATAGTTGCATGACGCGCAAAACGCCCCAATCAAAGGCGGGGCACATAGAATCCATCATGCGTTGTGCCCCTCGCTCTTTTCAGCCGACAACTACGTTAAAATACAGGCTTTGCTATGAGCTTCGTCACATAGACAGTAGGTCGGTCAACTTCAACGTAACGTATCAGAGTTGAATACTTTGACAACTTTCAGTACATTTTTTGTTTGTTTTGATTTAGATTTTCAGTCAAAATTAAAGATTCGTGGAAAACCTTGATACGCATTTTTTGTTTTATTATTTATTTTTGCTTCTCCTGCAAAATTACTAAAATGTTGGCTAGGACATTTTGCGCTTCAGGCAACGGTATGAATTGTATATATTAAAAAAAATTAGGCGTTTTGTTGTTTTATTATTGGATTAAACCACATTCTTTACTCATCTACTTCGATATTAGTATATTGAACTGATCTTCGAGCATGAATTAGTTTCGATCTGAGTTCAATGCCCCTTCACTATCTATAACAACCATCCCCCGGATACCGCGAAATTAATAAGGGTCTCCAATTGATCTCGATTTTATTGGAATTCCTCGCGCATACCTTGGGAGTTAATCTATTGCAGTGAGTATCAAATTTGTCTCAGTGGTCCAAATATTTATATGGAGTATTTCAAAATGAAGCAAATTTTTTCAAAATATTTCATACTTTTGAGGTTTAAAAAAAAATTTTAGAAAAAACAAATTTATATACTAGAAAACTTTGTTTCTGATTACTTTTTCAGTTTTATATGTAAATAAAAGACAGCTGATTGTTTCACTCCTGTCCGAACTTACCCAAAGAAACCGCTGTCAAAGTTTCACAAAAATTGGATGACTTTGTGCAAGTTCAGACTGTTTTGTTAGGCCTCTGAGACAGAAGCTAGAGCAGCTAGAAACAGTAAGAGAAAGAGCTGAACCGCAACAATGAAACAACTAGGCTGGTGCTCGGGTACAGCGACTTATATTTCATTAACATCACTGTTATGGGCCAAACGTTAGGCATATAAATATGTGAATCTCTTTTAGCTAATTACTTACCCAAATAAACGGATGACATTTTCTTCGACACATTCTCATCGATGTATGTTACGCCAAGTGTAAACAGCGGCGAAGCACCGGCACCATGCAGCAGCTGGGCAGCAAAAAATATCCATACAGTCCATGTTAGATTTTCCGTATTATCGAATTCGTTTGCTGCATCACTTGATGGATCCGATAATTGGCATGACTTTGTTTTTGCAAAATAACGAAATATTTAGGTTCCATTAAACTTCATTTGGATATCTAGATACTTATACCTGCATCGTAAAATTGTTGCTGTTAACTGCGGAACATATATTTGTTGAGGACATGGTGGCGCGATATGATCCGGCCAAAAAGTGTGGCAAGGAAAAGGTAAGTGAACCCACACCCAGCAATACTAGGCCCCACGCAATAATGCGAGGCTTTGAGGCACCCACGCGTCCGCCAAAGTACGTTACTGGGACCAGACACAGAAACGAGGCGATGTCATAGCCACTGGCCACAAGACCCGTTTGACGCGAACGCAGGCCAAAACGTCTTTCTATGGTTGTGATAACAACGTTTATGAAACCATTAACTATCAGTCCTGCAGAAAAAGAGTGAAAAACAAAATCTTTGTTAAGAAATCATTTCATGCGGTGAAAAATAGAAATATAAAAGTAGCTGACGAAAAATCCTACACAATATTCGCAAATGCATTGGAAAGTTTTGCTACATTAAGCGTTTTCCAAAGCTGCCGGCTGTGTGTTGAGGGTTAAGCAAGTCTAAATTGATTTCTTGGGCTTTTATCCCCTCTTGCTGATAAATGTTTTCCAAAACCTTCTAGGAAACGTTTAAGTTACATTTAGACATACCTGACCCCCAACAGCCGGCGGAAATAAATATTATAAATAATTATTTCTCGACCACTCAAGCGATTCGGCTGCGCTGACGTCTTTTTTATACATCTCTCTGGGCAATTTCCTAAGTCCTTATCGGGATATCTTTGTCAGCTTATTAATCTAATGGCAGCCATTTTCATACTCTGTGTATGCAACACTGTATAGTCTGCTCTACTAGGTCCACAGTGGCCCAGGGACAAGTATAATTTTTGTGCCAAGTTTGAATATCTTAATTTTCAAACAATTTAAGTCCGACTGGAGGTCAAATTATTAAAAATGAAATAATTTCGTTTTTACTTATCGTCCAAAATTTCTAGCGACGTCGATGCAAATCATCTTAAGTGTTAATAGTGGCACAGGGTGATTGTACTGTGAGTCAAAAAATGTTCACAAGTTGTACCAGCTCTTCACAGATGGTCAGGAAAAATGTCGATAATAAAATTCTTATGGAGAATCGTTGAATCACTATTAGAGAAGTTGCGGGGGACTGCGGCATATCGCTGCGCTAATAGTCTTTTGTTCGCAGACTGTGCTTTGAAGGTGTGGCACAGTCGCATGTCCATCGATCGTTGCTCTTAAAGTCAACACAACAGAGGTAATTGCTCAACTTCAACGGGATCTGTGCGAGCTATTGGAAATCGGAATACTCGTTCGCCGTAAGAAGCTGGGCTAGACATTAGAACGGTTTTGTAGGTGATACATAAAGGCGCTCGTTGGTCTTTCGAATAACAAAAGAATTTCGTGAATACCCTATAATGAAACTCATTTTTATTGTTGTAATAAGTTGTATAATAACGTATTACTTTAAAGAAAGCTTTCGGAAACCAGAATATTTCATAAATTCGAACTACTTGAATAATCTTGTTTAGACTCTTTCATAATAATATCTTAAGGATTTTCTATTTGTGCGAGCGTTTCATGTTCAAATATCCTTCTGTGCAGTCCACGAAATAACTCTATGTAAAGCATTAGGCCTCAGTTTCATTTACATACTGATGAATATCTTCAAACTAAATGCAATAAAATCCAATAAGTACATCCATACATACAAACATATGTATGTATTTTTCTGTTGAAGTTTCTTTTAAGATGATTTCACAAACAATTGCAAAGATGGGCGATAACTTGCAATGAGTAAAATGTCACGTTCTTGGAAACCATTGACTGTGAATTGGAATAAATACTTTGCAAATGGCTTCATCAAGATCGTCTAGTATTTTATTATATTTCAAGTGGAGCGTAAGTTTTCGTCTTAAGAACGAAACCGGAGTTCACTTAACTAGACCCCATGAGCTTGCAAAGTTAAAAAGTAAAGAAAACATCCACTTGCAGCATTTTGTGAAGACCAAGAACTAATTGCTTTAGTTGAAAACCTACATTCATGCTTCAAACATGTATAAACGAATGTTTCGGAACAAACTTATACAATTGAACTAAATATATGTATTTAGTAATGGCCAGCATTAGGCGCGTGAAGCGGTTCATTCCGGACGATCTTTTTATTTCTGGTTCTTTCTAATCATTGTGGTGATTTAGGCTTCGTGTTTCACACAGATCGCTCAAACATCATTCACAGCCAATCCGAAGTGGGCGCGCAGAACAGCCAAAAATTGTGTAAAGCAAACCATAACCCTGCAGCGTCGCAACTTGATAGGCCCTAGAAACTGTATTTGTAATTTCAGTCATAAATAACGATTGATTGTCTAATTCTTAGTTGGAGGGTGTTGTCTGGGGTTCCATTAGCCGGGAAGACATAGCAATTTATTTTTTCTTTACATCTATTTAATTTCTTCTTTGTTTCTGTATCGGTCAATCGCGCTTAACTCTATTTTTCGGCACTATAGTACTGAAGAGAGCACAATTTCGTTTATTTTTGCAATAAAATTAAACATTTTAAAAAGAGTTTCGTACGGAAGTAACATTCGTAACAAGAGAAAACGAAGGAGCTGTTATAAACTTTGATGTTGGGAAATGCTCGTTAAATGCAAAAAAAAAAATTAAATTAAAATGTAATCGACTGCGCTCCCACTTGCACCCACTATAAAATCGACTTGATATTGCCTTTAAATTTTCCTAACCAATAAATGGGTTTCAAAGCATCAAACTTAAAAGTAGTAACTTTTTCTGTTACTCTGTTTGTAACCAACATCTTAACACGAATGAAGTGGCGAGAGTGTGAAGAATATTTTCATATGTGATGAGTTTTCTCATCAGCTGCATGAAGGCACAGGACTGCAAACAACGACCTGAATTGCTTGCCAATTTTGATGCGATCCCTTAATGCCGTTTTTGGGACTAGCCCGTACTCATCGGTACGTATATTTTTGAGAACGGAATTGGCCAGCCCTTCAGCGTTAGCAGTGACCACTATAGACTGATACTATAAATTTCATTTAACCTGCATTGGAGCAAATACATGCTGCAAGTGGTTTCAACAGGACGACGTTGTCTGATCCACAGCTCATTGGACAGTCTGTCGCGACCTGGTGCGATTTGCAAACCGCCAATGTGACCGAACTCAATCTAAATTAAACACTACAGTCATTCAAAATCGGATATTGCACGACATGTGCACGTTGTTATGTTTCATATACAGTGGAATTGCGAAGCCTTCCAAGCAAATAAAAAACTTGTACTATTTTGTATATTTTGTCGCGCACTGTTTTCTATCATTCAATTGTCGTGGCAACTGTGCCGTTTGTGATTGTTTTCGCCTCTTTCCTTTCTGGTTTTTTGGTGTCGTCAGGTCGTATTATAGTTTTTGATAAAACAGTTCAATAAGCTTTTCAACAATGCACTCGAAATAATCCTCCTTGATTTATGAAATGCGCTAGACAAGGAGCAGTACCCCAACAAACTCATACATTAAACTGAACATTCCAAAAATTCATTGACTTGTGCTCGTGCTCGTTCGCACAGATAAATATGAACATTTTTGTGGTAGATACTCGTGTAATTATTCAAAACTTACTAGTTCTATTGAAATAAAAACCACAGATAAATTTGAAAACAATTCAGGATTGAAAAAAGAGCCAGAAAAATCCATACAAAAACAACTTAATAGCATTCTGGCTGGAATCGACGTCAACAAGCCCTAAAATGAAGCAGTTCATCTATTAAGTTTGAATACAGTCCAGCCGTTACGGATTACGTGCAAATGACTCACGTAGGGCTGGCATATTTGCGTACTTGTGCCGCAAAGCCGATGATGGTCAGTACCAGTAACTGTTAAACGGCCATTGTTACAGCCACCCAACCAGCCACTTTGTAAGTCATCGAGTTAAATACGAGTATAAATATTTTTCGGTCGTATTTCGGCAGGCAGGATAAATAAAAACAAATATCTGTTGCATGTTGCAGCAACACTTGACAAAATAAATAAAATCTAAATGTGTGTGTGTGTGTGTGTGTGTGCGCGTATGTGTGTGTGTGTGCTTCTGTTATTATAAAATGATGACACAGCTTTTCAATAGTTGTAACAATCAAATATTATAAAAAAAAATTGCCTTCCACGCGCCCAATTCATTATACGATGGCGATAAATCTTTTTGTAAATGCTTTCATTACAGCTGTGCTGGCTCTCGTTGATGCTTCATGGCACGTGACCAAAAATATTAATCAGCCAACGTGAAATTTGCATGAATTATGGGAATAATACGACAGATCTGTGTAGTAACTATTAACAAAATCCAGAAAAGCAGGCGAAGCAACAAACAAAAATGCAAATAAACTTCAGATAATGTTGCTCATTCCAGAGTGCGGCACAAGACCTAAAGCAGCAGTCGGTCAATTTGTGTGTACGAGTATGCGCTGCCGCCCTATTTATTTATTGTTTTGATACACAAACATTCAAGTAGTACAAAAACTACATACTACAATATCACATATTAGATGGCCGTACTTCGTAAAATTAAAGTTCAATTGGTGGGCGCCATGCACGCTGACCAAAATAAATTACGGCAGATACACTATATCTACATATATGCGTAATGTCGGGTTGACCGAGTAATCCTACAACACCAGCAACAGTGACAAAAATATCTGTCAGTAGTTTGTGTCATGTTCTTAGGGGCGATATGAACAAAAGGGACAGAAACTTTTCTGCTTTTCATCAATCAAATACTGGTTATGATTGGATGGCAGCATATCGGTCAGTAATGACTGGTCATACCTGAACATAAGTGGACGAGGCCGGCCCAGACCTTCCCTTACATTTGTATATCGGTCAAAATTGTTGCAATTTAATTACAATAATTACATATTTTTTGTTCATAAGACTACATACACATGTGCGTATGTATGTTTCCTGCTTCATCCGATGATGCCTCTTGTCACAGCTCTTTTGTGCCAATCAATTGGCCCAATTTGAACTAGTTTTGTCACACTTTCTTTCTTAACTGGCGATGAAACGTGAATCCAATTCACGAAAGGCCAATCAAAAGATTGCTGCAATATTTTGGAATAAAGGCCGTATTATTCAGGTCAATCGCCTTTAAACATGTAAAACAAAGCCATGTGCCTTACCAGGCCCACATAAATGGCAAATTGTGATGTGTAGGTGACACCTATTACAAATCGCTTGCTCGAGAGCTCGGACTATCCAATACCTTCTGTCAGGGAACTACCCTTGACAGTAAAAAGAAGACAAGGCGCCTGATTTGGTAGCCAGAAACCGTCAGAGGACATCAGGCCTTAATCAACTCGCCTGTACATTTGCCACCATCTAGTTCCTTACAAAGAATAGAAATCTGTTGCAAGGAAATTTGAAACACCGATTGTAGACCACTTCCCCGTTCTATATTAAAAACTTTCTAGAGTTGTGGTTGCCATGCCAACCGAGGGACCACTTCCCCTCTATACCCCAAAAACTATAGGGCCCAAGGCAAACCTTGTGTCTGTTAATTGTGCGTGGGAATAAAGGTAAAAGTGCTCGTCGACTAGTAGAGTCCGCGGGAAGTTACACATCGCAGTTCGAATTCTCTTTTCTGGCATCAGTGTTGTATTTGTATAATGAAAAATTACAAATTTTAACAGGATTCTCCTCCATGATTTATACTTTCGTTTATTTTATTCTCAGCTGATTACCGGTCGGAAATACACAACGCATTAAATACTTCAGAGCTAAAGCTCGGTTGCCAATTAAAAAGGTCTTGGATCTTGCAGGAAAAATAATTGAAGAGTTCATAAAACATACAGTATTGCGTAAAAAAAGAAGCGAAATCCATTTTTCCATGCACTAATAGAAAACGAAATAAAAAACAGCTGACGAAAAGCGCGTTTTTAACGCGTGCTCTGCAACTTGGAATTCTTCAGGGGCGCAAATTATTACGCGCACGGTAGTTGTTGTCTAAGTAACGGGTGCGGTGTACTTCCAGCTTAATAGTAGCAAAAAGTTATCGGGTAACACAGTGCTGCCACCTGGTAGATGGAAATATTTTCGTCTGCTAATTTCAATATTTTTATACGTATTTAACATAAAAGTAACGCTTTAAAAATACATCTGTAATTAATTCTGTGGTGGCGGCAATTCATTTAATTATTTAAAATAAATTTGAACCTCTGTGTATGAATGTATGTATGTATGTATGTACGTGTGCCAATTCTGTTGCAAACAGATTTTAATGTTTTCAGCAATTCCGTCACATTGAAAAAATCGCCGTTTAAACAGTCATCTAAAAAGCCAACAACCAGCCAACCAACCAAACAGCCAACCATTTTATTTATTTTAGCCCATTCATCCTTAAAAACACAACAAACAGTCATAAAGCATCCTGCCACACAAATAACTGCTTAAACAGGCCCATACACAAACACACACACAAACTTATGTAGGTAATTTGCACATACTAAAAACTAAGAAGGAGCAGGAGAACTGTGTGTATTTATTGTGGGAGGTGAATCTGCGGCAACATTTCACAATTTTAATCTATTCCTAAACATAAATATGTTTCTTTCTATTTTTAAGGATTCGTTTTAAATTTGTTTTCATTCATTTAATTCATGTTTCCATATGAGGTCAAAACACAAATTAGAAACATAAGAAAAAGAACACCTTTAGATCTTATACGTTTAAATGTAACGCCAGTTTATTACCATTCAGATGAATGGAGAACACCGTGATGCATGAATATGCACGTAAGCAGATACAGTGACTTCGTGGTGTAATCGCACACAAGCGTGTCTAGTAATAATCAAAGTAACGGGCACTGCTTGTCCACCGATTCAGAACATGATTTTCGTTCAGAACATCAATACAGACCTGCCAACGTTCAATTAAAGAAAGTTTGTTAGACAACACGCGAAGCGAGTGAACACAAGCCAAATGGGTCACGATGGTATCTTTAAGAGAGGGTGTGTTTGTGGTCAGCCCGAAATTTACAGCAAATAATGACCCGTGCAGCTGGGCTTTGGTTTTCGGGCTCTCATCTGCACTATTTACGTGCCCAATTCGAAAACTTTGTGTGTTGGCGTAACCATTCAGAAATTGGCCTTATCGCTGCAAATGATTTTTCGAGTCCACATTCGGTAAAAAAAACATTCGCATCTCACTTAATTAGTTTAATAAACAGTTATAAAAACAGTTATCACCGTTTTTAGTGATATGAATAAATAGCAACGAGATCGGGGGATATATCCAGTCCCTTTGGGAGATACTGTAAAATGCATGGCACGGGTGCACTTAAATTTTCCAATAGCAAAATGACATACGAGGTCTGTTCAAAGCGCAACGTTAATTTAAAAATTTATAAACAAAATTTATTTATTCACCACTTCCTATTTTTTGCCCTTCAAAGTAGTTTTCCTCAGCGTTTTTGTCCACCCTCTAAGCACTTTTTGGTCCTTGGCCTTCTTCAACTATTCCGTTTTTATATCTTCAAGCGTTACAACACGCCGCCCTTTCATGGATCTCTTCAATTTCGGGAACAGAAAAAAGTCACTGGCAGTCAAATTACAGTATCGTTTTTGACCGGTGAGCGATGTTCTTGCGCCGGGTTTTTGGCCAAAGTTCAGACATTTTGGAACCAACTTCATTGCCACACGCTTTATGCCCAAAATTTCCGAAAATATTATTCCAAGTCAACCGATATGCCAAGCAAGTGGACATTTCAAGTGCTTTTGAACACAATCATGCAAATCACTTCCAGCTTTTACGCCTCTGACGAAAGAGAACGATAATCAAATGTACGTAACCCTCGAAATTTGACCTCGTACATGGTAAAGTATAGTCGGTGTAATTGCACAACTTTTGCTAATTTCTTTTGTCCGTTAACGGGTTTGAGTGTCCGTTAACGGGTTTGAGCCACTGTAAATACATGTTCGTTTAAACTAAATGTGTGTCATGTCTTGATGTGTTTCTTACAATAAAAGTAATTGAAAATTAATAATAAATACAGATGGAAATCAACACGTGCTTTATAATAAAAACCAAAAAGGGGGTATTTACATTCTCCAAAACTTCTACAGTTATGACTTTCTTAAATTTTATGTCTTCCTTGTACGATCTTTTGAGTAAAAATATATTTTAAGAACTTATTCCTGGGAAATTATGTAAAACTGTAGAAGTTGATTTAATTTAAAAAGTTAATTTTATGCTGCCGGCCATTAAACTCCACCGGCGTTCATGTTCTGGTCCCTGTCAATCGGATTATGACTACGGTTTTATTCAATTTTTGCTTATAATAGAGTTATTTTCCATTATTTAAGATCATAAATGCATATAAATAGAACATTTAAAATGTGTTTAACGTGTTCATGAATATATTTAATTCTATATTGTACAAAGAAAACTGAATATAAAACAAACCTACGACTTTTTTTCCGTGCACAATTCAAATCATTTCACCAGTAATATACAACCATCCAGTGATGTCAACTCTTTCATCAACGAATGGATTATATATAATAAGTATATTAATGTTGTACATATTTATAGAATACAGATTTCAACTCAAATTGTATGTGTCTAAAAAAAGTTCATTTCAAACCACTAAATGAAAAAATTAAACTTAAGCGGAAATATTTTAAAATTTTGTTTTCATAGCGATTGGAAATAAAGGAAAATGCCTTCGAATTTGCTTTTATACAGCTTTAATGCAGTCACATTTTTATAGAAATTGAAACAAACTTGCCTTCAACTGGTCTTTCGCTCAGTTTACGGTGAAGAAACCCGCTATAAACAATTTTAATGGGCAATTTTTTTTGGTTTTCTGATCGTATTCTAACGTTTGATGACATCTTGAAAAATTGCGTGCAGCCCACGTGCCAACTTTAAATTTTTGTGAATTTTGACAATTAGTACGTGTGAAAAACTTGAGAGTAGAACTTGAACTGCGGCGTTAAAGTGAATTTAGACAAGTCGTACGTAAAATCAAAGAGAAAATCATATGAAATTATCTCCCTATTTTAAAAATGAAAATAAAAGCCCAAAACAAAGTAAAATGCTTTCATAAAAATACATCCCTAATCTAATGATGTGTGAAGGAATTTGAAAAATTTTAAAAAACGATGAGAGTCGTACGACTGTAAGATTTTCATCCGTATTTTCTCTCTATGCCGAATGATTTCATTACACGTTAAGTTTAGACGATACCATCCGTGGTCTTCTAGTCAAAAATTAGACTTATCGTACCACTTGTATTATCGTCTCAATCCTCTTTTAGTAGCAGCTATACAAATATATACGAATTATATTCATTGGGTTTCAATGAAACTTTACCCATAAAGCACCCAAAATCAAAGGCAAAAACCACACAATCAGTGCCTTTTTTTAAAAACCACGTCAAAAAAGTGGCACACTGTTCGTACTCAGCCAAATCAGGAGCGAAAAGCCCTAAATTGGTATTAAGTATCTTAAAAATCTGCACATATTAGCAATCATTGTGAAATGTTTCTACATTTGTTGTGGAGCAGTGTCGTTCATGAACGCAAGGCTCCAACTGAAGGGATCTCCCAGGTGAACGCGTTCACTTGCTTCATATCAAATTTGCTTTCTTTTTATGATTAGATTATTTTTTCTGTATTAGCAAAGATAGGAATACCCGAGTGCCGCAATGCACCAATTTTTATAGCCTAATCGTGTGATTGCAACATTAAAAAGCTCATGCGGGAATCACAGCAAATATTAGAATTAGGCCAACCAATCTAATGCAAACCGTGTGACTATTTGACGCGCGACACATAAAATACTAAAAATTTACTAAAATTTCTTTTAGCATATTTCTTGCATTAATTTGCTTGTTTGAAGGCTTTTTTAAGTAATAAAAAAATACTTATTCATTTATTTCACATTTCATTATATGTAAATATGTATTTATCATTTAGTTGCACTTTTAACATGCAATTCGGTGAAGAATTTTGCGACGATATAGACGATTTGACATTCACCGAAAGAGAATTTAAAATCTGTGCGATTGCCAGTCCCCAATTTCTTCTACTTTAACAGTTCCCTCTCGACCAAATTTAAGACAGCTGATTTGCGATGGTGCCGCCAGTTACAACAATCGGGTGTCGGGAGTTCTAGCAAACAAGGCAATCGTTTGAATGGCACGGTTTTATAGTTGTGTAAATTTTGGGCCAGATTAGTGTATTTTTGGCAACCGTGTGATCCCAGCTGAAGGAGCTCATCTACACACAATGTACATACATATTTAAAGACACTCGCCAGCACCCAATTCAAAATATTAGAAGACGTTCTTCACCAACCACATCCGCCATAACATCTGAATCTAAAGGTGTTTCACTTGCTTTAAATAATAAATTATAAAAAGTGTTCAGCCATAATTTTAAAATGGTGTTGCCATTTACACGAGCCATAAAAAGCAATAAAACACGAGTTATAGAATAATTAAATTTCCTATTTGCGGCACGCAGCTGATGACGGCGATGAATTAAGTCGCAGAGTTTTTGCTTTGCCACAACAATATCCCTGCCTCAATGGATTTTGTTTATGAAATACATATGTATGTATGTATATATGTACAATGTAGATTGTACATACCTGATATTGTACAAAATATGTAAAATAATTTATAACAAATGTTAACAGATTTTCTGCCTTCTTTATTTTGAGACAATTTTATTTATGTAGATAATCAGCCATGTGCTGAAACTCACATTTCGCAAAAAATAAAAAAAATCGATTACGATTTTAAGTTACAAAATTGATGTGGTGGAAGTCTGAATCGCAATCGCAAGAAATTTTGCTGCTTGAATTCGCAAGCAAATAATAAAGTGCAGCTTTAATAATTAAAAAGTATACATACACATTTGCTAAATTATTGTTGTATAACTATTGGCTTTCTTTCGCGATTTGGGAACTATAATTTCTGTCAGCGGAGACATTAATGGCTCGATTATCGAAAACAACCGAACTTTAGTGGCGATGCCAGTTGCCGAAATTTTGCAGATGTCCGATGGTTACTAAAGCTGTTGCTGTTTTAAGTACTTTTGGCAACCTGGAATTTTCGGTTGCCGTGTGAGTTTTTAACAAAAATTTGGTTGGCAGACAAAAAAGTGAGTAAAGTTTTAACCATAAGAAATTAATTACTTATTGCTTTCCGATTGGAAAGTGGTTAAAATAACAACTAGGCAGCAATTTGCCACCCAAATTCAGGACAGATTGGAACTGTAATCGATTTTCTTCTTTGTCATGAAAAGCAATTCAATTGATGAAATCGTTTTAATTTTTATTTTATTTTCAGCCTTCAAATATTGGGTATCAGCTTCTACGACAGCGATTATTTCCACCTTTAAAACAGCCCGTTCTAACTTTTGACAGCTTGTAGCGCTGCAATTTAACTGTTTGGTACGCCATGATCGAAATACGTCACGTACGTATTACTGGTGGAGAAAGTATTACAGTATGAACTGCCCTTGAAATTTGTTAATTTTTTTAAGAGGTTATTTGAAAAGTGAAGACTTCCTCAACAAAATTTCAAAGTTGGGCTTCGCTCAGATGGTATTTTTTTTTTTAACTTGAGGCAAAAAGGTGTACTTTTTTCCGCTTGGAAAATTTCGAAAACAAAAGAAATGCATTAAAACCTTTCCGCAATAACCGCAAACTCACCGCTGTAGTATTTCTATCAGAGTGGTCACTCCTTAGGAGAGACTAGTTTATAGGTTGATTGTACGGCCTCAACTTAGATCGATACGATTTAGGCCCTTGTGTGCCATTTTGCGATACGAGTTAAGTAATTTCTTCACCATCTTAAAACATATGAGTATTTATGTAGTATATATGAACTTTTGCACTAACAGGGGAATCCCCATTTCATTGACCCCAACAAAAAAGAAAAACTACTTTTGTAGTTGGGGGTGTGTCAATATTTCTGTCCATTTATCTACTTCTATGATAAGGCAGACAAACTAAGGAACATTTTATACCTTTAAAATCAGTCCGACTATAGCAAGTGTCCGCTAAGGGAGATTTCACTGTAATAAAGAATATTTGCAAGTACAAATAACTCTCGATACTTGAACTCCACGCATTTCACTAAACATTTGGAAAAACTTGCGTCACTTTTAAAATATTGCCTCCCCTGAAAATAATAAAGAGATGCTTGTTTGGTCCTCAATAAAACCACTTTAATTTATAGAAATTAATAGAAATAAATATTGACTTTCCAAAATTTTCCCTCATTGACTAAATGGTGGTTAAACAAGTCTTGAAATAAAAGCCATTTTCAACTATTACATTCATATCTGTAAATATAGGGGTACTGAAGAGCCGAACAATTACAATTTATTAAACACGCACACTTTTCTAATTTAAATTAAGAGAAAAGAATTCGAAACACCTACACTTGGGCTTTAATTGAATTTGCTATTTGAGTTGAGAGCAGACTTCCAGCATCATATAGTAAAATAGTACTTAATTAATAAGACCATTTGCTCGTTGTGTTTGAACTTGAAAGGTGGTTCTGAAAAACAAAAACTTAGAATAAGTTTCTTTATTACTGGCTCCGCAAATGGTGGCGCAGAAACAAGGTAAGTTAGAAACTAAACAAGCTTAACAAAACAAATTTAAGAGCGAAAAAATATGTTTGTTGGGTTAGAGAATTATCAAAAATTTGCCCATGGCCGTTTCCTTGCAGAGTGCACGCAAACATTTATTTTCCCTCTCATTCAACAACGGATTTCGCTGACTGCGTCAATAAGCCGGGTAAAGATGGGCCTGTACTCGCATTCAAGCCTTATTATTTGGAGACAAACAAAACAATGGTACAAAAAGGGTCTGAGAGTAGTTAGAAAAAGTCCACTCGCCATATGCCCGCTGTAAAATTATACTTGACTTTTTCCTTTTTTCGAGTATTTTGGCAGTGAAGATTTCAAATTGACTTTGGATCAATGTGGACTCTTCTACAACATCGCCTCTTCAGCGAAATCCATGTTAAAACTGGAACTAAATTCCAAAGACTGATTAGTTACACAGCACAACGATTTTTATTACTTGCCAGAAATACAATCACACCAATCTGAGCCAGTTGTTATTGCTCGGGATTGGTAGATAATAATAAAATTGCCTCAATCAAATATTCTGCATTCACAATGATATGAATGAAAAGCAATAATTGCCACACTGCAGTCACACGATTGTTCCAAGTGGGTGTCACACCAAGAATCAGCTGTTTTAGTTTTGCTTCGTTTTGTTTTTTAGTGGTCGAAAATGGTTTCTTAAAAAAAGGAAGAAATCGGGGTCTGCCAATTCAAACAAAGGGAACAAAATAAATTTAAAAAAAGTGTTTAAGCGACTGGTGAAAACTTTTTTAATCTTTTAGGGCAACCTTGTACAGCCCGGCTTTGGACTGTTCCGGAGGAGTCACGTTTAATGTCAATCGCCTGCCAATGACATGAATTGATCTCTTTTTTAACAAACGCATTATTGCCTGGTCATCTCGTTCGCTGGTTTTTTGTGAACGTCCACCAATTGAGGTCACGGATTGGCCATTATTATCACGCCATTTGAAGGCCCCGAAGCAACTACAAAATATGAAAACATGAACGCGGTGTCAGTAATATTCCTTGCCGTTAGACTGGAAACGAAAATAACCCTTTCCCAGTCTTCGACGGTTCATTTTTTGTGCTCTTTATTTTATCGGACAACGCAGGCTTTTTTTATTTATGTGTAAGAATTCGATGTACAAAATATCTAAGACAACCCAAATTGCACAACAAAAACATCTGTACGGGTAATGTGGAATACCAATAAATATCCCATATCTTGTTGGTTCCATTTTCGAATTTCTGAATTGCTCCTCTCGTAGACAATCTTTTGTGGTTTACATACGACGAACGTTTTAGCTTTCGTAGCACTGAAAGAAACGAGAATTAAAAATTGTCCAAAAATATTTTGGACCCCACGCCTTAAAAATGAGCGCTCAGCTGTAAAGTAAATATGTAATACAATTACATATGTATTGTACATACACATTTATAAGAAATTGTAGGCGTTGTTCCTTTGTATGACCTGACAAAACATATGTATGTATGTAGCGTTGGGACAGCTCTTTTAGTTTCTAAAGTAATCCCGCAGACATATTTTTTGTACTGTGCCAATATTAATGTATTGAGCAATATTTTCGGGAAATTCTGGAATGAATGTTTTCGCTATTAGATTCTGAACGAATTTTGAAAATTGTGAAGAATTGTTGGTCACCAATCTTATTTCATGTCTACACTGAGCGCTTTTAGCTGATGATATCATAATACAATAATGTTTTGGCGAATGATCTTGAATCCGTTTAGAAAAAAAACAGCTGCTTTCAAAATCTCTTTTTAGAGATCTTGAAAAGATCTGCCGTTATTTTGTTCGTTTATAAGGAAATCTCGATTTTCGCTATTACTGAACCTGACCTTTCTTGTCAAGGTGAAATACTTTTTCCTTATTTTTATCTCTATAAATTTCTTATCAATCGTCACTTCATTTTTATCAAAATGTTTTCTTGCTCTAAAACCAATAATCTCTGATCATTCAACTTGTATTGGATTTCATCAATCAACTTTTAGACGTTTTCGTACATGAGTCGCTAATTTGTCCAACTTTATCCTTTTGGTTAATGAATACGAGGAGCATTTAAAAAAATGCATAATAAAGTTACGAAAAACTACGCCAACACACTTATTGAGAGAAGCATTTTGACCAAAGCTTAACTTTTAGAATAAAGCAGGCAGTGGAGCTGGTATATCCAGTCGCTTTTATAAAAATAGCTCCTTAGGAAAACAACTTTTTTATATAGACATATTGAATCGACTAAAACTTAATGTACATACCTTGCATTGCTCCGCCCCAGCACAACCAAAATAAGGCCCACTTGGCCGTGCAAAAACGTTGCAAACATTTCGGCCTAAAACTGGCCCAGCCAAAACTCTGGGTTTCTAAAAATGTATCTGTAGACGAGGAACTGCGATCAACAGTTGACGGAGTTTCAATTGGATTATTGCCGTTATTATTATCCATAGTAACTAACTTTATATCCTTAACTGCAATGCACTTCGTTTTTAGACAATTATCCACTATATTACGATTTATTTATATTTTTTATTCGATAACTAGTTTGCCATTGTTTAGCATAACCGTTACCGGTAGCAATTCAAAAACGTATCGTGTTCGCAAACGAATTAACTGTCTCCAAACGCCAACAAACGACTTTACCAACCGGCGCGATAAACAGAACTAAACGGTGATTTTCAAAATGAATTTCGTTAAAGTTCCGTTTCGGATGGACAGCAGAACAACAGAACAACAGCGGCGCACACGAAATTTTAACACTGTAAAGATATGAACACATCCAACCAACAGTTTCTACACAGAAATTAGCAGAAATTTGCTACAATTTCTGCTGTTGCTGCTGCAGAAAAAGATCTTATCCGCTATTGTGTGGTTCTTTCGTTCTCACAACAGGGTTGCGGCAACTGTTAAATTTCTGTTTGGGTTAATTTCTGTTAAGTTTGCAGTCCAGAGAAGAAGATGTTCTAACACAACCTACACACGCAAATGTACAAATAAATACGAGTAAAATATATATGTACATACATACATGTATCATTTATGCGTGTGGGCGTCTGTTTGTCTGAGTCGCATTTTGGCGCGTATTTGTTGTTAATATTAAAACCTCTAGAGCGACTCGATTATTTTGTGCATATTTTCTTTTTCTCATATTCAGTGTTTGAGTTTTGAAGAAGGTGGGCGCTTGGATGGTGGGGTGGTTAGATTTGTGTTCAATGACACTGTTAGCGAATCAAAACAAAATGCCTGAAAACAAAATGTGTATGTTTGTATGTATTCCTCAGTTTCATTATAGCACTCGGTTAGAAAGTAAGTACGTATAAGTTGGCATTTGCCGGCATTTGTTTTTAAAGAGATTGCTGCTGACTGGGCGAAAGTGAATGAGTTTATCTTACGCATGCATTCGTGACACCAACATCGTTGCCATCACACTTTAGAGCATTACAACAAGGCTTATATTCATTCATCACAACATCTAATACACATGAAAAAATATTTGCAAGTTGCAGTTCACAGAAAACGGGGCAAAACAGAACTTTCTTGTTCACTTTCTATAATGAAGTCGGTGAATCAACGGCAGGAGGTGAATGAATGGATCAGTGGTCACAAAACCGATGTCAAGTGGCTGTTGTGCACAATTTCAATTGTTGAAAACGTCAAGAAACTGATCAATTCGGATTTGGACTTACAACGCTGCAGATCAAGTTGTTATTGTACGCGGTCGCATGAGGGTCTTCAATCTTGGAAACATGGGGCCAAATCTGGTAAATACGGTGCCTGAACCATGCATCTGGATCGCGGTAAATGTTATTCAACAATTCCAGAGCGATGCTCATGCAAATGTTTTTTGGCTTCATGCCCAAAGTTCCATAAAAAATTGCATGTCTGGAGCCAACCGGTGTGGCGACATCTTTCGAAGCTTCTAACGCTGATATGTTAGTTAGCCACTGTAGGAAGAGTTCTGGTAAAAAAAAAGGATATTAATCAGCAAATGACAACAGCTGTTTATGGTTATGCATCAAAATGCAAAAAAAAAATCAACCTTTTGCCGACCATAAGTTGGCAAATTGCTGAAGGTAAAAAGCAATGGACAACGACAAGTGATCGCTGCATGGCCACGATATTAGTTGAAAACTGACCTCAGCTTTTATCGTTCAATCCGATTTTCATCATCACTTCGACATAAGCCAGTACGCCAGAGTGAGATTTAGGAGCAACCTCGGAACTGTTGATTTGCTTGACATGAACATTTAGTGTGATGTTCGCTGGAAGGACGACATTTTTCATGTCGCAAAGGAAGCGTCCAAAATTGCTTCACTCCAATTGGCCTGACTATTTATACCACCTACATCCGTCCGAAAATGGAACACAACTATCATGTCTGAGCTGGCGCTTCAAAGTCTATTTTGGAGTTACTGGATCGTGTAGAGGAGAGGGGGAAAAAGCTTATCGGTGATAGTAGAGTATTAAACTCTCTTGAGCACCGTCGCAGTGCAGCGTGGGGTGCATTACACTGTTCTATCGATACTATAATGGATTTTACTCTGATGAGATCAGCTTGCTCCCAAAGCCCACACATTCTTACGCACAACACGTTTTTCAGCAAAAGCTCATCCATTTGTGCTCGATTGCCCAATGAACCGCATGACAGGCAACATTCTCAGTCGCACAATTCGCTTATGGAATA
Organism: Epicampocera succincta; assembly: GCA_932526305.1. Lineage (NCBI taxonomy): Eukaryota > Metazoa > Arthropoda > Insecta > Diptera > Tachinidae > Epicampocera > Epicampocera succincta. Next base: position 1,801,927 of record OW052037.1, on the reverse strand, counting down.
AATTTCCTGCAGAACCCCTCCTGGACAATATCAAGTTGCGAAGGTTCAAATTAAATGTATGTACATAAACATTACTCCCTCTTTCCCTCTCCCCATAACCTATTTTCCAGTTCCGGCACATGAATAGAACGGCGCTACATGCCCCACACCAAGAGCTATTTGATTATGTGGCGTAGAAGACCGTCTGCGCTATTCTTGTGGTCTTGTTTTGTAGTCGCAGGTCTCACCAAATAGACCACAATACGAGAGGCTCTATTAGCCAACAGAAAAGTGTTTCAAAAATTAACCAAGTTTAGTTTTAGCTGAGTTTTTCTGCTTCTATATATTTATATTTGATACGAATCCGAAAACAAATATAGAACTGCTCGCAAATTTTGACTTAAAAGTAACCATTTCGATTGGTTAAGTGTATTTTAAAACAAAAACAAAAAGGGTATAGCTTAAAGTAATTCCATGACATCAAGGTGTCTGTTCTATCAAACATGCTCTACTGTTCATCTCATACTCGTGCACACAGGTACACACGCACTTGTGCTCTAACAATCACTCCACCGACTTGTGCCAACGGCAGCGATAACGGAACACCGGCACGTATTCTGTGTCAAGTGTTGTTTACAACACAGACGCCATGCTACTCCTGCGTTACTAAACTCCATGTAAACGTTATCCTGCTGCCTTCGCGTACATTTCGTTAATATATTGTTGCCACATCAACAGGCATTTAAATAAAATCCGAAATATATTATGATGCTTTAGAAATTAAGACTTAAGTGTGTAGATGCATGCATGTGCATGCAGACGTATTCGCATCCTAATAGGTTGGCTTTGTTGCTCGTGTTGTGCTCCTGCAATACTATTCGCATATGGTATTTGAGCACGCTGCAGCAGGTGCACCACGGCTGTTTTCTGTTTGCACAAATTAAACCATCTGCTTTTAAATTCACGGTGAAAATGGCGAACTTGTGATTTTGGTAGATCACTTCTTTAGACGAAAATGGACATGAAATGAGTGCAATATAAAAGGGCTAAAATTCAAAAATTTGTATTTCAAATCAATCTTGTAAACTATTTTATAATAAAAAAACAAGGGGACCAAGAGCTTTAACAATTTAAAAACTTTTTCGTTCCTATGGAAGAAGTGTATAGGATTTCAAAATGACTAGTCACACAACCCACCTTTAGTTTTGCTCTTCTGTGTAAATGGAGATTGCTAGCACCGCTGCTTCCTTAGGCACAGACATGCAAGTCTCTGGACCCTACAAAGCCTCGTTATGGGCGTCTGTTTGGTCTTACTGCACCATACAAGAGCCCGATAAAGTATAGTAGGTAGGAGCATCTGCCTTTATCTGTATCTTATAATAAAATAAAACAATTAACAAAAATATGTAATAGTTTTCTCCATTCTGTAAACAATCGTCGTTAATTTTACACTTCGATAACATTAAAAAATTAACTATAAAAAAAGACGGAAATCGCAAGAGTTTCGGATATTTCATTGACAAAATTTCCATGCCACCTGTTTAGTATTCGGCTCACTGTGCAATTGGAATTTCGCCTTTCGACTCCCCGCAAATTCATACAAACCAGCGGATTATCTTAGTATTAAATCACAAGTAATAACGTGCATAACTGTAAAATATTAAATAGGTACATAGTTCGTTTTAGCCTTAAAGGGCCATTCACACTATTACACAAGTGTTAAGACTCTCATCACATTTTACGATACAGAAATCTAAAGACATTTGTTGCGACTGCTAAAACATTTAACGTAAAATGACATTTTGTGTTCACACCATCACACCGCAAATACAAATATAAAGCCAACAGCTGTTCAGAATCAAAATGTCCATATTAATCGTTGTCTAGCGGCGGCCTATCGGTTATATGTATGTATGTAAGTATGTAGACGGTAAACGCGCCGGCTCTTGAAAGTATTCAGCAGTTAAAGTATTTGATTTATGTACATACGAGTATATAAAGGATTTAAATCAAGAGAATAATATTAGAACAAACTTTGAAAACGAAATACTTATATTTCTATGCGATGCACATTTTAAAAATTTTAGGTTTTAAGAAAAATGGCGAACAGTCGACTTAAGAACTTGGATCAGATGAAAAATATTGTATTATTGGATGTTCAATTTTGTATTGTAATATTTGTCCTTTTCATAACGTTTTACATTCACAATATCACATTTGCACGTATTATTGGAATTCTTGACAAGTCTTAAAACAAAGTCAGAATGGCACTTAAGCAGAAACGCACGCTAATCTTAAATAAACCAGATTATTTTGGTCTAGAGTTAATTTGCTAAACATATTATTGAAATAAATATGGACTTGAATTATAACTGGGCAGCGCCTTCTTTCATCAAATCATTACGGACTTAATAACACCACTGGCATGTCGAAAGCCAGTGCCACATAAATACGATTCGGCCACTTGGCAATGCGTTTGTGAGATATGAATGAGAAATTTTTGTATTCCACTGTCTTCATAACTTTAATCGGTGGCAAACAAGAAACTGAATAAACAAAAATTTTATCTATTGAAAAATGTCATCGACAAACAGCAACCGCAGTGCGGCTATTAAGTTGCTAATTTGCATAATAAATCCGTAAAAAATTAAAAACTCTTTTATTGTTCACCGATTAATGTACGAGTGTGTTATATTTAATAGTTTGTGAACTCGTTCACAATCACAGTGAACAAATTTTATGCCAATGACTCTGATAGCAAGAAGTGTGTTGATTTTGTACGAGTATTGCAAATAAAATTTTTAATTTGGCTGTTTATAAAATACATACATTGTATGTAAATAATACATGCCGATAAATGTGTAGGGACAACAAAATTGGACACCCTGCCACATGACATTCCCCAAAAACTCGAACTTCCAAATTCTACTCTTCTTTTGTTCGTTACTTTGAAAGCGATAATTAGCAACCGGTAGCGCTGTTTACTTTCCTGCAAACTTAATTATTTCATATTTATGATTAGATAAAAAAAAAGTAAATACGTTTTGAGAGAACGAAATGTATGTAAGATACTGTTTTAAAGAAACCAAATATGAATTGTTTGTGAGAAAAGCAGATGTCAACTGATATCTATGGTTCTTCGGTCTTTGGAATATAGTAGATCACTAAATTAAATTGCCTCTCAATTTGATCTCAAATCAACCGTTTCTGCACTTCTTCGACATAAATACTATCAAAGAAATAGGACAGAGAGAGAGACTTGAGACGACGTTTGTATGTAATTCTGTACATATGTTACATTTCTTCAGGTACTATATTAATCCTCGCATCCAAGAAGATATATTGCAACCGGAAAGTGATGGAAACGAGATATATTTGCCAGATGTTTTTTTATAATTTGCAGAGGCTTAAGCTTTTGTTGATTCCCGTAAGAGCTGTCGGAGTGTAAAAATTTCCGCACAAATGAAATTTGATACGATGCGTCATAATTATACCGAAAAATCGGTTTCGACTTTATTGTAACTTGGGACGTTTTTTGTATTTTTTTTATATACACGAGTATGTACTTATATAAATTGTTGACTGAGGTGCAGACAAGTAGCTGTCTTCGTAGTCACTGCTCGTCGGCTGCCAGCAATTATTAAAGGATTGTGTAGATGAGAACTAAATATTGAAGTGGAACATAAAATTCATTTCACCATTTTACAAGGAAAAAAACCAAATTAAATAAGAAGACTTGCCTGTTCTTTTTTTTTTATTACTTTTATTCTTTTAAATGTTGAACTTTTTAAGTGTTAACGATTTATTTATTCATTCATATCCAGATTTGAGAATCAAATAATATTCATGAATGTCAAGTAGATTTTAAGTGTCGATGCCAAAACAATGAAATAAAAATTAAATTACAAAATATTTAAGTAATACAGAGGGTTGGTTGTTTAGTAAATTTAAACATAATAGTAATGCATAATTTATAATAATTTTAATACAAATGGAAAACAATTTTGTTTTTAAAGTACATACATTGTAGGCATAATAGAATATACAAGTATTTAAGATGTATAAATCAGTGCTTAAAGTTTATTTAAGTAAAAAAGAAAACATCAAATTGAAACAAATCAATAATTAGTTTTTTTCTGGTTTTAATTTTTCTTGTATTAAGTTTTTTTTCTTGTTTTGTTGTTTCTATAAGATAAAGAATGAATTTTGATTTTATATCCGATGTTGTTGTTGTTGTGGTTGTGGTTGTTTTACAACACCAATCTTTTTTAGCTTAATTTACAGTGTTGTGTTATTATGTTTCGCCTAATTAGTTACTATTCTTTATGTTTTTGTTTTGTTTTGTTTTTCATACCTAATAAATACATATATATGTATGTATGTATGTGTGTTGTAATTATTTATTTTTTCATTTATACATACTCGAATCTTTCATTTTAATATATTCAATATTATTAAAGTTTTGTTTCTTTGCCGTCTACTTTATTTGTGTTAGAACTCTATGCGTGTGTGTGTGTGTGTGTGTGTTTGTGTGTGTATTGAGACTGCAAAGTGTTACTTTTGGATTGAAGGAGTTCATAGTATTAAGGAGTTTTTGCAAGAATTAAAAAAATACAACGGGATGAGATTTTCCTGGCACGCAGGGTGCAGCATTAGAAAAATATATAGAGGGTGTCTGTCCGGGTAACTCTTCATGTAGGAGTCATTTCTTATTATTTTTCTTCAATTCATAAATTAAACGAAAATTACAAGTTTCTATATGAACAGAAAATACAGGGTTTTTTCTTTTTGTCCGATTTGTTGTAGTTTGACTAACTTTTTTCTAACAAATTAAAGAAGAAGAAAACTGTATTAGCAGCAAGAGCGGCGCAAATACTTAAAGCAGATGCGCCATTATCACATAACATTGAGATCAATCGGGATTTAGGGGCTATTCGAAGCTTCTGTTGCGTTTTACAGTTCCCATTTTAAGTTTTTAATCCTTGCAAAACATTTCAAAAGATATTCCATATTAAATTGGGTTCTATACTAATCTAGATAAAATTAATTTTTTCTGCTTCGTGTTTCTGCATCGCGACACTTTTACTGCGTTTTGAAATTATGTAGTCGAGTATAAAAGTCAGCGGTTTTTTGTTTTCCTGCGGGGCAATAATTTCCCGTAACATTTTCTTCTTTCCCCAACATTCATTTCATACCAAAATGGAAAGTTGTGGATCAAGAACTTTTTTTTGTGCCCGTTGGGCAATACTCTTTGCACGGAGTGACTCTCAAATACTCAGGAAAACCAACGACCTACTGCTGCTACTTCCTCATCCCATATTATGCAAGACAAAAAAGAAAGCGTCTCGGCGTCAAAGGTGTTCGATACAGAACCGCCGCACAGGACACGAACATTTTTAATTCGGAAAAAGCGTTCAGTTCATGACTATTGGAGACAGGGCAAAATGAAGACATTTTCTCGGAAAATAAGACAATGCAGTGCAGTTCATTTCGGTGTCGTTTGTTAAGGTTTTCGGGGTAAGGTCGGGGAAAAAATGGTAAAAGATCTGCTAATGCGATTGATTATGCGCTTTATACACCAGATTCAGCTCCGTCGAACGAATGTCTATTTCTCAGCCAAAAGATTTGCCAACAACGAAGAGATAGAATCTGTGGTTCGGGAGCCAGACAGTTCTTACTATAAAGAGGGAATCGTAGCTATTAAATATCACCGGGAATACTGTGTCGAGCCAAGAGGAAGTTGTACTGAGGCCACTTCATGCACAATTCTAGGACACGATTTTACTTATGACACCATAAAGAAGGCAAAAGTTCTTGTTTGAATAATATATTGTAAAATTGTTGTAGAAGTGCTTGAAATTGCTATTTCGAAATATAGCACCGCTGCGAATTGTGTTCTAATTCTGATAATCGAAAATTTAATGGTCCAATTAGCCACCTTAATGGCTCAAATCTCTGAATTTCAGACAAAAAGTTACTTATGTCACCATGTCGAACGTGAACATTTAAACTAGTTAAATGCGGTAGATGAAAGAAAAGTTCATAAATTGTCTCCAGATCAGTTTTTTGTTTGTAGCCAGGACCAGCAACTACATGATTAAGTGCCTGTTTACCTTAAGGGAGCAACATTTTGGCCAAGCCAAGGTATAATTTTCGAGATCGCCGACATTATTACAGCATCAAATTCTGACATGACAACTGAAAAGGTTTTGTAACTTTAAAGCCTCGTGAGAAGTTAATAACTTTGCCCTTTGCCCTGACTAAAGAAATAACTAAAGGCCGGTGCCTCGGCTTTTTCAGCTGACAACTACGTTCAATTACGAGCTTTGGCACATAAAGTACGTCAACTTCAACGCAACGTATCAGAGTTGGGCAAGTTTTAACGTACCTCGAGTACTTTGACAGCAATCAATTAGTTCTTTCTTCGTTTTGATTTAGATTTTCGATAAAAAATAAAGATTTTAAATGCTAATTGTGCCAACCTAATCCATCGTTGCGTCAACGTCAGTTAAGAAAGCCAACGGAGAAGGCTTTAAGAAACAATTTCTGGACTTGTCGCAATAAACGAAATGGACACTCAAATTTAACGATTTCGGCAAAAATTTCTTATCATTCAGGTGACTTACCGTCGTCACCTGTCTCGCTTGTGTTGGTTTTAACAAATCTGTGCTGGCGTTACGCCATATTCTATTCTAGATCTTCTCTTATGGTTACAGAGTTTTTCTGTAAGCTTTTTCACTTAGTCTTTGTATTCTATATCTGTACATTTTCAAATAATCAATTAAGAAGACTAGGCCGGAAATAAAATTATAAGATTTCTAAAAGTGGAAGTTATTTTCAAGGATTAATGAGAAAAAACAGCCTCTATCAGTTGCAGAGAAAGAACAGATCTGTTTGTAAGTATCAGAAAGTCATTCGAGAACACGTGTAATGTGCGCACAGCTTGATTTCGTGCCAGTTGAGAGAACCAACCGCAAAAACTACGACATTGCGAATAAAACCAAGCCTCAAAATCAACCAGGAAAAATTACTACTCTCTGAAAATACTGCTAGTGATGATTTTCTGTTAATTGCAGGCGCCAGTTTTCGTTTTAAATTTTAAGAATATTTGATGAAGTTTCTATTTGAAGCACAATGTCGTAACAAAAATGAAATGAAAAACTACAAAACTTTTTATTTTGTAAATTGAAAAATTATCTTGATCCGAATTTATTGATATTTGTGGATTATAATTTGTGAAATATCCTCTAAGTTCAAGGTCTGTTTTTATATATAAAAAATTGAACAGGTTTTATCCGATATTTCGTTTTTCTTTGGAGAACTTCTTCGGGAAAATATATAATAAAAATTTTATGAAAAAATTGATTGATATTTTATCGAGAAGAAGTTTTCTACATAAAATCGAAATATCGAATAAAAACTTTTATATTTTTTTATATAAAAACAAACAAAAGATCTCAAACTGAAAGGATAGTGCAAAAATTTTAAATTAAATGATAAGAATAAATATCGACTGTCCTCTTTTAGTGTTTGCAATACCTTTGGAAAAACTTATAGAACTGAGTTCTTGGACAGCGCGTCGCTCTGCAATAGCTAACGACAAATATAAGAATATATTAAGTATTCATATAAATATTCAAACTTTGCAACTTAAACTTAAAGTTTTTCTCTTCCACTAACGCTGCTGCACGAAAAAAGTGAGGAATGCGGTTTGAAAAAATTTTGAAGGCAAACAAAAAATCGTCAAAATTCACTTTAAAATTCTAGCCCAACTGCAGTTTATACACAGAAACATTTTCAAATTCGACCATTGTCTGTCACAGCTTTTAAATAATATTGTTGAATAACAGAGTCCACTGTATAAGTAATAATCTGTTTTGGAAGAACCGGCAAAGGACAGAACGCGACCGCAAAACTTCTTCGAATAACAGCCGCATTTTTAACTGATTCTATTATGACCAACGAAAACATCATCATTGGAAAAAAGACAAATGTTCAATGTACTATAATATTTATTTGAAATTACAGCTTTAAGTACTTATTTGACAGATTTTCAGTTAAAATGGGTTTCTTGATTTTTTTTTAATTATGGGCATTTTTAAGTACTATTGTGTTGCAAACAAAATGTATGCATATATGTATGTATGTATATATGTATATATATAAAATTATAAATACGTAAGAAGATATATGTGTGTATATTCAAGTTAACCCCAACCAACTCAATTGGAAAGCAGTTGCCCAGAACTGCTAAGAACGAAAACGATGCAACATTTTGATCCGTACTGTTACATACTGTCGAGTCCATTCTTATGTGACTATGTACACGTCGGAGGTGTGTTTCGGTTCGTATGTCTAGTAAATTCCACTGTTACCTTGTTACTGTATTTGTATGTATTTTGTTCTTTCTGTTAATGGTTTTTGTTGTAACTATTTTGCTAAATATCACACGTAATCAGAAATGAATAAGACGAAAAAAAAACATTCAATAATAACTAGCGCGATTTGTTATGAAAAATAATATATAATTTCTATAAAAAGAAAACGTATCTTAAGCTAAACGAACTAGAGAATTACTGAAGAAGTAGATGATGATAATTCAAAGTTATACTTAGATATATTAAAACAAAACAAAAATTAAAAAAAAAACTTAAACTAATAAAAAAAAAAGACGTTTGTGTACATAAATTCATAACGAAATGTTATCATTAATAACTATAAAACAAAAATCAAATTAAAGGGCAAGGGAAGAGAGGAAAGATGCGGTTGTTGGAAAAATTATATGTGCATAGATATTTCTTATAACAAAATTAATAATTAAATAAAAACAACTTACAACAAGACAACAAACTAAGATTTAGGTTTTGTGGGGAGGGTGGAAGGTTATTTGTGGTTGTGTGTGTGTTTAAACGAGGATGCAGAAAACAAATCCTATGCAGTTCCTTTTAAAGCATCATCTGTTGTAAACTGCAATGCAAAAATCCAATGATGTGTTGCTGCTGTTGTTGTTTAAGTGTTGTGCGCTTGAAATTCACTTTCAGTGCCACTTTTTTCTGCGACAATTGATTGCTGTTGTGTCTGTGTTGTTGGTGCAGGCGGTGGAGGTGTTAGTGTTGGTGTTAATTGGGCATCAGCTCCTACTGATTCAGCTGAAAACATACTAGTAGAGGAGGCGACGGTAGCAGAATCTTTAGCTATTAACCAATCACTGTTGTCGACCTTAGTGTCTAGAGTTATTGTTGGTGTTGTAGTGGTTGTTATTGCCGATGTCAATGCAGCACTGCTGCCGTAAATTTGTTGCATTGAATGCAATGTTTCCTCATTAATTGTATGTTCAGGCGATATATTCTCCTTAATCTCCTGCTTCATATCGGTGGGTAAACAATCAGAACTGTATTCAGTGTTGGCCAAAGCACTGCCGCACAAGCACGCTGCTGTAGGACCAACAAACCCGCATTTACAGCACTCTCCGGTTCGGCCAGCATTTTCGCCAGCTGAAGGCTGTACATTTAGAGCGGAGACTGTGCTCATGATTGTGTTACTGGTAGATGTTGTGGCTACGGGTTCATTGCCAAAAGAGATATTTTGTCGAAATACTTGTTTGCTTAAGTCACGAAACTGCTTAGAAGCTGCATCGAAAAATGATCTCGATTGTTCGGTTACAACTGCGGCTGCTGTTGTGGCCACAGTGTTCGCCAAGTCAACGTTGCTTGTTGCAGCCGCAGATATAATATCGTTGCCAAGTTTCGTCCATGATGGTGGCGACTGTTTTCTCACCGGTACCAAACAACTTTGTGACTTTGGTTGCTGCGCTGCCAGACCTGCTGCTGCTTCTGCATAAGTGGGCGGTGCTGAAAACGATAAAATAAATTTGATTAAAACAAAACCTCATTTTGTTTGCAGTATGTAAAGAATATTTTCTTTTTCTGTTCGCAGAAAACCCTTTTGTTTAAGAAAATGTGGCAGAATTCTGTTCTGCCCAATGGGAAATTCTGCCAGAGGTGAATGTGGAAGGTCATTTGGTGCGTTTGTTGCAAAAGCGTATCAGAATATTAACACAAAACCTGATTGAGCTCAATAATAATGCACCTTCATTAATACAATCGGGCGCTAACTGTGGCAATGAACCACATATTTATTTTGAGCACTGCAAATTCCCTGCAATAGTAACTGGATATGCAAGAGCTGTCTGCGCGACAGCGGTGCCACGCAATACGCAAGCATTTTGAAGCTCCCAATTCAGATGAACTTTTGCGTCGTTTCCTCACCCGGTCCCTTTCTCGAAAAACCAAGCTGACACTATATACCACCACTTCTGGAGAAGAAGATTCAGTCACGAACTGTACGGGCTGTGCAGCGACATGAGCCTAACCAGGTGTCTACTTTTCTACTCTGAACCAGGGGGACAACGCAATAGAGAACGCCCACGGAACCGATGGCGTACGCAAATGGTGTGCAAAATTAGAGGCATCGTGCCAGCTGGAAAAGCTTGTTGGTTGAGATCCAGGTTCACCCTGGACTGTAGCGCCAAAGGGAGAAGAAGAAGAATATTAGTTCGTCTTCATATCGACAATCTTGTATCCAAATTTTTAGTGTGTTGGACGATGAAACATACCATTACGGCGGCACAGTATCGGCTGCGAAGTGATCGAAATGTCTAAAAACGATGAGTCTGATGGATTGGATACCGAATTTCATTTTCCGTTATTTGTCACATGAAACAATTTTGCTTGTACACTAAAAAAAGAGAGTATTCTAGTGCAAGCGAGAGAGTAATCAGATCAAATAAAGAGTTTATAATTTGAATAAGAGACGACATTGTTTTGAAGTAATAAGGAAATGTGAAAAGCATTCGAATAAATTTATCGAATATGCAAACAAAATTGTCCGTCTTCTAAATTTAGTGCTACAATATTTTTGTAAAATAAAAAATTTGGCGGAAAATACGTACAGGTGGCGCAAAACTAATCACTCTATCGGACGATGTTATAATTTTTGCAAATCCCATTGTACGCCAATCATATTTCACATTTGTGAACTCGATAGCTGTCTGCTGACCGTCTCTTGCGTATGAATTACTGCAGAGCCATCCTCAATCTCAACAACGAACAGCGCGTTTTTTGGACCAAAATCATAATGAGCGACGATGACATATTTCCGTTCAATCACTTGCCTCAATACACAAAATCTTCGTTTGTGGGGAACTGGAGTTCTGCCTGTGTGATACAATAAAGACCTTTACTATCACTCAAAGCCATTGTCTGGTGTGGCGTTCACGTGTGAGTCGTTATTGGTCCGCATTTTCTTCAGGATGCTACCAAAAATACGGTTACTGTTGCTTACGAATGCTACAAGTCCATGACTTTTTATTGCCGGAATTTAATGAGTGGACTTGGCGAGCCTTAGATTTTAACAAGACGGTGCAATTGCACATACGCAGCAGGAGCCATAATGAATATTGTGCAGGAAGCGTTTTTTAGATCGCAGCCCTTAAAAAAAATATTCGACTGAAATCTTACGAAAATTCATGGAAAATTTCACATAACCCTGTATTTACATTGGTGGCAGCCAACCTTCCAAACTTACCAAGCAAAATTTTAAATTTCCAAAGTAAAGATGCTTTTTTTAATTAACAAAAAAAGATATTCAAAAACAAATCATGATTAATTGTGTGTCAATTTGCATATTTGATTCCAGAGATCAGGGAATACTGTAATGTTTTTTAAAATAATTTCTAGTATCATGAATCTAGAAATTTAGATTTGTCCAGATCGCCGTACATAAATACACTCTAAGTGCTTAGAATATTTATGTAATATAGTAGATTTTTGTACAGTTATTCTAATCGAAGATAGAGCGCGCTTAAGCCCCAAAACATTTCTATACTAAAGATACTGTCAAAAATTAATTTGTAATGTATTATTTTCTAACTTGGTAGCAATTTTAATTGGCCTCCGCGTTCCCCGGATTTAACCGCTCCAGACTGTTTTCTTTGGGGCTATTTAAAAGGAAAAGTTTATGTTAATAAGCCTAGGACTATTGAGGAGTTAAAAACCAATATTCGAGAAGAAATTAACAACATACCACCGGAAGTTTTGCGAAAGGTCATGGAAAATGTGTTGGAAAGAGCACATTTGTGCGAAGCAGAATATGGCCACCACTTGCGGGATATCATTTTTAATAACTAATCCAAAAATATTCCCCATAAATTTAATGTATTTAAAAAAAAAAAATTAAAAAAATATCTCTTAAATAAAAAGTTATAAGCAATTCACACCACTTCGGTCTTTCTGGGCCACCCTGTATAAGCTGCGATTGTTATCAGAATAACTGCTGCAATTTAAAGCACAAGCCAGGCCCTGCTATCTTCAAGAAAAAAAAGCTTTGAGAAACAATATTATATTCGCATGCTTGAAATGCTCCAAAATACTCGCAAAAAGTTCACTTTTTGAACTAATAAACGTTTAATAATCTTATAAAGCTTTAATAATAGTCTAGAAAATGCAGTTGATAAAGTAAAAAAGTAAAAAAATTAATTGTATGACACCTATTAAACACCAGCGGTTCTCACTCTTTGTATTATATTTAAAATAGTTCCAATAAAGTACTTTTAAATTTAATACTATTTTAAACCTCTAAGTGTGAGCGACTTTTTCTTTGGTGTTGTAAACAAACCGAAACAGCAAAAAGAAAAAGGTGGTGCCAAATCTGCCAGCTGTTTCATACTTGTAAACAAATGAACCTACTACGTCTACTAAATCTACTACTGCCTTTGTTATAGTAGAGATTGTTAATTTAGTAAATTAGAAATGTATAAATTTTGTTGTTGTCAAGTTTTAAATTTATCAAGATTTACTAAATCTGCAAAATATACAAGCTCTACTATAGTACTTAAATGCGAAGCGTGAGAACCGCTGTTATGCTAAAAGCTTTTACTGAACTCTTAAATACAACTTCTGCTGTAGACGTCTCCAATTAAGTGTAGCTTGCAGGGAATGCAATTGAAGGCCTCTTTGTTTGTTTGTGGCTCACTAAAAAGGATACTAAGTAAAAGGAAGAAAATCTCATTTATCTTAAGCGGCCGCCGGCAATAGCGATTTCAAAGAGGATTACTTTCGTCTCCAATTTCTTTGGAAATGTGGAAACACTATTTTCGTGTCAGGAGCGGATGCGAGCCAATAGAATAACATCAGCGGATTAAGGTTTAATTTTACTGATATATGTATGTACATACATACATGTTTGTCTATTATATTTTCTATTTTTTCTTAAATTTTTTAAATCTATTATAACTTTTTTAAAAATTACGGCACGATACATATCGTATGCGATTACTGGCTTAAGTAACACTTATCGAAATCTTATTCGATACGATAGTACAGTCCATCCATCCATCTGGCATGCGGTGATTAGACGCCAGTAAACAGCGATGGAACATTATAGCGATGGAGAATTATAGTCATAAATGTATCTAAACTGTAGTTTGAATGAATGAATGAAATTAAATGCAATTCTATTAAGCAAAGTGACAAAATTTCAGTTCGTGTGCCAGGAATTTTTGCTTGCCAAAAAGCCATCAATGGTAACAACTATTATTGTTATCGGCATTACCATGTTGTTATCATTATTATCATCTTACTCGACTGCGTTATTTTCATTTTCAGTTCGTAACAATTCATTTACTGCTGTTCGGTTACCATCCACGATTTTTATCTTTGCTCCACTTTAATTGCGGCTAAAAAATTTAATTTCTAAATTCAGAATGTGTGGGAGGAAGATCAACTTTATATTTTTCTTAGTTAAGACACTACGTGTGACTATACAGAATATCGCCTTACCACGACAACTACTCTCGTTCTGCCGATTCACTATATGGAGGCGACGCTTTGTGCCTCGGTGCATTTACGTTCGTTAAGTTTTTTAGGCATAAGTCTAAGTTATAAGCAAAAACGTTACTGACATGCCTGCCATTCTTTTCAGACCACAACTTCAAGAAAAGCTCGTTTCGTTATTTATGAAATTCAACTGTTGGTTTCGGTTGTATACTTTAAACATTTCTTCAATGCTATTTTTTCGTCTTATTCACTTTTGTATGTATGTATGTATGTATGTATGTGTATGCCATCGGTTTACAAATTTCCATTTGAAATGGGATAGAATTTTAAAAGTAAAATGAATAAAAACAACAAAAACTTACACTGATATAGTTGGAAATCCGCCGTAGTCGTTGTTGACGTTGCAACTGGTTTTGTTTCCGGAGATGAGCTGCGCTGAAATATGGTGGTTGAATTGTGAAACAGTGTCAACAGTTTATCAACAGCTGTTGGATTCGATATCCAGGATATTTTGCGTAGACGTTGCTGTTGGTGTTCTGGTTGCTGGACGACAGCACTTTGGTCCACATCTTCGTTCGACGTATCCACCATATTGGCGAAGTTTTCTTTAGCTGCAGCAGCTACCGGGCCAAAAATGTCATTGACCGTGTTTTTCGTTAGTGTTATATCATTGTCGCTAAAAACTGCAATTGGGCATTGACCAGAAACGATTAAATCATGTTGTTGCTGTTGGCTTAAAGATTCATTAGAATGAATAGAGCATGCAGGCGATGATGAGGAATCTGAACTATCCGTATTGCTAGCAGGAGATGTGGATGAAGAGGACGATGATGACGATGAAGACGACGTCGAATCTGATAATGATGATAGTGTGGAAAGCAAAGGGGATGAAGGCTGGAGGTTGCTAGAAATTTTTGGTACAGTTATTACTGTCGTTGATAATGATGAAGGTGAAGATGTTTGTGTTGTTTTCGTCGTTGTCGTCGTCGTCGTCACCGTCAACGTTTGTTTCTGATTGGTAATGTTGTTGTCATTTGTAACTGTTTCATTTGTACTTTGTTCACATTGTTTTGTAATGATTGTTTTAGATGATTTTCCATTTTCTTCTGCCGTTGCAATCGTTGCAGAAATTTTTTCACTTATATTTAAAATTGCTGTAGAAGTTGTATCGGTGGTCGTATTGACTGGTTGCTGCGGTGCAATTATAGTTGGCAGCGTTACGTTAGTTTTTGAGGGTGTGGATTGTGCGGGTTCGTCTGGTTCGCTATTTTGACTTAATGAATCTTGGAGCAGGCCAGAGGATTCTGAAGATTGCGTAGTAATATCTAGGCATCTTGTTGTCGAGCCTTGAGCATTCCGAGAAAGGTGAACCGTTGATGGAGTGATTGGCGGTGTAATGGGTTGGGAAAAGCGTTTGGCCAGTGGAAGATTGGGATCTTCGTAAACTTTTCTAACTAAGAAGCGGGAACGGGGTGACACTGACATTCGCTTAATAGATTGTGTAGATGATGAAATTGTTGCCATGGATGGCAGAGAGCATGATGTTGGCAGAGAGGTAGATGTTGATGTGTTTGGGTAAATCAAGTCCTTACTTCCTTTGTCGACTGCAGAGGACAAAGGCAAGGCTGCACTACTTATTGAAACCGCCTTTGCTGCAACAAGATTGCCACTAATTGGCTTATAAGTACTTGGTGACGTTAAGGGGCTGGTTTCGGGAACCCGAAACACTTGAAACCTACTTGCACGATTTGGCGAAGACGATGGAGATATTGTTGTTGGACTTGGAACTGGTGAGCGTAAACGTGTGCTAGCTTTGCGTTTGATATCCAATTTACTGTTTGGCGCTGAAACAACAACATTTTTTGTTGTATCTATTACAGGTCGGCTTTGGCAAGTTAAAGATATTTTACGTGATCCCAGATAATAGCCTCCTCGCTTCTTATTCACAACACTGGGTGCTGGTTTTTCCTGTTGCATTTGAGCTTGAGCTTTTTCGTTACGCGAACACATCGATCGTACGTTTTCCAAAATCCTAGCGTAGTCCAAGTGAGCTTCGCTGCCTACAGATAGCCTCTTCGGTTCATCGTCAATGTCGATTTGTGTTACAGTAGTATTTGATTTCAATACCTCCGAAATTTTGGTAAGGCTCTCAACTTCTAGTTTATTGTCGCGTATATCAATGCGTTGCAATGTGCTGTTGCCACCAAATGTTAATATTGACGATAAAGTTTCAATTCCCTTGGCACTGAGATGGGCGCTTTGCAAGCCCAATGTAGTTAAGGTAGTGTTCTTGGTTAGACTGTCTTTTATCGAAGTAACAAACTCGTTTGACAAGCAGTTCTTGCCGATATTGAGCAATTCCAGTGACACAGTTTCGGCCAGCAGATCGGAGATGTAATAACCGGACTCTTTAGTTAAGCAGTTGTTCCATATTGCCAGTGCTTTAAGTCCCCCAGGGGTTCTACTCCCAAACTCTGCCATAGATTCTGTAGGTCTTTGTTGCCGTGTGAGAGTATCGTTTTTCGTGATTTTATCATTAAGATGGGAGGAAGATGAAAAATTCAAATCGCCGCTACCTATACTGCCATCCAAAGAATTATCGCTACAAAGACTATCGGTACTTTGAGAACAATTCCGAGAAGACTGCGTTAGAAATCCACAGGAAGTTTCCGAGCGCCTCAAACTACTGCTGGCTCCTCCCGGAGACGTTGAAGGGGGTGGGGGTGTTGGTATGGGGCTTGGACTAGTACATATTGCACTGTTGGTTTTGTACTTCTGCGTAAAGCTATCCTGAGCAATTGTCACCTTTGGCATTTTATCGCGAACTTCACTCGCGTTAACTATTCTGTCGGATTCGGATTCTTTTGGCTGCTCCAATGCGGCAAAGCCCACTTTCACTGAAGGTGGTGTTACAGTGTTAACTGTAGGCAGGGAGGAAGACAGACAAGAATTTATAGGCGATTCGGCGGATAGGCATTCTCTTTCTGTTAAAGGCGTTGAAAGTTTTGAGAAAGCTGGAGTTGGTGGGGTAGGAGTTGATGATGGCGTCACTTGCGCCGCTGCGCTTATTAAGCATTCATTAGATTCAGACGCAATCGTGGCTGTTTCTATAGCCAACTCTTTTGTAATATCATCGAATCGTGAACTTTCTAGAGATGTGGATAGGCGGATAAATTCTTCCGGCAGATGACGACTAATATCACCTTCCGAGGCACTTTCGAATGCAGAGTCTGTACTATGGGTGTCGTCGAAGTCCTCTGTCAACTTCGAATTCTTGTTAACATCCAAGGCCCGACTAGCACTATGGTGTTGCATCACATTTGTATGTTCACTAGAACGCAATTCAGCATCCTCGTCAATCACTACTCGCGAGCCGCCGCTACTAAGCAAACAATCGCCGTCGTCTGCAGTCACTTCAAACACATCCGATCTCGCAAGATTCTGATTTTCATTAGAAAAGCCAGGTACACTCGAATTTTGTGCAGCAGTTAGTGGCATATTAATTGTTTTTGTGGCGGAATTGTTGTTATTGTTATTATTGCTGCTGCGATTATTATCAACCACATGTACACCTTGAATACCTGATGATTTGCCGAGGCTGGAGGGCGAATTCGCTAAAACTATATCTGACCCGTCTAATTTGACTTTGTTGCGTTCCCTCAATGTACAATCTAATGAAGTATTTCTGCAAGTAGTAGCTCCTTCTTTATCCCTATTATGTACACCTAACGAATCACACTTTGTCGCCGGGGAATTGACAATTGCACTTGTTACTGTCTCAGCACCATCATTTAAAGATATCACTTCCAATGTGGCATTTGTGGGTGCCCTTGTATTTGTACTTGTAGTGGTCGTGGTGGTAACAGCTGAGTCAAATATTTCGTCACTTACTAAACTGGCATCCTCGGAGTTACACGCCGCTAACGTGTCCGTTGACAAGTTAGAAGCACCATCATCACTGCTGCTTTCACTATTCATCGATAGAAGTTTATCGAGCATTGATTGCCCGCCGCTTGAACTTTGCAATGGATTTTTAATTGTACTTGAACGGACCGTTTCATCGGTGGTATCTTCCTCTCCGTCATTTTCGTCTATTGTTGAGCCCACAGACGATATAAGAGGTGGCTTAACTTTATGATGTTCATATTCGGCGCCCATTTCCACTTCAACCTCTTTGGCTTTCTCCTCAATCAATGGCAAATAATTCGCATCCTTACACAGATTTGTTTCGCTGCTTAAATCCCCACATTTAGATGTCGCTCTTAGCGAAGGAGTTGCGCTTACCTCTTGGTCTTTCGTTTTCCACTCTAGTGGTGCATCAGCGCTTATATCGCCCAAATGTACGGGAGGCGACGATTCAACTGGTGATTCACAATCGCCGTCATCATCAATGGCAGCCGTACGCTGAAACGTTGTTCGTCGTTCCAACTCTTTTGACTGCATTATTAAAGCCTTAACTATATGGCGCAATCCCTCGTCCCTTATGTTATTATTGCTTATATCGATAAATTCTAAATAGTGATTGCACTTTAGCATTTCCGCAATGGTGTCAGCATCATTGCAATCCAAATCATTATGTGCCAGCCAGAGCTCTTTCAGAACTTTATTCTGCCATAGTTTAAAACCTGCAGAGCAGAATTAGTAGAGTTAAACAATTAATCGCACTTTTCTCTTGTACGCAACGTACATACATATACATATGTACATAAGTATGTGGTCGAAATTATATACATACATACATACATACATATGTAACAATTGAATACTTACACAAACCGCTCAACGGTGCTCCTTTTAAGCCACAGTGTTCTAACTTTAACGTATGCAAATTGGAAGTACTTAAAGCATTTCCTAAATGATCTGCACTTAGTTTTGATATCGGGTTGCCTTCAGCGTTTAGCACCCGCAATTCCTGACTGTGACTAATCATGTAAATGCATGATGTCCAACCCCGATGTGTCATGCCCATTGCATTCGATGAAATGTCTAATTCATGTGTAGCCTCATAATACTCAATCATATCAAACAGAGCACTAGCCGCCGTCTCGTCCAGTTTACAATCTGAGAGATCAATTACTTTGTACTGCACCTAAAATGAATAACTTAGTTAATATAGCACAAATATCTAACTTATGTATGTCGCAGGACATCAAGTTTATATACGAGTATGGAAACCAAACTTGTTTCAAGCCATAAAAACTTGCAATTGCGGAAAAACATTTCAAGACAGCAAAAATAATAAAATAATTTAGTTTGATTTGTTAATTCATTTGCTCATGCTAGACGACCAGTGTGAACAGCAACAGTTTAAAAACTTTTTTGCGAAAAAAAGGGGCGACACTTTTAATGTCTTGTCTAATGTTTGTTTTGGAGCCTCTAAAAATAAGGCATATTAATGGATGTGTAAAAATTGAAAAATTGGTCACCGTTATTGATTTCCACTTGAAAAGTCTCATTCCAATTAATGTCAAAGCCTAGGTGACATCCACTCTGCGGTAGTCTATCGCTTTAATTTTAAATTATGAAATAATACACAATTGTATTGGTCAACCAATTGCAATGTCTGAGCCAGAATCGGTTAAAAAAATCGGCAAAGTACTATTCATCTCTTACTGGCCTGCCATTAGCAGTCACGAATAGCACGATCAATATTGAGCTCCCAGGCGTCAGCTGTTGCTGGTTTATATGTAAAAAACCAGTTGAGGGAGGACTGCGTTTGGGACCTGGTGCCATTCTGCTTGGTCTTAGTTATTTATTGTATTATTTTCAGAGTATGTGGTACTAAATCTGTCCACGTCAGGTGAAGGATTATCTGTGTCAAAAAAGTAATTTTCGATTATGATTTGCCATTGTCTTCTCACCATAAATGTGAAAAAGTGAACGCAACTCTTTACAGAGTTAAAGATTTCGTAAATTCTATACAAATTAAAAAGCATAATAAACGATCTGACAAGGAGTCAACTTTAGTTCAGCTATTCAATTTTAAATGAGATTCGGATTAGGCAATTTTGATTCAAGAAGAGTTAATTATTAACTATATTTTTTATACCGATTATTCCAAATATTTGCAATGAGGTTTCGCATTACAGATGTGGCAGCAGTCGTATTGTCATTACAGATTGGCAAATTGCGCAATAGGTGCTACAGGTCACCTTCATTTTGGCCGAAAAACTATATTTTTTATCGCGCATAAATTACTATTTTTTTATTTTTTTCTATACGTTACGTAAATTATTTTATGCCTATTTTGTAATTTCTCTTTGAACACAATATTCTATTTTATATCTTTAATTATTGATTATGAATTTATCTTATAAGATAATGCGTTATTTTGTAAAAACACCTTTTGCGGAGGGATAGAGGGTAAGTATTAGAAGAGTTTTAGAATAGAATTATAGATTTAGATTGTTAAACCACCAAATAGTTTCAAGGAACCAATAACCTAAAAAACGTAAAATAAAAAAGAACACAAAAAAGTATCTTTCAATCTGATCCACTCAATACTTCCAGACAATTACAACTTAAGAGTGCAGTAACGACCCGCAATTGCAGAACATGAAGTTTCTTCTCGCACAAGGAAAACCTTCGTATCGAAAAAGAGTATAAAACTAAAGCTAAGAGTTTCAAAAGAAAATCTTAAAGTGCAGGTGACGGTTTAGAAAAGTTTAATGTAGAGCGAAGAATTCAGGTTTAACCGATAGGAATCTTGTAGAAAACGATGTGTATGTATGGCGTTCTATTAATCAGCTGTTCTACACAAAACAAGGATCCCCCTCGCGTACATTCTTGTTCGTTTTAAGCTTTAAAATATTATTTGTACAATTCCATGAAAATGTCTGCTGTAAATCAAACCAGTGATTTTAAAGGAGAAGTTTCTCAAATGCGATATGATTTAGTCTTGCTACTCGTATGCCAAACGCGATAAAAACATAATTATTGTATAATACAAAAAATTCAATATTCATTAAACTGTTTCTAAAGTTGTACATGGTAACACTGATAGTGTAGCACAAACTACTATACAATCCTCTTGCATGCACGATCACGTTAGATTACGGTACAGACAATCGAACACGGCAGCGACAACGTAATGGCTTGGAATGCGTTAGTTGGATGGAATGGACACCACCGGCATTTGGTTTTAACAGGCAGTGCCGTTCAGCACTTGCTACATTAGACATTGTGAGATCATGGCCAGCTCAAGTGGAGGTGACTTTAACTGTGGTTTTCTTAAGTCGCGGATTTGTTTAGCAATAAGACGCAAACCACAGCGCCCCCCAAAGGCAACCAAATTCAGTCAGATTTATGCTCCCACAATGAAATTTTACAAATTCCGAGTCGCGGACATTTGCACGATGATGTCTTCTATCTGCTGTATAATTTTTCAAACGTATAAAAAATTTCAATGACATTGAATTGAATTTTGTTTGTTTTTCTTACAAAACAGTGAAATATAGAAAGAAATTAGAACTTTCATTCCGAACATACGCACATGTATTGGTACGCATGTATGTACATGCATGCGTCCTTCATATTTAGGTCATATCATAGTCGTTATTAAATAATCTTAGGAGATGTTTATCCTCACGTTGGATTTATGTCTGTGGTGTTGACATCATACTCTGGGAACAAGACCAAAGAAAGTGGTTTTCTTTGCATACGCTGACATTTTACACACACTATACAATGATTACTACTCAAATTTCTAAAAAGAAGTCCTTCCAATAAGGACACTTTCGTGATGATTGCGTTTGCCTGTCGCTCGTTTAGTCTACTTCTTTTCTCAATTTGTTAAGAGTTCTCATTTTTCTTTTAAACATGTTTCGGTTTCTGGTTTCATTTATGTTTATGTGTTTCAATGTCTTCAGCTTACCCTTTTTAATACTTCTTCTAATGCTTCGCAATCACTTGGCGCCAATTTAATTGACTTTAGCGATAGAAGTGGTTGTCGCCTCAATTGTTTGGTAAGATCCACTGCCTTCAGATGGTCCAGTATTGATTGCAATGGTTTTGTGTTGTGTTTTTGGCATGACGTTATGTACAATTCAGCAATTTCCGAAATACTCTTAACCAAATAAACTGCAAATAATGGAAAACAAACAGATACGTTTTTACTCAGCTAAAATATAGTTACGCAAACAAATACGTTGTTCATAAAACTATTGTAAAAAAGCAACAGCAAAGTTACAGTCATTTTCAAATGTGCAGCATTATGAATCATGAAAGAGATACTTTTTGTGTCCATAAAAGACGCATGCAAAGAAAATATGGAAAATTTCAAAAATCCGTAGCAATTAGGCAAAGTGAAGGATGTTTCGATCAGCCCAGCAACGTTGTTACTTCTTGGTGTTTAACAAATGATAGACAAAGTACAGAAATAAAGCGAAAATATACGTCTATTTCCGTATATTTCCAGTCGCATATCCAACGAGTAGTGTAAAATGGCCAAACTGTGGCCTGGCGTTAAGTTATGCCTCCAGGCCAATTGCTTGTCTTCATCTTGTCAGCCAGCCAGCATGACAAACGATGAGGTGCACAAGCGAGGCAATTGAGAAGTAGAGACAAGGCAAGTGATAAATTTTCAAAACCAAGTTTGGAAATTCGCCAGGAACATCAGGCCTTAACTACGCTCGTCTGTATATTTCCCTCCATCATAGTTCCTTACATCAACAGAACCTCGATGACAAGACTTCTTCCTGCAGTTTTAGGTTTAAGCCACAGCCAGAACGTTTCAGCCAAGGATAAGCGCATACGCATCGGCGTATAAATAAAATATGTAACTTTGTTCAGCTGCCTTCAAACTTTAAACATACAACAACACAGTATTTGATAATACAATCGCTTTAAATACTGAACCGTAAAAGCTTGTGTATTTAGCACAACTGTTTTATTTGAGTACAACAAAAAGAAAATCAATAAAGAAAATTGAATAATGAAACATTTCTGATTAGAAAACATATGTATGTATTTAATGTTTATTTTCAAAACAATCAATAAAACCTAAACGCAACGATTTAAGCTTCAAATGAATAAAAACCTTAATTTTTAAAATTTTTGTTTAACAAAGTAGTCAAATAGTTTTATTGTTTCTTTGTTAAAAATCGTTTGCAGGCATATTTAAGCCAAAGCGCGATTTCTTTGCCGTTCCGTAAGAACGATGGCTTTTCAGTGGGCTCTCGGTAGCAAAAACTAATAAATATAAAAACTCAGCTCTTCATTGTGCTGAATTCGTTTAGAAAAATATTGAATGTTAAACAATTTATTCTGTTTCAACTTCATGTCAATTCGAAATATTTATTTTAGTTATTGTTTTGCATGAATCAAGTTGGTGATTGATTATTCTGCTGCATATTTTTCTGTTTTCTTAACGTTGTCCTTTTTATAAATTGTACAAAATCTGCCATTTGCATTTTATTGCATGAAATGTCTGTACAACATCTATTCCTGCAGGCAATTGGTTTTCCACTTATTAGCAAGTTGTGGTTTCCCAAAATTGCAGTTACATAAGTTTTTAACATTTGTTCAATAGAAGTTCAGATTAGCATGACATTACCGTAAAACTTTAAAGCGACTTTATAACGGTTGAAAGTGAGGACTTTAGGGCAATTTAATTAAAAGAAAAAAAATATACATATACATATGTATGTACATGTGTATACATACATATGTACATTAGGGCGTCTCGAAAAAAAAAAGTTCGCCGTACACCACAGAATATAAAGTATTGTTGCAAGGCAGTTTTGAAAAAAAAATTTTTAATTTTTTTTGCCGAAAGTAGGGGTCGCCAAACCACATTTTTCGTTATATCTTCGACATTTATAGTCCTATCTCAAAGTGTGATATATCGATGTTTTCGTCTTGAGGAGGCCAATATTTTGATTTAATAGTCATTAACCTCAAATATCTCATTCTAGTATTTACCTACCAGATCTCTGTTTCTACCACCCTAATGTACCACCCTATTGTCAGAAAATTAAAGCCCGCAAAAAATCATTAAACTTTTGTTAAAGAAGTTTTTCGATATTTCCAACAGAACTGTTAAAAAATACAATTTATGTTTTTTGCCGAATGTAGGGGTTACCTTTTTGAGTATTTTTGTCAGATTTTCTGTATTTACTGTCGGATCTCACAGTGCGATATATCGATGTTTTTGTCTCGAGGAGGCCAATGGTCATCTTTAATATTCATTGACCTCAATATAACCGTTCTAATAGTTAAGGCTGTTCTTATGAAATATTTCCATAATTCCGGTAGATCTATAAGAAAAAAATTCATGTTTTTTGTCGAGCCTAGGAAATGTGATTTTAAATTGATTTGAAATTTTTCGTACAAAATTTTATACCCGGAAATCCATCTTTCGGTTAGACGTTAACGGGAGATTAAGTAAATTCGAGTTAGTTTAAATCCTCTAATAATGGAAGTAGTACCGTTATTACTCTCATAGTTTATTTATTTTTGTATTATCCATGAAATATCTGTTGGAATTATCAATATTTAATCGTGTCGTGTCAAGAATTAATTTAAATAAACTAAAAAATGTCTTTTACTATCAGTGAATTAAACAACACTAAATTACCAACTAAGGGTGATGTTATTAATTTCTTTTTACATCTTCGGCATAACGCTGGTAGAATTCGAAAGCTGGGTGCTTTTAAACAAGAAGTTTTGAGAGGTATCATCATTTTGTGGCAGCGCGCAGGCATTCCAGTAATGTCGGTAAGTGGTGTTCGTAAAAGTTTGGATAAGCTTCTGAATGATTACTACAAAATGGTAAAATATAAATTCGAATACAATGTAAATGAGTGGAATAGATTGTTCTTAATTTCGCGTTGTAAGTGCGGTATTGAAAGAAATATTGCATGCAATTGCACAGCCTCTGATAAAATTCCAGACCACGCAAAAGAGTTTTTCATCGATCAGTGCGGTCCACGATTGTTGACTATAGATTATGTTGCTGATATGATTTTTTGTTGATAGTTTTGTTGACTAACCTTAATTAATTTCACAGAATATCCGTGCCATTCTCAAAACACCGAGCGTTTTGTTCATGTAGTACATGAGTCTGCCATGGCTGTTACCGATGAGCAACGCCTAGGCCACATTTTTTCCAAGCTCGAAAGCCGTGAAAAATATAGCCAACTTGGGTCATTTCAAAATATGATTAAATAAAATTGTTTTAATATACACAGATCTTTGAATTTTTATTGTATTGGTACAGATATTATGGTAAGTTCGAAAAGAGTGTATCACTATTTAAAAAAGGAGATACTAGGCAAAAACATCGATATATAATACTATAAAATCCGACTGTGAATACCGAATATATGATAACTGTTTAAAAAGTCAACCCCTACATTCGGCAAAAAACATAAATTATATTTTTTTAACACTTCTGTTGGAACTATCGAAAAACTTCTTTAACAAAAGTTTAATGATTTTTTGCGGGCTTTAATTTTCTGACAATAGGGTGGTACATTAGGGTGGTAGAAAATGAGATCTGGTGGGTAAATACTAGAACGGGATACAAAATACCATTGACTATTAAAGCAAAACATTGGTCTCTTTGAGACAAAAACATCGATATATCACACTTTGAGATCCGACTGTAAATGCCGAAGATATAACGAAAAATGTATTTTGGCGACCCCTACTTTCGGCAAAAAAAATTAAAAAAATTTTTTTTGAAAATGTCTTACAACATTACTTCGTATTCGGTGGTGTACGGCGAACTTTTTTTTTCTTGCCTATATGGCGAGACGCTCTAATGTACATGTGTACACATACATACATATGTACATATATATACATACTGAGGGACCCTTTCGCCACTACACCCCGAAAAGCAGAGTTTCTTAGTTTGCAAACACACAAAAAACAGCTGCATATGTATGTATGTATGTACGTACATATGTATACAACTTACATATTTGTATTTTTCTTTTATATTACTTAAGTAGACTTTTATGCTAATAGAATCCGCCGACACAAAAACCAAACTAGCTTCGGAAATCTGCTTCTAGAATCATATACAATATAATAGGGGTCAAACATCTCATATATGTATGTAAATGTGGAATTGTTCTATAAGCAGACGATATCGTACATTACCGAAGCAACAACGGAAGATATTAATAGATAATGATTTCAATTTCAAAAACCATATCGAATATACAAAAAGATTGGAAACGCTGGATCAAAGTTAATTCATATAAAATTTACAAAGTTTAATGTAACTTTGAACATTTTATATGAAATGTCATTTAAAAATACTAGATACATATACTACTAATAAATAATAATAATAACAGTGACCATATTTAATTCTACGCCACCGAAACTCGTTTCTTGTCTGTGGGTATTTCAATTGCGAATCTGAAAGCAATCGGATTCCACCACAGCCCTAAATAGTCTCAAGAAGAAGTAAGAAAAATTACATTTATTAAGTTTTATTCTCAGCTGTGTTGAAATCATGTCCATTGAAACTTTCAATCGGCAGCCATTGTTTGATTTTATTGCAAGCCATCAAAACAGCTACACCGAATACTCAAAATGAAGAGAATTATTCGGTTGTATCCACAAAACAACAACAAAATCCACCCGTAAAGAACTTGTGGAGAGCGATGTACTCGGTTTGTTTCGTTTGTTTTGAACAAATAGCACCTGGAATTACCCTCTAAAAAAAGGAATAAAAACACACAAAAAAGAGCAAACAATAGAAATAAAAAAATAATAATAATAAACAAAAACAAGTTGTTGAAAAACTATTTGGTGTTTTGCTGTTCTACTCGTACATACTTCCACGCATATGTATGTATGTATGTGTTTATATTTGTACATTCATATGTACATACTTGTATTCGTATTAAAAAACTGTCTACTTAAAATAAAAATAGTTATTTTTTTATATATATGTACATATGTATGTATGTAGATCACTGATCATTAGGTTATATTCTCATATACATATGTACAATGTATGTATGTATGTATGTATATGGACTTACATATGTGGGTAAAGTCCACGACAATGTAAATTTCAAAACTGTGTATAGCTTATTTCCAGAATTGAGTTTTAAAAACAGCAAGAATTGTGAAATTTAGCAAAATCCAATTTATCGTAAAGCTTTTTTTAACGACGTCCGCAGTAGAGTTTTCAGCGAATGTATTCGATAAGATAAGCTCATTAAATGGTTTTGGTTTATCCGTTTAGTAATTCTGAAGCTGAACAGGGTTTCAGTCGAATTGAATGAATTTAAGCAGTATGCACTTTGGGTGAAACGTACATATGTATGTACATACATACATATGTATGCATGTTGTCAAAGATTTAAAATAACAAATGATTTCCAAAGAAATGTGAACATACATAAATATATTAATTTAATTTCTTGTGTATAAGTACTATAATTTGATATAATTTTTTTCTCGTGCGGATCCACTCTATATTATTTTGTTTATGAACCGTTAATCCTTTTAGGAATAATTTGTTTCTCACTTAACTTCTTACTTAATGCCTGTATTTTTTTTTAAATAATGAAAGGCACACATTGTGCAGCATGTTTAGTTGTTTGTTGCATAGTCTGTAGTCGTATTTGTGATAATTTCGTGTTGCATTCGAGGTTTCAAAAACATGAAAATATTTTGATATTTTCTGGTTGCACTGATGTTGGTAGCATAGTGTGAATCGTTGTTAATGGTTTTACGGCTTCAGTTCATTGAAAACAAGTTCGACAATTGACAAGTTGTGTCAATCCATGGAAAAGAAATGAGGAAATGAGAAAATGGCTCATTTTATTTTAACTCTTTTAATAGTCGTTCATTTGAAAACTCTTCTTTTTATATACCCATTTTTTTTTTCTTTAGTTGTACCGCCTATTTTTCCTCTTCATACTAGAATCCATCAACAATAACATGCTACCTCACTTAATTCACATCTTATTATTTCAACTATATTTCTTTGGCATTGTTCAATGCAAATACAAAATACAGAACTGATATTGCGTTTATGGTTTACTGAGGAATTAGAAATATGTATGTATGTATACAACATATAAAATAAACCTGTTGCATACACACATTGCAAAGCGTGTACCTACCCTTAGAGTTCAATGTTCTTCTTCACCTTTGTTTTTACATTTAATATTGCTTATTTTATTTATTTTCCCTCTTCAGCAAATTGACAAATGAGTATATTGCAGTACCACAAATCCTTTTGTTTTAATATTGTTGTTGTTTTTCATGACCAATAAATGAAACTTTATTTCATTATCAAACGCAGTAAATACAAATTTTAATTTTAATTTTCTTTTTACTTTATTCTCCTTTTTTATTAAAAATTAATTTATAATAAAAAACGTTACGATCTGGTCACACCGAATCTGAGCATAAAATAAGAACAGATTTGGTCCATGTTGTATAAATTATTGTTCAAACTTAAAAATCTACTTGTTTTCTCCATTTTCATACTTCTCAACATTTTGCGTTTTCGTTTCATTATGATTGCTTTTGTTCTTTGTTTGTTTCTTGTAAATGGGGTTTTGTTTTACACTTTTTTGCGATTGAAATTCTGTTGATGACGTAACATACGAGAATATACTTACGTACATACGTACATGTATACATACATATGCATGTACACACATACATACATAGAAGAAGCAAAATATAACGCATATATGTACATATGTAAGTATGCACATGTGTACATACATATGTTTGTAAAAATATTAAAAACAACTTTAAATCTGACAAAAACCAGCCGTAAAATACATAAATAAGTACATATGTACATACATACATACATACATACATACATATTGTTATGCGTGTGAAGATAAATTTAAATTTAACTAGTGCAGACATTGGGTTCCGGGTGGGATGCCACCCGGAAAAAACCCATGGTTTGACGACGAGTGCAGGCAGGCACATTCAGCGAAGCTAGCAGCGTATAAGGCGACGTTGGAGAGAAGGACGAGTGCAGCTCGTGAGTCCTACGAACGTAAGAGAAGGGAAGAACACTGGCTTCTCAAAAGGAAGAAGAAAGAGCATGAGAAGCGTGCTATCAGCGTCCTCCAATTTTGCACACCAAGTTGGTTGAGGCCCCTCTCCACTTGTGTGCACCATCGGTTCCGTGGGCGTCCTCTAATGCGTTGTCCCACAGGTTCGGAATCGAAGATTCTACGGGTCGGAGCAGTATTCTCCATGCGCTCTACATGGCCCAACCCTCTTAGCCGTTGTATCCGTAGACGCCTGGTTAGGCTCATGTCGCTGTACAACCCGTACAGTTCATGATTGAATCTTCTTCTCCAGAAACCATCAACGCAAACAGGGCCGAAGATTGAACGCAGAACAAGGACTTCCTCATCCGCCTTCGATACCGTCCATGCTTCCGCGCCATAGAGAAGTACAGGGATTATCAAAGTGGTATATAGTGTCAGGTTGGTTTTTCGATAAAGGGCCTCTTGAGCCCAAAGAAACAGCGATTGGCAAGAGTTATTCTGCGTTTGATCTCGGTACTGATGTTGTTTATATTGTTGACTTGGGAACCAAGGTAGACGAAGTCCTTCACTACCTCGAAGTTAAAGCTGTCTATGGTGACGTTCTGGCCCAGTTGTCGATGTTGTGCGTCCTTTCTCGATGACAGCATATACTTCGTTTTGACCTCGTTCACCGCTAGACCCATTTTGGCCGCCTCCGTTGAAATACCAGCAAACGCTTCATTGACGGCTCGCTGTGGTCGACCAATCACGTCAATGTCGTCAGCGTATGCTAGCAGTTGCACGGACTTTTGGAAGATCGTGCCTCTGTTGTTGGCGTGTGAGTTTTTCACGATCTTTTCAAGAATTATGTTAAGAAAGTCACATGACAGTGCGTCGCCTTGTCTAAAGCCTTTTCTGACATTGAAGGTATCGGTGAATTCGTTACCAACCTTGATGGAGCAGCGAGAATTCTTCATCGTGTAGGATATACAACCTGACGAGTTTGGTAGGAATGTCGAAACTAGACATGGCGTTGTATAGCTCGCCCCTATGCACACTGTGATATGCGGCCTTAAAATCGACAAACAGGTGGTGGATGTCGATTTGCATCTCTTGGGTCTTTTCCAGGATCTGCTGTAGTGTGAAAATTTGATCAATGGTGGACTTCCCCGGACGGAAACCGCACTGGTAAGGACCTATCAAACTGTTCCCGAATTATACTACCAATTAATAAAGAATAAATGAAACCAAAATCCTTGAAGTTTAAGGATGAGAAAGATATATACATATGTATGTTCATACATTCATATATACGTATGTATGTACATGTGTATGTATGTATATACATATGTACATACATATATACATACATATATGACAGCTATTCAATAATAAATTTTGAATTATGAACATTTTTGTAATTTACATACATATGTATGTACATACATATGTAGATGATGCACAACCCGTTTGTACTACTTACATATGTATGTACATATGTATGTGAAAAATGATTCATTTTCATCCAAATATTCGAAAGAAAACAAATTCAGCCAAAACAGCAGCAGCAACTATAACAACAACAATAACCAAAATTATTAATAAATAATAGCAAGAAAATAAATATTTATGTTTATATGTATGTGTGTATGTACATACATATGTATGTGTATGCACATATGTACATACATACGTAATATGTAAGTATACAACAAACTCTACAAACGTTTGACAAATGGACAAGAGGTTTCGGGCGACAAAAAAAGAACACCCACAAAAAATGTGGCATCACGAGAGTAGAAAACAGCAGCAAACAACTGAATGAGTAAATTCAAAGTTCAAAAAGCACAAACAATAGACATCATGCCGACGAAACAGACGTCATCTTCGTATGAAAAAAAAATAATATACTTATATACATACATACATATGTATGTTGTAATAAAAAGTACGGAATTATTACAAAAATAGAAAATTAATATACATGCACATACATACATACATACACGTGTATGCATATAGTGTGTAAATACATACACTGGTTGACAGCTAATTAGAAACGCTTCTATTGAAAAAAACATACTCAATTTTTTTTTATAAAACAAAGTAAATATTCATTTATTTCATAATATTTTAATTAAATATAGTCAATATTAAACAAATATAAAGTAAAACTTGAAATACTTTTCACTCTTAAAAATATTTTGCGAACTTATGTTATTTTGTTAATTATATCTGCGACACCTAATTAGAAACGATTTCGCATTATTAGATAAAAAAGAATTATTTTAAGCTATTTTACTTATTTTTTGTCAATACTTTGTTGCAAAGCCCTTTTGCTTTATAACTGCCTCACATCTGTTCCGCATTGACACTATTAGACGTCGATATCGCTCTACAGGTATTGCCCCATACGCTTTTTTTACTTCATCAAAAAGAGCCGCCATATTTGTGATATTTTTGTCACTAATGGCTCTTTTTGCGTCCCCCCATATATGTTCTATAGCGTTTAAGTCGAGACTGGACGATGGCCCTCCACAACACTGATAGAATTACCATGAAAGAATTTTTTGTCAACCTTGCCGTGTGCTTCGGATCGTTATCCTGCTGAAATTGCCATGTTACAGGCTAATTTTCGTCAGCCCATGGGAGTATCACATTATTTAAGATTTGTACATATTATTCCTTGTTTGAAATCCCATCAATTTTGTGAATTGGGCCAACGCCATTCCATGAAAAACATGCCCACACTATAATTGATCCTCCGCCATGCTTCACTACTCGTGAAACGTAGCGAGGATTACATTATTGGTCTAACATACCTCTGAGCATCAAGACCAAGGCGATTAATGTTTTTTTCATTGCTTCAGAGCACATATTTCCATTCGCTGGCACTCCAGTTCCAATGGGACTTGGCAAAATCCATATGTCGTTTTCTTTGAATTTTGGTCAGAAGTGGCTTCTTTCGTGATGCTCTTCCATGTAGCTCTGCTTCCACCAAACGACGTGCAATAGTCCGCTTAGACACCGTGACATTTAAATTTCCCTGAATATCCCGTTAAATGTCAGCTGATGTCTTTTTTGATTCAGATTTGGAGATTCGTGTTATTAGTCGGTCGGTATGCGCTGATGTTTTTCTGGGTCTCTTCTTGTGTGGAAAGTTGGCTATAGTCTAATTTTTTTAATATGATGGAGGGCATTAAATACCATTTTTTGGAACACTCCAGACTTACAAAGTTCAAAAATTGCGCTCCGTTTTTCAGGACTACAACTTTTTGCTTTTTTCATCATAAATCTTAAGAATTATAATTCCTTATTTATCCGAAAAGCTTTAAAATAAATTTACTTACCGTAAAAATATATAACATTTATTTAAAAAGCTTTAAACAAATAAAATTTGTATAAAAAATTGCGTTTGCGTTTGCGTTTCTAATTAGGTGTCGCACGTATTTATGATTTTACTAAACGATATGTAAACAACTTTGTGAAATTTTAACGTATTTTAAAATTAAAAACAAGAAAACTGAGTTCATATGATGACAAAAAGAGTGATGAATAAAATACAATAATTTTAAACAAAAAGTATTACGGTAAATTTGCAAAAACTTCAATAATGATTACCAAGCTCTAATATAAAAACTGCGTTTCTAATTAGCTGTCAACCAGTGTATGTCTGTATGTGTGTATACATGGTATGTAATATTGTGCATATCTGCACGCTTTTTTTGCCTACAATGGCTAGAAAAAAATTACTGTAACTTTCAGTTACAAAAAACGTTCTTAAAACAACCGTTAATCACAAACGTATGTATGTAAGTATGTACGTACATACATACATACATACATATGTATGTATGTATCCTTATTTTCTTTACGTACAAATTTGAACGACAAATTTGTGTAGTGTATAAATTTTTGCCCATACATACATATGTACAGTGTCGAGCTCAATTATTGGCACAGGATGTTCATTGGACTTTCAAGATCGATTTGATGTCGTAGATATTTTTAACAAAAAAATGCATTTACCAAATGAGTTGATGAGTTTCCTACAAAATACCACATACATATGTATGTACATACATACATATGTATGTATGTAATTCATTTCTTTTCAAGGAACAAAATTATTGGCACATTTTATTTAATTTAGATTTAGAAAATATATTGCAAAATTTAATATTTAGTTGGGATACATTTTGTTTCACAGCCGTCTATAGTCGCTTAGGAAAGAATCCACCAACTTTTTTGTAATTTTTGAACCAATATTTTGCCATTTTTCAACTAGAGCTGGCTTCAACTCGTTCTTTTTTGCTATTGCGCGCTTTTTAACTCGTCTATTTTGCTCTTCCACAGATGCTCTATTGCCTTAAGATCAGGAGATTGGGGAAGATGTGGTAGGGCATGTGAATCGGTGTATGCAAGCCAAATACGAACAATATAGACCGAATGTTTAGGGTCTTTGACATGTTGAAAAGTGAAGGAAGATTGTAAATTCTACTCTTTTTCTGAAAATGTCCAAAGATTTCATTTTGTCTATTATTTCTTCATGAACACCAGATATTCCCAATTTTATAAAGGCTTCTTTCCATCATCTCTCTAATCTCGGCATATGATTTTACTTGATTGTGCAAATTTTTTTTTTCGTTTTATTTACAATCTATCCAAGGATAATAAGTAAATTTTATAAAATAAGTAATAAGAAAATAACATTCATTGTTGAACTCCAATAAGAACAACAATATACAAAAACAAAAATTGTTAGTTATTTCAAAAATTTATAATATATACATACATATGTATATACATACATTAAAGAAAATGGAGAAAAAGTTGCGCAATTGATCTTAGACTAAAAAGTGCCGATCATACATATGTCATTGTATTATGTTGAACATATTTAGTGTCTATACGATATGTTGACAAATATAGAAAATTTTTCAATATATGTACATACATATGTAACTATGCCGTTTATACTAAACTTACAACATACATACATGTATGTACATATGCATATGTACATACATACATGCATGCAAGCATACTTTTTGTTGTTGCAAAATATATTTTTTATAAAACTAATTCACTATTTCATACAATGTATAATTTTCTATAGGACGCGGGATATACCTACATATGTATGTATGTATGTCCAAATTAAACAAATGTCTCATTGCTGCAGAGTATCATTTATTTATTGCTTTAATCACCATATACTGTCAGCGTCAAAAGAGAGTGTACACTACGTTTTCTTAAACAAACGTGTTAAATTTTGCATTAAAAAATTAAAATTTTTCTAAATTTACTGTTATTTACAAAACATTGTACAATTCTGCTACAATATTTAAATAAAAATTGAAGCACTTCAACAACAACAAAAACAGTATAGTGATTATTTTCTCAACGGCTCAATCTTAGAATTTGTTTGAATGTTTCACCTTCTTAATTGAACTTTCAATGATATTTTGTCTTATATGTAACTACTCATATTACAAAACCAATGGCGCTTGATCCCTGATTTTAAAAGTACACAACAAATTGTAGGTGAATGTTAATTTTCAGAATTATTTGCAACATCTAAAAAATTGCAATCTTACTTGCCTAGCGCAATGTGGTGGTCACTACCGGAAATATACTACAGTTGTCATAATTTTGGCATTCCAAATATAAATCTTAATATATAAAAATATATTTGAAAACCTTTCATCAAACTTACCATGTTCCCAAGGATTGGCTGGTTCCAAATACCCAGTGACCAATTCATTGTCACTTTTTGGAAACGACACTCGTCGTGGTAACAGAACCGACGACTCTGATGTTTTCCTCACCATACTTGGTGAAGCTGATGCACTGACCGTGCCAGATTTTATAGCACTGGTAAAGTTTGGTGCAGACGTAGCTGGTCGCCAAGCGTTAGTACTACTTGCAATAAATGGAACTTCAGTTGGGCTGGTTGTGTTACTATTATTAGTATTGTGCTGTTGAGATTTCGAATTTACGTCGCGGATTTGAACACCGAAAGTTGGGTCACTGGAAATATGTGGCAAGTGTGATCCTGCTAACGACGAAGCTAAGCCCGGTGGTAATGGTGGCAAAGGCGAGGTATGTGTAACGACTGCAACCTCAGGCAAAATAATCGATGGTGGTAAGTTTACATTGCACTCACTATCACCAGTGCTTTTCACTCGCAATTTATCCTCCCTAACAGTTATTAGAGATGCTGCAGGTATTGTTGCATCATTTTCATTCCTGCTGGTAGCAAAATTTGCTGCTGTGTGTTGGCTGTCAACCGTTGGCTTTTGTCTAGTTTGCGGTTGTTCAACATCAGCTGGTTTCATATTTGAAGCACAACAAACAGCGATGGTCGGATTTGTAAATTTTTGTGCCGTTATAGAAATATTTTCACCGATTGGATTAAAGTTTGTATTATCTAAAGCGACATCTTGGATGTTATAACTTTTATCTTTATCGATGGCGGCAACAAGAGCGTCATCATTAATTGCGTCATTATTACCAGAAGTGCTGCCAGTTCCTATCGTTTGTTCTGCTACCACTACCGCAGCTGAAGCAATTGTTGCGTTTTCTTCGATTTGTACACTTTGATTTTCGTTTATGGGTTTTGTATGTTCAATACTTGTTTCACCAACTTCGATTTTGATATCATCACTAAAATTTGTTGCTGATGTAGTTATATTTTCTATTTTACTGTTTTTTGTTGTTGTTGTTACGTCAGTTGCAATTTCTGTATTTCCTTCTTGATGTTCGTTTATTTGTTGTTCTAGTTTTTTGCTTTCGCTCACATTCTCGTTAACAAAACTACTCATATTCACGTTTTTTCAAAATATTTTTAAAACAACTCTTCTTCTTTGCTTTATTTCTTCAATTTTTTATTCGTTTGCGTTATTTTAGTTTGCTTTTTGTTTGTTCATCAAAGTTTTGAATCTGAAAGGAAATTTAGTACAGTAAGTAAAAGTTTTGTTTACCAAATCACATGACTGTTTGTTTGAATATAAAAAGAAATGTGCTTCTGAAGTTCGGGGATGTAAGTATTTAATTATTATTCATGCAAATAATTTTTCCGATATATACATACATACATACATATGTACTTTCTTTCGCACTTCAAAAAAAAGAACGTAAGACCAAACTAAAAACAAGACTTATCAGAAAGTACACAAAAAGCTTCGAAGTATACAAAAGTTTCCTAAAATCTTTAAGCCCATCGTATATAATTGGAGTCCAAAGCAATAACAAGATGCTTAAATAAGACCTTTCGGCTTAAATGATTGGCATATCTTTTGTGGTACAGAGGGGCATTGATTTCTGAAATTACTAAACTTTTCAATGATAAACGTCTTAAAATAGTTTTTGTTTATTGGAATCTAAATTTTGGAGTTGGAAATTTCTGCCTCTCTTCATGCGGCTAACCTGCAGCACTACGTAAATAAATAAATAAAATAGTCTAATGCGTATTAATAAGTTTCTACATTTTAATATGTACTCTGAAGAAATTAATCAACAAACTACAGTGGGAAGCTAAACTGTCCGGATGTTTTGTACTAAGGAAGTAAGGTAATGAAAATAATATAAATATAGGTATATTATCAAATATATGTATTTTTTTTATTTAATTGAACATTATTCTAAATTATAAATGTGGCAACCCACCCAAGGTGACAGCCCACGATAATAATCAGTTGATCTGGCAACGCATATATGAATTATTATATTTTAGTTTTCTGATGCAATAAGTTATGTTGTGTTACGTTTTGGATAATAGATAAATAATTTGAGAATATAAATAGTTCATTTGAATATATCTTCTTAATCTGGTAGAATCCTGGGCTGTTACATTGGCGACGAGGTAAATATGGGGGGAAATAAAAGCGAGTGTGGAAAAAATTTTTTTTTTGAAAGGGAAAGTCTGCAAAGAGGATAGAATTAATGAATTAATACACACAAATGATTTCATTATTGATTTCAGATTGCCAGTTAGGCAAATAAATTCTGTGTTCTAGTTCAAGGAACTAGAATAAGAACAAGCACGAGCGAGGTGTACAAAATCTGTGTTCCAATTTGGAAAATCCATTTGGAATAAGATCTGGGCCAGTTGGGCAAATGAAGTACAAATAAAAGTACAAGACGATCAGTCGTAAGTTGAAATATTATGTCGACCTGACAGTGATTGTATTTAAACATGTTGTTTGTTTAGGAAACAATAACATTGATTCCGAACATGAATGAAACAAATGGAATTAGGCCATTTCTTTGTGAAGCGATTGACAAGTCGCTTATTCGTACTGAATGGGAAAGGTGGCTAAGGGCATTCACTTTCTACATTCAGGCGGAAGAAATATCAGATGCGGTCAAGAAAAAAAATAAACTTTTACATTATGGTGGAACTCAACTGCAGGAAGTTGCACATAACATTCCAGGTGCACTTACTTGTGGGGAAAAAGACGATGCCTATAAAATGTTAGTTGACAAATTGACTGACTATTTTTCCCCAGAAAGAAATTCAACATTTGAGAGGCATTTGTTTCGATCACTTAAGACAGAGTCGGGTGAAACCTTTAATAAATTCTTATTGAGGACGAGGCAACAGGCTTCAAGGTGTGTGTTTGGTGAAACAAAGACTGATATTCTGGAAATCAGCATCAAAGATAAATTGATTGACTCATGGGCATCTGCGGATTTGAAAAAGAGGTTATTGGAAAAGGAGCACTCCTTAAAGGAAATTATTGAAATTTGCCAAGTCCATGAGCAAATTAATGCTCAGTCAAAATCAATGGAGGCTCCAAGTACAACTGTTGAAATCAATAAAATTGCAAATAACTGCGAATGTTTTAGATGTGGACAAAACAGTCATGACGGAAACAGTGTAGATTGTCCAGCCAGGAAAATGAAATGCAACAAATGTGGCCTGGTGGGACATTACGCCCGTAAATGCCGTACTGTTTCAAACAAACGGAAATTTTCTTCATTTGATAACAGAAATCCAAAGCGCCGAGATTTTGGTTATTCCAAGATAAGATATATTGATGGCCAATCCAAATCAAATGATGACTGCTGTTTTAAAATATTTGATAAAGGAGAATCCGCGATTGAGGTAATACCGTGTTTTGTAGGTGGTAAGAAGATAAGTATGTTGATAGATTCCGGATCAAAATACAACCTCTTGTGTGAAGATGATTGGTATTTGTTGAAGACCAAAAAAGCAGTCATGTGGAATACTCGATTTAAATCAGAGCACCAATTCAGGGCATACGCTGGAAACGTGCCACTTACGATAAAAGCAGTTTTTGAAGCTGTTATTGGGCTTGAGGAAAGTTCTAATTTGATTTCAACATTTTACGTTATTGATCGAGGCGAGCAATCATTGCTGGGTAAAGATACTGCCATCAAATTGGGTGTATTGAAGTTGGGTATAGGCATCAATCATGTGGAAAGATTGAAACCTTTCAATAAAATTGCTGGGATTAAAGTAAGCTTATCCGTCGACACCTCCATAAAACCGATTCAACAACCTTTGCGTAGGGTGCCAGCTGCTATTGAGGATAAGGTTGAAGCGAAACTAAATGAGGCATTAGCTTTGGATGTAATTGAACCGGTTGTTGGGCCGAGCGCGTGGATATCTCCAGTGGTCGTTGTCTTCAAAGAAAATGGAGACATTCGGCTATGTATTGATATGAGACGTGCAAATGCGGCAATTTTAAGGGAAAAATATCCCCTGCCAACTTTCGACAGTTTTATGACGAGATTGCAGGGAGCAATATTCTTTTCAAGGCTTGATTTAAAAAATGCCTATCATCAATTGGAGCTTGAAGAGGAAAGTCGATATATAACAACATTTATAACTTCAAAAGGCTTATTTAGATATAAAAGGCTGTTATTTGGGGTGAATTCAGCTCCGGAAATATTCCAAAAGACTATGGAAAATATTTTGGCTCCATGTAAAAATGCATTAAACTATTTGGATGACATAATAGTCTTCGGCGCAACTGAAAAGGAACATGATAAACACTTGGAAGATGTTCTTACCGTATTTAAGAGCTTTAATGTAGCCATAAATAAAGACAAATGCTTATGGAAGGTACATAGGCTAAAATTTTTAGGCCATATTCTATCGTCAGATGGCATAAGCGCTGATCCGAACAAAATCGATAGTGTTTTGAATTTTCGAGCCCCAAACACCCGTGAGGAAACTCGGAGTTTTCTGGGTCTAGTAACCTATTTGGGAAAATTTATACCAGATTTGAGTGATCTAGTTGAACCTTTAAGAGCGACCATAAAAGCCAATGAAAAATTTATATGGTCCACTAGACAGAATGATGCATTTACAAAACTCAAGGAAAAGTTGGCGGAGCTTCCAACACTAACTTATTTTTCACCAAAACGACGAACAAGATTGATTGCTGACGCAAGTCCTGTAGCTTTGGGAGCGGTCCTCATTCAATTCACTGACGATACTCCGTTTGTTGTGTCTTTTGCCAGTAAAGCGCTTTCCGAAGTTGAGCGTCGCTACTCACAAACGGAAAAAGAAAGTCTCGCTCTGGTGTGGGCTGTAGAGAGGTTTTACTACTACTTAGCAGGAATCCAATTTGAGCTAGAAACAGATCACAAGCCCCTTGAAGCTATTTTTAAACCGACATCTAAGCCGCCGGCTCGTATCGAACGTTGGGTGTTACGACTGCAGTCGTTTAACTACAAAATTATTTATAAAGCAGGAAAGCATAATATTGCAGACTCGCTATCCAGACTCTGCAATGTGAATACAGCTGTTACTTTTGACAAGCCATGCGAATTCAGCATTTGTTCTATCATAGGAAATTCAGTTCCGCGAGCGTTAACAGTTTTGGAAATTGTACACCATAATAGCAAAGATGACGAACTGATGATGGCAGTAGAATGTATAAATACCGACAACTGGGGCACAGCAACTAAGAACAGGTATTATCCATTTCGATTTGAGCTCAGTATTTTGGGGAATTTGTTGCTAAGAGGAACAAGACTCGTGATTCCAGGAAGCCTGAGACAACAAGTGCTAGATCTGGCGCACGAAGGCCATCCAGGTGAAACCGTAATGAAGCGCAGAATTCGAGCAAAGATTTGGTGGCCGTTGGTCGATCGAGATGTAGAGAAATACGTTAAGAGCTGTCGTGAATGTATGTTGGTATCTCGACCGATACCACCTGCGCCTATGAATAGACGGACCATGCCGGATAGTCCCTGGGCTTGTGTAGCAATGGACTTATTGGGTCCGTTGCCAAATCACGATTTTGTATTTGTAATAATTGATTACTATTCGCGATACCATGAACTTAAATTTATAAGGAAGATAACATCAACAGGAATTATTGACTTTCTCGAGGAAATATTTGCCCGACATGGATATCCGAGATCAATAACAGCTGATAATGGTCGCCAATTCATAAGCGAGGAATTCAAGGCATTTTGCAACACCAATAATATTGAATTGATGACATCACCGCCTTATTGGCCCCAAGCCAATGGAGAGGTCGAAAACTTGAACCGCTCTCTGGTAAAACGTCTTCAAATTGCTCACTCGCAGGGTTTGGACTATAAAAGAGAGATTCGTAGGTTTACACTCATGTACAACGTCACCCCGCATGGTACAACTGGGAAAGCTCCATCGGAACTTATTTTTAATCGGGTTATTAGAGATAAGATTCCATCGCTGAATGACGTTGAAGAGCATGTTATCGACTCTGAAGCCAGAGACAATGACATTGCTAATAAAGAAAAAGGGAAACAAAGAGCCGATTCTGACAGAAACGCCATCGATTGTGACATCAAAGTTGGGGATAAGGTACTACTCAGAAATACTCTTCACAGTAATAAATTATCTACAACATTTGGAAAAACTGAATATGAAGTAACTGATAGGAAGGGAAATGATGTCGTAATATCAGGAGAAGGCAGTGTGTATCGTAGAAACATTACTCATGTTAAGAAAGTTCCAGCTGATTCACCGCTGCCATCTTTAGCCAAACCTAATAGGACTTCGGTTGAAAATTCAGAACATCTCGAACATCAACAAGACATGGATTCCGCCAATAGTCGTCGTGCCGGTAATGAGCTGTCACCGGAAGTACCATCAACATCACAGAATATCGATCCGGATGGACCCAGGCCTAAAGTGACGTTGAAGCTTAAAAATATAGGAGGGATGTGGCAACCCACCCAAGGTGACAGCCCACGATAATAATCAGTTGATCTGGCAACGCATATATGAATTATTATATTTTAGTTTTCTGATGCAATAAGTTATGTTGTGTTACGTTTTGGATAATAGATAAATAATTTGAGAATATAAATAGTTCATTTGAATATATCTTCTTAATCTGGTAGAATCCTGGGCTGTTACAATAAAGCACAAAAAAACTCATATAAATTGATTCAAAAAAATAAAAAAATTAAAAAACAAAAAATTCACTATTCGGACACTTTTGCACAGTACAAGAAATAAACATTATCACGATATTGCTTTGTTAAAATGTAACGGTATTTAACCCGTTGGTTTTTTTGTTTGTTTGTTGTCATCTCGTTATCAAGTTTTTATTGCTCTATTTGTGCATTATTGTTTGACCTGTGAAGTGATTAACGTGATTTTTAAATAAAAAATTAAAAGATCTTCAAAAATGAGAAAAACGCCAACTGATATTGAAAACAACGTGATAAATTTGTTGCAAAATAATTATTCATACCGTAAAATTGCTGAAAAATTAAATTTAAGTAAATCCACGGTAAATGATATAAAAAAACGACGAAATGTAGCTTGCAATAATAACCAAGGGGGTCGACCAAGACTGCTTTCTGATGGTGATGCCCGGCAGATTGAACATTTGCTACATAATAAGGACACCAAGACCCCGAAAAATGCTGCAAAAAGCATTGGTAAGAATGTCAGTTCCTGGACGGTTAGACGCGCATTAAATAGAATTGGTTTAGTAGCCAGTGTGAAAAAGAAAAAGCCAGCACTTTCCGATAGAAATGTGAAAAGACGCCTTCATTTCTGTAAAACCCACAAAAATTGGACAGTAGATGACTGGAAACGGGTTATTTGGAGCGACGAAACTAAAGTCAACCGATACCAGTCTGATGGAAAAGAATACTATTGGCATAGGCCGCAGGAGCGCATCCAAAAGCACCATGTGAAGGAAACGATGAAACATGGTGGCGGCAGTATAATGGTGTGGGGATGTTTTACTTGGTGGAACATTGGACCTTTGGTGAGAATCCAAGGTATAATGAAGAAGGAGGATTACCTGAATATTCTACGAACAAATTTACCAGAATTTGTTGACGAGAGTGCTTATCCAACCGAAGAAGTTATTTTTCAGCAAGACGGGGATCCGAAGCACACGGCCAAAATAGTTAAAAGCTGGCTACAAAACCAAACTTTTGGGACAATGGAATGGCCTGCACAAAGCCCAGACCTGAATCCTATAGAAAATTTATGGGCTATTGTGAAAAGAAGGCTGGGAGCATATGAAAACCCACCAAAAAATGTTGACGAGCTTTGGGAGAGAATACAACATGAATGGCGAGCTCTTGACCGTGATATCATCCAAAAGTTGGTGGAGAGTATGCCAAAACGTATTGAAAGCGTAATTA
The DNA here is from genome assembly GCA_932526305.1 of Epicampocera succincta. Taxonomy (NCBI): domain Eukaryota; kingdom Metazoa; phylum Arthropoda; class Insecta; order Diptera; family Tachinidae; genus Epicampocera; species Epicampocera succincta. Next base: position 1,759,494 of record OW052037.1, on the reverse strand, counting down.
AAAATAAAGGCCTTTGGACGAAATATTAAATTGGCAACGTTAATTGGTTTCAACCAACGCCGCATACAACAGCGCAAACAGTGCAAAAGTGTCCGAATAGTGAATTTTTTTATTTTTTTAATTTTTTATTTTTTTGAAGCAATTCATATGAGTTTTTGTGCTTTATAATTTAGAATAATGTTCAATTCAATAAAAAAAAATACATATATAAAATACATACCTATATTTGTATTATTTTCATTACCTTACTTCCTTAGTGCAAAACATCCGGACAGTTTAGCTTCCCACTGTATACTCGGGATGATATGAATTCATTGAAATATGACAATTTCTGCTCTACCATTGACTACCAGAAAACATGAACGATATCTTTTTAAAATTGCATAAGAATTTTCACATTAAAAATGCCTTTAGCCTACAATAGATGAAAAACTATACGCAATTCAGTCTAACTTAACTGATTATAAAAATTCTTTTAAACACTTACATAAACAATAAAATATCAAATAACGTACATTGCACCTCGGTTATGTCATAGTCGGATCGTTGCAAATATCTGAATATATGAATGGGTGTCTGTGATGCGATACCCAAGGCCAGAAACCTCATCACACAAATATTCTTTGTATGATAAACTTGGTAGAGACGATGTAATTTTTCTTCCCCACGTCGTTTTCTAACATTTTACATTCTTTCTTTAGTTTTGAAACTGTTCACAATTTTTAAAATTTCATCTGCCTCTATTTTACTCTTCATCACTGTTGTTTCGAATACAGAAACCTTTCACAAAAAAGCTGATATGCATATGTTTATGAATTTCTTTCAATTTGTTCCTGTATTTTCCGCGCTCCTATGTCAGTTTTCAATATTTTTTAAAAGACAAAATATTAGCATAAACATCTCTAGATTGAATAGATTATTAAAATGTTTTAAATACCAACTGCAATAGCAGACAAAGGTCTTGGCTTTGCGACCTTAGTATCATAGCCGCGGATTCAACAACTTTGAGTCAATGTTTATTTTCAAATCATTTTAAACCTTCATTTTCTATCCTTTATAGTGCGGGTGCAACAAGTTAATAAAGCTCACAAGACAAACACAAATATAAAAACTATTTTCCATGAAGTCTGCAAGTAACGGCTTCATCTTTTAAGTGTATCGATTTATAGTTTCTAAAAAAATCGAGAAAGATGAACGTTCTTAGCGCCCAAAATTGTAATTTAATCTAAATTGCAATTTTTTATTTTAGATTATTTTCTTTCTGCTTCCATCATAACAAAGTCAAGCTAAATGTTTAAGTTCTAGAATTACATAGCAACTTATGCAACCGTGCATAAGTAATGGATGGTGAGTCAAATTTAAGGAAAGATAAAAAGATTTCTACAGAAGTCTGACGAGAGTCTGACCTTGTTTGTAAAAACGCGAGAAACTTCTTAAAAAGAAAAAGAGCGTCCTGTAACAAGCTTATATTAAAAACTTTTCCTGTCAGAGTAGTGTTCACGAATGAGAAGAAATCAACTATTGCAATTGCAAACTTTTTTACAGAGTTGCAAAAATTTACTATTTTCTGTTTACAAGCAAAAAATAAGCTATTTAATGTCAAAAACTCTGATACGCACATTTTTTCATTTTGATTTTATAACTCAGAAAACTGTAATATGCTTATATTTACCTGCTTTATTGCAAGATCTAAAAAATAATAGTATAAGATATAATATATATGTAAAATTTGTTTTTTATTTTATTTATTTATATATGTATTAGTATTGATAATACTTTTTAAAGTTTCCATTTATCATTTATAATAAAATTAAGTAAATAAAATTAAATTAACCATAAAATAAGAATAAAACATTTTAATTATCATTCCTAACATATTTCGCATATTTTGTTTTAAAAACAATGCAATTTGGTTCTTTTTTGATGTCATTTATAAGTGTGTTGAATAATTAAAGCGGTTGTAGTTGTAGTTGCTTTCCTTAGCCTGAAGTTTTCCGCATTTCTTAGTTGATATGGTTGTATTTCACAGATATACATACATATGTGTGATTTGGTCTTATAGGTATTTTGGAGCATTCCCATATTTAATTTTATGTATAAATATAAGAGTATTGATTTTCAGCCGTTATTCAATATTTAGTAATTCAAGTGTATAGCTCGTATTGATATACATCTGTTGCATTTTAAAATCGGCCGTATTGCTTTATTTTGCAACGTTTGAAGTCTTTCTGGATTGTGATTCGTTGCAGCAAGTATATATTATTGTTGATACGCATTCAAAGCTAGGTTTTATAATTGTACTGTAAATATTTATTAGTGTCATTATCGTTACATACTTTATTTCTCATTCTTTTGCAAAAGCCCATTTTTTACAGATTTTTCTGCACATGTGTTCTATATGATCTTTAAAATGCATAACCTGATCTACTATAAGTCCAAGATGTTTTATATTTATAGCTTTCTCTATTACTTCATCTTTAACTTTGAATGTTGTATCGCCATTCATATTTATTTCTAGTATTTTAGTCTTTTTTTAATTGAACTTTAATTTGTTCTTTTTTTAATCACGTATTAATATTATTTATGTCATTGAGCATATTGTATAGGCATTTTTCACATGTCTGTATTAATGTTTTTGTGTTAATAGTTTCAAATACTCTCTTGAAGTCTAAGAATAGAGCCATGTATTTTTTTTTTACTTTTTCACTGTTTTTCCCGATCAATAACAAAATTTACTGCCGTTTCACTTGCAATTTTTTTCCCAAAGCAAGATTGATATTTTCTAAATAACTTATTAATCTCCCTTTTATTTTTCCAACTGATATTTTACTCCCTTTTCTAATATTTTCCCACATGTACATGTACATGTAAACACATGTGTTTATCGGGCGATACTGCTCACATTTTTTCCACCTTTTCAACTGGGGTAACCATAGTTTCCTTTCAATTTTCTGGGAACTTTCCACTTTCTAATGATTTAATTACAATTTCTTTCAAAAGTTTGCCCATTATATTGAAATTATCAAGAATAATTTTTTGGTGATATTTTACAGTAATCCGGTGTTTTTTTTATTTCCTTACTATATCTTCTAGGTCAGAAATTGTTATTGCACTAAATTTATTTCTTTGAATTGCCACAAAATATTTGTTGAAATTATTAGCTATTTCGTTATTTTCATTATTCTACGTTGTTAAATACACATTTCGATTTCTCTTTTTCATCTTTTATTCGTCTTTTATTTGTCTCCACATTCGCTTTTGGTCCTTTGCATTAATTATTTGATTACAAATGTATTTACATTTCTCATTTTTAACTTCGTATAAATTTCGCTTCAGCAGTGTTTTCCTATTTAGCAATTAAATATTTTGTTGTTGTCTCATTTTATACAACGTAATTCATCATTAAACCATTCAAGAGATAATTTCTATATTATTGTTTCTATTTAACCAATTTTATTTCAAAATTCAAAATTTAATACGTACATAAATTTTTAAGATTAAAGAGATATTAAAACTTCTTTAGTGCTTTTTTATAGAAAAAAGGGCTAAATGTTGTTTTGTGTTTATTTTTGCCTTTACGTACCAAGTATACTCTGGAAAAAAGTTTGCAAAATGACAGGTTAAAGTTTGATTTATTTTGGCCGATGTAGTCTTAATGACTTCTGCATCTTCCTTTTCGGTAATATTAAATGTAAAAAAATGTTAATTAAAAAGCAACTTAAATAAATTACATATAAAAATAAAGTTCGATATATGTACATATAACGAATTTTACATTGTAAGAGAGAGACCGGACATAACATTCGTTATACCGAGCTTCGACTGTGCAAACACATATGCATACAACAGAGTGCTGACGTAAAAGATTACGATTACGAAAAAAATAGAGCTAGAGATTGCACCAACAAAAACTATGTTGTTTAAGGCATTAGATAAGTAAACAACCTATTTCTGCCGTAATAACTTTTGATTTTTAGTTCAATTACACACACACCACCAAATTCTTTTAACCACATTACCACATAAATTTTTAACCCATTTATCATCCCTGGTATTAACATATGGATGTGTATACACATATCGCTTTATGAATGCGAGGAATATCAAACGCAAATAAAAGTATTACACATGCGCGTAAGATAACAAAACAAAAAATGAAATAGTAAACAAAAGACAAAAAAAACAAAGAAACAAGGGCATTAAAATCGAGCATAGTTAGGTATGTAGATATGTTGATTTGGAACATACACACGTACATGTGTATGTACATACATATATACCAGTATGTCACTAAAGTGGAAAGTTTATATTCCTTACAAAAATTATTATTTTATTTAAAAATTTTAACACAAAACACATTACCTACCTACCATGCATATAGTATATGTACATATACATATGTATGAACATATACATACATACATATACATATGCATGTAAAGATAAGTGAATATTTATTACTTGGTGTTATTATTCTTTCTTCTTGTTTAGCTGTTTTTGGTTGATTATCAAGACGTTGTTATATTTCTTTTTATCTTCACTGTGTTTTGATTTTATGTTTCTTATTTACCATACAAAAATCGTACACACATTATTACAAGACACAAGCTTGGCAAAAATTAAAGATACATATGATGTATGTACATACATATGTATATATACAGCAAAAATTATGAGTATGTGCAAATGTGTGTTTATGTTTATGTAGGTATGCATGAATCGTTTGTTCCAAATAATAAGAAAAGAACAATTTATTTTTATATTAAGATATTTTTTTGCTGGAAGAATGAGCTGTTAACATGTGAAATTTTTATTAATTGTCGGTTTTATAACTCCTTATTAGTTTAGCGGGAGACTGCACGCCAAATGCTGTGTTACTTTTCAATTCGTTTATATTTATTAAAAATAAGTTTACATATTTTTCTTTCCAATGGAATTTTTAATTTTTTCAATTTACTCTGCTTATTTTTATTTCTCTTTGTTTGCACATTCACTTGACATTTTACGTACATACATGTATGTATATATTCTTTTGTGGACTGCTAGCTAAGAAATATTTTAATTTGAAACACATTAAAATGTACATACACATACACATATATACATATTTATTCGTATGACATTTTTACAGAATTTGCAATTATTATTTGTTGTTTTATTTGCACGATTTTTTACCACCTGAGTAATAAATGATTGCTAGTATTTATTACTGACACTCATGCTACTCTCTACTCACTAATACAGACACGTTCACTATTGGGTGATGACAACACACATGTAATATTAAAACATAATTAGATACGAGTAGTAGTTTTCTTGCCTTTTTTAATCTTAAATATTTTTCTTTGTGCCTTATTTTAAACTTTATTTTCGATTTTTTTGGTAATAAAATATAAACTTTTTTATTACTTTTTATTTCACTTTTAAGATCTCTGTAAATTCGACCTTCTTGTGGTTACACAATTTCAAAGACGTTTAATTATTTTTTGCACTCTATAATTACAGGTGTTTGGGAATATTACATTAATAAATTTTTTCCAAATCTCCTATTTAATCATTTATTTTGTAAATATTAAGTCACATTTATTTTAAATTGAATATTTTATTTTGCACTTGCACACAAACAGTACTTTCCAACCGACGACCAACCACAATGACGGCGAAAAACCAAAAGACAGAATGAGGAGAGCTAACAGAGGCAAAAAAAATCTTTTTCGACAGCGTTGCAATAAAGTGTAGTATTTATACATTTGTAATAAGTTGAAACTTTTCGAATATACATATTTAGGATATGAATTGGTCTAAATACTTATATTTTTATCATAGTCTCCTTACAACCTTCTGGAATCACTCCACTATTCATTAATTTATTTATTATTTTTAGTAAAATTCTACCTGTTACGTCCCAGTTGTCAATTATGATCCTTTTTGATATTTTATTGTTTTCAGGATTATTGTCAAGTTATTTTACTGTACTTTTCAATTCAAATAGTGTTATTGCATACAATTTACTAAAAACTAGTATGTTTTTATTTGTCAATTGTATTTTGTTTATATGTATGTATATATATATGTAGTATATATGTGACCTTCTCCGAGAAAAGGGACCTAAATAAAATAAATGTTAATATTTTTAAATAAACTAACGCTAAAACTTTAATACATAATGCTCTAATTTAGAGTTATGTAAATTAGCTGTCTATTGGATAAAGACAACCAAACTAAGACCTCTGCATTGCATGTAGTTGCTTATCAAACTATTTGGCCGATTCATAGGCTATATAAATTGCAAATGCAAGTGCTAATTTAACTATTGTCAAATCTAGAATGAAATTGAATAAACTGTTTATACATGTATACATACTTTGTATATGTTGCCAACTTCTTAATAATGACTTTAAGGGTGCTGAGGCTTCAACATAACTATGAGTCTGGTACAAATAATGGAATTATAATAAAAGAAAAATACTTTTAGCAAAAATCCATTTAACCATTCTATTAATTGATTTCGGTAAAGTTTTTGGTAGAAATGGCCCCTATTTTAAAATACTGCTCAGTTGCCCCCAAAAAAAATTCACTTTTATGAAGTCGTTCTTATCAAATGGGCATGTATGTTCGAACTTCAAAACAACGCCCACAAAGTTTACTCCTCTCGGTAAAAAAAATTGAGTTCCAAATGGCATTCAACTAGATGAACACTGTCTGTATTTGTACATCCAATGCTTAAGAAACAGAAAACACCAACGATTGTACGGAATATTCGAGCGCTAAAATATCCACAAAGAAAAGAAGTAAACCACACTAAGTTCATTGAGATTAACAATTAACAGATAGAGAATGTTAAAAAATTAAAATCCTCATATTAACCTTTTCAAAAAACTACGCCTGCAAAGATCATCTTATGAAACTCAAAAACTTCTTAATTCAACAAATTACAAGGATTACAAAAACCCTGGTAGTAAGCAAAATTGAGCTTGTTCATTTATGGCAACGACAGCAACACTTACATAAACATCATCTAACATAAGTATATAATACCAAGCACCCAAATACACTTCTAACGCCCTTTTCTTAAAGGATGGTTCAATAGAGAAAAGAAATATTCGTCGCCTAAAATTTTAAAAAATTCGATCGTCTTACTATCACATGCTTCTATAAACTCCCATTACAATCTACTTATCTTTGGAACCCATGTTTCGAAAACCAATGCTAGCTTTTCTATAAGAAGGGAACCAAAGAAAATATTTATTACATTTATTTTTCATTGTATAAACAAATAGTATCAAACGTACTCTATTATATTTTTATATAGGTATGCATACATATGTATGTAGCTGATGCTCATTTGCTAAGAATTAATTCTTAGAGTAAAAAAGAATAATAATAATAATAATTGTTGAAAGTGACACAAAGGACCAAATTATGTTCCACTTAAAACTTACACCGTAAAATATTTTTTTAATATAGGCATGTCAACACATTCAAGTTTCATTCGTAAGATTCGAAAATTTACCTGTGTAGAGATGGTATAGTTGTTTTCCAAAAATATAATACAAGTTTTAGAAAATAAGCGCACCAATTAAAAGATTCGAATTTGTGCTCGCTGGGATAATTGCTATAACTCACACATTTAAACTACGCAGATATATAAGGGATTAAAATTCTTGAAAAGTTGTATGTGCGTATGCATGTACAATTAATTATTTAATGTACACACATATGTATATATACTGTAACATATTTCCTTAAAAATTAATGAGATACAAGTACGCACTTTTTGAATTTTAACTTTATCGAAGTTTGTTGATTAATTTTAACAAGAAAAAATCATTCTTGCTCATATCAAACTTTTTTGCAGTTTGCTAGTATTTTGCTGTACGCATATATACACACATGCATACATACACACATGTATGCATAAATAAGTACTTAAATTCACTTCATTCAATTGTGTTTGTTGAAACGGTCTAATTTTCTACCAGCACTTATAGTTTTTACATTTTGTGTTGGGATTCGTACAAAATTTTCTTTACAAAATTAGGTATTTAAAAAATATATTCCTTAATTAATTCTGCACAGTTTCCATCAAATTCGAACAATATAAAATTTGTCACTGACAGAAGCACTATAATTTCGTATTACATCAGTGTTGTTATCTGTGCATTTTTTGTAGAACCACAAAAAACAGCTATTTCTAATACAAAATTTTACTAAACGAGACATCCGCAATTTTACATATTGCGCAATAAAAATTTGCATACATACAACAAAAGCTACACATAATTTATATACATACATATTTAATAGATTGCTTTAATTTGATATTACGCAGTAACTGTATATGATCTCAAGTTAATCTCAGACTTTATTTCATGCTGAATGATACATTTATAAAATGTATAATAGTCACTTTGTAAGTTAAGAAATTATACCCGATACCCGAAGACGTCAACTAATTCCAATGAAACTTGTATCTAAGATAAACTTTAAGTTTGGAAAAAATAGAGCAAACGCACAAGGAATATTTGGTATAACAAATCGCACAGCGTTTTGTGCTTCCGGAAAGTCTTGAAATACAGCAAACTGCTTTCTTAAAAAAAAAAAAATTAATATATATTGTTTATTTATATTTAGTATACAATACAATATGTTGATGAGCAGGTTTAGATGGACAAATTTTAAAATATCACGCAATGTAAAAATATGTTGACTTTTTTTGATTGGGGATCCCTGAGTTTAGTATGTAAAACCTAAAATATCTCTAAGTGTAATGATTTGACAATTCAGTTGTCAACATGAAAATACGAAAATAATTAAAAGGTTGTTCCTGACATTTTCCTGAAATTCTGTTTTTAGCATTTAAATTGCAAAATTATGGCTGATAGTACTAATCCGTTCGCTGCGCTTTTGGGTGAAGTGAAATCTGGCATTGATAAAACTTTAGTTGAGGAAATTTTTCTGTTTACATTGAAAAGAAATTCATCTTCCTTCACTACAAACCGAGCTGTCCTGTGTTTAGCTGATGTTATTGTATCCGATGAAGGCATTGGCAATGAAATGAGCGAAGAGCTGTTGGGCCATACTATATTCGAGCGCTTGATGTTGGCAGATACTACAGACTTCTTGGTAGCTGGATCAAACACTGCAGATGCTTTAGAAATCGATTGCATCTTATATCTGCACCGCGCTTTTGTGACTTGTAACCAAGCTAAACAAAAGTTTCCAACTCTAAAAAATGATTGCATCAAAATAAATACTCTTATTATAGTTAATGCAAGCACATGCATGCGGCAGCCTGATTTGTATCCCGGTAGAAGTGTTTGGGAGCAATGGAAACATCTCATGGAAACCTCTGAAGATAACGATTCAGACAGTGTACTAGAGTTTTTAGTACAGTGTGTGAACAAAATTTATGAGGATGTAGAACACCTGGAGGCGTTGGGTGCTTTAAAAGCAAATTTTTATCCATTATTGGGTAAAATCCAGTCAGATATTAGTCAAGCCAATTTAATTACTTTAAAAAAGAATGTATTTTGGTTGTTAAGTTTCTTCGTACGTGAAAAACGTCTACCGCAAATGGGCGAAGTATTAATTGACTTTACCATGCCCAACCCAAACACAAATGGTAAGCGTTCAATTATATGAAGCTGTCAATTTATTCCGGTTATAAAAATTACAAATATTATTTTATTACCAATATGTTTTCATGTGACACATATTCATAAAACCCTAGTGTTTTCTTTATATTTCAGGTGGAGCTTATATGGACACACTTTTTGGCCACTTGTTTAGTTTATCGATTTTGCCAAAAAATGAAAGTGCTCCGTATGAGTTTTTCAGCGAATTGAGCTTGGAATCAAAAAGCATTGATCCTGTGCTATGGCAATGTTTAGCAAGTCATCATAGTGCAATATTTACACTTGTAAAACAATTGCTAGTGCAAAGTCCAATTGCAAAGCAAAAAACTTTGCAGTGGTTTGCGAAATGTTTGCATGCAAATGTTTCTCGTGGTCATCTTTGGAATAATTTAAATGCGGGCGTTAATAATTTTGTGCAACAAAACGCAAGTGATGCTTTTATGATTGGTCTTACTTCAGTTCTGTTACGCTTGTGCGCCCCGTTATGCGAACCAACAATGAAAGTAAGTACACAAAAAATGCTCATTATATCGTTCGTAAAAGTAATTGTATAGACATAAATATATTTTGGTTTGTGCTTTAAAGCCGTACTAGAGGCTAAAGCTGATAGTCCTGACCAGTCGTCCACCAAAAAAGGTTGCATGTATTTTGAATTTAGAAAAGTGTAGAACTCTTCCAAAGTAAATTTGCACAAAAACTATAAGCCTGATCGACAAAATTAGAATTTGGTCATATGCCTCCGTTGGTGAATAAAATAAAGTTCTTATTTTTCTTCCTTCAAATATTTATTTTACCAGTTTGCCTCTAGTTCTTCTTACAGACTAAAAATTGCAATTCATGTTCTAATTTCTTTTACACTTTTTAAACAATGTTTCACGGCAGTTTTAGTGTTAACAATAACAACAACTAACAAAAAGAAATTGTCGAAGCAATGCAATTAAGAGTAAAGAAATATGCATGAATTTGTTGTTATTGTTGACAATTAAAACAGATCAACAAAGAATTGGCTCGATTTTAAATTCTTTTGAGCGGCAACAAAATTAAAGTTAAACTGTTATTTTATTACAAATTTAAATGTTAAAATTTAATATGATAATTATAAAAAATGAATTTAAGTAAATCGCATTAATAAGAAGTGGGCTTCACACTAGGCAATTCTTTCAGCTAAACTGATTAACTTTTAGGCATGGGGGTGAGGGGAACATAAGATGAGTACAGACTTGCTTGTACTTTCAATTCATTTTACTTTCATATTCGTACTCGGAAAAAAGCACGAGTAAATGTGTATATACGACAAGCAATACAAATTGTATGTGTATGTTTCTTATCAATAAGAATTGAACGGTGTAAATTGTAACAAATATTGCGATCTGAACCAACAAGTATACAATGCTAGTGCGTGAATAAGAAAGAAATGACTGTAGTAACTCATCCCAATAGTAAGATGCATGCAAAGCAAACCTAAAAAAAATGGAATCCGTTATCCTGCATTTCAAAGCTGCGATGATGAAAACAACAAGTACAGTCAAATAAACTAACATCGTCAGGTACAGTAAATATACTATTGCAACTCGACCATCCTGACGCTATGAGATCCCCTGATCTCATGCTAATCATTAGAACTTATAAGTCTCCCCGGGCACATACATACACATTATAAGCTGACCAAACTCCTTTATAAGGTGTAAGAGAAAACTGAAATCTATCAGCTTCTTCAAGAGGATACTTATCGTTACAAACAATCTTTGATATTTTATAAGGACCTGTAAAACTTGGTATTAACTTAGGAGATGTGCCGCCCGTTGAAACAAAGTTTTTCATCATTACATAATCATCATGCGCATATGTCACTGGAAGCTTTCTGCGCTTATTAACATACAAAAAAAGTTGTACACTTATCATATATGTACTTATGTATGTATGTATATAAACTATATAAAAGAATAGAGTTGAATATACACAAATTAAAGCCGGTGGTCCATATTATAAATTAACATCAAAACTAATCAAAGTTCAGCAACTGTAATGTATGTACATACATACATACATATTTCGTGTAAACTGTGAGGGCAAAGCTCTTATTTTTTCGCAATAAACTCTAGGCAAAATATTTTCGTGAGTAAATGTATATTCGATTATCGCTTTTTATCGGCGCCCTTAAGTGGCATTCGTAAGCCAATGCCGGCACTCATACGAGTTGAATAGCAATGCGGCACATTTGCCCATTTTCGGTACTTTTGAATTGGTATCATTTTGGTTCATAAAAGTAATAATTGACTAATTATAATACCGAAAAGTTCTGAAAAAAGAGAATCAGAATGAGAGAATGTTTTGTTTATTTCATTGACGCACGCTACGTTTGTAAAGTTTCTATTAGTTTCTATAACTGCACATACGACAGTACGTTGAAGTACGTTAAGTTTTTCCTAAATTAACGGTTGCATGACGAGGCCTTTAGAAGTGTTTTACGTGTTCGGTGGTTTTATGCTGTCGAAAAGAAAATGGATCAAAGCATTTGCATCAAATTTTGTGCAAAAGAATAGAATTAAGACCTCAAAAGTAGAAGTTGTCGACAGCGCAGTATTCTAGTTCAATATAACTTGTATGTGTAGCTTTAAAGCAAATATACGACTTGAATGTAGTAGATCTGTATATTTTCACTGAAAGTTTATTTAGGCCAATTTTAAGTTTAAAAAAATCATATTTATAGAAAGCTGTTTTTTGTGTGCTTTCTGTCTATATGTCGACATTTCGTATGTATGTAGGTGTTACCCTACTCGTTAGTGCACTTGAAAACCTTTCTTAAATACATATGTATGTATACATACATGCATACATTTTATTAGCTAAAAGCAATTAAGTGATTACAAATTGTCATGTTTTAAATATATACAATACATTTTTGATTTTATTGCCCAGGTGCTGTTAGTAGATCCAACATATTGTGCTGTGCCTGATGATGAACGCCAAGCGAAACAAATTAACATGATTAAAGCGTTTGAGGAAACTTGTCTGCTACCAACAGAAGAGAGTTCGATACGAGTGACCGGCGAAAAGTTCAACTTTGTTACGGAGCTCTTCTTTCTAACACACAAATCATATGAGCTGAGCCATCGCGCAAGTATTGAACGTTTTACAAGAATGACGCGCGAACTTCAAAACTTGAGAACGGCTTACCAGGACGTGGCCAGTACAGATCCGAATAATGATATGGCCAAGAACTTGCTGCGCATGCTGAAAGAGCAAATGCAGCAATATCTGTGTTTACGCAATTGTTTAATGGAGCCGGAAAATGATACGGCGATATTGAAATTTTTCGAGGCGTCGGCCGTATGGTTAACGGAAATAGCTCTTATCTCTGCAGAAGAATACGAAAAACAAGTTAAAGCACGTGATTTTGCGCCACATAAAATGTTGAATATAGAACTGCCAGTGAAAGTAGAATTTGTGCCAGACACTTTACGATGCATTCCCGAAAACATTATCGATAACATTGTAGCCTATTTAAGCTTTAGTCGACATTTTCCTCCCGTTCAATTTATTCAAATGTATCCTTCATCGCATGATGCTTTTTTTAAGATGATTATCTTGTTTATGGGGAGTTCCCAGTTACTCAAAAATCCTCATTTGCGTGCTAAATTAGCTGAAGCTTTAGAATTCTTTTTGCCCAAACGTTCCTCAAGCAGCACGTTTCTGACGCACGTGTTCGACAATCACTGTGAACGCTTAAAGGTTGTATCCAGCTTGTTAAACGTTTTCGTTTCCATCGAAATGACTGGTCAGTCAGTTCAATTCGAACAAAAATTTAATTATAGGCGACCGATGTATGCTATCATGGAATATTTGTGGAGTAAAGACGAATATGTTCAACGTTTTCGCATTTTAGCAGAAGAAGCTGAAGCCAATATGGAAGCAATAGAACCGCCACTTTTCCTACGCTTTATAAATTTATTAATTAATGATGCCATATTTTTGCTGGGTAAGAGTTTAAAAGAGTTTTTAAATGTTTGGCTTTGGTTTAACATTTATTTCATTTAACAGACGAGTCGTTAAACAATCTTCAACAAATTCGTCAGCTGCAAGAAACCCAAAGTAGCAATGAATGGACTAATTTACCCCAAAATGAACGCCAACAACATCTTTCAAACTTGCATAACCTGGGTATGCTGGCTCGTTTTGATAATATTCTTGGTCGTGATACAATAAATATACTGAAACTTATAACAACTGATATCAAGAGCATTTTCTGCCACAACAGTATGGTCGACCGCATAACGGCCATGTTAAATTATTTTCTTTTGAATTTGGTTGGTCCACAAAAGGAAAAGTTCAAAGTCAAGGATAAAAAAGAATTCGAATTCGATCCTGCAAATACGGTTTTGGAAATTTGCCACATTTATATAAACCTAAGCAGCAGTGATCAATTCTGTTTGGCTGTTTCTCAAGACGGTCGATCCTATAGTTCAAAACTATTTACTTATGCCGAAAATATACTTATAAGAATTGGTGGCGGACAACTTATTGGCGAAATGGCAGAATTTGCACAAAAAGTGCAAAAGATGGAAATACAATATAAAAAAGAGCTGGAGTTCATGGCAGATGCTCCAGAAGAATACTTAGATCCTATTATGTCAACGCTTATGATGGATCCAGTTATTTTACCCAGCTCCCATGTTACTGTCGATCGTTCTACTATTGCTCGCCATTTGTTAAGTGATCAAACCGATCCCTTCAATCGCGCTCCGCTTACTATGGATAAACTAACACCAAATGTAACTTTGAAAGAGGAAATACAAAATTGGTTGGCTAAAAAACGTGCAAACATGAACACAGCCTCCGCAGAAGACAGCACCAGTGCAACTGATGAAAGCAGTTGAGGCCTTGAGGTTGCTTACCACATTTAATTTACAACTAGCCAAAGACGACATATGTAAATGTTATTTATTATTTCCTATTTTTTTAGCGCAAAAGGAATTTCTTCCTCCATTTTACTTGAATGATTATATATATATATATATATATATAATGCATAAGTATGTATTTATAAATCGGGTTGGTCTTATTTCTTCAAAATCGCTGTTTTTCAATAAAAGCGGTTTAACAGCAAGACTTGGCAGTTTTGCCAAAACCTCGGGGTTGAGAATGCGTAATTAACTAAAGACAAAAAATAAACCGTCTGAAAGTATTTTACAAATTATACTCTTTATTTTTCTTTCTTTATTGTTTTAAAACCCTGATACTTAATTCTGATTTGGTAATTAAATGTTCTTGAAATTTTTCACAGATTATGGTCCCATTAAACTCGTCTATTAAGTTTTACGTATTCGAACAAACATTTCGGTTTGATAAAACGGAGGAAATTTCCTTTATACTTTCAAATTGATATTTTCCCCTTCTTTTTGTTGTTGTGAGTTAAGTTTGTATTCTTTTTATTTTATGTAAATACATAAATTAAGTTCTGTCTCGTGTCGTTTTTCACAAGTCCGGAAAATTGCAATATTTAATATACATTTATGTATGTATGTATTATAAGTTGTTTATTATATATTCATTCTTATTCCATATTAAAATAAAGAAGTGTTGATTAGAAAACAGTCAATAAAAAAAATATTCAACAACACTTTTAGTTGGTGTTTCCCCTTTGAAATGGCGGATTTTATAATTCCTACTTTTCCCTTTACGAAAGGGAAAATATATTCCGCGGAAAAAATACAGCTATTCTAAAACCATATACTCTTTGGTTTTCCGCCAAAAACTTTTCACATAAAATATTAAGGAGAGCTTTTTAAAAAAAACATGAATTAATAACTGAAATATTTTCTTGATTTGATTAATTGAAGCCAATCTCCACATTGTGTGAGACAAGGAGATACTTGCCGCGATTAAAAATGTTGAATTTCAAAAAAGAGAAGAGTACTTTCAAATTTTACATATTTTTAATCTGTGTATATACGATACAAGCAATAAGAATTGCTGTGTGTAAACAACAAAGCAATTTCAATGAGAAATGTGTATCTTTCTTATCAACTAGAATTGAACATGCAAAGTGTGATTTAGATACTTTATACATACATATGTATGTATGTACATATATTGAGGATTCGTTAGTTTGATAAGCCGCTTTGAATTCAAAATGAAAACTCTTGGGTTTTGCTCTTCCCAAATAACAACAATGTGAGGAAAAATTCACCTGGTGAATTCGTCTTGTCGACACAAAATAAAAAAGAAGTCTCACAAAAAGTCACAGACCGCTATAAAAAAGGTTCAAATTGCGACTATCGGCCTCAAACCAAAATAGGCCTAAATTACTTTTAGAAAATTATTCATCTGACTTTTTTTAGTGTAAGTTCATTCTACATGATATAAGAATTGGCATTCATTTTGCTCAATGTTTTCAGCTTTAATTAGTACTTACAAGAATTTAAACACTCCCAATTTAAAGTAATACAAAAATGAGGACTTATGAAGACATACTTATCGTTTTCACAAGTATTCCTGCATATTATGTGTTATGTTTAAATAAATTCGGTTAATTTAAATCAGTGAACTTAATGAAGGACAGACACATAATGTTATTTTACAGACAAGTATAACCGTCCTTTTAATTTAGGTTTTAGCACCTAAACAAAATTGCATATACATACATACATATGTATGTGTGTATGTTGTTGGCTATAAGACAAAATATAAAATGTGAGTTTGAAGCTCTGTTGTTGCTTTTTGTAACCGCAACCTATTTAACTAACTTGCATTTACGGCACCCTTAAAAAAGGATAAAATTAGTACCACGTTCCGTATACATATATGAAAAGCAGTTGATATAATTATTTTTCTCTATTAGTTTGTGTTTTGTTGTCCTTTTCTAATTAACGTTTCAGCGCTGTAATGCAACCTTTTTCTAAAACAAAATAAAGTACAAAATGAATACAGTCGGTGAAATGAATGCTCAAGATTTCTTACTGGCATATCAAACGTTGCTCCAAAACAGGACAAGTTGACATAGAGGCTAATGTTTGAAATTTTTGTTCGATGACAGAATAAAATGGCAATTTGAGGATGAATTTCAAATGCGACTCGAAAGAGATCTGGGAGCACTGCAGAGTTCTACTTTTGCTTTGTATTGTGCAATATACATAATACATGCATATACATACATATATACATACATTTTCTGTACGAAAACAATGTTAAGAAATATCCGTAAATTATTAGCACCTGTTGTGACACGGTCATATGCTGAGGTAATCATTTTTAAAGACATTTTCTTCGTTTATTATAAAAGTTTATATTTGTGGTAGCAAACAAAAACTTTTCCAGTTCACGTGCGTATTGTTGAAGTTGGACCTCGCGATGGCCTGCAAAATGAAAAGAAATTATTGCCAGCAGAAATTAAAATTTCTTTGATTGACCAGCTGTCGGAGACAGGTTTACAAACCATTGAAGTAACAAGTTTTGTGAGTCCGAAGTGGGTGCCGCAAATGGGGGATAATGTTGAAGTTTTGCAAGGTATTCGCAAAGTTCCCGGCATTTCGTATCCAGTTTTGACTCCAAACCTTAAAGGATTTGAAAGTGCCTTAAAGTGTGGAGCTAGAGAAGTAGCAGTTTTCGGAGCTGCATCAGATGCTTTTTCATTGAAGAACGTTAATTGTACAGCAGCTGAAAGTATTGAACGTTTCAGACCAATTTTAAAAGAAGCTAAAGAGAAAAACATTAAAGTGCGTGGTTATGTGTCAACGGTTGTTGGTTGTCCATACGAGGGTTCTATAAAGCCGTGTAATGTGGTAAAGATGGTTGTAGCATTGCTCGAAATGGGATGCTATGAAATATCATTGGGAGATACTATTGGCGTCGGTACCCCCGGAACAATGCGCAAGATGCTAAATGAAGTGGTGCGCGCCGTTCCGGCCCATAAATTGGCAGTACACTGCCACGATACCTACGCCCAGGCTTTACCAAATATACTCACATCTCTCGAATATGGTATATCCGTTGTTGATGCATCAGTTTCTGGTTTGGGCGGTTGTCCGTATGCTCGTGGAGCCTCTGGAAATGCGGCAACAGAAGATGTCGTTTACATGCTACATGGTATGGGTGTCGAAACGGGTGTCGATTTAAATAAATTGGTATCCGTCGGCCGTTTTATTTGTGAACAGCTTGGAACGCATTCAGAGTCAAAAGTAAATCGTGCCTGGAAAGGTCAACAGCATTCCAAAATGTAATGACAGCGTATTCAGAATTTATTGTGATAGTGAAAACGAAGGCATTTAATTATAGATAGGTGCATATTTATGTATATACTTGGGGGCATTTGTACGCGATACCATAACGTTTTAATTTTTATGTTATAGAAAGTTAACACCAGAAAAATGTGTTTATATGTAAGTAAATTGTATTTTTAAAAGTATGTACAGACATACATACATAGTTACGCTTGATTTTAATTTTGCGTTTCTAAGTTTTTTTTTTATTATTTTAATGCCAGCGAAATAAATTTTATTTACTAAATTTCTTCGAGTAAGGCGGTAAATATAACGTAACTTTCATCGTTCGCATTTTTAATCTTTCATTAGAGCTTTATCAGACTGTTCCAAAATTCACATTGTTTAAAATCACGCGTGTGATTTTTTACTACTGTTCTGCAAAATTAACACCCCTTTGTTTTTCGCAATAATTTTTTATTTTAATTGTTTTGAAACCACACAAAAAAACAGGCAAATAAAATTTTTGTAACAGAAAAGGTAACTTGGAATTTGATTCGTTTTAAAGTATTTGCTTTATACAAAATAACAATTGTATAAAAAACTAATAAACAACACAGTGATTTCCAGAACATCTTCGTATATTGAACAGGATCTATGTTTAATCTTATCTAGGGATTATACACGTACGTAAAAACATTTCAGTGTAACAATTTACCTACGGCTTCTAAGCCGAAATAAAACCAAAACAAGTTTTTAGGGTAAATTTCAATGAAAAACTATCAGCAATTTCGCAAAAAAATGCGATTACAATTTCAAGTCACAAAATTGGTGTGCTGGAAATCGCAATCGCAAAAAAATTTGCTATTTAAACTCGCAAGCAAATAATGAAGTGACTTCTAAGTGAACTTGTGTATATTACAATAACTGAGCTAAAAACAGTAGAAATGGGAACATGCAAATCAAATTTAATGTGTTTTTATTTATTTTCTTTTGAAAGCTACATTATTTTAATTGATTTTCTTAAAAATTTTCCGATCTAAAAATGTACTCCTTTTATTTGATTGCTATTATCTATACAATATACTTATATAGAACATGATACCTGCACCCCTTTTGTTGTTAATATACGAGAGCTAAACGAGTCGAAGCCATCAAAAGAAAATTAATTAAGTGAAAATCAACATTTTCAAGAGAAATTTTCTGGAAGTTCCAGGAAGCAAAAATAAACATACGTTATAGAGTGAAACTGGATAGCACTCTAAGACATATACATATATCCTCACAAAAATATACTCTACCCTCGTCTGCCCTTTGAAAAATGGCATACGATAATGTAACAACTATAACTTGAAGATATAATCAATTGCAGTTTCATGTTTTAAGTTTATTTTTTATACTGTTTTTGTGTGTGTGTGTGTATCAAAAAAAAACCCAGTTTCATTTTTGTAAAAAACCTGTCAATTTAAAAATGTATGTTGATGTGTTGGAAATTAGTAGGTTTATTTCAAAACTTATGTCTTGTATGTGCGTGCCTAGGTGCTTTAAGAATTTGCCAATGTAGTGAAACTACGCAGATAAAGCAAATGACCCACGGGAAACCCTTCGTTGGAAGCGAAGAGCATTTAAGGGCTAAAAGATTTATTTGAAATAAACGTTAACGGTAGAAAAATCAATCCGTAAAAATAATACACTCAAATAAAAAACTAAAACTCTAATGAATAAAAAATTAAATAATAAGGATAAAGTAATTAATCATATTAAAATTTTTGAGCGTCCATTATGGTGTACATCGACACATCACCAGACATTACCGACAAATCTGCGAAACTGGCATTGTTCCGACGGGATGTGTGCGTAGTTGGTTTCGAATTTACGGAATTTGTATCAGGGTCTTTTAATGGTAACTTAGAGCGCATCCCAGACGATGTAGTCGATGCATTGATTTTATTACTTATTCCACCAGGCATTTTAAATTTGCCGTCGTGTCGCAACACTGCTGGCATCATTGCACTATCCAGATATTTTTGAATTTTTTTGCTAGCCGGAATTGTAATGGGAGTGCGTTCATCCACAATCTACAATAAACAAATTCAGTTTTCAAATAAATAAAAAATATTATCTGTCGAACAGATCGATCGATCGATCTTACATGTTTTAAATCTGACGAAATGTATGCCTTTTTAGGCAGCGGCCGCTTTGCATCAATGATTAAACCTGGAAGCTTTGGAAGACCCTCTGCTCCCTCTTCATGTGAAGTTGTTTGAAAATGGGGTTTATAAAGGCGAGATTCGTTTTCAAGCTCCATTATAGCAGTTGAATTAAAGTAATCCTTACTTTTGCAATTTATTGATGACATAAGCGGTGTTTGAGCTGTCTTCTTCATATAAGTACCAATTGGACTTATAATGTGGGAAAATTTCTGTTGTTTGCTTGCCATTTCTTTAGTGCGAGTTTGTGCCAGAGGTTTAGCAAAAATATCTAACTTTGGAAAAGGTCTAATGTCAATGTCAAATCGTTTTGGTGTTGAAGCCGAACCCTTGGTAAGTGGTGTTCTTTTGGCTGGTGTAGTATATGTAGATGGCTTTGCTAAAAAAAAATTATCAAAATAAGTATATTTTAAAACGAAAACACGTGTTATTCACCATTTGAGACAGATGAGGATGACGCAGGTTTTGCTGATCTTAATTGCTTCAAAGGCGAAATTGGTTGAGCATTTTGTTCTTTAATACTACTTGCGAATGAGGGGGGGAGGTTAATTTTTTCTCTGCTGTTTTTAGCAGCAGCTTCGGCTGCCATATATTCCATGCCTCTTTTAAGCATATATTCGACCTCTTCCATTGTATCATTGAAATGCATTGAATTTTGTAGTTGTTCACGACTTCTTAAGTTGTTCTCCTTATCATCGTCATTGGTCTGATTGAAGCTAAAGCTATCACTACTTACACTTGTTGTGCTGGATGTTATTTCGGTTTTAATGTTGGTCTTATAAGCATCATTAGTAGACATTACCACAGCATTACTATCTTCATCATCTGACATTATTTCAATTACAGAATCATCTAAAAAGTTGTACGAGTTGTTTTTGTTTTCAAAATCTTGTTCACCTTCGACGGGTGAAAGCTCTTGGTGAGAGCAATGCGCAGGACCAAATGTTTCTTCTAAATCTATTAAGTTAACTGGCGTATTACTTCCTTTGAAGTCGTTTGGCGCATCAGATTGCTTACTTAATGTTCCTGGTTCGACAATGGTATTTTCCAATGCATCAAAAGATGGAGAATGCTCTGCTTCGGATTTGTCTAAAATAACTAACAAGTCTTCATCAGCATTAACTTCTTTCGCATCGTCAATTCGAAATTTATTCGAAAGATTTGATTTGTTACTACCAACTGTGAAATCATGTGCACTTTCATAAGTACTTGTTGAAACATCAGTTTGGGCGCTTTTTGCTGCACTTTGGAAACTAAGACGCGATGATATATCAGAGTTTGCTGAATCGTCTGGCGTTTCCTCTATAATGGTGGAAGGCCTTAATAAACCTACCATTTTCACCGGAGAAGTTTGCAGCATAGTATCACCGCATATGGTACTTTCCCACATTCGTGAGGGTGCCTCGACATCATCCAACAATGTACAATTGTTTATTTTACTTAATAATTGATCTAAAGAAAAATTCAATGTTTAATCTCTGATTTCATGAGTTTACGGTCACAAGCTATAACTTAAGCCTTCTTAAGTATAGCATTTTCATAACTTGTGCAACACTTTTTTCTTATCCTACTTCTTAAAAGTAAAATTTCACTTCTAAGAAGTGAAATAAGCCAGCAATGGCAAATTTTGTCGCAACTAGAGTGAAGCTGTTATGTTTTGTGGCCATAAAAATACCTTAACTTACCTACTGAGACTTGAGCAAGTGACTTCTGTCCATCCGTACTGCGCTTTTTCACCTCTGCTAAAATTTCTTCCTTGTGGTCGGTATGTAAATATTTAAAAAGCGTACTATTCGGATCAGATGCTGTTTTATCACACATTCTCTCTAACGCTTCAAAGCTTTCATCTGAAGTTTTTTGCCATACTACGATGTTGTTGCGTTCTTGTTCCGGTTCACTATTAAGATATTTAGACAATCTGATGTTAGGATCGGAAACGGTTTCTTCACACATCTTTTCCATTGTTTCAAAACTTTCGTCCGATGTTCTCTGCCAAATGGGAACTTTTTCAGCTGCAGATTCGTTGTAACAGGTCCATTGTTCGCTTATGTCTTTTACAATTTCTCTTTCTGACTTTTCATGCGTTTCAGCTGACATATTAGAAGTGTTGGTGATTTGCTCCTTCGTAAGGATTTTATCACTTTTCTGCTTCTTTTCACGTTCTATTATACTTTTAAGATCTTCTGATATATCCAAACTATAACGTTGGCTAGTTATTGTTGCATTTTGAACAATTTCTGGTTTACTAAATAGTTGAAGAAAATTTTACAAAAATTGTTGACATACACACATCCATACGTATGTATGTATGTATTGAAATAAAAACGTGAACATACATATAAACTACTCATACATATAGTGTCGAACTTAGTTATTGGCACAGGATGCTCATTGGACTTTAATTCCGTTTTTTTTTTGTTAGCCATTTTCAGCAAAATTGATCATTATTAAGAAAATTTTTAACAAATTGACTTTGGAGTTTAAAATACGAAAACAAAAAAGGCGTTTAAAAAAACAAAAACCTTGGCCAGATCGATAATATTAGAAGAATCTGGTTAAGTATGCCAATAATTTTGTTCTCTGAAATGAATTACTTTTCTTTATTTTTTTGTTATTAATAAATAATATTATTATGAAGTTGTTAAAATGAAATAGGTGATATTTTGTAGGCAACTCAACCTATTTGGTAAATGCATTTTTTTTATTAAAAATATCTACGACTAAGCGATCGAATCGATCTTAAAGTCGAATGAGCTTTCTGTGGCAAAATTTAAGTTCAATACTGTATGTATTGAAATAAAAATCTAAACTACTCGTACATACATTGTCAACTATTTGTTTGACTTCTTTGTATTTGAACAATACATTATTTTTATTTAAATAAAATCTACTGACAAATGTCTTACACGACTACTTTAACGTTATAACACAATGCAGAGTAAGAGCAGAATTTTTAACATAATGAAAATTCAAAATAGTACAGTACAACCTCTCTAATCCGGACACTCGCTAATTCGGATTATCCAGTAATCCGGACATTTGAATTTTTCGGACAGTTTAGTAATTTTTCGTCTATAGTCCAGACAAGTGTTTTTTCACAGTAAAATTTGTTCGTTATTTTACCGCTAGACAAAATAATGTATGTATTTGAGTTTGCGTGGAGTTAAGACGTAAATATGGCATAAATAAACGACAACATAAAACATTAACGTTGGCAGAAAAGTTCAAAATTTTGTACAATTGATAGTGGAAAATCAATCAGACAAGTGGCTGAACAATAACGAACGAATGGGAAGATGAAGACTGCCTACCTCTTGTTCAATTAAAAGACAGAGATCGACTGTGTCAGGATATGAATAGCATTTATTTTACATTAAAATACCCTTAACCCGTCCGCTGACTTCTGCCTTTCTGCAATCGATATTTGGGCATCGGGTGAAAATGAATTTTTAATTGCCAACCAAATTTTGAAGAACTTGATAGTTGTATGGAGGAGTTACGTTATTCAGCAAAAACTCAGAGCGTTTGTTACTCCTACTATACTTATATAAAATTTACAACAATAAATGTGTTAACCACCATACTCCAGCTTTTAAAAGGTGGCAAATTAAATTCAGCTAAACTTTTTGAGTATGATGGTAATACCAAGTATCATTAAAAGAAATTCTTAAGTAGAAAATAAGTAAATTGTTTTTAAGCTGTCGCGACACGATCATTATAAATGTTACGGATCGGATCGCCAGAGATGCTGTCATATTCTAAAATTGGTGTAAGACTTTTTGTGAATTCTCATTGAATTGTGTGTTCCTCACATTTTAATAAAAGCCAGTATGCTGCGATGTTTATTCAGTCACCGTTATTGTTGAACAAAAGTTAAGTTATGGTAATAGCTTGTTAGAATTATTTAAATATCGAATATGCAACTGTTTAATTAAAATTTTAAAAATTAGTTTTTAATTAAAATTGTTGTGGGTCCGACTTGTAATATCTTTGAATAGATACTCGATTTTGTTCATTTAGAGTAGGAAGCTTATTGTTTATTGAGATTACAGTGGACAAAAATATGTACCTCGATATTCTAAAACCAAATTTACTATTAGTCTCCGAAAAATTTAATATTAGGGAAATGTTTCATTTTATCAGGACAACGACCCGAAACATAACACAGGTATTGGGAACTAAAGAATTTATGAAAGACAACTGCCCAAACCATTCAAAAGCTATTGGAACCAAAGTAAAAGAGTCTTAAAGTCATAATAAACTTTGATATTAAAAAACAAGCCGACTATTTATACCTACATATGTTTTTAATTTGAAGGCTTTAACAATTTAAAAATTAAAGATTTTGTTTAGTTAAGAAAGCATTCTATTAACCGTCATTTAAGTGAGTTGTTGTTCAGCTTAGGCTTATCTTTTTCAAAAGATTGTAGTTCAAAATAACATGTGACCTCAGATGTTCATATTTTTTTTCTTAGACTACATTCAAACCGATTTTGTTAGTTTTTCATACTTCAAAATTGTTCCCAATTATTAACTTTGGAAGACACGCCCACGTGAACCTACTTCCGACAATTTTTTTTACGGGCATTACCAAAAAGTAAGTCAAGTATGCAAGTAACACTATTATAAAGTTAAACATTTTAAGCAATTACCGTTCCATAAGCAAAAATTTCTTTAAATTTCGACGCCAAGAATCACTCGCTTGAAATTTTTGCAAATCGGACATTATATTTTAATGTTTTTTTGCAAACACTAACCAAAAAACATACAGCATACACTTAAAAACTTTCTACAGGGCTTACACTAATATGGGTAAACAATAAATTATATTTTATTTTTTATCTGCTTCACACGTTAATTTTTTTAAACTGCCGCACAAGCAACAAATTAATGAATACACTGTTACCAACATTATCCATGAAAGATATCAATCTTTGGTGAATAGCAAACCTAATTTATTCGCCTTAATTTATTTCTAATAGAAAAGGCAAATTCACAACAAGTAAACAGCGTTGTCAGCTTTGAAAATTCAAAATGGTGCAGTTATTTATACAAAGATATTTTTTTCATGTTTTCCCAATCTACGAGGTTTAAAAACTGCAATTGTTATTTTATGTATTTAATGCATCAATAATAAAGGGCATTATAATATACAGTTTGTAAAGAATCAAAATGATTTCCATACCAGAAGTAGAACAAAATTGAAAACAGCGTTCTGTCAATTTGAAACAACTAAACAATGATGTATGCATGGATAGAAATTCTGTGAGATTAATGTTTAAGTATGATAGGTTTTTGTTTAGATTGAAAAACTCACCACGAATAAAAAAATACAGACGTTATGGTATGTTTTAGTTACGTGTGTTTTGACAGTCTTATCATCTGTATTGGATCTCTTCAAAAGTTGCTTTTTCATCTCTGTTTTATTTGTGTTGCTGTATTTTGATTTCACCCGATATACATAGGTTAATTAGCTTTTCTTTGTACTTAACATTACACTTTGCTAAATAATAAAACAAAATTGTTTGGAAATATTAACCAAGTTTACTTTTAATTAATAAGAACAGGAATTGTCATAGCTTATCAACAAAAGCATTAAAGATCATGTTTTTTCCAAGTAATATAAGTCGAGTTTTGCAAAATTTGGTTTTACTGACTGCCTACCAAATGTCACGTAGATCATCTAAACGTCACGTAAAGGGGTTTTTAATAGGTGCTGGATTAACTACTTTCGTAACTACTTGCACAGTAAAAAATGAAAGTGGCCGTCGCCGAAAACTTAATACATCCATGTATATGGCTGAGCCAATCACTAGTGCGGATGACTTATTAAGTAGTGGAGGCGATATGAAAACAAAAATGGAATTGCTGATTATGAAAATTCAATCCGATTTCTGTAGAGCATTGGAAGCGGAAGAATATGCAGGTCAACTATTTAAGGTGGATAGATGGATTCGCAAAGAAGGTGGTGGGGGTATAACATGTGTTCTTCAGGACGGCGAAGTTTTCGAAAAAGCAGGAGTAAATATATCCGTAGTTAAAGGAAACTTGCCACCACAGGCCATTCAACAAATGCGAAGTCGTGGCAAAAATCTAAGCGAAGGTACATTTTTGCCATTTTTTGCTGCTGGCGTAAGCGCAGTTATACATCCTCGAAATCCCATGGTTCCAACAATACACTTTAACTATCGATACTTTGAAGTAACCAACACTGATGGTTCAAAGCAGTGGTGGTTTGGAGGTGGTACCGACTTGACCCCATACTATTTAGATGAAAATGATGTGATACATTTTCACAAAACATTAAAAAACGCCTGCGACCAAAGTGACATTGAATATTATCCGAAATATAAGAAGTGGTGTGATGACTACTTCCGAATAACACATCGTAATGAAAGTAGAGGAGTTGGAGGAATTTTTTTCGACGACATTGATACGCCTAACCAAGAAGTTGCTTTTAAGTTCGTCTCAGACTGTGCCAACGCAGTAATACCATCTTATATGCCAATCGTGCGACGTCACAAAAACGATGATTATGGAGATAAAGAACGTCAATGGCAATTGTTACGTCGAGGTCGCTACGTAGAATTTAACTTGATTTACGATCGTGGTACAAAATTTGGTCTTTACACACCTGGAGCTCGATATGAAAGTATACTGATGTCGTTGCCATTGACTGCCCGTTGGGAGTATATGCATATACCGTCTCATAATTCTAAAGAAAATAAGTTAATGGAAGTTTTAAAAAATCCTAAAGACTGGGTTAAACCTGATGTTGAGCCATTAATCGGTACATGAATTACTAAATGCAGCATTTTTAGTTTGAGTCTAAAGTTATGTATCGCACTTACATACCTAGAAATACGAGTGTTAATTTTAATCAGTTTTCCCCTTGCTGCAAAATTTATATCTACAAACTGTTTAACTTTGTTAGATTTAGAAATTAGTTCTTCAACAAAAAAGTACTTCGTTTTGTTACATTAGTCAGTCGGTGAAATCAAACGGTTCCCAGTAACAAGCCTATGTTATTCTGTTTGTTTTGAAAACAAATTCCAATTGAAATTTTTTTAAAGAAACAGAATTTAATAAATCTTTTGAAGTTTTGCCGCCTACATATGTATGTTGGTATTAAAATTAATTATCAAATAATTAAATTAATTAGTTAATTGTTATTAATTATTAGATTAAATTTGGTAAAATGTATAAAAAAAAAAATAAAAAACACCACGGTCTTAATGAAAAATAGGCAATTACATCATAAAATCCATATTACTTCAGAATTCAACGTACAGGCTGGTTAATTTTAAGCAACACTATTTGCTTGCACCAACTGGATCAGGACAAAGAATAAATAAAACAGTATTGTATATTCCCAAGGGCACGATAATTATGTACATAAGGCTCGCGTATAGCAGGTATTATATTTAAAACTGTTTTACACTACACTATAAAAGTAATAAGAGAATTTTACACCGTTACAAATATATTCGTTGTTTTGAAATTATGTTCAAATAACCAATTACAAAAGTTTGTATATGTACATCTTGTACTGTTTATTTGGAATTTTGTATTTGTAATTACTTAACTTTGAATTAATTGTCAAAAAAAAACACCTGATTTACCATTAGTGTTTATAAAAGAAATTTTACATTGAATTTATAATATGGCGTCTGGAGGAAAAGAAATTTCATCCGATCTAAAAAATCTTATAAAATGTCACAAAGATAATAAATCCTACCGCGAAATCGTGCGTGTTGTTGGCAAAAGTCATGCTGCAATACTACAGCTGATAGGCGAAACATTGTCCGAAAAGTAAGACAAAATCCTAAGGTTAGTGCACCCTAACTTAAAAAGGAAATTAATATAAACCCGGAAAGCAATGCAACGTACACACGCTATTCAGCTGGTTTTCGTGGTAGAAACGTTAGAGACGCCCTTTATAAGCAAGCAAAACAGACGCAAGCGGATTGAGTTTGTCAAAGAATACCAAAATCGCGAACATTCATTTTAAAATAATGTTATATTGTTAGATGAAAGTAAATATAACATTTATTGACCAGATGGACGCGATAAAGTATGGCGAAAAGCTAACGACGAGCTTAATCCGAACACCACGAAAGGTACTGTGAAACACGGTGCAGGATTAATAATGGTTTGGTGATCAAAGAAAATATAATGAATCGTCAGTGTTATTTAGACATACTAAGAAATAATACAAAACAGAGGGCATCTAAGCTTGGCATTGGAGGGGTCATCTATCTTTCAACAAGATAACGACCCCAAACATACTGCTCATATTGTAAGAGAGTGGCTCCTCTACAATGTTTAGAAACAGTGAGATAAGAACACCAAATAAAAAATAGAGATGAACTAAAACGCACGCTCGTTGAAGAATGGGGAAAAATATCGAGATCAATGCTAAACTTAGTCAAATCAATGCCAAAGCGTTTTAACGCTATCCTTAAGGCGAGAGGATATGCAACTAAATATAAAAATTTTTTTATAAAAAAATCGTTATTAATGATATGTATGTATGTACATTAAAGGTGTATAAATACTTTCGTGAAGTGTAAAGATAAATTAGTTTCGTTTTGGTGCTTTTTATTATTATTATTTTAATTGTTTATGCAAATTATTGGTTTTGTTAGTGAGTATAAAACAACTTGCTTTAAACAAAATTAAATTTATGATATTTCATAATAGTGTTTAATTTAAAAAGAATATGTATGTATTTGTTCACGGTCATAAATTGAGAGAAAGTACTTTGCTATTACATTATCATACCCAGTATGTCATCCTTTATTACAAAACAAACATCGGAAATTGACGTTCACACATACATACGTACCTATTTTCAAAAATGCGCCCTGTAACCAAACTGTTTTAGCCCTGACTAAAAAATTCAATTGAAATTGGTAGTAAATATGTACATACATACTATGCCAGAATAGCTATTACAAGAGAAAGATTTCGTATAGAAAATATCGAAATCAGTTGATCTTTAACATGCCAAACTGACACCAATTCTTCGAAGTTACCAAATGAAATCGCTTTGATCTCGAATATTAACATTACCCAAGGAGCCTTCAACCGATAAAATTAAGAGCTGATTACTTTTTTATTCTTTCGCTGATGTCAACAGTTCAAGAGAAAAATTTTTGTGTTTGACATTTTGCAAAATATGTATGTATGTATATACATATAGACATACATATTTATACGGATTTCCAGCGTAGCGAGGAAGAGTTTCTTTTATATTAATATCAATGCAACTGCTTGCAGTTTAATGCATTTAAATCTAAACACGATGAATGAAATTTAAAGACCAAGAATTATTATTATTTTTGAAACTTAAAATATATTATTACCGACTGCATTAGTTTAAAATTAAAAAGTTGGGTAAACAATTTAAATTCAAAATTTAATTGTTTTCAAAAAACCACTTCTGTTTAAAATGGAATTTATGTTAATTTTTAAAATATTTCAATTACAGAACATTTTATTTTATGAAGCCTCGATTAACTGTCAACTTCGCTTATTCGGGATAGAAAATAAGTTTTGTGTTTTACCATTTAATTTTTTTGAAACCATTAAGCGTCATTACATCTATTATATATTATTCTAATTTTAACTCTATTATCCCGGATTCTAAGCAGAACTTTTGAACACTCAAACATTATGTGAAGAAAACGAAAAAGGCAAACTCCCTCGTTTTTGGTAAGCACGAATCGTAATTGTTGCAAATATCAGCAGTAAAAAGACAAAATAAACCTTTTAACTAAGCATGAGAGATAAAATAAAGTCAAATTTTACCACATTCATAAAAACTGGTTAACGAAAATATGAATTTGAAAAAGAAGACACATACATACATTCATTACGTTATTTTTTAAGACTACCTAAAGTCAAATCCATATGAA
This sequence comes from Epicampocera succincta, assembly GCA_932526305.1. NCBI lineage: Eukaryota > Metazoa > Arthropoda > Insecta > Diptera > Tachinidae > Epicampocera > Epicampocera succincta. The sequence goes on along the minus strand of OW052037.1, from coordinate 1,729,528 downwards.
TTGTCCAATCTTTTTTCAGAGTTATAATTTGTTTACAAAAACATTATGAATGTATGTATATAAATTCCTTCAGTTGTATAAATAAATAATAGTATTTTTACTGCACACAATTGTTAACCGGAAAAATTTATTGTTCAGAAGCATCCACAGCCCCACAGCACATACCAAATTTCATACAATTATGGACTTCTTAAACTGTGAATTTACTTTCATTTGTTATAGAAATAGTTAGTTATTGGCCTCTGGGAGAGGGATGGCCGAAAGAGAACAAAATTATTGCTGATTTCAGGCAATGGCAACACGATCTAATAAAAATTATTTTTTTCTCATCATTTATTCTTTCTTCGCATGAAATATGTACATGTACGCATATAAAAATGTACTTATGAGCATATCTTTCATTACTCCCCCCTAAGTCTAAATTTTCTTATGTAAAACGGCTAAGCATCACTTACGAAATAACCATTTCCATACAAGTATGTACATATGTACAATTTTAGCATTTAATATTGCGAAGCGATTCTTAAATTATTAGTTTTAATACATTACCAACGTTTGTTTTTTCTAGCGCATAATCAAAAATTTGCCAAACACCTCAACCATATCTTGTCAGATAAATAATAACGAGTTAAGTGAATTATATGTCATAAAACCATGATTTATTCAAGATATTGAACTTTACAAAGGTTTGCATATTGAAAAAAGTTTTTAATGAAGTTGAAAATCTTACCAAAACATATAATCTTTCTTCAATTTGAATGCCTCAAACTAGACACGAAATCTTACCATTTTTATATGTATATGGTTCAAAACAGCACCCATAATATATGTACATATGTATGTACTTACGTGCATACATACATAAGAGGTTTCTTTGCAAATCGAAATGAGAAGTGCATAACTTGGATAATTTTGAGCCGTTTAAAAAGGCTTCAACATATTTCTATAAATTTATGTTAACAAGTCTACGCATTGACATTTCAAATAAAAACAAAAATTAATTCATTGAAATTAAAAAAGGTTAAAAAAATGCTTACCCTTGCATGAAACGCTTTTACCTTTTTTCAACCATAATTTTATAGTACAAGTTTTAATCTACCAGTTTTTTTTTGAACTGATTGTTTTTGAACGATTGGTAGAGAACTTAGGAAACCCTCACTTTTTAATTAACTTACATGTTATAAATGTACATTAAAAGTGGTGGATATGAAGTTTCGTAATCTGCTAAGCCACATGAGAGAACCATCTGCCTATGCCATTATGATTATAGACTTGTTTGGGTGGGTTTTATATAAAACACTCTGGCAATGTATTGGCAAGTCAAGAACGAGCCCCTAAAATACGAAATTGTGTTAATCAATGTTGAAACAACAAACAATTTACCTTGAGTATCAACCATTTTGTCAACTGCTAAAAAGTTTAAGAATTTGTTACAATTTGAAATTATTGTTAAAATGTTCTATAAAATCTCTGTAATAATAGAAACTAGCAGTTTAATTGGAAACATTAATGCAAAATTTACTTTAATAATGTACACATCCATTTCAAATTGTAAAAATTCCACGTATTTTATTTTACCATACACTTTTTTTCTTAGAATCCCCGTTTGTCTAATTATGACCGACTTACTGTAGAAGTAATTCCCAGTGATCAGTTTAACAAATGAATAGAATTCGAGAATGAAATCATTTTAATATTGAACTTTAAAATTTTAACTGCAAAAGAAAGAAAAATTTTATATTACTTAAATTTCTTTACAACACAGGAACATGGTTTTGGCAGGTGTTAACAAACAATTTTAAGTAAAATTTGTATATGAAAAAATTCAATTTAAAGCCATAACGCCGACCATGGAACAACTGTACCACCCTAACTCAATAGTTTAATTTAATTTGCACATATACATATGGAAAGCACATTCTTGTAAATTATACATGCATATTGTACATTAATAATAATATAACAATGTATATTTCAGGCTCCTTTTTTGACCTGACGGTTTGTATAAAAATTTATCAATTTAAGTAATTCAAACAGATCAAGCTTCCATTTGATACATGTTGATGAAACATTTTTTAAAAATGAAAATGGTATTAATCGTTTTATATTTCACACCAGAATTAAATATATATGTATAACCCAAAAGATTATATGACTGTGTCAGCCACTATAAAAATATCCTCTTTATATTAAGCGAAAAGAGTGTATTACAGAAAAGATTCAATCACAACAGATTGTAATTAGCTTTAAAGTGCTGATTACTTATTATTACAGACAGTAAATTAAATTATAGATTTAATGCTATATAATAAATATTTAATTTATCGCCCAATTGATTAATTTACTTAAGTAATTATGATGGATAATACCATAATTTATAATTTACAATTAAGACATTCGATATAATCTATTGGTATTACACTGTCTTCTGTTTGTCTGGTAAAATACATTATTTTTGCTTTGTTGTTTGTGTAATCATTGACACTGTCACAAAAACTTGTCTTGTTTCCTTTATATGATGTTGAAGTTATAATCATTTAACCCGGTATATACAATTTTTTACTCTCCCAGAAGTACTGTTTCTAAATTTCTAATAGTTTAAGGTGGTAAAGTTGTTCCTCGATTGTTTTAAGACAGATTAAAGTTGGAAGGTTTTGTTGGCCGTCCTTAGTACGTTGCTCGTTAGCTCACAACAAATGGTTCAGAGGTAGACACGCTCCCTTTACCTGAGAGGGAAACCTATGTGTATTTTGCCACATATACCAAACATACAAATACGACGATATTGTTCTTAAATTTAAATTTTTACTTACTTTTTTGTTCACTTTCACACACAATGTGGATATTTATTACTTAAAACTTAATTTCTTACATTCATTATGTACTATTTTTTGTTTAACATAATTCTCTTTGTAAAATAAGCTTTCAAATCACCGAAGAAAAATTCAGCAGAAATTATTGGGAAATTTTAAAACAAAAGCTTTGTTAAATATATTAAAAGCTTATTTTTGCTTAGAAGACAATTATATGAAATCTGAAATTATTGTTTAAATGAATGGATTTAAATATGTACCAAGTTTGTGTGTTACAATTTCTATTGCGACTGACAAAGGCATCCTAAATAGCAATTGCTTTTGATTTATGCGCATTTTTCTTTTTAAACTTCTTTTGCCTTTTTTTTTTTTTAAATCTAAGTATGTCTATGAAAATTTCTTTTTACCAAATTTAAAGGAAAAAAAATTAAAATTACTAGAATTAGTCATACATTGTTAAATAATTGTGGTTTTATCATAGAAATCTGGTTAGTTATGCTTATTTTTCTTTTTTTTTTTGTTTATGAAGTTTCTGTAAGAGAAAGTATTTAAACAGAGTTCAAGCTAATAAAACCTAAAAATAATGTACGATTGTTTTAACGCCACCAAGATTGTTGGTTGTCGGTAGAAGATTGACCATTTTCATTTGAGCCACTTAATCCACTGCGTCCTGGTATTGGTGGTGGTGGCACATTGAACATATCATGTGGTGGTCGGAACTTTTCCTCTTGTTCGTCATCAGTTTCTCGCTTAATAGAAGCTGTTGGATACATAGGATACGTTGGATACCCATCATCTATAGGTTCTTCCTTAATCTTTACAATATCCATTTCACGGAAATCTGGCTTGCGTTCTTTGCTGTCCCGACGATCACGTTCCCGATCTTTATCACGACGTTCACGTTTTCTTTCTCTCCGTTCACGCGATGAATCTCTTTCTCTGGACTTAGAACGCTTCTTTTTGCGGTCGCGTTCACGTTCACGGTCTTTTTCTCGCCGGTCACGCTTTTCATAATCTTCGTATTCGCGTTCACGGCTAGTACGACGCTTTCTACGTTCACGTGATCTGCTACGTGATCGGCGTGGACGTTCACGTTCTCGCACTCGTTCTCTCGAGCGTGACCGACGACGTGCATTTTCACCAAAGCGTCCAGCACCTCTCTCCATAGTACGAGCGTTTTCGCGATCTTCCCTTTCGCGCTCCAGGCGATAACGTTCCCGTTCTCGTTCATTGTCTTCACGACCAGAGTGTTTAATATTAACATCGTTTCCACCACGGCGAGTGCCACCTAATCCACCACCTAGCCGTCGTGGCAACCAACCTTTTACAGTTCGAGCTCTTTCCACATCAACTAACACTCGTTTACCATCGATTTTCTTACCATCAGCATGTTTGTAAGCAGCATGCATGTCGCGTTCATGCTCATATTCAATGAATGCATAACCTTTGGGCTTACCAGTCTCCGGATCAGTGATCATGACAATCTTTTTTATAGGTCCATATATTTCAAATTCCCTTCTTAATTTCGATTCCGATGTGTCATAATTAACACGAGCCACAAATAAAGTGCGGAATGGATCTTCTGTTGCATTTTTAATTTCCTGAGGATCCCAAAGAGCTATTTCACGTTCTAGTTTATACGCTACCTGTTCAGCCTTTTCTCTTCGTCGTCTTTCAAGGCGTTCTTGACGTGTCTCCATCTTTTTAGGTGCTGGTGTATCTTTAGGATTTTCAAAGTCATTTAGAAAATTACCTACACCCAAATACCCTCGAGATTTTTTTTCATGAGGCAATTTGTCTGCAGGCGGCATGAATGGTATGGGATCCCTTGCGGCAAAAAGTGCCAACAAGTTTGGCGGTAGGTATTGCGTCATTTTATACTCTTCTAATAGCTTACTTTTTGTTTATTTTTCAATAACGTTCTTATGAAATGTGAATGATGATTTCTCCCACAAACTTTATACAAACCTGAGTAGTTTTTTAATTACAATTTTTAGGTTAGAGCAAAACTAAATTATTTTCATCGCTTCCACCTTACCTCTTCATTGCAGAAGTATGAAACACAGTTCGTGAAACTTATATGGATAAACTTCTATAATTACACCCAATAGAGTTTGTTTAAATTAAAAGATTAAAATATACTTGAAAGTAGAGTTTCTTTACAACACAAGCGAATGAAAAAACAGATATGGCTGCCCGATGGCAATCTATTGCAAAAAGTGTAGATAATATAGCAGTTTTTAAGAAAAATATGTTTTCCAGCGATTTTATACAATAGCGTTGCCACTAATAAAAAATTTTATTCTGAAAAATTTCGGCAAGCATTTTATGAAATTTATTTGATTAAGGTAAGATCCAAATGTAACTATTAATGTATTATAATATGCTTGAATTTTGCTATTTTACCAGAACAATAATCATGCCAGCTTAATATCATAAATATGTTCATGTTTGATATTATGGAAAACACTTAGTTGTGACATTGCACATAAATCTAAAAACTTCGCTGTGAGTGAACACATTAGCTTCAGTGATTTTTAATATTTTTGTTGATAAAAAGTGTTGGTTAAAAAGAGAAAAAAACAATTGTTTTAAAAATTTAGATTCCCAGTATGCAGCTGTAATTTTTTCAACTGCACATAATGTGAAACTCACCACTTTCCTTCTTTATAAAAAGTGACATTGATAGCACTGAACAATATTTTATTACACTACTATCCACCCTGTATTAAATTATATTGGAATTATGATATTCCAGCTCCTGGCAATGCTTTCAGACTTGGGGATTTATCCCCAATTTAGGATTTTTAAAGGGGTGTAAAATATTGGCTTCGAGATCGGAAATTTAATGGTAACTCAGTGCCCGCACATGATGAATAACAAGTCTCATGAAGATAATTCTATTATGTAATCTCTTTAATATTTTTCTGTTTGACGTTTATTTATTATATTTAGTAAAAAGCGGAAATTTTTTGTAACAATGCGAAAATATACTTGATTAATTTGTTAGGATATAATATACATATATGAAAATACATACATATCCATATGTATGTATGTACGTAAGTACACAGTAGGAATATAATGTTTAATGGGAATTTTTGGGATAATGTAAATTTGGTTCTGATAAAATTTGGGGAGGAACATTTGAAGATAGGTATTCTGCACAACGAAAGGATTCGGTGAACCCTAATTCCAAGAAAAATACAAAAACATTATATAACGGAATTCTTATTAATATAGGTGTATACATGTATTTACACTTATTTAAAAGCTAAGTACATTATTTTGAGTTTGAGTGTCCTTCATTTGGTGAATTATAAAAATAAATCTGATTTAAATTTAACATCATAGACTGAAATTTTATTTAAAAAATTATAAATTGTTCCGCCAAAATCCATATAAATATATACATATACATACCTACACACATAAATACATCAGAATATTCAAAAGTATTTGCTTGGTAAGTCAAAATGAGTATGAATATACATATGTACATACATACATACGTATGTATGTATGTATATATTTATGCATGTATGTATGTACATATGTATGGGTGTATGCGTATACATACATACAAGTGTAATTATATTTATACTTACTTACATATGTTCATAAATATGTATATGTATATATGTATGTATATATGTAAATAATTGTGTTTGCGTAAGACTACGTTTTTCATTTTAAAATGGTTCGTTAAATAAAATTCTAGAAAAAGGAAAGGTATACAATAATAAAAGATGTCATCTGAAAATGTGAAGAACTTTCCCATCAAAGTTGAAGAAGAAATGGAAGCTGAAGACCAACAAAAAGAAAATGGCGCAGGCGCCATGTCCTCAATAGATGACCATGTCCATACGTCGCCAAATTCAACTGAAGATCTTACAGCAGTACCGAAGTTTGTTTCGAAATATTCAACTGCTGCAAAGAATGAGAATCCTCCACCACCTCCGCCAACAACACCGATTCAATTGAAGAATATTGCGGAACATTCTGTTGATGCTAATAAATTGCATTCTCAATTAAGATTTCAAATTGGGAACGAAAAATCTACCTGCGAGAAATTAGGAAATTCACATGTTCCAGAGCCACCACCAATGCTACCAAAACAATGTGGTTCTGATTTCAATGAAGAAAGAGTGAATAGCCTTGGCTTTACTTCGGACATAAAATTGGCAAAACAAGCTTTAAAACCTATTGCGAAAGACGGAAATGTTAATCAAAGCGTAAGTAAGCGGAAAAAAGAATGTATAATTCAGGTATACATACATATGTATGTACATAATACATACATATGTACATACATATAATTTTAGGAACATATCAAGTTTGTCAACATACTTACATATGTATGTACGTATGTACTTCCAAATAAAAACTCGAAGCTGTGTACATATGTATGTACATACATATACATACATACATATATATGAATTTCCGTGACTTCCATGTTATTTTGATTTGTTTTACAAATCGTAGTGCGCGGGTGATACTCCATGAATTAAAGTTGCTAACAAAATTGCAAAATATTAGAATATTTTTCTTTTAATTCTCCCACAATCTCTAAATACAGACAGTGAATCAATCAGAAAATTGAACATGCCGAAAACATTTACATACATAAGTATGTATGTATGTATGTATATTAAGAAACATAAACAAAATAATATTTTTTTTTTTATTAAGAAAGATAATTTTTAAGTTATTGATGAGAAAAAAAAGCAAAACATTTCAATTTTTTTTTTAAGAAATATTAGCGATAAATAAATTAACTTAGTTTTTTTTTAACTCAAACGGAAAATCGGACAAGCAAAGTAGGTTGTAACAAAAATAGAAAGAAATAATTTAGTTTCGTTCTATTTGTCAACTAAGAGTGAATTTGTCCACAAAAAATGGCTCTAAGAGGTAAGCAAATAAGAGTGGAAATTAAGCATCTTATTATTCGACTGTATGGAGAAGGCAAAACTGAACTTCTGAAATTGTGGGTAGAAGTCAGTCGACCTTTCATGATATTAAAAAATACAGAAATGAAATTAGAGTGGAAAACAACTGCAAAGAAGGTCTTGGAAAGATTTTAAATGACCGTGACGAAAGACGAATTTTACTTGAAGTGAAGAAAAATCCCTTAAAATCCGCTGTTGGGCTCCAAAAGTATGTAGAAAGAAGCCCATATAGGAAAGTCAGTTTCCTGCGACACTATTAGAAATACCTTATGAAAACATGATTTTTATGGCCGAGTTTTGAGAAAAAACCCTTTCTTTATAAGTCCTAAAAATAAAACAATACGCCTGAAGTTTGTAAAGAATATATGTATATATGTTAAAAAAACCAAGATTTTTGGAATAATGTAAAGAAAGGAAGTGCAATTTGTATAGGTCAGATGGAAGGCGGTTTGTTTGGCGAAAACCAAACACTGAGTTTGAGTTAAAAAATACTAGAGCTAGTGGTAAACATGGGTGAGGTTCTGTAATGGTTTGGGGCTATATGTGCCCAAAAAAATTTACATTCAAATTATGTACTTTGTTGTTTGCGGATCAATTTTAAAAATTATTTTTGCATATGTAAAAGATCTACTATTTTAAGATCTACTATTTTTTTTTTTGGAAATAGGGCCCCAATAATTGATTATCAAACAATTTCATCAATTGTGGAGCAATTTTCAAAATTCTTTTTGCATACATATGTAACAAAGCACACCGGCTTAATCTACTAGTGTATGTATGTACGAGTATATAAAGCAGTTTTCAATAATGGCGGTTAGATGTTGAAATGGATTAAAACCAACTACGTGTAAGATATTATTGAAATTCTTTTTTTATTTTAAAGACACGCCTACATCGAATGGAATATAATGTAGATAAAATGTTTGCCACCGTGTTTTACGGTGGGACAGATGCCAGTGCTTCACACTCTAATGGCGATGTCGCACATTCGGCTGAATTTGACCTGTGCTATTTTGATTTTAAAGACATCTGTTGACTGGTTTATAGAGAAAAAAATTTTGTGGAATCGCACTACTAACTTCACATTTTAAGTTTAAAGCACGCTAGGATTTAAATTTAGTGCCCTTAGACATTAAACTGCATTAATTACAGAACACGGTAACTTCAGATGCTTCACTTTGTGGGAACTGTAGGAGTACAAGAAATACCAAAAGAAAGTGGAAACCAAAAGTTGTACCAATGCAATGAATTTTTTTAACTTTAAATGCTGGATCATGAGTTTGTTCTTTAACGTAAATCTGATTTAATTTTTTCAGAAAAAATAATTCTGAAGAAGATGCACAAAGGAGTGTCGAAATATTGAAATTATTAACGACAACAACAAATTAAATCATTAAGCATTTCTATATATGTATAAGAAAAATTATTTATACCTCAATCGACATAGATTTTTTGAAAGTAACTTTTATCTAAATTGAATATTGAATAAAAATTTTAGATGAAAACATTGGTAGATGAATGCGATAAGCGGACTGAAATGAAATCAGTAGCTCTGATGGAAGTACCAAAAAGTTTGGAACTGGCTGCAATTTATAAAACAACTGAACGGAAGCTAAAAATTCAAAAGCTAATAGAGAAACAGTCCACTGTTACGCCATCGCTGATAACTGCTGCGATTCCATTACCGCCTCCAACAGCTTTTCTTTCTATGGACATCTTAGTGACCATGAACGAAAAAGGCGAGAACGGCATTGCTCTTGGCAAGAACAATGAAATGAAAGCGATGAAAAATAATCAAAAGGCGACGGCATTTCGTCATCATGAAAATAATCATCATAATGAAGAAGAGTTGTCGTTGCAGCTTCTCCCTGATCGTTCTTCTACGCCCTATACACAACCTATGTCCTTAACTGTGACAAGCTGTGATTTAACTGACATATCTGAACACGGAGGTCGAGCGAAGGATGACAGCAGTAATATTTCCAAACATAATGTATCAGAAATACATCAGAAAATATCGGACGCAGCATCTAAATCTGTAATTTCGAATGGTTGCGAAGATGTTCCTGAAACTAAGTCTGAACTTCACGAATCAATTATTCGCTATGCCCCACCCGATCTGCTCATAATTCGTAATGAAGTGTTGAATGCAAAGTCCATGCAAAATTTTTTCTCGTCCACTCGGCCCAATATTATTAACTGTGATGTCATTGAATTGGAGGCAAGACTGAAACGTTTAAACATATTTAAAGGTTCGGATGGTGAGACTTGGTATGATATTAACCACAAAGATAGCCATAACGGTTATAATTTTGGAAGTTTAAAATCATGCTGCAATGCCATTATGCCAGCTTTTTGCAAACGTAAATTTATGGACGAATCAATTATAAGAAGCCAACCACCACAATTTCTTGATTATAAGGTAAGCTGCATTTAAGACCTTACAAATTAATTTATTAAATTTACCTACTAATTAGGATCCAGCAATAATAATGAATCAACGACGAATTGGCAGCGGTCGCATATCACATAGTAAATGGTCCGCCAATTTAGGATCTCAGTGTGGAAATCAGAATCATCAATCAAAGTTCACAGACGGCCAGCAATCGACTAAACAAATGAACGTTGACAACATGTACAAGGGTGTGTTTAAACGAAAAGTTTAAGTATATTGTAAAAAAAAACAAATTCCATTTTCTTGCTATAGATGTGAGGGAAAACTTACGCAAAAATCAATGCTCCGAAATAAACTTTGGTAAATCCAATTATGTGAAGCGGGTTCTATCTGGATTTTTAGTTGTTTCTAATCCAAAGGACAAAGAAAGAGAAGAAAAAAATGAACAACAGTATAAAAAACAGCAAAACGAAGACCCAGAGTGGTTTAGCTGTGGACCAACGTCACGCTTAGATACTATTGAATTATGTGGTTTTGATGAGGAGAGTGACCAGTTAAATTTACATAGTGAAAATAACTGCAGTAGTGGCGGTGACAAGAAGGTGAATGAAATAGGTGACCGTGATGAAGGCAAAGAAAATAGTGTACAAAATGCAAATAAGGTAATTGAAAATGAAAACAATTGCTTTTTTTCTGCGAACTGTGTATGTTGTACGTACATACATACAAAAAATTCGATTAAGATTCGATTATCTAAATTCATCAATGATGTCAGGTGGTAATCCACTTGCAAGCCGTAGAATAAATATATCTAATGGACCGCTTTTAACGTCATATTTAAATCACAGTCAAATTTAAATATTGAATGACACTTAAGAGGTAGTAAAGTGATATTATAGACTTTTATTCCTGATATGAATAAGATTTGGCGTTTCTCAACAGGAGAATACACTGTGGCGTAAGTTATCAAAATCATTTAAACTTACGATCGCAGGCGTACGCATATAGTAGACTTTTCATGTAGACGTAAATATTATGTAAAGCTAAAAATCTATGATGAATATAAGAATTTTTATGGCTGCATACAGATTCATATATAGATCCAAACATTGACAACCTAAATATGACGTCTGAAGTATTTGTTGATGTTCTACATGCAGCCCTTACTCCTGTGATACGAACAAATTTTCAGTCCAACGTAAGGATTAGTCCGTGGCTTAATAATCAACTTCAAAATGTAAAATGTTACAAGATACGAGTACATTTGCACCAGATGGCACCGGCAAAGTGGTACATTATTGGTGAAATAATTATAAGATATGTATTTCGAAATGGATAAAAATCGCAATTCGAACTAGCAAAGTTAAGTCTTGTTGAATGCATTCACGGGCTAGAATATAAAAACAATTGGGAACTAAATAAAGTTAAAAAATCAAATATAATGGATAGTTTGCGGGCGTCCAAAATCTTTAGTGAATGCAAACTGTCTTACAATATTGAAAAGGAACTGTTCTAAGTGCAAAATGTTTGCTGAAATTGATATAAGCCTTAACATACTATTAGTATAGTATGAACAGTGTTTTGAACTGTTTTTGATTTTTAAAATTTATTTTTGTGTTATTTTGTTTACTTCTTGTTGTTATTTATTTATATATGTTTGTACATAAATATCTAGGAATGCAAATTACCTTATTTTTTGCACCAAATGGCACAAATAATGTCATATGGCATCATCAAAAAAGTACTATGGACCAAATTTTTCTCTATATTAAATTGAATAACATTATGGGGCAAGAGAAAAGTTCTATTATATCTTGGCAATTTTGATTAATGTAGGTTAATCCAAAGTGCATATATTTGGCATCTATTGGGTATACAAGTTAATAAGGTCGATTTTTTGCTTTTATAATAACAAAATGAGTTGATACATTATTCAAAGTATTGTCCATCGTTGGCCACTGCTTTTTCCCATCTTTCTGATAGCATATGGATTCCGCGCCAAAAAAACTGCTCCGGTTTTGAGGTAAAGAATGAATCAAGCCAATTTTGAATATCCTGTTCTGAAGTGAAGCGTATTCCAGTAAGGGCGTTCTGCATCGATCGAAACAAATGGTAGTCGGAAGTGGCAAGGTCTGGGTATAAAGCGGGTGAGCCCCATCCACTGTTTTCCAAATAGTTTTTGACCGGTCTTGAAGATAATAGCCTCGTGTCTGGTCGAATATTCTGGTCGTTTTTCGTTGATTGCTCTCTTCAAACGAATTCAAATGTCTTCGGTACAGGTCCCTGTGATCGTCTAACCCTATTTCAACAGCTCATAATACACAACATATGATTTTTTGCGCTTGGGCTTATCGCAATGTATCCATTTTTCACCATCAGTTGTAATGCGATGCAAAAATGACTTCTTTTTGTAACGTTCAAGCATCGTTTACGACATGCAAAATCCACTTTCAACGTCTCGCGGCTTCAATTCATATGGGACTCAATTTCCTTTCTTTTGAATTAAAGTAGGGAAATGGCTTGTTGTGTCACTCCCAGTGACAATGCAAGTTCTTCTTGCGTTTGACAACAATCTTCGTCGAGCAATGCTTCCTCATCTTCAAACTTTTTCGGCTGACCAGGCCTGTCTTTGTCTTCTTTTTCGAAATTACCACTTTTGAATCGCGCAAAACATCGTTCACAAGTTTTTTGAGTTTGTTGCACTTTGGCTGTAAGCTTCTACCAACAATCGATAGCTTTCAGCAGCCTTTTTCTTCAAATGAAAGAAGGTTATCAGACTTCCCCGCGAAAGATCTTTTTTAGGCACAAAATTCGACATTCTTATAGCGATTGAAAAAAATGTGTGTTTACACTTTGGCGTCTATCGAATACTGAATTATAATGACTGATGTTTACCCTCTAAAAGACCATATTTGTTATTATTGACACAAACCATATGTGATAATTATGCTATATGTTGTCCAAATCGACATTATTAATTTGTATACCCAATAGTAACAACAAAGCTAAATAAATAATATGTATAGATGTATGTACATACATACGCTTTGAAATTTGTCTTAGAAAAATATTCTCGTCTATATAGTTGAACAAATGCGGCAAAATTGTTGGTTTTTTTAACATGCGTACCCCCTATTTCCTTAAATATTATTCTATTAAAAGTTTGAGCAAATGAAATAACAACATAAATATTATTTTTGCATCGCATCAGTTATTTTTCGCATTATTGCAAATCAGAAGCTGTGAGTTAAGGCATGTACAAGCTGGCCCTATAAGAACAGATGTTGAACAAATAAGTTGTTACATATGGAACAACTTAGCGAATCTTCATTGAAGAGCTTGGTATAAGAAGGGTTTACAATATTCGACATATTCAACTTTTCTAAATATTGAGCAGCCAAAATATCATTGGCCATTTAATTTGAAACTTGTCGCTGCTTCCAACTTGAGGTGCAAACCTGCTTTAATGCGTTCAAAATATAAAGATTAAAACATGTATAAATAAGTATTGATTTATAGGGAATATTAATCAAACTTGATGTATGTATGTATGTTGGTAGAAATTAATTTTTTGCGTTCCTGTTTTTTTTAAAGGGCTAGAAAATGAAAAGAGTTGTCCACATTCAATTTATTGTTTGCAACCCTTTTCATGAAATTGGTGGTGACTGAGAAAGTATGCGAGATTTTGTGATGATAAATAGTTGGCGCAAATGCCATTTTACAATCATAATCTAATGTATTTTCTAAGCTTTATTAATACGTTCATACAGGGTGTCTGGTAGCAGATTTACATATATTTTCAAACTTAAATAAAAAACGTAATAATTGACACAGTTTTATTAAGAGCATTGAACGATAGAATGTCATCCAGATGTCTTCGGTCGAGTTGAACACACTGTTCAAAACGGAGCCTTGTGTTCTGCCCCACACGCTGCAGTAAACTCGGTTCAATTGAGCTGATTTCTCGACGAATATTTTCCTTTAAAGCGACAAGAGATTGGGATTGTCATTATAAAACCTCTCTTTGAGGTGCGACCTCGGTGGCCATGGAATGTCCCCAAAGCGACTGATCAGTTTTTGGGGGAAATTTACCCGAAGCAAATTCATCGAATCTCTGGCTGTGTGCAGTCGCCCCATCCCGTTGAAACCACGTGTGTGAGAAGTACAATGGATGAGCTCGCAGGTTTGGCAAAAAGAATTCCGTAATCATGCGTCGATAATTTTCACCGTTGACATTTGTCGCCTGGCCTCGAGAATTTTCGAAGAAATGGATTTTCACGTAAACTGCTTTCAACCAGTTCAATGTTTTCGGGAGTCCTTGAAAATCGACTGGGCCCTGGCCGTGGGACATTCATAGCCAAAGCAGTTGCGCGGAATCTCTGCACCCACGAACGAATTAAATTTGAACTCGGTCCATCACGTATTCGCCGAATACCGAACTTTGAACCACAGCGAACGTGCGATGCTCACTCGACCACTGCGACATCGTGACTGACAAATCCGCACAATCGATAATTCCAACGGCGCCACCCTCCCTCCGTACCGCTTACTACTTTTGAAATAATCGTATTGAAAAATATAAATTTACCATCAGACACCCTGTATAAGATGTGTATGTATCGAAAGTATTTTTAAACTTATCATTTTTTTAAGACTGATACTTTACGTAAATCGAAATGGAGCGATAACATTTTTAAATACCGAAAGTTGAATCCTAAAAGCGATACCAACAATAATGAAATTAAAAATGAGGAGGTGTCAAATGCAATGAAAAGGTGTAATAAATCGGATCCCGCACCGAAAAAATCACTTCCGTTTCAGTATGACCAATTCCTGGGCAACACCAAGTCATGTTCGACCATTAATCAGAATCCTTCCGGAGATGAGATAAAGAGCACTTCTACTCATCATCATAATACGAGCTCACGATTTATACAATTCTTTGGAGATAATATGTCAATGAAAAATACAAACGAAGATGTGGAAACTAACAGCTCGTCTGCAACGTTGAAGGACTTCTTTAAGAAGGCAGTGAGTTCTCAGAAAAAAATTGACCCCATTCATATAATGATGCCAAAGCATCAATCCGAAGATGATACAAATAAAGGTTTGAAAAATGTCGATGTGAATGAAATAGTTTCGGTGGACGAGCTTGAAGCGCAGTGGCGTCAAAATGTACGCACTAGAGAAAACAGCCTTAATATTTGCCATAATGATTCAAACGATTCGGAAAATTTTAAGAAACTAATTTGTCAGTTAAACAAGCAATCTGTCCAAAAATCCGAACAACTTCATATATATCAAAATATTTTTGACTGCAACAATAATAACGATGAGAGTCTATCGAATCTATTTTTTAAACACCAACAAAAACAGTTCTCGGGTAGAAATCAGTTACAACAGCAGTATAGTATGCAAAATGTTCTCCTACAACAGCAACAAGCAGCTCTTCTTGCAAGTTTACAATTAAAAGCTATTTTAAGTCGGCCAGAAGCACAAATGTTTTTATTAGGATTAGCAAAAGGTATAAACAAATGAAAATGCAGTTTTTTTTATTGCAATAATATAACAATTTATATACATATGTACATATATAGGTGAAATTTCCAAACATGGTCTTTTTGTGCAATTGACAAATCCGCATTTGTCTCAAAGGGAACGTGAGGCAATTACTGCAGTTCTTACATTTACATCTGCACAGCAACAACAACAACAACAACAACAACAGCAGTTTGATGCATTGTCAAATAATTTGATTATTAACCAATTGCAAAATCTTCAAAATTTAAATATAGTCCAACAGACTTTGGCAGCCCAACAACAACAGCAGCATCAGTCGCAAGGCGGTAATAAGCGGTTAACAACATTGCAGCCATTGAGTCAAGAAGAACTTCAAGTTCATGCAAGCCTTATTATGCAGAATGCACTAATCAAGCGTAAAATTGAGGAGCAAAGAAACGCTTTGGGATTACAGAAAATGTTACAGCTAAATGTAGCAGCTCGTGTGGCTAAACAGCAACATGAACAAACACTTAATCGTAATTTCAGTGATTCTGCTTCCGTCGATAATCATAATATGAACCGCAATACCACTGGGAGCCACCGACTTCAAGCTCTTCAAAACTTATTTAATGATGCAAACGGTTTGGCCAATAATTCACAACCGTCACAAATTTTAGGTACCACAAAAGCCGGTGATGACGGTTACAATTATAGAAACAATCGCAAAGCCTACTTTCATAATCACCAAAAACGTTTTAATAGTTCTTCTTCAGGAGTATCGCTTAAGCTTCCAACACAAGTTCAACATCACCAAGATTGTCAAATTTCAAATTCCCAGTCGCACTGTCCCAGTTCAATGATGACAAATTCTCAAGTACAACAAACAGGCAACAAAAATAAAATATACAAGCCATCACAGCAGCCAACAGTTGCTTCAGGAGGAGGCGGTAAGTAGAAGAACATTAAACTTGTATGTATGTACATATATAGTAATCATTTTTTGGGTACGTAATATTCAAATTAATCGTTTCGCGGTATAACATTATCTTTTTTGCTCAATCTTTTCAATTCTCCTTCGGACGTGTTTTTTTTTTTTTTGACTACGCTTATTTCAAGGGCTTCTCTTTTCTTGACGTAACGATTTCCACTTATATTGATATCTGCTTTGATCTTTCCATTGTACAAACGTTTTTGGTGCAATTCCGTAGTAACTCAAAATTTGAATTTTATCTATCTAGAGAAAAAAGATTATGTTTCCATCTCTAACTGTTCAGATTCTACAGCTAAAAATGTCTTTATTGCCTCTAGCTATTTCCAACAATATTTATTTGCAATAATGAAATGAAATGCATTTTTCTCAGTTTGCGATTTATGAATTACTAAGGTATTGCACCAAAGGCTCGATATGTATGTATGTATGTATGTATACGCTAACTGCTAATACATTTTGTGCTAGAAAAATAGCAACGCCGAATGCAGCTCTATATTACGAAATGTGCTTGATGATATTAACAACTGGTCATCTTTACCTGGTGCTAAAATTTCTTAAAAAAATACTTATTTGCAGAAAGAAACTCTGTGGCAAAAACGCTCACAGCCTGGTTGTCGAAAACAATATAATAGAGAATGTGGACCAACTAAAAATATGGAGGTTTATTTTTACTAAAAACTACTTATGACGAAATCATTCATTTTACATTTAACTACTCGATTCAACAATTAAGTTAATAAAACAGTTAAAAGTTCAACTACAAATTTCAATGCCTTCATTTATTAACTTTTTACGAAAACAAGTTAAGTTGAATTTTCCATTGCAATGACTGTTTTTTAATTCCAATTTGCCTCGATAAGTTCCCGCGTCGAAGTGGTGGGATTTGATTCGTGCGATGACTCCAGATTCGGCAAACATGCTTACCAGTATCTTAATAGTTCATATAATCAAAGGCCCAGCGAAGTTCCCTTTGGACGGAAACGAGGGACTGCAAAGCATGGTACCGCTACTCTATCCTCGTCATCTTTTGGGCACCTCAAATATTTATTTAAATATATGTAAATAGTTAAAGATAATTTTGTTTACTTCTTTCTCACTTCCTTAAAATCTTCGAATACGTCAAATTCGTAATGCATTCCAGAGAAGATCCTATCGGCAATTGACTATTGCTTAAACGTCCAAAGAGATAACAGTCCACCGAGAAAAAATTCTAATAAGAAGCAAATGATTTTATCTGTCCTAAATAAGTGACTCCAAACAATTATAACATAATAATTATAACGTATAACATAATAATAATGGGCTATGCTGCAAGTCCCCTTTGCTATCAACTCTGTTACGAAAAGCAGAATAAAAATACAATATATTCTTTTTTTATTTAACAATTTACATTTAATATTTTAATAAAAAAAATTGGTTGGGTCCGTAGATTTGCAGCTAATAACTAAATTATATTCCTCCCAATATACGTATAGAAATCGATTTGTACTCATAAGGAGAAAATTGCTGAAATGAAGCAGTCTCTTCATCTATAAATAAAATGAAACGTCACCCCCAAGGTCTAATATCAGTACGTGTACGGCGTCGTAATTTCATTTCGTGTTTTAACTGCGTTTCATGTTAGGGTGTTACATTGGAAAACTCACCACACACAAAAATGTTGGCAAAACAATAACAGCTGTTACGTTATAATGTTTTTCGGGGTATGATTTCTTCGCACCCGTTGATAAAATCTACTCGCTTGCGATAGTTCATGTACAAAAAAAAAAAAAATTAAAGCGTTGTGTAATGCAGATACGTCGTCCTCGAGGTGTTACGGGTATACAATTAATGGTTGTAACCGCTTTAGGAGTTTTTGGCGGTGTATATATATGGCAACCACTTATAATAAGGTGGAGAAACGAAAATAAAAGCGCAAAGGAATCGACAGAGGAAACATCACCGCAATTGCCTCAACAGAAACAATAGCAAAGTTAATTTTTAAAGACTTCTCTTAACATACATATGTACATGTATTCATATAGTTATTTACGTTATTAATAATTATTTTTGATTTTTTCCAGATGAGTTTAATCAATAACCTGAAGAAATTTTCGACTACAACAACTGGTGTTATGGCTATTGGAATTTTTTCTACTCTATTAGTTACTGGAAGTTATCGCATTTTAATTAAACCAAAATTTGATAAGAAGCGTCGCCAAGAGGCTGAGTCAATGGCAGATTATATTTTTCAACATGAACTACAATCAAAACGGTAAATCAATCCTCCACTGAAACGATTTACAATTACACAAACATTTAATATGCAGTAGCTTTTTTTCTTATATTTTAATTCTGCAATTCATGTCAATCTATAAGAATTTTCAACTAAATACTTTCCTTTTATTTTTTAATAATTACCCATTTCTAATCGTTAACGTATCGAATTGTCTTGGCATTCATTTTTATTTTTAGTACACACTATTCAAATATAACCATATAATTGTTATTGTAGATACACAAAAACTACAATTAAAAAAATAAATTCCTCTGTAAATGAAGTTTTAAAACAAACAAAAATTATTAGATCGTTAAAGGTCATTCAAAACTATTGAAGTTTATCATAAGTCTTGATTTGATAGTTTTACTGAATTAGATTACTAGCACTACTTTTATTCTTCTTTCTCAATTTTCTGCAGAACGGAAGCACTGATGAAAGTGATTTTTTATTTTTTTTATACACTATGTATGTATGCTTACTAATTAGATATTTAATTATAAACAATGTATAAGAATGTATTATTGAATTTTGATTTGAAATAAATTAATGGAAAAGAAAAAAATGCTGATAATAATATAAAAGTAAGTTTTGTTATATGATACACAGACACTCGTTTAACATAAAAAGTCCCCATCCTTCCTCGTTGTAAGTTCTTATGCTTTTTTTTTTGTAAATTAAAAGGTCTAAATACATAGATACAAATTATATGCTGTTCTCTGATAATTTGAGAACGTTCGGACAACTTGAGAAATTGTTTTCTTCTTGATAGAGGAAGATAAGGTGCAAACTAAAATCTTATTAACTCAACTAGAGTTTAACTAAGATATCCAATGTCGAATAAAATATGTAAAAGTTCGTTAGTGCATAAATAAACGTGTCTGCTTGTTATAAATTATTTTTTTTATATTGTTTCAAATTTGTTATTAACTCAATGTTCTTAAATAGTTTTATTCCGATTGCATTACGTGTTGGTTTTTCCCGCGTAAAATCAAAGTTTGTTTCTTTTGTCGAAAAGATCTTTGAAATAATTATGTACATATGCACCATTTGGAAAAACAAGAATCGCAACGTGTTAGTTAGTACTCGTAAACAATGAAATGCACAAAATCCTTGAGCTTAACTTTGAATTTCCTTTTCACAAGATACTTATAAAAGCTACATATTTACATCCATCCATACATACTTATCTAAGTACGTTAAAACAAATGCATATCTGTCTATGTATTGTTTACATAGGACACCAGATAGGCACATGTTTGCAATAAACAGTAAAGATTAATTACCACTAGTAATATATTTTGTATATCCTTTCTTCCAGACAAACAGTGAATATGTAATAAAATATACTTTTGTTGTAAACACAAAATTAGCGATAAAACAAGCACATCGAACATTGTAAACTACCAAGGTTACATTATAACTGAATTTAAGATAACATGCTCGGTTCCGTCCACAGACTAAACAGACAAAGAATTAACGATAAGCCTTGTTGAGTATACGATATAAGTCCGTGCTTAAAATTTTAGGGTCCAGATAAGAAAATATAGAAATAAAGATAACATCCGAATTATCGTCCTTACAAAAACTGAGAACAATATCGCCTTTGTACCTGGTACCTGATGCAGGTGTATAATAAAAGAATACTCATAATGACACATTTGCCAGCCCGTACTGACGAGTGTGGCTAGTAAGAAATTATTAGGCGATACTGATGAAGTTAATAACATAAGTCAGCATAATGTAGACAAATCTGAATATCTTGTCACAAAGTTATATCTATCGCTGAACCTACCGACATACAAAGTCCGCAGGCACTGATCTTACATTGCTATCCAATCATGTGGTCTGTGCACGCAGATATTTAAGTAGAGAGGAGTAGTAATAGTGACGACACTGCCAGTAAAATAAATTGGGCTGTGTAAGCGAGTTTGAAATTTTTATTCATACACGAGTATCTGCTCTAAATAAAGAACTGCTCGGGCTGCGATAAAAGTATGAGAAAATAATTTTGGTGGATCAGCATCTGGTTATTGATGCACATTGGTGCAGCATGACCGAGCCATCCAGCAGACAACTTGCTTGGCTAAAAATCGCCCGTTGCGTTCATATTATCAATCTTATTAGTAACCACTTAAATTATACTTTAAGTAAAATTTAGTGCGAGTTTCGATTGTAAATGAGTTGCAGTAAAATTTGAAATAAAGATACATCCATAAATGAAATTTAAAGTGATTAAAATCTTAATTCACGCGCTGTGCGTCTTAGTATTTTTTTAAACCCTTCTTTTGGCAATAATTATTGTTGTTTCTTATTGCTTGGATGATAATATTATAGGAATCTAACCTACAACTGTTGATCTCCATGGTCACATGCTACAATGGGGATGGAATTGAACATCTGAGAATCTTATTAGATGCGAATTTTAACTCTTTTCAACATTTTTCAGCAGCAGTAAATAAAGCACAGTATGCATTGACATTTTTTAAATGCCTTGCTGTGCAAAGCAATTGATTGACATACTTATGACGAAAAGATTCCTTACATCTTTAGTTAGCCCAATTCTGAAATCTGCACGACTAGTGATATTACCTAGAATATTCAATACAAAACAATATTAATGCTATCAAGTTTATACAGAAGCAGACGTCCGTTACTTAATCTAAATTCTACTTTTAAAAGCCGCATATATATTTACATATGTATGTATGTGATCTGAGTTTGAATACATCAACATTAACATACATAAATGTAACCGAGGTAAGTTTGTGCCAGGTAAATTCGTTAGTACAATAATAATATGCGGCAAAATTCCAACTAAGTTCATCTGTATGTAATTTGTTAAATGCTAATGAAATGTCAATATTTTAATCTTAAACACAAAACAATAATCAGTTCCGCTTTCCACTTTACTTGTTATAATTTTGTTATTGTAAATTTGTTCCATTGATGTGAAAATCTTAGTTCGCCATGACCATCGACCTCACGGAAAATGAAATAAAATAATGAGAGATACAGACAAAATGGAATTCATCATAAAACACACAGTACATCATAGATCACAGCTTGCAACTCAAAAGTGGCAATTACCTTTTCAGATTTGACGGCTGCAGAAATATTTGCAAGCCTGCGCACAGCCTTACAACTTTTTATTACACTTCCAGCTAATCAAGCAACATTTCGACAATGACTGCAAGTCAAAATTTAGTAGCCCAGCAATTTTAACAGCTTATTCTTATGGGTGCTAACCCAAGGAGCTTATAAAGATGATGCACCATAGTGCGCTTTGTCTAACATCTTTCTTATTAGCCTTTTCAAGTTCCATATACTAATTTCTAAATAATTAATCCAATTATATTACATTTCTACACGGATTCTATCCTAACAAAGCGCAGTGTAAACGTTTTTATTATTATACTTTAGCTACAAATTTTAAATCTTTTTTTGTATTTCTTTGAAACCAGTTTTGTTCAAAAATATATAGCGTTACCCTAATATAGAAAGGCCCTGACTTATTTAGTTCAAAGTGCAGTATTTAGCAAATTTTGAAAAATTAAATGATCTTATATTGAAGTAAGCAAAAAAAAAACTATATTATGGCCTTTTAACGTTCAGGTAGCGATATGTATTTTTTTATTACTGGTTGACTTCACTAAGAACGATGAGTATTTAAATTTATGACAAAAGCTATAATCTATTGAAATTTATTTCTGGTCAAAAAAATAGAAATTAATGAATTGTTTGAAAACAAAAACTCAAAAACACAATTTATAGTTTTTAGTCTGAATTCATTTTTCTTCTAAAAATTATATACTACTGTATGTATGTACATATGTATGTATTATAAAGTTTTGCTTTGAAAGAAATTTGTTTAAATAAAAAACCCGCTGAATTTAAGTATGTATTTGAATTAATGAAAAGAAATTAATTATATAAATAAAAATTAAGAGAATTTGTTGATATCCTACAAAATAGTTTAAGCCTCTCAATTTCACTTTATTTTATAAATTAAGTATCATTTTAGGTAATTAATTTTGGCAAATTTTAAAAATCTTAATGTGCGTTTAGCACCCAGAAAGGGCATGAATATAAAAGCATTGCTTGAAAGACTATTATAAGTAAAATGATCTTGTTCGCTTGGCTAAAAATGATTTTCGTCCAGTTAGTGGATAACTACATACATATATTGTGGCCAAGTTATCTCTGGAGTATGAATATCAAATCTTTATTCCCTATCAAAATAAACGCCTAATTATTTAACATTAGTAGTAAAAGACATTGGAGGCATTTATTTTAAAGGGCTTTTTGAATAAAATCGGATTTCTTCTGCGGATAAAGAGTATTGCTTTTCTCTTATTTTTATTTACTTCGATTTTCCATGTACAGAAGTGGTTCGTTAACTTGTGTCATGAGCAAAGCACAATCCCTCTGCAATTTTGATATTTTTTAATATAAAAGTACATACATACATATGTACATATGTATGTATGTAAATACCTGGTTTATTTGTGTATTAAAAACATATCTGTGGTTTTCGCGAATAACAACTTTGTTCATTTCAAGGGTTTTATTTTGAATGCGAAAAATATTTTCAAAAATGTGGTCCAACGTACATATGCATTCTTCTAAAACACAACTTCTACATATTATCAAATAATTTTCAAATACATACATACATATGTATGTATATGTATGTAAGTACATATGTTGACCAACGTTGGCTTGCAAACAATTAATTTGCTATAAAGAAACATACAGGTACGTACATACATACATATAGTGTATATGTATGCGCTTACGTGAATTCATCTGGACACATTTGTAATATACATACATACATACATACATACATATTTATATGTATATATATATATATATATATATATATATATATATATATATATATATATATATATATATATATGTATGTACATGCGTTGTTCATACTATTTTTTTCTACTAATTGGAATTTTGTAATAACCTTTGTATACATACATACATACATACTATGTATGCATCTATGTATGTATGTAGGTAAGTGCATGACGGTGTGAAGTTTGCAACCAAAAATCTTGTTCATTCTCCTGACATTTTTTTACTTTTCAACTTGCGCTGTTATTCATGAAAACCACAGATGTATGTATGTATGTTTGTATGTAGTATATAAAATTTTTATTTACTGGAGTGATACATAAGTACACACACAGTCATTAAGTGAAGTTTTTTTTTTATACATGTATGTATTGTGTATGCAGATGCTAAGAGAGAACTTCTCGATAATATTATAGAACAGGTTTTAAAACTTTTCCTGCAAATATAATGCTGCCAGTGGCTTCTTCCTCAATGAAAAAGATGAATGGACGATTTACTGTGAACTCTTCAATTACGGGATTTCCACCAAACTTATTACCAATTTCAAAAACTGTGGATGCATATGCTTCTGTGCCTTTTTCATCTACCTCAATTCCAGCCTTTTGAAAAACATTTGAAACCTTCAATTTCCCTGCCACCTGAGCGCCTCTATCAAGGCCTGGCAAAGATGCATTATCGGTAAAAATGTCATATATACCCAGCACCGCCAGCTCATTTTTGAAATTTTGTTGAAATTCAAATTTAAATTTAGGTAAAGTAATTTTTAATTTTGTTTCCTCCATCATAAACTGCATGCGTTTGATTTCATCGTTCTGCAAGACCTTTATTAATTCTTCTACGCCGCCTTTTGTCTTTGGCAATATAATGAACATTGAAAACTTTTTGCCTTTATACGGCAGCCTTAAAATTTTTGCATCCAATGAACTGTGGTCATAATAGTAAAAATACTCAGTTTGTTCCATATACTGTGCATGATGTTGAGTTTCAGGTGTCGTAAAGAATACACCCTCGTAGGTTTGGTTGAACTGACGTCGCCACAAGCCATTAAAATAAATGGCATTTGTCAATAAAATCACACCGTTTTGAATATTTTCCTTGTTAACTAGATTTTGCAACTTTCCGTTGGTAACGTTTTTACACCAACTGTTGATCCGGTTGGCCGATGCTTGGGAATCTTTAAAATTTAAACGCTCGATATCTGCACCATAAAAATTAGCCAGTGTTGCTGCGTATCTCTGTCTGGGTTCAATAAACTCATCAATGAACATTTTTGTTTCCAAATTCAAAGTTGTGTACGGGTTTTCCTTTCTTAATGATGTGATAATCTTTTTATAGAAACCACGCAAATTGTCTTGTGATTTAATGACGTCAAGTGTTTTTAGTAACTCCCTTTGTGTCTGTGTATTGTTGCCTGATGCTTCGGCAAGCATCGCCAAAATAATTTTAACAGAGAACGGAGATACAACGACGTTAGTTTTCTTCTCTTCGAGCAAACCTCTTAGTAATTCCCAAGAAAAATGATCGTGAGCATCGCTTCTAAACGGAACATAGTCGTCAATGTCACCGTAAGCATAAACATCTTTGTCAAATGGCTGGGGAGTTACATTAGAAGCTCCTGTTGGAGAAGTAACTGTGGTTGTTGTGGCTTGTGCTTTTGCACAGTCCGTTTTAATACATAAAATTCCACAGGCATTAAATATTATATAATAAATTATATACTTGTCTTTAAAATTCCGAAGGCTTATCATTTTTTCGAAGAGATTATGCTAAAATATTCACTATTTTGTTTTAAAATAAATTATGCACGAGTATGTACTGTATATGTACGTATGTATGTATGTACTTGCTTCCACTTTGATCTTATTCGGCCGACGTTTAATCTGTAAATGATTTAATATTTTGTACAGATTTTCGTTTTAAAACCAGTTTCTCAGATTATTGGTATTTTGGATTGTTAAGAAAAGCAAAAATACATACATACATACTTACATCCTACTTCGTGTGATTGTAGGAGCGTTTCTTCAGAGCATCACAACAAATATTTAGTTTGAAGACAACAAATTCCACAGTACATTTCTACATACGAGGTATGTTCAGAAAATAATATAATTTCGCAAAGAGTTTCATAGCACCAATTTCTTATATTATTTGTTATATTGTCTTATTCGAACTTGGCAAAGAGAACGGGTGTGTATATACGATCAAACAAGAATAAGAGCGCTACAAGCAATAAGAGTTGTGCTGTGTGAACAACAAAGCATTTTCAATCAATGTATCGTTCTCGAAGAATCGACTAATATAATTGCGACTATGTATTTACAAGTAGATTCGGGAATTATAAAAAATTTATATTTGAGAACTTACCCAAGTGTGCACTTACATACATACACACATACACAACACTAAGCTTTAGTTTTTAGTATTTTGAAGGACAACAATAAAATAGCAACTTCAAAAACGGACATGGACATCGAAGTTCGTATGCACGTATGAACGAGTATATCTGTACATACATACATATGTATGTATGTATATATGTATGTGTGTATGTATATAAAATGTACGTTTGATTTAATTTCATTTCTATATAAATGAAAATAGTCGTTTGGAAAGACTTGAAAGAATGATGGAAAATTTGATGAATATGATGTCAATGTTTATGGCCAAAGTATGCAAATAAATTTAAGGATAGCAATATGGATTTCTACATACTTATGTATCTATGTACATATGTATGTATGTACATAGTTATCTATACTTATAATAGATACATACATACATGAAAACTGTGATTCAACCGCCCATATGTACATTCACATATACATACATACATACATATCGATACCTTAATATAGAAAGGCCCTGAGTAACGTTTTCCTAACTTTTCAGGGCAGAGAATAAACTAAATAAGAATTAAAGTTTTGTAGTCGCGAAGCTTTTTTCAACTGCTTATATTTTTGTTATTTTTAGTCGGATCACGTCAATTTTTTTTACCAAAGATGTGTTGGAAGATCATCTTTCGAAATTTACAAAAAACTCGATTTGAAAAAAACGAGTTAGGGCTTTTCTATATTAAGGTAACGATATGCTAGCGTGAATAAAAAGGCGAAAACCGCTTTATGCGGTAAAGTGAATAGATGTTTGCATAGTGACCTGACAAGATATGGTCGGAGGAAAGCATGCCCGACGAGTGGAATCTCAGCATAGTTTGCCCGGTTCACTAAAAAGGAGACCGCTTCAACTGCGCCAACTACCGAGGAATAAGTCTCCTGAACATCGGCTACAAGATCTTCTCTGCCGTTTTGTGTGACAGCCTGAAACCATTCGTGAATAGTTTGATAGGTCCTTATCAGTGCGGTTTCAGGCCGGGGAAGTCCACCATTGATCAAACTTTCACACTACAGCAGATCCTGGAAAAGACCCAAGAGATGCAAATCGACATCCACCACCTGTTTGGCGATTTTAAGGCCACATATCACAGTGTGCATAGGGGCCAGCTATATAACGCCATGTCTAGTTTTGACATTCCTACCAAACTCGTCAGTTTGTGTAGGATGACGATGGAGAATTCTCGCTGCTCCATCAAGGTTGGTGACGAAAAGAAAAGGTTTTAGACAAGGCGACGCACTGTCATGTGACATAGTTCTTGAGAAGATCGTGCAAAACTCACACGCCAACAACAGAGGCACGATCTTTCAAAAGTCCGTGCAACAAACCAACGAACACAGCGAGCCGTTAATAAAGCGTTTGCTGGTATTTCAACAGAGGCGGCCAAAATGGGTCTAACGGTGAACGAGGTCAAAACGAAGTATATGCTGTCATCGAGAAAGGACGCACAACATCGACGACTGGGCCGAATCGCACGAACAACATCAGTACCGAGATTAAACGCAGAATAACTCTTGCTAATCGCTGTTTCTTTGGGCTCAAGAGGCAATTGAGTAGTAAGGCCCTTTCTCGAAAAACCAAGCTGACACTATATACCACTTTGATAATCCCTGTACTTCTCTATGGCGCGGAAGCATGGACGGTGTCAAAGGCGGATGAGGAAGTCTTTGGTATTTTCGAGAGAAAAGTTCTGCGTTCAATCTTCGGCCCTGTTTGCGTTGATGGTTTCTGGAGAAGATTCAATCACAAACTGTACGGGTTGTGCAGCGACATGAGCCTAACCAGGCGTCTACAAATCCAACGGCTAAGGTGGTTGGGCCATGTAGAGCGCATGGAAAATATTGCTTCGACCCGTAGAATCTTCGACTCTGAACCAGTGGGACAACGCAATAGAGGACGCCCACGGAACCGATGACGCACACAAGTGGAGAGGGACCTTGGTGTGCAAATTTGGAGGATGATGTCTAAAGACCGTGCCAGCTGGAAAAGCTTATTAGTTGAGGTCCAGGTTCACCCCGGGCTGTAACACCAAAAGAAGAAGAAGAAGAGGTGGAAGCCAGTTGCTGTTGTATTTTATACAAAAATTATACGGAGATCGATCAAAAATGAATAGACGAAAGCTTTTAAATGTTTTTTGAACCCCAAATTTAAAACGTTATCGTAACAGCACAAAATCATGAATGAGAAACCTTTCGTTTTATAGGAACTGGCTGATAATAATTACTAATTGACGAACGCAACAAAATTTTCCACAAATATTTCATAAAACTATAAGTTTCTTTATTGGAGTGATAAGCAAACACATACATACATACATACGACATAAACAAACGCACAAGAAGTCATTTGCATACACTAAGAAAAAACTTATAGGTAAAATTATAGAAGGGGGTCTACAACTTTTCCTGCAAATAAAATGCTGCCAGTGGCTTCTTCTTCAATGAAAAAGATGAATGGAGTATCGGCTTTGAACCTAGCAAGCGCATACCTTAAACTAACAGACCCATGTGTGGCGGCATATGCCTCTGTTCCTTTTTCGTTTACGTCAATTCCAGCTTTTTGAACGACATTTGAAACCTCCAACTGGTCTCCGCGCGCAGTAAGGCCTGGTAAGGATGCCCCATTATTAAAAATTGCATTTATGCCCATAACGGAAAGCGTATCTTTGAGTTTTGCGTCAAACTGAAATTTAAATTTAGGCAAACTAACGTGAACTCTCTCCATCTTCATCTCGAGTTGCATTTGTTTGATTCGACAGTTCTGCAGGGCATTTATTAATCCATCCATTCCAAGATTTCTGGATGGAACTAATACGAACATCGAAAACTTTTCACCTGCATAAGGCAGTCTTATAATAGATACACCGGTTGTAAAGCCCACATTATGGTAATATTGCCCAATATTATATATATACCTAACTTTACGTGAAGTTTGAGGAGTCGTAAAAAATTCTCGTTTACGGTCTATAGAAAATTTTTGCTGCCACAAAGCATTAAAATAAATGGCATTTGTTAACAAAATGACGCTGTCTTCAACAACATCCTGCGTTATAAGATCTTGCACGTGTCCGTGGGTAACGTTTTTACACCAGCTGTTGATGTGGTCGGCCGATGCTGCAGCATCTCCAAAGTTTAAACGCTCGATATCCGTATCATAAAAATCAGATATTGTTGCTGCATATTCCTTTGTGGGTTCAATGAATTCGTTAGTGAACATTTTCGTTCCCAAGCTTAAAGTTGCGTTTGGATTTTCCATTGTTAATGAATTCAGAGTCCTTTTATAAAAGTCACGTAAATCTTCTTTTAATTTTGGGGCTCTAAGTGCCTTCATTAACTCCTTCTGTGTTTGTGTCTTATTACCTGCCGCCTCAGCTAACAATGCCAAAACAATTTTAACCGAAAATGGAGATATGACTACGTTATACTTCTCCTTTGCGAGTACAGTTTTTATTAAATTCCAAGAAAATGTTTCATGAGCATCATATGGAACATAATCTTCCACTTCTTCGGAAGTATCTTCTCTTGATCCTGTAGAGTCAGCTCTAACACATATCTGACAGGCATTAAATATTATAAAATAAATTATATACTTGTCTTTCAAATTTCGAAGGCTAATCATCTTTTCTAGAGACTTTAATCGGTTAGAGTTTAGTTACTAAATGTTTTAAAATTTTTGGACTTATATATATATATAAATCCCATTTCTCTGAATTCGACGGCTAGAGTTTTCTCATTTTATTTTTGTTGCACTATAAACAAAAACAATAATATGTGCGATAGTTAGAGCCCATTATTTGCCTGAAAACAATTGAACAAATATTTAACTCTTTAACGTCAACGCGAAATGTATATGTATGTATATAACACGGTGTTCGTACCGAGCAGGTTATGCGGTACGACTTAACTTCTGATTCGGAATTAGCTTACGAAAACGTTTGCTTATTTTACGTAGAGTGAAGACTTTGTAGTCTTTGCACCAAGTTCATATTCCTCTGCATATGGATCTGCAATATAGTGGAGGCTTTTTATTGCGAGATACGGGGCAGCTGGCACTCTGCAGGTGATTTTATTTAGCTGATATGCGCGAATTTGCTCTTCTGCAGAATATCTTCAGAAAATATACTTAATAAGGGTTATAAAGCCCTGCCGTTACCCACCAACTATATCAGCTGTTATAGCAACGCGGGGAAAACGAAAACGAAGCAACATTTTATACAGCTCGTCCTGAATGTCATTAAGGGATTTCTGAGCCGACGCAGAGCCACAAGCGTCAGACACTACCCTCAATTTTATTGAGGAACTCTTTGGTTTACAATCGCAATGATGCGTGGCAAAATAATAGCCAGACTTAAAATTCTTGTATTTGGACCTACCGGGATCATCATTGTCAAGCTTACGAGATGTTACTTGTGTATCGTCACACTTTTCTATAATTATGAATGAGCATAGAGTGAATTATGTCACTGCGTTAACCAAGTGGCTGTAGAGAGCTTAATCTCTTCACATGGCGGGAAGTTCAAACAAGGGTTACATTTTCCATAAAAATTAACGCGCTTTTAGCCTTTTTAGAGGCTTCGAATAACTTTCATTGGTGTTTTGAAAACCTTTAACTGTTTCCAGCTTGAATGTGGTTCAACAAGTGGTTAAAATTGTCCATATGTGATAGGCCAAGTTCACGATCAATAAAATAAATGTAGGTAATTTGACTTAGGGCACTTTATGCTGGCGGATGGGGTAACAAACATTTCATTCTGACGTTGTAGCATTTCAATCAACTTTTCCAAACTGGTCTTAGCAAGGAGATACAAATTAATCTTCAAAGTCGAGCCTCACATTGTCTTTTGGATGAAACCTTTCGATTTGAGTTCGACAAAGAATGACTCCAGAATTGCCAAGCGATATTTTAAGTCCGCTTCCCCTTCTACTCGCTTCAATTTGGTTCTTTTTATTTGCCCCTTGAGCAAACCAGCGTGAGTACGACGCATAGAGCTTCAGAAAAATTGCGATTGCGACCGTTCTGCATTAGATTTATAAATCCATCTGGAAATAAAATGATTGAAATGAAAAATCTTTTGCGTAAAAAACCTCTCACCGAAACCAAGGAAGGCCTTGATAAACAAATACTATGGGAACTCTGGACCACACATTTCAATCGTTAAGAAGTGGTTTACTGAGTCCGGGACAATCGTATGGATAGAAAAAGACAGAAACGTTTAGTTTACTAATACATTCACCGTCGGTGATAATTGAATTGGCAGCACTGCCAATACAATAGCAATAACCAATAAGTTTTCGACGCATGTTGTGTTATGTATTACGCAAAACTTTGCGAAGAACACCTGTCCCAATATGTTTACTGGTAAATATTCCTACGAGTCGAGCTTTTTATAAAATATATCCATTTACGTGCCAGATCGTATTTGCTCAGCCTTGCACGCTGTGCGTACATGCAAGTTGGGATAGACAATCAACATGTTTAAGTAAATTTAGATGTAAATATTGGAATTTGGGTGCGATATGTCAAAAAAAAATGAAAACTCAATTTTTTAAATTCAACACGGAGGGCGAAACTCAAGTTGCGTCTTACTCAAAAACTTGTTTTGACACACTCGGTGAGTTTTCATATAAAGGCGCACATACGCTACGCAGGCCTCTAGCTTTTCATTACTATGTAAAACAGTACCACAAATAAAATATTATTTCTTATTATGTATTTCTTCTTTGGAAACTAAATAATGACTTTACAACAATTATTTATAACTGAAAACCCGAAACCATATTTAAATAAAACACACATTTTAAATTTTTTATAAGAAAATTTTGCAATCAATGCAATAATGCAATAGCAGGCGGTCTTGACAGATCATATGACTACATTTTATGATTGTGTTTTGACGTTAATAGACTATCAAAACTTGTTTTAAGTAAGTTAAAGTGTACAGCGAGATAGATATGTAATTTTGTTCCAAAAAAAAAAAAAGATATTCGTTCATGTGCAACTGGTTTTGACGTCCAAACAGACCATTTCTTCAAAGTCAAACTTACTGTTATGTATTTGCGTTCGATGTAATATCTCTTACCTTGCAAATTTTGGCTGGTGTCCATTTACTTTTTAGTATTTTTGAAGGTATTTTTTAAAAATTGCTTTTTCTCCTTTTGCTAACGTCTGCTGCAATAGTACATGAATATTTGTATTTGAAGTTATTTAATGAATATCTCGGATTTCTCTTCACACAATCTCTATATATATAACAGCAGAAGTTGTGTTATTTAAAATGAGGAGTACTGCGTGCACTCCCAGCCGAAGGTTATTTTCTTTTCGCTACTGTAACTTCCACTATTTGAATAAAACCTCGTTCGTAAATACTTTAACAAACTCCCAGCTGCAAAACGTTAGAAGTTCAACTTAATTTCGGCCACGTTTTGACAATCGTTTTTGCCATATATCCAAACCAAACTTACTTACATACATTGAATTATAAGTCGGTATTCTGGAATCTATAATCGGTAGAAGTTTGGTGACTTCAACTTGCGGGTGTTTTCAGTTATTTTTATAAAAGAGCGGCGTTTTTGGGTTTTCATAAAACAGAACTGATTTACTCGCACGTGAGTAAATGATTAGATATTTACCAAAAGTAAAACTTTTACAACTCAGAACATATGTGACCTTCCCCGAGAAAAGGGACCTAGTGTGTGAAAATGAAGTTTTGAGAAAAACGCCTTTAAAGTTTCATAACGCGATTTGGTATGGTTAGTTATGATTGGGTGCCGACTTTGGTGACGTCATGCCTATGTGGTGACGTATTGTTTTTTCGCTTGTAGTGTGACCATCAATTTCTTTGCTATTGTTGCTGCTCTGTACACATTGTAAAAATAACTATAAGAACGGAAAAGAATAAAGTGACGCTTCAGTCTTGCGCCAACTGTATAACGAGTGTTATCAATATCTCAAAATGTTGTTTCGCAATTTTGGTTCTTTTGTAATTTTGTTACTAAGCTGATGTTAATTTGAAGTAGTTTTTATAAAAATGGATATTTCTGACAGTTTTGATGATGATTCAAAATGACTAGACTCGGTTTATGGCGATGAGGAGATCGATATGAAGTTATCTGAAAGTGTCGGTGCTAATACTTCGGGACTAACTGAAAATCAAAGTTCTTTGCATGATGTTTCCGAATCCAATATTATATCCGAATTGGAGGAATCCGTTGAAGATATATGTACATACAAGAGTCGATGAACGTCGATTTGATGTACGGAGAAAAATCCGAAGCATGTTGTTCGAAAGAATGTAATAAGATAATTC
Source organism: Epicampocera succincta (assembly GCA_932526305.1). Classification (NCBI taxonomy): domain Eukaryota; kingdom Metazoa; phylum Arthropoda; class Insecta; order Diptera; family Tachinidae; genus Epicampocera; species Epicampocera succincta. Next base: position 1,696,052 of record OW052037.1, on the reverse strand, counting down.
CAGAAAATCTTGCTATACAAAGCCGGGAAAAGGGTAAAAAATAAAAAATTTTGCTGAAAAATTCGCAATACCTGTTCCTGGTAGAATGCCAAACTACAAAGACTGTAAAGTAATGCTGGTACCATCCAGTGAAACAAAAAGTGCTGTTTATCATCGTTTTGAGAAAGTTTGTTTTACTGAAGATAAAATCGCAATTAAAACTTTATACAAAATTTGCATGAAGTACTGCCCTACTCGGCTATGAAACCGAAAACTGATCTTTGTGCCGTCTGTCAACAGAATACCTTGATGCAACGACGAGTTTCGGAAAAATCTGATTCAGATACAAAAGAAGCAAAATTACGAATGGCTGTTACTCATCTTGAACATGCGAAACGCCAGCGTGAATTCTACCAACAATGCTACAAGATGAGTGATGCTTATTCTACTCTAGTAGTGAGTTTCGACTATGCACAAAATATATCTTATCCATCCAGGCCACAACAAGTCCGTACGGCATATTTCAAAGCAGCTCATAAATGTTCAATTTTTGGTATTCATAATGAATTCACTAAAGTTCAGTCGAACTATTTATTATGCGAAGAGTTCGAAATGGGAAAAGGAAAACTGCGTAGCACAGAATAAAAATAATGCAATGACGCATTATTTGGCCTGGCGAGTGGACTCCGGCTTAAACGAATCTATATCATTAAATTTCCTCCTAACTGGCCACACCAAGTTCAGTCCCGATCGCTCCATCGGATTAATGAAACTAGAATATAGTCGCTCAAATGTAGATTATTACCAAGATTTTGAAGATGTGGTCAATAGATCCAGCAATAATAAATTTAACAACGCTGTGAATGGAAGTGAAGTAGAGTGGCGAACATGGGATACTCATTTCGAAGGATTTTAGAAAAGATTACCAAGTACCATTACTTTGACTGCAAAAAAACGAAATTGTATGTAAAGAACTTGTGGACTCGGAAGAAGAAAGATGTAATCTGCGATTAAAGGCTGAGCTACCAAACGAATTACCTCCGCTCATTGCACCAAGCGGTTTATCGTTAGATCGCAAATGGTATTTGTATGAGAATGAATGAGGCTCCTAAGCCGACTGAACCCAAAGGGAAAAAAATCGAAAAATAAATCCGAACCTGCCAGAAAGAGAAAAAAATCGAAACACCGGATCACGAGAAAAAGAAAGCTGAAGTCAAAGCGCCGAAAAAAGAAAAAAACTGAAATTGTCAAACGGAAGAAAATCGAAGTACCAGATCAAACACCGACAAAAAAAGTCCAAACTCCAATAAAAAAATGCAATGTTTTTCTCATTTTTATCGATTTTCCCAAGTTCGTTTTGTACGTTTTTATGGGGTAAATAATTTTTAGCAGAAATCTAACACATTTCATCTTATTCTACACCCTTTTAGGTACCAGAATCCACTCTTAAGCCGGTTTGGACGGTTTTTTGACACATCGGAGAAGGTCACATACATATATACATAAATTTAGGTTCAGCGGTATTTAAAAGGTTTGAGATTTAGTACTTGTACGATGAGATGTGTTCAAATAAACGTGTTTTTGTAGATTTTAGTGCAATTTCAAAACTGGCCTGAAGGATTGGTTGTTCGACAGTGTTGAAATACTCAAATAAAAACAAATCAAACTCTGGATTTTATGAAAAAACAATTTTTTACATTTGACAATTTAAAAACACTTTAAAATTTTAACTAAATTTATGCACGTCTATATGCATGAATGTATGAATGTAAAGCAATACTTATGTACATACTCGTACACATTAATTTTACTATTTATTGTTCCTCATGCGTTATTTGTCGAAAAATGTACCATCACCTACAAATTTTTTCCATAAAATCCTAAAAGTCTAATACGTGTCGAGACGGGACTTTGAACATGTTCCAGAATTTCCATCTTCAGTGTTGTTTTGCAAAATAAAAAGATAGAAAATTAAAAAAATCGTTTAGAATATATTATATCTCCACTGAAATTAAATAACAATACATATATGTATGTATGTACATAAGTATTTTTGTTGTGTATAATAAATATGTGCAATAAAAAAATACCTTGGCAACACATACAAAATTCATAACTAGGGAAGGACAGTTTGAAAATAAATTGCTTTCAAGTGAATGCAGGCAAGGTGAGTAGAAAACTTGATTGTGTGACCGTGCCGTGATGTAAATGTTTACATGTGTACATTTACTTACATATGTACTTACATGCATAAGTGTACAGATTTTAGTTACATATTTTTAAGCACAAACAAACAAAATGAAGTATTTTAATTCCTTTAATGCGTGTACCTACATACATACATACATATGTACATATTTGTCCCTTAAATGCTTCCTTCTTAACCGCGTTTCACTCATAAATGGGTCATACAGTTCGTAAAAACAATAAATGCCGAACAACTCCATGTTTAAATGCACGAACACATTTTTTCAGCACTAACCGCAGCTCGGCAACATTTCTTAGTGTTCATTCATTCATTGCATGTAGTAGTACGACGTATGCGATGCTGTAGATAGTTTTCATACAAGAATGAATTTCTATACATACGTACATACATACATATTTATGTATAATCATAAAATTTTACGAAAAAAAACTTCAAAATTACAATTAATCTTTAATATGTACATACATACGTATAAAAAGTTAGGACCTGCCGCAAGACGTCGAACGCTAACGTTCGCAAATATGGAAAAGGACAAAACTACCGAGAACAATAAAGCTGATTTAATCGCCACATTTGGTACAAAAGGAAAGGAACAAATTGATTCCTGGCAGAATAGCAAACTAATAAAATACGATTGTAAAGTATTAAAACAAGGCTCATAAATAAAGAGAAATGTGATTTCTAATATATTCAATTATATATAGAATATGTATGTATGTATGTGTGTATGTATACAAATTATATGACATGAAGCGAATAACGTTAGCGGTTCTCACGCTTCGTATTAAAGCTTGTGCATATCGCACCCTAAATACAAAAGGGTCACAACTCAAAATACTAAAATTTTCAGGAGAGGGAAAAAGCTGTTTATATTTAGTTCGTCGTGCAGAAGCAACACATTTAACAGAACTGTATTTTTCCAGTTAAAGATGATAGTGATGGGAAAGAAATTGCTGCAGTAGTTAGAGATGTGTATTCTGAATTAATTTATGGAAAAAAGTCAGTTTTGGAAAATTTTGAGTTGTGCCCCTTTTTTATTTAGGGTGCGATAATTTTAAAATTTAAAACTTGACAACAACAAAATTTATACATTTATAAGTGCACAGACGAGTCTAGATATTTGTCGGTGTAACCGGCTTTGGAATACATTGTTTCAAATTAAATTTATAGAACATATCCTGCGAAGGTATAAAAAAAAATTGTTCGCGGAAACGGATAAAATGTGAAAGGATGCCAGATGATGGTGAGCATGAATCGTATAAAACGCTGAACAAAAACGATCTATTCAGGACCCTTCAACTTCATAAGCTGACGGATAAGAAATCTGCTGTAAGACAACAGCACCTTGGCGACATTTGGATCACCGAAAAAGAACACTGTTGCCAGCATCTACGAAAGCCCGTTCCTGTGTTTATAGGCTTAAACCACAGCCAGAACGTTTCAGCCAACACAGGGACCCCTTCCGTTCTACAACCTATTGGGCAGAGTGCCCCGGTTTAATACACCAAATTTTTTGTTTCTATTGGCAAATATATTTTTTGTACATAAAATGAACTTTTCTGAACAATAGTCTAACTATTATAGTTTCGAACGCGTGCAATTATTAAGCTGAAATAATACAGTGTCCGAATAACTAAAGAACAAGTTCTGCTCTGACATTAAAACACTTTTCTTTTCCGATTTTTTTTTAAGATCAAATATCTTTATTTTTAAACTGTGTACATGGTATTATCTGCGTTAAATCTTTTACATTTTTAAAGAATAAATAAAATATCACACCCAATTGAAGTTTTTAAGTATTCGATTCTCACTCCACTTGAAAGCAATTTAAAATTATTTTGTATTTCATTTAAAGCAACTTAGTTTAAATCACAATTTTTAGGAAAATTCAAATTCGATAAAATTAAAACTAAAAAATAATATTACAAGGGTATTCGATTTGTGGGGAAAAGGAAAAAAAAATATATTAAAACTCTTTAAATAAAAGGAACTTGTTAAGGCTACAAATGACAGGTGCGTGAAGTGTTATCAATCTGAAAGTAAAAATAAACGGAAATGAAAGAAACAAAAATATTATTTCAGAGTTTGGAAACAAAATCAAATGACAGTAAAGGTTTCTAAGGTAAAATAAGGCCATTTTGTATTTATAAAAAATCATCATTCATTTTCGGACAAAGTGGAAGATTTGTGTCGTCTTTGTGCAATTACGTCCCGTATTTGAAAATCGTTAATTAAAACTGAATTTATTGTAGAAAACAGCCTTGAAAGAAGAGCCAAAACTTGAAAGAAGTACCAAAACGACATGTGAAATCCGAATTCCTATCAGTTTGTTCCAATTCAATTTATATAAAAAAAGGGTGGAAAGCAAATCGTCTTGCTAAAAGAAATGACAGCAAAATTCGAAACTTTCTGCTTAATGTTTAATATTCAATATTTTAAATATAAACAACATATAAACAAAGTGCAATTTTATTACCAAATTAACGCGTGATCAAAGTGATCCGGTATTTAAAATGTTCACTTTTCTTTCAATAGTGAAGCTTTCAATTTTGATCGGTTTCGTTCAGATGCTGCAACATATTCTTTTATGCGGTTGCGTTGCTTTATCTACATTCTTTTTGTTCACCTGCGCAGAAGCTGGACTCTAAGTGAAAGCAAAACGATTTTCGTATTTTTTTATGTCTTTGATAAAGCGCAGGAACAAGATTTCTTTTAGTACTGTTCGTTCAAGTGAATGATTGAAAATGACCTGTCACTAAACGAACGACCCGGCACAGCTGCAACAAAAACACAAGAACTTATTAACTTTCCTATCAAAAGGTTTATAATGATTAACAGGAAAAAAGGCACAACAGTAAATAAAACATGATTTTTTTCCATCTTCCGATACCCGGAAACCAGTGCTTGGATTGAAAAAAATCTAAGAGTTCTACACAATTTGAAGCGCCGAACAGACTTAGAAATGACTTTTCGCCCGGAGCGCAATACACAGTAAAACCTTCATAAAACATCAAATATTTCTATTATATATACATTGATTATCCCAACCAGGTTTTACATAGTAGTGTGTGTGTGAGAGAGAGAGAGAGAGAGAGAGAGAGAGAGAGCAAGGGTGCTGTCCAATCGGGCATACATACATCGAACCAGTCGTGCCATAAAACCCTTCTTCTTTGCGGTACCCTGTCAACCAATTACATTTCATTCATTTATTCTATGCGAAAGTTCAATATTTGATTCAGATAACGCAGCTATTTCTATAATTTTTGTGCTGACACAGACAGTCGAACGTCTGACAAATGCAATCTAAATTAGTTCCTGGAAGACGATGCTGGGATGATATAAAGATCTGCACTATTTCGCGGCATTTGTTTCTTTAATTTGTGGGTGCGGCGATCGACTACTTGCTTGAATTGTTAACTGACCCTGACCTAGGAGAATGATTCAGGTGACACCCATAAGCTAGAGTGTGTGTTATCAATGTACCCTGATCACTGCTTTATTTGAGCACTCATTTAACAGTGAACGCGTGCGAATGGGCTGAAACACGAATTGATATTGATTTTTAATTTCCATTCAAAATTTTATTTTCCGATGAAGCTCATTTCTGGTTGAAAGTAAGCAGAAGTGAGGAGAATCTACAAGCTTTTGTCGAAACACCATCACTTCCACAGAAAATTACTGTTTGGTGCGCTTTATGGGCTGGCGGACTCATTGGCCCATATGTCTTCAAAAACGATGATGGTGGTCAGAATATTACTGTCAACGGTGAACGGTAAAGGAACATGATTCGAAATTTTTTCGTACCTCAGTTACGCGGCATTAATCTTGCTGATGTGGTTCCAACAGGAACAGGAGGCACATGCCACACAGCGGGCGCTACAATTGATTTACTCAAAGAAACTTTTGATGGAAAAATAATTTCACGTAATGGCCCAATTAATTGGCCACCAAGTCGTGTGATTTAACCCCATTGGGTTATTTTCTTTGGCCATATGTATGTTAAGTCACTTAAGTCACAGTACCGGCAAAATACCGGCGCAAATGCTGCGAAAAGTTGTTGAAAATTGGTGTTCCAGATTGCGCCTTCTACGCGCTAGGCGTGGCAGCCACATGGCAGAAATCATATTTAAACATTAAATTCATGAAATTTTCTTTCCAATAAAGCCCGTTTCGTTGACATTAAAAATATATTTCCTTGTCTTATTATGATTTAAACTTGTGTCACTCTATAAAAAACACCCTTTACATACATGTAAGTATGTACATATGTATTGGAGTTAGTATTTTGAATGCTAGTTTATAAAACAAAATGTTTTATATGTATGTATGTAGTTGAAAGTCTATCCTTTTAAAAGCCTGCAAATCACAACAATATACTCGTAAATATTTTGATGTGTCATGTTTATGCGTTTCAGTCTGGAACTTTTTTTCAACACCTTTTGTTGCAGGCAAAAAAATTTGAATTACATGACAACTTTGTTAAAAATAAGAAAAATACAAAGATAGAAAAACAAAAACAAAATGTTCCACTCATTTTATTTTGTGCGCAGAAAGTAAAGCGAATTTTAAATTTTAATATAATAAATATTTGAAAGTATTTTTTATTGTAGAATGACAAATAACACTGCCGCCAAAAGAAGCCGTGAAGCCAGAAAAATGTGCCTTCAGATATACATACATATATACACATCTTATGTACATACATACATATATCATGATGTAGTCAGGAGTCCTTAATACTTTCCAAAATTGTTCTAATACAAATTTTAAAGACACTGTTGCTAAAATAACCACCACTAACATAATTGGCGCCAAGTTAACGCTAATCAGTCAGCTACAGAATAACTTAAGTTTTGTTTTAACCCTGCGCTTAGGCATACAAGTGATGTAGGTTCTGTCCAAATGTCATCAATGAAAGTGTCGGAAAAACGCTCGACTTTCGCGCAAGTTGTACATGAAAGTTTATATTGAATATGTCAGCGAAAACAAAACAACTGCCATGAACTAGTTTCATTTTATTTCATTAAAGGATATAACATTATGTTCGGAACACAACTGAGACGAATGAAAAATTTCACCCATTGCGACGAATTCGCCGCTAAATATTCGATGCTATCAAAAAGATAGTCTATGTTGACTTCTTCAGAACTGTCAATATATACATAAATATATACAATACACACACCTACATACATACATCTGGCATGTACATAAATATATTAATAATGAGGGCACGATATTAAAAGTAAGACCGTTTTAGTTAATTATGTAGTTAAAAATAAGCAGAAATCAAATCCGAAATATTATTTGAGTTGGTGAATGTATTTGGGAACGTCTTTATAAATGGCCTACTACATGGAATAATATAATAATAAACAGTGTTATTCCATAAAATATACTTGTTTCTACGTAAGAACCTGGTCAGCTGATACTGTTTTGTTTGTCGTTCGCCGGCGAAAAAATTAAAAAGAACTAAATCTATGTCAACTGTTGCCGAGTATGACGAATTATTAAGTGTTGTTGGATTTTTTAACAGCGATTTTTTTCAACGTGTCAACAAACCTGTGGAAATGAGTGTGAAGGGCAGATAATGTGTGTAGAAATAAACAACATAAAACCAACCTTTTTTTTCTTTAGTTTTTTAAAACTTTATTGTTCATAGCAGCATTTGCTCAACAATCCTTCAAAATGTTGTGTGTGTTGTCAATTGTTTTCCTCACATAAAATTATTCGTAACAACAGTGAGATCGGCAATAATTTGATTCGTCTCACTCAGTATATTTGACTGCATAATGTTTTATTGGCGCATAACGTTTTCATAATTCAAAGCATAAACGTGTCGGTGGTCAGTCGAAAAGGCAGTTTTTTTAAATTATATTTACCATATTATGGTTAAGATTTATTATATTATATTGTATTATATGTATGTATGTATGTATGTTGAGGTCAATTGCGATTTCAATACAGAACAAATCCACCAACAGTTAATTAGAAAGAGATAAAGAGAAACAAAAAAAAAAATTGTGTGTGTGTGTGTGTGTGTTTTTTTTAGAGAGAAAAAAGAAGAAAAAATTTAAACAATAGTTTATTAATTTTTTTTATTCAATTGTTAAAAGTCACTGCATAAGTAATTAATATTTAATTTTGATTACAACAGCATGCAAAATATATGTATGAATAAAAATAATATTAAATAAAGTTTTAATTAATACCTACTCGTACATAATACGCACTTACATACATACATATGTACGTACGTACGTACATACATACGTACATACAATCGTATTTACAAGTTTTGCTTTTGTTATTTGTTAATTGTTTTCTACATGTTTTAGTTTTATATTAACTAAAAATAAACACAAAAGAAAGTAATAAAATACAATACATTAAGACGAAATCAAACATAATAGTATTCAGTAAAATAAGAGTTATTATGGACTTAGAAGCTGGACAGGTGTGGCCGAATCAGTATTAGTTTGAAATGAAGAGGAACGAAGCAAGAATATTTTAGAAAGCTTTTAAAGTTAAAATTATGTATTTTCAATTTACAAGACATTCAAAAAAATCAATTTCGCTAACAATTATTTAGTTGAAGACATGGTTTTGTTTTGTTTTGTTTTGTTAGATAGATTAGTTTAGTTTAGTTGATTAAATATGTTTGTTTCTCATTAATTTTGCTTTTTTCTTAGAGAGTTTTAATTAAGGTAATTCGGTTTGTTTTAGTGTATATTTTTATATGTATTAATTTAAAGCTTTAACACAATAGAATGACTAGTGGAGTTGCAACAAAACGGGGCATGATTTGTTCTTGATCATTCACAGTTGTTGTATCTAGCAAGATTACTACGGTTATCTGCCATAAATAAAATACTTACACGATTAATTGAGTTGCGACGGAGACCCCCAGACCCGCCTGTAACTGAGCCTCCACCGCTTCCGCTTCGACTACGAGCAACATCATTGTCGCCTATGCAGAAATCAGAATCTGAATCCGTCCGCCTTAAGCCCCCTTCCTAACAAGGAAGCATGCCAATAAATAAATATGTGTTTGCGAATCAAGATGATGGGCATAAAAGCGTGATAAAGGCAAATGTTTAATTCAGAACTACGACTACTAGTGCAAATCGTACAATTACGTACCTGAGTTAATTGTTCGGTCGTGGTTAAAAGTCTTGCAACAGGATTGCAACATACAGGCAAAGTTTCCAATAGTGTTGGCCTTGAATGTGTTAACAAGGGTTTCATGTATCTAAAACAAACAAAAAACAAAAAGAATATGCAGTTTGAACATCGAAGTTTTGAAGAAGTTGGTTTTGCCCACGCCCTGTTGCAATACAGGACGCAGAAAAGTGTGTTTGATTATGGAAACACATAAAATATAAACTAACATTTTCTTTTTCGTAATGACGAGTAGAAGGAAGGAACTTTATGTCCAGCAATTCAACGGCTTGAAGAAGGCATGGCCCAAAGATATAAGAACAGATTCCCCTTATCCCCAAGAACTCGAAATATGTATGTATGTATTTGTATTTTGCCGGCGAAGTCGAGTTAAACCTTGAAAATCCTATTCACGGAAAATGCGACGCAACGTTATGAAAGAAGTCTGGAAGAGTTACTTTGTATACAGGGACAGCTACTGCTGCACTCACGCTCACTACAACGCTCATCAGGAAGCAAATGGTCACCCAGTTTAGGTTTTTAAATGACAAATAAAAATGTTGCTGTTCATTAGAACATGGGAAGACTGATAAGGGGAAAAGTCCTAAATAAACAGCATCATATCCTTAAGCAATAACACATACATATTAGTCTTAGTGTGTTGATTTACGATATGAAATTAGTACTCAATATTGAAGCATTGTGCTTTTATATTTTTACAGCTGCTTAAAGGTACGCATACACGATATGTTTTTCACACTCTAAATGTCAAATTTTTTACATGTCGTGTGTGTCTTCAAAAAGATTGCGTCTGTAAAAAGTGTCATGTGATAAAATTTCAATTAGAATATGATCCAATTTCTATGTTTGACACATCTGACACCAAATGTTTACGCAACTCGCAACCTTACATTTCAATTTTCCTCAACGTTCTTCTGACCCACTGTGTGTATGAACTATAAAGGGTGTTTTTATAGAGGTGTAAAACATTAAGTTGGCTACACGTGTTTAAGTGGCGGCCATTTTGTCAGCTGTCAAGTGATTTGTGTTTGGTTTGGTTTGGCATATCAACATGAATAGACTGATGCCTGAACAACGCTTCCAAATTGTGCAAATTTATGTTTGAAAACCATGGTTCTGTTCGAAGTACGCACTACGTCCATTTTACGGTCAACATAATCGTCCATCAGAGCAAATCGACTAACTATGGAACGCCTTCAAGGCCGTGCAATTTAACGCCGCTAGACTATTTTCTGTAGGTAAATGCGAAGTTGCTAGTCTACGCCGATAAGCACGACGCGGCGAAGCGTTAATGCCGATATAAAACCACAAATATTGTAAAAAGTCATCAAAAATTGGAGCTCCAGATTAGACTACGTCCGAGCAAAATACATTACTGAGCTGCTGGTCGACTAAACGAACTAGGTCGGTAAAATAAGCTAAACTGAAAAGCGGTCAGTTCAGTGAGCTAAAGCTGTGTCGTTCATGAGCGAACTGGTGAAATTAAACTGATCATCTAAGTCGGCGAAGGGAGTCGGTCATTTAAGTGGCCACTTTTCGTCCAATGGTGTACCGTTCAATTTCGGTAGCTTTCCATCTTTTCAAGTCATGTGCTTTTGTTTCAGTTTGTGCTTTGTGTGATTTGAGCATCGCTGGACTACTTGAACCATTTCTTTTTTATTTGAATTAACAGTTTTTCTTCGTTGTTCTTTTTTTAATTTAAAACATTTTTAGTAACAAAAAACGAAAAATTAACCAGCGATCAAAGTGGTACCGTGCTGTTCGCTCAAAGAGAACGATTGAGCGAACGGCTCAGTCTTTTGTAATTGAACGGATATAAATTAAAGGACTCGGTACAGCTCTACAGTAAATGCATACGTCGCCATTATCGGCAGTGTACTCTTTAGCTTTGATCTTTCATTCTGGCAAACATAATGCTTTTACATCTTTAAATTTGTAAAGAAACATTAATTTCGAGAAGTTTGCTAAGAAAAACGAAATATGGGAAATACATTTTATACAATAACTTAAAAGCAAAAAATAAGCACTTCGAGTTTGCTGAGTATAATAAGAAGTTTAAGAAAAAGTTGAGAATATAATTTATGAAAACATGCCAACACTTACTTTGTGTCAAAATTGCCCCATAGCCTGGCTAGAATCGCTTTCTCATTGCGTTTACCATTGCTTCCTCCTCCACTTCCTGCCGCCACATTATTTTCTAGATCGCCACAATCCTGCAAATATCCATCAGACTGTTTTTAAATATAACAATTATTCCGCAATAGACTCATAAAATTAACAAATGCATCAAACAATTAAATTAAACAAATACTATATTTTTGTTACTAAAAAATGGCTGCAAGGTGTGTGTGTGTGTGTGTGTGCTACTAACGTTTTAAAATTGCACATTTAGCAAATAAATACAATCTCCAATGATATAACAGAAATTTTAGAACAAAATTCCGGAGAAAAACTAACTTGTATGTCCAGTTTCAGTCATTATTTTGCTCTCAGTTTTTGTTGCTGTTGTGCGTATAAGACAGTTTTATAGCCAATGAGATTTCCGATATATGTATGTATGTATATGTAAATGGCGGGTGGACAGATTGCCAATATAAAATAAATATACTAAGAATTGCGAGTCTACTGAAAACAAATTAAAGTTATAGTGCATTTCATCAGCAAGAATAGAATTTCACAGACAATAACGAAATGTATCGGAGGCACGCGCTGTCGTTCCCCAATCGTTAAGGTTATAACAATCTGATTAACAATATTAAGATCCAAAAAGATTCACACGAACGACCATATAATAAGCAATACTGTAGTGGTGCTTTGAGACGAGCGATAAAAACATACACTTTTAACTTTTCGAAATACCTGGTCTAAAAAATACAACAAATATGTTTGTTTAGATCGTGTGTAGTGCAATAAATCAAACGAATAATAAGTTGCTCGGGTGATTATAATGATGAAAGATGTACACTGCAGGCTATTCAAATAAGATGATATATTGTCGTTAGTAACTTTTTGTGCTACACGAACTTTCTTCTTTATTTTCATTTCTGCTACTTTTTATCAGACGATTTTCACAAACAAAACGGGATATGTACGTCGCTAATAGAGATCGGCTGAAGGTCTCAATAAACCCTTGATCAGGAACTAAATCTACAAATTTAGGCCACAAAATATCTCCAAGACACATACATATGTATGTATGTAGGTCTACTGTAACTTTATTGACAAAAAGAAAACAATAGGGCGCTTCAATGATGTGAGTATTTTCTTGAAATTCGGTGTCCAAGGAAAGACATTTACTAGGCCAACAACGACATATTCTCTGTTCCTTCCTTTGCAGTCTTGGTGTAAAAAAATCATTAATTGCAAAAAAATTTAAAGCGTGCAGAGTTTTTGGAAGACAATCGGCTTCCAGTCATACATGTCTTCGTTGTTCGTTGTTAGAAGAAATCAAAACTGATATTGAAACATGGCACGCGAGCATTATCTGTCATTTCAATTGTTACATCTGAAAAGAAATGTCACACTGGTAGAGTGAAAATTTGTTACGTCGCCTAATTTTCTAGAAAAAGTCACATGGAAAAGTCATATACTAATTTAGTTGCACTCCTGCCGTAAATTTGCTCCTATTCAATATCAATATTATTTTAAATTACATATTTACATATGTATGTATGTGTTTATTTCTAAAAACTTGAAGAAAAATTAAAATGCCAAAATAAGTTCGCACAATAAAATAAAAGTCATAAAAGTATAAAAGCTTTAGCGATCAATAATTACATACATACATACATATAAAAAAAGTGAGAACACACGAAAAGAAAACTGTTGAAAAGAGATCTTTACAATTTTAAAATTATGCAATGAAAGCTTTAACTGATAGAAAAGAAAAAAAAAAAAGATGTTATTAATCAAAAGTTTATTCGCAAATAACGCGAAAAGTTACGGGTAAAACCATGATGCCGAGAAATGGGTATTATATTATCAAATAACCTTCTAAACAGACTGTTAAACTAAATTCTCAATTTGATTTTAACTAGCGAAGGAGGAAACTAGTGGGAAAGTTGGCTGTAGGGGTCCTTTAGAAGTGCCAGGCAGGGCCGTTTTTTGACATCGAGATTAATCTTTATGAATCTGCAAGTAAATTTAATGACAGCATGATATTTTCTAATGTAAAATTTTTACAATGTTTTACAAAAGAAGCCATTGCGCTTTTGTAGTTGTTACGAATTTATGTATTTCTAAAAAGAATATTGAGTCCAAAAATAATGAAAAATTATCGGATGAATCAAAAAATTATCATTTTAAAAGCTAGAAAGAAATATTAAAAAGGACTAAATCTCTGATCTCGACATTAAAACTGGCTCTTACAGAATCTTTGACCTATACGACTTCAATAAGACAGCATTTCGAAATCGTTCATATTCAAATATTTTCTGCTTCGTTCTGTTGTTTCTACGATTAAGCAAAGAGACTGTCCGGTCGTCGTCCGGCGCCAATTGTGTTAATAATAAATAAGTAATTAAGGTATGAGCCGCCAACATAAATATTAAAACAAATATGCAAAATCGCCAGCTGATCAGATTATTTCTGATAAAAAAAGTGATAACAGATTCCCTGAACTGATTCTAGCTATAACTCTGAGCTGTGCATAAAAGAGATAACAATCAGATTCCACTACACTGATGTATTGTTTAAAGAAGCAGAAAAATGGAAAAATGCAGACTTTAATTTAGAAACTTTTCGATTTTTTAATACTTGCATTTCAAGGGCCAGGGCACTTCGAAAGGTTAAAGAAATATGTAATAGTCTTAATCACACTGTAATTGTAGTCAATATCGAATTTCACCAATTAAAAGAAGAAACTTGTCGCAGTTTAACATTATGATTAACAATTAACAAGTAGAATGGAATTTCGATTATTAGGGATTAACCAGTAACAATTATAAATTTATATATATATTTATAACCAGTAACAATTATAAATTTGTTTTCCTTTTTTGAATCGGTTAATCGTGATCACACCCAACATTCGGTATATAGTTTGCTTATTGACTAAATACGTGAGTCAGAAGAGTTAAGAAGTGAAAATTAATCAAGAATTTAAAATACTACTCAAAATTATTACTCCATTATACCGGAAAATCTAGTGTCCAGTATGCCCTCGAGGTCTGAAGATTTTTAGCAAATATAGATCATTATATGTGCAAATATGTGGATAGTTTTAAACGCATATGTCATTATTACTATTAATTATATTCGGAATTATGTATTATTTTTGTTTTGTAAAGTCCTTCATTAAAGTAGGCCTTTGAGGCTTATAGTTCATCAAAATGAATTTTTAATCAAAGAGTCTTACATATCGATACCTTAATATAGAAAGGCCCTGAGTAACGTTTTCCTAGCTTTTCAGGAGAGAGAAAAAACTTCAGATTCCGCTACAAACAATCAGATTCCACTACACTGATGTATTGTTTAAAGAAGCAGAAAAATGGAAAAATGCAGACTTTAATTTAGAAACTTTTCGATTTTTTAATACTTGCATTTCAAGGGCCAGGGCACTTCGAAAGGTTAAAGAAATATGTAATAGTCTTAATCACACTGTAATTGTAGTCAATATCGAATTTCACCAATTAAAAGAAGAAACTTGTCGCAGTTTAACATTATGATTAACAATTAACAAGTAGAATGGAATTTCGATTATTAGGGATTAACCAGTAACAATTATAAATTTATATATATATTTATAACCAGTAACAATTATAAATTTGTTTTCCTTTTTTGAATCGGTTAATCGTGATCACACCCAACATTCGGTATATAGTTTGCTTATTGACTAAATACGTGAGTCAGAAGAGTTAAGAAGTGAAAATTAATCAAGAATTTAAAATACTACTCAAAATTATTACTCCATTATACCGGAAAATCTAGTGTCCAGTATGCCCTCGAGGTCTGAAGATTTTTAGCAAATATAGATCATTATATGTGCAAATATGTGGATAGTTTTAAACGCATATGTCATTATTACTATTAATTATATTCGGAATTATGTATTATTTTTGTTTTGTAAAGTCCTTCATTAAAGTAGGCCTTTGAGGCTTATAGTTCATCAAAATGAATTTTTAATCAAAGAGTCTTACATATCGATACCTTAATATAGAAAGGCCCTGAGTAACGTTTTCCTAGCTTTTCAGGAGAGAGAAAAAACTTAATAAAAATTAAAGTTTTGTAGTCGCGAAACTTTTTTCAACTGCTTATATTTTTTGTTATTTTTAGTCGGATCACGTCAATTTTTTTTACCAATAATGTGTTGGAACATCATCTTTCGAAATTTACAAAAAGATCGATTTGAGCAAAAAACGAGTTAGGGCTTTTCTATATTAAGGTAACGATATGCTGTTAGCGTGAATGAAAAGGCGAAAACCGCTTTTTCCATTCAGAAAAGTATAACCTGCTTAATATCTATCACATTGCATATGCTTTATGCGGTAAAGGGAATAGATGTTTGCATAGTGACCTGACCCTCAAAATTCAAAATATTCAAAATTCCCAATATTGTTGTGCACTAAAACTGTAACATAAATAATTAAAATATGAATAAAAATGATACACGTACCGCGTTTGTTGTATTTTCCATTGAATTGTAAACCTTTTTTTGTTTGGTGATTATTGCACACAAATGTATTGAAAAAATGTATTAAAAAAGGAAAGCAATTCTTTTAAATATATTAAGAATTTTAAATGTAATAAGTACTATGCTATACTATATACATAATTGAGCAAAAAGTAAAAAGGAAAACGCTACAAAATATAAAACAGGGTAACGAATGTACACAAGAACTTTGACAAGACAAAAATAGAAAATCAAAATGCGAGAAAATATGAACTATAGTCTTTGGAGAAAGTTTTAAAAATATTATTTAAAAAGTACTCACACTGTGAACTTGGTAATTGTTTAACTGTTCTGTCTCCTCATCGACACCCACGCTGTCAATTCAATATATACACATTCAATGCTACGGAAAACAATGCAATAACTTTCGATTTTAACTTACGGTATCTTGAGCCAGTTCAACAGAAAGTTTGATGCTCCACCTTGTATAACAACAGTAAATATAACTATCAAGGAAGTTGCAGTCAGCATGGTTTGGCGAGCCTCCGAAAGGGTATTGCGTATGGCTAAGGCAAATGACATCGCACCTCGTAAACCTTTAAGGAATAATATTATGTCAAGGAAAGTTGGTAAAAGTGCATGATTTTACCCGCAAAGAATAACATATGTTGAAAATTTGAAGAAATTTTAGGTTTACGATTTAAGTTTAATAACCAGGATAGAGGATATATATTCACAGCTCTTCCAATTGCAGCACATATCTTAAAATAGTTACAAAATCAATACGTTGTTAACTTTTCTACTCTTTCAGCTTTTAACTTACAAAACCAGTTATAATAAATACTGCATCAAAATGATGTTTGGGGAAGGTGAACATGGAAACACCAATGTATGAAAATATGAAGTTTTCAGCTAGGAAATTCAGCAGCTCAAATATTTCTTTGGTTCTTGTGCGAGAGTCTTCTGACAAGTTGTTGTAAGTGTAATGAGCCTGACAGATACCACAGAATAACACGGCAACAACGCCGGTTAATTCGGAAGCTTCCGCAATGAGAAACGTACTATATGACATCAACACAAACAGCGCCGATTCTAGTAAAGGAAAATCTCGAACACGAGTAAATTTAGTCAAGTGTGAACGAAGTTAAGAAACCACACAGAAAGAGAAGAAAGAAACCATATGCAATAGAAATTAAAGAAAAAACTTATTTTCTACGATAAACTATTGTACAATATAATGAAAAAGGATATTAGTGCTGTAAAACTCCCCATCAACGCTCCAATTAACAGAGACAACATAAATATGCCGAAGAAATCACTTAGTGCCCGAAAGAATGCGTATGTCTCAAATTCGCCAGTACTAGAATAGTGTTTTGCATAGTTTTGTATTGCTCTGAAAATAGAAAAATAGAAACTATAATATTAACAGAATCACAGTCCGCTGGTCTGCAATATAATAAAACATACATCTGCATATATGTAGTTCTAGTTTATTTTGATAATATAGCCATCTGAGGCAAGATCGTATAATGGCTCTAACAATGGACAGGGCTCGAAAAAATAATATTAAATTTAATCCGAATAAAATTCAATACCGGCAGAGGGAGGTTAAATTTATGGGTAATATTTTATCATAAGGATAAATTAAACCCGACTCGAAATATGGAAATGCGATAATGGAGATGAAGATACCTAAATACAAAGCCCGCGTGCTAAGGTTCTTAGGTCTTCTCAAATTTCTGTGCCGATTCATTCCTGAGAAAAACTGAATGTTATATTTTGCTTTTTGAAAAAAGCCTCGACAGGACCTTGAATTTTATTTTACAAAATTGCATGCTTTGAAGATGTTGTTCTTACAATTTATTTGATAGTAGTTTTCACTGCTTACCCGCTTAGCACAATGGCAACTGCATCGTTTAAAACAGATTCACCAAAAACCAGCGCATATAGATTGACATCAACATGTAGATCATGAAAAATGGCTAGTATTGTTAGTGGATCTGTTGGGGAAATCAACGCTCCAAAATACAGTGTGTCCAGAAATGTAAAACTGCTGCTCAAATAAGATGGCATCAGTTTCACACAACCGTACATCATGGCACCGATTAGGAACGCTGACAATGTTGTGCCCAATATTGCAAATGTCAAAATGGCACCAAGATTGCGAAAAAAGTATTTCTGAAATAAAAAAAATAAAACAAATTAATGATATAAAAATCTCCCACAAAAATGAGGGGCTGCTGTACCTTTTTTAAACTGTAACCTGCATTAAATATAATTGGTGGCAGAATAATATTAAAGAATATTTCAGGATCAAATGTGGCCTTCAAATCGATTTCGTTCTCTGCTATATCATAAACTTGACTTCGGAAGGCATACGCGTACGTTTTATTTTCCAAATGTTCACTATTATTAGGAGGTGTCAGTCTTCCAGGAAACTGTAAAAATGTTTTTTTAGCTAAAACATATACAAATATGTGTACATATGATTGAAACTGTAAGTGAACATACTTGCAACCAGAGGGTATCTGGGGGTAAAGATTGATTGAACTTTGCACTTGGTTCAGGTTCAACTTCCAAATGTACAAGCGGCTTTGATGAAGCTGAATAACGTATAGCCGCACCTACAATCAAGCCTTTGAAAAAATATAATAATAATAAATAAATTAAAGTAATTACTTTTATATAAGGAAAAAAAATAAAAAAAACCATTTATACTTCTACATGAGCCATAATAGAAAACGTACGATAATTTAATGGTAAAAATAATATATTGAAGACTTCGTTTTGTTTTTAGAAACAAACCCAAAGTTTTCCATAAGGTAAAATAAATTCGGGTAATGCGAAGAACTGTGCCCTCAATGTGGGACCGCTACATGTTTCGCAAACATTTCTTAAACGCAAACATGTTTTAAATAAATAGTTTGTGTATTCATATTTTTGAAACAGTGTCATAGAGATTTAAAATACACACTCATAAACACACTCTTAAAAGAGAATTACAGAAACTTACTTTGCAAAAGTTTATCAAATTTCTTAGAAATATGTAATGGCAATTCGGCGGAAAATGATTAAATAACACTCCTTTGCACATACATATAAACAAATATAACTACATACATTTTTGCATATATGACTGGTTTATAGAAGGTGCACACATGCATATAAAAATCTAAAGTAATCCAAAACGTAAAAAAGCAACAAAAATTTAAAATGCGGTGTAATCATTTACTACCCACGTCAAAGAGAAAAATTAAAAACAACTGCATATACAAGTCATTTGAATTTTTGTTCGGCAATGTATGTAGTATATGTGTATGCTTTACACCTATTTATGCACATATATGTATCTACAAATTTATCTATTAAACGCAGTAGTAAATATAATTACATACGTGCATACATACATATGTATGTATAGATGCAGATATATATTTTGTCGCAATCAATTTAGGGGCGGTGTGAGCCTCTAAGTATGATTACAATACAAGCCTATTAATAGCGTTAAATTTTAGATTAAAGAACTTACCATAAATTACGGCGAGACCAGTCTCATGTAACCAAGAGACACGATGGTGCTTAAACAACCATATTGTCAATACTGTCAAGGTCAGGAGGAAGGTATAAACAAGAAGGTTAAGGCTGTCGATACGATGTGTTAATGTAGCTTTGGCGTCAAGTGCAATATCTGTAGCAGTTGCATTGCAGAAACTGATTCCAAAAGTAAGTATAAGAATAAATAAAATGATCCCGGTGGGCAGATTAGCCATTTTGGTGAAATGCCGATTGATAACATTATTCCACTTTCTTATCCAGTAAGCCACCATCTGTAGTTAATTCTACCTACAATTTAATCAGTTTCACCGATTTTTTATGTAAATTTAATTTCGACACAATTTGTATTAATCGATAAATTATTTTATTTGTTTTTACGTGTTTTCTTTGATATATATATGTATATCTGTATATGTATATATTTACTGAAAATCTGCATCCATTTAAACTGTTTGTGATTCACTTTTTAATTTAATATTGTTTTACACACCATTTCACAATTATTTTTAAAATTTTCTTCTTTTGTGTTAAGAACGCTAATGCAGAATTATTAAAAAACATTTATGTTTTTAGGATTCATTTGTTTTTCATTCTTTAAACAGCTGTGATGCAAATCGAGAGGTTTAAGCACTGAAATAGAGTTTATTAAAAATCTCCACTAACCCAACATCCACACGAGCGCAAGTCAAATTATTTTCTATTAAGTGAAACTGAAAAGACAAATGTTTTTTTTCGACCATGAGCTGTACATTTTTCTTTGCATTTTACTTACATTCACACATCCATACCTAATTATACACATAACGTAATATGCTAAAGAGTGCTTAAAACATAAATGAATTGTTGTACATACATATTAACTAAAAAGCAACTGCTTTCATCATAAATAAACATTTCCGATACAACTCTGCATTTATACATGAACCTACTTACATCACAGATCTGCAAGTAAGTCCATACTGAAAAGTGACTACATTGAAAAAGCAGTCCTTTTTTCCATTGCAGAAAATGTAACAATTTGGTTGTGCGATTTCACACTTCTATTCAATAATGCTTGGCAGCCCTGTTGATGTCAGTACATTGGGTAGTGCAGTTCTCACTGTCAATAATAAGTTGTCAGTGCAAGTTTCTTTTGTTTCCTTGAAAATAGCTAATTTTATCAAGTTTCAAACACAGTTTTCAACAAATTTGACGCAATATATCGGGCCCAGAGAATTTATAAAGTACCTACTGAAATTATGGCAAACATAACTGTTGGGCAAATTATTATGGACGCACAGAGAATGGCAAGTCGGGTCAAGGAGCTAGACGCCCTTAGTAGTGTACTGCTTGAAGAAGCCGAGAGCAATAATCGTTTTGTTGATAGTTTGCGTCAGTTTCAAGACGATATGGACTCCTTGAATCGAATTGCCAACAACAAGTCTAACGTTGACATGGTAAATCGTATTCAGCAGCAAAACGCTAATAGCTCTGAAATTCTCAAAGAAAATCGAGAACTCAAAATATGTATCGAGGATTATGAGCGTGCCATAGAATTGATAATGCAAAAATACCGAGAACACACCAGTAGCAAAGTGCTCGAGAGCAAGCTTAATTTTAAGGAAGTGTACAATGAAAGATTGTGGAAAATTATACGGGAACAAAGAGAAAAAATTAATGAAATGGCAGCCGTAATGCAAAGAGCCGCTAATATTGATGACGAATTTGACGTTGATGTTATTACTAAATTGCGTGTGGAAAACAAAACGTTACGGGAACTATTGCAAATATCCAAACAGTTTGGCACATACAACAGACCAATACGTTTTAATGAACTTTTGCTGGAAGAGAAAGGAGTGCAAACCGACTTATCTGCAGATGATTCAGCTGATGAGCTCTCCTTATCGGGTGCTTCCCTTGAAAATGCTAACAATAATTCAGTTATTCAGCTTAGTACAATCATTACAACTGTGGATCCGCTTGTAACGGATAATGGCAAAGTGGCTACCTTTCAGAGTGGATTTGTGGGTAGCAATAACAATGTTGCTAATACAAGTACTCCGTCAGCTTTACCTGCCAATGACAAAACTAATCCCTTAGCTGCCTCCCCTTTATTGGCAATGACTGCGATAGCAGACGATGGCAGCATTGTGAGTTCCACAACAAACGATTACAACAATTCGAATATTTCTGCAGGCATGGAAGCCGCTTCCCTTAACTCCACCGCCAACTTGACTTCTGCCAATATTACAGGGGTAACAAACAATCTGGATGAGTCACCAACAAATATAAGCATTAATTCAACATGATATTGTTTAGTGTTAAGATAGGGAGCATCTTCTTTGGGTTTGATCAATTTTTTTTCAGTTTCTCTTTTTATTAAATCCAATCTAAACAAGAAATGTTATAAACTTTCAATCAATTTTTAATTAAGTATTTTTATATCCTCATTTTTTGCAAAGAAAATTTTTCATTACGATTAAAAAAAGTTGATCTTATATACAAACATATTTAACCACGTACATGCATATATTCACATATATATACATACATACATATAATTAATTTCACAACCATTCATTCTGTCAGTCACTTTAAACACACCTTGCATGTTCTTTCTCCTTCGCCGTTAAAGTACTTGTATGTGCTTGCTTAATTATCAACTTTGAACTCTTTAAAAAGTATTAAAGACAAATTCAACAAAAATTTGCAGATTGTCCAAGCAGGCATACGAGGACACATTAATCATAACCTTTTCTTATTTATATTTAATATTATCCAAAAATATACAATAAAATGGTTCTAATCAGATAGACAAGCAAATTAAACCAAATTTCAAGTATCTGTGTTAAATACATTCACCAACTGATTGTATAATAAAGAATTTAATTTTTCACCTGGGTCACAATTATTTACTTTTAACAACAAAGCTAATTATTACAAACTCACGCATATACATACATATATATTAATATGTATCATAGTTTAAACACTACATAAAAATAATCACTTCTGAGCCCAAAACATCAGTTAGAAGTAATATTTTCCAACAAAATTTAAATAAAATTAAATCAATATAATCAGTAGTAAATTATTTGGTCACTTTTATTGCTAACACTTGATATAATTAATGAAAACGTTTAATTGCGTGGAAGACTTGTGAAATTAGCAGAGAACACGCAAAGCTGCTCAACGAAATTTGGCTTTGACAAACCTATTTGTTAATCATATTGAAACTGAAGCAGCTTCAAATGCCCAGTTTTACAGTCCACAGGATCAAATTGCAAAAAATTGCATACTAAGCCAAAAACCGAACGGACTGCAACCGGTTCGCTTAAAATTTGATTCGAAGCAACGGGTAAACGTTACTGAAAATATTCGTGGAATGGAAAGTTAAATTTCAAATAAAAATTTGCACATCCAGGCTTTTTTGATCAATGGAATCGCGATTGAGACTAGAACTCGAAAACTGATTTTTCGGCTTATTTAGGTGTAACAGCTCAAAGCGAAGCTTCTATTCGCATTTACTTTATCAGTGCGATAAGTATTAAATAAAAAATCTGTCGTTTCATTTATAAATAATTCTCAGCTATAATGTTGTGCAGATTAAATACATACATATGAATGTACAATAAGACCTGGTTTACAGAATTTTCTTGAAAAATAAGATTAAAACATCAAAAAAGATACAGATAGAGAAAGGTGCAGCTCTATGCTACATGCCAGTCATGACTGGACACTTGTAACAGTATCCAGTTCTATGCTTCTCTTGTCCTTTTATTAATATTATATTATACTTCCACTTAATAACTAACAACAGCCAGGATTGTTTGTTTTTCTGGAAGTATTAGTAGAAATTGAGTTTTGGAGGGAAAATATCCAACGTATAGGAAAATAACTACTGATAATTAGAAATTCGAAAGCTATTTATTTTTTAATAGCACCATGTTAATAAATAAATGAAGTTACCCATTAATTTGTTATCAACGGTTTCTTTACAAGCGAGTTGCTACTGAAGTTTACAGGACTAGAAATCGATTAAGACCTGGGCGGTTACTCCATACTTTAGCACGATTACAAAAAAATTGATTAAAAATTATACTTAATATTATTCATTATAATTTACTATTATTAAAATTATATTAAATCTTGATAACTAAAGTACTAGTAACTAAACACTATCGGCTTTAAATATAAAAACTAAAATGTATGTAATGTTCAATTTAAAATAAAAACAACAACTCTATACATACATATTATGTTATATAAGAAATCTTTGCGAATAATTATTTTCAATAACACTCATTTAAATGCTGAATTCATTAAAACCCGTATGAGATATGGGAAACAGCCAGCAATTCTAATGTGCAGATAATGCAAAGGTATCAGTCTACAAATCTTAGATCACTTGTAAGTGCTCCATGGCTCCAAAAAGTTAAAGTAAGAAAGAGTGTAAGTCATCATGTCAACCCATTAGCTATATTTCACTCTTATATGATAGCGACGAGATCAGGAGACTGAAAAGACACCATATTTTAGATCTGCCGTTTATGAGTTAACACAGAGTATATCAAAATGTTCCACTAATTCTTTTAGTACCCACTGTATTGTAAACATGTTTAAATGATCAAACTTGGTTTTAGTATTTCTTGTTCTAGTTGGAGTTCAACAACAATTTTACTTTATAATTTGAGATTAAATTTACTTATTGTCCTCTAGTGGACAGATTGTAAATAAAATTGAAATAAAACTATTTTAAATTTGTATTGTTTCAAGAAAGAAACTTGATATTTCGCGGCCGGAAAATGGGAATACTGTCAATAATCGTTCATTACTTGCGGCTTTATTCAAACTCACTACATGTCTGCTAATCATTATGAAGCAACAATTACTATCTTAACTTTGTTTTTAAAGACTGTTTTTTTTATTTTCAGCTAAGGATATTCTTGCACTATAAGAAACCATAGAATAGATATTTAGAATTGTATATCAATACAATGTCCCAGGCATCGTTATTAGACGCTCCCAACCATTACATTCTAACACATAAACACATAAACCCATAACAGTTGAGAGTTCCACTATTCATCTAGCCAATAATATTTCCCGATTTTTTGCTTCGTCTTGAACAGTTGTCTTTATTGGTTATACTTCTATCAAATTTAGTTGTGTTATTTAATAAGTTAATAATAACAGATTTGTCATTAATCAATAATTATCAATAATTGTGAAAAAAAAATCGAAACACCATATAAATATGACTCAGATGGAGCCAAGCCTTTTTGTAGAGCATTTGCAATACAATTATTATTGGATTATTTTCATTGCAGGATGTGTTCCCCAAAATGTAATTTCTTAAAAGGCTTATGAGCAAATTGTCAAAGTGTTAATATATGTATCTAAGTACGTTCTACAGTAGGTGGAACCGTTTTACTAAAAAACTTGTTTGAACACACTAGGAAGGTCGGGTCACATATTCGAATGCTCTTATGTAGCTACATAAGTGGGCCATAATTTAATGTACTTATATATGTATATGTAAGTATGTATGTATCTGAAATATTTATTTTTTTATAACTTGCAAAGTAAATCTACCACCTATAGTTGCGCAGAATAGGCGGGTTACGATATGCCCATGATGGTTTTAATAGTTTTTTTTCTAAGTGTCTCTAACTTGTACGACCTATGCCTTCACAAGAGAAGTAGCAGCGTAGCCGACTTGGAATTCCTCAAATGAAGCGTAAAATAAAACAGTTATTCCAGACAAATCAGTCAACCAGCCAGTTAGACGCAAAACTCCCGAAGGCCGAACAACAACAAGGACATATTATAGTATTATTTGTCGTTGCTGCAAGTTGACTTTGTCACTCTTAAAAATTAAACGTGACTGAAGTAAAGAATGTAAAAAAATGTTTACCTACACGAAATCTTAAACGTTTGCGATATTAACACACAAATTTTATACGACAAGTCTTAACTCATCAGACATGTCGTATACTGCACTTCCGAGGCATGACCGACAGGTATCTGTACGTCTAAAGTAAAATATCCAGACGTTTGAATTTCTTGTTTTTATTGCCAATTATATGAAGCAGATTCAATTAATCAGAGAAGGGCATTAATATTCTTAAAAAACTTGATTTCTGATTTTCACTTTCGACTGCGTGCATGTACATATTTACATGCATACATACATACATATGGGTACTTCCGTGATGTCGAATGAGAAATATGCAAACAATATATTCAGGAATATTTTCAATATAAATTACAGTTCACAGGAAGCTGACAAATTTATTCTTGAAAATAGAAAACACATATTATAGTTCGGATAATAAAGACACCCTTCGAGACCCTCAAACATGCTAAATATCCCCGTCGATGCGTTATATGATAAGAGTAATAGATTAACGGGCTTAGACAATTCCCTATAAAATCTATACTATTATTTTTTGCTCCAAGACATTTTTTTTAATTCGCTTCAAAAAGTTATGACGCTTATTTTTCTCATCATACGTCACGTAAAGCATAACTTATTTCATATATTTATATTTATTTATACAAGAAAATAAGCTATAAATTAGTTTTATTAGCAAAATGTTTATTTATAAAAAGTTATAATAAATTGTTCTTGTTTCTATGTTAAACAGAGAATTTCGGTTTTAATTTTTCTTATTGCAAAAAGTTTTTGTTTGTTAAATTTTTTTAATGATAAAACATTGAACTTTATATTCAACTTTATATGCAACATTGAACTTTATATATTTATTTGTTTTTTTTGTAATTGTATAGCTTTAAAGCATTTAAATGAAAATGAGCTGGCGAATTGATGCGGTTCTTGTTCTGATTTCATTTCAATTACCATCTCCAACTCCTCATCATGTGCGTCTTTTGTTTTCTGTATTTCTATAGTTTTAGACGAGAAACACGAAGGCTCTACAGTCATTACTATGATTGGATAATTGGATTTCAGGGCTGAACATGCAGTTCAATATTTAATTCCATCGCGTTGAGTCCAAATTTTGTATATCGGGAAGAAAAAAAAAATGCAGTAAAACTTGTTCCTTTTAGTGCATAAGTTTGTGGTTCAATTGATTGCATTAGTAACATTTAAATCCAAATACATCAACACACGCAATAACAATATTGTGAAAGAACCACCCACTTTATAATTTTTAATTTTGACGGAAATGCCCATATGTTTACATATTCAATAAAAGACATTTCAAATGTTACATTCGGTTCGCTGACGCTTCCGTCTTCTGAACAAACTTTCGTTCGTACAAACATAAACAAGCATTGCTTTACTGACTTTACAATGATGTATGTACATATCTATATATGTATATATTTACATGTATACATATACATATACATATGTATGTATGTTAGTTTTGAAAATTAAAAATAAATGTTTTTTGAATAAAAGAAGCCAGCAAATGAGCAGATGAGTCTGTTAATATTTATTTTCGCCACAAGAATAAACGAACAAATGCTAACAAATTAGTTATTTATTTTGTATACAAGGAAATTTGCAATTGAAAATGAAGGTATTTACTAGATACTTAATTATACATATAAAAATATATATATAATAATATAATATAATATATATTTCGATCTCAGTACATTGTTCTGCTGTCTTGCTTGGTATTAAGTTCTCTTAACCTGGTGGCCGCACAAAGTTTTTACCCTGGTATAAGAATACATCGTATTGGAGTTCTGCAAAATGGTCGGGTTAATGTTGTTACATTCATTCAAACTGCAAAACCAGCCCCTTTAGTGGCCCGCAATTCTAGGCGCAGACCTCTCCGTAAAAGACTTACAATGTGAAAGCATTTCCATTAACAATTTTGTACTCATATCCAGCGTTGCCATAATTCATTTACAAAATCTACAAATTTTAAATAAAATATCTGCTTTTTAAGCGAAAAAAATGCACATATGTATGTACTTACATACATACATATATTTAAATATGTATATATGTAAATATAAACAAAGCAAAGATCAGCTGCACGACGGCTGAAAAGGAAAGTATTTTATGATTTATATCTCAAACCATAAAATCCGACTCAATGTGGAAAAACACAACTATTTGGATTTAATCAGTGTTGCAAAAGAAGGATGTTTCACAAATTGTGTTTCTACAAATGTACGGCTCTTGGCTTTACTAAGCGGAAATACATTTACCCGATGATCTCACTGCTCCATTGACTGAATTGAAAAATCCCTTAATTTAGCAGCACGATTTAAAGGGACTCAATTAAGCGGATCTTTTTCAATTAGTTTTTTCTTGATATTCTTCATTTTGACTTTTTTGAGAGCATTTAAGCGGGCAAATCGATTATCCGGGGAATAATTAACCGGAAATGACAGTAATGGGATCAAATTTAAACTTCAGAAACAAAAAAGTTTAAAGTAGAGAATTTAATAAAAAAAAATTAGGGGTCAAAAACTGCAACACTTTCGTAACAACTGATTTAAAAAAAAAAACTAAAACTTCCCAAGGCTTTGAAAAACTGCAAAATGCAGATAAATGACCGAGAACTACTGTGCAAATACACGATAAAACTATTTTGGGTGTAAAATTTTAAATTCGTATAAAAGTTTTTCTCGATTAAATGTGCTAAAATTTTTACAGCTTTGCTTTGTGCACTTAAGCGAGAACCACTAAAAACTTGGTGTTATTCTTATTTAACAAGGCTGAATCCTCAACAGCTGAAATTAAAGCGATTTTGAGTTGCACTTTTCATTACTTATTGTAAGTAAATCAAACAATTAAACACCTGGAAATCAACATGCGAAGAGTTATCGGCGAAATACGGCCGCAAATGCTGCGAAAAGTTGTTGGAAATTGCTCTTCCAGATTGCGCCTTCTTCTTTCCAATAAAGCCCGTTTCATTGATATTAAAAATATATTTCCTTGTTTTATTATGATTTAAATTTGTGTCACTCTATAAAAAACACCCTTTACATACAAACGTGCGTATATTTCGATTAAGTGACAAGTTCGTGAGAAATAAAAATTTTACTCAAGAGCCGCTGACAGCCAATGAAGTTCACTCTTGCTCATTTTGTATGCATATGTACATAGTACGTATTTAGAGGGTAAATCTGGAGACTGTTTAAAATTAGTTAATTTAGGTTTAAACCACAACCATAACGTTGCAGCGAAGGATGGGCTCCTCAATCAATGACTAACGCCAGAATGCCAAACAGTCCTTGGGGTCCCTGTTTTGCCAATTGACCTTTGGTGAAGGTTTCGCAAGAGCATGCAGAACCGAAGTCATACATGAACTTCCTAAAGTTTTAGTTGCCGTGCCAACGGAGGGACCCTTCCCCTCTATTTCCCGGAAAGTGCAGTACGCTGACGGATTGATAGTCGTCAACACTTAACCTGCCCCATGGCACCTTTAAGCAGACAATTACAATTAAAATAACAGTCTGAAAAACCACAAAAGGCAGAGTAGTCTTCTACTAAAACTTTAACTAAATACATACGAGTACATTTTTTGTACTTATTTTTATGTGTGTTAAATGCAAATTCATCCCAATTTTGTGAGTTGGTATGGTAGCGCGAAAGTTCTCAATTCCCTTAAAATTCAGATCGACGACAAAAAAAAAGAGTTCAAACCCGTACTTTCTATTTTCGTCTCATGTGTTATATTGTATTATACTATTGTAATTTATTTCAATACCGAGTTAACTCCACGTGAGACTGATTTCGAGCACTTATTTTAAATATCTAATATAGATACATACAAATGTATGTATGTATGTATGTAGTTCTTTAGCCATGCAACCATTTCAACACCTACATATTGCGATACTCAATTTCATTAACGTAAAAAGCACCAAAAATTGGAAATAAAAAAAGAGGATAAAACACACACTTTCAACACAAAATATACAAGATGTTCAAAGCAGGAGAGCAAAAGAAAAGAAAATGATCACGATTTTCTTCAGCAATTTTGGGTTGTAAGAAAATTGACAGAATTTTCTTCAAATCAGTTCTTCTCTGGACGTGCCTAAGTCTGCAACAATATTCGTGAAATCCGTGTCTTTTCCGAACGTGTACAATACTTGCAATGCGAGTAAAAGGGAAAAATATAGTCTCCATCAAATACTTGTTAAGAAATCTTATTGAGAAAAAGTATTTCTGTTATACCAAATTCTTTTTATAAAAGAAAATTCACATATGAATACATAGAAGTTTTTAACGTTTCTGTTTTATTATTTTATGAAAAAAATAAACTTAACTACGGAGGTCTTAAGTCCCAGTTGCTAAGAGGTTGCTAAGAGCCCCTTTCGAAGCATTCGAAACAAAATATGAATTGAAGAACTTAAAATAAAATGCATTAAACGTGTTGAAATTTGAAAGAATGTGTTCTATTTTTATAACAGAGCTAAAGTTTTTTTGTATTTAAGAAAAGAATGTTTAAGTGATAATTCCAAAACAGATTCGTGTGTAATGTAATGTTCTATTTCGAAACTACTGCTTAGTATATATGTACATATATACATATGTACATACATATACATATACTACTTACATATAAACATACATATACATACATACATATGTATGTATGTATGTATGTATGTATGTATGTATGTACGTATGTATGTATAACTGAAAGTTTGTGATAAAAGAAAATTTTTACGTATTAAAAAGCTTTAAGTGGCACAGGCCAAAGAGAAAAGCGTTTTCTTCTATAGTTTTAAGTTGTTTAAAACAACAAGATTAATTGTTATCTATTGCCCAAATTTTTACATTAATGAAATACACTGAAAAAAGTGTTACGCAATTTTGTTTGTGAGTGTATGCAGTGTAAAAACCAAAAAATAATAAATAGATCAACAGCTAGATAAAACAAAGTTAACTAGCAAAATAGCCGCAACCACTAGAGCAAGTTGTAAGCGACGAGCCAAATCGGCCATTTTAAAATTTTTGTTTTGTTGATTTCGTTCTTGTTGTGTTGGATTCTTATAGTTTTGCCGAATTCTCAGCACCCGGGAAATTTATACTTTGTCGTAGTTGGGTGATTGTTTGTTGGTGAGACTACATATGTAAATACGTGTACAAAGAACTTCCTGCAGTTAGCCCCATTGGCAACACCATCAGTGCGCCATCATTCAACGCCACTAGCGAACACATATCGCCCATTTTCAGCAGCGATTTTTTGTAAGTATAAAAAGCAATCGAAAAAACATGGCAAGGAATTTATGTACACATGTATGTATGTACGTAAATGGATACCTTCCTATGTGTGTGTGTATATATGTATGTACGTGTGTGTGCCCGTAATAAGTAGCTGGTCTTCTATTTTTATTGTGTATATTTTGCGCTTTAAGACCGGTCCTTCTATTCTTAATATACTCGTAATCTAATATCTAATCTTACGAGATTTCGAGCCAAATCTAGCACATTTTGCCAAGATATCCCATATAACATGAAGTCTACTCGGTACCAGGCGATGCAACTGTGCTTTTCCTCATTATGGAGCATAAAATACGGCCCTGCACAAACAAATCCCGACAGCTTGGCAGCAAAACAGATTAAAAATGCGGCGCTTTCAGTTGTGCAAGATTTATTATCACTAAGTCTTAGATCACACACGACGAATTTAATTGCCCAATTTTACAACTTGCTTTCACGTTCACACACGAAAACTTTTTCGGCAACTTTTCTGATTTCTTAAGCTTTAATTTTCTTGCAGTTTGGTATTTGTGCGTCAGTCATAAATATGTATTGTACATATCGGTACCTTAATATGGAAAGGCCGTAAGTAACGTTTTCCTAACTCTTCAGGAGAGAGAAAAAACTTAACAAAAACTAAAGATTTGTAGTCGCGATCACGTCATGTTTTTTACCAATGATGGAAGATCATCTTTCGAAGTTTACAAAATACTCGATTTGAGAAAAAAACGAGTTAGGGCCTTTCTATATTAAGGTAACGATATGTAAGTACGTAAATTGATCAAGTACAATTCTTATGTTCGAAAAATATTATTTTATATAGAAATAAATAAAAATGTAAATAAGTTTTACGAGGTTTGTGTTGAAGAATGAATTGAAAGGAAAAACATGAATAGTTTTGTATTGCTGTGCAAAGCAAAACGCGAAATAACAAATGAAACGAAATGTCAATCACACAAAAAAGCGTATGAGAGAATTGTCGGAAAGAGCTGAGAACGCGCGATTATTTTTCTCTCTTCGTAAACTTTTCTAAACTCAAGAATTGCAACACTAAAACTACCGGATGTGACGTAGCACTAACGCAAGTAACTGTTTTTTTTAGTCTGTGTAAATGCACTATTAGATCCAAAAAATCCTTTGGATAAATGACGCATTTTGCTTCCTTAGAGAAGAAGCAAAACACTTTCTAAATTTAGGACTATTTACATTCAAATTCCGTGATTAACCATAAAAAAATCAATGCGGGTTTGGTTTAACAAAGAAAAGATATAATATAATCGGGGTTGTCAACTTTGAAATTTCAAATCGCACCTTCTCCTTCTGGCGCTACAGTCCGGGGTAGCCCTGGGCCTCAACCATGAAGCTTCTCCAGCTGGCACGATCTTTGCCCAGCAGCCTCCAATTTCGCACACCACGTTGGCTGAGGTCGCTCTCCACTTACGTTGTCCACTGGTTCGGAGTCGAAGATTCTATGGGGTGGAGCAGTGTTTTCCATGCGCTCTACATGGCCTAACCACCTTAGTCGCTGGATCCGTAGACGCCTGGTTAGTTTATTTAAAGAAAACGAGTTCCCATTGCGAAGTGACGAATCTATTTAATCTGATTTTTGGCGTATTATCGTAAAAAATATGGCGCAATCGGCCAGTAGTAAGAATTTAAAATTCATTTTTTATATTATTTTTTTGAGATCTTTAAACTTTTGTTGCTTGCGTTGTCTTTTATATTTGTTTTATAAAAATTACCCCACAAGTATCATACGCGAAGGCACGAATCCTATTACCAGTAGAATCGGCAATTTTACTTGCCTTCAATTAAAAAACTGATTTCTAGATAAGGTAAGTGTATAAAGTGGCCCGCTCGAATGGAAACAGATTGCTTTGTCAGAATTAAGCAAATATTTGTAATGGAGATGGTCAACTTTTAGATGTAATGGGTTCACGTGCCTGGTAAGCCAAATGGGGGCGGTTGACAAGTTCACTCTTATGGGGGCGTGTCATCAACGACTGCCCGCTGTCAACCCTGATCACAAAATCTTGGCGTTTAACAAAATTTTTCACAATTATGAGGTCTTATGAGATGTCAAGTCTCTAATCGTACCATTTTTCATATACATACATGACATTTTGCTTTGACACGTGTTATTGCAATTTTCGAGAGGTCTTAACACGAGGTACTTCAATCTGACCTGTAATTAAGTCTGATATTTTATCAGTTCGAAATACCGAGTTTTTTTCAGATACTGATATTATTCCAATTTTCCGTCAATTCTTGAAGCTGTCTTTTTTCAAGTAAAGTTTAATACAGAAAAAATATTTTCAAGTCTGGGGCAAACCGGTTTGCTTTGTACAGCCTTCTTTTAAGATATATACAATTAGATTTTAATTTTGAAGTTTCATAGGTGTTATGCTTTTAACTAAATTGATATCCTTTTAATTGTAGAGTATTCAAAGCATCAAAGTGCCTGGTGTTAAATGCATCATTTATATCCATCGCTGAAAGGTGATCAACTATGTCCATTGGGGTTTCATCCACAGACTCGTTACCCAACAAGATGTAAGCGTTGCTTCCGTGACTACAAAGAACATGGCGGTCGACGTGGAATAGACGATGTTGCAGCATCGTCACCAAATTTATCAGATGGCTTTAGTTCAAGGTAACGTTGATTTACGAGTATATAATCAAGCCGTATAACTTTTCATTTACATATGTATATGTATGTTCTTGATTCAACCAAAAGGCCATCATCGCGAACATGGACTTCTACACAAAATCTTTCCACTGCGAATGGAAGCAGCAATGACATTGGTACGATCGTCAAACTATTATGCCAATCCACTGCCACCGATTTTTCTTTTTTTGCATAAAATAAATTTTTTTAAACAAATAATGCACGAACTTCTAACTTGAAATTGGATTTAATGAAAACTAATTAGCATTAAGAGCTTTTATTTAAAGTATTTTATTTTCTCATTAAAAATAATATATACTTACATACTTATATCGTTTCTTCATGATTTCTTTCATCAAACTATCACGTTCACTGTTAATTCCCGTACCATCATATATCAATTTTTAATACCTTTTCTACAAACGAAATACTGCGGATGGTGACGATGATCGATTTGAATATCAATATCAACGATCTGGGAAATGTTCATAACTCCGCATTTGGTCAATTGATCGTCTCTTTAACTTTCATTATCCGTTGGACGGTGAATCGCCATAAAAATAATGTTTCAATGAACGACTGACTGTTTTCTTTAACCACTGATTAAAACTAAATATGTATGTAAACTTAACAACACAATAAATTAATGAACAAATGCACTCTCGATGCGATGATCTTCAATAACATGTGTACACGTAAAATTTGTTTAAAATGTTAACGATAACGCACAAAATAATGCGCTTGTTGCATGTCAAATGTACCCTGGCCAAAAATTTTACTCATCAAAAGTTGTACACTTCAATATAGAGCTGAAGAAGCGACCCCAATCATGGGCTTCCACGCCCGATATAGATGAAGTGGACAACGCTAGTAGAGGAACCGCTTCGCGTTCTGGCGGCTTCTCATCAGCAGACGATAACAATGTGGATGTCACACTCAAGCTGCCCGTTCCACCGCGACGGCATACCACGGAATTAAACGTAAAAGAGGTAAGTTTTTCCCAGCCGGCATCTAAATTCCGCAAGGACGTTAGAGGCAAAAAGTAACACATATTTTTCGATTGACATCCATAGATACATCTCAGAAAATTTTATTCGTATATATCGAAAAATACCGAAATCCAAAGGCTATTCCGAACACGTTCTTCTTCCGTAAAAACCTTAAAAACTGTTTTTAGATTTAAGAGGACGACATGTACAATACATATATATAACGCCTTGTCCACACTTGATGTGTTAATACCGTGATGAGAATTCATCACGTGAAGTCTAATTAATATTCATTTGTTAAAAACATTATGTTAAAATTAGAATATATGTATGTAATTATACTAACCAAACGTAATTATATACATAATTATGCGATAAACAGGGTGATTGAAGTGTTGCCAACTGTATGTTGGCAATACTGGCAAACCGATTATCGGCCAGCTAAACTGAAAATATTCCAGCAAAGCATCTGATGTAGGTACACTCAAGAAAGAGCTCAAGTTAAACGTTTATAAGTTCTAAAAGACACATGGTCTTAGCCCAAAGCAAAAAGAGTTTGGCTCGAAAGAGCCAGACAGTTATTATGCTCGCACCAGCGTGGCGAACTTCCAAGCAATTTGCTCTCTGATGTAAAAACTATTCTTGTGTAGTAGTTCATATAGTCTCAAGATGATCGTGTTTACTTAACAGTCTTCGAAGGGCCATGAAGTAATTTTCCACCTCAAGTACCTAATGGCAACTCTGATCGCCAAAGCACGCTGCCCAATTATTTTAATCGAATCTGGTCTTAAATTCAATGCGACTTAATGGCGCAAAACTGTTTCGGAACCCATGTTTCAAGCTTCATCTTTTTCCGCCTACTAGATCCAAAAACCATGCATTTTTAGAAACTCAACTCAGCGGACGAGTACTTTGGAGAAGGTGCACCATCAGATTAGGTCGCACGTGCTGTGTAAAGCGAAGTAATATCATCAATTAAGCAGAAGATGGATTATTTATAAAAACCAGCGGTTCCCAATTCAATTTCGTTTAGGACTATGATCCTTTCAGTTGTAAGATTTACGGCCTGTTGTACATTGCCGCAATTTTTGGCTGTTTTCCATATAAAACATAAGAATTATTTTCTGAAAAATCGAAAATCAAGAAGCCTACAAGAGTATTATATGAACTAAATGCGAGTGATTGTTTTTCACAAACACAAAAAGTTGTCAGCATTTATTTTATTGTAAAAATGATCAAAGAAGCGATGAATTCTAACGCTTAGCGCTCCAAATTGTGCTTCTAGGTGGAAAATTCAGTGTCACAGAATTCCGCAACTTCGTCATCTTCCAAAGATATTCCAGAAGACTTGATTATTCTTTCTACAGACAGCTTGGCTGAAAGAGTCAGGAAAATGAACTTGTTGAAAAAACAGCGCAGCCAAAATTCCAGAGAATCCAGTCGTGAACGATCCATACCTAGAAAGCAAGAAGCGTAAGTACATACATTTTTTAATACTTATACGACACACTTAAATAGTATTTCGTGTAAAAACCAGGCACATTTGATAAAGGCATGTACAATTTTTGTTCAAATTTGTAGTGAAAGCAATAGTGGTGATAGCAAACCACCGCCAGATCGACCTGAACGTACAAAACCATCGACATCAACAAGTTCAACTAGTAGTAGTACATTAGAGACAAAACATCTGTCATTGCCACCGAAAAAGTCCTCAAGTTCCACTACATCAAGTTCCTCAACAATCCATACTCGACCAACTTCCACACCAGTTACTGAGATTAATTCCACATTACCCCCCGCTCCGCCCAAAGCAGTACCAACGAAACTGAAAACCACTTCTTCCACATCCAGCGCCACCAGAACATCGACGGCAATAGCCTCCTCTTCGAGTTTAAAGAGAAAAGAAAACGAGCGCTTGAAAGCAGCTCAAGCGGCGCAAGATGTGCAGTTTATGCTGAACATCAAAGAAAATAGTTTTAATAATAAGAAAAAGAGCGAGGATAATATGTCCTTAACAACGGAGACGCCATTTGCCGGCCACCAACTGGACCGTGAACATTTAGAAGAAGTGGCTAATCTGCGTAAAGAGCTTGCAATTACAAAAGCTCGTGCCGAAAAAGCCGAAAGGGAAAAAAGTGATATCCTTCTGCGACGTTTGGCTTCAATGGAAACAGCACCAAACCGTACCGCAGCTTCTGAAGCTATAATGCTGCAGCAAAAAGTTAATGAACTGAAAGAACAGCTCGAAAAAGTAATTGAAGAAAAACGAAAGCTTAACACTCGCATGAAGGAACTTGAGAATAACCCCAAAGGAACCGAACATGATCTAAAACGTAAACTCCAAGCAGCTGAACAAATCTGTGAAGAATTAATGGAAGAAAATCAGGACGCAAAAAAAGAAATTATAAATCTTCAAGCTGAAATGGACGAATTGCAAGATACTTTTCGCGATGATGAAGTTAAAGCCAAGACATGCTTACAAAAGGACCTAGAGAAGACTACGAAAAATTGCCGTATTTTAAGTTTTAAGTTAAAAAAATGTGAGCGCAAAATAGAAGCGCTAGAACAAGAGCGGCAGAACAGTGGGAATGAGGAACTCCGTGCTAGAATAAAACAACTGGAAGATGAGCTACGATTTTCGCAAGAATTATCCAAGAAGTTACAGGTACCTCATTTCAACTTTTACAGCTTGATTCAAAATGATTAACTCTTTGAATCATGTTTGCCATTAAGATTGAAGCGGAAGATTTGCGCAACCCCGGCAAGAAGAAAGCTCCTATGTTAGGCGTCATAGGGAAGTCTACGTCCGCCGACGGCAAATTTACCAGGGAGTCTCTTACACGCGGCGGTTCACAAGAAGACCCCCAACAGCTGCTTAGGGACTTGCAGGATTCTGTTGAGAGGGAATCGGATCTGAAAGATCAACTTAAATTTGCCGAAGAAGAAGTAAGTTTTTATAATACTGTGCACTCAGCACAAATTCTTATTTCAAGTTTATAGATCTAAAATTATACCTTCTTTTCAAATCCTTTAAAGATAAGTACATTTAGAAAACATGCAAATAAATTTTTTATCAATAAAGGAATTCAAGCTGAGGATTATACTGAATTTTTTAAATTGCCAAGATCAACTCAAACAGACTGCGAAAAAAAATTATCTTGCGTTGCCGAAACAAACACAGTTTCAACTCAAACAGAGAGTCAGGAAAGAATCAATGAATATATACAAAATCATTATAGCAACGACTTAATATGGCGTACAGATGAAACTATTCAAACCCCTGAGAACATTGATTCAGAAAGTACGGAATCGAAGCAGCGGGATGTACTAAATATGTCCCAAGTTTTCATGCGCTGCAATAAGCGTGAAAGTTCACCTTTTGCTGCTATTTTACCATCTGTCTCGGGCAGGCCTCCTTCGTCTTCATTTTTGTTTCCAAGTGTTATAGCAAATGCCCTCAAATCTGGTGCAGGGGCAGGTATAAAATATTCAATCATTGAAATTGATCGATTTGTGGTCTTTGTTATCCTCTTAATATAATATTTCGTGTTTGTTGAACTAATTATTGGTGACGTCCTTGTAACCTCCAATACCTAATTTTCGCAAAGAGATTTCTTTATTTCTAATAGTCCAGTTTGGATTTTAAGTTGCAGCAGCAATTCTGCTACCACTTCACATGTTTTCATTGGCTAGACATTGGTGATTACCAGCCAGGAAATCCCAACTTCACTTCTATTCATTTTA
Source organism: Epicampocera succincta (assembly GCA_932526305.1). Taxonomy (NCBI): domain Eukaryota; kingdom Metazoa; phylum Arthropoda; class Insecta; order Diptera; family Tachinidae; genus Epicampocera; species Epicampocera succincta. Next base: position 1,657,934 of record OW052037.1, on the reverse strand, counting down.
TGGATAATAAGTGAATCCTAGTATGATCCACATTTTGGACCATATAAAAACTATTTTCTTCAATAAAACTACTCTTTTTAAACAAATTAAAAAAATTTTACAATAGTTTGAGGCAACTGGTACTCTACAAAGTTTCATCATTGTCCTTTCTGTTGCGCTTCTTCCAACGAAATAGCCATGATGTATTTGGTACAAAATCCATTTCCAAATTCACTACAGGAGATCTTCTTGCATTCTTGTTGACAAAATGGCAGCATTGCGTCCACGATATAGACACAATCTAAGAATGGGGTCGATTTCGCTGGCCTAAGCAAATGTTTCACGTCGCAAAGAAGCAGTTTTTTTAAACTTCGTTGCATCCGATCCTCATCATATTTATATCGTACACCGTATTAGAGCAATACGATCCTTCTGTGGAACAAACTTCTCGCATACGTATTTTCTGCCTCTTACAACTGAGGAAAATTCAAATCGAACGTTCACAAGCCCTACTCACTCTTCTCTCCTGCCCTTAACCTATTTTCCTAGTTCTGATACAGCTTAGAATTGAAAAACAGCTATTTAACTGTTTATTTTGGTGCTGAGAGACTTTTGATTCTGAAATCTGGGTTGTCAAGCAGCTGTTGTTTTCAAAGGAGTAAAAGGTTTAACATTTTATGGGCACAAGTCTTTTAAGGTTGTGCATTTTCTACAGATTCAGGATGGTTAAGGAACTATACACCGCCCAGAGGTTTGCATGTTTTTAGTCAAGCTTTCCTACGTTGTACAAACAAAATGAACAAAATTTTGCAACCCTGCAAGTTCTATTTATTGTATAAATCTTGAATATGAAAAAAGTTGGGACTACAAACTTTTTTTTTGCATTTACAAAAGAAAGCATTTTGTGTCTACACAAAATTTTTGTAAGAAAGAACAGACAGCAAAGCTTTTTGCTTGTCTACAGGAGCACCAAAAGCTTTCGGTAGAAACCGAACCTATAAGCTCTGGACTCACACATCGAGACCCCGTTTTCAATACAAAAGTGATGCAGCAAAGCTCACCCTAATTTAGTAATTCCTGATAAGGTTCAAAGGAAAAATTACAAATCAATTGGAGGTTGCGAAAAAAAAACTTGGCCTAACCGAGTTTAAACTTTACCCAACCTTTATTTAGAGCGGGTGCTAAAACGAAATTTTGAACTTATGATTTGTATCACTTGTTAATTGTTATTGGCATTGTCATTGTCATTTAAATTTTTGTTTAATTTGCAGGCTGAAACTTTAAGGAAAAAAGTTGCCCGTATGGAGGATGAAAATGATTCTTTAATGATGCAGTTGAAAAAAATGGCAACCCGCTCTAGAAGTATGATAAGTTCAGTTGCTTTAAGAAAAACAAAAAAAAAAAAAAAACGCTTGAATGTACATAGAAAGCTTTCGAACTTACATAAACTGTTTTGTAAGCCTTTAAACACACTCTTAAAAACAAGAAGCCAACTAAAGAGTTTGAAGGTTTTCAAAAAATACTTTTTAATGTACCGCCTTAATTATTTTGTTCGTAATTTCACTTAATCCCTGTCCAGCTTTTCCGAAAAATAATCTTTACTAAATAAATTGTCACATTGCCATTTTTTACAGCTGCTCATATAAATTGGATTCTCGTTAGTGGAATCTCATTATCCTCTAATATGTGTTATATCATTATTGCTAACAATTAGTGCATGCTGAGATGTGTTTGTATGTGTCCACTGGTATTTTAGACGGTACCCACAATCATTTCAAATTAAACGTTGCCTGTCTTTACTTTAGTTTTCAAACTGATATACATATATCCTACATTAATAGCCCGAAAGCTCAGTCCAACACCACATCGCTTGGCCCCTGAAGTACAAGCGGAGCGCGATGAAGGCATATCCGATGAAGATGATCCAGCTGAATTGCGTATTTTACTTGAGCTCAATGAACAGGAAGCTTCCATACTTCGTCAAAAAGTTGAGGAATTGGAAAAACAAAATACAGAATCCAAAAAGCAGGTGCGAGAGCTTCAGGATAAACTCTCATCTTCAGTGGACAAAAAGAATACATTGTCGTCTTGGGGAAACAATGCGTCCGCCGAAAGGAAGCTGAAAGCCCTAAGCGAAGAATTGGAGCAGTTGAAAAAATCTCTAACTGAAAAAGATAAACTAATCGAAAGATTACAATCGTCTGCGTCTACTAAGCGTCAGTTAGAAACGGTGGAGCAGGAAGCTAATGCCTTGCGTTCTAAAATAGCTGCCCTAGAAACTGAAAATGAACGTGTTCAAAAGGAGAACAAGCGCATGCAACTGCAGGCACTGCGTAAACAATCTTCAGTAGAGAAAGTTGAGAGCTCCAAACTTAAGGAGACCCTTGCGGCCATTGAGGCAGAACGAAACGGTCTTCAAGCTAAACTCAAACGAGTCCTGCTGGAAGCTGATGAAAAACTGCCACCCAGAACGATAATCAACATAACAGATTTAACGCCGAAAAATCAATTAAAAAAGTGGGTGGAAGAATTGGATGATGAAATAAGTGAGATGAGGGCAATTGTCGCCAACACAGGCGCATATACCATACAAAATTTGGAAGCAGAGAAGAAGTCATTGGAGGAAGATTTAAAGGAATATAAAAACAAGTTGACACAAGCCGACACCAGCTTACGTAAGTACATTCTCACAATTTAGGATGCAAATTACGTGTTTAAATATATATACATATATATGTATATGTAAATATGTATGTATGTACCTGTAGAAAAACTTAAATCGGCCTCAACCTCTCCAAAAGTAGCAGATTTGGAAAAGCAGCTCAAGAAGTCCGAGGACGAATCGAAGCAAATGAGTTCCAAGATTAAAGAGCTGGAGGACAAAATCAAAAAACAAGATAATTTGGTAAACATTTTTCTTTTTCGCTCAACTTTAAGGTTAGTAAAGAAATTTATTGCTCTTTTATGTATGTATATTCGAAGATCAAAAAAGCTGAAGCCACCAAAGCTTCAATTGAACAGCAAACCAAGGCTGACAAGGAGAAGGTTGCAAAATTGGAAAAAGACTTTGAAAAAGAGCACAAAGATCGTGAAAAATTGGAAGCAAAACTGTCACAGAAGGATGCGGAGTTGGCTCAGGCACGCAAAGCAGCTGAGAAAATAAAAACCAATTTTGAAAGTGAAATTAAGGAGCTCAAAATTAGATCTTCGAAGTCGGACTCGAAGCAGATACAAGATCTCAAAAAACAGTTGGACGAATTAACAAAGGCCTTGGACGAGGAAACAAAACGATATGGTGATTTAAATGCGCAGTGGGAGAAACTATCAGAAGAAACTATCCTAATGAGAGCCCAACTCACAACCGAAAAGAGTAATCTGCAAGTTGAGTTAGGCACTGCCAAACAAAAAATATCGGAATTGGAATCGGTACGTGTCAACCGCTCGGAACTGGCTAAAAAGCTGAATGACGCCCAGAAAAAAATACACGAACTGGAAACGAAAACGCTCAAGTCTGGTCACTCTGAGTACGAGAAGACAATACTGCAAAATAAATTGGATGAAAAAAACCAAGAGTACGATCGTCTTAGGAGGGAAAACGAAATGAACATTGATTTAGTATTTCAGCTGCGAAAGGACAACGACGAACTGAACCGCAAATTAAATGATTTCAATCGAATTGAACAGGCCAAGCTGTCTATCAACGGCCACAGCGCCGGCTTGGAAAGTGAAATAAAATCGTTAAAAATAAAGTAAATAGCACCTATTGGCTTTCGCCTTCCACACTTATCTACATATATTTATAAACAAATTGTATACTTTTAGGCTGGAAAATGCTGAGATGCAACTGAAATCTGAAGTTGCTTCCACACGTTTGCGATACGAGCAGCAAGTGAAAACATTGAGCGGGGAATTAACCTCAATGCAGGTACTCACATACACACATATGTATGTATGTGCTTCTAAAGCGCATATGTACGGATTCCCATGCACAAGTAGTCGAAAATTATTCTCAGATAAACTGAAAACAATATTTCGAACAACACTAGCGGAAAATATACTCGTATCTCCGTCAAGCCTTTAGTTGAGTGCTTCATAAGTGAAGGACTACAGCCAGCCGAACATTGATTTGGTGCTGGCTTAAGTCTATGCTGTGCACAACATTAAGGCGCTACACTTTTGTTTATTGTTCCATTTTTGGGAGAACAGTACAAATATAGCGGAATAGGAAAATTTACCGAGTGCAAAGACTTCGGATATATAAAAAGCAAGCTGTCAAAAATTGGCTAAAGTTATCGATAACAAATTAAGTTCTGTCAGACAAAATTAATAACTTTTCAAATTAAAATTGACATCTCCAGCATGAAACATTAAAAATGTTGATTACTGCGTGATTTATGGCCAAATTAAGCGACTTACAGCTTTTCTTCTGTTCGGTTTTGCGGTTTCTTATAAACCAAAAGTTGACAGCACTCAATAAAATAAGCAAAAAACAAATGTTTTGTTACATTTTTTATCGATTGATCGTTTCTACATTTATTGTTTCCTCTATCCTCATATTAATGAGAGAAAAATGTGGTGTCATGAGGACTTAATGGCTTCAGCAGACTTTGGCCCTTGTGCGCCATCTTTACAAATATTCAACAGAAATATTTTGTTCATTTACCACATTTATTTATTTACATATCGTTACCTTAATGTAGAAAGACTCTAAGTCGTTTTTTTCTCAAATCGAGTTTTTTGTAAATTTCGAAAGATGATCTTCCAACAAATCATTGGCAAACAAATTGACGTGATCCGACTAAAAATAACAAAAATATGAGCAGTTGGAGAAAGTTTCGCTACCGAAAAGTTAGGAAAACCTTTCTATATTCAGGTATCGATATGTACGTACATATGTATGTATGTATGTAGAATTTGTGTATAATAATATGTGTTTTATGTTAAAATTTTGAGAAGAAAAAACTTAAAATTCTGAACAAAATTACAAACATTTGCCAGCTAAACGACTGAATTTTGCGAGCAGATCAGCTGTTGTAAGTGTACGCCAGTATGACTCATGTCACGGAAATCTCGGTAAAATAAAAATTTTGACCAAGGAACGTGTGACTCACATGCGAATTAAAAAATCGGATGGCTAGAATTGTCACCTAATTGACTCTTATAGTCCTCTGTACTCGTATGTTCTTAATGTTCACTGCAAGTTTCTGGATTGGTTTGCAAAAACCCCATTAGTTGAGAAAGTCAACTGATTTCGTAGTCGTAGTCTAGTGATCCAGACGCCCAATGATTGCATTCAAGAGCAACGTATTGTATATACACATACAAATCAGTACATACATACATATGAATGTGTATCTGATGGGCGATGTTGAGAACGAAAACACCTGAAACACACACCCACGTACATACATACATACATTTTCATTTGATTGCGTTGGTTGCTCCTTTGTGAGATTAATTATATTTCTCTTGTGGCCTCAGTGTGCCAACTTTAGCCTGTGCGGTTCGACGCTGCTTTAACTTAAGATTGAATTCCATAAGAGTTTAAATCAAACATTCTTGATCGCGAAATGATTCAGTGAAATCAGTGATCTACTAAATTATATAAAGGGTGTTTTTCATGGAGTGACACAAGTTTAAATCATAATAAAACAAGAAAAAATTAATGCTGCGTAACTCAGGTATGAAAAAATTTCCAATCAAGTTCCTATACTGTTCACCATTGACAGTAATATTCTGACCACCATCATCGTTTTTGAAGACATATGGGCCAATGACTCCGGGTAAAAAAGTAGTCTAAAAAGTTGCATATGGTCGCACTGGCCGTCTAGCACAGGCAGCTAAAAAAGCTCAGCTTGTGAATGAAGTTGTTCTCTTCAATATTCTTATGACATTCACAAAAGTGCTGACAGTGCACGTTCTAAACAGCCAACGACTGCAAAACAAATGCTAACTGATCAGCAGCGGGTAGTGGCTCTTATCTCCAATTATCTATTGTTTTCGTTTTCTGCAAATTGTGCATAAACGCGGAATCAGCTTCTGCAGATGGAGTAATTGATCAGGGCAAAAGCATTTTCCTACAAGATAGCGATCTAATCGCATTGTATTTTTCGTGAAAGATTGGCTGCTTTATCACGCTGTACTACAGCTCTAGCGAGCTTGAGTCTCATGTAGCGAAAACTAAAACGTGAAACAGCAATTTATGGCTTAAGCCTGCTGTCCAGAAGAGCTTTCACAGCCATCAGTTATTCAGTGCTATTAACGCTGTCGTAGAAGTCAGCTAAATACTGAATTATTATACGTTTCAAAATTCGCAAATTTTTCATCGTTATTTTTTTGCTTTTAAAAAAGATGTCTTTTCAATTTGGTTTCCATTTCCATAAAGTTACATATACAGTTTGAAAACAAAAACTATTGCTTCTTCTTGTGTGTTTTCCAGCTGTCTATGTGCCCATATGTCGTGGCTGAGAAATATGTTCAAATTGTCTTCAATATCGGAGTATAAGAGTTGGCAAAGAAAACTGAAATTTAAAAGAGAAAAGATTATTAAGACATTTTTCTTCGAACTCTTCTTGTCCATAAAGCTGAATTTTTGAAAATAATTTTCAAGAGTTTTCAAGTCCACGTGGGGGCGAGTGGGGTAACATCTACAAACGCAAGCAATACATGTGTAATATGTTCCGCAAAATGTTCAGTAAATCTTTAGGTTTCCTACAAACAAAAATTTTAAAGTTACCTTAAACGTTTTATTATTCTTTTTATACAGCGACAGTGTGAACGTTTCAAAAAGGATCGGGATGCCTTCAAGCAAATGCTTGAGTCGGCACAAAAGAAAATCGGTGATCTGAAAGCCAACAACGCTGGTAGGCAGAGTAGAGGTTCCATGCATAGCAGCGATGAAGACGATAAAAGCAAGATTGCTTATTTGGAGCAGCAGGTGAGCTATTTGCTGAAGAAATATAGGTTTCCCCTGCTCCTTTTAAGCGGCACTAAATTTTACTTAAAATTTCAGGTTGGTTGCTTGGAAGACCAGCTGGTTGAAGCTCGCTTAGAGGCTAGCAAAGTTAAGACTGAATTGGTATCGGAGCGCAGTGCTAACGAGATAAAGATATCCGAAATGCAATCCAAACTAAACGAGTTTGAAGAAGAAAAAGTCATCGGCTCGGGCCGTACTAAAATTCCGGGCATGAAAACGAAACTAGAGTTATCTTGGCAGAAGGAACGGGAAGATCAGCAAAGGCTTTTGCAAGAAACTTCAACGTTGGCTCGAGACCTGCGTCAAACTCTTTTTGAAGTAGAACGTGAAAGGGATAAGGAACGTTTGGAATCGAAGCGTCGCCAAGATCAATTGAAACGCACCAACGAGGAAGAAATGGAAGAGGGCCGAAGAAAAATTGCTGAACTGCAGTGTGACTTATTGGAGTTGCGTGATGTTCATGCTAAGCTGAGAACATCTAATGAGAAATTACGCAGGGAACGAGAGCGTTACGAAAAAGAGTTAATTAAACGACGTATGGAACAGGAAGGTGGTGACCGTAAGCTTGGAGCTCTTTTGCATACAGTTGATGAACTAGTGAAAATAGCACCCGATTTAATAGGTGCAAGGCTACCTGCACCCAATGACTTGAGATCAGAACTAATGTCGCCAAAAAGATCTCATAGTCCATCACCTTCTGCGAATACGACAAATGTTGGCAGCGTTTTAGCACGATTGGCAGAAGCTTCTGACGACTTGCGCAAATTCCAGCGTATAAATGAAGAAGAGCACGAACGTAATCGCATCAAACGGAGTAACCTGCGCAGAGCCGCTTCACAGGAAAACGATCCCCATGGCAGTCAAAGCTCTGTAGCTAGTGCAGCAGGATCAAGCCGCAATGGCTCCAAAGTAATACGGTCCAGTCACAATGGCAGTTTGGTCAGAAAGAGTTTGTCTCTAGATCATTCGATTCAACAAGATCAGGTACTTTTGACCTAAAATGGTTAATTTCTTCTTCAAGTTATTTTTATATTTTTAATTGTTTTTTAACTTTATTAAATTTTCAGAGTATTTGGCGACAAGATGATGGCAGTCTCTCCTCCATGCAATCTATTGATTCTGAATTGGGAGGAATGGTGCGTGACTCAAGCTATGACTCTCGCTTGGACTCACGCTTATCTGGAGGTTCTACACAAAGCGACATACCACGAGGACCGCGCAAAAAGAAAAAGAGCCTAATGGGAAAGTTGCGAAGTCTTACGAAGAGTGGGCGCAATTCCGAGAGTGAAATATCTGTAAGCTAAATCAGTTATTGTCAAAAGCAAAATTTTTAATTGTAAATGTTTCTCCTCAAGATTCAAGGATCTGACTCTGACATAAGTGTGGCCAGCGATATGAGGGCAAGTAAGAAAGATTTACGTAACCGTTTATCTGGCATGTTTAAGCGTTCAGGTTCAACATCCAGAAGCGGCAGCACAGAACGCGCAATCAGTGAGCAGAGACCAGTAGCTGTTACCGTTGTCGGCGATGCTGATGGACCTCAACCTAGAGATCCTCCACCAGCTAATGCTATGACGCCGAAACCTATAAGATCAGTATGTATTTGGTGCTTTTGCTTTTTGTTTACTAAAGCCCCTTATTTCGGCGAATGCCGTTCGGACAAGAACAATTTTTATACGACTTGGATTATAAAAGAATATTTTAGAATACCTTGAACAGACTTTCTCTAAATGTCTTAAATATATCAACACATGTATATATTTTACTGTGTTTGTATAGAATAGACTGCTGAACAACTCACACGTACATCTTCGTTATGCTCTTTCATTTAGTCATCATCCAGACATAGCAAGTGTCTTCTTCAGAACTTTTTATTTCTGAATTTCGGTTTTTATACGGTTTCTTCTGGTATTTTATTTCATTCTTCGAGTAAAGCTCTTTCAACGTTTATTTGCCTGAGATATGACGAGTTCTTATACACATTTTTTCTAATAACTCCCATAAATTGTCAGTCACTTTCAAGTCGTGGTGCTTCTCTTAAATGGGAACGGTTCCTTATCATCCAAAATGGATTTATGGTTTGGGTGATCGACTGCATAAAAGCAGAAGTTACAAATTTTCTCTTAGAGCTCTTAAATATTGTCGATGCTTCCTTCAATGAAAACTAAATTTCCGACACTCATACCATAATACTTCCCGAGCTATTTTTAACTGCTTAGATTGTACATTTAGGCTCCTCTAAAAATCGCTGATCGCGAAGTTTTATTTTTTGGGCTAATTAAAGGCTCCTTCAATGGTACTCGACCATAAAAGTGATGTGATCGTAAAACCTAATGAATTTTTAATGCAAGTGGCCACATTTTTTGTTACTTTTTGCGCTGCTAGTTTTGGATTTTTTCGCAATCCAGCGTTCATCGCTTGCAGATACAATCTTGTTAAAAGCAGTTCTGCCTTTATTGTGAATTCCATTCCCCTCTGACCACCGCTCTATATGCTGCATACGTTCCAAAATTTGCCCAACAAAACGGGGACGGAATAAAACTCATGCAGCTGCGTAGCCTTCTAGCAGGCACTACGACATAACATGAGACGTAAGTCAAGGAAATATAAATGAAGTCTTTAAAATAGTATAATTTTATAGAACCAACGTTAAGGTCGGGGCATATAGGATACGTCATGCGTTATCCGTCGCCTTTTTAACTGAAGTTAACCCAATGGCGGACTCGGTTGGCACAGTGAACACTTTGTTAACGCATATAAAATCTTTATTTTTGAACAAAAATCGAAATAAAAACAAACAAACAAAATTACTATTGGCTGTCAAAGTACTCAACGTACTTTGCGTTGCAGTCGACGTACTTTATGTGACAAAGCTCGTAGTAAAACCTGTATTTCAACTTAGTTGGCAGTGAAAATGGCGAGGGCCTTTGACGTGTTAGATTTGCATCAACGTACAAGCTGACAATCATTTTCGCCAGGTTTGGTGGCGCATTGACAAAAGCTTTTAAAAGTTGGAAATCGTGCAGCCAAGTTTCGAATTTGGGGAAGGTGGTACGTGTTTATTGATTAAACACATTGTTTTAAATGGTTAAAGCTACAGCCCGAAGAATTTGTGGAATTTTACCACGGCCTAACCAGAAGCATGTGTCTTTATAGAATGTTGCATGCGGCATTTGCTTGTCTTTTTCAACAATATTTTGACTACATTCTAAAAAACACAAACAAAATTTGATTTCTAATTTTAACCATAATTCTAACAAAAACTACAACTTTTGACTCTCTTTATGCAGATATCGAAACCTCCGACGCCTTCACCAACGACACCTATAACAAGAAGAAAAGTTGCCAAGCAATGATATTAATTTTTAAATACTTTTTTTATACCTTGTAGCGTATATACAGAATAATGTTTTGCTTTAAATTGGATTATTATTATTATTATTTATTCTCACATACCACAAGTAAGAATTTGAATCCTTTTATGATTTAAATTTACATACATACTACATACATACTTATATACAAAAAGAACAATTGTTAAAACGGTTAAAACATTACTTTTAATATGTTTTTCTTGTATGAGGTAAGTTAATAATAATATAATCTGGAACCAGTTTAATATGTTTTTAAAACAGTATTCGAGAACAGATTGGCCAAAGCGAACAGATTAACAGAAGGTGGCGAAATCCCTCGTACATCTGTTGCTTTTGTGAAATGTCAAATGTCATCCTTGACATCCAAGTGGGAACAAAACATAAGAAGGCAAGCAGCTGCACTGTCGAACTCATCATGATACAAAAAGAAATACGAGATAAAATCTGCAAGAATGTTAAAGGCCATAATAATTCCAAAATATGTATGTATTTCGCTATATTCTTCTATAACAGCCATGATGGCAAACCAGAAGTTTAGTTGCTTAAGGCACTAAAAATTCGCCACATATGACAGTTCTGTTCGTGACGCTCATTGGCTGATAGGATGAGGATGCCATATTTAGGTGAATATTCTCGTACAAAAGCCAAATGCATTTTGTATTACAGTGTTCGCCCCTGTAAAAATGCTACATATGCCTTTCATACGCTCGACAGGGCTCATTCAAATATAAACTGTTTTCTCCAATAACTGGGGCATAAATCTGGATCATGGTGGCCTTGTTGCAACATGCAAATTGGCGTTTCGACCGACCAATGATGGTACGAGTGTGTGTTCTTCGTCACGTACTTTTGTATTGCTTTGTGCAGCAAGAAACTGTCACGGTCGAGAACTTTATTTATGCGTGTTTTCTTCTTACAAAGGAGAGAGTCTAGATTAAAATGCGATATACGAGGCGATATATGCACATACAAGTGTAGAAGCTTAAGGCCGAAACGATAAATAATATTTAGACGGGAAAGATAAGCAATTTAATTTAATTAATTTAAAAATTATTACAGAACTCAGTACGTATCGGCCAATATTAAATAGTCTCAAATAAATGAAAAAGTTGTGATATATGCAGCAAGTCAATGTCACACATATAAAATCATACACAGGTGCCTACACCTGAATTTTTGATAAAGAGCATAATTGTAACCGTCTTCGTGTACGTAAAAATTAGTTAAAGTACCTTTACGTGCCAACACAGGAGTTGGGCTCTGTCATAAATTAGAAAAAAATGTCATTGTGCAAAAGCAGAATGTCGTGAGCAGGAGGAGACAGATAAAAATTAAAAATCTACAATCCAACAATATGTTTAAAAACGATGTAGTGTCATCCGACCAGAGTTGCATTTTATAGTGAACAGTACCAGCATTATCAGTGTATATACAAGGTTTTTTCATTCTTTAACAACAATCAAAATAGCAGTCAAAATCGTCCATCCAAATACTTTGTATTGCCGTGTAAAGGCACCTTTCGAATCTAAAACATTTTATTATATGAGCGAGTTGCTACAACTCGATGGCAAACGGCATTACAAATATAGAAAATATTGTAATATTTAGGCAAAACGGTTGTGGATTTCATTAGTAATAATTTATGGCAGTAAAAAGTTCACTGAACCAATTTTCTGATAGAAATACAGATCAAGTCACACATTCTGTTACGGTATTTCAGGGACGAGAGCGCATGCGGTGGCCGCTTACACATTTTTTCCTATTTAATTGTTATATTAATTTAACTCACACGTGAAAATAAAATAGGAAATTAACATTTTACGAATTACGAATATATTCAAAAAGGTGTTTATATGTACATATATTTTTATCATTGTGGCTATTTGTGTAAAATGAAATTATTGTTGTGCGATTTTCTGTCATATATTTACTTGAATTTTTTATAATTTATAAAGAAACATTTTGATAGGCGAAAGAAAATGTCAAACAAGCACGTGTTGATATAGTCAGTGTTGCCGATTTGTGTCTTACTCGTCCCGTTTACAAAAGAATTTTCTTTGCTGAGCATATGGATCTTGAAAACAACAACAAACTGCGAACAACACATCAAATTGAATGTATAGAATTCATCGAGTAAAATTAAAGGTTTCTTCAAAAGAATCGAACATGTAATTTCGAAATCACAGAAGATCTTAGTAACAGTAATAATAATGACATCGTACATAATTTAATTTCTTCATTCATTGAAAATTGGTCGACCGCTTTTATTGCAAAAGGACGCAAAAGGAACATTTTTCGTGCCAATTGTGTAATACTTAAGGCAGTTATACAAAATTCTTCACAACACTTCAAATGTTACCCAACTGTAGACACACAAATAAATGACTCGCGAACACTGAAGTCTTTTACAATTTTACAAGCCTCGCTTATCATAGTGATTTGAAGTCAGTTATTGTTATAATAGTTATATCTGTAAGTCTATAACCCCGGGGAACAGGTTTTGCCCCGGTGTATTCCTAACTTGGGCATTCTGTTCGCTCGGGCATAGAGGGTTATTGGTTCCTCGGTTGTTGTGGCAATCAAAACCATAGGGAAGAAGTGCATCACTGTGTGCAGGAACTCCCGAAACCTTCACTGAAGGTGAACTGGCAGAACGGGGAACAGTGCTCCCCCGACAGAAGTTGAAGTGCCTAACTGAATTAAAACGTGTTACCTTTGGCGTAATTGTAAAATTGCAGTCGCCTTAAATGTATGTGACCTGTATATTCCTTTTCACTACTACGAAATCCACAGCGTGAGCGAAACGTTAATGGTGTAAGCGCAAGCAAACTATACAACTTCCGTAAGAAAGGTGAACCAGAAGACTCGATAACTGTGAAACTTATCATTGCAAATTCTACATTTGATCATAAAGACTTTGTTTTTGGCTTTGAATCCATCAAAACGTATATATGTACATACATTTTCAAGGTTGTGGAGCAGAAGTCAGTGTTCCTAGCGATCATACCAAGGATACTGTAACTGGTGCTGTACTTAATGCTATTGGTACGGCCAAGATTCCGTTGAGTTCCAAATAAATGTCATATTATTGAAGGAACTGAGCACGCGGTTAAAAAAGCTGGACAGTCTGGACCTTTTGACGATGGAAATACATTTGTTGCCAAGCTTTTCCCAAAGCATCCTTGGGAATTCGCAGAACGATTCGTTTGGTAGTGAATGGCACTAATGTTTGTACGCTGTCGTAAAGGTGGTCGTCATTCTGGGGTATATTTATCTATTGATTCAGTCTTCAACTAGAATAATCTTATATTTTTAAAAATTGTTGTAAATGCAACCTTGTACTGACGAATTGCAGGCTCAAATATATGGAAATGTTCCAATATGCCACTAATGGATACACAACTAAAACCGACATTATTATATTATGTAAGTAAATATTTAGTTTCAGTTTAATTTATTAATGCCTTAAAACTCCGTCTGCTTCTTGCAAATTAAAAGCGCATCAATTATAATCTCAAACAGGAAGCTTAAAAAGGCGAAGGGGTGGAACTTTAATTGCCCGTTTTATTAAGTAAAGCAGAAGGATATCAGGATATGACCACCCCAGCAATTAGCAGTAAAAATATTATAGCGAGATCTCGATTCCTTTTTGGCGATGTCTTGAGAGATATTTCAGCAAAAAGAACTCAGCACGCGCTGCTGTATTAAATGCGGCAAACAAGCAGTAAAAATACTACCGCAAAATCTCAATTATAATTAGAGATGGCCTTAAAGATATTACAGTAAAGAAAGAAGTACGCCAAATAAGCAGTAAATATATTATCGGAAAATGGCGATTTCTCTTTGGCGATGGCCTTAAAGATATTACAACAAAGAAGCATTAAAATATTATCGGAAAATGGACTTAAAGATATTACAATAAAGAAAGAACGCAGCGACCATTGCGATGTCAAAAACGTGCATCAAGAGAAAGGTGGCAAATAATGGGTCTTCGACAACAAAAATTGTTGTTAGATCAAATGAAAAGAAATTCATCGCATCTATAAACATTAAGAAAACAATAAGAAGAGATACTGGAAAGTATAAATTAGTTTTATCAAACAATTGTCGATCAGTTCAGTCTATAGTGACACAACTTATTATTTTGGAATGAAGAAGTAGTTGTGGTCTGTGTCAAAATGAAATGGAAGCATCCTGAAGATGATGCTTTGGAACGTGTAGACGGCAAAGCCAAAGATTGGTGCAGATGAACTCGCATTTAACCTCAAGGGTCTTACCCCACCTCAAATGTACAAGTTCCGCCCAAAGTTGAACATGTCGATTACCATGTCGACTTCATCATCTCAAACGTTGTCCGATAGCGATAGTGAAATGTTCATATAATTTGAAGGCAGAAAATCGCAATGGCATGGAAGCAGAAACAATTGAAGTAGTTTTGGATGTACTAAACTCTCCTGACAGTGTATCTACTAAAGAATACGTTATTGAAGAAATGAATATGAGTTCAGGCCAGGAAGGGAGCATTGCTCATTATCCGGTAGCAAAAGAGTTTTCGCAGAGTCCAGGCTAATTGTTATATTATGGTGTTTGCTGTCAACGAAGAAGGTGAATCAGAACCACTTACGGCTTTGGTTGGCGTTGTTTCTAAAGATCCTTATGATGAACCTACTAAGGTAGGTACTCCAGAAGTAACTGATTATGACAACCTGAGTGTGATTATAAAGAGGACAGCGTATACTCTTGCAACCAAATACATAATTGAGAAAAAATAAAATAAAAAGAAGCCTGTTGGAACGTTCATTGCGTGAATGTCCATATAAGAGTTACAGCAGGAAGAAGTTCAATGCAATTGTGAAATCAAAAATGGAACATTTCAATACCCAGATATCTCGTAAGGACAACGAGCGTCAACAAACTGGTACACATTAATTCATTGGGGCGAAATTTCAACAAGAAATGTAAGTATACATGCGTTACGCCAGAGGTACCTGCCTCAAAGCTAAAGCAAAAAAAGACAAAACATAATTAGTATTTATTTCTGCTTCATAAATTAAGCCCATTAAGCCCAGCAAAGTTTGAATGTTATATTTTTAAAACACTAGTAGCAAATATTTGCGACGGAATAAGTAAGACTGACGTTTTTGATATTTTGGCTGTTCCGTATTTAACATTTTCTTCGTTTGGTTGAACACAAAATTATTTTCGGATATTTATCAAAAAAAATTAAAGCGAAAAATAATTCATCATAAGCAGCGTCATGTACTTATTCCTGACATAAATATGTAAATGATTATTGTTACCAAATCCTAGATTCTATCTATAATGGTGTTGTCTTCCAAAGTTTCGGCAGGTGGAGGATGTTGTCCAGCAAAGCTTTAGCTGCGAAAAGTATTAAATTTATTTTACTAAATACTTAATTTGGTTTTTATATTATGTAGCGCCCGATTTCTCAAGCCTTTGCCGGGGGTTTGCTTGAAGACAACACTTATGTACCTATTTCGGGCTAGAGCGGGGATTGGCGAACCAAGTGATGTAGCTCAACCATATCTTGCAAAACCAAGAAACCATAACAAAATTTTTGAAATCGGTTCCGGTAATTTTCAAGGATTCTTACGAAAAAAGCTTTATGATGCGATACATTAACATAATTTATTCAAGCTTTTTCATAGATTGCAGTCATGCACCATTAAAAATGTCGCCGAAGTAGTAAAATTACTCCAGATTTAGTGAGTGCAAGATTATCTACGCCGAATGATTTGCTGGATCAACTCGTAACGGATTTTGCGTAATAACGTGGTCTAACTATAATCATATCTGGTTAGAAAGACCGTTTTCCTATAAATCAATTGATTCAACATGGTCAGCTGATTTAGATATAAAATTGTTCGTAATATTTCAATTTGATTTGAAGTTCATAATATTTTCATTCTAGAGAGAAAAAGCAAGTCAGTTAATTGTTATAACGAAGTTACTTGGTCGGAGATGTAGACGTGGCTATAACGGCTGACAAAGCTATGTATATGTTTATATCTAAGGTCAAGCAAAGTTGTTTTTCGGCCACCGGATAACAGAGACACTGTTAAAGTGATAACGAATGACAGGAATTTATTGTTGAATCTATGCAGGATTACCCACGCTCGGAGAGCATTGAAGAACTGGTAACGAAAAAACAATACAGATACATTTTCATGATGTCAATCAGATCTGATACTCTGATTCAGCTAAACAGAAATACAACTCCTACTAAAAATACATGAGGTAAACCTCGAGATTTAACTGGAAAATCTGAAATGGGAAGCTCCTGAAGGCGATGCATAAATTTGATAAATTTGAGTTGACTACGGGGAAAATTTCTCAAACAATAAGGTTCCTGGTAATGCTTGTGAAGGCAGCATACATAGTCTATGTGAAGTATAGCTGGATATGACTAATCACCAATTAGCAATAAAAATATTATAGCAAGATCCTCATTCCTCTTCGGCGATGTCTTGAAAGATGTTACAATAAAAAAGAACACAGA
This sequence comes from Epicampocera succincta, assembly GCA_932526305.1. NCBI lineage: Eukaryota > Metazoa > Arthropoda > Insecta > Diptera > Tachinidae > Epicampocera > Epicampocera succincta. Next base: position 1,641,085 of record OW052037.1, on the reverse strand, counting down.
ACGCGCTGCGATATTAAATGCGGCAAACAAGCAGTACAAATACTACCGCAAAATCTCAATTATAATAAGAGATGGATGGCCTTAAAGATATTACAGTAAAGAAAGAAGTACGCCAAATAAGCAGTAAATATATTATCGGAAAATGGCGATTTCTCTTTGGCGATGGCCTTAAAGATATTACAACAAAGAAGCAGTAAAAATATTATCGGAAAATGGCGATTTCTCTTTGGCGATGAACTTAAAGATATTACAACAAAGAAGCAGTAAAAATATTATCGGAAAATGGACTTAAAGATATTACAATAAAGAAAGAACGCAGCGACCATTGCGATGTCAAAAACGTGCATCAACAGAAAGGTGGCAAATAATTGGTCTTCGACAACAAAAATTGTTGTTAGATCAAATGAAAAGAAATTCATCGCATCTATAATCATTAAGAAAACAATAAGAAGAGATACTGGAAAGTATAAATTAGTTTTATCAAACAATTGTCGATCAGTTCAGTCTATAGTGACACAACTTATTATTTTGGAATGAAGAAGTAGTTGCGGTCTGTGTCAAAATGAAATGGAAGCATCCTGAAGATGATGCTTTGGAACGTGTAGACGGCAAAGCCAAAGATTGGTGCAGATGAACTCGCATTTAACCTCAAGGGTCTTACCCCACCTCAAATGTACAAGTTCCACCCAAAGTTGAACATGTCGATTACCATGTCGACTTCATCATCTCAAACGTTGTCCGATAGCGATAGTGAAATGTTCATATAATTTGAAGGCAGAAAATCGCAATGGCATGGAAGCAGAAACAATTGAAGTAGATTTGGATGTACTAAACTCTCCTAGAAGACTACTGAGATGCTGACAGTGTGTCTACTAAAGTTGAAGAAATGAATATGAGTTCAGGCCAGGAAGGGAGCATTGCTCATTATCCGGTAGCAAAAGAGTTTTCGCAGAGTCCAGGCTAATTGTTATATTATGGCGTGTGCTGTCAACGAAGAAGGTGAATCAGAACCACTTACGGCTTTGGTTGGCGTTGTTTCTAAAGATCCTTATGATGAACCTACTAAGGTAGGTACTCCAGAAGTAACTGATTATGACAACCTGAGTGTGATTATAAAGAGGACAGCGTATACTCTTGCAACCAAATACATAATTGAGAAAAAATAAAATAAAAAGAAGCCTGTTGGAACGTTCATTGCGTGAATGTCCATATAAGAGTTACAGCAGGAAGAAGTTCAATGCAATTGTGAAATCAAAAATGGAACATTTCAATACCCAGATATCTCGTAAGGACAACGAGCGTCAACAAACTGGTACACATTAATTCATTGGGGCGAAATTTCAACAAGAAATGTAAGTATACATACGTTACGCAAGAGGTACCTGCCTCAAAGCTAAAGCAAAAAAAGACAAAACATAATTAGTATTTATTTCTGCTTCATAAATTAAGCCCATTAAGCCCAGCAAAGTTTGAATGTTATATTTTTAAAACACTAGTAGCAAATATTTGCGACGGAATAAGTAAGACTGACGTTTTTGATATATTGGCTGTGCCGAATTTAACATTTTCTTCGTTTGGTTGAACACAAAATTATTTGCGGATATTTATTAAAAAAAATTAAAGCGAAAAATAATTCATCATAAGCAGCGTCATGTACTTATTCCTGACATAAATATGTAAATGATTATTGTTACCAAATCCTAGATTCTATCTATAATGGTGTTGTCTTCCAAAGTTTCGGGGTGCATTAAGTTCATTACTAAATTAGTAGACTTCTTGGGCGAGAATTTTATACAACATAAACAAAATTAAGAACATTTTATTTTAATGGGGTTCGTTTGGTTATGAACTGGTGTTTATAATATGCCCCTAAATTACTGATTAGTTGGTTTTATAAAGTTTTCAAACGATATTAAGAGCTGGATAAACTACATACATATGTATGTATATACATACATACATACATACATATTTATGGACATACATACATACATAATAATGTATCTATGTATGTATAGATACATTATAAAAATTTCAAGTTTTAGCCGCTTGTACACTTAAATATGTACTTATTTACATTTTAACAGATCAGAGATTAAAATATTTAAATGAGACACAAAATTTCTTTCTAGGACTTAACCTCTGCGCCTTCATCGTCATTATTATTTCCGTAGGTAACACCGAGTTTCTACAGCAGTTGCTACAAAACCGTAGGGCGTAATGTGTAATATTGGACTGTGAAAACGCAAAAAAGTAGCCCAGTTGCGGATTAGGAAGACGAATGAAGGATCACAGGACGATAAGATATTTTGCAGCCATGAACGGAGGCAAGAAAATAATGATAAATATATTTAATCATAATTTAGTATTTAAGTAGAGAAAATTTTTTTCTCATTTATTTAATTAAAATCTATTTAAAAATGTTTACAATATTAAGCAAATTTCATACTAAACTTAAAACTTATATATGTTGGAGTCCCCGTTGAGACCAAAACATACAAATAGAAAAATATACAGATGTACGTGTATGGGTGTATATTATTTAATACTTAATAGTACTTAAAAGCGATGTTTAAATTTACATATTTATCAAATCAATATTTTCTAAGACGCAGGTCTAAGGCCTGAGCCTTTTTTAACCTTACTACTTGTTCACGGTCATCTAATAAGGCGATGGCCAGTATCTTTTGCGGAACCTTTCGTCCTGGATAGAGCGTGTTTTTGGGTCTCGATGAATACTATTATCAGTCATGTAGCAGGAGCATTTGTTATCATTCTTAAGGGCTATTTGAGTTGCTCGCAGGTCCCCATAGTTGTATCCCATAAGTCCAGTTAAGAAATTAGAGTAAAGTTTGAACGACGCAAAAGTGTTCATGAAATTATTTTTTAGCTCCGTGTTAACGCAACGTTAATTCGCGCCTTCACTTTTACGAGCCTCTACTGTGTTACTTAGAAAATGTCTGTGAGAAAATTTACATTCATTCAATAAATTTTTATTTTATAGACTTTCCACGGGAAATATTTGGAAAGAAGTAAAAAACGAGGCCTTGATAATAGAGCAGAACGTTAAAAAAATCGACGTAATCGAAGTAAAAATAAGTATAAAGTATGAAATGTATTTCAAATTGGCTTTAGTGAAATTCCGCATGCGATATTTGAGTCAAAACTCATTTAAATTCTATCCCCAATTGTGTTTAACTTCAACTTGCATGTGTAGCCTGTGTATAAATTTGTAAAAAATACGGTTATGTAGCGCCTGTTCTGTGACTTGTTTCTATATAAGAAAGCTGGTCACCTAACACTGTTTTGTTCTTCGTTCAGCCCCAACCAAATCAGAAATAAATGTATGTAGTATATCCGCTTTCGGCGAGAATGACAAACTACGTCTAATGCCACGATGCGCCGTTCCCCGCAGGTAGTAGTTCCTACCCTACAATCTTTCTATGTTTCACTTCTCTTCTATTCTTGGCATAATTTATGTTGCTGTCCGTGTTTTTATACTTAATGTGGACTGAAGTAGATGATCATGCAGCAGCATGCGACGGTTACAATTCGAATTATTCGAATAATGGTAATAACTACATATTCGTAGAAAACTGATTCTTTTATTCATTGCATATGTATGTATGTATGTATAAGTAAAATTTAGATCTCCTAACGTTTCAATAATTCCGCTATTGTGGAGGATCTCAATACATTTTTATATATTTGATTTAAAATGATTTCAAAAAAAAAAATTGGATTTAAAATGTGTTTTCATGTTCTTCAAAGTTACGATTTGTACCTAAATTTGAAGAGGCTTGTGACACTTTTTCACTCCTGCCGACCACCTTAATACTTTTTAGGCTGGTTTTTTTTAAAGCGTCCAGGTGGGGGGTGAGACCGAAAAAAACTCAACTTCATCTTTTTTTTAAGTCATTGTATTGCATCATGTATCGATAAAAGAAGGACTTTTTATGTTGTTGGTCTGCATTGTTTTATCCCAAGAACATTTGGCGAAATCACAGCACATTGGCACGCACTATCCATAATTTGCACAGAAATATGTACATATGTTTGTATGTATGTACATAAGAAATCGAACGGAATTTGCATATTCTAGTGGGCCATTCGATAACAAAACAACCACTTCTTTACAAAAATGAGGTCAATTGACACTTCTTTTGTGTGTTACCTTAAAAAGGGAGTAAGTCGTATTACTTTTCTTTATCTCTTATGGGCCGGTTTTAAGTGTTCTTCATGTATTGCATACTAGTGTACTTGTGCTGTACGAGGCCTGTTCAAAAATTAATGTGAATTTTTAAATTTCAATTGTTTTTTTATGCTGAGAGGCTCAAAAGTGCTGTGTAGTAATTGTATTAAAGGCCCCAGGGCTCTTGAAAGCACTCAGAGTAAGAAAAATATTTGCAAGTGATAAATTTTCTCTAAAAAAGATCGTCGCATGTTTGTATTTTTTTGGTTAAAATCCACATTGTAATTATGCGTCAGCCAACGTATTCACCAAATTTGGCACCTGCGACTTTTTCCTGTTCCGAATTTTGAATCGAATGGCTGAGAGAGCTCAAGGACTGCTTATCAGAGCATAGAGAGAGAAAAACATATTTAACCAAATAAAATAAAATTCACTTTATTTTTCTAACAGACCTCGTACATAGTATTTGTAGGTTTATCCATTGTTAAACCACCTTTAATCCACTCAACATATGTTGAGCTTGTATAAGATTCCTGCTTAAACGGGGCATCATAAAAGCTGGACCTTGTGTAACACATAATATTGCAGTACCTGCGTAATTGTCCAAAGCAAGATATAAAATTTTTATCGCAAAGTGAAACCTTGGATAAATGCCTAATTTACTTTGTTACAAGAATTTGTTTATATGCGCAATTAAAAGGGCTAAAACGGAGCTGTCAATTGAATAAAAGTGGAAAAACTATTAATATTTGAGGAGGGCCATAACAAGGCGCAACAATTTCACTATAAAAATTTTTGGAATAAGCGAATAAAACCAGTTAAAGTCTGCTACTTGGCTACTTCTAAGTAACGTGAACGGTAAGTAGTATGATATTGGAAAGTGGGCTGACAGGTAAGTGCAACACAAAACCAAATTTTCGCTGAGTATCTGCATATGTTTTTTTGTTCATTTATTAAAGTTTCACTCGTCCTCTGGAAAGTTGGACGAATACTAGTTAAATCGGTTTTTAACCGATTATGCAAACCATTAACTTAAACGAGCCTTTCTTCAAAAATACATTTTTTAATTTTTTTGTATTTGAAGGGTTCTTAATTGTCGAACAAAAACGGATACCTCAAAAATTCGTACGAATTTTTGTAAAAACATCTTTCTTTTTCAGATTTTGTTACGGGTTTAACACCTTTGACCGCCAAAAATCAGCAAGGCATACATTCCACAAGTTTAAGTGAAAATACTGCATCAAATTTAACAATTAGTGCCTCCACGCACATCAGGGCCTTTCTGCTTAGGATCATTATCTGGATAATAATGAATATTGTCGGCTGATTTCTGTACCTTACTCTTAAATATGTTCCCCCTTTGTAGCAGGCCCATTATTGCTTTTGGTCCGTCAGAACGAAAAGGATTGAATCTGAACTCTTCCATAAATAAAACTGTCTTCCAAAAAGCAAAAGTAAACCTTTTTGATTTGGTTTGTTTGTCGAGGAGAAGCCTTAGGCGAGGCACTCTTCCATGAAAGTTACGTTTTCTTAACATGTACACTTCGAATTGTGTCTGGGTGATGGTGTTTTCAGAGATACTCTTCTGCCAACTTCACCAATTACGGCGCTTTCGTGGCCCGTAATTGACTTCAGTTCAATAATTCTCCAAATTTTTCTTGCTCAAAAAATTTTCTAATGCCAACTGATGTTTGGCCACGCTGACCTTCCATTTTTAATTATTATTTGGATGTTACCCGCAAGAGTTAACCAAAAATTGTTAATATGATCAATAAAAATTGCGCGTAAAATAGTATATTTTTTAAATATCTTTAAGGCACGGCTGCCTTTTGTAACAGGTTTGTTTTGAAATCCCACTAACGGCATGTGAGTTAGGAGTCCCCCAATTCAATCATAGCAGATAAATTTGCTGGTACAACAACAAAACGTAATCGTCTGTCATGACTGCGTCTTACGTCCAGCTTTTAATTACAAAAAACCACCTGTGTTGGGCATAAAATTAAAAAAAATTATTAAAATGTGTTACCAACAGGTTTTTTCAGGTATTTGTGAATAAAAAGTTATTCTTTTATAAAAAAATGTTTGTCAATTTTGACTGCAATATTAATTTATTAAATTTTCTAATTCATTAATGTGTTTGCAATATTAAAAAAAAATGCATTTTCTCAGCTTTATAAGTGTTTTCACTAAAAGGTTCTCAAACGATTTTGTGTAAATACTCATTCCAAACGAAGTTTTGCTCCCTGCAGCGGGGACATCACACAATCACTTTGTGCCACAAAACTTTCTAATTCCTTAACAGTACGAGTTTTTCTCTTTGTGTATGGCAGTTTTGAATGTCTTAAGTAACTGAGAATACTTTTCACTTGGCTTAAATGAAACTGCACTCTCCGGAACTTTTCATTTTGTTTTGTATTTAAGTTGCTTCCGAACGCGATGCACTTGTTCCAGGACATCACGGTGTTTATATATTTATACATATTTAGTTGCGAATCGACGGCCTAATATAAAAGGGAACAAACTGAATGATATATGTATGTACATATATAAAAGAAGAGAAAACATTATATAGCAGCTTTAGCTCAAAGCTACCAGTTACACATATCGGTTGTAGTTTCTTTCACTTTTTCTGGCTTTTTCGATTTTATTTAAGATAAGGATTTTATATATAGTTTAAGGAAGACGTGCATGGAGCGGCTCTATCAGGAAAAGCTAAACTATTAAAATACTCCCCTTTTCATGTTAAGCCAACAAAACTATTTTATCTTTTACTCTTTGTTATATGCCCTTTGCGCTATATGTATGTATGGATGTGTGTTGTTTTTTTTTTGCAATCCGTGAACAGACATCTGCGTAAGTGTAGACAGACGTAGAGTTAATGTTATGAGAACTATCATTATGAATAATGGATATTAATCAGCTGACGGAACGCAAACAATGAATGCTTTAGCTGTGTTCGTTTCAAAGACTTCTCCTTTAAGTTCAATTTACCAACCGCAGACTCTTTCGCTTGTGTTTTGAACAAAGTTATTGACTGCGCACAATCTAATTTCAACGCAATTTCACCTTCATATTGGTTAAGAACTTGTATGTATGTATGTATATCTCATACAGTTCGGTGCTGTACGAAAACTGGCTGTGGTAAGTTCGCCACATGGAAAGAGTTTTGTAAGCTTCATGGCATATTGATTAAATGAAGTTCCTCATAAAAAAGCACTTTAAATCTGTTGGAGAAGTACATACATATTTTGGTGGCTAAAGTGCAATGAATTCGTATTTATGCAATTAATGTTCAGTCCTGTATACAAAATCTTAGTGCGTGCAAGGGGTTTTCGTTTTTTTCGATTTAGCATGATTTTGAAATTAAAAGCCAAAATATGCATGTAAACATATCGCACCCTAAATACAAAAGGATCACAACTCAAAATTTTCCAAAACTAACTTTTTTCCATAAATTAATTCAGAGTACACATCTCTAACTACTGCAGCAATTTCTTTCCCATCACTATCATCTTTAACTGGAAAAATACAGTTCTGTTAAATGTGTTGCTTCTGCACGACGAACTAAACATAAACAGTTTTTTGTCTCTCCTGAAAATTTTAGAATTTTGAGTTGTGACCCTTTTGTATTTAGGGTGCGATATGTACATATGTAAGTGTATATGTACGCACATATATATTTTATTTTAATATCAGGCACAGCGCAGGAAAGTTGTGTTGATGGTGGAATCAAAAAATATATATCCCTATATTTAAAGTCTATGTCAGGACTTTCATTAAGCACTTTCTATGTTCGAGATAAAATAATACAAATTCTTTGTAACAAATTTGCTAAAGCTCTTACGACTCTAAATTTTTTGTTCATTGTTGAATAGGAAAATTTAGCAAGTGCAAGGAGTTCAGATATATTAAGAAAATATATCTATATTAAGAAAATAATATATATATATTATATTATTAAGAAAATATATCTGAACTACTACTAAAGTTATCGATAACAAATTAAGTTCCTTAAAAAAAGTGCAAAATTTTACAACTTAAAATTGGCATTTCCAGCTTGAAACACTAAAAGTGCCGATTAATGCGCGTTTAAATGGCCAAATTAAGCGATTTAACGCTTTTCTTCGGTTGGCAACACTTAATAAAATAGGCAAGAAACAAATGTTTTGCTTATATTGTTTTTATCGCTTGCTCTTTTTAACATTTGCTGTTTCTTTCTATCAATTAATGAGAGAAAAATGTGGTGTCATAAGAGCTTTAAAAGGTCTATAGTTGTCATTGCGGAGGGAATGTAACATCGTTCCATCGATGTAAAGCTGATATTTGATTTCGGAAAAGAAATATAAAAGGCGCAAGAATTTAAATATTTTCGAAATACCGAGACTCACTCATTTCAAATACGAAACGAAAACAGAATGTCTGAATAGGGTTTAAGGTAACCAATTAAGAACACTATTACCCTGGGTACTAGTTCCAAAATCAAACAAAAATTAAAAGGGAACTAAAGTTTTACAAAACAGTTTTTTTAAATTTATATAGGGCTTAGCATTAAGGGTTTTCTGAGTTTATTACCAAATTAAACAGAACTGGTAGAAGAAAGTGCGCCGAGTGGCTTCCGAACAGAAGATCTAATTTTGACGAACCGAGTTTTTAATTTAGACACGAGTTATATACGTCAGTGGTGATTTGCCAAAGCTGGCAGGCTGCCGATTGGACAGATGTAGCTGCTACAGTATGACCGCTACACCTGTCTAAGTCCGGCACCGCTTTTGGAGGCACCTGAGTTTTGTTACCTTTCCCGTGTAGAGCACAAAGAAATTTATAAGGCAAAAGCTTTCGGTAAACATAAATCATATTGAAATCCAAGCAAAAAATCAAGTTATTTATTTCGCAAAATCTCAAAATTAAAAAGTTTTTCAACCGCATTTTCATACGCAAATACGGTGGACGGACACTTTACGTCTCGGTCGGTTTTACAACACTCAAGTGCAATTAATTTAGCAGAAGTACTCACAGCTATTATTACATGCTCACCCTCATTTTGTGTCGGCTGGTGATGCTGCTGCCAGCTACCGGCATTGTGTAATGCATCCTTTTGTTCTGGTTTCCTTTTGTGGCTCCCTTTTGATATTGCATCAAAAGTTTCATGTTTTTTGTCGTTTGTCAATTTCTATTGTCACTCGTTTATGTTCCAGATACAAATTTTTTCCTTTTTCCATTTTATCTTTACAGTTAATGTGCCTACAAACATACATGCATGTACATACATACATACATACATGCATTTGGATATGAAGGAGGAGGAGGAGGAGGAGGAGGAGATGATACAGTCATAAATTTCCTCCTTTTATGTGTCGTAGTGCAGTCGCATGAGACGTGATCGTTCCTGATACATTAATTCATCAACTTTTACTTTAATACGAGTATTGAAACACTTACTGAGACTTCTGCTGTCGCCGCCGTTATTGCCTCCTCTTCCCAGTGCTCAGCAGTCTTATCACAAGTTTGGGACAATCGTAAAGACAAGTTCTTCATTTCATTTCCTTTGACTTTCTTTCATGTTTTCACTTAAAAAACAAAAAACTTTCTTTGTTCGAACTTAAGTTTGTGTTTGTTTGATGATGTTGCTGCATTGTGTGGTTGCAAGTTCGTTCGTTCGTTCTTTACTGTTCGAACTTCCGACGTTTTCGCAGATTGGAGACGGATAATGTTCATACGATTTCTTCAAGCAAGCGAAAATCAATCGGCTCAAAGTATTTTATTTTCTATTTAGCTCTTACTAAGCAGCTAAACATATTGTAGTACAATATTATCTGTTCAAAATTTCTGTGGAATGACGACAATCATTCAATTCTTACTCAAAATTCACAAAAAGTCAATTTTAAAGCAGTTTGTTTTCAAAATGTCATCAGGGAAAAAGAGACCTGCTCATTAAAATTGCAATCAGCTGTTTTCTTGAACGTAAATTGAAGCACTGAATTTAATGCAAATTTGCAAACAAATTCCGTTAACATTTTAAAAGTGTGAAAGTGGGATATAGTTCAAAATTTGAATGATGTCTTGATGGTTTAGCCTCTTTTTACCATTTTAGAAAGTGATCTATTCTCTTCATATCAGAGTTGAGTTTTGAAATAATAATATTCGGGGAAAAATTAACCGCAAATGACTGTAATGGAATAAAATTAAGACTTCAGGAGTAGAGAATAAATAAGAAAAATAGGGGTCAAAAACTGCAAAATCTGTAAAATTTGTGTAAAAACTGATTTTTAAAACAAAAACCTTCCAAACTTCTTAATGCTACGAAAAACTGCAAAATGCAATCTGCACATTTGGCAACGCTGGGTGTAACCATCCGCTATTTTTTTCGTGCCGGCAACACAGACAAGCACTTAATAAACTCCTGCAGGTAATAAAAAGAATAAAAAATTACAGCCAACCAACAAACCCATAAATCATTGACTAAATTAATAATTTTTGGGCCCAAAGTTATTGCTTTGCATCCAATCGTAATAGATAAAAAAAAAGCTTCCAAGAGCTGCATAGTGTTTTTGATGTACGACTAAACATGCTCGTGCCTCTGCTAAAAGTCAAGGACTAAAACATCCAGTTAATGTTATCAGAGTAGTCGCTGTAGCGCAATCCAACAAGTAGCGCTGCGAAGTGTCAAAGGTTGAAAGCGCCTGTTTTAAAGCCAAATGAACCGAATGAGTAAATGGAGTAGCCGCTGTAGTAGAAGCTGAAGCCTAATGTTTGAAATCCTAAACTTTGTCGCGCGACAATACATTGCTGGCTCACGGTCAAACTCAAACTAACAAATAGGGTTACCATGCTCTTGTATAAAGTATTACATCAGATATGTAAAAGACCGATTTTTTTTAACTATTTAATAGTCGCGAATGGCCGCGTTAAATTTAACGGACTGAATTGCACAAGCAATTAAACTCATTGATGTTCTGATCAGCTGTTTTCAGCAAATAGCAAGAATCCCAAACATCATAACAGTTGCCGTACTTAACAGTACTTTTTGTTCAAAGGGACCAAAAAATTAAATTTTTTGTTTAGGACTTTCCAATTTTTTGCAGTCTGTGTCGATCGTGACCAGCCGGTGCCGACGAATTATATGGCGCCTACGGAACAACTAAGATGCCCTCCGGAATTTAGGTGTACCTGGAACGTGCTTTGCCTTCTTTACAAATATTCCCTATAATAATAAAATTAAAAAATATATTATTTCTTTCATCCCTTTTTTTGTAAATTCGGAATCGCCGTCGATAAAATGAATAGCGAAATGATTGTGATTAATTGAAATGTTGCCAGAAATAGTAAAATAAATATCCGTCAGGATGTTTCATTTTGCAGCTCACACTCCCACATTTCCCTTAAAAAGTCCTTGTAATAAAATGTGAAAATGTATTTAAATATAAAAATTTTAGAGTAAAAATTATTTTCCGCATTAAAGAAAACTAAAAAAGAGAATTAAAATACTGAAATGCAAAAAGTTTTCAAATTCTTTTGAATACACGAAACTTTAAAGAGCCTTTTGTTCTGCGCTGCGCCGGCAAAACAAAAACAGGAACTTGCATGCACCGAACACACATACATACATATGTATATGTACACACAAACATACGTACATAAGTAAATATGTACGCAAGGAAAGGAAGTGAGGAAAGATTCTCTGCGTAAATGCTAAATATTATTTTCAAACAAAATATTTAATACTCATTCCTTTTCTTCTTTTAGTATTTCTGTTTTCAAGACCATTTTTTTCATCCTCCCGATGGACACATCCAAAAGAGCTCAGTTAAACAGTTGTTGTTGTAGTTTGGTTAGTTTGAATACTTCTACAATTCTTTAGTTTAACAGAAAAATGTACAGTGGCTGGCAATTTAAGGCAAAGTCTTGCAAAACGCTGTTCACAACTGAAACATGCCGCCACGCAGACGCAGGTTTGGATTTGAAAAAACGCTTGTAAGTAGTTTCATCTCAAAAGGTCGTGTTGAATTCACATAGTTTTTGTTTGCTGACTATAAAGAAATTGCTCAGAAGCAGTTGAGGTATCTAAACCTGGACCTTGACGACTCTTGTGGAAAACTTTTGTATACAGATACACTTTGCGCGCGACTTTCTAATCCTGTTATTGGCATATATGTAGTTCTCTCTCTACCAACATGAACATCTGTATGAGGAAATCTCTTTGAATTTCCTTGTTACATGTGGAGCATTTTATAGTTGGAGAAACACAGAAAGAAGATATATGTAGATCAAGTCGTCGTAAGTTGAAACACAAGTTTTCTCATTAGTTTGGTTTCACATCGCACGTCTCCTTCAAGGCAAAGTATCAAAGTTGGGCAACTTTTAACACACGTCACAGCCCTTGGACAGCTATGGGCTGATTATTGCTTTGTTTCGAATATAGAATAAAGTTAAACTAAAATAGAGCATAAACTACAATATTAAAGCGCTTGTACTCTCGCCTCTTCGACAAAAAACACAAGCAGGAGTATCGCCGCCATGAAGTATGAGTTAAATTATTTTTTTCTAACAGAACCTTTTTCAGTATGAACTTTATCGGTATGGGAAAGATCTGAGCAAACGGAATAAGTTGACATCTTAAATGTGTCAAGTTTCTGCTCGCTCAATATGGACAGGAGCATCTCAACACAGGAAGAAGTACCTTCCAACATAAAATAAAATGGCAAAGTTTAGAAACAAGTCTATTAAAAAACTAATTTGCAAGTACATACTTTGAGGTTCAGGAAGTGACTTGATTGCAGTTAGAAAAAGAAAGCGGAGAAACAGCTCCAAACGCAGACTCTTTAAAGGTATTGAACACCCGGTTACTGAAGTATTCGGACGAGGACCAGCAAAACTAAGAAAACAAATCGTGAAGTTTAGATTTAATTTACTTAAAGGTTTTTTTCATTGATATGAACTGATTTTTAGTCCAGTTTTATCTAGTTATGAATTAGAGGGATGTGTTGGCCGTGTGAAATCCACATAGCGTTGAAATCATTCGGAGCGCGTTGCCGCTCATAGTTTTGAGGTACCGATAAATATACCGGTTTCCACCGCACGTCACATGTTTTTGAAACAATATTTCTGACGGGTTGTGCCCATCTCAAGTGAACTAAGAACGAGTAACTTTAAAGATTTGTAAAAATTAGCTGCAAAAATAAAAATACAAAAGTGTTTCTCACCTCTGCGTACGAAAAAGTCTTCATTTTGCAGGTATGGGTGGACATTTAGAAAAACAATTTAAAAAAACTAATCGAATGTTGCTTTAAACATCCTAACAGTCCTTTTAAATTGATCAGGATCAACGTCAAACTTCATTTAAAAGTTTACGATAAAAAATGCGTTAATGCCGCGGGCTGGATATAGTGGCCTGACTGCATCGAGACACGTCCAAGGCTTATAAAGCAGAACAAGTATCAAAATAAGCTGAAAATGTGTTCTCTAATTAAGTTTTATTGGAAAAAAAATTAAATAAGAAACAAGACCTTGGCCGTCATTGCGTTAATGTGAGTTGGAAAAGGTGACGCATGGACCTAACAAAATATATTATCATTGGAATAATTACTCGTAATAACAACAAGAATTTTTACTAATCTCCCGTTTGCTGACAATAACACCGTGAGAGATACGTCTTGCTCTTGAAAATCTAAATTTTCAACTGAATTGTCAGCCACTGTATACACATCTGTATGTATGTATGTACAAATGCATGCGTTCATGCGGATCTGAATGGATTCCCATATGAAAACATACTCTTTCGTTTTCCGATGAGTATAAAATAAACATTAGGGGGGTAGAGGTACCAATTGAAATCGGGTCTGCCTTGTTTTTTAGATTGTGTGACTTGAGACTATTTATCTTATACTGAGAAAATCAAATACAATAAATGATAATTTTAAATTATTTTGACAAATTTAGTGCTTCTAGTATTAATAAAAAGGAACTGATTAAATTAAAATCTGAAATATAGGCCGAAGCAGTAAAAGCGGGAGGACAGCGCAGAAATATCTGTAAGAAAAGCAAAACCAAGTACGTTGTTGTTGCAATAAAATATACAATTTGTATACTTGTTAATTCTCATTCACTTTTGCAAGTTTTTTCCCACAAAATATTAAGTAATCATGACTTTTATAGTTGTTTGTTTTCCTTGTGAAAGATTTCACTACCCAATTATTTTCTAGTGACTGGTTTAAATGCAAATTTGTATGCGGAACTACACGTTTCAGCGATGTTTGATCATTTATAAAGCGTCACAAAAGAAACAAAATAATATCTAAAGTGATATGAAACGTGTACTTCCGGGACTGCAATTTGCGCTTATAAAGTGCCCAATTTTTATTACAATATATGAGAGGAGAAGGCATGAATGAAATTGTCGATATTTATCCGAATCAGCAAAAGAAATTATTTCACAGTGGCTTTGCATTTCAGCGAACGATAAACGTCTCCACGGCTGCACCAGTCTAATGTAAATATAATAGTTAACTTGAATCTGAAGAAAGCAGAATTAGCCAAAATATCAACTCACAAGCCCAGCCCATGTACACATGCGTGTGGGTGTGTGTTTATGCCCTGTCGAGACTTTGTGAGCTCAAACAAGGAAAAACTCTTTCCTTTTCGCCAGTTGCCAGTTTTTGCGATCAGTTGGTAGAGAAGAAGGTAAGAAATACATGAATTATCATAAAGATCACTATTTAATCGAATAAATAATTTCAGGTTCCCTGTATGTCATCCCCGACAAACGGTTCTCTGGCCTTAATTTTGGCTTGCAACATGGGCGGTATGTGATGCACACATACATGCGAATGCTTAATGTTTTGTCGAAACTCGTATTAATTTTCCTGAATTCTTGTTCTTATCATCAACCGGATTCAATTCATGATGATGGGGAAGGAGAGGAGGAGACCTTGGTCGGTACAATATTAAATTACCTATAAACTATACAATTTAATTGCATTTTGTGTCTTTTTTCCATTTTGGGATAATTCTTGCATAAAAATGAGATGTGAATTCGGGGGTGTCACAACAAAGTGTTAATAAATTCGTACACATTTAAGGTAATTTAAACAAAAGGAAACTCCTTATTTCTGTCACAACTTTTTGATGTAAAATGTCAAATCTTAATCGACTCTAAAAAAAATCTTGTTTGGCAACACGAACAATCCTTAAGTGGCTGCGCCACATTTTCACAAGTGAGAAAGTTTTACATGTTATAGAGAATGCCCAAATGGCAAAATCGACGGCTACTTCGGTAAAAAAAATTAGCGAGTGTAAAGAATATCCAGCTGTAGACTTTAGGGCAAGCGCGTAAAACGGCGAGGCGCATTTTCGAATGAATGGCGGTGCTAACAAACAATATTACCGGCTACGGTCATCATTCGTCAAAGGTCAAAGGGGGCTCAGTAAACTGGGTGTACTGATGTAGACTGGCCACTGAACAGTCCAAAACTGCATCAGTTAAAATTCTGACATACTCATCCCTGCAATATAGAATAAACAAATAGCGAAACACTAGTCCTGCTTTCCTCCTCGCTGAGCCCAGTTCTGGTTCAATGCCCTGCATATGTCGAGTCGAGTCGAGTCATTGCAAAATTTGATGAATTGGACCCGAGAATGTTGCTAATGACTTAATTTATTCCATTTATTCAATATTTGTTATGCGGTATTGAGAAGTTTCCAGTTAAATTACTAGCAAGTTTTACAACGAAATATTGAAAATTGTAAAAATTAATGTTCAATGGAAAACATATAAACGGATAAGTACGGGTAACTCTACTCTAATCCGCAGTTGTGGTGCAGGACTTAAAAACGTTGATGATTTCTGCGAGAATCGAACGTCGCTGCTCTGCGTAATTGAGTAGAACTTATAGACTGAATGTTCGAGTGTGACCTTCTGTTACTTTCTATAGCAATTTCATTTTCTTAAGAAGTTTTTTAAAAATGATGTCTGCCGCTTTTTATTTCCTATCCAATTGAATCGAGCCCTTAGAGGTCTTTCAAGTGTGGTTTATAGTTTTCCCAATTGAAATTGGTAGACACCCGATATCGAATAGAAATTCTTAATTCCATTTGGAATTTTGTCAGTGAAGAATGAAAACTCCAATTTTATTTAAGGCTTCACAATTTGAAGAAGAAGTTCCCAACCTGAGTTGGAAGTTTCTCAATAAAGTGCATTCCAATATTAGATTTGTCATTTCATTGCTTTTTTAACAAATTATGTTTTTTTTTAGGAATCATTGGGTGAGGGAAGAAAGCCCTTAACGGCTACTGCCCAGTTGTTTTTAAACCTTAAAACTTGTTTAAGTTCATTCACCCGAAATATGTTTTGCAGTTCCACAGTTTAAAGGATTTTTATACCGTTATTTACGAGTAAGACTAAAAGAAATTAATGCAAAATTTTGTAAATTTAACTTTTCATATGGAGGAATCAGAAGTTAAATTATACTTGATATGTTGAGTCAAACATCTTTCTGCGACATTTTCATTTAAAAGGCAGGAATTTGCATTTCTATGAAATCAGCGGAGTTTAATTATTTTTTTGTAATAGTCAGTTGTACATTATTTTATGGTTGTACTTTTTATACTTCAAATACAACACCCCCCACCCACATTTCAAGTTACGCGTGGAAGCAACTTCGTGTATACAGTGCGGCCAAAAAATTGTGGTCTAGGCTACTATTATTCTTAAAATTTAACTAGGCTGCATTATTCAAATGCAAATGCAACGACACTCTCAAAATGTACGTCCTGCTTCTATTTAAGGGGTTATAAATATTGCAGTCTTGTATAGTTGGATGTAGGACGACTTGCCATCAATGTAGCGTCAAGGACATCGACGACTCTTGCTTACACTGCAAAGCAACAAATAAAATAAAAGTTTCACGTTGCTTTAAGGAGCTATTAAAACTGCTATTTGTACTAATAAGAATACTATCAGCACAGCAGCCATAAGTCACACAGTTCCACAATCTTACGATGTGACAATATTCGCATTCGCTTCGTATATTAATGCACAGGTCTGAAAAGTTTTACAACGTACTGTGAACAAACATGAAAACGTTCATAAACTTAGAATCATAAACAGACGAAGTATTCAATACGCCAACATTCGCATACACGCGCTGAAATTTATACAGATGAACATTTAAAATGTTAAAAACAATTACTTTTTTCCAGTTAGGTGCCCCCAAAGCCATTGTACACCCTCATTGCGATTCCTTTGTGACAATTGCTTCTTTACATTCACAGAGCAATGAGCAACAACACACAAATGCTTCCCATTCGTCAGGGCAGGTGTGGACGCTTAAGGCCCGCCGCGCTTGCAAAACCATAAAATGGATTTTATAAACAGGCCGATAAACCGATTTTGATTACTGAAAAATTGTGCGTCTGTACAGCAGCGGAAATATTTATTTTATTTTATAAGAATAACCTTTTTTTGGAACGATATTTGGTATGAAATGGGTAAAAATTTGGATGCCGGTATCAGTGCAGAAATTATACATGTCTCAAATGAGACACTGCAGTAGGGCAACAGCTTTTGTTAGTGTTTTGATTTCTTTTTTTTTTTACAGTGTAAAAATAATTTTAGAGGATTTTCTAAATTAAAATGTTTCTGAAGACCATTATGGGTCTCTTAAGAAATCCGTTTACAGTCGTAACCTTAAAAATATTTAGCAAATAGATAAAAAGTTTCTGATTGAATGAAATATTTCAAGCGAACCTCTTTTACTGAGCTAGTTCGTTCAGTAGCTCAACAGTGATTACTGTTGCTTAGTTCTGACAAAATGTAGACAGATCAGGGAAAGTTGTTGCTTCTAATTCACAAATAACTCCTGAGTTTACAATTAAAGTTTTGCAGTTTGTTAAAGTCATGATGCTCTAAAAACCTATTAGAAAATATGTTTACTGATACAAATTGCAAATGAACTAGTTCAGGCTGGAGCGCTGAGCTCTGTGAAAGGGCAAATTTCACAAGTTTCCTTTTTGATGAGACCGTAACTGTTCGAAATAATAAGGCTTTAAGGAACTTGGGAGTTGGTGGTAACACGTGTCCAATTCTTTGTTTACAATCACTTATTCTACTTATACATGTTTATACATTTGCTTAGACGTTTGTCACGTGCGTCAGTGCGTAGGCTATAATTTGTGAACGCTATACATTCAACTGAACGGCAGCAAAAATCTCTCAAATACATTAAGAGAAGTTTGGCTTAGAAATAATGTACATACAGAAGTTTGTTAAAATAATTTATTTTGTCTAAACATCTTTAAAACTCTATCGTATCGTATCGCATGTGGTAAGAGCTCTTTATGCCTTGAAAAAAGTAAGGAAAGTCGTTTTAAAAAGTTAACATTTAATAATTGTGTTGCCCATTTAAATCCAAATAAAGAAAAAAATTGTGAAAGACTTCTTGTCGTATGACACTTAGATATAGTCGCAAATAAGGCTCGCAATTATTAATATAGATTGTCACAGTCCACCCTAAAAAACAACGTGTCACAGTCTGCGCATATGGAACTCACATAAACTCTACTTAAATGTAAATATCAAATGGGTAATTCAAATGCAGAATAATACGATCCAGAAACGGTGCAATCAAAACGTTGGATTGGAACCATTAAAGAACGACGAAATGCGGAAGCGTACAAACAATGTGCAGGTAAAGCGTTTAATGAATTGAAATACATTGCAGCGGACAAACAAACAGCCAACCCTCCTGAGTTAAAGTCCAAAATTGCGAGCAAACTCTTGCTAACGTTGATTAGTTCTGCTTCATTCCCTTGAATGAGGTGAGCAAGGAACTTCTCGTGTGACTGCTTGGAGCACTCATTCCAGAGTGACACTTTATAAATACATCAGACATTTGTCATGCGCCCCTATTCGATATGACATGAACAGTTTAAGGGCAAACATCAATAAAACAAATGCTTAGATAATCTCTGAAATGGCCCTTTAGGAAGTGTGCATGGACACGCTGTCGTGGAACATACTCGTACAAGTTACCGCTTATGGTTTTTCGTTTGCAGAAAAGTTCAAACAAATGTTTTGTCGAAGAATTTATGCTCATACGTAGTCGCCATATGTTCATTAGGGTCACATCGGCAGAAGGGCCAGTGGATAAATCGGTAGACTGCTGGGTTGCCGCAACGACACTCTTACTTGAGCTTGAGCGAATATTGTGCGACTTCACAGAAGGTAACGTGCTCAGAAAAAAGCATTTTGCAATATTGTTGTGGCAACATCAGTATGGTTTTTGTAACAATGTCTTTGTATTGTGTTGTCTTGTCCTTAAATATTTCATGCTTAAACTTTTACTTTTATATAATTTTTTTAAAAATCGAAAGTGCAACAATAAGATTTATAACATTCTGGCAGATATTTCAATGAAAAACTGTACCAAAGCGGAAAAGAGTTTTGCCATGCAAAACATATAGAATTTGCTCAAACTAACGAACTTAGCAGGGCTAAATAAATATATTCGTGTCTACCGACTTCCGGCCCATTGATTTTTTAATTTAGAACAGAGTTTTGCGATAACTTTGACAATAAGTTATTGTTGTTTAAATAATAAAATCTATAACATTTGAAGCTTTGGCGGTCTGTCTGTCACCGCCATATTGTTTTAGTGGCATCTGTCTGATGCCAGAACAAAATGTCAAGCTTTAAAGCAGCCCGCCTAAACGATAACATTTTACGATCAATTTGAATGTTCGTTAGTGCCAACTTTGCCTATTTCGGCAGTCGCGTTGGCAAAAGAACATCAGATCGTCCGGGATCATCGCCGCACTCTGCGATTCAGCTAATTCGCTGCCATCCACCAAAACACGGCTTAACTGCTTATTTATTAATTGGACAATTAGATTTTTACATTCCTACTCACTAATTACGAGTTACAAAAACAGTATTTTACAAAAATAATTGCTTCAACAATTTCGATATAAGGTAAGATATCTCTGCGGTACGTCATTACTCGAAGTTAGCGTGTTTTTCAAAGTCTTGTCGCCTCACTCATTCCCTTATCGCCCTGTCTGCTACATCTAGATTCTAGACTATACACTAAAAAAGTAAGACAATTGTGAAAGTGTCACAGCTTAGTTTTTGCCTTAGAGCTACAAAAGCTTTCCAGCTGTCTACAAATCGCCAGTGTACTTGGAGCCATCTGAAAAATATTTACACCCACTTAACTTTTTATTCAATTCTCCAAGTATTTTTTGTTTACTATATTGGAGAGTCGGATGGCACATACAAGATGCTGACTTGTAGGCAGACAGCTGGAAAGCACACAGAACTCATATAACTTTATAGCTTCTGTTCCCACACAAGCCGGTGCCATCGTAATCTAAGTGCAACAATACGCACATACGAGTACATACATATTTATGAGCATGTTGTGTTTGCACAATACTTGGGAGGAATAGGGCTGAGCATTTTTTCATTTATGCTTTTGTGTTTGTTTGTTTGTTTTTAAATTTCTGTGCAGGCAGACAGAAACATGGAATAAATATGTAAAAGCCACAGCCCAAACGGGCAGCAAAGGGCAGCGGGTTGTCGCTAACTCATTCTAAAGTCCAATAAGTGTGTTTCTTCCTCTTTTGAATTTAATAAAATTCTCACACTCCTCCAACTCCTGGTATAAGTCCTTCTGATTAATGTTCTTTTCATTAAGTGGCAACAGTTAAGGAAAATGCTGTCAATTGCATTTCATTATTAATATGTGTGGCTGTACATACAGAACTTAGACAGAGTTTTAGCTGGCCAAAATGTACTTAAGTGAACTTAAGTGCCATTTATCCATTGCTGCGTATTTAAAGTCTAGTTTAGGCGGCAAAACTTAGTTCTCTGCTCAAGTTTCCATCCAGGGTGCTGTCAAAGTGCTTGCAAAAAATGGACATAACTTTTTAATAAAAAATTGTCGTTCATTTTGTGGAAAACATATTGAATGTATATTGAAACTTGCTTCTTGGCGCGATCAATTAAAGCGGCAATAGTTTTACGTGGAACTTTTAGGTTTTTTAATAGATATTGTTTAGAAACATAAAGCGGAAAAAAACGTGACATTATGTCAATTCGCGGAATGGACAACATTGGCTACCTGTCAAACTAGAAATCATTTAGGTTTTAAAATCTGTATTGTTTATTGGGAGCCAAAAGAAGGAAGATATAGTCCTACCGCTTACATTTTCTGTGAAATGAACATCATCATCTTCTTAAAGAGTTTTTGTTAAATTCATTTTAAATTTTAGTTCATTTCTTAGGAAAAGTACGTTCAGTTACACTTTTTGCTCAAACATATGGCCGAAACACTTGACGAAAACTTTCTTCTTCTATTCTATCCTATTCCATCCGTCTGGCAAAGCATTTACATGAAAGCCTGAAAGTTCTTTAATTAAGCGCTTTCTTTCTCTAAACGGAGCAAAAGTCCCAAACAAAGGAGGTCTACGTAGGAAACACAGCATCGCATAAATATCAGGGCATCCAAAGCTCAATTTTCTTGATTCTGGCATATAATTTATGCCAAGCTGGACCGGATGATCGATGGAGCTGCTAAAGTTCAGAAGATTTTATTAGAACTGCATTGTCACCTGGCAATTTCAGAAGGCGATTTTTTCCAGTGTGGACAAGTGTGTGAAAAACAACTCCATTTTTATGGCCACGTTACGTAATAAAACAACCACAACCGCCAGCCATCCGCTTAAGCCTAAGCAAAAGCTTAAAAAAATGAATTCGATCCATAAATATGTCTGTATGTATGTTCACAATTGCACAACCCACTCGTATGTGCGCATTGCAATTACCCTCGTCCTTGTGTTCTTAAACATTTGCTCAGCAACAGCAATTAGTGTAACTTAATTGATATTCAAAAAATACGTTCTATATTTTTTCCTCTTGCATGAAATTTCATTTAATAGACGTGCCTGGTTGTAAAAAATTTCGATTTAGAAGGACAAGGAAAAAATAGCAAACGAATTGTGCTACATTCCCGGCATCATCGAAGGCAAGAGAAATAACAAATCCAATCAAATTATGTAAACAGTTTTCCTTTTTCAAGTTGTGCTAAAAAATGCTTCGCCCGCTCCTTCCCCCAACTCATACAACAGGTTTACACTTGAAGGTTTAAGGGAAACACATGAATGTACTGGCCCTACGGGTATGAGAAGCCACCCAAAATATTGTATTTTTATTACAATACAAAAATATGTAAATGTCATCAGAATCTGTCATTTGATTGCAAACGAACTTTTATTCGAATGGTCGAGGTGTTTTTGCTCTGGAGACTCTGTGATTCTTAATCGAATTCGGATACAATCAAGTGAACTTAACTATTAAGTTTTACTCTAAAATTTAGTCATAAACTGGTTCCACTCATGACATTCCGAACGTGACAACCTAATAACGATTAGCACTTTTTAAGCAGATTTTCGTTTAAAAGTAGAAATTGGATACCTGAACTCTTTTCATTTCTTGAGTGGATAAGAAATTGGATTCGTAGAACTGGACTGTGTACTTGTCAATTTTTGTGCCCGAGTTTGTGGTCAATGGAATTGCAACCACTTCCGTTTTACTTTTCATGTCCTTGCCACGGAGGTCCCTTTGACAGAATCTTAGAAATTTCATTAAGTTTTTGCGCTTCACATTTTCAAACCAATTTTTAAATTCTACTGGAAAATAAAATTTGAAGTTGTTGTGCCTATTTTATGAATAACGACTAATAAAATTAATCAAAATTAAAATTAATCGTCGCAGGCACTTTAAATAAAAAATTGACAGCCAGGTTAGTGTCTGTCAATTGAAGTTAGTTTTGACAAGCCGTTTGTGCTGTCGATTTGAAACTGAAGACCACCAAATTGTGGCTACGGCGCTGGTGATATTTGTCGGCGTTTTGATGTTTTGGGGGAATTTACTTTAGACAACTCTTTAGAGCAGCAATAAGAATTGTGCTGTGTGAACAGCAAAGCAACTTCAAGGCAAAAAAATTAAGTCGAATACGTCATTACCATTTTGGACTGCGGCGCCACGAAATACTGTACAGCTAAATTCTAGACTTTAAGTTTTGCTTAATTTCATGATTAAAAATTTAGAAAATTTTTGTTTAATTTTCCCGTTTCCTTCTTTTAAATATTATACAAAAATTGTTGTGTCTTTTAGAAATGTCTAACGTCGTTAATGCACCTTCAATTATTGTATGAATTGTTTTCCTTTTTTATGAACTGTCGTTGCCTCTTCTTTAAATTACTTTTTATTGTTTCTTTTTTATGCTTATTTATCTTGCGGATCTTGTTTCAAACACAGCACGTCTACTGGCATAAAATAAATATGTACAATTGTAATGAACTTTTCTGTAGTCCCATCGACAAGTATTTCCCAAAACGCTTCCGCTTCGTTGTCTCGCTTCCTATTATTGTTTTACTTTGCCCCGTTCGGCGACGTAGTGCGGAGCAGTTGTGTGTCTGAATGTGTATGTGTGTCCGTCTGTGTACTGTTCGCCGCTTTACTTGGTGCTCCTCCCACTGCTTAAAAAAGCTGTAGCAAAATTGCGTTTTTCAAATTGTATTACTTTTTATCCACAATTAATTGTGTTTTACGGTCGACTTAAGACTGACGCAACCAATAAATGGGTTGCGGTGCAGCTAAACGGAATTCGGCGGTCCGCACACGATAATAAGATAAGTTTCGATTTCAGTTTCAAGTCTTGAATGAACACAGCAGAGATGGGATAGAAGAAGTTGTTTATCCGAGCCGACTACCGGTGAAATTGTATATCACAAATTGCTTCTGCGGATTCTGATAAGATAAATGAAAAAACAGCGGCAGCGCTATTGGTTTTTGGAACTTATTCAGAGTTCCCTCTATTACCACCATTTGCTTACAGTTGCATGTTAGAAATCTATTGCATTTTCTGATATGATGATACACCCGTTATCGCATGCGGTGATTAGATCCTTGAGAATTGTTGCACAGAGTTTGAACAGAGTGCGGTGATTTGCAAAGATGAATGCAAGGAAAATAACATTTCGCTACTTTCGCTACTTTGGCGCATAGATCAGACCGAATTTGACGGAGGGCTTGCTTGTCTAACGCAAAAAGTAACCAAAATCATGCAATATCGGCGGCCAGTTAATATTATCTGCAGATGATACTCTTGAATAGCTGGCGCAGTGGTCCTTGGCGCTGGCCTTATTTAGTTATCCTTTTTGTTGTCAACAGAACAGGGAACAGATTTCACCTTGTTACAATCCAAGCCATGACTCTCTGCTTTCTGAGATATAGAGAAGCACCTGTGCCTCAAGTATGTATGAAGTGCTGCTATCTCAGGTTGAGATAATGGGAGTGTTTCAGGAGGGACCTGTTTTATGATACGGGATCACTATTTGCAAACTGTGCTGTTGGTCAGTCGCACAGAGGCGGTAATGTGCCACTTAGAAGCTCCAATGCCCCCGTAGTTGATCCACCAAATGGTTACGCTGACACTGCATTTTTCCTAATGAAAGAGTCGGTCACGTTATGGCATATACAAGCAGCGCAACTAAAAACAAATGGAATGATTTTAAAGTAATAACACTGAAACGGAATGTAAGCCAAGCAAAGACCAACAATTCGAATTAATTGCATGACTTCACGACCTTTGGGTGCATTATGGACGGTTATTACAAAGCACCCATCCTTTGAGCCGAACAACAACTGCGCCAAGAAAACAATATGCACGAGACAACTTTTGTTCTTTATTAAATGAACCGTGGTTTGCCTCTGACTTTTTAATTACGTTCATACAGACATTTTTTGCTCTGCATTCGGTAGCACAAGCAGCAACAACAACATTTATCAATTTCAAGTGCCAGTAAAAGTTTGAATACAAACTTGCAACTGAGTTTGCAGAAAGTGCGACGAGTGTTACGAAAATAAAGTCGAAAAAACGAACAAAACTAATTTGCATTTTTCATTGTACAAATTTCATGGTCATGGAAAGCCAATTTTCCCTAATATGTGAGTCTGTACGCCAGCTCGTACAAGTTATTGGTCGGTCTGACGGCAACTGAAGAAGAAGTTACACAATTTCACCTGAAAGTGGAGATGTCTTCAATGAAAATAAATGTCCTTGGGGTTTAAAACACATTTTTTGTATGAAACATATTGAGCGATTATTTATTCGTTAAATTCATGTCACCATACGATACCAGTTCAGCAAGTTTGTCGCGTGACAAGTTTTCAGTTAGATTCGACATACGATCCGCAAAGCAACTGAAGAACTGTGTCATCACATAACGAGCAAGGCCAGGAAACACTATCGGTTCCATAGCACAAAATTGGGGCAAAACATTTAATAATACTGGTGAACTCAGAGAACACGCTTCACAGCGACGAAGATGGAGACAGCTCGTAGTCCGAACGAGACTTTTTTTTATTAATGCTAATTTCGATAAGAAAGTGAAAAGTTTCAAACCGAAAAGAAGCTTCAATATAGATGAAAAACTTTCAATTCAAGCCGAGTTCAGTCAGAGACCTGACTGACTGCTGACACCAGTAATCGTCCGCTGCTCCTTGATTGACTCATGGTTTGTTTCAGACATCCTTTGAGTAACCGCCCATAGCCAGAAAACATACGGGCTTGTAACATTTTTGTGCTCTTCATTTATTCACACAATATTTAGAATCACAATCCGGAGTCGTCATCGTAGACATATTGAGTCGCCGTTAGAGCAACGCGTTGTCGACAGGTATCGAATATCGCCAGCAAGCAACAAATATCTATTAAAATTAGACAGCGTTTTGGGATATCGATTTGATGTGACAACGATGACGGTTCCCGAAAAGGGGGGGGGGGTTGGGGGGAATACGAACTTATTCCAGAAATTAAAAGTTATTTGAACCCCGCCTTGGTTGTCCACAATAGCACGAAAATTATATTAAGGAAAATTGTTAGAAAAAAATTCACAGATTGAAAAAAATGGTAAATTAATGTGGGGTTTCTTGATTTCACTCGCATTCCGTCCGTGCTTGCGAGACTTACCTGCCAGCTAAAAACAGTTGCCACCACGAACTCTTAGGAATTTATGCTGTACTTTTTATTTAAAATGCTTTAAAGCACTTGAACTGGAATCGAAATGTTCATTCATTCATTTAATAAGACCGTAAAAAAATACCAACTGAAAAAGGACCAACAAATAAATGTTCATCTTAAATGGCACACAATTATGCGGCCATTAAACATTGCGCTGAACTATTTTTGGTGGGAGATGACAGTCTTTGCGGATTGTTCATTTTGTTGTTTTGTATCATTGATGCTTTTTGGTTGTTTCTTCTTCTCGTTGTCAACAATCATATCAAACTTTGGGCATTTATGTGGCAAAGGAGCACTAGATGCTACAATCTTGGTCGTATTTTATTATATTTCTTTAATTTTTCCTCTACAATAAATCTTGAAAATCGTTGTAGCGTGCGCGAGCACAAACCTCCGTTTCTGTTCGTCTCGCTTTTCTTGCTCTTGTTCTTGTTCTTGTTGTTTTGTTCTGCTCTCCAACATTGATTCATTTGTCCTCCCACTATTTGTTGCGGATGACAACATTAAATGGCAATTATCGCGTTATGAGTTTTTAACAAGCTATCACGGAAAATGTAATAAAGTTGTGCGGAAGCAGAAATCGCCTCAGGCGTTCGTTCGTTCATCGAGTTGTCTCCTTTTTAATTTTTCTCTTTCGCTGTGTGTTTGTGTGTGTGTGTGTGTGTGCGTGCGTGCGCGCGTGTCTCTCTGATAGTCTGCCGGTTTTGAGGGCGTTTAGCAGGCATTAGAAATACTTTGCAATCCTTAAACTGTTGTGCTATTAAGTTTGTGGATGTGTGCGGTTTATATAAAAAATCATTTAGTAAAATAAACGCTCATTTCAGGATCTTATACGCATATAAACTGGCGAGAAAGTAAAATGAATAAAAAACAACTAAAGTACCTGCTTTGGGCTTAAACATTAAAGATTTAAAGAAAAGTAGAAGCGACTTCAAGTGAAGGACGTGCTCTACAACAGAAAGTTGAAATAGTTTCTTCCACATATTTGAAATGAAAATAGTGGCAGCTGCTAATAATTGTAATTGAACAATGAAATCTAATCTTGGAATAACCAATTGAAATTGGAAAAGTTTAGGCCATGTGGAAAAGTAAAAGGTAAACCTAATTTATAGAAGAGGCACTTTTCAAATGTCCACAATAAAAGGCAGGACTTTGATAAAAACGTACAAAGTTGGCATTTGGCAAAAGTAATTTTACTAATTAATTCATTCATAAAAAAACGTATGTAAACCTTTATTCTAGACTTATAGTTTTGTCTACTAAAGGAATTTGATTGCAAAAGTAAAATCGTAAATTTCTATTTGTACAAATATTTTTTCATTTAAAAATTTAATATGATGAGCGGATGGATGGTGCGCGTAGGTCCTGTGGCGATGTGTGATAAATATAAAATGTTGTTGAAAAAAACTCAATAAAAATATGCTTTTATCGCAAAATATGCACAAATATGCTTCTGTTGTAAAATCATTGAGTCTACAACTGAAGACATGCATTTGCGCAATAATACTGGCCCTGGCTGTTAAATGCGATGAGTTGATGTCGCCCTCAACGTATGAGTAATAAATTGTTGGTGCTAAATATGAAGTCACGGCTGGCTGCGTTGTTGTCCGCGCTCAAGGTTCTGTTGAAGGCGTTAAATTTGGTTGGCAAACGCAAATTACTTATACATTCGTTATATCACTAAGACCCGATGTGCGTATAAGAAATATATATGCAAATTGATCTACGAATTAAATTATGGTCTCAATTTCAAAGAAAAAATGCCTGAAGGATGAGATAACTGGGCACTCTAACGGCATCGAACCTCAGTTATGTCTCAGACTCATGGCAAATATGGACCATTGGATAGAGAGATATGCCACCGCAGCCGTGGCGAGTTTTTGGCCGGCCTCTGCCGTAATAAAAAATATTAAGACAATTCTCTGAGAACCTTTTTCCAAAATATCTTTTCATATGAATGAGACGAGGAGAACAACGGGAGTAGCCAACTGCTTGTAGTTCTCAATTTGAATTTTATTTTTGATTTTTGATTTTTGAAGCAAACTGAAACTTCAAAAGCCCTGTAACAGCCCAATAGTGGTGGCACAAAAAACTTACTGAACTGAATGATTTTTTGGAATGTGGGCATGCCTTGCAAGTGACTCCCTTCAGCCGCATAAATAGCAGTAAGTAACAAGGACGAACTGCAAACTAAATTCTTCTAAAAGCAACTCTTCAAACTTTTGTCCTTACGAACGGTGTTTGTCGCGTTAGTATCAAATTTTGAATCCTGCAATAGTTCAGCTTTTAGTGTTTTATTTTCTTATTGAGTTCAATTTTGTAATTTCAATTGAATTTCATTATTTCACAAAACTTTTCGGCGTTTTTCTAAAAAAAATAATTATTGTTAAGATCAGAAAATAAAAATTGAGTAGAACAAATGGGGCAAAAGGATCCGAAAAGATGCATAAGTTGAAGGGTTGAAGATTTAGATGTTTGGTAAAATCATGAATGGAAGGAAGTTTTAACTGCTTAAATAATTTTAATAGTGTTAAAGTTGACATTTTAGTTAGATTGGGGCAGGAAGTAATACGGCTTTCTAGCCCCAGTTTTTTCACCATATTCCCTTCCTAATCTCATTAATATGTCGCAGAAAATAAAAAAAAGTGACTCACTAGGAAATAATAGAGAATAATTGATGAAGCGGAGTCATTTCTACTTTTAGGCTTCAATCAATCAAAAATCAAAATATGTTGTTCGCTTTAAGGACACAAGTTTTCGTATTGGCTTTGTTTCGTGCTACGCAAACAAGATGACAAATTTGTGATGAATTTATTGTAAAAAGATTTAAATAAATTATTGCAAACTTTATCGAGGGCCTGGATTACAATGGCCTCGTCGGCCAACAAGATTCGGCTGAAATCGCTCTTACAGAATTGGCTCAATAATAGTAACGGCGCGGCCAATTTCTGGTTCCGGCTTAATGTTAAAGATATAAAATATTTTCAAGGATCTGATAAAACATGATTAAACACGTTCTAGGGCAAAATGTTAACATTTTGCCTAGAACGCCTGCTTAAGCACGACAACTTTGATATAAACGAAAGCGGGAATAGCAAACTTTAATTTTCTTCCAACGTTTAAAAGTCCAAATCGTCCAAGTCTGAAATCTACCACAAACATTTTGTAATAAAATTCTATGTAAATTCAAGGCATTGAAACTTTATACGAGCTGCTGATGTGTTCGCCAGCGTGAACTCGAGTGTGTGCAACAAATTGAATAGAATTTTTGGCCGCAGGCTAAAAAGTGTCTGTTAACATGCCGCCATGTTGTTCTGGGCAAACTCGATGTTTGTTTTCTCTGTTTGGTTGTGTATGTACGAGTAGTTGTAGTTGTTGCTTGCCTGGCCCTGCTTGTAGTATCATTGCAACTTTTATTACCAAAATTAAATGAACTTTTTAGTTTCGCATATCATTCTCGAAATTTTGTTAAAACACCTCTATTTTTCAATGTTTAATTGAAAACATACATTTGCAATTTCCAAAACAGACGCCAACAACCAGCAGCGTGTGCTTGCATTGGAGTGGTTCAGCCAACCTCTGTGAAAGAAAAGTGTTCCGAAATGAAAATGGAAGAGTTTTAAAAACATTCACAATAAAACAGAATTTTAAGAGCTTTCATATACAACCGTTGCAGCAAATGAATGGATGTGTGTTGGCACATCGATGTTTGTGGACTTGTATTCGTTTATGCATATAAGGGGGCTCCATCACTTAACGCAGCGCTAAACACGGGACGTATAAAGAGATTATTCATAAGAAATGAGGGAAAGTGTTACATGTTTTTGAAAATTGTTCGTTCATTTCTTTCATATCCGCAGAAAATAATCAAAACACTTATTAATCTCCATTGGAGCAAGGTAGCGCAGTCAATCACGCAGTGGTTATTTGAGGCAAATCAATGTAAAGTGTAATTTTCTATTGCCTGGTATGTGTTTTATGTTTTACTGGCCGCCTCCCTGCTACTTTCTTAACATGTTCCTAATCTTTGCACGATGATCTAAACCCAGGAACCTGAACTTGTGAGGGATCTCCGTATTTACCTTTTTCCTTCCTTGTTTAATACTTTTCTTTTGAAAGGTTTGGTTAGACTAGATACTGAATTATCGGGCTGACTAAAGTGTTGCAGTACATCTACTTGAAGATCCAAATATGGTCGCCATAAATGTCATCATAAGAGTGAAGAAACATTTGCAAAGCAGGGGCCTAATTGCGACCTAAAAATTTAAAGTGATTATTGTTAAGCATCAGAAAAGCTTTTATTTATTCATTCTTCTAATGAACATTTCAAAAGTTTGTTATTCTTTAGATCGTTTTTCTTCGGCCTTCTCTTAACTAAGAAGTTTTTTCTACGTTCGTCCTTTTTGACATTTTTCGGTTCTCTTAGTCTTTTCTCCACCTCCTCGTTAAGGTTGCAGCATTATTTTCTCAAAAAATATTGATACCTTTTTTACGAATGCCAACAACTTCGCTGGACCC
This sequence comes from Epicampocera succincta, assembly GCA_932526305.1. Lineage (NCBI taxonomy): Eukaryota > Metazoa > Arthropoda > Insecta > Diptera > Tachinidae > Epicampocera > Epicampocera succincta. The sequence goes on along the minus strand of OW052037.1, from coordinate 1,610,296 downwards.
AAGAAGAATCACTATATATTCACGCACACAATAATAATGTCAAGAGCTTCATCGCAGAAAATCAAAAGCGCAACAGAATAATTTTATTCGACATCGAATCCTTGACTCGAGCCTAACAGCAAACAGTCAGTTTTCCATTTCAGTGTGGAATACTCTTTCTTTTGCACTCAAAAATTCATTTGGGCTAAAAAGTATTCACAGACACACACCTACACACATATACGAGCACATGCAGCTAGAGATTGACTGCAGGCACTTTCATAAAGGGATACGATTCTCAAATAATGCTGTGAATAATTAACGTTTGTCTCTACTTCAATTAAAGTTTTAGCAAAATTGATTACAACTACTGGGGGCTCGGGGTTCTTTGCAGAGCTGCATAAGAAACACTTTTCAAACCTTTAAAGTTAAATGAAGGCCGAGTATTCGCATTTCGATGTTGGCTGCAGGGTTAGTTCCAGTCCTTTGATTAGACTCCGCCTGCCAGTGCTTGACAAGGAAATTCATAAAAGGGGAAATCAATCAAAAACACAATTAAACTATTACATTTTAAAGCAAAAGCCAAAATTGCGACCAGAAAATTGAATGTACTCGTACATATATTTTTATTATGGCAACCTCGTTTAATCGTGAACAGACTGACAGAAGGGTGAAAGTGGAGACATCTAGGAAAAATATGGTCGATTTTAGTGATGAATTGAGGTATCGAGTTGAGACCAAACACCATCGGCTTCCAAAATAATGTTGAGTAATTGAAAAAAATGTGAAGAATCAGAGACAAAGAGAGAGAGAGAGAGAGAGAGAGGGCTGATAGATCAGCTGGTCGCGGCGGAAAACCACCCCGTTCATGTTAAAGTCTCTATTTTACTTTTGTTGCCTCGAAGAAGCTGTGGCCTTTTGATGAAAAACTAGTTTCACGTAATGGCCCAAGTAATTGGCCACCAAGATCATGTGATTTAACCCCATTGGATTATTTTCTTTGGGGTTATGTTTTCTCTTAAATACTCGTAAGTTTTTGCCACAATTGCAATAACTTTGTCCTGTGTGCGGCAATATTTTTACAATTTAATGTGTGGTTGCCATGGAGCAACTGTGAGGGTTGTCATGTTGATTGAACAATAAAATTTATTATATTTTATGTAATTTGTTCGCAGCTGCTGGTAGACAATAAAGACAGGAAAGTAGCCAACACAGAAAAACGCTACAGTGTACCGATTGTTAGACTGCACAATCTGCGCCTATTTGAAGCATCTACTCGTACCCATTACAACTCGAAAGTTGGAGATGTTTTTCCAGGAAACAATCGTTTTTTATATGGACAAGGGATGTCCTTGAAAATAAACACAACGCGCAAACCAAAACATATAAAACCTGACCTGATTAATTAACAAACCAAAAATACTAGCGAACGATAACGTTCGATATCTTGGGACAGGCTGTTTTGAGAATGACAAAAGTAAAATTACTTCGTAAACAGACCAACACTGAAGGTGCAAAACTTGACTATATGCACATGTGTACGTGACCGCAGAAGGGCTTGTGACAACTAACAAACCACCTGCCGCGACTTCCCATGGAAAGTAGCAGCGTGGCCGATATGAAATTCCTCAAATCAACCGTAAAACAATACAGTTCTCCGAGGCATATCAGTCAACAAGTGCGAGTGTTTGGCGAAGGCCGCACTTAAATAATAACCCGTAAATTATGTATCGCAAAATTTTCCGGATCTCACATGGCTCGAGATCAAAATCAAGTTTGATATGACATCTGAGATAGGCCAGTTTTGTTCATTAGCACATGTAGTATTTGACTTCAATTTTAATTAAATAAAATTAATTATTAATAAATTCGGTTAAAATTAAGTTTAATGAAATAAACAGTCCAAAGCAAATGTTACCGCTGTACGCGACCATGATTGCATTTTCCTAGATATTAATAAAGAAAACTGTTGCAATAACAACAAAAACAAACAATATTCATTCGAAACGAGAATATAATAGTGTTGGTGCAATATTCGGATGTCATTGATAAATACTTTAAAGTTTCTAATTATATTCAGGGAAGCTAAAAATTTAATGCATTCTAGAATGTGACCCATCAAGACAGAAAACTCATAAAGAGTTCTTAATGACAACCGCGCGAGACAAGCACAGCTTTAACCTGCATCCACACACACACACACACACACACAGAACTGGAGTATGTGGTACATCATTAAAGGTGGGACATGATTTTAGGTGATTGGAATAACGACGGAAAACGAAACAATGGAAAAATGAAGAGCGAACATGTGCGAACAGAGAATGCCAGACAAACAGACGAAGAAAAATAAAAGACAACAACAAATTTTATAATGAAACTTTTGGGAGTTTGCCAGAACTCCCCAATAAAAAGCAGCCTCCCCCTCTCCTGCTCATCGGCTCCTCATACAGAGATACTCGTACACATTCACTTAACGAATGTCAGTGCAGAGCAACAAATATTTACATAGAAAGCAAACGGTTTAGAATGTGTTTCCGGTGTTCGGTTTTTTTTTCGGTTTGTTTTAAATTTGATTCATTTAGCAGAAGGAGGTGATGCTGAGTGCACCCGTCGTGAAGGTTGGTTTCATGATTGTTGTTTGTGGCAACGTTACCCCTGCAGCAGGTATGCCGGGATGTTGTACCAATACAAAGTTGCTTTATGTCTTTGTGGTGCACTCAAAGTGCTTATTTTGTAGGAGCGCCGCTATCGACATTTAGTAGTCAGAAAACATCCGCATACACAGACATTCATATAGTTACAAACAAACTGAACCACCAGCCAACATGCACGTGCATGCTTGTGCCATCAAATAAGGATATAATGGCTGCTTTTTTTTTTGATTGTGGCACAACTTAACCCTTAACCTGGTCCATCGATATGTGTCATTGCGGGCTTCTACTCGACCACCAGTTTCCTGCACTCACAGAAAATATTGGCCGGCACTTAATAGTTGTTCATTAATTGATTCTGCTTTGAAAGCCTATAATTAAATTCAGATTCCCCATTAAACATCAACTCAATTCATGCTCGTATATTAATTTGCTGAAATTACGTCGATGAAGGCATCGAGATCTTATATCAGCGCTCACCAGTGAATAAAATGAACGCTCACAGCTTTTGCCGTTGCTCTAATCAACATATTAATATCTTCTTCTTCTTCTTCTTCTTCTTCAAAAAAACACATTTTGTTGAACCAATATAAACTTGTGCACAATTTTTAAAAAATTGTAATTTCTCCATGAAAATAGAACCCAAACTATTGACTGAGACGCTTTATGTAAATTCCTCTGTTGGATAAAATACCGCAAAAGGAACACTAATGTCGTCTCTGACCTTTCTTATGACTGCCAACTAGTTCTGTTAATAATCGGCCAACTGTTTTTGAACTCAATATTAGGCTTTGCCTGCTGCCCAAGCCAATCGTACAGGTGTTCGATCCAAGCCAAGGTGTGCAATTGCCGTAGCGCTGCCACTGTGTAGACGTGAATAGGCTCTGAATCAACCAGCTCTGATACCTGATACTGATACTGTTCAATTCTTATTGGTACGAGAGACGCAGATTTGCCATTGAAATTGCTTGATTGTTCGCACGCAGATAATTCAAAAAGAGTTGATGCGTGTGAACCGGCACTTGTTGTTTGTATCGTGTACACATATTTACACACACTCGTGCCGGCTTACCTGAACGAATTGCCTGGTGTGAATGCCCACATATCCACTGGGTAACAGCTGATTGTAAGAATGTCGTGCTTTAAATTCATTCGCGTACTTCTGCCCTAAAACACAATAAATGATTAATTGCTGAACAAACCGCAAAAAATCCTTTCCAAAAACTACCTTGTGCGAAAAAAGTGTTCGGCAGAAGAAAAATATAAAAAATTTGTTAACTTTACTGAAGCGGTAACGAGACTTCCTTTTTTCGCCCTTTTAAGATTTTCGGGAACAGTGTAGATACGAGTATGTCCCAATTGAAAGTGTCACTCAAAGTGAATAGTTCGGCTACACTGAAAAAAGCTCCAAAATTTTCCCGTAGTGACTGTCTGCCTCTTTCAATCTCAGATTAAAAAAGTTGATAAAAATAAGTTAATTTTTTAGCTGCAAATTTTGAGAAAAATATCAATAAAATAACACAGCAGCCAAAAATGTTGGTGAACAAAAAACATAAATGGAAAAACGAAGTAAAACATTGAAGTGCAAAACTATGGAAATAGTTTCGAAAATAGTTTTTAATTCGCGTTTTGCTTTGAATTTTGTATTTTCTTGTTTACTTTTGTTTTGGATTCAAAACATGTGATAAGATTCAAAATATGTATAAGAATTATTTGCAATAAGAAATAAATGCTTCCCATTTGCCGCAACTTATTGTAGACAAACGAAAATAATCCAGTTGGTACAATTTAATACAATAAAACTCAGAACAGATTTTTGGATACTGGAACGGACCTATTGTCGAAGTTTAAGCCGCTGGCATTTAGGAGCGCAGCCTTTCTGATGCCCGACCTTGAATTTTTTTTCAGGTATTATGTAGAAAGATGATGCCATTTATCTTCAGGCAGATTTTAAAAATGTCTCTGGTGCACGTGAAGGACCTTAATTTTGATAATGCAAATCACTGACAGTCACACGTCACCTGCCACTTTCATCTACTTACATATATATATATATATGTTTTATTAAAGGCTTTTGATTTATAGCTGTTGGTTCAACTTAGACCCTGGAACAGGTTCAATCTCTAGTATAACTCTGAGTCTCTGATTTATATATTTATTGAAAAGCTACAGTCCGTTCCAAAAGCCGTTTCTTCTATACTATATCAGAAGTGGGAGGGTTACCTGAACTGAAAACCCCAAAGATTGTGATCCCTCCTATAATGTTTTGATACAAATTTTATACTATATAAATATGTTTAACTCAGGCCGAACGATCTGCTGCGTCATTTGTTTCGCAAAACAAATTCCTAAGTTTTTGACCCGCTTCGTAGTTTGTGCGCAAGTCAACCAAATTCTATGATGCCATTGATTCATCCAGGCGAACGCTTGTATTTCTAGTAGAGTGAATATATTTGTAATTATTTAGTGCTTCGGAGCAAAGAATACTGGACAAAATTTGTATGTAAATGTTCACTCTAAGCTCCGCTCAAGAGGCGGGCGAATGTGTTGCCAAATCGTCCACCTTTTAAAAGACTTATCGAAGCTGGATTGTGGCTGTTGAATTTGTCCGACCATATCTACAGACCCTGTTTACGCCACTATGGAACCATCGTCACATATTTGGATTTTGCTGGCAACTGTTTCCAAGAAAATAAATTATCAATAAAATTATATATGATTTTTATTCATAATCCTTTAAGAGGAAGAAAATAGTAATAGAATTAGTTTGATGACGAAAAAATTGAAGTTGAACGCGTCGTTCGCAGTAAGAAAAAAGGACCAGATGTGGTTCGATTCTTGTAGTGTTGTTAAGCCTTGATGCCAAGCAGTGATGCCACACGTATTTAAATCTAAATCAAAACACGCATTTATTGTAACTGTTTCAATATGTGAACACAAGTTGTATTTGCCTTTTCATAGGGTTAAGAGAAGTAAAACAAAACTCTTTGATCTTTGCTCTACTGCACAGGACGCTACGCGACTAATGTAATATCCTGCCAGGTCTTTAAATAAACACACACACACACACACACACACACACAAGTTCTTCAGTTTTCCTGCGACACTCACGTTTAAGCGACGGCATTCCGTTGTTGTTTTCATTCTTAACGGAGTTGTTTTATTAATTTCTGCTGATGATGGCAGCAATAATTTGGTTGTTTGTTTTCGACAGCAATTGTTATTGCGCTTTTGTGTTTTTACCCTATAGCACAGCAGGAAAAATATGGATCGCCTCAAACATATATATGGAACTATACGTGACACGAGCACAAAATGGCAGTGGGTCAGCAAATGCAGTGGAGAGTCCTTTCACCTGTAGAATGAACAGGACTAAACATTCTTGAGCAATCAACCGATATACTTGTCTGGTGTCGAACGTGACAACCGCATGCGCTTAAGATACACATAAAGCTCTATAATCTGTTGTGTATGAAATTCGATAGCAAACGGAATTTCCGATCAATGGGGGAACTAAGGTAGCGATTCCAAGGTGAAAAATCGTAAATAGTTTTTGTGACGTCGTGTAAAAGGCAGGAATTCAAGCGAGTACTAAAAAATTTGAAAAACTTTGGGCTTGTGTTTGTTTTTCAAGCCATAATCTGAGTCGGTGCTTTCTACGTTAATTGAATTCGCCGTTACCAAAAATCAGACTTAGATTGTGATTCATTTCACTCGGCTCGTACGTGTGTGTGTATGTGTGTATGTGTGTAAACACATTTATTTATTCATATAATTACCAAATTTCTTCCAAGTAAAAAAAACCTAAATTACATTCAGAAGTACCGACTTAAGATATTCAATTTCGCTCTTGGTTTTATTTTAGGTTTTTGTACAACTCCAAGTGTCTATTTACTCGTATTCGGGAATGTGCGTTTGTGGGACTGAAGGAAAACTCGTTGTCATTCATTCATTCCCCCATTCTGTTGCTCGTTCGATGGTGTAACATTTTAGTAAATGGTTGGATGTCATTTCACAGAGGGATTCCCAAGTGAAAATATGTTTTTCGCATAAAGTTTTTCGAAAAAATATGTTTTTCAGCCGCAGCGCTTCTGATATGCGATGAAATTTTTGATGTGCTGCTCTAGAATATTAAAACATGCAAATTTATAAACGCGGTAACAAAAATTCCGTTACACTTGGAAACCTTTTTTTGTTTGTTTTCTGTTTTTTGTTTGGCCATAGCAGATACCTTTTCCATGTAGAAAATGTCAAAGTGAAGTTCTCCAATATGGTGTTCACTCCGTTCAATTTAGACAAACTGTGTGTGAACGCTATTTTTGTGAAAGAAGTTCGGCCATTTCCACTTATATTTAACGCTTTATCCATCCATGATGCTTTCTGCAATCTGCTTATTCCATGGAAGGGTCGCACAGCTGGAGAATAAATTCATCGTGTAGTGTGCAGTTCAGTGGCCAGTCCACTATGAGCAATTAACTTGTATGACTTAACAAATGTGTGTTTCCGGAAGGTCAATCCATTTTAGTAACTATAAAAGATTGAAGTGCATCCCTAATTGCGGCCTGTCCGAAGGACTCTGGCTCTTTATGCAGACAAGCAAAAGGCTTTGTTTTTGTTTTGTTTTTAAATTTAAAAAAAAAGATATTAAAAATGAATTCATTCTAGTGCACCTCACACTGAGTTTGCACTCAAAGAACATCCAGAGCCTTCGATTTCTCGATTAGTGGATCACTTTCATTCCGGTTTTGTGCAAATGTAAAAAGGCATAAGTTCCTGGTGAACCGATTTGCAGCTGTCAATCAGCATTGTTGGCATTAGCAACTTCCAGCCTGTAGACGTAAACGTGCCTCGTCTGCTCCGTTATCTCTACACATTATTTATTGTCATCGTTGTTGTTGCCCCTTCAGCAGTGAATTCCCAGTTTAGTTTATTAAAGAAAAAAAAAGAAAGCAAAAAGTTTGTGAGACAGTCAAAAAGTGAGCTTGACATTCCATCCCATTATAGAGTTGCGTTTTACAGTCAGTCAGTCAGTCAGTCAGTCAGTCAGTCAGTCAGTCAGCTGTTTTGTATTCGCTTGGATGTGATTAAGGTTTGAGGTCAAATTATTTCCTAGTCAAACCATCGCAGCATGAAACGTTGTTGCAAGATGATGTTTTCCCTTCTCCATGTGAACGAGCAACCACATGTGATATTTTTAAAATGAGCAGAAAAAAAAACGAGAAACACAAGGACTAAAACAACACAAAAATACGACGAAAACACACAAACAGACAAACAAACAACAAAATGTGTAATATTTTTGAATTAAAGTTTTTATGGCTAATAACTTTTGATATGCAGGCGTGTGTTTCTCCGTTCGTTTATTCCAGTATTTTGCAAGAGTGGATGGGAGTGTCTGTGTCACTTAGTGTTCATTTTGAAACCGCACATGTACATCTCCCTCCTTGAAGCCTGGCTGGGTGTGTGCGTTCGTAGCTGCTCTAGTCTGTTTGGCTTAATGACGTGATAGTGTAGAAAGATGTATGTAAGTGAATGGGAAATTTTGATATTTTATGGCATTGACATTTCATTTTACGAATATCGATTTTTTACATACACACGTGCAACCAAACCAAAATAAATACCTTTTCTGGTATGAAGGTTTGTCGGTGTGTGCGTGTGTGCGTGTGTGTGTGTGTGTGTGTGTGTGTGCAAATTTAGAGAGAAGTGTAATTTAAACAATATTTCTTTTCGGTTTGGCAGAACAATTTTTTTACTGAATTGCTATTTTTTTGGGTTTTATGTTTCTCTCCTCTTTTGCTTTGTGAAGACTAAAATTAAAATTTTGCTTTTTTACATTCACATATGAATGTTTTTTTTTCCATTTTTGTTGCCAATGTTGCCTGCCACAAGCTTGATTTTGTAGTAGCAAAAGCTGAAAAGAGAAATGGGAAACTCAACCCTTTGTTTCGTTTTTTTTTTCTTCTTTGTTTTCTAAGGGACTCAGGCACGTCAGAATCACAAGCAAAGCAACACCCAAAAATACATTGCGAATAAAATTCCTACACATGCACCGATGTATTCATGGAAGCTGGCTCAGGTATCAGAAATTAAGACCAAAAAGCTTAGGAAAAATTCATTAGGGAAATCAAATACTCTGGGGTAAGAAAATGCTCCGTTGGAGTTCTTCACCCTTTTTAGTTGAATATTGATTGTCAATAATTTGGCCTGCTTGAGGTCTTCTGATTTTATCAAAATGTACAATATCTCCTAATTTGTCAAAACTTATTTAAACTCACTGGGTACGTCTCACCGTCTTATCTTTAGGCAAATAGGCTTTTAAAACTAAATCCAAATAAGTACAGCGCATATGAAAAAGCAGTCTAACAAAATTACCTGAGTTGCATAAATGTGTTGTAGTGTAAATAGAGATATAATGTAGCAGTAGTAGGAAATAGGTGGTGAGGGTCGTTGTAGTGTTTATGGACTCTCACCATAACTAAATACATAACCTCTACAGCTGTCTTCTTAATGCATAAATTGAAAATTTAGGCAACTTTTTAGGTACCGTGTTTGTAGAAAGGCGAAAATTATTTGCTTCCTTGCACCTGAGTTTCAGTAAGGAGCGAAGACTGACCTTTTCACGACTAACTGCACACATGTATATATTTGTACTCCGACCAAATGCCATACGAAAGGCCAGAAGTGGACGAAATATTAAGGAAGTTAGCAGATACGCTGTTGGAGCTACCATCGGGGATACAACCGGCCACACCTTCACATGGTATTAGTCTGCAACCAATCCATGGAAGCAACGAATCTTTCGATTCGTACTTGTAACGTATTGAAAGTTATATGGATCTTACAGGTTGGTCAAACAAAGATGAGGAAAGTGACAAAATTTGTGTACAAATTTTACTAAATTGCTTGAGCCCGAAACTTCACCATACACTTACCTGTTTGACGGGTCCGGATAGCCCCAAAAACCAAAAATTGAATGAGCTAATACGGCTGTTAGGCGCCTATCTCTGCCCAACACCAAGTGAGATCGCTGAGGAACACAAATTTTCAAACAGAATACAGCACGAAGGTGCTGCAATCAATTGCAAATTTTCAGGCAGATCCAAAAAAATTATGTACAAATTGTAGCCTCAAATGCGCGAACTGCATTCGTGCACCAACTCGACTCACTTAAGATCACACGCGTTTGGCTTATACGGGATAACGATCAACAGGTATGATCAAATAAACAGCAGGTGCTATAAATGCGGCAAAACCAACCATAGAGCAGACAAAGGTCTAGCTACGAACTTAAGGTATTTGCAATGCCACAAGAGGAGCCGTGTGCAAGAGGTGTGCCTGACCACGGACAGCAGAAAGTCGTGCAATGGGAATAGATGGCAATGCAGTAGACTCGGACGCTTACGAACAAGTCAACACCAAATACAAACAGTACAAGTGCACAGCGTCAAAAATGATAAATTCATGACTAAAGTAGTAGATGTGGAGAAATCTAATTGCAGGATGGAAGTGGACACCGACGCAGCTGTGTCAACTATGTCGTTGCAAGAGAAAGAAAAACGAATACCAAACGTTGAGTTAAAACCTACACCATTACAATTGAGACCGTATACGGGGCAAATAATACGACCAATAGGGATGGCAAGAGTAAACATTATGCATAAGAACAGGGGGGGATTTATGTGTGATTGATGGACAAGTTGACTCAATACTCGGAAGAGAAGGGATAAGGAAATTCAAAATAAATTTATATGATTTACACGCTATTGAAAGCCACATGAACGAGGGGCATTGCAAGGTTGAAATAGACAGAACAGTTAGCGAGTTCAAGGATATTTTCACACCATAAGTGCAAATTTGAATTGAAGGAAAACGAAAACAAAACGCCGAAATTCTTAAGACGCCGACAAGTACCCTACGCACTTAAAGACGAGATTGAAAAAGAGTTATTGCGTTTGGAGAGTAGTGGAATCGTAAAAAATAGAAATGGAATAGAATAGCCAAAAAGAACGGAGATATCCGCCTGTGTGGCGTCTACACGGTTACAATTAATGAGGCCATCAAAGGAGCAACAAGTGATTTTATTGAAAGATATGTCGAGTCTTATGTGATGCTCAAAAACGCATGTACCGCAGGATAACTTTAACATTCTTTAATTTTGTTAATAATTGCACTTTTTGTACCTGCATGAAATTTAAAAACAAATGATGAATAGTTTTTTAAATGCCGGATATTTTCTATGTATGCAGCAACTTTTATCCAAACTTAATTCAGCGCGTTTTGGTTATAAAAGCTTGACAACGCTGGCCTTGAAGTCGCCTTGTTTAACAACTGAAATATATGTACGTGTGTATATGAAAGTACACATACAAAAACGGGTTTCGTATTTGTCCAGATAATCTAATGCCCCACTTTCCAAAAAAAGACAATAAAAAATGACGAAAATATTAACTCTGTTAATGGCATTGCCGTGGCTGTAGGTCTGAATAGGCCGTCTAAACTCACCCCTTTGCCGGTTAAGACTCTTTAGAAAGGACACCGTGTCAAAAAGCCAAACAAACGAGGTAGCGGGAGCTGGCACAACCTAGACATTCCTTCCTGCCTCCTTCCAAAGCAACAGCTCCGGCTTTGCCGCCTTCATTACTTCCAAATTAAATCTTGAACAAACAAACACCGACACCAGCATTAGGCAAAGTCAAAACGAAAGCATTTAAGGTGATTGCGAAAACAAAAATCAAAATGTCCCCATAACAGTCACATACTCGTAAAAGCACACAATTTCCGCGAACTGCGAGCTGCCAACGGGAGTACAAAAATATGCAAATTTATTTCAATGCTCGCCATTCTTTTAACAAGATTCATATGGAAATTATAATTTTACACAATTTTATTTGCCAGGATAATGTACAGCGACGCCGTGACAATCAAGCGGAGGAATATGTTAAAGAGGAATGAAAAATGAAAAAGAAATCGAGGAAAGTAGTTACCAAGAGTCAATTTAAAATTCAATGACTCTGTTTATCTTGTTTAATGTGATCTTATCACAGCTGTTGACGACATTAACACTTTCTATAGAAAATTATGACGACGACAATAAGGACGACGTTGTTTATATTGTGCAGCACTACAGTACGACAAACACACGCTGTATGTAAACAAGTGAAGGAGCAAAAAAGGAAATAAAAATGAAATGAAAAATAAAAAAAACGTTCCAAAATATAGGAATATGCTCATGCCTTACAAGCGCTGCGCAAAACTTCACCACAAGTAGGAGAGGATTCACCATGCCTTGTGCTCCAGAAAGCTCAATTCCAACTTAGTGGTAGCAAAAGGAGACAGAAAGCTTTGCAATTGCTTCTTACACATGGTGGCAAAAGACAAATGCTTTTGTCTTGTCAGTCATCGCAGCTTCATCATCACGGACGGTTCCAAATTCGCTTCACAAAACGTTGCATTAATCCACAACAACAATTAAAGAAACAAAAGCACAACAAAAATAGAATAAGTTTTGTTTACCAACCGCCTCATCTGTCCCTCTTAAGCTCTCTTTTATGTGTTTAGCAGCATAAACAAAAAGAGGGAAACGAAAGAAAGTCTAAAATTTAAAAAGAAGCACTAAAATTGCAACACGACTGATTGTCCGATTGCCGGATTGCCCGATTGACTGATTGAAGGCCGGTTGGCGGGCATGTTCGCTGGTCAGGCAGTTTCACAGGAGTTCACATAGATAAAGTGAGGGTTCAAGTGAATGCCCTGTTTGTACGTAACGCAAACATTTTTATCCACATTAAAATAGTTCTCCTCCACAAAATATTGACGAATTTCTGTTAGAGATTTAAATGCAAATTTGCCGCACAAAAAATACTTCTCAAATCACCAACTTCGAGTTCCGAAATGTTGGCTCAAATGCTTTTCTGATCTTTAACCGCTTCTAAGTTCTTAACACAGTTGTCTAATAAAATTAATGTATGCGTGTGCGTGTGCGTGAGCGTGAGTGTGTGTGCAAAAATGAATTAAACACAAGCAAATGAATAAAATAAATACCAAAATAAAGGTCATCTCGTTCGTGTTGGAGTTTTCAGAAGTGCCGTTATGTTCGCTGTCGCAAAGTGTCATCTGACAAACGAGCATCCTCGTCATATTTATTCATGAATTGTTTATGCTTCTGACACAATTCGGTCAGTTGGTCGTTGACATGTGCGTTTGCATTTATGATTAATTGTAAATTTGTGCGTGTGTGTGTGTGCGAGCGCGTACATGGACTTGTGTGTTGTGTGCATCGTCGTTGTATTGTCACATGTTACGCATAATTAATGATTACAATAACATGCCTTCCCCCCGCTTCCTGCCATAAACTCCTCGTCTGTCATCTGATTTCCTCATTTTATTAAAAAAAAAACTCCTGTGTCTATTTGCTGTTCGCCGACAAACTAAAAAACTGTTTTTGTTATTTTTGCAAATAGTGTGTGTGTGTGTGTGTGTGTGTGTGCACGGAACTGTGCGCAAAGTTCAGTGTTGCTAAGAGAGTGTTTCTGTAAGATAAGCCGAAGTTTTCCGTTGGGAGGCGCATAACCGTAGAACCGCATATATTTTGTGAACTTAACGGAAGTAAAAGTAATTAACACACAATAATGTTTCAATAAACGAGTTATATGACCCAACGGAAACTGGGTAGGAGGATCAGTTCCGAAATTAATGGATTTTTTCTTCTCGCCATCTGAGTAAGATTCGACTCTTTTAAGGATTTTTGTTTTTATTTCATTACAATTCAATTTGCTAAAACGTAAAATTATGAACATTGAGGCAACTTCAGTTTTTAAATGGGCCATAGAATATATTTTTATTTTAAAACTGTTTCACACATTTCCCTTAAAATTCGGAGCAAGAAACCTAAGCCGACCGCTAAAATATGTTCAATTTCATTCTATCGAAATTGGTTTTCTAAAAACGAAAATTAAATAGGAAGGGGAATGCGAGAAAAATTACGGAAGCCAAGTTTAAAAGGGTGGGTCTCTTAAAACCTATAAGGACATTGGACGTATTTTGGCAGCCTCAAGTTTGATTTTTGTGGGAATCATTGCAGTGAAAAATGGTGGACCAAGTTTTGTATTCACTTGCTTTCAATTTGTTTCTTTCGCAAAAATCTATTATTTCGGTCCTTCAAGTTTTGTTTTTAGCCACTGCGCCCAATTGCTCTACCGAAGTATTGTTGAAGGGAAGGGAAGAACACTCACAGGTGGTTTCTTTCAGACAAGAGAATAGATGTAGATATTTCGTTTCTCTGATGAAGACTTTTAATTTGTTGTGGGGAATAATACAACAAAACAGGCGTTTAGTAGATTATGCTGTCCAAAAATGTTTAAGGGATTTATGTATATAATTTCATTACTCCAGTCTACAGAGTAGAATTGTCGAACACTGTCCATACCAACGCCTTGTTTTCTCATAACTACGATATCAGTTATATAAGGATGGTACTGGACCAGGCCTAACTCGATTAGAGGGAAAATATTACATTGTAATTCCGACAGCTCAAATCCTAATTTGCATTATGCAGAAAGAGAGCGCACAGTAGTCCTAGTGCTGGCTTCAGTCAATATCCAGTCTTATCATAGAGTATCCTAACAAAACTGCAGTGCGATTACTGAGAATTGAATTATAGTATATTGCGGATTCCCTCGAAACGCCTTGCAAAAGGAGGCCTTAATTCGAGGGCAGGATTTTTTTTTTGTATTTCAAACTATAAACATGGAACAGATGTGAATAACCTTTTACAAAAGGTAGCGAATGAAGACAGAATAGCAACATCTTGAGCATGGGAAGCTTCCAAGTACATGTTCATAAAGCACCGCATAACAGTTTGGAAGATATAAAAGTCATTGAAATAATGAGAAGACTTTGCGTTAAGCTCAGCACCCCCCTAATGGTAGTATTCAATGTCAATCATCACTTGGAAATCATCCACAAGCCTACGGCCTAATCCAGACTGACAGAAGCAAAGAATTTTGCTATAACGCCGTAAAGGAAAAGTTTATACTGTCCTAATGAACTGCTTCACTTTTGTTAAAAGTTCTGTCAGGTTCTTGTCTTGAACCTGAACTCAGCCTCTAAAAAAATATTTGACGAACATTCGGCCAAAACTTTTTTTAAACTTTTGAAGTTTCTAAATAAATTGAAGAAGTAAAACTCACCAAATCAAACACCAGGTCCAATAAATTGTCTTATACATATTTCCGTAACTCGGCCGTATTCAGTGATTTTTTACACTCTGACGGCTCTAACGCCAGCTTTGAGACTGCAAAGCTTTGTTCGCCGGGGTAATTCAAACACCGGTTTCACTGCGCCTCGCCAGACTTTGACAGCCGGCAGTGATTTGTTTCTTTATTTAACTTTCAACTTTTCACATATTGTACGTACAGATGTAGTAGTTGCGATGAATAACTTTCGGCTGCCCATGAATCTTTCCACAATATAATAATATTTAATATATTGTACAATAGATGGCAAAAAATATTCTGTGGAAATAAAAAGAAAAGTACATGTGTGTGAATTTAAAAAACGCTTGCGACAGTTGTTCTATCGGCTACTCGATACTCGATACTCGCACAAAAATTAGCCACACAGGAAATATGTACCTGTAAAAAGACCCCTCCGCCCGTCACAAGACTCGTTTGTGAAGAAAAAAACAAGTTCTTGTTTTTTTTCAGATTTATTGTATGTATTTGTTGGAGTAAGTGGGGAAAACAAAATTTGAAGTTTATAGCTTTGCAACACTAGCAACAACAAAGGATCAAAAAGCAGAAATGTGTTCGCTTTGCGAATGCCGATACATCCATGTGTTTGCATACATGTGTATGTGTGTGCGTGCACCCTTTACATACACACATGAATATAGTCGTGTAGTCACTGTTCAATGCAAAACACTTCGTTGTTGCTGTTGTTGTTTGTAGAAACATTATCGACCTTTGTGCAGTTTTCAAAACTCTCTTACACTTTTGCCCAGCACTGAGAGTTATAACATCCAAAGCACGACAACTGCAAAGCGCTGAGAGTGATTTGGGCAAAGGAAATAACCGAACATCCGTTAGCGGAAATGAGAGCAACAACTGGAGAGAAGTGAGTGAAAAAAGCTTCACAGTGCTCAGCAAAGTCGTTTGTGAATTGGTGTAGTGATAAAGTTTCCACGCATTTTATTTCAACGGAATTAAATAGCAATAAATGCCATAAAAATAAACTGTGTAAAATCTAAGCAGATAAAAATCACAGCGTATAAATCATTTAAAAAGTAACAGCTGTTCCTCGCCCGAGTCCCACATTATTAAAGGGACAATAGAAAACAGTTTATGTGAATAACGAAAGAAAAAAATCTCAACCCAATCAGTTTAATTTTATAATAATTATAGCACTCAAGCAAATGCTGCGAATAAGCAAACAATGAAAAGTAAAAGTGACTGAAACGAAACAGCTGAAAAAAGTGTACAGAAACACAAAAGAAAAATCAGTACAAAAACAAAATCAAACCAACTTCCGGTAATAAGGCCGTGCTCGTACAACGAAACGCTCCTACACACTAACCTGCACGCACACACACACACTCCTAAACAATACGTGAGTTTGGTTGTGCACGCTCGTGCTCGCACTGCGATACACACACACACACACACACACACACACACACACACACACACACAACTAGACACGTACACAGGCTCATTTACACTTGACGGTGAAGTGTTCGTTTGATTGTGCCCGCAGAAGTAATAGCGAGCACGTGCTTAGTGGTAATGACATACATTTCGTGTAATTAAATTTACTCTGTTTATGTCCATTATCGCACTTCGTTATTTTCTGCTGAAGTTGCTGTTGTTGGCGCGCTTAATGTTGATATTGTTGTAGCTGTTGTAGCTGTTGTTTATGTTTTATTTATTCACTCCTCCTTTTTTATTTTCTCACTCAGTTCTGCTGTTATTTTCAAGGATATTTCTTTATATAAAAACCATTATAATACTATTTAACTTATTTCCCTAAAAACGCACACCCACACCCACCCACCCGCACCAACACAAACCCTCAGTTCACATAGACAAAGTTTCATAAACAACTACAACAACAAGAAGAGCCACAATCATAAGCAGAGCTGAGGCGAGAAAAATAATAGCGCGCCATTGAAGGCCGGACTGCAAAAAAGTATTGGAAGGATACCACCAACAACGTAAGTGGAAAAGCACAAATCCATTTCTAACTGAGCGAAAAACAAAACCAAACCAAACACGAAAATAGAAATAGAAATAGAAAACGAAAAAGAAAAAGAAACTTTTCTCAAGTGCCAATTAAAGAAGTTCTTGTCAAGAGTGTATTGTTTTTAATTAACCCTCAAAGTTGAGGGGGTCATACCGTGTTTTTGTTGTGTTTATTTGCCTGCTATTCACCCAAATTCGTAATCGTATTCATATTTATATTTTGTCTTGTTGTTCTTTTATTGTACAGCCCATTATGAAATAGTTGCGTCAAGCGACTGCAACCAAAAACAAAACCATTATTGAAGAGTTCGATATCAATTTCAGAGGTGCAGAAGTGTACGACGCAACGCAGCTTAAAGGGCTGCAGGGCAACGATTTAAACACAATAAAATATCGGTTATTTAAATCCAACTATTTACGAATGTTTTCTAGAGTGACTCTGAATTAATGTGACACTTTAAGCTATTTTTTGGAGTTAGACCTGCTCCATAACACATCCAATTTTCACATAAAAGAACGAAAGAATCGGCCTTGTCTGGCTGTCAAAATCAGTTGCATACGAACACGTACACGTGGCGTTATATCGTTCGAAGTTTGGTAGCATCTCAAACGTATGAGTCAATTTTTTAAACATTTCAGGAATACTGCGTCAGGTGAAAGAGTTCTTTTTACTAAATGCCTCATTCCAATTAATTATGTATCCTTTTGATATTAAATTATTTGTATAATTAGAAAAACCCGGAGAAAACCGATTTTAGAGGTTTTATTAAGTAGATCCCTCCTCTATCGTCCCAATCTCGCAGCAGCATCGAGAGTTTCCCGGTCGCTACAATTCTAAAAACCAAAACATAATAAAAAATTAACAAATCTTTCTATTCAGCATAAAATGTTCACACTAAAGATATTTTATCTTACAAAAAATTTAAAAAACTGGACACATACATACATATATTTTGTGTTATCAGCCGCTGAAATCTTAGTACAGAGGCCGACGAGCAGCATCGTCAATAATATTAATGAGCCATGCAAATAGTCTCAAATTCTCATTCAGTTCTCACAAAAAATGATTGACTCAGCGACATTGAACGATTTAACTCCTCCGGTAGTTTTTGATAATTACTCGTTATGAGAACCTGCCCCATTTTCAAGAAAAAATATTTTCAAATGTGCAATCGCCCAATAAACAAGATGTGAAGGAATTTCATACTTTCTGACATTTCTTTAGGTTATTGAGGCATATGAACACAAAATGGCCTGTGTACAAAAGTATTTGCGACAATTATTATTTATATATTCAAATATTTTGGAGAATGGGGAGAGCAAACCGATGATCTATATAACGGGACACTATTTTCGGGCTTATTCGATTTATCAACATCTAAGAAAGACATGATTTCGTCATCATTATGATCGATAAAGAAAGATTTAAATATATTTCCTTTAAATGAACTGACAAAATTCTGGCTTTCCTTATCAGATACTTTTTTTAAAGTCACTACCGTTCCATTACTTCTCCATTTTGATTAGTTTTCGAGATGTTATGAGAGATTCCTTCATTGTTGTATTGTATGATTTTCAAGAACTGAAAAAAAAATCCTAAAGAGATCTTATTCGCACGCAAAGAAAACCAAACATCTTGGCAGAGCCATCTTCCTCATCCGATCAGGATGAAGAAACATACAAACACAGTTTTCTTTACAAGTTCAAACGGAGCGCCATATTTCACTTTTACGTTTCCACAATTGGTGGATGCGATTTTGAATCAAATCCGTGATTCTCATCCAGTAATTTCAATTCATAAAATATAAATAAACAAATTTTAGTCACTTTGCCGAAAATAGGAGGCCAAAACAGTTCCTCTTGCGCGACTGAGAGCAACTGTAACCCCAATGGAGGATGTATGCAATCTATAACAAGTGATACCCCAAAATGACGGCCACATTTTGTTCCATAAGAAAATTCACTATCAAACCCTATTCACAAGAGCGGGAATCTTACAAAAACGATTTTCACTCGTATATCACGTTTTCTTGGAGCGTCCTAATCATTTAGGGGTATGCAACATAATATTCTGGTAATGGTGAACGTACTACACACACACACACACACACACACACACACACACATACATATACGTTTGTATGTATTTATGTATCTCTTTTAATGAAACCATAAATGACAATATTTTTATTTGTTTAAAATAAAAATATCATAAAAATGTTTTTCCTTCCAATACATGTTAAATACCTGTTCCTTTTGCCGGCACAAAAGACATCTCCACAACATTTAACTTAATTAAACTGACGTTATAATCTAACTCGTGTGTGTGTGTGTGTGTGCGCATGTGTGTGTGTGTGTGTGTGTGTGTGTGTGTGTGTACGTGAATATGTTGTTGGCAAAGCAACCAAATATTTGTGTTTTATAATAATGTAGAGTTTTTGCTGCCATTTTTTGTTCGTATCTTATTCAACATTTGTCATTGTTGTTATTGTTTGTTCTTCTTTTATGTGAATATATGTAAGTACATAAATATGTAGGGATGCATGTGTGTACAGCCATTTCTAGGTAAATGTACATATAAATTTTCCTGTTCATCTAAAAGCTTGACAGTCGTATTACAACATACACGATTTTGCCAAAAAAAATTTAAATTAATGGCCCCAAAGTTCACCTTTAATACATTTATGTAACACATTATGGAACTCCGGATATTAAAACCGAATACACACACACACACACACACACACGCACACACACACACTCATGAAAGTCATTTTGAAGAACACAAAAATCCACTTAAATATTTTGCAATAAAATCTTGAGCAGGAGTAAAACTAAATGAACCAGGCCTTCTTCCAAGACCTGCCAACCAGATGGCAATACTATAACCCAACACATCATTCGATTGGCTAATGAACAAAGAAGTTGAACTACATTTTATAGGATTCATATCAGAGACCGGACCGGAGCTGGCAAACGACTAGTTTGAAATACTTTGACAGCTGACAGATGGAACGGTGCATTAAACGGCACATTTCTCTTAGGAACTTGAATGGCGTACGGGCGAACCTCTCATTCCGCACACTTCGTCGAGTTTTAGGTCGAGTGCAAGTCTCTGACAAAATCCTTTCTCCGCAATGTACGAAAAATCAGATCGTTTAAGTGTCCAATTTGCAATGACCTTTGAGAAATGCACTCGGCAATATATAAATTTTATGCTGTTTGAAATATTACTTTTTTCCACTTATACCCAATTTCTGCGGTAATCATCTGACGTCATAAGTTCCTTTTAAAGTGGCTACCAAAAATTACATTCATTCCACAATCTGTCGTTTCAAAGGTTTTGGTTTGATCTGAGAGCAATAAACAACTCGATCTCCAATGGCATTCACTAGAGCTCCTTACTTTTAGAAAGCCTGACTGGTTATCAGATAAAGACCTGTTCCTATCCCACAAGGTTTTCCATCACTTTGGATGGGAAAAAAGGATGAACTCTAAACAAGTGAAACTAGTCTTGGTGACTGACTTAGGGGCCCACCGCGAAGCCTATTACTCAGCTAAGACCTCAAGCTGAATTGCTTTCTTCGCAAAGCCGTATCAGTCGCAATGAACTGAGACTTCGCCAAGCGCCAGTTGATTTCGAAATAATTGAACAAAATCATTAATTAATTGGCGCACAAGACAAAGGAAATAAATTACTGACTTTTTCATACGAACGTTAATAAATAAAAATACTTCTTCTTATTTAAAACTGTTCCTAAAAATCATCATTTTTTTTTATTTCAGAATAACCAAAATATGCAAGTTTGACCAGATTCAACTAGCAGCGCACATGGAAGTCGAATCAGTGCAGAGCATGTGGACAAGAACCGTGAACCATGAGCCACAGCGACAATACAAAAGATATCAAAATTCAGAAAACACACAAAAGCAGCCCCATCTCAAAGCTCGCGTAGCAGTCAGTCATCATTCATCAAACCGTCAAAGTTTCATTAACACAATGCAAAGTTACCTGCTGGGGATGGGCATTGTGCTGATAGTGAGTCTTACAGGTCAGTGCTCCGCAGTTCCTTAATTAAGTTTTCCGTGAATTACACTTATTTAGGTCCTACACAAAAGCTTTAAACAATTGCTGGTCTTATCTAACAGAGCAAACAGGCCTTTCCTATGCGAAGTAATAAGAGCTCTTAAGCAGCAATAATCATTTTATGAACAACCTGAATTTGAATTGAATGAAGGACTTCCCTTCGATTCCCAAAGACAACAGCAACAGCAGCTGCGTCAATTTGCATTCATGTGTGCAGATGTGATTTCTTTCCACGATTGCACATAATTTTTCAATGAAAGTACGATAAGATTTTGATGATTTAATTGCTCGAGCTCTTAGAAAATATTTCGGTGAGAGCCGCCACCATCTCCATTCATTCATTCATTCATTTGTTATGGGTCTTTAGAATTGAAAAAGGTTGCGCCTTATCAGGATTATCTGCAAATAAAATAAATGTTGATATAAATCTTAAATGAAATTGCATAAAGGATACAAATCTGAAGGAAGTCTGCCTACTGCACATATCGCCATATACAGATACCGCGTACATACGTGCGCACATACATATCCGTATGCAAATTCAAATATAAACAGACAAACACACTTGTGGCAGTTTAATTTAATGTATGTGTGGACTGCACTCGAGACACAAAAGCCCAGTAGTGCAACATCTGCACAATTTTCAAGGAAAACATTCGCTCAAATGCTCACACACAAGTTACTGCGTAGCTGGGGCTGCTCATGAGGGGAATCTGCATCTTCATGAGGCAGTTAGTGTTGCAAGACTTAAAAAAGGAACCCCACCAACGTTTTACTAAGAAAACATAATCGGCTCAATTTTGATGGTTTCTGCAATTTTGTCATCGACGTCAACGACATCCTCTTAAGAAAACCAGCCGTTGCCGGCTGGAAATAAATTGTAAACAAATAAACTTTTGCATCGAAATCAGAGTAAAAATGTTTACAAGCAGAAAAAAATAATAACATTCAAACGCAAATTCTCTTAATTTCTTCTTGTCACTGAGATGTCCTTCGCCCTTTGACTGTCTTTAAACACTTCTTGATTGTATATCGTAGGCCGTAATAGACAGAGGGCAGAATTGCCATAGATTATGTTATAACGTTGACACTTAGTCGCACGTATACGGATTTTGCCCGTCATGAAAGCCTCATCTGACAGTGGACCAATCTGGACTCACTGCCGCCCTCATTTGCCTCGCTGGGTAGCAATTTCTTGCAAAATGCTAAGACAGCTCTCTCTTGCTCGTAGACTCGGCCTATCAAATGCCCCTATTAGTAATTCAATGAACAGTCGCGAAAGTCCAGGAACCTAATCGGATGCTGTACGATGCTTTGCGCCATCCAGCTCCCCACAAAACCGCTGTCTGTCACCAGTGTCCCTTGCCGTGTCTTAAGGTTGGTAGCCGGAAATCTTAAATTACCATTAGGCCTTAACCAGACTCCCGACCATCTAGTTCTCATGTGTTTAGGTTTAAGCCACAGCCACGCTAGGCCCCTCAACCAAAGAGCAACACCAAAACTCCTCCTTCCTGGCATCCCATTTTGATGGAGTTTTCCATCATCAGACATTTTTAGAAGGTCTATTCCGAAAATTATGTTCGTCGAATTCATTACTGGCCTAAAGACTAGACCACTTTGTAGCCCCGGATCCCAAAGCGACAAAAGTGTTTTTTGTTTAAAAACTGTTTATTGAATTACAGTAGAACCACTATAATTCGTACCCAACCAAACTGTTGGTCCCCTGAAAAAAATCGCTTTAATTCATAATTTTGTTCAACCTCTCATAGATCGCATAAACTTAGATAGCCGGGACATTTACCGTTATTTTTAACAAATTTGTGTTTACAGTTTTGTGTTCACTTGCTTGTTGACTAGGGACGTAGGAAGGTCTCTAGTTTTGCGGCTTAGGCAGTGGACACAGGGTAATATTCCGCTTTTCAATTCTCTTATAAATGTAGAAAATTAAGGGACAAGACACGCGGGAACAGCCTTAAGCAGCAGCAAATTACAAACTGTTTAAATACTGTTTAATAGAGCACAATATTTGTAAATGCATTTCTTTTTTATTTGTATTAGAGCTAAAAAAATAATTGTTTTTCTTTACTTGTTGTTGTTGTTTGTTCTACATATGAAATAAATTGAAAAACGCCGAAATCGAAAGCTCGTAAAATTTTTCGTAAAAACTTCCAGGTCCTCTGCGACTACGAACTAACGGTACTCTACTGTATATTATTTCTAATATCAGTTCGGTGTCTTTATTAATTTGTATTAAAACTCTGCAAAAGTGGCCAGATTTTTTTATTCTGTCGCTTCACTTGCGTGTGGCTGAAAAGCTTTTTTTTCTTTTGTAAACATTTATCTGGAGTCATGGAAATACCCAGCTGAATATGGGAACGCTGTTTTACGGAAAGCCGCCGTATAACGCGGCACCTGTGCAAACCGGCTTCGATTGGAAATCACTTCGATATAACGCGGAATCCCACGATTTGCGTGTTTCAGATTTACATAAATAGACTTGTGTAAAAACTATTATATGTAAATATGAACGTAGTTATATATTAAGGGAAAGAAGCTGCTTTACGGGGAATCTAACCTCAATTATCGTACCAACCTTATGTTTTGTATTTTTGGACCAAAACCCTATTTTTGCATCACTTCATTGATCCGTTTAACGCGAACTTGCCAGCACGACATGTTTCTGGAACGCATTTAACGTGTTTTACGTGGGTAACCTGTAATTGTTTTTATCTTAAACAACATAAAAACAAGATTTAAGGACTCCCATCAAACTACATAAACCTTAAGCCCATATTTTCGAACGATGGTACTTAACTCCGTTTTTTTTAAGCCCCAAATGTGTGTAATTTGACAACGTACTTTTGCGAACAAACTTTTCACTCCCAGAAATTCCTTCATTGTGTTGATTAAATTTTCTGTTTACCTTGTAAGAGATTACGAGTCTTGTTAAATTTTTCATCTCATCTCAAACAAACACATACAAAAAAAGTGCCAGATTTTGCTCCGTTTAGCACCAAAAACATTTTTTAATAACAAACTTTGAATTTTAATTAAAAAGAAAAAAGAACGACGTTCATGGCAACAACATGGTTGTTAGAAATGTTTAATAATACACGAACAACAAACAGCGATTCAAATTTGGTGTTGCAAGTTTTTTAGGTTATTCCGGAATTTCTACTGTTTTGAGGTTCGTTCCAGTTAATACAGAAAATAAGAAAGTAAATGTTTGATTAACGTTTCGTTTCAAAAGTTTTCAAAAAGATTAAAAAAAAAAGAAGAAAATTGCCAAAGATTGAAGCGCTTGATTGAAGGGCTTGAGAAAATGTTGGGGCTGGTTCAATATAAATTGTATAGCAGCGTATAAGTAATCACTCCAAACACTGAACATTTTCTGGACGATTCAATATAATTCCAAAACATCAAATAAAAGAAGTGGATAATCGTTCAAAAGGCTTGCGAATAATCGTCGACGAATAATAATTCACAGCAATTGAGTTTTTTTTCGGCACGTAAATCTTCTTTAAAAAAAAGGAATTGGTGCTTGCCTCGAAGAGAGAGTGATGTGGGGTAGTGTCATCAAGGGGTATAATACCAAGCCATGCACGGATGGCTTCAGAACTAACAACAGCGAGGGATGTGAACCGTTGCTTTCAAGCTGAAATATTCGCGATAATGACAACTTTTAAGGTACTATATTATTGCAATAGCCGTCGGAATACTGGAACTATTTTACACTTCTCTCATTAAGTTCACGCACGGCTACAACCCTACTTGTCAAACAGGGCAAGTGTGAGCTGTCAAGGCTGGTTCGTTGGTTCGTCTGTCTGACATCACTAGTTTGGGTCTTTGCGCTGGGGCTTAGCAAGAGCGGTATCGTCAGATATTTGTTCAGTGGCCCACTTTTGACGAGAAACATACTATAAAATGTTTAAGCCATAACACAAGGAATGTATAGAGACTGTCCTTAAGTGAACTTTGCCGCAGTTAAAAGTACACATTTCTAAGTAACTACATAATTTCTAACTTTGGTGAGCTGCTCAATGATATACTTTTTCCGCGATGGGCTCTATTTTACACCACAACAACAAATACATTATGATATGAATAATAATACTTGCAACGAGGCGTGGCGTGGTTCTGTCTATACTTAATTGCTACGATGAAAACCAACCATGCAAGTGAATAATCACCCCTGAATAACTACTAGAAGAGTGAAAAGGAATAAAAAGCTGGCAAATATTAGCCAAGTCCTGTGATGTGACAATTCTTGGCACCAGGCGATGTTGCAGAAATAACTTTCTGAAACTAGATGACCCTCACCCTTTTATACAGAAATTAATCTTTCCGCCCAGCTAAAGACCGAAAACCTAATAAATGTTGCAAACGCAAAATATATAATTGGCGAAAAAACTGGCAGACTCAGAACACATTCTTTCAAGAAACTATTTCATAAGTCAAATCGGTGTTCACACTACCTTGAGCTCAGCACAAAAACGGAGTATTAGAGGGATTCATCCAATCAAATCTTGCCATCGGATTGAAGGACTCTTTAAGCTGAAAAATGGTTGTCAAACATAAAAAAAATTTATTAAAATAAAATAAAATTATTTTTGAAAACTATTTCTCAAAATTTACATTCTGGCACCGCTGGTTATGAGAGTGATTGTCTACCGAAAGAGCAAAAGATAGATTCTACTTCACGGCCAACGTTGTCTATTTTCAAAATGCACCAAAATGGAGAAAAACGCGCCTTTTAAAACAAATAGAGAGTTTAGAATTTCTTATGTTAATTGAAAAAATTTTGCGCGCTAAGAATTTTAAAACGCACCGAGTTGACAACGCTGTCTCGACCACATGCTCCGGCATACGTTAATGTTAGTTTGTATGGAAAATGTGACCACGATGCTGTCCTGTTTTTTCATTTATAGAAGTCATAAAGATAAACAGTTGACAAAATCGCATATTGTCATTATTTAAAAAAAAATTATTTGGTAATTTTGGAAAAAATTGTTTGAGCAGATGACAGTGACCAACGTTTTTTCATCCGAAAGTATTTTTCTGAACAACAACTGATTCATGATGTCAACATGTCCTTGGATCTCATTATTAAGTTCAGTCAGATCAAGAGTGCTTTTTCTTGACTATGAATGTGGGCTAAACTTTCCGTAAAAGTACTTAATGGTACCATTTTCACTTTAACGCTCACTTCGATGCCTTCAAAAGCTTTTCCTACATAAATTGAATTTTCGAGGTAACATTCGTGTCGACAAACATTTTCGATGACTACAACTTTTTCGATCGTAAGTTATAAAACCTACTACTATTTTTTACATTGGTGTTGCCATATGGCAATAAGAAGAACAAAACTAAATAAATTCATTTGTGATAAATTGCAAAGTTGTTGGAGAAGTCGCAGAACTCTTAATGTGCCCACATGGGTGTTTTTATTCCGCATCTTCGCATTCAGAGAATTAATCGAATTTGCGAATATTGCCATTATGAGAAAAAGATTCCTTTTCCACTGCCTGAAGTTGGCAGGAGTTTGTGCCTTTTGTCCAAACAGATTTTAGTTTATTGTTTCGACATCTGTAGACTTAAAATACGTTTTTGACTGTCAAAGGAAGCTTTTAAATATGTCCTATCCGTGGTACATACATTAATATGTTCAACAGTTAAGATATCTCGAAAGATCAAAATAAGGAAATCATTAAGTGCCCCGATGGACCTGCAACAATGGAAAACCTTTGCAGTTTTGTGTATGTTGCTGAAAAAATATCAATTTAGTAGTTCAACTGCAGGTGATCTGTATATGGTGCCATCTAATCTTTAGGTTATGGCGCATACAGGCTATTGTGAAATACTGATCCTGGCTAGATATTGCTGGTTAACGCAATGCTTTGCGCCCATGGAACAGAGCACCTCCATAGAAAAAACATTCACACTTCTTAGATGGGGCAGATCCCGTTAAGGATATTTCAAACGAAAGAAAAAATAATAATTCGAACTAAAGAGGACATCAAATGAACTCGAGAGACACTCTAGCCTACAAACTCATCTGGGTGTACAGTATTCGAGGAGGATAATTAAAATTCGGAAGTGTATGCCAAGTCCCCCTTTCTTTAAAGCAACGATCGGGTTCTTCGAAGCAGATCTTTGACGAGGCTGTGATTCGAGCGGTATAAACTTGAAATAACTTCATGCTAAGTTTATATGTGTGTTTGGCTTAGGTGTTTGACAAAGGACATAAACTTCTTTATAACTTAGCCCCAATAAAAGTAATAGCCAAAGCAAATTTCGCCTTAACTCTTAGGAAACATACCTAAACAAAAGCACGGAATCTTCGTCAAAAACAAAATCGCTACTGAACAAGTTGCTCTAACTGAACACTAAAACTGACAGTAAAAACAAACACAGGCATGCGCAGCCAACTTCACTCTCTAGAACGATGTCAAAACCGGGGTTTCCACTTCTATGATTCCTCTTCTATTGTTGCTTTGGTTTGCTGCATACATTTTGTTGGTGCATGATAACTTTTGGCTGGCTGGCAACTCTTTAGACGCCGATTCACACATGACTGTAGATTTTCAACTGGACATGGACTAAAAGAATCATTCCCGAAAGACTGACTAAAAAAAAAATTCTAAAGTTTTCTAATT
Organism: Epicampocera succincta; assembly: GCA_932526305.1. Taxonomy (NCBI): domain Eukaryota; kingdom Metazoa; phylum Arthropoda; class Insecta; order Diptera; family Tachinidae; genus Epicampocera; species Epicampocera succincta. The sequence goes on along the minus strand of OW052037.1, from coordinate 1,582,680 downwards.
TCATTCTAAAACAGAAACGACTTAAATTGAAATTAAATAGGTTTGCAAAACTTTTCAAAGGTGCTCGTATTTTAAATTAATGTTGACTAAACCTTAAGAACGAATTCGAAAACAAAACAATTAAATTCCTTCCCCATGAGATTTTATGTAATTTTTACAACAACAAAAAACCGAAATCATCTCAAGCCTTACCAATTTACTTGCAATTATTCCCACTGTTACATGACTGTTTTTTATTCGTTTGTACCACGATATATGTGTGTGTGTGTGTGTTTGCATTGTGTGGCCATTAACACACATCCGTACACATACATACATGTGTGTATACATGTACATACATATATACACAGATAAATACATGTGAGTTGCCTAAACATGGGTGTGAGTGCGTCAATGTATTCACATTGACGAACGTCTACGAAAGTTGGAAACAAAAAATTTTTTCCCAAATGAAAATTTAAAAAAAGGAAAAATATTTATTTTTAATTTCGTCTTCTGGTCTTATTTTCTGCTTCTACGGCATAAAAACGGGATATATTTTGAAGCACTTCCAACTCCCATAAAACGTTCGCATAAGAGATTGTACGTGTGTGATACTTTCCTCACATGATTTTTTAGCATACAAATTTATCAACAAACATGCATTTATGCAATAAGAGTCATTTACATACATACACACACACACACACACTATATCCATGCGTAAAGAAACGTACGTACAGACAGACATCCATACCGAAATGCTTCCAACGACTATTCCATCCACAAGAACAACAAAAGCAAAACGGGAGAAGAAAAAACGGAATTCATTGTGTAGTCGTTTGCGTTCATGTGACGATGTGTGTACGAATTTCCACATGTGAAACCATTCATAACTTGTCTTTGTGCTCGTAATAATGCTGCTGATGAAGACGATGGTGGGTTACACTCGAGTTTGTTCCTCGCAATTTCCTGTTTGCCTCTTTGCCGTAAATGTTGCAGAAAGTTAAGGTTTTTGAAATTTCTGAAGGGCATACTTCAGCCTGGTATGTTTTAACTACTGCAATCCATCCACAGCATTCATTTTCTACCATATTACGTTTTTGCCTCTCTGCCATCGCTTTTAAATGGGGAATGTTTCCCCCCCGGTGAATGCATTCCACTCGACACAACATTCGAAGTACGATTGTGGGCGCTAAGACCTGCCTACACACCCACACAAGCGCATGCACAAGCGTATGCACGCGTACAGTATCAAGAATGTTGCATACTTTTGGGCTGGTACAACCTCTGTTTGTGTTACTGTGTGAAAATACGTACGCCCAATTGCTTAAAGTTGTTGCGTCAACGTCCTCCTTTAAAGCCACATACTTTGCCAAACAAAACAGCTCAGAGTACAAATAAAATACTTATGCACATACATACATACGTAAAGTGAAGAGCATTTTCTTCAACATGGAGCAGATAACGTTTATTTTTACAACATCTCGTGATGGATACGAGCAAGAAATGCACACAAGCCCGGCAGTTCCACAAGTTGGAGCCGGCGAATGCAGATTAATTGTTAAAAATGTTCAGACCGAGTGTTCGCATAATGTCATCTCGCAATAGGCGCGCAGATACTTTTAGTCCTCAACATGGAAAACTGACGTCCACAAGCTTCTGCTTCGTAACGCCGCACTACAAGATGTCGACAAGCAACAGCAGCGGCTTTGGCGAAAAGAAAATGATCAAAAACGCAGGTCCGCATTGCGACAACATTATTTTATTCAGAATATAAAAAAAGGATATCAGTTTTCGCCAAAAATTTGCTTTGCAATTTATATTATTGTTAATTTGGAGGAAGAAAATACTGATACTTTTCCAACAGCGGTTTTTATCGTTGGTAGGAAATATTTTGGCTACAGTGGCCATGTTTACACTGCACCAACAAAATGGCGAAACTATTTGGTTTAGTTGCCAAGTGAAGAAAAAGTGTGCAGCAAAAGACGGACATCGCTAGAAATGCAAATCGTCAAAAGTTAAAGAAAGACTCGTTGATTTGATAAGTTTTAATACAGAAAGGAACTACTCGGGGCTTGTGGTAAAAACTTTGCTAAATATAAATATGAAATGTGAAGATCGCTAATAGAGTGGATCAAAAATTCGTTGAAGTTGCCAAGTGCCGTTGCAGGTTCTCATGCCGCAGAAAACTTAATCGAATCCGCAAATATACGCCCAATTTTGTTTTCTCTCATAATATATCTAAATCTAATACTTTAAATCTAGGAATCTAGTTTTTAATCATTTGGGAAGAAGTTGAGTTTTGTGCGTTTTCTTCAGAATGGTATTACAAATCACATCCCCATCTCGTGCTATACTTTGAAAGATGCCTTTAAACTCGAATGTCCATTTTTAAAAGAATTCTTACCAGTATGAATATCTGAAATGCTCTTTGATTTTTACTGAAATACTCCCAGAAACCAATAAGAATTACTCAATAGATGTAGAGAAATCACGGAATAAAATATATTAACTTTATGAGAATTTCTCAGTATTTCTCTCTTCTTAAATAAATTTGAATTCTATTGTAAAATTAAGGTTTGTCATGACTATTACCTAAATTGTTGACAACTTCAGCAGATTTTAATGTCACATTTTGCCACTAGATTTTGTCATTTAAATATTTAAATTTTTCCTGCTTTAAAAGTGATTAAAACTGAGGAAGAGGAAGATTAATGTTGTCGCAATTAGCAGTTTACAGGATTATAACTCAACAATAATAATAATTTAAAAAGTTTACATTTTAAAATAGAATACCTTTGAAAAACATCGTAATAATAGTGAAATCACATTTCCAAACAATATTTTCGGGCGCCATTTCAAAACAATACTAGTGGCCAGAAATGCTCTCAAGCGTACGTTGCATGTCTACAATGTCACGTATGAAATGCATCTGGAAATAATTTCCTTTTGCTCGTTACTCTTTCGTTATATTTCTAACATTAAGATGTTAAAAATGATGCTGAGATAAAAAATTTTATCTAATTCAGGTTATACTATTTTTGTTTTCAGACATTTCACGATTTGAAAACACGTGGTTTTCATAACATGCCTGTATTTATTGTTTTGGTGCAATTGGCATTCAAATGAATTTAATTGCTCATCTTTATTCGTTTAAAATTTGGTTCAACAATTCGGAATAAATAGATGTTTATGTGACACCAAGAATACAACATTTTACACGATATTTTTGATATTCTAGACAAGTTGTCTGAAATGAGAGATTTATAATAGGCAAGACTTTCAGTTAAAAAATTTTGTTCAGAAGAAATGTGTAAATACAAGTTTGGCCTTGTGCACATCAGCACTATTTTACAGGACGCGCGCTTAAGCCCTTTAGCGCTTGGAAAGTGACATGTTACACAGCCTGTTTGATCAGCTGTTTTTTATTTGCTTTCTTGCTCCACATTGAAAAATAGATTTAGTTTCCTCTTTTGTTCGAATGCCTTCCATATGCAAAAAGCAGGTTCAAAACTGGGGCCAGCAATTAGCACCTGTGTGCGTGGTTGGAAAATAACCAGCATATAATTCATTATAGAGTTCCAGTTAAATGTTGGGAAAATTCGAGGAAGATCGGTCCAGAGGTTTGGTCTCCTTTCTGCGTTAATCTCCTTTCTTCTTCTAACTTAAATCTTGGATGCGCACTCCTACATACAGAACGGCGGATCTCACTGAGAACCGTTATTTTAGCTGTAAGCAAATTGGACTTAAACAAAGACCTGCTGGCTTAGAGAGTGGCACCAAAGGCGTGGCGCCTGCTCAACTTCGCTCTGGATTCGCTTCTTATTTACACTCTGCACTGGAATGTGATCTAATCGGTCCCTTAATGAGTGATAGAGTCCGCTAAGGCTCAACTTTGCCGATGGTTGGCTGCGATTCGAGTGTTTTCATGCCGGTTTTCATTTTTCTGCATCAGACACAAACGAACTGCTGGGTAACCCGCCAACCACCTCATACTCGTACCGCTTTAAAACAGTCCGTGCTGCTGCGGCAGAAACTCTTTTCCATATAATTTGCGAGGACGGATGTTGGCAATATATATTGCGCAGCATTTTAATGTAGCGAATGTTTAATTTTGTCTAACAGAGTCATCAAAGGAAAATGGTTATGCTGGGATGTTCAGTACAATTTCTTTTAATTTTCAAAGTAACATTTTTAACTTTTTATGAATAAATTTAAAGAATTTGTTTTTGTTTTTCGCTTAGAATATGTGAACTTATTGACTTTGTACTACCAGGCGTTTTTGATTTAAATTTTACATACCATGAGCTGAACAGCTGCCCGCACATATTCTGAAAAGAGAGTTACATGAATATGTACATATCGATGCCTTCATATAGAAAGGCCCTGAGTAACGTTTTCCTAACTTTTCAGGGGAGAGAATAAACTTAATAATAATCAAAGTTTTGTAGTCGCGAAACTTTTTTCAACTGCTCATATTTTTGTTATTTTTAGTCGGACCACGTCAATTTTTCTACCAATGATGTGTTGGAAGATCATCTTTCGAAATTTACAAAAATCTCGATTTGAGAAAATACGACAATATATGACAACAGTACATTTTTTAATCAGCTGCGTTCTCAATTTCACCTGTTATGAAATAGCCCTGTACCTGCCTAAACCTGCCATAAACTGAAATCGCCTCTGGAGTCTCCTTGTAAAGAAAATCTGGCTTCAAGAATTCCTCATATTTTCGCCCTAAAGCCGAAAAATCAAAGCTTTCATTCGAATTTCAAAGTCACTTTTCAGGCAGTAAAAAATTTCTTTAGAATACAAAATTTTGGAAATATCTCATTTTCGCAGTAAACGGAGAGGGAAGCGGTTAAATATTTGCCACCTTTCCGCCAAATAAACGCAATTTAAATTCGGCAAAGTGTTAAACGCCCGAAGTAATAGTGAAATTATATATTCATTGTTCAATTAGTAGATTCATTTAAAATAAATACAAGGCAGCCGTATGACTTTTTTTCAGGAAGCCGGCAGACGAAGAGGGTGTTTTTGATAACGAAAGTCTTCAGTTACTACTGGAAGTTTTTGCTGTGAATCTAAATTTCAGAAACTTTCGCTCTCTCAACTAAAATTTTTCATGCTAAGAGCGGCGCGCACGTTCTGTGTCAACTTCTTTATTTCACTTTATCTTATTACCACTTTTCAAAAATAACGAAACGATGTTCATCGTATACGGTGGTTTGTTTAAGCCAAGATACTACTATTGGCTCGATGTGCTGAGTTTTTTCGCACTTCATAAGATCCCATCGCTCGAACGCTGCTACGTTTTCAAAACGAGGCAACTTGTGTCGAAATTGTGCTGATTGTGGTCAGATTGCAGAATTCATTTGAGCAAAACACAAACCCCTTGCTCGAGAGTTCGCGCTACCCAATACCTTCTGCCAATAATTCCGTAGACAGTAAACAGGTGTAAGTGAATAGCGCGTCGAAGAGAAGGACCACAAGGGAGCCCTGCTACCCCATATCTTCCTGCGGTCTTAGGTTTAAGCCACAACGTTTCAGTCAAGATTGGCACCTCAACCTCTGACCAACACCAGAATGCCAAAAGTACATTTGACTGGGGGCATACTGGTCCCCATTCGGCCAATTGACCTTTGGAGAAGGTTTCAGAACAACATGTTAACCAGAATCATGCAAGAACCTGCTAGAGTTTGGGTTACCGCACCAACACAGAGACTCCTTCCCCGATAAGAACAACGGCAAAAAGCTGCTCCCCCGGTGTTGCTAATAATGTGAGTGAACAATCATATTTCCAGTCTGTTTATTACTCATGGCCATACGTACACACATATGTATATTAAAACATTACATTTGCACTGCTTTTGCATCGATTTTGCCATCCCTGGATTGAAAACATTTAAGAATTCGGTCAAACATTGACGCCGCAAAACGTACGTACGACCAGACCAGTTCTCTGTCCCAATTCGAGAATAAATGTGTGACAGTATTGCACCGATTATTGTCGCCATCTAGTTTTGGTCGTGACGAACGGGGAAATTTGTCACGATATGCCATATAGCGCTATAAGAGGCATCGCGGATTGTGCACAATATTTACATTCGTTAGTCCCAGGATATAAAAATGCAGTTTGTGGTAAGAAGACTGTTTTGAAATTGTTTGTTTTCGGAGAAAGCATATTTTCTCGCTTTCGAATATCATCTGCAACAGATGGCAGTTGAAAAAGTTGCCTGATTTATGGTCCAAATAAGCGCATATTGCGATTAATATTAGTACCAGAAGTCTATCAAAATACTATATTTTTTTGCAAATTATTCATGTGTTGGGTTGCGTTGTCATCTGCCTTAAGAGTGGCAAGAAAAAATCCTAAAAAATTATTTGGTTGTGTGCCAAGTTTTGTTTTTAGTTTTTTTTTATAGACATTAAGGTTCTTTTGGAAAAATTATTTGAAAAGAATATATGTAGAATATTGCTTGTTGGGCTTGAGGATTTTATGTGAAAGAGTTGAAGTATTTAAACTTGTGGAAGTTCCTTACAAAACATTTTTTGTGGCACAGCAACATGGATACGAGTAGATGCAATCTCAGATTCATAAATTAATGAATGAAAAAATAAAATAAGGGATGAGAAGAGAAGAGCTGGGAAGGGTGGGAAGGGAGGGGAGGTGGAAAAAAGATGGAAATCTTCTTTCATTACCGCAATGTGAGTGCAAATGGGTGTGAGCTGAAAGGGCTGGAATACAATCTATGGTTTGCATCTTCAATCAACTCATTTAATGTTAATTTTTGCATTTACGTAAAAGGATCTTTAAGACTCCCCCTCCCCCCTCCCCCCTCCGGCACATTAATTTGTTATTTGCTGTTCTTTCAAGTACAACCAGTGTTACTTTATTTGTTCTATATCTTCAAGTAGCAGAGACAGACTTTATTTCGTTTTATTAACATTCTTCTTCCTTTTTTTGCTGTGCAATTTTATTTTATTTGCAGATGCTTCGAATTACTTTGACACCCAAGGACCCAACTTTTCACATGAACCACCAAGTCGCATTGAGTTCACAAATACTGCTGGCAATATTGCTGATTGTATAGCACATGGTAATCCTCCGCCTAATGTGGAGTGGTTAGACAAGGAAAACAATCCTATCACATCCATCTCAAAGGTAAGAAATGTCATTATGGGTATATACGATACCTGCACCAGGTTTATCAAAATCATTGAAAACGACAGGGTATAAAAAACAAACAGAGCCCGAAAAGGAAAAATCATTAAAGCTAAAAGTAACATTAGCAAATGTAAACACTTGCACACACACACTCACACACACACTCACACATACACACGCATTCAAAAGAAAACATGCGCACGAGGGCAGCCCTCACAATCTTTTAGTAAATTTTTAGCTTTAAAGGATATTTTTCTAACGTTACCGACCGACTTAGAATTCGTTTTCTTCTCCTGCCCATGAATATTAAGCAAATTTTATTTGATTCAGGTTTTTGGGTAAAACAGATTTACTGCGTGGCCTGAGGACCAAAATATATAAGAACCCAACAGTCCGAAGTTTCTGTTGGGCTTTTCCACCGCAGTGTAACGTCTGTACGAGTTAAGCTGAGCTCCTTCCTCTTTTTCTATATCCAAACAACTCCTGCCATCTCCATGTCAGCAAATTGCTAAGCGCTTGTTCGTACAGCACCCATGACAAATAAGAATTAAGTATTAAATATGTATAAACTATTTATATATGAAGAAAATTAAGGCATGCAGTGGCCTTTCCATCGTTTTCGAGATCGCAATTACCATTTTGATAACAACTTAATTGATATATTTATGTCGAAACAATTGCAATTTTGTGGATTCAGTAAATCTTTTGATTCGATTAAGCCGCAAAGAGTTGCAGTTTGAAGTCTGTTTCTCTCGGTTGGCTTTTAATTATATTTTGGTAAGAAAATATTAAATATTCTTTCCACATTCCACCGGCAACTTTTTAAAGTTCTTGAAACATGGATTCATTTGCCTAATTTTTGACCAAAACTGGGGAGATTCTTTAATTGTAATAAATAGGCCGTTGGTGTCACATAGTACTTTTCGAATTTGAATAGATCCAATTGTAGCAACTTCACCATCCCTGCCCTGTGATAACACAACTGTCTCCCAAATGAAAGAAGCTCCTGGACCAGCTGCCGCCAGTTGCTTTGTGACCGCACACTCCACTGAAATTTACAATTCCGCAAGAGGAATGAATACGTCAATTTCAAAATGGGCTTGAAACTGCACCGTGTGAAGTATTATTTGTTAATTGAAACATCCGTTTTTGACATTCAATTACTGCAACTCGAATTTCGTTTCACTCTCAACTAATACCGTTAAACATCCTAATTCATTATTATTAATTATTGGATCCACCACAAGTTATTACGTATTTACATATGCACGAATATGGGACGAATATGGGACGAATATGGGACGAATAGATGCCAGTGTTAGGAAATGAAAATTAATGAACAAACAGTGATGTGAAAGGGAAGAAAAATTCTGCAAAAAGGTTATGAAAGCAAATTACGAACGCACCTCGTACACATGCGAGCAAATCGGCCGCACTGGCTTATTCTGTCCTCAAACGGGAGCCTATAAAAACGCAAGTGACCCCATTATAACATCGAATATAACTGTTAATGCCATCGGAGTATTATATTTTGTAAAAAAGAAGCTGTAAAAAGCCACAGCTGTCGCAGTCATCTCCGTTTTCCGAAACTGTAAACAAAATATGGAACAGACTCCATTCACACCCAAGTAGACATCACAGACTTACGTACGTATGTATGTGTGTACAAAGTCATTTTCGAACTGCTCGTGCGTGCAGTCAACCAAGGAACTTTAAAACAAAAACCCTTAACAACTCCAAGACGAATCCCAAAAAGTTCCGAACGACATACCGGTTCACACGCAAATAACCGAACAGGTATGTAAAGTTTGGAAAAGTTTAATTTGCAATTATCCAGATCATGTCACATAAAAGCTATTCAGGTTTTCTTTAAATGTGTGTGCAGTTCCCCTCCTCGATTTACCTGCAAGTGCCAATAAATAGTTTGTATGTGTTTTAATACGGGTTTCTGTTCAGTTTCGAGTAAATTCTCTGCTTTTTATACCTGTTTTACAAAGTAATTATGCTGCAGAAGCGTGTCGATGTAATAAGAAGTACATTTTAGATAAAATGACTTCTTAGTTTCGAGAGTTGACAGACAAACAAGTTCATATTAAAATTTCAGAAAGTGTAACATTCGGCTTGTCACTGGTAAGGAAATAAAACTTGACTAAGTGGAGACTTCAAACGAAAATTATAGGGTTTTACAAATTGAAGCGTTTTTAAGTTGTTGCTCTTTAGCGTAAATAGGGGAAAATAACTTGAACTGGTGACCGTATTGTTATCACTATGGCGAACTGTAGCCTCCGATGTTTAGAACTGGCACAATTAATTAAATCGCAAAATATCCGGTTCTCGTAGACGAAGCACTTTTCAAGCATCCATGTCGCTTCAAGTTGCTTAATCTGTTGTCAATGAATCATTATAGTGCGAGTATGAAGCACCAGACTCGTTCGCTGAATTCTGATTGGGCCGTGTGGACACTGTGAATGTTCACACGACACATTCCCCGCTTTGGCTTTCTATGTAACTTTATAAATAAGAGCACACATATACTACGACTATATAGTGGGCGCGACTTTTGCACACTGTGCGTTTCGCATACAAAAGAAGTAAGTAAAAATTTTTATATGTTTTAAGGACAATCAGTTTAATTATATATATAACTTGGGACAAAAATTAGAACTGATTGTGGATTCTTTGTATTTGGCATCTCGTTTCAAAGTAAAACAAGTTCTATCAAACCTGTATCCTATCGCTGCAAAATCGTGTTTGCGGTGCGAGCCTTGAACAAGACACTAGTGACCCTTAAACAAATCGTTTGCCTTGAAGTTCTATTAAAGTGTGGCTGCACACAAGCATGCATATCGTCGCATGACTTCAAAAAAGCCCTAAGTTACAGTGAAAACATTTTGCAGGATAAGCAAAAATTATGTAAATCAAATTTCCCTTTAATTTGAGCTTAATTTTGATTAATGAATTAATATTTGAGGAAAAATAATTATTTATTTTGCATAATTTGGGGAGATGTGAACCGAAAATGGCATCAGCCAAATTAAAATATGGATTCGATAGTCTTGGGGGTTACGGAATTTTGTTGCCAAGAACGCTATTTTCAGCGGTAGGAGTGTAAAATTTTTTCAACAACATACATTTTAGATAGTGATGCCCCAAACCATCGAAAAAATCGGTTTTGAAGTTTTTTTTAACTCAGAATTTTTTGAAATCATAGGCCGATATGTAGAGCTTTCGCTTTTAACAGGCACTGCAAAAGAAATTTTCTAATTAATTCCAACAAAAACAACATTAAATGACGGTAAATAATTAATTCTTAACAACTTTTGCCCAAAAATACTTCGGCTTGTCCCGTAACAAACAGCTGCTCTGCTGGAAAGTTTTCCCTAATACTTGGAAATTAAGTCATGCTGCCATACTATAACACAGTTTAACACGATTTCTAAGGCCCGTCTTTTCTTAGGCAATTTGCGTACATATGACGCCGAGCTCGAATGCCTATAAATTGCTTATTTTCAAATTAACTCGGAATCTCCGCATTTGTCGTTATAAAGAAGAAAGAGGATGCCGCATCTTATAGCCTGCATATACGAGGGAACTAGTTCTTCCTCTTTACATTACGTCTTCATTAATTTCTATAACAGTTATAGTTTTGGAGATCTTCAGAAAGTTTTATCAAAAAATAAATTTTTTCAAACAAATTGGATTTTTTTCAAAACTCATTAAAACTTTAAGCCGAAGAAAATTTTGAAATAATATAAACAAAATTTTATTAAAATCGTTTCATAAGGTCGGAACTTAGTCGCAATTAAGTGGTAGCACATTCCTTACATTTTTTTCTTAATTTTTATTCATTTTAAACTGACTCGCAAAAATTAAAAAAAAAAAACTGTTAAGAAAAGCGTTGTGTGCGGGATTTTCTATTATATTTTGCTTCAGGGCAATCTCTTTGTAAGTTCCAGCCATTATAGTCACCCATTATATAGCGGTCCCCATCTTTCCTCTATGGTTTTGACATCTTGGTGAAATCCTTCACCCTGTTCCTGACTATAATCATTTAGATTGACAGGAAATTTATCTAAATGGCAGTACAATTTTATATTCATATCTGGGTTTTGTCCTTGGAAATCTTGAAGGATTTTTCGTACTCTTTCAGGATATTCCTTTGTTATATTATTTCCGAGATAATTTCTTACAGCTGATACTTAAAATTCCATTTGATTCATTCGCTTTGTGAATTCTGCGCGGAGTTTGTGATCCACCGAGAATGCGAGGCCAGAGAAATATATATTTCACTTAGTAAAAAGTTCGCAATCTTTAAGTCTATCTAAAACAATTTTTTTTATAAACGTGCGTTCATTTTTAGATCAATTTTTTTTCTTTTTGAAATAAGAAACAATATTTATTACTTTATTACTTTGTTTTATGTTTGTACCAATAAAGAATTTTAATTTAAAATCGTTTTAGGTCCGTCATATTCTAGCGAATGGGTCGCTGTATTTTCCACCATTTGAGGCAGATGAATTTCGCCAGGACGTTCATTGGTCCGTTTATCGGTGCGTAGCAACGAATGCCGTCGGCTCAATTGTGTCGCGCGATGTTGTGGTTAAAGCTGGTGGGTATTTGCTACAAACTGTATATAATTTCCTTTCCTATTGAATACAAATTATGCCAATTTCGTTTGCCTTCACCAGTTGTTAACCAACGGTACGAACCGGAAGTACAGAACCCTGGTGGTTTCATGGGCAGCAATGTCTTAATAAAATGCAACATTCCTTCTTTTGTTAAAGAGTACGTAACAGTCACTTCATGGCTGCAAGAGCCCAACTTCAACATCTATCCATCGCTGGAAGGAGGTAAGTGGTGCTCTTCCTTGGTAATAATTGCGAGACTGTTGGTCTGGCCGAGGAGCGCGTGTGTTGCGGCACAAATTTTTTTTGAATCAATGAACAAAGTTGTAAATTCAAACGTTCGACTTTATGGGGGTGGACCCCAGTGAGTGACCTTAATTTAATAAATTTTTCAATTTCTTCCTTTTAATTTGCAAAAAATATAACACATCAAACACAACTCAATCAAAAAGACGGCAAAAATCACATGCTGCCGACCGGAGAACTGCTGGTGTACAACGTTACACGCACGGATGCGCTTAAAATTTATCGCTGTCGTACACATCACAAATTGACGCAAGATTCGGTTGTGAGCAGCAACGTGGGCAAAATTCAATTGACCGGTAAGAAGTTGCCTGCTTTATTTTTATCGCATTAAAGCTGTTTTCGCCTAAACAGAAAAATTGCTCGAGTGCACAATCCAGTTATTGATCGATTTTCTTCGCCTTGTCCTCTTTTTTTTTCTATTTCTATTTTGTTCCTTTTAACTATCGCGCTTTCGAAGAAATGCGAGAATTGGTACCACCGATAATGAATGAGAAGGTTGTCGGCATCACTGCCCGAGTGGGTGACCCCGTCGTGGTGCCATGTGTGGCATACGCTAATCCAAAGCCTGTGTATCGGTGAGTATATGTTCATATGTATGTGTCGTACGTAACCCATTCCGCATGTGCTTCAATATCGGAATACACACAACGCCCGAACTGGTGCATGCACATTTTTGAAGCAGTTTAAGTCCATTCCTGTTTCTGCCCTTCTGCTCCTGTTTTTAATATACTTCCGTTAATCCTTTACGTTCGTTGAGTGTCTGAATAAACAAAAAATGGGCTGTGCACACACAAAAAATCAAAGACATGCAACTGACAGACGGAAGGCAGCAGCAATTAAAATGTCAGAGTTGGGATGCAGTCAAAAGTGTTCGCCAGTCGGAGCAAAAATTTATTCCAAAGTGCCGTCATTTTACGTTGTTGACTTTTTCCCATTGCGGAAAATATTATAAAAATTATATCGGTGCAAAAGTATCGGTGGACATTTGGCAAAATGTCTTCCCTATAAATCAATCAACGACTCTTCAATGGAGACACACAAACTGTTAAAGTGACTAACAAAAGTTATTGCTTAGAAAAGGAAAGATATCTTTTACTTGGATATTGTACACAAATACCGAATGGCCATTTTGCGATCTTTGATTCCTTCTAAAAGCAATAGATTTCTTTAAAACTACAACAACAAAAAATCAAGATTTTCATAAAATGGATGTTAAACAAAGAAAAAAATTAACTCCTATCGTAGAAGTAGTTGCGTAAAAATTGTTGTGATTAAATCTTTCAAACTTTGCTTGAGGCACAGCGACTTCTTTCGAAAGAAGCTGTTTTGTCAGAAGGAAGCTGGTAAAAACGTGCCAGAACTAAATGGCGACGAACTGTTTTGCCAACTGGCAGTTATCAGTTTTTGGTTTGAATTTTCAAATTAATTTCAATTCTCTGAAAGAAGTCGTCTTGTCAAATTGAAATTGGGGGAAAATCTGAGAGGTGTCGTTTAGTCGATTGCATATCTTGCGTTCTTGTCGTCGTAGAAATACGGGGATGGGAGCAAAAGAAGCGCAGTAAAATATCAAAACATCGCCTTAACAATATTCTCTCTTCGGGGGCGTCTTGCATAAAAAATAAAACTTCGTAGGTATTTTTGCATACGCCACTATATATCCCCACAAGGGACAGCTTTTAAAACAATCTTTCGCCTCCAAGTTGTTTTGGTGGCGTCGGTCGAATCTGCTCATTATTATTGAGCTACTGACGCCAAAGCACCACAGCAAATTACATGATTGAGTATCAATTCCATTTACAAACAAATTTTACGGCAGTTGGGATGAGGTGTATTTTTCTATGAGGGGTATGAAACAAGCAAAACTGGTGTCTATGGAAGGATGACAGCCGAACGAATCGAGGTTCCTAATGCATCCACAAAAAGTTTCTCTTTGCTGAGGATTCTGCGGCATTGGCAACACATCGGCTTGTACTTTTTGAAAAAGGCGTTGGTGAAGGACCCAAGTTCTGCATGAACGATATCAGATTATGGTTGTCTGTCGCAGTGGAGACGTAAATTGACCAGTCGGATTTCTGTCACCTTTAATAAAAGGAAGCCTGTTGTATTCTATATTAATATTTATATTTCTATCCTATATCCTACTGTTCGATAGCTGCCAATCTTTCAGAGAGAGGCAGGATTAGTCCAGCAGAAGCAAACGGACATTATTTATAGTGATTCTAGTACAGCTAATCGAGTGCTTTACGCTAGTCATAACCCAGCTATAAATAAGCTAGAATTAAGGCCATTTAAAGAAAGGCTAGAAAAAAAGTAAGGAGCCAAGTATTTGGACTTTTCAAGAGTTTGAAGAGGAACAGAATGTGTTTGCAGTGAACCCCTAAATAATAGGAGTAGTTTAGCGTCAAACTTGTGCAACTGGACGCTAAAACTAAGCATTACATATCGATGCCTTCATATAGAAATGCCCTCAGTAACGTGTTCTTGAAAACCCCTAATAAAAATTAAAGTTTTGTAGTCGAGAAACTTTTTTCAACTGCTCATATTTTTGTTGTTTCATCCGACTGAAACACCTCAATTTCTTTACCAACGATGTGTTGGAAGATCATCTTTCGAAACTTAGAAAAAACTCGATTTGAGAAAAACAAACGAGTTACAGCCTTTCTATATTAAGGTAGCGATATGTATGTATGTATATGTCAGATTGTATGTATGACCAATCTAGATTTGATGCGGCAGCTCGATTTTGCAATTCCATTTCAAATCATTTTCAAACGTTGCATTTCCAATTTGTTGCCCAAATTTGTAGATTCAAACATTCATCGATAAAAAAACTAAGTATGGGAGACCCAATAACGGCAACACAAATAAAATAGACAAATACATATATTTTCTTAAATTTTTAACAAAGTTGGGAAGGAAAAACAACAAGTCACCACTTTGCTCCTGCGCCACAATGAAGGCATTTTCAAACGCGCAGCAACACAGAAACCTTTCCTCACATATACGGCAGATTTCCTTATTGTCCTTTTTAATTTTGCTCGTTTTGTTAATGTATTTGTTTTTTGCAATCGTTTTGCTCTTGTATTTAAACGGCATATTTCACATTGAATGCTCAAGTACGAGGATGTTGAGTGGAGGACATTGTGTTTTGCTCTCGTCACGTCACTCCATCCCATTGCAGCGCACCGCAATCTTTGTTGTTTTTCTGAAGCGTTATTTGTTTTTCTTTTTATTTTCCTCCTTTTCATACATTCACATAAAAATCTCACAAAATTTATGGTCTGTGCTTAAAAGCGTTTGTGCTTATTTTTCAAGGAGCCATCGTTCTGCATAATTATTTTCAAGCTTCAACTTTAAACTACACGGCAGCACAATTAATGAGAGAAAACGATACCTTAACATCCACATTTGAAAGTACGCACAATGCACAGCCCATAGAAATTTGCTCCTACACTCAAAAAAAAAAAAAAAAACAACTAAATTTTGGTTCGCTTGCCGACAGCAATAGTTGGTGTGAAGTTGCTTGGCTTGACGTTTATTTCTTTTCGTTGTCGTGCCTCTTTCAGTGTATTTATCCATATGAACGTATATGACGCATAACAGCATTTTTGTTTGCTTAAATTGCAGCTCTTCTGTACAAACAAATAGGCAAAGCAAAATCTTTGAAAAGAACTTTAAATTTGTTGAAGTCGTTAAGAAAAGAGAAAATATTCCTGCCTAACAAGAGAAATTTTTGTTCAAGAAACATATTTTTTCCTCTGTGTACAGGTTCATAAATTTTTGTTATTCGGCAACATCCAACAGCGATTGGGAAGATGGAAAAGTAGGTTCCCATAATGCTGAGCGCACACCAGCTAATATTAGTCGAAACGTGACATGTTCCACTTTATGCCCCTCGTGTCCAGCAATGCTTCATGTTGCAGTTCAGTGCCGTGTGATGGTTTCGTATTTCGCCAAGTCGTGGACGGCTCCGCAAGCCCGTAACAATTTTTAGTTATTTTAAACAAAATTTTTTGACACTTGCGATTGTAGAAATGCCAAAAACTGCGACAAATAACAAACGTTATTCTTTTACCGTAATATAAAGTACAGTTGTACATATTTAGTATGATGTGGCAGCACTGTTCAATCTAAACTTGAAATTAAAACCAGTGATGCCGACTTTTGAGACTTAAAACGCGTAAAATGTTTCTTGAAAGAAGTTAAAAGGGGCCTGTTGCAAAATGCTTCTGTTGAAAATCAAAACAACAAACACGTTTTTTAAGGTAATTTATTAGAAAATAAATAACTACCACGAGATCAACAATAGATTGATTTATCACATTTCGATATTTTTCGATATATATTTGACATTCATACTAGTCTAATTATCTTATTTGTAAAAGTGTTCGGACGAGCACAAACAATTTGGGAAAAGTAGAAAATTATTCTATATTATTTCTTCTTTTTAATGGTAAAGCAAACCAACAATAAAAAATGGGTGCTGCCATATTATTTTATAAGCCAATATTGCTGGATTGAGGGAAGAAAAAGTTTGCAGAAATGAAAGTGTAGCCGATACATGTTTGTATATCGAACAAAGAGTAAAACGTGTCTCACACTGTGTTTACACTAGCAGGAAAAATATCAACAATGTAAACACCGGGTAAACGGGCTGAAAGATAAATGTAATAAGTACTAGATTTGCGCGTTTTTTAGTTTGGGTCCAAATGTCTTCTTCGCGTTTTGAGTGACTAAAACTGGCCCCAAAAGAAGCTCAGACAGCTTCACTGATTAAAACCACGAGAACTTCATAACAGATAAAATACGACTCACTGTCATTGCAGTGAGTAAAATATTTCACTAAACCAAAATCTGTAGCTGGAATTTAAGCCAAATTTAAAATAAAGTGCACCGCGCACCAATCAAGGGAAAAATTTTAAAAAGCTCCAAAAAAGGTGACAACGTCGATAAAAACATTTTCTACGGAAAAATTGGCGAACTCAGGTCTTTAGCTACGGCCGTGGAAAGGAGACAGAAAATTGATTGAGAGTTTAAATGGCTGGTTGACAGTCATTTGCCAATTATGATTCTTTAGTTTTGCACAGGCCAATAATACAAACAGGAGTGGCCTTTCAATGCACCCACTGGTAAAAGATATGAATGTAGAAATAGTTTGTAGACAACAATGAAAACTGTTACTGAATAAAGATTTCGAAAACTTTGAACTTTTATGCATATAGAGTTTCTTCAGGACACCAACTGGAGCAGCACAGAGCACCTAATTCGCAAAACACTATTACACAGCATTACAAGTTGCCATTTTGTAGTATGACGTTTATTATTCCTTAAGACCGAAAGCAGGACTTCACTTCCAGGTGGCAAGTGTTTAATTCACGATGTCCTTTGGGGCGATCTTATTTTTATGAAAAGTTGGGCTATTTCCATTCGAAAAATGCCAAAATCAGCCGCATGATCTTTTTTATCGCATTCCCAGTACATTCAAAAGAGCCTCCAAAAAATAGAGAAAAAAATCTAAACATATGGATTCCTTGAAAGTCGTAGTTGGAACCATATTCGCGTCTGGGTTTTCTTGTCCCAAACTAATCATTAAAGAAATATATTTTTCGGTTTTCAGCTAATGAAATACATCACCAGGTGCATATCGTTGGCTTATTATAGAAAGGACGTATCACGATGTCATTCAAAAATTTGTTTAGCTTTTCTAGTGAAAGACGAGTGTAAAATAATATCATAGAAAGTTGAGCTGAAATTGCATTTTTTTAATTTTGTTTATTTTGTAAGTTTTATTATAATTTTTCCTTTTCCTGCTGTGAGGCATCAACAAATACGATGCGAGATACGCTCTTTTTTATATTAATACATATTTTTTAATGTATCCTTGTTACATATGCTAATAAGGACATGTCCAGCAAACATAATGTGATCACGCAGACATTTCACTTATTTTATTAGAAACATTATTTTTTTATTCTGCAGTTTTAAGTAGCTTGGACGTGATAATTGGGGTAGCACGTTATGTGTATCAAAAGCATCGTTTGGCCATCGTCATGTTCGCTGCGAATAGCAACTCAAGCATTTGTGGGAGCTGTAGAATGTGATTGTACCGAACAATTTTTCTTTCACATGCACGAGCATTAATTGGTGTCTGCAATCACGATAACCTCCTGCTTTCAATTTGAGCAACCGACTAACCCCTTGGATTCAACAGACCTTTTAATTCCCGAAGCAGTTCTTAGTAGCAATTTGAAAAAAAAAAACATTGAAACCTTTAAACTTTATTTTAGAAAAATTTTAAAAACTACTTTTTCTGAGTGTTTCGTCCACACCATACGGCGAAGTATCCGATAAGCCTTCACTTCACACTTTCAAGTCTATTCATTTTTTCTACTTAATCAAGGAAATCAAAGAACAAAATTTAAAGTAGATTAAAGTTGTTTGCCAACGTTTTGCCTGCTGCCATTTTACACAATCTGGGAAGCATTTAAATACATAAAACCATCAATTCTTTATCGCCGTTTTCGAAGAGAAGAAAAAAGTCCAATCAAAAGAAAACATACAAAAATGCTATAAAAAGTCCAATCAATAGAAAACATATAAAAATAGCAAATACGAAAATAAAAAAGGACATTTCTGAGGCGACCAAAAATATCAACTTGCCAACCAACAACCTGATGCAGAGGAAATTAAATAAATTTATATCTATTTATGGCGTGTTTGAAAAGCAAAAACAGCATTAAACTAATCGATAATAAACACTTAAGTCTTCAGAACTTGTTACAACATTCGTAACAAGACTGTTTTTCGGATGTATGGAATCACATCTCATAACGCGACACAGAAACAGCTCTTTGGGGAATTAACTGAGAGCAGGATCCTTTCCATTTCAACCAGCACTCAAGCTTTAGAAAGCTGCCCTTAATAGGGAGGCCAGAAGAAATTCGATTCATGAGTTATAGCAGCTTAGACTTCTTTATATATTCCAATTGTCACGCTGTTAGTGATGCTGCAATTACATATATGATCGTGCTGGCTCTGATACCGCACAGAATAACTAGTTTAATTGCAGCTGTTAACAAGATCCCTGCACCTTTCCAGGACAAATTGCATCTGCCTAATGTATGTATTACTAGACGTTCTAAGGTCCCACCGATCTGACTGCTAAAGCCCGGAACTTTTCACATACGTTTGCATTTAACACGCGCAAATTGAACGCCATATTTTGCTTAGGCTGCCAAACGCCGATCTGGCTTTCTTGAACCATATTGAACATATTTTAGGAATTCGTTGTTTACTGTTAACTGACTGTTAACTGTCAATTATGTTACTGATATATAAGTCTGCAGTCTTGTTTACACTGATTTCGAGGCCAAACTTTTCCGCGCGTAGAACCCGCCCGCTAAGTTTCTCCGCAATGTCGTTGAAATGTTAACTCATCATTCGGCAATGCTCTACGGAAACCTCTAATTACAAGGTAGAGTGCGAAATGCATTTCTTTGGGTGGTTCAATTGGCACTCTTGGGCTGTTTGTCTGATCGATGCAGCTTTGGCGTGGACAGAAACCAGCTCCCTTGGGGACATGAAGACTGATATTTGTTATAGTGATCCTTCTACAGATGCCATATTTCCTTTCGTAATCTCTTCCTGGAATATTTATTAGGGCTCCTTTCTGCTGCATGACAACTAGACACCTTGAAATTATGAGAACTTCAAGTAAGTTGCAGATTTTGTTGAAACCCCCGTTTATCTGCGAGTGGCGTTGAACACTAAAAGCCTTTCTTAAATTAAGAACTTAAAAAAGGTCCTCAGAGCTCATATGTTTCAGTTCACTATGTAGAATTAAAAGCAATGAATAGTGTTTCACTCCGTTGCCTGTATTGTATTTTTTAAGTTCTTTGCACATTAAAAAAAGTAATAACTTGCGAGACACATAAAAGGCGAGAGCTGTTGGAGGAAACCTTTAAACCGCATAAAAAAAACGAGCAAACAAAAAGCAATTCTTTCAAGGAAACTAGTTCTTCATCAATTCCAATTTACTGCCAGTTTTTCTACGATAATACAATTTCCTCAAAGGAAAAAAAAAAAGAAACGCAGGATAAAAATAATTGAAGAAGACTTTTTAAACCATTTACTCAAGAATACTTGAAACGTTCATATATAAAAATAAGAGTTGATTTTGTGTTTCTTTTTTTAGTTCGATTTTATTTTATTTGTAAAGTGATACAAATACGAGTTTACACCCCACAGACATAAAAATAAAAACAGTACGCCCCAAAAGTTTTCGAATTTATTCAAACTACAAAAGAAACGTGAGTGCTTGTACGAATATAAACGGAAAAAATTTAAAATACTTCTGGAGATTAAAGACAAGTGTGTACACTGAACAAAATGTCACACGAAAACAAAGTTTTTAAAAAGCAATTTCTGAGCCTCTTCTGCATCATCATCCCAAATTTTTGAACTTTTATGACTGAAAACATATGTTTTTCCAATCACCTTCAAGCTTGAGGTCTTCTTGTTGTTTTTTTTATAAAAAAAATTAAACGTTTTTATTCAATATTTCCTTTTACTTTGAAAAACTTCTTCAGAGACTTTTTTTATGTTTTCCAAGGAAAAACGAATTATTGAATAAAAATTCAAAAAAGGTGTCAATTTTAGGAAATCGAAATATTGAAAAAAAATACTTGAATAATAATTTCTTTGCTATGGAAGCAAAGAGATTTTGCTGAAACAGCGAATCTCTATTGTAGGCCCATATTCAAGCAAACATTTCGCTGATTCAGCGCAAAAAAGCACATTTTACAACCAGACCATAATTTCTCTAGTGTATTAAATTGTTGCGTGCGAAACGGAGGGATGTGAAAACTCAAAAAAAAGAAACAGTGCAATTACAAAAGAAGAATAAAGAAGTGGTCCAATGCATATCCGGCGTTAAACTTCATTTAACGAAAAGCTCAACCCCTTCTTCCCCCCCCCCCCCCCCCCCCCGTAAATAAAACATCATTTCATCACGAAACAATATTGATTCCAAGTCTTAATGCAATAAATTGCCAGGATATTAAATTAAAAAAGATATTTAATTAAGCAGTTCTAATGAACTCAGCACAAAATTTATAATACAAAGTCAATACTTCTAAAGAAATATATTTTCTTCAAGCTTCACTTAAGCTCTAATATATGCAGATGTATGTGTGTGTTGTGCGTCTAAGGGAAATTTTCAAGACCTGAGAGAAAAACTTCTGTGAGACACTATTTTTATCTGTGTAATGTGCGGTGTTCCTTCATAGACATACAGATTATGTGAAAATAGACAAGACAAGACACGCATACATACATAAATATATATGTACTGGAATGTACATATTCAAATAACTATCCCCAAGAGGATGTGGTTGTCAGTAGTACAGGGTGGCGCACCAAATGTGCCCCAGCAAGAACTTTTCATTAATCAATGCATTTTATTTATTTTTTTATGTTGTATAGAAAATATTATTTTATATTTTTATAACTGATTTTGAGGGTTCGAGGCCGTAAATGAGCTCCATGCTCATCCAAGCACCTGCGGCACCTCTTCAGATAATTTAATTCAATTAAATTCGTTGGTTTTGTCTTGTACAGCTTTTGCTTGGCATAGGTCAATAAAAAAAGGTCAGCAGACTTTGTGGGGCCGGCGGAAAGTGGAGTTTCTCGTTATTAATTTGTTTGAGAGTTTTCGTTGGATCTTCGCCATAACCGGTCTGGCTATAATTCCGGACGAATAAGCAAATCCAGATGGTGCCGCTTCCAGATTTGGCAAGTGTATTAACCAGCCTAATTATGGTCCATCCCCCTAAATTCCCTTTAAACGGAAATGACGAACTGCACTATCCAAATCCACTTTTCGCTTTCTCAAAGCATTCATTTGAATAGACTTCAAGAGCTGAGCTACGAACTGATAATAAAAATAATCCGATTACTCACACACAAAAGAAGTTATTACGTTTTGTTTTTGGTAGGTCGATTCGTGAGGCACCCTGTGTTTGTCTACATGTTGGTATTAAAGCGCTCTTTATAACTGTCTTACAAACTACGGATATACAAATTTCAATGTGTTCAGAACACAAGTTAAAGGGTATGAAAAAGATAAATACGCGAGAAAACTGCAAATAAAAGATACGATAAATATAATAATGAAAAAACAAATGCAGATATAGCCAACGAAGCGAAAAAATTCGAGTAATACCGCTAAATGGATCGGTCTTCAGACATGTCCCAGCAAACATCATCACTACTATCCTCAAAAAAGGATATTTGGCTCAGCGGTTCATAAAATTTAAAAAATTACATACATGTACCTCCCGCGGTAGAGGCAATCAAAGCATCAAGACAAGGAGCGCCCGGCGGAATACCGTATATTGAAGAAAGGAAAGCTTCCTAGCGCTGAGCCAACGCCTTCCTTTCACTCATATTCGGACAGTCGGAAGGATTTCACTGCAAATATAATACGATATGTCCGACTGCGATATAAAACCGACCTCATATTGGTTTCTGGATTTGGAAATTGTGTTACGAGCAAACAACCAATCGTTTCTGCAATTTATATCTATTGATAACTTCTGATATTGTGTTTGACGCCACTTTTCATTGGTATCTTTTTTATTTGGTTGAATTTAAAATTTGTGTTCAATGCAATTAAAATTGGGAGCAATTAAAATTGTGTAGATCGACTTGTTTACGGTATCATTTGGGTCAAAGCGTTCTTAGTTACTTCCTTCTCTTAACGTTCTAAAAGAAAGAATCAAATGGACTGATTAAATATTTTATGTGCCTGTTCAAATTTTCCAAATTATGTTTAATAACAGACAGAATAAGGAGTCAATTAATGTTGTCGACCCCCACAAAGAGGAGTTCTCTGGGCTTTGGTTACTTTTGTTTGTTTTTGAAATCCGGCGAAACCTGGTACTACAATAACCTACAAAAAATGTTGTGTGCGGCTATTTCATTCCCATACTCTGTTGCAGTCTTATTCTTGTTGCATCAGAACTATTCACGCTGCATAGAACAAATGCTTTATACTTCCCATTTCCACAGAACTATTAGCAAACATTCGTACTTCGAACTTCCCTAGAATTACCTGTTTTCACTAATATTTGAAGTTCACTTCATGTTGCGATAGTTTGTATTAGTTGAGAAGAAGTCTAGGGCCGAGCTTTCGTAAAATATAACCCTTCCAACTCTTCAACTTGCTTGTGAAATAACAATGCACTTGAAGTCTAAGAGTCACTTTGTAATTGCTAAAACCGAAAGCACTGCCCACTCTTTTTTCCCAAATTTCTCTCTCGTAACTGTCTTGCAACAACTTTCGAGGCACCCTTTCTTCTCTGTCACGTTTAAAACAGCATCTTCAACAAATAAATGCCAAGAAAAGCTGCTTCGCTTTTATGAAAATGAATCCTCATTCTCAAATGGTTGGAAACAAAACAATTTTTGTAACATTTTAAGTCCCAAAACCAATAAGAAAATTACAAAAACGATATTAAATTGCTCTCGAGAAACTATAAAAAGAAATTATGTACAGAAGTATGTACATATATATGCACATATGTATTTATGTATGTATGTATGTATGTATATAATATCGGAGTGATAAGTTATTGAAAGGTGCTTTTATGGTTAAATATAAAACATTTCGTTGGGGATGAAGAATTTATTTAAAGTCGTTTAAAAGTCAATATGTGCACACTGGACTATAAAATCTCATTTCGATAGTGATTAAGTTGGTTTGAAAAGACTTATTTATACCCAGTGACATCACTCAGCACATCTACGGATCTACAGATCAAAATTGTTCCATTATGAGTTAAGGAATACTTAAGTGAAAAGATACTGTTTGATTCATCCCTAAAATGTAGAGTTGCAACATTTTGCATTTGCCGGATCATGGGCTAATGTAAGCCTTCGAAGGCTTGAGAATTACATATTTTAGAGGGAGTAGAACCTTTTTGAAATATGAATGTACTGGAAGCAATTTTGCCTAAAACAAACAAGCTGGCAGCTACTTTGAGGTTCTCACTTATACCACAGGGCTCATATCAGATTGTTGTGGGTAACGATTTTAACTTGGGCCCTTCAGAGCCCAAGGGGACGGCACTGAAGTAAGTACTTGTCTTCAATGGATTAATCTCCAAAAGATGGATTCCGAGTCACACGAAACAAAATCTAAATTTCTTTAAATACCTGATATATCTGTTGTAGTTCGAGTCCACACGTTTATTACACTAAATAAAGAAAAAAGCAGCTGCACTTTTTCCTGGTTCCTGGCTACAGGCTCCTGCAATAACTCTTATTTGTTTACTGCATGGATTTTGTTGCTCTTATTGATTTTAATTAGATTCGATGGACGAGAATTAACGTCGTTTGTAGAAGGTTTCCGCTTAATTGCTGGCTAACTTCTAAGGTTTGTTGAATAAAAAATTCTGTTTCAACATTCAAGGCTAGCTCCATGTCTTAAGGTTGTTTCCCGGACTATTTGAACCGGTTCAAGATTTCTCTGCCAGTGGCATTAGATTCCGCATCATTCGCAATCATCGTCTTTTTCACATTGATTTTTAAATTTCAACCCACATTAAACCTTGTTTGTAAATCACTATTCGCTTCTCTATTTTCTTATCTCTACCCTTCATATGCTTGTCCCATGGGCGGGCAAGCAGTCTTAAGATGTTTCCATTTATCCACAAAACTGCTTGGAATAGGGCTTCTGCGAAATCTCACTGCGAGAAAGGAATTCTTCTCCAACTCTTCTAGAAATTTTTCAAATTGGCTTGCAAACCTGGCCTTAACTTTTAATAGAAAAACCTGAGGAGTTTCAATCACTTCAAATCGTTATCAAAAATGGCGAAGGGGAAAATCGAGTCACCTCAATCGTCGTCAAATTTCTTAAAGAATCCAAGCAATCTTTGAGAAGTTTACCCATAACCTTTAATAACGTTAAATAGTGGGACCACTCGATATCGATATTGATATGTGACGATATTGGCAATTAGAATAGAAGTGAATGACAAACTACGCAAAATTATTACGATATGAAATACGTAAAATGTGTACCAAAATAATGGATATTCATCCAAATTCGCTGTCACGTTGCCGGAACGTTTTAATCTGTTTATTTAATAAACTTTTGAAAACCTTTTAAAATATTTTTGAGAATCGTACAATAATATAAATTTCAGAATGCAAACACAGTTTTATTTCTGTTAAAGCCAACTTAGTACTGTTTTCTAATTGAGCATATGCGAAAAGTAACTTAAGGATGCCCATCACTGTGCCCACAAGCTCAACACTGTTCCGCTTTTGGCTTTTACTTATACATAAACGTTCGGACGTTAAAGTACGTCAACGTTGGCCTAACCAGGACTTAAGGTTTGTCTAGATTGCGATCAATTTCCACGGCAGCGGCTTCCACTTGACACATTGTTCGATTAATTTCCTATAAAACAATTGGCTTTAGTTTGTCAGAAAAGTGTAGAGCATTTTAAGCTGAAACGTCAACAAATTATCAGACATGACGTTTCAGGTTTCATTCTTTTGCGAGCAATAAAATCAAATTGTAAAACAGAAATTTTTGCGAAACTTTTAATTTTCCGTTTGCTTTGTCAAATCACTATTTCGCTGTTATCGTTATTTATTTCAGTCTTTTATCTATCAATTCCTTTCGATTCAGTGACTCTTTTAAATGCCATTTTTAAATTATACAGCGCATTAGATTTTTTTCTTTTTTTTCGTGTAAATGTGTTTTCACTTCAGCGTTTTTGTTTTTTGTGGCAAAGTTTGTCAATTTCTATTTTGTATACCCACTTACAGAATACACACACACACACACACATGTATGTATGTATGTATGTGTACAAATACATACAAACACCCATATTTATTTAATTTAATGTTATTTTGCAATTTAAATTTTCAGTTGGCACACAAAACGACCAAATAACGAAGAATCCATACAGCATTTGCTGGCAACAGGACGAGCAAAAATAAAGGATGGAACACTGATTATAACCGCCGTAGACAAATCAGACAACGGTGCCTTTTACTGTACAGCCACAAATTCAGAGGGCAGTGAAACGCTCGAAGTGCAAATGTCTGTTACCTCGCCGCTGACAGCTGCCATACAACCCACTGTTCAGACCGTGAATTTAGGCAAAACTGCAGATTTGGTACGTATTCATTTTTATGCAAATCCACTTTGGCTTCTTTTTCGAAAGGAAATGAAAATAAAAGCGCAAAACCTACCTGCATGTGTATGAACATACAATGTTCTACATTCTTATATACAACACATATGTACATATATACGAAGGTGCATGCCTCATATATCGGGTGGTCCATTGAGGTTTCTTAGCACAACATCACTTCGAGGAACTCAAAGTCATCAGGAAATTTAAGCTCCTGTGAATATTACGATATGGGACCAGAGGCGCTGTTTCAGTAGCTTCCATGCCGGCATTACCTGGGGGAAGTTTTGGTAAAGCGCTCTTGTTTGGCTGATCGCACTCTTTTGGCAAATTCGAGTTAATGATAATCATTTACCTAAATGAGCTAAAATCAAGGCATGCCTTTAATTGACTTGTCCTAGTCCTTTCATTAAGAAACGCATACACTTGGACTCCAGAAGCCCGGTTCACTCTCTTCCCTATCAAACAGTTGCTAATGTTTTCTTTTAGCCATTTCTGTTTCATTCTCGTCCAAAATGTTGCAGTCAATACCGGCATCTCAAATATGATTGTTCTGGGATATCTAAGGAAAATAATACCTTGTTCTGTCTATTAGCCTTCATTGAAGCGATTTCGAGCTCCGGCACGATGATACAGTGTTCAAGTTGCTTCCTCTAGTTCTAGGTGTCACAGCCGCTCGGTATACCAGTCTATCTTTATAAACGCAAAAGCAGGTTGCCTGCTCCCGTGGGGAAACAATGCATCACCAATTAGAGTACCTGCAGTCAGTAGTTATGGGAATATTGCGGATGGAGTAGTTGAAGCGTCGAGTGTAGCTTGGTAATCCATCATCCTAAAAAGCTTTGCTTTTGCAATGCTGAGTCTTTCTCGAAAGTAGATTTCGAAACTGTCACACATCCAAAAAAATACAACTTTGAATATTTTATTGAAGTCTGAGTGTACGAAATATAATTAAACTAAAAGCGAAGGTTCCCAAACCGTAATATTGAACTTTTTGATGTCTGAAATAGTAGAGGCTCTTAATATTTCGTTTCATTTGAACTGATTTTAAAAAGAAATAACTTTTGTTAGTAGTTAATTTTATATTTCGGGGCAGCAACTGGACAGCTGGCCACTCTTCTGGATTATAATTTTTCGGTTAAGTTCCCCGCTTGTAAGCAATTTCCGATTAACTACGTGGATGTCAGCGGGGGCAAGGGGTTTTCTATCTTCTTTTTGCAGAATAGACATCACGATATGGTTTGCGGTAAAGACTGAAGGCATTTCGCCTTTACGTGTTTCAGGCCAGGTCGTTCTGCTTTCTGGCCTTGGCACTCCAAACAGCAAAGGAATGCACCAAACATGGGTCAGTAGGTCAAATTCTGGACTTGTTGTGATTGAAATGTCTATAATTTTGCCCAAGCGCTCTGCTGAGTCCTCAACTTAAAAAATAAATCATTGGCTGCTGGTCAGAACGGAAGTGGGGTGTCGTCTCGTTTTGATTAATGGCTTCTTTCGCATTCTTTCCCTTTTGCGGAGTCTCTGGTGAGTGGGATAAAATACACACAACTCTCTAGCAGGTAGTTTTTAGATACGGCTACAGAGTGAATAAATCTGCAGTCAAATTTAAGGTTAAGTTGAAAAATCTGATTGGATCACCGGTTACATGCAAACAAATATATCTACATACACACATGTATGTATGTGTGTATTGGAGTATGTTTGGACTTGCAAAGGACAAATTTAACTAAATAAAACCCAGCAAAAAGCTACCGAATCAAAACATGTACGTTGGTTTTGTGGATGTGCGTGCAGGCAAACGGTGTAGAAAGAGAGACGAATAAATAGCATTTGTCTCTTTATTTGACTAAAGCTAAATTTGGCGTGTGCGTGTGCGTGTGCGTGTGCGTGTGTGTGTTGGCATGACTTGAGAAAAGAGGAGCGAAATAAAACTTTGAAAACATTTTGCTTTCTTATAGTGTCATTGACAGCGACATCTGCACAATAAGCCACACGCACACACTCCTGTTCATCCTGCCATGAAAGAGGAACTAACAATCATTAATTTGAATTTAAGATTTGCAGCATTGCGGGGTTCCCAAAGCAAACTATATCCTGGCTCAAAGATGGTCATCCTCTGAGAGCGGGCGCCAGGGTGCGCCTGTTGTCGAAGGAACATATGCGTATCACCTCAATTACGAAAGAAGACAAGGGCATGTACCAGTGCATGGTGAAAAATGATTTGGAATCGGTACAAGCAACGGCTGAGTTAAGATTAGGAGGTAAGTTTCAGGCAGCGCGTGTGTGAGTGCGTGTGTGAGACTTACACACGCTCTTGCATAGTCAATTGTTGACATTTGATATGTGCCAGCGCAAGTGGAAATACATATGTACATAATATAAGTACACACATGTACACCGTAAATAATTTTGGGAGTTTTTGTTCTCACATTTTGTTGCTTTTAATTTTCTTTTCATGCAGAAGTGGCACCACAACTTATCTACAAGTTCATTGAACAGACAATGCAGCCGGGGCCGTCCGTTTCATTAAAATGCAGTGCAAGCGGTAATCCGACACCGAAAATTGTTTGGCAATTGGATGGTTTTGCGTTGCCTAATGTAAGTACACAACTAGAACTCCTCTTTAGCCGAAATACTCATTCAGTTATGCATCGTA
The DNA here is from genome assembly GCA_932526305.1 of Epicampocera succincta. NCBI lineage: Eukaryota > Metazoa > Arthropoda > Insecta > Diptera > Tachinidae > Epicampocera > Epicampocera succincta. The sequence goes on along the minus strand of OW052037.1, from coordinate 1,553,730 downwards.
TTTTCAAGAGTAGCATTTAAAAATGTTATGAACACAGGCTTGAGTTCTCTGTGTGCGTCCATGTCCCTACAAAATTGTTGTTCACATGTAGAGATCCAGCAGCCAAATGAAAGCCATTTGTTTCATGATATTTTGTTTTTTCCTGTTTTTGTACAATTCCTTTTTTCATCCGAAAACACCCATCAACTACAAAAAAAAAAAAAAAAAAGAGAGCTGCAATCAATTTTAATTTAAAGCACGAATCTGGTTAAAATAAAAAAAGACGGTTTCAGTTCCATAAAAATTTGGCCATTCTAAAACCTGCATTTGTATGTGTGCGCTCGTTCCATTTTGTTATCGAGATAGAATTGAAATGTAAGAGTCAATGGACCCACACACACACACACACACACACACACACACACATGCGAACAGACACACATGAACATTGTAGCATTTTGTGTAGCTTTTGTTTTGTACATACTCGTATGTACATTTGTGTACACATGCATGTATGTATGTATGTATGTATGTATGTATTTATGCATAAATTTTTATGGTACAAATGTGTGCGAGAAGAAATGACCAGCTTAAAGTTTAGTTTTTGCTGAAATTCATCTGCGCAGCACCGAAGAAGAAAAATGCAATTTCGTTGAGGAGAATAAATTAATCTTTAGTTTTTTTTCTGCATCTATTAAATACTCGTATGTACATCGTAACACACTTATAAACAAACCTATCCCCAAAAAAAGAAAAGTTCCAGCAATTTATTAAACGAACGGAAGGATAAGGTGGTGTCTTACTTTCTCGTGAACAAACAAGTGTGTAAATGTCGGCTCAGCCCACGCCTATAGCGAGCACATGCACCACAACTCAATTAAAAGCATTCTTTTCTTAATGATTTAGCTTTTATGTCAAACAAAAGTACTTTTCAAATTTATTTCTAATTAACATTAGAGATCTAGTTGAATTAAAATGATATTCAGGTCAATTAAACAGGGTCAACAACAAACAGGGTAAACAATAACTTGTTCTCCAAGTTTCTGCATATGTGACTAAACTACCAAAGTGCCCAAGGCATTTTCAGTTCCTTCTTAAATCTGGGTTTTACCGCTTCCGTCGTGCCAAGACTCTTCTTCATCTTGAGTTTATTGATGGCCTTCTCCATTCAACAGCTCGCGAGTAAAAGTATCGTCAAATATTCGTTTTTTAGACATGACATCGGCCAAGCAGTCATTGCGAGCCACATAAAGGCTGAGAACTGGAGTACCTTCCAACTGTACCCAAACATAATAGTCCAGATTTCTCTCCATCCATAAAACACTAGTTTTCCTCATTTTCATGACAATCTGTTGTAAGAGCGATCCCTATGGACGTTCAGCTGCAGCTATTCATCGCACCCCGCCGTTTATGTCGACGGCAGCTGGTAGACTGGGGATTTGGTCTACTTTTGGCTTTCCAGCTTCTATTACCGTTGCGTTGGGCTCGATAAAAATCGATGTAGTTTCACAATTTGATTGCACGACATTTAGAAAAGGAACGTTGACATCACTAATGCCAAAATATTAATTATGGTTGTCCACCATCAGTATTTTCGACACAGATTATCGGGCGTTCGGAATACGAAAAGATTAATATAATTATTTCGAAAATTTATCTTCGTTCAGCAAAATATTTCTCTATGACTCTGAGAATAAGAGTGAGAATATGTAGAGAATTAGTTTCGGTATCTACAATATTTAAATTTTTTGTTTTCTATTGGCCTTGGGTAAGTCGCTCAGATGTTTTCTTATGTGACTGGACTTCAGCAGGATATAAGAAAAATTTTGACAAAGTCATGTTTTTTTTTATTAAAAAATTATCTCTCTTGGCCCACCCTATAGAAGGAAAGCTTTGGAGCCATTCTGAGAGCAGCGAAGACTGTTTGGTATTGAGGTCATTCAGACCGGTTTCCGATACATTCTATTCCGATCATTTGAAGACATAATACGAAACTGCTTCCTCCTTCCCAAAATACTTGCATTTAGGGTAAAAAGTGTTGCGAGGGAAACGAAGTCTGCCAGCATATTTTGTCAAGATCCTCTTAACCGCCCGTAGAGGTTTCAACCTTAAAACGTGTACTTGATTAGCGTTCCATAGTTACCTGCAGCGTGTAGGCTAATTCTTCATAGGAATTGCAACGAAAGCCTGATCTGACCAGTTCAGTTGCTCTTTCGTCGTCAGAGTGGTGCTTATGCACACGGATCTGAGCAAAAGTAATAATAACGAGATTGCGTGGTCCAGAAAAAATATACTTGTATTGCAGATAACGGTGTATGCTATTAAAGAGGGAGGGACATCAGCTGGACCCCTGCAAAGATATTAGTATATCCGTCATTTAGGAGATGGGCCTTGACGGCCAGTTACTCGGCTGGATTTAGTAGGATATACATACATTAAAGATGCCACTCAAGAAGACACCAGACCATCGAAGAGTATATCGCATCCAGCATAAACGTTTATCTTGGAACAAGTTTTATGTATTTGATAAAGAAATTATTCATCTTGTCTCAAAGCGAACTAATGAAATATGGCATCTCTTTGTTTAGCCACCAGCTGATTGTTTGAAGTAGAATAGAATGGAAGTAGAATGAGGGTAGCAAACAAACTAAGTTCGTAGAAAAGAAAATAACTTGTTTTCTATGCAGGCGTACATGAACTGTAACTAGAATATTAACTTGGAAAGTCAAGTGGCCGATCTTGTCTCTTTGTTTCGTGGAAACCCTTAAGTATTTCGATGGTGAGGTTTAACTCAGCCAGCGCAAGCCACAACAATTGTTCCTGATTTTTTCTTTATGTATTAATAATTGCATCGTTTAAATTCGTTTCTTTCCTAAATTAAAATAAAATTATTTACCTCTTTTAAACACTGAGTATGTAACAGAATTTAAGCAAATAGACGCCTGTTAAATAGAAATTAAGTCGAATGACGAACGAGAGCCCCAACCTGCATCCTAAACTGAAGTGTAAAGGTTTGCTGCCACTTTTGTTTTGGGATTAAAATATAAGACAAGACTTGCTTGCTTCATAAACGGTGTACTTACGTCTGAAAAGGTGGCAACGCTGGAGCAAAATACAAACAGCAACAGTTCTGATGTTAGATAATCATGAAAATAAGACGAGCAAAATGAACTGTCACCTCCCGTGATGTTATAGGCATAAATACAGATTGGACTGTGGATTTAAAGTCCACTAGTTATTGGTGAGGATTTATGATTTTGTGTATTTAATAATTCTCATTAGTTTCTGAGGGCTTTCAAAAATGTAAAATTTACTGACGGTATGGAAGGGTGAAGAAAATTCTCATAACTCTGAACAACTGATTAGTAAAAATATACTGAAAGAAAATGTCGGCGTATGTGTAATTTGGAAAAAATGCATCTGCAATCAATAAACCCTCAACAATCTTAGAGGGATCGATGTCATTTAATTATTTTCTTTCCATGTCCTTGCGACTTGCAGCTTTCTTTAAAATGAAATTTTTATACCTGCAACTTTTCTCCTACACTGTTGAAAGCACCCAAATATGTACAAGCAAACAAACTTCTACAGATACATTTTTATTTGAGCACAAAATATTGCACATGTGTGTCGCGTGTGTGTTGCTGGTGTAACGAATGGTTCTGTTTGTGTAAAAAAATATATTTATGGCTATTTCTGTTTTTGAAAACATTTCACTTCTGACCAGAGAGCAATAAAAACAACAACCACAACCGGAACTTGGCAGCTCTCATGTAATTTCGTTTAAAGTTATTTTCTTAAATGTTTGTTTTCTTTAAAGCTTGATTCCATCAACATTTTGTTGATAACTTTAATTTTAATAACAAAAATCTTATTTATTAAGTTCTTAATTTATCAACACCGGGCAGTTGAAATTAAAATTACTTTAATCGACTTGATATGTGTCAGCAAAGAAATCGAAATTATTGTATGAAAACTACAGTTCACTTACAAAATCATTTGGTTAAATTAAAAAGAAATCGATTATTGGAAAAAGTTCTGTATGCGGAAATTGAGAATGAAGGATATTTTCAAATGCAAACGAAGAAGAGTTTGACATAAGAACTTTAACTGGGGCCATTTATCTTACAGATATTTAATGATTGCTGCCAAATCGTATTTTATTCATTTACAATCATTGAGAAGAAGCTAAACTAAATAAAAGGATATTTTAAGGAAACAGGCTCCCTATGACTATACTTGGCAAATGGGTTCCTTGTTCGCTCATTTGCTCTGCATTTGAGGAATTATTCGGGAAACTCCACACCACCGCAGTCCGTCAATTTGTAACTTTCACATTATTAACAAGCACTTCACACCAAAGAACATTGTAAGCATAACATTAAGTAAGTGATTCCAATGGGCATCTAATGTCCTACATACATACGAAAAAGAAGCCCAGAAAAATAACCTCCCGTCGTCAATAGTACTTAGATGCTGGTACTATCTATAGTTCTTGCTGGCGTTGTAAAGGGTATAATAGGTCAGTTGTAGTGGTGATAGTGTCAGTAGTGCGTCCCTAGTGTTTCGCTCCTAACACTTCCTTCAGCAACCCTATCAAGTCCTACTCAAGGAAGCGTTTTGTAAGTTGCAACTGCTAACATTCATTCCAATTCAGTTGTCATTTGAAATTTTTCTTTTTGGAGATCCCAATTCACTTGAAGTCTAGTATCGCTGAAGAAAAATTAGTTCCAAGTGACTTGCGCTAAAAAGTGTAAAACAACTGAAAATAACATTTTGCTTCTGATGTCTTACGCACTATTCCAAACAGAAAATGAATTTTGGCGGATGAGTTCAAAAGAAAAAAATACAAAGATTGTCTTTACACTCCCTTCAATAAACATCTAACTACGCCCATGAGCGAGCAACTTCCGTTGAAAATTTAATTAAAATTCGTTCAGTCTAACCCAAATAAACAAACCTCTCTTATACACTGACATGCCGACATTTATAAATGGACGTGTGTATGCAAGAATGTGCATGTCTTGTTTGTATATGTCTTTTGCTTATGTGAAGTTTTGCCTCGATATTGACGTATTCTAAATTTGCCAAACAGAATTTTCTGTACTTTTATTTTTCATCAACAACATTTTGCAACATCTAAAAAAGGAACGTATTTATGTATTTTTGGGCCCAATAGAGTAGGCCGTTTTGTCTGGGACCAAAAACCCTTCAAAGGAGTACACAGAACAAAATTTTGGAGGATAATATTTTTTTTTTTGACTCCTTCTGTTGAAAATTAATGTATTTAATGGGCATGAGAACTCAGAAGATTTTGAACTTCAGCCACTGAAGTTCTGCAAAAACATTTATGAAAAAGGCCCCACTGTATGTGTAATACATATATAGATATAAATACATAAGTGTGTGTGTGTGTGTGTGTGATTTCGGCATTTTTCCCAACCGTTTGGAAAAGAATTTCGGTGCCGTTTTCAGCATTCCACTTTCTAGGCTCAAAGTAATTGCTGACAGCAGGTTTCACGTTACGTTACGTTACGTTAGTTTTTTACGTACATACAAGGTCTGTTCAAAAAATAAGGTGAATTTTGGAATTTCTTCCAAAAACGAGCACACAAATATTTTTTAATGCTTTTGGAGGAGGATTTGTTTTTCTGAATATTCGTTACTTTATTTTTAGTCTATTTGGCAGATGTCAGAATTGTCAGAATTTAACTGATGTTGCTCTAACTGTTCAGCGCCCACACTGTGCCTACCTTCAACAATGCCTAGTCAAACATCACTGAACCCAAATGCCGCACATCGCGTATCTTGTTCTATATTGTATTTATTGGCATGCATTTGTTTGTTGGGTTATTGAGTGCTCGTATTTATGTATATATCTATCATTGTTTGTTTTTTATGCTATTGTTTAGTTGGAAGTCTTGGGTGGGAATCGAACCTACGACCTCTGGACGGTCGTAATCCATCCATCAAGGCACTCTGGCCACAGTGCCAGCCCCACTTGAGTATTTTTTTAGCGTAACGCTGGATCAACTTCTTGCTTATATGTATGAACACTTATTTTTAAGTGTTTTCAAATATAAAGAAAACGCTTTTTAACAAATCCGGTTTTTCAGTTTCTTATTTTGTAACATTTTGCCTTAGAAGTGTAGCGTCACGCCAGAATGGCAAGCCCATATGGCATTGCTTGTATACAAGTAACGATTTTTAGTCAGTTTTGTTAACAAGCCTGAAATTAATGTTCGTGTTATATTTTTCATATAAAACTCTGCCGTAAGTCAATAATTAGATTCCGTTCAACTTCTTCCTACTTTTATTGTACTTGCACCTGGCAACACTGCTTTAAATAAATAAATAAATGTTGGTTGGTGTTGGTTCTTCTTTTTTATTAAATTAAAAAAATAAACTTCTCCCCTCAACTCAATCTCTTAATTCTTTCTCAGTAATTATCTGAAGATCCTTTATGTTATTTTAACAAAAAAGAGAAGTAAAAAAATTTGAATATCCTTTTTCATTCGGTGCTGCGCTATTTATAGTTCACAAGATACATGTGTGTACATATCTAATTAAATCTTGAACTTTGCAGGCCCGCTCACCCCAAAGTAGGCGTGGCCGACAATCAAACGTTGTAATTTGTATCCCTTAAGCACAATTTTGTTCTGAAACGTCTTTTTTATATAAAAAATGTGATTTTCAACTGAAATAGACGTGAATGCATCGCTGCAAATGTAGCTGCCGTCTTTAAAACAATTATGTAGCTGAACGCACGGCGGCAATTGTAGCTGGCAGCATTTGTAGCCGCGTGTTCGTCTCGCCTGCCGTCTCGAATGTATTTAGCGCATTTCTCATTGGGTTTGTTGGTATTACATACATAAATTAGCACGATTCAATGAACGTACGGGTACGTATTTATGCATTTATGCAAAGAAGTTCGTCGCAAACACACATGCATACATTTGTATGTATGTATGTGTGTATGTATGTATGGAAATTATGTGTACAAATAAATGTGAATATTTATTGTCAATAAAAGCAGTTGACAAGTGATCGATCGACTTTATTGACAAATATTTCACATGGAGAAATCAAAATCGACATGAAATCTGTTTGCAATTGTTGCACAATCACTGGCTCAAAAGTCTGCACATTTCTAGGCTGCTGCATGTCGACATTTGTAAGCATATAAGAGGCATATCGATACCTTAATAGAGGAAGGCCCTAAGTACCGTTTTCCTAACTTTTCAGGAGAAAGAGAGAGAGAGAAAAAAACTTAAAAATTAAAGTTTTCTAGTCGCGAAACTTTTTTCAACTGCTCATATTTGTGTTATTTTTAATCGGATCACCTCAATTTTTTTACCAATGATGTGTTGCGAGATCATCTTTCGAAATTTACAAAAAACTCGATTTGACAAAAACAAACGAGTTAAGGCCTTTCTATATTAAGGTGGCGATATGTACCTGTGTGTGTATGTATGTATGTAGGTACGTACGACGTGTTTTCCATATGGGCTACTCTTTGAAATATTCCTTTTGTTCATTCATTATTTCATTTGTTATCTTTTACTGTTGAAATATTTTTTACAAAACACATCCTGAACTGGCTCCGGTTTTTGCTCATGCTTGTGTGTGTGTGTGTGTGTGGGTCTGTGTTTCTGTTCGTTTTGTTTTCAGAATGACCGACTTATGATTGGACAATACGTAACAATGTTCGGTGACGTCATTAGTCATGTAAATATATCGGCAGTCAAGTCAGAAGATGGTGGCGATTACGAATGTAAAGCAATTTCTCGCGCTGGTGAAGCATCACATACTGCTCGACTGAATATTTATGGTGAGTTTGATTTAAATTGATTGCAAAAAATATCAAAAACAAAAAGAACCCAACGAAACCGAAAATGGCTAAAAAAAAATTGAGCTTTTCTTTATTTGAATGTATTTCTCTCCTTCTCTTCTGCATTCTTACGTTTGCGAATGCATTCGCATGTCCAGGAATGCCGTACGTTCGACCGATGCCAAAGCTGTCCGCCGTCGCTGGCAAAACATTTTTCCTCAAATGTCCTGTGGCAGGATATCCAATTGATAGTGTAATCATAGAGAAAGGTAATATATGGTCAATTATGTTTTAAATGGCTGCAGCTGAGGGTGCTGGTGCTGGTGCTGGTGCTGGTGCTGGCACTATATGCCCACATCTAGATTCAGTTGCTGAAGCCGTAAATCAATTTTTATTTTTTCAATAATTTTTCAACTCGATATCTGCATGACATGCACAAACTTGAACGACACAACTCAACCAACCGTTCATGTACAAATTCAAATCTCTGTCCTCAGATGGTGTACGGCTGCCCACCAACATGTGACAGCGTGTTCAGAATGGCACTTTACTGATAGAGAATGTCCAACGCACTGCCGACCAGGGTACTTACACGTGCACCGCCCGCAACAAACACAACTACACATCACAGCGGTCCGTCGAGGTCAAAGTCCTTGGTAAGTATACTTTCACTCTTTGTGTACCCTTCGTTTATCATGTTTTTATTTATTCTTGGTTTCTTGCGTTTTAACTTTGTTCGAGCTTCATTTGAGCATAAATTATTTTTATCGAGTCGCACACAAACTGTACAAATATTGCAAAATGTATTGTATGACAGGACAATTTCATTACGGGGAACAAATTGTTGTTGTAGCAACATATTGGAGTTGTTATGATTTCGATTTTATAAAAGTAAAATTCTGTTTAATCAACAGTTTTCATTGCTGCGGAAAAGAAGGCACGAGTGCTCGTACTTGTGTCAAGTTTTGTCACGTTGTCAGCAGAACTAAAACTCTTTGTGAGATCAGGTTAGAAAAACTTGTGTAAAAATACTTTTAAGCTCAAAATAAGTTTTAACATGTGGAGCTAAAATGCGTTTTAATATTCACATGTGATATCAAAATCACATGTCTGTTTGATTGCTGTCTGCGTTGCGAGCTTAACATTTCTTTTGGTTTAATTCAAAGAGTTACTCGTATTGTGCAGGTATGTCCTAAAAAGTCTTGACTTCAATTGCCAGGAGCCCAAAAAGGTTCTGTAAATCGCACGAACTTTGTATTGCGAATTTAAAGTTTCTATTACATTCGGAAACCCGATTGCAAAGTTTTTACCATTCCCGGAATCACACGGCTTTTGTGTTTTAAACTTGAAATTGGTGTTACTTTTAATTATTAAAAAAAGGTTTTCAACACTTCAGGATTCTCCGTCAAATCCTGCGTATAATATTTTTGGTGGTCTGCAAATCGTCAGTTATTCGCTGTCTTTATCGGTGTGATTTATATTTGTCTAAGTCTAATTTAAAATACCTGGAGCAAATGTTTTGTATTGCAAATAAATAAACAAGTGATTTCAAATAGGAGGTGACTCCGTTGACCGGTTGCACTCGTATGCATGAAACATTTTTTGGTGATGTTGTGGTGATCACATTGATGAAATGCGATTTAGAGAAGAAACCTCATGAAAAACTTACACAGCACGAAACATGTCCTCGAAAAAATTTACACGTTTGATTCGTTCGGCAAATTTGAATAATAAATTATTAACTTTGATGATTTGATGACAGTAAGAAAATTTGACAATCTCATGTCCCAGAATTGTCTTACTATAAATTTAGCTGCCAACAAAAATTGCCCGCTGAAATGGTAAAAAATGAGCTGACAATGACAATAAGAACGAGAATGTACACACGGTTGTCACATGCCTGACAATGTTGTCGTACCAGGCACAGAAATCTTGTAGGCATATTTTACTGCTCACAATTTTTACGAGGAGAAATTTTGTTGGAAATTCCAACTGGTGCAGACCACTTTCAAACAATTGAACAACAAAAATGTTTATGCATCATAAACCATATTTTTTTATTTTAATGTCATCCGGAAAGATTTCATTACTGATGCTCGTACTATGGAGCCAGCAATGCCAAATAGATGTGTGGATTTTAGCGCCGCGCGTTTTCATTAAATCAATTAAATATTGTTAATTGCTGTTTGCGAAAAGGACAACAAACTAAACACACCCACAACTGGCTCTCAAAGCCAAAATGCAATTTACAATTCGAAATATGGATGTAAATTCATCAATTTCAATTGAGGCAATAAAACTCTATATATGTATGTTTGTATGTATGTATATGTGTATATACATACATATATTTTTTTTAGCATAAGCTCCGAAGTTTTGCAATCTTTGTACATTTTTATGATAAACGATGAACACAGCCAGAAATTAAATACACACAAAGGGGGGGAGCTGGTTGCAAATTTCTAAAAAGCAATCATTTAAATTTTGATTAAAAGTAAACATTTTAAACTGAACACATTTGACAAAATATCTGCTCGTTTGAGGAGATAGACAGAAAAAAATAAATAATATTAAAAGCACCCAACAAAAATTGAATACAATTGAAATAACAAATAAAATTAAAAGCGGAAAAAACGAGATAAAAAACAAGACGTATGTAAATATGTATGTATGTATGTATGTATGCAAACTAAAACAACAACAACAACAAAAAAATACATACATACATACAAATATCGTAGATATAGAAATATTTATATCGTGTTAAACGATGACACATCACATAAAGGAAAATGACAATAAATTCGTTCAATTTTCTTTTTGGTATTTCTGTTTATTTATTTATTTATTTATTTATTTGTCTATTTGAACGCACGTACATGTGTATGTATGTATGTACGTAACTGTGTGTGGGTATGTACGAGCATTTTATTGTTTTATTTAAAATTTTAGTTGAATAGAGAGAAAATTTTCCTTTGCTCGAAAAAAAAATGCAGAATAAAAGAACAGCAGTAACAAGAACAGCACGTTTTTCCATTAAAAACATCAACAAGAGAAACAAGAGAAATCCTAAATTAAATTGCAGTTTTTTGTAAACATTAATTTTATTTAACACAATACACACACACACACATACAAACACACAAACACACAAAGAAACTAAATTGGTATAAAATTTTTTTATGTATGTACTTATTTATTTAAATAGAAATGTGTATGTGTGAGCGGGAGCGTGAGCGTGAGCGTGAACATTAGGGCATAACTTTTTTCGATCCTCAAACAAGAAACAGCATCGGAGTGACTTAAGAAATAACTTTCAAATACTTCACGCTTTTCAATTCCCAATTTTACAAGGGATGTAGTGGTTCTAGTAAAAATCCCCTCAACCCCCCTTTTCGGCGAAGATGTCCACCATAAATTTAATACTTAAACTATATTGAATGCAGTTCCTTCCTTGCGGATTATAAAATCGCTGAGATTTGTTGGTAAAGGAATATAGGGAAGGTTCGGAAACACGACTTCAATGACACGCCTCCTCTACGAATTGTTCGAGAATGGAAACAGTGGGTGTCTAGATAATGAACATATTAGTTTGCATGACTTTTAAGCTTCCGAACAACTGCAGCGTGCGTCCAGTAAAGCTACTGATAATTTTATCAAGGTTTTAAAGGGATGTATTGACTTCTAAGTTCATAATGGGACGTTAGACCACTAGCACAGCACGGTATTCCGTTTGGAGAGTCAGTGGGGCAGAGGTCGGTAAGGCTACAGACTGGCTACTACCACAGGGAACTCTAGGATCAAACATTAAACTTTAGACGGGAAAAAACCGAATTGTTTCTCTATATCGACAGGACACATACACAGCGAATAGTAACCGGTGATTCAGCTATTGAAATCAATTGACAAGTAGAAAATAATACGGATTTATGTAAATTTCGTGAAGGTAGTGAAGATTTTTTGTCTAGGCAGCCGTTTTCCTGATAGAGTTTTCATAATTTCGGAGTATAAACTAGAGAACGTTGTAGTCCTCATCATTTAACTAGGACGGCTTGTTGCAGAGCACATTAACCAGCCAGCTAGACAGTTTGGACACGACAAGGTATTTTTCTTCCTTTCTTTGGACTAAATATTTCTTTTTCTTAGATAAGTTTGATTAACGCGATCTTTACTGCCATTCATTGGACGTACCATTTACTGACTTATATCACTAAACAACATTTTTATAGGAGAACGCGACAGTAATATGGAATATATGTAAAAGATTGGGAAATGAATTCACTCACGCAATAATACTTTCGTAATTATTATCTAAATTTATTAAGTCACGTTTCCTTTTCACTCAAATCGACTAATGCATCAGCATTTCGTTGTAACATAATTGCCTTGTTGTCCTGACCGAGCCCCTATTTTCTAGAAAAATCAAGTTTCATTCATCGGTTCCTTCTATTCCATTTGGAGTGGTTCGCCCTGAAATGCGCTGCCTTAAGACTTCTAGCTGAGTAGACGAAGGTACCTCGCGTTATATGTATACCCTATTGCTTACATATGTACGTACGAAAGTCAAGTGTATAGAGAAACGTACTCGTTTCGTATGTGCGGCTTCATGTGCTGCAAAAGAAAATTTGATGCCAAATAACGTTTTCAATATGGCAGCAGCAACCGGTTTCATTGCGATGCTTAAATTCTAGAAGAAGCCTTTGAATTTAAGGTCTATTTTATAGGAGGTAAACACATCATTTTGCATAAAGTCAGGAAAAATTCTACACATACATCCGTAATTTATTGAGGCTTGTGTTCGGTACTGGCAGAGGGAACTCAGATAGAGGCAACCGACAAAATTCTCTACAGAAGAACCTTCATTGTGATAAGTAGTGAGTAGAGGGGACTTTGCAACAAAAGGCAAAATATGTCAAAAGAAAAAAAGAAAAATAAAGTTATTTAAAAGAAACAACTTTCTATGTATGTTGGAGTATTTAAAACAACATTTCTTTTTACAAATATGTACATCAGAAAATAAGAAATTGTTTATCTTAAATATTCCTTTTTTTCGGTCTCGCTTAAGGTTAACAGTCTGGATGGAGGGAACCGCATTTGCACGAATTAGTCCCTTCTGCCAGACTTGTTAGAAAAGAAAATTCAAGTATATTGAGAATTCATTCCTCTAAATATGTACGTAAATACTTTTCACTTTTAGATAAGCAAAAGTAATAGCGAAACTAACTTTGAATAAATTATAAAAATGTTCACAAATATTTCGGCACTTATTTTAATACGCACTGAGCTACACACAAAGATTCAGGCCAGCAAAATTTGTTCAACAATAACCGCGGTCCGGGGAATTGGCTGTTTCTCGCAGAGACGGCAGAGGTGGTCCTTAAAGGGGCTCTGTGCGGTAGAGTTACTTAAAATTGGAACACTCAGATGCGTTCCACCCTGAAAAGCTACTTCGGACATATGAGCCCTGTTATACTCCACACATAATGCTATGCATGGGCCTGTCAAATAGAGATCTGCACTACTGTGCAGATAACTGGTTCTACCTTATTGCACCATTTACCCGACCTTCGTAAAAACAACTTTACGAAATCATGTAAAATTAATAGCGATTTCTAATGAAGCAAAATGGGTACTTAAATGTGCTCAACTGGCTCTTAAGCAGTTTATAATTCGGCATATGTTGGGATATTTTAAGTGAATTAGGGAATTTCCCAGTTGAAAAAGGTTGACACGAGTGGGCAGCAAATCTCTTGAGGTTCCCAACAAAGAAACAAAATGAACAGAAAATCTACGACTTATTTAGTGCGAATGGGGAAAGAACGCAAACAACCTTTAAACCTATAACAAAGAATTATCAAAAAGAGATTTTCACGTGCTCGTACCACTAGTTTCAACTCTATTCTCACCAATAACAAAGAGTTGCCAATTCTTTAAGGCCTGTTTGAACGCATGCAGCCAAATAACAATTTGTGAGTCTGTTAAATAATACATTTCTTGCCATCACAGCTTCCATCGAAAATAAAACGTTGATCAAATAATGCAGGGCTTTTAAGGTTTACAGAAAAGCTTTTTTACAATTTTTATATAAAAATAAATTGCAAAAACAACAGTCATACGGACGTGTTTGTTACAATTCTTGCGATTTATTTTAAATAACAAAACATCTATTCGCAAAGCACATTATTCACTCGTACGTATAAAAATTTACACAGCTGTGGTGCAAAAAATAGCATTGGCTGAATATATCTTGAAAATATTGTAATAACAAGGCACACAAAGTTATTGCCTTCAATGCAAATTTCCGTTTTTATTTAGATTCAAATATTAAATTTCACGAAACAGGCGTCAAATATGAAGCCCACAACAAAACTGTGAAGAGTTTTTGAAAGTTTGCATACAAGGGGCAAAGCACTCTCCTCTTCTTAAAGGTTTATTGGCATGCGGCTGGGCTTAAGCATTTTATGCTGCATAGTATAAGGATGTCGGGAACTTTGCTTAGAAAATAACTGAAGATACTCGCGTTTTGAAAAGGATTTTAAAGAGGCTGAGTTTTAATGGGCATTTTTTATCGATTCTTTTATTGAAGAGAAGAAGCATCACAAAACTGGTCGTGTGCCTTCTGAGACATCAAATCACGAGGAGAAGATAACATTAACATGATGTTGTCATAGGAGCAGAACTGTATGATTATTTAGAGATATTATTACTTATTTGGTCAATAGATTTTTAAATTCTTAACATGAATTGCAAAAACAGTATTTTGTGAAAACAATTGGTTCAACAATTTAGATATAAAGTAGGATGTCTCTTCAGTGCGTCATTACTCTCAGATGACGTCGTAGCATTTATTGAAGTTAACGCTTTCGCGACGGAAAGAATCATTACTTTAGAGGCAAGAGTTTGAATCGGGCCCAAAGCAAATAAAGAACTCAATCGTCGATTTCTTAGAATTGGCAAAATTTTTCAAGTCAGGTCTGCTTTGTTGCGGCGGCAAGAAATGAGAGACCATGTACCGATTCAATTACTATTGATATGAATAGAATAACAAGAATTCCAAATAACTGATCCAGACTAAAGAATTGATCGAACAAGAAAATTATATAAAAGTTTTGTAGTATAAAGATCTAGAAATGCCTTAGATCAGCATTTCATGAGCCCAAGTACCCCCTAGACTTTATTTACCATTATAAAGAGGTGATCACGAAAGTTGAGCTTGAGCTCTAATAATATGTCAGGATGCAATATGGAAATAGCAGCATCAATATAATAGAGAGTATTAATCAGATTTCTTAATATTTTACCTCAATAAATTGAATTCGCACCATTAGGAGAAATTTCGAAAGTCAGTCAATCATATTGTTAAAAGAAGGATGTTGATTGAAATGCCTTGAAGTGATTTTGTTCACAGGGAAAATATTAAACATCCTTAAACATAAAATTACTGAAAAGTTTTACGGGTTTTCACTCAAAAATCAATGAAAAGCAAACAAAAATGTTCATACCCCATAAGACAAAATTACAGTTCCATAACCCAGTAAATACCTGAAAGTCGAAATTTGTGTGGGTAATAATCTGGCCGCCTCTACTTTCTCTCTTATTTCATTTTGACTTGCCATTTCACGTATTTTTTAACAATTTTTCGAACTCTTCGCTTCGACGACATTTTTAAAGGGAACCTTCGCATTTTGCACGGAAATCCTCTATTTCATTAAAATTTGCATTCTTACAGAACTTTTCCTTCCAGTACTTTCATGTGAAGTGCCTAGAGAAGAAATGCTGTGGAAACGGTGCTTTTTATTTGCCCAATGCTACAGCACAGACGGGATTCAATCCCATTTATTTACAAACGAATGCGAACATGAGCAGTTTACGGACATGTATGAGTGTATGTGTGTGTGTGTGTGTGTGTGTAAAAGATTACAAAACGTTTGCAAATAACGTTCCAGATGCTTCAACAAATCAACTCTTGGCTTAAGAAAGATTAAATTCAATTTGGTTAGAAGAAGTAATTTCTGTATTTGATGGCTTTAATCAACTGGCCATTCAAAGCTGGACTCAATATTTGACAAAAGCTGAAGTTTATTACTGACCGATCCTTGGGCCCTACTAATATTTTTCCCCCAAGTCGGTGGACAGTTTTTCACAACTGTCGCAGCAATTCTTTACAAATTCAAAACATTTGTATATATTTTGTTGTTATTTTATATCTTCATCCGTAGTGTCCACGGACAGTATAAGGGGTCTTAGGACAATTAGTTGGTTCGCTTCTGTGATAATTTTCAGGTCTGCATAATTTAGATAAAGATTGAATATCCAAGAAAATAGTCCGGACATCCACATTTCTTTAAATATCATTTAACGTACAACAATATTTATTAATATGGCAAAAGATTAATAAAACAAAAACAAAACTTGCGCCTTAAAAGAGACAGAGTCTTTGAAATGCAAAGAAATTATATTCTTAAATAGCAATTTTGCTTCTTTTTTGCCCCATTGTACCTGTTAAATTCTTTTTTTTTTATAATGTATGATTGCATTCGGTTAAGAGTCTGCATTCGAACATTTTTTAATGTTGATTTTTCTCTAAATTGGATACATATTGGGGAATAACTAAATGAAACACAAACATTTATTTTTCATGTCCGTCAATACGTGAATGAATGTTTATCTTGAAGTATTTAGAGTAAAACATACGAGGTGTGTTAGAAAAAATCGAATTAAAGGCAACTGGATGGTAACAATTGTAATAAAATCCTGCGTACGACAAGAAATACTCGTATGAAATACTAATGGGGAACGAACTGCCTACATTATTCAACTTGGCAGTTACCACTTGACCTCAAAAATTAGGAAAAAGTCAAGTGCTTCAAAAATGGCAGTTGCCATTCCGCAAAGTGGCTTAAGTTTAAGTCCATTTTATGTATTGTAGTTCAAGCAAATATCCAACTTCTTCATGTCAGATATTTTTATTTCTGTGAAATCATAGAGTAACTACATTTTTTTCTATTTTTAATTATATATAACACTTTGAGGCCTTGTCCCTCTATAGACCCTTACAACTGCGATTATCTCCGATATAAAACCCTGTTTTTTCTACAAAAGTGCGGTTCTAACAAAAACTTCCCGACTCCTTGTTTTTCATGAAAATCAGTTTCATTAAAGAGATTTTGCAATCAGCATAATTCTTCCACATCATGTGATTTTAAGCGGGCCAAATAAGTCTCTTGAAATCACCTGCTTATTTCTGTGAGTTTTTGGTTACGAATTTTGTTATTTTGTTGTTGTTAATTGCACAAAAAATATTAAATATTATTGACAAATATAAACGTATTTATTTGACACGCCATAAAAATTGTTTGCATGACATTTCTCATGGCAGTCGTACCCTTCTTTTTTTTGGAGCTGTTCTCCATCAATCTGCCATTAACAAGTACGTATTTTAGGTCCTCACTCCGGTAAAAAAGGAATACATTGAAAATTTCTAGAACAGAAAGACGTTTAAAGATCACATGAAATTTAAGCGCAGGTCCCTACAGACACAAATAAAATGTTCCTTTTCCTATAGTATTTGATAAGTCAAGCTTTCAACTTTAAATAAGGGAACTCGGTTCCAATTAGTACGGAGTTGCTTGTACTGGGAAACTCCTTTCCATTATACTCATGAAGTTGGCTGTAAGTTAACTCCTTTGACTTTGCTTCGCCATTCAAACCATTTAACATGCCCTCGTCTGATGATAGCGAAGACCTTCCAATCTAAAGCTTGTCCGAGGCTTTCCACATTTATCTTCTTGCATAAAATACACACAATAAATAAAATGAACTGTCAAAAGGGGTAGAATTTACAAAGAAAACAAAACGAAAACTATTGAAACAGACTTAATGGTGTGAACGCTAAGACAACTTTAAAAGTGATTTGCAAAGAAATTAATCAAACAAAATGTGTCTGAACCGGGACTTACGCGTCATACGAAGACTTTTTTGTCTTGCGCACGTAGTCGTAGAATTGTTTTTAGGGGAACGTTTGTGTTTGTTCCCAACACTTCCAGCTGCACACCTCGTATTATATCATGTGTTTGTCAGTGTGTGTGTAAATTGTATTTCGGGAAAATTCAAAATATAAATTCAAAAGCTGAATAAAGAATCACATCTGTTTTTAGCATAATTAAATTTTTTGGTAAATAGAAGTTTAATTTCAATTTTTGCTTTCACATGCCAGCAGTTATTTGTCCATACTGTTCACACTACGATACACACTCATATTTGTAATGGAAGTGCACTTTTGTGTATAAAAATTTATATAATTTAAGTAAAACTATAATCATGCAAACTTTGATTAAGTATTTCAGCATATTTTTTCATGCAGCAAATTATAAAGCCGTCATTCATTGTAGAGTCCTACTCAGAATACCAAACAAATTCAAATTAAATATGTCTTGTGTCCTGATGACTCCAGTTGATTTTTCTTTCTTAGTTCTGACAATGAAAAAGATTCTATTAAATAAACATTTTCCACGTAAAGGTAAACCACTCTGCAGACCTTGTGAGTTCTTATTTCTAATTTTTAAGTTCTCATTTACGTGGATCGTAGAACAATCAGGCAGCAACTCAGTTCTAAGAACATAAATTTTGGGCGTTCGTTGAATTGGCTGAAGAAATAAATTAAACGGAACAGAGTAAAGTTAAGTATTCGGTCTTAAATAAAGGACCTCTTCTGCTTTGAAGGAATCTACTCAATATCCTAATTATTAAAAAAAATGGTTCTTTCATAAATAGAGACACAAATGCTTCAGTGCTTCCAACAAATATATTCAAAAAATGAAGCGTTCATACCTGCATTTGCCGAAATGGCGAAATGTATTGTCAGTTACTTGAACCGCTGGATCTTCTATAAATTGCTGGCAAATTTTTTATATACTCAAGCCAGTACTCAGGGGTCGACCCCTACATATGCAGTGCATTGTACCAGAAACGGACTGGGGAGAAGAGAAGAAGGAATAGTGTTTCGCCTTTGTTTGTTTTTATTTTTATTCTATATTGCAGGGATGAGTACGTCAAAATTTAACTGATGCTGTGCTTTTGACTGTTCCGTGCCCAGTGGTAGATACCTTCGGCTATGCACAATCACACATCAGTTGACCCAACATTGCATGTTTTTCTGTGTTGTATTTGTTGTTCTTTGTTATTGGAAATTATCAAGTTAAGTTATTTTAGATGTGCTGCGCGCTCTTAAGCTCTTTCAATAAGAAAAGCCCGCCAGTGCCATAAGTCGAGCTGTCACCGCTTGATAAATGACAAGTAAAAACTTTTCCATTACCAAAATGGACCGATATGTGTTTCAGCAAAGCACTGAAGCTATTAAAGTTCTTTATTCTGAAAGTGGTGGAACAATCGAGCTCGTCCAACTTTCTGATTTGAAACTACAAATTATTCCCTCCCGTGATTGTCTGAATGCTGAAAACTAAAACTAAGAAACGATCTAATATTAATGAAAAAGAGTTTGAAGTAAATGGAAAGTTATAATTCGTAAATAGTTTAAATATGATGTCATAATTTGTTCGGCGCTCAACGATATTACACGCATTGGGTTTTTGAAATGCTTCCAACGGATCCGGAAATTCATAGCAAAGTCATCTTTAGTGACGAGTCCTCGGAAGCTGCGTTTACAAGCAGAAATGTGCGAGTTGGGGCTCAAAAAATCAACAAGTACTGCCCAAATGTGTGCCTGGTTAGTTAAGTTTTTGGTCTGGCTGGGGCATTGGATCTTATTTCTTTGGAAATTGGGGAAGTAGGGAAATGATCGCCCATGGAACTATATAACCACACAAATATCAACACTATCGTTCTTTCGGATGAACAATTATCTGAACTTGTGACTTCTCCAAGAATCGATGAGAATTGATTAAACAGATCTTCTAATGCGGGGCTACGCAAGATAACATTCACACCAACGGCTCACATTTAATCCATAAACTCAAAGACGGTATTGTTGAAGTTATCGAGGACATACAGCCACAAATGTACGTATTGCTGGCCGATGGTCCTGCACCGTATAGCGCATTTGGCGGATGTCGCTTTCCGTTATTAATCGCACATCCTGCTCTCAACAGTCAAATAAATAGCTGATAACTTCGCTCGAAAACTTTTTATACCAAGTACATTTCACTAAAACTAGTTTCTGTTGGCGATACCGGCTCAATCGAATGCGCCCCAGACCTCTCGCTAAAACCATAACCTTAACCGGCAGCCATTTGCCAATCAAGCCCACTTTTGTGTGTTAACTTTTTAATCAAATATCGAGTCCTTTCATACGTGAATTACATTGAAGTTTTGTTTTTCTGCAATCAGGCTCTAAATGCAACTGTGTGTTTCTTGTTCAGCCGCTCTAGTCACAGTTTTATAATTACATACATGCATTTGTGTGCTTTCCTTAAAATTGTTTAAATAAAATGCAATTTGAAATTTGTTAAACTGCTGAAGCGATAAAAAATGTTGGGAAATATTTCCTTTTTTAAACATCATACACACACACACACACACACACACACACACATGCAACACACACTTGTACTCGTGTTCAATTCATAGAATAAATGAGGAATAAAGCACGTGATAAAATTTATTTAAATAATAAATGAAATAAGAAAAAAAGCTCAAAAAACAAATTTTGAAATATTTATTATTGATTTCTTTTGACATGTTTATATAGTGCACAGACATATTTTTGAATAATGCTCTCATTTCTGTTCAGTTGATACTTTTTTATTGTTTTTTCTTTTGATATTTTTACATTTTTCACTCATTTTTCTTTAATATTGTAAATAAATATTCTTTAGTGATAAAAAGCGAGAGGATATTTTTTGCTTTTCTGCATTGCTATTCCATTATTAATTTACGAACGCATTTGCAAGAGCCCAGCACACCCAATTGCACCGCTTAATGCAGTCTACCGCACACACACACACGCCCACACACACACACACACACACACACACTTGAATACTTGGCAAGCGTGTAAGACTGTGTGGGTTTGTTGTAGGAATGAATATACGTTTGCACCTGATGTCATATTCCTTTTGAACGTTTCCATTTTGTGTTTTGTTTTCCTTTTTCTTACTTTGACTTGTTTAACATTCGTATGAGCGATGATCCATCAACTTTTGCACGACATTTGCTGCACCTCAAAAAACACTAATAAAAACTAAAAATAAATAAAAATAATAAAAAATATGCAAAGTAAATATTGTGAAATTTTTTATATCACCATATCAAATATGTTTTATTGTCTCAGCACCTGTTTTTTTAATCAAATAAAATGCACACACTTTTCTTTTTCCTCTTTAAATTTTTACTTTAAGTTTCTGTAACAGATGGTTCGCCTATGATTTGAATTTTTTCTTTCCATCTAAAACCATAATGAACGTTTTCCATAATTTTCTCTAAACTTTTATGTTTTTTGAAGTCTTTTGTTGGATATGTTAAACTGCACCCTGCATTTGAACGCGGCGCTAGGTGCGGCGCCCGCCACAGTTGTTTGTTAGGTTTTTAATATCTATTTGAAAACGCATAAATCCTCATTATGGGGCATTGTTGTTCATGTGCCATGCGGTCGTCCACTCTGACAAACATTTTCATCTGCTTTGCGGCTGGCTAAATGCAACAAATCATCTGTGTGGTCAATTTATAAATCCTCATAAGCCCACCCAGCACACACACGCACACACACACGCACAAGCATAGTCAGATGCAGATGCAGAAGCACACGCAGTAAATCATTGGCCGGCCCACATTTGGCGCTTATTCTCTTTAAAAATGTACGCGATATGGAAGTGAAAAAGGAAACGAAGTGCCTGCAGGACTTAGCGCATTGAGCAAATTACTCGTATGACATAAAAGAGCTGAGAGTGTGCCGTTCACTAAGGAACAACTTAAGTCCAACGGATTACCCAAGTGAATGAAGTGCGCCATCTTCGATTCTTTTCATTCTGGCACATCATGTGCTTTTACTCCAGACGACTAGATGATTTTTTTCTGTGTTTCTGAAAAGTCGCTTTAACTACATTAAAGTTGCGCAAAAACTGGGTTCACTGAGTGGATCGACAGAACGAAACTGCCTTATCTTTTATTAAAAATACTATTATTCACTCGGGATTCCTTTTCTTTCATCGATCTGTTTTCAGCTCTTCTTTTTCTTGTTTCTTTCGACAAAAAATCGGAAGAGTCACAATCAATGTGAATCCGTAAACGAATGAAATTACCGGTCACTTAAGCAAAAAAAAGAGTCCATCAACAATTTTGCATTTTGCTCATTTTCTTCCCTTTTACTTTTCGAAACATAATTTTAATGAATATATGAAAATTCAGCAACTTTAATTGGTCCATTGTTCTTTCACATTCCCATAACTCGTGTAAAAATATTTACCTTTAGCCTGAAATCGCATCGCGTTAAGTTAACACGAAGTAGCAATGAAGCCAAATGATTAGCACTTAGGCCATCACTCTGCCTCATTTGACCATCTCACGTTAATTCCTCAGGCACTCAGATTGATATCAACTATTTTTTTTTATCAAATAAAGAGCGTCTGCCTTTAAGTCACTAGTTTTTGTGACATTCGAACGAAATGTTTCAATGTGTCAAAAGAACCATCTAGTTCATAGCACAGGAGTATTTTTAATGTTCACACGTGTGAGGCACGCTAGTTCACTAGTACTGCGGTACAACTTTGCTATTCACATTTCCTGCGGCGTGAAAACCATTTAAAACTAAATAGATGCATGAAATAACGTGTTCCTACGACATCAATGTTGCATTTAACATTTTCAAGCAACATTTATAAATTAATACTTTATATTGAAATTAAACTGTTTAGTTTCCAAACTCAGCGAAACAGGGCCCATTTCCACTGTTTATGGTTGATTAGTTCGAATATCGCCTAAATTACGCGTGAAATGTTGGTTTGTAAGTTTTGAATTGCAGTTGCCTTAACGGCGAAGAATTAGGACTTTGTATTGCCTCATAGGGACCAAAAATTTGTTATCGCGCTTAATCGAAAATGTGCAACAAAAATTGGATGTGAAAGCAGCGAATCCGTGTGGAAATGTATTGCATTGCACACTCTGAACTGGCGTCTTCAATCCTTTAAACGCCTGAATTTTATAAGTTCCTTAATTGAAATGCTGGCATACAATTTTCCAAATTATTTCGTACATCGACAATGGATTGGCCACTTTCTACACCAAGACTTTCCACAAGTATCGCAATACTTTTCACGCTGCACTGTGACCTTGTACCGTTTAAAATAGTCCACTGCAATCCAAACTTGAGAGCTGAAATTTCGATGATGCTCAAAAGAAATACAAAGCACTTTCTTAATGTAAACAAGGTCCAATTTTAGACTGCAACTAATTTTCAGGTGTCGAAAAAAGCCAATCGACGGACTACCACGTTGAACTGGTGTACAACGATTTTAAGATCCATCCCAAACTAAATCGGCATATCAGAATGTTGTGGAACGAATGGGAAATGAATGAATTCGGACTTGTTTCTTTTCCACACGTCCTCAACGTCTATCAAAACAATAGAATCAATATAATTGCATTAATTGGATGCAAAAATATGTCAGTTGTTTTCAACAACCAAAAGAAGACAATTCACATTCCACATTCTATATATTGGAGCAATCGGACTTAAGACCACTGAAATGTCGGTTCAACACTCTACCAACTCATTCACCGAGGCACTTAAAAGTATAACACGTGTTAAGGACTTTGGAAACCGAAGCTCAAATATAAATTAAAGGAATATTTAAGCTCTTGCTAAATGCAAAATTGTTATAATAAAAGATTCCGGAACGCCTTAAAATCTCGAACCAACACATTTTTATAATTAAAATAACCGAAAACAACTAAAATTTTCTCATATTTATGAAATTTGGGAACATGACGTAACGACGTTACAATAAAGAACAGATTTTCAAATGTGAATAATCGTGTGAGAATCGTATCACTAATAATTCGGAAGATTAAGAAAGTTTGACCTATCAGGGGCTTTTCGAAACGCAATTCAATTGAACTGAATCACTTACAAGCTGTTTTAAAGCCCATATTATCATAATAGTAAGACGTTAAAGGTCATTTTACAATACAAAAGATTTTAAAATACCCACGAGCCTCCGCACCATCACTCCGTGAATAAAGCGAAACATATTAGTAGAAAATTAGCAGCTGGACAAAAAGTGGCATGAAAATATGCAGCAATTTCACTTCCGATGTGGGGTTAGAGAATTCGCTGTACAACGACAACAAAATTACTTTAACTTTTTCACATGACGTGACCAAACGCACTCACCTGTACGATTGCCACATTCCAAGCGTTGAACGTATGCATTAACGAGGGCACGCTTTCAGCGCCGGAACGGACGGCATATTATAAAAGTTCATCAGGGTTGAAGATGAAAAATCTTACCGTTGTAAAATATTCTAAAAATTAACAAGTCTAATGGAATGTGAATGAGATTTAGATGTCGCAAGTATTCTTTGAGCTTTTCACAAGACAGGGTATTACGGTGTAAAATGTCCTTAAGCAGATTTGTCCTCGGACATTACGACAGCACAAAATAAGTTATAAATACAATTCCTTAATAAAAAACATATTATATGTAAATGTAAATCAAGGTCATTTTCCTTCACTCTTAGTAAAATTTAAAGTCTTCCGTATGACGCAAAGCCAAAAAAGATTACCGCAAGATTATTGTAGGCTTAAAATGCTGCGTGTTCCACTGTGCCGCCAAGAATCAGAATATGCGAGTTGTAATATATAAAGCCAGCTCCGCAAATGTCTTCTGTCATTGAAGGACGAACGCCTGTCACATGCCATCACTGAAATATTCGACGCTCCTCACCACAATTATGCAGGTGGAAAATGTTTTCAACAAAAATTTTGATTCCCAACTTGAGGAAAAGTATTTTCTTTTTGCAAATATTGTTTATTTAAGAACTCACATACACCTACCGTGTGCACACTAGTGCCCACATGCGTAGTGCGTAGGAAATTGTGCGAGGACTTGCCGAATGCTCTTTGTGTGATTGGTAGCAAAAGATCGAAAACCAACTGCAAAACACAATGAGTATTCACTCACTGTATTTTA
Organism: Epicampocera succincta; assembly: GCA_932526305.1. Lineage (NCBI taxonomy): Eukaryota > Metazoa > Arthropoda > Insecta > Diptera > Tachinidae > Epicampocera > Epicampocera succincta. The sequence goes on along the minus strand of OW052037.1, from coordinate 1,528,776 downwards.
CCCTAAAGTATAAACAAAAAAATTTAAATTTGTTTGTCATAAGAATAATTTCAATTAAGAAAAAAAAAACACATCACACAAGTCAATCTATGAAATTTTAGTTCCGCCCAAGATTACACCATTTTCATTCGCCCGCGATCTGAATGTCGGCGATCGTACAAGCATTCAATGTGTCATTGGCACCGGTGATCTACCGCTCACATTCACCTGGCTCAAGGATGGAAAACCCCTACAGACGGCGGGGACTGCTATAATGCAGTCTGCGCATAGTGCACGCAACAGCGGCAGTGTTAGCGGTGGGATTAGTGGTACCGGTGACGTTGCTGCATCGGGCTCCGGCTCACATACGACAGCGATCAAATATGCCCATGCCCATGCCCACGCCCATGGTGCCATGTCCTACACGAATGATGATGGTAGTAGCGGTGGTGAAGGAGGCGGCGGCGTAGTGACAATTCGCCAAAATGATGATTTCACCAGTGCCCTCAGCATAACAAGTGTGACGAGGGCTCAGAGTGGCACCTATACATGTCGCGTCCAAAACGATGCCGCAACCGTTTCGCACTCTGCACAGCTAAGAGTTAATGGTATATGATTAAAAAAAAAGCATGTCGAAAAGCATTGCAATATATATATATATCTATATATATATACAGATATCTATTGCATGTGTATTGTTGTTGTCGTACATATACAGACATATAATATTTAAAAATATCGCAAACATTTAGTTCTATTTCAGCTTCTTAGAGTTCCAGTTTGCATGTATCTAAATGTGAATGTTTTAACTTTTTATCTTTATGGACATTTAGAGAGAGTTGAATAGCGTTGAAGAAAGTTTCGAACTTTCATCGAGTTTAAATCTTAAGTTGGAATTTCTGTTATCTGTCTTCTTTAACTGTCTAAACACAATTCGAACGTTATGAAATTTTGATTTTGATTTCAACTCTGTAATATTTAATTCTACATGAAATATCTCTCTTAAACTTTCTTTAGTTCCGCCACGTATTTCACCCTTTAGTTTTGAAGACGAAATAACCGAAGGTATGCGAACGCAACTAATGTGCTCGAGCAGTCAAGGTGACCAGCCTTTCAATATAACGTGGCTCAAAGACGGCGTGGCCATACAAAGTGGCAGTATAGTTGGCAGCATGGAAGGTCTAAGCAACCAGCATGAGTTGCATGGTGGCGCCTCAAACAGTAACGCTAAAACGCCAGATCCTTCATTGACCATTAACGAATATGCGCCCTTCTCAAGCATTCTCTCCATACACAATGTCACTTCACGTCACAATGGCAATTATACATGTCGCGTCACAAACCGTGCTGGATCTGTCGAATATGTGGCCATGCTTTCCGTATCCGGTAAATTAATTTAAATCAAATCATATAAATGCGGCACATGACTAAGTCTAACGTTCACCTCACCAATTAAGCACAATATGTTTTAGTAATCGCAACGTGCGTTCACGGTCAATATGGATTGTATTGCATATTAGTTTCAAGAACTCGTTTCTTCTCTTCCTGGGCTCAAGAGCAAACAGGTACAAACTATAAGTAATTTTCAAGGCTTTTTCAACAACTGAGAGGGCTAGGGCGCAGAGCAGGACCTCTGTTGGAGACTCATCAATACACATTAGTTCTCCCAAGGTAAATATAAGGTATTAATTATATCTTTGCAACTGGTTCGTCGAATGAAAATGTAACTTTACTGACTGATTCATCAGCAATGCCCGCCTCCAAGTAAACAAAGCTGAACACTTATTTAACCGAATTTTGGTACCTTTCCCCTCTACCAACCAGTTTCATACAACGAAATTTCATAAGAACGCCTCAAAATCGTTTTGCCACTTTTTTGATGCCCTTTTTATTACTTTTTGCAAAGAAAAAGATCCTCTGATAATCCTAATGGCAAAAATTTGGTTTGAAATTACTAGTATGTCATACATTTGGCATTATAGAAATACAGAGCCTCGTGGTCTATGTTGCGTAGTTCAAAACGATTTCTATTGTTCGCATTGTCAGCCTTCGACCGGATGAGAACAATTAATTAAGAAATGCTCGTAGACATTCTTCAAAGCAAAACCCACAAAACCCTAAATATTAGGGTCGGTTTTGCATTTTGATTTCGCATAAATCTGCGATGCCATGCGGACTATAGCATTTCCTTTGAGCCTCTTTTTCGCTGTCAAAACATTTTTTGGGGGACTGCCGTCAACTATTCCCAAAAATTCAGCCGCTTCGAATCTCACGAAAATGCAATACTTTCCAAAACAGAACGTTGCAACGCACAATTTACGGAGAGCACCAAACAAAACGCCACCAAAATAATGTATTAAAAAATAAGAGCACGCAGCACGGATCGAGCACCACAACACTGAGCACCCCGTATTGATTCACTGCATTCATATGCAATCAAAAAAAAAAAAATTTAAAACAATAGATGAGCACTTTGAAATAACATTGTAACTTAATGTCTTAAACCGATTTTCTAAAATTTTTTTTTTTTTGTCCATTTTCATTTAGCGAATCGCTTTACTTGTACTTCTATTCTAACTTCACCTTCTCATTTCACTATGATTTCATTATGTATAATTTCATTTGCAAAATATTTCCAACTGAAATTGTTTAATTGAAAAAAAAAGAAAACAAATATGTACTTAGATTGTCCGGTAAGTCTTTAGTTATGGCTAACTATTAGCCAACCATTGAAAACATTTATTGTTCCAATCAACTATTTAATCGAAATAACCAATCGAATACTTTTAATGCATGACTTGACTTTGAGCACTGTTTTATTGGCGTACTTGAATATTTTCCGTAACTAACATTGAGTACAAATTGTATAATAGTGCCACCGCGATGGATAATCAAACCAGCTGATCAGGATGCTATTCTGGGCAACCCCGTAAACATACGTTGCCAGGCGGATGGTTTTCCGGCGCCCACTTTACAATGGAAGCAACTGATTGGTATGTATTGAATTGACCGAAAATCATATTTCTCCAATTTTTTACCTACCCTAAGAAGCGCAAAAAACACTAACATTTTGAGGATGTGTTGGCATCTGGTGGATCTCCTCCGCTTTCCTTAAATTCAAGGCAACCCGGGCAACCCACTGCTCAAATTCACAACAACAAAAAACACTCGGATACGGGCTGCCGTAAGAGGCAGAGACAGACATGTGCACGATGTTATATTCCGTACAAAATGGCCTGAATGGGTCTTTTCAGTAAAAACAGGTTTTCATTAATACCTTCCCCTCCCTTTCCCCCCCCCCTCCCATTTTTGCTGTTAGCATCATACATAAATCGAGCTGGCCAAGCTTGTGACTTTGTAGAGAAACTATTTTCAAGTATTGAAACTTAAAGTTCCGCCGCAATCATCTTAGAGTTCATAACAGGTGAAATTCGAAGCGCTGCCCACAACTGTTTTGCATTTTAGCCTGCCTGGGCTGCCACCAGTTCAGGAACAAAATGTTATTTGTTTGGTTGTTGAGCTGTACAGTGGCCCTGCTTTCGATTTGCGAGTTTTAAACTAAATAGCCCGGTGCAAATTCATTACGTAAATCGCTGCAGTTGGCTTTTACTTTTATATATAAGCCATTAAACCACATGAACAAAGTTGACTATATATACATACATACATATGTATAGGCTATAGTACTTTGCGTTGAGACGTGTCGAAAACTCAAAAGATGGGCGAAAAAGCGATAGTGTGAAACCAAAGTGTAAATGAGAAACAATATGTTGATAAATTTGGCATTTCATATTTTTTTAACATATGATTTTTGATTTGATCAGGGTTGCATTTTTAAAGAAGTTAAAGGCTTTATGGTGGATTAAATTTTATGATCTTTAGGAGATTCTGGCGAATATAGGGAATTGAGTTATAGCATTTCCAATGGCAACTCAAAGTCGGTGATCGAAACGCATAACAATGGATCTTTAATAATACCAAAAGTAGGCAGAGAGCACGAAGGCAGCTATTTGTGCCAGGCCAATAACGGTATTGGAGCAGGCCTCAGTCAACTGATTAAACTAACAGTTCACGGTAAGTGATTGAAAAATAAGAAAAATACAAACTATATGTATTTTTACTTGCAGTCGGACCTACGGTGACTGTGTCAAAGAAACAAGTTACAGTTAGAAGAGGAGATCGTGTCACTTTGCGTTGTGAGGCTGATGGCGATCAGCCTTTGGATATATCTTGGCGGGCAAAAGCCAACCGTATAGACCCTTCGTTTGATGTTCGCTATCATATTAAAGACTCGCCACTCAGCCGCGGCATAGTTTCGGAATTAACCGTACTACAGACAATACTGAGTGACCGGGGAGAATACACTTGTATAGCAAGTAACTCGTATGGCCATGATCGGGCCGTCATACACTTGCAAGTGCAAGAACCTCCAAATTTTCCCGTGAACCTGCACGCCACCGATTTGGGCAGTCGTTCGGTGACTTTGTCTTGGTCGCCGAATGATCAGGACTCAGTTTTGATGGGTGGTAACAATCGTGATTCTCAACCCATCTCAAACTACATTTTGCAGTATAAAAAAGCTGGCGGTATTTTAATTAAATCTATTGAAATAATGACGCTAAATTTAAAAGGATTTTTTCCAGATGTTTGGCATGAAGGAAACAATCAAAAGCTATTGCCAGGGGACAAGACAACCGCACAAATAGGCTCATTGCGCCCGGCCCAGGCATATCATTTCCGTTTATATGCAGAAAATCATTTGGGCACAAGCGCCCCTAGTGACATTTTACTGGTACAGACAGATGCAGAGGCTCCCAGTGGCAGGCCCCAAGACGTATCTGCCGAACCTTTAGGGGCACAACAGCTGCTGATAACTTGGCGGCCACCTGAAAGGGATACCTGGAATGGTGAGCTTTTAGGTTACACAATTGCCTATCAAAAACATGGCTCGGCAGACAATTTCCAAAATTTCACTAAGGTGAGCAGCCTTGGTGGAGAAGGTTTGAACGACTTCCGTTTGACAGGTCTAGAAAAGTATACACAGTATGCTGTAACAGTTTCGGCTTTCAATGTCAAGGGAGATGGACCACCAAGTGAAGTGGCTTTGGGCCATACTCTCGAAGATGTGCCTTCAGCCCCACCACAAGGTGTGACATGTATTGCCCTAACAGCGCAAAATATTCAGATTTCTTGGCAGTCTCCTCCAAAAGAAAATCATCACGGAGTAATTCAAGGTTACAAAATTCTGTATGAACCAGGCAATTTTGATTCAGAGTATGGTTCCAGAGAAACGAAAATTACTTCTGCTCTCAGCACTGTTTTACACGGTCTTCAACCATTTACCAATTACAGTGTACAAGTTCTGGCGTTTACCAGGGCGGGCGAAGGCGCCGTTAGCTCTACAGTATCGTGTACCACAGAAGAGGCAGTACCAGATGCACCAGAACGAGTGAAGTCTGTTGTAAATTCTGAGTCGTCGGTCATCATAAGTTGGCTCCCTCCGCGAAGGCCCAATGGCATTGTTACCAAATATAATGTTTATATACGTATTCTAGATAAAGGCCAGGAGCTGAAGATACTCAAAGAAGTCCTACCCGCTCTGAATAGGCACTTTGAAGCCAAAGATTTGTCAATGCGAGAAACCTACGAAGCTTGGGTGACAGCCTCGACGAGAGTTGGGCAAGGACCCAGCACACCGGTTATTAAACTTATACCCAGTTCTTCAGTACCAGCAGCAATAATATCATTTAGTCAAACCTTAAGCGTTAGTTGGAGGGTGGACATGAAACTACCCTGCCTCTTTGTGGGCTCACCAAAACCAAACGCTGAATGGAAGGTTTTAAATGCTCGATCTAAAAAGCACTTTCGCCTCGAAGTTAGCAACGACAATACTCTTACATTGCGAGGTATACAGAGATCACACGAAGGCAACTACTCATGTGTAGTGCGCAACGCCATTGGATCGGACCACATTGTCTATCAATTGTTTATTCAAGGTAACAAAATCAGTTGCCTTTAAGTCCAAGTATACCCTAAATTTGCATCTATTTGTTCCAGTACCACCTTCAGCTCCCATTATTTCCGTGATTGGAACAACTGCCAACTCTGTGTCACTGCAGTGGAGAGTTGATGATATCGGAGGAGCACCCCTGAGGGGTTTTACATTGACCTTCCGCAAAGAATTCGGCGACTGGGAGGAAATCCAGCTGGACCGGCGTGTAAATTCTCATCTTCTAGAAGATCTTCAATGCGGCACAAGCTACCAATTTACCATTGTGACTTTTAATAAGATCGGAACAAGTGCTACAAGTCCAATAGAAATAGCAAAGACGCAGGGTAAATATTCTATATACATACATTTTTTAGTCTTACATTGTGAAATGGACTTTTTCTCTTCTGAAGGAAACAAGCCAATTGCGCCCAACAAGCACAGCCTTATACGTTCCAATACTACCTCAGCTCTTATCGAGTTGTCTTCTTGGCAAGATGGCGGCTGTCCAATACAATATTTCAGCATTGAATTCAAGCGATACGGTATTGCCAGCGACTGGATTATTGTGTCCAGTCGTATTGAGTCTCATGTAAGTTCTTATCATTTCAACAGCCAGTTCTATACAAAATCTGAGTAGTTAAACATCATGTAAATTAATAGTTTCATTCATACTCGTACACCAAGCGGCTTCATTAACTTTTTGGCAATCCATAGAAATGGTTTTAATAAAACTAAAGAAATGTGTTAAAAAATAAATGTCTCAGGACGTGCTCAAAAATTTTTCACTGTAAAGACCATCTATTTTTTAACAGTTTCGTCAATTGTTGTCTCTTAACTAAATGCTTTCACTTTTATAAATCCTTAGACTCGTTACACAATTGGAGACTTGGAAGCTGGAACCTTGTACAACTTGCGGGTGACAGCACACAACAATGCTGGGTCCGCTGGCAAAGAGTATACTTTTGAAACATTGCGCTTTAGTGGCATTTCAAGTGAACTCGATCAGAGCGATTTGCCGGAAGTGAACTCTTTGTTTCGGGACGCCCATTTGATCGCTGTTATAATTACCTCAATTTTTGGTACCATACTAGCTCTGATCGGAGCCTGCATATGTTTCAAAAACTGTAAGTAAAATCAAATTGCTTGGACTAAAAGGCATAAAAAGGCTTGAATTTACAGACCCGCGTCACATCTTTTCACGGAATGTGGACACAATGAGGCCCCCTGGCAGCGATGGAAAGGACCTACAACACCGTGAGCAATATTATGGTACGATGCGCAAATCGTGTCAGCAATCACCGGGAGATTCGGTTGTTGCACTTGAGCGCATTCCTGAATACTCTGAAGATATATATCCTTACGCTACATTCCATTTACCAGAACACGAAAACCAATCGGCCAACATACCACTCAACCGCAAAGGCATGCAGCCAATGTACGATCCCCGTGCCGGTGATGACAATACCCTTTCCAGTTCAGGCATGAAAGTGAAGAGATCTGTGTCAGGTAGCGGAAACATTTCAATGGGGGGTGGAGAATGCAGCCACACAAATACTGAGAAGAGGCACAAACGCCGTTCAAAAGCTATCAAGTCTGAATCAGAGGAATACGACAGCTTAAACAGTGATAGTGACTTAAGCGGCGAGCGAATGCGAGACGATAATCGTAGTACTCGCACTGATGCTTCAAGCCAACTGGAAAACTCTGGCTACAATAGTATGTATTGAAACTATAGTTGTCTTGCTTCACACTCACATATACATATAACTACTTTCCCGTTCAAAGTTCATGGCCACAGTCCAAGAAGTGGCAGCAGCAATAAGGAACGCCTGTCGGTATTTAGCAGGCCCCAACTTCATAGTAAGTTAGTACCTATTTTAACTATTCAAACTGCACCACAAGATTAAGTTTCAGTTACAATTTACATACATCCCGCTATGCCACCCCCATACACAAACTTACAACCTTGCCGGCATACATATTATATTTTTGACACTCAGTAAACACTTGCATTGCATCAATAATTACTTCCGTTAACAGTCACCTCATCAAAACATCCGCTGTTACTAACCTCATCCTGTATAATATGTATGTAATTTACCCTCTAACATTTAGAAAACATTTTACCGAAACGCCAGAAAGATTCCACGAACGTGAGCTTACACACTTCTAATGGACCTGCATCAGAATCGGCCAATGAAACAATTTCAAAAAATCGCAAGAGACCTTCATTTAAAAATCCCAAATCCCTTTTTCAAATTATAAGGCCCACAAAAATTCTAACCAATAGCTCCCAAGCCAATGCCAATCCCATTGCATGTTCCACAAACTTGAATCCGAAACGTTCTCCGGAAAATATGACCCAACCCAAAATACGCATCCAACCCAAACCTCCTCACCAGCTTCTACACCTAATACAACGTCCCATGTCTGAGACCACAAATGCACAAAATCAGCAACCACCTCGACCGCCATCACCTTCACCCTCATATCGTTTTGCATCGTCCTCCAAGCATGAAACCACTGCAGCCACTACCACCACTCAACCGCACCCACATCAACCAAAATCCACCAATGATTCCCGCAATAGCCCCAGTGCTTTGATCATATTGAAGTCAACTGGTAGCGGCAGTGGTAGTAGTGATAGTGTTGGATATCACAAGAGCTCCTTATCCAATAGGCAAGATATCCGTATTTGTTGGTTGTTATAGCAGTAGTTTGTTAATTGAATGCCTTTTTTTTTTATCCAACTTCTTTTTGTCATTTTCAAACCTTTATACATACATATATACGAGTATATAGATGTATATATACATATATGTCTGTGTGTACTCTGTGTGTCAGTGAGTGTTAATATGGAGTTGACAAGAGTGTTTTTAGTTTATTTTGCTTTCAGTCTGACGGAACAATCGTTTCGCTTGGAACTGCAAACAAAAACTTTTTGTGTCACAAATTACAAAAACAAAAGTAAGGAACTAGACGATAAATAGTCGCCTTGTCTTGAGAGTCGCCGTCGAAGTTTTGTTTACTGGCCATAAATATGTTGCAACAGCATTTACATATTTCGTATGTGTGTGTGAATATAAACACATACTAAATATCTACATATTTGTGTTTGTATGTAATTTGAATGAATACATAAAACACAAAATTGAAGAAGAAGAAGAAGAAGAATAATTGAATGTTGAGTGTAAATCTATGACCGAACTCAGAAATGCAACATCCCAACAGCTGTTTTCAGTTCTCTCATTCAATTCAGTGAAATGAAAAGCCCAACGCCAGACACCCCGTAACGTATGGGAGCCTTAAAAATGCTTTAACAATTTAGAAACGTTAGGAAATGGTCAACGAGCTTTTTATAATCTATTATTATTTTTGCAATTAATAATGTTCGTTTGGTTGTTTTGAAATGTCGCTGCATGCATGTTTTTTTTTTTTTTTTTTATAAATCTAGTACAACCCGTAGAACTAGAATTACAATATATTTTAATAAGACTTGTAGTTTTAAGTCTCCATTATTGTAATCTTACTTGCAAATTAATAGTACTTGTGGACATTTGTTTCACTATTTATACCAATTGTGAACATACTTTATAATATAGCAGCATGGACGCGGTGCCGCTCGACTACAGGCTCTTTGACCCGCCACCCAAGCAACGGAAACAGCAGCAATCAGGTAACAAAACACAGTCACCCAAACATCATGAGCGACAAGCTTCAGATGAATGTGCCAAAAATTCAGCCAACCATACAAATCTGTCCGGCAGTATATCCGGCAAAATACGACCAAAAACTGCCGATAATAGTTCCAACAGCGGCAACAGCCTCGCCGGTGAGTTCCAGTGTTCACCTAACAGCCTCCCCACCCCGCATATTGTCCAGTCGGGCTCCTATGTTGAAATTTTAAAACAAGCTGGCAGTCAAGCCGCTACTGCGGCCCCATCTCAGCACGAACGCGTAATGGGGCATGGCAAGAATTCCATCAGTTCGACAGCATCGCTGGCCTGTCATAACAAAAGTTATGGAGATTTCCTCACCATAACACCCAGACGCAAGGGAAAACTATTAGGCGGTGACGCCAAACCGGGGCTTATGGGCGAAGGACACGACAATTATCGCCACCACTTACCACACAGCATTGAGCCTCTGCACCTCCTGGGCATACCAAATGACAACATGTCCACTTTCTTCGATTACCGGGCCATGGAAACTCTCAGCAATGCCGACACCTTGGCCATTGGCTCAACCATGGCTGGCCATTTGTACCCCTCAAAAATCACCAACAACAAGCAGCAGTACGATGCTACCAAACACCAAACTTCAGCCACAGCTCAAGTGCCCGACGAATATCATCACATCATCAGCGAGAAGAACTTAAGCCCTCCCTCGGCATTTTGTGACAACATATCATCGACGACTAAGGCTTAAAGACTGGCATTTTTTGCACATGCAACAGCTACGATCAATTAAATCGTTCACAAACTTATTTCTACAAAACTAAAACATATCCTGAAACGCGTTTGCATTTAAGACACAGCGTTCTGACTGGCACCAAAAATGTTTCTCCCAAAACGGACACATCGAAACTCAAAACCAAAGAGATGAGCAGAAACACAACCTTTTAAACTAAAAAGAAAATGCATTTAAGTAAAAACTCGGACTCAAAAAACAACAAAACACATACTCACACAAGTAAATATTGTATAGTCTTAAGAACAATTAATTAATTAAGCGTACGTTGATTCAATTAACAATCCAAAAAAAAAGCCCAAAAGAAATGTTGCGACAAATGTTCTTTCTTGACTGATGAAACCATGAACATTTTTTTTTATTAAATCAAAAGAAACCGTGTAACACTCTTGTAAATAATAATAAAAGTTTAAATTCTGAAAAATTTTAGCATAAACATTTACATGTGAGTAAATCACCAAAAAAAAAACACACGCACACTCCCACTCACACTCACACACACATACAAAAATTCGCGAGGCATTTTTAAGGCAAAGAAAAACGTGATTAAATTAAAGGAAAAAAAAACACACAATAAAGGAACGGAAAGAGGAATAGCAATAGAAATAGAAATAATGTTTAAAGATAAATCAAATGCGTTATTTGTTTGTTAATTCAATTAAATATCATACATTACAATTAATTAGCGAAAGAGAAATAAATAATAATTAGGAATAGCAAATTTTTGCCATTAAGGTGGGCGTTCGATCGTAATTTAAATAATAATTGAAACTTGTGTCAATAATTAATCAATTACCAAAAGAAGAAAACTGAAACCAAAACCAAAACCAATTACAAACACATGCTCATTAATTAATTAATTAATTAATTAATCATTAGGACTAAAATTATAAAATAAAAACTTCAATTCTCCGAAGAGTGTCAATTTTCTGTTTTTTACCTAAAATCGCAGTTGGAAATTTTGTCAATCCATTTACATTTATTATCGTTCGTATATCGACACGAAATCTAAAACAAACACACACACACACACACGATACAAACAAATACATACAATTAGTTAAGATACTCTTTAGATTAAGTTACAAAATTATCGAGATACGGATACAGGCGCATTCTATAAATTTGTATGAATATCAAAAAGTGTTGTTATTTGATAAGAACTTTAGATTTTAAATTATTTAATCGATTATTTACGTATGTACGTGTTTGTATGTATGTGCAGAAAACCAAATCAATAACAAACCAAAAAGTAACAATAAATTAAATTTAACAAATAAATTACTAAAAACAAAGATATACGACGCATGAAGAGTTTTTCTGCTTTTCTTCTGTATTGCTTTCGATGTTGTCGATGCTTCCGCGCCCTAGAGAAGGACAGGGATGATCAATGCCCTCAATTGCCGCTTGAGGCCAAAGAAGCAGCGTTTGGCAAGAGTTATTCTGCGTTTGATGTTGGTCGTACTGTTTACTTGGCAGCCGAGGTAGACGAAGTCCTTCATTACCTCGAAGTCATAGCTGCCTCGTTTTGCCCTCGAATAGAAGTAAGTTCAAGTTGGACTGTGTTTTAATTTAGACATTATAAAAAACGTACAAAACTTTGTGCCTGAGTCCCAGTACGCATGGCCTGATATATTATTACAATAAATAAATAAAATAACTGTGACATACTATCAGGCCCGTAGCCTGCGGTCTCGAAAGTATTTCGAGCTCGTGCTTAATGCATAAATAGTCAATACAGAGGCCATAAAAATTACAATCTAACTGTTTCCTTTAACTTAAATCCATCAATTTTACCCTTTAATGGCAGAAAACACTTCTTTGCGTGCTCTTAATTTTAATTTTAAGTCCCTTAATGTCAGAGCAGCCTCGGGCATTGAAGTGTGTTGTGACTCTAGACGACAAATGTACATATTTATGGAATATAAAAGCTTGACTGTGTGCAGGTAAAGTAACCACAACTCAGCACCTGGAATATCATCGGACACTTTTGTTGAGAAAGAAAATATTCTTTTAATGGCACGAACAATTGTAGAATTTGCTCTAAAGCTGTCAACCCGCGTGTTTTGCTATCACCCAATAATTTTTTATATTCAACGTCAACATCTTTGCAAATCTCCTTCAGTAGTTCCACTCTCAGTGGCAGGGAATCGACAGCAGTTCGAATACAATTGTTCAAGATATGAGAAGCACAATTCACGCCAATTAGGTTTTTCCCAATAAAATTTTGCATTTTACGAAATATTTGTGTATGTATGTATGTATGTACATATATTAAGTCGTTCTTTTCTAGCTGCTCCTCCAAAATTGCAACCACAAAATGCTACCATTTTACTAGTTATTTCAAAGTTTTCTAATGTTTCTCGATATATTTTGCTCGCGCACAGGACCATTTTTGTTCAAAGCAAGATTTAATTAATTTTAAAGTCCAATCATTTCATGATAAGCCCAAGTACCTTCGGCAACAGCCAATCCAATTTCCTTCCCTTAGAAATTGACAGTTCTGAAAAGTTTTGTATATTTACTAAAATAAATAATTCAGCTAAAGAATTTTACACATTGGAGATACCCTTTTCAGTATTGCCAGATAATTAAAGTTTGGTTGTTTATAAGTGTGTTGCTGCAGGTTTGCCAAGTCTCAATACACTGGCGACCACACCTGGATACATGTTTTACACACATGACTCATAAACCAAATAAAATGCACAAAATTTAAAGAACTTATATGTTTTTTATTCAATAAAATCAAGAAAATATATTAAAGTTCATGATTTTCATATGTAAATGTTAAGTTTTAAACAAATTTATGTAAAATTGGGATGTATCCACTTTTGCACGTTTTTAAAAAATTGGAAGTTTTTAATATTTTGTTCAAGGACGTTTTGCCTTGATGACGCTACTTTTGCGCCTTAGCATACTTTCGACCAAGGTCTCGATGGACCCTAGACCAAAGATCATTCAAGTGCGTCGGGGGAGTGTCGTATTGGGCAAGCCTCTTTTTTAATAAAGCCCACAAATTCTCAAAGGGATTAAGATGCGGGCTTTGCGCTGATCATTTTATATGTATGTATGTATGTTTGAAGTGTTTGTTTAGAAAGCCATTCCCTTACGATTTTTGCCGTATGCTTCGAATCCATCCTGTTGGAATATCACTTCTTCCTCTGGGTAAGCACTTTTATCAACGACTTCGGGAATATTGCCTTCTAATGTACTCAGGTAGTCTTCTTTTCTCATTATACCTCTACTTTTACCAAAAGACCAATATGCCACCAAGTAAAACATCAAACTTCCACCCCCCGCACTTCATTGTTTCTTTGACTTGGTGTTTTTTTAAACGTTCATAGCAGCTGCAGCCCGTTTTCACCTGTTTGGAGGACAATAATCGACCCATAGCCCTGGGATCACGGTCCGAAAGCAGACAAGGTCGTAATTTATTTGCAGCATGTGGCCTAATTTTTTTTCTTTTTCTTACCAGTAACACCGTTCGATGACAGATTCCCCACTTTTTGGCAATTTCGCTACCTGAATTATTATTATGTACTTGTCATGACAACTACTTGGTTTTCCAAAAAATTGGATATTTTTCCCATGTTTTAGCAAAAAACCGGCGAAAACTTTTTAATAGTTTTTAATATGCCATAAACTTGTTAATATTAGTTTTTAGAAAAACAATTAAATTAAATTAAAGTTAAATTCATCGCCATTTATCCATTTATTTGTGCTGCCAGCTTGAATGAACTTCAACGTGCAAAAGTGGACTCTGTCATTTTACATAAATTTGTTTCAAGCTTCACATTTACATATGAAAATCATGAATTTCAATATAGTATTTTCTTGATTTTATTGAACCCAGCAACAAATAGAGCTTCCAAAGGAATGTACATACATATATATTTTGTGCATATATGTATGTATGTTTTATTATAGTTTTATACAATATGAAAGTGCATGATTGAAGAAACCAAAACTATTTCTTTAACCATTTTTACGTAATTACGTAAAATTTTGGAGGGTATTAAAGTTTTGGGAGGGCCAATTATATGGCAACTTTGATCTGTCCACTTTTTGGCCAGTATTTTCAGATCTGTTTAATGCACGTGCTTCGCTAACGAATTGAATAACAGTATTTAAGTTTTGGAATTTCAAAGTTGATAGCGCCCGCCGCCGCAATATCTATTTCTATCTTTCAACAAGAAGGTTTCTCACTACTTGCAAAGTTTATGCCTGTATTCTCAGGTCGTAAAAGCGCCAATGTTAATATTTATCAATAACATCGGGACGGCGCGAACGCCATTCCCGGCTACCAAAAATTACACGCACGAGTTATTCGCATTAGGAATAATCGCGGAGGTCAACTCAACCGAAAGTGCAATGGCCAAGCCTCACTCCGGGGGAACCGCCTTCATGATCACGGTAACCCCTACGCCAGGTAAGTATGCTTTTCTCTGCTCAAACTTTACGTTTTATGCTGATAAAAATACCAAACGATTGAGTATTATTAATCTTTTCATTCGCAGCAGTCTATAAAATTGTGGTGGTTGCTTTTGCTTTAGTTCCCATACATTCTACAATCCGATTGTTGTTGTTGTGCTGAATCATACATATGTTTTACGTTTGTTTAATTATTTTGTGCATCACTTGAAACGAAATCGGCAACAGATTACTATAACCACTGATGTATGCATATACATATTTCCATATGTGCATCGCACACAGACTTTCGGCATGTTGTATATTATAAGTCGTTCGTTTTTCATCATACAAAAACAATGCAACCGCTTACCAAAATCAACAGTCACGTTGCCGGAACTTTTCAACCTGTATAAAATAGATTTCTACGGCACCGTTAAGTGACATTCGTAAGCCAATGCTGGCACTCATAAGAATAAATACAAATGCGGCACATTTGCCCATTTTCGGTACTTTCGAATTGGCATCATTTTGGTTCATAAAAGTAATAATTGACTCATTATAATACTAATTTAATGATAAAAGTAATGATAACAACAATAATAGTTTTAATAGTACAAAATAATAATAACAACAAAAATAGTAATAATAATAACAAAAACTATAATAATAACAATGATAATAATGTATAAATTATAAGGCAAAGTCTCTTTATCTCTCAAAGCCAATTTAGTACTTTTTCCAATTTCACAACACAAGTTCGGAAAAAAATCGCTGGGAATAAATTATGTTGGACAATGTTTCGTTTATTTTATTGACGTCTTTTTCGTTTGTAAACCTTCTATGACGACACATACGACCGTACGTCAATCTTCTCTTATATCAACGTTCTCATAACCAGTCCTACGCCTTCAGCCTTTGGACCCATCAAATTCACATTTATAGTTAATATCGGGACGGCGCGAACGCCATTCCCGGCTACCAAAAATTACACGCACGAGTTATTCGCATTAGGAATAATCGCGGAGGTCAACTCAACCGAAAGTGCAATGGCCAAGCCTCACTCCGGGGGAACCGCCTTCATGATCACGGTAACCCCTACGCCAGGTAAGTATGCTTTTCTCTGCTCAAACTTTACGTTTTATGCTGATAAAAATACTAAACGTTTGAGTATTATTAATCTTTTCATTCGCAGCAGTCTATAAAATTGTGGTGGTTGCTTTTGCCTTTTAGTTCCCAAACTAAATACATTCTACAATCCGACTGTTGTTGCAGTTGTCATATTTTGCATGGTGGTGAATCATACATACATACATACATATGTTGTACGCTTGTTTAATTATTTTGTGCATCACTTGAAACGAAATCGGCAACGGATGACTATAACTGCTGATGTATCCATGGTTTTTTTTTTTTTATTATATGATATTTGCAACCTGTTGTAGTTGTTGTGCAAAACCTTAACTAAACCATGTGCATAGATATATGTACATACATGTATGTATGTATGTATGAACTTTCGCTGCCATCTAAATCAAACTGGTAAAATATGAAATGGTCACACAGATACGAATGAACGCAAAACAAAATGAAACGGATATACATACGTTCAGAGCTGCCAGATAAACATCAGCAAAAGCCGTCGGAAAATAAATAGCATGAAAATTGCTCGAACACCTGAAAGACTCAATTAGGTTTTTCAATTTCCATATTCTAGCAAACGGCATAATGACGTGAAAATACATATAAACGAACTTGTGGTTGACGAATCTTATGGAATGCTGTAGAAATCTGAATTGTAAGATGCAAAATGCGATACAAAAATCTTTCACTTGGGTGCAGTTTTTCAAATTTGTGTATAATCGTCATCGTAAATTCAGAAAAGATCACACTTGGAAGAATCTCGCAATTGGTCCGTTCTATTTCAAAAGTGCAAAGAAAATGTCTCTAATGAATATTATGGATATGGAAAAATCGGCAAATCATAATTTTGACACAAGAACATGTGGCAGCCTACGTTCATCATATGTATGTACATATTTTCTATTAAAAGTTGCTTAAGTGTGTGAGTTTTGTTAATACAAAATTTGTAGTTAATCGACTGGAAGGTTGGCATCTTCTGTAATCACGCTTCTGTGAGGTCGGATTGTGGGATGGCCTGAGGCTGGGGGTTCTGTGTGATGGATTTCCTCATGTTGACGGAACGTCCGCACTAAGCTTGCCGTCAATATGGGTACCACGGAGGAGTCCGAGGTATTCAGGTTGCTTAAGGAGGGGCGAATCGGGCCAGGGGTGAAAACCAGCAGCCAAGAGTTCCCGCGGTGAGCAGTAGTGGGATAGCGTACCGGAGTGTGGAGCCATCGCCAGCCCAGACAACATGGTTGGACTACATTCTTTTTCGATACAATAGTATGGAGGCAGCCGTTCCGGGTTCAAATCCCAGTCGCACCAATTTCTGAACAAATTTCATATTATTTTACTTTATGTTTGCATTTTGGTAATTCTAGTCAAGTCCATCTGGCTATAAAGTTTCAATCCAAAACATTGCGTACGAATGGAATAGTACACAATGATCTCCACATACAGAAGAATATACAGATGTTTGTATGTATAGGCTGAGCAATCACCAAAACATATTGGCTATTTCTTGACTATATAAAGTTGGGAGTGGACAAAGGGGCGTGGCCTCGCCCATATAACTACCCAACATTTAAAATCGTCATATCTTGGTCATGAATAGAATACGTACCAAAAGAAAAGTGGGCGGAGCACGTCGTCTTGTTTGTGATCCATGTTTCTCGCATGGACAGCTTTCTGTTACATGCTCGCGTGTAGGAAAACCCACCGATTTATATGTGTATGCTCCTGATGGGCGAACTAAAAATAATGTATATCCTAAAGCATTGCAATAATTAAATTGAAATTAAATAAATAAATGTTTGTTAATATATAAATACTTTCAATTTTATTTTATAACGAGGGGCAGCGAAGCACACCGGGCTCAGCTAGTAATGTATGTAAAAAACTTTTTATCTCACCAAGCCAATTAATTTCTAATTTCACGTGTACGAAAATAACTTAACATCGCCCATCACTATGACAAAAAGTTCAAAAAAAAATAACATACGAATAAATTATGTTGGAAAATAATTATTTTCCAACATAATTTGTTAATTAATTTTTTTTTTTTTTTATTAACGCCTATACACTCGTAAACTTTCTATAACTACACATCCCCCCGACCGTACCTTAAGTCTCTCTTAAATCAACGTTCCCATAACCAGGCCTTTCAGTCTTTCACCCATCAAATTCACATTTATAGTTAATATCGGGACGGCGCGAACGCCATTCCCGGCTACCAAAAATTACACGCACGAGTTATTCGCATTAGGAATAATCGCGGAGGTCAACTCAACCTAAAGTGCAATGGCCAAGCCTCACTCCGGGGGAACCGCCTTCATGATCACGGTAACCCCTACGCCAGGTAAGTATGCTTTTCTCCGCTCAAACTTTACGTTTTACGCTGATTAAAATGCCAAACGATTGAGTATTATTAATCTCTTCATTCGCAACAGTCACTAAAATTATGGTGGTTGCTTTTGCCTTTTATGTAGTAGCAAACGCTTGGCACTACATACATACATTCTACAATCCGATTGTTGTTGTTGTGCTGAATCATACATATGTTTTACGTTTGTTTATTTATTTTGTGCATCACTTGAAACGAAATCGTCAACAGATTACTATGACTACTGGTGTATCCATATATTTCCATATGTGCATCGCACACAGAATTTTGTTGTTGTATATTTTTGACATCTGTATGTATTAAGTATATTGGAAGACCAAGCTTTCCTTAAATGATGTGGACTTAGGCTGATTCTGAGTTATCAACTTTTCTCAGGAATTGAAGAGATTATGGCTTTGAAAAAGCTTTAATTGGAAATCTGAGTTGTTTTTACTTAGTGTTCAAAAATGTATACATAAATACAGTGACGCAATCAAAGAAGTTTTACTCAACTATTTCCTTGGATTTTTGTATATCAGGCCCAGTGGAATAAACTCCTTTATACAAATTGGAATGATTAGCTTGGAAATGAATCGCACTTAATCTAATGGAATTTTGGCCGAAAGTTTGTGAAACTGAAGAAAAAATACATATATCAAGACTTCCTTAAATCTTTGAGTAGAAAATCATTTATATATAAGAACTTTAAAAAAAAACTCAAAACAAATTTAGCGGAATTAATTTTTCTCCGTGCATCAATTATGTTCGTGTAGATGGTGCTGCGAGTGGTAGAAGTTTCTTTACACAAACCTCCATCTATGTAAATATATTAGAAAAGGGCAATACGGTGCTTTTCGCACCATTTTCGGCGTGTTTTTAAATTCGTAGTGCGAATTTAAAGGCGCGTTTTGCAATTTCAAGGTTGCCAGCGCTGACGTCAACTTTAAAATTTACGCTAAAAATTGATATAGAATGATTGTAGTTTTTGGCAGGCACATGTTGCAAACAAATGTATTTGCCCTATTTGTAAATAAATCCATGAAAGCTTTCAAAGCTTTATTCGTTCGCGTTCAAACATGTTTCAGTTGTGTCTAACAGGTGGCGCCATTAAACGGGTACTTTAAAATCAGTATTGACATGAACCTCTGCCAAGAGACAAAACAGCAGAAAATGTTAGAAAACGGGTAAAAATTCCAAACTTTTATAACTCTAGTTGGGCGAGAGATATTAAGCAGTTTGTGACGAAAAAATGGTTTAAATAAATTACAAAAACACTCAAATTTATATCGTTTAAATTTGTTGAAGTAAATGAAATTGCTGTTTATTGCATGAAATAAAACAACCCATAATAGAGTACGAGGCAAAAAGAAAGTACAAATGTATGTAAATATAAGTATGTAGATAAACTGGATTTGATGCACGAGGTTGTTGCAGAAAATATACATATGTATGTATTATAATAGGATGTCAAAACGTTTCTCACATGAAAATATGAACACACACACATACACAAGATGTTGTATTGGGCGGAACACATACATACATTTATTAAACTAAATTGTTAAACGAAACGCATTATTTATTGAAAAACAAAGTTCTGTGAGTACTTTTCAGTGCAACCGGAACACAAAAAGCACTTTAAGGTTTGAAATACACATCTTAGAATTATTTCAAATATGAAAGACACGATCTGAGCGTATTTTGTATTTGAAAGTTCGATTTGTTTTTGAGCTAAAATTTTCCAATCTTCAGACAATCGAAGTTTAAAACATGTGTCACCATTTGAAGTGTATTTAAGGACGCGTTAAATTGTAATCACCCAGCCGAATATTTTTGTAAAATGGGACAGAGTTAAAATGTTTAGAAAACATCTGTGCCCACTTTAGGGCAGCATCTTTCTTTCATTCTCTGTGATTGTTTTCTTCGTCCAACTGTTACCAAATTTTTGTTGTCCCTTTTCCCAAGTATTTTTAACCTCTTTTCGACGCTCCTTATTTCTGAGTAGGATTTTCCGCAAGAGGTCTCTTCTTGCGTTGTTTTAATGAACGTTAATGGACTGCTAATAGAGGCCCTCTAGAAGGCCTGCCTACAATTGTTCATTTGTTGTACTCTTTTATGAGTGTTAATTGTTTTAATTGCATATTGAAATTCATCTTTACTTGATTTTTATTGAGTTTGTTGGTTTTATTGTTTTACTTTCAAAGAAAACTGCTTGCAAAGTTTGTCTCAGTAAATCCACAACTTTTCCTCTGACAAAAGTTTGGTTGATATCAGTTGCCTACAGCCAAACTTAGGCGTATTTACGAGCGAAATGTGCGTTCATGGCAACAGTTGTGCTTGAATTAATAGTAATAGTAACTAGTAAAGTGTTTTGTCGATCATCGACTGGACGACACGACGTTTGAAAATAATTTCTATGACACATCACACATACGATTTCACGAAGTTGAAATAGTGTAGAAAAACCATTAATTCGTTGGTTGCTGGCCCATTAACTGTCTTATTCCACTTTTTATCAAAACGTCAAAACACATCGTAGTGAAGCGGTTCACCCTTTTACATCAACACAAAAAGTACTCAGTAATAATATTTTGTTTTCTTAGTTTTATAATCCCTGGAACTGTGTATTATATTTTTATGTTTTTTTTTTATTTTTGTTTTATGTGTTTTTGTGACCGAGTACTTAGAACCACCTCTCAACACTGTCTACAAGATCTGCAAATTTGGAATAAAAACTCTGCTGTTGAAGTGAAAAAGCTGCACATAAATAAAGCCTAATTAGGGCCAAGAGAAGAAGAGCTGCAGGACGGCTTAAGAGGAAAGTATTTTATGATTTATATTTTAAGTGGGCAAATCAATTATCCGGGAATAATTAACCTGAGTTGATTGTAAGGGAATAAAGAAGTTGAAGGAAAGAATTTATTTCACAACACAAATTTGCGTAAAGTCTCATTTTTAAAACAAAAAAACGTTAAAAATGCTTCGAAAAACTGCAAAATGCAACCCTGCTCATGACTGACAAATACGAGTACATACTTATATATCTGATTTGTTGAGTGCTGCCTGATCTGCTTGTATCTGGGATAACATGACATGGAGTTGGCTAACAAGAAAACTCGATTTTTTTAAGTGTTGCCCTTTTAGCTATTTTCACTTCATAGCCAGCGACTTAAAAGTCAGCGACTTAGGAGTGTCTACCAAGTCAACATTGTCCACAAGCACTACATTTCTGCGCCCAACTGTAAGAATGTTTTTGTCCTTATGTGATGATGTGAATGTATGAATATGTTTAGAAACAATAAACAAATAAAACATCAAATAATCTGAAACTCAAAAGAAGAACTAGAATTTGAGGACAAGTTTCCCAAACGCGCTCGTAGTTTCAATGACACAAAACACACTGGCTTATACGACTACAGAGTCATTCGTACGTTCACATTAATATACGGACGGTTTTACAGGAACTCATTCATGCACACGGGTAGCATATCTGGTGATGGCAGCAGCAGGCTTAAAATTCTATTTAAAGTTTCACATACGTAAATATCTCTATTATTATGTACATACATACATACACCAGCCAGTTAAGCGCTTTTTTATTTTTAATTGTGCACAAGTTGAGAAAACGATATATATATATATATATATATATATATTAAGCTTTTTATCTAAAACCCCCCAAAAATTAAAAAATAAAATATTTAAGGGTTTTTTTGAAAATTTTCTCCCTACCATTAAATTAAATATAGAATCGTATATAAATATGAAATAATTGTTATTTAATATTTAAGTAGAAAAGGTAAAAATGCCTAAACTCTTTATGGAAAATGTTGTAAATTCATAAAAGCAAATGTTATATAAATAAAGAATTGAATATAATTAATTTTAAAGAAATTTATTTAGGTTTTGTTTCCGAATTTTCGTAGTTTTGCTGGCGGCTGCCAACTGGTGGGACTAAATATTGCTTGAAAGAAAAAAGTTCGTCCTTGGCAATCGACGGTATAAATTTTATCTAATTTGTGGGTGTGATTAATTACAAACGAATTCTCCGATTTCAATGAACCCCCTACGAAATGTTTCGTTCTTTAGAAAATTACTGCATAATAATTCGAAAATTTCGTTCCATTCAAAAATCAACTCCAAAACTCCACAAAGAAGTGGCTTTGAAGTTTTCCCCTTTTTGATATCGTTCTGCCTTGACTTTCCTTACAAAACCTCCCTCAGCTGTAAATTCGTAACATGAACAATTCAGTATAAACAACTTGCAACCAGGTGTGTTCGCTCGATTCGCTTTCAATTTCTTCTAAATTATTGTTTGTTTTCAACTTTAAGCCCCGAATAAATTTGTCCTCCTGTAATGAAATCAGGAATAACATGCTCTGTTCAAAAGGTTGGGCGCTACAGACTGCTTTGCTCAAAAATTCAGCTCTTAGTTATTCATTTAGTTGTTGGCAAAATATTTGTTGTATAAAACATGTTTTCTTTCAAATAAAAGGGTAATAAAAATTATTTCAATATGTTTGCAAGAACAAAACTACGTACATGTTAAATGTTTTTGCTACAGGTAAATGTGCATTGACAAATTCTATATAAAACTTACCAAGACACCCGGAGTGCTCCGCCGGACAAACTGAAATGAGATTTCAGCTTCAGCGAGGGCCAGGGACTGATTTTTAACTGTGGGCTTGTTATTCCGAATATCTATTAACGTCCTACATGAGATTTAACTTTAAGTTTTGTTTGATAAGAAAATGTCGCCTGTTTTATTAATCCTCTTCTTAAACACTTTTGAAGTGACGCCAAGGTTTGTGTTTGTTGTGTTGGCGCAGGTTTTTAAGCAACAAGTCGTTAAGATTTTCATGGGATTCAAGAAGATTTGCTGCGGCTGTTAAAAAATCTAAAGTGCCATTATATTTCGTTGTCACACCATCCCACCTCAAATCCAATGAAAGATATGACTCGAAAATACACGGCTTGATGAAACGTGAACGTTGAACGCCGCCGAACGGCCTGTCTTTAAAAATATTCAGCAATTAAGATACAGGAGAATGGGATTAAAAAATGCAAAAATTTCTTGAAAAGTTTTTGGAAGTTTCAATTATTTTAATACTTTTTCAGATGAAAAACATAATTTTACTTCGTTTTTATTTGGAAAATACATAAAAGGTTGCCAAAATTCCTAAATTTCGACTGACTTAAGTCAAAAAAGCCCAACTGCAAATAGTTTGGACAAAAAGGATTTGAAACACACACTGACGCACATCCGAACTAAATTTATACCCCAATTCTACTTTTATGACGTTGCTCAGCAAATTATAAATATTTTCTTTGCAACGTTGCGTGGAAGTCGACGGACTCTATGTGACCCGGCCTTACCTTAAGGATTGCCGGTTTCCAGGCCAACAAACAAACGCATATAAACTCATTTCTTACATATACCTACAAATGCCTGTATGAACCCGTATGTATGTATATGTGCGGTCCTGTTTGATTCATTGTATCACAGTTCAAAAAGTGTACAAACACATGAAGAGAAATTATCTACAAATATAAAAACATATTAAAAACCTACAAAAGAATGGTATGCAAAATATGCTTCCCATCTCTCAAGGTAAAAAGAATCTGCTAAAACAGAAGTTGAGACCCCAGCACACACTCTCCGTCACGAACTCAAGTAAAAGCGCATCAACACACAAACTCACACACACACACACACACACTCAAACGAAGCCGGTGGAGAATGATGTGGAGAAAAGAAAAGACTACAAACAATAGTTAAGAGTGGAAAAACATTTGGAATTTTATATAAACAAATTTTTCTTTTTGCTCTATTTTAAATCTGCACCGATGAAATTTCACTTGTGGTATCGTAGTTCCAACGTGGGTTTCATCATTTTGCAGCAAAGCAGCACCGTAGCGAGAACACAAAGAATATGCAAAGTTGAAGCTCATGATGATTTCCAACGCCAGGTTACTGTGGATGGGGATGGGGATGGGGAGGGGGGCTGGACATGTTTAGGTGTATCTAACAAGTTGCTGAAAATTATTTAAAGGATAATAATAATTTTTGGTAAATAGAATTTTGTAAGGAAAAATGTTTGTGAAATGTTTTTGATGTAAATTCTTTCAAACTAACAGCCTGTAAAGTACATAAATAAAATTATATATAAATAAGTGTGAACGTGTGTTTCTGGCTGGATAAATTCATATGTACTCGTAAGTGGATTCATAAGTAAAATATTTAATGCGGCTCAAGATAGTAATAACTCAGAAAACTACCTGGAAGGTCAATTATTTGGGCAATTTTATGGAAATGTGGTTAATTTTTCTTTTAAGATAATTACTTTTTTTACACTGAAATGTGGAGTAAATCTACTAGTCCTTGTGAGTTCGAGGTCCGTTCAAAATAGAAGGCGAACTTGAATTTTTCTCCAAAATATTTATTTATTCATCAATTTCTATTTTGCTTCCTCCAAGCAGTCCGTCACATGTGTAATACACGCTCGAAACAGCTGTGATGTCCAGCTTTTGGTATTTCCTTGAGCTCTAACAGCGATAAGGTTTCCCAATCGTCGTAAAGCGCCGTCTTTTCAATCTTTGGTGAACACTGCGGCTCAGATATGGTTAAGGTGTTGCTTTTGGCCAAAAAATTACGGGTTTTTGGTCAAAATTTGGTAATTTTGAAAACAACTTGGCGGCCACTTGCATCAAGTCCGAAATTTCCGCATGTCGATATGCCGACATCCTCAGCAACTTCTCTAATCGCATCTCTAAAAGCATTTTTCTTCAATTTCTCAATACCGATTTTCATCAGGCTCAACGCCCTCATTCATGTCTTCTGCCCCTGGACAAGCTGAATAGCGGAAACTGTGAACAGGCGAGTCTATCGGCACCAGAACACCGATCATTTTGAAACTTCACCTTATTCTTTGAACAGACCTCGTAGGTACGTGTGTATGTATGCGAACCACACAACACAACTGGAAAAACTAAAACACGAAATACTTTTCACATTCATGGAAAATCTTCACAACTTAAGCAAATAGACAGCAGCAAAAACATACATATACAAATAATGTTTGTTGAAAACTAAATAAATTACTCAAAAAAAAAGAAGGAACAAGTGTTGAAATAATGAATGAAAAAGCAAATAAGTAAAATATGTTTCACACAAAACTATGCACATATATTCGTTTGAGTGGTTTTGAAACCACCCCACAGGAGACTATTTATGTACGAGAGACCTGCAAAAGCCCACGTCTTTATATGTTTTATACACATATACACTTGTATATCTCTCATGCAAAGAGGAATATAGTATAAAGGTGGGATCCCACTATCGGCCCAAACAGCATAATGTCTATAGAATTTTATTGTGCTAAATCGGTACATATTTCAAAACTTAGGACGATTTATATTCGAGCTTTCACATTATCTTTGCTTGGTAATATTCT
The DNA here is from genome assembly GCA_932526305.1 of Epicampocera succincta. Classification (NCBI taxonomy): domain Eukaryota; kingdom Metazoa; phylum Arthropoda; class Insecta; order Diptera; family Tachinidae; genus Epicampocera; species Epicampocera succincta. The sequence goes on along the minus strand of OW052037.1, from coordinate 1,502,963 downwards.
TGGGTTCATAACTGGCAAATTGTCTCTGTCGGTCCACGTTGAAATAGTGTGTGTCTGTTGTATTTTATACAAAAGTTATACGGAGGTCGATCAGAAATGAATAGACGAAAGCGTTTAAATGTTTTTTGAAACCCAAAATCATGAGTGAAAAAGAAGCCTTTCGTTTTATAGGAACTGGCTGATAATAATTACGAAGTCACGAACGCACCAAAATTTTCCACAAATATTTCGAAGACACGTGTGAAGATATTTAGGAAAATACATTTTTTTTGCTTCATAAAACCACAAGTTTCTTTATTGGAGTGATAAGCAGACACATACATACATACATACATACATAAATAAGACATAAACAAACGCACAAGAAGTCATTTGCATACACTAAGCAAAAAGTTATAGGTAAAATTATAGAAGGGGGTCTACAACTTTTCCTGCAAATAGAATGCTGCCAGTGGCTTCTTCTTCAATGAAAAAGATGAATGGAGTATCGGCTTTGAATCTAGCAGGGAAAGACCTTAAACCAACATCCCCATATGTGGCGGCATATGCTTCCGTTCCTTTTTCGTTTACGTCAATTCCAGCTTTTTGAACGACATCTGAAACCACCAACTGTTGGTCGCCCGCAGCGAGGCCTGGCAAGGATGCACCATTATGAAAAATTGCTTTTATGCCCAGAACGGAAAGGGTTTCTTTGAGTTGTGCGTCAAACTGAAATTTAAATTTAGGCAAACTAACGTCAACTTCCTGCATTTCCATCTGAAGTTGCATTTGTTTGATTCGACAGTTCTGCAGGATATTTATTAATCCATGCATTCCAAGATCTGGGTATGGAACTAATACGAACATTGAAAACTTTTGACCTGCATAAGGCAGTCTTAAAATAGATACACGGTTTTTAAAGTCCTCATTATAGTAATAGTGACCAGATCTGAATACATATTCAACATTACGTGCAGTTTTAGGAGTCGTAAAAAATTTTCCTTTAAGTGTTTCAGTAAATTTCTCCTGCCACAAAGCATTAAAATAAATGGCATTTGTTAACAAAATGACGCTGTCTTCAACAACATCCTGCGTTATAAGATCGTGCACGTGTCCGTGAGTAACGTTTTTACACCAGCTGTTGATGTGGTCGGCCGATGCTGCAGCATCTCCAAAGTTTAAACGCTCGATATCCGTATCATAAAAATCAGATATTGTTGCTGCATATTCCTTTGTGGGCTCAATGAATTCGTTAGTGAACATTTTCGTTCCCAAGCTTAAAGTTGCGTTTGGATTTTCCATTGTTAATGAACTCAGGGTCCTTCTATAAAAGTCACGTAAATCTTCTTTTAATTTTGGGGCTCTAAGTGCCTTCTTTAACTCCTTCTGTGTTTGTGTATTATTGCCTGCGGCCTCAGCTAATAATGCCAAAATAATTTTAACCGAAAATGGAGATATGACTACGTTATACTTCTCCTTTGCGACTACAGTTTTTATTAAATTCCAAGAAAATTTTTCATGAGCATCATATGGAACATAATCTTCCACTGCTTCGGAAGTATCTTCTCTTGATTCTGTAGAGTCAGCTCTAACACATATCTGACAGGCATTAAATATTATAAAATAAATTATATAATCGTCTTTCAAATTTCGAAGGCTAATCATCTTTTCTAGAGACTTTAATCGGTTAGAGTTTAGTTACTAAATGTTTTAAAATTTTTGGACTTATATATATATAAATCCCATTTCTCTGAATTCGACGGCTAGAGTTTTCTCATTTTATTTTTGTTGCACTATAAACAAAAACAATAATATGTGCGATAGTTAGAGCCCATTATTTGCCTGAAAACAATTGAACAAATATTTAACTCTTTAACGTCAACGCAAACGCGAAACGTTTGGCGTTGACCTCAATTGTATGTACCTTCTTTACTTTTAATAACCAATCCAATAACATCGAGATAGCATAGACCAAATGCTAAGAAACCAAAATTGTTTTCTACTGTGTGGCTTTCTGCCGTTGTAATTCTATGCCTGAGTTTTCTTACATACGTGACAAACGGTGCTTTTATTTTTTTGAATATGGGCTACAAGTGGTTTTAAATATTCTCTATGGATACAGAGAGTTCCACTTAAAAGGAAATGAAATATAGGGACGAAGAAAATTATATATTTGTAGATAGAGAAGATAGAAATTTTGTAAATGAAGAAGAATGAGTCCGAAGGTGGAAAGTTTTCTAATCCAGGTGTATCACTCATGAGCTCAGTATAAAAGAAGGATCATTCACACAATCGTCGCCTTGGTGGGCCGACCTTCCTGAAATTTTCACAACCTTTAACTCGGACTCTGGAATTCGTTATAGGACCACGCCCACTTTTATTCCTTTTTTTTAAATTCGAAATCAAAAAAATCAACTAAAATCTCTCCAACGTTGCAGTTCTGCATTAAATACAAGAGAAATTATTACCATATTCACAAACATTGGGTTCAATTGCGAAGTGGAGTGCATTGAAACGCTCCAGCAGCAAGTAACTTATTCTGCGATAGCCTCAATCAAAGGCATGATGAAGTCACTGCTGTCTATGGAAGCAAAACAAAGCGTACTCGAAATGTAACAGCCTTCGCTGTTACTTATTTCACAATTTTCGTCTTCCCTTTTTTCCCTTTTCAGAACTATAATTTTGGCATTTTTTCACTTGCTACCAGCATGTGTAAACGTACATATATTGTACTTACAGCTCAAAATGGGTTAAAATGGAAAATAAGATACGCACATATGTAAGTACATCCATTAACACTCTTGTCTACGAATGTATGTATGTACGTTTGATCTTTTCATATTAAGAACATACATACATAGATACGCATGTAGTACATGTGTACATATCGTGGCTGGAAAAACAACTAAATAATTAATATTTTTATTATTTTAAAGAAGAACATTAAAAGAACAAATTGATTAAATCATTCCGAGAGATTGATTTTTCTTAATAGTTAAACCGCAAAATGGTTTACGGTTCTAATTTGTTAGTGACAAGACTTACGAGATATAGTACATTTGCAAATATGCATGTGCGTTTGTATGTAGAAGTACATATACGCAGCATCCATTTCCAAAGCGCAACTCTGTAATACCAGCAATAACAATCACTTTTGCAAGTGCAACTATGTATTACGAAGAGGTTAAAAGTTACGTTAGGGAAATACGAAAAACTCCGATTTAACTATTTTTATGAATTGAATGTAAAGTTTCAGATGCCGAGGAGAAATCGAATAATATGTAATGGCAACTCTTGATTCACCTTCTATACGCAGGTAAAAACATGTACATACATACAAAAGTATGTATGTATGTATGTATTTATGTTGGATTCTTGCAATGAAATACTTATGAATGCACTAATTTGATTTCTTACACGCACCAAATCATTTGCTAGAATTTGAATTTTATCTTTAATTTGTCGCCTACGAGTACATCCGACCAAGAACTCATTTTCTGAAAATAGTGCGGATGGATTTCAATTGAAGAATGAAATACCATTAAAATGTTTCCTAACAATTTTTTACGAATTACAGAAGATTTTGAATTAAAAAATTTATTTCATTAAATAAAATCAAAAAAAAAAGTAATAAAACTTTATTTTCTTAAACTAATAAGTTCTTGACGCGTGTTGTCTTATGTATTACGCAACACTTTGCGAAAAACACCTGGCCCAATATGTTTACTGGTAAATATTCCTACGAGTCGAGCTTTTTATAAAATATATCTATTTACGTGCCAGATCGTATTTGCTCAGCCTTGCACGCTGTGCGTACATGCAAGTTGGGATAGACAATCAACATTTTTTTATAGTTTAAGTAATTTTTTATGTAAATATTGAATACAGAAAACATTAAATTTCAAAAAATATTGTTATCACTACGTTTTGTAGACTTATTATGAATAAGTTTTTAAGAAAATAAATGATTACAGATTACAAAACACTTTTATCTACACACATACATTGTACATAAATATGATAAAAGAAACAAAAGAACAAAAAATAAAATACTCATCTCATCAATAGCAAAACTATAAATAACCCTGTAAATACTTTTGTTCCTTTATTTCATGCAAGAATCCGTAAATTTTGAAAACACGTCTCTTTATTGCGATGTCTCAAACGAAAAGCCTTTATTCCATCCATCCCATTTTTCCAATTTGTTCCTCAGCTCGTTGGCATTTCGTCACAGCCTACTCAGAATTTGTATTAATTTTAAAACTGCCACTTTCTTCGCTATTTTAGAATGCCGTAATATTTCGGTGTCCCTTTAAAATTTGCGACAATATTCAGTATTTTGATGGACTTAGAATAAAGATTAAAGTCTTCTGAACAATTTTGAAACCCCAAATATTAGATTTTTTTATTCCGTAGAAAAATTTTTTTAATTTAATTATTTTTTTAGTGTAAAAACGCCTAATTTTAAAACGCTTTGTTTTTACTAAATTATAGGACAAATTTATATTAATTTTTACCAAAATCTAATGAAAGACATATTTTTTTAAATTTGCCTGATACCATGTGGCACCAAGCAGAAAATATAAATATAAAAATAACGACATTTTACGCGTGAATGTTACTAAATAGTAATATGTTGCCGATTTCGTTTCAAGTGATGCACAAATAATTAAACAAGCGTACAACATACATTTGTATGATTCAGCACAACAACAACAATCGGATTGTAGAATGTATGTAGTGCCAAGCGTTTGCTACTACATAAAAGGCAAAAGCAACCACCATAATTTTAGTGACTGTTGCGAATGAAGAGATTAAGAATACTCAATCGTTTGGCATTTTTATCAGGGTAAAAGGTAAAGTTTGAGCAGAGGAAAGCATACTTACCTGGCGTAGGGGTTACCGTGATCATGAAGGCGGTTCCCCCGGAGTGAGGCTTGGCCATTGCACTTTCGGTTGAGTTGACCTCCGCGATTATTCCTAATGCGAATAACTCGTGCGTGTAATTTTTGGTAGCCGGGAATGGCGTTCGCGCCGTCCCGATATTAACTATAAATGTGAATTTGATGGGTGAGAGACTGAAAGGCCTGGTTATAGGAACGTTGATTTAAGAGAAACTTAAGGTACGGTCGGGGGGATGTGTAGTTATAGAAAGTTTACGAGTGTATCAGGCGTTAATAAAATAAAATATTTTCCAACATAATTTATTCGTGTGTTATTTTTTTTTGAACTTTTTGTCATAGTGATGGGCGATGTTAAGTTATTTTCGTACACGTGAAATTAGAAATTAATTGGCTTGGTGAGATAAAAAGTTTTTTACATACATTACTAGCTGAGCCCGGTGTGCTTCGCTGCCCCTCGTTATAAAATAAAATTGAAAGTATTTATATATTAACAAACATTTATTTATTTAATTTCAATTTAATTATTGCAATGCTTTAGGATATACAATATTTTTATTCGCCCATCAGGAGCATACACATATAAATCGGTGGGTTTTCCTACACGCGAGCATGTAACAGAAAGCTGTCCATACGAGAAACATGGATCACAAACAAGACGACGTGCTCCGCCCACTTTTCTTTTGGTACGTATTCTATTCATGACCAGATATGACGATTTTAAATGTTGGGTAGTTATATGGGCGAGGCCACGCCCCTTTGTCCACTCCCAACTTTATATAGTCAAGAAATAGCCAATATGTTTTGGTGATTGCTCAGCCTATACATACAAACATCTGTATATTCTTCTGTATGTGGAGATGATTGTGTACTATTCCATTCGTACGCAATGTTTTGGATTGAAACTTTATAGCCAGATGGACTTGACTAGAATTACCAAAATGCAAACATAAAGTAAAATAATATGAAATTTGTTCAGAAATTGGTGCGACTGGGATTTGAACCCGGAACGGCTGCCTCCATACTATTGTATCGAAAAAGAATGTAGTCCAACCATGTTGTCTGGGCTGGCGATGGCTCCACACTCCGGTACGCTATCCCACTACTGCTCACCGCGGGAACTCTTGGCTGCTGGTTTTCACCCCTGGCCCGATTCGCCCCTCCTTAAGCAACCTGAATACCTCGGACTCCTCCGTGGTACCCATATTGACGGCAAGCTTAGTGCGGACGTTCCGTCAACATGAGGAAATCCATCACACAGAACCCCCAGCCTCAGGCCATCCCACAATCCGACCTCACAGAAGCGTGATTACAGAAGATGCCAACCTTCCAGTCGATTACCTACAAATTTTGTATTAACAAAACTCACACACTTAAGCAACTTTTAATAGAAAATATGTATGATGAACGTAGGCTGCCACATGTTCTTGTGTCAAAATTATGATTTGCCGATTTTTCCATATCCATAATATTCATTAGAGACATTTTCTTTGCACTTTTGAAATAGAAAGGACCAATTGCGAGATTTACGATGACGATTATACACAAATTTGAAAAACTGCACCCAAGTGAAAGATTTTTGTATCGCATTTTGCTTCTTACAATTCAGATTTCTACAGCATTCCAGAAGATTCATCAACCACAAGTTCGTTTATATTTTCATGTCATTATCCCGTTTGCTATAATATGGAAATTGAAAAACCTAATTGAGTCTTTCAGGTGTTCGAGCAATTTTCATGCTATTTATTTTCTGGCGGCTTTTGCTGATGTTTATCTGGCAGCTCTGAACGTATGTATATCCGTTTCATTTTGTTTTGCGTTCATTCGTATCTGTGTGACCATTTCATATTTTACCAGTTTGATTTAGCTGGCAGCGAAAGTTCATACATACATACATACATACATACATGTATGTACATATATCTATGCACATGGTTTAGTTAAGGTTTTGCACAACAACTACAACAGGTTGCAAATATCATATAATAAAAAAAAAAGAAAAACCATGGATACATCAGCAATTATAGTCATCTGTTGCCGATTTCGTTTCAAGTGATGCACAAATAATTAAACAAGCGTACAACATAAGTATGATTCACCACCATGCAAAATATGACAACTGCAACAACAGTCGGATTGTAGAATGTATGTAGTTCCCAAGCGTTTGTTACTAAAAGGCAAAAGCAACCACCACAATTTTATAAACTGCTGCGAATGAAAAGATTAAAATACTCAATCGTTTGGTATTTTTATCAGCATAAAAGGTAAAGTTTGAGCAGAGGAAAGCATACTTACCTGGCGTAGGGGTTACCGTGATCATGAAGGCGGTTCCCCCGGAGTGAGGCTTGGCCATTGCACTTTAGGTTGAGTTGACCTCCGCGATTATTCCTAATGCGAATAACTCGTGCGTGTAATTTTTGGTAGCCGGGAATGGCGTTCGCGCCGTCCCGATATTAACTATAAAGGTGAATTCGATGGGTGAAAGGCTGGTTATAGGAACGTTGATTTAAGAGAAAATTAAGGTACGGTCGGGATGTGTAGTTATAGAAAGTTTACGAATGTATCAGGCGTTAATAAAATAAACAAAATATTTTCTAACATATTTATTCGTGTGTTATTCTGTTTTGAACTTTTTGGCATAGTGATGGGCTGGCGATGTTAAATTATTTTCGTACTTGGGAAATTGAGGCAAGTACTAAATTGGCTTCGAGAGATATAAAGTATATAATTGGAATTTATACACTATCATTATTATTATCAGAAAGTTATGTTGAATTTGCTTTGGAGCCACAAAAAATTAAAAAAACACACCGAAATTTAAAAGAAAACGCAGCGCTCAGCAATTAACGAATTTTCCGCACCAAAAATTTTAAAACGCACTGAAAACGGTGCGAAGCGCGCCTAGTTGACAACGCTGAAAATAACATTTCTGTCAATACAAATTCGGTTAGTAGGACTCATTTCAAACAGTTGCTAATCCTTTTTTACCAATCTTTGAGCACTTGCAATAGTGAAATAGTAAAATATAATTACTTTGATTATGACTAAATTATTTTTTACTTTTATTTATTTCTCTTATACGAAAAAGTTACTCAGTACTAAAACGCTTAATATTTATATGAGACAACATTTTTAATAATTGTCTATTTAAATTATTAACTCACTTAGAGTTAGAAGACAATTAATTAATAATAATATTATTAGCGGCTTTCAGTGACGGAAGTTGTTGCTTAACAACATACATTTTTTGGCATGACTTGAGCGAAATACATTCGACATTATGAGCCTATTTATTATAGAAAAAGCATCCATCAAGGGCTACACAATCCAACGTTGTAAAAATAAAAAAGTCTTAAGGAATGTGAAATCTCTAGCGTATTATTTGTCATTGGGTTGAAATTTTACCCTTGACTCGACCGGCCGGTGCTACTCCGCTGTGACTGCAACTGCCACTCGTCGTCAAGAGGTATTTTCGTAATATCCTGTCCGTTTTGTGTTCAAATGGCACATTTTTCAATTAAATGTCTATCGCATTTAGCCGCCTTAATTGGTTAATTTCGAACTCAATTTAGCAATTGAAAGCGGTAGCAAATTTGTATATTGTAAATACCTCTTCGTTGTTTGTACTTAGTAACATAAATGTGAATGTATGTATGTATATACTGTGAACCCCAAACACTGTATTTTTAGTCCTTTTTGGTAAGAGAAGCGAATAAGTACGCAGATAGTTTTCGCAAATAAATGGAAAATGGCTAATACTTTATGGGTTACATACATATATATTGGAATAAATGAGCTCATGTGCTGGGATAAAGCTCTGCTGCTCATAGAAGCACAGATACATACCTTTGCATGTACTTATGTATGTATATACGTACATTCGGACATACCCAGTGGTAAGAAGATACAATTTATATCGCCATCTTAATATATCTCAATTCTACTTCTATTTTCACATACTCTGTAATCGTGAGCATTTGCGGTGCTTCGGAAGGTCGTCGTCTGAGTTTCAGAAAGAAATAGATCTGAAGCGAATAAATAAGTCGTTTGATATTTTTGTATTTAACTAATTTTGCCGCGCTTGGCAAATTCTGGTTCAGCATCAAGTTTCTTTATACGTTAAGTTAATATTTAAATGGACACGAACGATTGCCGAAAAAGGTGATTAAGGCTTCTAATCGAGTATCACAATAAAGTTTTTTCGCGCCATTATTTTCAGTGTATTTGGGAATGAGTATAGAAGACTAGTAGCAGGATTGAAACGTTAGTTTCAAAAAAAAAGCAACTGCTAATAAAATAGTTAGCGAAAGGATTTAAAAGTTTTATAACTTCATTGAATGTTGCGAATCTTTTCAATCGAACTATTCACCAACATGAATAAGTTTCACGTTACAAGTGCCATTCGAAACAATTACATACATAAATAGTGGTAACATGACATTGCCCCTAAGGCGGAAAGTGCTTTAGGAACTTGGCAAGGGTGTTGCACTTAACAATTGCCTGCGTTTTATTTAAAACAGCTAAACGATCTACCATTTTTATATATGTATGTGCATAGACTGGACAGATTGTTGAGACGCACGCCCCATATTCCACACTTGAAAACTAAAAGTACTCAGACCGATGTTTAGCCTTGACTACGTACATACGTTCATCATATGACTTTTATTTTCCCAGATGGATGTGGGAGCTTATTTTCTCTTCATTACAAGGCAATGGACTGCGTTGCGCATATGTCGACATAAGATTTCTTCCGTTGGATTCGTTACCAGAAACATCGTACTCATTACGTTGTTTTCAAACCCATAAATATATGTATAACAAGACGGAATGTAGTCTGTCGGGGCAACGAATAGATGAGCCAACAATTGCTTTAGGAAGCTTCAATCACTGCAGCAACAACAACAAATACTATTCCAACATAAAAGCGACTGACTAGAAGGCGTAACAAATGAATTAATGAAAACTTGATTCACACTCTCGAAATCTTACCGCCGGGTACACACTTGATGTGTGTACGTGTGTGTGTGTATTTGTTACCATTTGCAACTTTTTACTGTCGCTGGTTATTGTTGTGCGACTGGTGAACCAAACGGAACAAACATTACGCACCCATCCACAACTCTTGCCAAGTCGGAATAGAAATTGAAAGTATTGAATAAAATTGAAACCCAATCAAGTGAATGATTTTCCATCGATAAATCCAGATAAAAAACGTAATTTATGGCATAAATATAAATTGCTCTAAACAAACATATTTTTACTGTCTATCAATCTACATGTTTAAATAAGTAAATAGTATATTTTAGGGCTACCGGCTACCGGGAGTTTCAGCCGGCATATTTTCAGAAATCGCTACTCAAGACCATCAAACGTCATCGCTTCTAGATTTGTGACGAAAAACCATATGAAAATTGTACTTTTACAGCTGTCTTGGACTCCTTTTATTTATAATATTTATTATTTGTAGGTTAAGGGCACATTTACATAAACTAAAGTAAAATACATTTTTTCGTTTGTCGTCGTTGGGGCAATTCTTGGGCAAAACTTTTCGCATATTTTGCATACGCAGACACTTTTGTTTGCTCACACCTTTCCAATAACTGTTGAACAACAATTTTAATGGCGGATACGTATCTATTTCTGGCATGGCAAACACTCAGAATCAACTCTGTGACAAGCTCCACTTTTTGCTTCAATATATATCGTCACTCCGATTTACTATTTGCAGCTATTTGTTACGCGTGCCCCTACGATGCCTTGAAAGAGGGATATTGATGTTGAGGTGCCTACCTTGGCTGACATGTTCCGGGTACAGCTTAAACCTAGAAATGAAGGCGGGGGACCGACAATAGTGGTCTGTGCTCCAAATGTTCTCAGACCTGATGTTTCTTTGGAGTTTCGGAGACAAGGGGTTTGTGTTATGTCCCACTTTCACATGTCACAAGAAGTTGGTGAGCCAACAACTCCACCTCAGATTAGATCATAATGGCAGGCGTCAATGTAAATCAGTTTTTCAGTTCAATATAACTAAATTCTAAATAAACTTTTATATATTTAAGAAAATAGCTGCAAAGCGTCTAGTGGGGTCCAGTCATACAATCTTGCCGGTTAATTTATGTCATCTCTACGAGCCAGAACTATATCCGGCTCAATTATCTATATTTTATATATCATGATGCTTAAGCATCAGGTGATGGAAATGAGAATTTTCGTCAAATTAAAATAAACTAAAAATCGATTTCTTGTTGCCATACGAATGAAGTTTACAAAGAATTATTCGCCGGGCACTATGACGCCCATAATTTTGGGCATTATTCAATTTCAAGTGGTTATGAGCCCCTCAAACCATTTTTCTAACCAAAAATTCGCCTATAATGGTTAAACAAGTGTATTTGGCTAGAGCACGTGTGATTCGAAGGGGACACCCTAAGCTATTTAGATACATATAGAACTGCACCCAACAAACAAATTACATATTAATCTAAAACTTAATACAATTGAAGATATTTTTAAGTGTTTAGGGACAATCCGAGTAAAACGGGAATATTAATAAAATTTATTAATCGACTTAAAATTTATAAAAATAAAGACACAAAACGAGAACAGTTTGGAAAGTTTGTAGAGCCTAGACAGAACTCACCTAAAACCGGACAGGAGACGAAGAATAATGATCATTTATACCTCATTAATATCATTGGTTAGGAGAGAGAAAGTAGTTGAACGTGGTGTACCTGGAAGATTGGGCAAACTTCCTGTATTATTTATTCCGTCAACATTCCGACGTCGCAGAACAAATCAAAGCGTTACATAGAGTGGCTCATACCTCGTCTTACGGAGACATGTACGTACAATATATCGTATATATCTGACTTCGAAGTGAAAGAAGGTATCAGATATGGCTCTAATTGAATGTGTTCCAATTTTACAGCCAAGAAGGTTCAAATTTACAGTTCAGTCTCAGATTGGCAGCTTCAAAATATTCCAAAACAAAATATAGCGAGCAGTTGATTCAACCAGCTACTTCTAGGACATGACATATTGATTTTGAATTTTGCTTGCAGCCATGTCTAGAATTATTTAAATTCGTTTTGGTTTGATTTCGGCAGTCCAGTAAAGCAAAGAGACACATTTTTTTTACAACAGAACCCCACCCTGGCATAGAACTTCTTAGGACCATAGAATATTAATGATGACCAAAACGATACCGATACGTGAAGATGGTGTTAAATTCGATATTTCTTCATCAAATTATTGCCACAAAAATGCCTGCTCTGCACCGAAGCTTAATGTCCGAAAGGCAATTTTTCCTAATGCTATTCGTCTCTGGAACACCCTACAATGCTACATATTTTTGTTACACAGGATTAATATTATGACGAATTAATAAAGAAATAACAACAGTCGATAAATCGCCATTTTTTCAAGCTGGCGATATCAATGCATTTTCAACTGAAATCAATTGTAGTTGTTTATACTGAATAAAAGATTTAAATTGTTATAAAAATCAACTGTTTCAAACTTAAGAATAGCTGAGAATTGAGCTTGAAAGTAAGAAAAAGCTGCGGCTTATGCCAAACGCTTGATTTTGTGTTTGTTGGGTGCATATTTTTATATGTGTAGGATATTTTTATACCCACCAACCAAAAACTCTGGCAATTTCTTAATCAGGCCATGCTGACTTAAGTCGCACATCTGTGGCTAAAACTTTTGTCACACATGTCACAGAATTACTGTAGATTAATGCCACAGTTCGTTGCCAACTGCTTTTTAGCGTTTCATTAAATTTCTTCTGTATTTGTAATACCGTTACGGCCAAATATACTACATACATATTTGCGAAACATGTTCTCATTACGTACGTTTAGAGGACAATCGTATTTGAATCCGAATTTGCTTTGCTTGGTAAATCTAAGCCCCGTTGCGAGACTTTGCACAATTTTGCTGACTGGGATATTGTGCAGTTGAATGTGTTAGTTGAGCAGCTCTATATATTACGTATGTATATAGATATCGATGGGTAACGTTTGAGTAAATCAATTTGGTGTTAAAATTCGATTACAATTGAAAATCGTCCATGTTCACAATTCGTTTCAAGTCTTCTCTCAACAGAAGTTCTATAACGTGTGATTTATTTAGCTATTTGTGACCCGCATCTGTCCAACTGGCAATATATTTAATCCTTTTTCCATGGCGGAGATTTGGTCAATATTTTTAGTGCTGACACAAGTTTTCAGTTATTAAAAAAAAAACAAAAGTTTTTGGTTCTGAAACGGTTTAAATAATTTTTATTGAAATGCTGGCATTCAAATACACATCAATACGTACATATTTATCTATATACATACACACACACACATATATATATATATATTGATAAAAGTACATACATATATCTGGGCAGAGGTAATAACATTTTGGTTGCAATGAAAATCACTGAATGTGTAGAAAGAGAGTGTAAATATCTCAGAACAATAACAGAAATAAAAAGCTGTCTGGCAACAAGAGGAGTTCCTATTGTTATTGCTGTATTGGCTTTTGGTGGTAGTGGTACAAGGACAGAAGGCGAAATAAATCAAATACATATGTTTACACAGCCATTAATGAACTCATTTGCTTATCAAGTCTTTGATAAACCTTTTGTAAGTACAGAATCAATTTGAGTTTGAATTTTCGTTTCAATTTTGTAATTGCGTTCAAATATTGTAGAAAAAAACTAGTAATTCCAACTAAAAACAAGGTTAATTTAACATTTTCTGTTTTTCTTTCTTTTCATATGTCTAGCGGACGTTTCTGGCTCAAGCAGTTTTGCAATATTTACGCGTGGAAGTGTGAAATTTTCAATTAAAAGCAAAAACGGAATCTCGGCAGCATTAAATATTTGTTGTTGCTTTTCGTACAACAATAACAATTAACAGTCTAGTGTTTTCACTTTGCGAATCTTCGGCGCTTCACTATTAGTTACAACAAGTCCTTTATAGCATTAAAGCATAGAAGCAAACGAAATGAAGACAAAAATATAGAAACATGAGGCAAACACAAGTAAAATATGTATTTGAGAAAAAGAATTTTGACTTTAACTCAAGTGGCGATTTAACTTCAATTGGTTTTAAAACAAGGAAATGCTGAGGGGCAAATACGAATCGTTTATTTTTTTTTTGCTGAATCAGCAAAACATTTACCGAAAATACTCGTATGATATTTTGCGGCAAAAAGTTTATTGGTTTTATTTGGTTTTTGTTGTTTTAAAAACAAAATTAATCTATTCATTATTATTGTCATCTGAATAAAAAATAGTCGATTCAAGAACTAACCAACAATTTGTGCAAGAGATTTCTGTTCTTTGCAAGAAATTAATGATTAATTGAATCCATAAACATTGAAAAGGCGTCTCCAAGAACAAGTCTTTGGCCTGAAACGCATATTTTGGAAACTAAACAGAACACGGCCAGAGCCTTAGGAACAATTGGTACATATGAACCATACGTACGTACATACGTATCGTCACCTCCACATAGAACGTCCCTAAATCAGCTTTTGTACGAAACCCACTTTCTTGCATATTTCAATACAGGATCCTTGAATTTAGCATAATTTTCTGCAACTAGACTGAACAAAATTTGCTGGGGCATTTCCATATTGACGTACCGATATGTTCGTGCCCTATAAACTGGACAGCATTAAATAATCGTTTATATTCGCAAATAGAACTTTAGTCTCTCTTTGCTCTTGTTACTGCGAGTTAATACTCCTGTCGTCTGTTGGCATGCGCTTCATTTTCAAAGCATTTTCTCTCAACTAATTCTGCATATTCATTAGAAGTACGTACATACATATGTATGTAAATGAGCTTAATAGGTTTGTCAAATTGGTTGCTTCATTCTTTGGTGACCACTTCTGCTGGGCTTGCTTTAGACTTTGTCCAGAGCAGAGCTGTCAATTTTGGAAACCGACAACACACTCGTACATTTCGATGAACGGCAAATGCAACTCTGTATTATATTTACGCCACGCTGGAATGAATCTGATTCCAAGTAACGGTTAACTCATTCGTTAGAAAATGTTTACAACATTTGACTTATTTACGCCGTTTAGCAGTTTGAGGGCTAAAGTTGGTACCTTCCCTGAACATTGACCTATGAACGGTATCAGCGAGTAAGTGAAGGTTTCATTTATTGAGGAAATATTTTCTAAAACACTATAATAGTACTTTCTTATGCTTTTTTATAAGCAGCTCTGTTTCGTTCTGTTCGTCTAACTATTTTATGTAAACTTGGTTGCACTACTGACAGTCTCGTAACTCAAAAGTAGTTTGAGTAATTAGCGAAGGGAATTGGTAAACTAAGCGTGGAGTGTTGAAAGAGAAAAAAGACTAAAAACTGCAGAGATTTTAGATTAGAGGCAAATAAGCGTGAACGTCGATCATTGTGGCGCTAGAGTAAGTAGAACAAATTTGGTCCCAGACTCATTAGAAGTCTAAACGCCTTTTTGATGCAGCAAAACAAATAGAAAAAATATTTAAAGTTTGCGTAGTTTTTTTATAAATTATAATTGAATAAATATTTGGCAGGATTTAGATGATGTTCTATGCGAAATTATGAAACTTAATTTTCTATATTAGATTATGGTATTCCCCGAACTCTCTTTTTATTTTGAGCTGCCAAAATTATGTCCATCTTCAACAACGATGTTTTTATTGGTCACGGTGGAAAAACGAAATTCCTCTCTCTGCTGTGATTCAATCAAATATGGCACGCAACGATACACGTCGAGAAGCTCAATTTTTGATATCAGAGATTGGGGATAATGTTGACATCAGCATTGACGAAATCATAAATTGTAACAATGACCAAATTTCAGAAAATAACGGCGATTTCGAAGTCAAGTATCAAGCAAGATGTGAAACGGCAAGTTTCTCGAAAGCAGTTGAAAGCATCAATAACGTTATAAAATGGGTTGAGGGCAACAAAGATACAAATCAGGTGGCAGCTCTAGCCAATAGGGGCACGAAAGTGGTCAAGAGCTGTTGCACAAAGGTAAAGAAAGAAACAAACCTGGGCTGCTTCTTGACACCATTATAACTAATATTGTTATAAGCACGAAAAAATTGAGCGTGACTGTGAAATTCAAATTAAACCCGATTTTCCTTTTTGTAATAATTACCACTATTTAAGTCTTTTAATAAAAATATAACATTTTGTATCTAGAAAAGAATGTTAAAAGTTCGCAAAAGTGAATAGCCCTTGGGACAGTTCGGTTGACTCTTTTGAGATTCTACTGTACGTACATGAAGTATAGAAAACAAAGCAAAAACTATCAATTATATTCGACTGAATATTCTTCCTGTAATGTTTAGTTTTCCATAAATTTCCAGTTTAATTGAAACTTAAATAAACAATTAATTTTAGATTGAATTGTTTTTTTGTTGGTTGTTTTATAAAGTTGTTAAGGCCAATGATGCGAATGTGTGATTTTGCTTTCTTTTTAGTCACAAGATGAATTTAATTAGAGCATAATTAGTACTTTGTCTCCAATGTATGCCAGGGCATGTCACACTGTTGAGATTGCCGGCAGCGTTGCCATGCAACGATTTTTTCTACTAATAACAATTACCAATTTTCAGTTGCCAACTTTTTGTGCTTTTTTGCAATTGAGAGGCTTAAAGGCGAATGGCCTCAGGTGTAAGAATGATGTCGTGTTTTCGTTTACAACCAAAATGTAGCCTTTATGCCATTCGAGCATTATGACGCTTTCATTTCCGACAAAAATGTTAAATATATTTTGCCCTGCTAAAGTTATTGGCCGCGATTGTAATAGAGATGCAATCTTACAAAAAACGCCGCCTATTCATGACAAACTTGTCTGTTTTCGCCAGCTGCTTTTTCATATTAAAAAGTCTCAGTGATAATGACGGCTTTTTCCTATTATTTGCAATAAGAATCGCTCAACTTGGCGCTTACAACTGCTAATTATCTTGCTGCGCCCTACACAAAACTTTAAGTTTATATTATTGTTTGCGACTAGACACGTAATTGTTATGAAATTATACAATATAAAAATCTGATTAAAATCTTATCACCATATATTATTTAGCGTAAGAAATGACCAATAATAGTCCTCCTAAACTTTAAGGGTTCTGTTCCGGAGACTGATAGTACGAACGACGATATGTTACGAGTACTTAGAAGTCAACGTCCGAAGCACACGATGCTAGAAGTTTTGTTATCGCTATTAAGCGAGAAAAGATGTGTGGGTTGACGTGTGGTTATAATTTTGTGCATGACTGTAAAATGTGCATTTTCAAATAATTATCAAAAATGATGCTGAGACACATGACCAAATCTTATGATTACATACGTATGTGCGTACATAATGCACAGTCGCATATAGTTCGCAGCCCTACAAGAGCGAATCGGCCTTAAAATCCTATTTTATATGGCAAAAAGTATTTGAATTAAATTTGCCAAGTTTTTCTTAGAATTGAAAACTGAAGTAAGTCGACCAAGTGAGAGTGTTGTTGACAAATATGTTCGTACCGGGGTTTTGAAAACGTAATTTAATAGTTTCTCTTTTTTGTTTGGATTATTAGAATTCGTAATGGATCACACATCACCACAGCCCAACTCTCGGCTCCAGATCACCACTCATCCATATTAAAATGTCGTAGTTAGTATAAGAAAGTTTCCTTATTTTTGCAACTCTTAATTCATGCTAAGCTTGAGCGCAAAATGAGTTAATAATCCATTTATTTTTAGGATCTACTTTTAGTTGTCAGCTTTATAGGCAACTGGGCCTTGTCCCTTTTGGCTGGTATGAATATTTTCTTCGCTTTTCAGCGATAACAACCCCGTTCTTATAACTTCTAAGTCTTCTGAGGAATTGTAAGCGTAAGTCCTTATTTTAATTATATTTCACTCATGTACATACATATATCGTTTTCAGAAGGTGTGATGGAAAACAAATATAAATAAACCGGGGCCTAAATTAACTGTGTGGGCAAATTCATGCTGGTCCGAAACCAAATACATATCTCGTCCCTTAAACGAGGTTGCTTATAAACTGGGCATATATGAAAAGGATGCCTCTATTATTAAGCCGAAACTTATAACCAATCAATTTCAATTGATTTCTGAAGCTGAAGAGAATTTTCTTTAATCATTTTCGATTATAAGTACTCGCGAAATGGACAGTTTTTATTCAGTTGTTCTTTGTTTTAATTCAAACTTGTTCAGGTCATACCAAATTTTAAATCAGCCCAAAAATTGAACAGAATTATACCAACTTGGTAACGCCGTCTGAAACGCAAACATTATTCCAACAAACCGAACCAAAGAAGAGATTGTCGTAAATAAAACAACAGGTCTGGTGATGCTTCTGGATGCCAAGTCATGCCAGGCATTCTACCATTCGAAGTTGATGAAACCTTTGCTCTCAAGTCACCGATTGATGGAACTGATATCAACAATTTAACAACTTGTTGCTAATAAAATGTTTCACACACACACACACACACACAGACACACCCGCAAACAAAAGACAAAAGTCCTGTTGAACGTGTTCACACGTATACCAGCCACGTACAAATTTATTTTCTTTATTTGAACAAGTGCTGGTAGGGACGATACTTTTATTAGCAAAACTAAATAGGAGAACATACTTTGTATTTGTTGTTGTTGTTGGCGCTCAGAAGGAAAAAAGGAGTTGTAAAACCTAATTGAATAAATAGAAAATTTACACCTTAATGGCTTACGAATGCATAAAGACTTTCATCCACATGTTTTTACTTTTGATTACAGTTGGCCAAATGCCAAGAACTACAAGGCTTCCGGTTGGGTTTCTTTGGATTTGTGTGCATGTGTGTCTCGGCACGAGTATATCTCTCGCATCTGGTAGTTTTTTAGTTTGGTTTCTTCCTCTTCCAAAAAGGATTAAAACTTGGCAAATGTCTAATTGAAAGTTACAACAATTTGTTCTTAGTTGTCTTAACTATAATTCAATTAGATGAGAATGAAAAGGTTTGCTCTAAGAAATCTGTCGGAGTGAATTTTTGCTCAAAGTGGAGATATGCCAGTGAATGGTGTTCGGCTTACACGAGCAAGTTTTCACGCCTGCTCACTTGTAAATGAATGGAAGTAAGAAGGCGTTCACAAACAACCAGTTTAAAACATTTGTCCTGATGGCTTTAAGAAAATTAGCCTAATCTGGGCCGTGGAGCGTTGCATTGGCTGCGACCTCGCGTTACCTATTAAGTGACATGTTTAACAGAAACCTGTAACTAAAAATTAAAATTATAAAATTAAAATGGTTTTGCTTTTTAACAGTAACCAAAAAAAAGGTACCAGTTCGGCAGCCAACTTTACGTTGTAGCGCCCTCAAAATGGAATATTGGTGTTGACGTGGTGCTTTTATTCACAGTTTATTAGAGAGCCAGATAATGCTTGTCATGGTAATTTAAGCATTGACATTAAGCCTAAAAGATT
This sequence comes from Epicampocera succincta, assembly GCA_932526305.1. Classification (NCBI taxonomy): domain Eukaryota; kingdom Metazoa; phylum Arthropoda; class Insecta; order Diptera; family Tachinidae; genus Epicampocera; species Epicampocera succincta. The sequence goes on along the minus strand of OW052037.1, from coordinate 1,483,603 downwards.
TCAGGGTCAGACTGCGAAATAGATTCAGCTCAGCACCTTCCATGGCAGCCTAAGCTGACTTTTGACCAATACCAGCATGTGTCACGGGTTGATGCATTAACACAGGAACTCCCATCCCCTCAAAAAGCAGAGTACCCAAGTTAGGAGTACGCCAAAGCAAAACCTGAGACCGGGCTTTCGTTCTAGTTGCTGAAAAACTACCAGATATGTGAACAAACTTAGTATAACAGGATGCTCTTGTAGTGGGGACTTCCATCGATACTATTGGAAACCCGTATTAATGAAATGCCTCGATCAAATGTGGCAGCCGTGAGAATATCCCCGCATATACGAGAAAAGCGGTCTGTGGCAGCCTAAAACTAAAGAGAAACTTGCACAGGCAACAATGTGCGTTACCGAATGGCCGCTGGAGTAGTTGGAAACTAATCCCAGTTTTCATAAAAACATCCTTTGAAGGTGAAGGTTAATTCTGGATAATTAAGCAGAGTTGAAACAATTTACCTGCCCGGACCCCCTTCCATGCATGAACGGTACAAGCCGCGCCGATCCTTGAGGCCAACATAATTCATTCCTTCAGTCAATCTTCACGATGCCGTGGATTAATGAAAAAAGATATTATGGGTCTGTAACAACGAAAATACGCGTTTTTGGGGTTTCTGATTTATTCGTTATTTACGCATTTTTTCTTGCAATTTCTTTAAACTAGATGATGACCACTCACCTATAAACTTTTGACATATTTTTCATATCGGCTTAAGATGTTGTAATGAAAATGCACATACATCTATGCAAACATACATAAATATGTTACGTTAGATAATAATGAGAAGAACTCAAAAAGCTTTCACACTTTTTCACGCCCAAATAATTCCACCACTTCAGGCGAACTACGCCCAAGTTAATAACATCTAAAAGCATTTCCTCTACCCTTATCCGTCATAGGAAAATAATAATCCCAATCCGACATCTTATTTCACATTTATTGTGAAAATTTGTTTTCGAATATATTGCGTAAGATATTGAACTGTTAACAACCCAGGCAGCAAGATTGTCTAACGTGACACGTGAAACGTGTGGCAGGCGTCCAGCGTTTACCGCAGAAGCGTCTATCGGGAGTTGATAATCTGCATACAAGTGTGTAAGAATTTGCAAAAGGAAAACTCTAGTAGGGTCAAATCGCAGCATCTTGACGGCTAACCTCAAATGTCGTTCAGCAGCCGTTTCCTCTCAAAAAAGTATGAACTAATGACGCTGCTGGCACCTTTAGTGGATATATTGCCATTTGGTGAGCTTAGTGGGCTTGGTGCAGTCCTATATACGGTTGTTTGTCGTGTTAAAATGAAATGAATGACGAGAAAACATCGTTTAAGAAGAGACGCTCTTCATTCTACACTAATTTGGAACAGATCTAAGGACTTGTACCCGTCTAAAGGCAGCTCAAGCAGCGTGAAGAATAAACGAGTACTGGCGCATTCAGTAATTTTGTACTAAATATAATGCGATGCCCACAACTTTTAACCACCGATTTTTTTAAGCTCTGATGCCTAAAAAAATAAATCCGAAATATGTATTTCTTTTGATGCAAGAAACAATAATGAAATTTACGGGAAGAATTTTGATTTTACTTTAGATTATATGTTTATGGCACCGTGTTACGCTATGGGCCATTACTACGACCTGATGTTGGGTCGACCACTCAAAGTGGGCGATCAGTTATCGGGAAGATAATTCTACCAGAAACTTTTAACGGCAGACTTTGCATTTTGCAATTTAAAATACGATCCAAAGTCTTTTTATGAATGCGTTAATTCCAAACGTAAATCAGCTGGTTGCCCAATCTTACGAAATACCAAAATTGCGAATCTAGTGACAGTTTAAAAATCAGTAATATATTTATAGACCTAAAACTACATACTCTGACATACCCTTTTGTTTATATCCAGCCAGAGAAACTTTTCCCATTAGCACATCTCAGATCTTATCAGCTAAGAAAACCGTTAAATTGTCCTTTAGCAGCGAACCTGATGGCCTACTCGGCCGTGTTTTAAAATATTGTGCAAATGAACTTGTTACTCCACTTCAAACAATATAGTTGCCTTAATCTTGGAAAGATTAATTTATAATTGAGCTGCAAACTGCAGAGTTATTGCTAAACTTAGCCCTATTCGAAACTCCTTTCAAAAACGCCTTGATTCCAAGAACTATTCGAAACCCTTTAAGCGAAATATCTTTAAGAAAAAAATTGCATATTTGGTTGGTTGGTTCTTAACGGTGCCAGTACGATATTTTGACATAAATGGGCATATTGCAACTAAAAAATAATATGCCTGAAAAAATAGATCGAGAAAAACAGAGCGCGACTACGCGAAGCCGCATTTTTTTCGTGCTTAAATTATATATATAAATTCTTGCATCCATTGGGAAAGTGCGATAAAAGAACTACAAAAAGTGGCGAAATTCTGTATTTTGTGAAGTGATTGCGAAATTACAAAAGCAAAAATTGTATTTCTGAGCGGTTGGCATCAACTGCGCTCTCAATTTCCCCTGAAATGAAGTCATGAAGTCAAGTCATCTTAATTTTGTTCTTTTGGGTCCCTCTATATTATTTGTTAAAGCGTTCTGGCTCTTCTGGAGTTGGGGTCATCGGGTTTTTACTAAAATTCTGATTCTCATGCCAAAAATATGGAGAATTTCGCCAAAAAAAAAAAAATCGTTTAAGCAGATTTTGTTGGTACTTAATTTTTAAAAATTAGGATTTTCAAACTTTTTCCAGAGTAAATTTTTGTATAAATCTAATGACGAGGGTGGGGGTAAAAGCGTCAATAAAGTGTTTTCAGAGAGGTTTTGCGCATTAAGAAACCAGACACGATATAAATTATTGTAATAATAAATTAAACTTGCCTGTTACCCAAGACTTGAAACACTTCAAAAGTTAAAATTCTAATGAGTACTTTTGAGCCTATTTTTTAATAAATTAGTAACTAGAGTTTTGCTTATCTTTCGTCAAATTTCATTTCTTTGTCTGCATTTACACATAAAACAAAATTAAGCCGAATAGTTGTGCTGGCTGCTGGATTGGCCTAAATACAACTCTTCTGCTTGTGTTTTGTGTTGTTTTCTAAACCCAGCCCAGTAAATAAAGGTTCAGAAATTTGTTACAGCAATATCGTAAATACTAGTAGATAACATACATTCACTAACATTAACACCAGATCTGCGACCTTAGCTAGATCCATAATGGCATTTGTAGTCCAGAGTGGGAATCGCTATTAGTTTAGAATGAAAGTTAAAGAGGTCATTTGTGCGTCAGTGGGCCAGCCACGCCTTAATATATAAATTTATCGTTTGCACTCATTTCGTTATAATTGAACGTTACTGTTGGCAGTACCCAGAAACGCCATCAAACTGGGTAAATTTCTTTAGAATTTTTCTTCATTTTGCGTTCCGCACATTCAGTTTGTTGCTGGCACTCTCACATCATCGTTGGGGAATATATGTACATACATTTCTACATATTTATATATGTATGTGTGAAAAGAGCTTTAACTGAGATGTCATGCATGTCAGTTATAATCAGACAAAAGTTGTTTTATACTCAAAATTCAATTCTTTTTACACTTTGCTCTTGCTGCGAGTTGTCATCTTGTCTTGTATTGATATTTTAAGCTGGTGTTCAATTTCCGAAAATGTGTGCAGGGGTTATTTTGTGTGGAACAAAGTCCTTAACTGGCATACACACACAGACACACTCGACTTAATGCTTGTGCAACGTATAAATGAGTAAAAACGCTTTCATTTAAGGCTTAAACACCAAGAAAAACCATCAACTCCTGGAATGTGCACAGAATGTGAACATACATATATATCGTACACACAGATACACACACAACGATACTTAATACTTTTGCCAAGAAAATCTGTCCCGCCACGATCCAACAAAGCAGCACCTCTTGGTTGACACTTAAAGTGACATTAAGGCAACTGAGTACCTGCGGAAATTGATTTGGAGGCATCTCAGATGAGGGCAACATATTTGCCCTCAAATGCGTTTCGAATTTTTAAAACAGCTTCAGAATTTGTAAACTTGTTTCGGTTTGACTAGTTTGCATGGGAAAATACTGTGGCAACTTCTCGATTTCAAGCAATTTACAGTTGCTAAAAAGTTGCTGCCGCCATCACTCAATTTGCGAAATGATTGTATTATTTTTTTCCAAATAATAAATTGATTGTGCTGAAGACAAATAAAATTATGGCAAAATGAAGTACAAAGATTAATACATACACATCTTATTATGAAATGCCCAATAACAGAACGATTGTCGCAATTAATGTTGCTGCTAGATGTCTTGCAATGCAAAACGAGGTAAAGTTGAGGGGGCCGGGTTGTTACATCTGGATTTACTGCCTCTCATGTTTTCTATTTCAAATTGTATTTCCCATTTAAATTAGTTAATTTTTTATTTTTATACGGATACGAAAGTTTCTATTTGCTTTAAAGTCTGTCAGGATGCCTGATCTTCCAAGGACGTCGGCATTGTTATTCTAGTTCTGTCATGGGCTACCGAAGCACTGACACAGTTGCTTGTGTGAGACCATGAAGGTCGAAATCGTTGTCTTGGTACTTGTCTGGAAAATATACCTGTCTTACCTCTACGCGTATCGAACAGCCCAAGGCAATCATTACTCGCCCCTCATCAGCCGTTGCACATCCTCGACGTACTGTTGAGTTTCTAAAACGATATTTAGCTGGCATTGAGAGTGGGTTATCCCTTTCCTTGTACACCTTCAATTGCCGACAATTTGAGATCTGAGCTGCAGTCTATGTGAATATTTCAAATTGTTCATTTAATTAATTAAATGTTTGGCTTAAAGAAGGGAATAATCCAACGGTAACACTTAAGATTCCATAAACGCTCTATTAATCATTCAAAAGCCTTCTTATCATTAATGAGAGAAATGTTAATCCATTTTGCTCCAAAGCGGTTCATAAGCCCGATGAAAACTTTTCTAAAAATCGCGCTATAGCCTTAAAGCAATTAAATAACTTTTAATTGTTAATTGCAATTGCTTTTGTCTGCTTGAGCATTTTGGTCCTCGGAAGATTGTTCATTAAAACACGTTTTTACTCGAACTAATGAAATCTTTTGAATTTATGGACTCATGTTTTGTTTGGATGCGTTTGGTAATTTGCCGGGTACGTTTATTTGCCACTCTGGGAGAATAGTTTGTTTTTCCTCGTAATGCGGACTAATCTTTGCAATGCCGACTAATTCGACACAATCGCTTCAGTTAATCTTAAAGTGTTTTTTGAGCTGGCATTAAAGAGTAAATGCCACTGATTCATCCTTGTGCCTGTTGTTTACTTCTTTCTTAACTTTTGCTTGGTTTTACAATGGCACGTCGATACTTATTGCGGCAGCTCCAAACTGTTGTTGGCACAAGCGGCGGCAGCTTCAGAATCTCTATCTTTGCCCCCGTCGAATTAATTTGTCTTAAGAAGATTAACTTGTACTTCAACAATGTTTGAACACTCGACATTGTTCTTTAATACAATATTAACATTGCAAAAGATACACAAATTATATAAACACACATATACACATTTATACGGCCTTATTTCCATACATAAGTTTATTACATTTTAAATAAAAACTTACCTAAATTATAGCTGAAATTAATACATTAATATTTACATCAGTACATACATACGTACCTAATATCAGAGCCACCGGCAAAGAGAAGGGGTCAGCAGGCCTTCTGTAATGCCTGATTTATGAGACACAAGGCCTCCTTAATCGATTCCGTATTCATATATCGCCTACATTTCTACCGACAACTGCAGCAGTTCATTAGAAGCATTAATATTTGCAAGAAAATGTTTTAGTGTTGCATGTTGCAGCGTGCATGATGCACGTGGAACAATATACATGCAATGTAAAGTGTCTAAATTCTGCTGCTTTCCTTCTGAGAATGTTTCCAGTTCCTCGAGACTTTAGTTGAAACCCATTTTGCTTTGCAACACCCAATGAGATCCTGTTGTTGTAATGGTTTTTCCTTTATATTGCATTGTACGCATGAATGTACATACACACAGATGTTCTACAAATACGTTTGCCGGGAGTTTGTAGGCCTTCGTAAGAAGGCAGGCAAAAATTCGTACTGGATCTAAAAAAATGCCTTAGAAAGCCTTAATTAGGCAGACCTTTCTTGCCTGCCTCATTGGCATCGGTAGCTGAGTACTAACAACAAATTGCATGTACAGCATAACGGCCGCAAGCCGCCAACGTCTAGATCATAATAAGACCCTGAGGAGTCCGAAGTAGAAGCACGATGTGAATAGGGTTTTCGATCAAAAATATGATTAGAATCACTATCGCTGTAGGGAACCAGATTATTTTCAATTGAAAACTGAAACAGGCTTAACAACAACAAAATATTCTTAAAATCTTTCATATACATACAGCGTACATGCGTATGTATGTATGTATGTATGTATGTATGTATGGAAGTGTACATACATACATATGTATGCATTTCCCTGCTGCGCTTAGTGCTTCCAACCGAACACCTAGACACCCCGGAGATCAGGCTGCGAAAAAACCGAGTTATGTCCTTCTGTACGAAACAACCTGCACCTCATTCTCGCCTCCTCTCATCCACTTGAGAAAACTCTCAATAAAATCTTAATTTTGCCTAATGAACATCTTATTTGTTTGCTTTTTGCAACCGGCAATTGTCTTGGTTGCTGTATTTGAAGGGACAAACACAGCACACACACGCACATACATACATAATCCGGATTAGGCATTTTCTACACAGCAAGAAATAGTTGAGGATACATGCACATGTATGTATGTATATGTGTAAGCACTTGTTCAGTCTTGCTTGTTAATATTTTTAGATAAGAGACAAAAAGTACTTAATCCGTGTTTACAGGATGCCGATCAGAATACTGAAACTCAAGGAATATTAATGTTGCTCGTGACTGCTGGCCAAAATGCTACATCACGACTACCTGATCACAATTTGGCCACCTTCTAATGTATTACAATTAAGAATTCCAGATCCTAGAAACTGGAATTATTTAGGGGTTAGAGTTGTTGTATATTTATATTTGCTTGAAATTTTGCTCCTCCGGCTTCGGTGTATTTATCTCTGTAGTTTTTGGAGCTTTAGAATTTTCCATTCTTCTCATTTTTACCTGCTGAACAGACCTCCCAAAAATATATCTTTGTCTCCGTTCTAATCGTCCTGGGAGGAAATAACATGCAATTTCAAGTCTCTTGGTTCAGCAACTGGGAATGGGCGTTGATGACGAACCAGTCTTGTATGTATTTATTTATATATTTAAATATATATGTATGTAGATTATTAGGGGCGCTTTACAAACTTTCTTTACATTCAGACTGCGCTTAAATTGATAAGATTTTTCGCCTGAATTCAATAAACAAGAATATCTGCTCAAAGTTATTGTTTTCATTCATTAGGATGTATTGTGAGATGCTATTAGTGGCAAAACATACATATAAGCAAATTCTTTCCCATTCATAAATAAACAGAAGAATACAAAGTGGCAAGTGTCTGCACATCCACACCCGTTTCCCCCGACATACACATGCACATACAAATGTAAAGCGGCTGGGGCACGTAAACGCATATGAGTGTATAAAGGTCCTGAATCATGATAAATATAACAAAACGAATACCCTTGCGAGCACATGTTAACACACTTGAATATAAATACTCTTCATGCTGATGTACTCCTTGATACAGGCACTTAACCCTCTTGCCTTTCCGACTTGACTTCGACTCGTATATTTTTCCAAATGTTGATGTTGGTGATGGAATGAATAAAGCAGAAAAATTATATTTATTGTTTGTAAAGAAAGAGGGGTGGCAATAATAACTGAAAAGTGGCAGGAGCAAACGTTTAAGGCGATGCCTTAATACACGTAAACTTTTTCACACTCAATAACTGAACCCTGCAAGGCGCGCGTTTGCTTGTTTAGGGCCAGCAGAGGCGATAATTCTTTGCGTTCAGATACAAATAACACGAGCAAGTGTGTTAGTGTGAAAGCAAAATGTTATTTAAATGACAAATAATATGATAAGAGATGTGACATCCCATAAGATTTCATCGTTTTTAGACATTTTTCATAACGACGAGAACAAGTCTGCACTTTTGCTAAATGAAAAATGACTGGCCGATCGCCTTCACCGGTCGATTATAATATGAAAAGCACAATTGTGGTGAATAACTCATTTGGACTTTTTATGGTATTTTATTTAGACATATTTATCTAGTCGTTTTTGTTTTCATCGATTTATTTTACTTATAACTTGCAAAGTAAATTTACAAGTTGTAATTGAACAGGTTAGGCGGGTAGCGAAGACCATATGCCCATGATGGTTTCAACTGGCTTTTTTTCTAAGTGTATAAATATTTGCTTTTATTTCTCTTTCTGAATGCACTAATTTCTAGGCTCTTCTATGGTTAGACTTATATTTCTTTGATATCTGGCTTAGGCGAACTTGCGATAATTTGTTATCAAAATTAGAGATGGCAGCAAATTTTTCGTGGTTCGCAGCCAGATTCGAAATGCAGCACAACAAATTGTCGGTTCAATCAAGATTGGGCTGCGAACCTCGAATGACAAAGGGAATCACGAATCGTGTGAATTGATATCAGCTTTCGTCTGAATTTTTTATTTACGCTGGTAGCATTTAAAATTGGACGCAGGGAACCAAAGCCAGAAATAGGTTTTGCTTACAACTTGAACAACAGCGCAAGTTTATGCTGTATTTGCTGGGTAGCTCTTGCACCCATGGACGTTCCGTAATCTTATTTTTCACACCAACACTCCACATCATATATCAATGGCTTTGGTAAGGGACATATTCAGCGAACCCGTTACTTGGCGTACAAACGATTTGAACTCACCTACACGTTCACCGGACTTAACAGCCCCCGAAAAAGAGAGTATTTGTTAACAAACCGTCTAAAAAGCAACATTCAAAATCAAATCATTACCATTTCACCTGAAATTTTTGCCAAAAATTATGGAAAATATGTTGAAAAGAGCGAAGCCGAAAATGGCTTCCACTTATTGGACAACATTTTTTACCGCTAATCAAAAAGGCTTCCCCACTGCATTAAAACAAATAATAATAATGGCGGAAATAAAAACGTTACAAAGAACTCTAACCGCATACATATATCATTCTGCGTTACCTGCCGCTGCTGAAGGTTTTATCGAACCGTTCTTTTTCCTCATACATATTTTTAATTGGATTTGAGGTGTGAAGATGGCAATGACTTTTAGACATACGCAGCAAATCTCATCACATTTCCGAGAGCAATTCTGATTCAAAACTGCAACTGATATATCGGATTCTAAGACACAGGAATCGTGTTCTTATCGCTTTCAGTTTTGCTAGAGGTGAGAATCAGGTTTCATAACAGCCGTGATGTTTTTCGAGCAAATCAAAATGAAATGCACATTCCAGGGATGAAAAATGTTTGCTACTTCCACCGTTTTGCTTTTCATGTCAATTTCTGTAAAATAATGTTTCAAACATTTATCATTTCTGTTCTAGTTAAATGGATTAAAGCAGAAAAATCTTTAAATTTAGCACCTTGGCTCGTTTTGGTTTTGAACAGTTGGCATCACTGCCAAGAACAAGGCATTCAACCTTTTGCTTTGACGATGATCGGAAGCAATAATATTGTTTACGAAACCGCCTGCGTACAGTAGTTTTTGCGCAACACACAATAACAAAAGGCTTCGCTTTATGATACCTTTATATGAATGTATGTATGTATGTATGTATGTATGTGTGTATGTATGTATGTATGTATGTGTGTATGTAGATATGCCAGCAAACCTAAATATGGATTTATTCTTACTGCTTCTGTTGGTTATCACTTACGTAATATGGCACCACTTCCGGCCATTCGGTCCTGTGTTCTGCTCCCCAAAAATTCTTGCAGACTTTTCATCGAACCGCTGAACACACATTTCAAGCTCCAATTATGTTTTACTCCTGTGAGTTTTTTCACATCAACATATTTTTTTAATTTTCTTTATGATTTTTTCTTTTTACTCTGTTTGTTTTGCAGCCAAAGTTTTAATTCAGTCTCTCAAAAGCCAAGAGGGTCGGAAAAACAAGACATGCATTAAAATGATACTAATCATAAACTATTTCAGCTTTACTTTTTGTCCCCCTTCCATAAAAGTACGCCATGATGATGGCGTACAGACCAGGAATTCAGTTCATATAAATCTCAATGACAAACTTACCAACAGAATTTTATTTTCTTCACATGTGATGGTTCTGGCAGAGATTTATAGAAAAGCACAAGAGTGTGTAGAAATAAAAAATATAATTTAATTTTATGGTTTCAGAAACTTTTATTTCTTACTGGAGGGAAAATAAAATTAAAAAGAAACCGACTTACTTGCATGTTCATACTCGTACATACATATGTAAATATTTCATTAGTTTTCTTTTCGTGATCCAATTTATTGAGTAGAGTTTTTATTACAAATTCTTGAATTCTTTAGAACAAAAAAAATTAACGGCCTGCGAAATATGTGAGAGCAAGTAATTTGTTACAGCTGAAGCGAACCACCGACTTTCAAGCACGATCTTCTCCTAAGAGTCCAAGTCCTTTAATGACTTGCTCGAATGGGGATTGAAGTGGTGCTTTAGAAGTGTGAAGTGGCTCAAGTTTTTTCTTACTCGTAAGGTTTTTGATTAGGTTCGGAGGAGCCCAACTACCTCATAGAACAGTCCACGCATACTTTTGAAAAGCGAAAAGGTGGCATATCTTGCAGATAAGTGACAGATTTTGAAATTAATTTAAGTCAACACTTGACTTGGTGGACGTATGTATCTCAGGGCAGCCAGCATTGGCTTCCTGGACACACATAAGTGGCAATTTCTTGTAACATATCACAAACTCCATGCTCGAGGCGGCGGAATGTCTATCTCTCCTGTCAAGGAAACCAAGGCATTTGAGTGAGTAGACTTGCCCGATACTTCAACAAAAATTTGCGATTGGAACTTACCAGCGTCCACTTTTGTACACTCTGTACCATCCTCCTGCTGTTGTTTTGGGATTGAAAGAGCTGATAATGCTGAAAGTTTTAACATTTCAAATCATATGATTGGACATGATTCGTTGAGTTCTGGTACTCAGAGTTTTTCCGATGTTTTCGGTTTTCTAGACTCAACGCCGTTGATACTTTCCGTTGCGATGTTGTTGCAATTTTACTTACTTCCATATTTACCCAATAATAATAAAACTCAGTTACAATCAATCAGGGCTTATGACCAAAATTCGTCGGAAGTCATCGAATTTTTATGAAGTTGTAGTTTCATATATATTTTTTTCAATTCCCAAATATAATTGGGAATAGTCTACCCAGATACATTTTCAACCTACTTCATCCATGTGGTCCAACTCAGTTGCGGGCAAATATATGCTCGTATGTGACCAAAATCCCCCCGGAATCAGCGAATTTTTATGAAGTAACAAATTTCTGCAATCATACACATACATTTGCCTTCGGTGGGCCTGATGGAAATCATAGGCCTAAAAAAGTTACTACGTAAACCCAACAAATGAAATGTTGGACGTAACGGCCGCCAAATAAATTACCATCAACTTGAACCTGCATTATGAGCGACTCGTAATGAAAAAACAAAGCGACTGCCATTCGAATTGTTAAATTGTTTTATTATTAAATCAAAAGGACTGGCCAACAATCCGAGGGAAATAGACTCCGGGATGAATTTTCTTTGTAAATGGACGAGTTTTAATTTTGACATATGTAAATATTTTGATGTATGTGTGTATGTATGTATTTTTTTGTTGATGTTAAGGTAGGGAGGGCTACGTTACTATATATGTATGAATGTATTAATAGTAACGTGTGCCATTTTCCGTCTTTTTGAAGAAACCTTGAGAATGATGAATAAACAAAATGTAAGAAAAATCGTTGCATAAAAAAAGCCGAACTGGAAAATATAAAAAATTTTAAAAAACATAAAAGGTCAACATATAAACAAACTTCTATAGACTAATTTTCGATGATAAAATAATTAATTTTTAAGTTATGGCAGCTTTGCTGGAACCATGACTACATGTTCTATTTTAGCCACTACCACTATTTGTTATACCCTATTAGATCCATCATGTTCTGACGGAAACAGCAAAAAGCTTCGGAAGATCTTTATACATCGTGTTCCAAAAGGTTGTGAAAACTCGGGACAGGTCACAGAAATGAAGCCCTGAAGGACAGAAAAATCAGATACATCTCCAATATACATTCATATGTGTATGAACATTGAACAAATGAGTGAAGGACAAAGCAAAAAACTGCCAAAAAGAGTACCACCCATTTGAGAGGAGTCAAGAGGCAAAATTTTTGCGTCCAGCATTTTATAGAGAATGTAAATATTTAAATTTTTCACTTTTTGTGTGACTTCAATAAGTGAAAATCACATCAATAAATGCAAAAATCAAGATTTCCAGAGTCGCAAAAAGCCACACAAGTGATTTTAAAATCACATACATACATACATGCATACGTATGATTTGAAGACATTTTTGGGGACTATGTACGTATTTATATGTACGTGTGAACACATAGAGATGTACATACTTATGTATGTATGTATTTCTGCTGTATCGTTGTGGAAAAACTAGTTGCAACAACGTTAGTGGAGAAGAAAACAACACATTTCTGGAGTCCACTGGTGCAAAAAGAGGGGAAATGCAGAATTTTTCAACAATATTCCACAATGTATGTATGTATGTATGTGTGGAACAAGACTCTTAATGCTTGAAAACAAAAAATAAAACTCAACAGCGGGCTGAGAGCTGAACTGTTCAAATGGAAGAGACAATTGCAATTGTTCGCTGTAGGTCACACCAACACCACGTGGTGGATTATAATCCACGGCTCATGCTTTAACCACTAACGTTGTTTCACAATACGACACCACAGATGAACCCAACTCTCCAATCGGCCGAATGAACTTTGGCATAATTCTCATATCCCACGCTGTCCAACTAAACGAACAAACAGGCGTTCATTTCGCGTCGGAATTTTTAAACGAAGGCACGACAACGTAGTAAATGAATTAATTGCCAGCTAAGGCAGCTGTAGAGAACAAGGCCACAGAGGTTCATTTGTGGCATCTTTGTTCAGTAGCGACGCAGCTCCTGAAAGCAACAGTAAAGGCGTTGAACGAGCAGCGGGCAACTCAAAGGAATTCAACCCACATACATACGTACTACATATGTAGATAGAAGCATAAAATAAATTTGTTACACGTGTGTACATACATTTGTTTAATAAGTCCGTTCGATCAACATAATAATTGCTAAGATACTTTGCCAGCCTTGCAGGCTTTCTCTGTGTAGATGCCGAATGTAAATGATATAAAAGATATAAAAACAGCGCCTACGAGCCGAAAATTTGTAGACAGTCGCAAATTCCGAAAACCGTATATTTGAGGAAATTAAAGTTTTTCTGAGATAAATTTTGTGTTAGAAGATTGAATTTTGACTTGTAATTTCCCAGCGAGCACAAAGTTTCGTGTTGTGCCTCCATTGTACAAACATGTAGAGTTTGAGCTGTGCGTAAGCAAAATCAGGTCTCATCCAGGTGCGAGGTCAATTATTGTTTTATATGTACATACATACATACGAGTACATATTAAAGAATGGAGGGAAAATAATAACAAAAAAGTTTGTTGCGTTACAATATATTTCCCACGTAAACTCGAAGGAAAGGGCTGTACATTTTTTGAAGCCCTTTTGAATGGACTCCATTTATTTGCGTACAATACAGTACAGTTGAGCGTTATTTGAAAGGCCCCACCGATAAATTTAACACTGTTTCGAAATTTTGCCATTTTATGGGATATATTTTGCCGATCTCTGTCTAGTCATTACCCAATTTTTAGTGTTTCATCAATTCTTAATGGCAGCTCTTTGTTAACCATTCGTTTTTACGCTGTAAGATGTTCTGAAAGAACATTTCCTAGTGAGAATACAAATATTTTTGTTTATTTAAAAACTTCTCTGTAAACTTTTTTACATACATACATACAAATTTATGGCTCAACCTGCGAACATACTGGTATAATTGACAACTTGTTATCAATTTACTGAATTAGAAGTAAAATCACATTTCTCTTAGAGACGGCAATATTTAAAGAAAACTCAATCAAATTATACTATCGGATTTATTATGTACTATTGGGTCCAATATAGCGAAGTTGGAGTGGCAGGTTCTAACATATGAATGATCAAAAAAGATGTCAATTTGATGTTGTTGCGTAAGACGGAAGAGCCAAACGGCATCATCGCAGACCGAATATTAGAAACAGTCCCACGACAGACTCAATACGTTCAATATGTTCATACTTATATTATAGTGCGGATCCTCTGTTGTGCAACCACATTCTAAATTGTATTGAATCAGTGAACAACCAGTTTCGAGCACTCGATGTTGCAGGTATTATTATATGTATGTATCACTCGATTTAGCGGAACGTCTGCTCGCATGCAAATGAACAATAGTGGGAAGGATGCACGAAAATAAGCCCTTCGAAAAGGATTGAAATAGGGGAAAAATCCTTTGAAGAATCCATGGAATGGCGGCTGGATGAAATTAATTCTGACATAAGCGATTTAGATAGCAATTATGCTGAAAACGACCATGACACTTCATCAGAAATGGAGCCAGAAGATGAAGACACACAGAGTCCCAACTATGATGATGTTCAAAATACCAGTTATTCCGATGGTAAAACAATTTTAAATGGTTAAAACATCCTGTAGTCCCTGAGGACTCCAGAACACTGCAACGTTACGTTGTTGGAAAGAGTTCAAACCCTAGAAGTCATATAATGTTTAGGCAACCAAAAAGTAAACTCAGATTGCAAAATACGCGCTTTCCTTGCAACGAATATTCAAAATAGAAGTTCCATATCATTATGCCGTTCAATCTATTCATGCTAAAAGAACAGCAAAGAAAGAAAACTAACACATACATACACAAATGTGTACGTATACACAGGCGTGATATGTAAGACTCCAAGGAATACGCGAGTTTAGTTTTTCGTCTTGCAGGTCTTCTCCCCAAATGAATATCTCAGTTTACTTTCATTATATTTCTTATCCGCATCTGCAACGGAATGATTTTTTTGTTTAAGTTTTATTTTGTTTTCTACAACTTAATTTTTAATAAAAAAAAGCTCATTGAATGTATTTTGTCACAAAAGAGGCGTCATATCATTTAATTTTAGAGTTGCACTACTTTTCCCGAATTTGAACTACACATGTCTGTATGTACTCGTATATGATACGCTGAGAAAACGATGCTCCAGCAGCAGCTATAATCTTGACAGTTGGATATGATTTTATGCCAGCACCTGCTTTGAATGCTATATCTGGCAGTGGATCAAATCCAGTTGGCTTGTAAGGCCACAGAGCTCGCAAATCATAAACCCCTTGCTTAAGAGCTCGGGCTATCTAAGTCTTTTTGCTTTATACGTTTGCACAGAAGGAGAGCAAGTACTAGGCTCCAGAGTAGCCCAAAATACACAATTAACATCAGGCCTCCACCAGACTCGCTCGCCTGTACATTCCCCTCCATCTAGTTCCTTGCATAAAATACTTGGCGCAAGGCAACAGCACCTCGCAGATTTTTTCCTTCCTGCGTCTTTAGGTTTAAACATCAGCCAGAACGTTCCAGCCAAGGATAGGCTGCTCAACCAATGATCGACTCAGAAAGCCAAAATGCACTCTGGGGCTTGTCGGTTCCCGTTCTGCCAATTGGCGTTTGGTGAAGGTTTCGAAAGAATATGCATAAGCGAAGTCATATATGAACTTTCTAGAGTATTCGCCGAAAGCAGAGTGCCCTGACTGGGTGTGAAATCGTCAGCGCTTAACCTGCCACCGAGCGGACTATAATCTTGACAGCTGGTATAATCTGATATCGCAGCTTTTTTATGAAAACCTGATTTGTGCCGCTCGGAAACACATCTCTTTGATGATTGGCGCTTGTTTTTAGGCGTCAGTGGCGTTGCAACGATTTGTTGCGTAACGAAACACAATTTACAATATGAAAAAAAAAACACGCAAAGGATAAAGAAGCAATTAAATAAAAAAATATACAAGCACGTACTCAAAATGAAATACTTAAAGCTGTAGGAGAAAAATTATTTGTTCGGCCACACAATCAAACATATAGAATATTTTTTGAAGGGATTTAAAAGGATTATGTATTTTTCAAAGCTAAGCTTTTGTTTTATATTCATAGTCATTTATAAAGTTTCAGCTTTTATTAAAGTGAGTTGAAAAAACATAATAAATTATTGAATTTTGCTATAAATTTTAGCCATAGAGTTGCAGGTGCAGATTTACCCTTCGCAATTTAAAATGAAGCAAAAAAGTTGATTTAAAAAATTAGTTTTCAACAATTTAATTAATATAAAACATTTAATACTTAAACATTCATTTGAGCATAGAACAGCACAGTTAAAGGTGTCGTATAAGTGTTCCCGCTCCAAGCTCTTAAAGTGCCTTGGAAACGCATTAACGTCCTAAATTTGCGCCTGTACTCATACGTAAACGCGCTTAGCTTGAACGACAGTAAGAAAACAATGCGAGATGTTATGCTTTAATGTCACCCTAAGAACTTACGATACTTACGAAATTATTTAATTTTGCCTCAGAATTGGCAATAAATCAAAATTCAACACAAGTTTGTTTTGTAGCCAACATCCGCAGCGGAAGCAAAACGCACTTGTGATTAGATGGCAAAAACCGATGGAAGAACATTTTTTTAGCATAATTTTAATTAATAAGCGAAAACCAATTGTAATTTTGCATATAAGAAAGGAGTTATTGTAATCGAATAAAAGTCAGTCGGTTTTCGAATAATCACGCAAACAACAAGTGTTTTTTTATTCGTTTTGACGAAATACATTTTAACTATTTTACCGAGAGTTTGTTTGAGGTGGTGAATGTATTTTGAGGACAACCATATAAACTTCTTGCTACGTGGAAAGAGTTTTATTCCATAAAATAGATTGGTTTCTGTATAAGAATCCTGATCACCTGATATCGTTTTGTCCAACATACGATGCCGAAAAAATAGAAACAAATCTATGGTAACTTTTGGCGAGTATTACGCCGCGATTATCATTTTCATATACATCAAAAAGTTTTAATTCGTCTTCCGCAGCAGTTGTGTTTCTAGCATTATTAAACTTTTTCACCTCGTGACACACCATGTCCTTGCAGAACACCATCGTCAATACACCACCATTAATAGATAATATCTCATTCCACTCAATAAAATATTATGGCCGCATAAAGAAAAAATCTCTTAAAATAAAAGTTATCGGCAAAAACGTCTTCTATCAAATTTAACTCTGGCCTCATTTTAAAAACAACTCACAGATTTTTACTTTAATGCACTACAAATCTCTATTTAATGCCACTTTTTTGTTTCAGTGTGCGTACACGTACATCCTTACATTCATACAAAAACAAATCTTAATTCTACTAAGAAAAGTTAAAGGGCTTCAGTGCTAAATTAATTGTTGCCGTTCCACGAGTTGGTGTTGAAACGTTGGGTAAATATTTTTACTCTTAATAGTTCTCTGGTTAAAAGATAGGAAACCTGGAGCTGCTGAAAGCCTTTCGCATGGTGTGATCGCATCACGCAAATGTGTGTCTTGCTGTCGCAGAAGCTCCGCGTACACATGTTTTGGCATCCACTTGGAGATGCTCTAAGCTGTTACTTCCATGCGTCTTAGCAACATTAATTTAGGTTTTTGATTCGAACACACATAAATGGAATGGCATCATCCGCTTCACAATTTATTTTCAGTCGTTGACTTAAGATTTTTTTGCAGTTGGTAGACACGTATGTATGTAAATGTCAACACCACAAATCATAGTCTCAAGTTTTAGGCATTGTGCGCCTTAACCCACGAATATCAAATTTACCGATCTGAGCAACTTTAGGAAACTTATCAGGAAAGTGAAGGAGGGAAATATAATAATAGTGGTCAACAATTACTGACAATTGTTTAAAGTATTTAAATTAAATACATTATAAACTAAATTTAGCCATTCAATTTCGAAGACAATCAAATAAAATCAGGTAGCACTACCGCAACGCTGCAAAGTATTTTGATGTTCTGAAACCGTCTTTAGAAAGATCGGCAAACGTATCGCGCTATTAGACTAACCTGTCAGACCTGTCACTAAAAGTTGTTCCCCCATTTAAAATTAAGGACATTTTTCAAAATCTCATTCTCTGTGCAAAGCAGATGCTGTCCTGTTCCAACACTTTTCTTCCAGCTTGATGGCATTTGTAATATGTAAATTAGAATGGAGCGAAAGTTGACACCATGTGACTTACCAATCACAAATGTATATGTAGGAGGCAACGCCACATAAATCAAACCCCTTGCTCAAGAGCTCCTGCTATCTAATCTCTTGCGCCAGGGATCACCTAGACAATAAAAAGAATATGAGATGGTAGGCCGAACCCCTCAAGGGGCTTAACCAACTGGTCTGTACATTTTCCCACCACCCAGTTCCTCACAAAGAACAGACCTCTGTTGCAAAATCACAGGACTCGAAGACATTTGGATCACCGATCGTAGACTTCCACCTCGGCTTATTAAAGCACAGCACGAACATTTCAGCCAAGACAAGCAACTCACAATTCCCAAGTCCCTTTTTTGCGAATAACTGAAGTCATGCATGAATTTCTTGGAGTTTTGGTAGCCGTGCCAACAGAGGGACCCCAGTTTGATATAGGCCAAGGCGAAACCTCCTCCTCGGCGATGTGATTTGTGTATTTAGGGGAGCCCCAATATCGTCAAAAATCACAAAAATGAAAATCATTAAATACGAATTAAAGTCTGTTTTATCTGACAGCGAAAAGGCCGACCGTTTATGATATATCTGAAAGAAAGAAACTGTGTATATATACACACATATCGTCAGCTGAAATGTAGAACCATTTAACTAATAAAACTTATGCAATTTTGCTTTCATGTACATAGAAATGTCGGTTTTTAGAGGTCGACAGGACAAAATGTAATGGCACATGACGTGCTTTAACACTCGCAACGCAGCGGGGAAGCGCCCTCGACAAGTTACCCCATTATTAATTTTTTGATATCTTTTTCATATCAAAAACTCTTCATGCTACTTTATCTCATTGCCAAAACAGGATACCCACTACAGTTCCTTGCTCCCAGTCGAGCACAAATGAACGTTCTAAGTACATCGTCCTCAATATTAGATTCAAACTTTCTACCATTTTTGAAGTGAAGAGTGTTTAAATGCACACACAATAATTTGAAGTCAAGCAAAAATTAAAAATGGAAATAAACATTATGGGAATGGGAAAGGAAGCGGAGGAGGGATCCTTGCCAGCACTGCTGCTGGCTGCAACAACGACTTTTTTGCTGCTCTCTACGCCATGGTAATAGATTACTAATTGTAAATGTGCTCCAACCACCTACCACCCTCACAGATACATGTATGTATGTAATTAGAACGGTGGACCCATTATTTCTGGCAGAGTTTGTATCTGCAAGAACAAAGTATCATTCTTTTGTAATAAATAACGTCCCTGCACTGAAGCCATTATTGTACGCGCTTAATGCGACTATTATGATTGTTTCTTAATTTAAGGATTAACAACGTTGCCTGCTTTGGGCGAATAGATGAAATGTGTTATTCGCCCTCTCCATCTGCTGATGCCATTCCCAGTCAGTCTGACATGATGCTCGCACAATAGAGGGCATTTTATGGATGCAGCGTTGGTACGTTCCTAGATACAATTTATGCACGGCTTTATAGAACGTGGTGCAGTAAGTGATTTCTGTTGCGTTAGCGTTGAAGTGGAATAATAATGGAGACCGCAAAACTTCAACCGTAACCACAATAAAACAAACAGACAAATCTGTAGGTATGTAAAGTATGTACATATGTATGTATGTATGTATGTATGTATGAATGTATGTATGCAAAAGTTTACATTTTGCCATAAATTTATTGAAAACGGGTAAACTTCCGCGACTTTATGACGGGAATAATTGTTGACTTGGAAGCAAATAATCTGCAAATACATTTTATTTTAGTTTTCTAATTATTTCACGATATATTTCTGGGAAACAAGAAAGAAAGTGTGAAACTATTTTTTGTTATTTTGCTTTAGGAGGAATGAATGATTGATGCCATCAATCTTAAGAGAATTGGAACAGCAGAGCACCGGAATGTGCAGTCTCTGTTCCACCAGCAACGCAATGGAATGAACTGATATCTTTATTGCAACTTGATGTGAGTCAAATCTAAAATTTCATGTGTTTAATGATTTGCTAAAACTGCAGCTGTTTTATTATCAAAAGTTGCTTTAACATAAAACGGAAAAAGGTTTGTACATTTACCAAATCGAAATTAATATAAGCAAAAACCAGAAATATATGAATTAAAACTTGAGGTCAATAGTTTAGCCCGGCAATCCAAGTAATAAGAAGTTAGTAAAAAAAGAAGTTGGCCCTGCTAAAAAACAGCAATCCGTACCAAGTGCCACTTGTAGGTGACACTGGGCACTATTAGTAGAAAGTAGAAACTGATATTAATGAGTATTTTCCGACTTTGGCAAGAGGACAGCATAATTTGTTCACTTTTGCACTACCTTTTCGAACATATGCGGTCTCATTTCGTCAATAGTGCACGGAAAGTTGGCTGCCAAATGATCAACCGTTGCTGGTATATCAGCAAAAAGTGGTGCAAAGGTGTCAAGCCACCTGAGCGTGGGCCAATTTAGAGGTCCAATTCCTGAGATACGTTTTGCTCAATAAAGTGATAGTCGCAATCGATGAATGGCATCTTGTTGGAACCATTTCGTCACCCCAAGAGTTGAATCACGAATCCGTTGCCTGTAGCGTTCGCCACTTACCGGTTTTAAACACAATTGAGCCGATGACGTCATCACCATAAGTGACTTTTTTCGGGATGTAGTGGAATCTCATAAAGATTGCACTGGCACACTGTAAACTTGACAGCTCTGGAGTAAGTCCAGCAAAGTGACTGTACACTGAAATAAAATTGAAATCACTTTTTGCATTTTTTTCAACAAAATCTATTTATTGCATGAACTTTTTCACTGCACAATCGTGAAGACCTCAAGTCGCTATTCTTGGATGGAGCCATCACCCTAATCTACAGTTCTATATCAATAGTAGTACATACATATGTATGTATTTATGTATGTATGAGCTTGAAAAAATACTAAAAATTTGTGGCTACATGGCAACATAATGACATGCGACAAACATATTTGCAAATACGCCGGCTTTTGTACACAATTTACTATTCGTCTTATAAAGTAAACAGTCGTTTCTTGAATGCACTCAACTGAAAAATCAAACAAATTTTCACTTAAGCACATACGGACATACATCCATACACACACACACACACACACACACACACACACACACACACATGTACCTTTTCTTATCAAAAACCATTTTAACCAACTCTCTTTAATTCCTGCTTAAACATGTTCTCACAAACCCATTTGCAGTTTTATACAGTATCTGGTGTCACATTATAAACAGTTACACACATACGTACGTACATATGTGTGTACTCTGTTCATCGATACGGACATACATACATACATACATACATACTCGTACATATAATGTGTGTGTCCATACGAGTACAAATATTGCTGTTGGCATTATAACAAATTGACATTTTATTGATTGCAAAATAATATTTTTATAGTTATAATAACTAAGCAAACACAATCCTTAAGTATAAAAATACGTGTGTATGTAACTGCACACATACACACACACAAACATACATACACAGATGTTGGGAGTGGGGCACGTGTGGACGTACGAGTATGTGAAACTATTTTCAACGCTCGCTCACACAAACAGAGCAATCCCTGGCCTTTCATTCCACAGCATGTGCAACAATTCTTTTGCATATTGAGTCAAATTGTTCGGAATAAAATAATGCCAAGAAAGAGACGATGAGGGCCGCCCGCCACATTCTGCAATAATGGAAACGGTGGCAGATGAGCTGGAAGGTCAGAGTTTGCACTTCGCGTCTGCTTCGATTAAATTAAGGGGCCGTCCGTAAAATACTGAATCCAAGTTCAGAAAGCAATCGTTAACAGAAACGCAGCTCGTTATTCAAATAATTAAAACATGTCTGATGTTGGTAAACGGGACGTCCGTCCAATAGCAGGAATTATATGTTTTGTCGGTTTTCGGTACTTCCGACCGAAGTATGAGAATCGGTTTGTACCCAAAAACCATTAATTCTTTTTAATTTTCCAGTTCTTATGCCGTAGCGGGATTTAAGTGCGTTGACTTAGATTTCGCAATCCAAGGCCGTTATTATTACAAAAATCGCAGCGAAAAGAAAAAACTTCAAAGTTAAACCAAAATTTCCTTCATTTATATATATCCGTATTATGAAAAGGATCAGAACTTTATTGGAACATACAATTTGTGGGCGAACTATTTCTGTGGTTGCCGAGAGAAATTATAGAACATAAAACTAAATTAATTTCATTAATTCATTCTTCTG
This sequence comes from Epicampocera succincta, assembly GCA_932526305.1. Lineage (NCBI taxonomy): Eukaryota > Metazoa > Arthropoda > Insecta > Diptera > Tachinidae > Epicampocera > Epicampocera succincta. The sequence continues at coordinate 1,460,931 of OW052037.1, read as the reverse complement.
CCTTCCCTAAATTACCTGGAACACAAGAAGTAGTTGACAAATTGGAAGTCCAATTTAAAGTTTGTCCTAAACATGCTGTGGTTTCAAAGCACATGCCGTTTTAAAACCACGAATGTGCTTTTTACCTGTTCGGCAAATCACAGCCTTTTGTGCTTTTCGATGTGATTTATAAAAACACCTGATTTTTGTTTTGATTTGCTGACGTTTCTGTTTTAACATGGAATATTCTTGTGTCAAAATAAAGTTAATTATTTCTAATAAATATATATGTATAAGTTATATAGCGTGATGCCCAGATTTAGTGATTTATTTAATAAGAAAATGGTTTTAGTTTCACCTCATTTTTAGGCTGGATTCAAGGGTTACTCAAAATGATGTTGGGTGATCGCTGTTTTATTGCTGTCATCTTGTAAACCTTGTAATTTTTGTACCCGGACCAACAAACTACAAACAATATTTTTCCAAATTGTATTTGCAAATTAAAAAAAGATTCAACCAGATTAATGAAACCCTCCCTGTAATATTTTAACTAAATTTTTTTATTTTTTCGTAACAATATTTAGGCAAAAATATGAAAATTGGAAGATTTCCGTAACTACGATTGTGATGCAGACTGCATTTACAATACGATAAAAAAAATTCGAACGAAACGGAGTGCAGAGTACCAAACTCGATGGACAGAGAAGGTTTCGAGTCGAGTCGAAATACCGAATAAGGGTGACCTTTTTGTTTATTAGTTTTTCTACCAACCAGAAGTTACTCGAAGATCGCGAAGAAGAAATCGACTGGCTTTTTGCTCATCGTACGAGTAGAAAACAGCGCAAAAGAAGAAACATTTACCACATTGAGCGATCGACTTAGTTCTCAGTTGAGAACCAAAGTGCTTGCACTTGTATGTTTTGGGCAACTGCGTTCCTTCTTCTTCTTTTCTGATTTTTGTGGCGAAACTAAGAAATCTAAATGCGTTTGTCTCGAAACAAGATATTTTGTTTCGAGTCTTGATTATGTGACGTCGGTTTGAAGCTTCTTGCTTAACAGTCCGAATACTTGCACGCCATACTATTGGCTTCTAAATATTTGCACAGTAGAAGACCGTACAAGTTAAAAGTTTGCTTGGCAACATTAAGAGAAACAAGAAAAAATACAGGCCAACAAAATAAAAAATAATAACAATAATATTTATACGCTTAATGGACTTTTTGTAGAAAATGAAAAATAAAACACAATTTTCTTAATGAAATTTGATATCGAAACAAATGATATGGGCGGTCATGTCATACACAGCTCAAATGTTACCGCAAACTATATGGGGCCCAGTAGCAGGGGTGGCTGCCAGAAGAACGTTTTGGCCATAAATTGCATATTTACCATTTTAGAGTGGACGTCGAAAAGTACCAGTACACAAAGGAGAGTGAGCAAACTGGCCAAATTAATGAAATGAAAAAACCTTTGGCAATTTATTGTGAGTTAAATTGATTGGTTTTGTGGAGCCAAATTACCTGCCCACAAAAAGTATTTGTCTTAAGGCTTAATTATTTTGTAATTTGACGAGTAATTGGTTAAGTTACATACAAACAAAATATAATGATGGATTATTTATTTCATAAGAAAATGTGTTATCAGATCCAGCTTCTGATAACAGGTAACTAAACGCATTAACAGACAAAGAGTTGGACATATTCTAACGTAATTTTCTTCTCAGTGTATAATGTTCGGTCACACGAATTTTCCACATCAAAAACTTGTGTTTTAAACGAAAAAAACCAGGCATGCGATGAGAACCGAAGTGATTTGGAATGCAATCATATTCCCAAATAGAAGTCGGTCTTTATCGATCGGCGGTGGTTATGCTTCCAATATTTGCTGATTGGCATCGATCTCGGTGTAATCAGTGACTCCCAGGGAGCAGGTTTTGGTTTCTCCTGGGCGTATATCAAAACTTGGGCACTGTGTTTTTCGGTGTACAGAGGGAAAGGGGTTCCTCAGTTGGCAGGGAAAAAACATTCTAGGTGGTTCTTCTCAAACCTTTCCCGCGTATCAGTTGGCAGAAAGGTGACCAACATGCCATTAACTAGTTCGGTCGGTAAATAAATGTCTTAAAAACTTAACTTCCATTTAACACAATTTATTTATATAAGAAATATGTCTTAATAGTGATTCCTCTCCCTTTCTTTACATGATTTTTTCTGCTATTTTCATAAAACAACATGGAAAGTTAAATCGATTTCGGTGAGCATCACAACTTTTACGTTTTTCTTATCAGTTACGCACATTTTCATGCGATCCGAAATATTACTTTTAGCTGCATTGATCGGTGGACCTCTTGACCATCCAAAACTGTTGTTTTTGAGGGGTTAAGAGTATTAATAACCTTAATAACGGAGGCGAGGACTATACTTCTCTCTGTTAAAGGTAAAATACACTGTTTCAAATGAGGCTGACGCCGCTATTGCAGCGCCTCACAATAACAGCGTTTTTCTAACATATTATATTATTTTTACACAGTAAACAAATATTTGGACGCAAAATTATGTTTTTTTTTCAAATTGAAATAACAAATTTAACAAAATTTATGAAAAAAGATTTATTATGTCCGGAGTAGCCACTATTATTTGTCGGTCATACAAAATCCATACACTTGCAAACAAAATGTTGATTCACTACCGTGAAATCGCGCCCCATCATTGTGTTGGAACACTTTTCGTACTTCAGCCGCCGCCTCAGACACAGGCCTCGAATTTCTCCGTAATAGGCCATAATTTTTGTTTCAAAAAGCTATTGCCGCTATATCCAATACGTTTTCTTTGATAATCTCTAGCCCCGAATTATATTTCCAGCTTTGCCGAACAAGCCTGACTGACAGCATAAAAGCTCGACAATTACACGAATTTTTCGGACTATTTTGTTATCGCCAGTTATAAATATTTTAGAACTTCATGAACCATCAATCCGTAATTTTTCACTATAGAGTTTGTGTGTGTGTGCAAATGCTTGTGTGTGAGTTTCTTAAAATCTCTGCTTGGAAGACCGGAAATGTATGCGCGTGAGTGTGTGAATGCGTTGCCTTTATCTGCAATATTATGACAACCAACCCTGACTAATGCTTAGACAATGACTAGAGACTATTTAAATTTCTTTTTTCTTTTCCCATTTGTGAGCGGAATATCTTTCCACACACACTCGCCGTGAATGTTTAGCTGTCTATCAACAAGTTTTAAAATTCGTTTTTAATAAATTGAGATATTTTGAAATACTTGTCACGCACACAAAAGTTTGCCGTCAAAACGCTTCGTCATTCTAATTGTTGTTGTTATTTGGCAAGGACTTTAAATTTGTCCGCAAATTCGTACTTTTAGTGGCGAAACGTTTTTGGACAATGTTAAGCCGAAAAAGTAGAAAGAGAAAAAAGTTTAAAAGGTATTAATTTTAAGCTCTTTTGGGGACAACTTTCCACAGATTGCTTGTTCCCTCCACTTCTTAGAATGTGCATATGGGCAGGTTATGAATAATATGCGGCAAACAACGTGCAGGGAATTATAAAATAGTGGAGTTGTTTAATAGGTTCCTTCGAGTACTTTTTCATTTGGAAAGCTAATCTTGGAGACATTGTCAAAGTTCTTAAAATCTCTTTTATTTGGATAATTTCATTATTGAAAATATAAATGTTGTACATGAAAACGCCACAATATATTTGTTTAAGTCTTTTATTTCTATAGTAAATGAAAATAAAGGGTCTAACTCAAATTCTCCTTGAACATCTCTTAAGTTTTCATATTTTTAACTTCAGATTATAAACTTTAATATTGAGCACTATTTTGAATGATAAAATTTAAATTTAGTCGAAATTGCAACCTGGCATTTGTCGCATTTCTTCGCGGCAGTCTGAGCTCTTTTTTTTTTTGCCAACATTCCACTCAAATCGGATTTTTGCACTTAAAGCTCACAGGACTAACAAGTTTGGCGCTTCTCGAATCTGTGTGGGCGATTCTTCAATGATGTGCTGGGTATATATCATGCCACAAAAGTTCCTCAGTTGCCTAACGCCGTCGTCACTTAAATGCAAGCGCGTGTTTACTGCGGAACCGCACCAAGAATAACGATGAAAATGAAGAAGAGGTCAGTGTGGCACAAGTGCATAAATTCCGTAGTAACAGAAAGATTTGCGAAAAACAAAAAGCTGGAGGCCTGGTGACCGACGTCAGGTTAAGGCTTGATACAGAAAGGCCTTCGCTCATATTTCTTTATTTTTATAAAGGAGATTATTTCAATATAATTTGCAAAAAACTCGACTTGGGAAAATATATTCGCTTTTGTAGATTTGATATTATTATTAACCGATTAAGAATTGCAATATTTAATATTTTAGAAAAAATTTAAAAGTTCTTACGCGAAAGCATGACAAATCTTAGTGTCATCTGCGTGCTGTTCCTCACTGCAACCGGAGCGGTTGATCGCTCTCCAAAAGAGTTCGGAATTTCAGACCCTTTTATGGGCTTGACTTATTCGAAATTAGTTGCATTGGATGATCTCTCCTTATTTTGTTCTACGCTTTGGAATTCTAAGGCGCTTAAATGTCGCAAAAATAGCTGTGACGGGGAAGTGTCTTTTAGCTCAAAAATTAGTTAAATATGATTTTGCTACTTTGTTTTCAATATTTTAACTTACTTTTTGTCTGTTTGCCTTTAAGAGGATCAACTTTAAAGCTGAAGTCCTGATCGCTTTTTACTAAATTGGCAACGCTTGCCGACATCTTTTCATTTTCAGTTGTTTTGGTACTGCGGCATTAGGAAATACTACTTGGACTCGTGTTTTGTTGACTGTTTGGAGATCGGTCAAATTCTTTCTTTAGTCAGACCATTCAGAAATAGGTCTCTTACTGGGTGTTTCCTGTTTGATTCAAGTGTCCATCGACACTGTTCTTGAAACGCTTCTACCCAAAACTTAACTAAAAACTTTTAAATTAATTACAATAAAGTAATTAATTGGAGCCATGGGTGCTGATGAGTGCGAGTCAGGAAATGAGGGGGGCAAGAAACTTGTTATTGTAAAAATGAAGAAATGTTCTTGGCGTGCTACAAAATAAATTTCACTATATATTTTTTTAAGTGTAGTTTCCCAGCTCCAAAAAAAAGAAACATGTGTTGCTGGTGGTGTCCAGTATGTTGAGAGTTTGCAGTTCTTTTGCTTATTTTCGGTATTAATTCGCCTTTTCTAAAACAATAAAAAGAAACATTTTCCAAATTTCTTTGTCTAGAGTTCGTTAAAGCAAAAACCTTAATTAAGGATTTATCATTTTACTCATTCAATTCGGATGCCCTTTTACTGGGTTTTTTTGCAGGCCATTGCAATTTCTGAGTTCTCGAACGCAACTAATGTGCGCAGATTTCATATTTACATGGGCATTTTACTTGCATATTCGTGTTGTCACGCGTGGTAAAAAGTATGGAACTTTTAAGCCACTGAGAGCCGACTTCGAATAAACCAATTAGGAGTATTTCAATAGCAAACGTGCGCACACCAGCGTCAACGATTGCTGTTAAAGGTTTCGAAAACTTCATCTACGCTAAATGTATTTGGCGTTCGAACCTGTAGGTTCTTTTTACTTTTACTTGCAATTCCGCAGACTTGAAATTTCGAAGAGACAAAATTTGTTGTCTGTACCTTAAGCGAAGTTAGTTTAAGTTTTTGTAAGCGTCAAAACAGAAGTGATGCCAAAGGAGTGAATGCTTAGAAACAAATTTTCGCAACAGAAAACAGCTCCAAAAGGTAACAATAATTTAAGCCTAAGAACTAGTTCTGATCAGAAAAGATGCGGATATAAGTGACAAAAAGACTCAGTGATGGTTCTTCTGTCCCTTGTTTGGTTAGTTTCAGGGAAAAGATTTATTTTTAGGAGAAACTTATCGATACGCAACACAAATTTCTATGGCCAGCCGATTTTGAAAGTTTTGATTTAAGAGTTTTATTTCAAGCATTTGATTCGAGTACACAAGTACGTCCTTTAGGGCGATTTGCTTGCGTTTGGGTCCTACAAAGATCTTTTGGCTAAAGACCTATCCGAGACCTTGCCGGTGGGATACAATTTTCGCACCAGCTGATTCCCAAAAGACTCGTTACGCCAGCGGTGCTTAAGTTGGTATTAAAGTACGTATTTTTGTACATATCGTCATCCAAAATGCAGAACACCGTATCATCAAAAATTCAAAATTGATTTTTTTACTGATTACGATTCAATATATTTTGTTACAAATGCGTACAAAACTTTGAACTTCCACTGTGAAAAAGAATCAAGTTATAACCAAAATTTAAAAGGACGTAAATATCTGCAGGGGCAGCAGCTTCTCACACAATAAAAAAACGTATCGTGCCTCAATAGTTAAATACTAGTTACGAAATGATGTGCCTTTTTAAGAAACGGAAACAAGAGAGAAGAAGAGGAAAAAAGATATGAATTCTTAGCAGACGGGGGTATTTGTGACAGAATGTCCAGAAGAATGGGCGATGGGTGCACACTTTGATTTTTGGCTAAAGTTGTGGCATTTGCTGGATTGCGTTATGGTGGTACCGCAAGGCTCCGGTCGTTGTCCTACTCTACCGCTTCTGCAAAGTCTGTGTTGGGGTTAATCGACTGTGTGCAGCAGAGGGCTTATCGGTGACAATTGATGCATTGGAACATCTCGGTATACGTTTATCATCCAGAGCTCAACCATTCGTGGCCGGTTTGTCAGTGAAGCGCACCACGCCCAGCGAGAATTCGTTCTTCAGTCTGCACAACAATTTCTTTCCTCTTAGAATTTAATTCAAATCACACGTTCACAAACACTGCTCCCTGTTTTCTCCTCCCCACCCACCTATTTGCATACTCTTGGCTTAATGCACCGCATATGTAGGGGCCGTGCCCTGAGTACCGATCAAAATGTTGTAATAAAAGTTCAACTCGCCATTATTCTGCAAAGGAAATATTATTTTCTAGCATATTTCAGTTGCATTTGCAGAGGCCAGGAATTCCGCAGACCTCAACCTAAAATGTTTGTTATTTCTACGACAGCAGAACTTGAACACTTGAATGATAAATATTTGTTTGCCTTGATTTTGTTGGTATCCTTTTCAATTTTTTTCTGATTGTCTTTAGGACGATTTAAAGAAGTGTCCTATTATTTTAAATCACTTGTTATGTGGGTTATGTCCAACAAGTGGACACCAAACAAAATTAGCTTGAAGTATAATTGAAAGAAAGTTTTATTTTTAATGTAAAATATAATTCCGGCGTCGTGTTAGTCCTGATTTCAAAATTTTGTTAAAATACCTTCAGAAGTTATTTTTTGTGGACCAGTGCTCAGAGGTCGACACAGTCAAATATCAATTAACCCAAATTTCCGAACATTGTGTTTTTTTGCTTTATCTTGTATTAATATGAATTTGTTTGTTGGGCTATTAAGTGCTTGTATCATTGTCTGTTGTGTGTTGTGTGTTGCTTGTTATTGTTTTAGTTGTATGTGCAGTGTAAATAATTTGGGCTTGTGTTGTTTTTCACCAGAGTCTATGGTCAAATGGTAGAGTACCGACTCATTAATCGAGGTAATTTGTGAGATTTTTTGTTTCCCCTGTGAACTTATGAAAAGTGATGTTACGCTATTTTGGATTTCAGCTGACGATATGCATACTTAGTATGTTTTTTCGACGTACTGAGGCCACTAGGTTCACAGCGAGACCACCTCAGCATTTAACTGAGGTGGGTAGTCTTCATTCAAAATGTTCTCACATCGTCCTTTTTCTAATTAAAGACGTTCGTTGTTTCATTGAAAAATCCTGCACACAAATTCCGTTTGTTTACAGATGCACGAATGAAATGTATCTATGGATGTGTGTGTGTGTGTTTGCGGATATGTATGTAAGTTAAAAAGAAATAATCTATCCATTTATTAAAACGCAACTTTGAATTTGCACTTTGTCGACAACAAAAGTGTCGGATAACTTCCTGTTGCTTTAATTATAAATGAGAGTCTGCCCTTTTCACAAGATCAAGTTTGAGATTTCTTTTTGCTTGGGAATGGCCAGAAAGCAGACAGCAAGAAAATACAAAGTAATTTGCAGTTTACAATAACAAAAGTAGGGGAAGCACCTTGCGCTGCTTAAAATAGCTCTGTCGCAGTTTCGGAAAAGTAGCAAAAGCAACAGAGCTGATGAAATAAACCCAATCCGTTTGAATTAACTTTGTTGTTTTATATTATGAATTAAAAATTAAATGATTAAAATTGTTGGACACAAAACGTCTTAACGATTGAAACAAAAAATAAAATGTTGAATCAAGTTTGAACGCAAGTTAATTTAAGGTCTTAAATTTGTTACCGTCTCGGAAAAATGCCTTAAAATTTATTGCTCTGGCTTTCCCTGCAATGTAAGACGATTTGAAGTGGCCCCTACAATTTATATAGATGCTTTTACACATATGGATGTATGTATGTGTGTGTGTGCATTGGCGGCTGTTTGTAATTTCTTAATTTGGCGTGTGCAAACGAACATAATAAAGGTAGTGATGAGCTTTGGGGAAAACGCGCTGTGAAAACATTTCATTTCGCTGATTTTTCAAGTTTAATTAATTGTTAACGCTTTACATAAACGAGCAAGACTTTGACTAAGCAAGTGGAAGTTTTCAAAAGTTCTGCAAAACCAAAGTCAGGCATTCATATTTGCGAATAATCGGGTAGGCGGATAAGTTATAAATATTCATTTGGAATAGCTCAAAGCATGTAGCCTAGTTAGGTGCTAATGAGTGGTGTAGCGACCGTGAAGCAACTGGCTGGCCCCCTTCTAAAGGTACATAGTATTCTCTTCTTGTGTGTTGCTTAAAACCCACAATTATAATTTATAAAATCAATTTTTTTTATTAAGAAATAAAAAGTCAACTTATGTCTAATTTAAGAATTACTGATTGTAGAACAAAAATATCTCGTCAGCTAAAATGCAAGAAGGCGTAACTAACAAGAGTATAATTTAACAGGAGAAGCCAAAAACTTTGGAAAATGAAAACGAAGTTTTTTCTAATTTCACTTAAACACTTAAACACTTTAGCAAATTAGCAAATTAGTTAATCGTTTGAAGGGTTATTTTAGATATGCCTTTTTGAACACAAATAAGTTTAAATATATATTTAGTTGAATTGTTTTATAAATTATAAAATATCTATTTTTCGCTTAAAAAAGTTATACGAACTAATAATTGATTATAAAAAAATTAAGTTTATTGATTAGAATAAAGTTTATCGCAAGGATTCGAAATTAAACGTTTTAGTTTCTTCTTCTTCTTCTTCTTCTTTTGGTGCTACAGTCCGTGGTGAACCTGGTATTCAACCAACAAGCTTTTCCAGCGGGCACGGTCTGTAGCCAGCATCCTCTAATTTTGCACACCAAGTTGGCTGAGGTCCCTCTCCACTTGTGTGCGCCATCGGTTCCGTGGGCGTCCTCCATTGCATTGTCCCATTGGTTCGGAATCGAATTTTTAGTTTAACTTTGTTATATTATTTATAATTTAATTCAGTTATATATTTTGAAAATGGTAGTCTGCAGGTAGTAACTTTTTGAGACCCTGTAGATGCCGCCATTTTTGAAATGCAATTTTTGTTCTCAGCTCATGTAATTGTGAAGGTGGGACGAGTGTGAATCTGATTCCAGTGGAGTTTGGGTTTGTTTTGAAGTAAATCATTCCAGTTGGATCGTGCGTCAAAATAGGGACTTCCAGCCTTGTTACCTAAAATGATATTCTTTAACCGACGTCAGAAAAACAAGCATTGATAAGACGTCCATGAGTATTTTGCTAGAAAAATAGAGTGTAATTTCGCCCTTCTGTATTTATTAAATACTTTGAATTTTCTGTTAGTTACGCCTTCTTGCATTTTAATTAACGATATGGCTTTCCGTGTGCTTTCCAGTCACTATGCTGACATTCCGTATGTGTAGAGCTTTAAAACAGCTTTTGTTTTCAAGTTCGATTACAAGTTCTTGCTTATTTCAGCTGTAAAATATTAAACATGTTAGTTACGTGGTTTTGTATAACAGCGGACGATATATACCTCATACCAACATTTCTACATACATACATATGTACCGAAACGTATGTAATATTCTTCATTCACATACAAAAACCTCAATAAAATGGGAATGACTTCAGAAAGGAAATAAAGTTTTGGATTTAAAAGAAGATCCTTTTTTGTTGCAGTCAGGAATATTATTTAACAGAAGCCTTCAAACCAACCAACCGTTGGTGTATAAACAAAAAAATTATTTTCTCTTTTTAAACGAAAGTCAAATATTTGTATTGTGTATTTTGAGTTTATAGTGTTGCGTTCCAGTTGTTGCTCTTCAAATATAAAATCGCATCACAGACGGCTGTGCGACTACACTACAATGGCAAGATGTATGTGGATGCAAACAAAACATTTAAAAATTTTGCCAACGGAAGACATAAAAAAGGAAACTGTGCATAAATACAAAATGGGAAAGTCTTAAACACATTCAAGACAGCGCACTGCAGCCGGTAGTGCATGTCAAAATTAAAACACACACTTTCTGGTGGAAACGGCAACGCGACCGTCGCTGCAGCTATCGCCGATTTCAGCTAATTTCTATTTTGTCAGCTACAACATAAAAAAAGAAGTAACTGGAAAGGCATTCGGGGGGCGTGTCGGTCCCCGTTATGCAAATTGATATTTGGCAAAAGTTTCGGAAAAAAATGCATAAAACAACATAAATTGTATTTTTTAAGCAATTTTTAATAATTTAACAGAATTGCACTTAATCTGTTAAATCTGTTTTTCGTCAAAAATACTTGAAGTCAAGAGCTGTGCCTTAAACACAAAAAGTGGTGACCATGTCGCTTGACGAAAATGGCTCGATATTATCGTCTTTATCAGACTTTTGTTCCCAAATTAAGACTAAAGTTTAAAGTTTAAGTGTCAAATGTTTTCTGATAAAGAAGTTACAAACAAACATTTTGCAAACGCTGGGCATTGGGAGGCAGCTGGATTACATATACAACTTAACAGTATTAGTTTGATATCAAGCCTTCGTGTTTGTTGCGCAGATGTATTTTCGGAAAGTCTAGCAACGGAATAAACATAGAGAGAACAATCTATAGCATTTCTTAGAACTACTTACCCCATATTTCACATTTCTTATTCCGATTGTTGCCGATATATGAGAACAGGATACTCCTCTTCTGTCCATGGCAGACATGAAATTTTCAGGCACTTCGATAAAACCATGATTGATGCACAAACAAATCTAATCTGCGCTGTTCTATATTACAAGGCACGAAATACGTCTAAGAAGAAGGTCATCGGCATGTGAGGCACACGAGGGCGCATAATGCTACACAGAAAATCGATGACATTTAAATTCGGTCGGATCTGGTTGGGTAAACACTAGTTTCGCCACTAAAAGAAAAACATTTTAATCATTCTTTAAGAGCCTTGAGAGTTTCCTAATTCCCAACGGATGTTTTTTTCATAAATATTTCCAAAGGTTATGAATAATTTGCTAAGTCAAGGTGAAAAACATGTGTCATCATGTAATTCAAAACATAAATACAAACATATTGGAAAACTTATATGAAACCTTATATGAAACGTTTGTATTTTGCTTAAATTGGGTGGAGGGTGTGGAATTCCACAGCTCAGCAACTTTTCTTTTTGAACTTGTCCAAGATGAAAAATGTGGAAATGCGTTAGAACGAAACGTAGAAGTATTCTCAGAGCTTAAGTTAATTGGTGTCTATAAATCGTATAAGAATTTATTTATCTTACATGGATAGAGAATTATTTGCCGTCGTAAATAATTCGGGGAGCTGCGGAGACAATTTCAGGCATAACATTCGCCTCAAATACTTCCTCACCGAGAGAACCAGCAGAATTCTATTTAATCTCAGATGAGTTTGTGATGGGCTTCGTGCTGTCTATCCCCTTAGAAATGCCATTTTCAATCTATGGTAAAGATGTTCTTGTGCCACGTGTTTGGCCGGGGACACTTGTAGTTCTGTAAAGTGATCTAGATTTTTAGATTAGCGCCATTAACAACAACAAACCTTATTGAAATAGGCCATTATGTCCAGCGGAGACAATTTTTGCCCGTTTCTTGCTTTCTGGAAAGGCTGGAAAAGCTGCAGACCAAAGTTTTCTTCAGCACGAAACGTGTCACTTTCCATGCGAACAAATAAAAGCAATGAAAGGCGTTATCTTCGCCTTTTTTGAAACATCCCGATGACTCTAAATAAACTTTAAACCGTAGAAGGATCTGAACTTGGAGTAAAGAATATGAGTTGTCTTTGAAAGAAATTGTAAGACCAGAAGCGCGAATCTGAACAGTTCATGATACTGACAACGGAACAAAACTGGCTGTGATGAAACTTTAAACATTTTATTGTTCTTATCTAAAAGGCAAACCCTTAATTTTGATAAAACTATTATCAGATGGAGGGAAGGACGGCTAGAGCAGAACCCTCCCAGTTATAAAATAAATAACTGAATACAAAGTTTTCAAACCCAAAAAATTATTTCTAAAATCGGTTCCAGCATAACTTGGAAGAAACATGGGAATTGTAGTCGGTTAAAAATGGACCAAATTTAAAAAGAATCTCTTAAGAACATTAAAGTTCAAGTAAACAGCGACCACGAAAAGCATTCAACTTCATGTGGCCAGCAGTGACGTGACTAAGTGAAGTGCCTGGTGGTCAAATTGGACAACAACTACTGTACAATGACGGTTTTAGTTTTCTACTGTTCATCACGCTAAATTAAAATGTAATTCCCGAATCGCACTGAAATAATGTAGTAATAGTCAAATATTGCTGATGATTTCTTTTAAATTCCTGAGAATAAAGAACTCAAAGACTAGATGAAACATCCAACAGTATGTATTTTCAGAAATGTAGGCAAAAAATCGCCATTTTTAGATCGATATTCGAAGAGTGCGGTTAGATACTGCGTTGAAAACAATATGACGGAGCTGCAATTCCATGTAGGTTCCTGACTTGATCGAAGAGGTATTCAAGACGAATACATCAGCACACCGATTGATCTATTATGAAAAACACACGCGAGTCGTACATAAAATTAATTAACAAGTTATTGACCAAAAATCCTTTTTAGGGAAATGGAAAGTCTTAGAAGAGAAGAAGTTCTATTCTCTTCCTAATTAGCTTTTATATTTTCTGTTATATAATTAAGAAATATCTTCCAATTTCTTATCACCCAATTCAATTTATTTCATTTCAAGGCCTTTTCATTGTTCAACATTGGCGCCTCTCTACACAAAAATCTTAAAATCTAAACATGCGGAATATCCCTGAATACAGTTTTAAGCAAGAAGAAAGTCTCAGTTTCCCTAAACTATTAATTAAGTAACGTGTCATCTTGTTGAAATAAAAGCATGTCACTGTAAGAATCAGCATCACTTCTAATTGCAGTAAAATATATTTAATTTATGTACGAGTGTGTTTACACGCATTGTCTTATTTAAATTTCTGATCGACGAAGATTGTTATTTAAAAGGGTTCCGCCAACGTTAAGTCCTGTCTTTTTATTTCAAAACTTTTTATGTTAATAAATTTTGTAAAAGCTGTAATTTATGTTTTATGTACGTAATTGTTCCGTCCATGTACTTTCGTTGGAACTTGTTGAGTAGGCAGAGGAATAACATGTAAAATATTAAATGCTAAAAAAGGCAGAGTCACAGTGGTTCCTTTCATATGCCCAACTGGGCGCTATTTTTCCAAACTCATTGTAAATACAAAAAAAAAAAAAGGAGAATCGGAATTGTCAAAGTTTAATTGAAGACTAATTGTGAAATCTAATCAATTTCATGGTTTCAATGCGTGCTCTTTAAGGCCCAATCTGTATCCTTATTTTCGTTTGCTTCCTTTTTGGCAGCCATAAAGACAACTCTCATTTTCAAAACTGATTTCTTTTAAATCTGTACATTCAGTTTTTACCACATTCAGTTGGAAGTGAAAATTCTTTGCAAATTTATTTGGCGAATTGGCCGACACGAAGATGACGGACCCAAACAATTGGAAAATCAAATCTTTGGCGCTCTTCACTTTCTCAAATATTCAGCCTTAAGGAACTTCCTAAGTTTTGTTAAGGGCTTTACCTGATTTCTCGGCTCCAAAGCCACCTTAATAGACCTTTCTTTTGGCCTTCGATTCAACTTGCTTAACCCTGAAACCTGATTTAAATTCTTAAGTTTCCGACGTCACTTTGATTTTAATTCTGGAAAGTGTCTCAACGTTTATTTGATCAGTTCTTAAATTGAAGTAAAGGTCCATTTCTTTTTCTCAGAAGCCTCTGAATTGGTTTTTTGAAATTTGTTTCTATTATAATTTTCTTATAGTTACAAATTTTTTCCAGGTTTCCAGTGCAACATGTAATTTTGTTTGTTGTTAATTTCCATTGTTTGTGTTTCGATAAAAAATAACAAATCAGAACTGGTTTGGGGTAACCAAAAAACATTAAATTATCTAAAACACTTCTAATTATTTGTAATGCAAAGATCTTACTTGTAGTCAAGTGTAATTGCTCTGAAGTTTGAAGAGGGTTTCTTGTTGTTTTAGAATAAAACATTTGCAAATCGTAACTTTTCTAAAACTCACATTAAAAGTCATGGCAACAAAACCATAAACAGCACATTTTGCACTCACACTAAAAAAAATCAAATGAAATGAGAGTAAATTTTTCTATTTTTCTATTTTTCTTTTCGTAGGTTCGATGCCTGCATTGTCCTTCGTGCATTGTCGTATGTACACAGGGCACTGAACAGGCAAAACTGCTAAATCAGTCAAATTATGACATACTCATCCCTGCAATATAGAATATAGAAAAACAAAACAACAGCGAAACACTACACCTTCTCCCCAGCCCAGTTCTGGTACAATGCACTGCATATGAGTGCTGGTCCCAAAAAAAAAAAACTTGGAAATCGATCAAGAAACCACGAAACCACGAAACGTCGCTCCTCCTCAGAGTAGGCTTTTTTAAATCATTTGTAGTTTTGAGCACCATATGCAATCCTTTTAACTTGGTAGCACCTATTTTAGCACATGATGACAGGGTCGTATTTCATTATTAGCGCGCTTTAATGATTCTGTTGGGTTTTAACCATAAACCCGAATTCGTCAGTGAGAAGCACCAGTAGTCACAATCATTTTTATACTTTCTTACTTATTGCAAAAACCACTGTGCAGCACTGCTTTTTAAATCATTTCATTTAATTCTTCCTTCAGTCGCGTGACACAAAAGAAAGTGGAGTCGCAGACTATTTTCGGCTGCGAATCAAGGGAAGGACGAACAAAACTTATGCATTTATACAAGTAACTGTGCGAGGAAAATACCATGAAAAATTAAAATTTATGCCTCCTGGCACATTAACATTAAACTGTCTGCCGAATAGCTAAAGCAGGGGAAAAAAAAAATAAAATGTAGTGGTGATGACGACACTAGTAGATTTGGTTAATTGTTTTCTTCGCACTAAAAATGTCCCTAATTAACATTCATTTTTAAGTGCTCTGCCTAAACGCACAAACGAACCTACAAAATACTTGAAATTTACACAGCTGGTGCAATTTAACCAGATTGGATATTACGAACAAAAATTACAAATGCGAATATTTTTATGAAGTGCTTAAAATTCCTTATTATTTAATACAGGGGCGCTGCTAAAATTACATTAACACATTTAAAGTTTAATCCTTTTTTAGTCGCTTAATGAGTTTTCTATACAATAAGGACAACAGAAAACATTCTCATATTTGCAAAATGTGCTGTGCGTTAGTAAAAGGCGACAAATATAATGAACTTGTTTTAGGTTGAGTGGGTGCTGAAAATAACGCTGACGATTTAAACGGTGATAGAGGCCAACCAGTTGAGGACGATTTTGGCAAAAAATACCGGTACAGTAGACACAAATTGTATGAAGCAAACCAAAAAAGAGGTCAGCGCGGAGGAAGGGGGGGGGGGGGTGGTCGACAGTACGCTGTAGAGTGAAGTTGGCTGCGATAACGAAAGATTTCTTTAAGCAATACCACATTTTATATTTCGTTAGGGCAAAGCGCTTGGGCCTTTACGTAGCCGTGTTATATGGGAGGTAACACGAGGCGCCAGTTATTAATCAATGACCAAAGCCGATAATGTTAACACTCTTCTGTCCCCACATCGAGCATTCAAATTTTAAAGTGTGTACTGACTTGGAATTGCACCAGGCAGCTCCTAAGCCTTCACCTTTTTGAGCTTAACTGTAGCAAAAACTATTATTTCAAAATCTGTCACTCGGGTACATGTCCAAAACATTCCATCGACTTTTCCATCGCTCGCAGGGCTGGGAGTCAGTTTTTCAATTTTTTCTTCTTGATGTTCTTGTTGACACTGTGTTCTTTGGGCCTCAACATAACACACAACAGTAATGGAGCATTTTATTTAATATTTTATTGTAGTAAGAAAACTAAAAAATATACTTTACAAATTTGAAAAATTTGCTCCTCTGACAGAGACACAAAATATTACGGAATTTTGTCAATTTTAGATATTTATTTTTGCTTCGATCTTTCGATAATAATATGAGGTATTTTTTGTGAGGAAATATTTTCACAGCGTATATTCCCATTTATCGATATGAGCATCGGAAAAGTCGGAAACTTCTTTAAATTAAATTGCTTCTTCTTTTTATGTTTTAATGCTAAAAAAAGAAGTATTTGCTGTCAGTATGGGAAAAATGAAACTTATTGAAAGCCTACGAAAACTCACTAGTTAAATATTTCTAACTTCAAAATATTTTCTGTATTAGTTTTTCGACATTTTATGTGCTGGCGAACGGCTTGAAATTTCTTTTTGTTTAGCTTTTGATCTTGCGTCAACCGGGATCTAGGATTGCTTCATGTGGTTCAAATCTATGACTTCGGCAACCAACGTTACCCTGGGATGCCTTTAAAGAGCGATCCTGGCGTAGGGCATTGCTTGAGATGGCTGCCTTGGCTGAGACACATCAAGGTGAGTTGGGTTCACGCAGCCCAAATGCCCCAGGATGCTGTTGCCGTGCAACAGATTTCTGTTATTAATAAAACTTTACACACGTTTTTGTAAATAATTCGAAAAGTTTGCGAAAAGACTTTAAACACAAGAAAGAGATTGATGTCCTTAAGGCTGCTGGAAGTAAAAGAAGGTCTTTGGAAAAGGCTTTGCTCAGCATTTTTGAAAGGGTTAGAAATGGAAATGCGATACGTTTTGGCGTTGCGTGTAAGACGACTTTCCTTTACATTTGTTTAGAGGAAAATGAGTCGAATATTAAGCGGCATTATCTTGAATGTCGGCCGGTATCGGTACCACTGCTTGTAGTAAATATCTTGCAGAATTCCCCCAAGTTTTGAAAAGTTGTTTTCGTCTATACGGGGACGACGCACCACTTCCATTGTGTTTGACCAAAACACACTTTAACTTTTTACACCAGTTTTAATGTAGGGTGTGATATCTGTGTTAATTATGCGACAAACGATAAAAATAACTTTTAAACGTTTTTTATCAACATTTTACGGAACACAACCGCTAATTAGGAAATAGCTCATTATGACACAGAACTTGCTGTATTAAAAAAGGAACATTTGTGACCATCATTATGGGTTTCGCACAAAATTTCCGTTCGCCGCAATTATGAATGCCTTCCGTTGTGGCGCAGGCCCCACAAATACTGCAAGTAATAAGTCGAAAGAAACAATATAAGCAATTTTTAATAGTATAAATAAACAGATAAAGGACACATTTGCATCGACTGGAGATGCCCTTTTGGTTCCAAGTGCATTTAAATTGTTGCAATTAAAGTTTTATCCCGGCGGATAAAATTAAGGCTTAAAAGCAAAGAATTTTTTTAGCTTAAGTTGATTTCGTTTATTTTATTAACTGAATTCCTTCTCAATAAATATTCTCATTGGCGCAGAAAAAGTCTTTAACTGGTCATTGACAAACAAATAATTATTATAACAAATCAGAGCGAGGAGCAATTCAAGCTACAAAATGTCCAAACAGATTTCAAGTCCTTTTCGAGGTATTGCTGAGTGCATCGATCGATGAGTTGGCAGAATTCTAGGGGTCGTCTATTCGGTTGTCACTGAAGACTCTGGATATTATTGTGGCTTTGGTTATTTTCATAGCTTTAGGAAATGGAATTCTTTGCACTGTAATGGATCCGAAAATTGGACTTCTTTAAACGTAATTGTTGCAAAAATCTATCGCTCAAGGCTCCTAGACTCTAATACTCATGTATATGTATTTATATGAAATGGACACAATTTATGCGAGCACCGTTTTTGTGTGTTTTTGAGAGCAACTCTATTGCTCAGTCTAGTCCGAAAGTGAGCTTCCATCTGTCCACAAACAAGGAAACAAGAACAAATGATTAAATTTTTGTCGCCATTGAGTTCTGTTTTACATTTTTTTTGTGGAAGGTGTCTCCCCACAGTGCAAATCCTTTTACTAGTCTGCAAAAACACCCAGAGTCTTTGGTAGGAATCGAACCACTCTACAAACTGATCCATTGAGGCGTTGTGTGACGTCATAGCAAGATCAAAATCGCTGCAGTTTGTGCTGCGTGCGACGATAGTGGACTCCAAGCCTGCGTTTCTGGCTGGCTAATAAATAAACTAATGCACGTACTTATTAATAAAAATCTCTGACGTGTCTTATTGAAAAAATAATCCTAATTCATATGTGAGAATTGCGAGCGAGTAGCAACTAACGTATGGAACTGTGGTCATGCGTTACACACACACAAGTTCTTGTTTAAAGTTTGTTTTGCACTTATTTTTACTGTTGTGCCCTTAATTTGTCTTCTAATACTTTCAGTTTAATAAAAATCCTCATCACTTTTCGACAATTCTAATACTAATTGAATAGATAAAATCTCGCTCAAGTCTTCAGCACAGAAAACAAAACTTCAAATTTTATTACAAGAAAATAGTATGAGTCCGTTTCAATCAATAGCAGTAATTTTTCCTCATGCGTATTTTCGCGTGAATATTCTTATTTTTTTTGGTAATTTTTTTTCTTCTGACTAAATATTATAATTCAAACTGTCTTCGAAGGAAATATCAAAACCACATTTCAATTTCCTGCTTATTCGTTTAAAGGCAACACACTTCAATACTTTGGAAAAATGGTACAGGATGGCGTGAAGGGATATGGGAATGGGAGAGGAAAAAAGTACACAAATTCTTTTTATAAGTGGAAAGTTCATAAACAAGTGAACTGTTGTATTCGTTTGTTGTTGTTAACGCTCAAGCTCAATGTGTACGTGTGTGTGTGTGTGTGTGTGTGTGTGTGTACGCGTGTGTACGCGTGTGTACGAAGTTTCATTTGTACACACAGTCAGTCCTGTGCAGTTATTTACTCTCACACAATAACATCATTTCAGGCAAACCACGCTCAAGTTAATAAAATTTAAACACATTTCCTTTATCCCTTCCTGTCATAAGAAAATAATAATCCCAATCCGACATATTCATCTTAATTTTATTTCCATCTTAAAATGTTGGTTTTAAAAGTTGAGTGTGCGAGCAGCAGAACGAGTTGTAAACATCCCGCCGCACCAATAAACAGGAATCTTTGTATGAACGTGTGTGTATTCGGGTATGTATGTATGTGTGTGCACTAACGTGCATTCATATGTCCTGATGTGCGCGATGTTTGTCTTCGGATAATATACTTGGAGCCAAAAATATTCTTACCACGAGCGCACACACTCGGCTGCAAGCCAGAGCCCACATCAGTGTGTACTCGTATGTGTGTTGGATTAGAAGTCAGTTGAAGTGCTTGAATATTGAAGTGGTTTAAAAAAGTAAAAACTTTTGGATCGGTTGGTTTGGTTTCAAGATATTGGTTAAAATTTGTTTGTTGAGTCTCAACTTGCCGAATGAAGATATCCAAACCTGCAACCTATTCCCACTGAAGATGTTCGCGGATGTTCGCGTTATATGATTCGAAAAAGGAGGCGAACTTTAACGCTACATCTCTCACTTAAAATAAAATAAAATTCGAGCAAAGTATTCTCGAAATTTTTTATTGGGGGGGTGGGGGTTCTATTACTATCATTTTATATGGAGCGTAAAATCGTGTTTACTGCGGATTCACTCGGTACTGCGCATCCAAAATGTTACATTTTCCTTCGATATGATAAAAAATCAGACTGAACTTGAGCGGTGGCATAATATGGCATTTTCGCATGGAACTGCGACTTAAGAAAACTTCGCCGAAAAAGGTCTAGAAAGAGCAAATCTTATGATCTCCATGGCCTCTTTGTGTGGCCACCTGGCACGACGTATGTAGCGTGTGGTTCCAGATATTAGAAGAATTCGCAGTTTTACTGAATACTGATTTTTTAACGAATATGCAAGACAACTTCCACCACTTCTGAAACCAGTTAATGAACAAATGTCATTGCCTTTAACTTCTGGGTCAGTTCTATTTTGGAAGATTGCGGGCCCCAGTCGTGACACAAAATTCAACGACTTGGGATCTGTGAAACAGGCGCATTCAACTGATTTCGATTCTGCTACGTAATTTGACATGTTTTGCGATTCATTGTTTCCTGAATCTGTGACCAAAATCCCGTTAGAGCAACTATTGCGATTTATAATGAACGAGGAGTCCGGAACACTGCTCGAATATTTTGGTTTTATAATTTTCTCATTTGCAGTGTTGCGAAATGCCATATTCAGCCTTGGGAACCGACATTATAGGCTGAATAAACAGCAGCCAGTTTGATCTGCCAACATTCGAAAGTCCCTTCTTTGAGACCCCAATAGGTTTTTGTATTTTTGTAAGTCTTATACGTATTAAAGTTAAACTTACGAAGTAGTCATGTTATGGCCGATCCGTGCCTCGGATGGGTTAAATCCTCAGTGAAACGAAACCATAGAAGCTTTCTCCTAATAAAAAAGAAGCACCGGAAAGATGTTTTGGAAAAGCGGATACTTTTTGTACGCACTTATTCTTTTAAAATCCTTTTATCATTTCGTGATTGAAATTTTCATGGCTAAAAGAAATATTTTGATGTTGGCGTAATATGTTTTCAGTTCAATATATCGTACATGAAAGGTCTTATAATGTGGCAATAACCACGCGGTTACGGCGTTTCAGCGGCGGCGCTCATTTAGCAAGTTCTAAAATCAGTCACATTCCAGTGCAGTCCATGTTTAGTAGTTCTGAGCAGATGATTGTGCGCCCAAAAGCCGAACTTGTGGTAAAAATTATTTGCAAGTGCTTTTCACTTTCAACTTGCGACAGAGACACATGTTGTTAAATTCAGCTGGCAACAACCAAAAAATTGCAGTAGTTGCCTTTCTACATAAACAAGTGAAAGATTTGAGAAAGGATAGGAGGCAACTCAGCAGGCTAATTAGGAGATATTGTGGGTCCCTATACGAGAAAGGAAAACTAGAAGTTGTCAGAGCCCCGCTCCTGATTAAAACTATTTGTTTGAAACCTTATTTGTCCTTTTAAACAAATAAAAAACTATGAAAACTTTATCATTTCATTATAAATAAAATTTATTTTGAAGCAGACTTCACATATTCTATTCCGCCAGCAACTTCTTGGCTAATCACTGCGCTTCAACCATTCACGCTTTCTCTCTACTCACGAATTCTTAGCACTCACTGCTGGACATCGCGCTTTCAAATAAATCGCTGATTACTGACGATTATTCATTGACATACAGAATCTAAACAGATATTAAATAAAGATTTTTGAAAGTTTTACTTTGACCTCGATGGAAGAAGGTTTCTATAATTGATTGCAACTTGGGAATTGCTTTTGGTTCTGGTTGGTGTAATAACAGAGTCCAGTCAACATCAAAACATTGTCTGTATGAACTATTTGAAACTTGACTTCTCTATTCAAATAAATTTCTACAAAAATAGCAAATCAAGAAATTATAATACTCAAAGCCGAACGTGTGTACATCCGATTCCTTCCAGTCAAATTTTGAACAGTGTACATTCACACTGTTCATTTGTATCCTTGTCAGCTCTTTCATATAGGAAAAAGAATTTTTGTATTCGGTGGACAAAAGTCATAGTAAAAATTGTATATGCGGTGATGCGGTTCCTACAAATAATTTGTACGAAAAATTTTTAGATCCTTTTTCGAATCCTTTCCAACGAAAAACTAAATTTAAATACAATTTTTGTAAATGCTTTGGTCTGGTGGAACCAAACTGGAAACAGAATCACAGCCAACTCTTTCGATTGTCAAAAGATTCATGAAGTTCGGCCCCGAACTGGCAAAAGTTCACACTTATTAGCACCTCGCAGTGCACTTAAATTGCATTCTGGACGGACAATTGATATAATTCTCTTAGGAGTCGATTAAAGAAGTCACTTAAAGGTTTTAATTTGCATATATGGGCCTGTCCCATATTGCCACGTTCCGTATTATACAAAATAATTAATTATAACTTCCTTGGCGTATTTCAAATCGGGACATTCTGTTTTATGCGGAGCAGAAAGGAACTTCTAACACCTTCGCCAAAGGGGAACAACGTGCTCCTTACAAGAGGGATCCTGAAGTTGGTAATTTTTTTGAAGATCCTATATTTTATTAGTTGTGGTACACGGATCGAAGGTATTCCCTGCGGAGCAGATATTGAATTTCCAACTAAAGCATCCCGCTTTCCAGGGAATAGAAGAAAACGAGTTAATCGGTTGACACGACAACCAAAACTCTTGCAAGTTCAAGTATGGACGAGTCTGGTTTATTTTTATGCTGCACTGTATTTATATATAAATTTCCAGCTTTTATCTATTTCTATGCAAGCGTTAAAATACAGCCGAAAAATGCTCTCTAGTTAAAAGTTCCTTTTAACCTCAATGAAGGAAATGTTCTAAATTGCTGCTTCTCTAACACAAGATATCAAACAATGATTGCTAATCAGGGGCGTTATTAATAAAATAAATTTTCAGACTATTCGCATTGGGGTTATGAAAACAAGAATTTGTCAGGGTTGTCAAGAAACTCAATTTCTTTTTCAAGAGACTGAAGGAAAAGACGTCACCCCCATACACTCTCAGTTTTAGGTGGTACATGCCAGAGCAGGTGACGAAGTTTCTTTCGAAAAAAATTTCATCATGTTTAAATTTTTAATTGTTTTTAATATTTTGGAATTGCGTCAGTTACAGTTGGAATTGTAATAGTTTTGGAAATACACGCTTGGCGTAGAATAGAACTTTTGAAACGAAAAACTGGACAAATACCAGGCCCGGAGCACCGGAACAACTTAGTTTTTTCGCCATAATAAAAGAAACATGCATCTTATTTCGCTAATTTTAGTTCTGGATCGTATTGATGGCTTCTTGCGATTGGAACGGCATGACATTAATATGAACAAGTTTCAAGTTCTTTAGTTTTACATCGAGCATATTGTGTGCCACTTTGCTAAATTCATCTCGGCTGCTTCCAGGGCGCCCTTAATTGAGGAAGTGTCATCATGGCGGTAGTTGGCAATTCTCGCTATACTTTTTTGGTCTAAACAAGGCGCAAGGTGAATTAAAAATTTGCACAAGTCAACTTGAACCCTCAAATGTTTCTAAACGCAATATTCAGTGTTCTCAAATATCAGCACAACGTAATATTAATTTTAAGTTTTGCTTTATCAAAAGAGTGACGAAGCCCATTTCACTTCAGTGATTTCGCCAATTAATAAAATCAAAGAATATGGGCAACAGCCTTATTATGTATAGACTTGATGACCACCCGAAGTGTAAGTGACCATGGGGACAAACCACAAATATTCCCCGCTAGACCTTGCGGAGAAGGCAATTTTATGGCAAATTCCAATTAGTGAAGTCTAGATATCTGAGGGAAAACAATCAGTATAAAGGAGCAAAAGACTCTTGACACGTAAATGTAAACAATATACATAAATCGAAATATATGTATGTATGTATATAAAATGCAGTCACCGATTAAAGCAGCAGAAACGCCGGCGAAACGTAATAAAAGAACATATTGAAAAAATGAACATTCATTCTTCGGGTGTATGTCGACATTTACGTACAATAGAGCACATACTTACACTTAAGTTCGAATGTTCTTAAGGAGATATGGGACTGAGACTACCAGCAACAAAGAATTGGCGAAAAAACAGAATAACAAAATAGAATAGGAGAATAATGCAAGAAAATATTTTTGTAAACATTGACAGGCGTTCATACGGTTGTTACATTTCAAATAAGTGAAAAGTCTTTTTCTATTTCCCATTATAAAGTTCAACGCTTACAGTTGCACACACACACACACACACACACACACACAGACACACCCAGTCGGTCGTGTAGAATCATAATCTTAAAGCATAAACGCAGACTTTATTAGATATTGCAAATAATAAGAGCTGTCAAAATATTGTATTCCTTCAAATCACAACTGTGTGTGTGTGTGTGTGTGTGTGTGTGTGTGCATGTTTGGACTCAGTTGCGAAAATATTTCCTCAAACGATGAAATCTTTAAAGGGTGACTTTGTTTTGCCAGCTTTGGACGCTTCCTTATTCCGACTTGTATTCCTAGATACGTCGTTGCGAATACATTCCGAAGGCTGTGCCACAATTCCTCAGCATTTCTTTCATTTTAGAAACAAACAAAAAACGTTGCAAGATTTTTACTCACGGAGGGCTGCCATAAAATTGCCCAATTTTCGAAATTTTAAAAACTTAGATGGACAAATATTTGTGATTGCAGACCAAAATATGATTTAGCGCCCAAAACCGGAACCGAAAGAGATCCTGCTCTGCTATTTCAGTCTACACCATTAAATCGTTAATTTTTCCATTCAGTTAAAACCAAGAAGGCTCCAAGTGTAAATAGTAACTTTAAGGCTTTTACTAATGAGAAAGCTGCATATGAAACCCATTCAGTAAATTATTTGGGAATCACGTTGCAAAACAACTTGCCGCGGCAGCTGCCTATTCATGACTTGAGAAATAAAATAGCGCCAGCGATTGACATTTTATACAAAAAGTAACATTTGAATTATCGAGCGATTATTTATGCTAATAATTAAAAAGAAGTCCACTGAAAATACATTTGTAAAAATAATTTTTTATGAATCCGTCACGCGTTATACGTCGCATTTTGCAATTGAAAACTGAGTTAAAAGACAGGGTTTGTCATGTGCTTTGTCACATGGAGTACGACGACTTCAACGCGACCTCTCAAAGTTGAGCAACTTTCAACTTTTATCGTATGTTGAGTACTTTGACAACTTTCAGTAAATTTTTTATTTGTTTTGATTGATTGATTATTGAAAATATTTATTATTTTTTGTGCAACGTCAACAAAAATTCAAAAACTAGATTTGGAAAAAAAATAATATGGGCTGTGCCTGTGTGTGTGAGTATGTGCGCGCTTGATTAAGCGTTAACAAAGTACTCATTGTGCCAACCTATTTCGTTATTGCGTCTGCGTCAGTTGAAAAAGGCAAAGTACAACGCATAAAGGATGCTGTGTGCTCCAGCCGTAAATCTCAGGTTTTATAGTCGATTTTTAAATGCATCAACCCCAAATTTTAATACAAGGAAGAGAACAGGCTTAAGAGTTTCTACATGTAGATCAGGAACAGCGAAGCAACACATTGATTACCGACGTGCTGTGACGTTCAATATTTCACCTTTGGAGCTAAAATCAATTAATCAATAATTGATTTCTTCATCATTAATTGAATTTCATCTATTTGAAAACAGGGTGTTTAGCATTTCGGGTCGAATTCCAGCTGGTTGAACATCAATTGTCCGCTATTCTCATGTTTATAGAACAACAAACTCTGGTCCTTGGTCCGAATTCTGAGAATATATACACCGAATAGGGCATCCGTTGAATAAATATGACGTTGTATGCTCTAAATACATTCGAGGCAGCAAAATCAAAATCAAAACACGCACTTTCTTGGGGAATAGATTATTCTAACGACCACACATCTACACGAGAACAAGACCACCGTTGTAGCTGTCGCCACTTTAAACTAATTTCTATATCCTCAGCTGCAAAACCAAAAACAATGTGGACAATATGACAAAACAAGTGTGAGAAATTGGTGCTCTGAAAGTCTTTGCGACATCATTCCTTTTCTTAAATCGTGTTGATAGAGAAATGTTTGTAAAGTTTTTATAAATTATTATATTTATATATTAGAGATTTCGATTCGATTTCCATAATTCTATGAGTTTGATAAATAAACAAGTTTTTGATAACTGGAGAGAAAGTGTGTGGGCTAAATAGTTTGTTTCTTTACTTAAAATCTTTTAAGGAGGTGATATGCCACTCCAGGACTCACTTAACAAGGTAATTCCATCGCTATAACAACAACTTTTTGCGCCAAGATGTCAAGCCGAACATACATACACACATACATAAAAATGTTGCTTACGCTTAAGCAAGTATTGTGGGGCCGATTTTCGTTTATTATTATTAAATGTCACGTAGTGGTAGGTGGGTGAGCATGAAGAACGCACGTTGTTGGCACGTTTCATGGTGTCGACGTAGCTACAGTTGCCGGGAATGACAACAAAACTAGTAACTATGGCGTCACACTTGGCGGAAGTGAACCCACATATATTCACCCACCATGGCGAGATTCAACAAAAACGGGGAGAGGATGGACAGCATCCAATGTCCGCATATTGTACAGGAATATAATAATTATATGGACGGCTTTGATCTGTTAGATTCACCTCTTGCATCCGCATATAGTTACGATAATGGACAAATCGCCTCTTTTATCACACGTGTGACATGGCTGACATCAGCGCATGGATGTTATATAGAAGACATCATGCAGCCACAAATCCAATAGAGCGCAAGAAGACACTGCATGATTTGTGTCTGACGTGGCACATTGCATCGCAAAATCAGGTACCACATTGCGAATGGTAAGGCCCGGCCAAGTATCTTTGAAGTGGAAATTGCTGGAAAACGTCAACGGCCAACGTCTGCAGCACTGCCTCCGCGTGATATTCGCCTTGATAATGTTGTTCACTTTCCTGAGTGAGTAAAAGAAGGCACACCCCGTTGCAAATATCCAAATATTTAGTTCGCTGCCAAAAATGTGGGGTACATTAACGGGTTTCCTTCAAAAAAAAAATATACTTTTTCTGAGTTTCACCAAAACTGAACCCGAAGCTTTAGGTAAATATTTCTGAATTTTGTATATATGTTCTTTTTTTGGAATAAAATCTGTTTATTTTGTTTTTAAAAAATTATCCATATTAAAATTTTGAACTCTGGGTACCTGCTGGTACCGCCACGGACCAACCAGCATTTTAGCATTAATTTTCTTGAACCAAAAACAATCAGGCTATTAAATATTGTACGCCCGATTTTCTTTGATTGTTATTAACTGTCACGTGATGGATATTCAACTAAATCTTCAACTTTGTAGTCCTGCTCGCCCTGAAGTAGACGTGGCCGGAAAACAAATATTGTAATCTTTTATCCTTTAAGCCTGTGGGAAAAATTTTTATTTTTGAAACGTCAACATAAACAGGATTGTTTTGCTCTTCTCTTTTATTTAAAAAATGTGCAGTGGCAAATGCTGGGAAATAAATCTTTGCAAACGCATCGCCGTAAATGTTGCTGCCGTCTTTAAAATATTTCTGTAGCTGGATACTCAATTGTAGTCATGTGTTCGTGTAGCCTGCTGTCTCGAATGTATTTGAAGCAATGATCGAAATCGCTAGTAGTGAAAGCTTGAAATTGCTGCATATAATTCCGTTTAACTATTTGTACTTAGATTTCTTTTTGCAATGCCTCGATCAATAGCGTCTGACAGGCGGGAGCTGCAATCTTTAAAGTAAGAAAACAAATGCGCAAATCCACTGCCAATACGAGTATAACAAATATAGCAGGAAGCAATTAGCGAGTGATGCACTTCCTTGCGAACTCAATAATGTGCCGCATGTTTTCTTTTTGGTAAAAGCCTTCGCAGTCATTTATGTATGTATTTTACTTTTGTAAACATTTAAGGCAATTTGGAGCGAATTTGTTCCGACAACATTTAAATAAGATATTTGGCGTAAACGTATTACATCCGCAATAAAAACAGCACAAGCAATTTACAAGGCGTACGAGTACAAGAGGACAAGAGGACAAGAGACACAAGAAACAAGAGACGGAAAAACAAAGGAAAAAATAAGTTCTTCCAAATTGTTTGCCCAAAGGATATGAGTCTTATTATTTTATTTTTTGTTTGTTTTCTGTTTTTTCTCTGCTGTTCTGCAAATATTCGTGCAACTGTGGCTGTGTTGCGACGCTTTTGCCTGACGACGAACAACTTTGAGGCAGGAATAGAAAATATGCTTGTAGAAAAGATTAACAAGTATTTACAACTACAGAGTCCTTTTTCTTTGCGACATTGTTTATTCGTTTCGTAGTTGTTGGCGCTTTATTATAATTCGAAATGTTTTTTAGGTTATCGCACAGAATTTGTGTTTCCAACATTCCATTTAATTATGCATATAGGGGGCCTCCTTAATTTAAGCAATCAAATCATTTTGAAATTGTCTTATTGTTACTTAAACGGATTTTCTATGGAAAATAACTTTAACTTGAATACAAACAGACGAACTCTACATGTAACATATAGGAACTCACTCTCGTACGTGTTGTTTGTACATAAAACAACAACAAAGCGACAAAAAAGAGTGAAGAATTTCTTAGTCATACTTTTGGCTTCTTTGTCAAAGAAATCTTAACAAGTTGTAAATCTCTTTTCTGTGACAATTTTTCTTTTTGAGAAAAAGGAGAATTAAATTGTATCAAGTTATTTTGAAAAGTTTTCGTTTCTCTTAATTGTTAAATTTTCCGGAATCAGAAATTTTCCTCTGCACAAAGAAACTTTCACAAAACTCATCTATTTTGAATTTAAGCTGAAGTTGATGCTGAACGAAGTCCAGGCACGCAATGAATGCTCCGAAAGAATGTGTGCGGATGACCATACGACACTTGATGAAATAGTATCTCCTTTTACACTGAAGTGGCAGTCAGCATTGTGAAAGTTTCGTTTATGTTTTTGCTGTTGTTCCGAGTTTACATTAAGCAAGTTTCCTTGCAGCCGCAAGAAACTTGTTGGCGCAAGGCTGCAAAAGGAGCAGCGGCACTAACGTACATATTTGCCCCGAGCATTAAATCAGCAAATCGAATTCTTTCTTTTCGATAAATAAATCTAATTTGTTAAAAATATTATATTTTGAATTGCTGATAAATATTTTGGAGTTCTTCTCTTGGCTTATTACGTCTTTTTCGCAAAACAGCGTTTTCCTGCTTTTGTTTTTTGGTCGATGTGTAAAAGTATGGGCCCATCTATTGAAAGGTGGGGTGAACAATTTTGTAATTAAGCAGCATTTTCAATATTTTGGGTGAAAATAAAATCGGTAAGATTTTCGCTCAACTTTGTCTCAATACAATTTTTCTGGACTTGATTTACTTCTGATGGATCCCATTGTTATTGCACTGTCTGAGAATTTTTAAAGGTGAACCCAATAAAAGTTGCGCTTTATTGCACACAAGAGTGAACAGTTAATTAAAAACTTCCGCATGATTGACTCACTCAAATGTCTTTAATAATAAAGATTACTGTTACTATTATTGTTATTAAGAATTTGTTTTCGTCCTGCCGTTACTTGAAATTTTCTCTCAGCTGTATCTTTAGGTTAACGCAAAAGTCAAAAGCGCAGTGTGATCGTGAAAATGTTACTGCACTGGACAACCATAATATTATCATAAACAAGCGTATTATTATCACAAACAATTATTTCATAATTGATCTGATCGAGACCAGACTTATTATATTGGTGCCAAATAATTACCGTTATGCCCAAAAACTAATTTATTATGATCAACAATATTTTGATGCTGGCAATCATATTAGTGTTACGACCAATCATATATTTATATCTCAGTTGTAATATATTAATAAATATCTCTGAGGAAGGACTTAATACTTTCTCGAATTTTGCTATTTATCTAATTTTATTTTATTTTAGTTATATTATTGTATTTCTATTAATTTATTTTACTTTTACTTTTTCATTTGATTTTGTTTTACTTTAATTAATTTTGTTAATTTTGTTTTCTGCAGCTTTTTTAATTTTTTTAAAATTTGTTTTAGTTGATTTCTTTTCCTTTTCCTTTTATTTTATTTTATTTTCTTGGTTTCATTTTCACTTCTATTCTGTTTTATATTTTTTAATATTCATATTTATTTTATTTCATACAGATTTTGTTTGTTTCATTTTAATTAAATTTAGTATTTATTTTACTTTAGCATATATTTTAATTTGTTTTATTTTATGTCACTTTTTTTATTTTATATAATTTTATTCTTTTTGTTTTAATAGTAAAATAGACTCCACTCAAAAATATATGTATGTATTTTCTCAATATCACACTATTTATCATGATAACAATATATTTGATCGCCACCACCATCAATAATAAAATTGAAAACTGTTCCTAAGAGGCAGTAATATTTTTGAACAATTACATATTTCCTTTCGACTAGAGCTGGATTTTCAATTATTGGCCATCCCCAGTGCAAAAAGGGACGAGAAGTGCTTAGAAATTGAAGTTCCTTAAATCTGTCGGAAAAACTTTCGCGAGTACAAAAGTGTGCAACGATACTTAAAATTTAAGTTGTGACTTTTTTCAGGGGTAGTTCAGTTGCTCGGAGATGGTAAATCTATTTTATTGAGAATATTTTGGGGCACCTTCCCCCCAAAACACGTTCTACTAAGCCAATAAGACCCCAACTGCTCTACAGAAATCACCTGTTCCCTGCAAGTGCTTCCAGGTTTGGTTATCCGCGCATTTGCCGCAATCAGGCACCATCACTAACAACCGTGTAATCTTGGCAGGCATACCTTCTCTTCAATGTTGCAAAAGGATAATATTAAATTGAATAAATGAAGAGAAGATCGCCTTACAAACGGCCGGCCAGACAAAGTTTTTCATTCAATAAACACTTTTTGTTGTACTGCATCTCAAGTGGTTGTTGCTTCTTCCGTCCTTCAGTGGTCTCACTTTGAGATTCGTTACAGATACTACACACTCGCATATCCTACGTATGTATGTATGTGTGTATGCATGTCTAGTATGTCTGTGTGTGCAGCGATACAAAGCAAATAAGTTTCATTTGATTGTACGTAACAGTTTGCCAGCGTCTGCGAGCATAAACTTTTAAAACTTAATAGAGTTATTTCTAGGCGCACATGTTTTAGGCATGTTGGAACTTGTACTCCCTGGCCGTATCTTTAATGCCAAGTTCCTTTGAAGTGCTTTCATGTTACTTGTTTGTGTCGTATCGCAGCGCTGCGCCGGAGGAATGTGTTGGAGGCCGTAGGAACAGCAAATACAACCAACAACCAGTGCAATCATTCTTGTTTTACACATTTTATTACATTTAAGAAGTTCTGTCTGTGTTTGCATTTTGCTTTTTGTATTGTTTTCTTTTGTTTTGTTTTGTTTTGTTTTGTTCTTTGCTTTGTTTTTAACGAGAGCATCTTAAGATCTGTTGCAACCTAAAGCCTGAATTGAACATGTTTGTGTGCGTACATTTTTATATTTGTTGTTGGGCTGTAATAGTTTTAGTGGTACTATAAGAAGCTGCAGTTGTGTGTAAGAGCGCGCTCGTAGTTGAGACTGTAGTTGGTTGTAGTGTAGAGCTGGTTTATTGTTTCTGTTTAAAGTACTTTTGAAGCAACAAAGTGCACTACATTTATGCTGTAGAGTTGCTGTCGCAACAGACACAAATTGAGTTGAATTGTGTTTACCCTTCTAAGTTGGAAAAGTTTTAAAAACAATACAAATTATATTTCCATTTAATTTAGTCTAATGGAATTTGTTCATGAACATCATCTTATGTACTAAGCAAAAATTCTTTTTCTCCAGTTTTCTTTGACTCTGTTTTGTGCTTGAAGAAGACTTAAAGAAAACACTGAACTAGGAACAAAAAAAAAAAAAAAGAGAATTATTACTCTAAGCAAGAGCAAACGAAACGAACATACATACATACGTACATAAGTTGTATGTTGGAAGGAAATCGTATTCGTATAAGCAAAGGTGCACAGTACTGCAATCGTTATTTAAAATTGTTAATACTGCGGCGGCAGGTAACAGACGTTCAACTAAATCAGGCACGAAATAAGAAGTGACTATAAATTGGCTAGAAAATCGGCGATAATATTGGATTTAATAATTGAAAACACTCACATGTCGTCGTATTTCCTAACGGTAAAGTTGCAGTGGCTTATCCGACTATTGATTCCGAATGCAATTACATAACTAGTCAGTCCGCAACTAAATAAAGTACTCGCAAAAATAGAGGAGGAGGAGGAGTAATGCATGTACTTGGAACAAGGAGCGCGAGCGCAGTTGGGGGCAGGAGCGCTATTATTTTGCATACATACATGTATGCAATATAGGAAACTTCGATAGCAGACTCGCAGCATCTTCTTCGCTTCGAATCGCAAGAGCTGATAGTAATAAATCGGAATTGGATTTCATTCACAATTCATTACAGAGATGAGAAATGGTTGCTCTACATTGGCTTTAAGGCGGTTTTAAAAATGTCTCTCGCTAATGGCACCATGACATGTTAAAAGCTTTAGTTAAAAATTACTTTTGTTTTATAATATTTAAATTCAAAACTGTTAACGTGTTATTTTTAAAATAAAAAAAAATTTTAATTTCCGCACTTTTGTTGGTATTACGTTTGAATTTTAAAGCATGGTGGGATGTTCCTTATAAAACCTTATTGCGTGGCACAACAATCCTTGTGACGCCCGATAATGAAACGTTTGCTTCAAGCAGTTTTATGGTTATTGCATTTATTTGTTTGTTAACTTATTAAATGGTTTTTATTGCAAACACACCAACATATTTGTATGTTTATGTTTATTTATGTTTCGTTTGCTTGTGCCTTCATGATACCGCTTAAATCTTAGCCGGGAACGGAAACGGTTGTTCAACTATTTGAACTGAAAAATCTACACAAGTCGAGGAAACTCAGTTTTGAAAATTGGTGCGTCAACATGTTTCGGTTGTCTTTTGTAATGCATAATGTTGTTGCAAAAATAGTTTTGTTCGCCCAACACAAGTCCTGTACGACGGTGGGTTTTTGCAAATAGTATGGTTGAGCATGACAATAATTGAATGAATGAATGAACATGTTACTGCTGGCAGCAACCGTCTAGTATTGTTCGGCTCAACCATATTTTTTAATAATAATATGTTCCCTCAGAATACCGTCATATACGTATTTTAATGCAAGACATTCCTCAATTTGTTTAAATATTTATCTATAAACATTAAACAGAAAATTAATAGTTAAATAAATGACCAAAAGTGTGTTCTTAATTCTAGAGGTCGTCTATGTGAACTATATTTAATTATGTTGCCATATAATTTAGAATTAAAAATGCATTTAAAATGGAAATAATAAATAAAACTGGACGTGATTAATATTACAAATTTTGTCATAACAATATATTGTTATTTTTAACAATATTGTGGTTAGATATCATAACAATATAATGATTTTTACCAAATATTATTCTGGCAGTTACAGCTGAACTTCTATACATTGAATTTTCTATAAGTCGCATGACAACAGCGGCAAGCAGGGAAATTGCTTCAGATTTTTTCCTATTACTTGAACTTCCATACCTTGAGTTTCTCTCCAACTTGAAGAAACATAATGGCCCTGCAAAATTTCTATAAATTAAATTTTTTTATGCTTTTATCGCACACTGCAATCACAATAGATAGTGATGAGGAGGAGTTTCTTAGTTGAAGAAACTGTTACACAGCCCTCCAGGGCATCTATGACGGATTCGTTGAACAATTTGAATTTATATTTACACACAGATGAAATTCGACCAAAAATAACTCAGTACTTAATATATAATAAATTATATACACATTTTCAATTCTTTTACTAGAAGTAAAAAGGAATAAAAGTGAGTAAAAAATATTTTCTTATTATAAGCAAAACCTTCGGAACTCATTCCATAACTTGAAGTCTCTCTAACTTGAAGTTTTTTGTTTGGATGATGGTGACTCAAATTCCAGAAGTTCAACTGTATTTAACTTTTAATTCAATTTAACTTTAATTCAATTTAACTTTTTGATACTTGGCGCTCTTCAAAATGGCTCAGTTGCGCAAAACACTAGTTTCCCAACTGAGCCCGCCTGAATCATATTAAAATGTCTCTGCAGCTAATCCATCAATCCATCACTATCGTTAGAGCGAAATTGTCAATCAATAACAATTTTAGTTAACAACTGCCATAAGCTGATGAGATGAACTTTAAAAGTGACAAAAAACTGCATCAAATCATGAAATCAAGTGCAACTGCAGCAATTACAAACACGCATTTCATTCGTGGGTATTATTTGCTTGAGAGTTGCCTGGAAGGAGACAAATAAGCAGCCCCCAAAAACAAATAAATATTTACTTTTCTAAACTCTACTCTTAAATTGCACTTGGAGGAAGAAAGTAGGGAACCGTTGAATTGAAAAGCTTAGCAACAACAACATGCAGAAAAATGCGTATCCGAATAAGACTAGTTTTTAAAGTATTTGTAATAAATGAAAGGAAAGTACGAGTTGTAAGAATAGTAGCGGTTGTAGGTTCGATTCCCACCAAAGACCCTGGGGGTTTCTGCAGACAGTCCAAGCGACGTCTTTGAATATAAACGTACTGTTGAAATGTTCTTGAGTTTGACCCCTCCTCAATAGAAGGAGCTGCAGCAATAGGTTTCCCAAGAAATCAGTTCAGATAGTTGAAGCTGGAATTTGAACCTAAATCAAAACACTGTGATGGCATTTGATGATTTGGAAAATAAAAACAATACTGAAACTTAATAAGACTGCGAAATAAATAAGTGCAGTGGAATTTAGTTATAACGAATCGTTTCATTTGTTATTTTTTCTCCATAAAATCTTGTTTCTTATTTCTTCATCTTTTTTCAATAATTATTTATTATTTTCAATAAAACTATATCCTTTAAATTTTTGATCAACACGAATAAACCATTAAGATGTTTAATAGATATTTAACATTAAAAATTGCCACAATGAATATATTCATAATATATAAAAATTATTTATAATGTTATAAATATAAAACTGGTTCTGTTAATACATTCCTTTTCTTTTATTTTATGAATTAAATGCCTATAGTTCCGGGCTAAATATTATATGTATATCTCTCTTAAAATCAGTTATATTTCCTGTTGCCGAATGTCTTACCTGCAGCATCTCAAGCATAAGACTTGCTTTTAGATTTCTATTACGACAATCAGCTGATAATGCCACCAGCTGACTTCATGACTTACCTTGCCGATATCTCTCATCAGCTTCAAATCATGCTCTTCATTTTATTCTTCATTGCATAACCTCTTACTAAATTACTCGCTTTCTTTATCACTACATGCGGTCTTATACATGAATTAGATTTTTATAACTTATATATTGGGTCCTTTGTAGGGCAATAATCTGCTAACCAGTGTTTTGTAAATCTTATGCACCATTTTCTACTTTCTGTTCTTAAAAATACTAGATTTTCCAACATGCCAGTTACATAAACCAGCGATATATATCTTTACTTCTACTTTTACTAACATCTGATCTATTTCTATATCCCAGCAGTATCGCTTCTCAATTACAGTATTTTTTAATTTTTTCTTAATTTTTCTTATGGAATCTAGTATCACTTAAACAGAGAACTCTATAAGACTTTTCGCTTAGAAAAATAATTTATAATTCTTTCTGACTTATGCGTAAATAAAATTAACGAAGAGGTGCAACTTTGTCCCAGGATCCGAAGGGAAAAGAAATGCCAAATTTCTTCCAGGTTTATATTAACAGCGCGTCATGTCAAAATTTCAAAGGGAGGGCATTATGGCTCCTCAAAATGGTTAAAAGGTCCAATCTGGATGTGTACAGTCTTTACGACAGTTGATTTGGCTCGGCTGTGTAAAAAATCGGCCAAGATAAAGTTTCCTGAAACAAAAATTAACATTCACTGCAAAAAAAGTTAGGCGACTTTTCGTCGACATTAAGATACGCAAAAAGAAGTATGTTTTTCTATATCTTTTTCTCTTACAACGTTCAACGTATAAATTGGTGATGACTTTTTGGTTTCAGCAAAACATATGTTGACTAGTGTAAATTACTGTCCAGCTCAAACAGAGATGAGGAACACAAAAGCTGAATAAATGTTTGAAATCGAGGAGGAATATTGATTGTTTCGCTCTGGCTGCCTTCGGCTGCTCCTATAAATATGTTAAATCTGAGCTTAATGCGTTTTAAAAATGTTTTAGAAAGCAAAGCTTCCTTTGGCGCATGTCTGAAGTAGAAATTCTTTAGGACTTGAATAAAGAGTTCTCTTCTCATTTGACTTGAAACGCTGGATTCATTTAAGAAATATTTTACGCGTACCCGGCCATTTGCCACCGGGAAAGGCTTTGTCTACGAAGGACGTTCATGCCGATAGTTTTTGATCGGGCGCAAGATTTTTTCCTGGTAGACTTTGGAACACCAGTTCTACTTACTCCCTATAAACAGTTTTTTTCTGATTGGGAGGTTTTTAATTTATTTTTTTGGTCCAACCTTTATGAAAATTTGCCAGTTTTCTACCGAAAAGGAATTGTTTGGTGTGGATTTTGATGACGTAATCGATGTGGGTATCGCCATCACGGTTTCAATTGGTTCACATGGTTTATGTCTCCACTGGAAAGACTTAAGGGCATGGTCGTCCCACATGGCGGGACTTTTAATTTTCTGAAGTCGCAGACTTGTACGAATAAGACGCCACAGCGACCCTCAATGCACCGACATGTAAACTCAGAGCGACTTATTTGACAGTAGTGATGAAAAATTAGACTGGACCTAAGGAAGCCACGAAGAGCATTTATCTTCTGTTATATTCCATTCCTAACGACAAAGAAAACCTTCGAACACGCCTTCCATTCAAATCAAAATAAAGGAAGCGCTTAATGAACGCCACTTTATCTAACGATAAAGCCGATCAGGTTGTTTCACGAACAAGGATGTGTTTATTTGTATAGGAGTAAAAAAATAGGCACAATGTGTGCCACGTGTGGTGTTCGTCATTAGCAAACCCTACTGTAGAAGTACTCGTGTGTGTGTTTGTAGTGCTGTTGCAACATATTTCGGTTGTTTTCCTTTTCTTGCTTCTGTTTGATCGAAATTTACATTTTCGAACAAAAAAGAATTTCCTTTAGTTATACTTAATAAATTCTTTTTGTTTTATTATTTGTTGCTGCTTTTTGTTACAGAATTTGTGAAGAACAATGCAAATTATGTAAAATAGAAGTACAGCAACAGCATGACAAGAATCTGTAGCATTATTTACAATTTATTTGTACTTAAAATGTCCTGATGGGAGACACACTCGAACATGCACACACACATATATATATATATATATATGCATACATATCGTTGCCTTAATATGG
The DNA here is from genome assembly GCA_932526305.1 of Epicampocera succincta. Classification (NCBI taxonomy): domain Eukaryota; kingdom Metazoa; phylum Arthropoda; class Insecta; order Diptera; family Tachinidae; genus Epicampocera; species Epicampocera succincta. The sequence goes on along the minus strand of OW052037.1, from coordinate 1,423,371 downwards.
AAGGGCCCTAACTCGTGTCTTCTCAAATCGATTTTTTTTTTTTGTAAATTTCGAAAGATGATCCGATCCGGTAAACAATTGACGTGATCCGACCAAAAAAACAGAAATATAAGCAGTTGAAAAAGGTTTCGCGACTACAAAACTTTAATTTTATCAAGTTTCTTCCCTCTCCTGAAAAGTTAGGGAAACGTTACTTGGGCCCTTTCTATATTAAGGCATCGATATGTACATAATTTGTGCACAAAGATCAAACACGACAAAACGATTCAACTTGACTACTGTGGAATCAAAAACACGAGTAGACAGACATTTATATTTTGTGTCTGCTGTTGTGTGTTTGAGTTGGAAATGTATAAGTCAAATGGCTTTTATTTATTCTTTTCAATACATCTTCAAGTTTTGAAATACAAAATTTGTATGTATTTGAAATTCATGAAAATGATGTCTATTTGTTTCCCATGTAATTAAATTGAATTGTTTGGCCTCTACTGTTGCTGTTTGCTGTTGGTGTTGATTTGAACATGTCAGTAAACTTGTGAACCTGGGGCTAGATATTTGCACAGGCTGCATTATCGATATGGTATAAGCAGCATATCGCCGGCGTAAATGTCAAACATAAGAACTGAAATTGCTGAAAAAATTATTTTAGTAGTTTCTGACGCGTTTGGCCTCTGACCTGCAAAGTTTCTGGGTCATAACTTTGTATACGTAGCACAGAGTTCTCAACCTGTTTGCATATTAAAATTGTTTCATGAATGCGCCCGCCAAAACCAAAAAATACTGTCTCCTCTAGTTTGGAAACTTTTGCAGCTCACATATACATTGAGAGCTTCCCTTCCATCTATTAGTAGATTTAAAATAGATCGGATCATCATTAGTCTCAATGCCGCAAAGTTGTTCACTTGTTGTTTGCAAATTCAGGATTATGAGTTTCTGGTTACACTTAGAAAGAGTCTCTGAGTAGGTTTCACAAAATCCGCGGCAAATTTAAGGAAACAATGTGGTAATTTCAGCTCCAGTGGTCCCAGACATTCTTATAGCCGTGCATTTACTGGCTGCACGACTTATGCGGGATGTTGCACAGCAGATATCCCTACTGATCAACAGGTCTCTTTGAACAATGACAAGTTTTGACCCTTATAAATCATAGTCAAAGTCCTTAAGCTGTTCTTATGTGCCGTACCCAAAGCGCTAGTGTGTGAGAAAGCATCTTATGAAAAGATTTTCGGTCTGGAAACCTATTATTCTTTCTGCTTAGGGCCTTGCCTTTAAGCTTACGTTGCACTCAACCCTGAAATATACTCCTGAAACATTATCGTTTGAGTTGCGTCACTGGAATTTCGTCGGCCCTTATTTGAATGCGCCAGTCTCTTGAAATTTTTAATACACAGTTTTGTTAAATGACTGAATAGGTGGAATGCTTCTTGCTACACAAGGATAAGGTAACATTTTGTACCTGGAGTTGTATTAGAGCCTTAATTGACTTGGTCAGAAACGCCACTGCTTGATATCGGCAACTTCTCAAAATAAGGCTAGTCCGTAAATTGTGTTTGTCTATGTTTTGCGGCCTATTCCTGATTTGGAAAATCTTGCTAAAGGCGAAAAAAGTAATAGATCACGACCCCTGCACGATAAATAATTTTTTTCCCTTAAATTTTTCATGTTTCTGTCGCACATGCGACATTTCCTTGTTAGTGTGCGTGTGTGTGTGTGCCTTCAAAAACTATTTATGCATTTAAGGGATGCCTTACAAATGTGCCTGTGTAAATCAATTTGTGTGCAGTTGGAAAAGAAAAGGTTACATGCAGTTGTAAATGAGTTCAACATTTGCTGTTCGTTTGTGTTATTTTTCACACTTGCCGCTGGCATCTGTCAATTTTTGATGTTTTTATTAACCTGTGGAATCGGTAGCAAAATTAGCAGCAATTAGCAATTGTTGTTTGATTTTTTCCTTCTGAGCCTTCTATGTTGCGTTTTGCGAGCAACAGGAGAGCGGATATATGGCTTCACTAAAGTTAATTAAATTGATTGAAGTACTTAAATATGTAGTTGGGATTAAGGCGAATTTTCCTTAGTACTCCCTAAATAGTGAATAAGATTTACTACTCAAAATAAACTATACTAAATAATTTAAATTTCAAATTAAAGCACTTAAGCGACCATCGCAAGTGATATTCTTGAGCTTGCAACACATTCCTATTATTCGTAGGAACTGGAGAATGGGGAACTCACAAGTGAGTCAAGGTCTAATGTCCCTTTGGGGCTTTGAGCCACCCTTTCAGGTACCTCAACTTCCAAAGAATTACTTACAGGAGGGATGAGGCAGCCCGAGCTTTTCGCGACTGCAAAGCCAAAACCCCGGCTTTTTACATTTCGATTCTTTTTATAAGAAATACAATAAGAAACACTTTTCTTGAATACCACATAAGTAGCACGTTAGTGGGGTCCTACTCTCTTCTGTGAAAAGTAGGCTACATATAAAACTTAAATATATTATATTCATACCTACAACATGTCACATTTATATGTACATTTGCGCGTATGCTTGCAACTGTAGCATTAAAATAAATGCATAAATTTGTATCTATATATGAAGTAACGGCATTTGTGACGTCAGAAAACTCGTAATCTGAAAACACATGACATTCAGAATATGCCTGTGTGTAACAATAATCTGCTTTAGGAAGTGATGATCATAAAATTGTCCCAAACTGCCAAAGGATTGAACAGATTCGTGAAATGTGGTCCACAAACTTTGTAGTGAACTTTTTCGAAAAGCATAAAATTCATCTGATGTCGAAGTAATTTTTTTATATTCTTTTTTTTTCACAATTTTAGGAACATTTTTAAAAATATTTCACAGTTTTTCATTCAAATAATCTTATATGTATCCAACAGGCGCGGCGGCATGAAAACTGCCGTTGTCAGATAAGTTGTTGTACAACCACGCCATTTCCAAAGGACTCTTATCTATTCATTCGAGTACTCGCAAGTTATGTTTGTATCCTATAATACTCACAAGAGCCTCTTGTTTTGAATGTTTGGTGTTTTGTTTGCTGGGCATGCAGCCTAAATATTTTTCAAAGAAGCCCAATTAAATTGTTCTTGTTTTATTAACTCAAGATTGTAGAAATGTTGAATTTTAAGACTTTTGAACTGAAAAGTGTTTTCAAAACTTTTCCCATAAGGGATGAACGAAATGAACATTTGTATTGTCCTTCGAAGGCAAACATGACTAAATTGTATTTAATTAAAGTAAGTGCTGGCAGAAGTTTATCAATGAGAATCAAATTCAAGACAACGAAAGGATTAACAATTTAATTTGAATGTGGACTTAGAATATGTATGTATGTATGTGTGTAGATACAAAGTTGAAGTTGACTATAATTTCTTCAGGCCTGAAATCGATTTATTGTTTAGTAGGGAATAAAGAAATCGTAATCATATTTTATTTAAATTATTTGTAGCAGCCAGTTCACATTCCTCAACCGCGAGACTTCGCTCCTACAGAATGTGTTATCAGCTGTGAGGTATGCAACACTGTCCGGTTGAAGCCACAATTTGTGATGCCCAGATCGTTAAATGCAGATTAACAGCAGTTGTCGGCATTAGGCCGGACCACGTGGTTCTTAAAGAAATATGCCGTTTTTCGATTTGTTCGGCACGGATTGAACATTTTTTTGCGTGATTATAAATGTCAGTATCTAAGCGTTTAGGGTCCTTCAAAGAAACAAGTCTCGCTTTGATAGTAGTGGCCCTGAGATATAGTGCACAGGTGTCAGCATTTTTCCCAATGCACTGATATGCGCTTTCTGGTGTGTCCTGGGGACTTGTCAGCGATTCGGTGGCTTAGGCTTCCTTACATTGTTTTTTTTTTTTTGCTCCGTAGAAAAAAGTGAGTGTTTCTGTGAAGTGGTACAAAAAAGTAAATGCCCGATATTCATTCACTATTATTAAAATGTGCCAATATTTTATCAATTATATTAAGCATTTAATGTTGTATGAAAACTAAGGAAAACATTAGAGAAGTTGTTTGTTGAAGCAGAGTCTTGTGAAAGCTGATTTGAATTTTTGTGTAACTTTTTACCACTAAGGGGTTGACGCCATTGACGCCCTTGTAACACAGCCAGATCATGGGGCGGAGGAAGAAGGAAGTCGTGAGTTTTTGTGCTATTTAGCAAATATGATGGTGTCAGAATTTAACTGGTGCTATTCTGACTATTGAGTGCCCCGTGTTCATGCCTTCCGCAATCGACTAAGATGCGTCAGATCTATTCGCTGGTTGAAACGTTCCGGCAACGTGGCAGTTGATTTTGGTAAGCGTTTGCCTTGTTTTGCTACGATCAAAAATGAACGACTTATAATATACAACATACCGAAAGTCTGTGTGCGATGCACATATGGAGATATATGCAAACATCAGCAGTTATAGTAATCTGTTGCCGATTTCGTTTCAAGTGATGCACAAAATTATTCACCACCATGAAAAATATGACAACTGCAACAACAATCGGATTGTAGAATGTATTTAGTTTGGGAACTAAGAGGCAAAAGCAACCACCACAATTTTATAGACTGCTGCGAGTGAAGAGATTAATAATACTCAATCGTTTGGCATTTTTATCAGCGTAAAAGGTAAAGTTTGAGCAGAGAAAAGCATACTTACCTGGCGTAGGGGTTACCGTGATCATGAAGGCGGTTCCCCCGGAGTGAGGCTTGGCCATTGCACTTTCGGTTGAGTTGACCTCCGCGATTATTCCTAATGCGAATAACTCGTGCGTGTAATTTTTGGTAGCCGGGAATGGCGTTCGCGCCGTCCCGAAATCAACTATACATCTTAATTTGAAGGGTGGAAGACTAAAGGTCTGGTTATGGGAACGTTGATTTAAGAAAAACTTAAGGTGGTCGGTTGTGTAGTTATAGACAGTCTAATATAATATATTCCCGTGTGATATTTTACCGAATTTTTGTGGTGTGAAATTGGAAAAAGTACTAAATTGGCGAGTGATAAAGAGGTTTTTGCCATATAATTTATACATTATCATTGTTATGTTATGAAAATGGGCAAATGTGACGCATTTGTATTTATTCATATGAGTGCCAGCATTGGCTTACGAATGTCACTTAACGGCGCCGTAGAAATCTATTTTATACAGGTTGAAACGTTCCGGCAACGTGAGAGTTAATTTCGGTAAGCGTTTTAACACAATCTTTTGTTTCAGTGTGCGAAAAGAAATCATTCTACAATAAAATACACCATTTCCTTCCACAGTGCAGCATTTTCACAATCAATTTTACAGACCACAATAAGAAATACAAGTAACGATATTTAAGACGTACCAAACGGGCAGGTGTTCGTTAAAGAGAGGCTACGCTGTAACTATGCATAGAATTTTTGTGCCATGACACATTTTTTTAAATTTTATTTAAAAATATATTTTCCTCATAAAATCGTTTTTAAGTTCTTGAGTGCTATTAAACACTTATAAAGTTAATTGAATAATTTAATACTTTAAAAAACATTTTGCAGACATGAAACACAAAAGTCTTAATTAAATAAATTAAACAAAACTTATTTGTATTTTAAAACAAACTAATATAAGAGTTTTGAAAATAAAATTTGAGTGTTCATTAGAGCATTAAAGGAGTATTTAAAATACAGAAGGTGCTCCGAAGAAATAACTAAGCACTCATGAAGGCCAATTATTATTCAAATATGTATGTAGTTACATGTAAAAGTTTTTCTTAGACAAAACCCCACTGTATATTTTTGTAGGTCAAAGTAAAACAAATCGTGGTGGCAGTTTTAAGCTGGAAAGTGGCTTTTGTAGTCCCTTAACAGAGTTTTGGAGTTTTAAACAAGGAAGTTTCAGGACTGAAATAGAGTAGATCCGAGAAAAGTGGTGAATCATTTATGGTAGAATTATCCAAATTCGTATTTCTATACTCGATGGCCGGCTGTGGCCTTGGAATGTTCATTTCTGAGAACAGTACAGATGGCGCAAAAATCCAAAATTATGATCTCTGGAATAACATTAAAGTCTGTCAGATGGGCACTCAAAATCTACAACTCTTAACTGTTATTTGGAACTTGGTCCATCGCACATATGCAGACTATTTCCCGACTCTAAGACGGCAGAAAATTGTCGAAAACGCAACTCTCACAAACAAAAGAAACGTGTTAAATAGAAGAAACGGCGAACATGCGAGTAGGTTCGAGACAGTTGAACAGGCCTCGTATGTTGTAGGTTAGATGACATCTTATTTTTGTCAACATTTTCTTAAAATATGTTTTCTCCGGCTGAATGGGCTTTCCTTTAGTTTCTTGAAAGCGGAAGCTGGCGAAATCTGTAACTCTTTGAAATCGAAGAACATTTCAAAAGGCCCTCATAGACAGTTTTAAGGTTTCTACTGTGCAATTTAATGTTTTACTTTCCAAAAGCCCCTCATTATTTCGTCTATACAAGAGTGCTTCAATAAAATACTGAAATACTTACCTCAATATTTCTCGAACAGACGTTCAATCCAGCAACATGAAAACACAACTTTTTTCTAAAGACGAAAACCGTAAACTGAAAAAATTTCACTTCGAAAGTTGGTTAACTTTACTACGGCGTTGCACAAAAGGCTACAGTTTCAACTCAAAGAATCTGCATCAATGGAATCCGCTCATCCGAGCCCGGGGCGAAGTCAGTAAATGGAAGCGATAGAGCACTGGCTTCCACGAGCAGAGCACAAATAGAAATAATGTCTGTGTGTTTTTATTGCAAACATTTTATACAGTTAAACAATTCTGTGAGTTTTGTTCTTAAGTACAAAACAACCAACAAAAACAAAATAAAAAATAACAGAAAGAGAGAGAGAAAAAAAAAAACGAAACAAAACAACACATTTCTCTAAAAATTTATGGACAATTATATACAGAAGTTCCTACTCATACACTGATTCGAAGGCAAGCGGACACGATGAAATAGCAACGGAAAACGTTAAAATGAAATTGTCGTAAGTTTAAAAGTGACTCATTAAATATACTTTTTAATGGATCTTACAGTTAGTAAAGTTTTGGCAAAAATTAAAATTTAATTTCTTGCAAAGCAGCAGCGAGTTATCAACGGGTAGAGGGGCAGCCCATTTTCATTCCATTTTTGCTTCTGCTGAAGTAATAATCACAATAACTCACCCACCCACATTCACAGCGGAATACCAGCGAGGTTATGGGTGCGAATGAGTGGGTCTGGCTGGGGGTGTGGATGTGATGTTTGTGCACTTTTATACTCTGTGATATTTTTGTTGCCAGAATTGTTAGTAATAATTGCTCAACTTTTGATGAAGAATAATCAAAAGAAATTTAATAACGATTAAGTTACACTTTAAATGAAAACTTTTAATTATTTATTAATTGCCCAGAAAAAGGTTCAGGTTGTTAAAAGTTTATTGCATAACCATTAATTGAAAATTTGATTAAATATTTCGTTAAATGTAACAGTTTTACAAATTTGTTGTTTGCGTTATGAACAAACTGTCTGACCTACAAGTGAACGAATCTTTAGTGGCAAAATCTGTCATGTTCTGAAGCACAGGACTGACTACGAGTAAGACACCAACCTAAATTATGGTCTGAGGCGCAACGTAATATGTATATAAGTTAAGTAACAGCGCCAACGTTGTGTCAAGTAAAGTGTAATTTTGATTTACCTTGACAACATGTAAAAAAAGGTTTAAAAACCCTTAATTGGCGTGAAAGAAACTGAAATGTTCCCTTAACAAACTAAAATTCAAAATAATAAAATTTAAAAGAACGCAACACTTAAAATTGGAGCTTCCAATTGGCATTTAGCGCTACGGTTTCCGCACTAATTGCAAATTGTTTCCAAGATAATTTAGGGCACTTTTTTTATTACATGGAAATTAATTTCATAAAAAGCTTTCGGAGTAGAATTTTGTCTTTCAGAACCTTTCTCCACATACATACATACATGGGTACTTCCATAGTGTCAGCCGTATGAAAAATAAAAAATATATTGTCAGGGCCGTCTGTGGCGTAAACTGTATCTCATAGGAAGTACTGGAGTCTATTTTAAAGGGAATAGCAGGAATGGTACAAAATATCAATTCAAACGTGGCAAAAATCAAAGTGGGAGAAATCATGGCGTTGCCCAAGGAGGGGAACTCAGTGAACCTCTCAAATTTTGAAGTTGGAGTTTTTGGGGGGATTGAAAAATTTTGGTTGGTTATAAAACGATAATGTGGATCCCATTTTACTGATCCATATTCAAGTACTGGGCTCACAAGTGATGTATATAGATCCTTTGTTATGTATGAATCCATAACCTCCTTAGCCCATCTTTTTACGAAGGCAAGTAACCCTCTAACCTTCTTGACCCACATCCTCATGATGGTAGGAGTAAAATTTAAGTATCGAAAACAAATTGATGGTTTCCCGAAAAATATTGAACGCTAAGCATTCAGTTAAGATCCATTAAACTTATGTATATTCAGTACTACTATGACCGCTTCAGATTGAAGTTGTTATTGTTGCAATGGATCATCGAACTTAAAAAACGTTTCTACATCACGGGAACGTATAGCGGGATCATTTTAAATTAAACTTTTTTCAAATTATTCGAAACCTCTTTCAAGACAAATGAACATATTTTCAAATTAAGAGAACCTAAATTCTTATACAACTAAATATTTTCCAAAACAAATAAATCCTTTTTGCAGGAATTTTGCTTCTTAGTTTGCATTTATGTTTGGGCCATTACACATTGTTGTTGTTTTATGATAACGAGCGTTTCGAATATTTTTCCATTGGCCGGACAATGCAGTGGGATATGCAATCACTTAATATTTATTACACATCCAAAGATAAAAGTTAAAAATTCATGATCTGTATGAAATCGACGTTAACAGACTGAGAGGGGGACACATGAAATATGAAATATGGTTGACATTAGGGAATGTGCATCATGTGCTGTTTTCTGAGCTAAAATTCCATGCCCCATCATTGTTAACATTGTGAGACTAATCAAAATGATGGTGCGGACTACTTATGTTATGAACTGTATCGCCCCAAGTCCTACAGCGGCGAGTAGACAACATCTTCATTAATTTAGTGTGTGACCTAATCGAATATATATATTATTTTCTACGATCTTACAATTGCTATGGTAAATAATTAGAAAATTTACTGATATTAGGAAGGTCATTACTGAATAGGACATATAAAATTGGCCAAGATGGCTGCCAGATGTAACAGACGTACGTGTGGATGTCGTATTTTTAAGTCGAACTTTTTGACACGCATGACTTGAATGACATTTCGAAGCTCTAAATCTTCCCTGGCTTCACATTTAGTGATGAACACATTCACAATTGTCTATCTGCATAAAATGGATTAATTTCAACAAAAAATTCAAACCAAACCCTTGAAGTGTTCGAGAATTTAAATACCGGAATACATAATAATTTATTAGGTGGCTAATGACACTCATAGTCGGAAGAGCTCCTGTCTCAACTACATAAGCATAATCTCTATTAGAAACAGCTTTTTCAGTACAATTTGGTGGCTGCAATTTATCATCCCTGCCACTTAGTCTCACACAAAAAGAACTTCTGAATGGCTTGCACGAATACAAAGTACGCAGAAAATTGAAGCAAGTGCTATTGCAAATCGTATTAAATTTATGATCCGAATAAGATTAGCTGAATTTGTTTTCATAGACAAGACATTAATTAACAATAATCCTACAACGATAACATGAAATTGAATGAAAGAGAACCACAGCAGCCAAATTATTACAAGTAAAATTTAAGTTTCTAAATAACAATTAAAAAGATGAAGTGAAAACAAATCGAAACTCCAGACTTAAGGACTTTCAGGCAAGTTAAATGTGATTAGTGAAAAGATTGAGGGAAATTCCAAATATTGTATATATGGACATACAACAACTCAAGTGGAAGTATCAACATGACAACGATCCAAAAGACAAGTGTAAGTATGTGACAGATTAAGGCCTGCACAATCACCTGATCTCAATCCCATAGACCATCTACGGGACATTGTAGATCGTAAAATAAATCGGAATTTTTAAGACTTAATAAATTTATTCAAAAACTCTGGTATGACTGTCCCTTAAGCCCTTATGAGACACATTTTTTATTTCGTCAATCGGTGCATTAATTGATGGAAAGAAACAACAAATGGTGAAGAGAAAAATATATGAGCCAAATATTTGTTTTTCCCTCATTTTATTAAGTGCTGTCAACTTTTCTTTCATAAGAAACCGCAAAACCGAACAGGAAAAAGCAACAAATCGCCTAATTTGGCTACAAATGGCGCACTAATTAACACTTTTATGTTTAAAGTTTAAAGTTTAATTTCTTTGAGACTCAATCTCTTATCGATAACTTTAATAAATTTTTGACAGGTTGCTATTTTTCTTAATATATCTGAACTCTTTCCTCTTAATAAATTTTCCTATTATTAAATACCATTTTTGTGCTTTTCTCCGATATATGGACAATGAACAAACAATGTCGTGTCATAAGGGCTTCAGCATTATTTTATGTTTCTTTATTCAACTTTAAAAATATTAAAGCAATATTTTTCAAGTTAAATTCAACTAGATTCAACATCTAGGAATTACTTTGTTTTCCATGTGTAGCTGACATCGCTACGCATCGCAGTGCAGCTTTGATTTGGCTTCGTAATGAGAATTAGACAGGCCATGCCACCACGCCCAAGGCGTAATCATGTTCATTTCCAGAACTTTATTAGCTGTCACTGGTTAGTGATGCCATAACCGCAAGAACCTGTTCGTGGTGTTATTTGCCTCTTGATTTCGAAACTGGAATAAAAAATTCCTCAGCTCAGCCATCACCTCAAAAGTGCAATATTTAATTGATACCTGTGGTTATGGAAGTGGCGTTATGGTTCATACTTATATGTAAATATATGTATGCACGTGCAAATCCGGCTATGACGAATGTGGCATTCGACTGCCACTTGTTGCCTGAATATTAATTGATAATATTTCGCAGGACAACACAATCAAAGCATTCCTTCCCCTGGTTTATTGAAAATAAATTTAGTTGAAAGCAAGAGTGTAAGAGTGCAGTCAAATTTAGGTGTACAAGTAGACATGTACTTTGAAAAATCCAACAATTTAGAAAAATATTCGCATAAACAATAATATTCTGGGCGAAGAAGTAAAAAACTCCATCAAACACAAGAGATTTTATTGACTTGACTCAGTTATTGATAGGTGTGTCAGTTTTGTGATTCCACTTCCCAAATCAACTGCTGCACCTTTAGTCTATACGCAAATATTCAGTGGTATTGTAGCACCACATTCACTGGTGGTTCTAAGTCTTACGACTCCACAACTTTCGCCATAGGCCGAGCAGATAGTCAACTTAAAAGCGTATGCCATATTCCTCGGGGTCGAGCTCGCTGCACACATCATCTGTCCAGATAGTCTATCATCCATGAATCTAAACGACATCCGACTTATTCGTGGCAAATACTCAAATAGTGCAAAACTCATGTGGGCTACTCCGCTTGTTGGCATCTACGGAAACGAGTATGCAGATAGTGCGGCTGCTGAATCTGAAATTAGACCGTTACTTAAATTCCAGACATGGGAAAGTCGTGATATATCGAATGCAATTCTATCCCACTTCAACTCTTTACATCAAACAAAACTGCTCAGACTACCAAAAAAAAAAAAACCAACTTTTGGTCCCAGAAATGTAACGTCAACTATCGTCCGACTCAGAATTGGCCACTGCAATTTCTCTCACAAACATCTACGGGAAAAAGTATCAACCCCAAAATCTTTACCCTGCAACACAGAACTAAACGCTTGACATGACCTGTTGTAAGTGATGATTCTGTAACGAACTTCCAAAATTTCTGAAAAAATTGCTTCGGATATACCAACATACCTCAGGAGCTTCCTAATAGTGAACATTTTCAGCGGTTGTTGAGGTGTTCGCGCGTCCAGCCTGAGCGTCACCATTGACATCTTCGCGTTCTTCTTTGAAAAGCTTGTACCACTTCTGAACCCTTGTTTGACTCAGACGACGGTCCATAGAATACCATTGTTAACATTTCCAGGGGCTTTGAGCTCTTAACTCAACTTCTACAGACAATATTGTGTCAATTCTTTGACCCGAAACCTAAAACACTTCCGACTTCTAGGTCTCCCACAAAAGGACGCTAATCGAATGTTCGTAGTGGGCGAAGTTTGAAAATTAAGCCGTTTTTTGGAATAGGCCTCGTAAAGTTTTACTTAACAAGAGGTTTGATTAATTTGAGAAAATTAGTGTTGGAAGTGGTAAGACTTTTTAAATAATACTCGTAGTGATTTGCATTCAAGGCCATCAAGTCCGTTCAGTTGTTTGAGTGAAAGTTGCTAAAAGAACAGTTAAGAGTTATAAGCAATTAATGTTTCATTCTTGGCGCAACTAAAATAATGTTCTTCTTCTGTGCACGCTCTTCTTTAAATATAATTAAGTAACTGAACAGACTGCCTTCGTTTAGCACAATGTAGCGAGTTTACAAAAACTCTATTAAACGTTTTAATCCAGTTAATAGGAAAAAAGAACTACTTATACGAGTACTTTCGTTCTTTTAACTTGCAATTTGTTGAACAAAGAGTCTTATTGTAAATATTTTTGTTGTTACGCACAACGAGCAATTGTATCTATTAGTGACATTTAATTCCTCTTTCACTTTGTTTAGGAAAGTGTCTGAAGTATATGTACAAGCAAAATACAAGCATACACTGTACACGCAAAGAAAAAGCTGGTTGAAATATGGTGCACTGGTTGGTTGTTAAGTCACATGTGAGCCTGCCACCCCTAAACCGAATTAATTTTGACTAGGCGTAGTTATATTGCTGTTTGTTTGCATTGCGTCATGAGTCCCAAACACAGCCATGCACATTTCGCTTGTTGTAGGATATATGCAATTACGTGTGTGTGGATCTGAGGTGGATCTGAGTAAGACGTAAACAACTTTTGAAAAATGGAAGAATGTCTGTGTTTTCATTCCCATTCCATTCCCCCCATATAATTTCCATATATTTCGAAATTCTAAAATCTGAGCACAATCCAATCAAGAAATAAATGCATAAAATATGTATCCGTTGGACATGGAAGTTAGAGCGACGTCATAGTCGGAACTATTGACCACTTCTTCTATAAAAATAGCTCGAAATAAAGTTTTGGGACAAACAACTCCACAAATTCATGCAGCGTAAATTCTAGACTGTGGAAAACAAAAAAGTGTTGCTACTTTACGGAAACGTGGACACGGAATCAGCGTTGCCAAATTTGCATTGAGCAGTTTTGAGTGTTTTGTTTGTTTTGAAAATCCATTTTTACGGAAACTGTCCAGTTTTTGCTACACATTTATGTACATACATATATTTTTATTATAAGTTTTTTACCTTCAACATTATTTGTGAAGTCTAAATTTGATCCCATTATTTGTGAAACAGCTGCAAAATAATGTTTTTGTTACGTTCTCTTTCTTCAACACAGATCGAACGCAAAAAGTTGGGGTTTTCTACATTGAGCTCAATTTTATGGTTTTTAAATACCTTAAGCCGTCGTGCTGCTCATTTACTTACATGTGACCCTGCAAAACAAACCCATCCAGTGTGTGAAAACAAAATTTAGGTTTACCCCTCCCTGTTACATGTTCTCATTGCACTTTTACATTATTTTGATACTTGCAACCGATTTCATATGAATATTAAACGTTTTTTGCATGCAAATCCAAAAAAAAAAATTAATTCGTGAAATTTTACACACTAGGCGGGTTTTCCTTTGCAGGGTCACAAATACATATTTATGTACGTATAAAGCAAAATAAACAAATCACTTTATTACAATCTGTTTAGTTTTAATTAGTCAGTTTTTCACTTACAAAACGTAGACTTTTAATCTAAATTTGCAGATGTAAAAAAAGCTCTTATGGAAACGTAGTGCGGAATTTAATCAGTCTCTCCTTTTTTAATTTACACACTGTAGTCCCACTGTAATCCATTTGCCAACACATAGTTATACTTACAATAATTTGTGGCATTTACATATTTAAATACGTATGTAAATGTATGAGAATTAGGGACGGACAAAATTAACAAAACCAAACACAGTGACATCTCCCAAAAGCTGATGCTCAACGAATTTTTGGGAGATGTCCGCTGATGGAAATACGTGCAGACCTACAAATTTATTTATTTCCAATTTTCCTGTCACAGAACACATTTGTTATAAAAGGAGAAGTCATATGGGAACAACAGCTTTTGTCTTTGTCTTATACACTTTAAACACGCAGGTGGGCATAACAAACGCGACATGCTCGTGACAATAGTTTGGTTGTTTGTTGTGGAATTTCTTCCCATTCGGTATTCTGCTCTCTTCTGTAAACAGTTTCTGGCTTGTCAAACAGTGTTGACATTCTGTTCGGTTGACAAGTCATCAACAATTTCTTAACGTCAGAGCAACGCTTTCAAATGGCGAAAAGTTTCTTTGAAAAATATAAATCTGCTCGCGAAGTTCATAGTGGATTACAATAAAGTGAATGTTTGCCGCAAAACTATGACGGGTTATAACAATAATATGGTTGGCTATGAGAGTACCAAGGATACTCGACGGTTGCTATTTGACAAGTTATTTGTAACCATTTCCGCAGAATACTGCCACCTCATCTATATATTTTTTATACGTGTAGCTTTAGATACACTTCCAGTTTGTTTGTTTTTCTTTGGTGGATGGTTGGTTGGGATTGATTTTCTTGTTTTTGTTTCTATTGTCAAAAGATTTTGTTCTTCACAATTCTCAGAAATCCTTCTGATGCCAACTAATTCCATACAATCATTTTAGTTAATCTAAAAGTGTTTTTGAGCTTTATTATTTAATGCGATTGAAATATCCTTGATGCTATTGTTTGCTTCTTTATTAACTTTTTCCTTGACGTATTCATCGTTGTCTTCATTAACAGCAGCATCGTCGTTCTCAACATTTGTGACTTTGTACGCATTGTCAACATTCGTATCAACGTACACAAATCCACGTACACACACACATACATGTTTGTTGGCGCACATACTTATACACAACCAGCCCGAAACCCTCAGCCTTTTTGACTCCTTGCGCATACACATTTGGCGATATTCTAGCGACAAAGTACAAAGTAGACCTAAAGGAGATAACGTGTACGCACACACTCGCATTTCCGAAGATACAACCATTTCACTCCCAATGCTTGGATCTCTGTTCAGCTGAATTCAAGATTATTCTTAATCATTTAAGTTTCCTTTTTGTTTTCTGGCGTTTCTGCGTAATACCTACACATTTTTGGTAGGAATTAACTTCGGCTACGAGTAGAAGTGCTCAAACGGAAAAGGGGAACATATTTTAAATGGCGGTACATATTTACGAATAATTAGTTTGTATCGCTTTAAACTCTTTCTCTAAATTAAACAAGTTGCATTTCGCCATTTAACATTTGCTTTTTTTGTTGTTATCGCTGTTCAGTAGTTTCCGCGAAAACTGCCTCTACCCCTCTTTCAAACGGATACCCTCAGCAAGATATGCCTTGGACACGGACTCACACAATTTAATTGAATGGCAAATCGAACAACTGACACCGAAAAGCGGCTCTAGCTGTGTTTTGCAAGAACTTTAAGGGTGCAAGTATAGACTCCTACTGCTTAACGTCGTCACCTCTCTAAAATCACTATCGACAACATTTTTAATAATATTTCGATTTTGCACCAATTTTCAATTTCAGGCATCTTACAGTCCGGATTCTGCGAAAGTGGGGAAAACTGTTACGGAGAATCGTCGAATCACTACTAGAGAGGTTGCTGGGGATGTCGGTCCGGCGGTTGGCGCATGCCATGCAGTGTTGTCGGCAATTTTGGGCACGAAGCGAAGCTATTGCCTGCTGAATAAACTCATGAAACAGCCACTTTTAGGTGTAACCAATGGAATAATTCTACAAAGTGAAGCAGGAGCAGTTGAGTGGTTAAAGAGTTCGTCGATCAATGGGTGTCCCTCAGTGACAAACTACTGTTGTCGTGTTCTTTAGGAGCAGTTCAGACTGTAATATTTTATAATAAGACTTGGCAGAAATTCACATAATGCGTGAAAGTGTGAATGAAAATATATGAGAAATAGTACGATGAGAGAATTGGCCACCCCCATAGAGCTTTTCCGTTTTTAAGCGATAATTGTAAGAAATAGGAGCGCTTAAATACTGATTACATTTAAAATGTAACAACAAACTGAAGTTTATTTTGGACTTTACAAAAGTTACACAATATAAAAAATATTTATTATTTTTCTATTTTCCACAAATAGGCCACAGTTGGATTATACTTGCGGAATGTATAATTATTTTGCGTAACTTGGCGCATCATAAAGTGATTTTCCATGGCTAATTATGTCCAGGTTCTACCAATTCACTTTTTTACTTTCTGGCTTAACTTAGTTTTGCTCTGCTACCACTATTACCGTTATCTAATTTTAACATGACTGCAACAACTTTCTTTATAGTCGTACCTACAATAGCAAAACAGCTCTCTACTAACTGCTTCCAATGAAGGCTGTAGATGCCCCACCATATAAGTTGGTGTTGCAAGGCAACTGCACCTCGAATCGTTTTTCTTTACCAGTCTCTCCAGTAAAAACATGACGACCATAAAATCTTTCAAATGGTTTTTTTGGAACAATATCCCGTTTTGTCATTGTAAACTTTTCAGTCATTTTTGTAATTTATAACTTTATTTATTTACGACGTGTTTATCTAATCCCGTGCTTTTTCATTTAAACTCCACTATTATTATTCTGCGATGCAGAAGAGACCGGCTGGTAAATTTGGGCACTCGGGTGGCTTAAATTCATTAAACTCGAAACTGCAAGTGAATGTGACGAAAAATATAGGAAAAAACCGATCATAACACAAAAGATGGTTGAGGGGCAGTTTAGACTATAATATTGTGACACGTGCATGTGTGGTGTGATGGTGTGAAAGCTGAATGTTAGATAAATGACAAAATAATGCCGTAGGAGAATTCACATCCCGTAAAACTTCAGAGAAATTTGTATTAAACGAGAAGATTTGATCAGTGTTGCATTTTTGCTGAATGCAAACTGCTCAGTCGATCGCTTCGCAGCTGATAGCGCGGCGTGATTACCAATAACTTAATGTAATTTTGTGTTATGTGACACTCCTCAGTCGGCGCTGGGTGAGGTTTCATCCACTGCTTGTTGTCCACTCATATTTTTTTTATTGGATTTGCTGTGTGACGATGTAAGACTACATTCTATTTTCTTTATTTGCCAACCGATTTACAAGCGCAAAGTTGTTTTTGCCGTTTCCTCTTGGCTCTTGGCTTGGAAGAAAGTCGCTTCAAAGAAAGGCAATAAATTTGTCGCCGTTCTCAACTATATGGGGAACAGCCCCCTCCACTCTTTAGCAGAAGGCTTACGAGCCTTGAAGATTAAACTGGAACAAGACCTAAATCGAAATGTCTACAACATTTGGCGCACACACGTCCATTGGCCTGAAACACAAATTAGTATTAACTGTCCATGAAACGTTTTTATGGGCGATAAAGCCCCTTTTTGGTTTACCAGCTTCAGGAGATTGTCACATTTGGAGGGAAGATAATTCACAAGCGCTTACCCAAGTTTGTCTATATCTATTTTAAACTGTGGTGGCACAGCTGTGAATGGTGCAGAATGTTTAAAAGCTTTTCAATGCGTCAATAACCTGGCATTAATGCTTCTGGCATGCAAGGCAAATAGTAGGGAACCTCCTGCCGCACACCCCCACACTAAAGGAAAATTACCACGTAGTGGACCTGTTAGTTGGCCACCAAGTTTGAATGATTATCCATGTACGTGATGCGAAAAGTATGTTACAGTTTTGGTCTGAGCTTGCGCTACGATTCATATTGAACCAATAATGACTCCAAGTTTTCCCCTCACTAAAGCCATTTGAAATGTAATTTTTCTGCGCTCTATTTTAATTTCAAGTCCTGTAACTGCAATAAAACATTCCTGTGTGACTTCCCACTTAAGTACTCCATTCAATAAATTGGACCACAAAATATTTATGAAATCCTTTTAAATGTTTCTCTTGATATTTCTGTTCAACTTTCAAGTGAAACTTTAAGTCCCAATAAAATTAAATTATGTTTTTGTTTGCAAACATTCGTGGCTTTTATAAAACTTGTTATTTATTTTTTTTGTTAAATTGAATCTTTGCAACAAACAGCTGAACTTTTTTTCACTTAAAAGAAATAAAATCTTTGAGCAAGTTTTTATAGATATTTAAGCAGAATGCTGGCAGGAAAGTTGTGAGATCGTACATAAAACTTCATTATGGCGTCCTAAAGTGTCGGGGAAGCGGAAAGAAATAGAATAAAATAAATACATAAATAAACGGAATGAAATTGAAATGTATTATGATTAGTATTATTTTGTTACTTGTCTTGTTGTTGTTGTTTGTTATTGTTGTTGTTCTTGCCTTTAGTTACTTTCTGAAAAACAGAATTAAAAACTTTTCGTTATTCTTGCCAGCAAATTGAAATAATAGAAGTAATAATGACATACTTACATACACATATATGTATTTATGTATGTATGTATGTATGTATGTATGTATGTATGTATGTATGTAGGTGTGTGTGCGTGTACAAAAAGTTGAAGTGAAAAGAATAATAAAAAACGAACACCATATGGCTAATTGGATTGTCTCTGCTTGACTTGTCTCTTGTTGGCTACTCGCCTGACGTGCGCTCATGTACACAGACACACGCACACATGCATACACACACACATACATACATACATACATATTCATACATTCGTTCATTTATAACAACAATAAAGATTTTAATAAACATCACGAAGGGGCTACTTGAGTACAAGTGTATAAATTGCAAATATAACCATAATTTATTGTCACGTATTTTGCGAACATAACCTCTAATTTACACGGTATATTTTATTTGCCCTGCAACCCATAATACACGACCAGCTCATAAACACTCACACACACACATACTCGTACATACCAGTCGGTTCGTGTGTTTTTTTATGCGTTTCCGAAAATCCGTTGGAGGGAAACGGAAGCTACGCCGAGTCACAATAACTTTTGTTCGATCAGTGTTGGTGTGATGCAGCAATTTGTGGTCTCGATATTCCAGAACTCGCAAGAAGTCGAAGGAGCTGAATGGCTGAACATGTTTCGAAATCGAGACTATTACCTGTAAAACGTTTAATCAGTGTCTGGCAACTTTTTCATGACTTGAATATAGAGAAACCATAATCCTAAGAATGGAACAGCAACAGATGGAACGACTGAAGTAGTAGAAATGCTGGTTCTGGGTAGTCTTAAGTATTCACACGATTGCATTTGTATTGGTTGTTGCATTAAACATATGGCAACACTTGCTGGCATGTTCAAAGTACCGTTATAAATCATTTCCATTATTTTAATAGAACACAATATTCTGGGAGCCGTCGTAAAGCAGCTTTGGGCTGAAGCACAGCGTTCGCGTCGTCGTAATTATTTTTAAATTGCGGTCAGGTATTATTTTACGGTGCATTTGAGAAGTTTCAGAGACAATTATGAAAGTCTGTTAACACCATCACGGGCTAATGATCTTCGTTACTCTGTATTCGAAATGCATAAACAAAATAAATCACAAGCAAAACTTGGCAGCACCATTATAAAATTTAAAGAGCGCTTAAATTTCACTTTACTGGCTGGCCTCAATGGCTGGGTCCAACAGAAGAAGCCCACATCGCCAACAATATGAACAAGTTTTAAAAAACAACATACAGAGATGTAGGTACAGAATGTGGAATAGTGGAGATGAGAAAGAAATCTGCCCAAAAACGGAGCGCAGGACTCTGCACTGTAAATAGATAAAAACGGTTAAGTTTTGCACATGGACACATGAATAGAGATGACAACTACTGGAAAGGAATGTTGTGAACATTTCAGGAAAATAAGTGCAGAGGTCAAGCAAAAGAACACATTCTGGTTTATATAAATAGATATATAGATAGAAAGATTCAAATCAATATATACACAGTATGTCAAGAATGAGTTTACACACCTGAAAATTTTAATTTTATTAGTAATTTTTATTTATAAATATAAATTTTATAACCCATCACTTTGTTTCATTGTACGATGTCTGTATAAGTTATAGCAGCAACAGATTTCAAGGTTAACGAAAACTAAGACACAAGTAGATGAGAACTCGTTTTAACTTAATTTTGTTGGTAAATATTTGCACTTTTTCACAATAATAATACAGGGGCTTTGAACAGCTCAGTTTCAAAGCTGATTTTTAATTCTTTTTTTTTTTTAAGAAAAAGCCCGAAAGAGACCCATTCCCTGTAGGGTTAGAGGGTTAATGTATACCACAAAAATGTTGCTTATAATCGTATACCAAAAACTTAAGGTTCACACGATTTCTTAGATCCGTTCAATTTCGAACCGGGCGTAAAATGAGTTCGTGTATATTTTTTTTATGGCCCCTCTACCAGAATCCAAGAACCGAATGTTGTTAACAAAATTGTTTTGCTCTACAGCCTCATAAATAAATAAATAAATTTTGCTTTTAGTGCATAAAGTTGGTAATTCAGGAGGTTAAAAATATTCAAGGCAATAATTTACAAAGTGATATAATTTTTTCTTGGATTTTACTTTTAGCGTATAAATCGAGTTATTTAGTCTGGTCACACTTCTTGTAACTCTCAGCTTTGACGCAGAGCATAGAGCAGACTTTGTATTTGTACTACAATTTATAATTAACGAATCGAAAGTCTTAATATAATCTTAAAAGTTGTTATTCAGTAATCCAAACTTAATTGGTTTACACATCTCTGCTCATGCTGCAGTCAGTCAAGAAACAATAGAAAAATATAAATTCAAGGAATAAGTACACAGAAAGAGAATATAGTAAAAACAACCAAGGACAGAAGTGATGAAGCTGAGGGGGAGTTATTTTCAGTACATCATACTGCCGCACAGATCCGCCGTATTAATTAAATTATATTCGAGCGCGATGCCAAATGTTGATGGGGCTTAGCTGTTACGTAATTAATGTGCGTGTGGATTCAACTGAATTGATTCTAATTTATCAAACTATTTAAAAAGAACCACAAATTTCACGACTGACGTCGCAGAATTTCCATTCAAAAGTCTTTGCTTGCAACTTGAACGTACAAAAGCGAATAAAGGGACAACATTTAATTATTTTAATCATAAAAGGATTGTGTTTCCAAGATTTCAAGAAGGGCAGAAGGTAAGGATTTGTGGTTTAGTGTTCCAAACGACTTCTTTAAAGCCATACACACAACATACATTTAACGGATAAAAGAGGTTACACTATATCGCGCAGGCAAACTGCAAACAAACGAATAAGAAAGCTGGCTGGCTGGCCACGCCACGCCACGCCACGCCACGCCACGCTGATAAGTTAAATTTTTATTATCTTATTTGCTTAAGTTTCTGCAGTCTGTGCTTTAAAGTTTAGCCGGCTTGCGGCACACAGATGCAATTGGACACAGCTCTTAACGTTACTTACGCTCCGTTAAGTTTGAAGTTGTAAATAGGAAAACATAATTTTATATGGGGACGGGTAAACTAAACGTTCCGCGGAAGGTGATATTGTTTACGTGTGTGACCCGACAGTGTGAATGCTCAGCAAAATGCTAAAAACGTGTCAATCTGTGCCGCAATTGTACTGATGGCGGCTAGTCGAGACGAGCCATACAGCGCATTGCGTTTTGTACACTGTTGAGTCATCCAATTGTAAAATATGGATCGATTTTCATCGGTCACATGGAATGGCAAACTTGGAACTTCAGTTGCGTTGCGAGTTGCCAAAAAGCTATTCCATATAACAACTGGCTGCTAAAGTTGACAGCCTCAGTTGATTTTTTTCAAGTAATTTTGACAGCTTAGAATTTCGGGTTGCCTTGTGAGTTTTTGAAGCAAATTTGGATGGTAGATAAAAAAGTGAGTGAATTTAATTTACTTTTAAGCATAAGAAACTAATTATTGTTTGTTTTCAGGTTTGAAAATGACTGAAACAACAACCAGGCAGCAATTTGACACCCTAATTCAGGACAGATTAGAATTGTCTCTCAGCTGTTTTCTGATCGATGCTGCGTTCTGTATATTTTCTTCTTTGTCAGCAACAACAATTCAATTGATGTTTGATGTTTGTTTTCCACAGAAAATATGTTCTTGTTTCCATTATTTATGGTTGCTGATGTGTCAAAATACCATTTTCGATAATTTTTTGGCAACTGACAAAAGATACATGAAGCTTTCAGAAATCCCTGACTGAAATGTACTACATGTCCCGGTTTACACAAGGGGTTGGCACTTTCAAATTAGACATTGGAGCTTAAACATTACAAAAATTTCTCCTCCTTTTATCTTTCTTTGCACATTATCTCTTCTGTATGGCAAATATAAAAGGTCCGTTATGACGGGACCTACTCTTTTGTGATGAGAAGGGGTACTTTCTGAGGCTTTCTGTTGTCTATTTAATCTGGTTCGCTCTTGTTATATTCAATCGCGTTTTTGACGAGGTGGGCGATTATTTTAGCAGATAAAGCTGCCAGATCCCAGAATAGGAAAGATAATACAGGGTTGTCGCGAAGGCAATGATCCACATGGAGTGACAATCTGGTGTGAATTTCGGCCAAGGCTCTGTCAGTAGACTTGAAAACTTTTCAATTAAAAAATATGTTCAAAGATTCAACTTGGAATATACCATTCCGTCTATTGCAGTTAAAAAAAAAACGCCAAAAAACAGAATAGTTTTCTTTTTCAACTTTTTATACATATTTTGTAATTCTCATTGAATTACGGAAGATTTTTGAGGAAGTGCAAGAAACTATTTTTATAAAGTAACCCACTAGTACAAGTGACGAATTTAATTGCTGTTTAATTATTTTTTAAATATTTCTAGTATAAAGACGTTTCCGGAGTTTTGATATTTTATTGTGGAAAAGGTTTGATGCTTCCGTCATAATTTCACTTCTTTAACATGTTTTCATTCTTTAACCGAATAAAGTGAAAACGCAGATATATTTTTAATGTTTTATGACGTTGCATAGAAGACTTTTTCATGGCTTCAAAGAACAATGAAAATAATTCAAATAAGTTGCATTTTCATACTGCGCGCCTTCGCTCTATGCATTTTTAAATTACTTTGCGACTGAAGGGTTCCCAAAAAAAGTGATTTGATGAAATTTCAGACAAGAGGTGGGTTTTCTTACTCACATATATCCTAGAACCTATAAAATTGGTATCCAAGCTGCATAAATTTGTTAACACTTTGGATTTTCAGTTCAAGCAGCTGTTTTTTCTTTGGCATATTAATGCAACAAGAACAAAACCAAGTCACATCAAACCAACCAAATTTCGATATGTAGAAATTTAAAAAAGACTACAGAATGGAACGGGTAACTTATGATAACGATCTGAAGGACCGATCGCAAAGGTCCTGGTTATTGTGGTCGATGTACCAGCATTTTTAAGGCAAATATCAAATCCAGGAAATAAGAAAAGTTACTGTCGACTTAAAATTATGTTTTGATTTTGTTCGGCTTATTTTAAATGTTTCGAATGTCAACTAATATCATAAATAATAAATATGTATTTATTTAATTTGATATTGTGTAAAATAATTGTTTATTTATTTGCTAACTGGCAAGACTTTAAAACACATGCAACGTTTCAAACTTGTCGAGAATGTAGCAAATTAACAAATTATATAAATTTCAGTAGAGAATCTCCTCTAAAGCATAATCGGTCATAAACTAAGAGTGCATGTCTTTATGAAACACGAAAGCACACACACACACACACACACACACACACACACTTACTAGAAGAGAACACGTTCGTTTTCTTCATGCCAGACATTTTATCCTTGAGCTCTGGGAGGATGCTGCAACAGCTTCCACTTACGACTCTGATGTACTTCTAACAGCAACCCAAAACAAGAGAAATTTTTAGTGAAATATTTACTTTGGCATTATTGCAAGCAAAATAGCTGAGATACCTTTTTGTGGAGAGCTGTAAAATTGTTGAAGTTGATGAATGGTATTTTGTTATTTCAGCTATTTTTCGTCATACAGCCATTTCTGGCTGGCTTATATTTTAATTTTCGCACATATCGCTTCAAAGAAACCAGCAGCAGTGGCACTATCCTGGCCAAATGCTGATCCCAATATTGTTGCAAAATATTTTCAATGTGAGTTTTTTTCCTGGTGGCTGAATTTGTCAAACGCCGTTTGCACGTCCAGTATCCACAAACCACGTTGAAAGGAATCTCCAAAGAAGTTGGAAAAGCGGAATTGGCTGCTCGCACTGCCAGTGCGTGCATCAGACTGGCTCGATGGATGAGTTGGTAGAGTGTTCGACCAACAGTCCAGAGGCCGTGGACTCAAAATTTCTACAACCAAAATACAAATTTTAGGCCATAAAAATGGGCTTTAATGTCCGCCAGAACTTAAAAAGGGCTGCGCTTTCCAAGTTCTAATTTTTCAGCCAATCTTTATAACAAAAAACACAAGGAAACTAATTACTTTTACACTTAGAACAATCGGGTAAAGCACAACGCGTTTTAAACAGTTTACAAATAATACAATAGGAGTCCCGAACATGTCTTAATTAACGTAAAAGACAGACTTAACCTAAAATACACATTTGACTTTGTGGCGCGACTTTCCAGGGTTCACATGACAATGAAAAGTCATTCTCTTAAATTTATTATTAATCTTATTTTCAGTTCATTCATACCATAATTATTTTCAGTGTATACCAACATGGAACAAATTGAGGAAATATTCACAATCAAGGACACAATTTAAGATAATCTCCTCCCCAAAAACGTAGGTTTCCAAAACTATTTTTTGCTAAAATGCATGTCCTCAACTTTGATCCCTTTAGCCACAAATTGAGGAGGGGTAGTTGATATGGCGATATATTTCAGCATCGTTTTTGAGGGTGAAACGTGTCACCAGGTTCTACAAATTTATTGTAGCCGGTTGTTCGAGTTCCAAATTTCTGTTCCTTCTGAAAAGCACCGTCAAAGCGCTTGAAATAATTTTCGTTCTTCTCACACCAACATTTACTTTTAAAATACAATAATAATTGATCGGTCTGTAGGAATCAACCACAGACTTACTCAAAGGGTCCATCGCCAGGAGCTGTCAGCAGTACGTGTCTATCGGCCCCTTTTAATTGCAGTCATTCTTGTGTGTGTGTGTGTGACATAAATTATTTTAATTGAATTTTTATTTCATATTTTTAATTATACAAATACGTGTGTACAGTAGCCAAAATACATATTCGTACACCCTTCGCAGAATATTTGATTGAACGTTAGCAAAATTCGTATTCGATTTCCCGAATTCTGAACACTTTACAATTGCAATTGAATCGGTTTTCTACAAAAATTTGTTGGTCAGACGGTTAAAAGTATTTATTTTGATTAAGTTTTTTATTAAAAAAGTTCAATGGGTGGAAACTCCAGCGAACTCACTTCAGAATAATACAAAGGAGGTTTGCTGAAGGAAGCGAAATTTTCAAGATGTCTTCTTTTGTATTATTTGCAGCGATATGAATCGAAAAGGGTATAAGTCAAATTAAGAAGGGCTTTTTATAATTTTAGTGTCATTGGAATTTTTTGACAAGGACGACATTTTTCCTGTAGGAGTGTGAAATTTTCCAGCAAAATCTATTTTGATGTGACACATTTTCTTAAATTATATGATTAAAATTACTGAAGATTTTGTTGCCTTCTGCTTAGGTCGATGTCCTGGTGCGTATACGCAGCATGTAACTTTTGTTCAAGAAATACTGCATACGTCTGGGGGTTGTTGCAAGCAGCAGCAAAAGGAAGAGGTAAGGAAACTCGTCGTTTTAACAGCCAGGAGAATCAAACAATCATTTTGCAGGCAATTTTTAGACCGAAAAAGCCCATTTTAAAAGAGCTTGACGGGCAAGCAAAACTATAGGAAACACTACCACAAACACAGACAGTACACGGAAATATTTACTTGAAGGGCTGCATCCTTTAATTAAGGTAATATTGGAAACATAATCAATCGTCGCAACAGGAGGCACATTAACTTGCAGCCGAAGCAAAGTCGAAAATTCTATAATTTTGTGCACCGAACAACTCGCACAAGAATTCGACTGAAACGAAACTTCTGGATACAAAAATTAGTTGTAGTGACATACGAGTAATACCGCCCCCCAATTATTGTTTTTCGATAACAAATTTAATGGTCCGGTTGTGCTACGAAGGGATGGCCAACTCGGCGATTTTGGTGGCAATACATGTCTCTGTCCGATTTGACCACTTCGGCCAATTCCCTCACTGCGGTTTGGAGTCAAAAACTATCACTTGCAAAAGGAGCCCAAATAAGGCTCTTTTTTGGCAAGAACCATTGAAATGAAACGAATCATTCAGGAGTGTCACTTATAACTTTATATCGGTCAATTCTAAGTGGTACACGACCATTTTGTTTCCCGGAAGTCTTCGGAGAAATTCGTAAGTCCAATTTCCAAATCGTCAGACAAATGAATTTTTGAACAGTCAAAACATCGAATTGATGCCTCATCTTCTTCTTCGCGATGGTGGTCAACGATTTACGAGTGCCGCAGAAGCAGTTGAAGCGCTCAAAACCATGTTTTGGAGTTGTCGCAGGAGTAATGGAGAAACTGCTGTGACAAATGGTTTGAGCGACTGAAAAAGTTCATTAATCATCCCGGGGAACATCTTGAAAAACAATAAATTCTTTTTTATTATTTGTTGTTAAAGAATATATAATGACAGGTGGACTTCGTCATTGCGCCCGAACTCTAAATCATTCCTGCTCCCTGTATAATTTATAACGAATATAACAACCGCAAGGAAGAAATGTTTTCCGTAAAACAAAAACGAGGAAATAACAAACGATAACGATCATTTTCATAGAAATGAAAAAATATATATATAGATTCTATAACAACCGACTTTTCTTCATATCCACATCTAATTTTTTCGTATTTAAGATAATTTTTGGTCCAGCGTTCGTGTAGGAATTCAAAATAGTTGTTTGTACTCCAATGCGTTCGAGGCCGGTACGCCCTCCCTCACAACTTATTAGATACTTCGCATTTTAAAGTCTGTGCTGACGAATAAAAAATTAATTAGTTATGGCGTTGCCATATTGCGGAAATTGCCTTTATTTGATAAATAGCAGCGCAGTGGCAGCTCATTAATTCTGGTCAGTTGAGCGAAGAACGGAAAATGTTAAATCATTTTGCTTATTCTCGTGCCTTGTAGCAACAATCAGTGATTTACAGTGAAAAACAAAACAGTTGTGCCAGCAAATGAAACCAAATTCTTTGCAGATATAGTCTGTACAAGACCAGATATTATCAAATATTAAGTATCCAGTATTTATATAAATTTTGTTTTGTGAATAAAGACGCTTCCTTTATTGAATTATAATGTTCTTATATAGTAATTTACGGTTTAGTTTTCGCTTACTGTTAAATTTGTTTCTTTGTCATAAGTGTGTTCTGTGTCCGCTCTTGATCTTGGGAGCCAAACAAACTTGTGTTAAAAGTTTGAACTTCGAACACAACAATTCCTTGGAAAATAAGTTGTTTGAAAATAATTCTTGAAAATTAGTTGGCTTAAATATTGCACTCTCGTAGCGGCAGCCGAAGTGCCACTGAATCAGTTCAATTTCAAACAAACAATTCTTTGGAAAATAATAAAACAGTTTGTTTCACTTTATTCAAAAACAATTCCTTGGAAAATTAATAATAAATTGAAATTGTCCTTTTGTCATGGCAACGGAAGTGCAAAAGTAAGAACCAAATTAAACGTATCTGTGTATGTACAAATATTGGTTTTATATTATATGGACAGATAATTAAACTACTTATGCTGCCGCACCCTATTCCAGGACACATTCTTTACATCATGCCCAAAATTCCAGTTCCGACGTTATAAGTTAATCTGAATTACAACAGAGCAGCAATAATCGTTGGAAAGGACTCTTGTCATATTGCGGATATTTTTTCGCGAAAATCTTTGTAGGATTATTGAGCCTACAGTCTAGTTGCCGTGGCCTATAATACATTGAACTACAGATGACAATTCTAATTATTCTCTAATATATAATATAAATACTTGCAGGTGATTTTGCTTTTAAGTTACAGTCACTTTTTGTAACCTGCCTTTTATGCTTTCAGTTTCTTTGTTAAAATATTAACGAAAGCAATTTTTCAGAACGCTTTTTCAAGACTCACACACTCACAGTGGATTGGGTTGGCACGACCTGCGCTCCTGCTTGCGTCAACCTGTTTCATCGATGATTATAAAATGGATTTATGCCCGCGAGCAGAATGTTTCCTCATCCTGATAACAAACTTCTCTGGAGCGCCGTATTGCGAAAATTGTATTGTTGGCTCAACCACCAGCCGTATTATTCAACAGTGAAATAGGCTCGTTTCGACCTTATGTCTGTTACTTGTATTTCCCACTGTGCCATTTGTTCAATCAGTGACTTTCCCAGAACCCTAAATTGCAAAGAACCATTTAAAGTTAAAGTGCTGCTTGTGGTTAGGAAAAAGAAAAGCCACCAAGGAGAAAATTGAAGCATTAGGAATTAGGCGCGAAATATAATAACAAATCGCTAATTGCAGCGGCATTTCGGAGCAACTGGAAAGAAATACTGTTCAGTTGCTGGGTTATAAGCAAAAGCAGTGTTCGCTGGAAGCCAACACATACCAACGCTATTATGCCCACAGACATACAAAGTTCGTCTCAGCTACCCCGTTGGAAAGTGGGGGGAGGGGGGAAGTGGAAGGCAATTCAACAACGTTCATTCAAATAGTTTCGATTCGCGGAGAAAACAACACCAACGACACAATCCAAAAGGAGAAGCAGGAACTGAGAGTCGACAGCACCACGTGGTGGACGATAAATCACAACTCATGTCTTGAGCACTTGAGTGTTTTGACAAACACTGCGGCACTGGAGAAGCGGTGGAGCGCCCGCAACACCAATGAGTGCAGGGCAATTCACAACAAACATGAAAACTTCGTGGCAACGAACGAACGATGGCTCATCCTGTCGGAAGCGCCGAACGAACTGAACGAACTGAACGACACGAACCGTCTGCCAACTAACGAAGCCACAGGCAACGAGAGCACTCACAAGGATGTGCGTTGTGTTCATTTCTGCAATTGTGTTCAGTAACAATAGGGCTCTTATGAGTTACAGTTAAAGCGTCAAACAAATACCGGATAATGGAACGAAAATAAACAAAAATAAATAATGAAATGAAACGGATGAAAACTAAAATACAAAAATAAAAAATAAATATGTAAACAAAGAAGCCATCCATCCATAAAGCAAATGACGACAATAATAAAGTTTAATTACAAATAGATTTACATGCCACACACATTTAAACACATCTGTACATATTTTGTCCACGTTCATCGAAAACGTCGTAAATTTAAAAGTTTTTAAAAAACAAGAAAGAAACTTCAAGTGCTGCTAAGTTCGAATTCAACTGCAATAAATAAAATTACAAAAATGAGAAACCAAAAGTTGGTTTGTATAAAATGTACGTGTGTGCCGAGTGCCATTAAGCTCCGTTTGTGCCTCAACGACTTTGTTTTTATTGCAAAAGTGAAACCAGCGACAACAGCAGTCAGCGAATAGTTTGGCCTCAGCTCTGGCGGAGCTATTTCAAGTCATTCCATAATTGTTGCGTTGCCTTGCCCTTAGAAATTTATTTACATATTTAGTTGCATGTATGTTGAATGGAATGAAAGGGATGCTGGTGTCTGCTGTGCAGCAACCGAACTCACTCACGTCTTTGACGGTTGTCTGCCACTCACTCGGGTACGAGTATCTGCATACACATGAACATAATTTAAGCATTTGAAAAATTACCGGTCGTATGAATAATGAAAAACAATTAATTTTCCGCAGCACAGCGTAAAGAAAAGCAAATAAATACACAAAACAATTTGTGCATGTGAGTTGTTCCCCGCACCCCGCATCCCGTACCACGCACCCACCCTCTGCTAAAGCAAACATATTTCCAATCGCATTCCTAAACTGCCGAACACATGTCTGAAGTGGCAGCGTAAAAGGATTATATTTTCAAAGCATTGTCCTGTGCCAGAGATGGAGCTTCTTTGCAATGAAATATTTCGGGAATACCAGGCAGCTGAGATGGGCCATCAATTGTAGTTTCCACCAGCTGCCCCCGGCGAGCACAAGTACTCAGCTCAGCGGCTGAATTGAATGAATTTCTGAAACCTATTTCCATTTGTGTCTGTACAATACATGCCCGAGTAGACGCCAGTTGGCGTACCTTCTCTGTGCGTTCTCATCCAGCTCAGGCATTTGTGTGCTGCAAACATTTGTACGTCTCGCACAAAGGCAATCGCCGCACAAAAGAATTCAAGAAAACAAATGTTGCTGCGAAATTGTCAAATAGTTTTTGGCCAAAACCATGGCCATTTGTGCGAATGCATTTCAGTTTATGGTGATTTTCCACTTCTTATTTCGGCGCGCTTATTGTGCTTCTAACAAATGTCTTGGGTGCGTCTGTGCTGGCTGGGGTGGGGGCGAGAAGAAGGAGTAGTTTTTCTGCTTGCGACTGTTACTTTTGGTGGTGTTGGTCTTGGTGTTGGTTGCTGGCCTGGTGAATTGTAGCATGTGTTGCTTTTGCAATCGCTTGCTGTTGTTGGCATCACGAGTTGTTGCAATGACACTTTTTCCTTTTGCCATTCGCCGCTTATAATTGAATATTATTTTATGTGGCATCTACAGATTGCAAGTTGCGCTAGTTTGTCTTTCTGCGTGTCTGTTAGTGGATGCGATATTGCGAACGTGACAGTCTGTGCGTGCGTGCGTGTGTGTATGTGTGTGTGTGTGTGTCCCGAAAACAAAATTCCATAGAAGCGAAAGATTGTTTGTTCAGTGTCCTTCAATTATATTGCTATTTGTGCGGAACAAAAACAAAAAGTTACAGAAACGAAAATCAAAGAAAAAACCTCCAAACGAAAATGGTTTCTATCCAAGAGAAGTCACCAAGTTCTGTTTTTAACATTCGTCCTGGAGTTTTAAATGTGTCTGTGTGTGCCTTCGAGTTTTTTAATGTTTTCATTATTATTATTTATTTTTTTATTATTCTAGATGTTGGGAATGGTTGTGTGTGTGTGTGTGTGTGTGTGTGTGTGTGTGTGTGTGTGTTTGTTGTTGCAAACAAGATAACAGCAGTGGTACGCATTACAAGCAACGTGGAAAGATAAACAAGTAAAAAAGTAAAATAAAACAAACCTAACAAGCGGAAACGGAAGAAAAATTGCAAAGCTCGTTGTCGTTAACAGCAGTAGCAAAATGTATGGAAAAAATAAACTAAAAGCAAAAACAAAGAAACTAAACCAAAAACAACAAACATTTGAAATTTCAGACGTGCCTGCTGCATTTACCCAGGCAAACGTACTGCATTCAAAAAGTGAAATTATGAGTTGAGCGACTCAGCAGCAAAAATATTTAACTGCTGATTAGGATGTTCCGCAAACGAAAGTGTATTTCATAAATGATACTTCCTCGCCTGATAATCGACTCTTGAATTTGTTCAAATCTGCTCGCTGAGCGGCGAAGATCAGGCCAATCGAAAAATATCGGCACAGAGTTGCACAAACTAAACAGACCTTAAAAAAAACAACAGGTGTTCTGGGATTGATGCAAAAATTATGTAGAAATATTTGGTGGTTTTTGGACACCGGTTCAGTATTTTTGGGGCCTCCAGAAATGAAAGATTTCCTTCTGCCATTTTGAATAGTTAAAGTCGGAGGCTTAAAACGTGTTCAGTTATAAACTATTCCTTTAGCTTTAAATACGTCTGTATCGTCACACCAAGGCCTGCTCTCCATTCAATTGAAAATGTGTTATGGAAATATTCGCAACTTCTGTAAAGAAAATAAATTATTCTCGAAAGTCAATCGACTGCGATACGACTGGACGTGGATTCAATTAAGTTTTCTGGAAGTCATTGAATGTTTTTGCATATATAACAAAATCATGTGGGACTACAAACGAATTCTACTGAACCAACGATTCGTTGCAAAAGTTTTAGGTTCTGTATCGTATTTTTTTATCAAATATTTACGTAATTCTGCACTAAACCGTTCCTCATTCATGGATATAAAGGGCAAAATAAGGTCCTGCGATCCACAAAAAACTGTATGAAATAAATTGGCGCATGACACAGATTTCAGAAAGACTACAAATAAGTTAATCTTTAGGATGGAATACGACTTTGGTGTGAAAAATGCTGACATTAAATCACAGTCAAATGCTTGAAAAAACTGAAGTTCTCAGTCATAATTGAATTCTTTTTTGGCAAAGGCTCATCAAAAAAACCTGTTTACATCCCTACAAACATATTCGTTTACATGTATCTGATTGAAATAAATTTAATTATTTACTCTTAAGGCAATAAAAGTCAGGCCTTTGAGCATTTCACGTTAATTTAACATGACTCTATATTGAAGTCAGTTTTACTGTCGAATCCACTAATTTAAAATATAATAACGGCGAGGCTTGTGGCTTGTAAACAGAAATGTAAGTGCATCTCTTCTGCTCGAGCCACTGTCCCTGCCCAACAACCAAAAGTTCCGCAAAATCTTTTCACATGACAAAATTTTTTAGATTTTGGAAATCTGTATTCCGGATTTCTGGATAATAATAGGAAAATTGAGAGACAAATTGTACACAAATGAAAATTTTACCTGAAGAATCGACAAAGCACTAGGCTCAAAAAAGAGGAAAAAGCCACAACAAGTACCTTCAGTCAAGTTAAGAAACCTCTTTAAAATTTTTAGGGCAACTGTGTGCTGTAAAAATGGCGAAATGCCCAAGAAGCGAACCAGGGAGTTCTTGCCTTTTTCCTTTCAACTCATTTATTTGTTTCCTGCAAAACTCGTTTAAAACATTTTGTAACCAACAGCTTCATTTTACTCCTTGGCCGCACTAAATCAGGATCCTAACCAAGGTTGCAGTTCATAAAATTGTAGAAATTTATATATGATTTTAGCAAAATATGGCACTAAAGCCAGCTTGTGGCCAAGTTCTATGAGCGGCTGCTCAAGTGAAACCTGTTTGAAGAAGTTAAATAACACAGGAAATCTAGTGAATATGACCCAAGACTTAAATTTAAAAGCATGTTTTTTTATGCGAATATTGAGTTTTACTTCACGGCGCTCTTTAACCAAGAAAACAAACATTTTAAAATGTTTCCTTATTTTTTTTTTTCTTTAATTTTAAATAAACTCTGGGATTTGTCGCGAACTTGTTTGTCTGTTTGCTTCCTTGCGAATGTCAAACACACCATCATTAATTAGTACAAAGCCGTGTCTTCGAAATAAATATGCAGTTTGCATGAATAAAACATAAATAATAGAAAAAGAAGTGAAAATAAACAGCAGCAACAACTGAACAAAACAAATGCAACATCTTAAATAAGCGTTAAAAGATTAAAAACAAACGAAAAAAAAAGAGAACAGGATAAACAAGTTTCAACTTGTTTGTCGGTGCTACTACGAAGGAGTGCTTGCAGTTCTCCAAGGCAAATATGAGGTGGAAACGAACCTCCTACACACATATCTATTAACTTACCTTCATACTACTAATAAATTTTTATACAAAACAAAACAAAACAAAACAAAACAAACAAAAAAAAAATACAAATAACGAAGAAACGAAATCATTTCATGCAACTTAATGTTTTGTGAGCGACAACAACTTCGACCATATTGTGCAATTATTGCTGCGCTCATTGCAAAACTAGTGATCACTGAAAACTAAACTGTGCACGAACCGGCAGAACTACCAACTACCGACTACCGACTACCGACTATATCAGCAACTACAACACCAAACAACATACAGCATCACATCATCTACGAAAAGTTTTTACTGCGCACCAACAAAAACCAGCACAGAAGAGGAGGAAGACGAAGGAGATTATAATAACACCATACACTGGGTAATTAAAAGTAAGTACAGATGCACTCAGTACACATTTATTTATATTTCCGTTATAGTTTCAGTGAAGGGAAAATAAAAACTATCAATTAAGCGAGAACAAAGAATGTTTCAGGGGTTCTTAAGCCGCGTGTGCCTTTGAACTATTCGCAGCTCGGATTTCAAATCTTTGAAGTAAAAACATTTGCTCAAAGCCCAGATTATGAAGTTTTGTTAACGAAAAGTACTACTCGGATCTCGCCTGGTCTCATTGTTGCAAATACTTGTAATAGGCTCAAACGTTAGGGAGCGAATTTCGTATTCAAACCTAAAAGAAGGTAAATCGCCTGGTTGACCCAGTTTGATTTCACAATTCACATTGGATTTTAAGCCAGCCGGTTTCAAGTTCCACATGGTTGGAAATTGCATGCTATCAAATCACATGTGATTTGAAATTATATGATATCAAAATGAGATAAATCGAAGCATCTCATGTGTTTACAAATCGTTTGCCTTCGTATTTTCGGCGATTTGAAATTATATTGTATCAAATCACTTGGGATTTTTAAGCCACTTCGGGTGAAGTCATGTGCGATTGAAAGTTGCACGACGTCAAAATGCTTCTGATTTTTAACTGATATGACAGAGGTGAACTTTTTACAAAAGACAGTTGCGTATCAGGGGTTTCGTTATACGCCGCCTACATTTGGAACAAGAACTACAAAAATGTTGCAAAGCCATTGCAATGGAGTGCAGGATTTTGCTTCATGCCATTCCAGGTTGATTTTATATCAAACGTATTATATTGTTTTTCGAGGAAAAGGCGAACAGCTGCCTACAAATATATGAAGACAAATATATTTTAAAAAGCACAATAGAATGAATGAAGAGAAAAGAACTGTTTTACTTGCACATCGTCACTCGGTGTGAAATAGCGCATCACCTTAAGAAATTATTCGTTCTGCCCCGATTTCTTGCAACTTTATTGGAAGGAAGTAAACAATTAATAAAAAACAAAAATCTCTAAAAAGGACAACGTTAACCCCTGGTATAGGCCAGCAAAAATATACATACAAGTGCGGGTGCTTCTGTCAGGACGTCCGCCGTATGAAAAGTTATTTAAAACTGTTAAGTTTTCGGTTGCAAAGCATTTAGCTTTTAATAATTTAATCAATTAATAATTTAATTAATAAATTCATGCAACTCATGTCAAGTTGGATGAATTTCATATCTTGTTCGTGACAATGTGTCATTGCGCGGTCTTCATATTCATCCAAGAAACTTTTTTAATTAAGACTATTTTGTATTTTTAAGAATGAATTTGTAGAAAAGTTACTTGTTCGCGTCCAGTTGAATCACTATGTAAATAACGTCACATTTGAAATGTCACGTAACTTTTAAACTTCTGGGGTAAATTGCTTATCAAAACTGTGTTATGTTTCACTACTTCCATTTTCTGTCACGTTTGATTCATAAGGTTTTTGCCATTTTCTCTGCCGCACAATCCTGTTTCCTTTAACTGTTACACTGGGGCCTGTGAACTATTATATAAATTAAAAATGGGCTAAAATTTGATTTGTTTGTGTTGTTCTTTCTTTTTTTGTGTGTTTTAAACGAATACGAACGTCACGTTCGACACCATGGCAATATCTACATATTTGTTTGTATGCACACTAGTTTAACTGCTGATTTTTTTCCTAGTGTGCGTTGAAGAGTATAAGGAGTTGTTGGTTCTGAGAGTTTTAATAGATTTTGTATAGAAAAGCATATATGGATTAAGGAAGCGGCTGAAATACTACGTGGAACTATTACAATTTTATGCGATAATATCAAGCGGGGTACGAATTATTGGGAGTCCAAGCTAAACTCGCAACATTTATTTGAATTACAGGCTTGCCTGGAGCTCGATTACTCAATGCCTTCAATCGCTTCGTAAAGCGTCAAATATTTCGGGTCTCTGCTTAAACGGTTTCTATTTATTTTTTCTTAAATAGAATAAGTTGTTAGTCTGGGACTTATGATTCCGCCATTAATTGCGTTTCGGCAAAAGCAGGGTTTCATCTGACAAAACGAAATGTTCGATGGAAATTCATTATCAGTATCAACTTGTGCTTGGGTCCAAGCGCTAAACTGACGACGCTTACGATGACCGTTTTTTAAATAAAACATCCTTCTTAAATTACATGGATTAAGACAACCCCAGCTGTTTCTTCCACGCTTTCTTCAGAGCGCCCTGATCCGCCCATTATCATCAAGAG
Organism: Epicampocera succincta; assembly: GCA_932526305.1. Classification (NCBI taxonomy): domain Eukaryota; kingdom Metazoa; phylum Arthropoda; class Insecta; order Diptera; family Tachinidae; genus Epicampocera; species Epicampocera succincta. The sequence goes on along the minus strand of OW052037.1, from coordinate 1,386,986 downwards.
TCAGCCGCTCTCAAGAGCGATCAAAACCATTTTACGAACAAATTCAACAATAACCCAGTGTTGCTCCCGGTGTAAGTCTATCCATAATGAAATGTCAAAGCAAATCAAACTAAACAAAACCCACCTACCAGCTGCCAAATGGATTGTCAAATAAGGCAGTGCTGCTAACTCAAACTTATGAACCTCTAAAAGAATACCTAATACTAGCAACCAGCTGCTGCTCAATGAACTTCAAAACTTAGGAAAAAAGTTCTGTGAACTGTCAGTAATTTGAGCTGCTAAATATTTAATCGGGTTTTTTTACAGCATTAATTGCAAAATGTTGAAGACTTAACAATGAAACTAATTCCTGATTTTCTAACTCCATAAATGTTGTAAAATTTCGAATGTTTCGATTATCTTTCAGAACGTTCGGTTGTCATTAACCGACTAATATATTCGATTCGATTCGATTCGATTCAAGCGTTACTTTTCTTTCGAGCGAACTGTGAACTCGATTGTTCTCCTCAGCAATTCGTTTATGGCGGATTTATTAAGAAAGTGTTATTTTTTAAGCTCTACGATGCCCCACGCACGCCAATATTTTGTTACTGTGGCAGTTTATCTTCACAAATAAAGAGGATGGGATTGGTATTAAAGGAAAAACTCACTCATTTCGTCTTTAAATGTTGTTACGAAAGCAAAATAAATATGTAATAAGAAAAGTTCCCATGCACTTATTTTTCTTTTGCTTTGGCCATTTCCTTCTTCACAGTCATTTGTTTAATTTTCATTTCTTTCGTCCTCTTGCCGCTGCCACACACCCATCGCAACAACTTTTTGCATGAGTGTGAATGTCGTTTTTCACCAGACCAATAATAGTTTTAAATTGGTTTAAATGTTCAAAAGTTGATGCTGCTGCTGCTGCTGCTGCTGCTGTTGTTGTTGTTTTTGTTGTTGCTTTCTTCACTTGCATGCACTGTTTTGTTTGGATGTGTTGAAATGCATTATTAATGCAAAAGGAAAACTTCTGTAGTTTTTCTTTTGGCTTGTTTGTTGTTCTCTGTGTTTTTGCTCAGCTTTAGATTTGGTTTTCATTCGAGAACACTGAGAGCTGCTTTTTTGCTTCTTCTGCATGTTTGCTTTTTGTTGTTGTTGTTGTGTTGTTGTGTTGTTGTGTTTTTTTGTTTGTTTGTTATTTTTTCTGATATTCACAAATGAATTAACCCCAAAAAGGTTTCCAAGGGAATGGTTAATTAAAAAAGCCATTTAAGACGTTTGCCAACGGAAAAACATTTCTTCTGTCGGAATATGAAACTTAGAGAAGAACGTATTTACGCGGAATTGGGTAAAACACTTTGTATTTAAAATCGCAAACATTTTTTTTATTTCCATCAAAGTCTTAAAGCTTCTGATTTTTGTTTTGCTGGTTGCTTAATTGTAAAAATAGCGCTGCTTGCATTGAAATGTTCGAGTATTTTATTTTTCTCTTTTCAAAAACAAGAATTTGGCTGAAAAGTTTTGCCTTCAATTTTTGCAAAAGCAAAAACAAGCTCGACAATCATGCGAAAGTCAAGAAGAAGTGTTTAAGGCAAACAAATTATTATTAGTTTTCGTGGGTATATTCCTTAACCAATAGTTGGACCCGATAGTTTTCGATTCGGATGTAACGTATTGCGTCCTTGTAGGGCGGCACGGATGCCTGTAGTCCATTTTTCGTGGGCTCTGCCACATAGATCCAGCTGGAATTGAGCAATGCTTGACTATAAGGCCATCGATCGACTGCAGATTATTGGGTTAGAAAAGTCTAGCGGCACCACTTAAAGCTCGTGGGTCAGTTCCATCTCGTGTAGGTCAAAATTTCAATGCAAAATTCGCTAAGTTGAGGTCTGCGAAAGGCCAAGTTCTTGTACATGGCGAGGAATTGGATGTCTCCACCACACGGACTGCGACAATATTCTGTGAGTTTTCTTTATGTGTTGCCTTTTATTTCGACAATCGAAGTCGAAATCGATACTAAAATTAGTGGTCTCAGACCCCCCGCATCTGTCCGTATAAATTGAAGAGCCTCTTATCTCCAAAACTCAACATGGCAAAATAATTCTTTCACCCCGTTTAGAAACAAACGTCTGGTGGGCTGTACTTGGAGCTCCAGACACTTTTTGTTTTGCCCTCATTTCTGATTCCTTTTCACAGAGTTTCAACATTTATTTGCATTTGAAAATAATATAATAAAATAAAGATTATGATCTGAAATACATCTAAGTTGTGATATATATGAGATACGAGCGCTGAAGACTGAAAAAGGCAAAATGTAGGTGGCGCTGGTCTCAACGAAATTGCCATCGCAGCTGTTCAACATCTTGTCTGACAGCCAATCATGGTGTTCCATGTTGCTTGACAGGAGGGAGAAGAGGAACTGTCGTTTCCACATGCACATCTAAAGTCTATGAAAGTCTTGTTAACACAAGGCCAAAGTTCAGATCTCATAATGAATGAAAATAACACAATCTGCGTCAATTAAAAAAAAAAATGGTTTTGCTTCAGTAACGTTGAGATCTCGACGCAAAAGTGGCGAATAAAAATCGAGGTTGTGTGAAAAGATTCCCTCGGTAACGGCGCAACACGTTTCATTTCTATTGTCCACAATCGTCACAGATTCACGCATTTTCAAAATTGAAAAGAGTCAAAAAAGTTAATACATCCGTGGTTGGACTTTAACTTTAATTTTAAAAAACTTAGTTCGTGTAACACCTGGACTGGAGGACTTGACTATATTTTATTTCGAAATTTTAACTTAAATACTGTTCCAGACGACATAATTCGTCGTGTAAATTTTTTCACTTGCCAGAGATCCTTTTATATTTTTGTTGTGACATTCGCATATTCAATCGATTAAAACTTATTAATTAATAAATATCTTTTTATAAAATGGAGTTGCTCTCTTTTAAGCTAATCTGACATCCAGAGAGGTGCTTTTGTATGTGAGTGCGTGTCACATGATTTCCCAAATGCAAAATTTAAACATGTCAAATCAATTTCTCCCTAAACATCACTGCACCGCGTCCCATCACCTTAAACGAATTTATCGAAAACTTTCCATAAATCCACATTTATTGCAAACATTTCTTTTTCTCTCACAACCAAATCCAACTTAAATTGAAAAAGAAGCCAGAAAAGATATGAATGCAAACGAGAAGAGAAGAAAACCGTAAAAGAAATTTTTAAGTTTCAAACTTTGCAACAAGATCGGGGGAAAAACATGGCAATAACATATTTTGCAAGAAGTTGAAAAAGAATTTTTCTCAACTTCGACAACAACATAAATGTAGGGAAAATTGACGAAAATATAAGCAGTACACAAGTACATCAATTTAATTTAGATCTGGTTGGATATTTGATACTCATTAAGCGAAAAAGAAATATATATATAAATGTATGCAAAATTATATGGATAAAAGGCCTGATTAGATGTCTTAAAAAGGCAGGAACTCAAATGTTATCGAAGGAAAAGAAGAACAAAAATCGTTTGAGGGTTTCGTTTTATAATTCCAGTTTGAGGTTTATTGTGTTTCTAATGTCTGTAACTATTTTCATTCAATGTCTTCTTAAGATACTTTTATTGCTACGGATTTTTATAAGTCGTACTGCTGTCATGGTGAACCATGTTAATTAGGGCTTCACTTCACTGTAGAGTGCAACGATGTTATTGCCACGTTGAGCCAGACTGTGTTCACGATTGCCAACATTGTTGATGTTGTGAAACTTTTTGACATCGTCAACCAAATTGTTGCCATGTGCACTTATTAACGTTGACTAAAGCAGTGGCATTTCCAGTTTGCCAACAACATTTCGTTTAATCATATAAAATTCGATCAAATAATATGGAGAAAATTTCAGGCCAATCAGTTGGAGTTTGCAAAAGTGTTTTTTTCGATTTTTTTATATCTTCTAAATTATTTATGCAGCTTCGCCCCTCCTTTTTACAAACATATATACAAGAACATATTGTACAATATTTTCTTAGAGCCTACAGAAGAACTATTAAGAACTCATAGACCAATCAAAGCGAAAAACGAGGCTTAACAGAAGTTGTTACCTCAGGACTGCCACATGCTCTAGATGCTGGCTGAAACCTTAAGTCTAGAACCACAAAATTATGTCTATCCGAAATGCAAGACGAAGAATGCGTAAAGCGCATCGTTTAGTTCTGAAAGAGCAGTTTAAGACAACAAATCTAGAGGCTGTAGGCCTGTATTGAACTGGGCACGATAACATTGAAAGGGTACTAATTCAAGCGGATGTAATGAGCAATTGTTCCTAGTCCGTTCTTTAGAGAGTGGAACCGCAAACAAATAGAGTCTTTAAGACCACATAAAAGCTTTGGTATTTGACTCAACAGCCGTCGATATCGGTTTTATAAATGGAACTTGTGCTCTCATTGAAAGTTTTCGCTTTTGTCCCGTATTTGTATCTCTGTACTAACAATGTATGTACGTCGATACTGGGTCTTCACGCAACTTATTACCAACTTATTGCCCTCTATAATGATTTTCTTTTTTTACGTTTGTTGTATCTGAAACCTGAAAGTGTTGGCCCTACATTTTTTGACTCAAGAGATATAAACCGACCCATTATGGCCAATCATAGAGAAGGGAATGGAACAATTTGTGTCCATGGAAACCAAATGTTTTTCGAGAGATAGTAGACCAAGAGCGGCAGTGACAAGTACTTGCCTCCAGTGACATCGAAACTTCTTACTTAAAGTGCGGAAGTAGAAATAGTGGAGATTTCAATAGAAGTTTTCGCTGGGCTCTTAATACAATATATTTGGACATAAAGAACGCCATCAAGCGCTTGTTAACTGATTTCTTCTTCCAAGTTTGAAACTCAAGCGATCTCAAGTTGACCATTTACAAAATGAAATAATTAAAACTTTAATTATAAGCCGGAAGAAATTCTTGCGACGCGTTTATGAATAATTGCTCCTCATCTTGCTCATTCATACACATTCACATGCATCCACATACAGCAGCTCATTTGCAATAATTGCATGTCTGGCAGCCGCATCGCTGTTCTTCTTTAAAAGGCGCGCCAATGTCGGTAATTTACAGCCGATAGAAAAAACGTTAACAGAGCGGGAAAGCAAATGCCGAGCAGATTAAAAGCTACTTAATGCTTGTTGGCGACTATTGGGATTATTACACTGGAAACGCATTCATCATTTTTAAATGGGGATCTGTTGCGTTCAATGGATGGACGGCCCTTTGTTGTTTGCCCGAGCTGGAAAATGTTGCTGTCAGGTACATGTTAAGGACATCTCTGTCCTTTGAAAGGCTGCAGACACAAAGCGCGTATTAACTGTTCAAAAAAACATACTTTTTTTTTACAATTGAAAGTAAATCCCTACTTTTTGACCTGCCCTCTCCAGCGAACAGAAACAAACAAATAAATACCGGATGCGCATTTACTCGTACTACGAGCATATTGTGCACTTGTTAAACAAAATTGTAAAAAACACAATTATACCACATCGTACATAAATACAAAATCGTATGTACGAGAATATGTGTTTGAAAAAAATATAATAATTTATTTGCATTTTGTTATATTAAATGTTTATTTGATGTACGCATTTGTCAAATTCACTCATTCATACATTTAGTCAATCGTACATCCTATTAGTAAAATAAATTAACAGACATACATAAAATAATGTTTTATGTGCCGTATTATGGACTTGTAAGGATCTATATATTTTTTGTTATGCTCGTCTGCATGCAGGCAAATTTGAATGCTTGTAAATGTGTAAATACTCGTAATTCCGCAAAGGAGGGGGAAAACACAGTGGAAAGAGAGCATTTCCTACACGCAAAGAAAAACTTTAGTTCGCTCTACTTCTGTCATTAGTGGAGTTAAAACTCTTTTATACTTTAAATAATTATCAGTTTTAAATATAGACAAAGTCTCGATCATTATGATATTATGGGAATTGAACGTTGTCTGCCCACATTTTCCTCCGTACTTGCGTCAAGAATAGGCTGCAGTGCTTTTGCCAATCTTCAACTGAGCACGTGTGAGTATATAAACAATAAAGAGCTGGCTGGCCGCTTGTTCTTCGTTTACGATCTGTATATGATCCAATATCTTGTAGGTGCAAGTCGACTCTTCCGTACAATCAAACACGAATTGTTAGAAAACGCTTAAACAAATACTTTAAAACAAGGCTCTTATTAAGGATTTTCAGCTGTGCCGATTTCTCATCTTTCTGAATTCATTATCAAAGTGCAGCCAGCGCTAGAACGGAGGCTATTTTCCTTCTTCCAGAACCCGGTAATTGGCATATAAATTACGTCATCGCAGGAGACGTCAACACTAATGAACAAAAACCGTAGACATTTGCTCAGCATCGAAAAGCCGCAAATAAACCCAGTGAATTGCATTTTTTAAACGTATATGTATATATTATAGATAAAGACAAGGTCCAATGATAACTGCAGTACATTTCGGAGCACGAATGAGAGCTCTAAGACTCTCTTTGTCAATCTAAATTCAACTGACTTTATGACGCTTTATCGTCTGTTTGGAAAAATTAATCCTGAAAATATGAGTACGATATTTATTTCAGCATAAATCGTGATCTTGCTAAACGTTCGACTTTGTTGAGGCTTGAGGCTTGACTGCAATTCAAAAAGAATATCAACAAGAGGACATTTTCAAGAAGACGTCAGAACGTCTTCTAGACGACTTGCGGCTTCTTATCCACTAGTTTCATTCTTTGTTTTCATGCAATACTTTTAGTTTAGGCGAGACAAAATATTTCTAGCCGCCAAGAGATATAAAACTGACGATTTCTAAAATTAGGGAAATAATTTTTGAAAAAATATCTACCGACTTCGATACAGAAAAAATTTCACATAAAAGTTTGAATTCTGATTTCAAAAAATATTATTCTTTGCCGAAGCCAAAAGCAAAGAAATCTCGTTAAATATTGCAAAAGATATATAAGATTTTCACATTTGACTGTAATAAGTTTTTTTGGTTGACATTTTGTCCATCCCATCAACAATCATCCATATTTGGAGCAACCATTTGATCGGTGCGTTTCCCGAAAAAGCGAATGCTTTCAAATCTTGTTCCGAACCGAATTAAAGAGCGAAAAGTTCGCATAGTTTCATTCATATATAACGACTTCCCTTAAAACTTATACTACGAAAACTTTAACATATTGTGCCAGCGTCATCAATGATTTTATTATTGACGCCATTTGGGTTATAAAGTCCCACTTATAGTCATACATCCGAACATTCACACTTTAAAATGTTTGTACAAGTGGATGCAAACGGCAAATGCGAAAAAAAGAATTGTATTTCCAGGAAAGTTTAACAGGAAAGTTTTCACAGTAAATGTCATACTTGGATGCTCCATTAACTCGTGTCAAATGTGCTTAGATTTCAAAACCAATATTATGGCTCTGAATATGAGTCTTAAAAGCTGTCAACTGTTCAATACAAGTGTAAACAGTAGCATTTTACACACCCACACACACCCACACGCACCCACACACACATAATTACCCAACAAACATAAATTTCAATACAATTCTAACACATGTGTGTGTTTTACGGCAAATAAATTTACCTGAGATTGTTGCTCATTTGAGACCGACTTCCGCCTTAAGCCAAATTGAAGAGCAAATAAGTTGTTTGCCGATAATGTGTGGATATTGTGTTGAAATAAAAACATATATTTCTTCCTCATGTTAACAGCTGTTGTGGCAAAACTTAATTCCAATTGGTTATGTGACAATCTGGACATTGACTTCGACGCACTCTATTCCGAACGACATTGCAATACTTTTACCAAATTGACACGCCTCCATTGCCGACCTATTTATTTTGAAATTTAAGAAAATTTGTCGCAAACTTTTAAAATGAAAAGTAATTCGCTTCAACTTTGAACGGAGTTGTTTGTGATTCTTGGACTCGATGGTGCTCTAAGGGTTTATGTTACCATTATTTATGTACTTTATGTCCATTGGCCACCAAGATCGTGTGATTTAACTCCCTTGGACTATTTTCTTTGGGGTTATGTTAAGTCACTTGTCTCCCTCGAGAAACCACAAACAATTGAACGCCTGGAATTCAACATTCGAAAAGTTTAGTTGCCGCTGAAACAAACCAACAATTTTATTCTAATGCGACTTCTACTGTCGTACCATTAAACTTTGCACGGCTTCTTAAGGACAACCTTAACCAACTAATGCAAATATATAAACATTTGTCATTGAGATTTACTATTCAGAAGAACATTCTTATGCACACAGACACACGCACACACACGCACACGCACAAATAAAATATATTTATGTGGAATTAAATCAGGAAAATCCACATTAAACTCTTGAAATCCTCAGTTCCTTGTGTTTATTTTTTACACAGATGAGACGACGAAGATTAAGAAACAAATTTAGATTAAAACACAGAAAGAAACACACACACACACACACACACACGCACACACGTACACAAACATTTTAAAAGCATCTTAAGTTTAATGAATGTGAATTACGAATACGAAGGAAATTCTGCGTTTTGCTGTTTGGCTTTTTGGTGTGAAGACAAATACAGTCATGTATGGATGGATGGATAAATGGATGGATGGATGTATGTGTGTACATCTAGTGCAGTTCCTGCCAAGTCTCTTTCCACAATAACAGCAATTTTGACGGAGAAAAATACAAATTATTGCGTAATAATTTTCTAGAAGTGGCAAAACTTTCTAGAGACAACAATTCAGTCTGCCTCTTCATCGGAGTGTAAATAACAATATTTTTTTTAATTTAATGGGTGTTCAACTTGATCCACATTTGGCTCGGGTTGCCCATCCCTTGTTCTTTGTCCCTAAAAATTGTAAGCAACTGTGGCCGGATTAAGTGCTTCAGCAGCACGAAAGAAAACATTGTTGCAAGTTCGAGTTTCCAATGCGATTTGAAGGCACGTTTGACTTTAAAGTCTTGCGGCAGAAGCGACAAATTTTGAAAACCCCCAAAACGATCATCAGGTGTGAGAATTTAAGCAGCTCACAATTGTTTAGAACTTCGGGATTTCCTCTTATCAAGGAGGTTGAAGGCTTGAAGGTTGGACGAAAAGTTTCCCTTTCAAAGTCCTGAAGCCGGATTCGGACCAGTCTGTTTTTTGGAAAATCTAATAATATTTTACTTTTTTAAAGACAACGCAATAAAATGTTGAAGGTTGGCACCACTTACGAACAGAGACAGCTAGAAAACACACAAAAAATCAGTTACTCCTTTTTTATTAGTTGACGATCTCTGATGGCTTTTTTGACAGCTTCGACTCTCAAATTTGCTGATTCTAGTCCCATCTAATCTTATGACATGCAAAAATTCTGCTGACGCATTTACTCCGGCATTTTTATGTTTTTTTGAAATACAAATATAAAATTTGCTCTCTCAACAAAGTAGATGCAGCGCTATAACAACAACTTTTTACCCCGAAATGTTACCCCGAAATGTCAAGTCGACGCTTAAGTTGGTGTGATCAAAATTTTATACAATAAATACAATATTATTGTACGACCGATTTTCTTTGATTATTATTAACTGTCACGTAATGGTACGTAAACTTTAGGAAAGAAGTTGCGCTAACTCTGGAATCTCTGGTTAGGGTCACCAAATATAACTTTTTAATTATTAATAATTAAAGAATTAATAAATAAAATATCAACTCGGGTGTGACAGGATCCTCTGCATTGAACTAGACATCCCAATAAGGTTCAGTCAGAGGGTTTGCAAATATATTATTCTTCTTTTTTCAACAACAGTTTCGTGTAAAATAGTGCGAAATTCTCTCTGTACTCGTATTTAAAGAAAGAGAACAAAAGCCTATTGTAAGAACTTTTCAAAACTTTTCAAAAAAAATATTCACGAACGAAATTCAATTACGTCAACAACGTCAGGATATGACGTTGAACGAAACACACTTTTCGGCGCTAGTCCCATTATAGTCTGGCGGCTGTATCTGACAAGCAAAATTTCGCCGATGAGAGCACCCTATCGGCTGCGAATCGGGCAAACAGTCAACTTGTATTTTGCATCTTGACACAAAACCTGGCCTAAGCCCTAACGTGACGTCGTTACATGACGCTGAAAACAATAAAGTTGCTGAGATAAGATTGTAAAATACTTTTAATTTAGTTTCAATGCTGACCTTGATTTCAAACGTCAAAAGCACCAGTTCTATAAAAAATTATTATGCGAACAGTTCTAAAGCAATTATGTCCTTGCGCCAAGTACTCTCCCTGCGCGAATATATGCTGATGATAAGCATTGAGGATGTCCTCCATTCCCCTAAAGTATCCAAAAATTATGGCGTGGAACACGTACAGACACACATGCACACATATTTATGGTGAGCAAATGTTTCCCATTTTAAGCCCGTTGGCAAGTGTGACATTTCATTTCTTTGCCGCAATCGCATGTTAACTCGGTTTCTCGGTCTCATCATGTCATAAATTCATGTTTTTATTGTTGGCGTATTGCAAACACACTTTTAATTGTCCTTAAATACGGCAACAACTTGAACGCAAAGCAAAAAGAACCAGCAAAAAACATAAAATTGAACAAAAGCAGAAAACGCAATTAAGTTATTTTTGCTTTGCTTTTCGAGTCCATTAGGCGTTCGCTTCTCATTGTTTTATCTGCCGTACAATATAGTGTGAGTACATAATTAAAAATCTTACATTAAATTAATAATTCCATGTAACTGTAATTTAAGATGTTTTTGCCCACAGATATTTGCAACTGTACGAGTGTGTGTGCACGACTGCATTCACACGGGCGCATGGCTGCATGTGTGTGTGTGTGTGTGTGCGTGTGTGTGTGTGCGTGTGTGTGTGCGAGTAGATGTTGGCATTCCAATATCATCTACTTACATACGAATACGAGCAAAAATTGCTGAAACAAAACTTGAAAAAGGACACAGAAAAAAATGTGTGTATAAATTTTTATTTGTGGAATTTTTTTTGATTGCAATTCGGTGTGAATTTTGGCCTGAGGAACGAAGCAAGTTTGTACGAGTGTTTTGTGTGTTCGGGTGCAAGAGCATGTTTTGCTGGAAGTGTGAGCAAACAATATAACTAATGCTGGAGGCCAAAGGAATATGAAATAGTCTGCATCAGGAAAACAGCAAAAACAAAATATGTGTATAAAAAAATTGTATCTGAAAAGTTGTAGCAAGTGCTGTGTTGAATATTTACTTCATTGAGTGTTAGCAGAACTTTTATACACCAGCACACATGTGCGCACGTACCCAGTGGTAAAAGTACAAGTGTTGTGATGTCTCTTTCTCTCTTGGAGAGCGCCCTGAAGACCGCCTCGTTATTTTAAAAGAATAAGACCGAATTACATATATATTTGCAAGAAAACTCTCTAGGGCAGGCTTTTCTTTTCAAAACATCCAACATCTTGGACCAAACGCTGAGCGCCCCGCACAATATATTTTATGAAAACTGCAGGAGAAAACTTTAACTTGAGGGCGAAATCGGAAGGCCAGAAACTGTTCCTGCTACTCTCATCTCATTCTTTTAGATATATTCAATTTTAATACTTAATTTATTATTCCGGTAGATCTAATAGTTTAAAATTAAAAGCTGGAAAATAAATAATAATTTCTGTTCCGAACTCTCCTACACGCTTAAAACCGGAAACTTTGTCCGTCACATGATTTTCAAGATGATTTTTGTTCGCGGGATTTCCTTCGTTGTTGCCACAAATATGAATTGGGGACGGCTTTATAAAAGAATGAATTTTTAGTTCTTCAATTTACTTTTGTGGACTTAAATTTTTTCCATTACAGAATTTGATTTTTCTTTTCGGACTAGATTGAATTCATTGCGTGCTCATAGAGCGCCGTTTAAAATATTTCTGATTTTACTTGAAAACTGACACGACAGTCGCATCTTTATAAGTGGCGGAATGTTATTTCACCTTTTGGCGAATGTGATCATGTAAAGGAGTTTTGGGAACCCAGCGATTCTGGTGTCGTAGATCCCAGCAACTTTATTAAACACAAAACATGCGCTAATTATTACAAATTCAGCAGAAAACCTCTTTTGAAGGAATGGAAATAATGTTTTTATTTTTTAAATTCGACTTTCCTTCCAATTGTAATTGTCGTTTTACAAAACGATGGACAAGTTAAGCGAATAAAGATTTTATTGCAGGTTTCCAAGCCTGCCGGAGAATGGGATGAGGCCCAAGAAATATGCAAGTACGCGACTTATAATGAGTAAAATAGTGAAGCTGGACTTTTTCATAAATTTTTTTCTTTTTGCACGCTTTTCATTTTATTCGCTCAGTGACTTGTTGTCTAAAATGGAAAATCAACCGAATTATCCCAGCTCGTTCTTGCGTTGAAGAAAGGGCGATATGATAACATCGTGAAAGTAATCGCTCATTTGGTTTCAAAATAAAATGTATTCTTCTTCATCGTACAAAATTGCAGCTTTTCATTTTAAAATTCACAGTCTGAAAAATAGAAGAAAATCGTGAAGTGACTCATTGAAGAAACATTCTTTTTTTGCATATAATTATCCTTATTTTACATCAAGCTTGAAGTCCTTCTTAGATTTTTTTATAAAGACTTAACAGTATTTATTTGAAGTTTCGTTTTTTTCGAAACTTTTTCAGGAAAATAATTACAACATAATCTGATACGATAGTTTTTCGGTTCCGAACCGAATAATGAAAATAATTGTTTGAGCCAAACAAATATTAAAAGTATTTTCTCTGGGCGCGTGATACAACTGCTTTTTACCACTGGGCATGAATATTTATTTTTGGTTTTGAATTTTTTTGTCCACAGCACAGAACAACAAATTTTTATACAAAGACTGTTTACGAGTCGTATAGTTTTTTCTACAGCAGACAGACACACACACACACCCTCCCTCCTATTGTTTTATTAAGAAGAAAAACAAAATTATTCGGCATTAAAGAATCATTTTTCTCTTTAATTACAGTGTATTGAAAATTAAATGCGAATGCAAATCTTCTCTGAAGTCGGAGTTTTGTTTTCTTATATAGAATGCGGGTCGATAAATTAACTCTGTTGAAAGTATCCTCTCAGGAGAATGAACGTAACGAATGTTTCCAGGATTTCATTTGAAATTTCAAATTGAGTTGCGCTCTGTGTATCTTAGAAGAGTGACACATTGTGCTATGCGTCAAAATAACCTTTATTTTCCATACTTTGAGCCGCCACTCGTATAATAATTGGCTTTCGCAGGCTGTAACCACCGCCACATATTTCTTCCAGTATATCGGTCTGCATCGGTTATATTTTTGTGATATATTGAGGATTTGTTTTTGAATTTCATGAATGTGAAAAGAAAACAAAAGTGGTACAGCACCAATTTCATCATCTTTGAGTTTCGTGTTCTATCGTTTTGCAATATCAAGAATTATCCGGGTAAAAAGGCTCCGCTTATCCCTCTTCGATCTAAAGGTTTTAGCAGACTCCTATAAATGTCGCAGGGCGTCAGCAGCAAACATGAAATGAACTGTAATACAATGCAGTTATTCGAGGCAAATCAGTCAACCAGTGCGAGTGAGAGGTAAAGTTCTCACAGACGAAACAACAAGAACAAGCCCGACCGTTTGACATAAAACGTTAGCGGAGAATGCATTAGACTTTCTTTTTGACAGCTTTTGCTCTCTTGTGCGAATACTTGTAAATAAAACCTAAAGAAAAGTAAGAGCACAAGAAAGTTAAAAAAATCAACGTTAATAGTAAAATTAGGGATCATGTGAAGTTACTGCAGGCAGGGCCTTCCATACTGTTAGTACAGATCTCGGTTCAAGTTAAAAATTTCTTCTCCTAACCTGGCTGTCTCCTACATGACAGTGAACGATGTGACGCGATTTTAATTAATTGGAAAATTAAGTTGGATATTGTACTGAAATTGTTACATGCAAAGTATTGCATGGCAGATCGTGGAAGCCACTTGCGTAAGCATTTGCCTTTGTGGCCTAATCCGACGTTGGACCAACTGCATTCGGTGAACCTGTCTCAAATGCACCCTGGGGAAAATGACTCAGTTTGATGTACGCCAAAGTTTAACCTGCTCCCAAAATGGTTGTCCAATGACATGTTTCTTTGAAATGTCATGTTCACAAAATATTGTCGCAGCCACGTCTTCCACAGAATATTTGTCACAAACTTCATGTTTTAGGGACAACGTGTATTAGCGGCAATTCTTAAAAAAGAGGGTTCGCAAGGCGATATCATCAATTGAAACCGATAACAAAATCTAAAGAGCCCCCAACATTTGTTCCTGTTTTGCATATACAAGGGCGGAAACGGTTCAGATAACGAGTTGGGTCTCTTAATACAAAACAAAAATTCTAATTTAACTGGCCTCTTAAATTAGGAATGTGATTGCAGTGGTCTGGTGGTTTCTGTTGCCCAGTTGATTTGAACATCAACTCTGAGAAATGGCCAAGTTTGCATTTATTAAATAGAAATTAAAGAATGTTATAGACACATACATATAACTCTAAAATATATTTGACACTATACAAATTTATTGGCGAATTTACGCACTTCGCTCATTTACCTGAAGCGTTCAATTGAACCAGCTCAGAGCTGAATACTCGTGACTAAATCAAAAAATGCTCCCTCCACCATTTCACTGATCTAATTTAATCATTAAAGTTTGAACCAGCCTATTCAGAATATTTCCTTTTCGTTATCAGTGTCATATACCAGGTCTATCGCTAGAACGTTTCAGGATTTAAGTAACTCGGGAATATTGCGGAATAAAACGTCAGTTGAAAAAATCTTTCTTATATCACTTTTCATAAAAAGTATTTGGTAACAAGTTGAATGACAAACATAAAGGACCTCCTTCCTTACTTTAATTTTAAACAAAACATGAGCAAGAAATATATGTGTCTACATTTGCATATAAATGTTCAACCAAACATGTATAGTTTTATATATTATGTAGGAAAAATAAACTTTTTTCCAATAAAAAAACATAATACTAACACCAGAATCGCATAAAAAAGTTTCGAAAGTAGCAACAATTTCTAACTAACACCAAGTTAAAATATTCCTCTTTTCGCAAAACCGACAAGTTCAGAAAATGAAAAGACCCAACACACATGTTCACTCAAACAGGGGTCACCCTCCGATCCCACAAGAGGTTTTTCGTGCGAATAACTTTAGAGTGAGAGTTACTCACTCATGGAACGTATCCGGTGTTTTCCGGAAATCGCATGAAATTCAAATTCCTTATTCCGGTTTGTGTGACTGTTTTTTTTTGAAGTGATTGGCAGATCGGAAATTAAAATAGCCGGAGTTTCCCCATGAGATATAAAAATTCTGATTATATTTAAGAAATATAAAAGTTTAATGAAATTGATGGCAAATTTCAACATATTTTACGCGGACTTAAAATGTTAAGCCTTTGCCAAGCATTCCGGCCCAATCAAAAAACCATATCAAATAGCGGAAGGAGTCGGCGAAAGTGACTGGAACGCGCAAGTGACTTAGTTAGTTGAGCGGAGTGATTTCAATATGACTAAATAAAATGGTAGCACAGGACACGCTATTTTTCGTGATTTTAATCGTTTGGATTAAATCTGATTTTCAGAATATACCTCTCACAAATCATAAGAATATGAATATGAAATTTCTTGAACGAACTATGGGATCAAAACCCTTTCCTTATATTGCACTATGAGGAGGGTGCTCTGTCAAGTCGTCGGAGTAAAAGAAGGGAATCGAAGTTTCTATTTAAGCTGCAGAGTATGACACGAAAAAACCAAAGCAAAGGAACTATTGAACGACGAGTGCTCAGTTAAATACCCAGTTCGCTTGGCCGACTCGTTCAATTTAAGCCGTTCGTCCAGACATTTTTTGGTAAGCAATTGGCATAATGGGACAACAAATTATTATATGTGTCGGCAGGAATCGAACCTGCAACCTCTGCCCTGTTATTCGGGCTCTCTACCAACTGATGCATCGAGGCACTCGGACCCTACGAAACATCTTGTCACATACGCTAACGAAAAGCACACATATATTTCAAATCTTGATGTCAATTCAGTAATACCGTTTGATGTTGCGTCTCTAACGATTTGCCCTTAAAATTCCGGAGCCTGTCGCTCGCGGACCTCTGAAAAAATGACTTAAACGGTATAAGTTTGCACTGTTCTATAACAATAGAAACAGAAGACTTTCAGGTGTTTTGCGCAGTAATTGAAATATATATATGGAAGTAAAATTGCGCAATTCCATACGTTTATTTTAAGGGAAACCCTCCGCATTTAATAGACATTCGTATGAAAATGCTGCATGTCTACATGTCTTTTTCTACTTTATACTTCCTGATGATGTATGTTTTAGCATTTGCCAGAGAAAGAATTTCATGAACATTTTTGCTTTGTTTTTACTTTTTACTTTTTGTTTTTTTTTCGGTTTCTTTAATTTTTAACACAAATCAGTGTGAATAGAAACACAGAAATAAAACTGACTGAAAGACCATATGAAAATTCATTTGTTGACGTTAAATAATAGTCCAATAACTTCAGCCACTAACTTTGTTAAAAAGATAAAAACATTTTTCAAGTAACGCAGAAAATTCATTTAGTTTAAAATTTGTATTTCTCAAAAATGTCTAAAATGCTGACTGTCTGCAGAAATGGTTTCTGCTCAGATCTTTGACAAACAGCAAGACGGCGCTGGAAGAAGGTGGTGCCACCATGTACGAATGTATGTATGTGTTAAAAACCATACAGCGAGTCTCGAAGAAATCCAATAGTTTTAGAATATTAGTGAACTGTTACACGCGTGTATGTATTAATAGAAGATAAATAAAGGCTTCACAGTCCAACGCATCGTTCTGATATAGATGCACGTGTATGTGGATGCGTGTTTCGGCAAAATCATCTTCACGATGTAAATAAATAAATCTAGTTAATATGTGCAAATAGGTGAGTCAAGGACTTACCCTACATATACACATAAGTTGAGATTTTTCCAGATTCGCGGAAGAGCAAATTATTTTTCGGGATTGCTTTGCGTTTCATACAGGTAACGGACAAAAAACTCATCCAAATGTATTAATTACAAATTTGATTTAATTCAAGCAATTTGCTTCTCCAGCGCCTCCTCTGTGGAGGCATTTTCGAATCCTTATCCGTAGACGTACTTGCTAACATACGAGTAAATGCCATCATCATTACTTTTCCCATCATCATTACTTTCACTGGGAAAGGCTGCACTGCCCTTTAAGCTGCGTTTTCACGCTGATACAGTTATTGCTGCATATCAAAAAATGAAACAGGTCTTGTGCTCGTGTCAAAGCAAAACGCATTAAGTGCTAGAGATATGGACCCGAAACTTGACAAGCGGTTACAACAGACTTTCGTTTTCCTTTTTCCCAAACTCGGACAGAATTTCATAATATTTTGATTCTACAAAGTCGTAATATTTTGCATTACCCTGAAAACACACTTTTGACAAAACACTTCATTTTATTGTGTTGATTTGCTTTCTCTTCCTCATTCCACTTCAGATGCTTCACTTTTTCTATATGTTTTCTCTGCTGCGTGACGATTTTTTATAATATTATTTCATATAAAAATATATTCTTGCAGAGACGCAGAGTAAACGGATTTGCACGCTATTGGCTGTTTTGCCGGAATTTATAAATTTCACTAAAGGAATGAAATGCAAAAACAGGTTTTTCGAAACTGACAGTGAAAAATGTAAACTTTTTTCCCAGCTGATATTTGAAGGCCTCTATGAATGAGTTGGTAGAGTATTCGACCTGCAGTCCAGAGGTGGTAGGTCCGATTTCTAGCTGAGAATAAATAATAACATTAACAATGATAGACACAGAACTACAAGCACTCAATAACCCAACAAACAAACGCAGTGTAGAACAAAAAACGCATTGTTCTGTGACTGCCGGAGCAACATCACTTAAATTCCCACATCCTCATTTCTGCAGAATAGCATGTAAAACGCCCTATTCCTTCCCTCTTTCCTGCACCCCATTACCTAGTCCTGTTGCAATGCACTGCATATGAACAGCATAGGGCTGCATTTGCCATCATATGGCACAATTTAACCCCAAAACTGGCCGTTTACATGTTTCAGTTCACAGTCATACAACAAGGCTCGAGTCGTTCCAAGACTTTTTCTACTTAAAACTGCTCGATTTCAGTAAAATCTTTTAGCTCGGCGGGCAGTTACTTTCTCGTTTTGTGAATCTTTCCTTGAAACCACGTGGGCTTCCCCTGAACTTGTTCTTATTTTTCGTTTAATTCAAGATGACCGTTTGGAAGTTTTCGCAGAAGTGTCTTAATATTTCAATACCATTTCCTCGCCACTTCTGGCTGAGCTACACGTTGTAAGTTAAAAGTTGCAAGGCTGTGCCCAAAAGCTTTTCAACTTCTTCATTGCAAGCGAAAACGTTTCATTAGTATTTTATTGTTGAATAAAAGTCATAATGGCAATCGATTTCAAAGCAGTAACCACCAGCTTAAAACAATAAAGTTCAAGGATGCCCGTCGAGCCCTCGCGATATTTTACATTTCTTAACGACAAGAACAAATTTAAAAATGTTGCAATTGGCTGTTCCGCAGTCAATGCCGTGAGGAGAAAATGTACGATTTGTTGCAAAAGAAGTTTGTGCGAACAAAATTGTTTTGCGCCGAAAATGAAGACTCAACTTGTAAATTGGCTGAAAGAGTTGTTCGCATGCACATCCGCCAAACCACCACACACACACATACATATTTGCTTACGTACTCGTATACATACATACATCCATACATACATCTGAGGGATATTTCATATTGCAATGTTTATGCCAATATTCTCAAGAATGTTTTGCCAACTTTCACATCCATACGGGTACACACGCCTAAATTTTCCAAGTGTGTTCGAGTTTGTGACGAAATTGTTTGTGCTCGTTGTGTAGGCATTTGGGTGAGGATGACTTTAATTGCTCTTTTTGTTCATTCCTTAGCATTTGTTTGTCGAACAGTCATCCGCTCCTGCTGACAGAGACATTTTTAGATGAATTCTTATTTATTTGCTTTTCAAATTTTCATATTCACCAAATGCCAAGCGAGATAAAGAAATAGAAAAAAAAAACAACAAAAACTCTGTCAGAAACAACATTTTTTCGATTTGCAGAGGCAGAAAAAGGAGCAAAGCAAAGCAAAGCCAAGCAAAGCAAAGCGAAGCATCATATGCACAAATTTATTTCTTCATTAAAATGGGGAACATTCGGCAGCAAATACGAAGGCATGTGTGTATGTGTGTGTGTGCATGCGAATAAGTGTTTCTCAAATCCTCTTCAAATCCAGAAATCGCATCCTAAGTTTGCACAAAGGGCTGGGGTTAGCCGAGCAGGACCCCAGTCTCTGAAATAGCTATTCAAAAATATGTTAAACAGGCAGGTTGCAGTTTCTAGACTTTTTTTGATTTTTAAGCATAATATTGTTCTTAAGGGACTGCCATGCCGTGTCCTATAGTGGCGGACAAATACATATATAAACTTTTGTTGAAAAACAAGTTTTTTGTACAAGGAGAGCTACAGGTGTGAAGACCGACAGAAGGCAAAATCCCGATACCATTTTGTACTCAACACATGTTTGGCAACAAAATCACCCCGCTAGAGTGGAAGGCCAATATTTCTCGGAAATACATTCAAAAATAGTCTGTTTAAGCCCCGAAGAAACCTCAAGGAAATTGCGGGCAGGCTTCAGCATTTCAAGTATTTAAAGACAGAAATAAATTATTTACTAATCGCTTAAATAATAAATGAGATTCAAAATACATTCTTGGAAAAAGTTTTTACCAATTTTTCCACTCAACGAGTTCGTTGTATCAACGAAAACTTTATCTGTGTGCAATTTCGCTGAATCAACCAACACTTTTATTCAACAAGTTTTTATTTGTTTGTCATGGAACTAGAACGGGTTACGTGGGGTCAGTAAATACTTTCAATCAAACTAATTGCAAAAGTTTCAGCAAACGGGATATTTAGACTCTCTTACTTTTTGACTTATACCCAAATTATATTGTTTTTTTTTTGGTCATTACCTGAAATCTTGGCTCTGGTGTCTTTTGCGTACTAAAATAAAGCTTTGAGACAAGGCTGCGCAGAACAGTTCTAATACTTCAGATAAAGTATCTTTTTGGTTTTGCCGAAAAAGATCATTAATTTAAGAGTAACAAAGTCAAAACTTCCTACAGAACATTTTTCATACTGTCTTAATTAAAAAAATTCATCAAATCAAATCATCATTTAATTCAGTCTCTTACGCAAAATATAGTTTCCTTCAGGACTAGTTGTATCCGCGCAATCTGCCCGCCAAAATGTTCCATTTAGCATCTGTGTTCTACTATTTCGATAACGTCTCTGTGGACATCATTAGCAGACATGTCCAGTCCCCTATCCTACAAAAGCGCCTCTGGTGATAATTAGTTTGTTGTACGAACGGAAGCAGTTCGGCATCACCGTCTCTGTTACGTGGCGGTCCCTTAACCGGCTTAAAGCTGCTGCATTTTGTTATTTGCTTTGCCAAAGTCAGTCGAAACGTCAACAAAATTGGGAACTTTTATTAAAACAAACGATATATATATATTTTTTGCGCATAGACATTAATCTGGTTGTGTGCATTTTTAAATTTATATCGCATTTAAACGCATTAAACACATAAAATTTCAGCCAGCAACTTATTCGCTTTAAAAAAAATAAATCAGAGAATAAGTGAAATCAAGCCAACAGTGAAAACAAAACCATCATTCATACGAATCATGTAAAATTACTGAAACAACCAACCGCAATTTGTGTGATTTATTTTCAATCAAAATATTGTTTAACTGAAATGAAATAATTGAAGGCGCACAACGGTCGCCAACAGTCTGTTAGTGGCGGAATAATTCAATCAGCGCACACAGACGTCTGTCAATGCACATGTAATGCGATGTGTACGAGTATTTAAATATTGGAAAGATCGCAGTCAGAAGAGAATTGGCCAGTGGTTCCAATTTAAGCAGTAAATAAACTTTTAGATTCAGCTGCAGATAAGCAGAAACTTCCCTACAAAAGCGGTGATGGCCGATTGATCGATAATTTGTGCTCCGTGGTAAAACAGTTTCTGTGAAGTTTCTAGGACGAATGTGACGTGACGCGCCTGCTAATTGCTGGTCTCAACAAATGTACATATTTTGTCTAATAAAACCACCCCAATTATGGTAACATCGTTCAAAGAGAAACCCTTATCCGAAATGTGAAGTTTTTAATGCTACCAGAAACATTCTGAAGCAAATGATTACAAAAATTAAGTCTTGTGGAGAAAACAAAGTTGAGAGCCCTGGGCATTATGGACTATTAAAAATTCTTCTTCTTCTTCTTCTTTTGGCGCTACAGTCCGTGGTGAACCTGGGCCTCAACCAACAAAGTTATTCTTTGTTGTTGTGTCGTAACTAGTGTGTTTTTACACGGTAGGGAAGTTACCCCCACGCACAACCCCCGAAACCTGGAGGACCGGGTCCTGGTTTAGACCCCTGGACAGAGGGGATTCGCTGCACACTTTGGTTCACCTCTAAGCGGGTGCTGTAGGGGCTATCCAGGGGCGCCACGGGGAGGCAGTATGTCAGCTTGACCAGTCCATTTTCAGGGATCGCTGCTGGCTTCTCGCCAGGTTGAGAGCAATCAACAACTTTGCCCTGAGTGCACTGGCCCATTCCCCACTATTAAAAATTAAAGCTGTTAATTTTGTGGAATTTCAAAATTTTATTTTAGTCCTCCTTTTTTGCAAATGGTATAAAATACCCTTAAAGTAAAATTTGTTTCTATTTTATTGCAACAAATGCATGTTCACAATCCTGGATTGGCCGAAACGAGTACAAAGAAAAAGCTGCGAATTCTCTTTCAGCAATTCAGCTGGTGCGCACACAATTTACATATTTATAAAAGTTTAGAATTTACTGAAGACTTTTTAATAAAACTTCGGTTGGCTTCCATTCATAGTTGTCAATTTCCCTTCGGTTCTGCGCATATTGAAAAATGCATCTTGAAATATGATCATTGATTAATATCAAGGCCTTACATTGGGACCTAAGCTGGTAGTGCTCGCAACCTCTGCTCAACTTATCTGCAGGTTATCTACAGTCCCATGGGGCTTCCAAAGTTCAAATATAACAAGGCGCCATGTCGTCAATTCCCTAAATAGCTGTACAAGCATGTGATATTGGTGACTTAAGGCCATCTCGCCTCTGCACTTCCCCAGCGAACTCTTGGCTGTAACACTTTCTCCATTCCCAGGAGTTGACTGCACCTACTTCCTGTTAGATTAGGTTCAAAGTATAACCGTTCTGGTTTGAAAGGTTTCAGGAACTCTGGTACAACACCAAGTCTTGTATTTCCTCTCTCTTTCTCTCTCTCGCTCTCTCTACTTTGAGATCATGATCCCAGTGAGCATTAAACTTTGGTTCTCTTTCACGCAAGAAAATATGAAATTACTGACCGCCTAAAATTAAAAGAAACTCCAACAAAATTTTGTCACTTTTTAAAATTAAATAATACAAATAATTTCGAAGATGAACTCTCGTTCTTAGAGCCAAAAACTTGCTAAAGAGCTCGGGCTATCTAATCCCTTCTGTTTCACACAATTGCCCAGAAGGCGAGAAAAGACAAGGCAAGACAGATTCGCCTCTACATTCCCACCAATCTAGTTCCTTGCATAAAAACAGAACTATCGCAAGGCAGCAGCACCTCGAAGATTTTCTTGTTCCTGCGCCAAAGGCACTCTGCGGGCCTACAATTTTGATGGCACAGCAGCCAACCTTCCTTTGCCCCTGGGGGACAAAGAGAGCCAGTCAATATTTTTGCTGCATATTTTTATAAAAATGCATGTTGATTCACTGAAGTTCTTCTGACGATGCCCAATTTTGCTCGTTCGGCCAATTGTTTGACGGAAAGTCGTTTGTAAATAGAATATTTCTTGTCAAATATAGAAATATTTTCGCCCACGTTTTTATGATGCAAAAGAATTTCCGAATGGTTTTTCAAGGCTCTCATACTGCAAAAATCATAATTGAAGCCGAGGCAAACTCTTTCGTTGCTTTTGTTTGAAAAACAAATTTCTTAAAGCCAATTACTAAATACATGCGTATGTATGTGCTGTGCAGCAAAAGTGTTTGTTGCTCGCGCTGATGGACGCACTAGTTGATTGGCAAAAATACGTGATGCTGCGTAAAGAATCAAGAAATTAAAAATTACAAAACGCAAAAACGCAAAAGCTGCCCAGCTGCACACACGGCCAAATATACATACACTCATACACACGTATGTAAATTTATTTATGTTTTCGAATCATCCATATAAAACATGATTCACTGATGTTGGCATGTGTGGTTAAACAATTGCAATTATTGCTGCTGCTTTGCATAAAAAAGGAGCATAACTCAGAGCCAACAACATCCCACAGATACACTTAGAAACACACAAGAATGCGAACTCTGTCTGCTGTGCTGCACAGACACATAGAACGAATGAAGGTTTGCATGCACATGCATGCCGTAATATAGGGACTTGTTCAAAAAAAGTTTATTCCTAAATGTAGATAAAATGTATGTATATCTGAATGCGTGAGTCCCGGACACACATTAATGGGCAATGCATTAAAAAACATGTATATTTGCTTGGCTGCTCGCTTAGGATGTTACGGCGCGGTTACCCTCAACCCAACAGTCTGCCATCCAGCGAGCCCATCAGCTCGCCGACTGCTCGGCAGATTAAATACAAATTTCAGTGGATTGCAGGATTGTTAAATGAATGCATTGTTTGATGCTTGATTCCCAACTCGTATTCAAACTTAAATTACATTTCCATGAATCGGTCCAAGCTGGGCTTGGTTATGAAGTCACCGCGTTTAAAATCACATATTTCCACATGCACATACGCAAGCCAAGCCTTTATTGGACAGGCAGAAGTTGTATTTACACACGAACATATACGAGTAGTTGGCAAAGTAAATTTGCCAGCTTTGGCTACTTAGACAGCGAATACCATATGGCCAAGGTGGCACTAACAGTACTTGGGCATCTGCTTCTGTGACCAACTGTACCGATGCCTTCACACAACAGGCCGGCTGCGAGCAAATTTCACAAAAGAATTGCAAAACGATACAGTTATCTGAGGCAAATCAGGTCACCAGTGCGAACGAAACTCAAAATCTCGAAGGTCAAACACAAGAATCGCGCCTGGCAGCGCTTAATAATAATAGTTATGCCGACGCTACCGCTGTCCTGCAGCCCAGAGCTGCCTTACGACTGGAAGGAATAAAGTTCAATCTGACTATCTGGCTGTGGCGTTTTACGAAAATTATAAAAAGTACCGCCTGTACGAAAGAGCTAAAAGCCCTGACTCTTATTGATGCCCTTTCAGCCAACAGGTAGGATGGAAATCTAAGGGACTGCTTTGATCTACATTTGTATGCACTTGGCAAAGTCGTACTGCATTTAGACACATCATTTCAAAACTCGTCCTACCACTGTTTAAACAAAAGGAATTGGGTTCTGGGTCCTCCTCCAAAGCCATTCTCAACTGGTTTGCAATTTTATAAAACAAAATCTGATTTATAAACGGCACTTGCGACCATCTACTTGTTGCTATAATGTCACATCTTAATTTCACATATTTTTGAGCCAGTAAACCGTCTTGGGAGGGCCACCGCAGACAGATCTAGGCTTGTGAAAAATATCGAAAATCATTTGTTTTAGTTCGCTTGTGTTGCAAGTTGCTGATAACAAAATCGGATTTTGATGTCCGCGCACCTCAGAGGTAAGAGCCTTTTCGCCAACAATTCGGTGAAAAGAACTATTCATCGAGGCTGGAATTAAAGCTCTTCTCCCAAGCATACCACCGGCTATGCGATAGTGTCTTGTTACCCCAGCCAGTTTCAACGCAGGTTTCGTGTACGCTCTCATCCAAAAGGGAAGCCTTCGTTTAGGTTTTTGTTGACTTCGGAGCTGTAAGCAGATTTAGCGAATTCAAACAACTGATTCAATTCGTAATTTTTTTTTATTCACCAAACAACTGTAAATCAATGTGAAATGTTGCATCGTACTCCAAACGCCTGCGAAGGTGCAACTTTAAACCGGCCCTAAAATGGTTTCCGGATGTAAACTTTTAAAACGCCGATACACGTAGATCCATACATACATAATTTGTTGGCCTCCACTACTGGAACCAGTTGGTGTTGCGCAGTGTAATTATTGAAATAGTTGAAATCAGTAGGAAAGGAGGCAATTTCGTAGCAAATAAACTGCCCGGCCCAGCAAAACTTTGTGAAAAAGGAAGCACATGCGCTCTCAATGTCTTCTGTTATAAAGTCTCCTGCAAAGTAAAGTCTCCTGTAAGTAAAAGTGGAAATTTAGTCGAATGATTCGCTGTGTGTCGGACCAACAATGGGCATCTCGCAAGCTGAACAATAAATATTGCGGCTTGTATTAATAAAATTGTAATAAATTTGCCTGCTTGTGGCGAGTTCCGCTGATGTGTAAAAGAGTTCCGACTTCTCCGACTACGAAAAATAGCCCCGAATTGTCTGCAGTAGTTTTCAATGAAAATTTTTCAAAGCAAGATTATCCTTTTTGTTTGGGGCCATTTAGCTTGTGGCAAGATAAAGTTCCCGGGGTCAGGCCCCTGGAATTTTAGAGTCGTTTGTATAATAATGCCACAAAATGCGAAGTGGAAATTCGACAAACAAATAAATATTCATTTGGAAATATCATTAACGTCATCATTATCATCGACAACCAACATCCTGCTCTACAGCGCCATCTTCGTTATCATCACATTCATTGAAAAAACAACAACAACAACAACAACAACGACAACATTACCGTACGGTAGGTAGCAATAGCAATAGCAACAGCAACAACAACAACAACAACGACAATAACAGAACAACCATTTATAAAATGCGAATTCATTTGCAGGAACCATCCTGGTTTTCTTTTTTTGCTTTCTCCACCTTAAAAACACGTTCACATGCCCACACGAACGTGTGCGTGTGTGTGTGTGGGAGTGTGTGTGTGAGGCTTGTATTGGCATGTGAAATCGCGGAAGCTGCTGTCTCTCCTTCAACTTGGACATCGAGAGCAACAAACGAATAGACTTGCCAGCCAGTCAGTCAGCCGCAGTTTTGCCCGTTCATGTTTGTTGGTCTGTAATTTAAAACAACATATAAAAGTGGTACTTTTCGCGGCTAAAGAATTGAATCATTCATACATTCATTCTGCCAAATGAAAACTGTAAAAAATCCCAGCGAAAAAAAAAAACAGAATTAAAAAAGCGGCAAAAACATGTAAATTGTTGCCCTTTATCTGCTCTTTAATTTTACACTTCTGCTGCCTGCTGTTTGCCCCTGTTGTTGTTGTTGGGGATTTTTTATTTTAATTTTATGGTTTTTTCCTCCCTTTTCAAGGGATCGTAAGAAAAGCACTGGAATAGTGAAAAACGAATAAACGAATGAACAAACAGGCTGAATTGTACCACCAGTATGTTTGTGGTCCGTTCAACAATTGAGGTTTAAAATTCATTCGTGTTTATGTTCTTGTTCTTGTTCTTGTAAATTTTTCTTTTTCAAACATTTCAACCTTAACAAATTGCAAATTCTGTTATTAAAAATGTAATAAAGAAAGAATAATAAAAAAACAGGAAAATCACAATAAAGCGGAAATGTCGATTGATGGGCGACTTAAGTGACTCAAACATAAAGGAGATTTTGCATTCAATTCTGCATTTAAAGCGATTACTTGAGAAATCAGAAGTATTAATGAATAAGTAAATGACATCGCACAGTGAATGAAAGATGCGGCGAATGTTGCAGGCAAGCTGGACTTTTGCATGTTAATTTTGCCGGCGCGTTGGGCCGAAATTGGAATGGGATTAATCTGTGGATATGTATTCGACAAGGACGGTGGGTGTTCAAATAATTTCAGTATTTTTCCTTAGATTTTATTGATGTTCATAACTTTGTGTTGGCAGCACTGTTTTTTTTTTTGACAAACCATTTAACAGCTGATGGTTGCTTTGCATTAAGTTTGGTTCGGCATTTATTTTTTGTTGTTGTAAAAATCATGTTTTTGGTTGGACATTTCAACTTTCGATCATTTTATGCGGATAATTCGAATAACAATGGATCGTTTTCGGCCAACATTTAATCTTAATGATAATCAATCAGTCGCCTTTCTCAGCAACTAGAGTTGTACCCCTCCGTTTTATGGAAGATTGGATTTTGGCTAAAACGCTTTCAGAATTCAACTTGTACCGAAATCAAAGCCAAACGACCATCGCATCCGCCGCTAATTCGGCGAATGGGCTCAAGCACAAACTGATATTGACAAATATTTTCCATTGAAAATTTTGTTGTCCGATGAAACCGATTTTCGGCTGAATGGAAACGAAAATAAGCAGAATATTTGCATTTGCAGCGAGAACAGTCCATAAGAATTTGCCGAAACACGACTACATCGACGATGGCCAGAGTGTTGCTGCCAATAATTTACGGTGTAACTGGCTGACATGCGGTTCCAGCAAGAAGAAGATAATTAAATTTCGGAAAACGATTGAGGAGCTTAAATTCGAAAAAAGCGTTTTTAAAGTCTAGCCAAACCCACTCCTTGTGGTTGTGTTGTTGATTCAGTTCGATGTTCGTTTTTTATATTTGAAGCAATTGATTTACCAAAGAATTTTTCAATGAAAGAATAATTGCCCCATTACGGGGCAACTCGTACCAAAATCGTGGATTATTATATTTGGGGTTATGTGTAAAGTCACTTGTCTACACTTTTTCACTCACACTGGGGAAAGCCATCGTAAGTTGACAAACTGTAACAAACGAAAAAATAACAAAGAATAATACATTTTTAATAAGACTGTTTAACTTTACTTTAACGGACAAGGCACTTCATTGTTTGAAATTGCACAAAACAAATCGGGGGATATAATAAAAAATTTAGCACTAATTTAAAAAAGATGCTTCCGAAAGGTCTAAAACAGTTTGCGAATACTACTCGAAACATGAATGCAAATAGTACCCAGTTGGTTAAAAAGTATTCTCTGTGTTTACAGAATAGTGAAAAAGTTGCTGTGGGAAATTGTTTTTCCAAAAACTGGCATGTAACAAAAGTTTGGGTATTGCATTAGCAAAAAAAGCACCAAATAAATGCCCGAAAAGCACCAAAACGGCAACGCTGGCACAGCAGCTTGTCTCAAATGCGTTGCTAGTGCACTTTAAAAGGACATATTTCACCCACAAATTCAGAAAACTAAACATCTGGGCATCTCCACAGAAATCCAGAAAACTTTTTAGTTGCAGACGCACCACATATTTATTTAAATCGACCTAAATATGCGGCTAAATCAACGAGCAAATGCCGACACTAATTGCTCTTGAGTTTCACTATTAGTGTCACTTGGCTGCCTAAAAAATGTGAAAAGTTCCAGCCATGACTGCAAATTAAGTACAAAGAATATTAAAATTAAAGACGAACACACCATATTGTTCTAATGGACTGTGGAGCTGAGTATTTACCAACTACGTTCATACGTACATACATATATTTACACAGCTCTTAATCAAGTGCCAAATCCTTCCGCCAACCAGTTTGGCCCGCCGCTTCACTCCTGAAGTGGGCCAACACAACGAACCGAATGCTTTTAATACCCTGCAAATGCACTTCAACTTGTGGCATTTTGACTTTGAATTTACAGAATATCAAAATTCCTGCGAAATTTTAAGTTGGCGATAAAAGAAACAACAACAACAACAGCAACAGCAACAGCCGTTGCAATGAGCTCGGCAAATATTTTCGCAGATGTAAATACAAAATGAGCTCAACTATTCGAACACAAGAATGTCTCAGCAGAAAAGCCCTACCAAGAATTCCACAATTGCTTCTAAAACAATAAATGTATGTACGTTTCATTTAAATAATAACTTGCCCGAGTGCAGCAATTTTACATACATACATACATACATATTCTTATGCACCGCAGCACGCCGTCCTCCATCATAAAAACTTTTAAACTAATAAAAAATGGCAATTGAGGCACAGAAATGATTCGCAAATACAAACACCGTTTTGGTAAATGCAATTAAAACTCTATTCAGTGCTGCACTTAATTGATTTTTTATTATTATTAACCAGCTGCCCTGGCCGACTGTGTAGGTGATACGAGTCAGTTCCTAAAGCTTCTGAGTGCAATGGAACTGCTTTCTCTTTGCCGTGTTTTACGTTGGTCTGCAGTCAAATTGGATCAAAATTAGAAATTGGTTTATAGCATTGCGAATAGCATTGGTTTATAGCATTTATTTGAAATATCAAATAAATTAATATTGCCAAATTTTGTGCGAAAAAATATACGGCATCCTTAAAGAAAAGAAGGCAACAGGACAATGGCGTGGCGTGTAAAGCAGACGTAAAACCCAATAAACTCATAAGACTTGGACGATTTTGAATTGTTTTAGGCTGTATTACTACAGATGGACTTAAATTTCCCTACACCGCATCATCGTCATCGCCGAAACAAAAATCAATTTTACTCGTCTTTCAAGTTATTTTAGAAATGACAACTTTTATCTCAAAGTTGTTTATATTTGTGGATACTCGATTATGTTTTAACAGCTAAAATTGGAGTTTAGACGGCCAGAGCAGGTGGGTTAGACTAAGATAAACCACATGTCGCAATGCATCTTATTTAAGCCACGTTTAAGCTGTTGTATTGGGGGGTTTTTCGATGTGTCAGAGGCTTTTGATCTTGTTGATCAGAAAATTTTAGCAAAAACCCGCGATTAATTGACCTCTCGCGTTAAAGGTTTAGAGTTTTTGTTACAGTTTTTTTTATCCAAATTTAATTTACCGGGAATAAAAAACTATATCTTAATAATTGGAAATGTTTGCCGATAAATTCGATGTAAAAATTACGTTCTAGTTAAAGGTGAGGTGAGTATATCGAAGGAACTTTCCTATGATTCCTACGGCAAGAGCGCATTCCTGCCAGAAGTTTTACATAAACGTGTTAAATGGTGGTAAAATAACACTTTCATTTTACATTTATTTCTTTAGATTTGGAGGACGTACCTCTGTAATGATAAAAAAAAAAACGAAAATTTCTCAAGATTCAAACAAAGGAGAATTATTTGATTTATTGAGTGATTAGACAGTTACGCTGTTTCTATTAAAGTGCATGGGGACCCCTTGTTTTGTTCTATTTTCAAAATACTACCTGTCTAGATCCCAGATATTTCAGAATCTAAAAGTTGCAGCTCTTTCTCAAGGAGTAGTGCGTCGTATGTAATGTAATAATAGCGGCATTGGGCCTTTAGAGGGCTGTTAGGCACTGCGACCATCGTGGATTTGTTGTGCTTCTTCTTTTCTGTCGCCGGCTTAATACGTCAAGAAACCGGACCAACTTTTCCTATGAATGTGTCAGCAAGTCCTGTCCTGCTGCAATATAGGCCAGTACTGGCTTGTACCTCCTCTGTTCCAGTGAGTTCTGGGGTCACGTTTTAGGTTCCAACTTTTATGTACTTTAATCATTTATTATATTCTGTCGCTTTGATAATCGGACACCCGTCCGATTACAGACGACTACAAAATCAGTCCAACTGTATTATTGGCTATTTTCTTTACAATTGAATGGACACAATTCGAAAAACAATTAAATTTCCTTGGAGGTTTTCCATTTATTTGGCCAAAAAGAAAACTTACGCTGAAACATCTAGCACATTTTCCTTGCTACTTGCTAGTTAATAAGTCCTCTGTGCTTCTCGTGTAATCTTTTCTTTTCCGTGCTAGTAATTTTGTTTGTAACAACAATTTAAGTAAAAAATAATGAAAACATTAATGAAAAACAGAAGCAAATAATAATAAAAACAGTGTTCGGTTCAATTAAATTTCGCTTTTTCATAATGTGGAAACAATTTCAAAAATTCTCATTAAGAATTTTATGCAGAAATAATAAACATTCACTCTCCTACCGCCCTTCTCCGTTCGCTGTCTTCACATTCGTACAAAGAATTTGCACAAAATGCAACAAACGCCATCACTTGTACAAATACATTAAAATGTACGGAACATGCAATGTTTTATAATATAAAACAATGTTGCAATTATTATCTTAATATGGATGTACACACACACACACACACACACACACACACACACACATGTATTTACTCACATACATGTCGTACATGGATGCCTTCAAAGTAACGTGTGCGGATTTGTGTGTGTAAATTAACACTCATGCAAACATGAGTAGAAAACAAACAATGACGAGGAAGTGAATAAAGGGCGTCTGAAAAGTCCGCTAAGTCGTGCATGGAAGCGAGAACTTCAGTATAATAATTAAACTGGCCCAACTGGTGTTCTAGTACTGCTAAAGGCTCTTCCTTCAGGAGCATATAAAATCGTGCGTCTAAAACATTAAAGTTATCTTAGCGGTGACATGGCTTTGGTGAGCTTTTAAGGCCTTGCGGATTGTGGCTCATTCGCTTGGACCTGCGACTCAAGAAAATCTCATATGCAGAAGCCTGAAGAGGTTAAATCGGTCGGGGAGGTCGGGGCGTTCACATTATTCGATTCAGGCCGATGGCATTGTATTCGCTACAAGTGGATCTCAGGTGGGTTCGTGTCGTTCCTACTGTTTTCAACTGTCCAAGATATCATTTAGCGAACAAACATCGGGTCAGATGTGTTTTGTATGCGGTACAGGACGAAACCACAATGTCAAGTTGTGGTTTGTGAAATGTCGAGTTCCTATGAGCTGCTCCGAATTGAGTGATCGGCATCTCCCGTCTACTCTCAAGGATAGCAGTGATGTTTGCGGCAGATCTTACGTTTCCTCATTGCTCAGGTATTGCTTCATTGTTTGCTTGAGCAGAGGTCTGCAATGAACTACATAATGATAATCTCTTCATTTGCACAGATTCAACACTATATTCGTCCCTGGTAATTTGCTAAACAGACTAAATAACTGATTTAGTTTGACCAGTGTAGCCGCTTTTAATTGTCATACAACCGTTTTCATTCCTTATTCCTTTCTAGCTGATAATTTGTGAGGAGGTCTGATGCGGAGAGGCCTTTATTTCTATGGCTGCAATAAAATGGCAGTTTGTACATACCGACAGGGTAAAACTCTGATGTATATGATAAAAAAATAAGTAATATTCATGTGTGTGTGTGTGTGTGGCGAAATATAATATTTTACTTTACACAGAGTTGCCATTAAGATTGTTTTGGAGTCGTTTTAAAATGCTTAATTTAACTAAGAGAATACGTGACGCTACTTAAGTTCCAGTTTGCATGAAGAGTCTCGAGACCTCCTTTTGCAATATCGTTCTAGATGGTTTCTCAATCAACCGGTTTAAGAATCTGACATGTACTACTAAACCAGGTCATTCTTCCCAATATCAAACGCGTGTGAAAGATCGAGTGATGCTTGTTTGCCCAAGAGTTTACATCAAGTGATAGTGAAGCTTTGGAGGGAATATCGAAATCACTTCCTCTTCTTTGATAACGGTAACAATGTGAGGGCGACCAACTATGTTTGCTTTTGCCTTTCAATAAAACCGGACGTAAAACATTTTTACTACAATCAACAGAACAGATCAGCCATGTTGCAAAGTCTTGTTTGTGCTGATTCTGCTCTCCTAAGAAAAGGCTTGTTGATTTCAATTTAACTTGTCTCTGACTGAGTTATTACGATTATCGACTAGAACGTCTCATACGCAGACTAGTTTAAGTATATTCTGGCCCATTTGTACACCACGTTACAGAAGTACTCCCTTGCTTTCGACAAAGAATCCAATTTTTTTACATGGATGGCTTTGTCAAATATTCGTGCTTTGTTAGTCGATTCGACTAACAGCTTCTGCAATTGAACCACCCACCTTTGAGACTTGCTAGGCATTCCCCTGTATATACTCGTGCTCAAATACTAAGAAATTACACAAGACCCTACCACAAAATTTTAGATCTAAGATACAACAACTACTTCTTTATCGGAGATATATAGATCAACCAAATGTCCAACACAAGGACCTTAATTTCGCAGCTGGATATTGTCCGCACAATTATACTTTGGTACCCAAAATTATACAGGACCTTAACACAAATTAGGTTGCCACATCAACCGAGGAGTCCCTCTCCGCTGTAACCCCCCAAAGCAAACCTCCAGACTAATTTGCCAAGTTTCTTATTATACACCGAGATTGAATGCAAGTAATCAATTAATCTCCCTGTTGTCAAAAAGAGCAACGAGGCGCTAAGTGTGATTTTCTGCATCTTAAAATGCAACTCTAACAATGTTTTCCTTAACAAGTTTAGCAATGACCTGCAAGCAAAAATTAAATCGTATGTAAATAGAAAATTTTCTAAACGATAAGCAAAGTTGGGAGAGAGAGAGAGAGAGTTGAGTGGCTCGATGGATAAGTCGGAGGTCGTAGGTTCGATTCCTACCAAATACTCTGGTGAAAAACCAATAGCCAAAAATTATGTTCAAATAAACACAATAACGCAAATACAACTCAAATACACTGAATGTTGGTTTAAATCATATGTTCGACTGCCCATTGTCGAAGGTAGGTACCTTGTGCATTGAACAGTCAGAAGAGCATCAGTTGAATTCTGACATACTCATCCCTGCAATATAGAACAAACAGAAAAAAAATAACGACACACAACTCCTTCTTTCCTCCTCCCCAACCCAGTTCTGGTACTGCATATGTAGGGGCCAACCCTGACTACTGGTGCCAAAGAACGAAAAAGTTATACTCATATGCTGATGAGAAAAGCTGTAGATCATTTCCAAGAAATTGGCGGATGGCGGAAAAAAGTTGTTAGTTGGTTTTATTTCGTGACATTAATATACAATTTTTTAATTAATTAAATTATTGGTACTGAAGCCGTACTTTGTCCATAAAACTGATTTATTATTTGATCTATTAAAAAGTACAAATTTTGAGCTGCTTTTTTGCCCTTTTGTTTATTACTTCCGAGCTTTGAAATATTAAATTACCAGGTGTAGTATTCACTCCTTTTGTTTGCTATTAATAAGAGGAAACTAATGTTAGTCGTTTGGACTAACAACGCACTCTAGCAGAATAAAATGAGCAAAACGTCTCTAGGGCTAAAGCTTCAGCAAATAAGACAAATTAAATTAAAATAAATTTGCTGCTTTTGTTTCATCTGGGTATAAACAAATTTACCGGCTGCGGCAACACTTGCAGCGGAAGTTGTTCTTTTTTACGTTACACTTAAATGCAAAAACATACACTTATATAAGTGTGAATCTATGTTTTTTTTCCTTTTTAATTCTTTATACACATTTTTATGTTTTACTCTTATGTTTAAAAATATGCTGCATGTTATTTAATTTTATTTCATTTGAGTTTTTTCTCCTGCATCATGATAACGTGAGTGAGTGAGTGTCTTCGTGGTTTCAGTGAACACTATTTGCCAGCACAAGTATTCAAACTCACACAACGCTACAGTTTTATGCCACTGAAATAATAAAAACTAAAAAATATATTGAATGTGTAGATGCATTATGACTCAAAAACCCACAATTATGGCTGGTGTAAACGTGTTCTTTTTTTTATCATACACTCGAAATAGCTGTTTTCTAGAGGCAGTTCTAGAATTTGTTATTGTTTCAATTTTAAGCAAATCGCACGCTCTAAATACATTCCAGACAGCAGGAATTACAGAATTACACTGTCTTGTGGAAGCGATTTTTTTAACGACAGCACAACTACGCGGCAGCACGACCACCGTTGCAGCTGTCGCCAATTTAAACCAATTTCTATTTTCTCGGCTACAAACCAAAAAAAGGATATGAAATGGATGCTCTGAAATTCTTTGCGATATTATATTTGTCTTAAAATCGCGCTGATAGAAAAATATATTAATAATTTATATATTTGAGCAGCTTTAAAACACGCAACTTTCAAAGTTCATTCGATTTTGCTTTCGAGTGCGTTTGATAAATAAACAAGTTTCAGAAAATTTTACAACCAGCTGCGTACCTTATGGGCAGTAAAGGATTCTACCACGCTTAACAACCACCATATTAATAAAGCAGAATTCTTTTTGCCAGATCTCAGCGTGGTAAGAATATAATTCAGCAAAAATATAAGAGTGTTCTTTCCCAGCGACAATCTATCAGTCTATTCCAACAGTCTTTGGAACTCCTTGCCAAATACTACCCACCGAATAGGCAACGCAAATTCATTTACAAACGAATTGTTTAAAACACTAAATCTTACTTCCCACTAACGACCTTGTAATATTATAAACATATACTGTGAAAGCTGTCACAAGCGGACCCCTTCCGTCGGCGAAGGGTTTTTCCGCCAATTGGAGATGTCCGATGTCCGTTTTTTGGAATGGCATAAGAAAAAAATTTTAAGAATTTTGTTTTATTTTGTTTTTAACAAAAAAATTACAAAGTTGGAAAAAAATCTAATAAATTTTTTTGTTTCAATTTTGCTGCATTCCCTTTAATAATTTTTGCTCCATAGTAGCATTCCAGTTGTTTGAAGGGCTCAAAATCTATATAGTCCTCTTCGGCAAACTTCAATAAGCGTGGAAAGCGTTTGGCCCACTGTCCCAATACTGAATATTTTTGCAAGAACTTAGTCAACATCAATAGAGCTCAGCACACAAAATTTCTATCTGCAAAGGCTTGCAAGAGTCCAAGTCCAAGTCCAATTCAGATAAAAACACATTATTTTCAATACTATTTTTGCACCAGAAATATCCGATATAGAGATAGAAAACTAAAATCCAAATATGTGGGAATGTAGTGGGTTTTTAAGCGCTTGCTAGCTTTTTATATGCCGAAATTTCGCAGGTGCTACCCTATCAAGTAAATTGCTATTATTCATTAAATATTACGCAGTACGCAGCGCAATCAGGAATTATAATTCTCATACCCTTTTAGAAAGATTCGTAGTCCTATTTTTCCAAAGTTGTTATTCAGGTCTTCAATTCTGGCCTCGGCAGATTTTAACTTGCCGTGTTCCTAACTTGACTATTTTGCTTTCAGGGCTTTCTGATGAGGTACCTACTTCGGCTGAAAAGTTCTGATTGCAGTTTAAAAGCGGTCTACCAATTTCGCATACCTTGATTCCGAACTATCAATAGAATCGGTAGTAGAACAGATTATATAGCGTGGACTCGTTTCTGATTCTAAAATGTCAAAATAAAAGAAGTTGTCCACTTGTTTGTGATAAGAGCTGCGATGGCGACAACTGCTGGATGAACATCAGGTCAAGTCGTTAAATCAAGGCGTCAGCTGATCTGTTTCTGGTTTATCGTTCTTCAAAAGCTTTTTGATGCCTTTTTAGATGAATCTGTGCACCCATGAATTTGGTTTATTTACGCAACTTCTTATCACAAACACACTTTATCTTTGAGCAAAATGTTGCTTATTTGGAAATCAGCATCAGGTCTTCTGCAATTCGTTCGAAGTAAGAATTTCTAAGTCTATGAGAGGGCAGCGCTAGAGCAAACTACAACAAAACGGGCTTTTAAAAGATGCTGCTTGTCAAGAACAATTGAAGAAGGTTCTAGTTCTGCACAAAATTTTAAGCCATTTCACTTTCAATAGCATAAAACTTAAGAATTGTGGAGCAACTTCGCCATATGTTTTTAAGGTACATAAAAGGTTTTTCCTGAAAGTTCACAAAACCTGTAACGACTGCTGAATTTCTGCTACTCCCAATTCTTTCACACGAACTTGACTTAATTTCTGCTGGATTTTTTCTTGTGCTTCTGCTGCATGGAACACCAGAAATTAACTGCTATTAAGCCAAGCCGGAAGGAACACTTATACCTGCAATATGTGTCGCATGCTAAACAGTCACAACTCGAAAAACATACATAAATATTTTGGAAAATGGATCACAAAAGCGAACAAGTTTTCTTCAAAAAAAAAAAAAATAGATTTTTAAATGAAACAAAAGCGGCCACTTGATCGGAAGAGCATCGACCCTATAGGTGATGATGTTCAGTCCACACTAGTGCCATAACAATATATTTTCAGCCAAAAGAGGTCTCTCACTACCTCTCAAGTTTTAGTAAGAACTTTTGGCACTCGCATATTCAAAAGTGATTTGTATAAAATTTGAGTTGTGACTGTTTAGTACTTAGCATTCAGATTTCATCGACACTATAGTTTGTACTGACTTTTCGACGGTTGGTTGGTGTGTAAGTAATAAGTAATTTTCTTGAATGGCTGCAAATGGGGCTGTGGAGAACGTTCATGCATTTATGCGCACAAAATTAAAACCAACGAAATATCTTAACACTTTTACAAGTAATAACGACATTGCAGAGTACAAATAGATAAAATTCTTTACGCTGCCAATGTCTTCCTTCATGAACGCAGACAATGAGTGTAAAATTTTGCCATTATTATGCGGTTAATGAGGAGTCCTGCTGACAGGTAAATTGGTTTGAAAGTTTCCAACAAACGCCGACACTCGTAACTATTTATTACAGCTTTATGTTCAAACCTGCGTCCTAAAATGCTGATTACAAGATAAACAAAGTAATTGTTTATTTGGAGCTGATTAGGAGACAGGAAAAAATGTCACTAAATCTGACAGCTTCAATAAAACGAAACAACTTATTTTGTACGATTCATTTAAGAATCTTCAACATCAATACCAAAAAAAAAGAAACGCTTATACACGTCTATTGTTGGGCGATAATTGTGATGATGTGCGTCCTTTCTCTTCAAACTTGGTGAAAGAAACACATGGGCACATACAGCCGCAGCGCAAGAAAAGAATTTAAAGCACGCAGCTCCATCCACTAAGATGTCTTGAACGGTTCACAATGATTTCCAAAAATATCCTTCTCAAGAAGCTGTGAGTTGATTGGTTTGTAATTAGGAATTAATTCTGGGTCTATTATTTTGGATCATTGGAAATGTATTCTTGAATTTTCAGTTTGTTTTTGTCACTTATTTAGAAAGAGATAGACAGTCCAGTACTGACTCAACAAGTTAGTCACGCCATGAACTCTAATTAGTGTTTTGGTCAATTTAGTTGCGCAATTTCAGCTTTTGCTTTTATTGCAAACATTTCTTGAACTTGTCTCTACTTTTATATGAATATTTCACTGAAAGAATTTCATTAAATTTTATGATTTCTAAGATTATGGACGTTGGGGCACATTCAGAAAAAAATTATATATAATTTTGTATGGAATATTTAAATTAAATTCCATTTCACATCCATTTTAATTTTTAAGATTGAATTTTTTTTCATATTCAACAGCCGAAGTCGGTGAATGAGTTAATAAAATGTTTGAATATAAACCTGCAAAAGAATGCACCGATTCAAATAATAGTTTTGCAAAAACTTTGTTGAACGAAAAAATAATTTGATATGAGAGTTACTTCTTTTAACTGCAATTCGCTAATCTCTGAAAATACCCCAAAAATTGTACAGTTTCTTTTTTTTGATTTAGTTATATAAATAAATAACGGTAACGAATTACCTGATTCTGTTCGAAAGTTCACCGACCTGTCTTGTAAACTCCGAATACACCTGGAAGTCCGAATCAGGAAACAACAAATAATTACATCTCTACCGAAATTAAATACCTCTTTCGCCATGAAAGGACAATGCGAAGTACTCGTAGAAATGCAACCGACAATCAAAATTTTAATAGCACAATTAAAACAAAAACTAAACGGATTCAAAAATGCTACAAAATGTCTTAAAAGATATTGATTGCTAAAGCACACCGTGCCAAATGAGCCTTCCTGTTAGTCCTTATTTGCTGTACACGAAATTGGAAACAATAAACCTCCTGGAGGCGACAGAACTGACTGACTCCAAGTCTAGAAAAGGTATCATATTTTCAACAAAATTCCTTACTGCTATATCACGTTTGCCCCATTTTCCAGTCCAGGGGAAGTTATTGTAATGTTGAAACCTAACCAAAATAGAAGTCTGTTTTCAGTAACCCAAATGACCGCGATCTGCGCCTCGAATATTTTGTAGAACACCAAAAAGGAATCTACTATTTTTTAAAAAGCATTCAGTTTATTGAACAGAGGCGACTATTTAAGAGAATTGCAGACCACTAAAATTATTGTAAAAATACGTTCAATAATCTTCTTCACTAAAAAATGGCTTCAGTAAATATTTTGGCTGGTTCAACATAAACTAAAGGAGTCCAAAAATCAAGTTATTTTAATAGTAAGTAAGAGATAACAGTTGTTATTGTTCCACTGTGCAAAAACTCAAAAGTTCTATGCACATGGAAAAACAAAAAAGAATATCTACAATAATCTCCTTAGGCCGCGCCCTTCTTCGGACCCATCTAATAGGCTAATTGCTAATGGACTTGTGCTTTTGCTCAGTATCGCAACGTATCTAAAACTAAAGTCTTTCATTGCAGCGATTTTGAGGTCATTATGTTCATATATTGGAAAAACGAAGAGTTTAGGACTGGCATCTCTGTAAGATTTATATATTTGAATTTTTAGCTGTTCCCCAAAGTTGGATTCCGTACTCCTTGTGTAACACCAGCTTATTTCATGAGCCTAGTTCGGACTTCGGACCTAAAAGAACCCCAAGTACTTAACACTATTCACAGTCACATTCCCAGCTGTCTCTTCTAAGCGAAAAGGTTATCTGCACAAGCTTCGTTGCGTTTACTTAGATGCATATTTGGGACCAGTATTCAGGGGCGACCACTACATATGAAATGCATTGTACCAGAACTGGGTTGAGGAGGAGCAAAGAACGCGTAGTGTTTCGCTATTTGTTTGCTTTTATTCCGTATTGCAGGGATGAGTTTGTCAGAAATCAGCTGATGCTGTTTTGACGGTTCAGTGTCCAGCGCCGTTATAAGCCGCGCCGGACAATTGAATAAGTTTACCAGTATATTGCATGTACAGTGGCACCCATTAATACCTTACACTCAGCTGCCCTTATTCCGTTCCCACATCTACCCGCCCTTATTGCAAAACCCTACAAATATAAGCATTTAATTATTGGCTTGACTGTTCAATATTAGCAAGTAATAACTTCATGAGCTACTTATAATTATTGAGTCTTAGTGATGCTTCGCTGCGCAAATAGTCAGGGAGCTTCGATCGCTGAAGTACCAAATATTTGCATAAAACATTTATTCGTCTTACCTTTTAAGAAGATTTGTTGGCGCTGCTCTTCTCCCATCCCTTTCTTACACTCCCATTTATGAAAACAATTATAAAATTATTTACAAAAGATTTATGTTGTCGGCGAACACACAACACCAGCCTCAACTAAGGAAGGAACGCAAAACAAAAGCCACAGAATCTGCTTCAAGTACATTTCGCAAATGCACAACCAACTTCCAACAACAATGCGGCTTAACAAATTTAAGGAAAATCTTATGAAATAAGTCCATATCTACGTATGTATGTGTGTGTGTGTGTGTGTGTGTAAGTATTTTACTTGAATAATCATTTAGTATATTTCAACATGAAACGAGTATCAGCCAGCCAGCATTCGTTTATCCCCTTTGGAAAATGAAAAGGAATACAAAACGAAAATAATAAAAATTAAACAATAAAGACAAGTTGGTAGATTTCGGAAACAAAAGAATTCTTATGAAACATTTTGCTAAACAAATGCATTTAACGCATTAAGACTTGTGAATACGTATGTGATGTGTGTGTGTGTGTGTGTGCAGGCGGAAATAATAAAAGTACGTATCGCTCATTTATTTCGAAAGAGACTCATATCGAAAAACAAAGCGGCAGAAGGGCGGGCTTATTCCAGGCCATAAGTGATAGCCGAGAGCAACGTGCGCCCTGGAAAACTATAGTGTATGCGGATGATGGGCCTTCAGCCGCTGAAAGTGATGTGCGAATTGAGGGTGAAAGTCACGAACAGCAAATGGCCTAAGGGAGTTTTGCCCCCGACTATGTAATTTAAATATGATAATTCCATTGCTGCTTATTGAGAAAGTCTAGTAGAAAAAGATCGTGCTACCTTGACCGCTAATTCACGTCACCTCTGATAGAGACAACCTTAACCTCATATCGTTCAATTCGGACTAAAAACACGGTTATCGTAGCTCTGCAGCGCTTGCCGTTTACATGGACTGCCTCAACAACGTCGTTTTCAGAAAAGTACGTGTTAGTGATGCCTGCACTTTTTGTGGGTGCATTGCGACCTGGTGAAAACTTATTCATGCATATAATAATTTTCTATTGAAGTGACACCTTAAGGCCATAATTTCAGATAAAGGGAAGGCAAATAAATAAACTAATTTCAGGATTAGGAGACGCTAAATATAATCAACAAACACTCAGGAGAGCAAAATTTGGCTTCTAGGGAAAAACAAATACTTCTGCATATAATAATTTGGAAGGAGAGAGTTGGTTTTTTGTTGATCTGATTGTGATCGAACAGGACAAAAATAAGAAACAAAATAAATGTATCATGAAACATGTAAATTCACTTTATTATGCCGTTTGGACATTTATTTGGAAACAAAAGCTGAAAACTGTTACATTCAAATATTTTATTTTATATTTTTAACAAAAAACTCTAAACAACATCAACAGAAGACAAACACGAGTAAGAGCGTTGCCGTTGCGACCGAATATTAAACTTGTTACGCTGGCGTCACGTTCGCTTCGATCCACTATGAGTTTCATACACTCAAGAGCAATTAAATCATAAACTATCAGAGCACATGATTACAAGTACACAAATATACCCGAAAAGTTAGTACTTGCTGCTGATGTCTCCTGTAAAGCCTTTCCTTCTCCACGATTTATTGAATGTTGGTAAATTTTTCACAAACCGCAATGTGACTGGCATATGCGGCAACACTGCAGCCTGGAAATGTTGATTCAATCGGAAAAGAAAATATGAATTATAGACTCAAAAATATCCTATATTTACCATTTATGCATATCAAATGCAGTTTTTCTGAAAATGTGCTTTGCAGCAAACCGTTTGCAACCCACGATACTCAGGTCTGGCTTTTGTGTCATTAATAGAGTTTGACACAGGAAGAGTCGCTAAAAAGGCTACTCTTAACCAGCAACTAGTAAAATAGCAGTCTTCGTCGTATATAAGTTGTAATCGCCAGTCTCTGAGACGAACTGTTATGAAATGCATGCAGAGACATGCAGCGTGACATCATACTTCGCTGATCAAACCACCATCAAAATTCGTACTTTTCCAATTATGCCACTATTAAAATAAATTACACGAGTCCCTGTAAAAATCTATAAGATACCAAGTAGTTATAAAAGAAAAGAAGAAGTCTTGGAAAGTTTTTATGCCTTTTGCTGTTGCTGCTGTTGTGTTCACCTGTAGCGTCGTATCTACAGCACAATGGGATAGGAAAATTATGTGGGGACGCTCAAAAATACATTTTTCATTGGAAAAATATGCAAAATATAACCAACCACGACTATTGACTCACTTCCGCAATTCAAAAAATGCATTAAGAGTAGGAGGAAGGCGTATCCACACGTAATGCGAATAAAGCCCTGAGAAGGGTTTTGTTTGTTCTTGTCGAAGTACTTGTCGTGGAACCTGTTAATGAGCAAATTATGTTTCAGCATTCATTAAACTTCACACAAAACTTTTACTTAATTACCCATTAGAGGAGGGAAAAGGGTATGCCCGCACACAGCTCATGCGGTTCCCAGTTGGACGGAGAGTGTTTGACGACATTTTTCTCTTCATTTGATTCCATAAAAAAAACAGTGGAGGGTAATTATGGAGTTACAAATTTTATATCTTAACTTGTCATGATTGATTAGTGGCGAGTACTGGTAGAAGGCGAACTTCAAAACGAGGTGAACGCCGAATGAATACAATTGGGGGCACTTTGTAGCACATGGGAAAACTTCTTGAAGTGCCTTCATGCACAAGGCGGTTGATCTAACAAAATTCCTGTGTAGGCTCGTATTCAAAGGCAACTCTTTAGCTCTAAAGCCGTGCTGGCGATCATTCACAAAATTTCCGGTGAAAACAAGAAAATAAAACAACTCTGGTCTAACGTACGGAGAATACTTTCGGACACACGGACACACGGAAACAGTGAAATTGTTCCTTTTATAACATTAAGAGATGGGTACGACCGCTACGCTACGCTTGTAATGCATTGGGTATGCGAACTAGAATAGCGTGTAAGGTATTTGCACGGATGCGACACCACACTAAAATTAGCGTAAAATATCACCAGAGGTAGTGAAGGAGTCTGTTCTCAAATCCAACACAAAACCAACCTGCTGCCTAACGATGGAAATTGTCGATTTCAAAGCACCGGCCTGCAGTAGGACTGCAAGGTCCATACTAAATTAGTATTATGTGCGCTTTCTGTTGCTCTGCAAGGTACCTGGGTCCGTATGTATGTATGTGTTTGTTAGTTACTGAACGTCTAGCTAAGACTTTGTAAAATAGATATCGAAATGTTGTCATCCGATATATTTGAAATCTACAAAATTCCGCCTTCAGGAACGGGGTAACTGTATGTCTGTATGTGGCAAATCTAAACAACAGTTAGTTTGTACAAAAGACTCGAGGCTTTAAAAGGGCCTACGGAAAGATTACAAGATTCCAGCAACGAGAACCAGTCGCATATAATCGCAACTACTTGTTTTCATCCTTAATCTGCTCCTTTCCCCTTTTAATCATCTGTCAGCCACAACATGTTTCATAATTTATTTTGAAAAATTTAAATTATCGAACTTCGCTTTACGTTCACACACTCGCACCTTCACCCATAAATCGTCGCAACGAATGGAGTGAAACACGTCAAGACAAAAAGAAGATTATTCTGGAACATATTGAAGACGAATTACGTTTTCATAAGTAAGTAGATTCCCCTGCTTTGCAAAATACGAGCATCTACAGAAGAAAACATACATAAATCGAAGAAAAAGAGTAAAACATAAATGTTCAATTTAATGCATTTTAGACGTCTTATCAACGTACAATTGTACGTTTAATATGAGTTCATAATGTTGGCGGAAAGTAAAAAGAAAGGAACTGCCACTAAAGCTCTTCTTGCTTGTCGAACTTTTTCTTTGTTCTTTCGCTCGCATATGACACAATTTTTTACTTACATGTGTGTATGTCTGTATGTGTGTACATGTGTACGGGTGCGATGAGTTCGTAGTGGAAAATGACATTAAATCGAATCAGCAGTTGTACTTACCAGGATAAGGAGTCCAAATAAAATTTTATTTATGTGTGTAGAAACAGAAAACAGAAAAACAAAAGGAAGCGCCACGAGAGTGCATTTATACGCGCATACATACATACATATATGTATTAGGACCATTGCAATGGTGAGACGAAAAAAGAAAATGTAATGAAAAAGAGCGATTTTAAAAAGATTTAGTACTTCATTCACAAGTAGCA
Organism: Epicampocera succincta; assembly: GCA_932526305.1. Classification (NCBI taxonomy): domain Eukaryota; kingdom Metazoa; phylum Arthropoda; class Insecta; order Diptera; family Tachinidae; genus Epicampocera; species Epicampocera succincta. Next base: position 1,342,477 of record OW052037.1, on the reverse strand, counting down.
TAAAACAAGTTCATAACCAAACACCCCAACGCCCACCAGCCACCCAAGTGCCACTACACACGTTTACAGGCTAATATACACCTAATTGTATGTATGTCAGCACTTTGGCGCACACTTGATAAAAGCCTTGACTCGAGAGGGAAGCTCCTTTGAACCATGTCTGGAATATGAAACGATTTTCAATTTCTTGTTTTGCCTGTTCGCTCCTCTGGCGAACACTTTTTATTTTGCACCACATAAACGTTTTAGTTTTGCGGCTTCCGCAAGCAGGTTGATTTCGTTTTTTCGACGTTTTTAATTCGTTTTGTTTTTCTTTTTTCGCTTGTGACAAATCAATTTATTGGCAACGTGCCAAAACCGTCTGCACTAGTGCAAAGAATGGCCAGCACGCATGAGCTGCTTGCCACTCCCTGCTTCCAACAATGTTCAAGCAGACGGTTCATAAATATGCCGGGATAAGGGGAATAACTGCAAGGCGTCGCACTCGTGTGGTACGCTGCCCGACAAGATCCATTTAAACTAGAATTGCACATATTCAGCGAAAACAATGGCAAAGTAGACAAAAAGCGAAAAGGCGAATAGCCCCAAACTGGCTGCTTCAGTTCATATTGTATTCGATTGCAGGCGTGCGTGTGTGTGTGTGTGTGTGTGTGTGTGTGTGTGTGTGCGAGAGTTAGACTAGTTGACTCACTGTTTCCCCTCTCACCTTCTACTGCGAATTCCGGTTCGGAAATCGCACTGTCAGCAGTAAAAAAATTGTTGCAAAAAGCACAAACGTTCACACATGCACTCACATGTGTGCATGTGTTTGTGCAAATGTTAATGCTCGCATGTGCTTGTGTTTGTCGAATAAAATATCCATGTAAAAACAGCAAAAGAGAAAAACAAACACAAAAAATTGAGGCAATAATCACCACATGGTCTCCCTTCCATATGGCACAAGTGTGCCCTTTTTCACAACATTTCATATCATAATCGACAACATTGGCCAAAAAATAATAATGCATTTTGTTAACTTTCCATACACTCTCGCTTGTTGTAACGCCTCCCTTCCTCCCGCTTCTTACTCCTTGATTTCCATTCCATGCAAACAGATACGCAGATACGCCGTCAACAAAGCAAAGCAGCAAAAAAGAATTCCACATTTTTTTGAATATATTGCTAAGCGAAGGCATTTCATGATGTAAATCCAGAACTCTACACTGAACACAAAATAATAAAAACTTTATTAGTTATATTTAAGAAAAAAGCAGACGCTCGTTCCTTTTAGTTTCCTTTTGATTGTTCAACAATATATTTTAAGTTTCTGTTAAAGCTTAAATACGAGCATTAATGTTTTTGTCAGGCCCAGAACTCTTGCAAGACACGAACTTAAATTTCGTAACAGCCTCTTCCCACTGAGCAACATCGTTCATCAATTTGTAAAAATGTTAACATCTTCCCATACGAAGTCTCAACATATTTCAACATCTTTGAAAGATGGTCCTTTCTCATTTTGTTCCATCTTACACCTTTCGTAATTTAAGGTGGCATCACTACAAAATGTTCTATTGCGATTCTCGAAATATAGGTCCAGCCTAGATATTATGTGTATGTACATAATTACAATTTATTGCACATATTTTGACTTACCAACATCCAAACCTTTCGAGAAACGTCCATGCTCAGGTCCACCAAAAACTCTCTATCGTCATCTTCTTCCCGAATGGCCTTCAATATTTCGTTGTACTGCATTCAAATTTAATTCTGTTCTTGCAAAGCAACAACTAATCCAATGCTCGTGTTTTGCAGACTCTTTTTTCTTATTTTCTATTTATTTATTGTTGCAGTGTTGCACAGATCTTTTAACATTCTTTTCAGTAGATAACTTGAAGAGCAGAATTTTTTATATAACTTTTTGTCATGGCATTAGGATCTCAATTCAAAATTTCGATTTAGTTTTCTTCAAAACTATTTTAAATGTTATCTACGAAATGAATTGATTCCATAAACGGCATTAAAAAGGCAAGAATCTTCGTACATTTCGTCATGCTGTATGACTTTTCTTATTGTCTAAGTCGCCTCTAAACGTGTTTCGCCCTTTTTGATTGTTAATTGAAAATTTAATAAAATCAAATGTATTTAATATATAGTTTTGGAAAATTTGTACTTAATGGAAAAGTGTCGCGTAAGCAATAAGTTTTAACCGAGTCACACAAAAGTGTAACAGCGAGTTTTGGGCAACAAGCGTCGTCATGACATGACTCCACTGTAAGTGCATTTCGCATAAGCTTTTTGACTACTGGCTTAAGATGCTGTTGGTTTACTGATATTTCAAATCAATAAAAAAAAAAAAGAATTGTTCGTAAACCGTGTTAGGAACTTTGACTTTTCATGACAATTTTCAATTTCAAAATCGTAAGACTTCGATGTGTAGCGTTCACACACACACACCCACACACACACACACACACACACACCCGTCCCCAACGAACCACACGTGGCTGTGTTTGTAGTGGTTTCTGGCTCTTATCAATCTGTCAGTCTTATTGTTGCATTCAGCGAAACGGACCACCACCACTTTTTTGTTTCTTGGCAGTTTTGTTTGTCACCGTTCAGCCAAATGACAAAGCAGGAAAAAGAGAAATCAAATTCGCCCAGGATTGCTTTTATTTGCTGCTTTTCAGTTCCGTTTTGTATTTTTCAAACACTCTGCGCTTCTGAAACAGTTTGATAGAACATTTGCGTTGTTCGCTTATGGAAAATAAAACACTACAATTTTCTTTACATATGTAAATACTCGTATGTATGAACATATATAGGATTATTTGTCGCAAGGCATCTGCCATTTCGTATCCGCAGCAGTCGACAACTTGCATGTCAATCATATTGTGTGTTCCCTTTCAGTCGCTACACACATGCAAGTTTTATCTCATTTATACAGTCAGTCACGTAACTATTCACACGAACTTGCACACACACACATTGTACTCGTATATGATAATATTTACATGCACACACACACACATGTACGTATGTGTGTGTGTGTGTATGTACGTTTAAATAATTATTCATTCAATTTTGTAGCTGCATTGCATTTCCATGGAATGTTCGAATTGACGTAAATATTTAACACATATTCATAAATTTTTACTGCTAAGCAAATCTCAACCAATATCTTTTTGAATGAAAGACTGAGCCGAGTCATTTAAGAAATCGAGTGAAATGAACAACAGAGTTGCTACAGTGATAAAGTGACGATTTCAGACAAGACGTGACAGGACCATTTAATACTTTTTTTCCATCTTCAATCGCATTTTTATGCTGCTTCTTTTCAGCTCTCAGTTTTAATTGCAGGGGACTAGTCGATATTACAGACCACGCACGTAACGCGTATTTATTTTTATTGGCAAATATTTTTCACTGTGTCCTTCACACACTTGTTTAAGAACAATCAATATCATCGGACTCGCCCTATCGAAAAAATGATGGCACGTCTGCAGGACAAATGTAATCACCATTGTGATCTATATTTAAAATTATGTTTGATTTTCGAGGGGGTTCGCGTTACCGTTGGATTCCAAAAGAATTTCTGCATTTCTGGACACCTGCATTTCGCGTTGTCATTGAATTACACTTTATCTCATATTCGTATCTGTCCCAGTTTTAGCAGAAATTGTTATTAAGAAAAGTGAAGAACGCGGTACCACAAGGCTGATCTGAAGACTGGTGTGTAGCAGGTGTCGGCGAAAGCCAAAGAAATCAAATCCGCAACTCCAGACCTTGTAATAACAACTCTTGGCAGTAACTGGTTTTTATCTCTGGCTTTAAAACTCAATATTCACATTTTGGGCGCAATTAAGGCTACTGCAGTCCGCAGTCATTAAGTGGGGGCAAAAAGTGCCAAATAACTTTCGGTCAAGCGTAGCACTAAGTATTAAAGCAACGTTTCGTGCTGTCGGTAAGGCACTATCTGCGGCACATTACGATCTTATATACACACATACATATACATAAATATTAAAAAATATATACATATATTTTTCATATGCCCATATTTTTTTATTCTTTTGCAGACTTTACTTTGTCTTTTGAGTGAAGTGAAAAGTGTTGCTGTGCCGACGTGTTGGCACTTTTAACGTCGTCAGTTTCTAATGTAGAATCAACCCAGCCTCAACTGACGCAACAGGAAGCAACATTTAGCATTTATTTCAATGCCTTGAAATAAGCATCATACTTTTCGCTCATTTGCTGCATGTACGGAAAACAACTACGACAACAACAACAAAAAGTGGTGAACATTTTGAGCTGAACCGGAGCAGCTGGGGAAGAAGGGATATCAGTCATCCGAGGCGCCAAATAGCGAACTAATTAAGAAGTGCGCTCCAGTGCATCCATTTAGCGTGTGCGTTCCTTTTAGGCTGCAATGGAGCATTCTAAATGCTGTGTCAGCATATCACTGGGCTTCATACTTTTACTAATGGGCTTAGGAGATGATTACAGCGACAGAAGCAGTACGCAAGTGTTTGCCCAAGGTAAGTCTGCTTCGTTCTTTCCTTTCCAAAAGTTTGCGTGTGTGTTTGTGTGTTTTTTTAATTAAGGAAGTTTTTGGTGGTTAATGTGACTTCGTTTTACATTTGTTTTTTTTAGCATAAATGCCTGGGAGCTATAAAATATCATGAAAATGCAGCTGAAGTTTGCATGAAAAATAATTACTCCATTGCCATTAGGCAGGAGTACCTAATAAAAAGGCCTAGCGCTGAACTTACTCTCAATGAAGAGTTGTAAAACAAAACGCGCTTTAGGACGTCGTTTTTTATTTTGCAAACAACGCCTTCCTTCACTTTGATTAAGAAGCACAAACAAATAATCCAAAAAAGTACTAGAAATTTAGTCTCAAGCAGGTGGAGGTGTAGGATTGAAAACAGATACACGAGGTACGACGTGTAAAAATAAAAAAAAATTGTTGAATTTTCCTTTTCTCTCAAAAACTACATATTTATTTACTGAGTATTTTGTCACCTTGGACGAAGTCCTCCTCAGATATAATACAATTGCACCAGCGTTTTTCTCCAATCCTCGAAGCGGTTCTAAAATGCATTTTCTGGTATGTCCTTGACTATTCGCAACAGGAAATGGTGAAGCATGAATAATGCCAAAAATTTGGGAAAAATTTGCTTGATATGAGACAACCGATACTGATTCGACAATTCTTCACAATAAATTTCTTCACTTTCTCAAGATTTGTGATTGTATCACTTGTAAACATTTTTCTGACTCAGAGTATAATAAATATGTATCTGACCCTGTATAAGAAAATCCGACTAGTGCGAGAAAACAAGTTTTTGGGTAAAACACAATTTAAGTTTCTCCCTCAGCGTTGCATTTTAATACTGTGCGCGTTCTTATATGTGTAGAATGTTCTAAGAAGGGGTTAAAGCACGTACAAACACATGTAGGCTTGAGAGCGCGCGCCGTCATCCCAATGCTCAGTTGTCCAGTTCCCTTGAATATTCAAGGGTCAACTTGCCTTCAGGTGTTTCGCTCAGCAATATTTTTAGGTCCTAAATTAAATTAAACTAATCATCATCCGCCAGATTTGGAGCCGTTACGACCGGCTGTGGCATTTTTACTTACGAACTATAAATATGAAAACGGTAACACTGTCATACATACCAGGTTTTCTCTGGGCTGCATAATTTATTAGAAAATGGCAACTTGTAATGCCTGAACATTATCAATATGACACAAGTTTTTTGCTCCTTGAACATTTGATTCACTTACTTCGTAAATGTCGTCAAATAGATTCCGCATTTACACATGTTTTTCCAGAACTCCTAAGTGTAACGTCGTCCCAACTTTCTTCAGCATTATTTGGGGTTGGAATACCTGAAACCTTCCAAAATTATTTGCTTCGATGTAATTAACTTTTGCACTATTTTGTTTATTGGCGCGACTTTGAACTTTCGGTGGTACTACAATAATGATAAGAAAAAGGCCGACAAAAGAGAAGCGCCGAATTGTACAATTCTGTTTGCAAGTGGTAGTTTGGCCACGAGCTCTGCTTGAATTCAATTTTAAACTCTATGCGCCAAAAGAATCACCACCAGAATTATAGAATATTGTTTCATCCACTTTTAATTTACTATCCTGAAAACACGCAGTGACTCCAAGTACACTTTTTTTATTTGCAGGTCATAATCAGCCAGATGAACCGGAACCAGAGTTTTTATCGCTACTTCCGAACATAACAGTACCTCAGGGTCGTGACGTTTCATTCACTTGCGTCGTGAACAATTTGGGACAATACAAAGTAAGTACAATGTTGTTGCTTCTATACTCCAAAAGGCAGAGTGCGCCAGTTTGGGCACACACCAAGGCAAAGTTCACAAAACTATACTATTATCACATTTAGGTACCAGCGCTCTCTCCCAGCTATCATTCTCAGTTATCGCTCGAAGAACTACTGCACCTCTATACCCCAAAATGCGGAGTTTCCTGATTTCAGGCTTTCACCAAAGTGCCTGCTGCAAGCCCCAAATCATTTCAATATTCCAAAAATATGTGTATTTGTTTCAAAATTTTAATTGCGGAACAGACTAACGCACACCCCTTAAAGCATAACCTAAGAGAGGGCGAAAGCTTCAATGCGCTGGAGCGCATGCAGATAAAGTGAATTGATATGCTGCCATTTCATTCATGCAAGTGTACGAAAAAGGACATTTAAATAGTGCTGACTAAATGTTCAGAACGTTGATAACCGCATGTTCTCAAGGAATCCTTTCAGCAAATTTGTATTCCTTCCAGCTTATTTCGCTTTTTTAATATTCTATTTTAAAATGTTTGAAGTGATGAGCAAAACAATTTCTATCGGACTGTTTGTTACGCTATTGTCAAATGTACGCAAGAATGCGCAGTATGACAGGTTTGTTAATTGATACTTTTTAAAGCTGTTTCAAGGAAATTGTATGGCAAAGTTCTAGCAAACAATTTATACGAGGATGTATGAATGTCTGTGTTCATTAGTAAACGGAATCGAGTCGACACATTCACTCGGATTGAGTTCATTACGCTATACAATGTCCGTCCATCCGCACTCCCCCCCAAAATCATTCATATCAATTATTTGGTCCACTGCAAGTATCCAAGTATCGGAGCCCGAAAGTAAGTCTGCATTTGCATTTGTGTGCATAAATACCGTTGTTGTCACTTGCAACTGTCAGCTTATGCGTTTGCTAAGACTTTGGACTTTAAGTTTAGTTAGTAAATCAACAAACACCCACTGCGATATCAGAGGGAAGGGTGTGTGTGTACGAGTGCATGATGCATGTGCGACTGCCAACGTACATCATACGAGTCCATACATACTACATACCACACATATTTGAATTAGACATAAGACAGCACACACACCAACAAACACGCACCCACACACACACCCAAACACACACACACACACGCACAGACACAAACGCACAGACACAAACGCAAAGGCAAACAGAATGCGGTTGAGTCTCTACTTATTACCCTCATATTAAGAGAATAAATATGTGTAGAATGTTCGAAGAAGAGGTTTTTGTTACGAATGTTTGTTAAAGCACGTACACACACACACACATGTAGGCTTGAGAGCGCGCCCGTGGGTGTGGGTGTGGGTGTGGGTGTGTGTGTGTGTGTGTGTGTTTGTGCAAGTGGTTAACTAAATCATTTATGTATGCGAGTGTAGTTCGTTTTGGGCGAATGTTATATTTATTTGTTCGTTTGCTTGTTTGTTTGTACATTTTTAGGTTGCCTGGATTAAATCCGATTCTAAAGCAATACTCGGCATTCACACCCATATGGTGTCTCTAAATCCAAGATTATCAGTGACACACAATGGTCACAACACCTGGAAGCTTCACATATCCCATGTACAGCTAAATGACTCGGGCAGTTACATGTGCCAAGTGAACACGGACCCCATGAAGAGTCAGGTAAGTGCTTATCACTATATCCCCATAAAAACCTTTAATAACACATTGCACGTACTAAACACAACTACACCGTCCCAAATCACAGGCACAAACAACGTACTCGTACATCTGCTACAAGATTTCCCTATACAAAGTTACATATTTTGTGTGTGAGTGCAGGTCGCTCACATAAATTGTCATTCTAAGCCACCACCTGGCTATTTAGTCTGTTCTGTCTCGGTTTCTTTCAATCCTTTTAAGCTTGTTTATAAATTTTCCATTAGACCATAAATGAATGGGCACTCACACTGCCATGCGGCTCCGCAAGCACACGAGTGTTTTGTATTTTGAATAGCCATGTAGCCACGAATGTGCAACACATTCAAATGGTCGTGTCCTTCCGTTTTCTATCACTTTTTCCGGAATTTGCACGACAAAATGGGAAGAACACAAGTACACACTCGCACACATGCAATGTTGTAAGCCTCGGTGAGGCCGACATGGTGACCACTCACTGCCTCTCTTATACCTGAAAAATTAACATTCCTTGTTTTCGTTTTGCAACTATTTACGTTCTCAAAGTCAGTCACACAAAGAGTTTGTCTCCAGCAAATTTCAACAAAATCTTTGCAATTTAACTTTTGTGGTTGATACGAGTACATGCCGCGGTATCTGTGAAATTCACTTTCCTGCGCTTCCACACGTCAGAGAGCCGTCACGATTCCATGATTTGTGGCATTGATAGGGCCAGTGCAAAAAGCGATGATGAACCTTTTCCTGGCAAAATTATATTTGCACGTGTATTGACGCCAATTGTTCCCCATCTAAGCAGAGAGGTGGTCATGTCAGTACCTGCACAGATGTTGTTTTTGTAATCCTCCGCCTCATTACATTATTTAGCTTGGAATCTACAGTTTATCCGTTTAGAGAATTCTGCGTGACCCTTTGGAAGTAAAATGTACGTTGCAAGTAACAGCTACGGGATCAGGACTGGCTGGATGGAAAAGCAAGACATAAAATCCGAAATAAATTAAAAATAATAAACACATTTGATGTAATCGAAGATTTAAAGTTTTAGCAAATATTCTTTTGTGTCCTGACCAGTGAACTTTGACGCACAAACTACACGTTTCTCTGCGGGAGAGTAAGTCTGGCCAGAGATTGTATTGATGTGTGTGAAGATGCTGAACATGTGAGTGTTTGTGTGTGAAATTTTATAAATATTCTGCAAACAAAAGCGTTTCTACACAGAAACGAGGGCCTGAGAAAAAGCTGTTGCAGCCCTGAAGTGAAGTTTGGCGTGTTGATGCTTTAACATCATCTTTGTTTTTTTGGTTTTTAGTTTTAATTTTGTTTCGTTTAAAGCTCTTTCTTCGTCGAATCGACGATTGTATTAAGAAGTGTATTGAGATGTCTGAAGCATTAAAACAGCATTAATGCTGCTCAACTCGAAGTTGTTTATTGTTGTCCGAGCGGTTTTGCCTCTTACTTTTCATTTCGTAAAAACTATGTACCTTTTCTTTAAATTCGCTTGGATAAAAGTGAAGTGATGAAGAATAACTTTTGACATTTTCAGCACACAAAAATGTTGAATAAGTTTTAATTTTGACAATTTACGAGCGAGTAAAACGCGTTTGCTTTTGTATAAATGCTAAAGTTGCGCATTTAATTTTTTCTTAATGGATTTTTGCTCCAAACAAATTTGAATAGAATTCAAAAGTTAGTAAATTTACGAATATATTATTTAGTGTTTTTAAGAATTAAATCTTAAAATGAAGTTAAGTTGAAAAAAGCACCATTTGACATACACTTAAGCCATTTTTAGCAACCACTCAAATTGTAAGTGCACCCTGAAAAGAATCGGGACATTTTCCAAGAAAAGAGTTCAATATTCGACTCATTGGAGATTTTTTGTACGGCTTCAGTATTTCGCTGATGTGAAAGCCGGCTTCAGTAACCAGTCCGTGCACTAGTCATTCTTTAAGTAATAACAGCATATTGTTTGCGTCGCTTAGAAAAGTGTTCATAATGGCCTACTGACGACGTAGCGAATGAAGGCACAATTTGACCCATAGCGAACGCCTTGGCGCTAATTTTGAGATTTTGAATGAGACGAATGCGACTGAACTTTAAACATAAACTTTTCAGATTGTCGCCGTTTGTACAGGGACTTAAACAAACAAATCAACACAACAACATTTCGTTCTACAGCATAAAAGAATAAGAAAATAAAATAAAGCCCTCTGTATATTGCTGGTTGATTTCAAGAAAATCCTTTCTGAAACAACATGCTTTTCTTTGATAATCCTTTCTGCAAGTAATCATATCTAGTGCTCGTATGTGTTGTCAGTTTACTCCATAGATACATAAATGGAAGACGTTGGTGTGAGAGCCTGTGCATCGACATGACAAAACATGCACCCACACAGGCGTCCTCACATCGTTTTATATACTCGTATGAACGTACGTTCTTATGGAAGAATATATTTAATTTCTCATCGAATGATTGTTTTCATTTAAATTTATTATGTTTAAGTGAAACTGTGAGGTACTTTTGTGATACAGAAAAATTGGACTGCATCAGGATTTGTCGACCGTTTTAATCGTATTGGAGTAAAAAACTATTACAGCGGGATATTTTTTAATGTTCGCCAAGGCCTTTTCTTAAATACTGGTTCTCTGCTTATATTTATTTTATTGCATTGACTTCTGTTTCAAAAGCAAAAGACTAGTGGTACGAGTCATTTAGTCCACTAAAGTTTTTTCGTGGTCTTAATCGGCACTAATCAAAAAAAATTATACAATTAATTAATTTTGTTGCAATTTATTCAAAGGAAAAAATTGGACAGTGGAGTTTATCTATTTGACGAAACATTTTTGCCGCCGATTCTTAATATAATCCCAAAAGTAGTGAATTCGGAAAAAACCGAAATTCGAATTTCTGATTTCATAACCTCAAAAGTGTGAATGTTTCAAACTGTTTTGGCTGTTTCAACACGAAAGTGCAATAATTTATTGACATTTCTTGCTGATGAATTTTGTAGTCGAATACAGTTCAGTTCAGTTCGAATAATCGCAAAACGGTTAGTTGAAAAGGTCACACTGTTCGGACTATTTTCGAAGTTTTTGTGTGCCCTTAAGGGAAAGCACACATGTGCTTAAGTGCACATTTTTGCCAATATCAAAATAGTTGCATTTGAAAACATTAAATAGAACCAGCTCAAATCGCTCACTCACTCCGCACAGTTTCCTGAACCATTCTACTAGTGCAGAGCTGAGCGGTACAACTGCAATTTGCACAATATTACAATAAACTACTGTCATAAAATATCAACATTCTAATGATTTTTATGTGTCCAAACTAAAAATTTTGAAACTTTGACCTTTAAATTTGTTGGAAGAAAGCAGTGGACTGACTTGCGGCAGTCAATTGCTGATTTCACAGCACTGAATTGCGGCGAGAGAACAAACATTTTTGTTCCGAAAGGGTAAATGTATATATATATATATACATACATTTACCCTTTATATATATGTATATATATATATATATATATATACACTCGGGCATGTATGTGGATTGTATATACATATTTGTGTTCTTACATTCAACAGTAAGATTTAAACAAGTTCCAAATTTGTGTCATAAAACAAAAAATATTGTAAAAAAATGTATTTCATCTTAAATTTTAATTAACTTCTTCAATGAGAGATAATGAAAAAACTAATTTCAACCAGGGACTAACAACACTGTACGACAGAAAAGAAAAACGAGTTTTAGTGGTGGTCACCAGCGAAGAATGTTCATTCTAGTGCAAGTTAAAAACTTTTGCTTACAAACTCCACTTCTTATTGCGGACTTCGGAACTATAGCAAAGACTGATCTAAATAATTGATTCTTCGCACAACTATTGCAATATTTGTCCTTCCATGTGTGCAACTGTCCAACAAGTTGTACATCCTAAAGAAAGTAATAAATCGGTACTGATTTTCCAACAGAAAAGCTGTGATTTCGTCAAACAGTGTAACTATTTGTGTAATAGAAAAATCTTTAGAAATGTACAAATAGACAACATGATATAAAAGGAACGAGTGGAAACTCCAAAGGTTGGGACTTTTAGAGAAAAATTCTGTATGACATCTTTCGGCACTGAGCTAAACATGTGCGGACATACGAGTTCATACTAATTTCCGTACATTAAAAGATCTTGACTTCTTTTCAAAAGGTATTCAAATTATTTAAATGAAATTCTGTTTTGTGATACTGTAATGGGCTTAATAGGACGCAAATCAATATTGTTGTTTTATTCATTAGGTTTTCACTTTATCTTTTTGCAACCCTAAATATAAGAACAAACAGCTTAAATGCAAAAAGAACTTACAGATTCCAATGAAGGGGCTTTTATGAAACGTCATCTGGCTGGAAATTTAAGTAGCACAAGTTTTTTGCTAGATACCATCAAGATTTTTGATTTGTTTCAAGAATCTACGGACGCATAAATCAAGCAGAGTTTGAAAAAGCCGTTTTCGGAGATGTATGAACGAATCCGTGGATCCATATATCGGAAAGCATTGTAAGCTCTTGGAACTCACTTCGATTTACAAGTCATCGAGCAGTTTTGTGATAATTTTTCGAGAAAAATGTTTGACAACTACTAAAAACTACAGGGCTCTTTCTTGGGTTCGTTTAACTTCCACTCCTGTGTCCGTTTAATTTTGAACGAAAGGGAGTAAAATGTGCTCAGCAACTCAGACTTAATTATGGGAACAATTTCATTTTCTATGGAGTTTTGGCGACAGCCCACCTGCTACATGAATTGAATGGCTTCTTGGATATTAATTTTGACTTGACATTTGAGATATATTTTTGAAGGTGGTGGAAGCTTCCATAGGCAGAGTGGTAATTGTATTTTGTATACCAATGCCACTAGTATTTGGAGTTAAGGCTGGAGCTTAACTTTTGAGTATCGCCCAGAAGGTGGTACCAGCGCTTGCTGTAGACATAAAGATTGCAATAATGAATCGTATCAATTATGAGGATAAGGAACTTACTTTAGTATGGAAACTTTTAAAGTTGGAAAGGTAAACTTTAAGGAAAAATCTTTGCACAAAATAAGCACAATTTGCATGGGCTTAACACCTCATTTGCTGTATAGTCTCTTGGCGAAAGTAGTCGGGCTAACGCCCACCACGTGAAGGAACTATACGTTTTATTATGTTTGGAAAACTTTTGCGATTTGAAACGCCAATTTTCGGCCATTTAATTCTGTTAACAAAAAGAAAGAACATTAGTTAGGAACACAACATTGAAATGAAAACAGTGTTAGATGAGGAACAGCATGAACCACTCGCATATTATCCTTTATTCCGTACTCCTTAAACCTTAAATTTAATCGAAAGTAATAAATGCAATTTTATTTATACAGTTTATATGTGCATTCGTATTCATGTATGTATGTATGTATATAGACATACATATAAATGTTGATGTGTTCTTGTATGTGCATTAGAATGTAGAAGTGCACGATTACAGTCACAAGGCAGCGCCCATTTCCGTTTTTGTCCTGTCTGTCAGAATAATCTCGTTGAACAATATTTTAAAATCCTCCAACAAGTTAAAGAGTTACAACATTTTGTGTAAAGCATAAATGGCCACATTTAAGGGTAATCGGTGCCATAATACAATACAAAATCCTTTTCTTGAATTATTTCGCTCTGACCAGCTCCGCAGCAGGATGAAACATTTCATTATTTCAGCAGATAGTGGCAGTTTTTCAATACACGATGAAGAAAACGAGCGACATTTTAGAAAAGCAAACTTCAACCGAGTAATCAAAGTCTGAAGTTGCTTTTTTTTTCTATATTACCCCTTGAATAACTGTATTCTTCACACTAAAACATTAATTGATGAAGTGCAGAAGGGCCACCGACAAATTTAATTTTATATCTCTAATACTAATCAAAATTGAAAGGCACATAAAAGCCAGTTTTTAACGTCTTAAAATCAAATAGTTTAATATGGATAATTTCAGGAGAATTCAATCAAAATATTTGCTGATTCAATTAACAAAAACTTAGTTTTTTATCGAACAAAATTGTTTCTGGACACAACGAAACTCCTTTGTAGGTCGGCTGATCTTGTTCACTAGCCGAATTACTTGACTGGAAATAGGTTTGCAACTAAAATTTGTTTTTTTTTATTTCAGTTGACTTCGAGGTCACTTAGTTCTTATTCGGAATAAAAACGTTCTTCAAGAAGTTGGAATTTTTCCAATGAAGCGGGGGATGAACTAAATCTTAAAAATAAGAAAATGCGTCCAAAATAACCTATAATTCAATTTTCATTTTTTCAACAACATATTTTGTTGAGCATGAAGAGAACTGCTGCTACCCTTTTCGAAAGTAAAAGTATTAATTTGGTGGCTTAACAAAATTGCTATACTGGTTCGCGTTCAGCAGAAAGCGAAATGGAATCGCCAAAGAAGGGACTTAATTTTTTCAAAAACAAAAACAAGAGTTCTTAATTCAATAAAGGAAATTGTTTGATTTTGCTGAAGATGAGTCGTTTTCGTATGATTTTCTTATAGTTTTTTTTTTTTTAATTTGTGTAATAGCAAGACGACAAAATTGTGCTGAGACTCAAATTTCTGTTATTGTTCTTTTAGTCCGGCTACTTGGATGTCGTCGTGCCACCAGATATATTAAACCATCCCGAGCAAAATCTCGAAGAGAGTGTAACCAACGAGGGGGGCACCATCACTCTGATATGCAGTGCAATCGGAGTACCGATACCAACAGTGCAGTGGAAACGAGAGGGAGGAAAGGACATCATTTTGCGAACTGAATCCAGGGATAGACAAGGTTTGTACAGAAAGTATAAAACGTTTTGTTTCTTTTATCAACGTATAACAGTTTTACCGAGCTTGAGCTTGTTGTGGTGACTCTGGTTGCAATTGTGCCAGAGTCCTGCCAGGTTTTGTTTATTTCTTCAAACTGGTTGGCAGCATTTTATTAACGCATCTTTGCACAGTTTGAAATTAACTACAATTCGGGCAACAAATTTTCCTAGATTATGTTCTTGTTCAAAACTTTGCCTGATTACGTTGTGGAGTCCGTTTCCAAAATGTAGGACCATTTCTTAACTTCCAATAATCAACTTTGTTTGTGTTAATTAATGATTTATTTAACTTTTTCTTTTACGCACTTGCAATATAAAAATACTTTTCAAAAGGTGCCAGCAGATCGATTGGTGTTATTCTAAAACAATTCAATTTAGTGAAATTCACAAAAGTGAATGTGCGCCTCAATCGCAATTCGAAAGTTTCGCATAAAAGACATTTCAATCCGTAATTTGTTACTTTCCCCGAATTTATTTGGAATATTGCATTGAGTGCGAAGTGGTTCAGACCAAGTGAAGTAGTCCAAATAGTGTCCAGTTTTTCTTTTTTATTTTATAGTCGATTACATTGAATTTCTAATATGTGGCAATTTATTTAGTTTGGACGTGAAACCAATATCCAGCCGTTTCCAGCTTCAAACAATTACGACCGATTCACACGTGTTCCCTGAATTCATCCAACCTCTCTGGGAATATCGCTCGAACTTCTTTGTATACCTGTTCTACCCAAACATAATTATAATATATCTGAATGAATGGTGGCAGTTAATTGACTTTCTACAACTTTGTATTTGTTTTCTTTTCAGTTGTTAAAAGTGTAGAAGGAGAAAAACTGGTGCTTGGAAACGTCCATCGGACCGATATGGGTGGTTATTTATGCATAGCATCGAACGGAGTTCCGCCCTCTGTAAGCAAAAGATTTGATGTCCATGTTAATTGTAAGTTCAATCAAACTTTCTTCATTTCCTCAACTAAATTCTCTCAAACAAAAAATATCTTGAGAAATTTGTTCAGTAGTTCAAACCTTTTCGCTCTCCTTGTCACGTTACCGGGTAATTACAGTCATATGAGTGCCGAGCACTTGTCCGTAGAACGACGCCAATTTGCATTCACATATTTTGGTAGAAATTAGATGTGAATCAGCACGAGTCGAGATTTTAACATTTATTTTATTTATCAACGTGAATCGTGCAGGATTTGCTTTTAAGCGCGGTCACGTTTAAAAATAAATATACGTGAGTGTGTCAACACTCTCAAAATACAATAACGTTTTAGCATTTAATAACATTCGAAATTTTAGTTTCCGTTACTTTTTTAAAACAATACAGGATCGAGTGATCAGTTCTTGGAACTCCACTTAAAGCAGAAAGTTTGAACTGTTGTTGTAAAAATAAACAATTAACAAGAAGAACATTTTAAACTTTTCTCTCGGCAAACTTGAATCAAATTTGCATGGATCGATTAACTTGTTAATTAGAAGAATACCTTGACGCCTTGTGTCGAATAAGAGAGACGGGCAAACAACGTTGAGACAAGTAACACACAATTTGAAAGCCCTTTAAGTGCGAACTGATCGGGCTTAGCAAAGATATCCGTAAGTATTTGAGTGGGGCTTGTGAAGAAATGGATTAAATTGAATGGATCCCCTGCACGAACCGGTCAGTTAATCGAAAGCTTTTCGTTCAGTAGTCAACTTCGATTGCTTTCGTTCAGGTGCTTTTCTTACATGCAGTTTGGGTTTGTTCTTTTTATGATGTTCTTTTGCATCAGCTGCATTTTTATGCTTAATAACAATTTTCCCCGAAGCTGGGACTACAAGTGTGAATGAAAGCAGATTCATCCGAATTTAGTTACAAAATAAATTTCACTGTTTTTATTATGCCTCGACTTTTTTTTATTGTTGGAAACAGCTGTTTTGATAAAAGACAGGAGGAATCACAAACAATAAGAATTGTTGGCGAACTGTTCGTTCAAAGTGAGCAGTTCGATGAACGGGTCAATCTTTGGTAATTGATCGAAAATAGACGGCCTCCAAAACGAACGGCCCGGCGCAGCTCTGGCTGAATATTAAAACAACATTTTCAAGAAATATTATTTTGTTTCGAGTATATTGAAGATTGAAAACCTTAATAGTTTTCATTTCTACGCACTTTTTTCTTCTTCTGTAAGATTATCAGAGCGTCAATTAGGGCGGTCGGCGTTACAAGTATTCAAGTACAAATAATTTAATTATTTTGTTTTTTGTTACCAAACCTTTTTCTGACTTCTTAGGTTTAAACCACAATCAGAAGGTTTCAGTTAAAGTAGCCACCAAAACTTATGGCCAAAGTCTTCTTGGCGCTTCCTAGTCCCCCCTTTGTGTCATTATCGTTTGGTGAAGCCTTCGGAAGACAATCCCTTCCCCTCTATACTCCAATAAGCAGAATGTCTCAGTTTAATAGACGACAAGACTGCACCTGCTCCCCGGAAGATGGGGCGCAGGAACAAAAATACTTTCTCCACATATTTTCATATACTTGCCGTAAGTGTTTAACATAAATTAAATAAGAAATAAATGTGTCAAAATAAAAAAAACTGTGCCGCCACATTGTAAAACTTATACGCTTTGATTTTAGAGGCAAATTAGTCGGATTGATGATTCACATGTTGCAGAAAACTTTCAGGAAACAAATTTCTCCAGACAATGGTTTTGTCCAGGATAAATTACTGTATCGGAGTGATGGCTTCCTGTTTTGCACGTTAAGAAAAGTTGTGGCCAAAGGAAGAACAAAAACTGTAATACGAAATTATTGCCAGACAATTGATGCAACTTCCCAAATGGAAACATTTTGGTTTTAATACAATCATGAGGAATAATATTGTATCATAAGAAAAATGGTCATGAATTCGGAAACATAGAACAAAACTGTGTAGATTTTACCTGAAATCTATTGGCTTAAATATTTTTACTTTTTCCCATCTCCCACCTCCTTTGATTGAAATCAAATTGCTCTTCTAACGTCACCATCTCTGCATGTGCAGAATGTTTTTGATTAAAAATTGTAATTCATTCAAATTGATGTGCGCAACTTTTGTGTTGTTCAACTAAATGCCTTTTGTTGTTGCCAGCAACTTCTGTAGCATGTGCCGGAGAAAAAAGAGGAAATAATAATAATAACAGTCCCTGAATGTGTTTGTTTTATGATTTGTTTAATTCTAGGCTAGATCTGATGTTAACAGTCAGAAACAAAAGCACTGCAACCACAAACTTTGTTAAGTGTTTGCACCAGTTTAATGTTCTATTATTTATTGTAATTTATGATTGCAACAATGTTTTTGTCATGCGATATGAAAACACACGAACACGAACGGACAGGCCAATCCCTTGCAGAAAGTAACAAGAAACTGTATCTTATTTATGGCTAACACGTATGTGTGGCTGTCGTGTGTCAATGTGTGTGCGAGTGTGCACGCCAAATGCATTTAAATAATGGGCTGTCGAAGCAGACCGCTTCAGCCGTTTTGAAGTAATTGCGATTGGCGCAAATTGTATGGCCACCAGCTGGCAGTGCGGCAGAAGTTCTGATCGAGTAAATGGCTGGTGTAGACCTCCGTTTTGAAAGTAAGTATTTACACGTCTTCCCGCTAGAAGCTACAGGTTGTTCCCATGAAGGCTCCCATTCTATTTTAGCACAGCTTCAGAACTTCAAATAGGACTTCCCTCTATATCTCACTGGCATTTTCTAGTATTTGGCGTTGCGTATTACCTGTTCTCGCATTACCAACCTTCCTTCGGAGTTAGAGCTTCACTTCGGTAATCAAAACTCGACAACTTGGCATTTGCAGTTTAAACAAATCTTTACTTGGATTCTTTCTTCAAGCGCCGCTCTAAGGAGAACAGTCATAAGCACTTGTGTTCCTGAAATTAAATCAAGGAAAAAGAAAACTTCATCAAACAAAAACTTAAACAATATTAATAGTGAAGTAACTAAACACGACGACTGCAGTGTAGCAACACCATGTGCCTTAAGAGAATTGCAACAGACACTTGTTCTTCTGCTACTGGCCAATAAAATGCTATACAGGGAGCCTTAAACGTTAATGAGTTTCTGTTTGGCAACAGGAAATGCTTTTTAAGCAAATTTTTATGCCAAGAAGTTAAAAATATTTACGTTGTCCGTAAATGCGTTTAAGCCGTACAAGGCTCACCAATATTGATGCCGTATTAATGCACACACATAATGAGACTTGGTCCTTAAGGATGTTATGCGACAGAAAGCATTATAACAACCTATCCCGCACGTCCACGGACTAGTAGCAATATTAGATGAGGAAAGCGAAATCCGCTCAAAGCGTGTAAATAAAAAACAAATCTCCTGAGACCCAGTAACGCAGAAAGAAGACGAATTGTCTTTTATCAGAAAACCGATAATAATTGATTTAAAAATGTAATAAAATGATCAAAAATGTCCAAATAAATTCTTAATTACGAGTAATTAAATATTTTCTACTTTAATCTTTAAAAAATTGTATTCTCTTACAAAATTCTTACTGTGCCTGCGCCGGGACTCTACGAATTGCTCCTCCTTAGAACTTCAAATATGCTTCGGCTACAAAACATTCCCGGCCTATCGTTCTCTTAAATGTAATATATGTATATCGTCAGCTAAAATGCAAATGATGATGAAAAAAATGTTTGCCAGAGTGACCAAATCTTTATACCAAAAAGATGATATTGCACTAAAATTTGGATTGTAACAGTTCAAAGTTCTTCCTTCTTAGCTGCTTGCGAGCTATTGATATCGATAACGAGATATCGGTTTGACGGCTGAGAATGTTCCGACACTTCGCGTCAGGAAGGTGGGATCGTTTCTCACCAGGCTGAGCTTTAATATTGGCCTGCAAGTAACCAATCAAATTTAGTAATAAGCTTCAGTGACTCCAACATAAAGTTTCACAGTGCGTTCGCGTACAATTTGTATATGTAGGCATAAAACTAATGCGGTGGTACAGGTGTAAGGAAAATGTCACAATCCTTGTCCTTGAGGTGAGTGTCAAAACAAAAATCAAAAATTGACGGAATGTGCCTGTCTCCTATTTGTTTATATCTTGTTCGGCATCTCTCAGTTAATTGAAAATAATCAGTTAATTGAAAATAATACAGACTTTTTCCAAAAACAATATAATATTGTATAATTTTTCATTGCCGTTTATATCCTTCATAGTTATATCCTGTATAAGCAAACCGATTATACATATTTTATTGTAATAGAACAACCACGAACGGTGGAACCATTTTGAGTATAAGTGGAACAGAAAGCTCTCCGAAAGGCACTAAGAATACTGTAAGTCCACGGTATTTCACATTTGTGCTACTGGCAAAATAGAAGTCCATACAAAACGCTAAACTATTACTTCATCGCCGATTCTAAATTTGCTTTAAAAACCCCTCTTTCTCTACTCAAGAGTTAAAGAATATGTCCAACAATACAGAAAGCATTCGCGTCTTTTGCTTGGCTGACACATCTGCTTCGGGAATCGCTTTAAAGGGAAGGTTTCACTGCTGTACGCAAGAGCATACAAAGAATTTAAGTCCTATGAAGATATAAAATTAAGCAAAACTGGAAAAATGAACTTAAATAAAAATACAAAATAAACAAAATAAAAGGAGATATTTAACACTGCACTTAATCCAGCAATTTGTTATGCTCTCCCTCTATTATAAACAAACACGAACTCACTGTATCTTTTTTATGTTCGTTTGTTCGTTGACTCTTTAATTTTGTTTTCCTTATTTCTTTTATGTAATTTCATTCGCATACGCTTGGTGAACTCTTTTAAAACCGCTGAACAGTTCCGCCATCCATCAAGGCCGTAAATCAGTTAGTGGGTGCCCCTGTCGAGCGAGAAGTTACTTTGGAGTGTATTGTGGAAGTCTACCCAAAACCGTTAAATGGCTGGTATCGCAATGAGGGTAAGTGGAAAAATTAAGAAAAATAAACAATTTGCGAACACTTGCACACACAACAGCCACCGAGCGGCCGACCCTCAACCGCCAAGTTCAATGAATCTTCTCTCTACCCTCTCTTATCTGATTATTGTTGTTCGTCTCAAACAACTAAAAAAGACAAAACAACAGCGTGTCCTTATAACATCTTTTACAATTTAACTTGATTTGATATCCTTTAAGTTTGCATCATGTGTGTGTGTGTGTGTGATGGCATTTGCAGTGCACCGAATACAAGGGTTTCTAGTTACAGTGATTTTTGGCAAATTCATTTCATTTTCAATATTTATGTAAGCAACTGAATTATTCTTCAGCAAAACCAATGTAACAATGTACGAGGTCTACGCAAAAAGTAAGCTAAATTTTAAATTTCGCAGGCCACATTCGCTTCATTTATTTAGCATTTTGCTTAGTTTATGTGTGAGCGGCATAGCAGTTAGTGGAAGTGGATCAAATAATTTGCATTAAATTCTGTATAAGTGCTCGAAAGCGCTTAAAATGTTACGGTGATTGTACTGTAAGCCAGCAAAATGTTTACAAGTGATAAAAGTTTTTCAGAGCAGGTCGAGAAGCTCTGAATGGCGATACTCAGCCTGGACGCCCCACTTGACACACACCGTTTCGAATCTCTAAGTCACTTCTGTAACTGATTTATAGTATGATTTGAAGGAGGCAACTTTAGAATCAAACTATTAATTTATTCTTTGGATAATGAACATTCGAACGTAAAGCCTAGAAACTTTCTCCGTCTGTAAGATTGAGGCTTGCTATTGGCTACTCTCCGAAAATGATAACCATTATAAATTTTACTTCTCTCAAAGGCCTACTTATATTCTAACCATATACATGTGTATGTATTTTATCGCAAATATCTTGTATCCGTTACAGGTAAAATTGAAAAGGCACCAGTTTCACTTTCGTTGAAACTTTATTCGTCGTATGTGTATGTTCAAATATACATATGGGTATCCTTCTCTCATTTTTGTATTAGTTGATATTTTGTATTGCTTCTAGTCTGCGCCGCGGCGGGATTCCTTTTCTTTAGAGATTGCTTTTAGGACCAGATAGGAGTAGGAGTGTAATATTCAAGTTACCAGTGACAGCTTTGCAACCGTTTGGTCACCTGCCCACAGCCGCATCGCATGAGATCGCTTTCGATATCGAGGTATGCCGGCGATGAGATCATGAGCTGGTTGAGCTATTCAGCAGAGGCTTCGTTTCTGGATAAATCGAAACTAAAGCAGTCAGAAAGTTTGTTTAATCTTTATGACCACAAAATAACGGTTAAACCCATTTTCAACAGTAATTCGCAAGTAACTTCATGTTATAAAATTTAAGTTTGTATAAACATTTTTTTGTATTCTTTTGCGAAAAATAAGAGTTATTGCAAAAGTTCAATATATTCTCGATGCTTCCCTAAAAAAGTTAAAGTTAAAACATGCTGCATGTCCAACAATCATTTTAATCTAGGGGTGTAAGTGCAACACTGTATTAACAGCTGGTTTTGCTGTCGTCCACGGAAAAAACTAAACTATTTTTTAATTCGTGTCTGCTGGTAAGAAGTTTTTTATTTCTGGAACTAAATTGGACGGAACGGAAACGAAAGTATTGTTTTGGAATACTTGAGATCAAATAAGCAAATATATGCAGTGTTGTGTGAACGGGACTTTTTGCCCCGAATTAGGGCTTCCCTTTTTTTAAGTAAAAGAAACATACAAATTCAAGATACCCACAGTTTTTGACTGAATGTTATTTACTTTTTTAAATATGTACTTTATTAAACCGATTTGTCATACGAACTGGAGAACAAAATTATTTGCACTGATGTTTTATACTTTTGCTCTGTTTACTCTACACTCGTAAGGTTAGGGAAAATGCCTTAGATTTAGGTACTATTAGGTATCAGCTGAATGTTTTAGTGGCAAAAAACATTCAGGGATTCCCTTGTATTTTCTGTATCTTAGGGATGAAATGTTTTGTTGGAGCGAATATTTGTTCTTTTGTTGGTAAACATTTGCAAGTAGTGACACGAAAAATCAACTCTACAATGTGTGTTACTGTCTGTACATATTGGTAGTACAAATATTTTTTCTTCTTTTTACATATTCGTAATAAAGACATATAAATATGTGCATGATGGAAAAGATAAAAGTATTTCCGTCATTTCTTTATGACCCTCGTAACTCTGTATGTATGATTGAATAGACGTATTCGTAGAAATTCTTGATCTTTTGCGGCTCATAAATATGTGACGGAAATATTTTGTGGCAGAAAAGAAAAGTAAAAGTTTGCAAAAGTTTTGCAAAAAACCTACGCTTTAGTTTCTTTTAGAACGTGTTTTTTTCAAATTATATTCCCATCACTGTCTTGAACTGAATGAAACTTTTGATTGACAAGTTTTGACTAGCAAAAGTGTTAACAACTATCGTCACATACATACATATAAAATATCCTTAATAAAATGGAACGGGAAACTCTTGCAGAGCGAACTTCATTCTTGTTTTTATCTATTTTATGTTTTATATTTATGTGTGCATTTAATTTGATTTTATTACATGTAATTCCTAGAATCTTTATAGTGCTCCTTCATTTGTACGATGTGAACGAACAGACAGATGTACAGACAGAAGCACAGACGTATTTATTTATATACAATATTAAAACTAAACTTTGTTTTATTTTATTACCTAAATGTGTGTATTTTTCCTTTTGTATCTTCTCAACGCTGTTACTCACCCCGCAACGCAACAACGCGCCTGCCACCAACCACCATAATTGTTATTGGCACCCGTACAGGCAACCTGAAACTGCACAACGGCAACAAGTACAATATATCCGAGAGCATGATTAACATGTACACTTGGCATCTTAATCTGACAATACGTCATCTGACTAAGGCGGACTTTGGCGCTTACAGCTGCTCCAGTGTGAATGCTTTGGGCAAAAGCGAGGCCCGAATACGACTGCAAGGTACGTTTAACTTCTTTTTCGACTCCTTCCTCCTTCTTCCTTATTTTCTTGCCTCCCACTCCAGAGCAGTGAACGATTTTTCATCCAAAACAAAAACACGCACATGGCAAATCGAATGGCAGACAAACGTTTTTTTTGCTTGCATTTTCATTTTATTTCCTTAAGTTACGAAAAGCTCTGAATTGATCCTAAATTGTATGGGCTAAGGAAATAAAGAGAGGCAGGCGAACGAACTCTTTGCCTGATATCTGCCGTTAGATACGAATAGCTGGTGTCATTCATCTATTCTAATCATGTACGATAAATCAATTGGTATTTCGGAAGTCAACAGAGAAAATACAATAAACCATTATGGATGTGTGTGTGTGCGTGTGTGTGTGTGAAAGCGTGTGTGTTTGCTAGAAACTTTACGTGTATGCCAGTGTATTTTATTTTAACCACCTCAATTTGGTTTGTGTCGAACCCACTCATAGACACAAGTCAATAATATCTGTTTATCAAAGTTGTGCAGGGCCAAAGTTATTGCCACAAAATGCCAAGTAAAGTAAGAAATCACACCGGCAACGGCAACGGCAACTGCAACGGCAGAAACTGAAACTGAAACAAACTCCTGCGAAACATACTTGCATTTATTGACTCGGATTGAATGTCCGACTTACTGACATACATACGAGTACATCGATATTCACAAACAAAAACTTTAAACTTTTATCTCAGCCAAAGCACAAGCGGCCGCCCTACAATTTATTCTTCGCACAGTGCAACAACTTATGAGCACAAATAACTCAATCGAAAATCCACATTTGGGAAATCTGTGTACACAGCGATGACGAGTTCGCCAGCAAAGTTTCGTTGGGGAAATTGGTCAAATGAAACTAAATTGGGCAAAACAAAGTTGTTATTTTGGCGTAAAATTGTATTGGTTTCATCTTAATGAAATAACAAGAAGAACCCAGCGAACGTTTTCTATCCAAGATATGCCTGCAACACAAAATATTTATATCTTAAATTTATAAGAAAAGTATCATTAACTCATTTGTGTGATAACAGATCAAGTCAAAAAACAATATCCTTTGTAGTACTTTCCTAGACAGTAAACGGAAGACGAGGCACCTGATTTGGTAGGCCGAAATTCTCCAGTAACATCATGTCTCACTTGTATATTCTCTACAATCTAGTTCCTGGAGAGAAAAAGAGAGTAGACCACTGCCGTGGTATCAACCAAAGCGCCTTTCTGCGTTTTTAGGTTCAAACCTCGACTTCAACGCAACGGTTCAACGTACGTTGAGCACTTTGCCAACTTTCAGTCAAATTTTTCTTTGTTTTGGTTTGTGAGGATGTGTGTGATTTAAGTTAAAAAAGGCGCCGCATAACGCATGCCGGATTTTATGTACCCCGGTCTTTAGATTAGGGCATCGCACAATCATTCATACCCGTCCGGAAGCTGTTTTGTCCCACACAGTGCTTTGAAAAAGGATTTAATGCATGGACGATATTGTGACGAAACTCTAAAGGGCAGTCTGCTGCCGTTTGCTGAGCGACAGCGAACATTATTATTTTAAACAACAGCTTCGGGAACGCCTTAAAGCTCAAGACATTCACTATAGTATCCAGATCTTGTTAGGGAAGACCCCTCAGGACCATATTCCTCAGGCAATCCTAACTATGCTGTATTAGCTTGGATAGACGACAGGTATCCTTCTCTTTATATATCCCAAAACAAAAGACATTAAAATAACCAAATTTTCCAAAAGAGCCAAAATCCATTTGAAATTTTGTCCCCACGAGGTGGAACGAGCAACAGAAAACTAATTGAAAGTGGACTAACTGAACTTATCGATACGTGTCGGAAGCTATCAATGGGTGCGATGCGTGAACTTGCCAAATTATCAAAAGTACTGGCGAACGCTAACGTTCGATATCTCGGGACTTATCACTTTCGAGCACAACTGGAGTACAACAAAGTATCAAGATGGAAATATTATTATTTTATGCATTAGGACTTTCGATGCCAGCTTTAGTAGTTTCGCAGATGTAGACATACCTCCTACATCTTACCCATTTTGGCCCCCAACAAATTCGGGCTTCCGAACGTCACTTCTTAGGGGGCGGCAAAATTTCAAGACACAAACTTTAAAAATTCAAATTCAAATTTTGGGAAATAATTTTAATGACGAAATGGGAAGATTGCCGAATCGGCTTGACGAATGGGCCGAATGTATTACATACGACTATATGTATGTTTGTAGGTTTATGTGCAGCTGGATGAGTTCCTAAGCCTTTACAAATGTATGTATGTACTCGTATTTGTGTGTCTTCTCCTCGTTATATGTAATTGTGTATGAACATATTTTTCCCTTTGCAATTGATGTCCTCTGTTTTGTGTTTTACGAAATACCACAAATCAAAACACTGTTAACTGCATTTGCCACATGGCAAGTTCAAAAAGAGACCCCGAATTGAAGTCTGCTCCTAAGAAAAATGAGTTTATACTTCTGCTCTGCTAATATTGTCATGAAGAATCCCAAAGACGGTGTCATGCCAAGCAGCTAATAACTTTTGTTGCTGCTCATCGTAGTGGATTGGCCCCATTCCCGTTTCGGCTGGAAGTGGTGGGTGTGCGTGCAGTTGTTGCCCCTTCAATTCAAACTCAATAAAAATCAATTGAATTGAATAATAAACGTGTTCGATTTTATTGGCTTGTATAAAGTTACAACTATTATTGGCGAATGCTGTGGGGATCATTTGACACTGGCTGTCAGAGGAAACAAAGCCGTGAAGGGACTCAAGTGTCTGCAGTGATAAATTGTGTCTTCGTTTTCGAGAATTCTGAAACATTTGTTCGCGATTGGCAAGAAATAAAGTCAGTACAAATAAAAAGTTGTGCAATTATAAGCAAAACTAAATGATAAGGTGATAAGACGACAGGGGCATGTTCTACATTCATATATCTGCATAACAGCTTAAGTCAAGATGTGACGAAAATAAATTTTTTGGCAGATATTTCAATGAAAAACTTCAGTCAATCAAAAAAAATCATCAATGACACAAACAAGAATTTTGCCAAACAAAACATGTAAAATTGCACAAATTAATAAAACTAGACGCACTTTTTGTAATTTTAAAATTCGACTTAAGCTGTTACGATAAAATGCCACAGATATACAAAAATAACCAGCGAATGCTTCTCTCACAATCTTTGTGTTTTCGAAGAACCTTTCCAGTAAATAAATTCTAAAGTTATTTCGTTTGCATTTCCTATCGACTCGGCTGATCTCTCAGTTCAAGAGCTTTTAAAAAAACAACGGTTTTGTCGCCGGTATCATGAAATGCAATCTCGTTGTACGAAGAGTTCGTAATCAAAGGGCGGTAGCTTCTGCTATTAACATGCCCTTGTTCTAATTTGTTTCAGAAGTACGGACTAATGTTTTTACCAGCCAATAATCCCTCAAAACAATAAACTGTTCGAACAATTTTTATTTAGTTGTTAGTGTTTTATTGAACATTGGACGACTCAATGTGATGTTGCACAAGACCCTTAAAGTAAACTTGTGCCTGTCTCCTGGCTCCAACGTAATAGCACTTGGTTTTAAAACACTTATTAGTCGTATATATTATCAAGGCATAATGTTAGCCAGGAAGTTTGTTAGAGTAGATCGTAGAATCGCATACTTTCACTGCAGCCTGGCGGATCGATTATGAGTGGCATCGACATTTAAGTTGTCAGGCATGGAATATGGAATATAACACAGATCACAAAATGGTCATGCCATTACCGTATTTCGGGCTATTGCCCAAAAAGGTCGGTGACGAACATTTTCACACATCTGAACAGTTTGCGACGATACTGCGTTACTAGCACTTCTAGATGGATCACCCTTTACGAATTTGTGCATTCGGTAAAAATATAATAAAAAAAACATGTAACTGGCGAACGTAGTCAATCAGTCACATCTGTTCTTTTGGTTAGATATTTGATTTGCAGTTCTTTTGTTTTATTGAGCAGGTGAAGACAAATATGAGTTTGTTCGGATGGTGTGTTTTGCTTAATCTTGTATTTAAATTGTGATAATTGCCTCAATTCGTTGCAGAGCTCCGGCTGCCCCCAAAACCAACCACTACGCCAACACCGTACGTTCACACAACACAAAAGCCCAGACGCAAGCAGTCCTCAAATATGAACAAAGGTCTCAACGAAGTGGTGAGAGCCAAAGAAACGCATTTCACCAATCAAATGCAGGAAAACGAAATTCTAAGTGGCAACAGTGCACAAGGAGCCAACATCATCAATGGCATTGTTGTGGGACCTGGTAACGGCATCAATGTCGCAAATGGCTTGTCTAACGGAGCGGAAGGTAAGTTACGATTGAATAAATTCCTTAAGAACAACTACCTCAACATACACACTGACACCGCACACACACCAGGACCTACAACATAAAGAAATTAAACAATTCAAGCGTGTAGCAAGTAAATCGCACAAAAAAACCATTGCAAGATCCACGAGTGTACAAGTTGTTGATGGAATGTGTATGAATATTATTTACTCAACTTCTTAAGAAGCCTTTACGTACGAGTAGTTCTCTCCCGTTCCAAGGCCTGTTTTCGAATGTGGTTTTGAATTCATTTGACGAATGAATAAGTGTGTTTGTTTTCAAACTCCCAAACCCCACCCCCTTCCCCCCACTGCTTTTAATAAACAAATAATTGTTCTTTTACCAAGGGACCCAGGGACTTTCTGCGGTCTTATATTCGCACATACATGCTTATCCCGACGTAGTTCCACAGACACACATGCATATGTGTGTCATTTAGTCAAAGTAACTAGTGAATGCTTTGCCCACATGTAACCTTTTGTTTAGCAGTTCATAATTTTTATTTCAGCCAACGTACGAGCGCAGACTTATTTGAGGAAACGCATATCTACATTCATATGTATGTATGTATATGCAGCAGCAGGATATTTTTGATATTAATAAGGGCTTAATGCTCCGCAGGAGCGCTGTGTGGAGAATATTAATTCCGTAATGATTGTGGAAAGAATTTCATTCGTTTTCTAATCAAAAACTGTGTTAGAAATAAAATTAAAGCGTTAAATGCAGTCCAATAAAGGACATTTCCCAGACAAATTTTCCTCCTTGCAACAAAAGCGAGAGCGAGAAAATGAATCAGCTGATCTGCTTTTTTTTTTATTTCCCTGAAATAAATAGAGTTTTATCGCAACGTAAAACCTGAAATAGACACAATTAAGTTAAAATATTGTAATAGGGGGGCCAGTTTTCTGACAATACGAAGCATCAAATAACTAGGAAACCACTAACAAGGTCTAATGCTGTCAGCTGTTATATTACTCGACGTTTCTTTGACGTTTTTTCGTTTGTATGTCGGTTTTTTCAAACTGTTCTTGCACGAAGATTGTTCTTGTACTCAGTATAAGTAGCGCGCGGAATCCCGCTTTTACCCTAAACTGTTCACGAACTCAAAGTTTGAGCCAGTGAGAGAAATTATGAAGGAGAAATATTCTTTTTGAATTGAAAATTGAAGCAATCAGCTGTTTCGAAAAAGAAAAAAACAATTATAAACAAAATTATTTGTACAAAAATTGTAGTAAAATGCACAAAAGAAGATGTGGAAAACTGTAACTAAAATTCGTGTGTCTTACACTCACGTTTAGGAAAATAATGTATTATGTTGGTTTGGACATACGAGTACGTGTGTGCACACTTCACCTACCGCGATGACAGCTGGTGATTAAACAATTAACTTTGTTCAAATTTGTTCTAATAATATTTTTTTTTTTTAAATGTCGAAACACTTTGACGTTTCCTTTTTTAGTGTTCCCGTACTTTTGTATAGTTTTGTGTAAAAATGAGAAAATTTTTTCTTTAATCTCACTTGACCGAACTTTGCCCTTTTTTTCAAGTTACAATGATTGCCATCACATTGTGAAAAGTGAATTTGTGGCTCGCGATTGTTCTAAAATGTGGCAACACCAAGAATCAGCTGATGAGCTTCTTTTCAGCTCGTCCTATTTCTAGCTCTTTGTTCCAAACAAAATTTTATGCATGTGTTTTAGAGTCTCGCTTATTGAGGCGAAAAATGCAAATACTACATACATATGCACATACATATTTGTAATGAAAGCACAGAGTATTCGTATACTTGTGGCAAGTTGCTCTAGAAATGAAAATAATTGCTGTTTAAGTATTTTTATAATTAATTTTGTAATCTTCTTATTTAAATTTTTTGCATTATTTTGCACTTTGTCTATTAGAGTAAATGGACCTAACAGAACCCGACCCCTTGCGCAGCTTTAATTTGAAGTAATTTTAGTTTTAAAAATGTTATCACTGTTGCAACATTAAAAAGCTGCATTACTAAACATTTTGGTTTTTCGATTGTTTTCCGTTGCCACAATAACTGTTCACTTTTTCTTGATCTACAATTTGTTTAAGCAATTAAATAAGTTTGTGTGACATGAAACGTAATCCCGCTCCAGTTTGAAATTAAGGCGCTTCGTATACTCGTGTATTTTATATGGCAATTTTGCCGACCAATTGTTCGAAATGGGTGAAAATAAACAAATTCGTGGGACAAAAATTTAAGCCAGAATAAATATATTTACATGATCTTGATTGGTTCTTCAGACTTGAAATAAATCGATCTAAAAATACTAAAACTTGTTATTGATGTGAAGTTCGAAAATTCGGAGGATTTTCAAAACAAAAAATCCTACGTTTGCCGCTTAATTTCCGTGCAAACTACTATTTTTACTGATGATCCCTTAAGGAGCTGCGAGTATTAAGCAGCTAAAAATGGTTGTCTTATTCAAATGGATATTGAAACCTTCAGAGAGTTCTTGGAACTGATTTCAACACACAAACTTTTTGGGGATCTATGAATCCTCCGCAACAACTCACACCTCTTCTCCAAATTTCATATTAAAACTGCATGGAAATTGGAAATATGTATGTAAAAGAATACCTACAAAAACCAACTGGTTACACACAGTAAATGAAATTAAATGGATAAATATGAAAAGAGTTTATTTGCGCTGACTGTCCACTTAGATTGAGGCACAAGAACACAGAAAATGTGTCACGATCGTGATTGCCGGATGGGGTATTTGCCAGCGAAATTACAGAATTAGGGGACAACCTTTTTTTGGAAAGTGTTTACCTTGCGCCAATCGTGCGATCCTACCTTGAGGCCCGAGTGTTGGGAGATAATAAAGAACATAAGAGCATACCCATATATTTCATTATATCTTGTATTCCTTCGATTCCCATCTTTATTTTCATTTTATTATTTTAGATGCTTAAGAAATTTGACTCAGAAAGTTTCCCCTAGAAGAAGAGAAAAAGCTTCTGTTCTTTTCTAAATTTTGCCCATCAACATTTTAAATTGCTGTAATTTATATTTTAGCCTGAACAGATAATTAATTCGCAAAGAACAATTATGTATGTAAATGTTAAAAATACGTGAATGCAAAATATGTATATTAAATATTAAGGAAGCAGAACACAGTGTGTACTTTTGTTTCTACATTCGTCACGTTTGTACATCTCATATTTGTATAAATTTCAGCATTTGTACGAATGACCTTCCCAGAGTTCGAGTTTGAGTTTTAATCAAAGCTATTTCTCTTGTTATCAAATTGCAGTCCATACACAACTTCCCGCACGAAATGGATACGAGAAGACACACAAGGCACCGCAAGCCCTGCCAACACTTCGCACACCATGGGTCATCACAACCACACATAGTGGAGCGCAGGAGATAAGGGATTTAGCGGTGGCCAAGATAATGAGAATCCAGGCGAATGCATTTGTGGTCTTATTCGTCTTCTACGCAGCACTACGGGTAAACTAACTAACCACAAAGCACTAGCACGAATCGAGCGGGGAGACCCAACGGAGAGTCAGAATTGAAATGGATGTGGAAACGGAGACTATTTTTCTTTGCTGTTGCATTCTATTGCTGTTGTTATTGTTGTTAAATATATTGTATAAAAAAAGAGACTTCTAGCAGAGAGATATGGTGAGTGGAGTGAGTCAGTGTCCTTATTCCTTACAAAGGCTAAATAAAATCGCACAAACAAACAAATTTGTATAAAAACCCAAATAAATTCAAAAAAGAAAATAACCAAACGAAACGTTATACCAGTAATACATACAATAATAACAAAAACGAAATATCATTCTATCAAATAACTTAGAAGAGAATGAAAAAGATAAACAAAAGAAAGAAAGACGGGATAAAAACGACACGAAAACCAGAAAACTCAAAAATAAATGTTAAATTTACACACACAAAAACACATCCAAACACAGAAAACAAAAAGCAAAAAACAAAAAACAAAAAGGAAAACAACGCATATCCAGTTGAGCAATCCCAGACCGCATACAGAAATGTTGAATATAATTTCTTCTTCATTTTGCCCCAAATCCAAACTTTTTAGTTGCAACTTTTTTTTGCAGGTTTTCTGTTGCGTCGATTAAAACCTCTGCCATTCCGTTCTCCAAAGCGACGTTGCCGGCTGCCCGTCCTCGTACTGGCAATATATCAAACGAACGCATCTTTTACATTTCAATTTTGCTTTCCTTTCGTTGCTATCCTTTTTCAATTTTCCACATCTGTTTTTCATTTCAATTGCAATGATTTTAACGTTAGTGATTCTTTTTATTTGCTTATTTCTTTTGTTTTTTTTTTTTTTTTAATAAAACTGCTACTGCTGTAACTCTTGATATTGGTTCACAAACGCTGCTTCGCATACGGACGTTCGTTTGTTGAACGGTTATTAATACGCTTAGATCATAAACACAAAACAAGCCGGGCTAAAAGGATATCATGTTAAACTCCCTTCTAAGTAGTGGCAGCAAAATTTTACAACTGCCTCGAACACACAAACACACAATTTGCAAATTTCGGAAAAATAACTTGTTTGTTGCTTTAAATTTTCTCCTTGTGTGCTGCCGACAGAAAAGAAAAGAATGCACGAAGGGAGAAACGATAGTCTTTGGATCGAATTGTGCCTCATTGTTGTGTGCTTTTGGAGAATTTCCTTTTTGATTTGGTGTGTTGAACTTTCGTTTTCAGGAAACTTTCCTAAACGTTCTTTATCTGGTGGACTGGTCAATTACTCGAGATAAAAATCAATCGAATAAAGTTGACAAAATCTTTGCCTCCGTTCCTCAAGGGTCATAATACTTTGGATTGAGCGGCATGTGAATATTTTGAGAGTGTGGATGACAAATAATGCGATAAAAAATTGACATCCCATTATCCTTTGAAGAATTTTTTTAAAATCCTGTCGTTTTCATTTTACTTCACAAAATGCAAATGAACTACTCGACCCATTCAGAGCCGACAACGTGCCATCGTTTGTTTCTGTGTGAAAACCGTGAAGAAAAGTATTTCGTTTCCGACAAGCCAAAACGGTTCTTTCATAAAATCCATAGAAAACCTTGAAACTTTTAGAACTATTAACATTCGACTTGTCCTTATTAATCGATCGTACTAGTTGGATTGCAACTGATATAAAAACGATTGACTTTGCTCGAAAGTTTCCTGTCACTTTAGCACGATGCCGCCATGGAAGGCTGAAAGTCACTGCACCTGCATGAAAATATAGTTCGAGTTGTACGTATGAAGTGGTGGTTGAAGGTGAGTCATTCATAAAGGCGGTGAATTATTCATTGCTTGCTTGTGCGAATTCAGGACTCATGGTTCTAATGTCTTCCCGGTTATATTTCAGTTTTGATATACTCCAAGGTTCTTTCCAATACACTCATGGGTGATTCGTCGCTCATCCGATAATAATCAGGACTTTATCATCAATTATCCCTACATTCCCTAAATTGCCATCACGTCGTACTTACATGGATTATGATTGTTGGGTTATTCAGTGTTTGTATTCTATTGTGTGTTTTTTGTTATTGTTTTTTAGTCTTTAGTTTTCACAAGAGTCTTTGGTAGGAATCGAACCTACGACCTGTGGACTGTTGGTCGAATACTCTATCAGCCCTCTCGAGGCACTTTTGGTTGAAGCATATTTTCCTAATCCAACAAAACTTGCACTAAATTGTTTAACAAGTTTTTGGGAACTCTCCGCACTTCTTTCGTAAATGATTCAAATATGAAATCAACTTTGTCTGGTTTAAATTTATTACATTAAATTCTCTTTCGGTTTTAATATATCTGGAATCGGCTTATGTTTTTGCTTTAAATATTTTACTTTTGAAGCTCTAAAATTAGCGTTTTGACAACAATTTTAGGAAAGTACATTTAAATGAACGCAACTAGATAAAGATATTAAAAACCAAATATCCTATTTTATTATAACCAAATCTAAATCTCTTCAGTGAAAGCAAAAATCACTAAAATCACTAAAACAAACACGCAAATTTTTGGGCATGTCGTCCGTCGTTATTTATTGCACTTTATCCCAGTTAACCAAACCATCGCCCATGAGGTATTCAGGACTTTATTTCGTTGTGGTTAAGTTCGTTTAAAAGCTACTGAAAGAAAGTTAAATATATGTTTAAAATTGTTAAAGCTGCTGTTAGTAAATTACAGATCACAGATCACCCTCTTAACAATGTATGATAATTAAGTTTACTTTTTAGCTTTATGTAGTCTTTCCTCAAGATTCCGAAGGCTCTCTTTATTCGAACATTTTCGAGGGAAAATGACTACTTCACCTGCGGACTTACAAAAGGCGTCCTTAACTTTTCTCCATTCAACATCCGTTGACGGGAGAACCAGGATCTAAAGTTTCACTTAATATCTTCTTTATGTTTTCGAGGGAGATTATTTGTAATTCGGATGTCAAGAGAAAGTGATCTCAATCAATTTGTTTTTCTTTGAATCTCAAAAACAGAGTCTTCTTTAATTCCACTTATTGCGGGCCGATTTTCAAGGAAGTTATTACTACAATTTGTACGACGAATTTCAATTTATATAGGAATGTTGCCCCATTATATTTAATGTCAGATTACATCGGCTTTTAAAAGGATTCGCTTGCACGTTTCACGAAATAAAATGGAAAATAACAGCAGGGGTAGGTTCTATTGGCTCTATGGCAATGAGCTGTTTCTATACATTTTGTAATAATTTGGGTACGTGCATTTCGGTTCCACTATTTGCAGGCGAACCATGTTGATCCAAGTGAATCCGCTAAGAATAGCATTATTACGATCAGCTTGAAACCACACCAGGCACGTTTAATATTAATGAAAATTCCCACTTGTTCTTTAGAGGCTAAAAACATAAGATGTCTCGACGGCATGGCCACCGACGATATTTGCATTTGCAGGGCAGAATTTGCTGAATTTGTGTTGGCAGCGAGTGACCAAAAATGAGTTCATGATTCAATTAACTGGCTTCCAGAACATACGCAACATTTAAATATCGTACTTATTTTGCATGTTGTATTAAAGTTCTATTTATTTTCTGCATAAATTTTTAATCATTTGCTTCGATGGCTTATTGCCAAAAGCCCCATCTTCTATTTCCCTGTGCTTGGTTCTCGGAAGCGTATAAAATAAAATTATAATGCCTGATGACATCTAGGATACTATTTCGCTTCAACAATGGCGTTTGCAACACACACGCGTGACCCGAAACCATAACCATGAATCATTTATTTGGCCAAATGAAACAACTATTGTTTTCATTTCCAATGTTATAGTTGCTCATGGCCTTCACGAAAAGAGTCTCAATCAGCGGCACACAATTCTTTTCCACAATCTGTGCTGCATTTTGCTCCAAACTACTGTCACCTCAACTATATAATGTTTTCCCACATGCATGTAGGACTTACGATTAACACTCACGATTCCTTCAGTGTATTTGTTTGAGCTTTCACAGCCTTATAAATTGTTTATTAATTTATTTAAAAAGAGATTTAAAAGTTATGTACTTGTTATACGATTTGCAGGGGCATAGATCCTTGGATTAAGAATATTTTATTAAGTCAAGACCGAAACTCTTTTGAACATTATTCGTGCAACTTAAAAGAATTAACTACTTCCACTGTTTACAAATGCTTAGGCTGCATTTTTAAAAATGTTGTCGGCTTTATTTCTCACAAAGCGGAGCTTTTTAAAAAAAAAAAAACTCGTTCTGCGTTTCCCTGTCCTCCTTCCTGTTTGCCTTTGAACTGTACCTCAGTGTTGTATTATTTGGTATGTCAGTGTTGTACTTGATATAACTGTCCGTTAACCTACAACCAATAAGAATATCTGACCATAGCAGAGAGAGCAATGAAACGTTTTGGTCCAATTTCGGCATAGTTTTTGCAAATTTTTATCATAAGGCAAAAAGTAAGCAAAATTCTCGGGTTGAGGGTATCTCCAGAGATGGCCTTATTTGTTACATGCCTTCCAGACAATTAAATTACTATTGAATGTCCAGTAACAAAGTTTTTTTTTCTTCAGCACCATTTATCTTATGAATATCATGTTTTACTTCTCTCAGGGTTCAGAATGCGTCTACATAAATAAATTTTGTAAAAGTACCTCAAAAAGCAGGATCCCAGCAAGTACAATTGGAGGCATTCGATTGCAGTTGGGATTGTGGCTGTGAGAAAGCGAAGAACTACTATGAAGAGTGTTCCACATTTTCGTAGCCTTCTCATTAGTTTCTATGATTCCTTTACGGACCTGATGCTCTAATGGTTTCATACCATGTCAGTGCAATTCTTGTCTTCATTTGGATCACACCATAAAAACTAAAATTTTCTTTCTCTGTTCCCGCCGCATTTGTATGCAGGATCAGTTCTTTACTGCACATTATATTATTCATAATACACATGACGTGGCGTGGGTTTTTCCTCATTTCTGAAGTATTAAATGCAGAATCAAAATTAGAAAAGAAACCGAAACAAACTCTTCATTTGACAAATATTGTTTCAACCTTTAAACATGTTTTTTCAAATATTTAAGAGACGAATTAAAATTGATAACCTTAAAAGCGCAGCACATCAACATTTTCGCCTAAATTTGTTGCATTTTATAATTATAATAATTTTGAAATCAATATGGCGTTTCTGTATGCACAACTTATCCTTAATTCCAACTGTCCACACACTTAAAACAAATACATTTCATTTCAAACATATTCGCAAATATTTAATAAGCAGAATTAAATAAAAATATGTATTTTTTGAATCAAAAATTAAAATTTTATTACAATTAAACTAAACACTAAGTGAAATATGTATGTACTCGTATTTCAATGTTGTAAGAACGACCGAGAAAAAAGAATTAAAACAAACAGCAAACAACTAAATATCAGAAATAAATTATTCATTCATTCATTTATTTATTCACACTTGTATACACTCACACACACGCACACCCACGCACACCCACGCACACCCACAAACAACAGCATTTAAACAAGAATTTAGAAATGCAAATGAATGCGTTTGTTTCAGTGTTGCTGAGTGTTAATGAATGTACATTTAAGTATTTGTATTTGTAAAGTTGTAAATATTTGAACAAAAATTAAATATTTTTTATTTATTTTCTGTAGTTAATTCAAAACAATGCCAACAACAAAAGGCCCCTAATGCCGAATGTAAATAGTTTATGTGTGCGTGTGTGTGTGTGTGTGTGCAGATGTCTGTGCAGACGCAAACGAACTCGCACTCGCACTCACACACAAACACACACACACACATACGCGCTCATACAATAATGCAAGGAAATGTGTGTGCGTGTGTGCGTGTGTTTGTATAAATTTAAATGAAACCATAAACAAAACAAGTTATACACAGTATAAATAATAGTTATTATACATATTAAAAGTACTTATGAATATGGTAATAATTGTGCGAGAACCCAACACGAATGATGATTATCGTTATCGTAATCATTAGATCCCATTATCGTTTCAATGACAATTGTGTTCAAATACTAAATGACCGAGATAAATCCTATTGTTGACTGAGTTTTTCTGTTTCGGTGGTGAAATTTCAAACGATTAAAAAACCAATTAATAACATAAAACAAAACAGTTACAACAACTTTCAAAAAACACAATGCCAACACAACAACAAACAAACAAACAACTAACAAAGAAAAAATAATTCTAAGTATTTGTATAAATTATATTTATTACAATTTTGGCTTCAATTCGTATCAAACCATGAACAAATACTCGTATTAAAGTTGAGACACAAACTATCACATATTAAACACAGCCATACAAACATTGTAAAATATAAACTTAATGAATTCGATTAAAAAAAGTTAAACATTTACTCTTAATACATAAATAACTACACTTACATATATAAATATATATAAGTTTAAACCCACACAATACCCACAACTACAGTATATAGAATATACATATATTTACATACATATATATTAACAATTAACGACATACAAACATTTGTAAATCTGCAATATTCTTACGTTTAGCATTTGTTGACAATTTATTTTCTCCGTTGAAAGGAAAACAATTGCAAATGAAATCAATTAATCATAATAATTATTCAAAACAAAAATCTAAATAATAAATTATGTCTTCCGATACAGTAACGACGTAAAACAGTGTCACTGAGAATGAGTAGTTCTAAGATGTTATTTCACACCAAAATTTATCATTTGGATTTAATTCACATTCAAACACAAACAAAAATGTACTTTTAAAAACACTAAAACAATTGGTGCGCGGCTACAATATCGGTTGCTTGGAATATGACACTTTTAAATTTTAAACCAGAACTTTCGTTTTTTCGAGGGTAACACAATGTGTGCGCCGACTGCTGCCCGCGTGGCTAAAGCTCAAATAATGTGCGGGGCTGCAAAGTCGAAACAGAAATTAATTAACGATCCAGATTTTGGTCTCGAACGTCATAACTTTTAAACGAATCTTATGGCAGACCGTGTAGTGGATAGGCTGCAACGGAAGCAGCATTTTCTGTGAAGTGGCGTTGTCCTGAACTCGATTCCTACCAAAGACGCTGGATGTTTATTCGGGCAAGTAAAGGAAAATTTTGTGATCGTTGTTAAAAACGGGCGAATAAGACAAAACAACACCACATTTGACCAGTTGTGCTGAATATATTTAGAACATGAAGAAAATATTACGACAAATTCAAGTAGCAAAAGGATAGTCAATAAGAGCACGCAAAATTCCTTTTAGTAATACCATAATATGTTTTGGATGTGCTGCTCAGTCGAGCAACTTGTCATGACGCTTTGGCATCACCATCTGAATAATAAGCAACAGAGTAAACAGACACCCCGAAACAGCACGACGGTCACAGAGCGGCAACACATTTATAAATGAAAACCACTTTATAATGTTTCAAATTGTGATAAATTAACTGCATTCGAATTCTTTCATTTTAAATATTTCCCAACTCTCTATTTGAGAAAATGGAACTGCCTGACAAAAATCAAAAAAATATATAGTTTGTTAAACAAGTTCTCCGTCAGCAATTAGTTTTACAAGAAATTAGTTTGGAGAAACAATCATCCATGAACTGATTTTTTTTTTAAAGCCGTACAAAATAAGACCCTCGTGTGTGCAATAACTTATTCGACTGCTCTCGTATGCACTTCATTTAAATCTACAAAAAGTCGGGGAATCCTTTTCCGCTTTCCCCGGCTGGTAATATTCCAAG
Organism: Epicampocera succincta; assembly: GCA_932526305.1. Classification (NCBI taxonomy): domain Eukaryota; kingdom Metazoa; phylum Arthropoda; class Insecta; order Diptera; family Tachinidae; genus Epicampocera; species Epicampocera succincta. The sequence goes on along the minus strand of OW052037.1, from coordinate 1,303,046 downwards.
TCAAGCCCTAAAAGCCATAAAGTAATTAGATAATTATTTATAACACCAATTGAATTCAACTATTTGCTGCAGTTTTCAATTGTTAAATGAATCAGTCTTCGACCATATTTAATACTCCATTAAAACGAAATTTCCGCAAAAGTATGCAAAATGGAATTTACAACTTAATGATTTTGTAATAATAATATTTAATTTGAAAATTGTGTAAAAGGTTATTTGTAATTAAAATTAATTTTAAGAACTAAAATACTTAAATACTACTCGCATGTAAATAGAAATAAGTTCCATAAAACAAACTAAAATAGACAATAATAATGAAAAAAACAACGAATCAATTTGAACAACTCGAATGCACACAGACACATCTACTAATTGCCAAACGCATTGCGTCAGCTGAAATGCAAACCAGGAAAAGTGTAAAAATTTAGGAAAATTACAGAGTTTTTCTGCGAAATGAGTTTGTGCTTTAGTTTACACACTTAATTAATTCAATTAAATTTCATCAAATCAATTAAAAAAGCAAATATTAGGCTATAAAATCAAACGAAATAACTTATCTTGATTCAATCATATTTTAAGGCAAGAAATTGACTGTTGCAACAAGATTTAACACCAAATGGTCGCTTATTAAATAATAATTTATTTAGCGAAAAAAAACTTTTGAAACCTTTAATAATTATGGACCGGCACGTTAACGCTCGCCAACATTTTGAGCCACAGAACACTGACTAAAAACAAACTAATTGACCTAATCGCGAAATGTCTTAAATCTTTTGTGTGAAGTGGGTAAAACAAAGTTTATAAATAGTCGGCAAATCCGTTTTTCGGAAAAATATCAAAACCACTCCTACTTTAAGTCGTACTATTCTAAAAACGATGAGCGGGAAACGCGCCCGAAACCTTGTTTTCTATATATGTATATAATTTCAAAATTTTATATATATTAAAGCTTGATAATATTGTATGTAGGCAGCACTGGCAGGCTTATTCTTGCTTTTCACGCTTTTTTCCAGTACATATTTTCTGCAATTGGCAATTTGAGAAACCCCGTAGTAGCAACATCGTTTCATTGAAGAAATGATTGGGACCAGGTCACCCAAGCCTTTGAATGATATAGTCAACTAGTAATTCTTTTTTGCGATTTCTTTTTTCTTGTTTCTTGAGTTTAACAAGAAGATTTCTGTGCGATGAGTGGGTCTCGAAAGCTCTTTTATATGTCTAGACTCTAGAGTACATTCTGTTAGGGACTTGTTTTTTTTTTTTTTTTTTGCTTAATACTCGTTGCTTCATTTAATTTCTTGAGCATATCAATACATATGTTTCTCTCTCAAGCGTCGTTGGACTGTTATTCCCCTGATATTATTTATAGAGTTGACTGTAATGCCTCAGCTTTGAGAGATAAAAGTGGAATAGATTGAAATTTCCGTACGTCGATCATTCTTTTATTATTAAACGAACGTAAAAAATTAAAAAAAGGCACTTGGACAGACTTAAGATCGCTGTGATAAAAAGAAGAAGCCTTGAGTTTCCGTTTTATTACTACTAACGACATCATGTTCCTTTGTACCTATTAGCGGCTTCTGCGGAAATTGTTGTGTATATTTTGAACTTTTGAAACCAGCCACTGGCCTTTTCTCTGCATTTTATTTAGCCTTGTTTCTTATAAGAGTGCCCCGCAGGGAAAAAGCGTTACTTCGAGCGTGATACAATTTATCGGTGCAAAGGTTCTTGGGACTTAACGTAATTTTTTCAGCCTGGATTGACGTCAGAATCCCACAAACCTGAGTTTTACTAATCATACAAAACAAAAGGCTGTTAGTCTTAAGGGAATTTCCCTTAATACATATTTACACTTAACAGCAAGAGTAAGCGAAAACCAGTGTTGTATTTCCGCCATCTCCTTTGTGCCATTGGTCCATGCAAATCGCGGCTTTACTTCTACTTATTTGGCATGTAAAATATTCACAGGACTTCGTAGGGACGCTGCCATTTATTATAAATGTATGAAGCATCTTCCTTCCAAAGATATTTTAATGGTATTCAGACATATATAAAACGTTTTGAGAATTAATTTGACCACAATAGGAACTGTGACTTCCCTGGACGTCGGATCTACCTCTTTGTTCCGTACTTTACCATCTTCATACCATATTTCCCCCCTTTTGTGAAGTTTCATAACTCTTCTGCATAAACAGTTTGTCCCGATAGGACTAAATCACCATATTGAGGCGATAGCTTTTTTTACAGAGTAATTTTCTTTTTCTCTAAATGTTCCATTCAGTGTTTGTCACAAATTTCATAGTAGTTACAATTTTAATGTAAGATAATGACAGATTTCCATGTTCCTTTTCATTTCTTTATTGGAATTACTGTGACCATTTGCTAAAAACATTTAGATCTTTATCGCTGCAAACAAATTTAGTTTTACCCTACGATTGTGCTGGTCCTTAGATTTTGAAGCATGCAACATGGTGGGAAAGCTACAGAACGGTCAGTGCCGCTTTTTGGTCGCAGCACGTGGTTCCAACCTTATTTCCGCTCAATTTGGAAATTGCGAAAGAGAGAATATCCAGGCAGGCTACAGCTTTTACTGTTTTATAGTTTTTTAAAAAAACTTTTAATTGACAACGAAGTTCGAGTCTACTAATTCTATTTCTTGAATTTTTTCAACGCTTATTGAGGCTCTGACTGGTAATCGTTATTCTTTGTAAACTTTAGGGTCGGTAGTCAAACATTTTCTTTTCTAACTTATTTCCAGTAATTTCTAACTGAAATAACAGGTTCGTTCCTCTACCTAAACTTTCTAACGCGTAAACCGTAAAAGTATAAAATTTAAAAGAGCATTCCAGTTTTTTGGGCTAAAATTTATTGTTGGTTTGTTAAAGGAACATCTACAAAAGTAAAAAAATTATTTGACTTTCAAAGCGAAGCGCAATTCGAAAATGGTTCCAAGTAGAGGTGCACTCAAAAACGTGTTTCAAAGGACGAAATCATGTGACTATCGGCTGGAAACACCGCTAAAAACATACGCGCTTTAATAATCTTCTTGTTTGAGACACTGATCGACTTTTTCAAACACTCTTGTTTTATATGTTGATTTCGAGAAAACCACATTCATATATACTCGTATATGTAGTAATATTTTGCTTTTTATCAGCAAAGTGAATAATAGTATTTCGCAGTATATCGATGCAAAATGACTCCTCGTTAGGAGTCACCCCGCACAGCGGAAAAGATATCGATTGGAATTTCTGCCATTTCAAGCAACTTTAATCATCAGTCAATCACAAACTCACACAGTTTTCAAACAATTCCTTCTTCTTTGCTCTAATTTTATTCAACTATCTTCTTTCTTTCTATCTATCTGTCTATCATTGCGCAGTGTATGTGCAAATTTGTAGGAAAAAGTACGCGGTGCACATAATTTGGAAAAAGCTGATGCAAGCGGATGCAAAAGAATTTTCCAGTACATACATTTGCAAACTTTTCATTATTTATATTCTGCATAATTTTGCCAGCAGACTGTCAGTCTGTAAAAGTAATTGCAACAATTTACAAGTGAATACCTCAACAACAAAATCTGAAACAAAGAAAATACGTACAAATATGCAAACATTTGCACCAGTTGCCATTAGCGGGCCACCGAAATCGGTGCCACCTCCAAAAACAATGAGCCCAAGTGAAAAAAAGATATGAATAGCGTCTGTTCAGGGCCAGTGCAACTCAAAAGCTTCTGTCGCGTGACGAACATCGGGCCGTCGTGTGTGCAATGGATCTAGTGTATATTTCTCAAATCAGATTATTGCGGAAAAAATGTAGTAAAACACAATATCTTCCAATAAATGCAAGATTCGCTTCACGTAAGTTGAGCTGAGTTGTTGAGCATTTTGTCCGACCTCGAAAAAGATTCAGATTAAAAGATCAGCGGTATTCTAATTCGTAGCGATCATAGAAAATAGTCGGAGCTTTTGAAGTTGTTCAGTGTCCGCTGCATTTCCCGCATTTTATTCAATCTGTTTTAACAAATAATGGCGGAGGGATATTGCGTTCAAATGACTAAACTGTTGCATTGAAATCGGTGTTGTGTTCGGCTGCACCGATTTCACGACCATCAATGTTTTCCATCTTCAGTGCTGGTCTAGAAAATTGTTTGACAGCAATTTAAATTCCTCGTGACCTCGTGACCTTAAAGGCTTATTAATCGAGACTACCAGCATGGAGGCAGAGAGATTTGCCGCAGTAATTGTAGCAACGAAGCGTCAGTAATTATTTTACATCATTTGCTTTTCCAGCGCACGTAATTTTTTAATAATTGCCTCTACTGCTTTTCATGTACCCAATTTTATTTACACTTTGTGCTCAATTTCGAGTTCTACAATCATCTTTCAATTAGAATTAATAAATGCCGGCCATTCACGTTATAATTATTTCAAGGATAGTGTTTGAAAGATGTCCTCAAAGAAATTACACGAGCCACAACGGGTTACTGCAAGGATGTGAAAGCTTCTGCACTGAAGGGGTTGAAGGGACCGCCGGAGAGGTGGTGGAAGTGGAAGACATAGTGTTTTTGAGCAATTTAGAAAAATACAGACTTTTGCAATTCAACAAATGAAAGAGCGCAATTATGCACGATATGCAGCATCTATTTAAATTGGTCGACAGGCAAAAAAAATGTGTCGGAAAATTCAGCAACAAAAACATCCAATTTCTGTGTGTGTTTCTGTGTGTGTGTGTGTGTGTGTGTGTGTGTATGCAAGTAGCCAAACGCAACCACAAACAATTATAAAAAATTAAAATTTATTTTTAAATACCTCCACCGGCAACGAGCCGCACACAAACGCACAGCATCGCAAATATTTGACATAATGACGGTGTTGCCGCTTAATGAGTGGTCGCTCACTCTTTCAGCCACAAATCACACAAAGCTTTTCATTGACTTCCCTTTGGCACGGAAAAACTTGCGACTCTCTGTAAAGGAATTTCGCGAATTCAAGAACTTATTTGTCTTAAGTCAAACACAATATTTTTGTTTTCTGCTTCAGCTACGGCCGAAGCCTGAGACGAGGCTGAGCTGTTGAAATGTGTACAGGTGCAGCCACAGCTGGAGCCTGGCTGTTTGACAGCTCTACCAACGGCCGGCTGTGGGTCCTGTGGCAGGTTGAATGCTGGACGCAAATGGACAAAATACTTCAGTTGGTCGTGGAGCAAAAATCAAAACTTAGGACTGTGCAACCAAAAGTTAACACTCCAAAATATTTAATCCGGGGCATGGAAGCAACGCATATCCTGTATCTAATAAGGCCTCAAGTCCTTCAATTTAATCATTTTCATAATGTGCTGAAAAATATTGTACATGACAGAAGAAAGAACAAAAATATAAAATGGAAGTGTGCTCCACCTGATACAACGAGTGTCAGGTATCGAATATGTCGAATCAAGTGCCGCTAGTATTAACATCTAGAAAATATTATTATTGCGTTGGTATCTTCTATAAATATTGCGCGTAGTTATTGTGCTAATAAAATGAAAGGCGGAACAATTTTGTCGCAAAGAAATTTTGAATATAACTTCCAGTTCCTACAACTGATTGCTTTAAAGTTATATAAACTCATAAGATATATATGTATCTGTTCTTTGTTTGTATCTTATTAACGAGTAGGCTAGCACCTAGAAAACGTCAGCATGTAGACAGCTGGAAAGCACTCAAAAACATCTTTGAAAATTTGGGTTTTCGCCCTTTGATTTTTATTAAAAGTAACAACTGACGATACAAAATTTTCATTATATTCAATAGAACTCTCCAAACGAAAACAATTTCTTCAATACGTGAGACGAAGTTTATTTATAAGTGAAATCTACACATAAAAAGTTTAATGTTTGTGCTTTTTTGGTTGCTCCTTCGTCCAGTTTTTACTGGGGCAATATATAGAAATACGATCATACTTGCCACCATTTTAGTTCCTTAGCCAAATCTCCCCTCCTTTCTGAAGAAAATTCAGAAACTGCTCTCGCTTATTAAAGTCTGTTTCGTCGAATTCTTGGCATTATTCCAAATTAGTTTAATTGTGTCGGCGTCGTTAATGCCGTCTTTTATTCTTAGCAAAAATATAAATTTATTCTCTAAAGAAATTCGGAAAGTTTCTTTGAGAAAGTTAAAAGATTTATAGATCCTTCCTCTACAAATTTCATGGCTTGCAGAAAAATTGCCGAAGCGGCAACGCCGCCAACACCAACTGCAAGTATCTGCAAACAAGTTAAAGTATTTGTATGTGTTTTCCATGTCGACATGTTGGTGCATTCAAATACAAGTGTAAAATTCAAACGTTTAAATTGATATTAGGGCGGCCCCGTCTTCTTGCTGCTTGTGTGTCCAATATTTTGAAGTCTTTATATTACAAAATTTATTTTACAACAATTTTTACTACGACTAAAACAATAATTTTTGTCAGTTATTACACATGAATTTCTTGCAATTTTTGTTCTGTTGCTTTTATTAGTTTCTGATAAGTTTTCATTGAGTGACCGTGAGTTACAAATATAAAATCGGGAACTAATTAACAAATCTTTTTGCAAAACAAATGTGATTTCAAGCGTATTTATGAATAAAAAATTCATTAAAATTATGAAAATTTGCTGCGAAAGTGAAAACGCATTTTAAAAATGTTGTCGGAGCGAAGAGTGGCAAAAATTGTAGAAATAAACAAATTAGTCGCCAGTTTACGGATATCGAATCTGTTCGTTCGTTCTCGTAATTGCATTTAAGACAGAAATAACATTCCGCGAAGGTTCAAAATTAGCCAATTATTTCTAGATCATATAAATTTTCACTACAATAAATCAAGTACAACTTAAAGTTCATCAAACTACCAGAAATAAAATCTTACAAGAAATTAAAAAACAAAACAACCAAAATTTATAGAAAATTTTGTAGAACTCAATGAGGTGATTTCATAAATCCATGTGTAAATATGTCGAAGAAATTTTTTGCGTCCCATTGAAAAACTTCCAAACAGTAAAAGTGATCCATCCTAATGAAGAAACTCACGCACACCCTCTCTCTTTTCACTCAAATCTATTTGCCATTGTTGCTGCCGTTGTCATAAGCCGGTGTTACCATAATCGTTTTTTTCTATTGCAAGTGCTGTAAATGAAAAAAATGGGTAAATTTCCATTCCGTATTTATATATTTTTGCCTCGATAGCTACGCCTTTTGTGAACTCGGCAACACTGTTGCGTATCGTTTGCATCGTTGCTATCAATTGTTTTTGCTGTTAAACACAGTTTCGCAATTGTTCAATTGTTTTTAGTATGTGGGTACATTTAAAACAATTACAATTTAATGTATGGAATAAATAATTTTTACAAATGTTCATTGCGGACAAAGTTTTATTTTTATCAAAATCTCAAATGTTTCCCCAATCGTACATTCGGACAACCCGGATAAAAATCATGACACACTGCATTACACGCAACACATCCAGCTAAATACACACTCGTACATACATGTGTATGTATGTATTTGTGCAAATGTCTGCCGTAGCCGGAGTAGCATTTCATTACAAGAGCCCAAATGCATTATTGTACGCACGCCGTCCAGTCATCTGCACACATACTGCCACATGCTAAAAATTCATATTGAAATATCTGATTTGCCGCAAAGGAAGCACAATCGCATGTTTCGTTATGAAAAAACTGATTATTTAAACACCAAAGTTTAAATACGAATTAAAAATAAAATCCTAGTTGAGATTTTTTTTTATTAGTCTTTAGTGCGCGCATAAAAATTAAATAAGAAGTGATCAAATCGTGGAAGCTTTCCATCTTATGTGTAATCAAAATCCTTACGGTGGCCAAGGAACAAGTTTTGCTTTGCTTTCCAGCTGTCTACTGACCGCCTTTTCGAACTAAAGGAAAGCTACACAATTCCGGCGTATGTCTTAGCCGGGCTACAGCTTAATGGCGACGAGCCAAATCCTGGACGGAACAAAACTGTTCTGCCTTAAAATTATAGTCGTTTATGAATTTTCTTAATGTTTCCACCTTGATCTTTTAACATAAGTCTTAAATATTGATAATCTCGTTTTAAAGCGAAAAGAAAGTCTCGTTTCATTAAAATTTAAGTTTGTTCTGCATATTAAAAATTTGCTGCATTCCATTCCTTTAGTTCAAATATCAGTTGCAAGTCGTATAAACACCTCTGGGATATTTGTAGCCTCGAAAACAGATCAGGCACTACTCAGCGAAGAAAGCTACCTTAACCAATTACCAACCCAGGATCACTTTTACCAGGTATCCCGGGGACATTTTGCTCCTCGTGCTGCCAGCTAACTTCGGTTTCAGCAGCTCCACCACAACCAACCTCATACATATTTAAATAAGATTCCGTGTGGTTTGCCGGCTTGGTTGAACTGAAAGAGGTGCGGGTGTGAGAGTATTTAAGACAAAAAGCTTAAAGGACTAAAAGTTTTCCACAGACTCCACTCGCTTTTGTTGCAAAATTTTCACTTATTTTTAGATTTCTTTTGCGACTTTGCGATTTGTTTTCGATTGTCAAGGGAATAAAATTTTACGGTTGCCTAAACTATTTACGATACCCTTAAACTTACTATTCGCTTGAATAAATTTATTTTTAAGTTCTAGTACAATTAAAGAAATAATGCCGAAGTTTTAATTTTACGCGTTAAAGAAAATTTAAGACCACATGTGAGTTGAGATCACGTAGTAAATATTATATATCTCCATAAATTTCTGTCATATTGTCTGATTGTGAGATCCGAGTATCGTTTCGTTATATATAAAATATATATAATTATTATTCCGAGCGAAAAATGCTGCGGCCTTTTCTACTTCTGAGAAAATATGTGATTTTCATCAATGGAATCTATCGACCGATATCAAAGTTTGTAAGTGGATGAATAAATTACGCTTTATTTCACTTAAATATCTCTAATGTTTTGGAAGATATTTGGCGTGGACTTTGCTCCGGCAATAGCATGGCCAACATTAAACACAAACATTTTGTGAATCTTTAATGCAATTATTCATGTGGTCGTGAGAAAAGTTTTTATCAAAAATTCTGCCAAAGTAACGAACTTTATTTTTCAGTATTTAAGAAAATAAACTATAATTGAAATTTTAAGCCCATTAAAGTAAGCACGCGAATCTTTCCAGGAAAGTCCATACTGGGTGCTAAAGGAACAAGAAACGCCGAAGGACATATTACAATTTCTTCACAAATTATATTCGACAAGTACATATTTTATGTAACTGATCCGGCTTTCAATTGTTATGCGCCAGCTCAAAAAATATGTCAAGAAAATACGAAATGCTAATTTTTCTTTCGCTGGATGGTATAACTGTTAAAATACTCTTGTCTCTGTAGCTGTCCTTGGGTACATAATACCCATGTGATATCGACCACTAAATAGAACGGCCACACAACAAACATATCAGCTGACAAAAAGTGCACTGCTGTAAATACATACACTGTACAGTGTAAGCGTGACACTAACAGCAAATAAATACTTAGTGACAAACCTAGAAAGTGACTGCTGCGATCTTATTTCTTAAGTTCAATACATTTTTGCTGGTAAATAAATTAAGTTTGCATTACCAGAACGGACTACTGAAGAGAATTGGACTCATCAGATAGGATTTACTTGTAAAGGACAATTCAATTTCGTTACCAGTAAAAATCTACTGATTGCAGCAGTTTCGAGTGCAGTTGATTTATAGTGCAATGTGCGCCCCTTGTGATTCCTAATTGTTGTCGGATAGTCCTCTGCTGGTATCTTGAAATAATTAAAATAAGAGTTTTCGTGTACAAACATAACAGGCTTTTGCTGCAATCTAATATGCAGACAATATTAAATGCAACACAGCAAAGAAAGAACAAAAATATGTGTATGTAATACAAATGCAGGACATGGAATCAAATTCAACACAATTATCGCCAGCGCAAACACAGAATGTCTCAGGCTGAGGTCTAAAATTTTAAATCGTTTCAAGGAATTGTGGAATAAAACAAAATATTGCACAGAAAAATGTTTTAAGCAGCCGGAAGACCCCTTTTCGAGTGTTCAGTAAGTTCAGCAAATTGTGAAACAAAAGTTAAGCCGAACACAAAAGGATTGTAAAAAGTAAAACAATTCTAAAAGACATCCATATTAATTTCCATATATGGTAGAATGTCCGTCTTCATTACAAGTTTCGTTACGTATCAGCTTTGCTTTTTAATGCAGTTTTTTCCCCCTTAAAAGCTAATTTGGCTGTAATCGCGGCTTAAGCTGTTGTGACTAAACGCCACAGATATATGTAAGTACAAAGGAGGCATGTTTCTACGTGTGTGGTCTTCGCCCTTGCAAGACTTGGGTCGTCATACGAAAGAATTCGTACCGCCTCTTCTCAACAACGAACAGTTGCACTTTTGAGGAAAATTTTTTAAGCTGATTATATTTGAAGATATAATCGCAGAGCCTAAGAGTAATATCGAGGGTGGACGGCATAGCCTCGGCTCGGTAAACTCATACTCAAATGAAGTTCACGTGCAGCAAAATGCTGCGTGTCTTTTTAAAGGAAACACGAACAATAATTTTATTGCCACAAACATGTCGTTGCTGGTAGAAACACATTATTTTGCTACAAATTAATCGTGTTGTAAAACAAGTCGCTCAAAAGCTTTTAAAAATCTTTAATTAAAAGTGGACATTTTGGTATCCCGACACCTGTTAGTTTTGTTTTTTTTTTTTTTAGTTAGAATCTGCATTTTGGGTGGCGATACTCAAATACGCTTTTATTCATAATCTCTAAATGAGTGTGTGTGTGTGTGTGGATTTGTGTGTGTTTGCTTTGGATTAATGAATGTATCCTCCTCTTAAATTTGGATACAGAAGAGCAACAAAAACAGTAATAACAACTAAAACAGCAGCAGTATTTACAACAGCAGATTAAATTACAACGACAACAGAGAAAAGCATGAAAGTATGAAAATGTGTGCACAAACACACCCAAACATTAAAAATCATTTGTGCAAAAGTTTTTATTAAATTGAAAAAAAGCTGCATCAGAAACTATTTTGGTTAAATTTCATTTTTTTCCTGTTTATTCATGTGCACACATAAATATTTACAGTAGTGGATAAAACAAACACACACTTAACTGGCACATTTATGCTGGACCTTAAATCGCACTGAAAAAAGCGGTGGCTTTTATTATGAAGAGTAAATAAACAGTCCTTCAAATAAAAACCCAGCATTTTTTGCCCTCCCCACAGAAAAATTATTGAAAAGATTTCAAAATGCCAATTTTTTTCCAATACAAAAACGATGTTTGTTTAAAGCACACAATGAATATTTAAAACTGTCTGGGCCGTAACAAAGCTCGGTAATCACTTCACATCCATAAATTGTAAAGCTGTAGGACTAACGCAAGAATAACAAAGTAAGCGATAATCGACCTTTTAATATTTTAGGTGTATTATAGTTTTATCATTGAGTTTCTGGACTTGGATACCCTGACAGAAACACCTTCGCTCACCATTTACTTATCTACAATTATTATAATTTTTTTTATCAAATAGTTAGTAATCGGTTCCTTAAGTTTCTACGCACAATTTCAGTTTTCAAAATTAAGAGTTTTCTGTTTTCGTCAGTCAATCAAGGGATAAAGAATCGGGCATACTCGTATTTCGATTGCAAATAGTGAATTCGGAAAATGGACGAATTAATTGAAACACAAATTAATTTAACCAATTTCAAACGAATTCTTATGTTCATTTATTAAATTTAAATTTATGGAAACCTAAATATTTTATATATTTTTGTAATAACAAGACATACATATTTTGAACAGCAAACATGAAATGTGTGAATCGAGGTTAGGTTGAAAAAGATGTGAGCCACGTGGTTTTTGTTAAAATTGGTCATATTATGGAGTCAAATCAGTTGAGATCGTTCGTTAACCGTCCTTCTCATGCTCATGCATGCTTTGTTCTGCCGATACGAAGCACAAGCTCTAGTAGGCTTGAGTGTCAGTACACTCATCGCACGCCTATTTCAATATTCGCAGGATTACGACTTACTTATTCAGACTCAATGTAACGGTATGGCCAGGTTCACCTTGCCCTTAAAGCAACTGAATTTAGCAGCCCCGAAATACATACGTATCGAGTTGCTGCTTATAGAATGTGATTGCATTGGTCTCATCCCGGACACCAGACTTTCTAACGAAAGCTCCCTGTCGGCATATACATATTTGGGCGCCACTGTTTGCGTACAAAAACATTATATATGTATATACAGTATGTATGTATGTATGTATGTACCGAAAGCAATTGTTCATGTCTATGCCCTTTAAATAGAACGTACGCATCTCTAACCAACAACACTTGAAAGTAAGTAAAAATTGTATTTAATGAATAGCAGCAGTACTTATTCTTATTTGTTTGAACTTCTTATTGCTATTGGAAACATTGCGGTTGTAATAAATATTCTTTGGTCAATTAATATCATGTTTGCATTTGTACGCAGACCGATAACGGATACGCAGCCACACACCAATACTTAATCATCTGGTCCCAATATCGACAACGACACAATAGAAACACAAAGAGCAAAAGACAGTACAAATGAAATGGAATGAAATGCATCCTTGTTATTAAATTACGAGCATTTTAAATGCAACTATATCTGCTGTTGTTTTAGGTGAGAATTAAACTTGAAAACCCATTCCGCAACAATCAGAATTGTATTGTGTTCAATTCCAAACAATAATCCTGCGTCCACAGCAAACATGGGTTCAGTTGGGGCATATGATTTTATCAGTCTCTGTACAAGAAGAAGAAAAACTCGTACAAAATCGAAAAAAAAACTTAGTGCGCACATACACATGTGTATGTTGGCGCATGTTCGTGTTACATTTTCAGTTTAAGGCCACAAAAGTGCTAAATCACTGCAACTCTCCCATTGAAAGGGTTTGCCCCGAAACAAATGCAGGTTTTTAGATGCAAACCGCGCTTGCAAAATGTGACTGGCCTTATTTTTGGTTAAATTAATTTTGGCTTTAATTGAATCTATTCAATCGATTTTTCAGTGTTCGATCCCTACAAAATCCCTTTGAGGCCTTTTATAGTTAATAGTCACGCAGGCAGTTTCTTAATTATTTATTTTAATTAAACAAAAAATTTTATAAACAAGAAGTTACTCCTCCCTTCGGCGTTCATGTTCATGTGCACTCATTGTATTATTTGTAGTGTATGACTGAGTTACCAGCTGTGATTTTTTCTTCTCACACATTCTCGTTGATAGTGGCATGTTTCTAGTCTGCTTATTGCTTAAGTGAAACCTTCCTCGTTGTTGATTATAAGAGTGTTTAAATGGGCTTTTCTTGTATGTTGCTTTAATCAAATATTCTAAAATTTAAACTTGATTTCTGCTGCTTTGCACCTCAAATATTGCAATTATTGCTGTTTGCAAGATATAACATGTTTTTGCGCTTTCCAGCCGCCTATTTGCTTACGATTTTGTGTTTAGAAAACTACTACTATAAAAGTTTTCTTTGCAAGTCTCCACCAGCAAGATTTTAACATATAGGCGGCGGGAAAACACTCAAAGTGCTGATTCTTAATGAATTGCAAAGCAATATATTATTTTTTAAATACATAAAAAAACTTTAGTACATTAATATGTCTTTCACAAATAATAATTAAAAAAATAAATAAAATTTGTGAAAGAGAAGAGATACTGCAATGGGCTGGCGGCAGGTAGCCGTTTCCCAGTTGCTCCTGTGAGAAGCCTTCTTTAAAGTCCTTTTTTTTTTTTGTTGAATCACGTTTTTCTTTGTAACATCTAGGTTTCCTTTTTGTTATGTGAATATATAATTCATAAATTTAAAGAAAAAGCTGGACTACTTCGAAAATTGTTTCAATTTGTTTTAAGCTGCAAAACTCGTTACTTCTAATGCTGCAAATGTCCAGCCTTATTTGAAATGCATCAGAATCTGCCTTTTCCAACTGATGCTGAAAATACCACCGCATCCGAACTGCATTCAGTTTAAAAAAATGTTGTGTTTGTTGATCTCTTTCTGTAGCCTTAATGCATTTATATAAAAAAAATTATTTTTTAATATTTTCGGTTTATTTATTTGGTTTCTTTTAGTTGGGCATTTAAATTTCAGCTAATTGGTAAAATCCTTGAGGTCGAATAATTGCAAATATTTAGTAGATTTAAGAATTAAATGGTCAACAAAAATACGAAACAAAAACAATAAATTAATAGTTTATTAGTTTTTGCAATAAAATTTTACACAAATAAAATTGTTTAACATTTAATTCTGAAAATAGTAAAACATAAACTGCATTTACATTCACATATTATTTTAAAAATAATTGACTTCAATACTAAAGGAGGAAAGAGTGTAGAAATATTTCCTTCTGTCTATAAACAATATATAATAATATTTCATATGTAAATAATTTTTAATAAATATATTTCAACTCCACGCCCAATAATAATAATTCGTTCAAAAAAGTAGCACAACTTTTCCAGGTATTTTTTTTAAATTTTTCATATAAACAATTCTTGTCAAAAAACAACCACTTTAAAATCGAAATCCAAAGGAGTTTAGGAGCCTTAAAAACTGAATAAAGGCCATCCATAAAAACAATAAAAAAGATTAGCGATCCAGTATCTGCCTTTGAAAAGTTATTTGTAATTTTCATCCCATACGACCAGCAATTTAACGAGAATTGTCGTGAGCGAGATTTCAAAATGCTTTCATCCAAAAGCTGATATCGACCATGGTACGAGTGTAATTATCAATTCCCAACCTTGTGGCCCAAAAGGCTGGTATTCAAATAATCGACGTTCTTAGTCGCACTCAGAGATATTTTTACTCATGGAAAAGTACTTAAATAATTTTATTGGAAGCCAAACCTACCGACACCCGCTTTGCCAGTTCGTAACTAAGGAACCCGAATTATCAAATTCGAATTTCAAAAGTCTAAAACAATTCGTTCTCTAAAAGACTGTGTTTCATAGATTCAATTACGGGGCTTATTAAACACCGTCCTGCCAAGGAATATCACAGGTTTGATAAAAGCACCAGCAAAAGGACTTGCACAAGTAACAAGAGCATAATTCTGAAGAATTATGGCACACTGGGTTCCCAACAAAAGCTTTTTTTGGTAATTTTCAATTAAAGAATTGCCTCAAACCATAAAAAGTTTGTTTGAATGCGGGAAAACACAGGAATATCACGAAAAGGCTTAAATTTTTCTTTTCATTAGAAATAAAACGTTGTTCATTAATTGTACATCATTCATTGTAAACGCGATACAAAAGAAGCAACACTGGTTGTGCAACCAACTGCACTTCTTACGAGCTGTCGCAATAGGGCTTTCCAATTGCAAGGCGGTAGGGGCGCCTTATTTGAACTGGTCTGCTACATTTTGGACAGGTAGGCAACGCTTTACGCTGTAATTTAGGTGGGTGGGTCATTTGTTTAACACAACTTTTACTACTGTGCATTCCTGTGATGGGATGATGGCGCACGGAGCCGAGCCGCTGCCCTTTTTAATGAAACCGTTTTTCTGATATTATATTTTGACTCTTTACTGTTCCTAAGACATTCTTTCGGAAGCAGACAGCTCACATTATTTTTGGCGTGTTACGTGTCCCCGCAACAAACAAAAATGCAGTGAATAAATCAAATGGCAGGTTGCCCTAACAGAGCGAAAACGGCATTTACTCATGCACAGGCAAAGGATTACTTAAAACCAGAGAAAATATCGAAATGAAATAAATAAAACATAATCCCAATAATAAATTTTATTCAATTGTTGGTTAATTTTCTATAATTCCCATTTTTTTTAAATGTTAAAACAAAAGTAAGGTTATGCCTGCAAACATGAAAAAATTGATAGAGATGAGGTCAAAAAACAACAACCTGCATTCACAATCGACCACTTATTTACACACACACACACACAAAACGTACATAGTAGATATTAAAAATATATACGAAAATTAATAAAATGAAATTATGATTTCACAATATTAACAGAAACACGAAAAAGCTTAATTTAAATCGAATCGAAAATGAAACACAAAAAATCAAAACCTAAAAACAAAAACAAAACCAAAAACAGAAACAGAAACAGAAAAAGTGAAAAATACAAGATCACAAACGTAGCAGATAAATAGCGAACACACACAAAGACACGTTTAACGTTAACTCGTAATGAAATACAGGACAATAAATTGAAAATATGCAAACAATGATAATATCGTACGTAATTATAATAATTGTATCTATAATAACAATAAAACTTATTATTAATAATAAATTTATATTATTATACGTTTAATAAACCATTAACATTAATTATTTAAAACAAAAGAAAACAAAAATACAAAAATTGAAAACAATATACAATAACGTAAAATAAAAAAAATAAAATTGTTTCCTGTTCAATTGTTCAAGGGTCTGGGTATGTGAGTATGATAAAAACATGGGCTGTTGCATGCATTAAGAGAAACAAACTGCGACCGCCATGCAGTCCAGTGACGGGACGCATTTTTCGGCAAATGGTTGCGTTAATAAACAAAATTGCAGTACTTGGGTCCAGGCCAACTGACATACATACATGCTCTACTGTTACTGTGTAGTGCGAATTTAGCGCCATCGGTGTCATTGATTAGCAAGTTTTGAAACGACGATGACCGGATCATCACCCTAAACGGCCAGAGCTGCAGAATGATGATACTCGTAGCTGATTTCTTTTCGCTCAAGCTGAACAATGTGGATATAAACGGTTATGCGGTGCCAGGAGGACGACGCAACGCGCTACACAGCAGACGTCGCGATGCAAATTCTGCATGAACGATTTGAAGATCTGGTTATCACCCGCGCTGTGACTCTACTAGACTTGTTCTTGTGGGGTTACCTGAAGTTGCAGGTCTGCTCCGATAAGCTGCAATAGCTTATTTTATTCCATTTCAAAATAATTGTAAGTCCGCTTTGCTTAGAAAAAGTGCTCTGTTCCTGAACATAGTTTTCCGTTGAACAATTTATCCGAGGCAAATCACTCAGCAAGTGAGAGTGAAACGCAAAAGTCTCGAAGGCCAAACAACAACAAGCCTGACTGTGCTTTAAAAATAGGTAAAATGACGCCAGAGCCTTGCGACCGGGTGTAAATTTATATTTGGTTCAAAAATTTCCTGCAGAGTTCAAATGAGTTGCCTATTGCATGAAATTTGTATCGGCCTTGGTGATATTTGTTTGCAAAATCCAGACAAATCTATCGAAATGAGTGAAATGCTCTCAAAAACACTATCACTAAGTAATTATTTTCCTTACAAAAATGTTGTTCAGACAACAGTTTGCATTCTCATACTATTTTTTACTTCTCATTGTTCACTGATTTTGTCTCCTTCTTTCCTTATATCTACATTGTTGCCATATCTTTCGAATTAAATATTACATTATTAACATTTCCTGGCGTTTTTAGTGCTTATATTTTATAATTTGAATTTATAAAATCTAGTTGATATAAATAAAAATGTATGTAAAGGGGGTTCCATGCAGGATGTTAATTGTAAGCAAAAGAAAAAGTTTTCAGAGAAGTGGAACGGTGTCAAATCACATGATCGTGGCTGCCAATTAAGATCGAAGTGAGATAACGCGACAATTGGATTTCTCGCGGATAAGAGCCATTACTTTGTTGGCTGCGTGGCAAGTAGCACCTCCCTAATGGAACCACATATCGCCCAGGTCGACATCCTCAAGTTGTGGCCACAAGAAGACCGTTTTCATCCCGCGATAGCGAACACCATTCAAGGAAACTGCTTGGCCGAGGTTGACGGCTATCGCGAACAACAGCAACGTTTTCAATAATCTTAACGCGCTGCAATTGTGCGTGACTCATGATTAACATCGTGCTTTCTGGTTGGACCACTCATTACATTATACTTTTTTTAGTATACAACGTCATCGCAGGCCTCTAGTTTGAAATAATGCTTTTGTGTTGTGCTGCTATTCGACACTCGACAATAAAAAAAATAATTCTAGTAAATATTCCCCTCAAAAGATTAAAATGCAATAATAAACTACTCGATTTTATTTAAAGCTTTCGTCATCAATTAAATTTTTAATGGTTTAGACAAAGTGATGTTTAGAACAGAATTCGAACTCACAGTCGCAGATAAAACACATACAACTCAACAATTTATAATTGAGTCAATTTATCCGATAACGACTGACCTTTTTGTGCCGTTTTGTATGCAAAATCAAAAAAGTGTGACGGAAGTTGAGTTAACAATATTGCAAAAATAAAGAAAATTACATACATATATGTACACACACACACACACACACATACATACACATAAAATAATAAAAAACAAGAACAAACAAAGCGATAAAAAAAATTATACAAATATGTATGTAGTTGTTTTCGCATAAACGAATGTGCGTGGAAGGATCATGAAGTCGTTTCCCACACATGAGAGGTGGACTCAACAAGCCACTTGTCACACTTTATTCGAAGAACTTACAAAAACCAAGAATTCCAGCGGTTTGAGGACAGCAGTAAATTTCACTTCTTATCAATAAATAAATGGATTCAAATTAGATTTTTATTCAAATTCACAAGTTCTTGCTATTAGACAAAGAAAAGAAATTATTTGAGGTGAAAATAATGTCAATATACTAGAAATTCCTGAATCATATGGTCTCTGCTGACAACATGAGACTTTTGTGTCACCCAGACTGTCGTAAAAGGACGCTATAACACTACGAACCCATAATGTTACTCGAAGCTACCATGGTATTGTCGCAACAAAACATATGTTTACACTAACACTACATGCTGTTGTAATAAACAACCATTTCCTTACCATATTCAATCATATTTTCTATAATCGTATATATAAGTTGAAAATAAGACACACTCAAGTAGTTCACCATCAAATAGCCGGGTTCCATGAAAACAATGTGAGTTCCCCCTTCCATGTTCTTCCAAATTCTACCTTTCTCAACGCATATATTCTTTACCCGGGAACGCGAAGAGAGAGAAACTGATTTTCATAATTGGGCTGATAGTCTTGATCTTGAGAGCCGTAATAAATCTTTTTATTTAGAAAAAGTTCTAGTGCCACCAGCTGACGGGTTATTAAGATGTTTAAAGTTTTACACAAATCAGTTCACACGCTGCGTTTTGAAAATACAGACTTTTGGTTCCTTTTCGATAAACATTTCGAATGAATGCGAAACCTGCGCAAAGAACGTCTTTTCTGACCACTTCAGCCAAAGTCTGTTTACAGCTATTTTTTGTTTATCCGTTTCAAAGCACTTTCAAATCCTCTCACGTATAAAGAAAAGTTTGTTTGAGTATTTGAAAACGATTTTTGAATAGGATTCGTTATGTCATGACATACGCATGCATTCCTTTTTTAATCGGTTTTATTGAGCTGTGATGCTCTGATACTTACACAAGTCTACACACACAAGCAGATTTTTTAGTCACACGAATAAAGAAATGAAAGTTTCGCAGAAAAAATAACCCAGCACACACAAACATACGCACAGGCAAACACACACATTCCATATGGCGACAATTGGTAAGTGATATGCAAACATCCGTTGAAATGAAAATTGACAATTTGTTTAAGCAATTTTCCGGCTGAGCAACTTTTTTTTAACAGGCCCGTTCTTTATCGGTTTGCCTCTGCTGGCACATTTACTGACACACAAACAAACACACACACACACACCTACACATACGAGTGCAGTGACGTATCAACTTTGTAGGTCTGTGCATCAGTGGGTGCGAATGTGTGCGGCAAGATAATACTAAAAATCGGATGACTTTTTTCCACTCGTAGCCGTTATTTGACTCAATTTAGCCAGCCGGTATGAACGTTTTTTATTTTCCTTTTCTCTTTTCATGTTCTCGTTGTTTATTTGTCCATTTGTCCATTTGCAAGTTTGGATTTTGTCGCGTGTGCGAATTTTTGACAAAGCGAATAATTATTACTGCAAATTGGCTGCATATGCAATTTTCCATATTGTTGTTCATGTTTTTGCCCTATAAAATTGCTTCGTCCTTTTTTTTGGTTGTTATTGCATTTAGTAAAAAGAACAAGTTTTGCATCAGGCTTATTGCAAAAAAATATCATTTACGATAAAATAATAAAGCAAGTTGTATAGACACAAACAAGTGACCAATTCGGGACATTAAGACCCCGCCAGGGGGGACAATTTGTTCGCCGACATGAGTCCGTACGAATTTTCTTGTTAGTTTAAATTTTCAATTTTATCTCAAAACTAAAATATTTTCCAGTCTCGATATCGAGCATTGGGAAAATTTACTTACAGAAAATGTCCTTAAAGCCTTCCATTGGATACAACTATAATCTCACATCATATCTGACTGATATTGTCGTCCAATAGTTTGAAAGGTATTTAGTATTTTTTTTTAGCAAATTATAACATAATCGCCAGAGGAACGATCGTTTTGTATCATTGGTTGGGAGAGGAAACCTATTGACTGCCTTTCCGAAACGTAATCTAAGCCGGGTGTTAAACAAATTGCTATAGTTTTTATTTGTGTCTTAAAAGTGAACAATTAACATTTGGTTTCGAATACCAATTTGGCGTTAGAGAACGATAAAGCAACCACGGAAAAGTTGCTCGTTCCCGCCTAAAAATCATACAATTTACTTTTGTTGTTTTCTGAACAAAAAACACAAGCTGTGAAGTCGGGTTAGTAAAATATTATATACAATAATTACACTGTATAACAAAAGTATTTATTTTCCAAATAACACTAAAAACAGCTACAAGCGTATCAGCGCTTTAAAAGTTCAAATTTGTTAGACCCTCTGCTAGAATCAGTCTTTCCTTTCGGCAATTGGAATATTTTTATGAAAAGTTCTGGGATTTTCTGGTTCCTCGGAAAGTGTTTGAAATAAGTTCAGCTTTGGAAATAATGCCAGCGTGTGAGTAGATTTTTTTATTGTATGTATATTAAAAATAACAAGAGAAAAAAATCTTAATCAGGGTTTTAAATGTTGTTGCCCTTAAAGATTTTACTCTATTAACTTTGAAAGAAAGTATTTTGAAAGCAGGACAAAAAATGTGTCTGTTTTTTAAAGGTTTTCATTTTCTTCTTTAATAATTCTTTTTTTACAATCTATCCATTTTACGATAATAAGTAAATTTGATGTCATATAACAATGATGAACCTACAACTTTCATCTTTGATCTATTTTTGTGTATTGAGATCCTTGTGTATTGCGTTGCTTGAAACGAACCACGGAGCGTTAACAATTGAGCGGAGGATCTTTGACTGGCATCTTTTTTATATTTCTATGTTTGAATTGCTGGCACTGCCCCAAAGTTGATGACTTTGTTTTCTAGGCTTAATTTTGATTTGTGGCGTTGTAGCCAAGAAAGCTTTTTAGCTTCGATTCAATATTATTAAAAAGTGTCGAAGTTTTCAAAAATAAATTTATTGGATGAACGGAAAAAGACTGAAACTATTATTCGCTAATTGATGTAGAGATAATGCCATATTTTTATCTCGTGCGTCATATTGGTGAAAACTCTGTCAATGAAAACCCAACAACTACTGATTTTAAAATTTTGGACCCAAGTATTCGACTTGTAAAAAATACAGAGTGTCTTTGCTCGGCGCGGGGTGGTTTACATTAAAATATCTGCGGACGAAAAACGAAGAGCTGATGTAGGTCCAATCAATCATTCATTTCAAGTACCTGGTTTGTCATTTCAACATGCGAAATCTAAACGAAGAAGTAATTAAATCAAGTGATTTTGACGCATATATTCCAGTCGATTCTTATTTAACCGAAATTTTGCTCCTACTAGGCCCTAACATTAGTAATCAGAATACACTTCCTGAGGTTTTTTGTAATTGATTCTTGAAATATTTGTGCCATATGACCAATTGTCTGCCTTTTATATTTATGACGTATAATTTTCAATTAAATGTGTCTGGGCAATTTATAAGGTAACGTGACTTTGGAGAGCTAAAAGAAGAGTTTATTAGAATTGATTGGGTACACTTGTATAACATCCTTTTCAATACGATCTAAAATATTTGTATATAACTTGCCTTTAACAAAAAACATCAAAAGCGATCGGTTAATGGAGAGACTTGGACTTTAAAATCGCAGAGTTGTACGTCGAAATAAGTAACAGATTGAATAAAAACGCTTCAAAGTTCGCATAAGTGGCACTGGCAAATCTAAGAGTCAAGAACTCTGTGCTCTTGGCGCAAAGTCCTTAAATAGTCCATATTTAAATATTGTGTATCGACGGATTGCCAATCTCGTGTTAGTAAAACTCATATCGGAATAACTCTTCTTGTAGATATTGTTTCAGACATTCTCGGGCGTTTCACACGGTTGACCACAATAGTTTGTGTCTTAAAGTAGTGTTTAAATTTGCATCAACTGCTGCTGACCTAATAAAGTCATATCTAGTTGATAGAACTCGAATTTGTAAAGCCGCCATCTCCTCCATTTCAACCTGTCTGCTATTAAGGAGAGGTGTCCCGTAAGCCACTACCTTGGGTCCTTTCCTTTTTCCCTGTAACTAAATGACATGCAGTGCAAACTCGAGTACTGTACGCAGACGATGCTCAGCTTTACAATAATTGCATTTGTTTGTGTTGTTGTTTATGAGAGCACCACTTTAACCGATTTGGAATTACGTCCTCTTGTTTGTTTATTAAAAAAAGTTTTAAAGTTCTACTTTCCATGCGATTATTACTTTAAAAAGCCACCCACATAAATATAGTTGACTCGGCCAAAAATCTTGATACACATATTCTTTAACGACATTCTCTCTCGGTCGAAGCACGTTAATTTTGCATGCGGTGGCCGAACACTTTCAATGTTAAGAAAGCTTTGGCAACCACAATACTGTTCCCTAATTAAAATTTTAATACTTCTCACTAAACTCGATTTAATGCCAATTTTATTGTACGGCTGCGAACTATTTGCCAGCTGCGATTGCGATAGCAAAAGGAAACTTAATGTTGCCATTAAATACTTTATTCGGTTCCTATATGGTCTCAGCCGATTTGACCATGTCTCATCACAGTCCCCTTTAGACATCAAATCGTTAGAGCGTTTATAAGTTCAGGAAGAATATTATTGGCCATTTCCCACGATGAAAAATATTTTACTTATTCAGTTTTTGTGTATCCAATTAAATTTTATTGCACTTTTATATTATATATAAGTCTTGTGGACGGAGCATCGAAAATAATAACAATTTAATTGTTATTTATTTGATTTATTTCTGCCTACGAAATGTTTCTAAGTTATTCCGATGCCACATGATGGGAGAGTGTTTTTATAGCTCCTATTTGTCCTGGAACATGGCACTCTTTCGTCGGCACTTCTCACACAAAATTGCCAAGGTTTAACTAGTCACTTCTTAGGGTTTTGCACAATCGTCAATATGTTTTCGCCAAAGATGTGATAAATTTGCTATCGGTGCTTTTTGTTACAACCAGTTAATTATGTGCAGGTAGTTTTGTTGAGATATGACTTAACAGCATCTCCAGTTCAAATTACTTTTACAATAGGTTTTCTATTCCATTGTTACTAGACTTAGTGGCAAAATATGATTGTTAAATTATAAAAATAATATTATTTGATATATTGATAACAAAAGGCGGACGAATTACTTGCAGCAAATAAATATTTAATGGAAGTAAAGGACTTAGATGCCAGTGAAGAAGTGGAAAAACTTTTAGAATAAGACCGCATAAAGAGGCAATTAAACAGAATGTTGAAAAGTGTAGTAGAATAACAAACTAGTATTATATTTTAAATGATATAAGTAAGTATTTTAAATGTTTTTTGATTTCACATATTCTTTACTATTTTCATAACGTAATTCCTAAATAAAAACAAAACAAAAAAAAGGTGCTCATAAAATTAGAAGATTTAAGGCAAAAAGTAAGATATTGTCCCACCGTTGTATTTATGTACATAACTTTTGAATATCGGACTATTTCGTGACGTCACTTGACTAACTTGCGCAGAAAACTCAATTTTTGTGTTCTTGCATATTTTATTTCGATTGCCAAACGCCGTATTTAGGTACTTTGGGTTCGGTTTTCTGGTCAAAAAATTAAATACCGCTGATATTTTTATAAACGAAAACGTGTTGATGAGTTATAAAAATAACAACCAGCGGCTTTATAATAAAATACCGTCAGCAGTTTAAATGATTGCCTATAAACATATATTTATATATGTGTACATATGTAGATACATACATACATAATATATGCCGGACAATGTGCATATTGACATAAATTTAAAAATGCTTATTAAAGCAAAAACTAATTAAATTTCTGATTGGCCGTAGCAGCAGCAGATGGGCTGGTGCTATAAAACTGATGCTTTAAATAATTTTCAAACTTGACTACTAGTTTTTCGAAAAAATTAATGTGTAAATGAAGTCCGTACAGGAATTGTTTTTAATAAATAGTTTCTATTAAGTTTTCCTCTTTTTGCCTTGTTAAGAAGCCAAAAAGAGTAACTACCACACAAGCCTTATGATTTTCTAATCACCATCTAACCAGATTTGCTGTGAGTGCCCAAAGATATGACGAAAATTACTTTTTGGCATAACGAGGAGGAAATAAATATTTCTCGGTAACCACATTTCGAATTTTTGCACCTCTGAGTGACAAAGGAAGATACGACGTCGACGACGATACTTTGTAAAAATGCAAAAAAAAAATAAAAATGTAAAAGTCTTATGGGATGTTAAAGTTATTACGGCATTTTTGTCGAGAAGAATTTTAAGAAATGCAAGAATTGTGGATTGTATGTAAAAGCTGACGGAATGGCCAAGGCTTTGCTATGGGAATCGATAACAGATAAGTGAAATACCTTGGCCCACCAAACAAAGATACGCATTGCTGATACGCATTGCGCACGGATTGGGGAGCATAAATCGAAAACAAAATGGGTCGTAGCATTTCATTTGTTGAATTTAATTTAAAAAATAATATATGTTTTCTTCTGTAATACCCATTTGTTTTCGGTTTGCACAATATTGCCAGACTTAAATTGTAACCAGCAAAGTTCCAACAAAGTTAAAATTTGACGAAATGCAGTAAATCGAACAAAACCTAAAGCAGCTAAAACAAAACCGATCGGAATGAAAAATTCCTAAGCAAAACTATTCCGAATAATTTCGGGGAGAGGTCAGATAATAACAGATTGTTGTATGGAAATGGATTTTGATATTTCAACTAAAAATTCTACCAATAAAATACACGTTATTTGTTTGCACAGGTTTGTATCAATTTCCTAGTGGCTTGACACGATAAATAAGTTCAACATGATTTTATGTACGGATTTTAAACGAATATTATGAGCCCTTTTTATTGCTGCAACTTAATTATTTAATCGGAATTTCAAGCACTTTATTTATTCTTTTATTAAGAATACAAATATTTCTTTACGAAAACACTTATTTATGTTCATTAAAATTGTAATTTGCGAAAAGAATTTCGATATAATTGTAGCGACGATTGAAAGTAAATGCATTAAGAATGCTTAGGCGCCACATGCAAATTAGCCTTTTTTGCCCCACTCAAACGCCAAATCAAAATGCCATCAGTCAATTAATGCTTGATTTAATTCCAATAACAAACCGGACCGAATATAAAAAAGTCAGCAAAATCGTGAACGTTGGCAAAAGATTGCAGGTCAACCTTAATTGCCTTAATAAGCTCCAACACTTTTATCGTATTATCCTTAACGAATTTCTTTCACTTATATTAACAGGCATGAACACACAATATGACAGAAATACGGATAGTATGTAAATTGTCTGCCAAATGGAATGCAGGTGGTGTCTTTTTCTCATTTTATTTGCTTTTTTACTTTCATCGCATTCAATTCTTTGTTTCCCTTTTTTATTTTTGGGAAGTGTGTGCTTTCGCTTAAATGGTCAATATCTTTGTGGTCCATGAATAAAAGGACAATTTTCATATGTATTGTTGCCACTTATTACTGTCACTCTGCTGACACACAAACTTTTCTCTTTCCTGTTAAACATGCATGAAACATTTATTCCAGTTGAGCATTTCAGCCATGCGTTACGACACAATATTACGTTTATGGTATTTTAAATATTTTATACACATACATACATATGAATGTATAGTTATGGTATTAACCGAGTCGCCCAAACGACCGACCAGCTGACGACAAGCCATTCATCTAAGCTCGCAACCAACACACCAACACACCAACACACCAACAACCAACGAATACACCGACCAAGTGACCAGCTAACTGTTTTCCTTTCCATTATCAAGCATTTAAAATTTCTTTTTTTTCTCTTGCTCCACTCGTTCTCACCCTGGTGAAGCAACAACGACACTTTATTTCGTTACAAAGTGTTGCCGCAGATCAAAACTTAATATTATTCGTCGAAACTTTTTAACTCTTTCATTAAACTTTCATTGTCAGTCCAACAGCGTAACTCATGAAATCGAATATTTTGCTCCTGCACAATTGACATCTAAGAGAGACTAAAACCTTCAGAAAGTAGTCAGCTGCGCTCTCAATATCAGCGGTTATGGAGTTGCTTCAGTCGTGTAAAGTGAAATGAATAAATGTTTAAGTACTCATCCGGCAACTCATCCTGCTTTAAAAGAATACATATTTTTTCCGCTGTAGAGCTTTCGCAATATCATATTTGCCACTTTCACTTGCGAAATTGTGTCTTCTTGTAAGTTTGTTATTCTTGGCACAATAGACGGGAAATATCAAGGGGCTAAGAGTGAAATGCTCGTCAAATTATGCTTCTCCTAAAACCGACCAATCGCCTTCAGTGCGCTTAAATTAGTCTATATACATTAGGAGTGTGGGGAAGTTTAATGTAATTTCGAATAATACTTTTAATAAATTTACTCTGTTTATAATTTTTTCATCCATCCGAAATTTTCGATTTGGCATTCATTCCACATGCAAAGAGTGAAATTGTTTTATCAAAATGCAAGTAGTACCGGGATGACTATTCGCAGAGACCTGAACAAATTTGATTGCACAGGACCAGAAAACAATTAACGAAGACGTTTATTTCAAAGGAATACAAGAGCTGAAGGAATCCAAGACAATAGACCACAAGTCACTGCCGACTTCGCTTAATTCTCGCTTTAATTTTACATGGAGCTGAAGGCAAAGGAGTGCAGAGTGAATAGAACATTTGGCAATCGATTTTAATTTTCATCAAATATAAACAAAATTTGCTGATCGCAGTCTATATGAGAGCCAAAAACAACTCGAAGTGTTTAATGTGGATTTAGGACTGACGACGTCAACGGCCGATAATTTTCTAAGAAGGATATTGGAAAGGTCAACAACATCGACGTCTTTTGGATTGAATAGAATAATATGGACTTCAACAGGAAGCTTCTAAGTTCCAAACAGGTCACAAAGCGTGTAATGAATGACCCTTTAGCAAAAGTAACTTCGCAACTCACCAGCAGCCAACAGCCCAGCGACCAAGTAGTTGATGGGGCAACTGATTTTTATACACAATATTGAGTACATAAAGATATAAATTTCTGAAATCTCCGTTACAATATTTACTCCAGTATCATATTAATATTAAATGAAATGCTAATGAAACAAAAGCATTCAATGTTATGTTAGCCCTCGTTCTGCCAATTGGCCTTTGGCGCGGGCTTCAGAAGAACATGTAATCGAAATCAAGCATGCACTTGCTAGAGATTTGCTTGCCGTGCCAAGGACGGGACTCCTTCCCCTCTATACCCCGAAAAGCAGTGTGCGAGGGCTTAACAAAGTACTCCTACGCAAACCCTGCTTCCCGGAGGAGATATAGTTTTACAATGCATGTACTATATAGATACGTATGTATGAATATGTCGCAAAACACACAGCGAAGCAGACGGGAGAAACA
Source organism: Epicampocera succincta (assembly GCA_932526305.1). Lineage (NCBI taxonomy): Eukaryota > Metazoa > Arthropoda > Insecta > Diptera > Tachinidae > Epicampocera > Epicampocera succincta. The sequence goes on along the minus strand of OW052037.1, from coordinate 1,275,062 downwards.
GTCGAATGATAAATTCGGCTGTACTTGTTTAACAAAAACCAGAGAGGACAACATTGATAAAATAAAAAAAAAATTCAACGAAATGAAATATGGAACTACTTTTCAACGTACAATGCACATCCACATGTACATGTGTGTATTCATGCATTCACGTTTTGTGTGAGTTTGTTTGTACTTCTTTGTGTATGAATATTCGATTTTGACACCAACAAATAAATATTTCATTGATATTCTGTGGACAGTCCGCACAAAAGTTCTTGAATCCAACGCAATAATTTAAGATCCCAGTTAAGTGACTACTGAAAACATTATTTATGTTTCAACTTATTTAATATTGATGTATTTAACATTGTATGTATGTATGTATGTATCTGTAGCACATACATACATATGTATGTACATACGTTTTCTTCCTTTTATAGAAGAGCAAATTGTTTACACATTCTTGGCGAAAATTTAATCGCCAGCCTGATAAACTTACATGACAACCTGCAGGACTCGCGACCTTTGTGTTTCTTTTTTATGCTTCTGTAAACCGGGGTAATGCATTAAAAATAATTGCATGGACCTGCAGACATTCAGATGAAAATAATTTCCATAAAAATGAGGCAACGCAATGGGAGTCAATTTTAAGGTTTTCACGAATAAGAATATTTGCCAACATGAATTTGCGAAGCTTTCAATGGAGAGAAAAACAGTTATAAAATTAATTCTCTAGTTACACAGCGCAATACATAAAGTTTGGCCTCGGAAGTAGCAAACACCAGTGTGGGCTGGTCTGGCTTAGCTCGGACTTAGACTTTATAGTTTCGTTAATATTTTGCCTGAAACTAGATTGTGAGCACAATTTCAAAGAAAACATAATATTTCTCAGGCTTGTATCTCGTAAACCTATTGGAATTTTGTTATCCTATTTGGATAACAATCTGTAGACTGCGTCTCGTGTTTCAAAGTCGCAACTTTCTCTTACCGGCACCCCGAAACGGATGGTTGTTACATCCAATAGGTACCTGTTTAAAATATGTTGCACTGTGTAATCCAACCACAAATTGTTGCATCAACTAAGAAGTGCTCGTATTTTGGAGTTAATTTAAATAAAGATTTTAACTTTAAAGAATTTTTCTTCCTCACATTTTATTGCTTCAAAATAATGCATATGTATGTAAGTCTCCCCATACATTTTCTGCCCTTCACTCAGGGTATTTATGCGCTGCCGTCGTGGTGCCCCTTGTCAACAAAAAAAGCAGTAATTGTCGTAATATGCTGACGCTCGGTCTAGTCTGTGGTTGAAAGGGATTTTATTTACAAAAACACTACAAGAGCAAAACCAAACATGGTCACATGGCATTGACTTGTTCGTCGCTCCTCAAATATACATCTATTTAGGAATCTGTCGCGTATAGCAAATTTTCTCAACGTTATAGTAATATTCTCGGTCAACAATTTATCGTCCGTGCCAGTTGTGTATCCAGCATTAAACTTAATGTGTCCGTATTATTTAATCGAGTCCCCAAAGCTCCAAGAAACATTTTACAAAATGATAAAACTGAGTTTAACGCTGTATGTCTGCCTAAAAATTTAATGTTTCCTGCACAAACTGCTGGACTAACGCTCACTTTGCATCAGAAAGCTCTGCAGCACTGCCCAACAAAAAATTTCTTACTAGTGCAATTTCTTACTAGTGCAATTTCTTACTAGTACCCATCCATTTTTTTCTACAATGGCAGCTCTAGTGGCATGACATTTTTGTGCCAGTAAAAACAGTCTCTTGGCAGCCCAATATACTTTTTATATATTTATATTATATAGTTTTATCTTGTTATATGCATTATTGTGATTCACTTCTTATAAAGCGCATAAAAGTTTTTGTGTCGGATATTAATTTAATACTATTTATTATAAAAATTGTTGAATATAAGAAGTAGAATTATTTTCGAGTTCCAGGAACCTGCAAGAGGTCATTCAAATAACGTTTTTCGATTAAAACTCTTATTCATATTCTCGTCTTCGTCCTTAATTACCACTAACTTGGACCTCGTATTGTATTTTATTTTACTTAATTATGCATCTTAATTATGGCTGTGGAGCCAATTTAGTATTATTTGACAATGTTAAACATTTTTGTATTATTATATACTTTTACTGTTATATATTAATATAATATTGCAAGTCTGACGACGACAAATAGGTGTCGAAAATTTCCTACTTTGTATTAAGGGATTGGTACTATGGAATATTGTTATGAGTGCCATGAGTGGCCAAAGGAGATAAATAAATAAAGGCATTAGTCAGAACATGAATCTGAATATTGACTGCAAAAATGTTGAGAGAAAAGAAGTTTAATGAAAGCCAGCGCCTCAAGGGGAGCAAATTTTTGCAATAACCTAAAACGGAACATGTCGTAAGCGTCTTGCTCGATACGTACGAGTTATCTAATCCCTCCTGCCAGCAAAAGCCTCAACCAGGCTCTGAAGATATTTCTTCGGAGACATTTGGATACCCGAAAACAGGCCACGCACCCGTATTATCGTCTAAGCAAAACCTGTTCCCCGGGCGATATCAACTTAAATATTCTTTGACTTTAGCTATCCGTTAAGCTGGCGGGTGAAAATAAAACCCAAGCATCGTTTGGTCTTAACGTTACCAGGGTTGCCCTAATACCAGTCCCACACACACACATATATATATAAACAAATAGATAAATTTTGTTGTTGTTTGTTTGTTCTGATGTGATGTTGTTTGTTGTTGTTGAGTGGGATTGTGGCACCCAGTCCCTTAATCCTTGGACGTATGTGTGCATTTGTGTCTCTTCGCCTCTTTCGCCAACCACTTTTCATTATAATTGTTTATCAGGTTGTGTTTAGTGTTTGTTGTTGCACTGAATCGCTAATTTGCAACTGTAAACAATGACGCCTGTCAGTTGCAATTCGAAGTGCAAAATGCGAAAAATTATTTTAACCGTTTGAGCAGGGCGCACATAAAAATATAACATGGCTGATATACAAGTACAGCAGCGAAATAAAATGAACGGAAGACAACCGTATTAAACGAAAATAAAACAAGAGAAGTTAAAAAAAAGGACTTGAGCAAAAGTGGGAAGGAAACTGCAGGAGCTGTAGAATAATACGAAAATAAAAATATAAAGCAGAAAGAAGACAATGGAAAAAAATAAATGAATGCACGAATTAAGTCAAAATAACGCTGGGAGCACTTCCACAAATAACAACAACAAAAATAACAAAGTCGACCAACTATCCTGCCTGAATTGGAAAAGGATAATAAAAAAATAAAACTGAATATATCTCAAAAAATACAATCTAAATTTCTAATGATTTCAAATTTGTTTCATTTTGTTTCATTTATCGTAATTATTAACACAAACTAGGATTGGCCTGCAAGCCGTAAACGTTAGTTTTCCGAAGTCTCTACTTTAAAACCTCCTTGGCAACAATTTACGGCTGTTTTAAACTACTGTAGGAAAAGTTGGAGGTTCTGTGAAAATCGGCGAGAAGGCCGTGTTACTTATTTAATTTAAAAGTTAATACAATTAGAATCTTGTTTTGCAACAAATATTTTTAACGCATTTAACTAATCTCGATAATTTTCTAAAACAACTCACAGGTCTGGTGCAGCAAACGTTTGCGTTCAATGTCTGCAATGGTGCTTTTAAGGCCTTTTTTCTACTCAGACCGTCAGTCAGTGGAAGGAGGGAAAATCTGCCTGCAAAATTGGTAAGACTGTCGGTAGATAGAACACAGAGACTTGCGGATAATTATAAAATAACAAGAGTTCTTGCGTCCCGGCCGCGCTCTGTGCTTCCCGTCTGGTCTTATTGTAAGAGAAAAAGGCACAGCAGAATGCTGAACCTACAAGAACAGAACTCACTAGTGGCTCGACTATCGATAGCAACCGATCTCCCGTGGCGTTGCCAGTGGCCAAAAATTACTATTACAGACAGCAACTGGCTACTAAAGCTGGCAGCCGCAGTTGGTGTTTTAAGAATTTTGGCAACCGAGAATTTTTGGTTGCGTGTGAGTTTTTAAAGGAAATTTGGTGGTAGGCAAAAAAGATCGTAAAGTTAATTTACTTTTAAGCATAAGAAATTAATTATTTATTGTATTCAGATTTGAAAGTGGGTAAAACAACAACCAGGCGGCAATTTGACCCTCTAACTCAGGAAAGATTAGAATCGTGTTTCAGCTGTTTTGTAATCGATGCTGCGTTTTGTATATTTTCTTCTTGGTCATGAAAAAATAATTCAATTAGTGACAGCATTTTTATTTTCCACCGCCCAATCATCTTGATCAAGTTAATAAAAGTCTGGACAAAATATTTTTACTTTATTTGGCAATTTAATAGTTAACATAGAAAATTCATAAAAATTGTCTTATCTATTGTAATAATAGAACTTAACTACGACGTAATAAATAATAAAATGTTTCCATATACAGTCTTTATTCGTTCCGGGAAGGCTTATTTACTATGCGAGATTTTTAAACTAATCAAATTTCACATTAATTTACATAAAATGTATTATGTACGTACATATATAAAGTACATAAGTACATGTGTAATACATACTACACGAAGGCACACATACATATCGCACCCTAAATACAAAAGGGTCACAACTCAAAATACTAAAATTTTCAGAAGAGGGAAAAAACTGTTTATGTTTAGTTCGTCGTGCAGAAGAAACACATTAAACATAACTGTATTTTTCCAGTTAACGAAGATAGTGATGTGAAAGAAATTTTTGCAGTAGTTAGAGATGTGTATTCTGAATTAATTTATGGAAAAAAGTCAGTTTTGGAAAATTTTGAGTTGTGCCCCTTTTGTATTTAGGGTGCGATATGTATTGTACATATATATACTCATGTGCGTATAAAGGTTAAGCAGTTTGGATGTGTGTGTGTGTGTTTAGTTTGTACGACCATATGGCCAGTTAAGAAGATTTATGTATATCCTCCGAAAAATGCATTTTGCAAAATTAGTGTTTTCGATTTGAAACGCAATTTGAAAGTTGGTCGTTTTCAAATCGCGTCCTGGTCTATTTTAATTGAAGAGAAAACTTTTATTGTAAATTAAAAAATTACAAAGAAACATTTACCATTTAAAAAATTGCTTTGGAATAATCCCGTAGGGTTTTTTTTTTGGTACCAGCTTTTTTAAAGTCAAAGTTAGGAATTAATTTCTACTTCTATTTAAAAATAATTTTATTTATGTTTAATTTTTCATAATTATACTAAATTGCTTGCATATAGGGCGACTTCACAGAACTCAATAGTTCATGATAATACACAACAATATAATATTTTGACACTTGGCCAAAACAAAAAAGTCTCTGCCTTTGTTATGTTTTCATAATTTCACTTTTACTTTAAGGAAATCAGTTGGACTCCCCATTTACTATTAAAAATTTATGAAATTTGTGTTGAATGCAAGAAATGAATTTTGTTTGTTCATGAAATTGTCAGAGTTTTATATAAAAGCCAGAGGTTACAGCATTTCATTTATGTAAGAAAATCTTGATAAAAACATACTGACCAGGTAAATGGAAATTAATTTAAATAAAATATTATTATACGTTGTTACATAAAAAAATCTATAAATGTATAAAAAATTTATGTATGTAGGTACAAAAGTGAGTCCGTAAAAAACATTAATATGACAATTCTTTGTACGAGGTAGACTTTTCGTTTATTCAAATGGCAGGCAAAAGTGCGTCGAAGTAGAAGAGTTTTTTGGTTTATTTTCAAAGCTAAATATTAAGTCGACTCTATCTACTTCTCTCTCTCTCTCTCTCTCTCTCTCTCTTATTTTCAAATAATTACATTTTGACCCAATCAAATTATTTCTTAGGACGGGCTATTTTCTGAAAAAAAGTGCTGCAAGTTGTTAAAGCGCACAAACTTTGGCACTAACTGATAAAGTGCAATATCGGAGCAAAACCGCTGCCGTGTGTTGGTGTTAAAAAAAGATTTTGTACTACTGATAGTTTGTTTTCAACAATCACTTCTAAGCTTGCTGCCACAAACGAATGATTTGGTTATAAAAAAGGCTATTAAATCGCCCTGAGCTCAAAGTTGAGGGCAAAACATGTTCTACATTTTAACTTTTTTCGTGCAAGATGTTTGGAAACAAACCCGTTTCAACTGTTGCCTGCATTTTCCGCAAAAATAAGAACTAATTAAAGGCACCCGATTTTGTCAAAAAACAAACAAATATTTCAAATTAATCGAGGATCTGCAGGCGAAGAAGAAATTCGGAAGTGTAATTTTTTACATATGTATGTCTCTAGTATGTACAATATATATTTTTCTTCACATATATATATATATGCACTTGTATTATATTTTGAGCAAAAAATACAATAAATTGTCGCATTTCGTTGTCGCTTCCAAGAAAGATAATTTTTGTGCGTTTCCGAAAACTCGCAGTTAATTTATTTCTTATTTTCTGCAAACAAATGACAGCTGACAGTGGAGCTGGTCAGGTTTCTCTCACGCGAATAACACGAAAGTCAAGGTTCAACATATTCATTTAATAAAACAGATCTTTGCCCCAAACAGCCTTTATAAACTTAGGGTTCAGAGAGAGGAGCTTTGGGGAGAGCAATATTCGTTCTCTTCTAACGCATGTCTGCAAGTGAGACCGTTTTTGGTTACACTCATTCAATCGAACTCTCTTTGAGAACTTCGATATCATAGATAATAGGTCTTAAACCTAAAAATTAAATGCTCTCTGTCATTAGAGAGATATTAAGCAGTCACTGTTTTTTCCCAAAACCAAAAGTCGGTAGTTTGGCAAGTTTAAGCAGAGCGGCGATGCTATTGTGAATTGGTGAGGAGTTAAATATATGTAACTGTTGAACTAAAATGAGGTCTGTTGATCGGTTGAGGCAGATGAAGCCGCATGGTGCATTAGTAATGGCGCCATTACACTATATCCATCGGGTGTTGTTGGCAACGGTTCTATTTGTTCTGCGCAGTCTTTTGAAAGGTGGGTTGGTATTTCGAGATTAGTTGTGATCGTCGTTTCACTTGCATTGGAAAAGTTGTTGTAGATTTCGATGCCATTATCAGTCTGTGTTACCATGTCCAAGACAGATTCGTTTTTAAGAGGCGAACACTTACAAGATTTTGGCAAAATTTCAAGCTCATCGCTTTCAGTCTCAGCCATCTCCACAGAGGCACTTGGGAAATCCAAACTGGCTGTTAGAAGGGTTGGGTACTTAGAAATATATTCCACAATTTCAGATGCTGTTGGCCGCTTCTTGGGATTATGATTCCAACAAGCTTTTATGAGACCCTCGAGATGAGGCTTAAGGCCAGTTGGTATGCTGAGTGTATTTCCATTTTTGACGTAATCCAAAACTTGATTATTGGTAAGGCCTTGGTAAGGAAATGAACCGAAAGTTATTATTTCAAATAAAACAACACCGAATGCCCAAACATCCGACGACGGTGTGAACATTCCCAATGCCAAGGATTCCGGAGCCATCCACCGAACTGGCAGCATGCCTTTGCGGTTAAAACGGTAGTAATCGCTTTCGTAAGTTGGCCGCGACATTCCAAAGTCGCCCAGCTTCACTATGCGCTGAGCATTGACTAAGCAATTGCGGCATGCTACATCGCGATGGACATACTTTTGTTGCGCCAAATATGCCAAGCCACGCGACACATCCGTGGCATACATTGTGAGACGTTTCGAAGAAATGTCTGAATCATCAGTTACCTTTTCATTTACCATGTGACGACGCGCCAGCAAGTAAGTTTTTAAGTCTCCATACAGCATAAACTCCATAATTGTGTAAATGGGCTCCGACTGGAGGCACACCCCCAAAAGTTTTACAATATTCTTATGGTCAAAGCGCTTCATTGCCTCAGCTTCCGACAAAAAATCGAGACGGTCTTCTGTTGATGCACCACTTTTCAAAGTCTTGACGGCTACGGCTGTCCAGCCCCCAGCACCAATTTTTGCTTCCCCACCATAAACGGTGCCAAATGCACCTTCTCCCAATCGCCGATTAACAACAACATTTTCTTTGGGCACTTCCCATTTGTCCAAGGTGTTTGCATTCCTGTGGGAGGGAGACAAAAGATCGATTCCAAAATTCTTCATAATCTTCGCCGAGCGTTTTAGTTTTCTATCGTATCGTCGTTTCCAGAAAAAGAATGAAAACAGTGAAATTAGCACTACGGCCAGGAAACACAAGAGGGCTGTAAATATTAACGTTGCGTTTTTGCACTCAGTGTTCAAAAACTGTGCCAGGGCCGAAAAACTGCAGTCGAATCTTCCATCTCCCGGAGGTTTACCCTCAAAATGCCAAATAATAGCATCTTTGTTTAGATCAAGATTACCCCCGCTGGTTCTCAGATCTCTTCCACTGCCCGTTAATTTAGGCTTAAATTTACCCACCTCAACGGATTGATTCTGATGCCATTGCGTTATTATTAAATCTGTTATTCTCGAACCGCCTTGTCCGAAACGAACTCTTCCAGAAAGACCCATAAAATCCGTCTTCCAAATAAGCTCAGCCAAGCGATTAGCGATGTGCTTAGATCGCAAGTTTTCAAGCGAGCCCTCATTTTCCTGAAGGAGTTTATCCGCAGCCAAAGCATACGCCCACACAGCATCGTACGCAAATGCAGTGTACTTTGAAACACTATTCACACTGCTGCTGTACGATGTAAGCCACGTACTTATCGTCGTGTTTTCCTGCATTATGCTTTCACTGGTTCCAAAAGGAGCGTGCATGATACTAAAATGACCTTCGAAAGCCTTTAATAAAAAAAGGAAAATTTGTATTAAAGAAATCCGTTTTAATACGACACTCTCGTACTATTGCAAGTTCTTGGCTCGTGCAACTGTGATCACTTCCGACATTGACCGCCTTCCACTCTTTCGAGAGCCATGACGGTAAGAACCACGCGTAGCCGTGGTGTGCTGTCATCTGGCAGAAAAGAAAATGGCAACAAGTCAATTAACAGTTAATAATTCGGCGACAAAACTATTTTACCCCAAGTTTATAAGCTTCACACAAGGCCATCTGAGCGTACTTGTTGTGAACATCAGCTATGATTATTTTTGCGCGTCGACCCTTCAAATCAATTAAATACTGTAACGAAATTAGAAGGAGTAAGAGAGAGCAATAAGTTACTTTACATTTGATTGTTGGAAAGCATCCCAGCAAGTCGGATCTTAAAAATGAAACGCTTGGGCACAAGTAGTGCCACATGCAGCTACAAAAAAAACGTAGAATTTGTAGAAATATTAATGCGAAGACGTTCGAGTTGTCCATTTTCATTTCGTAAAATGCAACTCGGAACAAATGAAGAATCTTTATGTTCAAAAAAAAAGTCTGTCCAATGAAAGACTATATAATGAGAAAGTGAGAATTCAGTATGGAGCAGTTTTGTTGTATATATTCAAAGCAAAAACCCAATACATAAAAAATATTTCCGGTTCGTGCTATTTCGTTTTGTCGTGCATGATATGAACCAACATACGGGCACGGGCACCTTACCTTATTCATTTCGGCGCTTGTAATATCGCTTAGAAACTTCTTATTGATAATCAATTCGAGATTATTGCTCTTCAAGACAGTTTCCATATGGGAAACATATTCGGCATATTTTTGGCCATCTTCCGTTAAGGCGGCAACCCGCGTCCAACCAAATTCTTTCATCAGACTAGTATATACGTCTTCGTATTGACGATTCGAGCCAATGGTGCGGAAGAAGAACGGATATGCATGGCGATCTAGAAACGAAGCGCCCTCGGCAGAATATGATATAACAGCCATGTTTGTGTGTCTGGATATGCCAGCGATGGGCTCAAGGGTTTCCGTACAAGCAGGTCCAACAACACCCAAAAGCTTGGGTACATTGAAGAAGTGAATAAAAGACTTCATTACGATGTCCGCTTTGCATTCGCCGTCATTGCCTATAACATTAAGATTGTAGTTCCTTAGAATTGTGTCATTTCTATTGATAGCTTGTACAGCTCTTTTCACAGCGTAAATGAGGTTTTCGTGGCCTCGTGTGTTTCGCTTTATCGGAAATATAGCGCCAATAGACAGCGTCAGTGGTTCTTTCGGTAGCCACAAATTATACGCTTCAGTATGATTGCGAAGCCAATCACATGCCAAGTCGTCATACATGTCGTTCGACATGAATCCCATTTTCAAGCGTTTCTGATTGAGCCTGGAAAAAATGTGCGTGAGTGCGGAATTGTTAATCCAAAATAAACGTAAAGCATGCATCAAGCGGTCATCAGCTAAAAGTCGCCTAGAATGATACTTAAAAATGGGTGTTAGTTCGTATTTACAATAGGAATTCCACAACGTCGCAAAGTCTTCGCACAGCGGCAATTCGATATGTTGGTAAGTGTTGTTGCCATCGATTACGTCTGAAGGATGCCAGTGCAGGAGCAAAAATCGTTTGGCTTGGCCGTTCTCGTTAGACTGCGAGTAACCCGTATACAAGCGATCAATTTCGGAACGAAATCGTGCTCCTAACCATATTATATTCAAATAGCCATTCATTTCAAGTATTTGTTGTTGAACGAAAGCAGTTTCCACTTTATACTCTGCGATGAGTGTGGCGCATTGAATGTTCTTACATAAAGGGCTGGTAAAATATTCATGGCTGCGAAAATAAACAAAAAGTTTTGATCTCGCCAGAAGCAACTAACAGCAGCAGACTTACTCATTTAGTTGCGTCAGCGTGCTGAGTTCCTCGGGATCCATGACATATTGATCGTAGAATTTATTTGACCTGTTTAGGAAAATGGAATAGTGCAGACCTTCAATAGGAGCAGTATGGTCATCCGGTCCAACGAACCACCCAAAACGTCCTGGATCGGATGAAATGCCCGATTCATAAACGTCAATTGGTCTAAGCCCATGTGCCGTTGGAGGGGTCCAGATGGCTAAATTTATCATTGCTAAGCCTGCATAGTCAGGATATTTTCTGTTAAAGAGAATCAGTTTTTCCAAATCACTGACGTCGTTGAAGGGTCAAATAGGGGAACTTACATCAGCGAGTCAAGTGTATTAGTAATCCTTTTACCCTCGTAGTACTTATCTTCATGGTCGCCGTTAAACTCTAGTGGCAAAATGTGCACGTTTCGATACTGAAGAACTTCGCGGAGAAAAATTGCAAAGATCCGAGTGACAATTTGATGTGATGGCCAATAGGACACTTGGAGGCCAATGGGGCTTTGGTCACTACTCAAATTGAAAGAAGTGTTGCCTAAAAAATAAATGTTTTAATTTATTAAAGAGGTGTCTGCTAATCTGCATATTCGTTTAAGCCGTCATTGTCTTCGGAAAATGGTTATAATATATAAGTTATTATAATGGAATATTAAAAATCTTAATTTAAGGAAAAAAATTGGCTTTGACTTTTTTTCTTGATTTGAAAAATAATTAAAGAACCATTTCTATATATAGACTAAATCATTAACAAAGAACTTTCCAATATGAAGAAATTTGTGCTCATTATTTAAAAAATAAGTGCTATGCAGCAACCAGACATGATATTAATGACAAAAACACAATCAGAAGTCCCAGCAAAATATAGCTTTAACAGACGCCACATGCCTTAACGATAGAAATACTATATCATGATAAACCAAACATGCACAGGCATGTAAATAAGTTATAGTATAACGAAAAGGGTTTAAACAAAATATTGCCGAGTTGTGAAATTGCCAGAAGGACACCACTCTGTATTGAGTGTAACGTTGCGCAAAAGATCGCTGTGAGCCTGGCGCATGAATCAGGCTGAGTTTGCCAGATGGGATGGCTTATGCTATCGCTGAGAATCATTGCAGCTTGTTTGCGTAGACCGGGCACTTAATAAAAATCGTTATAAAATATAATCATTTAATTTGATTTGTGAAACTGCTTCATCCGACTAATCAGAATTTTTCACCAATACAGTGATTAGTGTCATTGTCTCACTTCTACAATCTCTCATCCAAATCTAAATACAACGACACAATCTTCATTGGTTTAATGAAACCCCCATAAACTCACTTTTAGTTACAGATCATTGAATGGAAAATGTCCATTCAGTGCAAGTGCAAATGCAGCATAACAGCTGCCGAACATTTAACTAATCGTTTAATTTTTTATACATTTTAAGTAAGAATTTCATTCAATACAAATGATTTTAGAATTGGCTAAAGGCCAGTTAATTGCCACTTAAATTTAAGTTGTAAGTTTCCTCGACATATTTAACTAATCGCGTTTGATATATGGCAGCGCCGTAAACCTTTCATTATAGGCCCTATTCAAAAGAAAAACTTTCGTTTACGCAAGTTCTTCTGAAACACTCACAAAAATAAACTGGTGAATTGTTTGCTTTTCGTTCGATTTTACGATGACAGTTAAAAATGTTTAATGGCAACACTGCCCAGGACTCACTTTTGCAACCGTATTTCACTCGCGATGGTTATGACAATATAAAAAACTGGAATTGAGGTTGCGTTTACGGTTTCATTGTTGATTGCAGTGTGTGTGTGTGTGTGTAAAAACATCTGAATGAGAAATGCGTTGCGTAAGTGCCTTCTATAGTGCGTACGCACTATTAACATTTTCAGTTACTTCTGCGGTTTTATAGATATTGCAATTTCTATTGGATTGAGAGAGGATGACGCAAAATCTTTCTTGCTGCAGTCCGCCCGGATTCAGTGTTCGTCATCCAACAATTTTTAATATTAGTAATCAGAACACTTTTCCCACCTTAAGGCGCATGTGAGTAAGTTCGCCACAAGTTCTTTGTAAATCATTTAGGATTAATCGGTTAAGCGAGTTCTTTTATTCGCACACTTACATACATACATCATTTGTATTCGGAAATGTTTTCAATTTAGATTTGTCAACGTATTCAATTTTCTTTACTAAGATCTTGCATTAAGAGATGAATGCAGTGATTTGCTTTCACACTCAAATGATTTTTTTGATATTTTACAGCAAAAATTATTTAAGGAAAACTTAAATATTTCTTTCTTTTCGTCATTGGACTATAATGCCGAGTGCTGCCGAACCTAAACGCCACTTTTGTGTGTAATGCTGCCATTTCAGAACCACAAAATTGTTTAAATTATTTGTTAGTTAACAACTGTTTGTTGAATGCAAATTTTTAATAACACTATATTGATCTTAATCCATTTAACAACTCACAAATATGAACCTGATGTCCAAAACTAACAAAAAATTGAATACGGAATACATAAATATGTTGTATGTAATGGGTTTTCCAATAGGGATAATATGATTTTGAAGTGACGTTTCGGCCATTTGTAATATGTGATGATCTGTCATTTGATTGTCAGTGTATTCAGTAGTGTTTACAATTGAACATTTTGTCGATTCCAAGACGTTCTCAACAATTGGAAACGTTCGGAGCCTCGATTACTTCAAGAAGTTGTGATTAGACTATTTCTTGTAGGGTTATTTGAAGTCATTGGTCTTTTGAAATTCTCTTTAAGCTTTACAAGTCAATAATGAACATGCCATTCATGACATACGGCTTGATTTAGTGGAAAATGTGCTCGAAAATTGGGTTCATCGATAAAAATCATCGAATTTTTGGTATAGCAATTTTTTGAATTTGTCCAATAGCCTGATGTCGGTTTCAGCAATTGATAAAACGTCGGCAGTGCTGTCTAATAGGCCATCAAGAAGACGTTGGTTTGTGAATTAGACATTTACAAACTACTACTTGATATATTTCTTTTTGCTAAATTACTTGTAGTGCGTGTCGCTGCTTACTTCCCTTACGGTTTAAGGCCAGAGCTTTTCACTTCTATTTAAAACACTGTTGTCAAGCTCGAAGATTTCCTGCGACAGTTAATTGCAGTTTTCACTTCTTATTAAACTTAAATTAATGTTCAAGGTTGGATAATAATAATAAGTGCTCAGTCTTTTGTATATAGTTTTAGGTGGACGCTTTTGTCCTTGTACAAAAAGTAAACAAAACACGCACGTACATGCACGTCAGGGATGACAAAACTGGTACGATTGTACTTTTTTTTTGGTAATGTTGTTTGTAGAATCCAAATATTGCGAAATTCTCTCCGTACTTAAAAAAAAAGAGATCTAAAGTCTGTTGTAAGTAGTTTTCATGTTTAAACGGGAGGTGTAATAAAAATCCAACATAAATTTTGTGCGAATTTAATTGTCTTACAATATTTCTTGTAAAATACACCTCTGGTGCGACGGAAAGGGGATTTAGACGATAATACAAATCGTGCGTAAAACCACAGAGAAAATCATATGAAATTATCTCCGTATTGTAAAAATGAAACGACATATTTTTTTGAGTTGGTAAATCTGCAACAAAAATTATTTTTGTTGTATTTTCTATTGTTTGCGCCTTTTTCATTTCAGCTGTACACAGATGTTATTTCTTGTTTGCGTCATTTGTTTAGATAAAAATACATCCCTGATCTAATAACGGGTGAAGGAATTTGAAAACTTTTAAAAAGCGATGAGAGCCGTACGACTGTAAAATTTTCACCCGTACTTTCCCTCTGTGCCGTATGGTTTCATTACATGTTCAGCTTAGACGATAGCATTTTATTACTATCGTGTTTTTAAATCAATTGCTCTTACGAACACCCTGTCAACAAAAAGGAATTCATCCCTAATTACACCCATTCCAGCTTTTGTAATATTCCCAAAAACGTTTCACTTTACAAGGCGCTCTTTTGTGCTATTAAACTGACTAATTTTAGAATTACGGCATACATATGTACATATATAGTTTTATCTCAAATGTATTGTATTCAAAACTCAACTCTGGCAGCATTTAACAAACCTGTATGAGTACGTACTCGTCGCTGGCTACGTGACGATTAAATAAAGTGGTAAGAGAATTTGTGTGATACTGTAACCATCTTGTTATTGTTTTATTGTTGAAAAAAATGTCTGTCCGTCCGGCAAAAAATTAACAGCAGCGAAACCAGACATAAACAAACCCTCGAGTGACTTTGCAAAATTATCGCTGGAAGTAGGCATCACTGGTTTATTTGCTTGCAATGCATTGAAAATAATATAAAAATTTTTGGTTTTGTTGTTGCTGGCTTCCAATAACTCGGACTCCTTTTTTGTTAATAAAATTAACAACAACAACAATTGAACAAATATGTACATGTGTATGTATTTAATTTTTTGGTTATGATCGCCTTGAGCTGCTTCTGAATGTGATCAGCTAGAGGTTTAGCACTGCATCCCTCGGGGGCAGGTTAAGCGCTGACGATTTCACACCAAGTCAGGGCACTCTGCTTTCGGGGAATAGCAAGTTCATGTATGACTTCGGTTATGCTTGTTCTTCCGAAACCTTCACCAAAGGTCAATTGGCAGAACCGGGACCGACAAGCCCCCAGAATGCCTTTGCCTCTGGCTTTCTGGGGTGGTCATTGGTTGAGGAGCCCATCTTTATCTGAAACGTTCTGGCTGTGGTTTAAACCGAAAGACGCAGGAAATGAAAGAAAATTTTCGAGGTGCTGTTGCCTTGCAACAGGTCTGTTTTATGCAGGTAACTAGATTGAGGGGAATGTCAGGCGAGCTGGTTTGAGGCCTGATGTTCCTTGTGTATTTCGGGCTACCAACTCCAGAGCCTAATCATGTCTCTACTTCAGGGGAAATGTATGAAGCAGAAGGCATTAGATAGCCCGATCTCTTAAGCAATGGGTTTATGATTTGTGCCGTGCAGCATATTGTAAGAAATTGCTTTACAGGCCACGGGGGGCGCTAACGAATCGTCACCCTGTTCACTCAAATGGATTTGATCCACTGTCAGATAAAAATAAAATCATATACAAAAGCTGTCGAGCTCTACAATAGCAGTAGTTGCTGGCTATTGTACTGTCGGGGCAGTAACCAGTCTCTGGAATTTCTGAAGATTACGCAATGATAGTAAAGATTTGGCTGAAATGGTTTGACAACTGTTTGCCTGATAACCTGCGGCGTCTCGTAGTTTAGACTACAGAATAGCGTAGACTCCATCCCAGGGACACAACTTGGGGAATAAATAAAAACTTTTCGTTTATTTGTTCGTCCCTGAACGGGGTTCACAGTGAGTCCCTGAATGGATACAAACTAGCTTGTGCAAATATTATTTTAAATTTTTACAGGCTTAAACTTACCGTTTTTGGTAAAACATTGGTACTGGTACACGCTCGGTTTCACAGGTTTGGCAGCAACACTGTTGTTGGCCGCTCCTGTGCATGAAATTTGCAACAGAACGGAAACGTACATCAACACCAGCAACGATGATTCAAAGTTGATCGATGCGAATCGGATGTGGGCGTGCGGATGCTTTTGTGCCATTTTGAAGTTTTTTTGCCAAATTCCTTTCAGTAACCGTAGATATATATATACATGTGTATTGTATTGGCTTGATTCTTTATATTTATTTGCTGGAAATACTTTCCGGTAACTGTTCGATGAAACTAAAAAACAGAAAAGCAATGAAAATTGATTTTACAATAATTTATACTTGAAGTGAAGAATAAATATGTAAAATGTATTTTTACATAATTTATACTTACACAGGATGTACGTAAAAGTATATACGTATAATCATTAGTTTACACTATACATACAGTGCATGTCAGTACATTAATAAAATTGCTGTCATTTTGTTAGACACGTCATAAGTCACATACATACATACATATATATATATTATTTTATATGCAATTGGCGTGAGTAGATGTGACGTCCTACGACCGCCACGTTGTTTTGGTGGCGCCAGTTACTGAGGCCAAGCTATTCTGAAATTTTTGGTTTTACCAGTTAGTAGCGCTGAAGTTGAATGGGTTTTTAGTTTTAGTTTTTTGTTATGAATCTGATAAACCTGATAACCGAAAACAGAAATAGGATGAATTCATCGTTTTGCATAAGATGTGGATTAAAAAGGCTAGACTTTGAAATCACCAGTGATCTCATAAAAATACGTGCTAGAAACAGATCTAATGATATTGTAAGTGACTCTTCTGAAGTTGGGGAGGAATATTCACATGACGATGTTTTTAGGATGTAATTAGATTTGCTGCTGAATAGAACCCAATGCTGTTCGTTATCTTTTAATTGTTTTATAAATAATAGTATGACAATAATTACACATGTACGAGTATGTACGCGAATGTATGTTGAATCTCGATGCTGAATTTCATTGTTTCTTTGCTTAGACTTCCCTGTACATATATTTAATGTACATTTGCCTGTATCTGTGTATATTAATAGTGAAATCAAATATGTATGTATTCTTAATACACAACTTTTTAGTTTACTGATGTCTTTTCATGTTCCTAATCAGCTTCATATTCCACAAATTTATATAGATTTCGTTATTTTTGAATCAGCTTTGCTTTATTCAAACACTCTGGATGTATGTAAATCGGCCAGTGATTGTGCAAAATAACTACATTACAGCGACATAATTGTTAAAAAGTTTTTAGCACTTTCAAATTTTTGTTTCACCATTTTCAGCATTATTTTTAGCCCGATTTGGCAGTCAAAGTTTTTGCCGCCGCGGCCACACTGCTCATAAGATTCGCTACCGCCGACTCTTTCTACACACAAATGTATGTATGTATGTATGTATGTGCATATGTATGTATTTATGTATCTTGCACCTGCAGTCTAGAAATTCATGTTTGGTCTTATATTTTTAGCTGGAACTCATCATCATCAAATTAAATTATTTTTATATTTGTGCAAATATTTTTGTACTCGTATTCAGTTTATTTTAAATTATTCTAGTTTCAAATATCAACAAAAGTTAGCGCTTTGTTTGCAATTTTTAAACAGTTTACGTATCTACATATATTCATATGTATGTGTGTATGTATTGTTTAGTCCATAGCGTGTGTGTGTGCGTGTGTACACACACACTCATACATGCTCACGGTCGCATATTCAGCGATGGGCAAATAAAAAGGCAACACATTCAGAATGTCGGAGTTTACATTAGGCGATTCTTATTGATGAGATTGATACAGTTTTTTCCCCTGAAATTGCTTTGGTGTTCACACAGCGCAATTCTTATTGCTCGTTTCCCTCTCACACATTTGTGCTTCTTGCCGGCTACGAATAAGAAAGTAAAACGAAGTGCAACTACAATCAAGTTATCCAACTTAGCTGAAAGAATTGCCTAATGTAAATTCAAGCTTTGTGAAAATGATGGGTCATGGTGTGGCAACGTAGTAAATGTAAAAAGCGAGATTCCGCAGGTTGCGGCAGAAAGAGATTTAACAGAAATTAATCTTCAACTGAATTAATTTAATTAGTTTCTAAAGAGGAAAGGAAGAGTGGCTTCCATGCTGAGATGACGCTTTATTGCATCGTCATTGCTCAGCTCACCAGCACCCACTTTTAAGTTTAATCAACTTATTTTCTGAATAATATTCTGTATTTTTTTGTGATCTTTTCAGAAAAATAGATGGTGCTTTCCTAAGAAGGGAGTAAAAAATCGAGGGGAGGGAACTCACTGTTACTGCACTGTTATTTCGATTTAGCTGGTGCTTTATTTTTAGTTTTGGAAGCAAAAAATACAATTTTGGCGCACTTGTTACAATTTTCACAGTTGGCAAATATATATGTATGTATTGTTATTCGTCAAAACTCGTTATAGCTCTGTGGCCATGAGTGAAAAATTCTATGATTTGAGGGTATATGCACCCTATAATAAGCATTATTCGAAATGGTGGCAACATGTGCTGAAAAAGAAAACGCCATTAGAGTGTCATATTAAAAGTTGTTCCTGCGTCCTGCGATCATAAGCAATTTTTTTCAATTGTCCGGAAAGTTATTGACAACCATAAAACAACAAATTTTTTCAGTGTATGTTTTTGGTTATTTTGTCTGTTTGTCTGTTTATTAACTGCACCAAAAGTGTGATCAAAAAGTATGCTTTTGTTTTTTCAGTGAACTGTATGTATTTAACCTTCAGCAAAGAATATGCCAGAGAGCGAGAGAGAGAGAGAGAGAGGGAGAAAGTCAAATTATGAACACACCTAAGACCAAACCACGTGCTGGCAAGATACTAACAATAAACAATTGCCAGTAAGAAGTATGTCATCGGTTCAGACGACTGTAAGAGAACCATACAATTACGGTTGTGTGGCAATCAATTTATCTGCCAACCAAAATTACCAGTTCACACGGTTTTCGGATTATTTTGAAGCAAAATATTGCCAAATCTGTTGCTGGACAATGCCAGGAGTCCAATGCCGCAATTGTCAGGTCCATTAGTTTAAGCACTTCTGTCAATAAAAAATAATTCTGCAATGTCTCTTGATTATCGGGCATTAGCAAATTAGAATGTGCACTTTAATTGGCAGGGGTTTTTGTTATATACCAAATGTTCATGTTATAACATAAAAATAGATTCGAATATCTTAAAACATACATATGAGACCTTCAGGGTATTATAATTAATAAAACTTTAGGAACTATTTTTATTTATTAATAAAATTTTGGTTTCCTTAAAAAAATTTTTGTTTCATTGAATTTTTTGTTATCAGTTTTTTTGTTTTAATATACTTACATACATACATACATATATGGATACATGCATACATGTGTGAATCATTTATTAATAAATAATATGGCAGAATTCGATACATATTTTTGTGGAACCTAAGAAGCATTTTTTGGCATTATGTTGCCACAATCTGTCACGTCTGCATGGAAAATATATAATTGGAAAAGTATTCTCTGCAGAGTTTTTAAATTAGTCCAGGTAGATATTGGCGGCCTGTGAGTACCATGACCAGTTACGCGCTTGAGTAGCATCCAAGGCGTTTGAAAGAGGACTGCAATTTTAACCGAAAAATCTTATGTAGCGACGCGTTTTGGTTATAAAATAGTACACGTTTGTCACAGCTGTGAGTTGTCGCGTTTTGAAGAAGGGAAGAAGGGAATAGAGTGTGTTGGTTATAAAAACTTAACAGCAGCACTTGATACCAGTTAAAATAATAGCAAAAGTAAAAAATTTAGCGCATTCAAATGAAAAATTGAAATTTTACTAAATATGTACAAAACGGTACGATTTATAGCAACGAAAAATGATAATATAAAAATCTCTTATCCTAGTGTTTTGAAAGGTTTTAAGAGATAGAGCTTTGTTTTAGATATCATAATAATTGTTTACTCTAATTGTTAATAGTTAAAACCGTTAAACTCTATAAAAAGATAAAAACCTGGGGTATAAACTTTTATTGCTACAACATATTTCATTGTTCAAGAATAACACCATGAAGAACATAATGTTTCTTCTCGCATTTCACGTTTCCCGTGTGAATAGACATACATACATAAATAATCTTCTTCTAAATAATCGCGATTTGTAATCATCACATCAAATTTCTCATATCGGGCACTGTAACTCTTGAACTAAGTCAGGAGTTGCCAACTCCGTGCGTGCTTTTCGCACCATTTTCGGTAAGTCTAAAATTTCGTACTTGGTGCGCAAAATTTCTTCAATAAACATAAGAAATTCTAAACTTGAAGCATTTTTGTTAAGGTTCGTTTTGAAATTTCAAAGTTCACAACGCTGATATTAAGGTTAAGGAAATTAAAAGAGTCCACAAATTGAAGAGTAACAGAAAATTGAAGTAAACAGAAAAAGTTTTACATATATATTACCCAAAAACGTGAAAAATATTTGTCCTTAGAATCCACTGACAGGCCCCACCATTATTACAAACCAGAAAATCCACAAATTTGGGCATGTTTCATGCCGAATCCTTCAGGCTTTAGGTAGAAGAAACAGCTCTCGCGTCACCATAATTATCTTTTAGGTGCTGGTTGTTTTACGGTTCATGTGAGGAGTCACTTCTTTCTATATTTGTCCCATAGTCATAATTCATCCGTATAGTAACATTACCCCAAAGCCTTTTAATAAGGAATGATTATTCGAAGTCGATGTTTCACAACTGGCTTCCAGCAAAGCTTCTGGTTCAATATTTAACTTTTCTTCATCTTTGACCAAACCCAACACTTGCTTTTGGATGGGGGATTCTGGATATTTTATACGAATCTCTTTCGTGCTCCTAATAGGTAATTCATTAACTCTTCTTAGGGAGCAGGCCAAAGAATCATGTCTGGAGGTAGATTTTTCTCCTCAGTACCAAATGGTACAACACGGCTTTTCCTCATTTTTGAGTGAAAAACACATTATTGCCCAAATAACAATTGACAGTTTGACAGATAATTATTAAAAGTGCGGGACTTTGAATTTGGGCAAAATTTGTTTGATTAATGTAAAGAAAATTACTTCAAATTTAAATAGAAGTTACGCAAGATATACATATGGACGAAAGTAACTACGCTGTTTTAATCAGCTGCTTTGGATATTAAATAAAAGTTTGATAAGTCTCAGAAACGAATAGTGTAAACGATATGTGTACATATGTATGTAGATTTTGGGAAAGATTTTAATTGAAACGTGCCGGATTTATGAAAATTATGTAAAAGTTTAGGTTCGCAAACAAAAGCCTTGATAATATTTTAAAATAATTTATCTACATTCTGTTAAACAGTTCGGACAAAACCTTATTTTGATAACAAATACTCGTATTTACACTTGAATATTTTTTAGACTGGCGCTTCATATTTATATATGTACATACGTACGTACATACGTATGTAGCCAATGGTTTTGTAGTGGTTTTCACTTTTACCCCAAAATATGGTGCATGCAACAAATTTGTGTGTATCACTCCAACTATAAGGGTTTTCATTGTCTTCAAAGTTTTTTATCCACAATTTAATTGGCATAAGACTGTCGCCCTCAAATGTAGGAATTCTCATTTCAACCGCCACTGTCACCAATATCTAGATTTACATATATTATTATTTTTGTTATTGTCTCTTTATTTAGTGTTTCTATTCCCTTTACAAAAATTGCTTCACTTATTTCTTGTTGTATTAATTTTCTTCTTACGTTTCTCTCTAATTCTTAATTGTTTTTATAATTTATTTGTATAATTTCTATATTTTCGTTTGCGCTTTTATGATCACTTCTATCACCAAAATTTTCAATGTTTTGTACTCTAGTTGAACTCTGTTTTGTTTGAACGTGTTGTTACTCCGTCATCGTCGTTCCCTTTTCCTGACATATTTGTTAAAGTACATACAAAAAAAAAACTTAACAATTTTTATACACCCAATTCTGTTTTTACGCGATAGATACGTTTCTCGAAAACTCGCGTAAAAAAAGATAGAGGGAAATGAGGGAATTGGTTCACGTATGAAATATAATGTCATATATGAATGCGTAGACAAAATTTTATTAATTACCGTTTATTGAATTCAAAACTATTTACATTGCAATTCTAAACTAATAAATAAATAAATGATATCATTGAGAATGTTGGCTTAAACTGTCTATGCCCTCCAACTTAAGACTGGAGCGATCAAACTTTGCGCCTCAGCCTTTGCCTCAGCTTCAGCCCCAGATTCACATTGTATCGTCATACATTTGAAACAATGTATTTTACTTTTAACAGAGAGAAGTGGACTTATCGCCTCCCGTCTCAGCTGCACATTTTCCAAAGGGCGAAAATATAATTACCGTTATATGATTTTATTTTTGTTATTATTGTAACGAACTGTTAGGAATTTGCAAATGGAAAAGTACTCTATGCCAAGAAATTCGACAGCTTCAGAAATAGTGCCGCGTTTTTCGTAATTTCACTTTCATTGATAAAGTGTAGAAGAAAAATTATTTACGATGTCTTGTGCAGGAAGGAAGTGCCCAGATACCGCATCATTTCCTCATTTAGATGCTTTTCAACCAAAGTTGCTAGCAAATTGATACGTGTTAGCTTTCGATATATGAATTAATGTATATTCTACTGATACTTTAAGCCAAGTCGAGTCAATCGTAAATTTCTCATTCGAGTTCAATTAAAAAAGTCCTGCCCTCAACAAGTTTGACCCAACCAAGTGAAGTGATAAAAACAAAATAATATGAAATTTTCAGTTAATTGCCAAAGAAGAACATAAGCAAAATTAAACTTTAGGAGCTTTAAGAAAAAGGAAAAAAATTATCAGCTCAGCTGTATATTCCTGTTTGTTTACATTTTACATATTGTGTTCTGAAAAATGTTAATTGAACAATGGAAAGATTTATTTTTATACGTATGTATGTATTTATGTATTAATAATTTATTGGTAAAAAAATAAAAAAACTATTATTGAAAGATTTGTGTGTATCTTTTTTTAGCTCTTTCCGGCGCGGTGTTAGAAAAACTGTACCACTTATTTACAGAATTAATGTTCATATATGTATTCTGCGTGCGATGGTATAATCTGAATACCCATTTTCTATGTAGAACAGGATGCGTGTATAAGAGATAGATGTACATATATTTCTTTTTTTGTACTAAACTTAAGTGCCATCAGTCAAGCATAGAGAGAGGGTACCCTTATTTTGCATATTTGTGGAAAACACCTGCATTAACACAAAAACTAAACTACAGCGTTCAAGCAGTAGAAGGTTGCAGTTGGTTGTATATAAATAATACCAGCGCGCCTCATAGCTAACTAAAGCACAGTGATATGTCCTGTATATTGGAAGCAATCCAGGATGAAATTGATTTGGAAGAGATTCCGTCATACGCAGAATCAATTGTCGATGTCGATATGGAAACACGGTCTTCTTTTACTGGCACACAACAGGAGCCTACAGAAGTTATAGAAAGAAGTTCATGGCATCACATGAACATTGTCAGAAGACCGTGGTGTAAACGATGCAGGTATTGAGTAAGATTTCGCTTTAGTGTAAAAACACTCTTAGCTTATATTTCTTAATTTCAGGGAGAACTACTCTAGAATTGCAGTAAGCAACGCTGTTCTTCTGCAAAATATTACTTTTTTCAACTTGATATGAACACACGAAGAAATTAAAACCACTATTTTAATTTATTACTTGCTTTTTAATTTTTAAGAACGTGCAACTTAATTAACACTAATTGCTGTGTAAGAACTGAGTTTATTTAAGAGCTCTAAGGTTTTACAATACAATATCTTTTTTGTAACAACGAATGCAAATAGAAGATAAAGTTGAATATTTAAACATATTCTTCTAGGGCTTTAAATTCTACTGCCACACCGAAGACAGCTAAATTCTTTGCTTTTGTAATTGTTTTATCTTGTTTTCTCCATTTTCACAAATTTTTGAATTTTTGTTAGATTCCATTGCAGCTACATTCAACTTTGGGCCTCTTTAATGAAGCTTAACATACTTTTATGTACTGGATTGAGTAAATACAACGACGAAATAATTTAAAAATGAAGGCCCATGATTCTATCGGCGCCGAAACCCAAATGTCTGTTTTAAAACAGAACTTGATCAAGTAACCGCAACGGTGCGGGCGGTGCGTTGCGATGCGCTGTTTTTAAATTTCGGTGCGTTTTTCAATTTTTAATGCCACCAAAGCAAATTCAACTCAACTTTTGGTGTAACAACAACAGTTTTATTGATTTGGAATAACTATTATAAATTGTTCATCTGTTTTTCAAAAGTTTTAAACAAGAATCATAAAATTAATTTACAAAAAGGAATTGTCTTGTATATGTTCAAACGTCTACATCGTTTAGGTTTTAGTTGTTGTTGTTTTTTTTTCAACCATATTGTAAATTGATGTTTGATATTTTAAATATGAAAATACTAAACTATAAATTTTTTGTATATATTTTTATAAAAGGAGAAATACTAAAACATTATTAAGTTTGAGTCCCTGCTATTAATCGTTTTCTTTAAGTTTTATTTTTATTTTAAAAAGTCTGAACTGTAAAATACTGTTTCATTATTATATTTTTAATACGAAAATATTATACAAAATTATGAAATTCAATAAACAATTTAAATAAAAAAGAAGTCCTTAACTTGGTGTGTTTTTCTTCTTCTTTAATGTGACCACGGAACCCAATTAAATTAACATTGCTACGCTAATTTAATTATTTTATACAAATCGTTACAAGTTTGATTGATGCGGATAAAATTGGTCTTGCCACGGTCGACTATTTCAGTTGCATGGCACTTCAAAAACAAACAAAAAACACAATAAACAGATCTAAAGTTTGAGTAAATTGTTTATGTTTTACTTTAACTTGTTGTATAAACACTCGTACCTGTGGATTTCGTCAATACCAGAAGTGAAGAAGCTTCCCCTTGTCGTCTCTGTCGGCAAGGTTAAGTTTTCTAAAGCAACACTATGACCTTTTATTACGCGTACACATACATATAAATATGTATGTAGGCATTGATACACTTGCGTACTTTATAAGTTTTCATTGCTTGAATTTATTTTATTTTTAAAGCGGCCAATTTTTAGAGTGACTCTAATGAGCACTTAAAGCGTATAAACGTTGCACTAGAGTGCAAAGGGGCCCATTAACATGTTCATTTAAATAAGTTGAGCGTAGAACAGAAAACAAACTTCAATCTCAATCTTTTGCATTTTGAGATTCGCGCATACATACATACATACTCGTATGTACATACGTATGTAAGTGCATACAATTGTGCATAAATAACTAACGAGATGCAATAGCATTTAACATTGACCCTGACCGCTACAAGCGCTTGGTCCGCTCTTTAATTCATTCATAAATATCTCGGAAAAAAAATAAATATACTACATATGTATGTATGTACATACATAAATAAAAAACTTCTATGATTTTAGCTACACACGTTTATTTTGCTTACAAACCGATCGCATCGGCGGGCGTGTTTGTTTTTATTTGTGATTGAACTGTTGAGTCTGAACATTCGGTAATATTTGTTCAGTTGCTACATATTTTTTACTATATGCATAGTAAAGAAATAATTGTTGTCAGCTGTGTAGTAGTTTTTGTAATACAAGTTTCGAAAATAACTGTTTACCAAAGTTTTACTTTCAGAAGGTTTTTAAATGCGTATTAAAATGGGTTTATTTTTAACATAAAATCGACTTTTTAACGAACTCGCGCGCTTCAGACACGAAAAAGTTCTTAAACATATAAAAAATCCATTAACTTTTTAACAGTAATAAAAAGTAAAACAATCGAGTACATGTGCGAGCCGACCATATCACACAGCGTTAAGCGAGCGACTAAATTAATATTTTGCTTAAGGCATTTCGCACGCCGTCAAAATGCTCTTCAACATTATCACCTTTGCGAAGACCGTTCATAACAGAAAGACTGAGCACCGAAAAAGTAATAAATATGTACATACATACATACATATATGGGAGTTTCCTCCACAAGGAGAAGTATTTAAATTTTATTCTAAATCAATTTCACGGTAACAGACAAGCCTAACCTACGGCCTAAGGCGCGACTTAATTTAGTGAAAAGCGTTTGCGATGTAATGAGTACCTTAAATCCTTAAAAAGGCAAAGCAGGACGCATGACGGATTCTATGTGCCCTGGCCTGTAGCGTCCCGCTACTTGGGTTAGCATGTAATATTTTGACAGACAGATAACGACATCTTACGCCATAATTCAAGTTACAGGAATGTATTTAAAAGCTCCAATTATTTCCATTTCATTCACTCAAGAAATTAATTTAATTTTCATATTGTCCATGACACGTTACTTTTAAGTTTGTTTAAAGGCTACTAATCGTTATCCAGTTGAATTACGAGGGAAATAATGTCGCTGGCTTTAAAAGACGTTTGAAAGCAACACTGGTGCATAAAATCCTAATGCTAAGTTAAACTCTACAAAGCGTTTCAAGTTTCTCTGAATTTCCCCTTTTTACACGACGCCACGAAAGCAACTGGCATTTTGTTCACATTCGCACGACGGCTTTCTTTGAACTGAAACTCCGCCTGCTATAAATTTGAGTACAGATTACAGTGTTGCCCATTATAATTAATAATGGACCGTCAAGTTCGACACCATGGAAGTACCCATATACATAAAGTATGAACGTCTTGGCTGACGTAAAAGTGTAATATAACACAGCGGCGCCGATTTTTAATGTTTTCGTTTAACTATGGCAGCAGAGAGAGAGAGAGAGAGAAAGATTCGGTAAAGCAGATTTGCCGTTTCAGCATTTTAGTGCAAGAAAAGCGCTTTAAGAATATTTCCAAAGTTTTTTCAATGGAAAAATTTTGTGGTTTCTTATTGCATTTTTGGCAAGCACATTGTTTGTGCTGGTACCACCTCTTCAGAAAATGTTTACCACTGACGAGGTGATATAAGAAACAACTCTTGGACCCGTAACAGGTAGTAGTTTCGAATGAAGTTAAATAATTTTTACTAAACAATCTTAGCTGTTTATCTTCTTCCATTTACATAAAAACATACATACATATTTACGTAAGTCTTTATACATATTTCTATTCCATATGAATGTAAACAGTTAGTCCTAGAGTGCTAACTGTAGCTTACTTAAGGAGCAACTAAAGCCGTGTATCACTATCTTATCTAGTCGAACGATGTGTCAAAAATCTCGTGTATGTTCAAAAATAATGAAAATCTGGCCTAAAAACACACCTCTGTAACAAATTTTTTTTGACAAGTCTGACCGATTTGCAAACTTTTATGAAAATTTTCATAGAGTAGATTAAGTGCGATCAGAGTTAAAATTTTCCCAACACCAAAAGTGGCACATTGTACCAGTTTGCACCACACATAAAATATGTCGGGAAACATTTTTTGTTGAGAAAGTGAAAAAACATGTTCTTGCACCATTTTGAAACGACTCTGTAGGATAGTGTAACATGGCCTTTACCAGTCGATAATTATGGCTTAGAGCTAAAACTACTCTTTTCAGCATTGTTACAATTTGTGTGGCCTTGGATAAACTTATGGCACAAAATGTTTTAATTTTATTCAAATAAAAACACGATTAATACAATTTGTGTTCTAGTTGATTTATGTACAACTTTTTGATCTACACAAATAGCCACTATGATGACAGGTTGATCGAGCAGTTCGACGTTTTTGGTAAAGGCACCCTGTATCTACACAAATTTTGTTCATTTTCTTTCTTGAATTTTCTCACAAGAATGATAGAAATGCAGATTGCGCCATCCCCAACGCAAAAATTAAAATTTCTGCGCATTTTGGTCAAATAACGTTACGAAACAGTCTGGCATTTAAAAGTTATGTAAATACAACAGTGGGACAATATCTTACATTTGCCCTTAAATAATTTTATGAGCAAATTTGTTTATTTTGTTACGTTATGAAAATGGTTAAATGTTCAAAGAAAAGTATTTAAAATACTTATTTACATACATATATAATTTATAATATTGGTTTGTTATTTTACTAAACTTTATTTTGCGGCAATTTATGCATATTTTGATTAATTTCCTCATTAAGTGATCTCATTCTAAAGTGCATCAATGGATGAGTTGGTAGAGTGTTCGACCAACAGTCCAGAGGTGGTAGTTTCGATCCCCACCAAAGACTCTGGTGAAAAAACAATAGCCACACATTTTTCAAATAAACACAATAACAAAAAACACAAATAAGCTACAAAAACGTGCAATGTTGGGGTTATCTCATGTTTGTCTGTGCATTGTCGAAGGTATGTACACTGGACAGTCAAAGCAACATCAGTTATATTCTGACTTACACATCCCTGCAATATAATTAACAAATAGCGAAACACTACTCCTTATTTTCTACCTCCCCAACCCAGTTCTGGAACAATGCACTGCATATGTAGGGGTTGACCTGACCCCTGAGTACTGGTTCGGAAAAAAAGTACATCCTTCTTCTAAAAAAAGTTTTAAATTTTCTTCACTTGCTTCCACTAAGCAAAGAATTTTTAAAGAATATTTATTTGCAGCAAGTAATTTGTCACCATTTTGTTATCAATATATCAAATAATATTATTTTTGTAATTTGACAATCATATTTTGCCACTAATTCTTCTTTATATATTGGTATACACCACTTCTGGTATTGGAATAGAAAAGCTATTGTAAAAGTACTTTGAACTGGAGATGCTGCTAATTCATCTCTCTGGCGTTTCGTAGTAGTATTTTTTGTTACCCTTCATTTCATCACAACTTAAAACACACACAGTTTTTGCGTTTCTGAGATTTCATTAGCTGCAGACAATAATAATAATTTTTGTGAACTTTTTAACAAATTACTGATGTGTCGATTAAAAAGAGAGCATAAACTCAAAACTAAAGTAGAAATATTTCCAAACTAATTTTTCTTACTACATCAAAATATCTTTAAATGTAATCAGAAACAAACAAAGTTTTCGTCTTGCATCCATTTGCCAACTGCGGACTTCTTCCGCACTTAAGAGCTTCAATTACACTTATCATAATAATTATTTTGTTAGAATATATTTTATTAATTCAAGCTCAAAATTCTAGATCTATAACGAAATCCTTTAAATGAATTTTTGGACACTGCAGAAACTAGTGCTTCGAAACGTAGTATATATTTAGTTTTATGTATGTAAAAGTACATAATTAAAAGATAAAAACTGTCTATCTAACCACTTTTCATAATACTTTTATAAGGTATATTTTTATCTCGGAGCTTTGAAGCTTCTAAGCTAAACGGGCTTCGTAAATACATTATTAATTTTATGTCTGGTCAATATATTGTTGATTGGTTCCAAATTTATGCTATCCCTTATATCTACATACAAAGTTGTTTCCAATTCAACATGCTACAAATTATGACGATCATATTCATCTTCCAAATATAAAATATTCTCATTATGGATTATTAAAGGCCGGGGAACATAGAATCCGTCGTCTGCCTTCGCTCTGCCTTCGCTCTGCCGCCCATTCTAGGCAGTTATAATTTGTAAATTTACTTTGCATTTTATAAATACTAAATAAATGATAAATGTTTAAAAGAACCCTCTATATTTTGAATACCGTGAATAAAACCTTAAACATTTTGCTTAAATTCCTAATTCATTATATGTATGTATGTATGCAGCATGTTAAGCAGTAACAATATTTTATACAAATAAGCATATATTCATACATATCTTCATTTATTTACAATATAATATTAAAAAAAGAAAAACTATTTCGTTTGCAAGAGAGTTGTTCCGTTTATACTGCATCCGGACTCGATGTGCTCTATTACTTGTTGTTTTAGTTGAGCAACATGCTCCTTCAGATTTTTTAATATTGAACCAAGATCTGTATTTTCACCCTTTAATATTTTTACCTTCTCTTCTAATTTTGAAATACGTTCAAGTTTTCTTTTTCTGCATTTGGACGCGGCCACGCGATTTCTTTGACGCTTTCGTTCCAATTTGATTTTTTCTTGTGTCTCCATGTCAATTGGGCTTACTGGTGGTGAGACTGATGAATTTTGTGGTTCATCTTTTATTGGAACTGTATTAAAAGTTTCTACAAAGAAAAAACAAGTTAGCTGACCATTTTAGAAGAAAACTTATTTACATACCCAAATTTGTATAGGTAAACGATCCTCCGCTCATACCTGTACCAACATTTGTTGCGCTGGCTAAGCCAACGACAATATTACTATCATCGATTTGTGTTTGCTTGTTACTATTATTCCTTAGGCTGTGTAACGCCTCCTCAAACCCCTTTCCAAAAGCTTCTTGCTCCGAAGTTACCTCCGCAGGTTTCGTTTCATAGATTAAACCGGGTTGAGGTGTAGGCAACAAATGAAGTAGTTTTTCTAAATCGGGAGTAGTAAGAGACTTAATATTTTGGGTTTCAGGAGAGCCAATAACTAGTGGAGCCGGAGCTGCTAAGCGCTGTTTTTTGGATGTGTTCTTTAGGTCCAACGACATTGGACGTTTGTTTAAACTGTTGCAAGCGTTTATAGAAAGGTTTGGTGCTTGAAAATTAACTTGCTCAATTTCTTTTGTAGAGGGTTCAGCTTTTACAGAAATGTTTGTTACATCGCTTTTACTTGAATTGCAGTCCGAATTTAAGGGAGTTTTCATTTTTATTTGACGTACCAATAGTCAAACAGCTTAAACGTTTCACTAAGAAGAATCAATTAAAGGTGTTAATAAAATGTTTTAACTGTGTTCCCAAGTATAATCTTTAACCAGTTATAATCAAATCAGTTATTCCGTTCTACAAACTTTTATTTATTTACAAAGTTGAGTCATACAAGAGGAATGTGTCGATTAAATTTTCATACGGCGTGCGGGTAAAAATATTCGTCGGCGGCTAAGCCACAATCAATTAACCCACTTAACCATTTTTATATTTAACACAATGTAACTGCAATAAGGACCTGTACAGGACTTTTTAAACTTATATAAATTATATATATATTTTTAAGTGCTACTTAAACTTAACTTAACTAAAAATATTTCGCCGCAGTACTATTATTTTAATATCTGTTCTTTCAGATTTCACTGCACTCAAATTAAAAAATCTCCGGTACAACAATAAGCAGCGAAATCCCAAGTATATACATATGTATTTTGTTTTCGATAAATGCTCGAGGCTAAAACATAAAATACGTAATCAGTTAAAAAGTCGCCGTCAACTTCACCTTTTATAAAACAATTTTTTTTATCTTCAATATAGCAAAAAGTACCAGAAAACAAATCGAAGCCTTTTACAAAATAAATGAGTACCTTTTTCAATCTTTCATCACTGACTACTTAAAAGCAATGAGAGAAATGAAAGAATACGATTTTTTGTTAAATATAAACAATAAAGAAATATTGATAGAGGTATGATATAAATTTTGGAGAATATTAATCTACTATTTGTCATTCCCAGATTCTTAATCACGCCATTGATTTTTTGATTGGAAATCAAGATGACCAACAAACAATGCGAATGTCACACAAATATGGATTTCATAGCCCAGACGATTTTTTACTTACGACAAGAAGCATTGCAAGATTCTATCGCAGTGCTTGCTCAGGCGATATCAACGTTGATAATAACTTAGATTTAGTCAATTCGGAATTGTCCAATCTTACACCAGAATTCCAAAAAATTGTCACTTCAGCTTTAGCGTCCAGGCGCCATGAAGTGATAAATTATCTAACACGGGAACAAAATGCTTCTGATTGCCCACTTGTCGAATCATTCGACTGGGATACACGTTTTGTTTTAGGCGACAGCAGTTACGCGCAAAGTAGAAAACTATTGACCACCTTGACACTGAATTTGCATGCTAGGCGAGATTGTAAAAAACAACTCCATGTGCAAATGGAACATGCAAAGTTAAATGAATTTATTGAAAGTATAGAACATGCTTTGGATAATTTGAAATAAATAAAATATATGTATGTATTTGTATTTAGTCCAATAGTTTCTATTTAAAACAAACAAACGATTTGTAAATGTGTTGCAAAGTTATTAAAAGGAAAAGCAACCCGGATATTCGGAGAGGCTCATGAATTGTTTCAAAAAGAAAATCTTTGTATGTATGTACGCAGCACAAGTACTGCATGGGGTTTGACCAAAATTAACACATCATCTACATATGCACATACATACATACTATGTAGGTACATAAGTGTTTGGAGTAGGCATAACTAAACCAGAATACTTTTTAGGGAGTATTGCTTAGCGGATGTAAATTTGTTTTAATAAAGGAGTCAAAGAATGACATCTACACTTATGTATACATACATATGTACATACAAAACAATTACTAATCCTAACTGCTTTTGGTTAAGTCTTCTTTCTGATACTATTCTTAATTACATACATATGTATGTTAGATACAAATATTTAAAAATATAGAAATATGTATTTAGTTGCAGCAAAACAAAATCCTGTAATAAAATGAATTCATATATGTACATACTTACATAACATTAACTAAAAAGACAATAACTTGGTTTTTTGTAAATTGTTAAAAATTAACGAATCTTGTACTGAAATATGAACTGCGTAAATTTATACCGCAGGAAATTTGCAAATTGTACGTCGATCGGTATTTTTTCCTTTAAATTGTTCCTTCCGTGCGGAATAAATAATAACACCCAAGTAATTGATGCACAATAGTTTATACTTTTTCTACTTCCAGAAAATGGGGTTCTCCACGTGATTGTTGGTATACGAATTCGAAAATAAACGGCCGTTCCTAAAGGTATTTTCTTATTTAAGAAAACTGTAAGTTCCGAAATAAAGATAAATCAATGATTAAAAAGAGCTTCTCAAGATTGTACTTGCCCTCAATTAAAAGGCCTGAAGGAATTACATGTAAATTAATTATAATCTCCTCTGCTATTCTGTTATTTATATTGATTTTGTATTGAGGTGTTTTATAGCCATATGATTTCAAAAAAAGTACGAGTTCATAAAAAGTTCAAAATCGTTTTTTTGGACGATTATGGCCCATCGTATCAAAATACATACATGTTGCTGAACAATTTTAAGCTGATACAGTTAAAAATAACGTGCATACCAACAAAATTTTGAAAGGGTTCGAATTAATGTGACTTATGGACTTTTAGGTTCATATCTCTGCAAGTGGTAAAAAAAAATTTAATATTTTTCTTCTAATAAAAACTAAAAATATTTTGATTTTAAAAATTTGAACATCTCTCAGCCTAAAGACAAGCAGTGCCGCCCAAAAAACCATAAGTAAACAACTACTTCAAAGTTTATTATCCTGCAGGATAGACTGGAGAAAATTGTAAAAAAACATATTTGAACATGAATAGTTCTGTCAGTGATTACTTTCTAATTTTCCAACGTTACTATAAAAATACTTGAGTTGACGTGTTTTCTACGATTGTTTTAAATTATGAAACTAGAACAAGCACTTTATATTGTGGAACAAATTCATCTTTTGTTTGGAATTATCTACCAAATAACCTCGAGTATTTCTCCTTTTCTTACATGCCGATGCCGTATAACAAAAACTATTATTGTCTATTCATGTAAAGAAAAAGCTCCTTATAGGAAACTTTTGTAATTGTATTCTTTTCATCAAATTTATACATGTCTTGCAGACAATAAACTTGAGTTTTTTTTATATACATCCATATATTTTGAATTATATGCACAAATAGAGAGTAATCGGCTACGAATGCTTTCTTGTATAAATATTAAATAAATTAAAATATAGGATTCATTTGTTTATATGTATATATGTATTATTCTTTATAAACAATGAGCTTATTTTTTACTACTAGATTATGTTTTATGAAATGAAATTTAGGGGAAATTCGGACGAACGAAAGCATTAAAAATGTATTAATATAAACAACAAATTATTATATTTAAATACATTTCTTTTTAGAGACATTGTAATAACATATAATACCTTACGAATTAAAGAATAATATAAAACCAGGGGCATAGCTTAAAAAATTAGTAAATTTAAAAAGAAATACTCTACAATTTTCTCTCAAACATCTTTTGGAAACCAAAAATAACTTTTTAATAACACAGTTTATTACTTAAACATTGAATAACGTGAAAAAACTGCAATATTATACTTAAATGCTGTTTTAAAACAAATGGAAGTAAAACATTTAAATTAAATCAACCCAGGTTACTGTAAAATTAAAGTATCGAAAATGCTATCATCCAACCTAACCGGGGCGGTGTTGCATACCGTAAAGTTTTAAAAGTAGACGGCAGCATATTAACGCTTACTCAACTGATTCCTGCAGACATATATTGATTTTTGTAATAGTAGGCGCAAAGTCCAACAAAAACGGATAATGCTGTTGTAACAATAAACGATTTTGGTGTAAGCAATTGTGGCAATAAACGATTTATTAAGTAATTGCCACTCTCTCGCGCATTTTTTGCGGCTTGTCGTCTTTTTAAAGCAAGTTTTTCTTCTAAAATTCTTTGTTGTTTTCTATAAAGAACAGAATTAAGTTATAGCAAAAAATATTGACAACAGGTTAACTTACTCTTGTTGGATTAGTTTCTCCACCTCTTTTTCGATAACCGTCAAAGAGTACTTTTCATAAAGTTGAGTTGATGTTTTCAAAAGGGTTTCAAACGGCAAATCATCCGGCAACTAGAAAAAAGTAAGCTTTATAATATTCTTCTTCTATTTGTTTAGTAATAAACCTTAGATAGGAAACAATGCACCATAGCCATATCACAATCTTCAAGCAATATGTCCTCCGCTCGGTGCAATATTATCGATGCCGTTACAAATATTGGTGAATAGATAGGCGAGGCCAAAAAATAATCATACAAACGTACAACAGCTTTATAAGAGTTCAAGCTATGACCAAACCAAGTTAAATACCACGGCAAAGCAAATAACGTGCCAACGGATGATCGCTGTAGGAATTGAAAAAGTTTTAAGTTTTCAAATTTTACAACTGGCCATATGAACATCAGTCTCTTTTGAGTTGCATCCATCGTCTCTTGCATGCATTCAGAAAAATGATTTGTGGAAAGTTCTTCCATTACTGCAAATGCTACTTCTTCCCCAACAACAAGAAGAAAAGTTACGGCTACATCGTGATAGCCTTGATAGTATCGTAAATTCGGATATTTATTAATGACCCGCAATATCAGGACCGTCAATTGGTCCTGTAATGCGATACGTTGTTCATAAGGAATGCCAGGTGGGAAACGTTTCAGTGATCTATTGACGTCTAGTACCACCTGATTATATTCCGGATGATTTTGCAGATCGCTTAGTTTTGGTGACGTTCCTAAGCACGACACGTCAACACCAGCCAATTGCGGCCACAGCTTTCGCCGTAGGTCATCTGTAACGAGGCCATGATCAGAACGAGCCAGTTCCTTCAATTTGTTTAGCTCAATTTGACCATTGCCGTCCCTCAGCAATTCTTCAATATAATTCCGCTTCTCTTGTTCTTCATAGCTCTCTGGGTCTAGGGTAAAAAAAGTGTGTAAATATACATACATATGTATGTACTAGGTATGAATTCAAGAAGCAGCATCTACATACATATATACTTATAACATGTACTCACACATAAAAATATGTGCCAGCAAAAATAAATATTTTAATGTAATTACTTATACCTACATTTCTCAAAGTTCAGATCTTGGGGTTGAATGATTTTTCTCAAG
This sequence comes from Epicampocera succincta, assembly GCA_932526305.1. NCBI lineage: Eukaryota > Metazoa > Arthropoda > Insecta > Diptera > Tachinidae > Epicampocera > Epicampocera succincta. The sequence goes on along the minus strand of OW052037.1, from coordinate 1,239,068 downwards.
TCCTCTTCGGACATTTTGTTAGTAACTTGTTTTTATTCTGCTTAATCAATCTACTTAAAGCTTCAAATCATTCGCAAGCACAAAGGAAGGCATATGTATTTTTTATTTTACCACACACACAATTACAATTATATGATTAAAATATTTTTTACACTTTTCTACGCTTTGATGACTACCACGGACAGCTGTTCTACTATTTGAGCAATACTGTTTTGAGTCATCGAAGAATGGTTTGAAATTGAACTCAACAGGGCGACACAAACACGTTGAAAATGTAAGGACGGAAACACTAGTTATTTCGTTTAACAAAAATGGAGGAAACTGTAGTCAATTTCGAAAAGTGTAGTGGTGGTGTTTAGTTGGTTGTGTGAGATATGTTTTGGTGAGGATGCTTTATTAAGATGTGCTGGTTTAACGGTTTCTTTTTGTTGAGTTATATTTTCTGAGGCGATTAAAGCATATGATTATGTGTACGGTTAGAAACCTGGTATTTCCTACGATCTTCGCCCATACTAAATAATTCTTTGTTCTTATTATAAGAATTTCTTTCATTTGCAAATAGCGTGGGCACTCCTTGTGTGTTGATGGGTGTTTTCCTGAACAGTTTGCGTAAAATGTGCGTGAGCAGATTTCTTTTCCGTGTGGTGGCCAGCTGCACTGGACGCATGTTGGGTTACTATTGCATCGTTTTAATGTGTGTCCAAGTTTTTGGCAGTTCTTGGAAAGCATGGGGTTAGGAAAATAATAGTCCACTTTACACTTGTGCCATGCCACGTCAATGAGCGGGGGAGGCGACATAAGTACATACATACATAAGTTGAATGTTAGTACTCTTTTTTCGGTTGCGGATCGAATCAGCTCTATATATGCTTCAATGACGTCATGATATTTCATTTCTTTTACTATTTCTTCTTCGGATACTTTGTTAAGACACGGCGCATATGTATATTACGCCTTTAACGGTATTTTTGTCTAATCTTGGCGTTGGAAAATCAGGGTAGTCGTTTAGCGGCGTTCCCGATGAAATCTCCAAGTAGGTGGAACATATATGCAAATATGTGCAGATGAAATATACATACATACGTAAAGAATGTGCGCAACGTGAGTAGTTGTTAAATAATCTGTGCATGAATTGCTGCAATTGGGCAGATCTTATCTTAAAACGAACAAATAGAAAAGTAATAATGTTGCGACCACATACATACATACATATGTATGTGTGTAGTACATATTATTGCACCACGAATTCATCTGGACATTTTTTACACGAAATTAACAATAAATGCAGTTGGGAGCTTGAAACTAACCCTACATTATTTGGTGAATAAATTCGAACTAGAACAAAATACATGCACTGGAAAAAAACATTCAGTAAAAATTACCATGTGTTTTAATAAGGAAAAAAAGAAATTTTATTGACACAAGTTGAATACTGGAATATTTACATTTAATTATCATTTACTGTGCAACGTATAAAATAATTTTAAGTTTGTTTATTTTTTTCAGAATATTTCATTAAGTTTATTTATTTTAAAATGGTGGTTATAAAATAGAAACAAAATAAAACATATGCATATACAAATAAAAAATTAACAAGCGCTCGGGTACTTGTCTTGCGAATTCGTAGAGAAAAGTCTTATTTTTCTTACAGAAATAATCAATTTCATTCATACATAATAATATTTTTAATAATATAAAAAGGTTAAATACATAGTATTTTGTACATTTACATAAATTAAGTTTGATTTCTTTGTTATTTTAGGGGAAAGTCTTATAATTTTTTAATAAATATGTTGTTTTTAGTTAATTATTCTTGTTTTTATTTTGTCTAAAAGATTTTTTTTTATTTTGTTTTTACGTAGATAAATTTATATGTATGTAAACAGTACATAGTTTTTTTTAATGTGCATTTTATGTTCTTATTTTATATATTTTTACTATTTAATAATCGATTCCGGATAGCAGATGGACTTCAGTGTGGTTGCAAGTTGATGAAAGTGATATTTCTGTAGGTTATCGGTGACCAGAAAGGAGTACAAGATTAATTTGGCACACTTCACTGTGTTAAAAAAATGTAAATAAAGAAAATCACGACCTGCCACTCTTTAATCCAAATGAAATTGTTAGAAAAGAAAATCTTTGCAATTTTAATTGCTTCCTTTTCCATTTCATTTGCGCTGCCTAAAATCATGCTACACTTTATTCTACGAATATAATATCTTACAACAAATCGAAAACGACAGGAGTGTGTGAAGGTTTTAAATTACACAGCGTGGAAATCACTCGTATTTAAAAAGTGGTTAATCTGAAGTGCAGAAATATCACTTTCTGTTTTTTTAAAAGGTTTCAATTATTCGTACAACGCAATTAAAGTTCGAGTGCTATCCCTAATCGGCTCATAATAATTTAAATAATATTTACGAGTACATTTTAGAAGGCAGGTTGATAAATCGTTATTCTTAATACGAAAGTTGCGAAGTTTTCATTATAAGTAGAATAAAATTGTGTTGTTCTTGTTTTTTTTTCTTTTATGTTCTTTTATTTCAACGAAAAAAATAATTTTTAAAATTTTGTTGGTAAAATTTATTAAGCGTAAAAGATGTATGCAGTTATTTGAAATTATCATCTGAAATGCATCGTCAAGAAAAGAAACCACTTAAATCGTGTGCCAACCGATTCAGTGTTCATGGAAAGGGGAACTTCCAAAACACCATTACCATTACAACTAACAAACCTTTACCCAAGTAGATACATGTTATGTTATGTTTGTTAGCTAGATATACATATGTATATACATACATACATTTCTTTGCCTTGCTTACTTTTGTTGGCGTTGAAACTTCTAAAATATCAAACGGTCAATATGTACAGATAGTGGTATGTAAATCTTAAAGTGGGCAAATACAATAGATGAAGCGCGTCACTAGAGTTTTGCCCTGAGATGATGGAATATAGTCGAAATTTAGCTGTTTCTGTATATATTCCCATTGAAACGCTTAACGGACAAAACTATTATCAGCCACTTCCGTGACAAATGTAGTCAGAGCTGCATATACATATATATACATACATATGTATGTAGGTATATGTTTGTTCTGCAATTTACTTTGGGAACCGGGAAGAACGAAAACCGTAAGATTAAAAAGGTTGCTTTAATCTTGAACTGCTAAAAATCCCAAACCTTTTAGAACAATTGAAAATCAAACAGCTGTTTCAAAAATACAGAATAAAAAAATTAATTGAAATCAATCGAAAGCAGTTTGTTAAAATTAGGTAAAATTATGTGCAAATCATTTAAACAAAATTCGTATTTTTGTTTTCATACGTACTATGTTTGTATGTATGTACTCGTACTTACATACATACATATTGTATATATGTATGTACTTACGTATGTAAGCATGTATGTATGTAAAATGTGTTTCCGTATGAAAAATTACTGCAAAATAGAGACAAAATCTGCCCGAAAAATAGGAAGATGGTTACAAATTTTGGTTGCTGTTTTCGAAATACATGCATGCAAAATCTCAAAACAAAAAATGGCTTAAAACGTTTAAAATGGAAAATCCTTGCGATATATGCAGATATCAAAAGTTGACAAAATCTTGTGAGTGAAACTGCGATTAAAAAAAGGAATTAATCCGTTATTTTAACGACTTTCTGCAGTAGATGTATGTATGTATATACATACACATGCACGTACACATGTCTTCATAATTTCTAATGACAGAAGACCATTTTTCATTTAAATTTTTTTTAGCTTTTTACTTTGTTACTATTTAAAACGTAAAAATCTGTACATTGCAAATTTGCAAATCAACGCAACCATTTCTCATTTTTGCTTGCAGGCCATCAACTTGTCTCTTTTGCTGGAAATTTGGCTGTTTACATGCACGTACTTTGTAAAATGTCATCTGTACGAACAACAAATAAACGGCTTAGAATATATTAAAACATAAAACATTAAACATTGTATGTTTGTATGTATGTATGTTTTAAAGAACAACTTTAATTCTGTGTCGTTTTATTATAACAACTTAAGGCGAAGTTCCAAATTGGAAAAGTGTGTCGTTCGCCATGAAACATCGCGTGTATCATCAACCATCATACATCAATTACTGAATCAAATATTTCCGGTGTTTTTTTATTGTATGATGAATGTGCTGAAGACAACCAAATTAAATCAAATGCTTGAAATTTTACAAAATTTTAAAACTGCTTCTCTCAAAAAAAGTGGAACGGGTGCCTAGCTACAGAGCATACATCATAAATTTCACAGGTATGGCAGATTTGCAAACTCTTTGCCACGTGAAACTCATATCAGGATAGAAAAGACATGTGGCTGTGTAAGTACATAACCTAAAAAATACCACACTGAAAAATAATTTAGCATTTTCAAATAAAATTCACCAATTTGTATTTTTAGTTCAAAAGACAGAATTGCATTATTAAATATTTTCATTTCAATTAATGTTATATGTATGTATATGGAACTATTTGAAAAGATATACACAGATATTTATTTCTTAAAGATTTCGGCTTTCCCAAAGCGACGAGATCGCGGGTAACTTTCACTCATCATCTCTCAAGTTAATGCACGCGATTAAAGCTAGAAACTAATCAGGATTGTGCGTGAAAGAAGTGGTCACTTGGAATAGTGCCCATTTCTAGACTAAAACGTGTACTAATACTACATATACATACATATGTACGCATGTATGTATATAGTACATAGATGTTATAATCTTAATGTAAGGTTTGTTCCTAAATAATGAAAAGGTTGTTTGGTAGCTTGTATGTATTTAAGAAATGAAAAATGGTCCGTAGTTTAAACTTATATATGTATGTATGTGTACAATATATGTTTTAATATATGTATTTTTTAACTTAGTTTTTGTTTTGTATTATTCGCTTTTAACTACAATTAATAAATTAATTACTTTAAGTATTTTGCATAAAAAAGGAGAGAAAGATAAATAATTTTTGTTTTTATCTTATAAACTGCAGTAAGATACTTTTTGTTATATAATTAGATTAGGTGAGACCGTTATTTTATATTCTCGTAATATTGATTGTTTCGTTTATTGATTCACTTCGTAAGAGCTGTTTGGTATCATTTTCTATTTCAATAGGTGAGACACCAACACTACCATTATTGAGATATGAGTTGTCTTCTTCGACTATTTTTTCTAATAAAATATCACCGGAAGTATTTATACCTGCAAAGGAAAAAAATGGAATTTCTCAAGTAAAGCATAAAGGAAAATCCTTTTATTTCTGTTATATTACGTCCAGCTATGGATCCATTTGGAACATTGTCGGAGCCAGAAGTGTTAACTAGTGCAACATCGGTAGTTGAACCGTTTCGTATGTTTTTCTGCAAGGCAACAGCTTTTCGTGCATGGCGAGTTGTTAGAATTCCAGTTTCCACGTCACGTTCTAGGCGATGTCCTGACCGAGATCTTGTAAGTTGGCGTTGTACATAGTCTTCTAAATCTTCTTCCTCTTTTCGGCTAATTAAACAATTTAATACCAACAAAAACAGGCCTAGGCCCAACGAAAATAATCCGGTGCATGTCACTTCATTCCACCATGCTGAACTTGAGCCTGAAATTGTACAGAAATAGTTTTGTTTCTTACAATTTACTGCTGCAATTAAATTTCAAAGGCTAAACACGTCCTCCCCTCAACTCCAGAATAAAATTTTTGTTTCTGACATTCCATGAACATTTAACAATCTATACATATACATACATACTTGGAACTTCACCACATTTTCTTGTTGTACCAGCCAGTTCACCTGGTATATATTCTTCTTACGGCTGTGAATTTTCTTCTGCTATGTCTATGTTCCCTTTCATTCGAATAGTTTAATTCGCCAGATCTGTTTTTAAAGCTTTTTTCTAGGGTTTTGTTTCTGCGTTTCACAAAATTCTCCCAGCGATCAGTTGAAAACTGTTATCCAAAACTCATCAGCTTTTAGCAGTAATTCTGTGTAAACTTGTTTTTATACTCGTGCATACTAACATCACGCTACTAGACTACATCCTACAAGGCATAGTAGTTTAAGACAAAATTCATATTTTGACAATCTACGTAACACTTGCAATAACAAAATATCCCTGTTTTTGTACGTTGTACTTATTTTCGGCGCGTATTCTCCTGGACTAATACGTCTTGGTCATAACAACACAAAACCTTAACTGTCTGTCTGTCTGCATTAGCCATGAACTTTGGTACGAGCACCAAGTCTGGCTATCAAATATCATTTTCAGTTTGACAGTAACCAAAACAAAAAATAAACGCAGTCAAAATTCGGGAATTTATCAAAAGGAAAGTATAAAGGCCGTCATACGTCGTACTTTGCCTTTTTCAACTGGCAGCTGAGTTCAAATACACGGTTTGTTGTGATCATTGTCACATACAATATGTCGACTTCAACGCAACGTATAAAAGTTCAGCAAGTTTCAACTTTTAAAATGTAAAGCAAAATAATAATTGAAATAACTTCCAAAACCTCATCCGAGTCCATTGAAAATATGTCGTTCTGTTGAGTAGTTTGACATATAATGTCTTCTTTGTTTTGTTTTACGTTTTTTATTTATACGTTAACAACGTACTCATTGTGCCAACCTAATCCGTTGTTCCGTCCACGTCAGTTGAAAAAGGCAAAGTACGACGTATGACGGATTCTATGTGCCCCGGCCTTAAGCAATTGGGTCTACATAAATACATATGTACATAGATATACATACATATGTATATGCTTTTGCGCTTAGTATTACTGAAAATTTCTCAAAATTTAAATTTTACAATCGAATCGAAGTGAACACTTTGACAAACTAATTGTTATGGTTAGTGAAAACATACATACATAAGAATACAGAATCATGAACATATTATTACTGTTCGTGACGTTCAGGTCGATGGCATGTGATGGCGTAATCAAATCCTTTTAACGCATTCAATCAATTGGTCATATTTTTTAAGTTAAGAAATAATGGCTTTAGTATACATATATAGAAATAAGTTTATAACTTACTAAAAACGTTCCAAGACATAGTTTCATCAGGAATAATACCAGCGCCACATAAAAATAGTCCGAACACGATAAATACAATGCCAATGTGAAGCATTCCAATGCTCGTAACAACCTGTTATTAAATATAAAAAAAGTGTACAAAATTCAACATAGAAATATTATTGTTAAAAAAAAATTCGCTTAACGTAAAAGCGCTTTTCAGTGTCCTGCTTTTAACTTAGAAAAAGTTTCAGTTAGAAGACTTTATGCCATAAACTCAGCAGCTTAATATTAAAAATTACATTATAGCACTTTTTGCACACATATTTTTCCTCATGATCTCAAAAAAAAAAGCAGAAACGTACAGTGCACAATAAAATAAATTGTTGTTTTAAGCGCAAAATTTGGGGCAGACATGTGTGTATACCATTATACATACATACATATGTATGTATGTACATATATCTCATAATTTTTCATATGCGCTATAACATACATACATACGTGCATATGTATGTATGTCTGTGATCCGTGTTCTGGCCGAATCATTGATGAATATAGTTTTTGTTTGCGTTTTCAATTACGAGTGAATCGTGTAAAAGTTGACAAAAGTTGTAGCGACAGTCCAAAACTCTCTTTCATCCTTTAATATAAACAAAAGCTATAATCAATGCTCATTGTTAACTCAAGTCACCATGAAATCGGTATCACTAACTTTATTGTCTCATCAAAGTGCAACCAATCTAACTGTCCGACTTTCAAAGCTACACCATCCACTGCGCAGAAGGTATCAACGGAACCATTCATTTTCGTACAAAAATCTTCTAATTATGACTAGTCCTTGTATGTATGTAAATACGTACTTAGATATGTACGTGTGTAGATGTGACTGCATGTATCTACATATAGATATGTGCATATATGTATGTAAAAATTATTTCTTGACTCGAAAGAGATGGCAAAAATCTTAATTTTAAACGAGTTACTCGAATTAATATACAATTCACAAATAATAAAATTTGTTGTGGCACTTTTAATCCATCGCCAGAAATGCTAAAAAAGCTGGGATTCTGAAATATTTGGTTTTACTAATCAACTTAACTTAGAATAAATATTCGAATATTTTTTAGGGATAACAATTTGGCTTCCCAGAAAATAGAGAAACTGGCCTATTATTTCTGATTCTCTGTTTGCCACCAATAGAGCGTTGTAAAACTTATCTGTGACCAACTGATATTTACGACCTTTAATCTTGAACGAAGCTAAATAAAATTTCTGAGACATCTTTATGGCAAGATGATAGCGTGTAAAAATTAAAAGCAAAACTTCACTTCACGCAAAATTCTTAGAACAAAATTTAACAGTTTTGTTAACTGCTTCTAAATACTACTGTAAATATATATGTAATTGCAAAAATAAGTATCTTTTTTGTGGCAAGTATTTACCTGACTGTCCAGACCCGGTCCCGGTTTGACTGAACTATGTGCTTGGTGAAATTTTCGTCGAAATGATCCACTTGGTGAATGAAATGTTTCTCCGCTTTCGGAACTTTGTGTGCTATAACGTCTTTCTCGAGCACGTTTTTGTTCGTCGCGCCTCTTACGCTGGCGCTTGATCGCCATTGCTGAATGTATTCCCACTGCGTGCATTTTAAAGCTGAAAAAGACATTTGCCATAAAATAAACTTATAAAAATCATTACAACACTACCAAAGCATTACAAAGTGGTGCATACTTTATTTAATTTAGCAGCTAAATTAATGTTTTCCTCGATAAATTTCATCTCGTGGCAACAAATTTGGCACTTCTTAAAAATATTTTCATTTTGACCTTCCTCTTTGATAGTGTCGCAAGCGCTATTATCCATTTTCAAGAACTTTTTGAGAAATGCTACGTAATAATGAACAGTTCTGAATAAAATGGTGCATATGTTTTTCATCTCCCTATCCTACTACTTCTATATGTACTAAGTCTGTATGTCCATTGACTAGAATTAAGTTTAGTAACACCCTTCTTTTTGCATCGGTTGCAGATTGTTCAAATCAAGATGAAAAAGATATTAAAAATCAGTGGGGTGTTTCAGACACACGAAAATTAATCGAACTTTTGTTAGGGCAAAAGGTGGTTTCTATTAAATGGGTGATTACAATTAAGGAATAATGAAAATGATGAGACTTCTGGCAAAAGTTTCTTACAAAAAATCTTCTGAGGGAGCATAATATGACAATATACATACGTATATACTTAGATCTACAGCAATAGCTCTAGATGCTAAATATCAGGTAAAATATGAACAGAAGTAGTGCAAGAAGAAGATCCAACTCTATACAAATCTGTAATGGGCTCACAAACGTATACTCGTACACATACATACATATGTACTTGTTTATATAATAAAAATCTTAAGACCTATGTATATAGTAAAAGACTACGCACTATTCCCCCGCCGTCAGCTGCTAAAATTATACTAAGTTACTTATAGTGAATACGTAAATTACATCCATATATACAAAATCATGGGAAAGCAAATGTTATACGGATGCTGAGTTGGACAGTGATACTAACGATCGAAATTCTAAAAATTCTGGGTGCGCATTTCTATAGGGTACTGCATACGATCGCAAGAAGAAAGCACAGACCCAGAGCGCCCACGTCATAATCCGGACAATTGATTGCAGACCCCAATCCAGAGTAGCGAATTATCCGGATTACTACGCATGCATGTATTTATTAAAAATTATAATAATTCATAGCAAAATTAAACATAAAAACATAAATATTAATTTGTACAGTTCATCTAAAACATACATACATACTTAACAATAAATAATATTAATTTCGTTTGACAAAGTAATCTTATACGGTTGTTTGTCGCGAACTTTTTACTCCAGTAAATAACAGCAAGCCTCTATGTAAATACAGTAAGATTATACTACCTCTCGTAAAATCATGTGAGTGTGAAAAATGCATCAGCGATTTCACGACCTATATCTACAATTGAACTACTTCTTGTCTCAAATTAACACCTTGGATCTTTCATCCCGTGCTACTAGCCTGATAATAAGGACAAGGGGTGGTCTTTTAGACATCAACGTGAGAGCTTTCCGTAACACAGCTATTGGTATTTGCACCATTTGCAATCGTGACGCACCAGAAAACACTTTTCACTTTATAGGCTGCCGACTTAAATATTTAAATTAAACTTAAATGAAGTCTTGAGCACTTTACAGAAAATTAATAATAAATGAAGTCGTATAATTTTATGCTCTATGCTTGTAATATATAAACATTACATTCCTTTCAATGAATTACTCTGCAATAACATAATTTATTAGGTAAAGCCACTTATAGATCAATTTTACATAAATATAAACATATTTTATAATATGTTTAATTATCGAAATTAATGTGTAAATATGTATCTATTAAATAAATAATATTGCCGAAATTCCAAATTTTTGAGGTAATTAAGCGACCAATACGTTATTATGCGAATGTTAAATATGGAGAGTTTTCTATGTAGCCTTTTAAAGGGCTTGTTTACAGTTGGGTCCTATAGTTTTCGTTTTTCACTACTAAACTTTTTTATTTGTGTATCGATTGCCTTGCAGTTTAATGTCAAAAATATTGTTGAAAAAATCCCTTAGAATTCTCAAGAGTTGTTGAAATGTTACATCATGGCAGATCAGTGATGGTGCAAACATTTTTCGAAAAAGCAAATGCAATAAATTGTAGCTTTTTCTTTGCAATTCAACTGCATAATACACAAGTTTCAACTCATAAAATATAATTGCTTTTAAGCACGGCTGAGCTTTCGAGCGTGTATTGCGTTCAAATGGCAAATGACCACAACAGACCTACTGACACACATACATACATACATATGTATGTACATACATACATATATTCACAATCATATATGATTGTGGATGGAATTTTTATTTAAGTTTGCAATAATTTTTCACAAACACGCATTCACAGCTGATCACCAAGAAAATAATTATTTTCTGCTACGTTTTCGAGCTTTAAAGAAAATTTGCTGCGCTCTTTAATACAAATCCAAGTTTGGGCAATTAAGCGAAGAAATTATAACGGTAACAGCATTTAGAGGCAATTGCACGAATCAGCGAATGGATTAAACAAAGTGTTTTGTTAGAAAAATAGGGAAAACACATGGAAGCGACGTATGTATGTAAGTGTGGGATAACTGAACGGGTTATACTTTGCGTATCGTTCGGAAATAATAAAAAATAAACAAAAGCAAAAAAAAGATTAGTAGCTCTAACGTATTTGAATGTTTATGAATTTATGTACATACATACTACATACATACATGCATATGTCTTTCAGTATTAGGGTACGAGATACATATTTATGTTTGTATGTACATACATACATACATATATTAAACAAAATAATAAACATGTTTGTGTGTAAGTTGACCTACATACATACATACATACATATGTATATATTTTGAAAATACAAATTTACTTGCATACATTTTACGTGCAGATTTTCATTAAATAAGAAAGACGAAACACTTATGTACATATGTATGTATGTATGTATTTCATATTCATACATACATATGTATGTATGTATGTATGTTGATATGACCCGTAGGAAATCGTGCCACGCCCTTGATTTTTAGAAACTGAAATTTCCAATCAGGCTTTTAATTGGTTTGGAGCCTTTATCACGCGAGTAATGCAACTCTTGAATATGCCTTCGGTAAAGTGAAAATGATGCGTTGTAATGGAGGCAAAGTAGACCGAATATATTGAGTTTTCTCAACAGGTTTGTTGTACTTATTTTTTTAATTTCAATATGAAAATGACTAATGCGAAATTACACCAACGTTTTGATAAACAAATGTACGAACACATGCGTGTGCCTGTGTGCGTGTGCCTGTGTGCGCATACATACATACATACGTTGTTACAAATTACATGCAAACATTCCCATTCATACATTCGAATGTATGTATGTATGTATTTTGCATACTTAATTCTTTTGTTGAAGTACATAAATATGTATATGTACATACATATATCTAAATATGTATGTATGTTTGTATATGCGTGTCTACAAGTTTTGTATATGGGCTGTAAACACGTAGTAAACTTTCATACATACATACATATTTATTTATGTATGTGTGTGCACATTAACATATTCAACTTTTAGGATAATAGGTATTTGTCATTATTTTTAAATTATATTTAAAGGAAAAAGGATTGTTTTTTATTTCTGCGCAACTTACCTATGAAATCTTTTTCTCGTGAGACGAAATTAAATTTGTTTAAAACACGTTTGCTCTGATTCACTTTTACTACACTAATTTTTCATTTGTTTGTTTTTTATTACTTCATGGTGCATTTTGATGTGCTGAAACATACAGTTTTCTTTCATACAGTTTCGCAAAATCGAACACACACACACATAATTATGTTTGTTTAGCAGAAATTAATTCACTTTATAAGGATTTGTCAATTGGAGGCGTTTTTTCACTAATACGCAAAGATCCAAAGAAGTTTGTATCAACAGTCGGCAGAAACGAAAGAATGGAGTAAACAAGGGAGTAGTTGTTGCAAGTGATTAACTGCTTTGCGTATCGATTTTCTACACTTGGCGACTTGTGAAAATTAAAAACGAAGTTACTTTAATGAATTTACAACAAATTTATGTTCTACCTTTTGATTTACTATCTATTTTTTGTAATTAAAAAAATGATCTTAAATATTAATAATTTTGAGTTTATATTTAGCACAACACTAAATGCAATTTTATTAAAATTTTTGCAGCAAAAAATTGTGTTTTTGTATGGAAATGATGACTTGTTATGCTGGTGTACAATTTTTCGTTATCCTTTTTTCTGTCATGTTAGAAGCAAAGCTTTTAAAAGCTTTCGTTTAATAATAATGTACATACATACATACATATGTATATATTCATGAGTATGCAGGACTGTCTTTGATCATGGACAAGAACCAAATACTGTATCTAATTTATAGTTCTATATTTATACTTATCAGTTATAAGAAAAATCCAACGGCTAAGGTGGTTGGGCCATGTAGAGCGCATGGAAAATATTGCTCCGACCCGTAGAATCTTCGACTCTGAACCAGTGGGACAATGCAATAGAGGACGCCCACGGAACCGATGGCGCACACAAGTGGAGAGGGACCTCAGCCAACTTGGTGTGCAAAATTGGAGGATGCTGGCTAAAGGCCGTGCCAGCTGGAAAAGTTGGTTGGTTGAGGCCCAGGTCCACACCGGACTGTAGCGCCAAAAGAAGAAGAAGAAGTTATAAGAAAAATGGAACTGTTTTGAACGTTGTCACTTCCTTTCGAGCATTTGTCGCTAATGTAAATCAAAAATTCGTCAGCAGCCCTTTCAATTATTATATTAAAATACTTTTTTTTTTTAATCCGTAATATTGTTTAGTCTTGATATTTTATAGGAATAAATTTCAAAATTTCGCTGGCTTAAAATTATCGTTTTTTATATTGGAATTAAATGCTGAAGCATAGGGCGATCGTACTTTGAGTCAGATAAAATGTGAATATCGACGCCCGCCCTAGACGATCAAGCACATCAACAACCTAACAAAATGTTGAGAAACGGAAGAAAATTTTCAGCCAGAATTATAAAAGGACGGCGTTTTGCGACGATTGGGGATATAAAAACTAAGTCGCTGAGAGTTTAAGGACATACTAAAAAGTGTAAAAACACTGGCACAAGTGTCTAAAGGGGACTCCCCCTGGGGTCCGGTTAAATGGTGACTATTTCACACCCAGTCATGGCACTCTGCTTTCGGGAAATAGAGGGGGAAATCTTTGAGGTGCTATTGCCTTGCGACAGGTCTGTTTTATGCAAGGAAGTAGATTGGGGTGAATGTCAGGCGAGCTGCTTCAAAGGCCTGATGTTCCTTTGTGTATTTCGGGTTACCAACTCAGAAGCCCAGTCATTTCTCTCCTTCTGGGAAAAAGTATAAGGCAAAGGGATCAGATAGCCCGAGCTCTTAAGCAAGAGGGTTATGATTTGTGCCGTACAGCATATTATAAGAAATTGCGACCTGTGGGCGCTAGTGAATCGTCAACCTTATCACTCAAGTGGATTGGATCCACTGCCAGATATAGCCATCAAGGCAGGTGCTGGGATTAAATCATATCAGTATAGAAATTGATAAAAGTTCATCTCATTTGTTTAACAAGCCTCGTACGAACAATACGCCATCCAAAAACTATTAAAACATGTACATATATTTTACTCACCATCTGTTCTGTTTTTTCTGTTTTGTTAAAAAAAGAATATTTTGTTTTATTTCACAGTGAAAGTTTGAGGTGAAAAAGCAAGGTTGGCGCCCAACAAATCTGATATTAAAACAATCAATAGATCAGCGAGACAAAAAGCGCTAGCAGCCTATTGTGCAGCAGCGCGACATACACCAAACTTTGCTAAGAGATAACAATTACAACATTACACATTATTAAAGTTCCGAGTGAGAAAAGATTGAACTACAAAAAATATATTCAGGGCTGCGCGCAAACATACAGACATTTAACAAGCAAACCGAAATTAAAAGGACAAAGAATAAGTTATTAGCAACCGAACAACAGTCCTGGAGAAATAAACTCCGTGGTGAATTTTATATATAAATATATGTATTTATTTTTAATTGTTTTAATTTTTTACATAAATGTAACTATTTTGATATATGTATTTACTTCTTCTAATGATGTTAAAACTAAATATTAATGGTAACATGTGATTTTTTTTTTTATTGTAGAAGCCCTGAAGACGATCAACGACACTGATCGAAATATTGGAAAATAAATAAAAACTAAGAAAGGCCATTGCATTTTTAATTATTTGATCGAAAGCCGAACTTAAAAATATAATAAGAAACATAAAAGGTCAACAAATAAACAAATTTTTATAGAGCAAATTATTAAAATTTAAATAAAAACAGAAAAGGTTGTAATTTTCGAACAACTCTTTTGTATGATGCACGCTAAGGTTTCCTGCAAGACCTTAGGTACACATATCTTACAATATATAACCCCGTATTACATAAGCTTTTCAACAATATTATTGTAATAGTTAAATAAATAACCAACAGTGGTACTTTATGGCAAGAAATTGGTGCGTTGATAAAACGCAATTGTTACGCAGCCGTCATGAGCTCTCTGACCTTTCAAGTGCGGTTATTTAGAGTGTTTCTTAATTATTTTTTGGCCCATAAAAATATATAAGCCGGCATTGAAAAATTTTCACTTTTGCAGTCCTTCAGAAAAATTTTCCTAATCTTAATACTCTTGTTGTTGCCGTTGTTTTGGAATTTAAAATTTTTAAATTTTTTTGTCCTAAAACTATCAGTTCAACGTTGAAATGTTTTAAAATTTTGCCCACTTGGTAAAACGCATTGTCGCAAAATAACCCATTATTTTATAATATAAATTCGAACTTACTTACAGAATTTATCACTAATTTTCGGTATAAAAAAATTGTAGACAATTGTGAAAGAAAATGTTAATAGATATACAAATGTATTCTTTTTTGGGTGTAAAATATAAGTTGTATAAAATATGAATAGTAAAAATAAGAAAACATTAGTCAAAAAATTAAAAGGAGACTACATCTCTTGCACATTCCGCACAACTGTTATACGTCAGTATATTTCTTTGAAGCTCTTTAAGTTTATCTAAATAAAAGAAATGATTCTTTGATCGCGCACTTTTATACTTTACACCATCAATAAATTTCGATATAATATATGAAATCCAAAATAAATTAGTCTTGGGTTCAAATGTTTCCCATTTGTCGCTGAAAGTTAAAAAACATTAGTGAGAACTTTGTTATTGCTTTAATACGATAAATATACATACTTAATTACTTCACGCATCATACGATATATTTCAAACTGATAGTCACCGGTAGCTGAAAAAAGTTCTTCGTCGTTAGAAAGGTCATTAAAAAAGCAATAGTCGTTAAAAGTCATGCGAGATAGCGTATAATCAATTATTGTTATCAATACTCCCTTAGCAGGTACAGTCAATATTTCGCCATCCAACTTATATGATATACTTTGCTGGTTTGTGGTGACAACTAGTACATTTCCCCAATGCAAATCACGGTGCTCAAACTGGTATTCTCTTTCACCAACTGCCAAAGTTAATACAATCTGAAAAATTTATTTAAAAAGCTGTTGCATTTGACTCCGCAGACATGTTTTGCTAACTTTTAAATTTCTTACTTGCTGTAGAGCAGAAAATGACTGTTCAGCACTTTTAAAACAGAATGATTCGATATCCTGGCCACCAAACCCTAGTTCTAACACAATGTACTGTTGATTACTTGTAAAACACTTTGGATGATCGTTTTCCGATTCTTTTACCAAGTCATACGACTCCCAAAGTTTTTGAAGATGTGAAGGGTATTGGCCTTTGACGCATCTAATCTAAATAAACAAACACCTAGTAATTGTTAAAGTTCCATAGAAACGAGTGCGTATTTTTGAATACCCTTTGAAGATTTACAAAACCAGAAGTTGTATTTTGCCTGTGGTTGTCTTCATTTAAACCAGAAAGCTGCATGGATATAATAATTTCGGGAAGTATTTGCTCATACGTTTTTTGTACTTCGCCATTAACGAGCTGTTTGCCCTCAATGGGTATTATCTTTAATACAGTCTTCTGAACATTGTTATCAACATGTTTTGACGTGGGATTAGAGTAAACAAAAACTTCTCCAAAAGCTCCTTCCCCGATTTTGCAACAATTCTTTAAATAATGCTCATTGTAGGCACTGTTGAATGCAAGTACTCGACGTTGCCCGCAACGCTGCAATACCTGCCGCTTAAAGTCATTGCATGCGACACTACATGTTGATTTCGAACCGTGTCTAGCTTGAATGGAGTTTGGACGTATACAAATTGATTTGCGGTTACCAGCGACACAGGCTGTTGTTGTCAAGGATTTTGATCTTGCGACTTTAATAGAACTACGCCTATTTCGACACTGTTTTTTCAGAGTTTCAGGACTTAATAACGTCTTTTCTATAATAAAATTTATTTTATAAAATTTATTACAATTCTTAATTATTACTTAAATAAAATATTTCATATATGTATAAAATAAGTCTATTACAATGTAAGCAAAGAACCGAAAAACCAACAGCAATTTAAAGATTGTCAAAAAAATAACTCTTTTGAGCAGGAAACAGATCAAACATTTTCTTTGTGCAAATTGAGATAACTGTCTATCAGCTATTTCGAAATATTAACAATAACAAATAAAAAAACAAACTTTTTATATCAAATCGTATACAATTCCTCTGATTGTTTTATATCAATATTGTACAAAAAATATAAGTGCAAAAGATATTTTGACTTAATATTTTGCTTTCTACGTTTCCGTGCTTTTCTTAAATTTCATCTCCTTTTAAGAGTAACTTGTGCCTCTTGTCATTTGCACAAAGTTTACTCAGAAAGAATAAAGTAAGTCCGCAGGACTTATCATAAGCCGCAATAAGTAAATATTCTTTACTGTGTAATAGTAATATGTACGAAAATTTATTTATTAACTAATTAAATTGGGAAATAAACAATCTAAGTATTAAAATACTTCATGCAAACAAGAAATGAGATGGAAAGTCCTTAGCTTTGTTTACACGAGGATTTTGATAAAATTCTAGCTTTCTGTCAAATATTTTTCCTTTTTAAAAATAAACATTAAATTTGCTACCACTCTTAGGCCGTTTATGTTTGTTATTAAATTCAAATTCATCTTCACACACAAATTTAAAACTTTTAGTTATTGGTGATCTCTGCAAAACAGAAATACTTGGAGCAATAATAAAATCAAAAACTATTACATTTACACCTGAAATCAATTTTGAATTTTCCTTATTACAAAATGTTTTAAATTGAGATACTTATAAAACTTTGTATGCGAAATCACATATGAATTCTACAAAATTATATCTCGATCATTATTGGATTATTTAGGAAACCCAACATTAGTTATAGGTACGTGATAGTAAATTTGCTATAGAATAATTTTCGCTGAAAACAGTAACAAAGTAAAGGGATGTGTCTGCAAGGAGAATAATGAATCTTTTACCTGACAAACAATTCATAGTGCGCCGATAGTATTTAATTGATCTCTCCCATTTTCCAGGTTGCAAGTGAAGTTTGGGGTATAGCTCAGAGGTATCAATATCTTTTTTGTTACTGTTAACTTGATCCGAAGTATTGTCAGTTATATATTTATCAGCAAAGCAGATTTTTTTTTTATTTTTTGATTTCCATTTCTGTCTAATGAGTGCGAGAGGAGAAATTTCTAATGAATTGATGAAAGTTTCTTTTCTAATATTAGGTGCGTCGTCACCAACACATTCCACGTTTACTACAATATCGTCATTGATTGGTGTAGCGTTAAATCTGACACCATCTCTTATATTTTGACTTCTAGTGTTACTGCTAAAATGTTGCAAGTCCCAAAGGCCTATGGGGGAAAGTGTGCATTTGAAAGGATTGTTTGTTGTGCTTCTTTTAATTGGAGTTGAAACAACTTTTGTTTTAATGTGCTTCCTTTCTTTTTGTACATTTGTGTTTTGTGGTACATCCAGATACTGAACGGTAGTTGAAGATACTAATAAGTTATTAGGCAGAATGCTTTTGTTCCTGGTTTTGCTTTCACACGCCACTTTCAACAATCTCGAGCTGTCGTAACTACTATTTTCAAAACTCGAGTTCATATTAAACGAAGCTCTCACATCTCGTTTAATAATATTCAGTTCTCTCAAAACTCTAAAAAAGTATTATGTTAGTAATAAAGTTATATGTATTTTACTTTTCTAATTATTTACGGCCTTTGGTCTAATAATTTGTCAAAGGAATCTTTCCACACATCATCTGGTAATGTATCTTCTTCAGAAATATTCATTCTGACTTTCACAGATTTTATAATCTATGCTGTTTATTAAAAAACACTCGCAAATATATTGGCAAAATATAAAAAAAATAAATAAATCTGTTTAATTTTTGAAAATGTTTGTGTTGTATATTGGTCCTAAGAGGAATTCAATAATGCGCCTTGTATTGGTCGTAGCTACATGTCAGGCAGTGCTGAAAACTCAACGTTTTTTCAACTACAAAAATTCAAAAAAGAGTGTAGACAATATAAATAAAGTAATGTAGACAAACGGGTATATTCAAAATATTAAAATGTATATGAAATGTGTTTCAATTACCCTTATAATTTCTAAACAACATTATATCCATATATCGAATTGGATAACCATAAAAGTTATAATGCCATGCTGATTGTAATCAATGCGAATTAAATTAAATTCGCCTTGATTGTAATTCGGCAATATGACTACCAAGACGAGTATTTAAAAAATTTCGCCTTCGTGATTACTTTATTTGATTACGTCAATAACTGCTGATCTCAGATCTTTCTTTATTTGTGATATTGTTTTTAATTATTTAAAAAACTCGTTAAAATGAATCGGAGCTCGAAATTTTTGGTACGGTTATTAAAATTACACACAACGTCTATCACTAGATCACATTTCACTTACTATCCTGACAAAAACTCAATTCAAACTGGCTCATTGGGTATTCAAAAGATGAACATGTTTCAGGCAATCAATAATGCAATGGATATTGCTTTGGAAAAGGATCCGAGTGCATTGCTATTTGGCGAAGATGTAGGTTTCGGTGGCGTTTTTCGTTGTTCAATTAATTTGCGCGAGAAATATGGAAAAGATCGCGTTTTTAACACCCCACTTTGTGAACAAGGTATTGCTGGTTTTGCGATAGGGGTTGCCAATGTCGGGGCCACTGCCATAGCGGAAATCCAATTTGCTGATTACATATTTCCCGCTTTCGATCAAATTGTAAACGAGGCAGCTAAATGTAGATATCGTAGCGGTGGTCTATTCGATTGTGGCTCTCTAACATTTCGAGTGCCGTGCGGTGCCGTAGGTCATGGAGCACTATACCACAGTCAAAGTCCCGAGGCATATTTTGCTCACACACCTGGTCTGAAAGTGGTTGTTCCTCGAGGGCCAACAAAGGCCAAAGGACTTTTATTAGCTTGTATTAAAGACCCAAATCCATGCATAGTTTTTGAGCCTAAAACCCTGTACCGAGCAGCTGTCGAAGATGTACCTGTTGACAGTTATATATCTGAAATAGGAAAAGCAGATGTACTCCGGAAGGGTAAAGACCTAACTTTAATTGGCTGGGGAACTCAAATTCACGTTCTGCTCGAAGTAAAATCCAAATTCTTCACTTTTTATGTGTACACCACTTATTTTATATTTTAGGTTGCGGATATGGCAAAGAGTGAGTTAGGAGTGGACTGCGAAGTAATTGATTTGGTTTCAATACTACCCTGGGATAGAGATGCGGTGGCAAAAGTAAGCTTTGTATTTGAAATTTCTAAATCATAAACACACGTCTATTATGATTTATCATATCAAGAAGTCGTTACAACTCGATTTATTACCGATAAAAATCGATTTCAATTTTAAAAGTTCAATAATAGATATTTAACAACATTATTAAAAAGTAAAAGTTATAGTTAATTAAATTCTTCAAATTTCGATATACAAATCTTCAAAGTTATGAAAAATTTTACGTTGAACAATTAAGGTTTTCTTTGTTATTAGGGCATAAATGTTTTTCTGTTAAAAAATTAAGGCAAGTGCAGTTCAAATAATTTGTAAATTTTTTCATCATTCTGCGAAGCTTTAATAGTGTCTTAATTATTTTTTATTAGATAACTGATTCTAATAGAAAATTGATAAAAAAAAATGAATCAAAATTTCGCAATTATACATACATACTATATGTACATAAATATCGTAATATCATTTCAATCGCATTTTCATAAAACTAAACATGAAAAATAGGAACAAAACCAGAAGCAGAAATCAAACTTAAAAATTTTCTTTCAAAACCGTTTTGTTGTTTTTACTTAATAATTGATGAATGTGATGATCTTAACGCTACGTCGATAATTTTTTAAGTATTCATATTGAAAGGATTGGAGTGCTAAATTGTTGCCTTACTCGAATTGCCGTTTCGGGAAGCCCAAATGGCGAAACGATTTTTTTTACATAACAGTTTTTATTAAAATCATTACATTTATTTAAGAATTATCCATTTCAATGTGGATATATTTAAAATTATAACTTATTTTTTATGTATTTTTAGTCTGTCAAAAAAACTGGGCGAGCTATCGTTTCTCACGAGGCACCTTTAACACAAGGATTCGGGTCGGAAATAGCAGCTTACATACAAGAAAACTGTTTCCTGCACTTAGAAGCACCAGTTAAGCGGGTAACTGGTTGGGATACTCCATTTCCGCACGTTTTTGAAGCCTTTTATTTACCAAACAAATTCCGTTGTTTGTCAGCAATAAAAGATGTCATAAATTACTAAATAATGTACATAAATGTTTGTTCCTCAAGGAGAGGAGCTTAGTTGTAGTGCAATTTTATTCTTATGTAACCGATGCATTTATTAGTTTAATATGTAAAATTACAATTAGTTTAATATGTAATATATGTGCCTGCATTATACATATGTATATGTGTATGTATTTTTAGCATAAAATATAACAATTATGACATTCATGTTAATAATTACGAGGTAGATCGTCTTTTAATCGAGAAGATCAACAGCCACACAACTTAAATGAAATTTGATTTTAGTGTATAAAATTATATCAGTAAAATTTTTCTAAGATATTTAAATTTAATTTAAAATACTAAAACGGTAAAAGGAACCGATGGCGCACACAAGTGGAGAGGGACCTCAACCAACTTGGTGTGCACAATTGGAGAACGCTGGCTAAAAACCGTGCCAGCTGGAAAACTTTGTTGGTTGAGGCCCAGGTTCGCCACGCGCCAAAAGAAGATATTCATAACTTCTGCATCACCTTGACATTTCACAAACGCTGTATAATATTATGTAATGATGTTGTTTCCTGCGTCTTAAAGATCTACGTTTCTATTTTATCTGTTAACTTCTCAGAAAATTTTAGAACTTCCAAAACTTGTTCTAATAAAGGCAGGTCTAAAACGATCTGTGCTAAATCATAACGTCGTAAACTATTCTAAAATTTCTGGTTCACCCACCATATATGTATTATTGAACTGAAGTTTGTACACCAACAGAGCTAACAGGCTATGTTTACTTTACATAATTTATTTAACTCTTTTTACAACAATTATTCATACAATAGAGTTTAAAAACAATGGAAGTATGCTAATAACATTAATTTGTACATCAATATTAGCGGAAAAAATACATCTGTTTAAAAATGAAAATTTGCACCTATGTATGCAATTTATCTTTTATAAATTATAATATACATTCTGTGGCTTTACTTTAACACCCGCAAATATTTCATTCCAAGTATTTATTGTTGTTTTTATGTATATTTTAATTATACTTCGTAATTACCGTGGAGTTATCTACATAAGTAGGTACGTAGCATGTAATAATCATGTGCACTATGTACTATATACGATATTTTCTTTATCTTTTTTTTGGTGACATTTGTATTTAGTAAAGGTGCCGCATTTATTCTTCTCGTTTTTTTTTACTACAAAAAAGAAAAATTACAACAATTTAATTAAACTAGGTTTGTTTTACTCACTTATGTTAAATAATATTGTTTGATTTTATGATAATGAGACGTTTTTTTAAAAAATAAAAGACTTGATATACAAATTTTTTTAAATAAATCCATAATTAAATGTAAAATTGTGATATTATTACTTTTTTGCCAGAGCTATTCCAAGTCCTAAAATTCCACCCAAAACTATCGCTACTCCACCAGCTACAGCAATTCCTGTTGCCATTTCTTTATCGTCTTGCTTTTTTATATACTCCTATAAAAAATGTTTATAAGAAAATCGTTCCTACTATTTCTGGTTTGTCTCACCTGTAAGGATCTCACTTGCTCGTTTGACTCAATATCCAAAAAGGCTCGGCAATATTTAAGACCTTCCGAATAATTTTTTATACGAGCATTTCCAAAAGCTAAATAATATATATAGTCTCGCCTTCCACTAGGATGTATGCGTGCCAAATCTTCTAACAGCATTATACCCTATAGAGTTAAATTTTTTTGCAATAAAATAATTAGACAATATTATAATGATTCATCATAATTTTACATGCAAACCTTTCTGATGTCGTTGGTATATCTGCTGCGGACTAAACAAAACGCATATTCGAATTTTGTTTCAGTTGAGACTTCTTTGTCCAGTTCAAGTTCATGAGCATATTTTTTTTCAAATTTCTAAAATTGCTTAAAAATTGTAGCATTGTATATGTTTAACAACCTCCAAACGTACCTCAAGTTCATCTTGTGGAACCACATCGTTCAGGAGCTCCTCCATTATTTCCATATTTATTTCACAATTATTTTCAACACTTTTGAACACGTAAAATATACTTTCTCTCTAAAGAGATGGCAGTAAAAACAGTGATATCAAAAACAACGCAACGATTACCAAGGCGAATTCAAAGTTTAATTCGACTTACAACATTGCAGTAAGGCGAATTAAATACTAGGTGACTTTCGCAGGACAGGTGACAATATTTTTAACCTCAACATTTTTTAGCCAGGTGACTATGTATTACTGCTTACGTTTTTACTCCTTTTTATGTGAAGGCATGGGTCGTATAAGTTAGACACGGAGGCATTTTTAAAAGTCATTCTTTGCAGTTATTACTTGTAAATTTACTTTGCAAGTTTTTAACGAATAAATATATGTACTGTTCTATTGGATCAGTACGCAGTGCATTGTACCAGAAACATCATAACATAAGATTTTCTCTTTGGTTTTACCTACGACTTGTATTACCGGCTAAATCTCGTTTTATAAAAATCTGAAAAGAAAAATTTGATCGTGTAACCTCATATTTAATTTTTTGTAAAAATTCCAATAGTTTATTTTTCCTTCACTATTTGCTGTATGCGTAAGTTTTGTTTTAAGAAATTTGTCTGGTAGTAAATAAAATTCGGCGGCGGCGACGATTTGTGGCCGCGGCTTGTTGCATGTATTTTTTCTCGTGCGTGCTCTGTGGTAATGTATCGATGAACTGTTGAGTGAGGAACGTTAGTTATTTTTATGATGAAACCGATTCTTCTTTGCCGTACATACTGTGTGTCAGTATCTAAAACCATCGAGAAGATTGCAAAGGAGAAGTTAGATTTCTGCCAAATTACTCACACAAGCAAAATTCCGAATCATCCGGCAAGAGAAGAATTATGTCAGTGTACTGAAGAAATTGAAATAGATAAGAAAACAGTGCAACTACTGGAACGTTTATCTCTCGTAAATTTGGATGGCAAAAAAGTTTTAAAGACTTTAAAAAGCAGCATTCAATTCGCTAAGAGGATTGAAAGCATTGATACCGAGGACAAAAAGCCATTATACACAGTACTGGAAGATCATCCTATACATCTACGTAGTGATATAGTTAATGAAGGACATTGCAGGGAAGAAATACTGCAGAACGCAAAAAGAGTCGAAGAAGACTATTTTATTTCACCTCCTGGCAATATTCCACTGAAACAATAAATTTTATCGCCTCCAATACATTTTAAAATGAAGTCCCTTAATTTGATATTACAATCATTAAAAGACTCGAACTATTTAAAAGGAGTTTGCCTGCCCGTTAATGGAAAAATTCAATGTGAATTGTCTTTACTCAAAAATGGTTTGAAATTACGAGAGCAGTTACTTAAACAGTTACTAAACAAGTCTATCAACTGGTCTAGACAATGCGGTGGGGTACGGGAAGTTGATAAAAATCTGGTAGGAGATGGCAAAATAAGCTTTCTGCAAAGAATTGAATTTCAAAAATCTCATCAGCATCTATTCAATGAACAACTAGTTAATACGGCAGATACAATTGTTTGGAAAATAATGCATAACATAAGCTCCAATAATTTTGTAAGCGAAGACAGTTTTGTTTATGGATCAAATATCAAATCTGTCCTGGTGACCGACTTTTTTGTAGCAGCGGATAACGCTTTATTTAGATATAATAATTTACAACGTGATCATAAAGTTTGGTGGATGAAATTTTCTGCCGATCCTAGCCGCTATTGTGTTGAACCCTGTACAATTAGCTCTGAAAATTATGATTACGATGAAATATGTAAAAATAGCAAGTCAATGTCTATTAGGGCAAAATATACGTACGGTTCAACTGAAGTGGAAAACATATACTTAATACCGCTAAACAAGTTGGCGCTGTTTGCTGATCGTTATGACAAAATTTCTGTAATACGGTCAGTTATAAGTTTGGACTTAGCAGCAATTGGTAAATTTGAAGTGTTTAAAAAGTAACAAGGTTGTAACTAAAATGTATGTATATATATATATATTAGCTTTGATTTTAGATTCGAGTATATACAGACCTGATAGTAAACAACTCACTTTAATGCTTAATAGAAAGTTAGCACCTTATCAGGTTTTGCTAGCAAATTTACATGATCAAAGTAAGACGTAATAATCATCATCATCATATGTCAATAATTTTGTTAATTAATTGTTCCAGATAAAACCGTAGATGAACTTACTGCACACTTGGAATACGTTATCAACAGAAGTGGCCTTAGATTGTTCGATAACTTTATACATGCCAGACGTAAAATTGAACTTGAGAGAAACCTGTTGCAATCAGACAGCGTGGGAATTCCATATGTATTGCTAATAGACGATGAAACAATTAAAACTGGTTTAATACGAATGCGCAGCCGCGACACAACTCTCTTTGAAACCATCCATATTAGTGACATACCGAACTATTTATTTAATTGTTTTGGACATTGACATTAATTTAAAAAAATTGCAAATATAGCGTTCAAATATATCTATAGTACATAGTTTAATGTCATTTTCATGGCGAGACGGAAAAATTGTTTGCATATAAGTTACAACGCACAGTTGGACAGATCTGATAAGATTCTTTCGTTAAAATTTTTTCTGTGATCCAAATTAAACAATATTTGATTGTTACCCTTTTAAATTTTCTTGATTTAATAAATTAAAAACCAAAATTTATTTACAATGGAACGTTATACTAGGAAAAAGTTTTTTTGTTTGTAATATATTAATTATGCATAAAGTCACACAAATACTGGCACACATTGAAACCCACAACTTTTCCAATAAAAAGTACAAATTCTAGGCTTACAGTGCACTGAAGGCGCGCCGATCCATCCATAACATTGTTTTCACCACTTACGAACCCTAGCAATTTCAAGTGGACTAAAGTTGAGATTTGTGAAAGCAGATTACATGTGAGACCAACTTTTTCATCAATTATAGCATAGAAAATTGCTAATAGACGATCAATGCTAAAGGATTTAGGCCCCAAAGATGTAGACATTTTTTCTGATACCTAAACAAATTTAAGGTGGATATACATTAAGACTATAGATTCAGACCGATCAACAATTGTTACTTTTGTGTTGGCATTTACAGCCTGCATACGTTTCCTTTGCTTGCCATGGTGTTTAACAAATAAACGTTTGTCGTCTTTGGCTGTATTGTGGCTTGCTAGGAATGCTGCTATTAATAAATATTTTCCATAAAAAGGCAGTTCTAGAGTTTGGGCCATTTTCCGTACACTTTGGTCTGAATAGTTATCTTCGGAAACCACCGCTAAATGCTGAAATAAAGAAACATATTAAGCTAGCTTATAATTAAGTCAGAAATAAAAATCGTTCCGGTCAACGAAAATGGTCGATTTGGTCTATATGATTGGTTTACATAAATCATTTATTTATTTCTTTGAATAAATTACTACAAAATGTTTTAATTATTTTTTAATAAGCAGACGTGAAACATTTAACTTTATATTCAATTGTTATTAAAAATACAACGAGGATAAAAAATGTTTTATGATTTTCTGTTTTACAATTTGCTTTTGCTATTAATTTTTACACAAGTAAAACTCAAGTACCCAAGTTGATTGCAAATCGCCACAAAATCAAAATGGTTACGCACACAAAAAGTAGAAAAATGTTCTTTACCCTATACCTACACTACCTATTTGTATATACTCTCTACTATTAAAGTCATAAAGCTATGGAAACAACAAAAATTTAATGAAATCCGTTTGGTTTCTAATAAAGTTTTTAAATTTATTTTACCTTTTTGTGTCTTTAGTAAATCTTGTTTTCCGAAATTTTTAGGCAAACGGACAAATTCTTGTTTCTAAGAAAAGTAAGGTCCGCTGGCGACTTATAGCAAACTACATACTAATAATTTTTAAAACAAATTTAAATTCTGAAATAGTCATATATACATATGTATATACATACAACATCTACTGCAAATAATATACGTAGTATAGATACATATGTAATATGCATGTCTCTTACTTACACTTTTCTCTGTTTTGTCATATCGCATGTAAACTTTTGATAATGCAACACGTAAGGGAGCCGCAATATTGCGCCACAACTTGGATACATCAATAACATCGGTAGACTCATTGAAAACTGGCTCCATGTAGGCCAAGAAGCAATTACAAGCTGTTATTTTAAGTTCAGGAACATCTCTACACGCCTTATAAAAAACACTTAAAAACGCGTTCAGATAGTTATTAAAAAACTCGGGAGTTAGTTTATTAACAATTTCAGTTTGTCGCGCTACTTCTGAATGATTATTAATGCATGCTTCCTTTATATGCCTTTTTAACATTTGCTTTGCAATGGCAAAGTGAGTACTTAAAATTCTTAATGTCTCTGCCTTTGTGTACTGTGGACAATGAAGTGTTACTACCTCAGTTAAACCTGTTTTTGAGTGATATTTCTCAAATGGTATCTGGGATATTAAGATTGTGCATATATTGAGTCCTGTTACTTCTTGCAGCCTTAATAATGTTGGCATTATATTAACATCCATATCACGCAAGCGTTCTGCATTATCTATAACAAGAATATACCCTTCTCCTTTTTTATCATTTGCACTTCTTAACCCTTCGACAAATTCTTTCAGACTATCGCATCCTAATTTAGGGTTTATATTGTCCTCAAAAATTAGGACTTCTAACATACTGTCTAAAAGAATTTTTAATGTATAACATTCAACACAATTGACGTACACTCCACGAATTTGCATTTCCTTCGAGGAAAGTCGCAAAAAATCTTTTACTATAGCTGTTTTTCCCGTCCCAGCATGGCCGTAAACGAAAACAGCTGGAGGAAAACATTCTTCTTTGCACGCTAATAAATCGTGCAAATTTTTTAAGAAACTACTACGGCATGGATACTTCTTCTCTAATACCACCGTGCTACTCATTTTTCTTATAAAATGTTATTTTGTCATTTGGTAGATATGCAGTAAAAACCCCGCCTTTTTGGGTTTTCAAAAGTATGCAAGATAAAACAACAAATCAGCTGATGGTCAATAGTTGTAGGTAGCGTTGCCGTTTTGGTAAAATTATAGGTATGTGTCCGGGTCGACTTCGATTTTTAGGAAAAGGTAATCGATTTTTTGCAATTGAATCAGTCTTAGAGATTTTCAGCTGTAGTTGTTTTACCCACTCCTCAATCAATCCTACTTCAAAAAATTCTGGTAATACTTAAATGATTATATACCGAATAAGCGATGTATTAACTAGAGAAAGAAGCTTCCATAAAGTCTTAAAGATTATTTAGCTCTTATATAAAACTGCCTACATTAAAACACGCCAAAAACGATTCAAAACTATATACATATACTCCATGGACTGGAAGAGGCTGGATTAAGTGTTACTCAGGCTTCTAATTTATTCCATTCATTATTAAAGCAAATGATGTTGATGATGAAATTTAGATTGATTCTAAAAAAAGTCGGTTTTGATTTTGAAATTCGATATTAAAAATTTTTATCGAAAAATCAGACTCTTTTGCCAGTCCGTAGTATGTGTCTCTACTTACTACTTTAGAAAAGTTACGTAAAATTGGCGTACTCTATAATTTCTGTCAGCAAGAAAAAAATGCAGGAACGATAGCAACCAAGAAATCAAATGTATACAACTTTGTATATACTAATACGACATACTTTTATCAGATATACTATATGTGCATACACAAGTATACACAGATAAACGGATAAGAATACAGCAATAATTGAACGTTAACTAATCAAATAATCAATATTGCTTTCAAAATCGTTAAGTTTGTATAAAGAAAAAAGTCACTAAGTCTGGGAGCCCTGTCGATAATAACGAACACATTTGGGTCGGCGGTGTTATACCACCCAAGGCGACTATGCTGTCTATTTCAATTGGTTGTACCAATAACAACAATTGGGAGCGGTTGATTAGTCATATTGGGCTTTAAAGTTTCAATAAAACAACTTTAAAAATATAATAAAAATAATCGTGTAGACTGGCCAGAGTCCGCGATTAAGTGTTTCAAATTGTTCAATTGTAATGACTGAAAGGTATACATTTGGCGGTTCGGTTGCTCCGATTACATGTCATGCGTGGAATAAGGACAAGACGCGTAAGTTCAAAAATTTTTCTTGCAATCCTGTAAATGCTTTAATTGATTAATAAAATGTTTTTCATAGAGATTGCATTGTCACCAAATAACAATGAAATCCATATTTATAGAAAGGAGTCCAACGAGTGGAAACTAGTGGATATCTTAAATCAACACGATTTGAGGGTAATGGGAATAGACTGGGCAAAGAATACAAATCGTATAGTCAGTTGTGCAGCTGACCGTAATGCTTATGTATGGCAGCAAAGTGATGATGGAAAATGGAAGCCAACTTTAGTATTATTGCGTATCAATAGAGCTGCAACATGTGTAAAATGGTCTCCTGCTGAAAATAAGTTTGCCGTTGGCTCTGGAGCCAGACTTATATCGGTTTGCTATTTTGAATCAGAAAATGATTGGTGGGTTTCAAAGCATATTAAGAAACCTATTAGATCAACAATAACATCTTTAGACTGGCACCCAAACAACGTACTTTTAGTTGCTGGTTCCACCGACTACAAGGTATCACCATTTAAAATGTTCCTTTCTGGAGTAATTAGATTAATATTTAATTTTGTAGGTACGCGTTTTCTCAGCATATATAAAGGATATAGAGGACCAACCATCTCCAACGCCTTGGGGCAATCGTATGCCATTGGGCAACTTAATGGCAGAATTTAAAAATTCTGTTACTTCTGGCGGCGGATGGATTAATAATGTTAGTTTTTCTAGTGACGGAAATAAAATCTGCTGGGTAGGACACGACAGTTGCATAAGTGTGGCAGATGCTACCAACGGGAATACGGTTATTCGTTGCAAAACTGAGTATTTGCCATTTTTGGCTTGCGAATGGATCTCTCCAATATCAATTGTGGTTGCTGGTCACAGTTGTATACCTTTGGTCTATGGTCTGAATGATGACAAAATCGTACTCATAAATAAACTAGACAAGACACAGAAGAAGGAGTCAAGCGGTATATCCGCAATGCGAATTTTCCAGTCCCTCGACAGAAATCTTCGTACAGAAAATTCTGATACTTTTGTTGATACAATTCATCAAAATGCAATCACATGTATACGTTTATATGCAAATGAAAAGACAAACTGCGCTCGAATCAGTACGTCGGGTGTTGACGGCCAATTGGTTATATGGGATGTCGACAACATTGCTAATTCCATTAAAAACCTTAAAATTTAAAAATGTCTGACTTCAATTTTATGAAATAAATGTTGAAAACAATTCTTTTTGAGAGTCATAAATGTTCAGGTCTGTCCTGGAAATCACTTTATCTGAAATCACATGGTTTCTAAACACCAATTGAACCAAAAAGCCAACTTGTCTTTCTTTCTTTCATTGTTTTTCTAACAAAGACGTTGAATATGATCCGCAACATATAATTTATAGCAAAAAGTTTTAACCTAATGATACTTTTGATTTCAGAAACTTCGTGATTTGAAAAAACGTAATTTTCTGAACATGCCTGGCTGTTTCATTTTGCTGGGATTATTTTGGTTTACCAGAAATGTTTGTACTTAGTATTTTTTAAACATTTTTGGATTATTATTTAGCCCTTTTTAATCTTAGAATTTTTATATCTTTTTATTTTATTGTTATAATCAGCATATTGCTGTGAATTGGTGTCGTTGCAAAGAGCTTGGGATGAATGATGCGGACGAGATTTTTCTGCTTTCAGAGCATTGCATATGTTATTTCCTTTTCTAGCAAATAGTTTTTGATAAGACTTTTTTGATCCTTTTAATTTTGTTGTTTATTTTACAAAATTCATATTTTAATAGCGAGCAACTTAAGAACAAATTTGTTAACTCTTTCCCCTTCATTCTCTTCAGAACGGTCGTTTCGATCGTCAAATTAAAAATAGGTAATTTGTGTAATTCTTGCTATGGTGTAGTTTTTAGATCGGAAATACTTTGAACTTGTGTGATAATATGTAAGTTATGGTTTTCAGCTTTGTACCTTTTATTTGCGAATACAACATTGATCACGGTTACTGCAACAAACATCATTGAGTTAGCATTACGTCAGACCAATTGATGTGCATTTCTTTAACCAGCTCTAGAATGAGAGCTTGTTCGACATGGGGATCATCTTTCTTTTAGCAGGTAGAGGTTTGGGAAATGGTCTTCTGACAACGTGAACTTTTTACCATTTACAACCACCGTTTTACTATAGAATTGTATGAGAGATATAAGGTTCGTTGTCTATCGCAGTAGTACCACTAAATTTGCAGGATTTCCTGCACGATTGGCAGGTGGTAATTTTGGGAGGTTTAGTCTGTTGCCTGGCATTAACTTATTAAAATTATTAAATTCTTTCTTGATTCCATAAAATTCTTCCTTGCATCTTTAAACTTTACTGAATTCTATTTTACTATTAGTTTGTTTAATTTTAGAGGAGTTATTATAATATTGTTACATGGTTCCTTATTTGTTGTAGGAATATTTGTAATATAAAGGAGGGAATCCCTATGAATAGTAGCTATTTTAATTTCGTAAAACTCGAAGAATTCTTCGATGCTTGAATGTGAATATGAAAAATTGGATTGGTCAAAATACTTCTTACCACTTCAGTTTTATCATTGGATAGAGTAAATGAGTTAGTCCAATAAAAAGCATATACATAGTAATTTCATAATTTGAAACTTATATTTTAATCTATTAACTAAGGAGTTTTTGTCTTCTCTATTTTTAAATTATTTTAAATATAAAATATCCTTCTCTGCCGCTGTTGTTTGTTCAGTCCACAAAATAGCTTTTGAAAACAGTTCGGTTACCTCTTCGAACATTCTCAGATTCATGCAAAGAACTTTCAAGTTCTCCAATTTTTTGGTTATATACAATTATCGATTTTAGAAAGGAATAAATTAGCGGCTGGGTTTTTCATATGCCGGCACAGTGGCTCTCTGGCTTTTAATTGAGCAAGAGGTACATATGCAGTCTTCATCTTCCCATTCGCTTTCGACGGAAAGCCAAGTGCCATATTTACGTCTTAACTCTACGCAAACTCAAGTAAACTAATAACGAAAAAATTTTACTTAAAAAGGAATACTTCTCCGGACTGTAGAGAAAAAAATTCCAAACTGTCCGAAAAATTAAAACTTATGGATTACTGGGATACGGACTAGAGAGATTGTACTGTATATGCACATGTACGTGCTTAAGTCATATGCAGGTTGTATTAGAACAAATATGTATAACATTTTATTTCAATATGTCAACGTTAATTGTACGTGAAAATAATATTAATGCACTGGAATCTGCATTATTAGTTAAAAATGATTGTTTTGAAATTAGAAACAAAATTCTTTGCGTTTTTCTTACAATAAAATGTCAATTTACGGGTAAGCAAACTAACAAACATTTAGTGTCTTGGTATTTGAACTTTATTAGCGCTATAATTTGTTTTACACGAACAATATTTCTGTTGTTGTCTTTAGCTTTGGCGCGAATGCACTTAATTTAATTTACAAATTTTACTTTCAAAAATAATTAAGTTTTGTTTTGCAGCCTTTTAAATGGAAAAAAAATTTTCTTTTTCATGGGACTCTGTAACAGCAAGTGGAAAAAAAAATTATTAGGAAAAATTTAGCGGTAAAAGGAAAAACTAAATATATGTATGTATGTACGTAAGTTTTATTTATGTACAATAAAATGAAAAATATTAACTTACACACGGAGAAAAGCTGCTGACGTAAAACCTATTAAATTTTTTCAAAAACAAGTGATTTACTTTCAACAGGGTTCACATTTATTTAATAAAAAACAGCTGCTTTAAATTAAAGCACGCACGAAATAAAAATAATATATGTATGTATGTATGTACCTAGCGAATATATTTTTGTTTCTTTGTCGCTCAATCTACAAGCACGAGTATAATAATTATGATTGTATGTATGTGTATGTACGCCTAAAAAGTGCCACTCATCTCAATCGAAAATGGATTCTGACGCCGCATTGCTGTTAGTTTGGTTTAAACATAAACAAAAGCCTATATTCCTAACAGATGATTATTTTTGTTTCCATTTTAAGTGAGAAGAGTTTCGAAATAGTCACAGTTAACATAAGTGGGGATAGTTGTTTTTGTGTTTAATTTAAACATGCGAGGAGTTTTTTAAGCTGCGCAGAGCCACATATCCCATTGAGATCCAAGACACGATCTAAACCATCAAAACATTGCATTTTTTACTAAAGAATTTTTCTTCGTTCTCATATTTTTGTTAAATCTCATCCCTGAGAGAAACTTGTGCCTGGCTCTCATTTCCACCAAATTTATCCAAAGTGTAGAAAAATAATGGAAGAAAGGTTGAAAGGTAGGAACTATATCGGTCCATCAGAACTGCTAGACGCACCGCAAGTAGAAGTTAGACACGGGCCGTAAGTTGGGCCAAGATTTAAAAGATGAAAACAAATTTGGTTTTGTACAAAATCAATAAGTAGAATGTGAGTTATACAGAAGTTTTGTAGTACATGCAATTTCTGTCACATATAGACGCATTGAAAATTAAGGTCTATAACTCTATTGTTGTGAACATAATCTTCAACCTTTGTTACATCAGGGCGAAATTTTTGAAATCGGCGTCATCTTCTCTCCATAACAAAACTTTCAAGAAATGCGTCTCCAAATCCCGGCCGCGGCTTGACGGTTTTCCATCTGGGAAACGGCCCAAGCTTTTCTCCATGCAAATTGTAAAATAAATCAGCTCTTTTGAAATGTAAGCAATAACACAGTGTCTTGAATCAAATCATTTCAGTTTCATAATGTTATCAGATAAAAAGTTAATAGCACGAAAACTATGTACATACATACATATGTATGTGTATATACACGCATCAGTAATTTAATTAGATTTCTATTTTCAATACAGCATTAAAATATTGCAGAAAACAGTTTTGTTATCTGTGTTGTGTATTTTTTTATTGTAAATATTTCAACTCTTTTAAAGCGAAACATGTTCTAGCTCTCATTTGTCCCAAAAAGACCATAATCAGGTGCTTGTGTCGCAATTTCACGTGATAAATAATTATGTCGTTGAAAAACTGAAATTGTGTTACACAAAGTTATTAATTTTAAACTATTCTATAATTTATTTACACTTAGCAACATAATTTTTTTAATAATCTTTTGTTTGAGAAATTTAATACATATTTTATTAGGTACATACATACATGCATACATATGTATGTACATATGTATATTGTATGT
The DNA here is from genome assembly GCA_932526305.1 of Epicampocera succincta. Taxonomy (NCBI): domain Eukaryota; kingdom Metazoa; phylum Arthropoda; class Insecta; order Diptera; family Tachinidae; genus Epicampocera; species Epicampocera succincta. Next base: position 1,204,298 of record OW052037.1, on the reverse strand, counting down.
GTGTACGCAAGATAATATAAAAGTAAATTTATCTGTTTTAAAATAGGCATAAATGTTTAGAGTTGATTGCCCAACGTTTCAATTTCATCTAAAAAGTAAATCATATCTGTTTCGGTTAAGCAAGAATTCTGCAAAACTATTCTGAAAAAGTTAGGCAAATTGTGTAAAGGTTGGTATGTGACCATCATTGAGCCCTTCTTTATCATGCCTTCTTTTATCTTTGGAGCAACTTTGTGTAGTTCTGAATAGAATTTGTCGTCTCTTTCCATACTTTGTATACTAGGTGGGACGTACCAGAAGCTCACATTTGTACATTCAGGTTTCTCTAAAACAAGTTCAAAACCGGGTCTTTTCCGTATCTCATTTGTTAGAAACTCTGACATTTTGAACAGTTGATTTACATGCCCCCGCAGACCTTTTGTACCTTTTGCCTTCCACATAAACCAAAATTTAAAAACGTCAGCTCTGCGACCACACTGAATGTGTTTGTCACCGGTATCGTAAGATGTATCATAGAATTTGTCTTTTTGGAAAAGATAAGTGGCATTTGTCGAGTGGCACTGACTCAAAATGTCCTTGTGTCTAGTTAAAAATGTTGAACATTGTTGCGATGCTGTCAACATTTTATGGGGATTCCATGTTACGGAATCAGCTCTGCAAAGAAAAAATACTCTCTTAATAAAAATAATAAAAACGGCGCGCTTTAGTTTGCTGCTCACCTTTCAATACCATCCAAAAGGTGTCTGTATTTGGGACTCATAAGTGCGCCGCCACCCCAAGCAGCGTCCACATGCATCCACATACCATACTTTTTACACAAATCAGCTATACTATTCAAATCATCAAATGCCCCCAGAACAGTAGTTCCAGATGTAGCAGATATCATCATTGGCTGGCAGCCCTCGCTAACACTTGTCTCGATTTTGTTCTCCAGATCTTTAATGTCCACTTTTCCAACATTGTCTGTTTTGACTTTCCACACATTTTCGCTTCCTAGACCCATAAACATTGCCAGCTTTTCAATCGAATAATGTGAATCTTCTGATGTGAATATGATCTGTCGTTTTGAGCCAAATAATCCCTTTTTCTGAAACAACGATATAAATTATAACAAAATAAATTACATATGTACATAGATTCATATACATATGTATGTATATAATATAAACATTATGCCTTTGGACTAAAGATAACAATATCGAGTTTTGTTAGTGTTCTGAAAAGCTCTTTGGTATTTCATTTTGTGAAGAACACAAATATGGATCGAACTGCGTTTTTGAACCAAACAGAACTCTGTAACGCGCCATAATAGTAATCTTGTAATTTTAGGAAAACGTCATTGGTCATGACGGTAATGTGTCAAATTACTGATTTAAATTAATTGATTACAGTAATCTTCCAATATTTTGAAATTGGCACACAAATTGCATGGCCAAACAATCAAAACTAAAACAACTTTGGTGAAATTGGGAATTGCTTCAGCCTCCCTTGGATGTCAAGAATGGTTTTTGTTTTCAACATTTAACGCATATTTATATTATATATTTTATATTATATACTTATATTTTATTACGTAATTTTTAAACAATATTTGTTTAAACGTTGTTCTATCTAAATGTTTATATCATTAAAAGGAAATTCGTATGGAAAACAAACTTACTTTAAAATGCACACCTAAGAACACACACACACGCTTGTGTCTTTAAGTTAAACTTGTTAAACATTCTACATTGTGAACACATTATTCACACATACACACATGCCTATGTTCATATGCATTTACTCGTGTGTTTGCGATAATAAACTGGCTCAATATTTTGATTGTTCCACATGCATATATAAATTGTTTTGGAGTTCTTTAGAATGATTGAAACAGTATGCGCCACGTTTTGACCATATCATAGAACTTATTAGTGCATAACTTTGCAATGTGATAACTTCTTCGATTTCGTGTCCCTAAATCCGATTTAACCAAACAAATTCATTTAGTTTGAAACCATTTTTTTGTTTTGCCTCTGGTTCATATATCTTGGAAGATTTTCATTTGAAGGGCAGTTGAATGTTACTGAAACTGTGTTTCAGCTGCGAAGTGTCGTGCTAAGTCATAGAAATTAGATCCTGTTACGTCCTAAACGAATTGAATAAATAAGTCAAACATACATACATACATATTTTCTAAATTGGAGAGCAGAGAAATAAAATTCATAACTTGTCGCCAATTGCAGAATTAAGTTAATGAATTTATAAAAATCGATAAGAAATTCATTCGCGAAGAAAAGATAAAATTTATTACTTAGAAACAAATAGGAATTTGCTTATTTTCAATTAAAAATGCAAATAATTTGTATGTCATCCGGTTTTTCTTCCCCTGCTACATGTTTTATTTAAAGATATTATTATCGCTTTGGACTTTGCCAAATATAAAGTTGTGGATATCTTTGTGTGTATTAATAAGAAAAATTAAATACTAGTTGAGTTTTTTCTTTTTTTTTTAATGGGACCTCATTTCTACAAAATGTGTATGCATGTATGTATGTATACCTCAAAAGCAACATATTATTATTATAAAGAAATTGCTTGAAAACGAATGTGTTTTTGGTTTTGTATTCAATCATTGACATTTTCTAAAAAGCAGATCAACCACTAAATATTTAAAAAGATTACGGGTTTAGCTTTCTTCACTCAAACTAGATATTTAAAAAATCTGTATGAATCTAACACTCACACAGACACACTCTCACGGACTAAAATAAAAATTGAATAATCATCGTTGCCTTTCAAAATTCATTTTCAATTTGCACAATATAACGATTAGAATATATTCCCTAAGAAACATGTTGAACAGATCTGTTTATGAATGTAAAAATATACACACGATATGCATACATAAATACATACATACATATGTGCATATGTATAATTGCATACACATACATATGTACATATGTATGTATTATATCCACATATGAGTATAGTATATGTATGTACATACACCTTTTTTAATAAAAACATAAAAACATACATACATACATACGTATGTACATATCTTTTATTTAAAGATTTTGCTTGAACATTTCAAATATTAAAATTTTCTGTTTGTTAAATTTGAGTTGAAGATCATATTAGCATTTATACTAAATACCAGTAAGAGCAAGTTTTTTTTTCTGCAGAACAGGCATTTTTTTGTTTTTATAAAAGAATTATCTTATGAGCATTTCACAATTCTATCAGACCGCTACTGTGAAGCCATGGGTATGCTTTTTAGAGAACATCGTATTTGCGTACAACCACACAAACTTAAGTATGTTCATATACTCTAAGTATCTACTTATGCATGTACATATGTATGAATGTATGTGCACACATATTCAGAATGTGTGCACATGTATGCACCTAAATACTTAATTAGCTATTTGCGAACTTTGAAATCTTTGCACGTCTACTGATTTGAATTTGTTCAAAATTACTATTACAGCCAAAAACTAAATTGCTTACAATTAGGACGTAAAATCCATGCAACGTGGGGAATATGTTGCAGGAGTTTATTTATTAACAACATGTTTGTATGATAAGTAACACATACATAAGATAACTGTAATAAAAAATTGATGTTGCCATCCAAAATTTGTCTTGCTCTCGCTTTATTCATTTTGGATGGCACGCGAGCAGCATCGAAGAAAGCGCTCTAAATTTGCGCTCCTTAGACATTTTAATGGAAATCAAGTTTTCTGTTTTTTAATACGAGTTGAAGATCGTATTAGCATTTATACTAAATAAGAGCAAGTTTTTTGCGCAGATTATGATGTTTTTGTTTTTGTTTTTATAAACGAATTATTTTATAAGCATTTCGCAGCTCTATGCTTATTGTATTCCCGTACAAATGTATGCGCATATGTACATACTAAGTTTACATGCATATGTATATACACACATTGACAGAATAAATATGTACATATGTATGTATGTATGTATGTATGTATACATATACGAAATTTAGCTGTCTGAGAACTTAGAAATCGTTTCACTACGCTCTACTGATATCAAAGGGAGTTTTAATACAAGTATGTATGTATGTATGTAAGTAATTATGTACAAATATTTTGCCAACTTACCTTTGAGTCGGGTGTCTTGTGAAAGCGAGCACAACTAATTGCATAACCGTTTGCAATTGAGCCCCCGGGACAAAATATGCCATCTCCGTGCCCTCCATCGGGGAACCCGACAATACTCCGCATTTCTGCTAAAACTTCTTCTTCCATCAGCGTAAATACCGGAGCTACTTCGTATGTATAAACGCTTGGATTCAAGGCGTCCGTCAACCATTGTCCAACGAGGGCATAGGGATCGAGACCAGAATACAGCTGATTTATGAAATATGGATGGCCAGTTTTTACGGAGAATTCAATCGTTTTCTGCAGCAATTCGAACAGGGTTTCCTTTGACTCAGCCTCGGTGTTTAACTTGAAATCAAACAAACATTTCAGTTCTTCGGGAGAGTGCCACTGCACCACCTTTTTGGAGCGGTCGGTACCACCAAAGACAGCCGACTTTATTATTTCATCCAGACATGTCCGTATAAATTGTTCACTTTCAGTTATCGGATGACTGACAATTAAATCGTTCATTGCTTTTGAGTTCATTTTGGCAAATTTTTCTTGTAACTTGTCGATTTGTTTTTTGGTTGCGGCACTGTTTTCTTCTGTTGACAATTCATCACTATTTTTGCACTTTTCATTCAGAGTGTCATTGTCAAGAACGGTTAGATTAGTGGGTGAAGGCACCATGGGATGTGATAAATTAAATGCACTTACGGTGCTATTTCGTGCCAATTCATTTGAATCAACAGCATCGTGCGCTACTTGTTGCTTATATATAGATTCATTATAATGTTTACTATGTTGCTGGTTATTGTGATGATGATGATGGCTGTGCAGAATACTCTCGCTGGCGAGCATTTTAATTTAAATAAGCAATTTAAATTTGTTTCAACCGAGTAAATATAATGAAAGCAATAATTATAAAGAATAGGTCGTTACGTTAATTTTATTGCTTGATTCATTAATTGGTCGAATCACTGATAATAAACACTACAAGCACTACGTTCTATTCCAAGTTTCCTTGCGTCGAAAATGTTGTTAAAAATTACTATATTGCTGCTGTTGTTTCGATGATGTTAACAGTTATCGTTTGGTGGTCACACTGTCACCAACTAAACAATCACCGTTGCTTTTATAAATCTGTTGTATGTCGCTAAACCGGTAGAGCTCGCTGTTCTGTCGAGGCACATTGCCATTCTCTTGAAATCGTCACAATAAAAATATACGAAGCTGTTTATGACGTTTTAAAACTTTTCTTTTAACTTTGTATTGTTTTTATTTAAGAATTTTTAATCTTTCAATTGTGGGAATGAATAACACCTGCAGTTCCAACTTATTTTAAAAATGTTAAAAACAATAACGTAAAACAATCTTTTTATATTTTCATTGAACGTGAGAAAACACAATTTCATTATAATTCCGAGCGGCAAGTTACTACTAATAAATCTACAAAGTATTACTTTTTAAGTACATTCCTGCATACGTACATACATATACACGTACATATGTAGTATGTATGTATGTATATTAATTGTACTTAAGTTAAAAACTTTGTGAGTCGTCGTAGTCATTGTGGTAATTAGGCATATTTGATCAGTTAAATTGATTATAAATTCTGATTGTGTTTGCCACGTTTTAATTTTTCGGCTAGTTTTATTTTAATTTTGTTAATTAAGATACTACAGATATATGAGTATGTAATTATGATCATAAAGGTAAGGTGGCGGACGCTTCGTCAAAATATGCACATAGTTAAACATGGATGTTTAGTTAAACTGGTCTTATCAAGCGGTTATTAGCGGTGATTCAGTTTTAAGCTGAATTTCGTAGTAAATTGACTGTAAAGAATAAAGTTGGTAGCACTGATGTAATTGTTTAAATTGGTTGTGCTATTTCATCATGCATACAAACTTATTTACAAGAGGTCAAGCCAAACAAAACACCACTCATACTCGTAGTGGTAAGGTGCATACCGAAAGCCAAAAAGTGTGCATCGAATAAGTTGCAGCCGTTGCTCATCAAATCACTGGAGAAGAACTAAGTACATCAATCTACATGGGACAGTTGTCGCTGTATACGCGGTTAATTCAGCTAATAGCCTAACTCACAAATTTATGTTCATTTGGCCAAAAAAAATTTTGTCAACTATAAAGCTCACTTTTGGTGGGTAAATACACAAAATTTCTGTTCAGAGATATCCTCTGTGAGGTGCGCCTCATGATGGACCACGAAGGTTATAAATCCCTGTAAATATTGAAGCAAAGTAATATTAAAAATCCGCCGCCAGAAATTCCATAGAAAACTTAGAGCCAATATTGTGACATCAAGTGTTAACTATCTCACCTTGGTCTTGCAACATCGTTTGTTACTAAAGCAGGTATCTGCGCAAGACAAGAGCGCCTAGAAGACAGATCATAGAACTGATTTCCATCAGCACCTCTTTTTATGGCTTTATATGACGAGGGATCAACCCCCCTGGAGTGAGCTTACCACCGCCATCATTTGCCTTACCAGGCACACAGGTGGAAACTTCTCCTGATATATGTATGGTCACGGCACATAACACAAGCCCCTTGCTTGAGAGCTCGGGCTATCTAATTTCTTTTCCAGTAATTCCCTACACAGTTAAAGGAAGACAAAGCTACTGAGTTGATAGCCCAAAATCCTCGAGGAACATCAGTCCTTAACCAACTCGCCTGTACATCCCCCATCATCGAAGGGCATACTCTGTTGCAAGTCAACAGCACCTCGAGACGTCACCAAAGTAGTTTTCTAAGGCAAAACCTACTCTCCGGGCGGAACAATTTGATATCCGGAAATATTGCTAAGTAGCATCTGCATCATTATCAGAATTAAACCAAATCTATGACCAACGCAGTGCTTACTCCTACAACACGTTCTAAGGCATCTCGGTTCCCATTTTGCCAATTAACATTGTTAAGAGGTTTGCAGAGGTGTTACCTCTGTGGTACAGGATTCCACTATACCATTCTGTGGCTATCAACGGCACGGAATGTATCTACTAAAACAATTTAAAATCCTTTACTTCTAACACAAACACCCTACATAAACGAAACAAATACATACATACATACATATTAATTCGAAAATCTATAAACTCAACTGTCGCATTTTGGATTACCTATTAAAAAATTAATCCAGAAAACCGATTAACCGGCTTTATGCCAGAAGAAGGTAGATAACATTTGCTTTTAATATTAGTTTTCCGTGAATAGTAACTCGGCTCTGCAAAATCAATGGAGTAAATATAACCATCTTTACAAAAGGGCCAACCCAACTAGATCACCGATTTTCCTTCCAACCACAACTAACTGGCATAAAAACAAGTGTTTTACGAGGGTCCGACTTACTTATTATTACCATCAGAGGAAAAAGTTAATGTAATATTCGATTTTCTGCCGACTATCAAAAACATATTTAAATTCATCCGCTTTTATTTCAATATCTTTACATAATAATCCTTATTTATACACTTACACTTAATTTATAAAACAAAAGCCGGTAGCCTAAGTTGCTAGTGCTTTTATTTGTTTGTTACAATTTTAATAACAACAAATTTTTTAAATAAATAAATAAAAACATAAAATTTAGTTATCCATGTATTTATATTCACTGTAATACTATGAAATATGTCTTCGGTCAGATGGAAGGAAGTCCTTGTTGAATAAAATTTTGGCTTCGGTAATAACAAAGATAGCGAGCGGCCTTTAGAAGATAAGCCAAAGCAAAGACTGAGATAATTTTCTGCCATGTCAACTATTTACGACCACAAATATACACGCATCGACCAAACTACCAACATACATTTGTGTGTATGTATGTATATGTTTTTACACACAAAGATAATTCAAATCACGCGCTAAAAAGAAGTTCACGGCCAATGATGATTTGATAGATTTCATCCAATAAAATTTACGCACGTTACTTATCAGCCGCTCGAATTAAATTCCGGCATTCTGTTTTAATATTCTCAAGTTTAAAAGTAAAATTTGTTTTATTTTCTATTAAAAAGTTGCGGCCATAAACTTGAAATTAGGCTAAAACAAAGAATGATAACGTAACGAAATAGTCTGACATTGGAAAGGTACATATGTAAATTCCACAGTGGCACAATTTCTAATATTTTCCCTTAAATAATTTTATGAGAAAATTTTTGTTTTGTTTTTATTTATTAGTCAAATATTAAGAGAATATATTGTATAAAATGGAACAACATTTAAAATACTTATTTACATCATTTAAAATACAATATTATTCTTTCCGATTAATTACCTCATTAAACGATCTTATTCTACACTATTAAATTATCTTAAATGTAACCATAAAAAGTTTTTATCTCTGCTGAAAATTTTGATCTAATACCCGTTTTGATCAAGTGCGACATGTACATACATTTCGACTTCTAAATTTTTTATGTAAAGTTGCAAACTGTCTTCGTTTTTGTCAGTGTTGATTTTTTCCGTTAAAAAAAGTTTAGGCCAGAAATGATTTTGAAATTAATAATGATGAACTATTTGACAAAGTAGTTTGTGTTAAAAATTGTGCAGATGCAGAAAAAATTGAGGAGTGGAAAAATAACGACACATCAGTGGATCAAAAATGGGTGGAAATTTTAGCTACATGTAAAAATATAATAAAGCTTGTAGAATTTTGATTGTGCCTGCCAGCTTCTAATACGCCAACAGAAAGAATATTTTCGATTGCAAATAATTTGTGGACATCGGAAACGTCCCAGCTGAAAGTGAGTACTTCAGAATACCAATAATAGATTAAGGGTTTTTGAACTGTTTTTATTTATTTTTCATTATTAAATGTTTTGTTTTAAAGCCGTGTGAACTTCTATTCCTGTGTTATTTCTTTCATAAACATTAAAAAAATACTTGTCCTAGTGACTAATATTACATTGCTGGAATTATATTATTATTTTATGTGATATAAAATAAAACATTTTTTATTTAATTTTTTTAATGAATTCTTTATTTACAATCTATCCATTTATGGAGAATAAGTAAATTTGATACAATAACCAACATAACAGCAGCTGCTGCACTCCACTGAGTACAAGTACAACAACAATGACACAAACATTAATTTCGATATTTCATTATATAAAATGGCAAAATATAAGTAGTTCCTGAATGGCAAATCCAAAATATGAAGCCTTTGAAGACGCCTCGTTTCTTCAGAGTCATCAAGAAGGACTATTGCTAATAGCCGCTCCAAATAATTTATGCTGAACCTTCCTATTTTTTCTATAACGCTCGGTATGAAAAGATCATTGTGAATTGAATTATTCGACACAAAGCAAGGGGCATTGACAAGTGATCTCAAAGTTTTAGACTGTTATCTGTATCCCCGCAGCTGGATTCCAAACAGGTTTAAGAATTGCTTTGTAAATACTTAGTTTATTTCCCAAATTCAACTGAGATTTTGACCCTAATAACCAATGTAGGCGTTTAGTTTTCATATTCAATTGCTGTCTCTTTGCTTTGATGTTTGATTTCCATGTTAACCTCTCACTTTGCGGAATCGGATTATTGTTTCATTCATCCACGGATGGCAAACACAAATAAAATTCCTCATGTGCATGCATCTATATATATATGTATATATATATATATATATATATGTATGTACATATATAATTTGGAAACATAAATTTACAAAAATAAGACTTACAAACAAATTTAGAATTGAGTAACAGTTAAAAACTCGTTGAGCAATAAACAACATCATGCATTTACGAATATACACACATGCATACACACATACATACATATGCACTTAGGTGAAGCTCTGTATTAGAGGTGAAACAATAGCAGAACCGGCTTGAACCTGTTCAGAATAAGCAAATCATCTCGAGTTCTCATTACTCTGATTGCGGTCCTTAATCAGTGCTGAAGTGAATTAATTGTGTAAATAAATAATAGCAACTCCAAAGAATGTAAAATTCGTATTCACTGATATACTTACATACATTTTTCTTTTCACATTTACATACATACATATTTAATCAGTTTAGGCTTTATGTAATTTTCTTTTGTTTGCTTATAACTTGCAAAGTGAATTTACAGGGTGTACTAGCACAGAATAGGCGGGTAACGAAGACCATATGCCCATGATCGTTTTGACGCACGTTTAAAAATGTCTCTGTGTCTGACTTATGGGATCCATGCCTTCATGTGGGAAGTAGAGGCGTGGCTGAGATGAAATTCCGTAAAACAATACAATTATGCGAGACAAATCAGTCCTTGACGGCCAAACAACAACAACAAGAATCTTGACCGCACTTTACCTTTAACCCAGAGCTGCTTTACGAGTCATTTAGTTTTAGTTGTTTCACAATTTTCTCAACCTTGTACGGGAAAAAGTTTGCCTTATTTCGTGCAAGGAGTACTTTGCTTCTCATACGCTCTTTCTGTCTCTCTGGGCTGCCAAGTTTGAGTATGCGACCCTACCTGTTTTGTGTTATTGCAAATGATTAAAGATTAATAGTTCCAGATCACAAGAGTTGTATTTTTCTTATTTACCTCAATTTAATAATATTTCAGTCCTATTCGGCTGCGGAGTCACACATCAATAAGAAAACAATTTTTTTCGTTAAGCTCTACTTTTTTCGTGAAGTCTGGAATTATATTGAATTTTATGAATTCAATTTGGCTTCTTTAGAGTTTTTGCATTTACTCATACAAATTAATATTTTTATCTCTGGAGAAATTCCTGATCCACAGTTTTACATGAATGGGTTTCAAAACGCTTAAGTGCAAATCATACTGCGGCGTTGCAAGGGTGTTACCCTGCATCTACGAGTACGCAGTTGTTTGTTTAATCGATGGATGATCGACAGGTTTCAAACACAATTTGGTCAGATAGAAAATTTTTCAGTGACGACGCCGCTTTTCATACAAAATGCACGTGTTGGTATGAGTCCAATAAGTTATTACCTTTTTTGTTCTTGTTTCTCATGGACCCTAAAGTTTACTTTTGGGCGCGTACATTGCAAAATATGCGCTCACAATTATTGAGTAGTGCGCAAGATTAGTAGTACTGTTGGCTGTACCATTCGTTTGTAGGAATTAACAAATTCAACAATTAAATCTCAATCCGGATTATTTCCCGTCAACAATAACGACTTTTAAATTTATTTTTACATTTCTTTGTTTGTTATTTATTTACTGGCAAACGAAATTTTTAATCAAATCAGTTGTTGAAAACAAAAGTTGCAACACAACAACACAAACATTATTAAGCGGTCGCACAGTGATTCGCATGGATTTTTTCTTTTCATATACATGTAATGTTTATAGATTGTTAAATAAGTAGACACGTTTAGGATTAGTTTTCAGTAATTCAGTTTAATTAAAATGATCGCAAAAATTAAGTTATTTAATTGTTAAATTATATTGATTCAATTTAAAAATGAAATTCATTGTAGATGTTTGATTGGGAATAAAATGATTGATTCACTTTGATTAGCAGTTTTCAAATAATTGGATGATGTAGTTCAGCGCAGAAAATGTAGGAAAACTAAAAATTTTTTTTTTATAAAATGTAAGCAAATTTGGAAAAACTTTTGTAAAGGTTTTCTTTCATGACCGGCCGCAACCTCAACTTGGCATCAGTGCCAAGTGACAGTGACAGGTTCACCCTTTATTAACTTCATTCACATACATATTTACGTGTGTATGTAAATGAATTTAGTGTGAAGTGTTCGCGATGGCAAAGCATAAGGAATTTTAGCAAAATCTCCGTAGTTCGGGTTGATTTAAACAATAACGCAGCATATTTAGTTTGCGGAAGCATTTCCAAGTTGAACAAAAAACTAGAAAAAATAAATTTCTAGAAAAACGGTATATCTCTGGGGTTTTTTGATATGAAGATCACGAGAAGCTTATGAAAATCACAAACGACCGATGGGTCAAATTTTTTCTATTAGAATTTGTCCAGCAAGTCGCGTGCTTGTGTTATGGAAATGTCTAGTTTACAAAATTACAACCAGATTTGGCAGTTATTTCATAAATTTTCGTCTAAAATTGATGAGCACAATCTGTGTTAACTTGTGAAACAGGGAACACCTTCGCAAATTTGAGGAACTTGTTTGTAGATGGAAATTTTTGACTGATGTAAGTCGTAAGTGTTAGGGATTAACCAGGATTCACTTCCTTTGGCGACTGCTCCAAAATTTCAAATTTGAGCCAGAAAGCGCAATGCTCTGGCTGGCCAACGTTGTCTACTGGGGCATTTCGCACCATTTTTAATGCCTTTTCGAGCTGTGCGTGGGAAAGTCTTGAGTTTGTACGCCAAGCTTTTTCCTTTAATTTTTCCGAATCAAATTCAGTACAATTTCTGTTTTCAGTGCCAGGAAAGAGTTTCCTAAAACTCTGCAAACACACGAGAAGAGTCTTGTTGCGAAACTTAGCAAGTTCCCGATAGAATTCGAATATGATGCCTCTTTCATAGCCGGCGATAACAATAAGGATGAAAACATGATTAATATTTGATCTGTTTCAAAAACTTTTATGCATAATTTATAATATAATATAATTAATACAACTAGTACAAGTGAATACACATACATATGTTTTTAATACAAAACAGGATAGTGTTGTAGATAGTCTAAAAATTGAAAAAGAGGGAAAGCTTGTAGTGCGCGGTTTGACTTTCTTAAGATCAAAGGTGAAATACTTTGAGAGAAATTTTTTAATTGCGTTCAGGCTTTTTGTTTGCGTCTAACTCGAACTGGTGGACTGATTTGTCTCAGATGACTGTAGAGTTGTACTGTTGGTCTGAGGAATTTCACCTGAGCCACGTCGTATTTGTTAGACACAGAGGCAATAGTGTAACGCCATCATGGCTGTATAGTCGTCGTTACTCCGCCAATTTTTTGCAGTTACAACTTTGCTTTTGCAGTTTTTACACTATTGTTGGGTGATACATATGTATGTATGTATGTAGTTCTTTTGGAGGTAATAGTGAAAGGCGAAAGGAGCTGTTTTCCAATACGCTTCACAGTCGGTGCTCTATTTCCATACAATGTGTATATTAGAGTTCTGCGATTTTGGAATAGCGTTTTGCAATTTCATGAAAAAATCGCAAAAGTGCCATTGGATATAACGGTCTTAGGGCCGGAATGGATAAATAAAAGTGACGCTTTGCGTCGTGATCGACTTAATCTCATTTTCTTTTATATGTGTATTAAGTTTGCCTTTAAGAAAACTTTTATTATTGTGTTTTTTTAACAATAGTGTTATACTTTATTGTTATTATTTACTACGGTCAATAATGTATTTTTTATTTACAATAATATAACATATGATGAGTAAATACCAAAATATTTTGCATCCATATCACATCGCCGCCATAAAAAAATTATATTATTCTTGGTTTGTACTTGGGTAAGGAAACATCGTACCTTTATCTATAAAAAGGAAAAAGCAGAAAAGTTAAAACAGGATACATTTTCTTGTGCTGAGAAATATACCTGGGTTGTTGCTTATATTGCCGCTTAAACTAGGTTTTGGTGGAAGTTTGGGGAGACCATCAGTTTTGGGAGAAAATTCCTTTGGCGACGATCTTGGGTGCGTAGCGGCAACTGATGCGAGTACATTATGATGATGGGAATGTGGATGCTGGTATTGAGAGTGATGTAAGGAAGTAATTTGATGTTGAGAACATGACAAGGAGGTGGAGGAACTCGATGTGTTTTTCAAAAATAATTGCGAATGAGTGCAAACATCAGAGCTTTGATATCCAGAAGGAAAATGGGGCGAAATAGGTGTCATAGGAGTCATGGGTGATGTGGTTGTCGATGAACTTAGCGCAGGCGAAATCGATTGGTCATCCAAATTGATAGTTGATGCTGTTGTATTCATATGACTTAAATGAGGAACCACATTGGGCGCATTTGTAGTAGAGGCTGTTATTACAGCAGACGTTGCCATTATCATAACAGAACTGGACGTCGTTTTGCCCGAAGCTACCGGCTTTGATGCAGAACGTTTTTCAATTGCTGAATTACGGCGTATCATAATACTGCTGGTGTTAGGCAACAATAAACTGTTGCCACTCATAAATTCGTTAATTTGGACACGAGAACTGGAGCCAGTGGCATGATAGTTGTGGTGATGATGGAGTTGTTGGTTTTGATTGATCCTGGGAGGAATAGGAGGTGGACTTAATTCTCCATCACGTGGCGGAAGCTAAAAATTATAAAAAGAGATTAATATATTCCGATTTGTTGTTTGCTTTTCTCTTTAAAATACCATAGGTGCGTCCGGGGCCTGACGTTTTTGAGCTAAATCGGCACAGCTTTCCGTACGGTCTTTCCTTCTTGGAGGCAACGGTGGTGGCGCCGCTCTATACTCGACATTTGCTGCAGTGGGTACATTAACGTGCGGTGATACAGGTACTGTGGGATTACTAAAATCTAGTGTTACATCTATGGCGGTAAACTGAGGGCTTGAGGAACCCATAAAAACATTCTCGTGTGGACTGGTTTTGTGAAAAAATTAAAAACAAACACAATTTATCAATAATTTCCAATAAACATATTTATTTGTTGTCGGGTAAAATAATGGTTAGAACTTTTTGTAACTTTTCTTTACAACTGATATTTTGAAAACTATTTAATATTTCCCTTATCCCTACAGGTAAGCAGCAATAATAATATATATAATATATGTATGTAACAGCTAATTAAGAATTTATTTACGAAGCGTTCATTCCAATCAATACTGTGTTCAAAGTTGGTTCACAACCCAATTGCTGTCAAAATTCCTTTTTATTTACTTTTCCAAAAATAAACCCATTTTATTTGTTTTAACCGGCGAATCGAAAAGAGTTTGCATTTTTTATCATACAGAGTCCGCAAAAACGGAATCGAATAAGTTCATGTCTAATTTCGTTCGTCTTGAAATTGGTTTCGAAGTCCAGTATCATTTCGATATTTCGGCAGTTTTGCATGTAAAAAGGCATAAAAACAAATAAAATTATCTTATTTGAAAACCCTGACCAGAACCATTTGTATGTCCAAAAGACTTTCTATTGGGTTCAAGTATTGCGATTGACTAGGCCAACTTAAAGTGTACGTTGTTCTCCCTCATCCAACTCTTTACCAAAGTAAAAGTATACTTTGGTTTATTATCCTGTTGGGAAACCCAAAACAAGGGCATTTCTTCATGTGCGTCAGAAAACATAACGTCTGGCAAAATGTACCTTTATCTATGCGATATATTCGACCTACGCCATGAGAAGCATCCCCAGGCCATAATACAGCCGCGTGCTTAACAGTCTGCTGTTATGCGGAATTTTTTCCTTTCTTCATTTGCAAACAAATTTATTTGTGTTTCATCACTTCAAAAAATATTACCGCACTTCTTTCACCCTCAATTCCACACCAGTTGAATGAAACCTGTCAGTGTTAGTCGGGAGGGTGAATTAAATTCTTATGGCCTAATGTGACGGTGGACCGACTTATCAGGCACACACAGGTGGCAACTTCTCGTGTTATGTGAGGTTATCTAATCCCTTCCGCTAATAGTTCCCTAGATAGTTAAAGCAAGACAAAGCTACTGAGGTGGTAGGCCTGATGTTCATTGAGGAACCTTAACCACACTCGCCCGTTCATTCCCCACCAGCTACTTCTTCTTCTTCTTCCGAAGAACAGAACCCCCGGTCTGGCAATTGGCCTTTGGTGAAGGTTTCAGAAGACATGCACAACCGAAGTCATACATGAACTTGTTAAGAGTTTTGGTTGCCTTGCCAACCGAGGGACTCCTTCCCCTCTCTACACAGTTGGAGCTGAAATGGTTTTGTGTGGCCTAGCACGGTTTCTTGCTGTTTGCTTCCATCTTAGACGCATTTTGCACAAAGTTCACGGAACGTCGCAGGCTTTTTCCAATATTTTCTAGTGTTTTCCCTTCATTTCTTAAGTTTTTAGTTATTGTTCGTTAAGTTTTCCTCTTGCTTTGCAAATTCGGCCACAACATGGTTTTTAATTGCCCGGGGTTTATCAAGATTATACTAAAAATTTATGTATCTGATAGAAACACGGACATGAGCAACATCGTTGTTGTCCATAATTTTGGAAAAATTTTACAAATTTTTGCTTTGGCTAGTTTTTATTCCGAATGGAAAGAGCTGTTACGAGTACTACGACCATTTAATGTTTGCTGAGAACATTTCAGGCGGCCTGTTGGAAGTATGATTTAAGGCGGCCATAATCTCAGTTCTGTTTTTTTCGCTGGGTAAAACTATACGGCCCAACACGAACATAAGCTGAACGTCTACAGCTCCAACAGTACCCGGCATTCGAAACTGAGAAAAATTGTCGTTTTAGCTGCGTAAACAAACATTAGGGAAGTTTTGAAAAAAAACACACTCGACAAATGAGGGCCCAAGCCAAGTTCAAAAAGCAATACGTTAAAAATACACTTTGCAAAAAAATCTTTAATGTTACGATTAAATAAGTAAATGAACTATAATTATAGATGGATGGATGTACATGTTTAGCAACTTTAGCAACTTGTGCGGCACGTAAGGAGACTTTCCTATATATTTTGGTTATCTTGATCAACAAACATACCTAAAATGACTGGAGGAGCTGCAGTTATTTTTACTGAAAGTCGCTGCACTGTGGAATGGAGATCGATTGTTTGTGGAATGGTTTTCATGGCGTGGACTTACGACCACTCTGGGAAGTGGCGACGGCAAAGGTTCATTATCACTTCCTGTATCTGCTTGGTTGTTATATATGCTACCGGATAATTGGGCTGTTTGTTGTTGCAGTCCAACTGAGTCGTCGGAAGCATTCCATGCGGAGTCTAGTTTTGAAACTGTTCCTAAGGCAACATCACCAAAAGTAGGACTAAACGCCGCCTGTGAACTAGATGCTGAGTTGGGCTTTTTCGGCAGCATTGGTGCCTCATCGCACCCATTTGCTGCTTCTGATTGATGTAAATCTGTCCGTGCTGGCGGAACAGGAGCTATTGAAAATGTGCTATGAAAAGCCTGCTGGCTGCTGCAAAGTGTCGCTGGCGATGACCACTTAGAGCCGTTTCTTTCGGGTATGTTAACGTTAGCGAAAACTGAAAACGCCTGAACATTAGTAGAGTTATTCTGCGTACTGATGCTGCCACTATTAATTGGAGAGCTTTGTTCAGCAACACACGTTTCAGAGGCCGGTGTAAATGAGTGTGAACGCGTGGTTAGCGAATGAAATGTGTTAGCGGCGTTAAGGGCTCCATTGTTTGTTGTAAAGCTTCCCACATTGTTCGCACTGTTACTGCTATTGTTTTGCCTTCGAGGTTTAATGCCCGGCGATTTGAGTGTTACAGAACTCCATTTTCTAGGCTGCAATTAAAAAAATTAAAATCGTAATTTTCTTAAAGATATATTTTTAAACAAATTTCAACATAAAACGCCTGATGTGAAAACTATTCGATTCAGTTTTAGGAAACCCTATTATAATTTTTGCAGGCGGTGAAATGGGTCACCTATTTTTTTCGAAACATGCTGACAAAGCACTGCAACTTACTGGTTACCCATTTATGGAATGGAGCATCAGCCTTTGATAAATAGGATTTATCTACTTTCAAAATTTGTATGTACATATGCGTTAAAAGTGCGTTATTCATATCAAGATAGTGTTTCCGCATTCCTCCTATGAAATACCGCAATTGTGGGCTTTTAACAGGACATTAACCACAAACAGAAAAACCAAATCTTACAAAGCAAAAAAGGGTTCAATTATGTCTCATTCAATGTGACGAAAATTTCACCACGAAACCAAAGAACGAAACGAAATTGAAACCAAGAACCGCTTTTGCGCAATACTGCGCTTAATGTATCGGCTGCACGTATCCAAACTGATAAAACTGCACCGATAAGGCATACATATATATGTATGCACATGGACAATGATGAACAACGATCTTGCTATGCATTACAAGTCTAGGCAACGCCTAACGATAGATAAACAGTGTTTTCCCGACGAAACCTGCCAAATATGGGTGGATTTGTGACGCTATGACTTTTTCCCTTCATGGACAGGTATACAACTGCAGCTGGAAGAGAAACTCAATTCAGAGGAAGCGTTCGAATCATAACTATGGACAACTTTTTTACACCCCTGGAATTTCCCGAGCATTTACACCCTTGAATTTAACGGTGGTCGGGACGCTCGTGAAAAAGAAAACATATACTCCAGCTGAAATAAAAGCAAACAAGGATAAAGCTGTCGGGTCAACGTCACCTGGCCTCCACAAATATATTATCATGTGCTCTTATATTCGCCGTAAAAAGAAGGTTGTGCTGTATCTCTCATCGATAGTGGCAAATGTGAGTCAAAAATGGATGTGATGTTATGGGCCAGAACACAGTACAAAGCGAGCTGCTAAAAAGCGGTGGCCACTGTTGTCTTTCTTTGAAAATTTATTAACTTAATGATAAATAAAAATAAAGTGCTGTACTTACAAATTTTGGAGGTTGTTTACATCCCCTTGGTTCAATACGAAGACTTTCATGGTACAAAAAGTTTGATATGTCCGTGTCTGACATACCCTTGAATGGGTCAAGGTTTTCTAAAAAGTTCTGCAGGAAAAATAAGCCCAGAAATTGTATGTGTGTTTTCTTAAAGTAAAATTTTCAATATTTACTCTGATCTTAGGATCCACCATCAGACAATATGGTTGGTTTTGGTACTGTTGAATTTCACCAATGATTTCGGATACTTTTCTTCGTTTTGAAAAGTTAATCAGTTCTGTGTTGGGCAAACAATCTGGATTGCCTTCCTCCAAGTGCAAAATATTTGTAAGATAACGGCCAAAAAATGGAACGCATGGAGGATTGATAGATCGCAGGCGTTCTTGATATTTCTTTAAGTGGCCGTCGTTTAGCTCACGACACTCCTCCAAAAATTTGTCATAACGCGCCGGCAGACCTTGAAATGTCAAGCTTAGACGAAAAACAGATGCACTGCCCATTGCTGCACTAATCGATAAAATACCATTGAAATTATTTAGTTCCAACATGACCATCATAACTTCGATGGCGCGAGTAACCATCGCCACACGTTCATCGTAGTTTTCAGCTTCAATAATAGATTTTTCGATCCACCGCGTAACGTTTGTTGTGTGCTTCATAATTTTGAGCAAATTTGGACTTTTTTGTTCCTTATCCTTTTTAGTCCAGGGCGAACCCACCAATTCGGAGGGCTTAACATTTTTATACAATTCGAACTCCAATAGTGTCAGTTGCCTCGCCAGCTCCAAAGGATGAAGGGTTAACAGGGTTATTTCCGCATCCGGAACATTTAAATGATGTTCTATGGGTGGTGGACTGTGACCGTAGGCAAATGTTATTTGTTTATGGCATTGTTCTTGATCGCTCTAAAAAAAGATTAAGAATTAAAACAAATTTTTGTTTAATCACTTCAGAAATTCTAAGCAAATTAATTTTCTTAGAACTACCAGAATATGGCTAAAGTTTATACTCCCTTTCCTTCTATTTTTCTCATAATGTTCTGCTCACTACATACATATTTATTTGTTTGCGTATCACATTCTTTCTCCTTTCCAAGTGAAAACTTATTTTACATTTGATTACCAGTTCTTTTCCAATCTCGAAGCCCTCGCCTCGGCTGCTCTTTCGATTTCTTTAAATTTTATGCCACAACCGTATGGGCACGGATCAAATAAACTTTTTCGTACTGAACATCAACGAAGAGATGTGCCAGTGACTGGATGAATGAATGGCCGAGCACATGTTTAGTTTAACTTTCTCTCTCTAGCCAATTGAGTACTATATACTAAGTAAGGAATTTGTAATCATAAAAAGTACCCAAAGCCAAATATAGTGGACTGACACTTCACGGGCGAAACATCAGAACTTGAAATTTTGGTTTTTCTTGCGTGTTTCTATGCCATCGAACTTAATTTCTTCTTTTAGAAGTTGTGCATTTAAGAGTAGGAAAAAAGTTTTACATCATTAGATAGCAGACTCCACATATAGTGAGATCTCCGAAAGAAAGAGCAATCAAAATCAAACTGTTATCCCAGATTAAAAAGAATTTGAGTATTATACAGAAGTTGGCTAAAGCAAAGTCATTTATTAGAGACGCTAGTCGTCTCATTGCCAGTCTTCATTGTTTTATAAAAAAAGGAAAATACGTAAATTTAAGTAATCATCAAAATTATACTATATCAGCAGTGGAACTACCATATATTTAGCGAATTGTTTTTCTAATTGGCTCTTACACAATGTTAAGATTAAAAAACAACTTGAGTAAATTGTGCCTCACATTATAAATGTTGTAGCAAATCTAGTTCCAGCATATTTAGGAGTATTACAGTCAGTTATTTTACGAGAACACGAATTGTTAGCAACAGCATTAATGCCATTAATTCGTATGTCGAGTGTCCAAAATAACATCAACGCATTTAACGCTTTCTTGTCTGTTCACAAATATTTTTGGATGCGTATAATGTAGAAGATCAGACGAGTTGAGGGCCGTGTTTATCTCTGCGGAATACAAATGCGTTCAATATTTGTTATGCGTTTTACTACTACTTATTTTTGTTATTTTTGGCCGATGATAACTGATTTAATACAAGCAAAAATAAACAAATTTAATTTACTTTTTTTTTTTAAGTATTTTAGTTTTCAATTAATTTGTGATCATATATAAACAAAATGTATCTTCATTTCTCGGTGTCGTCAACTTTTATGAGGATTAACTTAATTTAGAATAGATGGCCGCTTACCTTTCTTTGGACTATCTTCAATACGGAATCAACCCATTTCCTCATGGATTTTCCATTGACACTTTCCAAAAACTGCAAAAGATTTTCCAATAAAGTCGGATCCTTTTCAAAGTCATAAAAATGATGATCCACCCAGTGACGCAAAACATTGAGGACTCGAAACTGTACGGGCTGTACAAACTCTTTTCGGTAACGTTTCCAATCCTCTCGTTGCGAGTTTTTGTGCAATTTGTCAGTGTCACACCCTAAATGATCTTTATCGCTGTTGTTCTGTTCCGTGTACACCAAACTTGGATCGGGTATGTTGAAGCGTTCGATAAGCAAGGAAAGAAGATTTTGTGGCGTACAAAAATATCGATATGTTGTGAGAAAAGTTCGAACGAACATAGGATCTGCATAAATATGGTAAGTTAACCTTTCAATAAGCTTGCAAAGCGTTGCGCCCTGCAATATCAATATGTTAATAACCAAATAACGACAAAGGCAATCCATTGATACATATTTGAAAATATTACCTTAATAAGTGGCACTCCAGCACTTTCCCTCTCCTCTAGTACGATGTTATCGGGGCTATCGGGTTCGGCAAATTTGTACAACTGAGTGCTGGGCATTTTTAAGGGATGCTTTTTCTCAATATCCAATAATATACTATCGAGTATGCGATCTAGCATTGATTTTGTGTTAACCATTATAAGATCTGCCATCCAATCGTTCTTGTGTTGAGCGCTTTTTGCAGTTAGAGTCACTGGAGGTTGAACTCTTGGAGCAATTTCAAATGCATTCTTAAGCTCATCTGTATCAGCACGATCATTTATTTCAACCCGTCTCATAAAGAATTTCTCTTTCAGTCGATATTCGTAAACTTGCGAATTTGCTGAATTGACTTGTCGTTTCATGTTGGGCTTACAAAGTAACATTAAACCGTCAAAAAGATAGACTTTTCTTTCCGCTACTCTCTTTCCCGATCCCACCTTTCCCAGAACGTCCTCTACAAGAATACAAAAATTGGAGAACAGTTTTAGTGCTTTTTAAATTTAAACTTTTAGTAGTAACTATTTATAATTTCCCACTTCGCAGGCTTTCCTTAGTCTTTTATATACATATATACAACAAATATGACGTTTATTTCTTTTTGGTTAGATGCAAATTAAATTAATTAATTTTATTTTAAAATTATTTTTTTTTTAATTAATAATTCAAATTAAATTAAACTATTTCTTTTTCCTAGTCTTGTGAATTTTGTGGTATAAGCATTTAAAACTTTTCATGGTTTTTGGACATCTGCAATATATTTTAAAGCGTCGGCAAGACACAAGAACATTGAGATACGATAGCGAAGATATTCAAGTAATCTGTGTCATATGATCAGAGCTACATTTATACTTGACTACTTAAGAGTTTGGAAAACTTTTCATTAAAATATTTTTCACAATAACCTAGACAATTAATATTGCAGTTTTAAAACTTATTTAATTTTATTTAAAACTCATTCAAATCTTTGTACGTATGTATGTAAATGTACATAGAAAATATTTTTGTCTGAAAGATCAATAACTATTGCATCAATCAATATTGACTATTGCTAATCAATGTTGGCATCTAAGGCGTCAGAATATACCCGGACCCACAGAAAATAATAGCACTATCTTTTAGGCCAATTGATAAGTCCCTTTCTCTAAATCTATTGCCAAATTTTGATATGTTTTAATCGCCAATAGCTCCTTTGTAGTGTTCATGAGGGACTCAAGCATGCGTTTAAAAGAACAGGCACCCATGCACTCTCAAAGTTTATCTTAAGAGCACTTACAAGAAATTCAGTTTTGACATTTGACGTCACAAATATTTATAACAATAATAACAATATTTATAACAAATAAAAATTCTACACACGCGTTGCACAAAATCACTAATAGAAAAGCTATAAAAAATTACAAAATAAAGCAATGAGAACAATTAAAATTATACTTTGAAATTGTAATTGAACGAACTTTATTTTACAAGGATTAAACTTACTATCAAACGACGCCAAACATGAGAAAAATGTCAATATTTTCAATAGAAAAATTATATCTTTTGCTAGAAACAATTAAAAAAACAACTCATATGTAAATTCTGCATTTTAACACTAATTATTGGAAAAATTTAAAGGATTTATAGTGCTAATAAATAATTATGTAAATGCAAAAATGCTGTCTATTGCGCCCATGTTTGAAATGATGAGATCAAATTTATAGACGACTTAGATATATTTAGATTTTATTCTGCTCTTCAAGAAGATCGTCAAGTGTTTAATATTTATTTATATGAAATTTATACTGACAAAGTTTTACAAATCAATAACAAAATGGGCTTTTTTAAAATACATACAAGTTTCTTTGTTTTTAGCCAAAAACATGTACTAGATTAATTCAAGTCCAAACTAAGGGATATTTGGTTTAACTTACCTCGAATAAATTCATTACAATTTTGGCCTACATCTTTGTCCCAATGCTCCACAGTGTTCTGAAGCTCCCTCGTCCGTTCAATAGCTAATTGTCGGCGTGCTCTACTGCTCATAGCAACGTAAGATTCTCTGAAAATATATTTTGTTTTAATGTTTTCGCTAATTACAATGACTTTCGAACCATACTTTGGTAACGCGGCTATAATATTTTCAAGGTCACATCTAAGTGGCCGCAATAAGCCTTGAACTTGCTCGAAACTTTCTATATCGTCTTGAGAAGGACTGTATTTCATTAAAATCTTAATATAATCAAAGTACACAAACGCATGCCATATCGGCACTAACAATAACTTCGGCAAATAATATTTAACAGCTTCACGAAAACCTCGACCAGCCGACATTAATGACATTGCCTTTGCGGAAAGATATTAAAACAAAGATTAATTTTATTTGTTTTGCTAAAATACACAAAAAGAACAACAACTTAACTTACATTCGGTTTAGCCAATAACGCTATTAAGGCATCTTTTGATCCCTGCGAAGTAACTTCTTGCGCATATTTCGTATAAACATCGAACTCTTCGGCTTCAGCCAACTCCTCAAAACAGCTTCCAACACACGGAGCACTTTGCTCTTGCGACATTTCAATTACATCCTCTAATGAACCTAATAATGTAACTGTGACCTCATATATATCGATTATATTGGAAAAAATCGGATCGAGCTCTTTCGGACTTGCAACAATTTTTGCAAGTTCCTCCCGAAAAACACGAATAATCATGTGTAAATCACGCTGATACTGCTTTTCGTCATTTATCAAATCTTTTACAACTTCTTCATAAGTTGTACTAGTGCGCTGGGCAGGCAGCGTTGGTAAAGGACTAGACATAGCATTCGATTTTATGTCTGTTTGGTAAAACATATCCATCAAAACCTGAAATTTATGTTCGAACAGTCCAAAGTTTTACACACATACTTATGCCTATGCATTTATCTTAGCAAAACGAATTCAGTTTTTACCTTATCGGCACACATTGCAACTTCAATGTCTTCCTTTGATATTTCGCAGTGCTTTATTTTTCTCACATAGTTACCGGCTAATTTCAATATGTCGGCAGATATATACTCTAGAACAGCTACCAGAAAAACTGAGACCGAATTATCAATTTTATATTGCAAAACATCCTGAAAAAACCAAGTTTAATTTCTAGTTAAAATGAAGATTTGTACAAAGCCTCAGCAAAGAAAAAAGAACAAATAATAAATCGGAAATTTGAAAGCAAATAATAATAATTAAGGTCATACCTTTTGTAACATGGTGTGCACACGTTCGGTAGGCAAAACTGATTTGCGTTTTTTTGAAAATGCTGTCTCTTTTGCTTCTGTTAAGGCCCAACAATCGATAGGAGAAGGAAAATACTTCCTCACCTTTTCTTCAACCTCCTAAGAAATAAAAAAAAGACCAACGTAATTATTTTCCAAATAACTCAATGCCAAAATATTACTTCTATCAAAGGACAGTTCTGAAAATTGTCAGTGGAAAAAGTCACATGTGTAAGGTGTTGTTTGCTTGTGCTTTGCACAAATTTTCAATTACATACTAACTTTATACAAGCCAAGTCAAATTGATTTAAGATCACTAAGTTTTGGGACACAAATTGGGAATATGAATTATCCCAATTGACGAAATCGAGACAAGTTGGTATTTTCTAACTAATTTTAAAACAGTAATTAAGTAGTTATTTTAAAATGTTTAAATGTTTTAAAAATGCTGCAAGAAAAAATTTTATTCATAAATTTACATAAATTACAAATACTATTTAACTCTCACACGAGAGACCTATAGTGACATTTACTTCAATATGCCACTCGTTTTACTTCGCCCAATTTACTAATCTAGAGATGCCATTTGGTTGAATTTAAAAATGTAATTATTAAGTTAAAAAAAAGCACAAATAATTTGATAAAACCTTGTTGATTTTATATATATATATCTGTCTGCTTCCTAAGTTTAATAGTAAATTTTTAAATAGAACAAAATTGTTTTTCAATATTGCGGCTGGTCATCCTCATCGTCAGTTAATTTTTAGAACTACTTAATGAATTTTGAAGCGTACTTAGTAATACATCGGAACTTCCAGTGCGCCTCCGGTTTCATCAACTTCTTCCGATATCATTAAGTTATCAAATTGAGTTTAGATAAAATTGTCACGACTTTTAGACGACTATTCCAAACATTCGAGTCTTTTATTGCATTTATAGGGTCCGAAATTCAGATAAAATTCACATGAAATGCAGAATAAATAAATAATAAACTTGAAGCCCATAATTTTATGATGTCCGTGACAAAATTCATAGAAGCATATATACATATGTACATATATTTTCTTTAAGTTTTTAAAGTGTTACAACGATTAAAATAAATATGTAAAAATAATAATTCGACAGTTTTGCTTATAATTAGTATAAAGTAGAGAATAAACAAAGCCGCGTTTTAGTATATCGGCCTATTTAAACGTATTATCATGTGTTGATTAAAGATCTGAGTGAAATGCTAATAAAAATTGTTTTTGGAAAGAACACAATAAGAGAAACAGACACAGCCAAAATGAAACGCCAACTGGGTTTAATTCAATCACTGTCTGACAAATTGTTTTGAACACAATAATGAATTTGATTCTTAACTCACTTGAACAGTATGAGGCAGTGGCTTTGCACAAAGCATAGCTAAAATACGTAGACATAGTGTTTCTACATAGAGCAGAGCTTCCTCTTTGGCGGTGAGACGAGGGTGGACTTGGTCTAAGACCTAACAAAAAATATAAGTTGAACATTTTAGAAGCACGATTGGAAATGTCAAATCACTACTAACCTTCTTTAATGATGGTGTAAATAAACCCTTCCATCGAGCTGCATTTTCACTTTTAGTGAAATCGTATCCGTCAATATCATTAATGCCACTGCTTCCAACAACTCCATGTTGCACCGAAAACATTTTTCATTTCCTTTTTAATGTTAATTAATATAAAAACAAACTTATCGCTCATTCATGCAAATACAACACACACACACACACAAACAAATGCACTTGCAAATTACTCAGAGTATACATTTCATGGTGCCAGCGTTTCCTCTAGGATTCATCATTATTATTGCAACGTTATCAATTTAATAAATTATAGTTCTGAATCAAAACTCTTTGTCAAAAAACAAAACTACCAAAATATAAATCACACTAAACAAAAATAAGTTTTTTATTTTAGGCCACAGTTAAAGTAGCCTGTTAGGTATTTATCAAAGGGGATACACAATTTATATATTCTATTCTCTGCTTCTTCTTTTCTCATCAATTTTATTTCATCGCTCAATTATACTACATTTTCAATTGTATTACATTTTCTTCATGTGACAAAGAAAGGATTACATGGTTATTACTATTACTATAAAGTTCTTTAAAAGATTTCCCAAAACAGCTATTTTTTCACAATATTATTCATTATATTAAGAATTATTTTTCTAACACTTGAAAAATTGAGAATTGTATGAAAAATCGATTTAGTTTTATGAACAGTTGTAGAATGATGTATTAAAATATATAAAAATGCAACACTGGTACTAAAATCTAAAGTAGTATATATACACTGAGCAGAACCGGAAATATAATTTTTCTTGTACGTGAAAATGACAAGACTAAGATTTTTCTCCCAATAATTATACGTTACTAATCACAATTTTTATTTGTAGGTATGGAATTTCTTTTGATATTAAGAGGCGATAAAAATGTTTATGGCACTGGTGGACCTACTTTGCTTATTGTATCTGTGCCATGAATCTTCTCAATTTTCTATTTTTTTAACGAGAATTAATACACTTACCTAGGAACTACCTATTGCTAATTGTGATGGTTACTCTGACTTCATCTCAAGAAAACCAACACCTTGTATGCAACAACAACATTATAAGAAAAATTAAATAAGCAATCATGTGGTTAAGTTGCCCCTAGAAAAATTCTACGCGAAGAAAATGTAAAAGAAATGTATCGTTCTCATCAATAGGATTCGACTAATGCAGATTCCAACTTCCGGTGCGGTAGATGGTTTTTAAATAGGATATAATTATAAAAGAACTGCCTTAAAGTATGTTAGATTTATTTTAATATAAAGTAATTCATTGAATCGAGTCAGCGCTGCCAGCCTTTAGACCTCAGAAAACTAACAATTGCAGCAACAACTAATTATCTCAGTTGTCCAATTTAGTCTGTAAATTGATGTAAGAAGGAATTGAGAAATGTTTACGTAGTTTTCGCAAACAGTGAGGGCCATACTTGAAAGGGTGTAGCGTCCATTTATCCTGTTGTTTGTTATTCAGTGTCTGATGCAAAAGTATCGTGAAAAGTTACTATTGTCTTACTATTGAGATGACCGATCCGGTAAGCAATAAGTCAATCCACCGTACGTCAAAAGAACGTTAACCCTCCGCGTTAATCAGATACATTCAATTTCTTACTAGGGAATGTGCAGTAGAATATAGAACCACTCGGATGGGGAATTTCGTGAATACCCCGCCCCTATTCAAATGTTCTTTATACGCTTTTAAAACTTAATAATTACGGCATTTCTTCATCTGCTTCAAAAGTATCACAACAAATTCAATTCTTTTTAAAATTTATATTAATTATCAACAGAGATTCGAGCGATTCGCACGGCCGTTATGGAATGGCACCTTGATACGAATAAGCGAATGTCCTGAACATGTTTCAGTTATTTGTTATACAACATAAAGCGTCTAAGGCTTTAAAACCTGAAACTTCTTCTTTATGCATTCTTCAATCCCCACTATAAATGTTCATGTACGACTTGGGGATAAATCACTTGATCTAGTACTGATTTATATGAATATGTATTGTTTTGTGTTCTAGCATACCCATAGAGAGGGACTTACCAAGTCGAACAATAATGGGGTTTCTTGAAAACTATTTAAAGCGCAATTTAAGACGTAGACAAACAAGTATACCCGGCCAGGAGCAATTAATTTGTAGTTTCTTCCATTATGAAATAGACAATTTAATGTGATTGAAATGGAAGGCATTTTTTAATGGACTTGTTTTTTTAAAGTTAACAAATAAAAGAAGCTCTAGTTTTTTATGAAAACAATAAATTTTATTTGCTTTCACAAATTCTTAAAAGTTATTATTATTCCTCTTCTTCTTTTAATATTCTATTGTACTACAATCTGTTCGATATTTTATATTTTTCTTTTGTTAATTTCACTAATTTCCCTTGGAAATAAAAATTAAATAGTTCGCTGATTATGTGACGAATTAAAGAAACGGCAAACGAATATGTGTGTTATTGTTTGTGTTGGTGGCAAAAACAATTTTAAATCAAACGTACATGTCACGAAAAACGATAATAATTTCTCGCATGTGCTTTTGTCGCTGCTTGGCCGACGACTAAGGCCTCTCTATATCTTTAACAATCGCGAAATTTTTACTTTTTTACTTCCTTGTCGCTGTTGATGGCAAGACAGACAGCATGACGCCAATGAAATTGATGGCGAGAAAAATGATATAAAGAAAGCTATGACCAAAAAAATGCTTAGTACAGATAGTCGTGTACTATACACAGTCTGCCTTGCAGTGTCCCCATAGTGAAAGGGTACGAAATGGAAGGGCACAAGAATACGTGCGATTTTCTTTTGCATAATTGTGGTACGAAGTGGACATCACTATGGAGGCGTCAGTTTTTATTGACAGATGCGCTGAAATTGTCAGAGCAATATTTCTATTGGCAACACTGTCCTTGGGTGTGAGTGGTTTGGGCCTTCCAGCAATTTTTGCTAACAAACCATTTTGGTAGTGATAATTTGCTTGTCAAACGAATTTATTGTAATTCACCTTCTGGCGGCAGTTTTTCATTGTCTTAACATTAAGTATCCCTTTTCCAGACCAAATATTTAATGTGGCACCCATTTAGAGCGACTTCAACTTCGATTATGGCTGGAGTTGCAAAGTGTTAACAACAGACATTTAAATTTAACTCGTTTTTCAGCAGAGGCAACGCTGAAATGTAAAAATAATGGCCCATTACTTTTTGTTTTATAGAATGCGACTACATTTGATAATCCACTAGCGACACATACGCGTTTCATAAGGATTTATTAAGTTTTGTCCCACATAATATTATAGCTCTTGAACTTTTAAAGGATTTAATTCTTGGTCTTCTGAAATACGCATCAAAATAATGTTGTAAAGAATATAATAATAAATGAGAAGGTATACGTAGATTGTGGAATAATTTTAACGGTTGAAAGGACCACGTCTTATTTTTACGTTTGTTAAAAATAAGTAAATTTGTAATAAATAATCTACGACGACATCAGATATTACAAAAAACCAAAAGGAAGCAGAAAATGAAAAACGACCTGCGCGTTATCGGGGCAAAAAAAGTAAAGGGAAAGCCATGAGCTTAACGGTAACACATGAGATATCCTCCCTAAATCAGTAAGTCATACTGATATTTTGTTTAGCTTAAGAATTTTAGCCTTTTTATTTACATATTAATATTTTTCAGTGCCAGTTTTCTTGATTGAAAGCTTTAAACATTTCCGGAATAATTGAAACCGATAATCGATCTACTATTTCGTTCACTTAATATCCATTATAATCTTATAAAGATAAAAATATTAAGTTATAAAATTGTAA
Organism: Epicampocera succincta; assembly: GCA_932526305.1. Taxonomy (NCBI): domain Eukaryota; kingdom Metazoa; phylum Arthropoda; class Insecta; order Diptera; family Tachinidae; genus Epicampocera; species Epicampocera succincta. The sequence continues at coordinate 1,174,274 of OW052037.1, read as the reverse complement.
GATTAGTCGTTGGCTACGCATTGCGGAATAGCTCCGGACCACTTTCCATTTTTAAGGCATTTAACCATCTTTGGGCCCCGCAGGTCAAGACCGGCATCGCATGTGAAAGTTATACTTTCACCGATGGCGTAATAAAACTGCACCGACGACATATGTCCACTAATTGCCGTTCCCGGATACGAACAAGCCTGTACACATTTTGGCAAACCTCCAGACCATTTGCCATTGTCTTGGCAAGCTATTATCGGTTGGCCTTGCATCATATATTCCGGATTGCAGTTAAATTGGACAACGTCTCCGGCACGATAAGGTGGCTGACCCTGAGCGTAGCCATTCTGTGGGGCTCCCGGGTTATCACACTGGACTTCTACACATGCAGGGAAAGGGGTCGCCCATTCTCCTGATGGCATACAAATGGCTTCTGAAGGGCCTCGCAGACCATAGCCAGACGAACAGGAAAAAGCTGCCCGCCCACCAACTTCGCGCGAAAGAACCGAGACTCTTGGTGAGCTTATGTTATTCGGCAACGGTATATCACCGCACTCAACGCTTTCACACACAGGTAGAGGAGCACTCCAATTTCCACTTGGAAGACAAAAAAGTTCAGATGCCCCAATAAGGGAGTTTCCGTTCGAGCACGACATCAGTACTCTAGTGCTGAGCTTTGTCTCGTTCGTGTTAACGATCAAGCCCCGTCGAGTTGGTATTTCTGGACAGTTGATGCTTTTCACCTCTACTTCAACAGAGTGCTTATGCCTGGCTGGAGTTTCGCATGAATACACTCCTGAATCCTCTGTCTGAGCATCCGATATGGTAAGACGATATTCCAGCGTTGCGTCTCGCCCTTCCTCTGTTACCCAACCTTCGGTGTAATTTCTGAAATCATGCAAATAACAGAATTATACACGTCCGTTACGTAAGTCAAAATTATTACTTACTTGTAGTCATGACTGACGGACCATTTAGGATTTCCAAAGCGTCGCATCCACAAGCATTCCATATGCAATGTAGTGCCTGGATAGACAATTAACTTGCCATCATTGCTTTGGGCAATCGGCCCGTTTTGTCGTCGGAATAGTATCGTTGGTGCTTTTTCCACTAGAAATGAAAATGAAATTATAGAATTGTAGAAATGTAAGAGCATATATACATATATGTATGTCCATAGGTATGTAAAATGCATATTAACGCTTAAGTATTTGAAGATAAACAATTTGTTTGCTTTTTGTTGTTTTTTTGTTGTTTTATTGTTGTCTACTGCTTGAATGTGTGTTATTGTAATATTTTGAAAAATTCTAGCACATACGAGTACAACACATTCTTTTTTGAAGAGCTGGGTCTACATAATCTCTCCTGGCACAGACTGGCAAACCGTCTCCGTTTGGATCCTGCCAAGCAAAACCCTGTTCAAAGTGCGGATGGATCACCAAGTGCGTTGAAAACAAGAAATGCGTTGTGCTTGACATTACGCGACGTGTGCTTGAAAGTCGCTACCAAGTCGTTCTTTCTGAGAATTGTTTAGTTTCGGTAAGATGGTTGCTATATCGAAAGTTTTTCTATTTAATCGAACATTTATAACAAATGACAAACCACTCAGGGGTAGTTGGTCCCATCTGAGTTACTTTGCCGTGCCGTTAGCAGGTTAAAAATGGTGAAAACCGGCAGTTAACCTGGCATTTATGATATTATATTTCCATTTTTTATATAATTGTTCGCAAATTTTATCGCGGGCGATCTAGCAGTCCACTGTTGAAGACAAGAGATCGGAACAAACTCTGAAAACTTACAATTTGCACGAGCATACGAGAGTGTTGACCACGTGTGCGTATGAGTAATACATTCCGAATATGTATTTAAACTAAGTTCACACTGGCAGAATAGGTCTTCTTGTTAAATAAAAATCATATGTATGTATGTATAGTTGTATGGAAATTACTGCGCCTGTTTAATTTTACTACAGGCGTCATGTAGGAGTTCGGTAAAAGTAAATATTAAGGCATGTTTGGCTGAGGTATAAACCTAAAAAACCGGTGAGAAGGTTTTCACTTGCTGTATTGAAACGGGTGTAGAGAAAGAGAACGCATTGAAAGGGGTATCTCGGTGTTTATCATTTGGATGATATATGTGTGGTGTATGGCCATGTTTTCGAGAATGCAATTGTCTCCGAAGTGTAGTTGTGTTGTAACAAATAGTGGGTTTTTAAGGAACTGGATGGTGGAGCCATGATGTTCCCAGTGATTTCCATCTAACAACTCTGGTACCTCGACTTCCTCAACTGTCCAGAGAACTGTTGACAGGGTGTATTAGGTATCCAGACAGAGCCCCCGAACAAAAGTTTTGTAATATGTGCTGCTTTGCGCATGTTACTAAAAGGGAATACCTACATACCTACGCACTTTTAGAACTCAAACACTTGATATCATACGGCCCGTATTACAGACTCCGATTTCAAGTTCTATTGTAAGTTCTTTATAAATTTAGAAATATAAAATTAGACAGCGAACTCGAAACAGTTTCGCTTTTTGGAGAGTCATCTTCGTGTAAGTAGGTACATACATATGTAAATATTTTACTCACTTGCATAATCGTTTTCCTGATTTAAGCCAAAACATTGAGGCTTTGTGCCCGTCCACTCCGAATGAATGCATGTTCGCTCAATACTTCCAATCAGTTCAAATTTTCCAATATCAATACATCTATTAAAAGGAAAATCCATTTATTACTTAATACATTTGCATACAATTGCTGGAATACCTGGATGTAATTGTTGCACCTGGTGGGAATTCTACGACATCTTCGCGGATTTCCAAATCGTTATAGAAACTGACAACGTTCTGCTCGTTGTTTCGAAAAAGACATGTTCCATTAGCTAAGGAAATATAAGACGCACTTTAGTTTAGGTTCTGTCTTCAAAGCGGATCGAATTAAAAACAAGAATTAAGTTGAAAGAACGTTAGCGGGGTACATCGAAGTAACATGGCAACTACAGTATTCAGGAGAGGTGCGAGTTCCGCATGCCGAGAATATGGATTGCCATTCTTTAGTATCATTAGCTTATTTTGAACTGCGCAACTAGTTACACTCTTGTCCAGAAGTACTTTAAACTCCAAGATGCACTGCACGATGAAACCCTAATTGGACCGAATTTAATAAGGAAAATTCAAAGTATTTTGAAAATATTTAAAATCGGTCTTCGACTAATTAAAGGTCCCAAAGTGAAAAACAAAGGCAATAGATGTGAAAGAATGTTTTAAATCTTTTTTAAATAAAAACAAAGCCTCCGAATACTTTGAAGGAAGTAATATTGACCTTTAATATGACCCGTGAACTACGTTCGTTTTTGAGCGTATCGAAACAATGCAACCGCTTACGAAATTAACTGTAACGTTGCCGCATCGTTGCAGCCTACTATATGAAATAGATTTCTACGGCGCCGTTAAGTGACATTCGTAAGCCAATGCTGGCACTCATATGAATTAAATAGCAATGCGACACATTTGCCCATTTTCGGTACTTTTGGTTCATAAAAGTAATAGTTGAATAATTATAATACCAGTTTTAATAATAAAAATAATGATAATAAAAATAATGATAACAACAATACTAATTTTAGTAATAGAAAATAATAATAACAACAACAACAAAATAATAATAAAAATAACAAAAAACAACAATTATAATAATAAAAATAATAATAAAAAATATAATAATTATAATAACGTGCAAATTACAATGTAAAAAACTTTATATCTCTCGAGTCCAATTTAGTACGTTTTCCAATTTCACTGTACGAAAATAACTTAACATTGCCCATCACTATGCCGAAAAGTTCGGAAAACTTCACACGCGAATAAATTATGTTTTGTTTATTTTATTGACGCCTGCTACGTTTGTAAAGTTTCCATAACTAGTCATACGACCGTACGTTAAGTTTTTCTCGCATCAACGTTCGCATAACGAGGCCTTCACGTATGTTATTCGTGGAAAATATTTCTTTGATTTTTTTCGTTAAATTTTCACTTACCACAGTTGTAGGACCGTCCAATCCATTGCCCGTTTTCACAAATAATTTTCCAGGTGTTCCGCTCGCCAGACGCACTTGGTATGCAGTTGAAGTAAATTTCCGTTCCGCTCTCGTAAATCCGTTCTATTTTCATATTGTTTTTATCATTTCTGAATTATGATAATATAGATTATTAAAAAAAATACTGGCGGTTTGCCGACCCCTTTACTCACACGTAGATGAGAGCACCCTCGTTCATGGTTGGAGGGCCACACATTTTCGACTCATCAGTGGTATTGTGATCATCGGTTGAGTTGGAGTCGTCTTCCATGTCCGAGGTGTCCGGTGTCTGCGATAAGTCAATGCTATTGTCCTCGTTTTCCTTGGACTCAACTACAACAGGGTTTGCTATAATTTCCTCGCGTGATTTTCGCATTCCGGACTCGCAGTGTATATTTTGAGGACTTATGGAGCCTTTAGTGCATGTTATCTCAATTGGAAGAGTATTGGAAGAATAATTGCAGCGAACATAAACTGAGCTGCCGTGTCCAATCGTAAGACCAGCTCTATAACCTCCCTTGAATTAAAAAAAGGAAATAGAAAACATAAGATATCTTCTCCTTTAAGTCAACAGTTCTAGATTAAAATATTTGTTCACACACTGGCGAGTTCACCTGATATGAAATCACCTTGATTTTTGTTTATTTGTAGTTGTAATTTCACTTTTTAAAATTCACCTTTTATCTGACTTTTAATGATGACAAATATCGAATAGAACTGAACACCCTTACATATGTACCTACATACGTACATACAAAGAAAATCCTCAGCAAATGAAGAAGTAAAACAATAGATTTTGTGATGGCCACGCGGCCACGTGCCCGCTTTCGAACTCAAAAAGAATTTCGTGCTTTACAAGTGATGAAGTTATGCGGCGCTGAATACATGGGCCGAACATTGTGCCCCTCGAATATCAAAGATCTGCAAGCATTTTTTTCGAATCAGAAAAATTGAGAAAGTTGGGCTGCAAGTGGCGCAGCTAAAGCCATGATCTATTTTAGAAATAATTTCGACAAAATTGTGAATCTGGTTTGGCAAACAATGCAACGAAATTTTAGTATTTTTGTTTTCAATTCAAAAATTTTTAAATTTCAATTTTATTTAAATGGATCTTGAGCAATTGGTATTTCTTGTCTTTACGGTAAAACTCGACTCGTGTCTCAAGCCCACTTCCATGAGCGGTTTCTACTTATTGTAATTAAGTGCAGAAAAGAGTCACGTAGTTGTGAAGTTTATTGTTTTCACTGTAGTCACGGCATGCCACATTTTTCGGCATAAAAGATATATTACGATGGTCATTCCATTTCAATAATATGTTAATGTTAAGTGAGGATAATGTTTCCCATAGTGCATTTAAACCAATATCAAATCTAATTCAAACGAGATTTCGAGCCAAATCTGGTAAATTTGACCAAAATCTCCCAAGATCTACTCGGTACCAAGCGATGCAGCTTTGATATCTTTATGATGGACTAAAAAATACAGCACTGCACAAATAAAACTTGACAGCTAATCGCAAAAAATTATGGAAGCTGTACACACTAGCGAAAATAACTGTTTTTTTTTTGCCAGAAGCTTTCCTTTGTCTATGTGAGAAAACAGGAGCTAGATTTTATGTGAAATCTACTAGATTTCGTTTCGGTGTAAATGCACTATTGACGCATTAGAAAGTATTGGCACACAATTATGAGCTGTCGATATTGCCAACACGAAATTTGTTGAGTTGAGGTGTTGGCTATATATCCACTTGTTATTTCGGATATACATAAATAAACTTATATGTTGCTAAATGCTGTGGCAGCCACTGCATAGAAAACTAAATTTTAAAATGTTCTTAACAAGGAGGACGCCGGCAGGTAGATAAGTAAATTTTCATCCTGTTCATCTAACACAAGACGGAGTCGAGTCTAAGTACTGCAAAACAACTTACCTCATATACTAGTCCCGTTATATTAGGCAATGTACAGGCAACCGAAACACATTCGGAAAAAGCCTTAACCGACCAGCTGCCATGTGCGCATCTCAACTGTGCAGATCCCTGAATCAAGATTTCGTGTGATTATTAAAGGCAGTTTGTTTTGGATCTGCAACTCACCTCGGTTTTAAAGCCATCTTCGCACTCCAATGTTATAAATTCATTTGATTGAATTTCTTCATACGTGGATAGGGGAGTCAATGAAGGCTTATCTGAGAGTTCAGTTGTATGTGGCTCCACTTTGTAGTATTTTCCATTTTCCACAGACGGAACCAAACAGGGCGCTGAAAAAATTTACAAATAAAGAGACTTTTTTGTTAGAATGAAATTTGTTTTAAGTTTTGGTCAGGCTGTAGTTCAAGTTCTGGGACCCTCGTATCGAAAAATTTGCCACCTGAAACCAGGGAATTGAAACCGATGTATGTAAGTAAATTCAAACAAAAAATGGCGATTGTCTGTCATTATAACTGCATTCCAACGGTTACTGGAAAGATTCGAGAATTCCAAGAATGTGAAAACAATTTACACAAGAATTGTCAAAATAATTCGAATTTCAAAGCGACTCGACAAGAAAAAGTTTGAAAAATTTATTTTATTTATTTTTTTTGTGCAAATATATTATTAACAAAGTGTAGCCCAAATCAGTAGAAAAATTTAGCAATAAAGAAATTTATCGCCAAATACTTTTCTGTTTTATGTCAAATATTTGTCACAGTCAATTTGCCGTTTGTTTTATTTGACAATCCATTTCTTGTTTTGACATTTCGTCAAGCCTTTTGCTCACAAATAGAGAAATGTTGAAATTTTTTGTTTCACACTTTATGCGAAATGTGTCTCGTAGGGAGGAATAAGGAAACAAGGTGCTGGTCCATGGACAGATGTTGGCCTCTTCACCTTTCAGTTCTTGACTAGGGCTCTTACACAGTTTTCAGTATTTAGCTAAGAGTTACTTCTTATGAAACTGAGAACATTTGTTCCAGTTTTAGCTTAACCTTAAAGAGAATTCGGAGATATTGTTCCTCTTCACGAAGAAAAATTTTAATTTAATCCCGTTAAAAGTGTTTTTGCGCCACACGAAGTAAGTTTTATTTAATTTTAATTAACTATTTTAGTTATTTAGTGGAATAACTCCACTGATTTTTATATGAGACTGATGTCAGCGGCTTAAGTTTAAAAAAAGAAACATTGGAAGGAGAACAATATGGCGACAAACTGATTAAAACTCCAGGAAACACATCGTATATACTATATACTTTCAATTGAATAGTGTGAACAGGCACAACTAAATAAAAATAAACAAAATTGTTGTATAGTGCTCGAAATATTACTGTTATAATGTTATAAAAGTTTTGGTCAATTTTAGATAAAACTAATGCGTAACTTGTCAAATTGAACGAAGCGAAACGCATCAATATTCGAAACAGCAATAAAATAAACTTAGTCTGTGTTTTGCGTTCTTGAAAAATACTATAAGCAGATTTCAAGCATTTTTGGAGAGAATTGTATATAACGCTAAAGGTTTGAACATGTTTTTCAAAGGCTCTCAAGCCTACGGACGAAGCGAGCGGGAAAACGCGAAAACACACAAGAAGCGGCATATTTGATTCAAATGTTCTGTTTACAATTTTGTAATTCAACGGATTCGCCTGTACATTCGCTGCCATCTAGTTCCTTACGGAGAGCAGAATCCGTTGCAGAACAACAGTTTTCTACCACGGTATCTACCAACTGATTGCACTCTATGAAGTTTTTGCCTCTTTAGGAAATGTGTATTTCAATTTCTTTAGGTTGTAGTTTCACAAGGCAAATGGAATATTTAAACAAATTCTTCCACCAGTCAAGGACTTGAAGTTTTTTTATTTATGACAAAGAAATAGGTGCGCCCGTTTTGTTTTGTTTGGGCGATATATGTATGCAACAACTGTGGCAGGGTTTCACATCATTTTCTATTTACCTGATATACACTTCGGAGTTTCTGGTTTCCAAATACCGCGAATGCAACGAGCAGTTGCGTTTTCTCCTTTTATATTTAACTTGAATCCGGCATTGCATTCCAAGCTCAAAATGATGCCAACGCTGTTTTTGCCGGGAACTTTTCCCGGTCTCACCACAGTGACATTGGCAAAAGAGTCCCAAACCAAATCTTCGCAGGGCCCACGTAGCCTTTTGCGCCCCTCCTTATTTTCGAAGTGTTCAGTTGCATCCGCGTCGGTGTCGGTTGAGTACATGGAACTTCGTTTAATGCGTTTCCGAAGAATTTGGGCTTTGAGTTGTTCGATGTAATTTGTATCATTCGATGCCCTTAAATTGCGTGTCGACAGTTCCATAACATTGTTGTACGAGTTGCTGCTCAATGCGTCCGGTTCATTAGTTTTTCTAAGGGAAGCATAATAAGAGTTATCAGAAATATTTGGCGTCGTTATTTTGCTTATTGGTCTATTTCGTTGTGCTTTATTTAAAAGCTCGTCGTACTCGTTTACACTTAGATCGTTTAAGGAAGTCCTTGCAGTGTGCAAGTTATTGGTTTTTGGATTGTGTTCCGTTTTGTTGTTAATATGGTACCAACGACCGTTTTGCACCTTAAACTTCTTTGATGGACTGCGCAAATCCACTGAACCATATAGGCCGCTATTGTAGCCGAGAAGGTACTTAACAAAGTCTTGGTACTTTTCTTTAATGCGTTCGTAATATTTTGAATAGGCTTCTTCGATGTCAGCTGGGCTACGCTTAGATCGACTTTTTTGTGGTGTTTCACGGGATTCTGGAAATAAGTTTGAAAGTCATTACAATTATTTTTGTTAACGCAGTTGAAGTAAAATAAAACTGCATGTTCAACATGAGAGATCTGTGCAAAAAATGAGGTGAATTTTTATATTCGATTATCATTTCTTCATGTTGGTGCACCCGGCTGGAAAAAATGTTCAAAGTGTCAGCTATTTAGCATGTCTAGATTGTTTGTGAGAGGCGTGTCCGAAAAAGGAACTGTACTCTCGAGTCCAAAAAGGTTTACAAGTGATACAAAGTTTTCAAAGAAGATCGAGAAGATCGAGAAGATGTGACTGATAACGCCCCAACACACCAACAACCGATGAAAGTGTTGAGAAAGCGAACAAAACTGTTATGGAGAACCGTCGAATCACTATAAGAAAAGCTGCCTTCGATATCGACATATCACTTGGCTAATTTGAGACAATTTTTTCAGCACCGCAATTTTGGGCATGCTGAGAAAGCTCAAGGACAGACTAAAAAGTTCATATCAGACCTGCTTCGAGGATTGGCAAAAGCGCTGGCTTAAGGGGACTACTTAGAAAGGGAAAAATAGAAATTGATGAATAAATAAATATATTTTGAGAAAAGTGGAAATTCTGCTTTCTTAAACAGACCTCGTATCTGCAAGTGTCACAATAACCGCAGGTAGCAAAATAGTTCCACCTGCAATAATAAAAATGTATGAAACTGTAATTAATTTAAAAAACGCATTTGCTCGAGCACCAAACGGCTCGAGCTATACCCATTTGAAAAATATGAAAACCTGTTTCTATTTTAGCCTGGCATTTACATATAAGTAGGATTTGGTTGGGACGAAAATTAATTGTGTGCAAAACTAAGTTTAAAAATTTATAAATCGAATTGCCTGCACCGTTTTCATATCGATACTTCAATTGATAAATTAATATTGGGACATTCTAATCAATTTGCTGGTAGTCCTACTTAAGATACAATATTTGCAGGACATACTGGTTGTCACATTATAAGTAGTAAACCGCGTATAACTTAAAGGTCAACTACACCTCGAGGTACTCCATGTATGTATATTGATAGAAACAATATCAGGATATTATCGAATGATTCTGAAGTGCGAATTGATCACGCAAGTCTGAGGTATAGGAAAGAAAAACGCAACAATTTTACTTGAAATGTCACATTTCATCACATTTCTATAAAAAGCGTCGTGGCAATCAAGAGATATACGATCTGCATTGAGAGAAGATATCTCAAATCAGAAGCTAGAGTACTACGTAAAACATACATATGTATATAATTATACATTATCCACATCAACCGATACTGATTCCACTAGATTGAAGAGTACCAATCAGCTGAAGGCAGGAGAAGGCTAAGGAAAACTAGTCTCCAGCGATATGGAAAAGCCACAAAAGTCCTCCAACCACTCAGTGAATCCTTAATTTAAAACCAGGGAAATGCTACTTTCGGAGGCGAACTGCTCTCGTAAAAATGCAAAAGTGAAAAGAAAAGCCAGAAGAAATCACAAGCGCTCTTGCCAGAAACAAAAAAATGAATACAAATTTGGTCACATTAGCGTCCGTTGAAGAGCCACTAAGCAGATGGAAGGTGTTGTTGGAGAAACGTTGAGGCAACGTCAATTACCTCTCACAGCCTGGCGGAGTTTACGTAGTTCCTGCCTCTGTTGGAGCAAGTTTTAGAAACAAATATACGGCAAATCTATTGGTAACGATCATCTAAAAACATAATTGGTCGCAATACAATCCCTCAAATATTACTGTAACAAAGATGAATATGGATAAAAAAGCATGCCCCCAGGAGTGGAAAGCAAATGCAGTTTGCCGTCGAAGAAAGTGGTCTTTGTTAGCTCCCCTCTAACGCAATATAAGAGAATTTTAACTTCAATTGTATTGTAGGTGGTTGCTTACCCTTCAATAAATTAGTGTTCCAGTTGGGAAAATGCTCGTATATTTCACTCCTTAAGTGGCGCTCCAAAGCTCTTTTGTGCTTCATAAGATATGCCGATCGCAGATATCTGAACTCAATCGAACGACGTCTACGATTCCAACGAAGTCTTGGATGTTGACCTAACAAGCACTGGGGCAATTCTAGAGGACGCCACTTTCCACCAACACAGGTAGCACCCGGAGGTCCTATATCAAGAACGTAGCCTTTGTCACAGTCGTACATAATTTGCTTGTTATTCACAATCTTCAAAAGATAAACTTGAAAACATGAAAAGTTTTATCGATTTTCAAACCACTTTAAAGAGATACCTTCTTTACGTATGGCCTGTAATCATAGAGGCCCATATTTCCAACTAGCAAAACTTTACCATTGGGTATATAGCCGGGAAACGAACAAAAGACTTCTTGACAATGCGGCGTTTCGCCAGTCCAATTTCCAAATGAGCAAGTGAGTACATAATCGTTGGGATCCGTTACGTCCTTACCTTCCGGACTGACGAGCTTGAAACCATCTTTACACTTGAACCGAGCTTTCATTCCGTGCTCCGTTTTTGGCGCCAAGACCATGCCGTGCTTGGGAGGCTTTGGCATACTTTTGCACCTCGCTGGCACACAGCGAGGTATTATGCTCCATGTTCCATTGTGACACGTTGGTGGGCTCAGCAATGAAACCGGAAATTCATAATTTTCATCGCACTTAACATCCAGAGCTGTGCCGTGCTTAACCTTCTCAACATTAGCCGTTTGTAAGAGGGGCGATTGTGTAGTTGTTGTTGGTGTAATTATAGTAGTGCCATTTTCGTCCGTTATTATTTCTATAGGCACAACATATCCCTGGGATATTGCGGGAACAACACAAGGCGCCAGACATTCGGGAAGAGAATTACGCCATCTACCATCTATTTGACAAACACTGGATGCATGCCCGTGCATAAGCATTTCTGGTTGGCAACGGAATATTATACTTGCACCCAGGCCAGTACCTGCGTCGATATTCTCGATCCAGCCATTGTATAAATTACCAGGATGACCGCAGTTTATTTCTGAAATTTAACACTTTTGTTTAAGTTTGTTCACAAAACCAAATACTCGTACTTAACTCAACACTCCAAAATGGGGCCTAAGACCAATTTGTCTCGAGAAAATGTAAAGCTTAATGCTTCTTACGTCTTACGTATGTACATATTTTTGTGAATTACGGCGTCTGTTAAACGACCCAACCCACATACACATGTTAAAAGTGTTACTAATAAATATTTAGTGTTCCCGATTTTTGTTAAAAGTTCTTCCTTCGTTCCGGCTGCACCAGGCAGTCATTCGAACAACCAAGCGAAAAAACTGTAAATGTGTTTATAGTTCGCCAATTCTATTACGGCGAAATGCCTGAGCAATTGCCCAATACGTGTCACTCTACGCATGATTTACACAGGTGCCAGGCGACAAAAGAGTGATTAATAAAGAGAAGTCAGAAAAGTAAGCAAAACCGACCAAACAGAACGTGCTACAATGCCAACATACATATATGCGTTCCACCGGAACCACAGAAGGCAAGCGGTATTCGCACACCTACGACCCCATTTCTTCAGGGCTATTTCTTTGGCAAACTTAATACGATTATACAGATGAAAAATTTAGTGTTATTGCAAAATTTCAGTAAAAGCAAAGCCCTCGTTTTTCGTATAACTTTAAAAAAACAAGACCTTTCTATTTCCGAGCTCAAAATGACGCCCATGCTAAATTTACATGGGCTTTTAAATACTTATGTATATACTATCTCTGGACTAACCAACATTTTCGTCAAGTACAAATAACATATTGAAGATATAAAACGGCTGTTTACACTGTAAAACCTCACAATATGTACATTATATGTATGTAAAACAAATTAATATGGGGGTCATAATAAATAAATCAAATAAACAATTCTGATAAATATTCTGAAATAATTTTCAGCTATTTTGAATCTATATAGAATGTGCAAATTCATGCATCGACTTGGACGTTCGTACTCGTACTTGCATGTCTGTACACTTTTAGGAACGTAGAAATATTTGTAGATTCAAAATATGATGAGATCATCTTGTCATGTATGCACTTGTATGTATAGTTCTTATGGAAAGATCCTAATTATCTATAAATCCATCAGGCTCTCTCTTTAGTTGGAAGATTAGTGCTTAAGCAACATAAATATTGGAGTTTCCGAATTTAACTTATTTCAGCTACTGTAACCAGCTGCTGGAAGTGGTCCGAGTTCGTCCGAATGGACGCCTTCTGTTTATGTTGTACTACTTTCCTTTGAAATAAATTCCGTGTTTTGTTTAAGCTGGCGACTTGCAGAGGCCATATATGATGGATCATGGGTGTAAAGATTCCGGGTGAAAAAAATGCTTACATACTTGCAACAATACCAACATTCGGCAAAAAAAAGTCGTCGAGCTTCTGGGCTTTCACGCTTTCAAGGACCTGGATTCATAAGCAAGGTCTATAGAAGCGGACAAGCAAAGGGCTTAGGCCAGGCAGTGAATCGGACTTTGTGAGACAAGAGCATGAAAAACTTGAAAAACGTTCAGTTATCAGATTTATTGTTCTCCATCGTATTGTGATATAGCCCTGGGGGTTATAGTTTCAGAACGTTTTTATATTATTTTTCGGTAGAGCTACGACACATTTGCTTTTCCTACCACAGCGTTTTTGGTCATATCTTCTAATCTTCTGCTAACTGTAAACTACCAAACTTGTTGCAAGTTTATGGTGCTTTGGTCAGAAATATGTTCTTATACACGATTGCGGATCTTAATATATAAGACCTTTCACTTACCTTTGCAAATGGGCAGAGTTCCGCTCCACTTTCTGTCGGCTCCGCACCGACTAGAGCTTTCACCCATCAATGTGTACCCATACCGGCACTCGTAGCTGACAACGGAGTTGTATGCCAGTGTTGTGTACGTTGCTTTTCCATTTTTGGGATTTTCTGGGGTGGGGCAAACGACAGATGTCACCACTTGCACAAATTAAAACAAAAAGTTATTAAAAATGCATATAAGTGAAAATACTTTTAAGTTATTTTTTCTGTGTATTAATAATCAATCGATCAATTATTTTATTCATATATGAATGTATTTTCGAGTATATAAACGGAAAGTGGCGTAAACTCTTGCTTCGTTACTTGTTTGAAATTTGGTCGAGATTAAAAAATTTTAATTTTGTAAATGTTTTTTAACAAGCCTAAGGAACTGGCTACAGTGACCTTCGTCCTTCTTTTGTAAAATTTTAAATTCTTGTTATTCAGTGGCAGTAGAGTTCTAGTACAGAGGGTGCGGGTAGTGAATTTTGTATTGCGTAAGTGACTTGACTTGACACGTCTGAAAGGACTTTCAACACAAATGTTTATTGCTTTTGTGGACTTTAAAGTTTTAGATTTTTATCACAAAGTTTCCCAATCTGTGTGAAATGTTTTAGGGGCTCGAGAATAATTGGGTACTTTTGTAATTTGCAGTTTTTGCACCAGATTCCCTTTAAAGTTCTTATGCTCAGATCCCATTATCGGTGAAATGTACCGATTTTTTTCAGTTTCAAAGCAAATGTTTTACAGATTGCGGTGGCGAGCAATCGCCGGCCGGTCGCCGGTACATGGGATGACTAAAGGAGTTTTCAAATTGCACCAACTGGCTCCCAAATTTTTACGTTTTTAGGTTTAATTTTAGCAAAAGTACCCTTCTTCTTCTTCTTCTTGTCCTATTAATCAACATATATGTATATATAAAATGTTAAATGTGTGGACTATGGACATTTGTACTGTTGGAAAAATTGCTTTTACCAAACCCTTCCAGTTTAAGTGGCTTAAAAGCATCTGCTGGCAAACAGCAATCGTAAAAAAACTTTCTGTATAGTTTCAGTGAAATTTATTTTACTTTTTTACGTACGAATATATTATTTAAGAATTTCAGGAAACATAAACTCAGTAGTCAGACGAAGACATTTGCGGATTTATGGGCGATTAATCCAATAAAGTACAATAGTTTCTTCTTTTTGGGCAGTGCTAATAAGGGGATGGAACCAAAGTTACCGCAAATTTGTCATAGACTGGCTTCTAAAAATAAAACAAAAATTAGCAGAAGTGAATTGAATAAAACAACAGTGACATAATTTGCGGTAACTTTATTTATTGACATAACGGTTTAACAACAAAGTTTAACTGTAAATCTAAATAACTTTAAAATTAGTTAATGGTTAAGAACAATTTTTTATTAATACATTTTTTAACGATTAACGAACTAAGCGGAAGCGATTCAGAAGCACTTTTTTCAATTATTGGAAGAAACCGTGTGCGATCATCAATCACACAAAACTCTCAACTAAAACACATGTCGCATAACTTTACAACTGTTTCGTAACGGTAGAATTTGTCTCGCTTGTGGCTTTTGGACAAAAATAAATAAAAAGAATAAATAAATTAGAAACAAATTGTATATGTATGTATGTATTTAATATAATATATTTAATAGATATTGTGGGATATGACTTGTGTGTAACATGGAATGCAAAATGAACTTGTGCAAAACCCTTGTAAATCATTTGCAACTTCATCTCAGAACAAACTATAGTATATAGATGTATCCGATTATCAGCTTAGGGCTAATAGAACTCCTCAAAGCACGTAGTTGCGTAGTTGAGTGCACACAAATGTGGACACGTCTTTACATCAAACGCGTGCGAGAAATATGTGTTCGCTACTACATTTAATCTATTGTAATAAACGATAACCCAAAATGAAACCTAAAAGGAGTTCATTCCCCAACAGTTCCAAAAGTTTGAAATGCTTATAAAACCACCTGCATTTGAGAATCTTGGCAATAATCGGTTAGACGGGGGCTTAACACCGCCAACTGCACCACCAAAATGCTGCTAAGGTCACACCGAAGATATCATTGATATATTCCATTTCTCTTTTTTTTGTTTTGCTGACAATCGATATTATACAAATTGTACTTGTGTAGAGAAGATTGCCAGAAAAGTTAAACTTAAACGCAGAACCACTCTGTTGTTTCGGTTGAACAAATTCTAATTGTATTTTGGAAAAGGTTGAGTTACACCATCGTTGGCAACGATCTTCTCGTCCATTAAGCGATATATTCTTCCCAACATGTCACACGAATTGTTGCAAAGTGCAAAGTAATATCATCCATTTAGTGGTGACAACGGATGCTATTCTGAATCTCCTGTTTGGAAGAACTTCCATTCATCACTTGAGCAAGAATCTCGTCCAAATTTAGGAGCTGTTCCGGTTCATGTAGACAAATCGAGGCAGGAAGGACAAAAAAAAAATCACTAGATTACGCGGGCACTTTTACTTTTTGATACTTTTAAAATACAAATTGGAATAAATTGCTAAGAAAAGTAAAAAGCGACGAGTAGGGTGCCGTGACAGAAACGAAATCTCCACGTATAGACAGCTAGAAAACACACAAGAGCAGCTAAAAATATAAACTGTAAGTGGCAAATATTACTTCTACCATAAAAGATACGCTTTTTCGTTTGACTGGGATTGCGTTTTTGCAAAATGCAAATTGACTAGCCGCCCACTTCGGGAGCTTTTATAGGTCCATATAGATGTTTATTTTGCTTCCATTGAATTTAAGGTGTAAAAAGGAAATGTAATGATGGGTTAGATTTTTTGGCTATCGCCTTAAATCTTTTTAGATTTCTTTCACACAAAATCCAACAAAAGTCTTAAATGAAATTAGTTTATTAATACATACATATGTATATAATTTTAAATCCTTTGCGGTATGTGACAGAACCAGCTCAGGACTATGCATACCAACTTTTCAAAAATGATCGTGTAGGCCATGAAACTAATGGCTTGATTTGTTTTACTGTTTGTTTTACTTTTGTTTGTCTTTTTGTGCAGTTTTTTAAATGGAAATCTTTTTCTTTTTTTTTTTTGCTTAAGTGGACATCGTCCGAAGCAGAGATTGTCATTAAGGAAGGAACTGGTATCGAATATCTTAAAAACAAGTACAAACTGGTCAGTTTTGTATTGGAAATGGGCAATTTTCTAGCGGAAAATGTCAAGACTGACGCGCAGCATTGCTATTCGGTAGAAGGAGCAACTATAAATCCAAAAGACATACGTACGGATCCTGTGGCATATAAAAGCTCAAAATTGAGTAGTATCTTTCGTCAAAGGCTAAGAGCAGCAAAGGAATCGGCGGATTGTCATATTTAGTAAAACTGTTACGAAAACGTTGCTATTGCTGAGCAATTTGTTGGATCCGGGCCGATTCTTTCGGGAGAGGAGGCAGCAGTATATGGTTTGATTAAAGTTCAGTGAAGCAGCCGGTGGTCGCATGTTGATATATCCGCTTTGAATACTTTTCTTGGAAATTCGTGTTTCATGGCCATTAGATGAACGAAGTCACTTGGCCTGGCTAAGGCGCACACGATAAATAAATAAATAAAATAAAACCATCAATCGCAACTTTTGCGAGTTCTTCATCTAAAGCCGGGATTACAGAGCGAGGAATTTTTATTTGGTTTAAATTTAATCCTGGCATCAGTTTGTGAAAAACGTTTTTAATAATATCATACTTTTGCAAATAAACGATATTGAAACCTCGTATTTGCCGGGCCAAGATGCGTAAATGCAAAACTTTGTCAGCCCCATTCAAAGCTATAGATACAGTAAACCTCGATTATCCGGCTCTCGTGGGACCGGCACCAGCACGGTTAATTGAAATACACGGCTAATAGTTAATAATATTAAAATATACAGAAATTTTTTTATTTTATTTTTTTAATTTAATTTTGGTAATTTACTATTTGAGGGAGCCATCATTCCACAACAGGTGTTACCAGATCAAATTTCCCTTGCTAAATTAATAAAAATGCAAATATGTTCTTATGTGTGGGCACATGAACTTAAAAAGGGGAAACACCGGATTTAAATTTACATAATAAAAAACATATGAATGCTGCCCGGATAGTAGATGTAAAGCACAGTTAATAGAGGTATAAATCTAAAGCACTGATCATAGAGTTAAAGCACGGACAATAGAGGGAAAAAATAAAGAGAACCAACCTCATGACGGTTAATAGATGTAACCGATTAATAGAGACCCGGTTAATCGAGGTTTAACTGCATAACGTTGTTATCAAAATAATGAAAAACCAGAGTTGAGAATTAAATTACATACATACATGTGTATGTATGTATATAATACAGTTAAAAAGTTATTAAGATAAGGAGAATAGTATGAGACCATATGGACTCGATCTAATAGCAGGGTGAACAACCAGCTGCTTCCACCTGTCAAATAAAACTCTGACCATGAACAATTTCGCTCAAATTGCCTGTAATCGATATTGTAAACGTACAATATGTTGTTGAGTGGCAGTTGTGTGACAGCGCATCCACAAACAATGATCTCGATGGAATGCCACAAACTGTATCAAAATTATAATCAGATGTGGTCCGAGACAAGAAATTACAATAAATATTCTTTACAAAGCCTCCAATAACTCTCATGAGTTTGTTTTAAAATTTGGTTTTGATTTAAAAAGTGCATCTTGATTTGTACTACGAGTGTTTAGCTCTTTTTTTCTTGTTTACTCGTATTAATGAATTTACTTACAGACACAAGTTGGCAACTCCTTGGGCGTCCAAGAACCATCCGATTGGCAAGTGCGTTCATGTTTGCCAACCAGCTCATATCCAGTGCCGCAATTGTATGTTATTTTACACCCATATGTATAACATTCACCCGAGTGCCAACCGTTAGCTGGATCTGGAGGCTGTCCACAAGAACGAGCTGTAATTAATAATTGTTATTGTTCCCCCCGACGCATGAGTCGAATACCAACTGATTGTAAACATACGTTCGCATTGTATATCGGGTCCATACCAACTTGCTTGACCATCAATTGCCAAACACTTGGCACGAGGGAAGCCATTTGTGACATAGCCGGTATGGCAATGATACTGGACAGTTGAATCCAGGTCGAACGTTTCCTGCTCAGGCAATGCCGAGTTGCGAGCATGTTCAATTTGAGGTGGCTTCAAACAATATACTGCAAGTTAAACAGACTTTTATGTAAATTTTGTGGTTGCGAAATGAAATCATGTTTTACTGTTTTGTTTGCAGGCTGGCTCTGCACCGGCCCAGTTGCCGTCAGCTTGACACAAACGGCTCTGCAAGCCTACCACGTGGTAACCATGTGGGCACGAGTATGATGCCCTGGCACCAAAATGTCTGCCCCCGACTGTAACCTGACCCAAGGACGGCTGGGCAAGTTCGGGACATTCTCTATCTACAATTAAATAAGTTATTGATGTTGAGGTATTTAAATAATTATATATGTAATTAGTTTGTACCTGGCTTTATGCAGGACATTCCGCACACACCATCGCACAAACATTTCTTCTTCTTGCTTTTGCAATCCTCATCGGAAGAACACTTTCTTAAGCATTTTTGTCCCAGCAATGTAGCTTGCTCTTCATCACGGGGACAGTCGGAAGATGGTGAATTTCGTGGGTTCTTATAAACACGCCCATCGTCATCAGCTTCGGTAGACTCGTCATCGTCGTCCCAGTCATCGTCTTCATCATCCTGAGGTATTTCCGTCGGTGTTACCGGGCCAGATAAGACTGAAATCCGAATTTTTAAGCAGAGTTACATATTTATATCAACAAAATAAATTCGCATAGTCAATAAGTCGAAATTCAAAATGGATAGTTTTCTTCAATAATGACATTTCATGGGCCACTATACCATTTAATGTGAACGCACTATATACATACATACACACGTACATATACACATACACACGAGTATATATATATGTATGTACATAAAGGTGAGAACCTAGAAATCGCAGAGCAACATCTCTAACAAACTCTGACGCAAGATGTCCGCAGGAAATGAGGCAAAAAACAGACTGACCAATTCTCTAGTTACGAACGTCAATACGTTCTACTCCAATCTAGAAACCTATTGCGAACAAGATGGGAAGAATGCCAACATGGCTGCAAAAACACAAACCCCCTTGGAACGAAACCAATATATCAAAACTCTTGCTCATGTTTCAAAACCAAGATCATAACAAGACCCAGAATAGGCCACAGTAAACTCACACACCAGCACATCTTGGAGAGCAAACCGGCCCCTAAGTGTTCCACCTGTCATACGCACCTAAACATTAAACAGAATAAATGCGATGTCCGCAGCAAATATTTTTTAGGAAAACTTCACTCTTCACATATTGTGCACAACCAGCATCTTTTTTTGCCTGATTAAGTTTTTTCCATATAAATTTGGACCATTTGCTGAGTTGAAGGTTCCCTTCAATGGGCCCCGTTCATTTCTCTAATTATATCATGTTTCCTTAATTGATTGGAGGCCTAGTTTTTAATACTTTACTGCTACATTTAAAGCAATTCGCCGAGTTGAAAGCATCCAGTGCATTAATGCTATTCTGTTCTACAATCAATTCAATTTTGTCTCAACAATTTCTAAAAATATGACTGTTTGCAGATGCCGGCGGCCCGTAATTTCACTGTTGTTTTTACCGTTTATATAATCGCCTTTATTATTGAAGTCGATTGGTGCAACTTCACTATCAAAAAAAGTGTTCTTTAGTGAAGGCCTTGCGTACGCCGTGCCAATTTTACAATGAATAATAATTTTAATAGAGAGGTGTAAATATTTAGGAAAAAGTAAATAAAAAGCCATGTACTCGTATCTAATATCACAGCCTATGATGGATTCAATGGAAATTGCAGTGCTCAGAGGTCGAGCCCTATATATGCAATTTATTGTACCAGAACTGAGAAGGGGACAGAATTAGTACTGTTTCGCTATTTTTGTTTTTTATTTCATATTGTGGGAATGAGGATGTCAGAATTCAACTGATGCTGTTCTGGCTGTTCAGTGCCCAGTTTACATACCTTCGACACTACAGAGTCAAATATCAATTAACCCAACATCCACAACATTTTGTGCGAAGTTGAATTTATATGGATTTTGATTGTTGGGTTATTCAGCCTTTGTATTTGTATTTGTGTTGTGTTTTTTTGTTATTGTTTTTTAGTTTAAAAAAATTGGCTATTGTTTTCAGCATTCACATACCCAAAGGTTCGGGGCTAATGTACTCTGTTCCAAAGCGTGAAGGATAAATAATATGTCACACAGACAGATTTTCCTCATCAAATTTTATTTCCTCGGGTTACAAGGCTGAAATAATACAATACTTTTTGGAAAAAAATTACTTACGAGTCAGTCTTTAACTCCCATTTCACCCAAACAAGAGAATCGATACGCCCTTAAGGCCAGTTTTGCCAATAAGACTTTACGTGCGTAACATCAAAGAGAAAATATTTTTTCCTAAATCCTTACGACACATTTTTTGCAATTTTCAATTTTCATCCATATTTGCTGTCAATGTTTATCGGACTTACACGCACGCCACTATCCGCTCTCCACAACAACTTGAATTGTCGTACGACTTCTCTCTTGTCGTCTAAACCGCCTTTTGGTAAATTCCATATGCACACGAACGAATGTCACTAAAGCCATATTTCTTCTAGGCAGTCTTTAGGCTACGAATCTTAATGCTAATCGGCCAGCAAGGCAATGTGGATCCGATTATGATCATTTCGATCTGAGAAATGTGCGTTAAGTTCAAGTATTTCTATGCACACGCTGAGTTTTCATCCATTTCACAGTATTCATTTGTAAATGTCTCTTAAATAACAAAATATGAGCGACACTTTTTAAGATTTTAAACATTTTTTTAAACTAAAATGTTATTCTCGTCCTTAAATTCAGGTTTTCACAACCAACCAACCAACATTATAAAAGGAAAGACACCAATTTATGTTTTTAATATCGACTTCGACTCAAATAAGACACTCGATTCAATGGACATTGTGGTTATTACAATAACGTGTAGTTGGCCTATTTAGAAACCAATGCGGTATAATCAACTATATAATTGTGGCAATAGAATTTTAAAAAATGTAATCAATTTTACTAAGAAGAACTTTCACTGCTGAAAAGAAGAATATACTACACACGTACATACATACGCGTGTATATACTAAATGCAATGGGCCACGAATTGTCAAAAGCTGGTCGATGGGGCAGGACTCGTGTGTATAAAATTCTGAATAAAAACTAGATATAAACAATGGATGAGCAAAGACTTATCGCTTTGGCGGAAAGCAGTGATATTCTGTACAGTGAATAGAGAATAGAGTTGTTCGTGAACTTCCTTGTTGGTTGAGTCCAGCATCTCCTCTGATGATACACTTTCTTTATACTAATTCGTTTCTGTAGAATTTGCACCCAGTTAAAGAGCGTTAATAATAATTAGATCGTAGATAGAGCGGCAGAGTGCATAAGAAATACACGTGTCCGTTCTGTGAGACGAGTTGTTTTCAAAACGCGCCGATTAGTTGGCATTCGGAATAAAGTTTGAAATTAACGCGAGCTGACGCCGCACATACGCGTGCCCGTAACAAAATACGTAATAATAAGTATCTTCTATATATTTAGGAAAACCAAAAAAATATATATAAAGAAGCTGTAAACAAGATCATAAATGTGTTTTTTTACGAAAAGCACAAACATGTTTTTTTTTTTAAATGGAGATTGAGCAACAAAACATGTAAACAATCGAAGAATCAATGATGGTCCATTAAGACTATTTTAAAATAAATGTGCAACGAACTTGAAAAATATATGTATGTAGGTCTGCTCTGGACAAAACAAAAGAAAACTCCTTGCCTTCTAGGATACTTGAATGAATTGGGCATATATTCCATTTATAGATGTAAGTAAAAACAAACTGCATGTGTACGCACATAATGTGTATCTGTGCATATGTATGTATGTATGTAACAGCCTACGCAATTTGCTTTGGAGGCCCGCATTGAAATGCTTTTACACTTTCTTGTATGGATTATTGCCGCTGTTATCCTGCTGTCTATGCAGAATTTCTTCTCTGTTGAGAATTTCCGCACATTCGATACGTTAACATTGACCCATTTATTCCTGTTGTTTTGACTTGTTTGTTTGCTGTTTGTTTTATTTTTGCATTTGTCCTCCTCTGAGAGTGATGGTGTCTACAACCGTTTCCAGTTTTCCTGTTTTCCTGCGTGTGGTGTTGAATGTTGTCAAATGTCCTTTTTTCTCGCGACTTTGCAAAACATGCGCACAGAATATTTTCTTATTCTTATATAACAATGTACAAAAAATTCTTTAGCGAATTTTAATTTGCAAAAATCAACTTGAAAATGTTTAACAACTGAAACTTTAAGCACATTTTAGGAAGTTGAAGCGAATTTCTGCCCAGCCATCGCTTTTTCTCTATTGCTGGGCTTGAGCTACATACCTTTAGAGCACAATGCAGTTACAACCAGGATATTCAGCAAATAACGATTCATGTTGGATTTTCTGGCTTATTTGTTCCTTTAAGCGATGGCCTTATCTCGCCAATTTATTCTGATTTGATGTTTGTCTTCCAGACCCTTATCCTTAAATAATAACTACTATTTTATTGTGTTTTTTTAATTGGAATTGAAGAGCTGCTGCAAATTATGAACTGCACAGATTGAACGAACACCAAGAAATGTAATAAAAATGTGTCAAACTCTGCAACATCCTTTTGAGCAGTAGCCGAAATAGACGTGAGTTTAAGCAGCACCGACATTCATTCGAACAAGCTTGCAATTACGTACTTAGTATGTGTGTCACATTCGGTGTGGCCGAATAGTGTGGCGCCTTATAAATACTTCGAGCAATGGCAGAAAAACTGTTGTAAACGATTTTTGAATGTGGCTACTCGAACCTAAAGTTTATTATAACTACAACATTTTCTTGGCCTTGAGATTCATATGAAATAAGTTTTGCCAATAATCGTGTATTCTTAACGATAATTCATTGGCTTTCCAATATTCAATGTGCTGCGACACAGCCTTACGAACTTGGCCCAGGGGCTAGATGACCTGCACCTATTTGAAGTTCATCTCAGCCAGCAGCTAAGCTAGAGGTACTTAAACTGAAACAATGTTGTTTGTACATTTATTACCGTCGTTTAGAACAATTACTACATACAACTGTTTTGTGAAATGAAGAATATATGAGCCGGTGTTGGTTCCATTGTAACGGCGTTATTTTAACAAAAATGCCAAGATTTGACATGAAATCATTTTAGTTGAAAATGAGTGATTAAGAAGCAAAATCATGGTTTTAGGTTTTTGTGTCAATTTAATATGATTTCATGTTGTAGGCAAATATTTTGTTAACAAAAACTTTTCCAATTTTAGTATGTTTTTGCTAAATTTCTTTTGAGAAATATTTAAACTATTAAGAAAATTATTTTAAATATGTATGTCCATATATGGATGTAAATTCATCATGATGCGGAGGGCATCACTCTTCGGCTTGCTTGGCACTCAAAACTATAAAGGGAAACTGCATGACCATTGTCGTGCCATAATCCGCAATGGGGATCACTTTGACAGCTGTTTAAATTAAATCAAGGACTATCTGCACTAAGGTTACAATCACAATAACCCCTTACATATGTATTATGTAAAGAAATCCATTTCCCGCAAGTGAAAATTGAAGCGAGCCACAAATACACAAATTTAAGGAGATACAACTTGCCTTTAAGGATGTTGCCTTGAACACTGCTTTCATATAATATCATATGCAGTCATCACATCATGAAGAAATGCAATCATACTATAAAGGATTGTATGGCTAGCACAGGATAGTACTTAACTTTTTCAAAATCGAACATTTTCTAGCCATCTAATAACGTTTATTATTAATACATATGTACCTAATCACTGAATGTTCTGTGTGTGAAAATGCCTTTATCAAAGTGATATAAAGTCGCAGAGCAGTATTCCGTTGACCTTTTCATGACCAAGTCATATCAATCAGAGTTAATGAGACAAGTAACTTCCGATTTTGAATTAATTGCCAACTTTTGCGTTTATTTTGTTAAGAAATTCCTAAAAAAAAATACTGAAATCTTTAGTGGGTCTAATTATTCATTCCGTTCCGCATTGTTGAAATAATTTTTTTGCGGAAGCAAAATTTGTAATTATTCATTTGGGCTCTGCGATAACGGAACAAAAAAAACGTATTTTTTACTTTTCAAAATATAAACTTGTCTTCAAATGTCTTTTTTCGCCATCAGCTGAGACAACATCAACTCGGAATTAATGAAAACAGGGATGTTACAGTTACTTTGCGCAAAAATTTACACCGCAGGAATGAATAATTGAAATTTGTATGCCGATCGATATTTCTGCCCCACCCCCCCCCCCCCCCCCCCCCCCGCGAAATAATAATACCACCCAGTACATATTTTATTGAATTTGGATGCAGATAAAGAAATTATTGAAATAGACATTTTAAAACTAAGTACAGATTTTCCTTTCTCTAATTATGTCACAGAGTCCCATTAAACTTTGCAGAAGGTGAAACGTTCCAATGTTTATTTTACTTCGTTGGCTACAACGCCTTGATATCAGCTGGATAAATCCAGGAAATTTTAAGCTATTTTGAAAAAAAAAGAAGTTTTCTCTTTCAATAAAAAAAAATTGAATGCTATAAAAATTAAGTTAACAGCCAAAATCAGACATGCGGTTTACAATCATATGACTTTAAGAGCATCCCTGTGTATCGCAGACTTGATTATGACGTAAAAATGTGTACAAACTTTGCAAAGAGCGCCCTATAGCAAATGGTACTGTACATCTCAAGAACATATATTATTTTGTCCCTTTTTTCTTCATTGCTAAAAACACGTATTTATTGATATTTAAAAATGTTTCAACCGATTGCAAAAAGGGACTTCATCCATTTCTTCTCTTTGAATTTTGATCAAAGTATCTACAAATTAACAGAGCTTTAGTAGATTCTGCTTGTCAAAAGCATACATAACATTCCCCTTCCCTCACCCTCATTTAAAGATATTTTATTAAAATTTTAAGCCATTTACTTCACTTATGATCGTAGAAAAGTGTTTGTTGAAATTTTAAAATTTGCAAAAGCGCTTTTTTGTCAGTGTAAACAACGTTGATTGTGCACGCGGACAAGAGTAGCACAACATTATCAGCTGTTTTGCAGATATAAACATGCCTTGTCAAGAAATGTAAGCGTATGCCAAACTAAATAAAAAAATTCGAAAACTTCTCCAGAAAGAGCACGTGACCAGCAACAATTCCGATATATTTAAATATTTTTTATTCATTTATTTATTAGGTCACTAGATTTTTACATCCTTACGGCTCAGATATGAATACAATAGCATTTTGAAATATAATTGGTTCAATAATTTAGATATAAACAAAAGATTTCTCTTCAGTACGTCATTACTCTCAGCTATGGCAATAATGTGGTATCATTTATTGAAGTCAGCGCATGCGCTGCGGTTTGGTCTTACAAGAAAGTTGAATTGTCGTTGACTAGGCAGGAGCTCAGTATCATCATCACCACGAATCAGGCCTAGATCAAATAAAACGCTCAGCATCAATTGTCGGCTTTTGAGAGCTGGCCATTATCGTTAGAAAAGTTAAAAATGTTAACACCATCGGCATACGTCAGTACTTTAGAACGCAAAACAAGAGTAGGCAGATCGTTGGTGAATAAAGAGAGCAAAATTGGACCCCAGAGACTGTCTTCCAACTCTGACCTATTGCGGTCGTTGTTAGATATAAGATCTTAACCATTTTAGTGTAGAGTAACTGAAGCCCATAAGTGATAGTTTGTGTAATAAAAGGTTGTTGTTAACTTTATTTATCTTTAATTAACATCTGATTTTTCAAGATTTTTCGTTGAATCTGTATACAACCGGATTATAAAAGAACATTTTCAAATCATTGAAAATTATCTGATTTATTTTCAACAAACAAAGTACTCATTTTTACTTATAAGAAAATCATAATTATTTTGTTTCTGTCTAATAGTTCTGGTTGGAAACATTCCGTTTGCAAAGTTTAAACCAAACTACCGGTCGCGTATACTTGATATGCCACATTGTTCATACTCATGCATGCCCCTACATAAATATAAATGCGATGAAGTTTTTGAAACACCGACAATAAATATGCTGCAAACTAAAGGCCTAACTATAATGGCCTTAAGCGAACTTAATCAATTATGTGCAACTATAATATACTTAGGAAATTTTTTGTCAAGTTTCGTTGCTTTTATTTTTTTACTATTCATTTTTGTCTGTTTATTATTTGTACATATTTATTGGTTGTAGACATTAAATCAAATTTGGTCAAATAATTGATACTTGAAGGAGACAAAAACAAAAGAAAACAGTTTCTGTAAACGTACTAAGTACTGAAGCTCAATAAGCGCAACATCACCACCCAAAAGCCATCGAAAACTTGCTTAAGCATTTAACAGACTCTTGATTAATTTCTGACAATAGTTTAAGTACGTTGTAGTCAAGTCTTAACACGCTTAAACATCATCCTTTAAAGCGTTCTGAATAATATTTTTTACTTCAGTAAAATTACGGAAACTATGATGTATGTATGTACGTATCTATGTATATTGCCACTGTTCCTGTTGGGAAGCTGTGGATATAGCAACGCCACACGGTTGATATAAATACATGTGAATATAAAAATATTACCATAAATTGAACTAATGGATCTTCCGAATTCCACTTGGTACACAAGTGCAATAACTTTTTTCAAAGTGAGGAAATTTTTTTATGTGAATTTCAACATCAACGACAACAACAAGACCGTTATAAAAAATACAGTAACGACATAAAAGTGTTGAACGAATCAGCTGAGTGAACGAAGTGCGACGGTCAGTTCATTGAGTTAAAATTTGAAATTTTATCCAATTTTATTATTCTTTCTATTTTAAACTTTTCCGTTTTCACAAAAGATGGGAAGAAACATAAACAATAAGAAGTGCGAAGCGGGTGTGCAAAACTTCCGCTTTTTCACAACAACTCCTTATAGTTTTGGCCGCTCGCTACGTAAAATCAGTAATTTCGGCAATATTCGCATTGCCCTCTGAAAATCTGATCCTGTTTGACTACAGTTTTCTGAAGGACTGTTCAAGGGTAGAAATTCTAAAACCTCATACATCCTAATTTTATTCTACTGACTAATTTGAACTTTTTCGAAGTGTAAATAATGCGATTTTTTTTGCTGCACAAAATATTTAGACAAATATATTTCATATAAACATTTCTGTGAAACGAAAACAAATTAAAGCGAATAATGCGAAAAGAAAATTCAAGAAGCAGACACAGGAAAACCTGTTTGTCCATATATTATGTTTTGAACTGGACCGCTCACTTAGCTCTGGAAGGGGTATTTATTTCCTAACTTTTTTAAAGTCCCTTTTTCGCAAAAGAGTTTCACATTGTTGACGTCGCTAGAACTTCTGTTGACTTACGTATGTTGGAAATATTTTAATTTCACCTAAACAATAAAATACCGCCAAAAAATAATACTAATTGAAGCAACGAACATTTTATCATAACAGCTGAGGTCGAATTTTAAAATTGCAAAAAGTGCATCTGCTTTTATTAATTTGCTGAACTGTTACATGTTTTGTTTGGCATAATTTTTCTTTTTTGTTGATGCATTAATTTTTTTTTTCTAATTTTGATTTAAAAACATTTTTTCCATTGAAATATGTGCCAAATGTATATTTTTGTCTTATCTTGACTTCAGCTGTTGTTATAATCTGCTTGCTTTTGCTTCCAATAGAACCGAAAGATTTTGTAATAAGTTGCTGACAAGATTGCAAATATTTCCATTCAATGCAATAGTTTTCAAATCTGGCATCACTTTTGCGGCCACTGGGAAACATTTTCAAATTAATTCGTACACGAATTTTGAGCACATTACGGTACTGCCAACCTCAATAGCTTTAGGGCAAAAGCTAACGGCACAGAGCTTTAAGTTTTCTTCTTGATAAAAATCTGTATTTATGAAAATTTGTTATTTAGTGAAAGCAATAAAAATGTAGTGGAAAATTGAAACACGGGAAATAGAAACAAAATTAAATTTTTAGAAAGAACATTAAACAAATAAATAAAACAAAACAAACACACAATAATTTAGAAGCTGTGAGACAGGATTTTCACTCAAATGTTAGTAAAGTTCCTAAAAAAGAACATTAAATGATTTTAAAGAACGGAAAAAATGTATCCGAGTATATCTGTACAAGTGACTGTGTGCGTGTGTGTGTGTGTGTGTGTGTGTGTTCTCTGTGAAAAATTATATTTAGTATACAAATCCCGTATACATACCATATATATATTCACATATTATTGAAAAAATTTTCACAGAAAATTACAAGTCTCATTTGTTTTTGATTTTGTGTTTTTAATTCGAACGACCACTTCGAAAGTAAATAAGTAAAACGAAAAATGTGGCATTTACATATGTATGTATGCATGTATGTATGTATGTATGTATGTACATGAATTGTCGCAATTTATAAATAGTTTGTGCGTTTTTATAAACCAATTTGATACAACTTCCCTGTTTCTATAGAGCGAACGAACAAAATTGTGTATGTGTGTGTGTGTGTGCATGTGTTTGTGTTTGTGTATAAGAACTTGGAAATATATCTACAAACATCGATGTACTATTAACGTGTGTATGTTGTATGTTTGATTGTGATACATATGTACATAGTAGGTACATACATATATATATATATATTTGTACATATGTATGTATGTATGTATGTATACATATATATCTACATATATGAATATACGAGTACATATGGATATGTACATACATATGTATGTATGTATATGTATGCTGATACATTTGATTGAAGAGATTGAAATGAACTAAAGAAGAAAAGAAACCGGTGCAGAGGTCACAAAGTTGTGGGCGGGCATCCCATTAGCACTGCTTCAGAGCCTTAGCAGTTCCATTCCTAATAAGCTACAAACAGTAATGCGAATGTCAAAATACTTACAACGCCCCCAATTTTTTTTGTTTTAATTGCAAAGAATGCACAATTCACTTTGTCTGCGTTTACAAGTGCGAACATTTGGAAGGGAAACATTTAGTTTGACAGCGGATTACTGGTGGGGGAGAGAGTATCGTTTTTGTGTTCAGTACTCGGCGACGCACTTTGTTTATTTTCATTTACTTTGTTTTTTGACGTTTGCTTTATTTATTTTGTTCGTGCTGGAAAGAGAATGCCTGTTCGGTGCACGCTTCAAGGATTACATGGCACAGGCGTGTAAATAAAGGCACAGACGTTTAATGAAATCCAAATTATTTTATCAAAAGAAATGTTTAGTATAACTATTGCAGACATTGAATTTTCCATGACTGCATATTTTTGTTCTGTTTATTGAAACTTTTATTTCATTTTAATTCTTATTTCCATTCACAAACCACAAATTAACACACTGAGCAAATAAGACAAATGTCGAAAGAATCAAACAATAAAAATAATATTGGGATGTTGCCGACAACATGTTCGACTGAGTTAACGCGAAGGAAAAAACAAAAGGCAATTCCATATGTTTCCGTTCCAAATGCTCGCACGTCTAATTACGCATAAACTATTATTATTGAAGCAGACATTTATTTCTTTCACTCATATTTGAAATACGAGGATGGGTCAATAATAAATTGGGCTACGAGGTGAAGAAATTACTTAGCGAAAAGAGATTTGACTCCAACAACGAAATCATCTTATAAAAAAAAATATATATTTGGATGACCTCGACAAATCATATTTTTCGGAAGGGATAAGAAAATTGGAGAAATGTTGGGCTAAGTGTAGGGGTGTGAGAGAAGAGAGTGTTTAAAAATAAAACTAATTTTTGCATAAAAACCTGTGTTTCATTCAAAAAGTCACAGACTTATTGACCCGGCCTCGTATGCACACGTGTGCACCAGACAATCCTTTAACTCTATTTACTTGTTTCAGTACATCAAAATGGGCAATGTTTGCAGTTCAGGACAAAGCAAGAAAAAAGATAGCATATCAGAAAAGTCGGATGAGTACGACCTATTTGATCATATTTGTTTGTTTGCAAAAGGAAAACAAATTTATTTTTCAGTTCGTATGAGGCAAACAAGGATGGTCTAAGTGCTGACAAAGGAAGCGACAACTGTGATCAAAAAAAGGCACCGTTGGCCGATGCAGAGAACGTTCCTGACCTGCCAAGTAACGAAATTATTGTTCCGCCAAAAGACAATGGTGATCATGTTGAAAAATCTGCTTCTGGTAGTAAGAATGAACAAAATGGTAAATTGGTTTTGCTTTCGTTTCTTTCATATATGTAAGTATTAAATAATTGATGCCTTTCAGAGCCAGCAGCCATTACTGCCTCTATGACTGAAGGGAGCGCTGCTTCGCAGGCCGACGTATCTGACTCTAAAAGTACGTCTACGACTTATCTCTCTATACTCCAGGGCAAACCTCTCCCCGGCAGGAAGATTGAACGCAACAAAAAAATTGTGATTTATATACTGGCTGATAACAGTCCCGAGTACAAAAAGCATAAGCGTGTAGTGTACAGCTTACAAAAGCAATTGGCGAAAAAGTGCCAGAGCAAAGGGTTCGAGATGTTCATCTCTGACGTCCATAATACGGATAGTGGCAATAGAAATTGTAACTATTCCCGATTAATGGAGGCGAGTCGTTGGACTCATAGTCCTCTGGAGGCCCAGGGTGGGCATGAGGAAGCTGCCAACTGTCTTTCGGAAATTACGCGACACTCTTCCTCAGCTTATGTTATTCCAATATTATTTTTGGGATCTTCACTTGGTATTCCAATGCTGCCATTGACAATAGAAAGCCAGGACTTTACGCAAGTTCTAACGGCCGCTAATGAGGAGGAAAATGTGCTTTTAGAAAAATGGTACATAATCGATAATTGCTATCAGCCCATGTGCCATCGCTTGAATGCTGAACTCTGTAAAAACTACTCTGCTGCTCAAGATGACGAGTTAAATTTACTGCTTAGTGTTCTTTTAAGACTGTTTTCGGACGATCTCAAGGACTCTTATATGTCCACCGTAGTCGAACAAGAAGTTAATAATACTGTTCTAATAAACCAAGAGCTGGCGAAGCGTTGTATATGGATACAAACGGG
The DNA here is from genome assembly GCA_932526305.1 of Epicampocera succincta. NCBI lineage: Eukaryota > Metazoa > Arthropoda > Insecta > Diptera > Tachinidae > Epicampocera > Epicampocera succincta. The sequence goes on along the minus strand of OW052037.1, from coordinate 1,142,386 downwards.
GCCGCAGTATATGAAAGCCGCTGAAAACGCCACTGCCTATAATCACGAGGTGCTCAGACGAATGTCCAAGCTCTACACAGAACTAAAGTCACATCTATCGGAGAAAAATCTGATTCGTATTTTACCAACAATGAATATTTTGGATGACGAACTGGCTGTTGTCATTGAAAGCCTCCTGGAGAAGACAATTGCATCCATATTTGAAGAGCACACAACAAAGAACAACATCCCATTGAACACGAGTGGCGTAAATCACGTGCTTTTAGAAGAAATTGAATTGATAGGACACTATTCAAAAATTCTGGCTCAAAACTCTCCCAATTTTGAAATCATGAATGATATAAAAAGGTAAGTGCAATATTGAAAACGGGTGATGCATTTAAAAAATTGGTCGTTACAATATCGAAATTGGACAATTTCAACAACGGACACACATCCAACTCTCAGCTCTTAAGTCGGTAGTATTTTTAAAAAACTGTTATTTGGGAGGATAGACACGATCCAAATGCTTGACGAGCATGTTCAGGCTCGTTGTATGAATGTACATTTATTAGGATATATGACTCCCCGGGTGGGCTGTCAAAAGCTGATGCTGTTATCTCATCCAGCGTGAATAAATTTTCATTATAAAATTTTGTTTTTGTGAACAATTATTAAAAACCATACACGGAGTGCGGTATTTCTTCCTGTGGAAAAAGCTCTCCGTCTTATTGACATGGACACCCCACAAGTAAAAGTCTAAAGGATTCAGTGTGCAGGATCTCGATTTCTCAATTCTCAAACAAATCCTCACCAAACCTTTTTTAGAACTTAGCGCACTGTTATGCGCACATGAATTTCATAGTCGTTAAATTCGTTTATTATTTGAAAACAACAAGAAGATCCCTTTTGTTTTGTTGTCAACAAAGCTCAGCAACTATTAGGCCTGCGCATGCGTATGCGCAAACCTTTATCCTTTTTTCCTTTTTCGTATTTTCTCCATGTTTTACATATTTTCCGTACACTTGTTGTCTTTTTTCAGATACATCAAAGATAGTACAGCCCATCCCTTGATAGTGTCCGGCCCAAATGGTTGTGGTAAAAGTGTATTTATATCAAAAATAGTAGAGAATATACATAGATGGAAACCGGAACTTAATCTAGTACTTAGGTAAGGCTACTTTTTGTGAGCGCAAATTTGCAGAAAAATAACTCGAAACAATTACTAACTCCATTCAATTTCACAGATATTCAAACCTTGCAGCTAGATCTTCGGATCTGGTATCGGTGTTGGGCTCGATAGCTTCCCAAATGTCAGTTTTGGCTTTCGGCCATCAGATGAGAATGGATCATGTAAGTTGTGAACCACTTTGTTTTATTTTTTCTTTGAACTATGTTTCTGAGAATCCTAAATTACGTTTATGGAGTACAACTTATGCCGGTTTCGCTTCCAACAAAAATGTTAAATGTTATGTTCTGTCTTCCTTCGATTGTAGAAACTGTACATAAATACCTACATACATATGTACAATCCCGCCCTCAACTTCACTTCTTAAGTTCCATCTTACTCGTATTTATTACTTTCATTTAAGCTCTCAAAATTTTATTAGAATTTGTTTACAATTTTCATTCTGATTGCAGCTTTCGCGCCAAATTCTTTAATGACATCTTCCCTTCAATTTTCGTCAACTTTGACAAGCTGTGCGGGTGCGGTGTCTTGAAAGAGAATTGAAAAAAACATGGGGGTTCCTTATACTGGACGCTCTATTTTGTTACTGCAAATTTGGAGTGTCGACGACAATTATATGACATTATAGTCATATTGTTCAATGAAAATCATTGGAATAGGGTTTAATGCTTCTAATAAGTGTGAGAATTTCATTTTACTTTTAAAGCGCTAAGTGTACATGTGTAACATGAGCAGTCTTGTTCTTGTTCTCCCGGAAAATGATCGGTACATATCTCTTGATAAACTGGCAGACGCACTAACAACGTATTTTAGAGTTTTGGGATTAAAAATATTTGAAATTTTGTGTTTCTGGCTTTCGTTCTGTTTGGAACTACATCTAACCATATATGTACATGCATACATATACGTATGTATGTATATAAAATTTTGACTTCGTCTACAACACTTTTCAGAACAGCCTGGTTTCGGCAGCCCAATCGTATTGTTCTTTTAAGGACCAAGAATTTTTCAATCATTCTACATACAATTTTAAATAGCGTTTAAAAATCATCTTACATATGTATGTAAATACACACGCTGAAGATACGAATCAATTTTCGCCCAACGAACGATGACTGACGAAGCAAAGCTACCATAAATCCTCTGGTCCTAAGGTGCGCAATACAGAAACCAGATTCCTCCCTTAGTTCCATACAAAGACGAAGTGCAGCAAAAGGTAATATATTAGAGCAAACTCGGAGGATGAGCCCTACATACTCAGGTCGCGCACTGTACTGTAACTAGAGAAATAGGTTATTTCGAAAGGGGAACGTTTGATTGGAATCTTCGTATATTGTAAGGGGCAACAAATATGTCTGCGGGCAGTTTATTCCACAGAGGAACTGAAGAACGAATTCTCTGTGTAAAGTTTTAAGGGACTCACTGGCCATATATGTATAATATGAGTCGAAAATATATGTATGTGTGTATGTATACATCTTGAAGACACTTCGATCAGCGTAGGCCGAGCAGTTTCATAGAGGCGACGGGCGTAACGCCCCCTGAAAATGTTCAGCAGTTTTGGTTATGTGCGATGATAGCAAAATTAACTTTTTGACATGGCCATATTAGTTGTCACTTACGCAGCGTTTTGATTTCACAATATCACACCTGCATGTATAACTTGAGTTTTTGACAGGTCGTAATACAAAGTATTCTCATCACTTGCATAAAGGTTATAAGAATGGTTAAAGTGAAACCTCTTCTGGATTTGGAATATTTGTAATAAGAAAAAATAAAATAAAAATATAATATAAATATATAAAATAAATATGAAATAAATAATAAGATTTTTGGCTTTGGAAAAATTGCGGCAACTTTTGACCGACCCCAATACAATTTTTTTTTGGGTGTTTTTTTAATTTCAACTACAAAATTTCGTAAAAGTGAATTTTCCTTTGCGATTTCGGAAATTGCATTGCGAATTCTTAACTGTGGAATGAAATAATCATCAAAGGTGATTTACCTAATTATAGCAATTAGTTCTTTTTCTAATGTTTCTGAGGACAGTGACGGCTTGACCTATCACCAGCTTTCGGCTTGACATCGATTGTAACTAAAAAATACTGGGTTGTTTGCAATGACAGTCAAAATTGAGAAATAAAGCCAATCACTGTAGGCAACGCAGTCAGCAGTTTTATTATTGTTATAATTATGCTGACAACCCTAAAACATATATTGCATAACATTTTCGGAAAATAATTGACATTGATGTCGAGGTTGGGCGATTTTTCATTTATTTATTTTTGGGCTCAATTTAATTTTTTACTGCAGTTTGCCGGAACGAGTAAAGTCCATAAAATTGTTACACAAATTAATTTTGGTATCTCCTACATTGTAATTTTCTAGACTCTCGAAAGCTACTCCCAAGTCATACAAGATGTCATTAAGAGCAACAAATGCTTCTTTGTAATTATAATCGATTCAATTGATGATATTATGAACGGGCTCAACTTAGAATGGCTTCCCATAAATCTGAGCAGCACGTGCAAAATAATTCTGACCTTGACAGAGAACAACAATGAAGAGAACCCTTTAATTGAAAAGCTGATTGAAACTGGTATTCCAAACAGGTGTTTCATCAAAATGAAACAGTTCAGTGAGCGCCAGTGGCAGGATATACTGAGCTCGGGTGGGGGCGATTTCTATGCCGCAAACGGTGCTATAAAAATGCCGCAAGATTGGAAGATGTTGCATGGAAAAACTCCATTTCATGCCAAATCGTTGTGGTGGTTAGCTTGGCTGGGACACACCGCAATATCTATGACAGACATATCCGAAATGCTGGGCAAAATTCTACAAGTCATGGAATTGAAATTTTCAAGTGATCATGCCGAAGTACTGATGCTGATTTTAGCACTATCCGAGTGGGGCATTAGGGAACACGATTGCATCGACATTTTCCATAGAATAAGCCAAATTGATGCGCAGGCCGCATTTAGAGTTTGGTCGAAGTTTTGTTGGCTCATGGGTCCAATGTTGCTGTCAATACGAAACATTCGAATAGCCGACAAATCATTTCGCAATGCTATTCTGGCAAAATACAAAAGCAAACACGCACATGTCCACCAAATAATAAGGGAGTATTTTGACAGACAGGAAAACTTCTTCACTGGCGCAAAGGAAATAAATCCTATGTAAGTAATCATCTTGGTCTGCTGGTCTCACACATATTTATGTGCCTATTTGCAGCTATAATTATCAAAAATTTTTAAAGTTGCCTTACCATCACTTCTGTAACGTTATGGAAGACCATTTAGGACTGAATAAAATTGAAATACTTTTTCATTGCTTCTACTTTACGGAGTTGCAATGGATGGCCGACAAAGTTCACGCAACTGGACCAGCTCATCTCATAAGCGACGTGCTAGTTTCTGAGAAGATATCGGGACTGGCTGATCAGCCGTACGTGCACATTCGTCTGTTAAAAGATTTCCTCACAAAGTATATGCATGAACTTAATTACGATGGTCACCAATTCTTCACCCTGATAAAATTTTATATGAAAAATCGCATACGGGAAGACCCAACGTTAAATGACGATCAAATAATTCGTTCGTGGCTCGAGTGCACAAATGAATTAGATATTCCATTCTTAGATATAATCAACACAAGTTTGGGTGCTGACCTCGAAGATGGGAAGGCCAGTTACGATGCCGTCGTTAACTTGCCACATGCAGGATTTTTCGTCGCATCAATATGCACGGAGAAGGAAGAAATTTGCATATGGGATGTTAAGAGCTGTTCCAAAGTTCGCACTCTCCAGGGAATTCCTCAGCCAACAGCAATGTGTCCGTTTGGTACGTACAACGCAGCGGTCTTGTGTAGAAGAGAGATAAAAGTGATCAATTTAGACGATGGAAAGTTCAAGGTACATTAAATTTGCTTTTTTCCCGCTATTTTTCATTTCGTAGGACAGAATAATTTAATATTAATAATTTTTTACAATACTGAAGGTGGCGCTCAAAGGCGTTATGAATCAAAAAATGCCTTATTTCGGCTTGCATGACCAGAAACATTTGGTTTGCTTGTCACGGAATAGGATGTACGTCAACCTCATGAATCTGGAGTCTGGAGATTGTGTTACAACATTCAAAGCTGGCGAAGATCGTTTTCTCAACTCTCTGTTAGTGTCTGGGGATGGAAGGTATGAATTATTGGGCACTACATTAGTATGCACGTAAGACTTATTGTACATGAACACAAAGCGCAACTCTCTCATTATCAATTTGTTAAAGGTACACAGAAAGCTGAAAATTTAAAATTTTAAAATTTTTGCGCACGTCTCTCTAAATTATATACACGGATATACATACATACATGTATATTTAAATTATTTTTAATTGAATTCACGAAATTTGACATTAAAACGGGTAGAAACTTTAGAGATCATTTATGTGCTGATATGTGATGAGTGGCCGCGAAACAGCTCCGTCTCCCTTCTTAAATCCTAGAATTTATTGTTTTGTCTTCTATGTAAATCTTTCTGAAACTTGAACTTGAAAGTGCAATTAGTTTAAATAATAACTATGAAAGTCAGAAATAAATCAAGGGACATTTTTGAACAACAGAATGAGGCTTCAATAACTGAAGTTAAGAATATATGTAGATACATACAGTAGAATGACGAAAATTTTGACTTTATTGGCTCAAAAATTTCATGCTATTTAATGGTTAAAAATAACTTCTGGCCTATGGTCCAATTTTGCACCACTTTTTTTAGCATACCTGCTTTAATTTCGCCAACAGTGCGCCGAATGTTGGCTCCTAACGATCAACGTTGCTGCTTTATATGCATAAACCAGAGATTGGATCGACCTATTTATTGATAAAGTGATGGTATTCTATAAACCACTCCATATGGCTTGCAGTGGCATATGGAGTAAAAATATCGCCAACCATTTTCCTGTGTGCATCCGCACACAGCCATCTAATTATTTTTGAAACAAAAAACCGAAACGAAGACATCATCCAAATGGCTGCAATTTTGAAATGCAGTTAAATTCCGAATATTTACATATTCCATCTTCAAAATTATTGATAATAAATTACCTGAGGTTGCGTTAATTTGCTTGAACAGATGACGCACAAGTCATCGTTAATTGTCACAAAATTTGCACTTCCCCACATTTGTAAAAAAAAAAGATTTTTCGGTTTTAATTGAATATGTATTCGGGCTTCGTTGTCGACTTCGATTTCTTACCATCAGCAATTAGTCTATTCTTTTTTTCATACAAAATTTTTGGAGATACTTGCACCTACTTTCAATATTAATTTGAACTTTTAACTATCACTTTGGATTTCTTATAATTAATTTATATTTTATAACAATACGGAATTTAAGAAATAAATAGGTTGCAAGCACCTTTTAACGTAAGCGGAAAGATACTCTTTCCAAATGTGTTTAATCAAGAATGTAAGGAACAAAGAGCTTGATGGTATCAAGCGCATGCTATCTTTGATTTTCGGATTTTTAGATCCAGTTTATATAAATTTGAAATCGCATTAGGGCAGTACTTACATATGTATAGAACTGTCATAAATAAACGAAAACCAAAAACGTACATACACAGTATGTTTTATTTTTATAAATACATTCATATTTTGAAATTTCAGAATACTGGTTTGCGGCGATGAGACTCAGAAACCATTTCCCCTCTTAGTGTGGCACTTAACACAGCGAAAGCTTCTTTATGATCTGCGAATACCACATCATGACTTTATAACGTCATTGTCAGCCATTACGCACGAAGGCTCGTACGTTTGTGTGGTTGCCAAAGAATTGCATGAATCAACACCGAATTTTATAGTTGTTTACGACTTACAAAGTGGAACTCTGTTTAAAAAGTGGAAGCCAACTTGCAACACTGTCTCATTGGCGATTTCTCAAGTGAATGCTTGCGTAATTGCTGGCCTTGAAGATGCAAAAATTCTTATTTGGGACTTGGTGACGGGAAATTGCAGATCCACACTGATAGGTCACAACGCACCGGTTACAAGCCTTAAGATTGACCCCATGGGTAAGGTACTCATGTCAACAGACAAAGAAGGCCGTGACAACGCTCTTCGTCTGTGGGAGCTTAATACAGGTAAGACCGAACTTTCTTTCTTTCGGGTAAATTGTCACAACTTACGGTAAGGTGAAATTCGTACTATCATTAACGTGTGGCAATACCACTATCAACTGCCGACCACATTTTTTATTGTTAAGAATTTGCCATCAAATTGCGTGGAAAAATTAACTTTCCAAAAAATCACAACCGCCCACATTCGATTCCGTAATCCAGTTTGCACTTCGTTAGGCTCTTCTGAACTACCCAACTTGTTTTGTTTGCCACAGTGATCACTTCGTACATGAATGAATATAAGACAAACTAAACTCCGAGTACAATTACCTCACAAAAGTATATGTGGGTTTGCGGCTCCATAATGCTGGATTCAGAGGAGCAGGTTGGAATAGTACGTAACCATCACCCGGCCAAGTTTTGTCTAATTGTTTTACTCCCAGGCAACAATATAAAAGTATTGCTCAGACAAAAGTACTTCAATTTCTGCTCATAATTCGAAATGGGCTAAAATGTAGCCCATTATTTCTTCGAAACATTCTAAATACACAAAAAGCACGAAATACACAGAAAAAGTACTTAAAAAATACCGACTAAAATAAATTTCGAAGGACTTAAACTCCCCTACTCTATACTTTAAGGGTGGTATAAGGGCCGACAAAACACATTGGAAAGAGCCTGGTCAACTAGAACCGATAATAAAATGCTGGCAAACGCCTACAAAATGGTAGCCCTACGTCAGCTGACAATTTTTGTTACATATTCTTTTTCTCGTGCATAATTACCGCCAATACAATAATTGTGTATTTAAAAAAATTTTAACCAGCAGAATAACTTGTTGTTGTACTATTGCAGTTTTGCTCCAGCTCTGCCACTTTGTATGTAGGTACATGCTACATACTTATGTATGTACATATGTACATATAGATACATATGTAAATAATATGATGTTCATACGGTAATATGAACCACTGGGTTCGATACCTCAAACAAGATTGCGAACCGCGGTGTTCAAACGATTGTTTTTGTGTATCGTTTTGGTTTGAACATGAATAAAACAGAAGTAAGTAAAATTGCAATTGCAAACAAAATTTCGACTCCTCAAAAAACTTAAGCTTTGAAGACATCTTTCTACACTTCAAAATAGTACGTTTCAACATTTTTTATTCTATTTATAAGCGTATGTCTACAGACACACACTGTTTCAGTTTTAATAATAATATTCAATAATAATTTTTTGGACACATTCGTTTCTGTTTTTTATTTATAAAGTAGCGATAATTTGTTATCAAAGTTAGAGATGATAGCAAATATTTCGTGGTTCGCAACAGGATTCAGAATGAACCAATATGGCTCGCTCTCAGAGCTTTTTATCGCGGAGCAAGCAAGATTTGCACGCGACCCATAAATGAGAGAGCGAATCTTGTACGTATGTATGTAGATATGTAAGTATGTACATATGTATGTACTTTGTGTGACAATGCTACCAGCGTTCATGGTTTATGGAGATGTTTTTTATACCTACACATGTTCAATTTTGAGATTTTTTAATAAGAACTTTTCGTTTGTTTCTCTCTTGCAGGAAAGTCGCTGGCTGTGTTTAAGCCTCCGGGACAAATTTCAGCATGTGAAGTTTTACCAAACTGTACTTATGTCGTTGTAGCGCTTACCAACAAAAGTGAGCTTTTAACGTTGTCTTTGAATAATTTTGCCATGGACTTAGCACCAGACGATTGTCTCTATGTTTTATATGGTAACCAGGATAATGAAAATAAAGTTTTCCAACTAAACTCTGAACCAAACTAAAACATCGTTTGTCGATTTTCGCCGAAAATTCTGCACAGTTCATTCAACAATTAGAATATTTAAAATTTATTCAATTATAGGTTTAGCAATAATTTACTTTAAAATTTAAGTTTAATTAACATACATACATGTGTACATTTCTGCCTTCCATTACTTAAACATTTTATTACCCGTATCTGTGATTAACGCTCTGCAACTGAACTGCAATAAAATTAACTGGTGTGGGAGCGAACCGACTTTGTGAGTTAAACAGATTTTTCATATTCTAAAGCTCTGACTTACGCGTTCTTGCGAAAGTAGCTTAAGTGTTGGGCAGACGACGATATTAGTTGCAGAGGGTTAAAAAAATTGGAAATAAATCTGTAGTTTTTAATTTAGTAAAATGAAATTTGCTTATTAATATTTTAATAATTGAGGTCAGAAGATAATCGAACTGAAATTTTTGAAAAAAGATTCATTTAACGTTTGCCAGAATTTTGACTAACAGACAACCGACACACCGACATGTAAGAATCATTCATATAAACGATAGATGAACTCGGCAAAATCAGGTTCCTAAAAAGTCCCCATCTGAGTTTGTTGCCTTCGTATCTTTTTAGATACATTTGTTTTTTCTTAATAATCTATTAAGGGACGTGCCTTGTAAAAGAAAATACAGTTCAAAATATCCGGTATATCGTAAATCCGTATTGGGTTTGTGATTATTTATGTAAATTTAGCCAACGGTCGAACTAGCCGTTGCAATCTTACAATGTTTCTATTAAACAGAAAATGTAATAATGTACTCGTATATAGCAACAACTAATTGAGATAATAGAGAAAGATGATGCTCACATAAATTTGAAGGCAACGCAGAAATATTACCCACATTGATCGCGATCACCCGCTTTTTTGGCTTCATCATGAATGCAACCGAACGACAGTTGAGTTGCCACTTAGTAGTCATATTAAATGATAACACAGGCAATAAAATGGTACTACCGAAAGCAACTTTAGTTGTTGTTATTTGTCTTTCGGGCAACTAGAAATTAGTGGTGGCCGTCCTAGCAATCGAGCTGTGATCCGATTGCTTTCCATAATCAAGCCTTTATAATCGCGTCTTTATTTTGATTTTGTTAAGAACCTGCCCAGATTAGGAAAAGTGGTCGAGGACGCCAAGAAAGTAGGACAGTTTCACAACAATAGTTCTATAACCTAAGTCTTTCTAAATCTAAGTCCTTTAAATCTTTCTAGATTTGAATTTTTGTGTGGTTGAGACATCCCACTTTAGGATCTCAGTCGAACCTCCCAATTGATTAATTCTCTATTTTTTAACATTTTTTGCTGTTAAACTACAGATTTATTTTCTTCATTCTTTCTTTTTCTCATTCTTTCACATAGTACCGGCGTTGTGTTCAAGCATATTCTTTAAAATTAAGTATGTGACACGGCTGTTATTTTACATTTTGGCTATATGAGAGCAAGAATGTCTCTCAAATACAGAGTAAATTTCACAATTTTAAAGTACAAAAACGCGTTTCGTGAAAATTATCGCGTTATCGTTATCGACAAGGAGAGTAAGGAAACAAACCAGTCGAAAGAAACACGAACACTTGTGACTCTATTGCTGTCACCTTGTGCAATTTACCTCGATGAATTAAGCGTTGCGAACGGGTGTATGATTTGGACGAAATCTTTTATTTAAAAAAATACATAAATATAAGTTATAATTAAGTTAGTTGAGACAAATGACAAGACACATTAAATTAACTTTTAACTTTACTTTTATTATTATTTAGTTCTAGTTAATAAATCTCTGTGTGTGTTTTGACAAACTTATCTGCATTTATTTAGTTTAATGAAAAACAATTTTAATAACCGAGAACTTTAGAAACAATCACAATAAAATACAAAGCAAAACTTAAAGTTTATAAATACTTACTATTTAGTAAGGCCGATTAGATTTACAAGGCGGCAGCAATGGCTTGCTGCCAAAAAAAAGTCACATGTATAAAATTTGGATATGACATACATTGCACATCTGTAGCTACAGCAAAAAATTATCGGCCGCTTGTTGCCACCTTGCGAAATCACTTTCAACTTACTATGGGCGTAATAACGTAAATATCTTCAACCACTTGAAACTATTGCAACTACTATTTTACACGACACGTGCATTACTAAGACTAAATTAAAAAAAAAATAATTATAAAGACACAAACTTTTAAATTTGTAAATAAAAATATAAAAATTAAATACATGCAAGATATAGTACATAGAGGCATAAATCATGAAAATTAATGTTAAATATAATTACTTACATAATAAAATAGTTTAAATGTTTGCCATAATAAATTCCTTGGAAAGAATTATATAATTTAAGTATGTATTTTGTGGAACCTTTTCTGTTAGTACTTATGTATGTATATCAGTCTGGGGGTCGCAGGTCCGATTCCTGCTAAAGACTCTGGTCTGTTTCACAATGATTGGTTATTCAAGTAAACAAACAATTTGTAATTGTATTCTTATAAATAAAAAATTAAAGTTTTATTTCGTCACACGTGCCATGAAGTCGTTATTTTCTTGAAAGAAGGGTACAAAAAAAATTGGTGTGTACAAAATAATGTAAAACAAAAGGCATCTTTGATTCAATGTAGTGATGCCATGTGGCTTCATAGTTTTTTGCCAATCCAGTCCAATATTTATTCACCAACATGTCTACTTACACATGTATGTATGTACATATGTACCAGGTTCTTAGTTGACCCAATCGTACGAAAATTAAATGTTCTAGTTCTTCATAGACACCTAATTTAAAATGCATTTATTATATTTTTACAAAAACAAATAATACTACAATACGTAAATAATTTAATACCTTTTATTTGCATTCTAGAAAAAGACTGCGACAATAAAAACCCAATATTTTTAGTTTAAATTAAAAGTCGGCACAATGTTTTTCATTATATGAAGAGAGGACTATATTAACTATTGCCGTAATGCACATATTTTTATTACTCCATCGTGTGAATGCACAATTTAATACTTAGATTAGGCCACAAATATTAACATTAGAATGACCAACCAAACGCAACGCTGGTACGGTAGTCAAAATGACAAAAATGTACTAATGTTTATTGGGTTCTTGTGTAACAACTCAAGTTTACAAGATGCCCCAATATATATATTAAGTTTCTTCCATTAACTTAATTCGTCGTGAGTTTTTGCAAGTAATCAAAATATATATGTATGTATGTACATGTCGATACATTAATATATGTAGAAAGGCCCTAAGTAACGTTTCCCCAACTTTTCAGGAGAGAAAAAACTTAATTAAAATTAAAGTTCTGTAGTCGCGAAACTTTTTTCAACTGCTTATATTTTTGTTATTTTTATTCGGATCACGTAAATTTTTTTTACCAATGATGTGTTGGAAGATCATTTTGCAAAATTTGCGAAAAAATAGATTTGAGAAAAAGGTACATTTAAGCGAACCTACACTTAAGCTAACGTGCGTACGTTCGGTTTTGAGCGTACCAAAACAATGCAGACGCTTACGAAATTAACTGTCACGTTGCCGCATCGTTGCAACATACTATATAAAATAGATTTCTACGGCGCCGTTAAGTGATATTCGTAAGCCAATGCTGGCACTCATATGACCTACGTAATAATTACGATGACGCCAGAGCTGTTATTCAGCCCAGCGCTGCTTTACGACTGCCTTATAAAATTTATTTAGTGTGTTTGGAAAACAACAATGGCATTTGCCATTGTTAACTTATTTATAACTCTTAGTCTTGCAAACAGTTTAACAAATGCCGAAAATATTTGTACATACATACATATGTATAAATATTTTACTTATTTATTTATACTTTCATCAAAGTCTTTCATTGCCAACCTCTCTCATTCATTCTTTTAGACTATTATAAAATATTAAAACATAATAATATGACAGTATGACTCATCCTACACCCGTTTGAATTCTCCACAGTCAATAAACTCAGAGCTGAACTATATTGTTTCCATTGGTATCAATAATCTATTCGCACAACTGGTATTTTTTAATCTCTTTTCAAATTAACGGTGCTTTACAGTTAAACTGACACACTTTAGCCATTCCAACCAATGACTTTTTAAGTTAATTTATGATAAACACACCAAAAGTGCCAATTAATACATAAGACGAACTTTAACAACCCTGCTGGACAGAAAGCTGCCAAATTCTACAATAGATTAAGTCCATTTAATGTCCAGTTTCCTTAAATCGTTATTAAATTTAAATCCTTAAGTGGCCTCTGGGGCCCATTCTAGTTTTTAAGATGAACATACTATGTTCTCTTCATATGCTTTTGTTGTTGTACAATAAAAGTAAACAATGCACATACATATGTATGTACAGTGACCCACAGCTCATTTCAACCAGTTTAAAAAAACTCAAATTAGTCTACTTCTTTTTATTTTTTTTACAGCTTTAAAATTTGGTCAATTACACCCGTTAATATATTTTGCAGAGAATCCACTAATTTTCATGTTGTTATTTAAAAAAACAAACTGTAGAATAAGAGCTCTAGGAACTTAGACTATCAGCTTAGAGTTATTTTCGACCATTCTTCCTTTAGTGCTGTTATTAGGACATTTCGGTTCGATATCTGGTGTTGGCGGGCGTTTTGGACTAATATTGCCCATAAATATGCAATAACATTCATATTAGGTGATTACGCCGTCAGTTGCATCAAGTAGGGACAGTTCCAAATCAGCCAAGCCTGAACGATACTTGATTTGTTTCACGTCGCTGTCCTGATAAAAGTGAAACTCGTCTTTGATGCCCAGCTTTATGACAATTTGCAGTAAAACTGACTGAAGAATATCCAGATACATGGTTTTATGCATTGTGCTTTCAAAAAACTGTACGTTTCCAACCCCAAATAACGACATGCACACCCACACCTTGACACTTCCACCACCGTCTTTTACTGCTGCCTGCAAGTGTTGGTTGTGCAGCTCTGTATTTGGCCTATGCCGGACTTAAGTTTGACCATCAGAGCGCAAAACGTTAAATTTGGTGGTGCAAAAAACTTAAGTCTCTGGTTATGTGATCTTTGAGGAATTTTATTCGTTCAGCTTGATTGTTTTGGTTATGAAAAGTTTTTTTCAGACTGCTCTACCATTAAAATCATGGTTTCTTAGGACGCGGCATAGAGTGTCTGCACTGCAAGTTTTATTTAAGTAATTTTAACCTCTACAGCTACTTTTTTTACTATATAACGCTGATCTGCTTCATTAAAAATTTTGTTTAGAGCTTTCCTGCCCTTACCGACTAGTCTATTTTTGTGCCTGAAACTATCAATTATACTCTCCACTGTCAAATTCACTAAGACAACCAATTTCAGCAATTTTTCACCGAGGAAGTCTTTTTATAGTGGTAAATTACCAGTTCTCTTTATTAAATTACAATGCGTCGTCCCATTATTTAAAAATGATTCTCCGAATCAAGTTTCAGTAGAAGTCACACTGAAACATAAAATTTACCGTTACACGACAAATGGTGTCAATTAAACAGGTCAGGATTAAATGACGCGTTTATAAAATACGAAGTTAACAGCCATTAAAGTTAAAGAGGAAAATTTTTATATTTAAAGTGATCAGTTTTTTTACTTCTACCTGAATCAGACTTGAACACATAATAAATTATTATCTTAAATAATTGTTTTGCAGCGATTTCAGCACAACCGACAAAAACTGGATACACAATAAACGAACAGAATCGTTCTTTACAGTTATAAATAAATCAGAGGAGATATTGTAGGCTATGAAAATAACTTGCGGCAAACTAAAAAAAAATTTGAAGATCAATGCGAGCACTTGCTTCAAGTAATGAAACAGCAGTAGGATAATATGCGAACTACAACTCAATACACGCTTCCTTCTGAAGGTAAAAGGAAAAATGGCTCCTTTGAATTTACTGGATCAATGCAGCAAATATTGTTTGGTACCACAATAAGGAAGAGACTTAGAGATAAATATGAAAACCATATTAGACAATCAGCATGACTTGAAATTTTGAATAAAAAAACAAACATCTGTTGTTGATTCCACACTAAATGTACTACGAAGAAGGACGGAGAGATTAACAACAATTTAAGAGTATTTCTGACCGCGTCAATAACATCCTAGAGACAATGAAAGAAATATACTTTGTGTATCGTGAATGAATAATGTTCTTCATGATCATTAAAGGAAGTGCCAGCTGAATTGATAAAGATGCTGATAGACATCAACAATGGAAAATTAAGCCCAGCGCTTATAACCGCAATACAACTGCAAGAAGAAATTTTAAGAATAAAAGACCACCTTAATCAGGATGTGAAATTGCCCGGGAACAAACTTAGCCAACTGCAGACAATTTACAAGCTAATGATGAGCTGAAGCAGTATCGGCAACCATACCTCTATTTAGTAGTCATGTTTCACAAATTTATCGAATTGTACCAATACCAATCGATATAAGGGGAAACACAATGATTATGGAAACTAGAGGACACTCTCTAATCCACAATTTCAATATGAATACATATTATACAATGATGCAATCAGAATTAAATAATTGTCGATGAGGAGTCTGTGCGACGGAAGTTGGTCATGGATTGATGCTAATGACCAATCATGCGAAGTTTCTGCTTTCAATCCACAAAATAAAACAAACTATAGATTCCAGGAAAAATAGAATCTTTTTGGACTAAACTTCGTCAGGCTAATAAATGGTTGTTTCAGCTGCTCAATAAAACTTCAGCACACATTTTTTGCCAGCAGCATCTACGATCAGCATACTGGACCCAGGATGTACGCTCAGGGTGTTGCGAACTAGTATAGACTGCCGAAAAATTGGTATTGTATTCTAGTAGAAAGAAGGTTTTAACGAGGTATTATCTGCATTTTGCATACTAAAGCTATTTGTATTCCTCCTAAAGATCTAGGAATTTTTGCTGTAATACTGAGCTAAAGTTCGAAGTACAGCTTGGCAAGTCCTTTTGAAACTCCGAATTGATATAAAGTGGAGTATTAGAGCCTTTGCAAAAATTTACAATACGAGATAGAGTTGAGATAAATGCTGAAATGTGTTTTGTGAGCCTTATTTTATTTA
Organism: Epicampocera succincta; assembly: GCA_932526305.1. Lineage (NCBI taxonomy): Eukaryota > Metazoa > Arthropoda > Insecta > Diptera > Tachinidae > Epicampocera > Epicampocera succincta. The sequence goes on along the minus strand of OW052037.1, from coordinate 1,126,183 downwards.
ATGCCCTTGAGAGTGGGGAATCATCTTTAAATAAAATGGATTTGAATTCGTGATTGTTTCATTTCTTTAAGGCCGTAGCACATAGAATCCAACATGCGTTGTACTTTGCCTCTTTCAACTGTTGTTAACGCAATAACGTAGTTGATTTCAAATCATTTTATAAAGTGTGATTTTCTGAACAGTGAACATATTTTCCTTTTAATTTGAAGAATTTGATACAACAAAACAAACTAAAAGTAAAAGAAATTCATTTATGTATTTAATGAGCTATAGAATTTATTAAAAATAGAATAATTAGCCTGACCCTGATTTTACAAGGTATTATGAGAAGGCCAGCTAATTATAATTAAAAAGATGTCAGTTTACGAGGACAGGGACTGAGACTTGCTTAAAAAGGTGCGAAAAGCTTAGTTTTGTACTTTTTGCTCCCCAATAAAACATTGCACTAAACGAGATAGAAATAACCTGCCACACCGAATGCACAATTTGGTGTGAATTTCGAGCTGTACTCCCGGTTGACCGATATTTCTAATAGTGAGCATCAATCGTTAATTACTTTTCGACAGACATTAGCCGAATTTTTTAATAAGTATTTTATAATTATTGCAATTAGATTTAAGTCAGAGAATAAAATAGAATTCAATCCAACTCAACTGCGAGAAGAAGAATCAATAAAGAATTTAAAACGAAATCTATATTTTTGTCAAAACTCTCCGATTCGCAAGCCGTGCGCTACTGGCCGGCGATTACGAACATCTTTCGCGCTGAATTGAATGACATGTTCCACACATCTCAGCTTTCTCACACACACTTTATTTTAATTTAGTGATGGGAAGCACTTAGCGAAAACACTTGCGCTCACATACATACATACATACATACATTCCTGTAACAGTAATCAAAAATTGGCGCTATATGCAATGAGTACCCATGATTGTCCATGTACTCGTGACGAAGAGCTTGCAATGTTTTTCCTTCCCCTTTTTATGCAAATTTTAGGTCTTACCAGTTTTTTACGCATCAAAGTTTACTAAATGAGGCCAAAATGCATACAGCTGTCATTAGTATGTATACAAAAGATTTATTAACTATTTGAACTTAAAGTCTGCTTTAAAACACAAGAGAAATTTTGTTCGTCAGGTTACATAAACAACAATGACATCAATTATGTTGGTTCCGATCACACAACTGATGAAGAAAGTTTCATTTATGTTTTATAAAAACAGACAGACTAAATTAAATTTGCATGAAAGAAATAACTATGTAAACTAAGACAAACTAAAAGTTTTATGACAGGTATAATACAATCAATATATGTAAATTCTAAAAAAAACTTTGGAAGTACACATTGTTTTTATGCAACTAACACAAAATATACAAAAATATATTTGCAATTGTTGTACCTTTAAGATATTAGTTATATGTATTGTATATATTTTTTTCTTTAAGTTCCTTGGATTTCTAATAAATATCGTTCTGAGTCTGTTTTTTTTTTTACAGTAATAAGTACTTTCATTATCAGGAATTTATTCAATGTATACTAAATTTATGTACACAAAATGAATTTGTTACAATTCACGAATCTTTGGCATTTTTATTGCCGATCAAAAAAATATTTTGAACAAAATAGAAGAATATTCTATATTTATGTGCATTTCTTACAATGATTAGTTGGTATTTAAGAAAGGAGGAAGGAGTACAAAATAATACATGTGTATGTAGTATATGCATTTATGTAATAAAAATAAATATTATTATTTGTTGTAGCGGTTTTGTTAAGAATGGAGCTAAAACGTTTCACTATTTATTGAAAATCATCCTCAAAACTCTCTTCTTTGAACTTACGTTTGTTAATAAAAGGCATAAAGCTCCAAAGACTGGCACCAGCAAGAAGAGTAAGACCTAGAGTATGAAAAAGTGGATTGTACGTTTGAACCGTTTCAAACCAGAGGCCGCACAGAGGTGGGCCAATTAGTTGTAAAATGCCGTTCACGAATAAACTAATGCCGTAAGATGAGGTCAGACGTTCCGTTCCGAGCAAATCGGCCATTATAACGGCTGTGATGCCCACGTAAACTCCGGATGCCAGCCCAAATACTGCACACCAAAAGCTAACCATTTTATAGCTCGTTGAGAATGGCAATAATGCTAAGCTTACGCCCGAAACTGCTAAGCCACCTATAAAATACCAGGTCTTTGGTATGAAGCCTAAATCAGACAACGCTGAACCACCGATACGGCCAATAAGATCAGTTGCCGACACAATTGAAATTAAGTAGGCGGCTAAAGATTTATCGAAGCCTAAGGCAATTCCGTAAGCAGGCAAAAGAATTATGAAATTCGTATAGCCAATGGCATTTGTTGAATTCGATATCATTATTACTAAATATGATGGATCCTTTAAAAGACTCAGGTCGAAGAATTTTGTTCGTTTGCCGGCGTCAACCTCTTGCTCAGTGTAAGTTGTATTATCTAGTATACCATTGCTGCTAATGCCAGTATTCGGAGTTATACCAGAGCCACTTGCAGTCGATTTCAAAGATAGATGCGAAGAAAAGTCTTTTGGTTGAAAAGAAAGAGTACTGCCATGATAAGGAGTGCTTATATACTGAAAACTACTGGTGGAGGGCGACCGACGGGAGAGTCGATTTTTGGAATTATTGCGCAGAGCGTGTAGTCTTTCGAGCTTGTGACTGGAACGCCCAGCTTCTGGTACAGCATACAATGACGATTGTGAGTTTAATTGACCTGTGGTAAACGTTTGATTTCTCTGTGGCAGGCGAACTGGTGTGCTAATCTTCCTTATACGCGAAGACGACGAACTGTTAAACTCTTCGTGAGATTTTCCATAGTTTTGTACAACTGCTGCCGAAGCACTTCTCACAAACTGGGGATCGTCCCCAACTAAATTATAATTATGTAAATCTGGCGATTGTAATGTAGGTGAGTTGTAGGGTAGTGTTTGTTTGTTGTTAACTGCGTTGTCGTTGTGCGTTTGGTCTCCCTCTCCTGTTGTCTCGTTTACAGTCTCAAATTTAAGAACTATTCCTATATCTTCTTCTTCTATATCATCAAGCAGTTTCTTAGCTCTGGGCACGCGCACCATATGTTGCTCAACTGGCTCATAAAATATAGCGGCCACAAAAACGTTTAATGTTACGCCGCCCATAATCAGCACAGACCCCCTGAAACAAATTGCAACATATGAATGAACATTTTTCATAACATGATGTTTTTTTACCTGTAGCCGTAAGTTTCCAAAAGCCATCTTAAAACTGGTGGCAAAATAATTGAGCCCAGTGCGCTACCGGATATACAAAGCCCGTTGGCAAGACCACGAAGTTTGACAAAATATGATGTTACAATATACACTGTTGGAGGAAATGATAGGCCAGCACCAATACCCACTAACACACCATAACTAAGAATTGAAAAACAAAGTTATTTACGTATTTTGCCAACCGCACGACACACCAACAAAAGCTGTTACCTCAAATATAAATACGCCACTGACGATGCCCAATATGAAATAATCATACCGGCTGCAGCAGACGCACCACCCAAAATTGTAACTGTTCTAAATGAATATTTTACTGATAGAATACTCGAAACAGGTCCTTGAAAATATAACTCAAATTAGTATAGAAATAAATAATATGTATCCATATATTTTCTTACCTAATGAGCTGTATAAAAAGTAACACAAGGCTGGAATCCATGCAGCAGCTGCTGGGGACGCTTCAAATGCTTCCAGAAACTCAACAAACAAGACACCAAAACTTTTTATAGTACCAGGTATTAAAATATTGACCATCATTGATCCAGCCAATACAAGCCATCCCCAGCCGCCATCAGGCGGCACCAGATCATATTCAACATCGTCATCTTTCGATTTAGAATTTAATAGACTTACTGAAAGGCAACATTTTAAATTGAAGAGCTTTTGACACACATTAAAACGATATTTTAAATTCTCTAAAACGGTATTTTAAATTCGAAAAAGTTTCTTTAACAAATCATAAATGCGCGGTGTCTACGTTAAGAATCCGTATATGGAACGACAGCAATCCACACCAGGTTTGCTAAATGGTAATGCTCCCAAAAAAAGTTCCAGACCATTTCTGTACATGATAATAACCGATAACACAAATTGTAGGATATGGTCGCAGGCGATATGTGGTTGCAGCAGGACGGCTTGACATCGTGGACACTACAATGCAGATTCCACATGAACGATTTGAGGGTACGGTTATCTTTCGTATAGGTGACGTGAATTGGCCTCACTGCGCTTTTGCTTGTGGCGTTTGCTCAAGTCGCAGGTCTCTGCCAACAAGGTGCACCCGACCAACCTGTGCGACATTAATTAAGAATTGGACCAGTCGTGAAACCCTAAGAAGGAATTTCGCAGCACGAGGCGAACTTAAATTATATTTTATGCGGTATATGACGAAGAAACATACCACCCACGGGAGACAGACTGCGCATTAGCGAAGGCAGCGCGGTTTACATAATATTTTGCTTTTACAATTGTACTTATTATATGAATGATAGAAAATGTTGTAGTCTGAGCTGAGGATCTGAGATAGTGTGGGATTTAGTAACAATTGTTGTATTAATGGCCATTAATGGCTTTCAGTGACCCAAATTAGGATGGAAATGAATTATTTATTTTCCACAACGCGAACGATTCTAACAAATTAGTTAAAGCAAATCTATATCGAGTTTGCGATACTATTTACGAGTATTCGATTTTGAGTACATATTAATTTGACTTACTAGTTTTATCACAAGTTTCATTTGCGCCATTTACTTTATGTTTTCTATTCATGGAACTTTGTTGTTTACTCTTAACTTTGTCCTTATCCATAATCTGAAACGAAAAACATATGTAAGTTGTGTACGTAAGCAAAGCATTTAGAAGATGTGTATAGAAAACATAAAATAAATTAAAGAAACAAAATAAATTGTCAAAAGTGTTCCTTTTACAATTTGCTTCCATAAAAATATATATTAAGTTTTATACAATTTGAATGCAGAAATATGAGAATAAGTCATGCCATCGTCCAAATTCAGCTTTATTAATGTGTCAGAGTCGTGGAAATTGGACATTTAGGATGTGTATGAGTCAGCGAAGCAGCGATCTACAACCATCCTTAATACAGTAGTTTTCCGGCGTAACGAACCAGTACTTTTTCAGGTCTGTTCGTTAAAGTGAGAAGTTCGTTATACGCCATACTTAGATATGTATGTATGTCTAGTAGCCGTGTTCTGAATAAATAAATAACTAGAACTCTATTATTTGTCGTTTATTTGGAAATATGTTTTGAGATCTACATACATAATATATTAAAAAAATAAAAAAGGTACAATTCATTACACTGCTACCAGTTACATTACACTTTCAATTTCCTTGAAAATTTTAAATAAAAAATTTGTCGAATAATGTTCATTTTTTTGGAACTATAAAATTAATTCAATGCGGCAATACGACGTAGCATTGGTGCGTTTCGTGCAAGTCCAATCACCAACATTTTAGCCGAATCTGGATTTCCATCTATTGCAGACAGTCTCACTGATGACGCACAGGCTAATCCCCAAACTCTTTATATACCGCAATTAAATTACAATTGAAGAAATAAAAAAATTCATCAAACACAAAAGATTTTATAGACTTGTCTCTGTTATTGATAGATGTGTCCATTTTTCTCGCGATTTAAATATTACAACAAACCCTATATTTGTCAAGCAAACACTGGATCCACCCTGGTCAGTTCGTTCGTTCTATCTATTATGTATTTAACTTCCTAAATTAACTATTCCACCGTTAGTCCATATACAAAGATTCAGTAGTTTTGTAGAACCATATGCCTATGACTACCGGAACTTGTGATTCACTGACGGTTCTAAGTCTCAAGACTCCACAACTTTCGCCATAGTCCGAGCAGATAATCAACCTATAAGAACTGGATATATCTCTAACCACTGTTCCAATTTTACTGCCGAGGCATATGCCATATTCTTCGCGGTAGAGTTCGCTGCTCTAAGCTTAGAAAAGTGCATTATCTCTAAAGATAGTCTATCATCCATAAACGCCACAAAGACCAAAATACGATTCTCCACTAATAAACGACATCCGACATATTCTTGGCAAATCCTCAAATAGTACAAAACTCATTCTTTCGCATGTTGGCACTCCGGAAACGAGTGTGCAGATATAGCGGCTTCTAAAGCCAAATTTATACCATTACTTAATTTACTTAATAAATAATTGAATCGTTTTAGTTAAATTGTTATTATAATTTTATTGTTTTAAGTTGCCCTTCGTGCGCAAATGGTCTCGTCACCCGGCGCCCATTTAAGATATTTCATAAATTAACTCTATGGAATATTAAATAGTAAAATAAGAAATAATTTGGGAATTTGTATTAAAGAAAAACCCGCAACATCTGATATAGTTCATATTATAACTTCGGAGTTGCAAGCCACAGCAGCTGGAACTACCGTCTGTTTTTTATATTAGTTATAATATTTATAATTTTGTATAATAAATAAATAAAAATATTCTATTATCCAGCTCTCGCGTCGTCGTAATTACTAGTGCGGCCAGTTTGACTAGAGCAATCGTGGCAGCCGCCAGGCTGCTATTATTTAGATTATTTAACTCTGTTTGTCTTACAATGAATTTAAAAATAGTTTAATATTTTCTTTACATGTTGCAAATCGTAAATTGACGAATAATCATTTTAATTAAGAAACATTTGGTTTTTGGTAAACATTTATATTGCAAACAAAATCCTATGCAGCGCACCCAGGCCAAAAAGAATTAAAAATTATTTTAAGTTTTGATTGTTGTGCATTTAAATGAAAAAAGTTATAAAATACCTTTATTTCAATTTTTTAAACTCATATTTTTTAAGAAAATAAAAATGCTGAGAAATGGATGTTCGCATTCATACATACATATGTACATACAAATGTATGACGGCAGTAATATAATTACTGATAGTTGGTTTTCGAAAATAGTTCTGAACCCCGCTAGACCCTCATACAAAAACATACATACATATGCACATATACAAGATTAAACACGTCAATCTTTGGTCCTGTTTGCGTTGATGGTGTCTGGAGAAGAAGATTCAATCACGAACTGTACGCATTGTCCAGCGACAAAGCCTAACCAGACGTCTACGGATGCAACAACTAAGGCGGTTAGACCATGTAGACCGCATGGAAACTGTGCTCCACCTCGGAGGGTTTTACCCTCGACTCCGAACCAGTGAGACAACGCAATAGAGAATGCCCACTGGACCTATGGCGCACGCAAGTGGAGAAGGACCTCAACCAACTTGGTGTGCGTAATTGCAGGCTGCTGGCTAACGATCGTGCCAGCTGGAAAAGCTTGTTTTTTGAGGGCCAGGTTCACCCCGGACTGTAGCAGAAGATTAAACATATACATACATACATACATATGCATATTATGAACATGTCTAGTAGGTACAAATGTACATACATAAATTTAGTTCTATGCGATTTTTACTTTGAAATGGTGACCTGTTTTTGTAACTGAGAGAAACAAAACTTTCCTACTCGAACATTAAAGTATGATTATGACTTTTCGATAATATGTAAATCACTAAACGGAGAATCAGAAATTGAATAATGTATAGAACTGAATAAAAATGTATTTATGCATGTAAGTACATATGTATATATATGTACATATGTACATACATACGTACATATATATATGTACATACATACATACATACTTACATACATGTCTGTATTTACAACTTTAAAACGAGACAACTTTGCTATGCATTGAAAGCTATTTTTGCGATATACTTGCATATGTAAATACATACATACATTTGTATGTATATGAATACATTTGTGCACATGTATGTACATACATATGTATATGTACATATGAATATACATACATATGTATGCAAAATCATCACATGAACGTGTAAAGCTATGCCGCACGATTATGAACCATATTCCATTTATAAAATTAACTTATTTACATTAGTGTACATATGTATGTACATACATATACATACATATATGTAAATATGTACAGATCTATAAATGTATGGAATGAACGCAAGAAAATTTATATTATATGCGTGTACATACACATATATGTACATATGTATGTATATGTATGTATATACATGCATATGTACATTCATACTTACTATGTACATACATACATACATTGGTATATAAGTATGTAAATACGTAAATATGCAGATAAAAGCACAACAATATAGTAACACATACTCACATATTTATGTATGTATGTATGTAATCGTCATCGATTAAAAACGTTATAAGATTGAGTATTTAAGTGTATTTCATTAAACAGTATGAGCATGAACGAGTTCACAACAAATATCAGTTTAATAGTTATTCATCGTCACTCCAAAGAATAATGGATTAAATTGGTGTGCTCATATACATATGTATGTATGTATGTATGTATAACTTGCAAATGTGTACATGCACACACGTACACACAATTGAGACCAATTAAAAGTTATTGATCATTACTTTTCAGAATGTACGCACATTTATCTATACATTAAATAACTGTATTTTTGAAAGATTACTTACCCTAAATATAAATCAAATAATAATTCCGAATAAAGCACCGTTTTTCAATTGTTACATGACAGATTGGGCGAAAGAACTTCCATACGTTGTTAGCGGTTTTTGCGTTTCCTTGTACGTATAAGAAATTAATTAACTAATAAAAAAATAATAACAAAAGAAACATTAACCGATCCGTTTCCTTCTTTGACAGCAAACGTTACTCTCTGTTGTCATTACGCACTTTATCACAAAAAAGATTTTTTTTTCATTGTTTGTGTAAAATTTTATGACTTTTTATTTAGAAACTTTTCATTGTTGTTTTTCACATTCTTAAGTATGGTGAATTTATCAGCTGTTTCATCGTTGGCAAATTTGTTACTATATTCTACACTGTTGCAATTTTGGTACATATTTATTTTACTGAATTGCCGCAAAGCACAATTTTAGTATATTGGATTACATATGGAGGTACTTATAACACCTTAATCAATTTAATGTTATAAATGTATTCCTTTTCCAAATGTATTATGTGGAGCGAAAGGAACGTGCTTATGTCTCTTCGAAATTTAATACATGATACATTTTTATGTAAAATCGCATCAAATGTAGAATAGGAAAACATGGTACTTTGTGTATGTGCAGTTGTTAAATGTGTCAAATGGCAGCAGAAAGTAGAATTTTTTTTTTAATGGCGCCTATTATATATTATATATATTGGTAAAGTGCACGTATAAGTACACTGGTAGTAGTACAACAGTAAAGCTCGGCTAAATTTCCCAAAAACAAAAATCACTATAGAAAGTCATCTTACATACAGATTCAGTTACTATAATTTTGTGCCTAAAGAAAAGAATCTTTAAAAAAAGTGAAAAAAAGAAAAACAGTATGAAGCAAAAATAAAACCTGTTATGTTGTTTTGAATTCGCCTGCAGAGAACTAACCTTATATTTAGAAAAAAATATAAACAATAATAATATTAACATGATCTATAATGTTGTAATACAAACCAATGCTACGGTAATTAATGCCAATCAGTGTTTATGTCACGAATGGCTATTGACTGTCGTAACCAAAAACACTAGTGTGGCAGCTCATTTGACATGTTTGAGGCTTAGTGAAACAACATACATACATACATATATGAAGTTTTAGGTGTTCAAACAGTAATGTATGGACATACATACGTATACATATGTAAGTACATTGTTTAATAAAATTCCGACTTTCCGTTTACGATCTGGAGACATTTTGGTACCCACCGACTCTGAATGTAGTATGTTAGGGCAAAAGAAATAGAAGTTGCACACGGTTTTGTTATTGGTAAACCAAGACTGGTTCTAATTTTTGTATGTGTGTTTGTGTTCCTAAAAGCTGAGTTTTTGTAGCATAAAAGTTTTACATTATTCATTGATGGATATTTAATACTACTTCGCAGAATTATTTTAATTTCCAGAGATTCGTAATCACTTATTTTGCGTGAACTATTTGTTTTCGCTGAAATATTTTCTATATTTGTTACAGCATAATTAATTGCAGATGTTGTATTTGTTGTTACTATTCTATTTGGGTCTGTTACAAATTGTTTAAAATGGTTACCTAGAATTATATCCTCCGATCTTTTTATAGCTAATACTTCCTAGCCAGTCAATATTAAAATCGCCAATTATCAAACAAATTTCTTTTTCACAAATTTCTTCAACTTCTTTCGCAAAAAATGCAATGAAGTCTTTCTCTGGGGTGATCTGTATACCTCCATTAAACAATAGTGCATATTGTGCCAGTATATTTCAATCTTCAGCCACCAAATTTGCTCGTCTATTGCTTTGCAATCTATTACATACGATACGAAACTCTTTCTGCCTCTAATCGTATTTTTCTGTTCTATAGAGGGCATTTACTGTCTCTGCAGTCATGGTTGGTATCAACGTCTTTTAAATTCAGTTAGGATTCGTACAAAAAGAGAACTTGCGTAATTCGCTTAATTTTCTTCCATAAATTTAAAACCGTATGTATTCTAAAAACAAGTACTTCCATATCCACGCAACAAATTTGAAATTGCACAAACTATAATTAAAACTTTGAACAAAATTTACATGGAATAGAAAGAAAATATTGCAGTAAGTGATAAATATTAAAAATACCAAAAGACTGGATTGTTCCGCTCGCAGTTTTCACCAGTCAATTGTGCACGACATCCTTTAAAATAGCCAATATAAAGTTTTTAAAGCTGTAACGGATATTTTAATGGCAACTGTCTATATTGAGTCTCTTTAAAGAACTGAACAATTTGGACATATTGTACGGCTGTGTAGGAAAAACAATTACGTAGTTAAGGTGCATATTTTATTCAAACAAACACACTACCTTAAATTTAAAATTGTTTATTTTCTTCTAAAATATATGAACAAATTTGTAACTAAGTTTAATTAGGACAGGGTTTGTTGTTTTTCATATGGTTAAGTAAAAACCCTCTAACGATTTACGTATTTATTTTATTCAAATGCGATTTTCTATTGTACAAAGAAAAATTGAACTGCAGCCCTGTTTCTAATTTCACATTCAAAAGCTAATTGATTCAGTTTTTCAGCCTTATGCAAAGTATTTAAAGTTGTACGTAAGCATAAACGATTGTTAGACTAATATTGATTTGGGAAAACGGGTTTCATTTAGCTTTAGGGTTTTAAAAGCTTTTTATTTATTTTAATGGCAACTGTCTATATTGAGTCTCTTTAAAGAACTGAACTTAAGACTAAATTACAAAGTTATTATCGGCAACCCAGTACCCATTTATTGCTGAGCTCGCGTCTCTGCATTTTATTTATAATTGTTTACTGATTGTGCTCTTGCACAATATGGGAAATACAGTTGACGCAGCACAAATGTGAAAGGTACAGATGTGTTATCTTACATACACACATATTTTGAAGTTGGGATGTAAAGGAATGTACTAAATCCCTACGTCAAAGTTTCATTATCTAGTTTTTTTGCGATCTCTTTTAGAAATCTCAATTTCATGAAAATTGTTGATAAAAGCAAGAAGCTGTACTTATTTGTGAAATAAATTGAAGCCTTAAGAATAGTTTACAAAATTAATTGTGAATCTGGAAGCGGTGTAAATATAAAATGACAATGAGGCTCGTTATACAAACGTTTCTGACGTATAGACACATACCCGGTTGGCAAAAACACACCATGAGGTTTCAAAATTTAATAATTTTTCCGTTTATATATAGTGTCGTTAAATGACCCCACTTTTTCAACGTCGCAAAGACGAGCTCGTTTTAAAGCATTTTTCATAACATCTTTCAAAATTTATTGCTGAACCGATCGACTTTTTGCAGTAATTCTATGGGTCTTCTTCTCATATACTCGTACCTTAAAATAACCCTAAAGGAAACAGTGGGGCGCTGAAAAGTTTGGCGAATTTCCAAATATCTTAAAACTATTCGTTTTCCATAATTTGACTCAAAATTTTCATTGCGTCTAGATTGAGCTAAAGAAGGGTCATTCAAGTGACATTTTTCTCACTTAGTGTAATTTGAATATGATTGAAACTCAGTAACAAATTTGTTTGTTGAAGTAATTTTTTTGCTTGAACCTTTTTAACAGTGATCATTAGCCACAAAATATTAGATAACTAAGTTATGCATTAGAATTCAGATGCATACGCCCAATACGTTTTATATTTTTATATCTCTTGCTCTCTCTCTCCCCCCGCAATAAAACTGTAAGAAATAGTTCTTCAAAAATATAATGAATGAAGGAAAACAAATGCTTTCTTTTAAATGCTGTTTTGAATATTTTATTATCTTTTTGATTTTAATAAACCTTTGGATCGCAAATATCGCACAATAAATGGTGTTGCTCCGAGAGTTATGCTAATTCGGACTGGGGCAAATACTTTGTGCACAGCATATGCTATAACAAAGTTACTTGCTCCCAAAGCAATGCTGCTCTTTAAAGCTGTTGGTGCGAAATTCATGTGTTCGAGCAACGCTATCAAATCTATTCCACTGCAAAGAAACAAATAAATTCTTATTAAAATACAACTCAAACAAAATTTGCAAAATTTAAATATCGGTTTAAAGTTGAATTTTACTTTTTTCCTAAAATCATTCTGTGGCAACTTTTAATGAGTTTGACAAAAATATTCTTTGTATTTGGTCCTTGAAATGGCAATTTGTTGGAAATTCTACACTGAACTTAGATTACTATTATATGCATTGGAGTTGTTTGGTGAAATAAAAACGTAAATGAAAAATATTGTTTTGCATGATAATGAAATGAGTCATACATACATACATACCTAGAAACTAAAAGATAAAACCCTCCTAAAGATAGGAGTGATATTGCAACGTGGAATATAACTATTGTTGAACCGTAATCTTTAAATGCTTTTTTTAATTGATCTTTTTTGCTTAGGGTTTGCGGAGTAGTTTGGGACTTATCGACCTTATGGCAAAAGCTGCGCATAGTTTGTGAATTCCATGCAATTGATGAATCTGTTAGATATAAAGTTGAAGAAAATGTTGTTAGTTTATTGGAATTAAAAATGAGTGTTAGATTTAGTGTAAATGGAGTGTGAGAATGCATTTACTGTGAATATATACATATGTATAACAAATTGGCTTAAGCTGAAGTTAGGATGTCATTGCACAAATAAATAGTTTTGCTTTGCTAGAACTCACATCCTATTTGTTACTTTTATTAACAGAAGGTATATAAAAATGTTTCAAAATGTATTAATAACAATGTATTTACTTTTGTGTCAGTCGTTAAGCAGCTCTGAGCTGAAGAACAGCTTTTGCTTCATTGTAATTTTTTAAGTGCGGTCAGGGTTATAGATTATGTTAACGCCGTCATAGGCACGTGGTCTTCGATACTCCGCCGTTTCTGTGTAGTTATAACTTTTAAATATATTTAGCAAGTTGTAAACTAATAAATAAAAAAACTTTCATCTACTATTTGACAAAATCAAAAACCGTTTGCTTGGTTTGTCTTCAAATGTGTTATTACAAGAAATAAAAATAATTATATATAATAAAAAGGTGTCTGATAGAAATCGGTCTTGAAAACATTTCGTTTTAAAACAGAAAAAAGTTGATATGAACGAGTTTTACCGATTTTGGAAATGTTTACGGTTTGGAACATACATATTTTTGAATACTGAATAGCAGTGGCGTTTTTAAAAAGCAATCGTTTTTATTACATCTTCGGAACACGATCCAACCCATCGCTTTCCATCGCATACATATCTGATAATTTCCTTTTTAAACAAGTTACTAATCGTTTTAATTTATATGTTCATTATATTGTATCTTTTTGTAAACACAAGACACAAACAAAACACAAAGACAAGGCATTTTTCGGGAGGATAATGCTACCAGTAACTGTTAAAGGAAATTGTTGTAGAAGTTGTCACAGTTTCTTTTAAATAACTATTAAATTGGATAATTGATGGGATAAGAAATCTGGCTGAAACTGTCGTTTTTTTGAAAAGGCCCACCGAGGTGCCGATTGTGACAGGCTAAAGCTTGAAAAGACAAATGGTTGCAGTACCAGTAACTAACAATAATACCATCAAATTACAATAATGGCCTTTAATGTATCCCATTTTATTTTAACATCAAATAAAAAAGATCTTATTGCTACAAAAGTTATAAGGTCTTTTTTCTTGCCTGCCCTGCAGGGCTTTAGCAAGAAATCGTTTTGTTTTTTGATACTGTATTGGTTAAAATTTAAATAGTTAGGGCAATGTAATCTTTCAGTTTTTATTAAATATTTCTTAATCGGGGATATATTTACCTTTGTTTTGAACAGTTGCGTCTTTGTCGTAAGCAGACCAATTAGAACGAGCACTCTTCCTTAATGTGGTATAATGAGAACTTTGCAAGTTTTGTGACATAAATTTGCATTCTTGAGACCACTGGCCGCCAGGCATATTTAAGTGGCTAAATTTATGCATACCACCAAATGGAGAAGGCACATTACTTTGCATTGCAGAGTTTAGACTTATGGCGCCAAAACAATCGTAGGACTGCACATGAGGGTCCTGCTTTTCCGAACCACCACTAACTGATGAATTATCTGTTGTTATGTCAATTTTGGGTGATGATATTCCCTGATAATTTTGACATAAAATTACCGTAGCGGAAATTTCGCGACTGCGATGAGGGGAAAATCTGGTCGTTTCTGCAACGTCAATGTTATTGGGTATCGGAATAGGATCTGTTGCTGGTAAATTCGATCGCACTTTCGTAGCGTATACATGACGTCCTATACGTAAGAAATATAAAAAAGGAGTGTATATTAAATTTTATGTTAACGTTTTAACTCTATTGGTCGTTATTTTTATTCTATTTTTATACGTATTGTTTTTAATCCATTCTGTATTAAAATAAAATATCACAGTTGATAAAGGTAATATCGCAGATATCTGCAAATAGTCCAACATTAAGATTTGCTAGTCATAGGTGGTTTATAAATTGTTCCAATTATAGAGCTGTAGTTTACAAATGCGGCTCCGCAAATTGAAATTTACTAATTTATATTATCTGCATATCTTTTGCAATTAATTTCATAACATTCCACTGACTCTTCCAGTATATTATGACACCAACATAAAGTCTTCCATGTTTGTATGCAGTACACGAATTTCTTTTAATTGTTAAGCTGTTTTTTCTTTTAAATCTTTGTTTGTTTTAATAAACATTCCCTACCTTTTGTAAAGTTTTTATTGAAAATAAAAACTTTCACAAAAAGTGATTTTCAGAACATGCGTGATAAACTTGCTGTAGTACGAAAAAAAAAAATTATTTATTTAAGCACTAGCAACTAAGCAATCGTTATTTTTGAGAAAAGCAAGTAAAAAATGTGTTTAAAGTTGAATAACACAATATTTCCGCATAGGTATTTGTTATTTTAATGGGAAAATCAGGGCTGTGTAATGTCTTATTCAATGAGCATTGTTTAACACAATATATTACAATTTACACACGCATATACATACATACAGGGTTCAAGTCTAGACTCTCTAGCTGTCGTGTCCATCACATTTTTACAATTAAACAATAGCCACATTCTCACGGCGTGCTCTTTGTGCTTCAGATCGTTATCTTGATAAACGGCTAGTAAATTTAAATATTTTTGCGCATCTATTGTACGTTCTATAAAAACACAATCTTGAACTCGTTTATTGAAAATACGGCCCCACACAATAACCGAAAATTTTCCAAATTTCGCGGTGGGAATATTATTTTTGTTTTCTAAAGCTTTTAGAGCCGGCATACCCTGCTTGATCCATCATTACAAAGCATTACTCTCGTTCCAAAATATGACGTCGTTTCAACATTTTGTGCAGAAAGGAGTGGCTTCGTTCTAGCAGCTCCTGATGTACGAGTATACTGTTTTTTAGTGTTTTTATTATTTACTAACAATTTACTTTCGTCCTATCTTGACTTAAGCTCTTATGATAAAATGCACCGATACATACATACATAGATATGCATGTATGTATGTACATACATACATAGTACATATTTTTCATCTTTATTGGCTCACTTATTCATTCGCAACAAGAAACAATTTTAATTAATTAGTATAACCTTTTGGACGTTCTTTTAAACATATGTATGTACATGCATTCATACATATGTATGTATGTATGTATCTACATATTTTTAAATATTCGCAAATCACGTATTACACAGCATATGTATATGTATGTACACACATAAATATATACATACATGTAAGTATATATACATATGTTTGTATATGTATGTTAATTATTATTTGTCTTACCACGAATTCCTGGACACATACGAATTTTCAATATATTTTTAGAAATCGAAGAACTTCTAAACGAGCGGAACATGTTGTTATTCTGATGTTGTTATTTATTATGACGTCTTAACACAAAATTTTACCGTGAAACTGTGCAAATACAAATAACATAAAACTTTACAACACAAAAAAATATAAATAAATTTGGCATAACGAAAGAAAACGAAAATAGTGATGCCAATATGTTTTAATATGCTCCACATCCTTTCAAATTAATTTATGAAATGTTCCTCTGTAGTGCGATTCTCTAACTTTTAAGGATTTTAACCTATTATTGTGGTTTCCACTAACGATTCTGTTAATCACTAACTTCTTTTAATTCTCTTTTCATTTATAAAAGAATTAAAAAAATAGCCTAAGGCGTTTATGACGCTATATAAGTTATTGTGATTTGCACTAACGATTGTGTAATTCACTAACTCAGTTGATTAAATGAAGTATTGCAAATGAAGAAAAATGTTTTCACGTTTGAGAACAGAAATTATTTTCATTAACATTTTAGTTTTCCGTGTCTAATTAAGTGACAAGGCAATGATATGTGATAAGAATTTGGCAAATGTTGCACTTGTTTCTTTTTGTGTAGCTTATAGTTAAATGTTATCGATAATGACAACAGAAAAACCCATCTCTATTTATTAATCATAAGTTTTTGTTTACTAATAGACAAAAGTATGTGGTGCTGTTTTTAATACATAGTTTAGAAAAAAGTTGTTAGATGTTAACTTTAAAAATCAAATTTTAAACCATATTAATAAAATATTTGTATCAAACTTTCTTTCGTTGAAGCAAGTGAGTCATTGAAAAGTGTATTACATTTACATATGTATGTATGTATATGGTATTGTTAACTAAGGTTTTATTTTGAAACTGGAAATATTAAACTCCTATGTACAATTAAAGGTGCGACTAAAAATTTGATGGCGTAATTCCTTTTTGAGGAGCAGTAGTCTTAATACAGTATTAACATGCATGAGCGAATATCAAATGGATAAACGTTTTATCGACCTGTATTCGTACATATGTATGTAGATTTACGTACATATGTATATGTATGTGCATATAAGTATATATTTATTTATGTAGTATGTAGATTGTGCTAATTTACATATTTACATACATACGTATGTGTGTTTATAACAAAACTATTAAAATATTTAGGTTGGGAAATATGATGGGCCAAATCAATAGACATAGAAAAAGTCTACTTTAAAAAGTATAATTTTAAACAACATTTAAAATAAAAGTTAAAGTATACATATGTACGTTTTAACGTTTTTAAGTTTAACAAACTTAAAATTTCCCAACAAAGGAAATAAAACGGGCACAAACTCTTAAGTACAATAAGTCTTAAAAATATGGAAAGGAGCACTTTTTTATAAAATAGAAAACATGATTAGAGTTAAAATAGTATATACATACTTTTTATTGCTATTGTCAATGACATATGTAAATATATGTAAGTGGTGTTTTTATAGACGTATAAAACTTTCAGCTGGGAGCACGTTTTTAACTGGATGCCGTTTTATTGAAGGAAACGCTTGGTGACCGCATAATTTCAAGTTTTAGACCCATGAATTCGCCTTCAAGATCGTGCGACTTAACGCCGCTAGACTATTTTTGTGGGGACGTGTGAAGTCGCTAACCGTGGCGGTCATATGCAAGAAGTTATGTTTAAGTTACATATAATGCCAGAAGATTATCTTTTGAATAAAGTAAATTTCATGACAATTAAAAAAAATCGTCTGTGTTATTTCATTTCAAAGTTGTATACCTCTATAAAAAAACCCTCTACATATATGCAGGCGATTCATTTATTAATTGTGTAAACTTTTAGAAAATCTTTAATAAAGAAGTATTTGTTGTCAGGTTTAAAATTGAGTAGTGCACAGAATATTAATAATTAATTATTATGATTTTAAAAGCTGAAATAGATTAATGATCAAAACAATGAAGATTCTCTGTGGTCCTTTAGAGACTCTAAACTAAAATAACTTTTATAATTTTCTGTGATATTTTGTTATACATATTTCGGTTTAGATTTTTTAATTTTTAGGAAAGTAATAAAGTATTTATGCCTTTTACATATCTCGAGATATTTGGGAGTTTGTAATAGGCTAAAGAAATTCAAATAGTTTTTTCTTTAGTTAATATGATTTCAAATTCAATTATTTAGATTTATGTTTTATAACATTATATTGCATTGTTTTCAATGTTTCGTTACTTCTATGCGTATCTTCCTCTGGGACGAGAGAATTCCTAGAGAAATATTGAAAATAAAGTAAACATCTACTATACAACTTAAATATTTAACTGGCCTCAAGCTTAAACAACAAAATAACATGAAATTATTAGCTATATCCATTTCTTTTTAACCAGAAAAAAATCATGAACGAATAAGATATTTATTTCTGAAATGTTGACAGTTATAGTCGTCATAGTAGAATTGAATAATCATTACCATAAAATGCTTCTAGTTCCCCACATCGAACTGTAAACGTTAACCCTTCTCAAAAGTTTATTTTTTAAAACTATATTTTTAAAACACTTCTTCTCTAATTGGCAATTAAAGAAGTTATATATTTTTGAGTTAAATAAATTGCTTGAGCAAGCTCTGAAAATGTTTAAATTTTTCAAATAATAATAATTTTCAGTGATTCTTTTAAATAAAGTGGCTAAAGTTGGCTTAAGGAGCAGCAAAGTTAATGTCATAAATATGCACAATGTCATAATAATGAAACGACTTTATAGGCGCTATAGCTACATACCTAAATATATTTATAAGTAATTTATTACAAATTTTTTAGAAATGTTTCGAAAAAATATGATATCTTTAAAGAGATTTTTCGTGTTTTTTCACGCAACAAGGCCCAGAAGTTTGCAGTTGTAACTAAAACTCGAATCGGTTCTTTGGTAAAATATGTGAACATATTTTTGTTGGTAACATAGACGCTTCAATGCGAAAAATAGGAGCTCGTCTCTAATCTATGGCAGGATTCACTTAAATTTGCATATTTCGTTTTGTATTTTTATTCATGGCAATCAGCTGACGTGCATATATAGAATATAATCTTTTTTTTATCAACTTCATTTATTTATTGAATCGTCAAAAAAGAAAAAAATAGTTTATTCCTGCCAGTATTAGTCAGTAAAATCACCTGACTTGCGTTCTGATGGTGGCAAGGGATTTGGGTAGAGTTCAAGTTTGATGATGTGCCCTGTCGCACACTTCGAAAATTCATGTTTTACCAAAGCCATATTTTGGCGCCTTTGAATTTTTTCAATGTTCAAAATGAATAGCGACATATAGGCCTTGGAATTGCGATGCACAGTAAAAGCTTACAATAAGCGAATTAATTTGCACTGCTTTCAACTTCATCTGTATCAGCTTCGCGTCAGTGTGAGACTTCCATAGTATTTAACTTTACTGTGTTGCGGATTTATCTGCATGTTGCTCTTGATTTAATTTTGTTGTATTGGCTACATTAAACTTTACTACATTAGCATAAGAAAGTTGTTTGGAGTTTTCAAAATTGATGTACATGTCTGGCTGACTGGCCTATCTGCGGAAAATTGGTGCTAGAAATGGGTTGTGTCTGCTGGCGATGAAAATGAGGAGCTGAAGACTTACTTGAAATGAGCATGTACGGAGCAACCTCTATAATTGGCCATATGGTTATCTCTACGTTCCTTATCCAACAATCCTATCCTAACCTCATCAGCACCTACAAAATCGTCAATACCATTTATTACGACACGAAGACCTTTAGCGCTTTTTAGTTGATACGTATAAAACGTTTGTTCTCTTTTTTCAGTCCGTTGGACAGTTTTCTGTAACTATCGAAACGAATTTCTTTACCAATGCGCTCGAAGTACCCCATCTTATATAAATTGGAAGTGGTCTGTATGACTTCTTAGATGTGGTTGTATAGGGAACCTATTTTGATCATTTGACTTACCAGTACTATAATATTTGTAAATTTTTGACTTTGATGTCACGTGTGCGGGCTTAGGGCTCCTCTGGCGTTCAACTACCGTAAATACCTGTCCGTACCTACACGGGTTTTTGGTTTGTCAGTACTAATTAAAATAGATGACGCTTTGTCATGTGATGTTACAAGAATGTTTGATGAACAGGGCCGTGTTCGGTTTCTTTCCCTAGTATATAGACGATTTTCCAAAGATTTATTTTGGATATTCTTCCGCAGAAATCCATAATTTGTTACTGGAGCTAAGCTCATTTTCAGAATTACATCTGTCGGTAACACTGTTAGAATTTTCTTAATTTGTTTTTTTAAATTATTTTTCTTTTATGTTTAATCAACGGAAACGTTTTTTAACCTATTAAAAGTTCACTTAAACCGGTTTAATTTATCGATTGAATTGCTTGCGAATTATATAAAGTGGTAAAGAGTTCCAATACTTGGTTACTCTCATACGAAAGGATGTTTGAAATTCTCAGAGGCTATAAAAACTAGTGAAAGTAGAACTAAATTATTTCGGTACTGAAAGTAATAATTATACCCATTATAAAATAATAAATAAGTACTATACGATTTATCCAGTTAGTCTAGATTTTCAAAATTTTTTTAAAGATTAGATAGTCTGAGGCTTGCGGATCATTACCGTATTATTCACTTGGCATCATTCTATAACATCAACCAATAAGAAAAATGCTAAAGAAGCTGCCAATCGGCATGCAATAATATCACTTAATGTCCTGCCGTCTTACCGAAACCAAATGGTGTTCCTTGCAGCTCGGAACTGAAAGGAAAAACCACGCCATGAGTTCAAAAACACATCTACTGTGAACGAACTGGCTTCTCGACAACGTCTTACGAATTTTCTGATCACCAGACACAAAACAAATAAAAGTAAAACAAGGCAAAAGGGCGACAGGAACAAAACTATATGCATCCCTATAATGTATTTCTCTCCGAGCTCTTTGCTTTTATGCGTAAACAATAGGTTTACCAATCTAAGATTGCCATCTCTACGAAAATTCACACAGCTGATTTTATTTCAATTAAATGGTTGAAAAAAAATTTAACGATTTCGGGATTTGTTTAGGGGTTTCTTGTACAAGTATACAGGGCTAAAGAAAAAGTGAAAATTCACTATGGAAAGGGAACTACAACTTGAAAATAATGTATCGAAAGCCAGCGCTGTGGAGAATTGAGCTGGTTATTGCGAAAAGGGCATGAGCCCACAAAATAAAATTTTTTAAACAATAAAAAAATTATTTGAAGCTAAAATAAATAAACGTGGAAGTTGACAAAAGGGAAGGCGTGCCTCATTCGCCCTTAAATTATTGATGTACGCCCAGTGTCAACAAAATCAATACAAATGGTATGTCTTTTTAAGTGGAGTACAGTTTACCAATGGGTTTTGAAAAGAGTCCTTAAAAACTTGGTGTGCAAAAATACCACAGTTGGGGATCCCTTTGGAAAGTTTTACAAAAAATTATACAAGTAAAAGGTTTTTATTAATATTGAATCTAATCTTGTTATTAACATTTGTTTTAGATATACGTATCAAATACAGAAAAATATTATTTTTTTGTTACCTTTTCAAAAATAAATTTGGAAAAAAATACTTATCAAATTAATTAGATTTTTTAAGTCAAGTTTCAAATTATTTCGAGAATTCTTTAAACATTTATAAAAGTTTTTGCGAAACATTGACGGCTCGCTGTGTCCGACCAATCACGTCAATGTCGTCAGCGTATGCTCGCAGTTGGCGTGTGAGTTTTGCACGATCTTCTCAAGAATTATATTAAAAAAAGGCACATGACAGTGCGTCGCCTTGTCTAAAGCCTTTTCTGACATTTAAGGTCTCGGTGAATTGGCTACCAACTTTGATGGAGTAGCGAGAATTCTTCATCGTCATCCTACACAACTTGACGAGTTTGGTAGGAATGTCAAAACTAGACATGGCGTTGTATGGCTCGTCGTCCCTGTGCACATCTGCCGTAGTGTGAAAAGTTGGTCAATGGTGGACTTCCCCGTCCTGAAACCGCACTGATAAGGACCTATCAAATTGTTCACGAATGGTTTCAGGCGCTCACACAAAACGGCAGAGAAGATCTTGTAGGCGATGTTGATGAGGCTTATCCCTCGGTAGTTGGCGCAGTTGAAGGGGTCTCCTTTTTTGTGGATCGGGCAAACGATGCTGAGATTCCACCCGTCGGGCATGCTTTCCTCCGACCATATCTTACAGATGAACTGGTGCATGCGCCCAACCAGGTCGTCCCCGGCTGCCTTAAACAGTGCGCCGACATTCGTTTGGAGGACTTTCTCAAAAAGTAATTAAACACATTAAACCTATTTTCTCTTTGCTAATCTACTGCCGGCAAATTGTTGATCTTTGTTACAACAGGAAAGATGAAAAGATGGCCCTCTTTCTTTTTCTTGGTTGATAGTCATGTGTAAACCAAAAATATGAAATTGAGTACCTATTTTAGATCAGTCACTTAAAAACTCAAAAAAAAAAAATAAGTTTAAACTGGAAATTTAAGGTCATTCATTCCACATTTTTTTCTTTGCAGCTGACATGGAGGATTATAAATTTCTTTTTAAAATTGTTCTTGTTGGCAACGCTGGAGTTGGAAAAACATGTCTTGTTCGGCGATTTACACAAGGACTATTTCCACCAGGTCAAGGAGCAACTATCGGCGTTGATTTCATGATTAAAACAGTTGAAGTCGATGGCGACAAGATAAAGGTAATTACTTTCGCATATGTAATTACTTTCTTGATGTTGATGTTCTTATAAAAAGTGGTTTTTGCTCTCTTGTTAAGCTACAAATTTGGGATACTGCTGGACAAGAACGTTTTCGGTCGATTACTCAAAGTTACTATAGATCAGCACACGCCCTGATTCTTGTTTATGATATAAGTTGCCAACCTACATTTGACTGCCTTGCAGATTGGCTGCGAGAAATTCAGGAATATGCAAATTCCAAAGTATTAAAAATTTTAGTTGGAAATAAAACTGACAGAGATGACAGAGAAATACCTACTCAGATCGGAGAAGAGTTTGCCAAACAGCATGACATGTATTTTTTAGAAACATCTGCCAAAGAAGCGGAGAATGTTGAGAGATTATTTTACGAAATAGCTGCAGAATTGATTGATCAGGCTCGAAGTAAAGACGGCTCTTCTATGGCAAACAAAAACTCTGCCGATTCTATAGGCTTGTCTTCTCTTGGTGCAAAGGCATCCCAAAGTAGCTGTTGCAGTGGTTTTTCTAATAGTTCCAATAATCATTTATCAAATAATACGACATAGGCATTACGATTTAAGCACATCTAAAGGTTGGTCGCAACGAGCACTTTTAAAACGGGAATAACGCAATACCACATTGAAACTGAATGATGCTACACTTTTAAATTTTTTGTTATGTCTTTTTTTACATAAGTCTGTATTAAAAATTTAGTTTTAATTAAATAATAACTTAAGAATGTACTAGTATGTTTAGGTCTAAGCAGCTAAACTCAGAAGATAAATGACACTGAATAATACTTGTACGCGCTTTAATTTCTTTCCCTGTTTTATAGTGCCGGATTGATGACATTATTTAACAGTTTCTGCTCTTTCAGGTCAAAGGGGTCAAAAATACTCGTTGTAAAACTAAGCGAATTAGTTCTTTCAGATATGTGACTTTCAGAAGGAGGGAAAAAGGCCACAAATCTTTTAGAATGAATGCAAACGCTGCAATTATACTAGATGGCAGCAGAACGAATTGTTCTACTGTTGCAGGCAGTCAGGTAACTTTGAAATCATTAGATATTTGTATGCAAAAAGAACGCTTCAGGCCGAAAAAAAAACCTATTGGTATTGTCTTACTTCACTTCACTTTTTCATTTAACAAAACTAGTCAGTTGAAGGAATTTGTTCATAGACAATAAAACTATAATTTATTGTTATTTAATTTATGTAAATCATTGATCATTCATGCGAGAAGGTTTTGTAGACGCTATCCGTCCAGTGTGACCATCTACAATTTTAAAGATTTGCTTTCCGTGAGATGTCAGAAAAGAGGCATATAAATTGTATTATTAGCATTCCGCATATGGAATGAGATCAATTCACAATAGGCTCTATTACATCCAGAATATACACCGATTGGTGAAGTTTGTACACTAGTAGGTGACATTGGTTCGGGCGGAATGAGATCTCAACAGGATGGCGCTCCGCGCCATACGGCAACCAGCCACTTATTATAATCAAAATTTAGCGGTAAGTTGATTTCGAGGAATGGAGTTGTCCATTGGTTTCCAATGTCTCTCGCCATTGGCTAATGCTGATAAACCAACAACAATATGACGCTTCATAGTTGAACGCATTGCTAGGGACCACCTTACGACCTGATATAAGTACATGAATATAGAAACTTGGTCCATTTTCTTGCAAACAGTGTCACTTACATATGTATGTGCATATGATTTCACGCTCGTGGTTGGCGGATTTTAAAAACAGTAAAACTGTTCTCTTCAATCTGTTGTAGCAGCTTGATAAAAATTGATTTTGTGCATATTGGAGAAATAAAAACGAGCGTTTTACCAGAATGAATATTTTCTGTTCTGCCGGAAAGGATCGCTGTGCAGGACTTCAATATCTTCAGGTAGTGGCGTTAAATCTTTGTTAACATTTTCTATTTAAAAACGTTTCAATAGATTCTAAAATTAATTGAAGTAAACAAATTATGGAGCTTTTCGGATAAAAGTACATACATACATAAATACATATGTATGTATGTAGACATGTATAAAATTGTATAAAATTTAAAATATCACCAATTCCGGATTTCAATCCGTACTCCTATTCTTCAGAAAAAGAGAAACGGAAATGTTTTCCGGAATGATTGAGTTCCGTTTCGAAACGAAAGTTACCCGCACCGAGTTCATAAATAAAATTGTGTAGCTGGAAAGATAAAGTTTAACAGATTTTGTCCGCCTCAGACAGTTGAGTCAATTAAAGTTTATGCGCGAAAAGCACATTTCATCAAAGTGAAAAAATGGTGTCCAGTGCATATAAACCGGCTGGATATATTTTGATTTGTTGTTAGCTTTGGATTGCCATCCGATTGGGCTTTCAAGTCTACATATACTCAGGGGTGTCATAGAAACCAATATTATTGGAATTGGTTTTGAAAACGACAAAAAAAAAATAACTTGGGTCATGAATTCCAATGTTATCGGTTTTATGTTCAAAGCAGAATTAGTGTTGGTTTTAGGTGTCACAGGAACCAATATTACCGGTTTTTCTCCTGACACAGGCTAACAGCTGACAAATTTCATTTGCGCGTTTTTATTTTTGTCTTCCAATTTGATATTTTGTATAAATGTAAGTAAATTTTATATTAAAAAAGGAAATTTATTCTTATGGATTCTAAGATTTGTTGAGATTTGTAGGCGAAAACATAAAAATAAAACTCAAAGCTCTATAATCGTGGAGTTTATGGACAAATATCCAGACCTTGCGTGAGGCCGTAGACTCTCTTTGGGAACAACTGGTTGACACTGTGCTCCCACCCGGACATATGCTAGAGACGTTTCCAACAACTCTTTGTTAAGACCCTTCATAGAAAAACCGTAACGAAGCTGCAAGTAGTAGCATTGGCGGAATCTTAGAACGGGATAGATGCTCTTTTATTGCGTCTAGGACCATTCGAAAAGGTTCTTTGTTTAGTCGCTAGTATCCTATGAACCTGCAAAGCAGCTTTAAATTTATAAACTTTATGAAAAATGTACTTACGCTGTCTCCGGCAGCGCAAGAGCATCGCAGCGAATCCTCTTCCTCCAAAAGCAAATATAAAACAACAGCGTTGCTGATTTTCCTTCTTTTTTATTTAAAACACTGAAAGTTTTTATATTTTTAATAAACACTTTATATTTTGTCCAAAAAATTATAACTAAAACTGTACACAATTATACAACAGCTGATTCGAATATTGGCTTTGTTTACATTCGAAGATAACAAAACCGACTTGGTTTCATGACACCAACTGAAACCAATATTGGTTTTCAAACCCGAGAAACATCAAGGCCGACTTGGTTTCTATGACACCCCTGACTAGCTTTTTCAGTCGACATTTTTTAAAGTTTGTTGACTTTTACAAAATAAATAATGCAACTGTTTAAATCTTCTGTTTGCAGAATATCGAAAAGTCATGCTTTTGATTTAAAAACCACATGGCTGGAAATCGTATTGTTTTCAGCGCATTTTAATAGTATTTATAAATTATTATTATTAAAATCCTGCACAATTTGATATCTTTTGCTTAACTGCAGTAGTTTTTTGAATATATATGTATGTATGCACATATACATATATATGTATGTATGTACACACATAGATTTGTACGAAATGTGATTTACATACATACATATGTATGTATGTACATTACAGCTCGAAATTGTGCATTTTCGGAGTATGCCCCAAACGCACGTACATACATATATTATTGTTATTATTAAGGAGCAGTAGCCGCGTAGGCCATCGGCTCTAGATAGTAATATAAAGAATTGTGGAATTATTTTTACTTATAATAATTTAAAATTAAATCTTGATTATTAATGTCTAAATGACAAATCCGTTCTGAACTTTTTTTATATTATCTTGGTTAGGAAATTCTAAAATACTGGGATACCTTTATTTACTTTTAGTTTTAAATACAGTATATCTCAGTTTCTTCAATTGTAAACACTCGATTAGGAGATGATTGCCAGTGAGCGGCACGTCACATTTAGGACAAGATGGAGTTGGTTGTTTATTTAATATGTGACTGTGAGTGGCATATGTGAGGCCCAGTCTTAAGGGAGAAAAATGCTTGAATTTGGTGTGGAGTAGCCTTTGTAGGGCAACGTAGGTGTATATAATTTTTGTTCAGCTCCTTTTAGTAGGGATGGTGGTAGTTAGACCATGCAGTTGTTTGTTTTCTTCTTATATAATCTTTAATGAAATTTCGAAGATCAGTTTTTTCGGTTTCATTCACCATAACTATAGGCGCCTTGCAGGCAAAATTTAGCTGCTTTATCTCCATACTCGTCTCCCTTTATGTTGACGTGCCCTGGAACCCATGCAATTTGTAATGACTTGGGATTTTGAATCAAAAGGTCTCGAACACGATGGGCTTGCATACCGATTTTATTACCGATAGGCTATCAGTACAAATGAGTGTCCTGAGGTGCTTGTTAAGAGCTATGTCCATAGCTTCCATTATGGCGGACGCTTCAGCTGTAAGAAAGGATGAACTCTGAGGTAGCGTTTTAAAACTCATGATGGTCAATATCGACCACGGCGTAAGATGTACAGATGGTAATGTCGTTTTTGATCCGTCGGTGAAATAGATTATCTAGCCGTTACTACGGTATATGTATTTATGTGTTCCTTTTCGAAGTATTGTTGTTCGAATAAACTATTTGATGTGTTGGGTTTTAAAAATTCTGATAGAGTAGAATCGCCGGAGTGATTGTTAAGAAACCATGGGGGATACTTACACATTGTATTTTTTGTTATACTGTGTAAGTATTTGCTAACGGGAATATTTCACTAATTGCTGAGGGTATTTTGTAGTTTCTTTTGGCGGTTGAATGTTTGAGGCCGTGTTTGTCGATAATGGAATTGTTTAGAAAAGTAATCTTCGATGTTTCGTGGCTACCATGATAGTCCTTATTCCTAGTGATGGTAGTCCTGTTTCGGCAAATACATATATGTATGTTTCAGTGGTGTGGCGAAAATACTTGATCGCATTGCTCTGTGATAAATTCCTTTAATGAGTTTTAATGTTGATTTGGTTGTGTTTGTCGTGAGGAACATACCGTAATCGATGTTACTAAGAACTAAAATTCTAGTAACGTATGTTAGGGAGTCAATAGGCACAGAACTTTTTTCGTTTGATAGAAATGCAAGAATGCTCTCAGCTCTTTGGGCCAACGATTTTTTGTGATTCACATAGTGTTCCTTCCAGGTGTAATTTTTTGGCCCAAATACTTAGATCTATTGACTATTTTGTCCACTTCACTGAAAGCAGTAGCAAGCAGCATTACAGACTGGGGGGACCCTTGGGGGATCCCAATATCTAACGGATATATTGATGAGTATGTGCCACTTATTGTTACCCCCAACCTGCGGTTTTGTATATATTATACTTTCCATTTGTTAAATGTATTTAGAATTGCGTGCGCTAAAATCCTGTCAAACGCCTTTTCGAAGTCGATGGAAAGGATTGATGCATGGTTACGTGATGATAAAGCTTTTGAAACAATGTAATCGATGTGCAAAAGGGCGTCATTACAGCCTCATCCAACTTCAAATGCAACTTGGTTGCGTGCTGTAAGATTATTTCTTTCAGTGCACCAGTAGAGGCGAGTGGCGATAATTTCTTCAAGTATTTTCCTTATTAGTTGCCTCAATCATTTTATATGAAATTCTGTCATAACCGGGTGTAGAACCTTTGACTTTGGATAAACAACATGATAATTCCATCAGAGTCATTTCTTTTCTATTAAAAGAGCGTTTTTATTTGTGTTTACGTTTAATATTTCTAATATTAGTTAGAAGTAGAGTTAATAAACGGTCGGGGGAATATTCTGACCATGTAGAGGCAAAGGAGGCTGCTATTAAATGAGGGTCGGTGATGATTTGATTGTTTGACTCAATAGCTGGTATTTGTGTATTTGTTTGTTAACTCCACTATTCGTGAGTCTGTGAATCTTATTCCATATGCTACTAATTGACGAGTCTCTATTTATTCTATTGGTGAAATTTTCGGAGCTCAATTTTTTTTTTTTTTGACTTTTCATTTCCCTGCGGAATATGGAGTTTTCTTTCTTGTATAAAATAAGATTTAAAGTGGTTGGGGAATTTTTAAAAATGTTCCATGCATTATTTTTATTTTTCCGCAGCGTTGAAAGCTCTTTGTTCCACCAAGAGACATTAATTTTAGTTTTTGGCGAAGACTGGGGAATTGAAGTGTTAGCGGCGGCTCTTATGGCTTTTGTGATAGCAGAAGCTTCCTTGTTAATATTCGTGGAATAAGGTCTTATTTTTAGTTCCTTATCAACCAGATAAGTGAATTTGGTCCAATCCCCCGGCTTCCATCAGAAACCTGCTGTTGAATTTGGTTTTTCTTATGTTCCTATTCAACGATAATTGAATTTTTATAGGAAAATGGTCACTGTTAAACATTTCGTGTAAAAGATCCCACAAAGTTAAGTGCAATAAACTTAAAGTGCCGTGTGTAGAAAGATGTGTTGGTCGGCCGTCATTAAGATCTGAAGAGAGCGCTGCATTTTCTAAGGTATATCCTCTCTCTTGTTGTTGGTTGGAGATCTTCCAGAAGCGTTCCAGGAGTTAAAATGAAACCTTTAACTAAAAAGGTTTTTATTTAAATTAAACTGTTTTAAAAGATATAGGTGTTTGGGGCCTTTAATGCTCCGTATGCCGTCCAAGAAGTACATAATTCAATTAAAAAATACTTTAGACACGACAGTGGTTGCCAAGTTGAAGGCATTCATTTGACCTGTGCTGGAGCCTACGACTTTGTCAGACAATTTGGAATGGAAAAGAAAAACATACTTTTCTATATATGTATTTAGGGTTTTTTTGTAATTAAAATAATTTTTAGCACATGTGCAAACTTCTCTATGAGAAACCTGACATCTTACAATATATAAAAATATAAATTTATAATAAACATACATACATACATATAATAATATACATACATGGTAGTAATGTTTTGTTTACCCACATTAATTTTTAATAATATCTATAAAAAAGTAAAACATGTAAGTTTACAGTGCGAAATATGATTGTTCTTAAAATTCATGTTAATTTTTTGTTTGTTTTTGGTGTGTATAATTTTAAAAAAATATTTTATAATTGACAATGTCTTACCTAAAACTATAAATTATACTAAACTTTATTAAATACTTATACACTTAAAATGCGTGTGAACATTATTTAGAATATTTGATTGGATATTGAATATATTTACATAGTTGTATTGTTTCGTTTTCATTTGTTATATATATATATATACAAATATATATATATATATATACAAATATATATATATATATATACATATATGTACATATATATATGTATATAAATTTGGCACTGCATTTTGCAATATTAAATTTGCGTATAATGGAAAGAAACGTTTGTCGAGGAACTCAACAACTTAAATGTGAGATAGCAAATTGAAAAATACACATAATGGTGCCGAGATTAAAAAATAATAATTGAAAAACATACAATGGTTGGGTTTTTGGTACAAGATAAAAAAGTTATTGTAACATTAATGCATTCAAGTTTCGTTGTAAAATTGTATCTTTGACAGAATTGAAAACAACATTTATGTTGCGTGTATCTATGGCAGTTGTAAAATGGTGATATGTGCGACTTTGTTGACTTTTGCGAACGCTCATAAACATTTGCAATATGAAATTTTGTACGTCCAGCAGTGAATGGGGGTTCCCATTGAATTGCGGATAAAACCAACGGATATCAGTCTCCGGATTTTTAACCTTTTGCTCCAACAAATCCATTTTGTTTAAGAACAATATGATAGAAATGCCCCTAAATGTATTGTTATTTACAATAGTATCGAAAATATTCCTGGATTCTTCTAATCGATTCGTTATTCTGGAATGAGATCAGAAATTAAAGTAATCATTCACCAATTTTTTTTACTTTTATGCCAACTTACCTATCTTCTGCTAGAACCTGATCAAATTCGCAAGTAGAAACTAAAAATATAATAGATGTAACTGAAGTGTCAAAACATCGAGTCCACTTTTGTCTTTGAGTGCGTTGTCCACCAACATCGACGAAAACAAATGGGATGTTCTAAAAAAAAGCAAACAAAAATATGTGAATACAGCTCATGAGTATAAAACTGTAACGCTGTAACGCTTTAGCTTGTCGGCAGAAACAACTTCTGGACTGCTGATCCCATGCTGTAGCAACTCATGCATTGAGGCTCTCAACACATTGGGTATGTTTTTATTTAAACAGCATAGATACATATGTATGTAGCTAGAAATTGTTATATTATTATAACCGAACTAATCAAAATCAACATTCTAATCGTGGGTATGTACCACTATATAGAACGTTGACGTCCGCAAACATTTTGAGCTCTAACAACTGATTAAAGGTAAACTTAAATCTTAATCACAGCGTGCGAGAAGTCATCAAAGAGAGCGATGAATGAATTTGGCAAAAGAGTTCATCGAGTTCAAAATAATTGAATTTTGTTTTGAAAATCGATGACCAACTGGTTTCACCGCATTATTGCGTGATTACAACAAGACGCTGTGTGTGTGAGGCCCATAAACGGTTCCCAAGGAAGAACATATCTGATGCATGGAAGGGTGTGTAGCAAAATCAAATAACATCAACAAACAGAAATGCAACTCAGTTTATGATGCATCGAAAAGCAATTTAACAAACTATGAACGAATTGCGCATTTGCGATGATACGTTGACACCTCGTAACCAACAAAAAACCAGTTTGAGTTATTTATGTCAGATTCCACTTTTCTTTCCGTATCCGTGTGTGTATCGTTTATGTTTTGAACAATTTTTGCTCGCGAAGTTCACAGAAAGTCTTCTTTTAATTTTGCTAATTGAGCAGTTTAAATTGGCTTCTATTTAATGACGTTGTATACAAGGACAAGCGCTTTAAACGTAAATAAAAAGACGTCCTTCATTGGCAGATATCAGTTTCGAAATAATGACCACAGTTCTGAATAATAGCAAATTTTTTTTCAAAAAGTAACAAATTTAAACAGATCCGTCTCTCTTTCATAAACGGTTTTCTTTTCGTGTAGAATCCGATACTTTTGCTTAACTCATCGCCTGTAGACAATATTCACATGTCAAATACATCCTCGCTAGCAAAATAAAAGGTTGGTACACAAGTTACTTCCGAGTATATATGTTCCAGTCCAAGTTTTTACTGCGTTAATGCTGCAAATTGTTACATCATAAGTAACAGTCACCGATGTGATGTTTTTTGTTGTTTCTAGCAAAAGCTTATGTGGATCCATATGCACAAACAATCACCAATTATATTTTCTGATGTGGTTCCGAAATTTTTACTATGTAAAAAATACTTATGACAGCCAAAATATAACTTCATATAGGAAAAATGTTTTTTTTATAATTTTACAAGCTACATTTAAGGCTACCAGCTGCTAACTTGCAAACGAAAATACACTCTGGAATTTTAGTATATCCTATACATCTCGATAAGTCTCTTTTTTATTAAGCGTTTCCAATCTTTAAATATAAGTAAAGCAAAGTTTACATGATACCAAATTCAATACTTTGTTTGTTTAATAGAAATGGGTCTTATTGCTGAAGATTTCCTCATGAAAATTTGTACCTGTGCACACTTAGTTGTCTATGATGTTTACGTGTGCGGGCTCAAACTGAAGTTGAGGTTAAGTAAATCCGCTATAGACCGGAGCCACTTTAGTTTCACAAACAAATAAGTTTATTTGCAATTAGGCTATCATGGCCAACACCAATCCATGGGAAGATGGTACGTCAGATGGCTATGCAACTCTCTTCTTGATAGATGCCACTACAAACTAAAGAATACTATATGCTTTACCACGGGAATAATGTGAATTGTAACAGGGAGCAGTACATAAAGAGAAAAACCATTTTGTATTTAACAAATTCATTACTTATTCTTTCCATCTTTTTTGTTGTTTCCTTTTCTTAATAGTGGATTCTTTTGATCTCATTCAATACCCAGAAAACGGGGGGACGAAAAGTACATAACCGTTCGTAACGTGCCCAATATTACTGCAATGGAGTCTTTGTTGTTAAACAGTTGGCTTCGGCCAAATGGTTCTAAGCGAGAAAAAATTGTTTTATTGAAGTAACTTTTTGGTCTTCAGTGACTATTTTAGTTTGTTTGTGTATAAGTAAAGTTTAATAAGTTGGTAGCAATCTTGCTGCGTGATCACAAATTGTGTTATATTACAGATTCCTAATCATATAGTAGTCTAAGAGCTCGGTTTAAAAAAATAATATAAAAAAATTGTACGTTTATGGGAAATTTTAACTTTTAGACAGTCAATTCAAAACCTTTTTTTTAATGTTGATACTTCTGCAGAAATTCCAACAAAGGAAAGAAATTTAATTTAGACAGTGAAAAGCGTAATATCTAACAGATTTAAGAATGTGTATCTATGAGAAAAAATTAATTGAACATGAATTGCGCAGATACATTAGTAAAATTATTGTAGTAGTTTTGGAAAGTTAGAACACTTACTTGAATTTTGACAGTAAACTCATAAACCCCTTTTGTAGCTTTTCGACAGTGTAAAATGTCTTTGTGGGTTGGTGTGTAATCAAGTTTGGCCAAGCGATCGATTTCGTCTAAAAAGTAAATGACTGAATCACTCTAAAAATAAATTAAATGTTGATTGTTATAAAAATTGTAGTTTTATTTGACAGCACATACAATTTGGAATTCCCTTCTTCTTTCGTAAGCTCGCCTGATACCACGATCTTGCCAAAGTCGGCGTATAAAAGCTGCGTATTGCACAAATTTGTCAGCTTCCAAACTGCTACATTCCATCAGTTTTGTTTCGTTCGCATCTTTATCCCGATCATTATTTCCCCATGGAATTTCAAGTTTTTCTCTAGCGTCTATTAATACTTGCATTCCTGCAATGAAATTAAATGCATATACATACATACATATGTATAAACATGGACCACTTTTCAAAATTATTTCTTAACAAAACAGTTTTACAAGGAATAAAACGGTGATTTAGTCGTTCTCGAGCTGTCGGTATTTCATTTTGTTTTTAAGATCTCCACTTTTAAAGCGATTAAATAAGCTCGATTGTTAGTACACAGTTTTATTTACAATGGAAATCTTATAAATTGACAGAATGCTAGTGAAATACTTGTGTCTTCTTTTTTAATTCCGATAGAAGTTGCAAAACACTCACTCACATACTGTTCCCGCATTTCGACATTTATAATCTCGAGTAAATTCTCGTTTGAACAACGCTACAAAATTTACTTTGAAATTGAATTAAGGACAGTCGCAACTTTTGGACTACTTGGCGTTTGCGAATTACATATGTACATTAGATGTATATTTTCAATGCCCTACAATTCTTTAAATATAACTATAGTTACACGTATAGAAAGTGTTCCCGAAATACTTAATTCAGGCAAAAACATAAATGATTTTGACGCTATAAAACATAGTTTTGTAAGATTTCAATACTTTATCACTCCATATTGAAGGTAGTGTTGCAAACAATTTTACTTACCACGTATGACATTCTGGTAAATAACATGTTGGTATTCCTTTACAAGTTCAGGTTCAAAACTAATACCATGTATAATTCGCATTTGTTTCAAAAATGTCGACTTTCCTGATTCGCCTGCTCCCAAAAGTAATAGTTTAACCTGCGGATATACATACATACAAAGTAAGAAACATTCGTTTTATCGTTACGGAAAGCATCAACTTACTTGGCGGCGAAAAGTTTGCTTTTCCTTTTCCAAAAATTTGTCAATTTCTTTTGATTTATATCGTTGCTCCAACTCTTCCGGCGTATTTCTTAGGCGTATTAAATAGTTAATAACGTTTCCACAGCATCTTAAGCAGGCAAATCTTGACGACTGCAGCCTGCTAGAGGGCCCACGACTGACGACTTCATTGTTGGCAGCCAAATAACTGCGATGTTCTTCCATTAATTGTGTTGTTGTACCAGACTCACTACAAGCTACCCCCAAAATTTCACCATGGACAATGCTGCTATTAGCAATTGTCATTCTCGGCAGTCTAGTAACCGAACAAATGCGGCAACTGAATCAGTTGCTTTTCATTTGGCAAAACAATATCTTTTCAATTTATTTATTACGGAATTTTAATGTCTCGAATTTTTTTTATTAGCATGATTTGCAGGTGCCCCTCCTCTTTTCAACAATATGCAATGATTCGGTTTGTTGTCACTAAATCAATGTTCGCAACAATTTGCTTTTTAATTCTGAAGCAGTGTAAAAATATTAATTTAAATGGACGGTTGTAAAATGTACTTAAAAGTGAACAATGAAACATAAAACAATATATTCGATAGCTGTAAAAATTTGCAAACCAAAACAATCACTCGGATATTTGTTCAAGTTTCACTTTTATTTTCACCACGAAAACTCCAACGCCGGTGCATTTGAAACGCAGATCAAGTGCTATACAGACTGAAAATACAACAGAACGTGAACAGATCAAACCTGTTTGTCTTATAAATATTTATTTTCTATGTGTGGTGAATTCTGCAATGTGAAAAAACATACACCATTTCTAATTTATTATTATTTATTTATTAAGTGACAATTTTTTGCTTCTCCGAATTTTTGTTGGCAATAAAGTCCAAATTTTTTTAGTTTTGTTTACAAACATGCTCACGGCATTTCAATGGATAAATTACTTAGTGTTTGATGAGCAATTTTGATTGTGAAAAAAATAATAAATAAATAAAACTTTAAAAAATATATCTAAAAAATACACATGTGTTTTACCACAAAGTGGTAACTGCGAGCAAAAATGTCTTGCTTTTGCCAGCCACAGAGCCCAATGTTTCAACACAACCATCAGCCACTATTAAAACAAGCAGGTAAGTAATATGACTGGTGTAAATTTTTACTAATTCTTTGAAATTAAAAAATGTTATGCTTAATACATATGTTTTGCAGAATCTCAGGTTGAAGAAACCGATATAGTACAGGATGCTGAAGGAGTTGATTTTTTGAGCCAGTTTTGACATCCTTCAAGAAGATGCTTTAGAGTGTACGTATGTATGTATGTATGTGAGGCTATATAATGAAATAATTTCAACTTGAAGAATACGAACGTTATGATTATTAGTTTTCTTCGGTCTACTAAGTCTCAAAATTTGGACCAAAAAAGGCTAAGCAAAGTTTTCTTGCAGATATTAAAAAACTCGAGAAAATATTTGAGAAGCTCAATGGCAAAACATATCCCACAATTGCAAATTGAAAAAAGTAGCCACGCTAATTTGCCAGAACACATAAGGAATTTGTTCTACAAATGTAGAATATAAAAGTTCAGAAGTCCAAACAAAGGATAATGGGGTAGCAAAATTTTAAAAATTAAAATTTGAGGTAACCGTTGAAATATTCCATATACAAACATTTACGGCTCTCATTTATTTATTTACTAGTTTGTTGTCTATAATACAAAAATACAAATATTTCGAAATGTGCTGCTCATAATTCGGTCCATGGAAACCATTACAACAAGTGTTGCTGGTTAGAATTTCAAGTATTTGTATTTATGAATATGTTTGCTGTAGTAGGCTGTAGGCGTTGGTCATGCAGTTGATGATGAACGATATGGACTGTTGTAGCAAGTAATTTGCATTTATAGCACCCTAAAAGAGGAGAACATTAATACCACAGTCTGTATACATATATAAGAGCTGTTCATGCACTCACCTTTCTCTATTAGTTCACGCAATTTTCCGACTATGTCCGTAAGCTTTTTTAATATCTCCTTTCCCCAAAGGATCAAGTCGACTATAAGCAAATAATTGCCAAATCGTTCCCACAAATCTTGCCTTAAGTTTTTTTTTTCTCATCGGTGTGACTATTTGAACGGCTGATGATGAAAATTTTCATTTGATGACAGAAATGTGCATCGCCGATTCGAAAGCAACGATCTATGGAAGTTGCTTTTGCACTGGTACGTACCCACTATCCTTCAGAAATTGTAGAGCTGTTAATAAATGCGCCAGAAATATGAATTCCTCTTGTTGCCTGCATTTGTAACCGCAGTAAATTTAGTTGATGTTCATTTATGGCAAACTTAAAAATCTAAGAAAATTAACACAACAATATATTAAGAACAGTATGTACAAAATATCATATTATTTATTTGTAGTTATTGCGCTAACTTAAACTTTTGAATACTTAAGTTTTATAAATACAAATGACACCTATTCTATACAAATTTAAATACTTGGGTATGTATTTTACGATGAACTCCATGTTTGCAATTTTTTTTATTATTTTGTTGATTTTTGTCAGCTGGATGGCCAAAGCGATTTAAAATTTTGACATTAGTGCCACAAGTTTACAATAATAAAATCAAATCTCCGAGATGAAAACAAACGTTTATCATATTTATAACATATTTCATATTGTAAATGCGAAAGTAAACACAAAACATTCAGCGTTTTTTTCTAGCAAAAAACACTAAAAAATTATGTATCTCTTTAATCTTATATATACCGCATTATATTTTGGATTTTGTTTATTTCAAATAAATATAATTATATAAAGAAATTATTTTATATTATATTTAAAAAAAATTATGTTTTTAATTCTAAATTGTGCTGCAAGCTATTATTTTAATTTTGACACTAAATAGACTTTAAAACATACTGAGTTTGTAAAATGTGCGTACAAGTATTTTTGATATTTCGCACACATTTAATTGTTTTTGGTTTCTTATTCACAGATAACACATAAAATTTCAAGAATTTATAATGCAATAATAATAGAAACAATTGGAGAACCACTTAAACAAATTATGAACAAATATTTCATTTTTTATTTGTAAGGAAATGTATGTATGTATGTATATAAAAGGAAGTATCTTTAAAATAAGAGGAGTCAACCTGCCCGTTGTCGAAGCAATCTGTGATAGATGAAATAAATTCTTTGCATTCTACATTTCAAGTACTTGATCATATTATGAATTCTTATCACCTCGCCACAAATTCTCAAATTTGGAATATAACCTCTTAAATTTCAAAAAAGATGACCATGACTTCATCAGAAAATCCTCTGTAAGATTGACCCATTTGCTGAAGTTAGCTGTGAGCAGGATGTCCAAATACAGGTTCGAAAGTACTTTCTCAAGCTTTACCCTAAAAGTCCGATCCCTTAAAAAGCTTTCACCATCCTACAATCATCCAGTCGATTCCCGAACCAAGTATTTTGTCGCCAAATTCGTGTAACGATTCACGTAGGTGCCACGCATGATAGCATAGCATCCCTGTATTGCATGATATTAAGAACTGATTTAGAACGTTGCCACTGCTGTTAAGTCCACTAGTAAGAGTGCCTTGCACGCAAATCGCCTCTAATCAGAAACAAAAATCCCAATCAGAGGGTTGATTCACCTTACAGTAGTATTCTCGACGTGGCCTAGTAAAGTACTTCTTCGTCGGCGAAATACTAAATATCTTGGCCAAAAAATCTGCACACTCCCCAGTGAAGTCCCTGTTTAGGTTATGCTCCGCTACTAAAAGAACATCAGGACGAAGTTCAGCGTGGAATAAATGTAAATAATGGAGGCTGCGTCGAGATGCAATCGAATAAACTTTAATGAACATTACCTTCATTCAGCACTGCTAAGCGACCTACATATATTCCCATTTTCACTTTACGTCCACATTACCTTCCTGATTGCCTGATCAGTTACAGGGTCAGTTGTTACAACATCCTTATGGTATGTTTTCGCCAGTAGCAGCATTGAAAAGTGTTTCCGCGGACGGCTGAAACGCGGTCTGACCATGTTAAGGTATCATTCAAAATTACACCCAAATTTTTGGCTTTCCGGCTTTTCACACCCCTAGTGACACAGAGGTAATTTGACGTTCTCGAACCAGCTGGCACATACTTTTCACTGTAATTAAAATAACTTTGGATTGACTTGGAAGATGTTGAGGAGAAATGCATCATATTTTCATATGTTACACAGCCAGATGGTTTTGGACTAAGAAGATTATTATTTTCAAGATAATCAGTCATTTGAGCATGAATTACTTTTTCAAAGGCCTTTGATTCTAATTCTCTATTCTAAACTTGTCTTTGGAATGGATAATTTTTTTTGCTTGTTTCTATCTTTTTGGATAGGTTGAAGCGGTATGTCATATGTTAGGAAGATGAGGTGGTGTTTGGAGAAACATGACGCCGAAAGCTGGCCATACATTAGAACATTAGAATCGTCGGAAACAAAAAATAAATCAAGCAGTGTGGAGGAAAGTGATCAGAAATGCGGTGGTGCGGTTGTGGCTCAGAAATTTCATATTGTCGGTTAAACTTGAGTCGGATAGTATATTTGAGCAAAAATCGACAGCTTACTTCCCAAAATAGATGTTGAACGTTATCATGCTTTTTATTTTGCAAGCCAGTTCAGACTTTACATAGATTGCCACACCCCTATCTCTGTCAACCATTTTGTCGGTTGACCGTCTTTAGCTCATTTCGGGCTAACCTAAATTTACGGTAAGTGCATTTCTAATATTAAAAAAGTACTACCGCTAAAGTAAAACCGAAAGCACTTAAATAAAGCTGTTATCTATCGCAACTTGTCGGTATCTTCTCTAAGGTTCGTGGTTGTGTGAATATTTTGTTGTATCTACATACATACATACATATATCTTTTTCTTTCTCCGTTTTCCGGCGTAAGAGTATGACCGGTTTCCAGCATATGTTGTGATAGTACTGTTGCGGTTTTCCTTTCTCGATATCACTTTTGTGTTCATTACAATTATGTATATTCCAATCCATTATATAAATTCCAATATATAAATCAGAGTTTTGTTTCTTGTGGCCTTCGCATTTAATTTCATAAACAACATTGCATTGACTTTGTCTTTTGTTTTCGTAAATATTGGTCTGAAAGTATCATTATGTGTAAATGCTAATTGCACGTTTTTGCGTTTTTGGTACCTCTGTTCAGTCTTTGGTTGTCTGCTAAGCCTGGTATAAATGCTATACTGTAAAAATGTTTACATTGTGTGATGTCGTTATTTTTATTCTCTTCACGGCCTAGCTTTTCTATTTCTTCACTTTTCAAACTTTTACACACGAGTAATAGAACAAAGTTGATTAAACTTACTCTGTCACATACACTAACCCATATAGGTCGCTTATTTGGCACGGTTGCATCTACTTCCCATTTGCCAGCTGGTTGGAAACATCTACACATAAAATAAGACTGATAAAAGCTCTCCGAACAAAACTTTTTCATAACCGAGTCAAGACAAATTTAAAAATGTTTAGGCCCAGGAACGAACTGGCTATATTAACATATGTACCTCTGTTAATGTAGTAACAGGGTTCTGTTAAACCTAAATACTTTACTTTTTGCTCTAACAACGCTTTTAAAACTAAGAGATATTTGTACCGAAATTGTACATAAAAATATATTCTTTAATCCGAAATTTTATGAAATAAAATCATAAATGAAGACTCTAATAAAAGAAGATTATAGAAAACTCCTTGGAACAAGTATACGAGTATCTAACGTCTCAGAACTAACACAGTGTGTTTAAGTTTCTTAATTTTGTTTAAATTTTTTATTTTTCCTCTTTATACTTTATTTGGCTACTGCGTAATTCGATATTTCAAGTATGAAAAGCATTCCGAACATCTAATTTCGAAATTAATGCGCTTCGATTTAAGGCGTTTACGTCATTAGGCATTTAAATTATGATTTTCAACTTAATTGGATGTCTAGAGTTTTTGAGATTTTAAAATAAAAAAACCACAAAAGCTCATTCATTATTTATTCAAGTGGCAATTTTGTTGTTTACCGAAGTTATGATACCTGTGACGCAAGTACAAAACGTAATATCGTTTTGCCTGCGTAAGTAATCGGATTATTTGCTTTTTTTGGCACGTTACTATTTAAATCTAATAAAATGATTGCTTGGGGCATGTGGATAGTGAGGCGGTAGTATGGCTTGCAATCCTTCATTTCCGTGCAAAGGGCTTTAAGAGTATTTCTCAGTCTTTTCTCATAAGGTGAATAACTAGCATTTTAAAAATGCAAGTAATGGTCTAAGTTGATGATAAAGTACCGTCCGTCCGGGCTCCACTTACAATACCACTGCGTAGATGACAAACATATGTATTCTTCTTTATCGTGTTTAAACAAGAGTTCGCATTTTGGCCTATCCAGTTCTGTTTAAATTATGTATTTTTTATTGCATTTATAGCTTTGAATAAAATATTCCTCTTCTTCCCCTTCTACGTTACACTCTCCACAAATAACTTTAATAATTTTAAGACTAGGACGACTTTTACCAGCCACATACATACATATATTTCATGTACTTGCGCCTCTATGTACATACATATGTATACATATATACATGTGGAAGATCTACACAAATTTTTGTCGCTTAATTTAAAAAGTTTCTTGGGATGCACAAAATAAGATCTGAGACCAA
The DNA here is from genome assembly GCA_932526305.1 of Epicampocera succincta. Classification (NCBI taxonomy): domain Eukaryota; kingdom Metazoa; phylum Arthropoda; class Insecta; order Diptera; family Tachinidae; genus Epicampocera; species Epicampocera succincta. Next base: position 1,084,479 of record OW052037.1, on the reverse strand, counting down.
CAAAACCCCCAGGATGCCTTTGGGCATTGAGCCGTCGTTCATGTCCATCACGTGGGGTGGGCCACCGCCTTTACTAAATACCTCTGTAGATTTTTGGTGCCAATTAAATTATAAATTGTAAGCTGGCAAAGCGTGAACGAGCTCCGTGAAACGCCGAACTTCTCCTTTGTGTTTGAACAAGTGAGCAAATATTTTCTATTTTTCTAAACTTCTCATTACTACGCCTAAAAAACACAAAGTTGTACGAGAGACTCAACAAACAGTAGATATTTTTTTAGAACGAAACATTAATTAACCCATTATAAGCCGTGTCTACGCCGCTAGGCAAAAATCAGTCAGATTTCAGACAGATGATTTCAATTGAAAAATAGTTATATATTGCATTTTTATCTCTTTCAGGTGGGGTGGGAGGGACTAGTAAATTTTTTAACCAATGAAGTAAATAAACATACAACACATACATACATACATATTTGTTGAAAAAAATGTTTTTATTTTGAATTAAAAATTGTTGAAAGAAATGAATCAATTGGTGTGAACAGCAGCACCACATTTTGAGCATAAACAAGACAACGACGAGTCTTTACAATGTTCTGTTTTCCCATGTCGAATATCATTTAGCACAGCTTTGGCACTAACTTTGGGTGGATTGTGCAATTTGTTCTACGAAATAAACATTCAGTTTCGAGTTGTGTGCCCACACAGCTTTTCGTTTGGGCACTTCGATTTGTGAATAGCAGTTTATAAGTACATATATCGCGCCCTAACATATTTTTCACGACTGAGTTTTTCATGCAAAAAGTACTCGTAATAATACGCCGTCGTGTAAAATATGGTATCGGTAATCTAGGGAGACACACAAGCCCTTCAATTTTAACGTACACCACCAGCACCTACATACATACTTATGTATATTGGTGGCTGCAAAATAGCGAGAGAGCTGCCAAGTAATTAGTCATTTGTTCTTTATAAAGCTAGAAATTTGAACGACGATGTATGGGTATCTTCTTATTTTAGATCGGAGGAAGGTAGTTTGGAAACTAAGTTTATATTGTGATAGTTGCATGGGGCAAAAACGCAACAAAGTCATGCTGAGTGTTATGTAGTTTTTGACTAGCTCATCCCATCTCATCTCATCGTCCGACATCAAAACTATTAATTGGACATACCATGACACCAGTGGAAACCGAACGGTATGGGCTCCTAGTGAGTGGTCAGAATAAACCCCTGTGGTTACGAGTGTATTTCATTGTAACATTCCGATTTTCTTAAAACTGGTACACATTTTCAAAAATTATTAATATCGGCCAGAATGCTCGTGCTCCAGTGATATTAAACGTAGTACGAGTATGTGTGTTCCTTTAAATTTTCATGATGAGCACCTTTAGCTCAAACAGTGCAACACTGTAGACGATATATTAAATGTTGCACACGATGAAGAGGAATAATATTCCAATTTTAAAGCCAAGTGAATTGGAAATAACGAAAAAACCTTGTTTTTCCTGGTAAAGTGATTTTGGCGGTTGGGGCACAATATGTTGTTGCCTGGTGAGAAGTTATCAATAGGAAAACTCAGTAATAAAATTGCCACGGCAGTAATATAAGCATAAAACCACAAGTGGAAAAAATGTAGTGATTCCGCGCTTGACGCAATGCATTTCCAGTGCTTTGATATGCCATAAAATATCGTTGCTGCGTGATATCTAGATGTCAAGTTAATCATTAAATACAACAAAGGTTTAAATATTTGCTCGAATGTTGTTATTCTATTTCTTTTCTTTACAATCTGAGGAGAATATTCTAGTGTCTTAATTTCAAGAAGTATAAATTCAACCCTTTTGCAAAATTTTAAATCATTCAGTGACTAAAAGTTAAGCGAATAAGATCTATAGAAAAGATGATTAGCCTTCGAAATTTCAGAGGCAAATATATAATTTATTTTATATTATTTAATGTCTGTGAATTATGGGCTAGAGCAGCCTCCACCGATTTAAGTGGAGATACTACAAAGGAAGTGAATGACCCTGACTTATATACTCCATTCGATGCTGGCGATACATTTTCCTGGGTGTTAATAAAAAGGCTACTCCAACAAGAGAAAACCAACGTAATTATATCTCCATTTTCGGTTAGAATTATTATTGCATTGCTGGCTGAAGCGGCAGGTTCTCACACACAAACACAGGTTGAGTTAATCCACGCAATTTTAGACGCAGGCGTACACAAAAACATGCGTGGCGTCTATAGAGAGCTCCTGGCATCATTGAAAGCAAAATCCCCAGACGCAGTTTTAAATTTGGAAACAAGGATTTTCACTGACAAATTTATTCAACCCAAAGAGCAATATGCAGCAACAATATCTCATTATTATGATACGGATATCGAGCGCTTAGATTTCAAATATGCTAAAAGATCGGCCAAACGCATCAATAGCTGGTGCAAAAACGTTACCCACGGACGGTTGCAAGATATTGTTACCGCGGATGATATTACCAACAGCGTGATTGTGATGGCGAATGTCATTTATTTTAATGGCTTGTGGCACCACGAATTCGATGACACATTTAGCGGATTATTTTATTCAACACCTACAACTAAACACACTGTTCAGTATATGCGACAAGAGAATGAATTTTACTACTATCGCAATATGTCAACATATGTAGAAATGTTAAGACTACCGTATAGGGGTAAAAACTTATCGATGTTCATATTATTACAAGGCAGAATAGGTGGCATAGATGGATTAATAGAGATCCTGCAGAACGGTGAAGTCAAACGTATGCAATCTGAGATGATGGATGGTCCGGTACGAGTTAATTTGCCCAAATTTAAATTTGAATATGAAAAAGATCTGACAAATGTACTCAAGAGTATGGGCCTAAACTCCATTTTTAGCGATAATTCATATTTACCAGGCCTTAACAGTGGTTCGGGGCCATTGCAGGTTTCAAAAGTTGCTCAAAAGGCTGCAATTAATGTAAATGAAAAAGGCTCAGAAGCATATGGCGCGACAACAGCGCATATTTCGAATAGGATGGGCCCTGTCTTGTTCATTGCAAATCGTCCATTCGTCTTTTTCATAGAAGAAGAAATCACTGGCACTATTATTTTTGCAGGAAAAGTTTTAGAACCTGTTCTATAAGGCTATCGATTTTTGTTATCTAGTTTTCACAAAAATACAAAAACTATTTTAAACAAACAGTAAATGTTTTAAAAATTAAGATATAAAACAATTTTATTTGCTTCTTAAATAAATCATCAAGCCTCTGTGATTATCTCGAGCTTTAACCTTCAAAATAGTAAAAATCTTTCTCATTTTACATACATTTTTCTTTCAAACTTAGCATTTGCATATGAAAATTATGAATTTTAATTTGTTCTTTTTTTTTATTATTTTATTGAACACTAGATAAAATCATTTCATTGTAAGCGAGATGTGTAAAACATGTATCCATGTGTGCGCGCCACTGTATACGTTGTTTATCCAGCTTATTATTGTTTATGAACTTAATATTTGTTTAGGTTTAAGACATTGTCTGATTATAATTATTCTTATCTAACATATTGTGGTATGTTTCAGGGATGGCATTGACGTTTTTAAATTGTGCCAAATAGCTTGAAAGATTGTACTTTTGTGACCTCCTTTAATACATAGATTTATTAATGAAAACTAATAATAAATAAATATTGGAAGTAGTTTACATCGTTTTCGACATTAAAATTTCAATTTTGATAAGAACTTACTACGTATGTATATATATTTGTATATGTATGTATGTATATCGTAACAATTGCAATTTTGCGAACTCAGTAAATCTTTTGTTTGGATTAAGTCTATTTCTCTCTTTTGATTTAATTATATTGTGGCCAATATGAATTTTTTTCCCACATTTGCTAATGAATGCGGAACTGATAGTATTCCTTTCAATATTTTTGAAAGTTCTTGGAACATGAATTCATTTGCCTCATTTTTTATTTTGGAATCATATTATATATTGGTATTCGATTGGACACATTTTTACATTTACATTTAGCAACTAGTTTTTCCACTGATTACGTTTTCTGGGTTAATTTTAATGTTTCATTTTTAAAGTCGAATTTCTTTCTTAACATTTCGCATAATTGAAAATAAAAATGTTAGGCAACTGTTTTAAACCGAATTATAATATCATTTTCAATTTCGTTAGTTTGCATAATGCTTCTACATCAGTTCCACAGTAAGCATCACTCAATGCTAGACAATTGCTTCTAATTTAAGATTTATTTATCAATCGCAACGTTTTTCAAAAACCTACAACTTATTTGACGAAATAAAAAACGTTCCTCGTTCTGCTGGCATTTCCATATTTGTGGAATTCATCATTTTTAGAACATACATACAAATGTATTTCAAAACTAAAAAGTGATTTTAAAAATTCGATTTGAATATATGGATATAATAAAGCTTAATTTATAGTTCAAAATCATTTAAAGCAAAATAATATTCTAATGGTTCAAACTGTTCCAATATGCGAGTACGTTTAATAAACTTCTTGGCGAGACAACGATCTTGTAGTTGAATATTTGAAAATAATGTGGATATCACAACCAAAATAGTCTTGGAACCTATTGAAATCTTCACGTCGCACACAGAGACACTAAATTTGAAATGTGACAAATACAACCGATTGGAAATAAATGAAGAAGAATGATAGTTTTGAACTTCATTTGTACACCATTTACAGCCAATTATCAGTTGTTATGGACAACAGGACAATTATCAGTTGTTATGCGAACTATTTTATGTATAGGAATCCTATTTTTAGTTCGAAAATGCCAGTTGCTGGCACTCCTCGATTGAGATCAAACCTAAAGAGCGGTCGCGGCATTCGTTGTTGAAAGTTCTTACTGCTACATTTTTAGACGTTGTTATTGTTGTGCTTTGTAGCATTTTCAGAGTTGTACTGAAGCGTAAAAGCCATTTGCTGAGGTGTTATAGTGTCGCCCGTTATTCCCTTCAAACGAGGTAACGTACTTTAATACACATATAAACATGGATACTTACATACATACATATGTACATAAATACATTATTTTAATTGTAAAATTTTGTTGCTTTATTGCAAGAGTGCAATTTTATTTTTTATACGAATTGCCAAATTTAATTCCAGACATTTTGCGTAGGAATTCTTTCCGTCCGTTCTCAAAACGAAAGTGCAATTTAAATTGTTTTATTTGCGAAATTATTTAACTCTTCCCAAGAATTGTTGTTGAATCAACACAAGTCTGTTTTGTTCCCAACACCAGTAACGGAAACAAAACACACTTATGATTAGATGGCAAAACCCGATGAAGGGACATTTTTTATTATTAATTAATAAGCAAAAAAACCAATTATAATTTAGCATATAAGAAAAGAATTAATACAATAAGGAGTCAGTCGATGTTCAGATAATCACTCAAACAACAAGACTTTTTTTATTCGTTTAAAAGAAATACATTTTAACTCGGCAGCTAATATTTTGTATTTGTGCAAAAATAATGAGGTGACCTTGTGTGTAACAGCGAATTCGCTTCTACCAGTAAAAATGGAAGCACGCAAATAAAACTTACTGCGTTTTTATTTCTTCTCCTTCTTCTTCCTTTGGCGCTACAGTCCGGGGTGAAAAAGCTTTTCCAGCTGGCACGTTCTTTAGCCAGCATCCTCCAATTTTGCACACCAAGTTGGTTGAGGTCCCTCTCCATCCCCAAATTATCAGCACATTATTCAATAAATTCCCCTCATCGAAAAAACTTATCCAATGAACTCAGCTCATCGACGCGTATGGGCTCATCAGTTTGCTGGTATTTTATGTAAACAGATCCACGACTTGTAAAAGCTGTTGATATTACATTATCCCTCTTCAATCTATGTGCACGAAAAAAGATTCTATCATGATTTCCGGAGTCAAGTTTTCATTGACATAGAGGGGGAACTACTAGTGAAACCAATTGCGTTCAGACATAACGGATTCTCTACGCATTAACATACGTTTGTTATGGATCGCAGCACATAATTTCTGTGATATGGGCATGTAAATTTAATGATTATTGCAGCATCAGTAGTTTTATTAAAGTCCTTTCTTTTATTAGCAGAGTTATTATTCCTATTTATTCGAATACGATAAGTCTGTTGAACGTCAGGGGGATGAATCTGTATTGTTTCGCAAATCTTTCTGCAGACATTATAAAGATTTTCATTAGTTTCAGAAGGCACCTTCTTTATTACACTGAATCTTTTATCTAAATCGTTTAAGAGATCATTTTTACATTCTGTAAGTTTCTTTATCATTCCAATTTCGATTTGCTCTGTAAGCCGTTCGAATCGCTTATCCATGATATTAATCATTTTCCAGTTCCAAGAGATTTAGTTGCTGTAGAGTGTAATGGCGTGTTTTTGTTCATGTTTGACGAATTTTGCAAATTGTTTGTATTATTGCAGCTCCTATTATAATTTTTTTCGTAGCACTAGAGTTTATTTTGTTTTTCTTTTTTAAATTGTACATCGATTTAAATATAAATATCTTTATAGATTTTTTGTTGTAAAATTTTCGTTTTGTTTAAGGACATACATATTGTTTGTTGTTCTTTTGTTTGGCTATTATTTTCTTTTCCTTTTTTTGGACAGTTTTTGTTGTCGTGGATGTTGTTGTATTAACGCATTTACGAGCGGCGCTGTTGCGCAATAATAGACAAGAGTTGCTGGAATCTTTGCATACATGTCTATATTTTAAGGATCGCAGAGTAACATTTTTTAGTAATGCCATCCTTCAGTTACGCAAGATGTAAGATGGAACAAAATGAGAAAGGATCATCTTTCAAAGATGTTGAGTTTTTGTCAATAGACTTTATATGGGAAGATGTAACATTTTTGCAAATTGATGAAAGATTTTGACTCAGTGGAAAAAGAAAAGGCTATAACGGTTGATGTGGTTTGAAGTTCTGTTGACTGTGTTCCAGTGAAATGACACCGGTTCTTAGAACCTACCCGCTCACGGCGACTGTCTCTGATACAGACTGTAGTAATAAAATAAAGAAGACAAACGCTAAGTTTAACAGTATTTTTATTGCATAAAAATTAATATTTAATTTTTAACATCTTCATGAGGAGCTCATTACTCATGAGAACCTTTTTATGTTTATACAATTTTACCTTCTAATCACTTTAAAAGCAAAATGAAAACAAAAAAATTATGTTTAACATGAACTAATTATTTAATAGATTTAACTACAATATTGTTTTGTTCTAATTTATGAAAATAATTAATTCTTTTTCTTTTTGCAGTTTTAAAAAAGTGTTTTTTTTAAAGAAATGTTTGTAAAATCGAAACGAACTTATCGGCGAAGTTTATCTCATTTGTAAACTTTTGTGAAAATACTATTTTCATAACGTTTCCTTCATACAGCAACCAAAGTTAATCGAAATAAATACTTTTCAGAAAGGTTTTACATTGGATATTGTAAGTGCAACTAATAATTTCTTCCAGTTTGTTTGGGATAATTATAATCTTCGTGATAAATTTGATTACGTTGTTTCTTATTTGCGTACTCGACAGCGCCAATGCAAAGTAATGGAAAATAGTTACAAAGCAAAAAGATAAGCACAATACAGTTGAAGACTAGATATAATATTAAGAAGTTAAAAATAGCACAATTGTCATTAAATAGAACTAACGAAATCATAAATCTAATAAAATAATAATAAATTAAAAAATATTTTCAAGTTTATTTTCTGTTTATATATATATATGTGTGTGTGTACTATTTCTCTTTCAAGGTTTTAAAATACGATAAAACTTTCATTGAAGAGAATATATCAGCACCAATTCTTTTTGTTAATGAATGGGATTATATTGTTTAATTCAGTTTCATTCAAGCCAAACAGCCAGAAGTTGATACCGAAATTTTTAAACTTTACGCGTTAATAACATTAGGATTTTAATTGTATATTTTACAAGGAGCAACCATTGTTATCTTTTACAAGTATGTATTTTTGAGAAAATTTTCGCAAAAACAAATATGTAAATGTAACATCATCTACGCTCTTAACACTATAGATGTTTGTTAATTGCATAAAAAGAAAGAGCAGGTAATTAAATCCCCTAAATTGTTAATCTTTGACAACAGTTAATAATAATGCGCTTTTAAAACGTGTTAAAGTTCAAAAGCTTGAAATTTTTAAATGCTCTTGGCAATGTTCGACTCTTCTCATAACGATTTAATTACCTTCTCTTCCATTTAGATTTTACATTATATGAATTTTTAATTGTTGGAAACACCGGAAATGCTTATTAAAATAAATGCACCGAAATTAAGTGCACAATGATTACCGAGTAGAATGCAGAAAAGCGCAGTGTTGGTAAATTATAAATCAAGTTATCGTTAATAAAACTATTTGTTATTTATAAATAAATGAGGGTTGGTTATTGCTCTACAAGCGCAAGCCCTCACTATTATCACCATGAATTTACAGCCAACCACCTTTGCGACCAAATAGTAAAGAGCTTACAGTGCCGACAAACGACTGCGTTATACTTTGTTGGACTTCTTTGGTATCAAGATATTTATCATTAGAGGAAACTGGCTTGGAACTACTTGCAGATGTTGCGGCAGATTGCTTAATATTTGTTTTAGGTTTGTTCTCGTTCTGTTTTGGTGAGACGTGGCCCAAATCGGTACGTACGCGTCCCTCAATTGTCCCAAGATCTGGCCTTTGGCCATTCTTCAAGTTTCTACGAGATTTCTGTCGCAGCATTTGTTTAACTCGGATATTTTCCACACTTGATACGGCGTTACTAGCAGGGTTTTGTGCGTCATCGTCTAATTTGTGCAGATTTTGCTGGGGCTGAGCATCAGCATGTCTCGCTTTCGAATCGTGTTGCATCGGGTATTTTGATACTGATGACTTCGATGACGTTGGATGTTGCACCTCTTGAGGTTGAAGTGCCTTTTGGAGAACATCTTTTATTTGCTTGCGATCAAAATGTAAATCATTTACGAGGTTATTAGAATTTGTATGGATATTTTTTAAGCTGGTTAACTGGGCCATTGGACTGGCGCTGCGATTAGCAATCCCACTTGCTAGCTGAGACATTGCATTTGGCTGAGAAGTAATAATATTTTCAAGACCAATGCTTTCAACTTTTTCCACGAGACGCAAAGATCGTAAGGCTCGCCTTTCGAGGCGTGTTAGCATTATTTTTTGTTGTTTTTGATATTGTAGATTTCTGGTCGGTCTTTCTATATCACCACCGACGAGCTTTCGTCTTATTAAATCCGCTCCAGATGAAAGCAAGCTAAACAATGGTTCTGGTGACATCGAGCGCGTTGGAGATCCCTCTGAATGTACATATAATAATAATTTGAATAGCAATCATAACATTTCCATTTATTTTTTTATTATGACTTACCCGGACTATTACAAGGAGTAACAGTAGGCGAAAAGTTCGTGCCAGCTGGTGTATTTAAGGCGCTTGGGGTCACAGCTTTAATACCACGTTCATTCAACATTGAAGCTAAGCCCAAATTAACTGAAAATGTTGAACAGGAATTTTTGCGCGATAATCCAGCCCGTGGGGTTGGAGGACAACTTGAGATCCAAATTTCCAAAATTATTTTTGAAATATAAATGAAAAAATAGATCATTCTTACCTTGGTTGACGAGATGTAGAATTAGAAACCATGCGAGAAGATACCTGGGACTGAGAGAGAAAAGACAAATCAGTTATCAAGCCATCGTCCGGGTGCATCACAGTGCTGGTGGTGTAAGTATAAGTACAGCCAGAAAATTCGAACTGTTTGCCGGGCAACTCATCGCTAACATCTTCTTCAACGTCGGACAGCGTGTACACCTGCATTCCTAAGTCATCGAGACCACGACCTCCGCGTATGGTTACTCCAGGTCGTTCTTCTAGCAAACCGCTTAAAGTAGGAGTTGCAAGACGCGTCCAATGGTGTAGTGTCTGAGAGCCTTCTATAGGTTTGACTATTTGTAACTTCTCAGGAAGACGCCATTGATGCATCGACGACATGTTAGTCGACGAAGACATTCCAGAAGAGCCAGTCGACATAATACTGTCAGGTGTTCGGACTCCTAAGGGAAGTGGTGCTGGGGGTTGTTGATCGTCGTAGGAATAAGTTCCTGCTGGCGCATATGAAAGCATAGCTCTTCGTGCAAGAACTTCAGCTGGTGTAAGTCTTTTAAGAGCTGCCTCCAGTTCTTTGGCTCCTGGTGCCCCAGGTACACCAGATGGTTGAGTAGGGTAACCTTCGTCGGACTGAGAATTTAGACTTTCACATGATAATGTTTTAATACCCATTCCTAAAGACATGCCACTATCGCGACAAAATGAAGTGTTATTTTGATTGGATGTACCCATAAAAGGCATTGTAGACATACGCGGTCCTGATGCACTACTCATTGACATTGCGCCTAAGTGGGTCATGGACACAATTTCCGTGTCAGCAAAATTACCACTTTTCGTTGCACAACGCACTGTATCAAAAACTTTTTTGTACGGTGGTAGTGTTCCGCCACTAAACGCACAAATACCACTTGAGTTCATAGAACTGATGCCGCAACTGCCCCCTGCGGGAAGATGGGACATCAATCTTCCTATGCGGTCGTTTATGCGTTGGGCATCACCTGAAATTCCGGAATCAAGACTGTTTTCCGAATACAGCGACGACTCCATCAACTCAGATTGTAGTGAATCTGGTTGTATAGCTCCAAAAGTAGATATGAAGGAACTCCGGGCTTGAGGAAGAGTCTTTTTTCGTTGTTTACGCAGTTGCTCTTGGGTTTCTTGTAGCAGAGCCAGCACTTCTTGGTATCTTTGCTTGAACTCAACAAGTTCCAATGCCAAAGAATTTTGGTTTTCTTTTGTGATATTTAATAATGTTATGTGTTCGTCATTGTCATGAGTAAGCTGATGTAGCCTCATCTCAGCTTCAGACAATCGCGCTGTAAGACTAACAACTTGCTCATGTTGTATGCGATTCTCTTCCCGCTGACGCTCCAATTCCAAACTAAGTCCTTCGAATTGTTTGTTGGTGTCATTCAGCTGTGAGGAAATATCATTCATCAGTTGACGTTCATGAGCTTCCACCTCATCCGTTTGACACGCTAACTGAGAAGCTTCAATTTTGAGGGATTTGTTTTCATCTTGTAGGGTTGTTATTTTCTTTTGTAGCAAATCCAACGTTATCGATTTTGAATACGTAGGTGTGTCTAGAAAGAGGAAAAGAACAAAACGCTTAGTCGCAATCATTTAGATCAGCTAATCGTTTTTTTTTTTTCATAGGAAAGACTAATTGATGCTTTAAAGTAAAATTGGAGTAAAAGAATCTATTATAAGTATGATTTTGTTTAAATTGTTTTAGCTTAACTGTTAATAAATCTATTTTTAAATACTTCCAACATTACCATTGTCACTGGTGTCCTCTCCATCATTTGTAAGAACCGAAATGAGTTCATTTTTTTTGTGCAGCTCATGGACTAGTTGAGCGCGATCTTCATTTGCTGTCTTCAAGTCTGCTTCTAGCTCTGCTAATCTGCTTTCAAGAATATTATTTTGTGTCAAAAGCTCTTTTCCGATTTGTACCGTCAGCTCCAAATCTTTCTCCTTCTCTTCAAGAAGGCGAGTGACAGCCTCTATATCGTCGTATGCTCTTGTCATTTGGCTAACGCGATTACCACATAAAACTGCAAGAAAGATTTAAATGTTTCCATTTCAGTTGATTTGCATTCTCTGAATTGATCATATATATAATAAATATGTACATATGCATGTGTGCATATACTGTATACATGAGAATTTGAATTTATGTACATATTTATAAAATTATACTAACGAAATAAGTACTATACATATGTGCACATACAAACATACTCAAATGTACTTTCATAAATTAATAACAATTAAAAATATTATAACTGCAAACAAAAGCTATAGAGTTGACGGGAAAACATATTTAAAGCACGTAGCCGACCACCCCATGATGGCTGCAGCTTCAACACAAATTCTACTAGAAATCTACTTTGAAACGTTGTGATTACTTTTATTCCACTCCGAGCAAGGTGAACTAATTACAGGTAAACTCGCACAAATATGCGAAAAAAGTAAATACTTTTTAATTCTACTAAATCAATATTTGGTTTGTAAATAACTTTATGCAAATCAACTGCATCAATTAGCAATAAAACTAGCGTTATCTTGTTTTTTGTTGAAATTTAAGTTGATTTCTTAAAATTAATATAAAAACCCGAAATTTGTGTGTTATAGAGCATTTATGGCATTATTCGAACAAGTTTTCGTCGATAATATGTATGTATACTGTACTTGTATGAAAGCACTCGTATGTCTGAACGCAGGGTAACTAAAGCACAAATGTTATCAAAAGCGCTGTAAGGTTTGTCATGATTTGGTGATAATTTCGCTAAAAAAAACATTTTGGAAAATTACCTGAAAACTTTTTACAATTGGATTTTTAGTTTATATTTATTTAACCCTGATCAATTGCTTATTCGCCAACTGTTTCACAGCTTTAAAAATCTCAGATCAAACATCACAGATTATCTGATGCAGGTAAACTTTTTTTTGGAAACACGAGAATAAGTGAAACCTATTGGATCTAAGCACTCTAAAGATGATCAATCAAGTAGTTATGTAATCCTGAAACTGTTAAAACAGTTCTACGAGAAGCAAATTTTCATGGAAGGGCTGCCCCAAATAATAAATGCTGCTCATAAAACACGAATAGTAGAGTTTTGCCGGCATCTAAACAAAGATATTTGAATCTGAAAGTCTGTTATTTTTGCAGATGATGTTTTTAGCTCTAATGGCAAGTCCCGTGTTTGGAAAAAGCGAAATAACGTACTCCAACCATGCAATTTGTGCTCTACAGTCAAACCCCGACAATCAGTAAAATGGTAGGGGTTGTATGTCCTCAGAGGCCAGAAAGCTGCCATTTATTGAAGGATACTTGGACAAAATGTATCTCGATCTCCTGAAATATAACAATTTAGCACAAATAGTAACATCAGGGATTCGTTAGGTTCTACCAAGACAACGATCCCTAGCACACATCTGGTATTATTCAGCATAATAAAAATTTTTTAAATTTTATTAAATTTTTATGATGTCACCAAATAAGTTTAGATTCGCTGAATTTTGGAAACCATCGTAAAAGAGAAAAGGAAGATTTAAAGAAAACTCTTCTCTCAAAATTCTCGCCTATTCTGCACAATATTTAAGAACATTAACTAAATGAAAAGTTTTTATCTAATTATTGGAGAAGTATAACAATTTTGTTTATAGCTATGCAATATATATGTATATGATTTCTGATGAATAAATTCATTAAAATTAAATTATTTTACTCTTCTTTGATCTACATATTTAATTTTAGTAAAATAAGATTAACAAAGGGCGGCCTAAAGGACAGTCTGAGGCAGTTTTTTCTTACAATTACATATTTAAATTGGATGAAACGTACATTCCGGTTCAAGCATTTCTAAGAAAATATTAATGTGTTAAATAAAGCTGAACATCGTTGCCTCGAATCCAAAAAACCGTCATTAACAAAACTTCAAAACCACTCACATTTTGTGATTTAACGTAATTTAATTGCTGACATTGCAGTCAGTATAGAAATGAAAGATTTGGAATTTTGTAAGATCGGATATTCGGCTTTGAGTTGGCGACAAGTAAGCAAGCAAGCGCACGGTTGTACTCATATCCATATAAAAGTTTGTCTACCTTCAAATAGCAATTGTTCATCGTTGATAATTGTTTGATTTACATTCAATCTCAGATCGTTGGTTAAAATCCTGAGTTCATCGGAACCGGTATTAGGAGCATCGCATGGGTTTGTGTAATAAAGCTCCTCATCGTATTCCAAAGGAATCGCTTCACTATTGAACAGTTCAAAGTCATCTAAAACATTCTCTTCCTCTTCCATTGCCATAAAGAATTCTCATTAACAGTTTGCACAATTCAGATCATTTTTAATAACAAACTGTGTGGGGGATGTACATACATATTTAAGAGTATTCAATGATTATGCAGCAAGAGAACCATTTTTCCATTAGAATTCAATTGGCAAAAGGAGGGTTGTACATACATACATACATATGTATGTATGTATGTATTTCCGGTGCTTTGGTGAATATTGAAGTTAAAATGTATTATGCAATTATTTTTATTCACGTTGCAATTTTATGTTTGTTCTTCAATTGGTTTTGCACAAATATTGTCCAATGATTTCTATTTCATTAATTATTCACTTTTACGAGAAATTCGATGACACATGATACCGTACACTTTTAAAGTATTTACATATGGTTTATTTTTTAATATGTATTAAAATATCTTTATTTTATTTTCTTTTTCATTTCTTTGAATCGCTAGACGAATGGTGAGTATGCGCAGCAAATACATTAAAAAGTTACAACACCCTTTTGTTTCTTTCAACAAAAAATTTGTTTTGTTTATATGTACTATATGCATACAAAACATTTGTACCTACCCTCTAAAAACGTGTATGTATGTATATACATACATACATATATCAGTATACATACATACATATGTATATACATTTATGTGTGTACATACATATTTTTATGCACAATATTTGCAAATGCAAATTTAATTAATGGTACAATATATGCTTTTCCGTATTAACTTTAGTTACCCTTAACATTGTTTCTGTAATAAAATAATAATGAACCAATATATATTTGTATGTATGAAGGTATATTTTTATGTAACCTTTTTTTATTTACTAAAAATAAAAAAATGTTTTACAACTTCCACTTACGACTGCAAGAATGATAGCCGAACGACAACTATTCTAAACTTACATACATACTACATACATAATTTTATCGGCCTCAAATAGAAAAATAAGTTCAACTATACAAATCTCAACTTTACATTTGCAAGAACTGTTTTTAAAAAACTAAAATAAGCAATACAAAACGTAGTTTATGCGAATGTTTGTATATTTGAGTATTTATTATCTATTGATGTATGTATGCATATATGTATGTACATTACTAGGAAATATGTGTGTATGACTAAATCTAATTAATTAAAAATACACTCCAGACGGTAGTCACTTCACAGCTTTTTTAAAAATTCTTTTATATCTGCAAACTATGCTTATGTAATTAAGTGATTTATAGTTAAATAGTTATATTTTTTACTGAGTCCAAATAAAATATGTGGATATTCAATCCATGAGATTGTTTAACTATCTCTATAAACACACACATGCGAACAAATTTAAAGGGATGCCAGACGAAAATTTAAGTGTCAATACGGCGGCAAAAACAAAAATTTCATATTTTCGTTGTTGTGAAATAGGTCTTTTTTTAATTTTCACTAAAAAAACACATTTTTGTAAACACATTACATACGTATATATTTATAATTCAGTTGGGCTTTCAAAAATAGCTTAGCTTAAGTATGTATGAGTTAAATGAATTTTTTGCTTTTACGTTTTTATGTACTTCTTGTTTTCGAATATATGTACATATCTACAATATAACTATATGTTATCTCCATTTACAATAAAACAAAACAGTATTCGTTTTCTGCAAATTAATGCACAAATTACACAACAATTTAATTTTTAAGTTTTTGTTGATACGACAATGACTAACTTTTGATCTAAGCCCATTTTAAATTAAGATGCCATTTTATATCGAATAAATACATACATATGTATGAAAGTATGAATTAGAATTAAAATTCTAAAAATAGTGTGAAATCACTATTGGTTTCAGAGTTTAGAGGACGGTAAACATGTTTTGAGTTCAGTTAATGTTAGTTTTTAAAAACATATGTATATTCAACATTTTAATTAGAGGTGATTTAAAAAAGTACATTAAAATGAAAAAACAGATCTTCCATTAAGCAAAACACGGCATTTCAATAAGGAAAAGAAATATCATTTTGTTGTTAATTCTTTAATGTAGAATAAATAATGAAGTCTGGCAGCTTTTTATTAAATATTGTCAAATCCACAGAATTATTATCATCCACTTTGAATTGTTAACCAAAAGATGGCTTAATTTTATAAGGCAGGGTTGTTAACACTCAAGGCAGTGGTAACTAGATGACAGATAATAAAAAAAAAATTCAGATTTGAAAACTGTTGCAAGCAAATTGACATTTGAATAACATTTCCCAAAAAAGGAGAACCATCATAAATTGCTCTCAAAAGAGAGCACGAAAGCCCAATAGCTGGATTATGTGACAATTGAATAGCAGTTCAGTTACAGGATATTGAAAATGATAACACAGACAGAAAAAACGATAGTACAATAAACAAAATGGTATTGCAGAAAGCTTCTGCAGTTGTTTTGCCTTAGCAACAAAAATTTTCAGGTTGCTTATTTTGTAACCACACTAAAATTCGGTTAATTTCCATTTTCATCTCTTCTTTTGCACATATGTATGTATTTTCTATATGTAATATTAATACGTACATACATATGTATGTATATACATAAGTACATACTATGTACATATGTATGTACATGCAATCATATGAAATGATACTTGTTGACTCTTAAACATTCTTGATTTTGTTAATTTTATAAAACAGTTAAAATATTTTCATTTCTCCCAAATTACGAATGCAAAGTATTTTTTTCTCTCAAAAACGCAAGGCGTAGACTTTTCGTGCAAGTTGGGAGTAAAGACAGCGCCGTTTGATTTAAAATTTTAAACGACGCATGTAAATCTATATTAATTCATATAGTGAACATTTGCTCAGATTTTAGTGTGATCTACATATGTATGTATGTATGTATGTATGTATGTACATATCCATATTGAAAACTAAGGAAGTTATATTCGAGCAGTTATTGAGAACAGAAATGGTGATTGCTAAATAAAATGTTTGCCTTAAAGTATAATTTTAACCACATTTCGAACTCTGAAGTTTAAAACTAATAATTTAGTTTCGTAATAATAATTTAAATGTAGAATCGTATTAAAGAAAACTAATACATACATATATTTTTATTTCACTTGTGTGTTGATATTTAATAACTAGCCCCATTCATTACTTGGTAATGAATTTTTATATGAAATTCTCTCTAATGTTTTATTGACCATGAACTGTTCTCTTTAATACGAGTAACTATTAAATTAAATGTAATCAAGAAAAAAAGCAATGATGACTTTTTTCGTGAAAGTTCTAATGTTTTTTCTACCGGTCATTTCGTCAAATTTTTCTAAAAGTAATTTGTTCAAATTAAATAAAAGGGAATAATAAATTTGTTTAAGATCAATGACACATTGGAAGTGTTAAGAACAATTTTTTCTCCCCTAATGACGAATTTTTAATCACAGAGATTTCAGAAATCTCAACAGCTTTTTTTGATAAAAATTAATATAAATATCTACACACATATGTATGTAAATGACAAACTATCACAGGCTAAAAGTAACACATTCATACATATGTACATTTAAAGACTTTTATTGAGCGTTAAATATAAGAAAAAGAAATGTGCTAATTCAAATCAGTTCAAGTAAAACAAAATAATAATACATATAATATCATATAAAAACAAACAAGCATGTCATCAGAAAATATTTTTAGTTAAAAATCAAGAATGGTTGTGCAGTTCTCAATACTTCACGTTAGAAAACGTAGATGTAGCTAATTTTATGCATGTATGTACTTCGAAATCAATAATCATTTTGTTTGTATTGAAGACTTTTATTTGTATGATTAATATTAACAATCTAAAAAGAGAATATCTTACATTTGGAAGATGAATATGAAAGGATGTTGAATTGGAAACAACTTTGTATGTAGATATAAAGGATAGAATAAATTTGCAACCAATCAACAATATATTCAGATCGCGAATTTTTTCACCAGACGTAAAATTGATGATGTATTTACGAAACCCCGAAGTTTTTTGTACGAATCGTTTAGTTTAGAAGCTTCAAAACTCCAAGGTAAAAATGCAAATATCTTTCTTTGTAAGTAATAAATGTAGACGAAACGGATATAAAAGGGATATCAAAAACCTTTTATATGATCATGTAATTTCGTTTCTTATTGGTATTGCAATTCTAACTAACTTCAAAACGCAATTTCGCCTTAGATTCAGGAATCTCGTACAGTGGTGCTTTGAAATCCAAACAAATGTAATTTAATTAATGTAATTTTTAACTTCTTTTGATTTTTTTCTACCTATTTTCTTTATAATGTTTAATAAAGTAACTCACAAGGGCTTTAAGTTTGTTGTGAAATTTAATTTATTTTTCTTATTTTGACAGTTCATAATGTCAATATCAGTCAGCGTTGCATACATTAAAACAAAAATCGCGAAAGTGTTTGCGAAAGAGTGACAGAGTACCAAATTGAAGTTTTATCGCATTAAGTGGAGTAAACCCCTTGTTATTTTGTGGCCTGCACTATGAATTTAACTGAATGCTTTAATAGGATATGTAGATATATATAATCATAAAGCATATACATACATACATATGTATGTTTCGTTCATAAAAACATGTTCTCGCAAAAGGATATGATTGCAAATGCGCTTGCATGTTTTCACAAACCAGAGCTAGTTGTTCAAACTTGTAAATTTTGGTCTGTTAAATTTTTGTTGGGATGTAGAGTTTATGTCAGATTGTACGATAAGTTGTAGCTTAAAAAACTCACTAATTTTCTACTACCGCTCTTTAAAGTTGGGCATTAATTTGTAATTTTTGCACAGTATTTTTTCTATGGCGAAAAATTAGAAACTATAGAAACTTTTATAATGCCTATCAATGTATTTCTATAAATTTCAAGGAAAGGAACATAATAGCACAATATTTACATTCATAAATAAAATTTACATTAGACATATAGAGTAGAAGAGGTCGGACTTGAAATTGGCAATTATTTTTTTTACTAAATAAAAGCAATATCTTTACATATTATGTTAGTTTCAAAATCAAAATTTGATTTTTTGGAATTTTATAAGAAAAAAGTTTATTGAGAAATGTGCCATTTGAGGAAATGCCAATTTAAGTTTGAACTCCACAAAATTGTTA
This sequence comes from Epicampocera succincta, assembly GCA_932526305.1. NCBI lineage: Eukaryota > Metazoa > Arthropoda > Insecta > Diptera > Tachinidae > Epicampocera > Epicampocera succincta. Next base: position 1,065,382 of record OW052037.1, on the reverse strand, counting down.
TTTACTGAATTTTATATGTACCTTCATCACTGTTTAGCATATTGTGTACAATTTTCAAGTACTTTGAACCGCTGATGTTTTTCCCAACATAATAGATCAATTTCCTATTGAAAACTGTATCTTTACGCAATAAGTCTGCTTGTAGCGAAGATGCGCTATCATTAATAGCATCGTCTAAAACGCCTTTAGATAGAAATTTGTAAAGAAGCTCTAATAGAGGTAATGACTTCTTCTCTTCATTTTTTAGGTCCTTAGCGTCTGTTACATAGGTTTGAATGCGCTCCAAGGATTCTAATTGGAGTTCAAAACAGGTAGGTTCTTCCTCTCTTGTAACCAGCGAGTTTTCCGATCTTAAAGTTAAGGAACACTTCTGATCAGTATTTATTGTTTTAAGTAAATCGATAGTTTTTTCAGTATTTGTCTTAATTTGATTTTGCAGCAACTTAAAAGTGTTATCGAATCCTTTACTAGACACAGAAGGTTTATCCGTAATTGTAAGATTATGTTTGGCACTTGACTCGCAATCTTTGGATTTTAATATTTTCGGATTCTTATTCACAGTTTCGGGAATAGTTTTAATATCGACTTCGTTAATTTTGCTACTTTGATCTATAAATGAGCTCTGGAAGCAGCTTACGTTGACATTTGTTTTAAATTTTAAGTAAGTATTATTTTCATCATTTTCTTCTTCATCTTGCACTATGATTTCGGCTAGTTTTCGTCGTTTTGAACTGAGGTCAGCATCGCCATATTTGATATTGTCTACTAAGGGGTTATCGTTGAACGGTTTTTCTTTCGCGGCCATTTTTGCACATTTTACAATTTGTTAGTTTTTAATAATAGCTAATAATTAAACTAAAAAAATTTAAATTGGAAAATCTCTTTACTTTCCCAAACTATTCCAATTGAAAATACTTCATATACATGTGTATATCATTATTAATCGCAAAATTTTATGTATTATGATTTTAAGTTTTAGATATTTTTGTTCTTCGAAATTGGCAATATCGTTACCTGGACACCTGCATAACTTAGCATTGTACATTTTCGTGATAACGTTAAGGGGTCTTTTATACTCTGCCACAATTTTAGAGCTTACAGTATAGCCTTTCAGAGCTTTCGACTGCTGCCTGACTATAAACCTCTTTATCGATAAAACAATGACCTTATCTTTTTTATATGCAATTAAAAAATTTATTGAATTTGTTATTAGCAAGTTTACAAGTTTAAGTTTTCACATGAAGAGTTGCCTTCTCTGCACTGAGAATTCTTAGGGATTTAGTTCAGTTCGAGTATAGTCTTTTGCAAAGTGCTTGCGATTAATAGTGTTTGTAAATAGTTCAGCAAATTATTAACAAAAGTTATTTTTTTAAGAGACTACACAAATTTATATAAATTTCTTTCTTCAAAGAACTGATCAACGACCTCAAATTTTCTTTACTTTCTCCAATAGTAGGCATGTATGTATTTATGCACATACATATGTATGTACGTATGTAATTATAGACTTCACAACTGATCAAATAATACTGCGACCAAATAAATGTTTAAATTCAAACTTTGCTATTCGGTTAAAAATGTCAGTTGAAAATAAGTGCTTGGGGTGAGCAATCACTTTACGAGTCAACTGCAGTTGACTGATGTATGAAAGAGTACATGCGTGTCTTTAGATTATTTTGTTACTTATTTCAACAAAATTACTTCTTATCATTCAAGGACAGAATGTTAAAAATATATTATGGAAAATATTTATATTTATGTTAAGAAGATAATAAACTTTTTGCACTTTATTATTTGTTTACTTTGCAAACTGGAAATTTTATCAGTTATGGTTATCTTATCTAGAAATATTAATTTCTTAATTGTAAGTTCATTTTCTAATTTTTTTTATGGAATTATATGATTATATGAACTGTGAGATAGATATTATGTGCCCTGTGCCCTGGTCCTTCCAAAGGACATAAGAAACAGAATTTTTAATTTATTAATAAGTTTCTCTCACGTATCTTTTCCATTTTTTTTAAATATAATAGTCTAATTATTATAGGCATAGAGGTGGCGTTTTAGTTGCTTTTTAAGTTTATATCCAGCCGAAGAAGTAATATAAGAAAATTCTCTAAATATGAAAATAGTTGTAGTAGTATCTTAAGTTTTAATGGCATCTCTACATAATTACTTGCTCATATATTCCGCTCAATTCGAATCCTCAAATTTATTATCAAACGTATGCCCTGATAATTAAATCCGTTGATAATAATCTCAAAACTGCGGACCAGTTACTTGTGCTAGGTAATGTCAATATTTTCTTTCTTGTAATGAAACTGAATTTTTAACATCACTTGCTCCGTATAAATGTATACAAGAGTTTTTTTTAGCTGAAATTATTATCTTCCAGATAAATAGTGTACGTAATAATCTGACATTTCTATATTTAATACTCGTAAACAATCCCTCTTTGTTTAAGATGAGTAGAACTAGTCCGATATGTATTCCTGAGTACTGTCATCATCAGAGTCTTATTTTCCACACCTTTTCTGAAGAAAAATTCGATACATACCATAGTTGAAGGCTAATGTTTTAAACATATCAACTTTAAGTTACTTAATCAATTATTGTACTTTTTAATATTAATAGTATTTAATATTAAATGCTTGCACATAAAAAGGATGAAAGTGATTTTGAACAGCTTATAAAAAATTCCACTCAGTTCTACTCAGGCTTGTTTAAAATTGGTGCTTGTATGTGTAGCCAAGAAAAACGCTAACTTATTAAAAAACAAAACTAAATAATGGGCTCGTTTAATAAGAAAAACTCCATTGTGTAGCTATGGAGCTTCTCCCTCCCAATTTAAAGATCGTTTTCTTTTCCAATATTTATTAAACTCAAAGTACAGAGGCAAATGCTAATATAAACATGCATCAGCCAAATATAAAATAAAGTAGGACGCAACTAAATATTAAATTTTGCAATATATTTTCTAAATCTTATGTATCTTCAGCTTTAAATGAAGTATGCCAATAATTTCGTTTTCTGAAATGAAGTCTTTTTTTATTTTTTGTTATTAAGAAATAACTTTATAAAGTTCTTGATTTTTTTATGAAACTCATTAACCTATTTGGTAAGTGCATTTTTTATTAAAACTATTTACGACAAGCCATGAAATCGATCTTAAAGTCGAATGAGCATGCTGTGTCAAAAATTAAGTTCAACACTGTATGTATCTATATATCTACATAATATGTACGTATTTAGTCAGTAATTAAGATTCGAATCACGATGATTTCAGAATTATGGTTTTTAATCGAAATATGTAAATAGTAAATGAAAGTATTTAATCCTAATAAACGTTGAAGTAATCTTGAAGTTTGGTAACAGTAATCAGTAATAACATACGCATATATGTTAATATACTGAAAATCATTTGCTTTGCAAAATCCTTGCAAATATTTAGATACCGGTAAATAAAGTTTTAGTATGATGATATAACAACCTGTTTTTTTTTTTTGTTGGCATTTATATTTACATATGCATATGAACAGTTTAGTTGAACTTAGCAAATCAAACAACAGGTTTTGTTAAAACAGTGAAATCGTTTATTATTTTTATTATACGTGGATACCACAACTCAGATCTGCAAAGCATTCCCATACATATACATATGTACATACTTACATACATATAAACATTTTACTTATTTTCTTTAGTACGAAAAAAGATACATATTTAGGTATGTATGTATGTACATATCTACATATTTACGCAATTCTAAACGATATGTGCGACCTTAATAGTTCGAGCTAACTGACGCTGATACCGTTATCGAAACCATAAAAGCAACGCTACCAAAATCTGAGAAATATTGTTTGGTGTGAAATTTTCAACATGTATTACATACATACATATGTATGTATAATTTTGCAGTTCAACCGCAAAGTGCAGGGATTTCATAAAAAAATCGAACATCCCAACAAACCTTAAAGTTAGTTGTTTTTTAAAATTTTTTTCTAAAAATTAATTATATGTATGTATGTATGTATGTGTGTTTAACAACATTGTTAGACGTACATATTTAACCAAGCTTCACTGTACTATATTGTCTCATCCACTTAAATAAAAAGTAACTGTTTGATTATTCACAACTGTATGCATACGTTTTAATAAAAGTATGCAGAAACGTACATACTCATTTATATCGGTTAATCCCGAATCTATACAAAACGCTCTATAAAAATGCTTTTTCCACAAATTTAATTTTAAGTCACGAGTTTGCGAACTCAAACTATTAGTGAGAGTAAGTACATACATACATACATTAAATTATTTAGTAACTCGTTCATACATCTTATTATATAAATCAAAGAGTGTACATACATACATCTACGTGCGAGCTTTTATGTAAGTTAGCAAATACGTACATATTTATGTATTTAAATAAAAAGAAAATAAACAAAATTTACTGCGTTTTGATTAACTCGTTTCATATTAACTGGTAACACATATCTTTTTGCCAATTTTTAATGAAATTATTGCTTAAAACTGTAGGTTATTGTGCTTTGTTTTGTGGCACCATCTTAATAAACTAAAATATATGCACATTGTACGTACATACACACATACATGCCTAGAGGCATATTTAATTATTTGTGCTGAGGTATATTTGGAAAATATTCTTATCTACAAGCTAATAAGAACAATTTACATAACACGGGGCAAAAACATACATACATATGTACATGCATATATGCAAAAGATTTTTCCTCTTTTTTATTGGTTGTAAAATATTTAAATGCTCATAATATCGTAAAATATTTTCAATTGGTATAATTCCAAGAAGTTTTTTCATACATACATTTACATGTATGTACATTAAGTTAAGATTGCTCCCAAAATAAAAATTGACGATGGATGGCAGACACTAGAGATTTGAATGTTTTCCAATTTGGCTTTTGCGTATGACGCGCTTTTCGTAATCACGGTTTCTATATTTTAAAACAATTATTTTTTTTCAATACTTGAACATGTAAAAAATAAGAAATTTATTTTAACACCAACCGAAATACTTTTAATTCATATGTAAAAGAACTGGCAGACTTTGTGACAGTTCCAGCATTTGTGGAAAAAATTACTACTTTTTCAGAGTTGCATGAAAAATGTAGTTTGTTGTTTTTAGTAAAAGGCTAGATTTTAAATATTAAAAATATTAGCCAAGTCGTGCACCACGCTCTAGTTAATCAGCTTTCCGTTGGATGTCGCACAACTCGTGTTAAACAATCAATGTGGCCAACACATTAAAATATATAACATTTACATATTCTTATATAGACAGAAAAAATAAGCCTAAATTTTGGACTATTTTTCTTGCACATGAACTTTAAGTCAGATGAGTAAATCATAAACATGAATATTGTGCCGCATTCCTTTTAAAATTAATTTTTAACACTGTCTTTTAAATTCAAACTAATAAAAACAAATGTGTTTTTAATTAAAAGAATAAGATCAGTAAAAATATTACAACTAATACAGTCGTTTTCACTTAAGTGGATTTTGTCTACCCCTCCTTTAATCTTAAATTGACATTATTTGCATTCGTTAATTTTTCTAATCACTTCATGATGTTTTTATATGGAAAGTAAATTTCTTTTGCCTATACTTCAAATATGATCCGAAATTTGAAACGGAAAATCTTCGATACATAGAAACATCGCTAAAAACGCGCAAAATTTAAAAAATTTTGAATTTTATTAGTCTTTTTAGGTTTTTGCAAATTTAAAATATTTTTACTCTGTGTTTGCACAGCCGATTTGCAACTTTTACAAGTATTATTGTAATATTTCCGAAACTTGCCGTTTTAATTTTTTTAGTTATTTCGAAAATTTGTTTACATATTTTTTGTAATTAATTAATTAATTTTGTGATAGTTCGAATGAAATCACTCATAAAATCAATAAAAAAAAATCTATATAATGCATTCATTCTCGAAAGAAATTAATTCGTTTGTGCCGAATTATGTGTTATGGATTAATACATCAGAGAAAATTGGGAAGCCTTTGATCATTAGCTTACCGCTTTAAGAAGCAACATATTCAAAACAGAACTTAAAACTAAACATTCCCTTTCCCTTTCCTTTCCACTAAAGAAATACTCACGAAAATAGTTAAGTGTTTGCCGAGTTTGTTCCTTTGTTAATCCCAAGCCATCTGCAGGTATTTCAAGTGCTGGCGCTGGAACAAACCAATCTTGATTCGAATATCCAGAAAATTCCGTTAGAAAATCCGAACGAACTTTATATTTAGGTATTTGTTCTTCAAGCAGAGAAAATATTTCCACTTCTGGTAAGTTATCGGTACTGCATAGATCTAAAATATCGTAAAAAAATATGTTGTGTTTAAAATACAAATTCAGTTTGAACATCTAAAACAAAAATGTTAAAAAACTGAAAGTACTACATTCAGGTATGTGATAGAAATCAATTTTGGGAACGACTCTTAAAAAACGAAAAAAAAACAGCGAAAGAGAAACATATTGGAAATAATTAGATATCTGATCTTTTGATAGCTTTTTTGTTAATTTAATTTTGATTACATTTTATATAATAACGTGTTTTTCAAAAGCCATCCTTCAAAAGATGTCACACAAAATAAGTTTTTTTTCAAAATCGACTTGTATTTAAAGTGGGTTAAATTCAATGTTTACTTACCGGTAAGGCAGGCGGCATCCACTGTTTGAACGGCTGGTTTTATATTTACTGGATGCTGCATTAAACGTTTTGCCGTCAACTTAGGCAGATGTTTGTTTAGAGTTGCCTGAGCTGAAGGACTTAGGGGGGCAGATGCCCCCAATGCCGAGGATAGCATGTATAAAGTTGAATCCTGTAAAATTATAAATTTGACTGGATATTAGTTATATAATAATTAAATAAATAATAATAAGATCGCAGGTAGAGTAACAATGCACGTACATACATACATATACTTTTACATATATGACGAGATTTTTGGATATAAATTTGTGATTATGGGGACAAGAGTAAAAGCTGCGAAATCTTATACACCGGATAAGTCTGTTTGCAAGTTGCTTTGACGTGTAGTTCTCTGGCCGCTAAAATAAAGTTTTATACAGAAAGAGAAGATGTTTATAATTCACTCATTCTTTAAGTTAAAAAAAACTACTTTAAGCATTTCCTCCTTAGTAAATTTCGCTAAAATTACAATAAAATTTAAATTTTTGTGACAACGAGTATTTTTGAAGCTGAATGATATTTTTTATTCGATTAAAAGGTCTCCTATGCACTCAGCCCTTTTTTCCGTTTCACTCGCACTGATTGATTGGGTTGCGTCGGATAACTGAAGTGTTTTACGGTTAATTTGAGGAATTTCAAGTTACCCACGCTGCTACTTCCTCTGAGATGGCATGGATCCAATTGAGTTAGTTACCGAGACAATATAGACAATTGCCTACACACCTATAAGAGTCTGTTAATACTTTTATGTACAGTTATGACCTGTATATTTACTTTGCAAGTTATAAACTAATAAGTAAATACAATATTTGATTAATGTAAATAATTAAATATTTTCAAAAGTTGATGACGTAGAAAATATGAATATATTTGGAAACCCAAAATGGAAAAAAACTGAAGGTGGGTATAATAACAACAGCAACTTTAATTAATACTTGCAGGTCGTTTACCAAATAAAAATACCATTAAGAATCGTTTCAATAATGCGTAATTTCTGCTAAATCTCTCTTAACAAATGGACCTAATTTAAGAAATTAAAGTTTTTTTTACAGCCGTATGTGATGCCTATCGGTCCAATTTCGCACCACTTTTTCGAGTTACCACCAAACCAAAGTTTTGGACTTTTTCTGAAGTCAGTCTTGAGCGAATTCTTTAAGGCATTCCGGTGGTATGTGTGACATGCAAAGAGTTCTTTACCACTTTTCTGCAGTTCGTCTGAACTAATTTCCTTCTGACACATTTATTTAATACAAATAAAACTTCATAAAAATATAAAACTTTGCCTTATAGGAACGGAAGAACCGACAAAAAATTCAAAAAACTGACCAAATACAAATAAATATGTACATACATACATACATCAAGCCATTAAGAGTATACAATTTATTTGTAATAAATTAAAAAAAAATAATCATATTTTCTATCATCTATTGCAAACTCTAAAAGATTTCAAGAACCCTAATAAGCATAAATAAGACAAATGATCTGTCAAGCTTTTTTATATTTTTCTTAGTTCATCAGGTTAAAAAGCCGGTTAAGGTGGTAGGTAGCAAATCACTATTTGAAACTAAAGAGGGAATATACAAAGGTTTTGAAAACGTGGAAGCGATTGTATAGCCGAAACACTCTTATTCAAAACCATATTTCAAATATTGAATTGTTGGTATCTAGACCTGAAAGTTATTGGCTGTCTAGACCTGAAAAACTTTCACATTCAATTGTCCTTAAAAGGCAATTAAGAGTTAAAAGAAATATGTAGTATGTTCTACTGATATTTTTCGATAAACAGAAAAAACAGAGCAGTCTTTTATTTACGAAATGTTGGCACATAGACAGTTCGAAAACACACAGAAAGAATCCACATACATACATATTTTGTTTTTAAATTGTATACATTTAAAACAAATAAATAAACTCAGTTCTAGGAGTATTTAATATTCTTATTTTAACGTAATCCAAAAAGGAAGAACACATGATGAAGTTTGTTCAGACTCAAAACGTGTGTACGTGTGTACCTAGTAATTCTATTCAATATTGATCCGATTCGAATCATACTAAAGGTAGAATAACCTCTCCAATATCTAATGTCGAGTAAGTAAGTAGGGAATTAGTCAATTTAATTCTCTTGTTCATTAGTAAGTAGCACGTAAAGCTATACAAAGATCTGATATGATGTGTTTTAGTTGGATTAAAATTGGGCCTGTTGCTGTCCGCGGAGTTAAAACATTGACTTTGTGGAAATCAAGATTCAATAAAACCCACAAAATCAGTTACAAATGTAAATGTGTATGCAAATAATGAACAAAAATAAATTAAAAACCAATAATTAAAAAATATTAAATCGTTACAGTATATCATTACGAACTCCTACTTACATACATATGTATGTACGAATATGTATGTACATACTGTCGCGAAATCATGTCAATCATTTGAAAGCAAAATCGTTGCAAGTTTGGTAATATTTCAATTCCAAAATCGGAAAATTTTGTCGATCACGAATTGCACGATTTAATTCCTTGCGAAATCGGAACATTTGGTTTAGTGGAACAAAATTGCGACAATAGCTCAAAAAATAAACTCTGTTTGTCAAAGTTGTTGCGTGCTTAACAAACTTATTGCCAACTTTTTTTTTTAAATTACTGTATATCCTTAATATTATGGAAAACTTTTACTTCTACATCTTCTAAAGAGGGACGCCATTCTTAATCATTCATGCCAAGAGTGGCCACAGTTCAATGACTTTGTAGATCATTCCGCGGATCTCTTTATTTAAGGTATTTGAGTGCGAGAGACAGATTTCGTTTAAGCTGGGGTTCCAGCTCGTTTATTATAGTAAAATGTAAATTTTAAGCCAAGCTTTTGATTTATTGCAGTTGTTGTTGGTATCTTGCGAAGATACTTTCATTAAATGCTGTATGTTTTTCGTTACATTATTGTTGTTCAATTCCTTCTTCTTTTTTTTAGCATTTAGTCAGGTTTATTCCTGAATTTATTGCTATGTTTTATTATCTGTTGATATTTTTTTCAACTGGTTTTGAAGGCATCAAAAACATGACGGGCGAATTGATTTTGATAATTCTAAAGTGTATAAATATTTGTTTGAGAAATATCTTCGTTCCTAAATATTAATTAGGATTTTAATTTATAAAAATAAACTCGTGATATAGAGTTATTTGTGTTTTTTTTTTTTTTTGAAAAATGAATTCAATTTTTAAAAGTTTTTCAAAAACGAAAAAATTGTTTGATGATGATATATTATTTGGTTGCTGGCACCCGTCATCCGCCATTAGGTTATTATCGACATACGGTGTTCGGATTTGTGGCATATCACAGTCGTGAAACAATTATAATTATTTCTTAAGTGCGGTAGGACATGTTGGTGTTGTTGACTGTCGAGGGTTTAGCACTATTTAAATACTTTTCCCCATATAATTGTATAGTTTTGCGAATATTTTATGGAGTTTCCTGTTAGTCACGCTGCTTCTTTCTGTACGGAAGCCATATGGTCTTCGTTACTACTTTGTGCGCCCATAATTTGCATACGTATTTTGCAAAGTATATATTATTGAATAAAAAAGCACTTTCAAAATATTGATAAAACTATTATATCATTTGTCTTATACAGTTATATATATATTTTCCCAAAGAATTTAGTCATAATACGACTGTAAACAAAGCAAAATATTATTTTTATTTATTTTCTTCAATATTAATCGTATGGATGTCACATAAACTAATTATACAATAGAGGACGTGTATGTACACTATACCATTCTAAAAAAGTGACACTACTTGTAACCCTAAGTTATTAGTATCTTATCTGTTAAGTTATTGAGATAAATTTAATTACTTTCGCCAAGTTTTGTCATTGTACTGAAAGTCAAAAAACGTAACATTTTTATTAAAACGGATGTATGTAAACGAATAACACTTTTCACAAATTCTAAGCTTTGAAACCTAATCGACCAAAGAAACCAGAAGGAAGAACACAAATGGAATTGGGTCGTCAAGGCAATTACATACATATATTGAACAATTCCTGAACGCAAGTCATAACATGGTTTTCTCGACGTCTGGAAAAAAATGCAATACTCTTCCATAAATATAATGAACGTTATATGAGCGCACCAAAAAATAGTTTTTTTAATCGGGGTATTCGTTTAAATTACTAAGTTTAGCAATTCTTAAACTTATGAATTCTTATTATAGATTTATCACAAAACATATTTTACGGTGTTCAGGCTCCGTAAATGTTGTAATACACAAAGTTTAATTGGCAATTTCTGTTTTTATAAAATACTCGTTTCGTATGAAGTAGAAATAAACGTAGAAAATATTGACTTCTTTTTTAAAATACGGAAAATTGAATTGAGATAGACAAATGGAAGAGATGCAAACAATTTTTCTGTGTGTATCTTTTTTATTTATTTCAGCACTGTTTACTTCGCCAGTTATCACACTCAGTCCGTAAATTCTTACACGCATTTTCATGAAACCTCTCACAATTATTTAAAAACATTTAAAAATATATTTTTATTCTGATTTAATTCAAAAAGTTTAAAGAATAGTTTTTTAATGAGTTTATATGCAATTATAAAGTTCATGAATTTCCTTGTATTTTAATAGATAAAACAAAATAAAAAATAATATGTCCAAATGTTTTAATGAAGAGAAATTAATAAATTTTTTAATTGCAATGATTAGTTTAGGTTTAATGTTATAGAACATAAGTATATACATATGTCGTCGCAATGTAATATTTAAATTAAATACAAAATTGAATATTGAAGGCGGAAATCTTTGTTTTTACAAATATCTACTATTTGTATATTCATATGTACAATGTGTTACTATTATTAATTCAATAACTCATTTCTTCACCTTAATTTTAATTATTAGGTAAATGATTTTTTACAAAAGCTATTATAAAAAGAAAATCTTTCAATATTAGTTCATAAGTAGTTACCAAAAATTAACGCTCGTAGTATTGAAAATGTTTCCATTCAGGTTAAGATTAACAGACATGCAGTAGTTTTTACTGCTGATACTAATCCAAATAAATCTTTAGATTTTAAAGCAGACTTAGACCTCCTGCAGGCTTTTCTTGTGAGTTTTTCATTTTTATATAATAATTTAGTTCTCTTATTATAAAACAGTGCAGACTGGCCTGCGATTAGAGTCTGTAGACAGACTAATTACAATTGTTGCAGCATTCGGGAACATTCCAAGATGCTTATTGCACCTCACTGATTTCCACCTAAATAACAATAGAAATAAATCGTTGTCACGGTTTATTACAAAACGGCCTACAGGATCTAAAAAATTCTTGAAAATATGAAAAGTTCGAAGGTATAGAACCCGTAGCTATCCGAGTCTTATCGATTATAGCAAATGCCATAACCGTAACGTGTAATTCTTATAATATAACTACCAAAAGTAAATTATCTTGATGATATTTCTTCGCATAGTAATAATACTGAACTTCCAAGTCCTCCTAGTTAAAGCATTTATTAGTTTATTAAAAAAAACAAAGCAATGCAAAAAACAAAGCATTATATAAAATATGTCCAATATATTTTATAAAACATTTAGTAAAATGTTTAGCTACTACTTAAAGTATGGCCACTTTCAAAAAGTCTAAAGTTATCCGTATCACCATAAAGGGTAAAGATCAGAAGTTACCATCTAATCACATTTTGTCAGTTTACAAGGCATTTTGAGTTTACAAGGTCTTGAAAAAGTAGTCCCTCAAAAATTATTACATCAGTACATCAGTTAAGGCGAGTTGTTATTATTATAGAAAAAATTAAGAACTTCGGCTTTTATTTATCTCTACATGGAATAGAATGGTATTCATGATCAATGCTTTCCAATATATTGGCCGAAAATAATTCAAAGTTATTTGAAAACCCGTTATTTTGCTTTATTTGTTCACGGCCCATATTTTACAGAAACCCCAGTTTCAGCTGGGCTGCCTCAAAGGTCAGTGTTATCACTTACTCCATATTTTTTATATAATATCGAAATAAATGAAAACAAAACGCTTTTAGCCATTAAAAAAATTTCCAAAACGTATTCCTACAAAAATGTTGCTTGCTTGTGGAAATATCATTTCTATTAAAGATGATATTAAACGTCCAGCTACAATATAAAATAAAAAAATCAACTTAAACTACATGTCAAATACCCCTTAATTAACAGTTGAACCCACAAGAAAAAACTTCAAATTATTCAAAACAAACATTTGAAAATCATACTTAGTTTCCCTCTAAGATACCCCACCAACTTTCTCCATAATATATTTAATTATATAAACATACAAAACATTGCTAACGATCTGGCGCTGCCATTTAATCAGCAATGCAGATTGTCTAATTTCGACATTTCGTAAACAATCGCTAAGAATATTTTCTCAAAAGTTTCTGGCTGGTGCTGAGTTCACCAAATACCATTATAACAAATATTAAACTTTGTAAAAGGTTTTTGTGTCAAATTCTCCTCAAGTCCGCGCTACTAAAAGCTTTTTTATTCAAATAATAGATCAAATTGCTGTATTTTTTGTAGTAGGATCTCTTTGGAACTTCTAACCGAAGTTCTTAAATAAAAAGCTCTAGCATAACGATCATATATTTTAAAAATTGTTTTAAATTGGCGCTAGCAGATGTTGGCAGCCACTCAAGGTACCAGTGAATCGTACATCGAGCGAAGTCATTGCTCAAATTCAACTCAATCTATGTGCCTGTATTTTTGAAAGTTGGACCACAACTACCAAAACATTCACTTAAAATTTTGAACGGTCCAATTCTTAACCCTACATATACATATGTATGTACATATGTGTTTGTGCATGTACATATGCATTTAGAGGTATTTAAGTTGAGCTGGCAAACCGCTAGCCAAGAAGGTTGTAAGGAGCAGCAAAAGTCAAAAAGTCTATCCTGCGTCGCGACAAATACTATAAACTGAACGGCAATACACTCGACTACGGCATTCGACAATTAATATTGCTTTTATATTTAAAAGAAATGAAGATCAGAATGAATGCTGTAGATTTATTTTAAGCTAGTTAAAATAACCAAAAATATCCTGTTTTCATGGAATTATGTATACATTCTATAGAAGTTGCCACTTCAACTTACAGCATAGTAATGATATTTATATTTATGTACATATGTATATACGTATGTACATACATATTGATCATATTTAAAATTATGTATTTCACATGCACATATTAAACTTGGCAAAGTCACACAGGAATAATAGCCATAGGTTTTTGTAGCTGTTCTCATTACAAACTTCCATTGTAAGCCACGCTTCATAACAAAAAAATTATATTGGTATAGCTACAAACACGTACACACATATGTACATATGTATCTATACATTAAACTTCACTCTTTCTGAAGAACATCTTTCTTTTGAACTTGCATACATATGTAACCACAGACATATTAACAAACACCTACATATGTATGTACATTTGTAGATACTCGTAAATGTATTTATATTATAAAAACCAGCCGAACAAAAATAATTCTCGAAATCACGTATTGAAAGCAGCTCAATGATTAAATTGTAAAAAGTAAGAACAAAGTTGAAGAAGGTTTTTAGACAGGAATTATGTTTGTTATATAATGTTAGTTATGGTTACGATTTAATAATTGTCTATTAAAAGCAGTTGGTATCTGCATCTATCTAACTAGGATGAACATTTTATGTTGTCGAAAAAATAATTATTTTATTTTGTTCGTATGTGCGACTGAATTTCTGTTTTTTATTGAGTTGTTGTGTCTGTTAACTTAGCAGTGTTGAACTTATGTATTAGTAGTTATGGACAAAGTCGGGGTACAAGGGATGTATTATCACTACATCACAGGAAAATGATTACAAAATCATTTCAAACATTCTTACTAACTCAGTTTTTTATATTTATTTACCATTAACAGGAATTGTGATCACTTTAAAAAAAGAGGAAAATAATGATTATTTTATGATTGTTAAAAAAACTGATTCTTTTAATAAGTACAAATTTCAGAAGTTTTGTCATTCAACATTTTTATTTTTTTAACAGTTTTCTTTTTTTAATTTGCAATTTCCTCTTCCGACACAGCAAGTTTGATTTATGTTTCACAAAATTAAACATTAAATATATTTAACTTAAGACACTGGTGGTATCAATTTTTCCCTTTATAACTTTATCCATTAATATCTTTAACTTTTGCTGCCAAAAAAAATCTGCACATAGGAAGAAACGAGAAAAGGTACTAAAAAGTTAGTTTAATGAAAAGTGCAGCAGCTGTGTTTATTTTTCATTGAAGTGCTCAATAAACAAGGCCAAACATCTGACTCAACACTAAGTGCTTCCAATGTTGATTATTTTGAATTGATTAAATACGCATACGGCGGCTAAAAGTTTTCATAGTTTTTAGCTAAATGCAAAAATCTTATATATTATGCATAAGACTATCAATATGAGAAAATTTAATGACATAAATTCAATTAAATATCAGGAAAAATGTATAAAAAAAAGGACAAACAAATTCAAAATAAGTTACAAGAAAAATATTCCAACAGAGCTGATATTCAACAAAGCTTCTTTGAATATGAATCTTAATGCATTAAAAATTAATTCACAGTTTGAAATATGAATGAATAGCAGTAGTTACCAGCAAATTTTAGTGCAACTCTGGGTTTCAGATTTACTTTTTGCTCTCGTATATACTTTTTTGTGTAATTTAGTTGGCAACGCGGCAGAACAAAAAAGTTTATCTAAGGTTGAAGGAAATTGTGCTGAATTTTTTAAAACTCAAAGAATATTTTAGTCTGTTCTTTTATAAAAAGGTAAATATAGTTTATAAGTAATAAAACCAATGTTAATATACTTTGTGAATCGATTTTTTCCAGAAAAAAAATGGCAGAGGACTTTGATGTGGAAGCCATGCTGGAAGCACCATATATAAAAGGTGTAAGTATATACATATAACGCAATGAAGTTAACCTTTTTGTACGGATTTACATACATAGTATGTATATAGATATTGATAACTACATATCTATATAAAGAAATATGTAAATAAATACGTACATATTTTACAATTCTTTATTGTTATTTAAACTTAAAAAGTACGTATGTTTTAGATTTATAGCACATCTACTGGTATTACAATACATATGACATGCACATTTTTGTAAATATTTATAAATTTGTCAAGAGTTTGGCTTTACAAAAACAAAAAGTCCAAAAAGTTTATGTTTATCTACAAATACATATGTAAATGTGCATTAAAATCAATAATTGTACAAAATTGTATGTCGCTTAATTTTTACTTTGGGAGTTGAAAAAAACGAAAATAGTGATTAATAATTAAAGAGCAAAAGTAAATGCTAATGGCTAGAGACATTTCATGACTCTTCGAAAACTAAATCATCAATTCTACAAAGTCCGCAGATGAAAGTATTTCTATTTTCGTGTTGTATATACTTATATATGCATATAATGTACACACATTATTGACTTACCTCTTCAGACAACTCTAATTATGCCCAAAGTTACGATATTGGGGATTCATTTAATTCTGATGATACAATGATGGGTTCAAGTCTATTGTCCTGACTGGGCGTGAAACTTAAACTGGAAAATTGCTTATTTGATATTTCGAACTTCTGAGGTGATTTATACCATCCGAAGCTGTGGCATGCTTAAATGTTCAGGAATTGCTTGCTAATTAAGAAAAAAGGACAAAATAAATAAAATATAGCAGCAAAGATTTTGTTGGCATTATTTTGAGAATGTTTTTTAAATTTTTTTAACTCTTTGAAGGCAATTGATGTGAAAAACAATTCGTACCCTGGAAATTGAGTCCATATAAGCTTTCTTTGGTGTACTATTGCCCAAAAAACCAACTGAATGTTTATTTGCCTTTATCATGCCTAAATTTGCATATAGTTCATATCTGGTAAAAGGTAATTAATCTGTTTTGGATGCTTAAATCCTCAAACAACTCTACTTCCTCTTTTGTTTGGTGTCAACAAATTTCTGTTTTGGGCTTCTTCCATACGTAAATATTAAGTAGAATAAATCATTTCCACCTGTTTATGCCTCTAGGCTCCATTTGAGGGTTACAAGCCAAATATGGATGAATATAGGGCTGAGAATTCAAACGCATTTAATCAACTCGGCACTTTTTGCATCGTGTGTAGATTTTTTTAAATATTTAGACGCAAACTTGTTTGTGTTCAGCATCTTTTTTATTTTTAAAGCTTCTTCTTTGGCACCAAGCTGGAAATTTTAAATCTTACTTTTCTAAATTATTTTGTTATAATAAGAATTCAACCATAAACAAACATGTGATTTACCATTTTACTAGATGAAAGTATACTTATACATATACATTAGTATGTACTATATACGTTATCATAATATCGGTATTTTGCAACTGAAGCTGAATACATTATTATAATCGATAACGGTATCAAACAATATATTTAGCTTTGTTTTTGTTTTTTTCCTAATAATTATAACAATTCTTAGGAAAAGTAAAGAAATAATTGGGTGAACTTCTTAAACAATATGAATGGACAGAGAATTCTGCATAATTAACCCAAAAAGTGCAAACATGTCTTTATAATTAGAAAGCTGTTTGCAACGCACATGCATATATGCGCATACATGCATATGTACTTGTGTATTACATATACATACATATTTATTTATTTACTATTTAATATTCCATAAAGTTGATTTATGAAATATCTTAAATAGGCGCCGGGTGACAAGACCATTTGCGCACGGACTTAGAACAATAAAATTATAATAACAGTTTAACTAAAGATACGGTATGAGGTATACATACATATATTTTTTACTTTCGTCTTACAACTAATATATAGAAATCGGAAATTAAAGTCGTTTTTATCAAAAAATAGTAAAAAAAAGCTGTTGTTGCAGTGTAGTCTCACCATTAGAAACGACATCATTTACGTTTACAGCTTAAAAACGTCATTTGAAAGTCTTAGATCACGAGATTGCAAAAGTGCTATAAATAATATATCGAAAATGGAGAGCAAATTATCTCGATATAAGGGCAAGGAAATTACAATAAAAGTTTTTCCCAAGGCGAAATTTTCGACACCGAACAAATGATTTTGGATATGTGGAAAGGATAATGAAACATTGGAATACTTTCTCACAACTCCAATCTCCATTTTTAGTGGTACTTTACCAGACCTACCACGAATGAAATCCCTGTTCGTTGTAAAGCTTTTCAAATACAGTGAACGTGTTGAAAAATTCTTATTGTTGGATTTAAATTTGTTTCGGTTTAGTGAGCACTTATACTGAATTATAAGGTTTTCTTTGTCATAAAAAAAACTGGCTTATACAGTCCACATTCTGCAATGGGATTTCAGTGCACATGTAGCAGCTAAAAGTTGCGTTTTCTGTTTTCTAATAGTGAAAATGGTTGATTTAGATAACTTATATGGTAAATAAATTTGATTTCTCTATCGTTTCTTTTACTGCAATCATGCTGCCAGTGTTATATGTAGAACACAAAAACAAGCCACTTGCTATAGCAAAAATTCTTCACCGTAGACCAAAAACAATGTCTAAAAATACCGCCATTTGTATTTATGGCCTAGCAAAACAATTTTGAATTCGGCCTATAGAAGAATTTGTCTTTCACACTAAGTTGAAATTGGTGGAATCGAAGGTGCATACTATTGGACGTCGACTGTATATTAAACAAAAAAATATATAAAGTCTAGAAAATATGTTTAAAACATTTTTCTTTTTAAAGATATATCATATAACTTTGCGGAGAAATCTGAAATCTTTGAACGTGGGCTCAACACATGTACATATTGAATAATGTTGTTATATTTAGCGTGTAACTGCCTCATATTTAAATTTCGATTGGCTAACTATTTATTGAAACAACTCATGACTGTTTTGCGGGTTTTTATCCCTCAGAAATACTTTTACAATCGAACACAATTATTCAATTGGGTTGACATCAGGACTTTGCGACGGTCAATCAAGACCACTACCTGAAAGTCAATAATTCGTTAAACATGAACTGTGCTTTGGATCTTTATGATCTTGGAAAATGTAATGTGCGAAGTCCTGTATTACCCCAGCTCCTTATGCTTGGCCCACTTTTCACAGTCTATATGTTTCTATTTTGGGGATGTTTTACATCATATTTTTTGTGATCTTTTCTACCAGAACTAGATCATGGGAGGAGGAAAGAGGAAGTATTGTTTTTAATGCTATTTTGCAGAGTTGAGGATGTCAGAGTTTAATTGAAAGTTAAAAAGTTATGGAGTAAGTTTCGAAGGACTTGCATATAATAAACAAATTTTTTACTAACTTTTATTCCTTTTTTACTTGTAATAAAAGAATTGAAAATGAGTATATAATTTATTATATATTAAGGTACTGAGTTATTTTTGGCTGAATTTGTTTATTTTTGTTTTGTATAAAAAGTGTCTTTAATTTGTGTAGTGCTTTGTAGTGGTCGTCAGTCGTTTTTTTTTTGTGTGTAAATATAAATTCAAATTGTTGAACGACCCCTTCATAGGTTCCCTGGAGGGCTGTGTAATAGTTTCTTCAACTATGTGCTCCTCATCACTATCTATTGTGATTCCAGTGTGCGATACTGATTCGAGAGTTTTATCAACAATATCTTCATCCGTTGGAAAATCTGCGACAACCAACTCATCGACTTCAATAAATTCTTGAAGCGTACAACTGGTTGTCGTTGTGTTATTTATAATCGTCTTTTACGAAATTTAAATCTTAATGACGATTCGTATTAGAAAAAAATATACGCATAAAAAATTCAATTTATAGAAACTTTGCAGTGCTTTGTACCATTATTTTTCTTCAAGTTATGGAAGTTCAAGTATTAGGAAAAAATCTAAAGGAATTTACCTGCTTGCCGCTGTTGCCATGCGATTTGCTGCAACTTATAGAAAATTCAGTTTATAGATGTTCAACTGTATATCCTTGAAAATCGTGCAGCATTGATCAATAACATCTTCAGATAAATTTGAGATGTGTGTTGACTTTACATACATACCTTTATTCATTGGTTTGTGAAAAACTAGTAGTTTAAGTTATTCAAAAAGAAACACACGAAGAAAATCTTTTACCCTAATTTTTAGCTTAAGACTCAAATAATAATTTATTGTAAGAGTGTATTGATAAGCAATGGCCGGTTGTGATGAAAATAATAGAATCACAACGGTATCAATTGGTATTGGACTCGCACATGGATATAAACACTGCAAATCTGGAAATGAAAGAAACATATTGATCCAAATTAAGATTAAAAAAATTAAAAATACGGCGTAATAAAACGTTTGAAGTCGGGTGGTTTCTGAAAAGTGTTGGCCAACAAAGGAAAAGTTCTACAAAAACCATGATCAAAATTAGAGTTTTGCATTAAATTTTTCTTTTTATAATAGTACTTTGTTTTTTTCTGCCATAAACTTCCTATTTTGCCATAACATCAACTATTGTATATTTTTTTAAATGTTTTCATGATACTGAAAGTGCTGAGCACTTTCCCGAATGTCTTGTTTATTAATCGTAGCAATATCATTCACGAGTAATAAAAAGAATTTACGAAAAATAATTTTTTTTTCATATTCGGGTTAATTTTTAAATCAATTTGCGCATGTGGAGAGGAAGATCGGAAAATTTTTATTTCATTTGAAAAGTTCTTCTATTTGCTGTAGAAATAATATATCGAATTGGACTTTATTGAAACCGAGTACATACTTAATAATTTAACTAGCTTTCGGCAATTTGATCTTGAACTATAGATGTGCTCCAATTTTGTTCTTGATTGCTGTTGCGCTCGATAAATAAGAGTAAGAGTTATTGCATCAAAAATTTTAAAAGAAAAATCAACTTCAAACCAGAAATTTTATTGTTTTAGTTTTTTTGGCTGGGACGCAAACCGATTATGGAACAACACTTTTTAAATAGTACTGGGTCATACACGGCAATTTTTTATTATATATCTTTGTCGATATATATCTTGTATCGACAAAGAAATCAGTTTTATGAAGCGTTTTTGCTTATCTTAGTACATATGTAATTTTGACAACAGCTTAACAGCGTCTTTGCATTGAGTGAACAAATTTTTGGCAGGTTTCAATAACCAGCTGATATCTGACTAAAATGTATGATAAGTTGCTGGTAAAATCAGAAAATCTTAAAAAGCTGAATTGGATCCAACAGTTATTAATTTTCTAGATCGTAAGATTCGTAAAATAAGAAAATGAGATTTATAAAAATATGTATACAAATTTGTATATGAAGCACATTTTGTATGTACCCGATTCTTACATTTCTTTGCAATACCAACAAAAAAATAAATGATTAATTGACCGCTTGAACTCTGCGTCAAACTGGGTCTGTCATGGACTTAACTTTACTTATATGAATACACAATGTTTTGCATCTATTGTTATTTTTAAAAGTGCATTTTCTCATAATTTTTGCGTTTAAAGTTTAGTTGTGGTGTTTTAATCGTGAATTAGAATTCTTAAAGTGCAAATGAAAAATAATGTTTTATCAGAAGCCAGTTGGTAATGATTCTACTATAAATTGTCTTGATCCATTTACTGAATGTTCGAAAAAAAAACATGTGTGTCTTCAGTGGGTTAGACGAGGTTTGTTCAAAAAATTATATAATTTTGTGTTTTGTGCCCTTCAAAGTATTCAGTTAACCCTTTTACGGCCAGACATACTTATATATTCAATATTAGCAATACAATCAAAACAGAAAAAAAAATTCATTTAAACAAAATTGTGGAAATTTTGTAAAGCAGCGTTTATCTACGCAAGGAGTTCGATGTATTTTTTGCAGTTCCAAATATTGGATGACGGTTTTAAGTAAAATTTAGCTACAGGTCAATGAAATAGTAACTGATCCATGTTGTTTTCGTTAGAACTGTGATGTTAGCGCCATGCATTTGATATGACCATATTAAACATGTAAGTTCCAGCTTTTTGTTTCTGTCCCGAACACCGACTTTTTCTAATGGCTCGCTCGTAAGAATCGTAATTGTTACCCATTACGCAAACACTGTTGTCTTTCCAGCTAACCAGTAATAAATAGCTCATTATTATCTTTTGGTCAAACCTGTAATCGAACGCGGCTCTTGGTTTTCCATCATCCCTTTGCATTTGGCAGTGGACATTTTTTAATGCGATTTACTCTTTACTTTACTTTAATAAAAAACA
The DNA here is from genome assembly GCA_932526305.1 of Epicampocera succincta. Lineage (NCBI taxonomy): Eukaryota > Metazoa > Arthropoda > Insecta > Diptera > Tachinidae > Epicampocera > Epicampocera succincta. Next base: position 1,043,378 of record OW052037.1, on the reverse strand, counting down.
ATGACTACGAATGTACTAAAAACTTGTAACCATTGTGCCAAAATTGTCACAGGAATATTTTAGGGTTTCTGAAATGTTATACCTTTGGCGTATCACACTTGAAATGCTTCAAAATGATTCGTTATTTATTGAAGTTGACATTATAAAAGCAACAAATACTAAAAACATTAGACACAAAGTACAATTATTGTTGAAGAACTTCGAAAAATTATTACAACAACAAAAATAAATGTAATTAAATCGTGTGATATTATATACGACTTTAAGATCGACTTGATGGCTTAGTCGTAAATATTTTTAATAAAAAATGTATGATGAGTTTCCTACAAAATACCACCTAATTCATTTCAACAAGTTTATAATACTATTTATTAATAACAAAAAATAAAAAAAGTACTTCATTTCATAAAACAAAATTAGGGGCATATACAGCTGCGTGCAACTAATTAAGGACACGGTTCTAACATGTAATCTTGAGCCAAATAGCATGAAAGGTTTGTATGATGAGCTCAAAATTGGCGTCGGTTTAGATAATTTCATGCTCAGTTCTAGAAAATATATTCGTTTTATTTCAAATAAATTACAGCTCTGTATTTAAATAAGTTTGATATCTGTCGTGCATATAATTTAGGATACACAATGAATTGGATGAAAAAACATGATTTATTTAAAAAAAGTCAATATTTTGTTGCAAAGCCATTATTATCGATAACAGCTTGACATCTGCGAGGCATCTAGGTCACCAAATTTTTACATACATACTTGTAATAGCTTCCCAAGTTTTCTTCGTTTCGGAAAAGAGATCATCAAAATTGCTTAGTTTGATTACTTTGGTTTTTACAACTTGCCATAAGTTCTCAATCGGATAGAGATTAGGACTGCATGAGGGCCAGTCAAGAACAGTAACGGAATTGTTTAAAAATCATTTCTTGACGTGATGAGCCGTATGCTTCGGATCATTATCTTGTTGAAATATCCATGTTACAGGCATATTATCATCATTCATTCTTGCGTATTGAAACTTATCCATATTTCCATCAATTTTGTGCAGATGATGGAACCTCCTCCAAGCTTCAAAGTAGCTCGGGCGTACTTTGGATAAAATTCTTTCAGCTTTGGCCGGCGAACATATTTTTTCCATCGGGAGAGACTATTAATTTTTGTTTTGTCCATTCCACGTCGATCCTATGGTGGTACTTTCTTTCGGGAAATTCTTCCAAAGAGTCCAGCTTCCCGTAATCAACGTTTTACTGTGTCTACATATGGTTTTGCCGCGTTTTCGCCAAAGGCTGCAATCCGAATCTCATTTGCTGATTTATGCGGTTTGTTTTCGACGCGCGGACAATCAGTGCATCTTCACGAAGTGTCGTGTAGTCGAAAGGTTTCTGAAATATTGAACTGGTTGGAAAACTATTGTTTTAGAAACGTTTAATGCTTTTGCGATTTCCCGATATGAGCTTCTATCCTGATGCATTTGCTCAATAATCTTTCGAGTACTGACATCACACGATTTGCTTTTACCCATGTTAAGGAAGTTGTAAGAACTTTTCAAATGCAGAAAAACCGTCAGTGTAATCACAGTCAATTTAATCTCACTTTTAAAACTTACCCGATTTCGAAGATGTTGAAAAATGTATCACTGTCCTTAATTAAGTGCAGGATTTATTTATTTCACAAATTGTGAAAAACACCACAAAGAAAAAAGTAACGGTAAACTTAGTAATGCTATTAAGCATTTTTGATGAACAGAGTTGAATTAACTAAACAGTGTCAAATTTTAACGGTTTATTTAATAAATATTACTTTTTATACGATGATTGAAATACTATTATACTACTACTGTCCTTAATTTGTTGCATGCAGCTGTATATGAAGCCAACAAGTGCCAACAGTTTTTTTTATTCAGCCTTATAAATTAAGTGTGGGCCGTAAATGGGGTAATATTATTGTAGACTGAATTAAATTTTGGATTAGCTAATTAGAAAATAATATAGTGTTCAATCCTGATCCCAGTTAGACTAACGATTGGGTTTTACTAAAACATATGTGTGTATGTTCGGAGTTTAACAAAACAAAAACTATGCGCTCAATTTCCAGCCGCTGTTAAAACTGTTGTTAATAACTAATCCTTCCCTAATCAATACTTATTCTGAAATAAGTAAACAACTTTAATTGATGCAAATATTTAATATACAAGAATAAAATGAACGAAGAGTTTACGACCCACCTGAATATTTTAGTCACTCGTATGAGGTGTGACTTTCAGGATGACGGCTATCATTGTAGTTTAATGATTATACATTCGCTTATTAAAGTTTTAATATTTCACAAAAGTGTGGCTTTGTTTTTCGGACCTCTACTCTATGTGCACTTTACAAACAAATTGCTTTGCATATATATTTGTTTGTTTTGTTTTTTATTTGTATTTTTATTTGTGTTCTATTTATCCTAGAGAATAAGAATTTCTTGAGAGAACAAAGAAAACTAAAGAAAAAGAAAATTTTGCCATTTGAACGGCATGTAACCTTGCCAAGTTTGTATGAAAGCATCGAGCTGTTGTATACCTGCACTTCACTTTTGTTTCCTTAAACTGTTTCAATATCGAAATTTGTTGCTTCGAACAGCATATTCCCTGTTTAAAACAATTGTTTTGTTGAAATTTGTTCGGGACATGACAATTTTGACATTGATAAGCCGGAACATAACACGAAGGTTTGCAAACGTCAACATTTGGGATGAAAATGCAACCGAAAAATAAGCATAAGAGCGAAAACTCCTTCTTAAACCAACTATTTCAATATTTCTAAAACTATTATTTTTACAAAGGTTTTATTAATAATGTAATTTTAAGAATGAAGAGTGCACATTTTGAATTTCGCGTCCAATTTTAATTATACATCAGCTTTTTTTGTTAACAAACATTAAATTTTCAAATACGTTATAAAATATAGAATAATTTTCAAGGGTGAAATGTCTTTGCAGAAAATCTTTAATCCCAATTTGTTGCTAGAGATTGATTCTTTTTGGTCATTCTAAAATATGTAAAGCTGGAGACCTTTTGGTAAGTTTTGAATGTGCCAGAAAAACGCCTAAACTATATATAAATACTTTGTACCAAAGCATTTCTATATAAGCAAATATATTGAATTTTTCTTTATCTGATATTTGATTCGTAAAAAAAAACCATTTAAATACATTCAAACTGAACCTGAACTAAATTTCAGATAAATGCACAATATGCGTCTGGGCAGCACTTATGTCTAATGCAGGATATAAAAAGGCAAAACAATTCACAAAATCTACTACTACTACTACCCTACCATAAATGAAATAACCAAAACGCCTACCCATCAACTATCTACAGTTAAAATAAAGAAAATGTCAAATGCAAAAACAATGATAAATTAGTAAACACAAAGATAAAAAAGAAAAGAAAAAGTCTTATAATCGCCACAACTCGAATGAGAGGCGGCGAAGATTTTAATTACATTTTTATGTTAAAGTTTTAACAGAGTATGTTATGAGAATTCCCGCGCATAAAAGTCAATAGTGTAATGCAACAAAACAAACTAAAAATTGAACAGATCACCAAAAATGATGGTGTTGTGATGCCCGATTTGTTTATAAGGGCTTTCACGCACTAGCATTGTTGTACTTAAGATTTGATGATTGATTATTATATGCATACTTTCAAAGAAATAACTAATTACTTTGATTTACTTTCTCTTGTTTAACAACTTTTTTTTACTACCACAACCATCAACAACAAAACATATCCGAAACGATATTTCAATTGAAATTTTTATTGAACATTTGAAATGGGTGACGTCGTGGTGTCTGACGACGTTATTATTTGTTGTTGTAACTTCTTACGACCTCTAATAGAATTCCACACTTGGCGGTAGCGGAACCAGTAGCAGCAGCCATATCCAGGACAATGAAAAATATGGAAAGTCTGAAGATAAGAACTCTGCGTCGGAAGCTAATGGCCGCCGATACAGATCCAGGTATTTTATAAATGTGTATAATTTTTTAACGAAACTAAATTGATTATTTAGAAGCAGATCAGGTTCACGGGGTGATGATGAAAGAAAAAACACCAAATTATCGAATACAGAAAAGGAGAGAGACAGGTCGAAAATTGGTCATCGCTCCAAAGATTATGGACGTGAGCGCGATCGAGAAAGAGATCGCAAAAGATCACCACGTGATAGAGATCGAGATCGTGACCGGGAACATCGCTTAAGAGACCATCGTGTGAGAAGCCGTTCACGTGAAAACCGTCGCAGCAAATCGAAAGACCGTAAAAGGAGTAGTTCCCGATCCGTGCGTAAAAATAGCCGCTCGCGTGATTATAGACGCAGTCGTTCGAAGGAACGCCGTTCCAGAGAACGCCTTAGTCCTGTTAAAGAACGTGACACCAGTCGATCTAATAGACAATCGCGCTCCCGTGAAAGAAGGTGAGTTATTTATTTCTATTTGGTGATCAGTGCTTTGTTTCTGTACTGATTTATGAGATGTTTTCCGCATTAAAAATATTGGATGCCATTTACAGATGTAAATGTAAAAAAAAAACATTTTTTAAATTGTTTTACTACAAGTATTTTATCCATATTGCCAGCGAACATATTCACAAAATCCAAATACGACACGAACTTTAGACTCCGTAATAAAAATTGCTCTCTAAAATTATAGACAAATATCGCAAGAATAGTTAATCGATGAAAAGTAACTACACAGATTAAAACCCCTTCAAACCATCCACAATAGGTTTATTTAATAATGTTTTTATATTAAAAAAGTCACATGACAGTGCGTCGCCTTGTCTCAAGCCTTTTCTGACATTGAAGGTCTCGGTGAATTGGTTACCAACTTTGATGGACCGCAAAAGAAAAAATTATTAACTATTTGGTTCAAAATGCAAATGATCAAATCGAAGTTGTTGAAATGGTAAAGTGCGAAGGTACATATTTATTTGTTAACAAAAAGTGTAACCAATCTGTTAGTAGATAGTGGCACCAAATCAGCCAGCTCTTTCATACTCGTAAATAAAGAAATGCCAAGTTTTAAATATATCAAGATTTTCTAAATCTACAATATGTACAAGCTCTACAATAGTACTTTAAGGCGAAGCGTGAGAACCTCTATCATATTTTTGAATTAAATGAATTTGTCTTCCTTTACGACGGTTTTACGACATACATTCGAGAGAGGAGGCTACGGGCTACAAAATGTCAAAATTAGAACACAAACTCATATGAAAGCGATTATTTGAACGCCGGCACAGCTACACGGCAACACGGCAACACGACCACCGTTGAAGCTGTCGATAATTTTTCCCAGCTACAAAACAAAAACAATGTGCACAATATATTGTAACAAAACAGTATAAGAAATTGGTGCCTTGAAAATGCGAAACTAAAATAAAGCGGGGATGTCAACTCAAAGTTGTGACACTCTAAAAAAAAACACGCTTTACAAAACTGCTGCCTTCAAAATGTAGCTGGATACACGGCGCCATTTGCAACTACCAATTTAATGTTCAGTACTGAGGTCGCTCTTTGTTAATTATCACCTACCGAAGTCTTTTAGGTATATTTGAAGATGATTTTTCCGAAATTTGAACAGAAATCTGCACTCGTCCTACATGTTTTCCCAAATTGTTGTAAGATTGGTGCAATATTCCATTGGAATTTTTGTCATCATTTGTCCAGAAATGCGCTATCATAGGGTTTATGGTCGGGCCTCTCGACCGGCCATTCCAGTGTTTCCATTTCATTTCCTTAAAAAAGTTCTTTGCCACCCTGCTCGTGTGCTTGCGATCATTATACTGAAGTTTTTCCCGCAAAATGTTTAAGGTGCCGTTTTAGGTCGATTTTGACAAGTCGACTCACTCCCAAAAAAGAGAAGCACCCCCACAATACTTTTTTTTAGCACGTTTTGCATTTTTTTTATCTCTTATTTCGACTCGTCTGATCAAATTACAGGATCCCAAAATGATTCTGGCCCACTTAAGTACTTTCTAGCAAAGGCCAAACGCTTTACAAGGTTCTGGTGGAACCTTTTCCCAATAGTACATTAAGTTTAATTATTCCCAGATCTCTCCACAGCAAGAGAAGGATTTTGATGTCATTTGGAGATGTCTAAAGAAATTATGATTTTATTGGTCGATTTAGTGTGTTTAATACTTAATTTAAAGTGTCACGGCTTTTATGTTCCGACAGTCTACATAAATCCTCGACTTTAATTTTTGTCAAATATTTGAACAGACTTCCAGAAATACATCCCGACAGAAAAATTTTGTCCAGTGCGCCAGTAGACAAACTGAACTATTTCGTCTATAGAACAAAAATGAATCATGAAAATGGACTTTTGTTTTTTGTGGGGTACACAAATAATTTTTCAAGGTTCTATTACAAAACTGTCGTAACAGTATTTTAAATTCGAAAACCACGATAATCAGATTGATGTTGATTCAAATTTACAATTTAATTATTCATGTGTGTTTTGTTCTTTTTGAGTTTGTAAGTCGGATTTATGTACATGTCATGTTTATCTTCCAGCAACCGACCAACGAGTGGATCCCCGAGACCTTTTAGACGTGGCCGCACTCCACCAAATGGGTTAGGTCTAGATCGTTCACCGCCAGCTGAACTGAGCCCAGAGGAGCGGGACGCGCGTACTGTTTTTTGCATGCAGCTTTCTCAGCGTGTTCGGGCTCGTGAGTTACAAGAATTCTTTTCCAGTGTTGGAAAAGTGCGGGACGTTCGCTTAATAACATGTAACAAAACAAAGCGATTTAAAGGCATTGCTTATATAGAGTTTAAAGATCCTGAATCAGTTGCGCTGGCTTTGGGCTTATCCGGCCAGAGGCTGCTTGGTATACCAATTGTGGTCCAACATACTCAGGCTGAAAAAAATAGAATTGGAAATACAATGCCGACGTTCACACCAAAAAATCACACTGGTCCCATGCGACTTTACGTTGGATCTTTACATTTCAATATCACCGAAGATATGCTGCGTGGTATATTTGAACCGTTTGGAAAAATTGATTCTATTCAACTCATAGTGGACAGCGAAACAGGGCGTTCCAAAGGTTACGGGTTCATAACGGTAAATAACTTATAGAATTATTAATCTGCGTATCAGAAATAATATAGTTTTTTCATGTTTCATTCAGTATCATAATGCTGAGGACGCAAAGAAAGCATTAGAACAATTAAACGGATTTGAACTAGCAGGCCGAGCCATGAAAGTAGGCAACGTTACGGAAAGACTAGACATGAACACATCGTCGCTTGACACCGACGAAATGGATCGCAGTGGCATCGACTTGGGCGCCACTGGGCGTCTGCAATTAATGTTTAAGTTAGCAGAAGGTGCTGGCTTAGCCGTGCCACAGGCAGCTGCGAATGCTTTACTTGCAACTGCACCGCAGCCTGCGCCTGTACAAACGCAGACACAGAATCCACCCATTGCTACACAATGCTTTATGTTGTCAAACATGTTCGACCCGAGAACGGAAACCAACCCAACTTGGGACATTGAGATACGTGATGACGTAATAGATGAATGCTCCAAACACGGCGGCCTACTGCACATATTTGTTGACAAAATTTCGCCGACCGGCAATGTTTACGTGAAATGCCCAAGTATCACAACTGCTGTTTTGGCTGTAAATGCATTGCATGGAAGGTGGTTTGCAGGGCGCGTTATTGCTGCAGCCTATGTTCCGTTATTAAACTATCACTCTATGTTTCCAGATGCGATTACTGCAGTCAACGTTCTTACTTCTAACAGAAAAGCGAATGAATAAATAACACAAGTACGTCAATAATACGGCATATTCTTTATCATTTCGTACTGGGCATTCATGAAACATGTTCCCATTCCTGCTTTTTCTTTTTAAATTTAAGAACTCTATCTTATTACAACTAACTTTTAAAGACAACATCTTTTGTTTTCTAATGGTTTTTTTTCACATACAATACATATTCATAAAATATAAATGTAATATTTGAAGTAATAAAAAATTAAAAATGTCATTGAATTTAACTAGTTTTGTTTCAAACAAAAAGTTTTATTATTTGCTATCTAGAGAAATTAAAAATATTGTGAGTCATGAAAATCGTTTCAAACGACTATTTAAACGCATTTCTTAAAATACTACTTAATTCGCTTGTCAAACTTTAATGTTCACCAGTTCATCTATTGTTGTTCACGTCAATGAGATCCACATGTCGCAATCGGGTCAGCTGGTTGTTTTGAGTTTTAAAAATTATAAAAGCCTTTTGCACCAAGTTAAAGTATGTAGATAATAACGTAAGCGCTAAATTAAAAGGTGAAATCATTTTTTTTAATTGTCATGTAATCGGTCTTGTTCTGAAACCCGAATACGAATAAATTCCTCCGTTTCAAAATTAATTTTTATTATTGGTGTTTATTCCGTGATAACATTTTGTGCGGTCAAAATAAATCCTGGAAGAAATATAAGTAAAACAATTATCACATAAATGTTTTTTTAAATGGACAACTGAGTTACATATGCAATTTAATTGCTTTATAATTTAAACAACAAAATATATAGCTTTTGTCTGCTTGTTTTTTAGCTGTTTCATCATCTTTTTAAAGGCAGTCGAATAAAAAGGACGTTTGAACATTTTTTTACCGGTTTTTAAGTCAACTGACGAGTAGAGTGGCACCCGCGAAATGTCGGCATACAAGTAACTACAAAACAAAAAACAGCTACATGTACATATTTTGGGTTTTTAAATAATTCGAATAAGAAACAATGAAATTTTGTTTATTTTGTATATTTGCTATGAATCTTTGTTTTTTAACCTAATCGTAACTTAAATGCTCCAGACATTCTAAACGATTAAAGGCCTCCTTATGCGAAAGTTGATTTAAGAAAAGCCCAACGTACGGTCGTACTAAATTGACTTTGAGAGATACAAAGTTTTTTACACTGTCATTATTATATTGGCTTACGAATGTCACTTAACGGCGCCGTAGAAATCTATTTTATATAGTAGGTTGCAACGATGCGGCAACGTGACAGTTAACTTCGTAAGCGTCTGCATTGTTTTGGTACGCTCAAAAACGAACGTACGCACGTTAGCTTAAGTGTAGGTTCGCATAAATGTACCTTAACACATAACTTAAGATAAGTATGTATACTTGTTAACTTCATCTATTAACAGCTGACTTTGCCGTTTAAGTTTTTTTTTCGAATGCTGGCAAAATTGGGATTACCAAAAAGTTAGTGTAGTCAGTTATGTGTCGCTTATCTGCAATTCGATTAATGGTACGCTACACTTTGACACTCGCAACAAATCTCATTAGATTTCGTTCTGATACATGCTGAAGATTTACGCACAAACTACTCAAACAAAATGGAAACGGCCAAACAAATCCGTCACGATTGTGTTCTTGTGGGCGTTGTCCACTTTGATTGATGAAAATCAAAATATTTTTTTTTATTTATTTGATTTGGCTTTGCCTTTACATAGAAGTACGCGAGGGCAAAGACTTAAGTTCTTTAAGTTTATCTCCTAAGTTCCTGACAAGCGCATGATGTTATTGCTCTAGCATGGCAAATTAAAACCATATTTACACGTAAACTCAAGCTTTAAAAATATGAAAATGGCTCCCGTTTGAGTAATACATGTATAATAATTATATATTTTTACATACGCTTCTATAATCTTTAAGTTTAAATTAAACAAAATGTCTGCGGGATATTGCCATTTTTATAAAATTGAAAAGTTAATCCTTCACTGGGTGAAGTACAACCGAAATATTGTTTTTTTACTGGACACGCTCCATTCGCACATTTGAGTGCCATAAACAGCACCAGCACAAAAAAACCTGTTTATAACCAACAAAAACACAATAAATATATATTCTGTATATAATATTGGTGTTTTTACAGAAAAATTGTTTGCCATCAATTTTTTTATATGAAATTTTATACCTCAAGTACCGGTTAGCAAGCAGTAAGCCGTGTTTCCCGAACAGTCATTTTTTACATGAACGAACGTATTTAATGTATATTTTATGAACTAACCTCTGGTTTCCTTCTCACATTCAAATTTGTTGTTTTCGATGTAAAGTAATAAATTGCATACTTTAAGGCGATTATCTTTGCCTGTGGATCGTGTATAACCCAGCAGTGTTGCCGAATAAGAATTTGAAAACTATACATAGCCGCCTGAAAATTATACATATGAAGAGTGAAGTGCACACCCATTTATTTTGTTTAGCACATTTAGGGCTTTACACGTTAAACGGGGTCCATATGCTTAAAGAAGCGATTTTCCAAGTAATTGAGTATGGAATCCTCCAAGGACGTCATAATTTGTACTATGAAGCAACTCTTTACATATGTATGTAAATATAAAGGATAGAATAAATTTGGAACCAATCAACATTATATTCGGATCTCAGATTGTTTTTACCAGACATAAAATTGATAGTGCATTTACCAAATAACTTCCTGTGTATGTAATAAATGCGGGCGAAATGGATGCCATATAAAAGTACAATCAAATACGTTTTATGTGATCGCATATAATATCAAAAATTATGCACACTATTATTTTTTAGAAATACTACAATTAGAGTTATACACCCAGCAAACTTTTCTTAGTGAAAAGACGCTTGATGAATAATTCAGAATATGTACATATGTAATTTTAGACCAAGGTGAGAACATATATAACGTAACAAGCAACACAGGCATTATTCTTCTTGTAAATTTTAGGTATATTGCCAGGACATGAATTTGCCACAACTTCTATGCAGAGCTGGTAACGGTGGTGATGTGTAGAGGGAACAGAAAATCCATTCCAATATAGTATATAGCGAATCAAAATTGTTTCTTGGTTTAACCCTAATTTTGTAAAAAACTTATAATCTACATACATATATTAAAAGCCCCGGACCAAAACGAATTCATAACAGGTGTATTTGCCAGGACAACAAAAATCCCGCGAACTACGCAATATGCATTTTGCTAACAATTTATTGTGGAACGTCAAAAAATCTCACTTTTGCAAAGAAACGCCCTAAAACTTATCAGCGCTGCCCTCTCAATCTCACCTGTTCTGAATTCGTCCAGGGGTACAGCAATATAACATATAATTCATGGACCGTTATAAAGAAAAACACTTGTATCCGTTGTTTTGATTCGAAATTAATTTGAAACTAATAATAGACTAAATATGGATTATTCGTTCGATTTTTTGTTGTTATATGGCAGATGCCAATTTACGTGTTTTTTCGAACTTTCTTTTGATTTTATTATTCTGCAATAGCAGTGTTGTATAGAACATATTCGAAATGTTTTGATTCTTACCTTTCGTAACAAAATATCGATGTATGTATGTATGCACTCGTATATGGAAAGACATTATTAAAATGCTTAGATGATTTTTAAAATAAAAATTACGAACACAACTTGGTTGAAAGACGAACTCGAACTTCTCAGCTCAATGCCATGTAACTACGTTGACTTTTAGCTTTCAAGTATCCTGGTAAATAGTTACTTTTTACGCTTTATGTTTTTATTTTGCTATTTCAGAAAAATAACATACATACATATATTTGAAGTGAGTTTTAAAAACATTTTTGTATGGAATTTTTGAATTGAAACTCTTTCATAATCGCTATTAGTTCTTTAAGTATGTATTACTTTTATAAATACGACCACATATAAACTTTATCACTTATAATCCCATTGTGGCTCATAGGACGAATTCCCATGGCAAATTTATTGTGTAGTGTGTGTGAAATAACTTACGATGCTCTCATTTCGAAATGATACCTTTAAAATAACCGGACCACATCAGGTTTTTGTAATTATATATGTTTATTTTTATATAGCAATTAAGCATTTTTTTAAACAAAATATCCCTAAAGAAACACTTGCATTTTATTTTTGTAATTTAAAGCATTTTGAAATTTATTCATAAATTTAAAAATAATTCTTATAAAAGAAAATTTTATGTTCCGAAAGTTAAACAAAGTCAAGCCTATATTAATTAAACTACTATTTATTTAGTATAGACTTGAGGAAGGAAATTTATAAGAACGACACTTCTATAGCATTACTTTAATTTCACAAATCGTTTTGCATAGGGCTACAAACATTTAATTAAGAAAGAACATTTAGAAATTATGTGTATACTTTATTTTGCATATAATCTTGGATTAGGGATATGAAGTTGTACAAAATGATTAAAATATGTAAATGTTAAAAATGTATTTTAATGTATATTATAATTACGAGTGGGATTATTCGCATGTAACTGAAAGGTCCTGTGTTATTTCTGCCACGGTGACATTATCCTTTATATCCTTAGCGGTAGCAAATTCCTATTAATACAGAGAAAATAATACAAATGTAATGCGAGAATTGTTTAAATGAAAAGAATGAAAGTTTAAAGTATATAAAAAAAAAAAAACAGAACAAAGCGATACAAAAAACAGAGAAAGCAGATGCAAAAAAACTCTATGTAAATGGAATTTTGAAACGTCGATTTCATAGCAAATGTTAAAGAGAACAATTAAACGTTTTTATGATTAGTATAAATGGCATGAATGCATATGTATGTAATGGATAGACGCCAACGATATATGTATGCACATATATACACATACTTCTAAAAAGTGCGCATGTATGTATGTATGTGTATAATATTAGGCTGACTGATTTTCACTTGAAAGAGGACGAAGGATTGGTTTTGTTACCACCCTCAGATTTTCTAGACTGCTTGCTGTTTCTAGCAATGACTGCCTGCGAGCGAACTGGATTCATGTCAATATCTATAGTCTCAGCTAATTTTTGTGATGTGGAAATTTGGTTCCGAAATACATGTCGAGCGGTGAAGTTTTCAATTGAGAGAAAATCTCAAGAGCATACAAAATTTATTGTTGCTTTTCGTACAAATTACTCCGTTAAGTGAAGTGGAGGAACTCCTCTCAAAAGCACGGACTAGTATAATTGTTTTCACTTATCAAAAGTACTAAAACATTATAATTATTTTGTAATTGTATTTCAGAATATCTGTAAAAGACTATTTCAAACGCAGATAAAAAAGCAGCGAATGCGGCTAGAAAATATTTTTCAATTTATTAAGTTTTTCTTAGGAACAAATTAAAAGGCCAAAACAATCTTTTTAAAGCGTTGATTAAAGCTCAATGCTAGACCCACGAAATGAAGTGTAGAAATGGGTTTATTTTATCTTTCTAGGAGGTAACGATACAAAGTTTTTTCGTCGATTCAGTGAGTGTTATGTACTACATCCATTGAATTATGTACGTATGTATGTATGTTTGAAAGTGTGCACGGCAAAAACCTTTATGAAATATATGTTAGTCTTTAACACTACTGCGGTTTTTTTTACTTTGGAACATTTTTGTTTGAAATCTTAATATACATAAAAACACGCATAAATCATCCGGAACGTGCGTACGAAGATGTGGAAGACTGCATCAATAAACAGAAGGTGTGCAGGTACATTTGTATAATTATTGAAGAGAAGTACCGCTAGTGGCATTTAAGTAAAAAAAGTTAGTTTATTATTTTTGATTTCATGCAGATGGAGAAAGGAACTTTGCACTCATTGACAGTCTTTTGGTTTTGTTTGTTATTGATTTTAGTGTGAGGAGGAAAACCAACGAAGAATATTTTAATCGATTTTTAATTCGATTAAAGCGAATAGAAGGTAGTTTAGTTTAACAACAAGTGAGGAGTTTATTCACCTTAGTCGGATCTAAGTGTATTTCGTCTAAGTTATTGCTCTTATTTAGGGAATTCATCTCTTCTTCGTTTTGATGTATTAAATTGGATTCAGTAAAGTCTAAGGAACATTCATTTGCTTTATTGTTAGTTTGTTCAATGACGAGTGGAAGATTTTCTGATTTTTGACCATCCTCGCACACTAAATCTTCGTCATCTTGGACTTTGTCACATTGCGTTTTATCTTCGATATAAACTTGTATTTTATTATCCTCATTTATTTCATCATGAGATATTTTTTCATAGTTTTGGGAAGACAACTCATCTGTAATTTGTTCATAATCGCACTTCAAATGCTGGTTTACAATTGCAGCAGCTGTTTCGGTAATTTCCTCTATCACTGTAGCTGCAAAAGCAACTGAAGCCTTCTCATCGTTCTGAGATTCTTCAGAAATAACAGAAGGAGACATCATCACGTTATCGGTTTTTAAGTCTTTACACAAATTCGATTCTTCTTTTGTTACTTTATTATCCTGACATTTAATTTCGACATTAATATTAACTTCATCCTCTTGAAGTTGTACATCTGGTTCTTTAGAAATTCTTTTTTCATCGAACGTTTCACTTTCGATGGGTATCGAGCCAATTTTTTTTTGGCTGTTATCAATTTCTGTTAAGGGAAGATTACTTGGTGGTAAAGGTATTTCAGTTTTCTCCTCCTCAATTAAATTATTAATCGCAGGTTCGAAATTTTTAGTTTGAATAGTATCTTCGTTATTTGTAAAAGCAAAGACCGAAACTTGTGAAGGAGGCGGAGATATTGGAAGTGGGGGAGGAAGTGAAATAACGCCCAGCTTTTCCGGTAATGAAATCTCATTAACCGCCTTTGATAATGATGCATCAAAGACTTCCGTAACTTGTGCAATATTTTCAGTCACTTCTATTGTGCTGACTATTTCTTTGTTAACAGATTGGTCAACAGTTTGAATGTTTGTATCAGTATCAGTGGAATTTTCAATAACAGGTTCGTCGTTACTGATTTGAACTATTTCATCGGGCACTTCGATAGATGCTTTTAGATCTTGGACATGGGTTTGGACATTAGAAGGACTTACGGAGGTAGAGGAAAGAGAATCTAGGGTAGCAGCAGAAACATTGTTATCAGTGTTGGAGTTTACCTCAATTTGCGCCTTGGATTTTTCAATAACTGCTTCGTCGGATTCACCATGATCGCCGTTCTGATGAATTTGATCAACCACTTCTCCATTAGTTGTTGCTGAAGACTCATTTGTCGCAGCACTAGCCACAAGGCTTGTCTTTTCTGAAGAAACTTCAGCGGATGTATTTGTGTCACCTGGTTTTATGGGTTCTTGTTGTTCGGACGCATTCCTTTTTTCATCAACACCATTACCATTTTTTGACGCATCGCCAACGGTGGCAACTTCTGACGTTTTAGTCTCATTAATAACAGCTGTATTTTCAGTCTTTTCAGATAATTCGGATGATACAGCGGCAGTTTCGTTTTGTACTGGTTCATTTGTTTCAGTGGCGGTAGTATTGTTGGTCGTATTGGCAGTTATATCAGAAGATTTATCATCGGAGGGCTTCTCTCCGTTTTGTTCTTCATTCAATTCGTATGGGGTAGCGTTGCCATTTTCATGGGTTTCCGTTGGTTTTTCTTCGTTTTCATTTGCTGACTTGTCCTTTTGCGTTTCTTCAGACTCCTATATAAGTAAATTGTGTAAAATAGATTTATTTTATTGAAACTATACATTATTTATTTAATTACGTTTGTTTTCTCATTAGCATCAGCCCCATTAACAGCTGCACTACCATCTTCTGCAACCTCCTCGCTTTTAGCAGGTTTTAGTTTGTCCTTTTTACCAAAAGAAATACTGCGAAAAGACCATTTCTTTTTTACTTTTTCCTTTTTAGATTTTTTAATACTTTCGTCGGCAAGTGGAGATATTTCTTCCTCAGCTGTTGCTGAACCTCCTTCGTCCTTCGATGTCTCAGCAGTATTTTGGGGATCCGCTGAGTCCCCACTCGCCTGAACATCAACCTCTTTCTCAGTTGTCATATCTTTATCATTTTCTACTTCTTCAACATCTTTTTTCTGAAAAAGGAAAAAACATATTTCATTGAATAGAATATTCAATTG
The DNA here is from genome assembly GCA_932526305.1 of Epicampocera succincta. Taxonomy (NCBI): domain Eukaryota; kingdom Metazoa; phylum Arthropoda; class Insecta; order Diptera; family Tachinidae; genus Epicampocera; species Epicampocera succincta. The sequence goes on along the minus strand of OW052037.1, from coordinate 1,027,470 downwards.
TTCTACAATCTTAATGATTATTCACGGATACTTTTTAATTTTTGTTAAAAAAAAGAACTCATGTTTCTCAAAAGTACCTCTTGGTCAACTTTCTCCGATATAGTGGCATCTCCGTTTACAACTTCTTTTTTATCCATATCTTCGATTTTCCCCATTTTTTCGGTAATTTCATCTTCGGTCCCTTTTTTGGTTTCGGTTGTGATGTCAACTGATCTTTTGCTTTGAGCTTTACCCATTTTAGTTCTTAAAAGATATAATAAAAATAAACTTTAAAAAAAATAAGTATTTTAATAATTTGTTGTAGAAAACAGATGATTGAAAAATACATAATATGTATATAAAATTAGACGTATGTAAATACGTACATACATACGTTTGAATATATTTTGCACCAGAATTTCCCAGTAAGAAATACAGAAATGAATGAAAAATTAATAGTGAAGTAACCGAACAGGAGACGATTATTTTTCATAAGAAACATGTATTTGAATTTTTGTTTGCAAATATTTCATTTGTTGTTGATATTTAGTTTATTGACATTCACCAAAAGCTTGTGTATTGCAATACGATCATAACTTTTGTTAATAGCACAAGTTCTTACGTTTTAAAGGAAACTACCGTCAATGGGCTTGAGGAACATGTCATGTACTTGATAAGTAATGTTTTGAGAATATCAACAACTTTTTAGGAGACTCTACCAATAAATAAAAATTCGTGGTAAAAAACTCAATGAATTTCCAATCTGTCTGATGAGATCAAGGCTGACGGCGATAAAGTAGTTTCATTTCATATCAACATTTTATGGTATCTCTCAAAAATATGGAATTATGTCTCTTGTCTTTTAACAGGTCAAAAGGATCTTTGACATGGATCACACATTAAGTTTTTGAAAATAATGATATCATTTGACAATTAAAAAAAAAATTTTAAATGTCTGTGCAAAATTATTTTTATTAGATTTAAGGTGTTTTAAACCACTAATATAAATAAACCAATCTGTGGTTCTTATTTCTATTTACTTGTTGGAAAGAGAAAAAGAACGAATGGATCGTTCCAATTCTTTTGAACTTCCAGACAAATCGTAAGTTACCATTCAAATTGTAGTGAAAATTATGTTAAACGAAGAAAAAGATTTATTGCATTTTTTAGATTAAATAAAGAAGGCTTTTGATGCTGTTAAATGAAATATCAACCAGTGGCCGAAGCAAGCATTCCAGTGATTTTACAATTAGCTACGGCCCTTCGTTAATTCGGACAGGGGAGTGCACAACAAATGATTGGAAATGATTCTAATCTTGGGAAGGAGTACCGTTTCAAAAATTCTGGCCAACATGTTTGACGTATTATTTACTAATTACATTTCGTTGTTTAGCTGATTTAAATTATTTACAACAAACTATTTCATATGTACATATATTTATTCAAAAAGTATTTTGTTCGTGCTGTCAAAGGCCAACTGTTTTAAATACGTTTTTTGTAGCAAAATTCATTTACAGAGCATAAAAATATAACGGAAAAAACGGCAGAAACAATTTTAAAATTTATTTTTATAAACCATTTAAGCAATTTCCAAAACACCAAATAGATGAAAATTACACTTTTGGCGATTTTTTGACGAAAAGTGATTTGCAGAAGTTGGGTCTTTATAGGCCTTCCTTTTTTTATTTCTTCTTTTTGGTTCAACAGAATAGCATCACTTTCATTTTTAACGTAAATCCGTAGCCAATGGTGATAAAGCTTTATAAAAACCAAATAAAATTAAAATAACAGTTTGTGACTGCAGTTAGCCAAATAAGCATGGGAAGGAAAAGTTCTTTAAACTCGTCGGAAATGGCGAAAATTGATGTTTATCATTCTGAAAACTTTTCCTATAGTGAAAGCGCTAGAAAAATCGGACGTAGTCATAATGTTGTATGTAATGAATTACATAAAAACTCGTGAAAAATATAATAAAAATTATAAAGCTTATACTTGTACAGATCTTACACCACAGGACAAGTGAAAAATTCTTCGAGTTGCCCCAAATTCCACCCATTCTACCTCTAAGATTAAGCATTTCGCAGGAGTAAGTGCAAGCAAATCAACCGTTCATCACGCTATTTTAAGAAGTGAACATTTACAGCTCCGAAAGCTAAGAAAAAACCTCCACTAATTGCAATCCGTCATGAACAGCGCCTTCAAGTTGCCAAATATCATATGACATGGTATGAAAAAGGTTTAATTTGGATGGTCCCGATGGCTACAACAAATCATTGTCAGCCAAAATATTGAAGCCTTAAACTGGCCGCCCGATATAATAAACCTGACCTTAACCGGAGGAAAGCAATACGAAACCAAGGGGGAGCTTATTGTTGGAATAAAAGTCGCATGAGGTGAAATATCTCTCGACTATTTAAGTCCTTATACGAATCAATGAAAAATAGAATTCATAGTGAATAACGCAAATTTACTCACTATAAATTAAAATTTAGGGAAAATACATAATTAAAATAAAATCAATTCTCAAGTACAAAAAAGCATTAACGTTTGATTTATTGAACAATTAATAGTTGGTTCTATTCTACACTAAACTAAACTAAATAAAAACTAAAAAATAAATGAAGAATTTTATACTTGGCTTCAAAAGAAGAACAAAAAGTACCGTTGTAATTCATTTTCATATATTTTTTTTTTTTTGTATTTTAATTGACTATTTTTCTACAAAGCAAATCTTTTTTATTCCATCTTTAAATAGTTTTTTAACTTCAAAATATATTGGTTCTATTCTGATGAACCACACTGTATGTACACCCTGTATGTACATATAATTTCAGGCATGTTGCACAATAAGGAAAGAAAAGTATTTATACATTAATAACAAAACTACTAAAAGTTGCACAAGCAAACAAGAAATTATGGAGGGCTATTAAAAATCACGTTAAAAAAATCGCAAGTTGAAGAAATTTGGTTAAGCGGGAAATTTAAAATGTAGATTTTTTATAAAAAGTGTAAACGATATTGGTAAAGGTATAGCCCATAGAAAATATAAATAACGAAAGCCAAAACAATGAACAATGAAAGAAGACCAACATCAAGACACTAAAAACGCAGCGGAGATTAGATCAACTATTAGTAAACTAATGGAAAAAGAATTATACTACCAACTATTTTGAAAAAAATAATATGATTTTTGAAACCCAATCAGGATTTAGAAAAAATAATAACTGCGAATCTGTTAAGTTTTGTCATGAAATAAATAAAAAAGTGTACTAAAGTTATGATTGATTGATCATTTTACTTAGCATTTATGTATATTGCTATTCTGAACATTTTACAATAATATGATAAACATAAAAATATTTTTGTTTGAATTTTTTAAGAAATTTAATAAAAAAAAGAACTGAGAATTTTAAAATTAAATTAAATTTTTAGTTGTTTTACAAATGAAATTACTTTACGTTTGAAAATATAAATATTAGGTTCATCTTCTAATTCCTGCGGCATTTTGTTAAATGTTTTTAGCCCCTTGTGAAATAATATGTTTTGACCAAAGTTTGATGGGACAAAGTAGATTCTGAAGTCACTCGCACATACATATAACCTGAGGGGTTATATGGCTGTACATCTGAAACATTAATTAAGTACTGCTGCATATAACTAGGCAGCATACCAATTTTTTTTTTTAATAAACAATAGTGGGTTCACCATTAAGCGCTGATTAATAGAAGCCATTGCAATGCTGATCAATGCACGTGTTTGAATCTGTGGCATTGAAAAATACATACATCTCATTACCTTGTTTTGAAGTTAATGGTGTTACGATTAAAAAGTTGCCTGAACAACAGAACTAAATGCGAAAATGATATCTCTTCAGAAAGCCAAGTGAAAAGTGGAGTTCTGCAAGGTGCAGTTCTTGGTACACTTTTGTTTCTAATTTAAATAAATGATTTGGAAAAATGTATCGAACAATCAAAAATATGCACGTTCGCTGATGACACGCTGTTGTATATATGATGTATATATATATATATTGCACATATGTATGTGAGACAAATCAGACGAATGCATAAATTAAAACCTTAAGAATATTGAAAAATATCTAATAATAAACATATAAATAAATGTAAACAAAACCAAGGACTGACACTTAAGGGAAGGACATATGAAAACATACATATGTATATGTATGTACATGAAAAGATTAAAGACAAGAAATAACAAGGAGAAGTTATTCACAAAAACTTGAGCTTTAAACGCCCTCATGAGTATATGATGTGAAAAAATCTGTCAATCCATTACTGCTGTTCTAGTGAAAGAAAAAAAACATGTAATTAAGTTTAAACCAGGACCCGGTCCTCCAGGTTTCGGGGGTTGTGCGTGGGGGTAACTTCCCTACCGTGTAAAAACACACTAGTTTCGACACAACAACAAAGAATCAAAACTTTGTTGGTTGAGGCCCAGGTTCACCACGGACTGTAGCGCCAAAAGAAGAAGAAGAAGATTAAGTTTAATGTTATGCCCTCTCAATTCAATAAATGGTTATTGCAGTTCTCCAAAAAAAAAAAAAAAAAAAAAAAAAAAAAAAAAAAAAAAAACCATTCAGTTCAGAATGAGATGTCAAATTAAACTATAAGTTTTAAGGAAAAACAGAACAATATTTATGTATATGCGATTCTCTTCCTTTTGAAGTCGTTTAAAATTATTTGAAATTCAATTTCAGTTGCTAAAACAGATACCAATGAAAATGCGATGTTAATTAATTAATGTCTTATTCACTCACAACAATAAAATCTCAGCTAAAGTCATTTATTTATAAAATAGACATTAAAAATAAAACGTCTGTGCTATTGAACTGTACACACAATTCGAAAACTAGTTCAATTCATTGTATCTCATGATTTTTATTTATCAACGAAAACCGCACAACATTATCATCTACCACTCGAAACAAAAACATAAAAAGAGATTACTTTTATTGTAAAGTTCAATAGTTTTTGCTTTCAGTACTCAGGAGATGAGGTACACCAATGGACAAGTTTCTATAAGAAAAAAACATTTTGAAATCAGAATAATGTGGTTTCCGAGTTTTGAATTCGGAAATATTCTTTATATCTTGTTACATATTGTGACAGTTTGAAAATAAGTACGAAAAAAGCAAAGAAATGGAATTTTATAGTACATACATATGTAGATGCACATAATAATTAAGAAAACTTTGAATTTAAGAAGACTCGTAGAATTTTTACGTATGTTTGTGTCTACGCTTAACACAAATAGCTGTCAAAACAAAACCGAATGGGAGTAAAACAAGTTGCATCTAAACAAGTGCATTTAAAAAAGCAATTATGAATTGGATCCTTTTCTATGTGAATATTACACCTGCTTTTGCTTCTTTTTAAGTCTAAGCACAAATTAAGAACCAAGTAAGGAAAAAGTGAATTGCTTTTCTCGACAAAAACGCTGCAACGGGTTGTTGACCCTTACATATACATACATACATGTGTAAAAAGCAACCGAAATTGGATAGGCGTATAATATTTCCAACATATTTTTACGAGACCATTTACCATTTGCCAATCTAGTCTATACTGCTATCAAAATACGTATGTACATAGGTACGTACCAGCTCAAAAGCTTTAGCGTGTGTGTATGCCACATAAAAAAGATAGATTAATCGGAATACAAGAATATTTATTAATATCCGTCAACATAAATTGACCCTTAATTCCTTTTTTTAAGAAAATGTATTTTTTCCAATTTATTTATTCTTTCATTGGACAATATTGAGTAGAAAACACAATACCAAATGTTTTGTGCACACAACCAGAGAAAATATATGTATGTAAACTTCTTTATAATTCATATTGTATAACGGCTTCGCGCTTCCGGTACATAAATAACTAACAAGTACTTAATCGTTAAAAAATATATATTCATACATATGTATGTATGTACATACTTATTATATGCACATATACAAAAAACTATTCACATACTAAATATTTAGCGTAGAAATAATTTTTGCTTTTAAATATGAATCTATTGACAATATTTTTTTGGCCAACAAACTTAAAACAAAAAAGAAAAAACGTAAAAATAAAACATCCGTTTCGAATGAATGCGCAGAAGTAACTGAAATACGAGTTAGATACTAATAGGAGCGGAGAAGAGAATCTGAATCGGCGCAAACATTCTTTCACCAAAAAGTCAACCCGCATTTTACTTATTTGGTTTCGAAAAGTTGTTACATTATTTTTATTTTTGTAGTAAATGAAAAGATTCCCTTAAAATTAAAAATGATTAGCTTAGAAATAATTATTAAGTAGAAGAATGCCCTTATTCAAAACTTACATATGAACATTACATGCGAATGGAAATGTACACATATGTACATACATACATACATAGATGGGTATGTATGTACATGAGTATATACTATATAGAAATAAGCAACTAAGATACAAAAGGGCCAGTACTTATAAAATAGAAATTTCAACTATATACATACACACATTCAAGAAAAGCAATTTTGAGAATAGAACTACATCTCAAAAAACACACAAATTTTATCCAAAACAACGGAAAAAACAGAAATGTTGCCTATAAATTTTAGTGGAAATTAAAAGACAAACCGTCGTAGTGCGTTTTGCGAAGGCTAATGAAACAAAACTAACGGGAATATAATAAATATATGTATGTAAATGGTTACATGTATACAGCGACTCCATCACATAATCGGAGAAGTATCTGTTTGATATGTATGAGAGCTCTAAACTAAAAAAAAATAATAAATATATGTACATATATAATTTTTTGTTTTTTTCAAACTACATACATAAATATACTCTAATCGTACAAAAAAGAAAAAAAACACATTTTTATGATAACGGTAAATTAACAAAGAAAACCAAAATTAATTCAATTTTTTGTGCTCAATGCCTAATCGGACACGAGACAGCAACAATGGTAAAAATTCTATTAGTCTACAAAAATGCACTTCAAACTTAATTTTTTTAAAATCACATTTATTCATAATTGGCATATGGTAGACAGTTTTAGTTTTGAATAAAAGTCTTTGAGAAATGGCCCGAAACGAAAACTGATAGTAAAATTGGATTTTGAAGGTAAAACTATAACAGAAATTGCTAAAGTGATTGGAAAAATCAAATCAAATGTACAAGACATTACCAAGATTCCGTGATGAGGGTATGATAGTAGAGTAGGTCAATGCAAAATATGAACTGAGGAAAGAAAATTAAACAAAATACCTTTAAAACTGCAAAGGAATATTAAAAATGCACTTAAAAAAGCTATTTAGCCTAAAAAATAAAAACATGAGAGTGAAATTTGCTAAAAAAAAACGTTTATTAAAAACACAACATTTTTGGAGTGAGGTAATTTGGTGTTAAGATATCTTAAAATACGTTTCTATTCACTGACGAGGGCAAATTTAATTTACATGGCTCAGATGGTAAGACTTTGTTAAGGTACGTTGCTGTTATCGAGTACAGGAGTCGCAAATTTAAATTTTATTGATAGTAAAAACTACCTCGATATTGAAATTGATTTTGCTTTTTACCAACACAATGATCCCAAGCACACTTCAGGTCTGGCAAAGCTTTGGTTGATCCATAACAACAACACAGAGCCCCGATTTTAACATAATTGAACATTTTTTGGGGAGGAACCAGTTAAAACAGTACACAACAAAAGTTTAATACAATAAATCAGCTAAAAACGACTTTATGGGATGCATGGAACTCTATAAAACCTGGGATATGCCAAATTTGGTCAAATCAATTCCAAAACGTTTATAGGCGGTTCTTGAAGAGCATAGGATATACCACAAAATATTAGTTGTTCTTTTATGTTCACTTTACCCTTGTCCGTAATTGAGTTCATTTTGGTTTTCTTTCTAAATTTAACGTTATCATAAAAAAATTTTGTTTTTTCTGTTTTGTAAGATTATAATATGTATATATGTATGTATGTATGTATATAGTACATATGTATGAGTTATTTTTTTATTTTAGTATATATGAGCTATACATGTCCAACAAATAGTTGTCCGGTTATGTGATGGAGTTACTATAAGCGAAGTTTCAATCAAAATTTGGAACAATACCGGAAAATTTGGAAAAACGCTCTCTGGTACAAAGAACTTAATATAAAACTCAATCGCAGGACTGGAAGTTTTAATCAATTTTCTGCAAACTTCTCTTATTTAATACGGCGATCTTAGTATTAAATCATTTTTCGAAATGAACTTCTCCGCTGTCTTCAAACAAATTTTAAATCCTTCCTAAAAGATTTTCTAAATTCGATTCGGTGCAGATGCACTTTATCTTTATATATACATTACGACATTTTAACACTTGGATTTTTTTAGGTGACACTTGGTAATAATATAAATTGTTTTGTTTGCAAACTTCTTTTGATTAGTGAATGTAGATAGATATGCTCATACATACTTACAACACACACATATGTATGTATGTACATACATAGTTTAGAGCAAAAACTAACTTAAAAAATTGATAAGCCGGTTATTATATCAACGTAGAACGAAAGTCATGTGTGCATACACAGGAGCCTATGTTTTTATGTAAATACTCAGAAGAAATTACATCCATTACATGTGTGTGTATATACATATGTGTGTGTATATATATATGAAAGTACAAAAGTATTTGCAAATTTATAAATGTATGGGCAATCAATGGCAATCGTTTGCAATTGCATGCAGAAATAAAAGTACAAGCATAAGTTGTTTTTGTTAGCGCAAGGGCGGCGGCCTTAACTACGCAGCACTTGATAAAAAAAACATTCGCATGAATGTTGGGAGTTTTTGCTATTGACAATTTTTCAATATTGAAAAAATTAAAAATATTTGTACTTTATTGAAGATACACCACATATGTATAATTATGTATGTATATGTAGGAATGGGTATGTATGTATATACATATATATATGTATTTACAAACGAGCACAAATAAATTAATAGGAAAAATAATGTATCTATGTATGTACATACAGACATGTATACAAAGTGTGTACACATGTAATTATGTGCATATGTAGTATGTATTTTAATTCACAAGCCTGTATTAAAATAAGCTTTACAATTGAACTAATTAAATTTAAAAAAACTTTAAGAATAAAGATGAGTACTCAATTTAAGTTGAACAGAAACATGAAACGTTACATTAATCCAAGATGATCCCATAAGTAACATACAAAGAAATGAACGTACAAAATCTGTAGCAAATGATAATACATTCTGAGTGCATGTATGTACATACCTATATACTTATGTGTGTACTTGCATTTACACAAGCCGTAAACTGAACGTCCATTCAAAAGTTTTTTTTTATTTTTATAGGAAAAAACTCAATTGCTGATATTTGCACAAACATACATTCGTATGTACATATATATGTATGTATAAATAACATTAATTTTTTGTACATTCATTTACTGAAGTATATTGAACTACATAAATATTTCAGACGAATGTTATCTGAACCAAGTAACGATTAAATATCTTTAAAGATACACATTTTATTCTCCACCCAAATTAAAGAAAAAAAAACTATTCATACATACATATGTACATATACTCATTATGGATATGTAAAATTTAGTAATTACACTGTAAAACGAATTATATGTAAAAATACCTGAATTTTATTGACAATATTATCAATAATGAAGAATTCCGAAAAAAGTACTTATAAAAGTTAAACCGATTTTCGATAATTTTATTATTTTTAAGTATAAAAGAGAAAAAGGACAAAAAAGCGAAAGGGATACACACAAGTACAATTGACAAAGAACGGCCGAAACACCATTCGGAATGAATTACAAAAATTACGAATGAAGCACAACGAAGCCAAACATTGTACAAACGAATGGCAAACAAAAAAAGGAAAACTCCATTAAAAACGAAGCGCACAAACAAAGAAACAGAAGGCGACGAATATGAATTTCATTGCCTTCTGTGTCTTTGCAGACGTACATATGTATGTAAATAGATGGTTTAAGTACAACAAAGGTAGCAGCATTGGCAGCTACTACTCTGTCGCGGCAAAGGCGTCGACGCAACTGCGACAGGCACACCCAAACTCATCCAATCAACAGGGATATGGGGGATATAAATGGTAGATGCAGACAGAAATAATGTAGATGTATATAAATTTCATACGCACCCTTACTATACGACTGTTTGACGCCTGACCACTTTATTTCCATTAATTTCCAAACTTGCAAAATAAAACCCACGCTTTAAAACTCCTTTTCAAAAATTGTACAACCCAAAAAACTAAAAATCCAGTTTCTTACAATATGTATTTATTTCATATATATGTATGTATTTTTTTACTTAAAATAAAGACGCTCTCATTTGCTTTTTTTGTTAAGCTAGAAAAACGACTTGAATAGTGTACACACCATACTGGAAGGATTTCTTTTTTATTTTGCTTCCACGACAGTTCAAACTTTTTAAACAAATTTTAATTTATTTTCACCCATTTACCTGTATATGTTTTAGAAAATTGTTTTTAAAATATATATTCTCTTTTATTCTGTACAAAAAACTTTAATTTCATATATAATTAATTTTTACTTCACTTAACTTCCTCATTCGTTACCGAATTTCAAATAAAAATGTCTTCTTTCTTAAACGAGCGTAACTGAATTAAAGTACTTTGCTTGAGGCGGCGGCACAAATGCACGCGCAGTGTTGCAACTATTTAATACTTTTTTAAGTGTTACCATTGTGTAAAGATGAAAAACCAAGCCTATATCATATACATATTTAGAAAAATATAGCGAATTGGTATGCGTAAAAATTCTTGTATTAACTTTGCGATCGAAGCAAATACATAACAAGTGGTGCTGTCAGTTCAATTAACTATTTGCTTTTGTTAATTTTATAATTTTTTTTATTACTACATACAATAAAGAAAATAAACTACTTCATAAAAATAATTGTTTAACAAAAAACAAAATATTTTAATTACAAATTTGAATATACATATATCGTTATATTAGTATTTTTAATGTGTTGCTTACAGAAAATCACAGGCAGTCATATCTGTATGTATATATTGATTTGAATATTAAGCTGTAAGAAGATGAAAGATAAACAAAACATGCAAATTCCTGACTAATATGTCCATGTGTGAATATAGTATGTAGAAGGAAGTTTAATTGAATGCATATATTTTGTTCATTCTTCTGACCAGCTGAGCTATATTGATTCGATTCGAGAGTACACAAAAACCGTGCTAAATACGTCTCTATAATAAATATGACATTAAAAACTGGCTTTTTCCCAGTGCATCGTACTAGAATTAAATACGTCTCATTATTTGCAGATAATCCCAAAATTAATTTAATTTCATTAAATATTTTATCAATTGGGTTTTCAAGTTTACCTTCAATGAATTCACCTTGGGAGCGAATTAAAAACATATGCATATATAAGTACGAATCATGCGATATATCCTAATGTATTCATTTTATGAATTATTACGATTCTCTAAATATTAATTGAAAGTTTTTGGCAAACTTAGCGTGAAAGTTTTAAAGTAATCGCCGTGAAAAAAATTACCGTTTTTCGTTCTGTAACAGCCGATCGTTTATATTTGACTTTCTTTGCATAAGTTTTTTGCATGTGTTTTTTGTGTGGGTGGTGAGTTTTACAGTAGCATAAACATTGCAAGTGCAGTAATCAGAGTTGCAGTTGTATAATGTTTATATTATATAAAACTGGTGTATTAAATGTACACACATTATAAAAACTTCTGCTTTAGTTGGGGTTTTAGTTCAGTGTATTTTATACTTATTTTAAAATTTGAAACTGTATTTTCTATGAAAATCCTTTTGAATTTTTTTATCGATTGCAAGTTTACGCATCCGTAAATATTTGCTTTGAATAGTTTCCTCTCCTAAGGCTTTAATTAATGCATAAAAGTAAAAAAACTAGCAATAAAAATGTGATGAAATTTGTTTGATGAATAGAACCAATAATTTTTGAATTCGTGCCACATTGCCAATAACTTTTTGCTGTTAGGTGGCAAAATATATAAAGAACCATATTTCAACTAGTGCAGATTTCTTCTCTTCGTGGAAAAGAAATAACAATGTTGGTGGTTTTGTACGATCTTATTCTAAGCCTTCAAATTATTTTAAAATTTAACCACAAGCAGTTTTTGAGCCCTAATGAAAATTTTTAAATAATAATCTCTTGTTGATAAAGTGCGACATGTGTATTTCGACTTCTAGGGGACCCATTTCATATTTTAAATTTCCTTCAAAATGGTCCTGCTCAAAATGTTATGAGCAAATTCTCCGCCTTTGTACCTTAATGGTGTTCGGCCCATTGCAAATGGGCGCACACAATTTTTTTCCGAGAAACTAAACAAACAAACAAAAAATATACAGAAATATGAAAACAAATTAAATCAGCTGTTTTCTTGACTGTAACATTGAAATACTTTATCGAACGTTTGGTTTAAATTTTTAATTGTGGTTCTATTAAATAGATAAAGCAAAACCTGAAATCTCTGTGTTCTTTCATTTAATCTCATAGTATAATGAAATAAATTGAATTCTTTGTCTGATTCGTTTTATATATGTACATATGTAGGTATGTATGTATGTACATACTTACATTGTATGTTTGTATGTGCAGGAACTTTGGCAAATTCGGAGATTTATCTCTTTTTAACAGGTTTTTTCAGAAGCCAGTTTTTCGAATTTATTTTCATTAATACACATGTATGTACATATGTATGTACATACATACATACATATGTATGTACATATATAAGAGGATTGATTACGGCTCTTAAAACTGTAGGCGAAAAATCTATGTATGTACATATATATGTATATGTCGCAATTACTAACATATACATACATACATATATAAATATATACATACGTACATATATAAATATATACATACATACATATATAAATATATACATACATATGTATGTATATAAATATGTATTTATGTATGTACATGCATACATACATATGTATGAACATATGCATTTTCTTAACATTAAATTGTTAACATTACCGTTTTATATGTTTGCTGTTTGTATGCCCAAGTACATATTTACATATACATATGTATATACATACATATGTACTTATGTCAGATATATTTTTGTACATCCATATGTACTACATATGTACATATGTATGTATGTATATGTTTAGTTTTTTGGTTGCACCATAAATACACAAGTGATGGACATAATAAAAGTGTAACAAAATGTTTGAAGAGCGGAATACCTCAAATACTGCCAGAAAAATCCGATACATCAACCGTTCAGCTTTGGTCGGAGTTGTGCTGTTATTTCTTACTCATCTGAGCTAATACTTCCGAACAAAATATTATAAGGAACACTATGCTATTTGGAAAATTGTATTCTTACCCGGCAACTGAAGCTGCACCAAGTATTTTTAGTTTTTTGTTATCCATTATCACTAAACACTTTAACAATTATGCGCTCAAAATTTCACAAATGTAGATGGCAAAACACTAAACAAGAAAGCTTAATACTTTACAGTGCCAAAAATAACTTTAACGGTATTTTCAAGAAAAATATGTCGTCAGTGAAATTGCAAAATGCCGTATCTAGCTAAAATTTCAAAATTGACTTTTTTGTTAATTCTTGTCTGTTAGGCCAAAACACGGCATCTCGGAAAGTTCAAAAATGGACAACTTTCTTAACATAACAAAAATACCCTCTCTACAAATGCGATTATTTATTAAATCCTAAAAGCCCCAACACTATGCTGCTGCTCTACAATAACTTGTTTCAAACGTTAAATTTATTTGATAAATTTGGCAGCACTTTTTGTTATGCTTATTTTATATTACAATATTTACATTGTTTCAGTATTTTTTTTTAAATAATTACAGAAGTCACATGTTTTAAACCCTGTTTTTACCGTTAAATCAAGTCCATTTTTATATAGAAAGAGAATTAATTTAAAAGTTACACTCGTTTACAAAATTTTCATACTATTTTGGCATTTTAAAAAGAAAAGCTGGAGATAGCCCATTATAATTAGTGAGTTAAGGCACGAGCCCACGGGCAAGATATGTTGCAAAATCTATATAAATAATTCAAAATTTCATAAAAAAAGGTGACAACATCTGAAGAATATAAAATATAGTTCATATTATATACATATATTGTATATAAACATATGTATGTATATATAACTGAAATTGATCCTTTTGTATATATTTTTATTTCATAATAGATAAAATATTGAAACTTTGTGTTTATTATAATCTAAACTCATCTTAATAGGCACAAATAATTATTTTTTTAATACGAAATGTGTGTGGATTTTTAACGATGGATTTAATTTAGCGAACGGTTTTGACGATTTCACATCTAAAATTTGTCGATTTGATCCCTCTACTATCTGGCAACTATTCCCGTACGTAGTGTTTAACAATAAAATTAAAGTAGTTGCAACTAAGATAAGATTTTATAAAATATTATTAAATGGACTTTCTAAGTTCTTTCGGTTTGTTCTAAAGCATGGGGTGTATTAACAGTAAGAACAAACCAATTTACACTTTGAAAAGGGATGATATTTTTAATGTTAGTGTTGTTCGTGTGCAATCGGATCATCCAATGGTTCTTGCAAAAGATGGATTTCTGGAAATAACACAACATGAACTTATTTATGCTTCTCCACCACAAGAGCCAGTGTCTTGGGCTTTTCAACATTTACGTCGATACGGCCTTACAGGAAATATATTTAGTTTCGAAGCCGGTCGGCGGTGCCCAACCGGACCTGGTATATATACTTTTAGATGTTGCAATGCAGATCAGTTTTATGCGATATTTCAGAGGTGTATAAATTCAATGTCTGCGGTCACTGAACGCGGCAACATTTCAATACATCCATCGCATATGTTTGGTCGTTTAGACAGCCAGCAGACACATACAAACCAGTACTTGGAGCCAACATCAGTACATTTGAACGCGACGATAGATGAAACAATTTTGCCTGACTCATTTATTAATGTTTCTAATGAGTATAACCTGAACTCCCCAGATTCTTTGCAAAGTTCGTCATTAACAGCTGAAATTATAAACTTTGCAAGATCAGCGCCGGCTTACTCGAATGTAGGTCCGAATCATCTGAGTACTAGTAATATATACATGGAACAGCCTATTAGAAGTATTAACGAGCATAACAATAATATTTCCGAACATGAAATAAATGATTTGACTAACGCAAGTCAGCATAAGACCTTAGTGAAACCGCTGTTAAAAAGTTCATCACTTGACATCCCGCCAGAAGAGTGCGCTCCACTTTTAAGCTCAAAATCTGCAGAGGTCCAAAGAATTTATGAAAACGTGGAATCTAGTGTTGGGCAGTCTACTAGTACTACCATGAATAGCTTTAAGAAGTCATCAGACCGTTTTTATGCCAATGTAGAACTTTTAACGAGTCTTGAGACAGACGTAAGCAAAAGCAAATCTTTTCAACTAGATTTGACATCGGAACAACAGCAGCCGCACACTTCAGCAAATGGTCCAATTGTTAATTATATTATACTTGATCTCGATCAACCACGTAGTCCATCCCAATGCTCACCCAAAAATGGATTTGGTAGTGGGCTGTCTGTATCAGGAAGTGAAGATGTTTCCAATTTCAGAAAGGATTTGCCTCCAACCTCTACTAATATTTCAAGTGGTTCGTCCACAATGCCAAAGGGTTCAACTATAAGTGACGAATGTACAAAACTTCCACACAAATTGGAGTCTTCCGGAAGTTATACAAGAATCGATTTCTTAAAAACTTTTGCATTAATGAAATCTTCGGCAAATTGTGCCGATTTTGATCTTGAGAATGACCAGGAAGAATCCCGTATAACTCGTCATAGCAAGTTCGTTCGCAAAGCATATTCGATTAGTGAGTAATCCGCTTGCAAAAGAAAGTCGAAATTTGTTTACTGTTATCAGCTATTTGAGGCTGACCAATTTTGAAAATTGTACAAAGCTTTTGTGATTAATGTCCTTGGATTTTGGAAAAAAATAGAAATATATCCGGATATTTTGGCATGTACAAAATTAAAACCGACAGACACAATGTCGTACTGAGAAAAAGGCAGATTGATTTATTTCGTTTCTAAAATGTTTTTTTCAAAAAATATAGTGAGATGTCACTTTTAACTTTTGAAATGCTGAACAACGAAATTAAAATGAATAAATGTAACTACTTATTTGCTTAAAATCGTTTAAGGACTTTAAGAGAGCCTTTCATAGGTTATCATATAATTAAGGAAGAGAAACAAGGCTTTTAATGTATTTTTTGTGGAAAGATGAATATGTACATATTTTTGTTATATACTTTAGATATGCACGCATATAAATTTATCTTTGTAATAATGCATCTTCCGAAAAATAAAAAATGTTATATTTGAAATTGACGATATACAGAGATATTTATTTTTTGCGTTCTCTTATAGTTGTTCTATTTATTTGTTAACTATTTAGGACTTTCTATTCTATTCTTTTAATCGAAAAAAGTTAAATTATACATACATATGTATATGTATACTTGTTTATATGTATGTTTGTATGAGTATCTTTTATGTTCAGTTGTAAAGCAGATCTGGGCTGACGAACAGCTCTCGCGTCCTCGTAGTTATTTCTTAAGTGTGGTCAGGCTTGTTGTTACCGTTTGGCCTTCGAGAGTTTTGTGTCTCACTCGCTGAGGCACATATAGAAGAAGAAATTAATGTACCTGACTACGGTGATGAAAATAATTTAACTGCATCAAACATTAGAATTGCATTAATGCGACAATTAATCAATTAATTTGTATGTATTAAAATTAAAAATTAAAACAAACTGAATTCATTCATAACAGTTAAAAAATAAATTTAAATTATGAGACATAAAACAGTACAATAATACAAAATGTGTTTTATAATCTATATTTTAAAAGTTCGAGTTCTATATTTTTTGTTTTATATCGAGTTTAGCTTTTCTAATTTCTAAGTGATTTCCTGTGATCGTCTTTTTCTTTTTAATTCGGCTGGTAGAAGCATTGCGATTCGTCACCGCTGGTATCACCAGTTAGTGCTTTTTCCACATTTTCATTGTCTTGATTTATTATTGCTGAATGTGGAGAAATGCACCGGGGTCGCCTAAGTTCAAATGGTTCTTTATGACTCACGACAGCGCGCATATCTAAAAGATTCACAACAGCCTCTTCAATGGGTGACAAAGAAAACTGCTTAAAGGAGCCTCCACCCGCTGCATGACTGCTTTGTTGTGTGACAGTTTTTAACTTAAATTTAAAATCTCCCCACACTTTTATCCAGCCTTCGCCATTGCGGAATGGAGGTCCAATACTATTTAAGTCTTCAGCGATTTCATTCCATTCTTGTTTTACATTTATTTCATTCAAAATTTTTTGATAATTCATTTAAAGATTAATTAGAAAAATATAAATTTGTACAAGGGCACGACTTTAACTTCTACTCGCATAATTAAAAAACGCGATTGTGCGCAAAAAAGAATAATGTCTGATAATACTGCAGAGAAAAGGCGATAGCCGCAGATGCTGGTGCTTTTATTCTATCGTTTGTTACAATTTTAGTTAAAATAAATTTTTTAAATAAAATACACGAGTGGATAAAATGGTAGGAACGGTACGAAATGTGCAATTAGTAGCGGCGTGTGATTCGTCCACAGCTGGAGGCAGCGTTTCCTTCCTAAAAGCGAATTTTATTATTATTTTATTTATTACCAGCGATGCAATTTCTTTTTCCACATTTTTAAGTATTGCCTCTGCGCAATCAGACGAAGTATTCGAGCGAACACCTGAGGCATTGTTATTCGCTTGACCTTAGAGAGTTTTGCGTATCACACTGATTTTCCTCAGATAGTTGTGCTGTTTGGCGATTCGTTTATGGAATTTGATGGGCATGGGTAGTGTAAAGGTAGTCACAAGAACAATTGTATGCTTGATATACCCTTTTGTGAGGGGAATTTTTTAGTTTCTTATCTTCACAGCGCGATTCATGCGTTAACAAAATTTTATGTGATTCCTAAAATGCCTCAAAAATTACAAAATAAAGACTTACATTAAAAATCAGGAGTAGGATGTGGCCCAAAGTCCTTTTATACATTATTTCAAATTAAACTTTTGTAACGCTTGAGGGCTAATCTACTAACACTAATGAAACGGCTGTGTGTAAATATACCCTGACTGTAACCATCAGTTATATGTACATATGTATCTCGAGCAAAATAAGCGCACATTAGCTCATCTTTCGATTATCGTTGTGAGCAGCAAAACGACTAATTTTTTAACTTTAACTTTGGAAAAATTATAAATGAGTATTAAATTATTTGGTTAAAGAGTTTCATTAGCTTTTTGATATCAATTTGGTTCAAGAAATCATATCATGTGCTTAGCCATGACTCGTATGTAATTTATTTTTCAATCACTCATTTCATTCTCATTTAAGCCTTAAAAGCGATATCGGGGACACATTCACTCACAGAAATCCTCACTTAAGTTGTTTATCAATCTATAGCACAATCATATTTTCTGCCTGTACAATTTCTTTTCGTATTTCGACTTCTGAAGCCAATTGCGACATCTTCAGAAGCGTGGCCGCTTCTAAGATACTTATCGCATTTTTTCCTCTCTTCTCTCTTCCGCCATAATAATATTCGACAAGTTTACAGAAATAACCTGTTGACTGAAACCATAAAAAATTTATTTTATTTAAAGTTTTTACTACTTAAGCATTTTTCTTATACCAACATTTAGAATGTTATTTAAAACAGTCTTATTTGATAAAAACTTGGACCAGCTCCTAAAAATATGTGATGATACACTGTAAGCGTTGCCGTGAGGTAGAGTTGGATATCTCTGCCTCTGGTAGGTAAATGGTAGCTCCACCTTCGCCAGTACTGCTTTACCGAAGACCGTGTTATTAAACGGTTCACCTTTGTCTAAGCAGTTGCCTAAATGATTTAAAAAAAATTGCCATCTAGGTTTAAAAAAGTCCCTTACAACGCCAGACCATTGTTTTGTGGCGTAGTCCACTATTTGCCCAGAAGGTCCCCAAAGAGAAATTTGATTTCTTGCGTTAAACTCAAATTGCTTTTTCTCCCCATCCGAATTAGCCAAATTTTTTGCACTTTCAAGCCAAACTCCTAGCAGAAAGTTTTTATGCGTAGATAGAATACAGTCCATGTCATCTAATGAATTAATCATCTCTTGGACGAGCAAGAGAAAGCGTTTAGTTTCATTTCGCTTAAACGCATCGATCAAATTGACGTATATGCGGTCTGAAATAACTTGCAAAGATTGCCTTGTGATATCGACAAGGTCGTTTTCATAATTATTATAGTGAGTGTTCGGAATTGAAGCATTCGAAAGGAGGAGATTGGACCAAGCTTTATGTATATCTGAGAAGTTATACCAGGTCCAGACGTCAAGACGAGTCGATGGACGCCGGGCTATCACATATTTCCCTCGAATTTTTTTCAGTCCATAATATGAATAGACTGATTTCCTCAGTAACTGCCAGGCATTACGTAGTTTTTCATTTTCTGTTCCGTATTGCACATCCGAGAATTTGTTGAACCATGCTATTAAATTAATGTCATCTTTAAGCCAACCTCTCTCCAGGGCCAGTTCATACAGAACATAATTTTGATTAATTCCCTCTGGTGTTATCCCAACCCCAATCATTGTACTGTTTTCCATTGATCGTGCTTTTCCTATTCTCTCATTGACATAATTGACCGAGCCATGCATTCCTAAAGTACCTCCGAAATTATGTAGCATGCACCAAATAAATGGATGGCCGTGATAGGAGTACGTTCTCTCATATTGTGGGAATTGCTCGCTTTGTAGATCTAGTACTATAAGTCCACCGACCGGCACGGCCGAAAGAAATGCACTTATTAGCTTATCGGACCAAAATATGTTTTTCACAAACATCCAACCTTGCATTAGCCAAACCGCTTCGCTGTCGACTGTGCGAATTGAATTGAATATGTGATAAGCCGTCATATTCAGGTATAAGGGATCGGCTATTCGCGGCTGTATTTCGTTGAACGGGTCTGCAAAATAAACATGATCGGTGCCGTATGCATCTATTACTTTGTTTAAAAATGTAGTGGTGATGTTTTGAAATAATGAGTCGTTAGGGTCTAAGAAAAGACCGCAGCAAAATTTCTTTGGAAATTTATTCCAGCGATCAATTATGGAAAAATTCGATTTTGTATATATTTTCCGCATTGCAATAGGCAAATGCCCAGAAAAAGATGGTACTGCAACTCTCATTCCAAGTTCTCGTTGTTGTTTTATTATTTTCTGTTGCAAAATCTGTTGCATTTTTCTGTATGTGGGCCCAGCCGGGCCGCCCCATCCGTGGACATTGCCCATCCGCAACCTAAAAATTAAAAGTAATATTTAACAACAAGGAAAACAAATAGGTACGTTGTACTTAAACTTAAGCCCACATGTGGGACTGGTTACTCTTGTTTTTGTATGATTTCATATGTAAATATTTTCATCTTATTAAATAAAAGAGGAAAGAAATTTTAATTTGGGTAACATGACTTTTTTTTTATCCATTACCCCTCTCGGCATTGAGGATTCTACTCTAGCGCCATTCTTGTAATACTGTCGGGTTTCCTTCTCAATGTATGGCCGATCCACCCCCCCCCCCCCCCCCCCCCACCTTTTTCTTTTTGATCTGCTTCTGTATGGGTTGCTCCTCTGTAAAGGTCCAGAGATATGCGTTACTGATGGTATTAGGTCAGAATATTCTACATATGATTCTTGGGCATTTGTTGATGAATACCTGAAGTTTTTGTGTGATGGTGTTCGATACAAGCCAAGTTTCGCTTCTATATAGCAATGTTGACTTTACACAAGCGTTGAATATTCTTAGCTTGGTACGCCTAGATATGAATGAGCTTCTTCATACGGAATGCAGGCGCCCGAGTGCTGCTCTCGCTCTATTGAGTCTGTTATCTACGTCTGTTTCTGCGCCGCCGTTTGTTGCCATAGTACTACCCAAAACCAGAAGCTATCGACATAATCGACTGGTTGGCCTTGTAGCATGATGTTTTCTGTGCTCGTGTTGTTAATTCTCATGGCATTGGGTTTCGTGATATTTATCTCAAGTCCAACATTGCGAGGTAATCTTTCTAGGTGTTCAAGTTTTGACTGCATGTTGGAGACCTCATGCGAGAGTAGACAAATATCATCTGCATAATCCTCGAGATGGTGTGAGAGACTCCACGTGATTCCTCTTCTCTCTAAACAGACTTGGTTCATTATTTCATCCAGCACGAGTGGGCATCCTTGCTTGAAATGGTTGGCTGATGTTGCCGTTATGAAGAACTGAGAGATCTGCGTCCTCGTACATAGCTCTGATGATTTTGACTACTTTCTGAGATACTCCTTTTCTACTCAATGCTTTTCATATAGCGATACTTTTGATGGTGTCGAAGGCTTTTTTGAAATCGACAAACAGTATACACAGGGGAGTATGCCATTCCAAAGATTGTTCAATAATAAAGCGTAAGGTGTTAGCCTGATCTACGCAGCTTCTGTTTGGCCGGAAACCTGCTTGTTCGTCACGTAATTGATCCTCAATTTTTTTCTCTAAGCCTTCCCTGTATTATTGTTGCTAGAACTTTGTATATTGTATTAAGCAGAGTTATTACTCTACAGTTGTTACAGTCTTTGAAGTCACCTTTCTTTGGTAACTTTAAAATGATACCATTGTTCCAAGGCAGCCTTTGGGGCCATAGAAGTCTCGACGTGGTTTCGATGTCAACCTGCAGAATTTCTGCGGGTATGCCATCCTCGCCTGCTGCTTTATTATTCCTTAGTTGTTTAATGGCCTGTTGTATTTCGTTTAGGGTGGGAGGGTTGCACGCAATTCTAAGTTTGTTTGTTTGTGCATGGCTGTTGTTATTTGTTTCGAAGTCCTTAGTGTCATCTATGGCGACGTTACTGATTTTTTCGAAGTGTTCTCTCCCCCTTATTACGATCAGCAACTGCTTGGCTACTGTTACATTTCCGATTGGTCAGGCAGTCAATCGTCTGATGTAGTTTTCTCACGTTATTTTGATTGCCTGCTTCTTCTGCTGTACTTGCTAGCCGTTCCAGGAACTTCCGTTTATCTTTTCTTGCAGCTTTCTTTACTCGATTTGCCAGCTGTTGGTATTGCTGTTTTAAAGTTTTTGTATTATTGTTTGTCAGCTGCAATTTGAGCTCCCTTATCTGAGAAATCAGGTTCCAAGTGTCGTCTGATATCCATGTTTTCCGCTGTGGCCGCACTATTCCCAATGATTCTTCAGCAGCTTGATTATATACTGCAACGATATCTTCCCATGAGTGTTGTTCGTTTATTGGCAGCCTTTCGCGAATTTCTAATGCTAACGCGTTACTACTTAAGGTGTTTTGTAGTTGTTGTATGTGAAGCCGCTTTCACCTTGTGTGTCCGGTATTTCTTCTTTGACATTTCAGCTTTATCTTGGTTTCGCCTGTAATAAGCTCATTACCACTTGAAATGTCAGCTCCTCTTCTATTCTTGACATCTATTAAAGAGCTTCTCAATCTTCTGCTGGAGATGTCCACGTATATTTGTGTATCTCATTGTGCGGGAAGATAGAGCCACCTATGACGAGTTGGAATGTCTGGCACAGTTCCGTTGGTATTCCATGTCATTTCGAACCTAAGACTTCGATGTTGTATGATTTTATTTGTTGCTCTAGTTGTGCAAGCTGTGATGCTTCACGAAGAGTTCGTATATTCCATTGCGCGATGCGCGTAATTTTTCGTGTGCTGAAGGTCATTGCCATAAAATCCAATCTGTTATTCTGCTGTGTTCATTTCGTTAATCAGTTGTATTCAAGCTAAGCAGATGATTAGTCCACTGTTGCCGGTTCCAGGACGATGGGGCTGCCATTTTTCGTTGCCTAGAAACAACGCCCTCTGCATGTTGTTTTCTGCATCGTTGGGTTATAAACAGCCGCCCCTAACAAGTGGTACAGACGCTGACCTGATAGCCGCTCGCTCCGAGGCAGACGCTACCAGGATTCACATGGGGTCCGCGGGGTCCTTAAGCCCGTTATTCCTTACCTTGGAATGCCCCCTACACCTACGGGTAACATGACTAAGGCTTCATTAATTTTAGGCCAGTTCTACTTTTTCAGAACGAATATTGCAAATCTTGTTTAAAAAAAATTTAATGTAAGATTCCGGATTGAGCATAAAACATGTTTTTCATACTCTACATATTTGTGTTAGAAGAGAAAAGAAGACAAACTGTTCATAGACTTTTGTCGGAAAATAAATCGCTTTAAGATAAACTGAAACTTAGTAACTTACCAAGGCAGAAAAGCAGGCCCTGTCATGTGTTGATTTATATCGTGCTCGCTTAAGCCCAGATCTAAAAAGGTGTCATACCACAGCTGCTCTTGAATAGGAGCTATAGTCAAAGTTATTCCCATCATAGCCATCCAATCAATGTGCTCGACCCACTTCGACCAGTTCCACCACACGAAACTGTAGCCCCATGTGCAAACGTTTTGATAGTAAAGAATGGGGCTGCTTGATGTTGACGTCATATTCACGTCGGGAAGGTTGATGTCATCTCTCAGAATTATTGGCTTGTTGTACCAGGTAAAACTGGTATTTAGATAGTACTTCAGATAATAATGGAATCCTTTTGCAGCAGATAGTCCGTCATGTCCGCTAATATGAATTCTATTTTTCGCTGTTTTAAAAACCTATTGTAAAAGGAAAATAAAGAAATCGTTTTTAATTACCATGCTGCACTACGATGTGTTAATACACACTGCGGCCTTGGGGTCGGTTGACATGTATATATCTACATATCTTAAAAGTTTAGTTCTATTAAATTGAGGCAATGCAGGAATCTCTTTTGAAACATAACGGCGGTTTACGCGTACTAGAATTCAGTTGCAGTGACTTGCGCATGTAGATGGCTAGATCGTTGACTACAAAACCAGGGCATCGGTAACTGCTGTCTAAGAAAGACTCGCCGTGGTACCACTCCTGGAACCCTGACAAATCGTTGAAGAATCAATATAATTACAATACTAATAATCTACTAGTATCTCCATAAGCTAATCTGCTGGCTAAACTCCAAAGCGCGCTGAGCGTGATACGCAATTTCATCAGATTTAAAAGAAGTGTCCCTGTCTATCTCTTTCCGCTCTGTTTCCAAAAGAAGGCTGTTAATGAGAAATGCGTTTTTTTCGATCCAAACACTTGAGGTTCCAATCAACTGATAGAGAAATCTGTTACTAGAGACAACTACATATATTTTACATTATGTACAAATATTTAAATATTAAAAAATAAAAAAAAAATTTAAGGAGTGAAGTTTTTGAAACCACATTTTTTTCGTTTATCTCTCGCATTTCTATTCTTACGAAATAAAGCGTTGAGAAAACATGAGTTAAATAAGGTTATGTGTACATACATATACAATACATATGTAAGTGTTGTTTCCGCACCACAAGGAAGCGGCTTTAGGTGCCATCTTGATTTAATGTTAGGCATTTCAATAAGAGCGCGCGGCTTGTGAACGTACGTGTGTGCTCAAAACTATGATAGTCTCACATAAAAACACACCTGTGTGACAGACTTTTTGACAAGTCTGTATGATTTGCAAACTTTTTTGAAAATTTTCATAACCTGCGATCAGGGTTCAAACTTTTGTAAAACAGCTGACACTTAAACCACTCCTTTTGCATCTTTTCTGTGTGATATTGTAACACTCAAGAAGCCATTTTGATGCAATTTATCAAAGTCGGTCACGTGCGGTTTTCTTGGCACTTCGGCATGTATTTTTAAGGAATTTATTCTTAAAAATTTAAGAAGGCGTGCTGTCCCAATTTAGAAGAAATGGAACACCTCTTTTACGAAAGTCAGAAGCCAAGCCAAGCTAAAAATAAATTAGTTATAAGTTCCCATTATTGTAATAAAAACTTTTAAATCGTCACTGCATAGTGGACCGGATGACGTACATAGCAAGTTGCATTTTAATTAACTGTTCATCTGCTCAATCAATTATACTCTCTACTATTTTTAATGGGTCTTTAAAGCAAGGATATTTTCCTCGCAAATGGGAAGAAACATATGTACATAGTTCTCTAATTCAAATCCGAGAAAAATCAAAGTAATCTATTACTTACAGCGGCATCGCCAAACTAAGTGACATACCTAAACTTTTTTTCGTCTTTGGTTACACCTAATCAGCATTAATTTCTTAAAGGTTTGTCAACTTTAGCCAACATCTTCAGTTTACAAAATTGGTTAATAGAGGGCTCACTAATGGGCAATATAGGGACTTAATTTCCACTAACTTTAGCAAAGCGTTCGACAAAGTCAACCATAAATTATTGTTATTAAAACTAGACAAAATGAGCTTTGAATTGCATGAAATCGTATCTTTGTAGTCGAACTCAAACCATCAAATTTAAACCTGCAGAGTCTGGAGTGCAACAGTGCAGTCACCGAGACCGTGAGTTGAATTATATGCAACTTCAAAAGGACTTGGATAACTTCTGCGAATGGTGTTCTCGGAAACCTCAAAAAAACCAACCAGCCAACAGCTGACAGATTTCGTTTGCGCGCCTTTATTTTTGTCTTGTCCAATTTGATATTTGAATTATTGTGAGTTGAATTATATGCAACTTCAAAAGGACTTGGATAACTTCTGCGAATGGTGTTCTCGGAAACCTCAAAAAAACCAACCAGCCAACAGCTGACAGATTTCGTTTGCGCGCCTTTATTTTTGTCTTGTCCAATTTGATATTTTGTATAAATTCCAGTAAATTTTATATTAAAAATGGAAATGTATTCTTATGGATTCTGACATTTGTTTACATGTGTAGGGAAAAACATAAAAATAAAACAAAGCTCCATAATCGTGAAGGTTATGCACAAATATCCAGAATTTGCGTGAGGCTGTACAAAGAGCGGCAAACCAAACGTTGACTCTCTTTGAGAACAACTGGTTGACACTGTGCTCCCACCCAGACATATTTTAGAGTCGTTTCCAACAGCTCTTTGATAAGAGCCTTTAGCTAAAAGCAGCAACGAAGCTGAAAATTATAACGTTGGCGGAATCTTAGAACCGGGAAGATCCTCTTTTATTGCTTCCAGGGCCATCCGAAAAGCTTCTTTGTTTAGTCGGTAGTATCCTAGGAACCTGCAAAGCAGCTCCACCTGACTGCTACAATATCGCAATGTATTTTTTCCGAACGCTCTTCCTCCAACAGAAAATACACCAAAAACGTTAGACAAACATGGAAGAATTGCCATTGGACGGAACTCATTATTACTTTTAGGAATAGAAACAGCTTTCATTCCTTTCGAAAAATTGATTTTCTAATAATTGAGTTGAACAAATCAGTTAGGAAACGCAGAATCTTTGGAATTGAGGTTTTTAGAATACTGGAATCTTCGATTCCGAACCAGTGGGACAACGCAATAGAAGACGCCCACAAGTGGAGAATGGCCAACCACCAGCTTGGTGTGCAAAATCGTGCCAGGTGGAAAAGCTTGTTGGTTGAGGCCTAGGTTGACCCCGGACTGTAGCGCCAAAAGGAAGAAGAATACTGGATTAACACTATCTATACCTAGTTCTTTAGATTTTATTGCAGAAAGACTTTAAAATTTCGATTTGATCAAAGCTGCGGAAACAAACGGGATTTTCACTGTGACATCACAGTCATTAGATAACTTTTAGCGACCCACTCCAATTTGGCGAATATCTTTCCATTTAGATTTGTTATTCGGTTATGTAAATTGTAAAATTATTTTGGTAAAAAGCAGACTTAGCGGCCTTCGTCACTTCCCGCGGTGCAGATGCATCGATTTTCTGGAAAATTCGTGTGTCGATAGTGTGAAGGCAGAACCATTTTAAATTCTCAACGACAAGCGTAGAAATCGTAATGGCTTTGACCGAGCAATATGTTTGCTGAAGCGCCGTTTGATAAATGTGACGATTTTTATCGGAAACTAAAGTTACCGATAAGCACCGATACGCCGACACAGTTTCTTGCAAATATCGGGCTTCAAAGTGAAGAAAAAAATCACAAAAAAAGTTCACGCTTAAAACAAAAAATATATAATTTTCTTTTAGAGTTTAGAAATGGGTTCTGAAGCGAATATAACTTTTTTTAATGTCCTCGAAATTCCCAACAAGTGAAGAGAGAGAGAGAGAGAGAACTCAAAAAGAAGGGAAAACTACACAATATGTAGTTCATGTTGGATCGATAGTGTGAACGTGCCCATTATTTTACTATTTTCATTTTTACCATAAACTTAAAGCTTGAGTTTTTCTCTGAGTGCCTTCAACGACTGACAAGCTTTATAACAAATTTCAAAAGAGGTGATAAAAGATCACACTAATATGAACTTACAAGTCTTAAATCATAAACATTAATTTGCAACCAAGAAAATAGTCCGGACATTTTAGTAAGCAAATGGAATTACCTGAAAAGTCCGGTAATCCAGAGCTTTATTTATATCGATTTCAAAGAGAGTATCTTTTTCCTGTAGGGTCCTGTGGACTAATTGTTTGACAGCTCGGAGTTGGCCTTCTTTGTCTTCTAAGGCTCCTTCCTTCAACAGCTGTTTTGGAATTTCAAAAGAAATTACTTTAAAAAAATTAAATAAATTAAAGCCAAAGATTATTTAAAATTAAGAAAATTGTAATTATTTGTGTATGTATGTAAATATATCTTTAAAATAACTAAAAAAAAACTTTAACTGAGTTGAAAAAGGCAAAGTACGACGTATTACGGATTCTATGTGCCCCGGTCTTAAGGCACAAAAATTCATTTATGGTCAGCTGTAAAGTTGCGAAAAAAATTGCCAAACGAATGGAAAGGTAAAATTGAGTGGTTAATCTAAAAAGTGTAAGTGTACAACAAAAAATGTACGTGTATTGCGAGTTGAAGGGCAAAAATTGAAAGTGTGGCAACCAGGTAAAGGAAACAAATTGATTTGAAATTTTTTTTGGAAATACATACATACATACATATGCATATATGCAACAAATTGTGAAGTATGCATTTATCTACATACACGTGCATAGACACGCACTTACATATAGTATATGGATGCATGCATCTGCATGAATGTGTCCATACATACATACATAAATATGTGTACATACATACATAAATATGTATTTACATATACATATAATACTAGTATGAATAATTGAATTTTCTTCTATTAATGCCAAACAAAATTATGTTTCTTTCCTGAAGAATTTTGTTTTGTTAGGAACGCCTGCGACTTGTATCCGTTTGTTTTTATATTTTTTACGAAATCACCACACG
The DNA here is from genome assembly GCA_932526305.1 of Epicampocera succincta. Taxonomy (NCBI): domain Eukaryota; kingdom Metazoa; phylum Arthropoda; class Insecta; order Diptera; family Tachinidae; genus Epicampocera; species Epicampocera succincta. Next base: position 999,055 of record OW052037.1, on the reverse strand, counting down.
CATATTTTTAATAGTAAATAAAATTCATATTGCATGTCGAATGTACTTGCTGTGTGTATATACATACATACACACATACATATGTATATATCTCAAAATTTAAACGGACTTACCAGAAGCCAACGATAAGCATGTGAAAAAAATAACCGCAAACGACTTACACACGATCATTGTATAAATTAAACTGATTAAATGCATCTCCAATCACATAAAAAATCATACTTACCAGAGCTTCCAGTTTCTTCAAGCCCTTATCTCATAAAATCGCCAAAAACTCACTAAAAATTTTGTATCCAGGACTATGTATATATGTATGTACATATACACATACATACTTCAAACATTTATTAAGTTGACATAAAAGTGCATAAGTGCCTTTAACTATGAAAATGAATCTATGATTACTGAGCAGCAACATAAATTGGCTTAGGAAAGTTGATTCTAATTGTTACTTTGTACCCTCATCTTACTTCATAATTGTTTTTTGCTGTTTTAATACACATAATAAGTTTCTCTGCAAAAATAAGGTAACCATGGCGTATTACTATTAATATTGTAATAAATTTATTTCTTTACAAGCTTTAGTATATACTATCTGCCACAATTGTTGCAGACTTGCATACATTTCAGCAAACTTTCGAAAAATGTGCTCTCTAAATTAGTCAATCTACTCTTTGCTTGCAAATTGTAAATTTGTACTGTGTACAACAGCACGGCTATTATGCGGTGTCCAATGTCAAATTTACATCAAAATAATATAAACACCAGAGCTCACGCCCTGATATATTCATCGTGATATCAAATGTAAAATTACCAAATGATGTGTATATTATTATATTTATGTATGTACATATATGTATGTATTAAAATATTCAAGAAAACATACTATACCTACTTATTTACTTAATTACTCTAACGATGACACAAACATGATTCATTATGATATAGTCAGAAACGTCTTCACCTATGGGTTGATATGAAAATAAAATGGAAATTTCTTTTGTCGTCGTTATATGTAGATACATATTTCATAGTATGATATACATACATACATAAATTCATCTTGAATTTTCACTATTTGCAAGAATTACTGTTTTTACTCAAATACCGATGGTGCTGCCAGCTTTTATCAAAGTAAAGTGTTGCCAACTAAACTGTGTACCGTTAATTACAATAATTTGAATTCTTGAATAAATTTCATATTCAATTAATAGTAAGTTGATGCGTGTGACTTGGAAAATGTAATTTTAAATTTTATATAATTTTTGGGTTTTGTGACTGAATTAAAATCGGCAAAACATTGGCGTTGAGTTCTGCCCTGTTTTTTCTTTCAAACAAATTCATTTAAGAACACTTGATTTATGCAAATATTTAGTTCAAATTGTTTTGGTTAATTAACTATTGACAAATTTTGAGTTTATTCACAATGCAAATTAGGGCTTTTCATGTTTTAGCCCACTGCATGTTTTATTCATGTTGAACCATCTTCTAACCAAAATTTGCTATAACTATTCACAAACATTTCGTTTTTGAATCTATGTGGTAGCGTACCTCCTTATACACTTTCCTAAACATACATACATATGTTTGAAAACCCAGCCAAAATTGCATTATATTATTTGTTTTTGTATTGAAGATTTTTTAGTTTTTTCCTTTAGTAACTAACTAAAAATTTAAATACGATTTTTGTTTATTAAACTATCGATAATTCCATATGCATAGAGATCAATGGCTAGCTGTAAACCCATAATTGTGTTCCTTTTTAGTAATTAGATTATAGAAGACTTTAACTTAATGTTCTCAAAACCGTTGACACAGATTATGTTGATGTGGAGGACCTATGAAAACAAAATTTTATTAACGAAGTGGTGCAGCAAACATACATTTTTTATTTCTTTTGTTTGTTAATTGTACTGCTGCAGTTCTGTGAACTTTGCTGTTACGTTTGTAGAATAGGAGTGGGGTGATTATGTACGCTTTAAAATTAATGGAAGCGTTTACGGATATTTGGTTATATGACAGCATTTTTTCTTTTGAAGGAACACTCTACGACATGCAGTGAAAATTCTGGTTTCTGGAGGCAACGTTTCGAGAATCGGCAAGTAAAAACCAAAAGAACACTTCATATTTTTAAAATTACAAAGAGCGCAAAAAAGTAGACTTTCCACATTTGATCGATTTAATATACCCGCGTCCGCATCATAAAGACAAAAAATCCGTTTTTGAATTTTAATCAGTGTTTTTAAATACATATGTACGTTCTCTGCTATAATAAGTAAAATCAATCAGCAAACGTTTACAAAACATATTTCTTCAAAACGTTTCAGTTTTTTTACGAGTTGTGAGTGGCTGAGATATTTCTTATTGATGAACCTTTGCGCAACCCCATATCCATTCCACTTTAAGGTATTCTTGGAGAACAACGACAATAATTTTTAAAACAGAAAACATTTGCCATTAAAAATCAAATTATGAGAACCAAAGTTTATTCGGTATTAATTAATTGTCCTTGTTGAAAATTTTCATTTTAAATAATTCATATTAATAATTGTTTTTTGTTTTGTTTTAATTGTAATTTTTTTCAGTTACTACAGATAAATACCAAAACATACATTCATACGTACATTAAAAAAAATAATAAAAACTATACTAAGAACGCATTCAAACTGTTTTAAAAGATATTTATAGGTATAATAAATCATACAATACAAATAATCACTAAATATGTTGCTAAAGTTAGTGGTTATTTTCATTCAGTAGTTTAATCTAATAACGCATAATTAACAATGTTTGATACTACATACATTCTTTCGGAAAGTTTGTTTATTTTTATTTCTTAAGTTTTAGATATTTGAATCACTTGAATTTATGAAAAAGGGCTTCAATAATTTCATTTATATTTGTTTTACTTTTTGTTAAAATGTACAAACTAAATTATTTTATTTATATTGTTTCTTTTTTTTTGGAAAAACAAAAACATATTTATATATGTAGATAAAAAACAAAGCAAACGTAAGCAAACAAATTGATTTTTTTCTGTTTTGAAGTGTTGCCTTCTTTGTAGCCGGCGTGTTGTTGTTGTTGGTTTGTGTGATCTAATCGATTTTGAATTTTTAATATTAAATGTATGTATGTATTGTGTTTTGTATTGTATGAAAGAAGTGATATTTTAAAATGATGCTGACTGAAAATAAATTAAGTAATCATCATACATTCATACTTCGACAAATATCCATATATAAACAATCTTTAGAATTATTCAAAAGTGTCTCATAACTTATATTCATTTTCATTTTTCTGTTTCAATATTACTTTAAGCAGAATTTGAAAGAATTATAAATTAATTTATTCGTCTTGCATGTCCTCTGGCAACTCGTGAGGATTCAACATTCCAGGTATATTACGTTGCATGAGCATTTTATTTTCTTGCGCCTCGCGAAGAGCTGCTTCTCTCTCCTCCAAATACAAGTCGGAATCGTCTTCCCCACTAACCTCCTGCAAAACACAGTAAAATATGGAACATTATTTATCCATTCAATATCTGAAAATGCATTAAAAAAACCAACACTTACTCTTATTTGTATTAAGAAGTCCTTCAAATGCTCTTTAAATGCTTGGACATTTTCGTCCAAATTAAAAAGACCAGTTACAAAAACTTTAATTTGGTTGTCCGTTAAGTGGCTAAATGCCGATTTGAGCAATGAGGCCACATATTCCTGAATGAAAATAGTATTATCCGGTATGGGACCCAAATTTACAGAAATTTTGTTGTTTTCGACTAGCGAAAACATGTACGCCAATATAATTGCATGATTTCCAAGATGCATGATTTGAGATGTATCGGTAACCACTGAAAATATCTGCATTAAGATATCTGTGAAGTATGTTTGATAAAAGCTCTGCGCTGCCGTAGGATGTTGTTCCAAGTTTTGTAACATCTTAAAAATATAACGAAAGAACAAAAACAAAAAGCGTTATTATCATTTGACAATTTAATGACCAAAAAACTGAAGATTTGTAAGAACACATTATCAGAAATAATTGTCAAAGGACTAAAGCTTTTTTCATTTTAGAACTCTATCTATATATGTACATATATAAAACAGAATGTGTGTTGTTTTTGTTTGTTTTTACCTTATGGGAGACCAGACCGCTGGACCGATCTTCCTGAAATTTTCACAACATTAACCTCAGACTCGAATGAATGTTTTAACCACGATCCCTTTTACACCCATTTTTTTAAAATTATGTTCCACATTCCACGTCATTTTTAACAGAGTTTATAATATAAACTAACTTCGCCATTTGTGGACCAATTCTCAAAATTATTTTTGCATTTGTAAAATAGGGTTGGGGACAAAATGTGCCCCCAAAATGGACTATCAAATTACTTTGTTGTTTGTGAATTAATTTTCAAAATTCTTTTTCCATATCGAAAAGGTCTACTAATTATTTTTTTAGAAATAAGGAGAGGGGAAGTGCGTCGCAAATTGCCCGCCCCAATAATTGATTATCAAATAACTTCGTCAGTTGTGAATCAATTTTCAAAATTCTTTTTTCCATATGGAGGAGGTCGAACTCAATTTTTTTAAAGGGGGAGGTAGCAAAGCCCTCCGGTTTAATCTAATATAATATATAATTGAATTTTATTAAACAAACAAGATAGTGGTTTTAACCCTTGAAGTATGTTTACAATTCGGTTACATTTACTAACGATTTATCACCACAAAGCGCCAGTGATTTTATTTTAAAAATTCTTCGTCTATCCACATTTAGCCGCACATATCCCATGTTTTCTCTTCTAGAAAGAGCTTTTAATAATATTTTAAATTAAATGAAGTGATTTTGCCGGCAAAGCAATTAGCTTTTTTTGTTTGTCAACTTCAACTCAAATATTAACTGCAGATGTTTGTGTGGTTTCTTAACTTCAGCGTAGTAAATATAAATACAATAATCAATACATTTTGCGTCTGCAGTGTGGTAAATACTGACAACCTTATTAAAACTAACATTCTTTATATCATGCACATATTAGTTGACCAATGAATTAAGTTTATTATACCGAAGTTAAAAATTTGTATTCCAAAGACACTTGTTAACTAATAGATGGATGGTTTAAGCAAGTTTGCAACCCTGAGCTGGTAACATTAGGGGTTAACACTATAGTCAATAATAATAAAATAAGCAAGCATTAACACACAAAGCTGATATCTTCATATTCAGCATTTTTAGCGCAGGATTACAGTGTAAATTTTAACTTGTCATATGTCATTTAGTAAAATACGGAAAAAAGGAAGCAAAGAGTTAGAATGGAAGTCCAGAAAATATTTTAAAATTAATAAATTTATAGTTCCCATCCCCTTTTGTGGGACATGAATTCAAAACCATTCGCCTATAAAACATATGCAAGACTGAAATTCGCTGTTGAATTTATTTGATGGCACTTTTCGTAAGGCAATGAAATAAAAACTAGGCAACTACAAGGGAGACTGTAAGCGCAGCCAGTTAAATAACTTCGTTTGGGTTTGCACATGTGCTTTTCTTTTGCAGAACCTAAATTTTTTATAAATCAAAAATGTCTATCGCCCCCTAATAACCGACTTTCTGCTGTGTAAAATTGAAACAAATGATGCCAGCGAGGTTGGTTGGGTTTCTCTAACAAAATTATTTACCAATAAATTATTTGAACGAGCAGCAGATTTTACGCTTAATTCCTGGCAACCAGCCGTTTACATTGTGCGGTTTTTTTTTCGTGTGAAGCCGAAAAACTGGATAAGCCAGCTAAGTTGGAACACTCACTATTCGTGTTACTCACAATAACTCCGGAATTAATAGCAGAAACAGTGATCGCACATAGGACATTTACATTCCAGTGTAGTTTCATCTCAGCCAATACATATGTGAGTGACGTTATTTTTAAAGTGTACTACTTATGATTGAAGAACTGTTCTTTTGGGTTTTTAGAAGTTTGGCGTTTTCGACACTGTACCCTATTTTAAGTATTTTAGTTGAGTTAATTTCCGTGCAAAACAATTTCGATTTTTTCCAAAATTGATTGCGCCCAAAAGGCTCTAAAAAAGGAGAAGGCGACAATGAAATGTTGTACAAAAATGTTGGCCATAAACTTCAAATATTTGTGCTAGACCAAACTAAAGCTTAACACAAACAGCAAAAATCATGTAAATGGAGATACGACCTTCTTATATTAAGCCATCACTATGCGGTGCTTATAACTTTGTCATATTTTCGCATATTTTTGTTTCACTCCCACATATTCTAAAGTCTGAATATGTGCAGACGTACATGTCCTGGAGAGGCAAAACTCATTGCTTCTGGATATAGATACGGAGAACTACAATCGGGATAATTACTTTAGTCTATCACTGCTAAAATCAGTAGATGGGAGGCCAGAACTCTGGGTTTATACAGACGAGTTGAATTGCTAGACAAAAAGAAAAGTCGGCACGATTTTGTAGGGGTTGGGCTGGGATAAAGAAGATTGGCGGCAGGGAGAAGGGTCATAGTATAGAGACCATGCGAACGTTCATTGTTCGTGCTATCTCTATATTCTTTTTTGTCATTTCACAAGAAATGTATTTGAAATAATTTTAATAAAATATTATATGGAATTGTTGGATTAAAACTCAATTATTTTTGTTATGCTTATTAATGTTTTTAAATCTTATTGCGTGCCTAATTTTCTGCGCACAATAGAAGAAATTTAAATCCTTTTTTGAGCGAATGTGTTCGCGTTCGACCGAGGAATTACATTTAAAACACACAAAACAAAATTATAAAAGTTGTTATCAGTTATTCACTTATGTCGTTATAAAGTAATAGTATTGTATTTTTTTAATAAATAAAAAGTACTAAATTGGCGGTAGAAATATATAAAAGCGAGCTTACGAGAAAATTGCTAAATTCCTCAATTCCAACAATAAAAAGTGTGTGTATTTGGCTTACCTTGTATAAAATGTTTAGACCTATTTCTGCAACATTGCGCATTGTATGCTTAAAAGCCCAAACAATGGAATCAAAAACAAGCTTGAATTGTGCTGGCGGTATATTAAGAAAAGCTTTAAAGCAGTGAGCGTTGACAGCTTGCAATAACTCGTAGAAACTGACACGGTGTAGGGGAAATTCCTCAAAATTTTTATTAATCATATCGAGAGTACACTCGAAAACGGCATCAAATATTTTGGGAACCTCACTTGTTATGTCGCTTCGCAATTTGTGAACAATAACACCCATAGCACTCAGAACATTTGGTTCTCTTGCTGACTTCACTTTGCAACGCTATAACACAAATTTAATTTAAGAAAGTTTACATTAACATGTATAAAGTAATTTTAACCTGGTAGTCTAAAAGAATTGCATCCAGCAACGGTGGAATAAAACTATCCATTACAAGTTGATTGTCATTTGATCGCGACACCCACTCTGATATAAGATTAAGTGTTTCCTTCTTAACAACGTGCATTGCCTTGATAAGCGGTTGTTTGTTGACATGCTCGCCGTTAACTTCTATAGCCTGAATAATGTTTTCCGATGTAATCTTATAAACATTTAACATATCTAAATAAATTCGACCCAATTGGATGACATACGCATGACCCAAAGCCTTGCAGGCAGCAACATTCGTTTTCAAAATGCTTCCCAATTGCCGAACGGCGTTCATATTTTTCAAAAAATCTACATTTTTTGATGCTCTGGATATTATTTCATCCCAGACCTGGTTGGGTAAAAACATATATTTTTCGATCAAAATATCCTGTTGAACTTGATCTACTTGAGCGGATATCATATATCCTACAGCTTCGTAGAATGTGTGAACCTTTAGAAAAGAAAAGTTTTAAGATATTTGACGAAAGTTCAATTCCTAAATCATAAGTCGAAAATCTTAATATGTGTCTTACCTGCTGCAGCTGTAAATCACAAATAATGGTACTCATAGTACTTAAAATTTCATCAATAAATGTACAAGCCTCATTCGGTTGTATTGTTACAAAATATCGTCTGCACTTTACAGCAATTTTAATGAACGTGTCACAGGCCATATCTTGAACGCCATCATGAGTTTCGTGCATAAATTCGAACAGTTTATTGACTACAGTTTTAAGAAATTTCCAATGGGCTCTTAAGAATCGGGGATATTGACCTACAACATACATAATATTTGACGCAATAATGGCTTTATTATCTTTGCCTTTCTTCTGTTCACACAGCCCCAACAGGTCTTTAATAACAGTCACCAAAAAGCGTTTTTCATCCTCTTCGCAAAAAGCACCTGCAATATAGTTATTTTTAAATGAATTAGTTTTATCGCGATCAACAAATTGTCAGGAAACAATTAATATTTTGTTAATAGTTTTGTTTATGTTATGACATGTTTAGTTGTCGTCATCGTAGTGGCATCAAAGAACGAAATTAAAAAACTGACACTCAGTCAGAAACAACTGAATGTTATTGACATTCTCATCCCCACTACACTCTTCCAGGCTTAGAAAGTTCGGAAAATGTCTATGACAACAGGTGTTAATGAGAAAATTTGTTTATGTCACGAATATGACAGGCTATTAGAATAAAAAGCAATATATGTACTTATGAAGAATATTCGCACTAAAATCGTCTCAACCGCCACTTAAGCCATGAATTACACGAAATCGTTATTGGATTATTGATACCCAATTTCGGGAAACTTAATTTCAAATGCCGTTTTAAAACAGCATTTTGTAGAGAAGTGTTTTAGCTTTAAAGCTTTAATCATTGGAGATACGTGGTACAACTCGGTTTGAATTTTTTTTGTTCGTTTGAGAGTTGCGTTCTAAGATCTTTAGCAGTCTGTTATAGCTTTGCGAAAAATGTCGCATATTTAAAAGAGTTGAAGAACCTCATTGAGATGAGAGGGCAATATATAGCCATACTTTTTAAAGCAATTTTTAAATTGCTACTTTAAGTTTGTAAATCTGTAACCGTAACTTAAAAACACTATTAAACAAAATTAAATTTTCTTAAAAAAAACTACGATTCAGTGTCTAACTTTATTATTCGATCTGTAGTATAGCAGCGCATTTTAGGCAATCATATGGTCCGTGAGGAGTTTTGACCTAATAAAAATAATAATCAAAATGTTGAAATTAAGATTGTGAAAATATATGCAAATATGTATGTATGTGTATGAAAATGCAATTTGATCATTCTTATGGCCTCTCAGGACGAATCCTACACTAATGAGTGAGTTGTGACAAACATTATATACTGGATCGGAAAGAAATTGTTTAAAATGTAACTGCGGCGCTAATACGTGTTGCAGACGATCCCTCTAGCTTTACAACCCAGTTGTAGTACCAGAAGCACTTACATAACTTAGTGAGTTCTAGTGCACTCGGTTCTATCAAGCTCGTTAAACTAAATTTCTTCTAGATGCTTGGATCTTTGACTAGACTTTTGGTTTCTGTGAATATTATATACATATGTACGTATTTGAATTAAAGACTTTTTTTAAGCACAGGGAATAACTAGATTTAAGCTACAATAATTATATTTTTATTCATTATAATTTTTCTAAAATTGTTCGTTTAGGATTTGTGTGGTTTTTATGTTTATTGTTTTTAAAAGAATGCGATCTTTATGCTAGTCTTTTGAATAAAGCAAAAATAAAGCCGCTTTCTGTGTGTTTTGCAACTACCTACAATATAAGCCGACAATGCGTGTGTGCTTTGATATGACGTTTAACTTTTCTTAGCAACATTTATCCATCGGTTACTAGGACTTGTATTTTACAAAAATCTATTAAATAAACTCGCAAAGCAATCCCCTCCGATATAATACACTTGTAGCAACAGATTGTGCAATCCTAGAAGCACTTCTGATATGCACCAACAGATATGCTCTAGCGTTCTCTCAGCTGTTCTGTTTTTATCTTTCCAATCGTCATCCTTTCATGGTTATCCTGTATACAGTGGTCTTGTTTTTGGCCAAATAAATTCCGGCCCCTTTTTTCATTGTTCAAAGTGAACAATGATGAGTTTTGACTTTATCGTGAGCAACATCACAGATCGAAAAGCTAATTTTTATACGATATTACATACAAATTAACTAATTGTATCTGTCAGAGAATGTTAGGGAATATTTTATTTTACTTTCTTATTTGCCTTCCCTCTAATTAAGAGGTAACGTATTTTTTGCTTTCAATAATGTATTGAGTTCGATATAAACTGGCCTTTACTTCAACGGCCACTTCTTCTTCATTCAGCAACTTTAATAGAAAAGCCACTGAAGTGTACAACCATTACTGCAGTTATTCTCAGCTCAGATCATACCAGCCTTTTTTTGTTATTATATATTAAATGGCGAAATTATGTACCAAATAGAAATCAATCTTAAACGGAACTTGGTTTTTATTTAATAAGAACGTTTTGTTCTTTCAATGCTTGCTTGTTCATAATACTTCATTAATAGAACTTATATTTTTCTGTATTGCTTGCCGAATTAAAAATAGAATCTGGATGATGTTGAGATGATCGCAGCTTTAAGATTGCACAAAATTGATCAGCTTTAATTTTTTTACAATTTGACATAAATACAACGTAAAATAAACTGAAATTGGTAACACTAAAATATAATTTTGTTTTTAAACGAGTACGAGTACGAGTACGATAGCTGAATTTATTTAATAGCTTTATAGTATATATAATTCGAAAACAAAATACATATGTATTCAGCTGTCTTATACTTGACCATTAAGGTAGCGCCTACCGCAAATCTGTATAGTAGGATAAACCCACATTTTGTTTCCGAATGTTTTACTTGTGCACTGACTTAAATTATTTTTTTTATTCTGGTAATACAGTTGCTCAATAAAGTGTTAGGACACCAGGATTTTCATAACGGGTTTGTCTATAACCTTGAATCCGCTTAAGTTGTAAAAAAAAATCGATATAGTTTGATAGTTTAACGTACGATTCCACAAAAAAAGAACTTATATTTAACTATGTATATCTAAGCTTACAAAGACGTAAAACTAAAAAATAACGAAAATCTATGTAAATAGTTTTAACTTTATCTTGAGTTAAGTTTTTCTGAACATTATAGTTGCATAATAGCCGAATTTTAAATGTCAGACAAATTGTTCTTGCTGTTAAGTTCTTCGAAAAATAGAAATAGAAGAGTTAGCAAAGTTTTTATAAATATGTATATATGCAGAAGGAAAATCATTTTGCGAAATTGGTTACATGGTACAAAGGCTCTTTACTAGCGTCCAAAACATAATAAAGCATTTTGAAAAAACGCAAACTTTAAAGCCTGAGAGAAGAATTGGACGGCCAAAAGAACTTACATCCCGCCAGGAGTTCAAACCCCAAAGATTTCTACGACTAATTTGTATTTTCAATGCACAAAGCATAAGGAATGCGCCGCACAAAACTGGTTATTTCGGAAGAGTCCCTCGTTGCAAGCCATTTCTTTCTGATATAAATAGGAAAAACAGATTAGAGTTCGCAAAACTTGAATCATGTAAATCAGCCGGCAACATTCTAGTGTCATAATTTAATATTTTTGGTTCAGAATTTAATATTTGCTAACCAAAAAATTTGGGGAAAGCCAAACAAAGAGTTGCACGAAAATAACATTGTGAAAACGGCAATGGTAAGAGGGCTTACGGTGGCATCTCGTCTTTATAGACGAAAAATAGATTTAGTTAAATATGAATTCTTTTTGTTGAATGGTACACTAAACTATCAAACTTTAAAACTACATCGATTTTTTTTACAACTTAAGAGGATCCAAAGTTATAGGCAAAGCCGCTATGTATATTGAAAAGCGAAAGAAAAATGTCAGATATTGAACAAAAGCAAAAACACGATCGACAGCAAATGAAATAGATGTGTCGGTAATTATTTTTCTCTTTTTATTCCCCACTCCGCATTTTTACATAAAGAATATGGCAACTATAATTATCATGTGTGATCCAGAACGAAACGTACTGTTAGAAAATACTTCCAAAATAATCTTTAATTTTTTTTTAAAGAAAAATGTTAATTAAATTTCGACAAAAAAAAAAATAAAAAACACATATTAACAACTGGTTGTTTGTCTGGACACTAATTTAATCTACTATACCGACACATACAAAACACTTTGATGAAGTATTATTGAAATTAGAAAAACATAACCTCGAAAATGCCTGTAAGTTAAGTACAAAGGACATTTAAAAGAATAGAAATGGAATATAGTAATTCACATATAGAGCTTCCAATAAATTCTATTTTAATACTTTATTTGTCTTGCTTGTCTTGTTCAGATTTTTTTTTTTTTACTGGAATATTTAATACATTTCTGAAAGCCAATTTTGCTATAATAACAAGGAAATATTCTAATTACTTCAGTAAAAAATGTTTTCTACTTTTGCAGGAACTGAAACGGTTTTTAACAGTTAATGAAATTAGACGACTCAACGACATTTTATTTTGCAATTTCATCAATACCTAATTGTTCTATTAGTAATGAAAAAAATTAAGATCTAAAATTGTAATACAGCATGCAAATTGATATTACCTGATATGGAACCAATCGCCCAACATAAAGTGTTTAAGTTTTTCCAAGAGAATTCAGTACCATTCACTTGATTTAATAGCTTCATTGTCATTATTCTTTCGGTATCGGCGTAATCCAAATGCGTCAAAAATACGAGAGCTTCTCGCATATTTTTGTACAAACTAATTGCGTTTGTATCTTTCATGAATTCGCGCACTACTTCTCCATTTTCATTTTCGACAACAAGGACTTCTTCCGGTTTAGCCATACGTGATATCATTATGTATCGGACTTTTGATAAAATTTCCGAGTAGAAACGACGTCTTGGAAAGGCTGCATTACGCCGAGCCAACGTTTGGCCCAAATGAACGTTTGTTCCAACGCCAAACGAATCACTGTTATAGAGGTCTTCAACCAGGCTGTTCCAATATTCTAAACAAATTTTAAAAACTTCAACGTCTTCAACTTCAGATATCATTACTAAGTAATGTAATGCTTGATTCAAATAGTCCACGTATTTCACATCTTCGACGAGTTTACCATGTTCTTTTAAAAATGTGCAAAAAAAGATGGCTAAATTTTGGACGAACTCTTGCTCACAATCACTTCCATTGTTATATATTTGACTCATGTTTGAATTTTGGTTGATCATTTGATCCAGCTGTGTCATCGTGTCTTTAAATAGATTAGCAAAGTTTTCGTTGTAGTCTGGAACTGTAAGGCCAGCAATTTCTGCTAAGCATTTAAGAGTGACATTTCTAAACATGGGAACGCTCAAAAATTTGAATATTAGAGTTTCAATTAAAGTCGTCTCGAAAATGTAGCCCAGGGGTATCCAATTGAGAAAGCGTAGCAGTGTTTCGAGTGTCACTTTTATGAGCGGGGCGTTCAGCGAGCTTTCTAAGACAAACGAGCAAAGTTGGAAAATTTGCGAAAATTCTAAACACATTGTATCTTTAAGGTGTTTTGCTTTAGTTTGAGTTATTTGACCAGAAGAAAAGTCGAAAACCTCTTCACTTAAATTTTTTAATATTATCATATTGTTCTTGCACAGTGATTCGTTTGTCTTGGAAGCACCAACAATGTCGCTTATAAATGTTTCCCAATTACGGGGCCATTCGCGTTTTAGTATTTGAACCAATATAATATTCAATTTGTTCAAATAAACTTTGTTTTCTTCCATAGTTGCCGCATCCTGTGAAGTCTTTATTATAAGACCAACTACATACTTTTTTATACCTTCGCACTGATTGCGGGGCAGAATTTTCCAGCGTGTTTTTATTACTTCTTCGAGAATTTGTAATGCGTAGTATTTAGTCTCCTGATTTTGTGAAAATTCCAAAATGCTATCAACACGAGTCCACGCGTCCGGATGCTCTTTTAGTGTGGTGAGTATATCTTGAGTCAAGCGCAGCTGGTCACCTTGAGAAGTATATACGCCCTCCACTATACGGTCGAGAAGGTTTATGTCCAGTTTTTGTGAGAAATCCAGCAATTTGCTGGCTTCATCTGTCGAAATCATTGCCATTGCCTTATAGTAAAAGCAACGTTCTCGATGACGTCTTGTATTGTCCGCGTGAATTTTGTCCTGTTGTGCTTTTCAAAAATGTGTGCACGTGGGTGTGGTGCGGATGACTTCTAAAAGCCTTTAAAAGTATGTTAACCAACAAAGCAGCTTTCACCTAAAAATATATAAAAGTTTATTGAGCCTTTTCAGTTTTACCGGTGGTCTTTAGAGCAGAGTTTTAGTGTATAAACATATACATTTTTCGTCATAATGACGTTAGCGGCAGCACCAGTAACCTCCATTTTCGGGTTAACACACAACAAACACAAGTACAAATAAATATCTGACGAAAAAACTTCTCCATATTATGCATTTCGGGAAAATAACTTGTAGGTTAAATTATTTAAGTTTTTATGAATCTGTCAAAACTCGTACAAAATGTGTAGCGGTTTTGTGATATTAATTTATTTAATTCCAGACATGTACTTACCTACAGTCTGTATGCTTTGTGCTTCTTCTACTCGCTTAGAAAAATATAATACGCGAATAGAAAAACCGAACGCAAAATCGACACTTGAGGCGAAAAAGTTGTAAAACTATTCGCGCAATTAAGTTTTGATGTTTTTGTGTTAAGAACAAGCCCTCAAAACAATTGATTTGGTTCACAAATTCACTCTTTTAAGTCGTAATTAAATTTTAGAACTGCAAAATTAAACTTTTCCACAATTACAACTATTATTACCTATGCCGTGGTGTAAAATTGTGTTTCTTATTAATTTAACCAGCGTCCCTAAGCAAAGTTGATAAAAAAAGTTAGTTTTTTTGAGAAACTACTACAATTATTGTAGCAAGCCATAAAAAGGCAACTATACAAAAAAAATCGCTGAATTGACACACTAATGCCCATATATGGGAAAACGCGCAATTTGTCTAAAGAAAACAATGCAGCCTTTACACGATGTGCGAAACAGGTAACGGCCAATAACAGCATAACATTGGTTGACTAGACAAACGGATTGAAATATATATTTTTTTTATATTAGAAACTTAATAAGGTTGCTTATTTAATGAAAGATTACCAAAATAGACCGAAATAAAAGCAAATATATCATCAATACTGTGTTTTATATCAGCAATTTCATTCATCTGCTTTTATGTGTGGCTTTATAACGTATAAATAGAAGTTTCTTTTTGGTAGCACCATCTGAAAATCCTTAAACAAAGGAAATAAAAATATTTTATGATTAAATATTGAAAACTGGATGTAAATGAAATAGAAAAGACAACAGCTTAAGTACTAATGATTTTTTCAAAGGTTTATGTTGTATGGACTATATATGTATAACCGAAATGGAACTTAAAAATATTCAAATATTTAAAAAATATTTCTTTCTTTCCTTATATCAGTCAAGTATTTTGTTAATTACGGAGCAAAACGTTGTTCAACTGCTCACAAATAAATTGCATAATTGGCAATAAATATTAAAAAACTAAAAATGTATTAGTTGTCAAAAGTTACATAAATGTACGTACACACTTGCATATATATGTACATACATATATGAAAACAAACTTCATATTAAAAAAAGTTCTTTTGGTACTGAAAAGCATTGCTATAAAAAGTAAAAACAATTCATGATAATGATTTCGAACTCCTACACGTACACATAAAAATATTCATGGGTATATGGATGTGTGTAAGTGTGTATGTGAAGCTGGTGAAGTCCCAATATGTATGTATGTGTGTTAATGCTTTTGTTTAATAACAGTGAAACGTCAAAAACAAAAAGGTATAAAGTCGGCTTGCTTATAATTTATTTTCTTTTGCTGAATCATGAAATATTACTTTACACTTTTACTTCGAACACACATGTGTACATATTTTTTTAATATGCAAATTGTTCTTATAAAGTTATTCAAAAACAGATGCGTGAGAATTGCTTTAATATTTTTGCTGCCAAAAATTAACAATGACAACAAAACAAAAATCTTAACAGAAACATGACATTTGTGTACAAAAATACAATAATAAGAAAGTAAGCAGCCAGAAAATTGCCAGTTTTACTTGATAAATAATTATGTCACAGTGAAAATGTCTAAAATTCGACGCACAACATTTTAGTAACAGCGAGAACTTAGTAAGATACATATGTATGTACATATGTATGTACTACATACAAAGAAAGTCTTCTTATTACAGAGGTACGGGCGCAAAAAAGTTGTTAAAATTTCTTAAAAATTTATGAATTGTGAAGGAACTGTGCCGTGTTTTATCATTCAAATATTAAAATTTCAGAAGAAAATTGATTATAATGACGTTTATTATACAATATTTCTCTTTCTTTAGTCAAAATATATTTCTTTCAATTGAGTCCCTACAAAAGACCTAAATATCAAAACAAGTTTAATTTTTCCAACCCAAAAAGGGGCAATACATTTGCCAACAAGCGAGGAGGACAAACATAATTAAAGTGAGTACATACTTACATATTTATATGTACATATGTATATACATATGTAAAAAACTCAATAGCTCCGATTTGTACAGGAATAAAATTGCCGCATTTCAGTTTTTGTATAATCAGCTGACCATACGGGGCTTTACATAGTTGATAGGCTACAAACAATTTTATATTTAGCGTAATTTTTAAGCTAACACCGTTCCCGAATATACAAGTAATAGTATTTTTAAAGACATTTTGAGAGCATTTTGCATATTGGGACAATTTGAAAGTTGGTCGCTTACGTTCGTCATCGATGTTATTATGAGTCATTGACCGCAAACTCAGTTTTTAAAAGCTCACTAAAATAAAACGATAATACATATGTATGTACATACGAATATATGTACATATGTACATATGTATATGTGTACATACATTTGTTTGTACAAATCTTCGTGGAAAGAGACATTTCTAACTTGTCGGTTGACGTTATGCTTGTTATGTGATATACATATAGTCAATTAGCAATAAACAATATTAATCAAGAAAAATAAGGTTTTTGAGTTCCTATTTTATTAGGTTCTTATTATTGAGTGTTAGATTTTAAATTTTTTGCTGATCAGCCTCAACATTTGTGCTCATAAATGATGTAGTAGAGTAGTAAAGACATATACCAAACGTTAGCGCGCGAACGTGCAGCAAAGTTTTGTTAAAAAAGGAATTCTTTTTCAATACGCAGTGTTGAGGATGTTAGGTTAATTCAGATTTGACTGTGCATTGTCGAAAGTATGCATACTGGGAACTGAACAGTGCATATGTCTATTCAGATGAGAACAAATTTTAAGCCGCACAAGTTTTGTGCTTTACAAAAAACATGAGACTAATTCATCTGGCATAAAATGTATACGTATACATATGTACATAGCTTTGTATGTTTTACTACATATTTTTTTACTCATTTGACATAGAGTCTGTGTTTTCGCAAATGTATTAGTTTTGCGCTGCTAATGCGAGGTTATAACTCATTGAAAATTTTTGTCAAGCAAAACCACTTTCTTCACCGAAGATACCGTGCTATGCCAGTCCTCGCCTGAAAATGCTCACTCCCAACATTAGTAAAATGCTGACATCCTCATCTCTGCATTGGATAATTTTTATCCAAAATGAATTTCTAGTTTTATTCAAAGCATGATTTAAACATTTTGACTCAATATCTCAAATAGTTTCCACTTTATACAGTTCTTCTTTCTTCTCCTATAAATTTATGAAGTGATGTTACGTGAGTTTGCATTATAGGTTTTTTGAAATATTTTTTTTCGCAATGCAAAAAACAGTGTTATCTTTTTTTCAGAATATATTCATCCATAAATTTTTTTAGTAGTGTAATAAAATACTCGCAACTTATTATTTTCTGTTTTTACGGGGATAAACGTTTTTATTTTTTTAAAGCGGCATTTAATTGTCATTGAGTTCTCCATAACTCCAATCATTTTGGTTTTAATTTCCTATGACGACTTTACCTAATTATTTTAATATCAATATGAAAGTTTTTCCATAATAACTTTTACCTTTATTATAAATTTAGCGGCAGTCATTATAAAATGTTTACATGACTACCTGCTTTCAATTTAAAAACAATATGTTTAGAAGTATGTATGTACATATCATTGAAATATGAGGCCGAATTGCTTCTGGACAACGAATCACAGAGGCTTCACACGTTTGCAGGCAAAACTCTCGGAGCTCATTGTCACCTTGTTGACTATATTGCTTTAGAATTACTACAGCCCACTCTATATGTTAACATAAACTGTGTCCTGCCTGACGACTAAATATATTTTATTGTATTATAAAAACAATGAAAATTTAAAGAAGACTCACCAAATAGAAGCCAGACATCGAATGTGGGTAAGTAAGTGTTCAATTACACCATTGTTATCATTTGTGGTAGCAAAAGTTAGAACGCGGTACATTTAACGGTAACTGCACCATACTGATGATCGATATCAAAAACCAATTTAAATCAGACAATACACTCTTCCACAAAAGTGTTTCAACAAACATTTCGTTGAATAATGTGTATTGGTTTTTAGTTTCTATAACTGTAATAGAGCACAGTCTGCTACCCTACTCTGTTAAATTTGCCATGTCACTTAATTGCAATCAACACTAAAATCAGAATTTAAAAGAATAAATCCTTCTTTAAAAGAATCAAACGAAATATAAATTTACTTATGGTCATGATTCGCTATCATGCTTAGTGGGAATTATACGTGTAAGTGTAAGACATTCTGTCGGATTGAATACGAATAGGAAAGCGTTTTTATTGGTATTTTTTTTTTTTTTTTGGTTTCAAAAACTTATAAAAATTGTTTGCGAATATTAAATTGTAAATATAATGAAATAATTTCGGTGCAAAAAATGTATACATGTATGTACATAGATATGTAAAAGTGTTTATATGCAATATATAAAAAATAGTTATTGAAGAATAGTGCAGCACCTAGACCGACATTCTGTTCAATTCAGTCAGATATAAATACATACATATATACATGTGAATGATAGTTATTACTGTGTAGGATATTCACCTTTATAACATAAGTTTGTTGGATTCTGCAGTACCATGGAAATGGAAATTTACACATGTGTATAATACTAAAGATATCACTAAAGTACTAACAGAATGGAGTATTGCCATATTGGGCATAACATATTTTAAGTACCAGTGGGCACATCTTGCTGACACATGCGGAAACCACGACTTTTCACCACTACATGAGGCAACGTGTGAACCACCTACTGCATGCAACCACAAATCGCGCCGACAAACTTTCCCAATGTAAAAGCTTTCTGGGGTGAAAAAAATGTAAACATTAAATTCTAAGACAAAGCAATTCCTTTTATCTGTAATTGTTATCACTGACTCAACAATAACATTTAAGTTAATTTCCATTCGAATAACTTCTTCGGTGGTCTAGTGAACATTGCGGCAAGTTAAGGATCTATTGATTTGTCTAAAAGCAAAATCAAACCAAATTTGCCTTGAGCAAGAGCAATTACATACGTACTAAGTATATTTCATTCGGTTGTGTTTTCAGTATTAATTAATGATACGTTTTATTTGTATGTGAATTGTTACAAGTCAAACCAAAAGCTTACGAAATCTATACCGCAAAACAATAAATGGAAGATCTGACACCCTTGACAAATCTTCAGCAGGTATTTAGAAATTTTGTGCAGTATGACGTACATATGTACATACTAGCTACATATTTATAAAAAACAAATGAGCAAATAAAATTATATCATGCTTATGTCTACATCATTATTTTAATGAAGGCTTGTAAATACGAGTATACATGTGTTTATGTATGTATGTACATACATATGTATATATGTATGTATACCCATTACATTAATGTTACATACATGCATACATTATGAGAACAATATTTATTAGCTTTCGTTAGGGTGGCCCTCGGTCGTGAAAACAGATTTGAAGAACTCGTGAATGCTATATCAACAATTATCAATCAGTCGCTCATATGTTTCAATGAAGAATTTAAGCTGCATTTGACACTATGCCCTTATTACCTAAATTGAAAGACTTAACCATTTTACTTTATTAGGCGGTGCTCTCTTACATTATACTTACTTAAAACTTTGCATATATGTATGTATGTATATGTACATACATACATACATATGTATGTATATGTACCTATACGGACTTTTAGCTTCTTTTTATCAAATTCTATTTCATATCAAGCATACATACTTACATATAAATAAAACAAGTTATCCTTGAAGAAATTACATATTTACATTCATACATACATGCATATGTACATACTACATACATAGTATATCTGCAATCAGTTTTAGTACGTAGTATGTAAATACATACTACATATGTACATATGTATGTATAATGAAAATTGATTTGTAAAGTCAGACTTAACGGTTTTAACAGCTCAGACTAATTTTGCTGCTTGCATTTTTAATTGTTCAGTTCATATTTGTTTTTTGTTGATTTTTCGCATTAAAAAATTGACTAGCGAAGTTTAAGACTATCGTCAATTACAAAAAATCGACAAGGTACTCGTTATCATGTTGTATTTAAAGTGTAATTTTCTACGCGCACAGAATTCCTAGAAGCTTGAAACTTTATGAGAACTTTTGTTTATATGTAGGCTCTTGTGTCTTGCACCCTTCGTGATAGTTCACACAGGACAATTTTAGTGTTGCAGTTGTTATGTTTTTATTTATTATGTTAATTTATAGCATACCTAAACTGTAAACAAACTAACACCATAAATTCATTTTGTTAAAAAGGAAAAATAATTTAAATTTGTATACACATGTACATACAAATGTACGTACAAACATACATACATATGTATACATATTGTATATTTGCGTGTAGCACCCTGCGCAAGCTTTTTGGCTATTTCTCTTTGTATTACTGACAATACTACAATCATGCTAACAGCCGTCAACATGTTCTTCCTTTCATAGAGTAATCACCCTATCTATGGCTTATCCATATTGTAAACACACCTTTTGTTTTATTGTAACATACATATGTATGTACTATACATATAATATAATTCCAGGATAATTTTGAATCAATTTATTTTTCTTTAAAAAGTATGAGCATAATATTACATTCTTGTGGAATTTACTAGCCGTGAATACTTTTAGTAAAACAATTTTGTAAAAATACACACTACGTTATAACAGTAATATATATATTAATTTAATAAATAAATAAAAAATAATAATTTAAATAAAAGTAAATGATCGCTACTTAAAAATGGAAATGGCCAAAATTTGGCTTTATTAGCTAACAAATTTCGTCAATGATCGATCATTGCTGGTTTTCGAGCGACTTGACGTACAACAACAAAAAGTGAATCAAAGGTATCAAATCGAAAGAGCAAGAGTGTTGTTGGAACCACTTCTCGTCCAACGACTTGTAATGGCACGAGAAACAGAAACTGCGAATCATTTACCTATGGGGTTCGTGATTCACGGTAGTGTCAGCACCTGTAACGGACTTAAAGGCAAATAGGCGATGACGACTTCGGCATCGCTGGAAATAACTTGACGATAAAAATCTGATTCAACGTTCAGCTGCTTATCAGTCCATTCACCGTACAAACGACGTGGTCGGTCCACAGTATTGCATATTAGATGGACGATTATGGGCGCCGTAAACTTGTATATGAAAAAACACACTTCTTTACGAGTATTATGACTCCTAGTTTATTGCTAATTGAAGCTCTGCACCCTCAAACAAAAGAAAGAAAACAGCCTTTATATGTATGTATGTATGTGCAACGGTGCACATTTGGGATTTTAACGGAACTTAAGACTGTTATGTTCTCGTATGTGTGTATGTCGGCACTAGATGCAGTGAGTCATACTAATTCCAAATAGGTTCGATGACGTTCCGGCAAAAGGTAAAATGTAACATGGTTCGTGTTCGTTTGAATATTATTAATAAACTCATATGTACTCGTATTAAATTGCATAATTTTACTGCCTGGTGTATTATTCGGTTGCAGAAAAATATTAATTGGAACAATAAGTTCGTTTTCGCCGAAGAAATTGATTTAAAATGTCTCGTATTCTTAAATAAATTATTTACTCTTCACACAATGTAGTTTTTTGGACGATCAATGAAACTAAACGCCAACGCATTTTGAGGGCTCTCTAATGTAATGTAATGTAAATACTTGTATTTAATTATAGCCTATGACAGAATTTCTGTAATTTATTTAATAATTTTTGTTTATTTTTTAAGGTTAAGCTTAAAAACTTTTTAAAGTTGCATTGAAGATCACTTCTTTTTTGTTTGGATATTATTTGGACTTTTTCTGTTTACATAAGTAAGTTTCGTTATAATTTATTATAATTTTTTAAATTATGAATATTATACATATATGTATATACATACATATATGTATGTATGTACATATATGCATAAATACACGTATCAGTCGAAGAAATTTCGCGTACTTCTATTTTGTTCAAAATGTTACTGTTTGTTTGCTTTTCGAAAAACCTAAAAAACCGAGCAAGAAACTGAAAGAACTGTCACTTCGATTACGCAGCAAAATCCACCAACTGATCCCGATCAGTCGTATAACAGATTAGAAATCGCAAAGTGCACTACTTGCGCGGTCTAACAATTTTAGGGGCGGGCCTCGTGAACTGTAGCTAATTTCTTATAGCATGTGGAGTTTTATTATGGATACAAAAGTCCTAATATCAATATCAAAGAATTACGATTTGGAGGCGTCTTTTTTAATTTGTTTTCATAAAATTTAATTGTAACTTTTTGCTTTAGTATTTGTTTCTGTACACTAAATAAAAGAGCAAATTATAAAGAAAATTAAGTGCCGGCATGTTGACATCGACCGGTTTTATGAATTAATATCCACAAACAGTGTCCGAGTTATTTTCTTGCTACAAAATAGAATTTCTTATTTTGTCTAAATACCGAATGTTGCGTCATTAGCACACATTTTTATTTTTGGCTCTGCAAGTTGTGTTGCTAAGCTTTATAAAATATAAAAAACTTCGATCCGTGCTATCATAAGAAACCGCGGTGGACATATTTATGAGCGATGTTAGACATAATGCCAGCCATGGGTCTTTCAAATTAAAATTTCGTTCAGTGGCTCGATGGATGACTTTTACCAACAGTCCAGCGAGTCCTACCAAAGGCCGATGAAAGACAACAAAGAATAACATAAAAAACACACAAACGCAATGATACATACATAAATACTCAATTACCCAACAAACAAATCCACATTAATATAAAATATAACAAAAAGCGCAATCTTGGGTTAATTGATGTTTGAAAGTGCATTGTCGAAACAAACAGTAATTCCTCTGTTCTCCTGTCCATAACCAGTTCCGGTACAATGAACTGCACATGTAGAGGTCGACCCTGAATACTGTTCCAAAAAATAATAATAGCTCGTTTTACTCCATTTCAGCACTAACCCGCCCTTATTTTGCGTTCGCAAAAGTCGTTTAGCAGCAAGTGTCGTACAAATAAATGAATAAAAAGATTTATTGCAAATGTAAGAAACATCCTTATCAACTATTAAAACAACTTTATTGCAACGTTGTCGATCGCGTTCTCCCGTTGATAATTTCAAGATTACGAGTTGGATTTATATTTTGTTTTACAAAGCTACTGGGTAATTATTATAGGAATAGTTCGCGAACACACTTAATGTGAAAAGATAACTTTAACAAGCAGCTAGAACTTTTGGAAAACAATAATCCAGTCTTTAAGAAATTATAATTTTTGCTGAGCAAAAAAATAACAATAATAAAGATAGAGAAGTCGGCGAGTTTATATACGTATGTATGTTCTTACATACTACATGTGTACTCATGTATGTAGGTAACACGTGTTACTGCAGTAAGGCTTTTCATGCTTTTAAACTGCCTCTGGTCGCCTATTGAGGATAAAAAAGCACACATTTTAAACATCGCTGTGTTAAGCGGCCCATAGACACATATTTTTGCAAACTTGGAAAAAATCAAATTGTCATTAAAACTTTTTGATTTGCAGATTTTTGACCAAAATGCTTCAACATCTAATTAGAAAATATTTGCTTTTCATATTCAGCAAAATTATATATTCCAAAGTTAACCATTATTGTGTTAGTAAATTTAAGTCGACTTTATACCTTTCGCATAACAATTTAAATCGATAAACACTTTTGCTATTATTTCCAATGGCTTATTTTTCTGGCCGACATTTTGTAGGTGCTGCTCCACTTCTCAGTAGACTAGACCTTTGATAAATTTTTATAATATGAATACAAAGTCGAATTTTTAGACCTTTTTTTCAAATGTTTTCTTTATTTTCCAAAGGCTTACAGTCTAGACAGCTGGAAAAAAAAAACAAAAACAGCGGTGTACATATTTTTAAATATATAGTAGTGCATTTACACCAAACCAAGGTTGGGTAGATTTCAATTTAAACTCACCTCAAGATCTATATCGTGTACCGTATATAAAATAAATACAATAACCTTAAAATACCGCTTTGAATTTTATTCTGTTAAAGTGTAAATTGTTATTTATGCAGTGGTGTATTTTTCATTCTTTAGTCCATGATCACGCACCACAATTTAAATACCCATCCTGTGCTTAATTGAACTTCTTTTTGTGTTCACACACAAACATTTTTCGGCAATTTTTCTGTTTTGTTTAAGTTTCATTTTTGTCACTGAGCAGATTTCAGAAAATTTTGCCAAATTTTATTTTTGTTTTAAATGAGTAATAATCTCATTAAAATCTACTAGATTTGGATCGAAATCTAGTATGAATTAAAGTTCTCTTTAGGGTACAATATATCTTATTAAAAAATACTCGTTGGGAATCTCATTTCATCCACTTTAATCCCAGCAAACAATACGCATATTCTTTTTACATATTTTGTACCAAATTACCCTGGGATAGACGAAAAGAAATAAAAACTTGGTGCAAAGTTTATTAATTTTTTAGCTTGTTCTCTATACGATAGACGATGATATATCAAATTTAGTTAGTCGATATCGAATGCTATTATCTCAAATTCGATGTCGAGTGCCGTGATATCAGTAAGTTTTGTTCTATATTGTATGCGGTGATTAGCCTTGAAGATTTTTATTTATTTTAAATATTCTGAGTGCTAAACAAAGCCGATAGTGAAAATGTCGTCACAAAATGATTTACTGCTAATATACTACGTTTTTTGCGTATATTGGATGCCAGCAGTTCAGGAATAAAATGCCGTTAGCCTGCATTTGTGGAATAGTAGATAACTTTGTTGAATTTAATAAACTTGGGACTTAAAAATATTGAACAATTTTTAAGTAAAAATTGAAGAATATTTCATTAAAAACTTGAAAGTACTTCTTTTTTGTAAACGCATGTTCCAAATCTACATTTTAAACATTTAATAATTAATTAATTTTTTTATGGAAATCCTTGAATGTAATAACTAATGGTCTAAGATTTTGCCAACTCGCTTCAGTAATGTCCTCGTGACGCTGAGGCCAAGCAAATTTATTGTGAATAATAATAATGACATAATAAATATGAGAAGCAAAACAATTTTGAGACTCGTTATTATACTTATGTTCATTTAACACCTGCGAGGATGCCAACGTAATTTTATATCTGTACATGTGGCTCTGCCCACCTAGTGTGTCAAATTTCATGAATTCACTTTTTTTGTTTGTATGTAAAAACCCTTCAATTTTCATATGAAACATCGGAAAGTAATGTAAGAATGCATTTAGTATGAAAATGCACACAGAGGGGAAAACTTAAGTTGCGTTCAACTCAAAAACTTGTGTTGACGCACTAGGTGGCGTTTCACAAACAGGGTCATATACATACATATAATCATATTAAAAGGTTTATCAACATATTTTCACATTTAATAGTGCAAAACATTCAGTTTATAAATGCTCCTCTTTGCTGTTTAATAATTATAATTGTTCATTGATTTGATTTATGTTTGTTTTTTTTTACGACAGCCATTGAAGAAAATGAGCGAACGACAGCCGTTGTTGAAATCGGATCGATGGGGGAATGAGGACTGTGTTATACCAAGACCTGATATAAGAAATTCTCCTGACAATATGTTGGTCAGCGTCCAAAGTGAAGAGGGTCTCGGTAAGAAAAAGTGGTTTTATTACTATTTGAGGAGAGTGTTTTAAATTGAAATCTGCGCTTTTTTTTTGGTGCCAAAAGAAACTGCTGAAGCTGAAAGCAAGGCTGACTACAATCCTTCTTTGCACCGGACTTTGGAACACCCCACATCTAATTTGGATACAATGATACATTTATTGAAAGGAAATATTGGAACAGGCATATTGGCAATGCCAGACGCATTCAAGAACGCTGGCTTGTATATGGGCTTAGTTGGAACTTTAATAATGGGAGCAATTTGCACACACTGTATGCACATGCTCGTTCGGTGTTCCCACGAACTATGTCGTAGAGTGCAACATCCTTCTCTTAACTTTTCCGAAGTTGGTTATTGGTGCTTTGAAACAGGACCGCTTTCTCTAAGACGTTATGGAAATGTGGCCAGGTTTGTATTTTTTTTAGATTTAATATACTTTACATTTGTGTCCAATGGCCTTAATATAAATGGACGTTTTTTAGATACATTTTAACAAAGCTCTTTATCATATATTAAAACATATTAAAGTCGATTATTTTACGCTTAAAAATCTTCATGCTTATCAATTACTCATCGAATTACGTGGACAACAATGTTATCCCGTAAACTTACTAAAGCCCTTTTTTCAGAAATCTGCTGAAGAAATGAACATGCCGCGCGATCATTGCTTAACTAGGCACTTAATAATGAAAACTCCTATAGAAAGTTGATTGAGTTGGCCACTAGAACTTATTTGCGAAAACGAACTTTCAAGATCTACTTCTACAGGATCTTGTTCATTATACTGTATGCATCAGAGTAAATATGTACATATAGAAGAAAAAAGCGAAAATCATGCAGACTTTCTGAAGAAATCGTTTCGTTTTTGTATGTGTGATATGCATATAATAATTTTTCAAATGTAATTTAAATGTTTTTAATAAAACTTCAGCACATAATCTTTGACCAGCCCTCCTATTATTTACTAGTTTTTTCGCATAAAAACTATTAGGTGCACGGGTGACCTGGTTATACTTTAATATCCTACAGCCGAAGGTTTCATAAGCTGTTACTATTGGGTTTCTTAAGCCTAACAATTTAAATTTTTCCAATAAAAATTAAATGTTATCATCTGAAGTCACAAAAATCTAAAACGAACACAATAATAAAAAATAATTCCTTTGAACAAGATTATGAAACTCGGGAAACTGGCGCAAAAGAATTCATGGTTTCTTATAACAATAAATTTCAGATGCTTAAGTGTTGTTCAAATGTCATAACCAAATTATGATCCGCTTAGTAATTTAATCGATTTTCGACTTTCAAATGTGTCAAGCTATACGTTACAAATGCTGCGGTAAGTTAAATTTCTGAGTTCCTTTAGACATGCCTATATTTCGGAGATGTTGGCCATTTTGTCCTAATTTAGCTTTTCTTTTTATTTGTCTAGCAAAGAGCAGCATAAACTTCCCGTTATTATTGTGTTGTTAGAAAAATGTATGTTTTGAGTTTGTCAACTTACAGACAAACAATAATAATAATTAATAATTATTTAATAATTGCTGTTTTCACAAATTTAGTTGTTATAAAATAACATGGCTATTGTTGTCATTCCTTATTTAAATTAAATACAGTAAAGAACGTTTTTTAAAAAGCTTAGAAATAGTATGTACGTGTACATACTTTCATACATACACATACCCAATAACAATATAAATGTTTAAATAAAGTACATTTTTTCCACATATTTTTTATTTATGTACATGTTTTCATTTAATAACAATTTTTTTTTAAATTCCTCTTCATATTTTAAATAACGAGATAGAAGTATCACAAGAAGTATATACAGAAACAAAAAACAGTTAAAAAAAGAGTTATAAAACTTAAAAATTAATATTTTGTAGGCTAGTCACGAAGCTTTAAGACTTCACTTAGTCTATTTGCCATTGAATTTAATAACTTTTGAGACTCCTCAAGTTTCGCCCATTCTGCCTGTATGACACTTCGTAAGGAGTGTCATACTCTTTACTGTTTATTGTTTGCTTTGCGAATCCTTTTTCCAACAGATCCCAAAGATGTGCAATAGGATTAAGACCGGAAGACTGAGGTGGTGTTTTAAGCTTTCTGGCTGCATTGTATAATAACCACAGCCTCAACTTCCGCTGTGTGCTTTGAATCGTTATCCCGTTGAACCCAAAACGTCGTTGATAGGTTAAGTTTTCTGCTCTTTGTTTCCATCAGCACCATGTTTGACCGTACCGACAAGATTTTGTTTTTAAGCGCACACTTCCTGCCCTACGCCACACAATTTTACGGCCTTTTATGCTAAATCGTCGGAAAATACCACTTGTTCCCAAAATTCTGACGACTTACTTATGTAATTACTGGCAAATTCAATGCGCTTTTGCATGTTAACAAGTGATACACATACATACATACATATGTAAATGGTTTTCGTCGTGCAACTCTACCATGATACTCTGTCCTACGCAAAATTTTTCTCGCGGTTTCAGCACAAATAGATTTCTTAAAAAGTTGATTGACGTTGTCAACAATTTTAGTTGATGCTATCTTTGCCATATTGACTATTTTGCGCTCTTCGCGAATAGATAATATTTTTGGACGCCCGGACCGTGGCTTAGATGTTGAAAACCCCGATTTTTTTATATTGTCAGTAACCCGTTGGGCAGACGAATATGTTCTGTGAATATTCTGGCCGATTTTTCGGAAGCTTTTTCCACCTTTCCAAAATTTACTAACTCTTCTTTCAGAAACACAAAATTCTTTATTTTAATTGTGGCTTCCATAGATTTTAACAGCTTTAACGTCACAATCTGCTTCTTTAAACTTGCTGATTATAATAAAGAGTCAAAGTGACCAAAAATAAGAAAACATTCTTAAAAGAGTAACTGTACTTCAATAACAACGAAAGTGAACGCAGATGTTTTGGGATTGTTATTCACATGCTGTTGCACTTAAGTCCCGTTATAACAAAAATTAGAAGAAAAGACCAATTTTTAAAATCGCTTTTGTTTATTGCAGTGAAGAATGTAAACAACAAATACATGAATCAAATTTTTTTGAGAGTTTTGTATCCAAACAATCACGTTGTCTGGCAAGTGGTCCGCCATGAAGTTCGAGAGAGATAAGGCTTAAAAACTTCAAATGTCGTAAACGATATAGAAGTCTCGTTGGTCTGTGGATTATCGGAAATACTCATTCAGTCGTGCTGAGTATAATTTGAATAGCCTGAAAAGTATATGAGTCTGGTGAAGACACTGCTCGTTAGTAGCAATTGTAAATTTTGATGGTATTTCCGAAAGAATATTAAAACAATGTGCGGAAGGCTGTGCCTTAATATTGTTATATAATTATTCAGTTAGAATGAGATATTTTCCTGCATTTTGGAGAGTTTCTTTCATAATTCCATTGTAAAACTAAGGAAACAAGTCGGGTATTTCTAAATTAAGCTCAATTCCATAATTATTTGAAAAGCTCCTAAGTGACTTTTTCTGCCATGGTACATCTTTTTATTGTCTACATGCCACCATGGCTTCAATAAAGGATGTTCGACAAAAATAAATGTTCGTAATATTTTATCGGTGGCTACGGAGTTTAGTAAAGCGTTTGATAAAGTACGAGGACTTGTATTGATCTTAAACTGGATAAGATCTTATGTTGTGGTATTGTTAAAAGCCCGACCTTTTAGGCTTAATATGTGTTTATTAATCAGTCTCTTAAAATTAGCTTGCTTAGAATTGTCTTAGTCTACATTTACTGATACGTAGGACTATGCCCAGCATATTCTCACAGGTTGGTTCTACAAAATGTTGAGTTTCAGTAGAATATGTTACTACAGTGTGTAGAAACAATAGTATATCCCCAAGGCACTCATCTAGGACCCCTTCTATTTATCTATTCACATCGATTTGCGTAATGTTATCAATTATGTCAATGTGTGCTGACGATCTCAAATTTTTTTCTAATTTTATTTATTGCTCCGATTATGTATGTCTTCAGAGAGATCTCGAATATTTCTTTGGTTGGTGTAACTACAGTACTATGGAACTGAATATTAAAAAATCTAAGTGCATGCGATTTTGTAGGCGCCTGTGTAATGCAGTATGATCTTGGGATATTACTTAATCCGAAATTAAGTTGTATTCCTCATATAACATTAACTGTAACTGTACAGCAAGAGGACTGTTTTCTTTCATAAAACGGTGGACAAGGGTTTTCTGACCCGTTTGTCAAAAAACAGTTCTTTGTATCGCTGATAAGACCAATTTTGGAATATGGTTCAGTTGTATGGGATTCATTTTATAATATTCAGACGCCGAACATTTGTTCCGTCTGGTGAACAACCGTGGAATTGTGGTATAGATTTGCCTTTGTACCACAGTGGACTTGCGTTAATAAAGCTCCTAACATTAAAGAATCGCGGTACAATGTTCAATATACGTTTTGTTTTTACTTTATTAATGATAACATTTGCAGTGGTTTTCTCAAAAACACAATAATTTTAATAATAATAATTTTGTAGAGCTCATCATGCTATAGCCAACCCTGTGATGAGGTTAGGACGTAAATATAATAGTATACATACGCCGTGATTGAAGTCAATTGATTAAAATAAAGAAAACTTATTATAGATTGTGAGACAAGATAAAAGCTTTAGTATACAAACTGCTGTTCAACTTCTAAATGCAATTTCCTTAGTGGTCCAGTATGTACGAACACCCGAATGTAAACAAGTAAATTTATATCAAGTATTTTTAGTTTATATTGAAACTATTTTCTTATTTTTTCAGTTCACACAGTCGTCAGATTACTGTAGGGCAAAAATCGTCACATCTATTGTTTTCCATTGTATTGTATAGGGCACTGTTTTCAACAGAAACATTTCTTTATTTATATTATATATATTGTACTTTTCTGGACATCAAATGCCGAACCATAATAATAATTACTGCTAATTCTGTTTCTACGCGAATTTTTTTATGCGAATTTCATTTAACGCGTTTCCAAATAAATATTTCATTCTGTTTTTACGCGACTTGATTTGATTTAGCGCGATCTAAAAATGTATGTACTTTTACCAGAAAAACGTTGTTTTCATCCATTGATAAAGAAGGACTGCAAAAGGCAGCCAAATTGGGCGATCATTTTAGCAAGCATGATTCTAATGAGAAGAGAGCCGCGAAATTTCAACGTGAGCTGAAATTATTAATCGGTAGTTATCGTGAATTACATAACAATCTTATAAAAACTGGAAGTCAACGATTAATAACGGAAATGGTGACCAAAACTACTGTAACATCTGCAGCAACTGAGCATGATTTCGAAAATATTTCTAGCGATGAAAGTGGTGTCATACTGATTAAAATATATGTATGTATGTATGAATATTATATATTTATATAACAAAAATATTTATTGTTAAGTTTTATGATCTTTGTGATTACTTGCCTAAATGAATTGTTTGGTCTATTGTTTTTTGTTTAAATAAAATATATTTGTGTATAAAGCAACATGAATTTGAATTATTTATCTTATTTTAACTGATATTTCATACGTGGAACCAATTCCCTCATATAATATGGATACTCTATTTCTCTATTTTTATTCGGTTTTTTTACGCGAGTTTTCGACGAACGTATGTACATATCTATCGCGTAATAACAGAACTAGGTGTAATTACACACTGTGTATGGATACATATTTATATATATACATACATATATATACACATATATAAAGATGTTTCCTGTTTCAATAATGTTAATAAAGAATTGTGTAAATTTATTTTCAGGCAAATTATAACAACATTTCTGTTCATAACGCAAATGGGCTTCTGCTGCGTTTATTTCCTGTTTGTAGCGCTGAATATCAAGGAAGTGATTGATCATTATTTTATAAAACTGGATGTTCACATTTATTTAATGATAATGCTGATACCAATGATCTTATTAAATTTGGTGAAAAATCTGAAGTATTTAACGCCTGTTTCGCTGTTTGCGGCAATTTTAACAGTGGCAGGCTTAGCAATATCTTTCTTCTATATGTTACAAAATTTACCGCGTACAGACACTGTAAAGCCAATAGCACACTGGTCAACATTACCCTTGTATTTCGGAACAGCGATTTATGCATTTGAGGGCATTGGAGTTGTGCTACCGTTGGAGAACAATATGAAGACACCTGAAGATTTTGGAGGATCGACTGGGGTGCTGAATACAGGAATGGTAACTGTTGCATGTCTATATACTTCAGTCGGCTTCTTCGGCTATTTGAAGTATGGGGACGACGTAAAAGGAAGCATTACCCTGAATTTGCCACCAGACGATATGTAAGCATATGAAAGTGCATTTTTGCTACTGCCTGTACGCTTTAATTCGATTGATTTTCCATTGCGGCTTTAGATTGTCCCAAATGGTTCGAATAGCAATGGCTGTTGCAATTTTCCTTTCTTACTCTCTTCAATTTTATGTACCTGTTAACATTGTCGAACCGTTTGTGCAGAGACAGTTTGAGACGCCAAGGGCAAAAGATTTAGCGGCCACAACGTTGCGAATAGTTTTGGTGACATTTACTTGTAAGGAAAACGATTTTAATTTTTATTGGCAGGTTCAGTTGTTTTCATAACTTAATGTGTTGCTGACTTTCAGTTATTTTGGCTGCATGCATTCCAAATTTGGGACCGATTATATCGCTGGTAGGTGCTATTAGCAGCTCGGCGTTAGCTCTTATAGCTCCTCCGATTATTGAAATAATAACATTTTGGCCTGTTGGTTTTGGGGACTACAACTGGATTTTGTGGAAGGATGTTGGAATTCTAGTGTTTGGGCTCTGTGGATTTACATTCGGAACGTATGCAAGTATAGCACAAATTCTTAATCCAAGTATTGTTTAAGATTATTTAAGAGCAAATACTAGGCAAACTTTTAATTATAATAACGTGTTTAAATTTCCAATATTTTATTATACTTTTACAAAAATCTTTAATTTTTACGACAATAATAATAATTAATATTAATTTCTGTAAAGAAATGGTGCTTGTTTAAGTTTGATTTAAGTTATAAACATAATACAAATGTATTTGCATTTAGTGTAACATAATTAAATATGTGCATATGTATGTATGTATGTATATCTAATATTTGCCAGCCTATTATGTATGTGTATGTTAATATTGCCAAAAACTAGCCCTAGTAAATGTACTTGTTATGTTGTATGTATGTATTCATTAAGGAACAATAAATCTTTGACGAGATGAAGTCATTTAAAAAGTACAACATTTAACAGATTAGGATTTCAGTTCGCGTGCTATTTTTTCGTTTACATGAACCGAAACTCATATATTTTTTTTTGTGTGTGTGTTCAAAGATTTCTGTACTTTTTTTTAATGTAAAAAAACGCGTGAACGTTTAATTTATTCTTGTTTTCTATTCAAATTAATTCTGTATGTTTTTATAAGTGCGTTAAAGTATGTACTTTTTACTTTGTTGTTGAAAAACTAAAACAATTTTGTATATTCACATATTAATCAGAACTCAACTAAATGGAAATGGTGCAGATTAACTACAAAAGTGGACTAATGCGACTGTAACTGAATTCTAGTTTTAATTCAAACTAAACTTAAAGGAATCCGAACTTGCAGGACGACATAACGTCACGCGATTTATAAATAACAACCCTGATTAAAAAGTTTGTGGTGTTTTTTATTATTTGAATTGAATTTTCAGACTTTCTTTTTATAATTCTTAACACTAACTTAAACTGTGCATACGTTGCTGGTTAGAAAGCTCTGGAAATGGGAATAAGTAGGTTGTAACTTCAAACTTCTAGTTTTCCCTAACTCTACTGCCAGCTATTATTATATGCAATGATCCGGATCTAGATCGCTCTGTCACTGTTTTTCAATTCTTATAAGTTGTTGGCCGGTTTTAAAGCCTACAGTTCGCTCAGCATGTTGTGTTATTGCTCTTAAAACCAGGTGGCCCCGTTCGGTCAAAAATGGGAATATTTACGATTCTCGTACCGACAGAATCTAAAAATTACTCCTGAGCCCTTCGTGTCTTTATTTTCTGTGCCATTCGAAAAGGACGTGATTTCCTCTATATTTTGGTTGTATCAGTTACAGAGGTATTTGAATTTTTCCATTAAATTCGGCAAGAAAGCTTATTGCGAGAGTTGCTATATACTTTAGAAGAGGAAGAACCACGTTTATCTATCAATCTGCAGCTTGCGAATTTACTTTTGGCTGGATCTGCTAAGCACGCGCCGGTTTCTGGGACATCCAAATTATTTCTGTTACACACAGCCTCAACTCATTATCCACACCATGCATTAAATTGTCAAATACATATCAGAATATTTTATTTATGTTTAAATGTATGTATTTGGAAAAATGTATGCTCGTACAAGTTATTGAAATTAAATTAGAGACTTAAATACATACATAAAAGTTTATTGATTTAATTTTTATTGTTATACAAAATGTTATGGTTATCTGAACAAATTCATCGAGTATTTATGCTTGTCCAGGCAATTTTCATTTAGTTCCGTTTTACAAGAAACAAATAAATTTAAAACAATCATCTTTTCTTTCGTATTTGGTGTTGTGCTGTGCTCCTATCTTGTGCGGTTTCGGATTAGGGGGTATCAACCAGAATATGATAGTTACTACAATATAATAACCTACACAAGTTGTATATAATACTTTGGTATTAAAGTTGTTATTGTTCTAAATTTTTTTTAAATATACAATATGTATTCACCATATTTTAAATGAAAACGATATTAACTCTTCAGAATTTTATTTGTTTCAATTACTATCCAATAATTTTGATATAGAATTAATGAAAAGAAGCCTGTTTTGCCTTGAGTAATGGTTGCTCCGGCTTCCAAAAACAAACGCTCTCTTGGCACAGACGTGGCAACGATAGCAATCTTGGACAGTTTGAGAAAAAGGGAACTCCTCATATCCTGCCAAATGTCAATAGCGCCGCTTTTTATTGGTGTAACAGGAGATGACAGGTACTTTCACTTCTGGTGTCTATATCAGATTTAGATAATTTTTTTTATTTTTGTTTGTGCCAACTGTTTGTGGTATTTCCAAATATCGAATTTGGAATTATCTTCATCAATGTCGTATGAGTCATTATTGGACGAGCGTGAAGTAATTTAAACTAATTTAAAAGCCGTTCTTGCGAAATCACCTGTTGTTCGTAGACAGGTGTAAGAACTTTTTATGGTAACGGATTTAAAGGAAACATGAGTACTTTGCAAACAAGTGCATATTTTTATAATAAAATATATTTTTTTATATATATTTGTACACATCTATTTGATTAATTCTTCAAAACAAATTTTGTGTTCACCTCAAAATGTCCTACCACGATGCAGATTCGCTGTCTGTATTCATAAACTCTACCTTATCAGACTTATGTAGGTTCTGATGGATTAATGAGAGAGGGTTCGGTTTGGGTAATTGTTCTCCAATCCTGATGTTCCTTCAGTAATTTTTGTAGATGTTGTAGGAGTTGAGTTTATAGATTTTTTCTCGATCAAATTTTTATTTTCACAGGTCTTGGGGCTTAATATTGCTTTGTTTGTTATTTTTTCTGTTTTATTTGTTTCTATTTATATTTATTCTATTTGTATTTATAGCTTTTTGTGATTCGTGACATTTCTCAAACTTCTTTTCGTTTTCTGTTGAATTTGTTTGCGTTGAATTCAATGTTGAAGAGACATTTGGCATAGAGTTTGCCTGGTTTATAGTCTGGTTGTTGTTGCTCGTCGCTACTATGTTTGAGGAGGATGAGTTGTTAGTTATGTTGTTGTTTTTATTCTGCTCTTTGTATAAATTATAATTTCACTAGTCCGGAGACTTAAAAAAATATAAACTTTATTTGTTGATAATGAGAATACAACTGAATTTTGTTTTACATTATTTTCTTATTGATAATTTACAATTTTGATTTATGCTAACTTAAGCTATTCCAAAGTATTGATTTGTGTTAACTTAAGCTATTCCACGGAACTGAGTCGTCAGCGTCTGCAGTCAGTTACTTTCGGTTAAATTAGGTTGCGTGTGTCAATGCTCTGTATTTGCAAGCGTTGCACATTTGTGGGGTGAATGTTTTAATGTTTTTGTCATTAACATATATTGTCATTGCATCGCGCATTGAACATTTTGTCGCTTACCGAGTGAGTAGAAGAAAACAATGCCTTTAGTTTCAACTTTGTTTTGTTTGTTTTAGTTCGATTGTGTTAGATTTTGCGTTCCTCTGTACAAAAATACACGACCGCCGGCGTTTAAAGTATTTATTCAATTAAAAAAACGCATTAAGTAGAACTACAATCAAAGTTATAAAGTATTTTATTGCTTAACATCAAAAAAGATGCAGTTGGAAAATAGCAGCTAATAACGACTAATGTCCAGCATGGCAGACTTCATTCCAAAGGAACATCCCAACTTAACCTTGGACGTTGGATGGTTGCTGTAACGTTGGGATGGTGGGTCCAGTGTTGATTCTTTTCTTCAATATATGTATGTTTGTTTATCACGATGACAGTCACTAGAATGAGTGTCATCCCCCAGTAGCTAATTCCGAGACTGTGTATATCTCGGTTTCTTTTTGGTGATAGAAGATTGCGTAGCTACGCATTTAATTCTGTTTGCAGTCGCGTTGTACTTTCAATGCCCAAACGATATGGTAATGATTGTGTTTAATTCTTCAGGTTCTGTCAAAGCGGGGTCCTTCGCTATTAACTCAATGTTGCAGCTTGAATCAGATTTGTTTTTGCATAAGTGTATTTCGCAGGCCTAAGTTAGGGCACGCTTGGAGTATGTTGCTTCGATATTCCTAATTCGATAAACTAAATTATTATTTGTAGTGTTATTTTGTATGTGGGCTCCTGAGTTAAATCCTTTTGCAAGAATTGAGTAAAAAAAATAATATATTTTCTTTTGCACCGAAAAGTGCGTTTTATTTCAATTCATTCTTAATACCGTTTTGCAAAATATAACTTAAAAACTATTTATAGAAGGTGATATCTTATTGACCTTCAATATCTTTGTTTGTGATAGATTGTTAGGATATTTGTCTTTTAGTTATCGCTTACAGATATGTTTGTCTACTTAATATATTTGTTCAGGCTTATGTTTCTTAAATGATATGACTAACCCTTGTTTGCTTGTGATATCTTTCTTATATGACTGTTCAAGTTTTTATCTGTTTTGACACAATGCGTTCATTTGTTTATTTATTATAACGGTACAGAATGAGTGGAGTAGTGAAGACTATATGCCCAATGTGCTCTTAAGCCAATAAAAATAATATTTATTTTATTTTGCTTTTCGTAAAATACTGATGGCTTTTATTACTGCAACTACTAGGAAACCACAACAATTTGCACTATTGCAAACAATTATTAGAATTGAATTTGTAACGTTTTTTGAGCAATATTAGTACTGGTGGGAATACGTTGTTATATGTTTGATCGCACACATAACCTTAATTTACCACATATAACAAGGCGTCTGTCACGAACAAATAACACGCGGACTCTTTTTTGCTGTTTCGGTCAATTTTAGTTAAGAAGTCCAATAAAATTTTATGCGTGAGTATTTATGTTATTAACAAACAAAAAAAAAAACATTTAATCGACTAAGCAATTTTAAGCCAATGGCAGAAAGGTTTTAAAAGTCGTATAAACAATTATTATATGCATATGTATGTATATATGTACATACATACATATATTTGGTTATGCCGGTTAAAAGAAATAAAAATATTGTTACGTTAATTTTAATACTAATTTTATTAATTACCAATTATTAAATTAAAGATTTGAAATTCAGTGATTCCAAGAAAAAAGTACAAAGTAGAAAGGGAAATGGTTTTTTCTTTTTTTTTTTGAGTTGTAAAAACTTAGTAATTCAAAAAGGAGTATTCCTGGTTGGCATAAGCAGTGATGTCACATATACATATATGTACATACATATACTATAATAGATGCATGTATAAATACAGGTATTCATAATTAATTATATTACTATACTATATACATACATATGTATTTATATTAACAATACCAAAAATGGTACTCCGATTCAATTGTTACGGACAATAATATTTATATTTATGTATTAAAGGTTAAAATTTTTAAATAAATTACTGAATAAAACATATATGTATGTATGTATAACTACAAATTGCTAAAATAAACCTAAACGGAAACTTTTTTCATTCTGTTTTAAGGCTGGTAAGTACGTACATATGTATGTAGTATATCAAATAGAACTCTTTATATGTTTTATGAACAAAACAGCTTTAAAAGGTGTCAAAAAACAATGTTTCACACATTGAACAATAATTTTAAAAAATAAAAAAAAAAAAATAAGTTCATAAATATTGTCTTGTTTTTGAACTTCTTGGTCTATATTTATTTTTGAGTTCTATTGTAAATAGGATTTTTTGTTTTTCAATACAAAGTTAAATAATACTTAAGCACATAAAACGTGTGTACGATTTCAACAGCTGCAGTGCCTTTTACTAATTTTATGCTAAAGAACAGCATAAAAAGTGTTTTTAAAATTTATTAGGGTCTAATGAAACTACCAACTTTCGGTTGGATTCAGTTGCTGTTTATTAATAAAACATTTTCTCTCTGACATCAGGTTAGACTAACAAAGTGATGAAGAATTGCCATACATAATTCACTTTCAGAGCTCGATTTCTTAACCCCACAGCTCTTATTCTTTTTTTAGGATATATACATAAGTACATACATACATATAAATACTAGTACTTGTATGTTACAAAAATAAGGTTAAAATAATAATTCACTTTGGCTATATACAACTTCTATCATTTAATCGATTTTATAATCTTCGAAATTTGTCGGTCGTGGAGTAGGGGTTTTCTCCAGCCTCACGCCCGGATTGCGGTTACCAGCTTTCTCGAGTGTTGGCACAGCAGGTAAGTACTCCGTTACTATCTGGTATTATCAACATGTGGTTGAAGGTCTGTTTCTTTAGTTTGTGCCTGGGTTTCCACCTCTTCCCTCTAAACTTCCGACTTTTCTCAATTGGCCATCATCTAACTACATCTCTTAGTTGAACTCTCCTATTCTTGTTTTTATTCGGCCAAATTGCCACTTGTTACTTAACCGCTAATCTATCTTCCTCCACTATCTTCCCTACGCAGTCGTTGCTTTTCATCTGTGTGTTCTTTAGTAGTAATGAATCTAAACGGCTCTGTATTTGTTTGCCTAACGTCAACATCGCAGGCGATTTTCCGTTTCTATGTACATATATTGAACATCTGTATGCAAGTAAAATGTTCGCCACGGCTCTTTTTAGATACTGCGATGTAGCTTTTAAAGATTTTAAGTTATTTTTAATTGCTTGCATGAACGTTTCCGTAAATCCATTAGTCGCGGGGTGGTATGGGTAACCTTGCTTGTGATTAATTTCGTTATCAATAAAAACTTTGCTGAATTATGTCGAGTTGAATGAGACGCGTTATCTCATCTCAGTGTTACTGACGATAACATTGGGAGTGCCTGGCCTTGATAAATCTCGCGGCATACTTCTATTGTGGTTTCAGTTGTGATGTTTGGTATTAGGCATTTCAGGTAGGCATACACAAAGAGGTAGGACCAGCAAAATCGGCATGCACGCGCTGAAACGGTGGATAGTTTTTTTGCTTAGTTGGTTTTTTCGACAACCTGACACTGCATACAATTTGATACTAATTTTTCAATATCAGTCCACAACCAATATTCTCTAGATAAGGTTTTCATTTTGTTGATACCAAATTCACGGAATGCAGCTCTTCCAACACTCGCTGGTGTAAAGATAACGGAGCATACACGCGTATTACCCGTAATATACACCCTTGTTGTGAACTAAACTTCGTTTGGGGAATGCTGACCGACCTACTAGTGAACATTGGCGGCCAAATTTTAAACAATCCCAAAGCAAGCGTATATCTTTTTCTCTTAATACTGCTTTACTAAGTTCCTTTACCTCTTCGAAATTGCATCGACTAGTTTTCACGTTGCTTTGTGACATTCGTAAATTATTCATTTGTTGTGTTTTAACATTTAGCATATTATTCCAATCCAATTTTATGGCTCTTACAGACTCCCGTCCTGGTAGTGCATTCGTACGTTTTTGCAGTGCTAAGGGCAGCCCCTAGGACCAACTCATTTTTTTCCAGCAGTCTGCTGTGTATTTTATGATTTTTTAGTCCAAACACAAATTTGTTATGTAAAGCCAAATTAGAGTGAATCACTTGGGTTGGAGTCATAGTATTCGCGAAGAATTTTTTAATATCTTAGTAGGATTTATTTTCCTGCATCTCTGGTAGCAATTTGTCCATGTCCATGTAATATAATAAGTACTCTTTCTTCTTTGCCGCCTCCCTAAATTTTGAGGCTCTTGCTATTTTGGTAGAACCTGAGACTGCTGCAAATAACACTAACATCTGTTCAGTTGCCGAATTGTAAAAATATTGGTATTGAGATGAAACTAAACTAAACTAACGGACCTAAATTGGGACTAAGTGTTTTATTATAATTAATACAACAACTTGAATTTTTCTTCAGGTTTTCAGAAATTACTTTTTATAAATAAAGTGGTTATATGAACTTCAGCTCCGAGTTTTACTGCAACAAAGCTTCCATAAAGCTAAAGCGTGTTTTTTAGAATGTCACAACCTTGAGTTGGCATCACTGCTTTATTTCAGCACCCATTTCGCAGCTGCAAATTGTTGAAATTTTTAATCAAAATAATTGTTCTATTCGTCAAACTCATCGTACACTTCAATGGGTACGTAAATAGGCAGAATTGTTCCATTTGGAGTGAGGAGTATCCACAAGCTTTTGTCGAAACACCATTACATCCACAAGAAATTACTGTTTGGGCTGGCGGAGTCTTTGGCCCATATGTATTCAAAAACGATGATGGTCAGAATGTTACTATCAATGGTGAACGGTCAAACTACTTCACGTTTCAATATAAAAAATTCAACAACAAAGTTTTATTCATTTTCAGCAACAAAAAGATAAATATTTACATAATCCGCACACAAGAGTATAATATCCATTAAAAATAAAATGTTATCGTTAGTAAAATCCCAGCGTCAAGCTTCAGTTGTCCAAATCACCATTATATTCGTAGCATGGCAACTCTTTGGGGTCAATATATTTTGTGCCATGTATTCCACGGGCAAAAGGTTGCGATCCATTCGTTTGCAAATAAAAGTCCCCGCAGATACTAGAAACAACGAAATTTATTATTTAAATCACAATAAATTTTTTTAATTTTGTGTTGTGTGTGAGTTACGTTGAGTTTTTCAACGTCATGAACCTTGAAGCAAATTTTAAAATGGTCGCCTTAAGCCTTAAAAACAGCTTGATGAATGTACTTTTGTCAAACACAGACATTTTTATTCTATTCTAAAATCGTCATCGCTTGTTTATTGTTTCTAAGTACAGTTTTGTGTTGATGTGAATCCAAACGACTTTGAGCTGGCAGACACTTTGAGCCGGGCTTTCTAGTTCTTGAGTTTGGTCGGATTGTTACGGAAAAGTATTGGTTAGACAGGGAAACATTAAGCCCCTTAAATGATCTATAGCTTCATTATTTACGAAATTCAATCACTTACTTAAGAACCAAACTAAATCATCTGATTGCACAAATTTGAATAGATGAATTTGGGTGTTGAATGCACTCAGAATCAAGTTTGATATCGCTTCGTAAATATGAGTCTAAGCTCTGTAAACTGGTCGGAATAAATTAGTTTCCTTAAGGAATTATTCCTTATTATTGGCTACTCCATTATGTGGTAAGTCGCTCGGCGCCCAAAACTGAGAAGACTACACCTTCTCAGCAAAGACTGTAAACTTTGGCATAAATGAAGGCAAAAGTCAAACGCACTACAAACGTTCTCTCAGGGGATTTAAAGATCTGCCTAACTTCAATATCCGGGAGAAAGGTCTGAAACGAAAACACTCCTACAATCATAGAAATTATGTTCTACGAACTTGAATGATGTACGATGTACGCCAAGAGAGGTGAGCATCGACAATATAAAACCAAATCTACAGGAATGAGCTAATTATAGTGCTTCGGTTGGATCTTGGGGGCAAATAGTACAATCCAATTAATATTCAACCAGTTTGACGTGAGCACCACCTCTCCAAAGCAAGCGCAAAAGAAGTATTGCATTTTATAAACGAGGCACTCCGACTGGATATTGTACGACCATTCCACCGCTCGACGTATACGCCGACATAAAAAATAACGTTTGACACAAAAACTCATCCAAACACTTTCAAGAAAAAACAGCGTTAGAAGAAAAAAAATCTTGACGGTAATTCTGTGAAACTTGGAAAACATCACAGAATCATGTTGAGAACCCACTGTTCAAGGACCCCGACTGAATGCAGATGAGAATAACACACTTACTTCCCGAGTTCTGGCGAGGAAACTAGCGGGTCATGCAGAACATCGTTCTCCAATTTCAATACATTTTCCATATTACACTATGGATGAATCGAAAGTAACATCGGCAGTGGCATCTACAGATCCAGGTAGTATTTTTCCACTATTCCAGCAATAGGTGACACCGACGATAATTCCATAATTAATCCTAATTTTTCTAGAATTTGAGCCTATTTACTTTTTATCGAAAATTCAAGAAATACCAGTTAGTGTGACGCCAAGGCCTCTGAAGAAAAAGTCGACCAAGCTTGAAAGCAGAACTTTAGACACAATTACAAAAAGAAAACACCCACAGGGTGCAACTACGGAAAGCTTTTTGAGTGAAGTGCAGTGACCAATATACCGACTTCACTTGTGGAAGAATTGACCAATATCACCAAAAGAGAAACTGGCCGCAGAAAGTCCTCGGGACAAAGCTAATGTCACTCCATGACAATATTATCACGGGGCACTATTCGAACAGACGAGTGTTTGGATGTTTGTGTATTCCCAGACATTCAAATATTTCATTCTGAGATAGAGGCAGGGTATCTCTCGAAAGTTCTATACGAATTCGATCAAAATTAATTCAATTGTTATTAAAAAAGAATGATCAACTTACTTTTCCAAATACTTATGACCATGAGGAACCGAATTTACAGATTATTCGAAAACTGAAAATTGCAGTAGTTTTTTATTCTTTTAATATTTTCACCAGACACGGTTCATGCGTGATGTTGAAAAAGCGAATAGTGTGTTTAATATACTTATTTTACCTTTGGGGACAATCATGACCCATTACAGCAGGAGTGCCAGTATCATTAATAACCTTCCCGTTCTTAAAGTCAGACCAATTTTTTGCTTTGACAGCGTTAAATTTGTCATCATATTTTCCTGCTACGCTTTCTGTCCAAAACCACCAAGATCTCCGATGGCTACATAAGTCTAAACAAAATTATAATGCGAGTTAAAAAAGCCATCAAGCAAATATGTTACATTTGAGGATATTACCATTATCCGAGAGCATTTTATAATTCCTTTTTGGGCAACCAGGTTGCAATGTTTTACCACCATTTGGCCAAAAGTCGGCAGTCCCTGCACTTGCTGGGGCGCCATATATCCATGCATCTGTGTGTATTACGTCTACAAAGTCAGCATCGTTTTTATTCAGATGATTTGCAAGTAGACCCATGTAAAACAAGGGAAAAGCTGGATCCAGGCCCGATATCCTTTAAAAATAAAATATTGTACTTTTTTTAGTTTTAAATAACATTTAACTACAAATACTTCAGAGAAGTGTTTCCCTCTTGGCCAGCTCTTTGAAATTAAACCCCTTAGCAAATACTTGCTTCTCCCTTTAGCCGACTTTAACAAAGTCCTTTTTCCATTTTTGATCTAGCCAACTGTGACCTTTTGACAACAAGCATTCAGGTGCTTAACTGCCTTCTCTTCGTACGGATTGACTTCTTTAGAAATTAAGAAGAAAGAGAGCAATTTCTTAGGCTGGCAAAGAAGAGATTAACATATTTCGACTTAGCATTTGATTACTTGTTTAGTTAACCGCGTCACTTTCTGAAGTTGTCCGTATGCAGTTCACTATATTTCAACATCTACCCACTTATACAAAGAAGGCTGAGTAACTAAAATAATTCCAAGAGATACATTTGTGGTAGAAATCTCGAGCCTTTAAAATTTTGTCTTAACGGCCGATACAATTTACATTGAAGAAACGATCGAACGAACGAAGTCGGTTGGGCAATAAGCTGTGCTTACGAAGAAGATGGCATTTGTCGACCGATTCTTACTATTT
Organism: Epicampocera succincta; assembly: GCA_932526305.1. NCBI lineage: Eukaryota > Metazoa > Arthropoda > Insecta > Diptera > Tachinidae > Epicampocera > Epicampocera succincta. The sequence continues at coordinate 954,565 of OW052037.1, read as the reverse complement.
TTAACAAAATTAAGCAACGCTGTTCCCACTGTAATTATTACGTCACTATTTTTGTCATATGTTGCTTGCAGAAATTTCTCTTAATTTATGGCATGTCGCCGTTAAATACGTGTTCAGCTAAAAACCAAAATCTTGTAGGGATTCGTCTGTTTAATTAGGGACAGCCCCAACTTATTAGATGCACAATGAGCTGCACCGGAAAGAAAACTTATGGCGGTTTTCAATCTCTTTATTATATTTGAAATACGTTTATATGTATATAATACTATTTTAAACTTCTAAGTGTGAGCGACTTTTTCTTTGGTATTGTAAACAAACCGAAACAACGAAAACAACAATATGGCGCCAAATCTGCCAGCTGTTTCATACTTGTAAACAAATGAACTTACTACTAAATCTACTGCTCGTTTTGCTATTGTAGAGGTTGTTAATTTAGTAAATTAAAAATGTTTGAACTTTGTTGTTGTCAAGTTTTAAATTTATCAAGATTTACTAAATCCACACGCTCTGCAATAGTACTTTAAAACGAAGCGTTACAACCGCGTGTACCTAATTATTTTTGCTATAAAAACATTCTTAATATATCTATATAGAACTGATTTCAGCACATTTAAAATTACAAAACACAATATAGAATCGTAGGCTACCTACTCGGCATGAGGGTCAAAAAAGTTTTCGTATATGGATGTACATATAAATTTCTTTTGTGCAATCAAGAACATACATGCGTACATGCGTACATTCAGACATACAGACATACATACATACCTTCCAATCTTCTTTGTTTTATTGCTTCTAGCATAGATTTCTCTTCCAATGATACCAGCCATCTGACCACCCAGCGAGTGTCCTACAATGTGCAGTTTCTTTACATCTAGCCCATTATCGGCTTGAGCAAGTATTTCTTTGGCGAGAACCGAGCCAAGCTAAAATCGAACAAGAGTGGTCAAATATTAAAAAGATCATGAATAGAAAAGTGGCAATATGTATGCACATATCTATAATATTGCCTTAAAGACTTATCGACCCGTTGCATTTATTGTTTATTAGCGGATGGCAGGCATGTCACAAGACATCAAATAAACGTCCACTTAATTTTTGCATAAACTCAGATTATGTTTGAATTTTGGTGCTAGCTTTATTAGGTCCCTAGAAGGAGATCGCTGACTACGTACTAAATGTACAGAAATACAAATTTTAAAAGTTGAAAATTGGAAAAACTTCTGTGTGGGAAAATTCGAAAACTCGACTTTATAAACTTTTTATAGCACATTATGCATATAATTATTTAAGTTTATTATTCAAGACTCCCTATTAAAGGAATAATTAATGTCTTCGCAAAATTATTTGAAAAACGTACATTTCTTAGACACATACTACATAAATATTTATGTATTTAAAATTTATCAGACAACCTTTAAACACTTTTTAAATAATTTGCGCAAAAAATTACTTGCAAACAGAAAGTTTGGATTTCCGAGTCAGACGAGCAAATATCAAAACCAATGAAAACATTCCAGATAAGAAACATTTTTGAGAATCGGCTCAGAAATGTAGGCGATACTCCAAAAACTTGGGTCTTTCAATTCAGGAATAGAGTTTGACGATTAGAAACCTTGAATGAATAGAAATGATATCTTATAGAAGGCAGCATGAAAAACGATTTACACCTTCCACATTTCCTTTCTATGAGAAAAGAGAAACAAAGGAGTCAAGTGTCACGTTTCAATTTCCAAACTATTGTAAAGACAAAAGAATTCAGATGTAAAATCTTTTGAGGCCTTTTAACATACCTTTCGTATGAACCCTTTACTATGAGGCCTTTTTCCAACCATTCTGAAGAAGGACTTTTAGAATTTCTGGCAAGAGGAGCGAGAGCTACTACCTCAAACCATGACCAAAACCAGAATGCTCTTTTCAAGGTATCCTAAGGCCACGTTCCAATCAACCTTCGGTAAAGGTCTCAATAGTTTGGAATACAGCAAGGCAAACCCTATTTCCCGAGGGCGGGTTATTCAAACCGAAACAAAACATTAAAAAAATCATGTTTATAATTGGTTTCTGATGGACATCGCAGAGGCTGTAAACAAGCTATAACTTGAACTTATCACATTAATGTTTTCACTGCGAAATAAGAAATTGGTTTCGAACAGTTCGACTAATAGTCTGTATATCCAGGACTGCTCATATGTGTAAGTATGTATGTATGTATGGTATCACTTACTTGTTTTGCATTAACGACAGCATCGAAAACATAATTCCCATCGGCTAAGTCGCCCCAATCCAAAATAATTAAGTTGTTGTCTCTTCTGGCAAGGTATGCATCGACTATCACGTGTACACTTTCAACGTCGGGGTTCTCCAAATAACCGTGCAAATAAAAAACCGTACTGCGCGATTTGTCAAATTTAGAATCTTTAATAATAGCAGATAATTCTTCTATTTTGTAAATAGCACAGTCCGCATAAGTGGGTCTGAAAGAATCCAGACATATATTTGTATAAGTAGGACACCAAAAACAAGAATGCAGCAAAATAAAAATCGAAACTGAAACGATATTTGGCAATAGAACATCACGCAACTTGCACCAAGTTCAAAAATTAAAAAAATGCTTTGACAATTTTCATATAAATTTTTGACAATTCCTTGCAATTTGTTTTCCTTTTTCTACAGCATCAATTATTATCCGGAGTAAATAATAAAACCAATAAGAGAAAGGAAGCCACGGCCGTACACACTGCGCAAATGGTTCGCTACTCCCATGGACCACAGTATGTTGTTTAGGGGATTTATCTTCAGACATCCCCTGAAAAGATACGTGTTCTTCGCAATAAATACTTCACTTATTTACCTGTCGGCTTCAAATATAGAAACCATTTTACTTTGCAGCAAGTTAAATTTTTCGGAAACTAATTATTTAGTATAGCAAAGAACGATTTCCGCCAACATTTAAAATGTTTCCCCTCTTTTTACATTTCCCCGGAAACTGGATTTGATTTTTCGAATTCAAAACGAATCAAAGGTGTGAATAAATGTAAGTGAATGCTTAAAAATACTAGATTTTGCTTTCATGTGACGGAAGTGCTTGAAATTTTGTGTTTTTGAATTTAAAAAAAGCCCTTAAAATTTTTGAAATATGCCGCTGATATACATAAGCGTTTTTCATACTTGGAATCTTTCTGCTCAGCTGGACAAGGCTTACTTCTTTACCGAACTTCTTCATAAAACCATCTCGTCATACAGCAAGGGCATCATCTTTTGAGGACAGAGACTCTTGACGGAATTTCACTTTGAAATGTGGATGAGTAAAAATACTGCATAAAATTTTATTTAAAGTAAAATGCATCCTAATCCAGTTTTTATACAAATCTGAATAAGAAGAATTCCTAACATAAGTTTTTATGTATTATGTATTTATGTTAGGAATTCTTCTTCTGTACACCGGGCATTAAAGTAAAAGCACTGCCATCACATCAACAATATCTGTTAGCTGTTAAATTCCCCAGCTCTACAGCTCTTACTGTAATTTATTTAATAATTTAGCACTATCCAGGTCTTATTCACCCATTCTCCAATTTTATTAACTTTAGCTAGTCCTGCAAATATAGAGCTGGTGTTACTACTTAAAGACGGGTATCATAAACTGTTCACTACAGCTGAGTCGTTCGCGAACGACCGATTTAAATTGAACGTAGTGAGCCGGTCATTTAACTGACGGGGTTTCTTTCAACAATGCATTGTGCGGTAGCCGATGCTTTCGTTGTATTCTGTGCTTCCGTTCATGTCGGCTCAATTGAACCAAGTTTACTGCAGCGTGTGGTGCAGAACACAACGCTCCCTTTTGAACAGTATGTTCAACTTGACAGCAGACATCTGGATGACAAACTCTTTAAAAAATAAAATCCGCATTTCCATTCTATCGTTCAATGCTCTTAATAAAACCCTGTTTCAATTATTACGTTTGTTATTTAAGTTTGAAAATATAAATCTGCTACCAGATACACATTTATTTAAAAATATTCATCTTCCTAGATTTGTGGCCAATTTCAGTATAACTTTTGTATAAAAAGGAAATCAGCTGGCTTGCGCCCCAGGTGTTCGATTTCTCACAGAATGTTACAAACATTCTGATGAAGAATCGCCCGGAGAATTGTTCACCCGTACCATAAGAAATAGTATCGCAATTAATTTGTAACAAAAACTCTAATAAAAATTACTTGTTGTATATAAAAATAAACTAAAAAAAAACAAAAATGTTCACCATATAGTTATTAATATACTCAACCAGGTTGTATGTATTTATATGCACAATTATGTATGTAATACAGGGTGGTTGATGAAATCTGCTATCAAAAAAAACGTAATAACTTTTTTTCAGTGTAACCAACCCGTTACATTTTTATTTTATTTTATAGACTGATCTTTAGACTTAACGAAAACGGAGAATTGGGACAATGAAACAAGAATTTGGATAGTGGACCGCTTTAGCGCTTTAGAGTCCGTAGTTTCCGTCCAAAAAGAATATAGGCGCACATTGGGGGCACTACTCCTAACAGATGGACTATAATGAGGCTCGTGAATAATTTTGATCTAAACGGCGATGTTAACAAACAAAATTGTTGAATATGGAGTAATTCTAACCCACAGATACTCTTGCATTTGCATCCACTTCGCGTCACAATGTGGTGTGTACTTTCATAAAGGTTCATTGTCGGGCCTTACTTTTGCGAAGAAAACGGTCTTACTGTTACGGTCAATGGACCCCGTTACTTAAAGATGTTGAAAGACTTTCTGTTTCCAGAACTACGCCGAAAGAGAATCCCTTTCAACTCTGTGTGTTTTCAGCAAGACGGGGCGACTTGTCACATAGCCACGCCTGTTAAGACAGAATTACGGCGAAAATTCCCCAAGAAACGCCAACTTCCGTTGGCCCCCAGGTCTCCTGACCTTACTGTACCTGATTTTCTTTTTGTGGGGTTATTGCAAACAGGAAGTTTACAGAAGAAAACCAACAAATTTGGATGGTTTAAAGCAATCCATTTGAACGATAATGTAGCCAATTCCCGCTGCAACACCCGAGGCAGTAATGAATTACTTTTTGCTAAGGTGTCGCACATGTGTCACTGGGAGTGGAGGCCATTTGAATTCAACTATTTTCAAAACTTCATGAATTACTTTAATAAAAATGTATTATTTTTGAAATGAATTAATAAAAAATAAATTACATAAACTTTACAAAAAGTTATCTTAGTTTCTTAATGTAGCAAAATTCATCAGCCTCCCTGCATTATAACATTATTGATATGTACTACTAATTATTTAGTTCTTTTTTCTTTAAAATATCCTTCTTATTTTCCATTTCTGTTACATATATGTATGTATGTTTTGAGGCAAGGTACAGTTCCATGTTATAAAAGTTTAATAAAAAATAGTATGAGAAAAAGTTTAAGTGCAATAAGCATTCGTTTTTGAGATTCTTTCTTACCCGTAATAGTGAATCAGCTTACAGCTTGTCAAATCGGCTTTTGCACTTGCTAGACCTAAGAATAGTCCTAAAATTAGAAATAAGAAACATTTATTTAATATGAATACCAGCTAAAATCAAATAAAGTAGGTTTTTCACATAACCTGCTCAAATGAATTTTGAACAAAATACACAAATACATTTACATACAGCACAATGAGTGCTGTAATCCAATAAATTTTACATAAACAGTAACAGTTTTCAGTATAATTTAGGAGATAATATTTCACGGTATAGTACGTTTCATTTGCGGAATGTGATGCAAGCCACTTCGTATGTGGAGGCATGGGTCGCAGTAAGTTAGTCACTGAGACATATCTGAAGTTGATTTTGTGCCAGCACCTGCCATGACTGCCTTATCTGCCAGTGGGCTAACTCCACTTGAGTGAACTGGGTGACGGTTCACTAGCGCCCCTTTGTGTTGCAAGGCTCATATAGGTGGCAATTTCTCATAAAATGTTACACGGCACAAATCACAGACTACTTGCTAAAGAGCTCGGGCTATCTAATCCCTTCTGTTTCAAACAATTCCCCAGACGGCGAGAAAAGACAAGGCTCCTGAGTTGGTAGCTCGAAATCCACAAGAAACATTAGGCTTTAACCAGACTCGCCTGTACATTCATCTCAATCTAGTTCCTTGCTTAAGACAGACCTGTTGCAAGGCACCAGCACCTAGAAGATTTTCTTCTTCCTGCGTCTTTAGGTTTAAACTACAACCAGAACGTTTCAGCCGAGGATAGGCTTCTCAATCAATGACCGACCTGGAACGAAGAAAGGCTTTCTAGGGGCGTGTCGACCCCCTTCTGCCAATTGACCTTTGGTGAAGGTTTCGCAAGAACATGCATAACTGAAGTCATACATGAACTTCCTAGATTTTAGATTGCCGTGCCAACCGAGGCACCCCTTCCTCTCTATTCCCCAGAAAGCAGATTGCCCTGGCTGGGTGTATGTCGTCAACGCTTAACTTGCACCCGGGGGAAGTCACTGAAACGCTTATAAGAGCCCGTTAACACCATCAAATGGCCTTCTTAACTTCGCCTATTCTGTGCAGTTATAACTTTTAAATTTACTTTGCAACGTATAAACTAATAATAATAACTTTTTAATGATCGTTTTTTATGTGCCTGTTCAAAAAATAAGATGAATTTAAATTTTTCTCAACAAATGTTTGTTGTCATCTTATATTTAGTCCCCTTCAGACTAAATACTACCTTTGTACCAGTGTTTTTTCCTATTCTTGAAACAGTTGTGATATCCGCTGTTTGGTATGTCTTTGAGCTCTCTCAACTTTGAGTAATTAATTCCATTTTTTACACAAAATTTCAGGCAACTTTTAGTTTTTGCGACAGCATAAAATCGCCGAACACGCAAGACACTTTCAACATTTGCGTCCCTCACACATATTTTCGAAGCGAGTGTAGCTTTCAACTCCAAAATTATGATATAAACTATATCAGGTGTTGCAAATTGTTCCTTGATAAAAATTCCAAAATTAATTCTATATTTATTTATCATTTATTTATTTTTTATTATTAGGAGATCCGCAGGTCGATTTGATCGGAATATTTGGGTACTCATCCAGAACATGTAAAACGTTTAGTTGTGTGTTGCAGAATGTACATTTTGGGATTGATGATTTTTCCAGTAGGTCCTTGTGAGAGAAACTACAGTGGCAAAATTCTAAGTCGGACGACAGTTGACGTTACATTCCTGGGGCAACTTTTCGAATAGTTTGGTTTTTTACCTTCAGGGTTGAAAATTGTGTAGTTATGTTGGTAGTCGGACCATTTCTTTTGATGTAAGGAGTTGAAGTGAGATAGAATTGTGTTCGATATACCACGACTTTCCAATATTTGGAATTTATATGGCTTCAGAAGCCGCAATATCTCCATATTAGTTTCGGGGAATGCCAACATGCGAAGGAACCCACATGAGTTTTGCACTATTTGAGGATTTGCCAAGAATATGTCGAATGTCGTTTATTAGTGGAGAATCGTATTTTGGGCTTTGTATGGCGTTTATGGATGATAGGCTACCGGTACAGATAATGTACTTTTCAAAGTTTAGAGCAGCGAACTACACCGCAAGGAATATGACATATGCCTCTGCTGTAAAATTGGAACAGTGGTTATATATATATCCAGTTTTTATAAGTTGGCGAAAGTTGTGGAGTCGTGAGACTTAGAACCCTCAGTGAATAACAAGTGTCGTTGACGTATGGTTCTACAATACTTCTGAATGTTTGCATATAGACTAAAGATTCAGTAGTTGATGCAGGAAGTTGAGTCATAGATAGGATGAACGAAGATTAATTAACTGGCCAGGGTGGATTCAGTGTTTGTTTGGCGAACGTAGGTTATGCTGTAATGTTTAAATCGCGAGAAAATTTACACATCTATCAATAACAGAGTAAAGTCTATAAAATCTTTTGTGTTTAATGGATTTTTTCTTGTTCGAGTAGGATTTTATTACGACATAAATAAAGTTTGGGGATTAGCTTGTGCGTCACCAATGAGACTCTGTCTGTAGTAGAGGGAAATCTAGATTCGCCTAAAATATTGGTGATTGGACTTGTATGAAAAGCACCAATGCTGCGTCGTATTGCCGCATGGTGAAGCCCTTGAATTAATTGTATAGGAGAAGCTGGGCACTAACCATAGATGGGAAGAGCATAGTCAATTTTAGAGAGCACGAAAGTAAATTTCTTTTACTTTATAGTTATCCTTAATTTTTGTGAATAATGTGTTTGTGTTTTGAAAGAATTTTGCTGAGCATGTTAAAGGCAATAATAAATAGGATCACTGGCAGGGGTATTCCATTACGGAGCGGAAAAATGTTGGAGTGTTGATATACGGATTTATTCCCTCGTCTTATTATGAATAACATTTGTCTTAAATTCCCGTTAAAGTTCGAATTGAATAAAGGTTAGAGTTCCGGGCGTTAACGGAAAGTCCAATTGTAAAATTAGTAAGACATATCTTAAAAATGAAAAAACCAAAACTTTCATGTTGAAAAAAGTATTTAACGCAGGAAAGTTATGACTTTATGTGAAGCGGACGCAGGCAAATGCATGTAAAAATAGAAACTTTTCGCTTACTATTTCATTATTATTATTGCTATTAAGAAAACCAAATTTCGTTATACATCCTACATAGGTACTACATACATATGTATCTATGTATGTAGATATACATACTATATGTATATTTAAGCCAGTTGTGTTATTTTTTTCGTTTGTACTTCAAGCAAGACAAGCGCTTTACTTTGAATTTGCTTTTTTTATTAGTGGTAAATTTAAATTGTATTGTTTTTTACGAAAACTTAACTAAACATTGAAATCTTAATTTCCTTCTATTATTCACTGCACTTGAATACAAAATAAAGTAAAAGCAGATCAGCTCATTCATTTTGTTCTCCAGCTGTGCATTTAGAATGGTAGGAACTTTATCTCGAGAGGAGGAGGGAACTGTTCCTTGAGACATACATATGTAAGTGTATGTAGTATGAATATGGTAATATATTAGATATGTACTTACTCGATTTGTTTTTTACAGCTTTCATAGTAGTTGATTTCGAAGTTCTAAACCTATGTACATTAAGTATTCAGGATGTGCACAGACTTGTGTGAAGATGGGGACGGGCCTAAACTTTTCGGAGTTGAAGCTAAAAAGTAATAGAAGTTATTTATGTATGCATATGTATGTAAATATAAAAAGAGAACAAAGTTAATCTGCTTGTGTTATTGTCCTCGTGTCCATTTCAGGAATCTGACAACTAAATTGATTTAATAGTAAAATGTTTGATTTAGCTGTTGGTATTTCCTTAACATTTTCCTATTATTTATTAATATAATTTCCGCAATTTTTAAAAATACAATTTATCCAATTCACGGTATACTAGTATATTTCGGTATATTTTCAAGTGTAACCATTGCAATAATGCGAAGATATGTATGTATATCTGACAGCACAGTGCCTCCGTTTAACAAAGTAAATTCCACTCGCAAACATGTGCATCCACATGAAATGAAACCCCCTTTTGTAAGTTAGCGCCATTCGTAATGGAGTTGCAGTCGAACGGGGTTTCAGTGGAGTGACTGTTGGAAAAACAAAAATAAGAAATAAAATGAATTTCATCACTATAAGTTCCCTTAGAAAGGCTAAACATTGAGAAGATACAGTATTTACCGCTTTTATGCACGTCGGTTATAAGCATTTCCCGGTTTTATGCATGTAAGTTCGTGCAATTTCAGGTCGCAATTTAAAATATACATGGATATTTCTTCTATAAGCATTTCGCTTATATGCATTTCTCGCTTTTATGCAGCAAAATTTTAATACAATTTGAATAAATTGCATGAAAAAAATTATTCTATATGCATCATTAACAAAATTGCATAGCAAAAAAACGAACCGACAGTTTTCCTCTAGCAACTACCTCCAATGGCAAGCCCTTGATAAAATCGCTACTCACTTCACTGCTGGGACAATTCTAATAAGCAATGAATTTTTACTTTTTATGTTATTAACCTAGAGACTGATTTCAGTGAAATGCTACCTGTAGTACAAAAATATTTTTTATTATACCGAATTTAATCAATTTTAAATTTTTGGGAAAAAATTTTTTTGTCTACATGCACCCTTTATGCAACCATCAGAGTTTTTATATATGCAGGGCTGATGTATTTCAATGAGTTTTTTTTATAAACACCATATGTGCATATAAACTGGTTTTTATATTGTGCATTTTCAGGAATGCTTATAACCGATAAATATTGTATATAATTTTACAACTGACCACATTTCATATCCTCTGCAACACTGGAATGACGTAAGTTTCTGTGATAACACTACCATGGGCCTAAAAAAGGTTGGCGCAAGCCTTTGACGGCTTTAGAAAATAAAAATATAATACCAACAGTAAAGTTCGAAAAATTGTCCGTTACGGTGTGGTGTTGTATATCAAGCAAAGGTGTTGGGGAAATAAGGATCTTGGATGATATAATGACTAAGGAAGTCTACCTGAATATTTTAAAAAAACGAATTACACAGTAGTGTCGAAAAATTCGGATTTGTCGATCATGAAAACCCCGAAAAGTTAAAATATAAATTTTACCAAGATAACAACCCAAACATAAATCATATACATATCTAGATCCTGGCTATTATATAATTGCAGAAAAGTAATTGATACCCCGGCACAAAGCCCAGACCTAAACCTGATACACAATTTGTGGGTCCGTTTAAAGAAAAAAGACGGAAGAAGGTCTCCGAAAAACAAAAACCAATTAATATAATTTATAAAAGAAGAGTGGGGAAAAATACCTACAGAATACGATATAAGAAAACTTATTATCCCAATGGGTAGGCGTCTGGAAGCTTTAGTTGATGCTCCAGTTGGTGCTAGCAGGCAAAATGTTATTTTTAACAATTTAGAAAGCATTTTTCCACACTTAGTACAATTTTGAAAACATTTATTTTACAGAGTACAATTGTTTTTTATTAGAATTAATTTTGGTTTTTTTTTTATTGAAATATGCTTAGAAACATTTAAAGTCCTGTAAATTAAAAAAAAAATTAATATATTTATAAATTTTACTTAAAAATTAAAGTTTCATTTAAAGTTTTTAATTTTCTTTAGTATTGAAAACACTTTTTTTACAAACTGTATGTGTGTAAAACTAGTACATTTATGTATGTATGTATGTGCACATTTCTACCCGCTGTTATTCTATTAAAAAAGGTAGAGCGCTATTTTTAGTTTTTAAGTTTAGACATTCGTGGATGCAGTTAGGTTTTCTTGTATCTTGGTTTTCTAGAAATGTTTATGTACGTAAAACTTCAATCGCTCCTAAAAGCGTAGAAATTTCCGTGAAATAAATATTTGGCAATGCTTTACTTTGGACATTAATCTTACGGTACTGGTTAGGATAGGCTCAAAACAAACAAATTGACGCGGAGATCAAACACACATGTAACTGCAACGCTAGCAATAAATAATTTTATTACTATTTTATTTTTTATTATAACGATGTGTTCGTCGTTTATTGGCCAACATGCACAATTGACACAATGGTTACGTTGTAAGTGCTCGTATAAAAATACTTATTTTTGTAAAATGGCAATTAATGTTTTTTTATATTATTAAACGCGATCAATAAATAACATTCTTAATGATTAAATTTGTTTCTCTTTATTGGTATGTATGTGTGTGCAAGCACACAGCCGAACTAAACTTTTCAATGCATACATTTGATAAAGCACTTAAGTAATAAACACTAATTAAATACACTTGATTTAAAGTTTATTGCTCATCATAATCAAAACAACTAAAACAAATGATCGTGCGCCTGAATGTAAAGTTGAGAACAGGCTAGTTGTTCGAACGATTGAAACAAACCGGATACTGAACAACATCTGATTTATTATTTGTTTCTATGACACCTGGAAAAATCATGGTTTTGTTAAGACAACGTATATACATACATACATATATTCGATTTAGCGAACATAAAATTGGTCCCGGAAACGTTTATTTTGTACACACAAAGATGGAAAATGACAAATTTTACTTACCTCGCTTATATTATTTTTCTATGAGAATACAAAAAAAGAAAAATTTGCTCATAAAATTGTAATCAGCTGTTTTCTTTACTGCAAATTGAAATATAAAATTGAACGAGAAATTGAATTTTTAAAAGTTAAGAGTGTGTTAGTATAAAAGTGTGAATGTATTAAAATGTATAATGAAGGGCGGCACTATTTACTTAAGTTCTAAACAGATTGGACTTAATCTAACAGCAACTTCAATTTTGATTACAATTTAATTTATAAAATGTTGGTATATCATACAATATACATTATTCGATATATTCGTTTAAAAACCTGGATTATACTATAAAAAGGATGCGTAACACCAGATTTCTAAACAAAATAAATAAAGTCGTTAAAGGTACAAACCTTTTTTAAGCTCGTAGCCACAAAACAGACGGAGAGGAAACAATAGATGGAGAATACGTAAGACTCTATCTCACCGTGACTATTAGTATACAGATTTTTTTTTAATTTTGCACACGTAAATACAGTGACTCACTAAAGGCTTGGTACCCATAACATATTTTCCAATTTATTGTACTTTAAAAACAAATAAATATAAAGAAATATAAGAAAAGATCACTTGATTTTGCATTATTCCAGATATATTATGTATATATAATAAAATGTAAACAATTCACATTGTAAAGAAAACTATATACAAAATTTAACATATTGTACCGTATAAAAATCCCTCTAAACATAATATAAATTTAAAAAGACTTAGTACAATTAAGGTCGGACGAGTACAATACAAACTTTTAAGCTATTTGGAACAATTTAAACATTTTCAATGCCATCTCTGGTATAAGAAACAAGACTTTAGTTGCCAGTCGTAACTGTCATTGTTTTACAGTTCATTAAAGGAACTTATTTTTGCCCATGCTACAACTTCCGATGTAAAAGCATGGGTCGTAAGTTAGACGCAGAGACATTAAGAAAAGTCTCTTAAAACCAACATGGCAAATGGCCTTCGTTATACACCATTTGTAATAAATATAAAATAATTTATAATTTTACATGGCGGTCTAGCGGTATGTGAGGAACTGAGTCAACTGATGCCAAATAACGTCAATAAAGACCTTATCCCACTTTGTACAACCCTTTGCCGAATCTTGATGTTCTTTTTTAATTTTAGGAATATAAGTACATACATACATATGTACGTGTGTAAGTACGTATTTACAGTGTGAGAACGATAATTTTGTTTTAACCAAAGCAAACCTACTTTTACTTTGAAACGTTGCGCAAAATCGACAAAACAGATCCGTACACACATACATACGTACATACATACATTTGGATGTAAATCTGCTTCGCGGCAACTGATCGGATTATTTCTGATAAAATACACAATAAAATAAATTGTTTGAGATTTAATTCTAATGGAATACAAGACATATGTATGTACATGTGTATGTACATATGTATGTGTGTATGTTGCTTCACAAAAATTTTTATGGAACACTTGAATTAAAACTCATTTCACACTTTTTTAAATTTTCATGAACTGACTAATGTTTTTCGAATTTTTCTGTATGCAACTCAGGTTTTTGTTCTGTAAAGTTTCCCTAAAACCGCTAGATTGCTAACACTTACTTATAATAAACTGACTGTCAAACTTTATACACATAAATATATTTTGTAATTTTTTTGTATAAAGTTTGATGTTTAGTATGTTTAAAGAGTATTAGTGGTTCTGTGAAACCATCTCGTAAACTTGTTTCTTTTTTTCAAACTGATAAAATATTTTGGTATAGTAGTGAAATATTTGCGGAACGTTGAAATATCGAAGTAATTAATGTTATTTTCCTAATATCACTTAATTATTTAATTCTTATATAAAATTTTAATATATTTAAGAAAATAAGTTGCTCGCTTATGTGACTTGTTTAGCTTGTGAAGTTGTGGCACATTTTTAATCATAATTCATGTCACGATTTTCTTTCTAGCTGCCATTATGAAGTCCCTGACTGCTGACGAAGTTCGCCAATGCTACCTTGACTTTTTTAAAGAAAAAGGTCACATTTATGTTCATTCGTCTAGTACCATTCCATTAGATGATCCCACATTACTTTTTACGAACGCTGGTATGAATCAGTTCAAGCCAGTCTTTTTAGGAACTGTTGACCCTAATAGTGACATGGCTAATTGGCAGCGTGTTGCCAACACACAGAAATGCATTCGTGCCGGTGGCAAACACAACGACTTGGATGACGTTGGTAAAGACGTCTACCATCACACCTTTTTTGAAATGTTAGGAAATTGGTCTTTTGGTGACTACTTTAAAAAAGAAATATGTGCCTGGGCATGGGAATTTCTAACCGAGCGCTTACGACTTCCTAAAGATCGACTTTATGTTACTTATTTTGGTGGGGATGAAGCCAGCGGACTGGAACCCGATTTGGAATGTAGGCAGCTGTGGCTAGATTTGGGTCTCAAACCAGAACACGTGCTTCCCGGAAACATGAAGGATAATTTTTGGGAAATGGGAGAAACTGGACCATGCGGTCCATGTTCCGAATTGCATTTTGATCGCATTGGTGGCAGAAGCGTTCCCGAATTAGTTAATATGGATGATCCGGATGTGTTAGAAATATGGAATTTGGTTTTTATACAATATAACCGTCAGAATGATGGCAGCTTAAAATCTTTACCTAAGAAGCATATAGACTGCGGTATGGGTTTTGAGCGTCTTGTTTCAGTGATTCAAGACAAACGGTCCAATTACGACACGGACATATTCACACCATTGTTTGAAGCAATAAAGGCTGGAACTAACTGTGCGCCTTATACTGGAAAAGTGGGGGAAGATGACATCGGTGGTATTGATATGGCTTATCGTGTTTTGGCTGATCATGCCAGAACAATCACAATTGCTTTGGCTGATGGAGGAACACCAGATAATACAGGACGGGGCTATGTGTTGCGCAGAATTTTACGCCGAGCAGTAAGGTAAGCGAAAAAATATACAGTTAGGTACATAAAATCAAAATAGTACTTAACAAAATAAGGTGTTAAATTGGTCCCCTTCTCTTTGTTTCTTATATGTAAATACAAGGTCTGTTCTGAGGTTTTATGGAATATGTAAAATCTGTCTGTTCATACATTCATTGTTCTACGTACTTTAATGCATACTTTATTTAAGTAAAAAGCGTTGCAGCGTCGTAGTGCTTCACATCGTACCAACAATAACATGTAAATACATTTTGTACAATCAATTCTTCCTTAAAGAAAAACAAATATACATATGTACGTCTTGCTATGCAATTTTTTAAAGTAATTTATTCCAAAGAGCCATTTTTTCCGACTATATAAATAGTAAACCTTTCTATTTTGTTGCACTTACTGCTGTGCGCTAAATTTTCCGACAAGTTAGCCGATCAATTAAACAACATTTCAGTAATTCAGCTAAATTGATTGTTTTATTTATGTTATATATATACATACATATATGTTATAAGTCTACATTTGATTGAATTTGATGTGTTCTGAACTATTTTTTGTTTATAGAAGTTCCAGCTTTCTTCCTAAACTATTTACATTTTATTAATTTTTAATCTTATTTGACTTCGTGTTATACAGATTTCAAAAGGAAAATGTAAACTCGTTACGTAAAAAGTAGCTCTGCATGCAAGTCTTTCTGTGCTAAGATAAAGCGGAAAATCTGTGCTGCTGAGTACAACACAGCAGTCTGAAAACACTAAATTTCCAGCGTTTTCATATCGGACGCTAAGTAATTGTAACCCATTTTAAAAAAGCTTCGCGGTTAAATCACATTTTGTTTTCTAATAAAAATATGACATTAATACCGCCCGTGGCTAATTGTAATTGTGTTTCTCTTTTCCAAAAAGTATATAGCAGCATAAAAATGCGCCCCTCTCTAAGTAAGCTTCATGAAAGCATAGTTTGGGACCAACTTCAAGCTCAGCCCGGGATATACCTTTTTTTACTACTCTGTATGGTAATTAAATACAGAGTAAGTAAAAATTACAGTCATCGCATTTATTTCTTGTATGAAGAAATTATTCTTGTTTTCTATATTTATGGTTTAATGTCAAAACTTGTGTTCTTTTGAAAAAAACTTGTACCTGCAACACATCTTAAAAATAAGGCGGCACTTAAAAATGTTCCCCAAACACATGTAACACTAACACATAGACTCTCTTCTTGGAAATTATTGAATAAAATCAGTAATAAGAATAATTAAAGTTTACTTGTGATTCGCGTAAAGGTTATAAGAAATCGAACCTAAAAAGGTTAAACGTATGAAATTTCTTCAATTGTTAAATTTATTTAAAAGAAAATTGTGTTATTATTTACATATTTTACATTTGCATTTATACAAATAAAAGCGATTCAAATATTAATTATTTTTGTAGATACGCCACTGAGAAACTAAATGCTAAGGCTGGATTTTTTGCCAGTCTTGTCTACACTGTAGTTCAGCTGTTAGGTGATGCTTTTCCAGAAGTGCGAAAGGATCCCCAACATATTGTAGACATTATAAATGAGGAAGAGCAGCAGTTTCTGAAAACTTTGATAAGAGGCCGAAACTTGTTGAATCGTACTATTACCAGACTAGGAAATAACGCTATTATTCCCGGAGACATAACATGGCGCTTATACGATACTTATGGGTTTCCCGTTGATTTAACGCAGTTAATGGCGGAAGAAAGGGGCCTTCAAATCGATATGGATGGTTATGAAAAAGCTAAGCAAAATTCATTTATTTTATCTCAAGGAAAGAGTGCCGGCAAATTGGATGAAATAAACCTTGATGTGCACGCAATTTCTGAACTAAAGGAAAAGGAAATTCCCATAACAAATGACTCCTTTAAATATAAATACGAATGTATTTCTGACGATCGGGAATCTGAATATAGATTTGAATCGTGTTCAGGAAAAATTGTCGCTATAAGAAACGAAAACGGATTTGTCAGCTCCATCGCGTCAGGGCAAAAAGCAGGAATTGTTCTAGATAAAACAAATTTTTATGCTGAAAGTGGTGGTCAAATTTTTGATCAAGGTGTGCTTGTTAAAGTCGATGATGACGCAAACGAATTTCTGGTGCATTGTGTGTACAACAGAGGAGGCTATATTCTGCACATAGGAGTTGTGGAAGGAAATCTTTCCGTTGGCGACGAAGTACATTTACAAATCGATACAGCTCGTCGCTCATTGATAATGAAAAACCATTCAGCAACACATGCTCTCAATCACTGCCTATTGCAAATTTTAGGTAAAGACACCGACCAAAAGGGCTCTCTTGTAGTTCCAGACAAATTGCGCTTCGACTTTAATTGCAAATCTGCAATGACAATTGAGCAAATCGCTAAAACAGAACAACTTGTTAAGCAAATGGTTTACAACAACGTTTCTATCTATGCTAAAGAGTCAGAGCTTTCTGTTGCTAAGAGCATAAGAGGACTCCGCTCTGTTTTCGATGAAGTGTATCCAGATCCTGTTCGTGTTATCTCATTTGGCGTGCCTGTCGAAAAGTTGGAAGAAAATCCAGATTCACAACTCGCAGAAAACACATCAGTTGAGTTTTGCGGTGGTACACATCTAAGACGATCGGGCCACATTGTTGACATTGTGATAAGTAGTGAAGAAGCCATTGCTAAAGGAATACGACGCATAGTTGCTTTAACTGGGCCTGAAGCTTTGAAAGCAATAAAAAGAGCTGAACTTTTTGAAAAAGAAATACTAAAACTAAGCACCGAAGTTCGCAGCGGTTGTGAAAATTCAAAATACTACGTTAAGCAAATCGTTGATCTGAGCGAAGAGATAGCTCGTGCAAACATTTCTCATGTGAAAAAGGATGAAATGAGAAACTGTCTTAAAAATTTGAAAAAGATGTTAGATGACAAGGAACGTGCTGCTAAAAACGCTGTGTCTCAAACTGTCATTGAGAAAGCAAAAGAAATATGCACTACTAATCCAAACAAACTTATAATCGTGGAACAACTCGAGTCTTATAACAATACGAAAGCACTTGACGCCGCACTTAAACAAGTTCGCCTCTTGAACCCGGACTCTTCTGCCATGTTTGTTTCCGTTGACGTAGATTCGAAGAAAATATTTTGTCTTACGTCTGTTCCAAAAAGCGCTATTGCAAAAGGCCTTAAAGCTAATGAATGGGTTCAACATATATCTTTTGTAATAAACGGCAAAGGAGGTGGCAAACCAGAATCAGCCCAAGCTTCTGGGTCTAACTATCAAAATGTAAACGAAGTACTCAAAATGGCAATTGAATTTGCAAATTTAAAGTTAAGCGATTAATCAATCAATGAATTTTTCTTTTTTTTTATAGTAACAAGCTACAAATCATTTTATGTTTATTTGAATTTTTTAATTATTTATTATTGGCATAAAGAAACATTGCACTCAAAAGTTTTTTTTATAAATTCCATTCAAACGCATTTTTATTTACGGATATTTTTGCCTCCTCTTGGTATTAATTACTTTCAAATTTATTTTGTATTTGTAGTAATTTCGGAAAATCATGTTAAAAACGAAATTTTATACCCTTTCAAATATCACTTCTGTGCAATTTGTTCCCCCCCGTGTAAAGTATTGAAAGCTTTTCAATACTCTTAAAATTAAAATATTGAAGATAAATAAAATATTAAACATGTCTTTAACTACTTTTAGTTCAGTTAACAAATTACGAGTTATATATGCACCTCTGCAGTTTTCACATATGTACATACATGTATGAACGTTTATAGCCAGTACTGGCTAGGCAGATCAGAAATTTTTGTGAAAAATTTAATATACGAGGTCTGTTCGAAAAATAAAGCAAATTTTCATGAGCTACGTGCATGCGATGTCCTTTTTATCTTGGTGCTCTAGCCTGGGTCATACGGTTTCAGTTATTCAGCGTGTTTAGTTTACTTGTGGGATGCGTAAAATTTAGAAATTCTGCTTCGAGAATTGGACACTGGCACAAGCGTATTATACTTTGAAGTGTGAAAATAGAAATTGATGAATAAATATTAAAATTCGCCTTATATTACTGAACGAACCTGATATATGAGGCTCCATTCTATATCACTGAATATAATGTTTTTGTGTGGAGATGCTCCAGCAAACTAAGTTTGTTCCTAAAGCTAACTAAGTTTTCATTTCCAACTTTTAAAAACTTCATCACCCCTATTCATATGACCATACTTATACACACATATGAACATGTTATGTAGCTTTGAGTTTTTTCCCCGTTCCAACTTGGTCATCATACAATTAAAAATAAAGTCTTGCCAAAAGGAGTCTTTATTTTAACCAATAAAATTCATTACAACTAAATGCAAAATTACATGAGCAAAAATAAAATCAGCAAATCCTCGTTCCGGAGAAATCCCAACAAACACGTTCTTATTTTGTGGGTTTACCTGCAGGCGTAAGCATACTCCTAGTACAAAACAGCTTACAGTACTTATAAATCCGGAGAGAAACGAATTAAAGGGAAAAGTGCCAACCATACAGCAGTACAGGAATTGAATAATGCCGGTAAGTAGAACATAGCCAAGATAAATATCAACCAATTTCAACTTTTTAGGAGTCTTGCTGACGTAATCGGTATAAAACTTTTCGACAACTGCTTTTATTTGAACCATTTTAATTACAATTCCAAAAATTTATAGAAACAGTGCTTCAAGTAAACACGTCAAACGAAATTAATAATGTCTGAGTTGTAGAAAATATAAGTAGTTAGTAACCATTCTACGCCGTGAAAAAATCATACCGTAGAACTATGTCCGTAACAGCTGTTATTGTGTTGTAAACATTGTTTGTGTATGGTGAGTTGTTTAATGATAACAAAAAAACATACGTAAGCCCTTATGTCCCTACATTTTTTATGCATTGCTCAATTATTGGAGAACAGTAAAAGAAAAATTTTGCCAAGAGGAAAGAGTTCAGATATATTAAGAAAAATAGCAAACTGTTAAAAATTTACTGAAGTTATTGATAAAAAATTAAGTTCTATCAAAAAAAATATAAAGTTTTTCAAATAAAAATTGACATTTCCTACTTGAAACACTAAAAGTGTTGATTGATGCTGGATTTGTAGACAATTTAAGCAATTTAATAATTAAGCAAAAATAAGCGGTAAATTTTCTGTTCGGTTTCGAAAAATAGAAACACTAACTTAAAAGAAAATATTAAAACAGAAAACAATTGAAGTTTTTTATTTCTGAATTACAATTATGTAGGGTTAAACTGCTTTAGTTTTGGCCTAAGTTTCTAGACCATACATACATACATACATATTTAGCTCTAGTTTCCAGTTTTCATTTGAATAGGATGTACCTTATAAACAGATAAAATGCCATTTTAAAAATTCTTCAATTTCGCCATTTTACAGACTATTTTCCATAAACTCTACCAATATGAAAAATTCTCATAATAGGCTATATCCTCTTAAGGGCTTAAATGCCAGAAGTTTCTTTTTCCGTATTATGTGATATTGTACAAACTTTTTGATGTATACATATATACATAGTATGTGTGTATATTATAGAATATAATTTCTTGTGCTCTGTTATTTCTTTAAAAAGTCTGTTGGTTGTTATTTAGTTCACGATCATATTCCAAATATAAATCCTGCAGCTCTTTTACATTTGTTAAGTACAGAATGCATCAAATTTCCGTTAGTTTTCCATGTGTAATCCATTTTTGTTTCTAATATCAACTAGATATATAATTTTTTTGCAAAAGAAATCGCACTTCACGGCAGGCAATTTACATCCAAGAATCTTCAAAATCCTCAAAACATTTTCTAATCTTTCAACATGTTCCTTCTTAGTTGGAGCACTTGTTAAAATTTCGTCCGAAAAATCTTAAGAAAAATAGTTTGTTAATATTAAAATGAGCTCAAAACAGAAAGAAACCACCGTGTCTCAGCGCAAAATAATACTACACATGCATAACCAAGGCAAATCATATGCTCAGATAGGCGAAATAAAGGAAAGAACCCGATTTTCGATTCGAAGTATTATTAATCGCTTTAAAGGGGAGACAAGCTTCAACAGTGCTAGTCGGCCAAATTTTTGTATGGAGTATTTGAAGTAAAGCCCATTTTAATTTTTATGGAAATGAATATTAAATTGATTTACGTTTTAACCGCATATTGCCTTTTGGGCTAGATTAAATAAAAACAAAGTATATGTACTTATATATGTATATTGTGATTCAAATTAAAAGTAGTTTTATTTAAAACTTTCCATTTTCAAACTACATTAAATATTAAAACAAAGTGACCATGAACAACAATCAGGTTTCTCAGAAAAGCACTAATCTTCCTGTGAGATGGCATAGAAAACAAGCGAATAATGCAATGAATAATTAATTTTCATTATTTCCTATAACATGTTTTTCTTTTATTGTGTGTGCGAGCGCTGTTGCATTTGCCGCATTATGTCCAAAAGCTCTTCTAAATTTGTGCCATTTTTGGCGCTTATTCCTATTATTGGTTCTTTAATTCTTTTTCGCAATTTTGTTAAGTTTTCTATGCCTTCTGTAGTATCAATTTTATTCGCTACAATTATTTTTGGGTAATTTACAAGTTTTTTGTTAAAGTTTTGCATTTCATATGAAAGTGTTTCAAAATGCAGCCAAGGGCTTTCCGAGCTTGCATCCAGAAGATAGATCAGAGCTTTACAACGTTCAATATGTTTAAGAAATTGAAGACCCAAACCTCTATTTAAATGTGACCCAGATATGATACCCGGCAAATCAGCTACAGCCAATTGGAAATGGTCAGCATACTGAACGACAGCAATTTGCGGATGTATGGTTGTAAACGCATAGGGCGCCACTTTTGATCGAGCACGAGTAATGGAGTTTATTAATGTGCTTTTTCCAGCATTGGGAAGTCCAATAATACCAATATCTGCCATACTGCGCATTTCTAATATGTAAATTAAATTCTCTCCCAGTGGCCCATGCTCAGAAATTTTTGGGCTATTTTCTTTCTCGGACGCAAAAAATCGGTTACCTTTCCCACCAGCTCCTCCCCTAGCAGCTACGAACATGTTTCTTTCACGAGCTAAATCGCCAACTATGACTCCATTTCTGGATCGGATAATAGTACCAATAGGAACTTTAATAATAGTGTGATTTGCATTTTTACCGTGGCATTCTTTCGTTCGACCAGGTTGTCCTTCGTCCCCTTGAATGGTTGAATGCAAATGATTTAAGTTATTCACATCTGTAGACGCTTCAAATATCACATGTCCTCCATTGCCACCATCGCCACCGTCTGGTCCAGCACGTTCATTACACCAAAGTTGTAGGAATGATATACAACCATTGCCGCCTTTTCCTCCTGCAGTTCTTATTGTTTTAGTATCCGAAAAGTAATTAGGCTAAATTATAACACATTTAGTATTCATTCTCATTAAAGTATGGACTTAATTACTTACAATATTTTTATTCAAAGATTTTGGCTTTCTTGGCCTGAGAGGGGATATTACGGCACCCGGAAAGATTGTTTTGTAAGAATTACAGTAATATCTAAAGTGTTTTGGATTGAATACAAACAGTTTATTAAATGCCATGATTTTACTTCAAATAATTAGACCCATATAAGCTTTGTTGTAAAACACAGATGTACTGTGTATGTAAGTACATACATATGTTTTTATCAGTATGTTTAAAAGGGGCATATGTAGCCACAGCAGTGCTCCCAGATTTTTTTCAGTCAGAACCCTGCAATTTGAAAATGTTCATCAAATTCCTAGAGAAACAATTTATATTATCTCTTAAAATAATGCTACTTCAATTTAAGATATGAATTTTCATGTGTACATACATACATATGGTGTTTCTTTAATCATATGGGTATACGTACATATGTATGTATGCATTTCAACAAATAGTTGAGTTGAGTAAAACTTGAATTCTTATTAATGGGTTTTGAAGATATTTACAATATTTTTCATTCCTAACAATTCGTTGAGTATCTATTGAAATTCCCTGAAACACTGCGTCGTCGGTTGCACAATTTGATGATAAACTGAAGGATTTTTGCTGTGGCCGCCTTTGGCACCTACATATGTATGTATGTATAAAAACAAGTTTTCGTTAAAATGCAAAGAAATTTTAACTTTCTTCAAACAATTCTGCCGATAAAGATAAGATAGCTCTCGTAGTTTGAATTAAGCCATCGATTGAAAATATTTTGTTGTTTTGTTTAACCTGTGTTATATAGGCTATTAGCTCTTCAAGCACTCGCCAAGCTGTCCTATTAATCTTCAATGCTCGCTTCAGTGGATTTGGGTCGTTAAAATACAAGCTATTTAAGCAATCAAAGTAGTTGTTGAGTTTTTTATAAAAGAACACGTGGGAGTGGCTACTGCTGATGATCTTCGTATAAATTGGCGATTTTCATTAGCAGACTGGATTGCAGCAGCAACTGAATTACTCAACACGCATATTTTGATAATTAATAGGGTTTATGTTACCGCTTAACATATCGTAGCATATTCTGTTTTTAGGACCCTGACCACACGTTAGTCCACGTGCATTTAGTCCCATTCCGATTAAAGTATCTAAATTAGACAATAAAAGTTTTTTTACTACAGGGTGTCTGGTAGCAGATTTATATTTTCAAAGTTAAATAATTGACACAAAGTTTTATTAAGAGCATTGAATGATAGAATGGAAATGCGGATTTTATTTTTTAAAGAGTATGTCATCCAGATGTCTGCTGTCAAGTTGAACATACTGTTCAAAAGAGAGCCTTGTGTTCTGCACCACACGCTCCAGTAAACTTGGTTCAATTGAGCTGATTTCTCGACGAATATTTTCCTTTAAAGCCTTTACGCATCCAAAGGTTACTTTCGATACTAAGGGTTGTTCGTATGTAACAGTTATCTTCCCCAATAATACTTCTTAATTTTCATATAAATATGTTTTAAGAAAGCGTCTAGATTTATAATAGAAAAACTTTATTCCGGAATAAAAATTTACGATATTCATTTCATTCTTATTTCTTAAGAAAAATGTTTTTCAATTTAGTCCCGATTTATTTTACGCTTTCTTTAAAATTGATATTCAAATTAAACAATTCCAAGTACAGAAAATTTAAATACAATTGTCACCATACTATCGAAACATTGCACCGCATATTTTGGGCTCAGTTGTGATTATTGTGCTCGCATCTCCTATACTTTTACATCATAAGGGAGCAGATTTTACTTAACTCCCATGTTATCCAAAACGTTAAAAGATATTTTTATTATTTACTGTAAATAGTTTGTAAAGTTATAGTTTTATTTACTATGAATAATTTGCAAAGTTAATCTACAGCTGCAGTGTGCGGACTGAAGTTTATTCTGAAATTAAAAAAAAAATTATGAAATTTTTACAATCAAAACTTGTTTTACAATTAAAAAATTTAATTATTGCTTAATTTTTGCTTCACTAGGTATACTCAGTAGGTGGGTATTAGGAAGGTGACATAAATTTAGTATTCTAATCCTAAAGTATAAAAAAATTAAGGACCTTCATCAGAAGTCGGCAACCAAAATGCCATGTTCGTGCAAGCAGATGCCAGTAACATATATTTCGGATTGAACTGAACACATTGCACTGGGCCAGGGTGGTCGCCATTTAAAACACACACTTTGTATCCTGTATCAGCATTCCAAACATGAACCCGTCCATCGGTACTACCAGAGAATATAAACTGGGAGTCCGGGCTAAAACTGGCCTCAATTGGAATTCCTTTTGTGTTTGGATAACCAGTAAATGTCTGCAGGGGCGTTCCATGGAACGCATCAACTAAACGTATAATGGAGCCATTAGTGCTTATTAAAATAGTTTTGCCGTCTCTTGAAAATTTAAGACCTGTCCAGTCACATTCTTTTTCTTGATTTAGTTTAAAAGTTACAAACG
This sequence comes from Epicampocera succincta, assembly GCA_932526305.1. Classification (NCBI taxonomy): domain Eukaryota; kingdom Metazoa; phylum Arthropoda; class Insecta; order Diptera; family Tachinidae; genus Epicampocera; species Epicampocera succincta. The sequence goes on along the minus strand of OW052037.1, from coordinate 929,545 downwards.
GGCCTTTATCGAACGAACGTAGATCATATAACTTAATACTCTCTGAATTCACTCCAGCTGCAAATATTAGTCCTTCGGGATCATATGCAGCAACCGGTCGCCCAGATAAGTGCATTAGTCCTTGACAATTTGGAGACCTAAGATCCCATAATCTTAACGTTTTATCTAATGATCCTGATAGAAATGTGTCTTCCACAGGTGATATACATAACGATATTACTTTTTTGGTGTGGCCAGGAAAATAACGTAAATATTTATTGTCATGTAGACTTAAATATCTTATAGTATCGTCCACTTTAGTTGAGCTGTGTATAGCTGTATTGTTTGCATGAGTAAAATGTATCAAATCAACACCATATTTCTTGGAGTTTACAGTACGTGACTGCGTTCCTTTCTCACAATCGTATATTACAATTTGATCATCCTCACTGCATGAAATTAAATGTTCTCCATTAGGAGAGAAGTCAATGGCATTTATCTTGTCCGTATTTTCCCTAAATACTTTAGCGACCTTAAAACTGCGCACAACACTGTCAATTAACTTTATTTTCATTACTGCTTTTGATTTTCAAACTGTCGTTTTTTATATTCAATATATAATAGATTGATATGTTAGACGCGCATTTTATTTTTCCAAACAATTCTTAATTTACACTCCGATATCTAAGCTAGTAACGATTGTCCGGCCAATGAATAATTTCTGCCGCCGTCAGAGCGGAATAATTGATTGCAATGTTCAATCCAAGGCGAATTAAACTAGGTCGCTGCAAGGCGACAATAACGTACACAATAAATAAAACCGCAGGCATTTTGTTATTGTAAACTTTCGACCAAGGCGAATTCAATAGTTTAATTCGCCTTGGTCGTGGCGCAATTTAAACTTTTTATCCCATAGTTTCTCCATACCCACAATTTTAAAGTTTGTATATCTCAAGTTCAAAAAGTTTCTTAAATATAAAAATTCAGTTCTATTTAAAAAATGCCAAAATTTCTGCACAAGATATCAAATGATTAGAAAAACTATCAGCCTCATATAAAGCTAATTGCATATTTAAAATATTATTCTTCAAGCCTGTATTAAATTAAATTAAGTCTGTGTTAAATAAGCTTTTTTTTAACAAAAATATTAAAAAAGTTCTCTTATTATATTTTGCCTTGAAAATAATGCTAACTGTTGTGGCACTGGCGATCTTACCTGCGAACAACTTCTACCTGATCAGTGTAAAATGGTACCTCTGAAATTGATGTTTAGCAATAACATAATTTCGCCTTGCAATATCCCTTCTAATATGGCCAAGAAGAATTGAATTCGCCATGAGTATGGCATTTATAATCAGTTTTTCCCATAGCGAATTTTCCTTGTCTTTTTCTTTACCAGGAAATTAAATTTGCTTCACGTGAAAATTTTAGTTGAGATTTATTTGTAACTATGTATATATGTACATAATATTCACATTTGTTTTATTTATTTGTAGTGATAGATCTGCAAAGTACTGTATGGAAACTTAAAACCCAAAGCAGCTTAATGTTAAAAATGAATTCGCCTGGAAGCGAAGCAATGAAGCAATTGTCCAACAACAGTAAATAATGTCAATATATTTGATTTGCTTAACCACAAACGGTGGCTTACCGATCCTAACACGGAAAAGAGGCAATTGTGAAAATGTAAGTTTTTTTCATATGACTTATTATGTATGTATGTATACATATTATTTATTAATGTAAACTCTTAATTTTTAGCTTCCATTTTCAACAATTGCTTCCCTAAATGGACTGCATATGTTTTTTAAATCGCTAGGGGTAAACTTGTACACCACTTATGCAAACAATTGGACTTATGTGTGGCAAGATTTTTTTAATACAATTACCGTAATTGTTTGCTGCAATGGAATTAGTAGTTTTGCAACTGAACTATTACCGGAAATGATTTTTGGCGCTTTTTCTTTATTTATAAGTAGGGATGAAATGTCCCATCCAGCTTTGCTGGAGCGACTTAAAAAAGAATCCAAAAATTACATTCGTCTTATTGATGGTATTCTGGAGCTCTGTTTAAATCAACTTCTCGGCTTTTCTTGCTGTTTGCTCTCCCCAGATAACTCTCAAGTACTACAATCCTTGAATGAAGAATTTAGTACTCAATGTGGATCCTTGTTCTGTTGTTTAGTTGTTGCACATAAAATAGCGGTGGCTACTGAAGGTTGGTGGGATTTAGATATAGTCGACAGGCAATTGTTGCTTTTGTTTTTGCAGTCATCAAGCTCGTTGGAAAATGATGCGGTAGTTTACTTGCCGAAAAAAAGTCCTAACGTAAGTACTTCTTGAGATAAGCAACTGTATATATTTAAAAATTTTTTTTATTTATTTACTTGATATTAAATTTATATACATAAATATAAAATTAATACTAAATTTATATAAATATAAAATTAATATTAAATTTATATAACACTATTATAGTTTATTTATTACATAGAATTAAATTTATTTTGAATTTATTCAAAATATTATTTATTATTAATATTATTTATTATTATTTTAAATTATTTTTATACCAATATTATTGGAATTGGTTTCGAAAACGAGTAAAAAAGTTATTTGGTGTCATGAATTCCAATGTTATCGGTTTTGTGTTCGAAACAGAATTAGTGTTGGTTTTAGCTGTCAGAAACCAATATTATTGGTTTTTTCCTGAAAAAAACCAACCAGCCAACAGCTGACAGATTTCATTTGTGCAGTTTTATTTTTGTCTTTCAATTTGATATTTTGTATAAATGTAAGTAAATTTTATATTAAAAAAGGAAATATTTATGTATATTCTTATGGATTCTAACATTTGCTTACATATGTAATAAAACTCAAAGCTCCATAATCGTGGAGTTTATGGACAAATATCCCTACCTTGTGAAAGGCGTCACAAAGAGGGGTAAACCAACCGTAGACTCTCTTTGGGAACAACTGGTTGACACTGTGCTCCTACCTAGACATATGCCAGAGTCATTTCCAACAGGTCTTTGATATGCCCCTTCAGCTAAAAACCGCAACGAAGCTGCAAGTTGTAGCAGTAGCGCAATCTTAGAACACGAAAGATGTTCCTTTATTGCGTCTAGGACCATCCGAAAAGCTTCTTTATTTAGTCGGTAGTATTCTATGAATCTGCCAAGCAGCTTTAAATATGAACGCACATTATACACTTTATAAAAAATTTACTTACGCTGTCTCCGGCAGCTCAATCGGATTACTACAATCTCGCAATGTTTTTCTTCTGCACTTTTCCGAACACTCTTCCTCCAATAGCAAATATAAAACAACAGAATTGCTCATTTTCTTTCTTTTCTTTTTATTAAAAACGCAAATTTTTTATATTTTTAATTTGCCCAAAAAATTATAACTAAAATTATATACAATTATACAAATGTAAACAACAGCTGATTCGAATATTGGTTTTGTTTGCATTCGAACATAACAAAACCGACTTGGTTTCATGACACCAAATGAAACCAAAGGGGAAAATCTACAATACACTTCGAAGTTGAATATTTCTTCGCTGTTTCTTCCCAACTATTTTAAAGTTGAATTCTAATACAATTCAAGGCCTACAATCGCGTTAATTTTGATGCTCTTTGTTAGTGGGATTGATTCAAGTTGTATGAAGTCTAATGAAATTCTGCGTGATAAACCTGTAGTTCATCTTACAAACCACTCAGAAGATAATTTGGAAACATGTTCTGATAAGCATAATAAAAGAAATATGGCGAACATTTATTCATATGCTTTACACCGAATGTTTTCGGCGAATTTGATTTGGTCAATTTTCCTTTTGACAATGAATGATTTTTATAATTGCTTTGAACTCTAATTAAATCTATTGCAACGGAACGCTCACAGTGCCCCTTTAATAACAGAAATTTATCGAATCTAGAACCTTGAACTTCGCTCCAAATAGCCGAAGAAAATTCAAATCCTTTTGTGATTTGAAGGAAGATATTAACATGATTGCTTAACTTGACGAGTTTGAAACAAATAATAGTGCACTGCCAAACAACACTGGACATTATTAATATATTATTTTATTTGTTTTAACACAACAAAGGGTCTTCCAATAGCGGCTTCTGAGCTTTGACAGTTGAGACTACGTTTGTCAAACCCGATGCTTAAACTGTCATATAAAAAATGTATGCATTCTGTTCGCACGCTGCGTGCGCTTCGCACATTATACGGTCGCCATTATATTGAGTCCACTGATTCAGTGAAGAAGGATTCCAGCGATACGACGATACGGAAAGGAACATGGAACTATGTCCATAGAAGAGTGCTTGAGAATCCCAATTCGTTTCGGTAGCAGATAAGAAATTAACGAATGTTGTATTGGGAGCCTACATCCGTACAAAATTCGACTGTCGGAGGAGCTGAAAGCAAGCTGCCAAGTACAGAACACTTCGAAGCTGATCCTAATTATTGAGCAATTCATGCCGAAAAAGCTACTGTTTGCAGGCGGTGTCTCATGTCACATTGGACATTCTGTGCGAGAGATTAGTCGGCAAGGTAAAATTATTTAGAGGTTACATAAACGTGTCATTGAAATGATGCGAGTTGTGGAGTGTCTTACGTCGCCGGTCTGTGGCAAGGAATGAGATACAAACCGCAGCGAACTTCGAACCCACCTTGCATATCGGCTAAATACAAACTAATTCATTTAACCCAGTGAATATTTGTGCTATGATCTGTTTCATAAAAAATAGCATCGGTAGGATATTCAAACGGATACAAATTTCAATCATATCCCTCCCCTCACTATTTGTCTGTTTAAATTTACAGATAGAAAACCACATACATACATTTATGTTTTATTAGCTTCGAAATTAAAATAACAATCTTTCCGCGTTCGGAACTTAAAAGAAAGTCATTTTAAGAGATAAATAATAGAAAAGCACTTTATAAAGCACTATTTTGTATCATTATTTCGTTATAGGTTGCCTATCGCTTCATTACTTTTTCTGTTTCGGCAAGCAGCGTTTTATGTGTGATTTGTGGCGCTGAACCGTCGTTGCGAAGCTTGCACGATATTGCGGAGAACACTTTTCGTGCCGAGTTGAACTTGCTGCAAAATATGGAAAGATCAATACCAAGATGTATACCGGAAAACATCGAATTGGATTCGGGGATTGTAGCGGTTATTATTGCCAACAGAATAACACGAAAATGTGTATTTTCAACAAATATACGCCATACAACATCTGTTACGCGATATCTCGGAGACTTTCACATCATAGATGTGTTCCGAAAGTTTTTCGACGATGCAATTTCAAACGCCGACTTTTTCGCCAGCAGTTTATCAACAACATCACACGTGTTCGGCTTAAGCAACCAGTTTTGGTCATTAGATACGCACAAATGTCTGTCTCTGTTTGATGCGGACAACAATGTCATTTGCTTATTATTTATATCATCAATTCCCATGCACACAATGAAGTAAGTAAAAAAATAGCACGAAAATCTGCAAATATTCGTAAATTAAATGAGCAGGAAATAACAGCACCTGAACTTATAAAGATGAAGTTGTAGTATCCCTTTAGTTCGTACTTTGCGCTGCATTTAGATTTCCTCGGGAACTTCCCTAAGGCAAACGTTTGCCCTTTGTATCCAGGATGTGTAACAAAATGAAAGCAAAAATAAAGCTAACTAATTGCATCCGAAAAGGAGAAAAAGGGACCCAACGAATGTGGAGTCTTGAAATTTTGAATTAAGGTCTAACTTAGGATGTGCATGTTGACTAAGAACGACTGACCGTCGTCCAAATTCCGAAACGCTAGAAACCAGTTAAATTGAAAAAGAAGCTGTGAACCTCACAAAGCTTTTGACTTCCTCATTTCTTCATTTCTGCCCGTATGGCTTAGTTACAAAGGCTCAAACCTGAAATCAGATGAAGGAGTTGGTCGTTTCATGCAGCAACCACAGCTCTGAAAAGTTAGTGAATGAAGGTTCTACTGAGGAGCAGCATCCTCCGAAATACATTGAAAAGCCTATCCTTTGCTGAAATATTTTGGTTATGGCTTAAAAATAAAATAAATCATTCCTGATGATACGGATTGGTGTGTTGCCTGGCCATATTTTCGAAAGACCAGACAGTTCGAGTTCTCGGGCAAAGGGGTTTTAACATGTGCCGCTTTTTACATATCTTACGAAGTTGGAGTGGAAAGTAGTGCATGTGCACGAACTTTTCTGCTGTATTTAGTTTTATATTTTTTATTCATAGTATTTATAAATGATATATTATGTTAAAAATTCAAAACACTTGACATATGGTTTTCAATGTTTCCATACTTTTGTACATTTGAGTTTTTCAGTGGCAGTCTCATTTTAACTATTGTATTATGCACATCTCTTAATGATAGCAAACGAAAATCTCTGTTAGACGCGTTTCTTCTTTCTTTTCCATGCATTCTTTTAATTTCTCTTTAGCATTTTGAGAAGTAGTTAGTAGATAGTTTTACCTCGTTTTCACACATTAAAAAGGGTTCTTTCTTTAATCATACATACATCGAAAATAGTAACAAAGCGCTCCAGTTGCCAATCGAAAACTATTTTGTCAATAAGTGAACATGGGGTAAATTTTTCGAATATGATTTTTTTACAGAATCCAAAGCTTTTTATGTAAAAATATATTTAATGTAGACGTGAATAATCGTGTAAAACTTTTTTAATTCCAGGTGTATTGGGAAACAAGTCTTTGATCAAATAATACAAGAAAAGAGTTTTTGCTGGTGATAAGGATGATACTCAAGCAAATTAATTAAAGAAAAAGGAGACTAATTGCCAATTTTTTTAAATATCTCTGTGGCCTAAATAAGAAGTCAAACATTCCGACCTGTAAATCAATATATTATTTCATATTTGCTTATGAGCCTCAATAAAGTCAGAACTACTAAAATGGATCTAAAAATCAGGAAACAAAAGATTTTAGGTTAAAGTGAAGTTATCTCTTAAGCAATTTAATGCCCTTAAATCAGTATTTTGGGCGGACTGATTAACAACCCCAGCCTTTTGGTGAAAACTGCCAAAACAAATTTAATTTTTAATTTTAATAACATGGGAAATAAGTTCACGCTACTTACAGTGAATGAAACATCGATGCAATAAACGCGCAAAACATTGTTCCGAATTTGCGTCTTTCATTAAAAAGCGCCTCCGAACTTCGAACAGTTTTGTCCGGCTTATCATATTTTCTGCCTTAATCTTTTATTTAAAATTTCGGTGCGTAAAATGTATCCAATAAACTAGACTATCGTCAGGATTGAGATATACATACGGAAAAAATAGGATTCGACAGATTGATTATATTGTAGGCCATCCAAACAATAACCAAAAATTCTTCGCATTTAATCTATCTCTGGGACAATGTACTGATTATGTAGTGGTCGACTCACTACATAATTGAGAAAATACTGGTCCAACAAACAAACATACTTTCTTGTGTGCCAATATTCGTGGTCTTCCAAACGGTAAGTCCAGTAAAAACATAAAAAAATTTACAAATTAAATTAAAAAAATCATAGCTTTTAAAAAGATTCTAAGATTAAAGTTTATGAAATGTCAAATCTCTTGTCGTTGTTTGTCATTTACTTCCTGCACTCACATTGATCACACTTGTACGTATTAATTGCAATCTTTGACAGGTCGTAATACAAAGTACTATAGTCTGAACTGGCCTCATTGGATAAAATGTATTCACTTCCTTTTGCTATTAAAGCGATAAGGTCACTATCTAATATTGTTTTTAATGTGGCCCTCGATGAAATGTTATGTTCTGGAACTCTCCCATCCAAGTAAGCCCAAAAATGTTTGACGGGTCTTAAGTCTGGGCTTTGGGGAGCTGTTGGCAAGTGTTTTGTGTTATATAAAATCCACAATCCATCTATGAACACCAATTTTACAACTGCAGGCTTGGACATACAGCCCCACACCATTAGTGAACAACCCCCTTGTTTGACTGTCGGTCTTATATTTTAAATATTTAGGTATTCATTTGGCTTCCTCCACACCATGCGTCGCCCATCTGACCCAAAAATGTTAAATTTACTTTCGTCACTGAATATCACAGTTTTCCAAAAGTCTAAAGGCTTAAGATTATGGATTTCAGCAAAGATAATCGCTTCTGCCTGCTGATCTCAGAAATAAAGGTTTTTTTCTTGACACGCGATCGTTAATATTATTTGATCTAAGCACTCTACGAATAGCTTCGTAGATAACACTTCTTTGTAGTACCCCTCTAAGTTTGGCGCAGATAAATAGGGCTTTTCCCGATTTTCTTTCAGAATTTGTCTCTCATTTCTTAATGTTAGCGATTTTGCACGGCCTTTGCAGGGTATATTTTTTATACTACCTGGATCTTTTGATCTTTTAATAACATTTTCTATTGTCTGCCGCAAATATATTTTATTGGTTTGCGTTGATCATAAAGGTACTATATTATTTTCTCTCAGAATAATTTAACTCCCGTCCTTTCGGCCTTTTAAATTAAAAAAAAAAACTTCAAAAACAATAATGTAAAAAACAACAAATGCAAAACATAACGGTGATCTTAAAAAAGCAAAATATTTTTGTGATTCTGCTTTTGCGCAGATTTTGATGAACAAACAAAGAAAGCGGGTAGAAATGCATTTGATTTCGTAATATTTTCTCCGCTTCCGCTACCCTACAGTGTATTTTATGTAAAATAAAATTATAAAATATGAATCTTTCATAAGACATGAAAATTTACTTCTGGCATATAACCGCCACGGCTGGCTCGGACGTAGCCTAATCTGGAGGTCCAATATTTGATGACTTTCCAACATTTGTGGCCGTATATCGGCAATAACGCCGCGAATTGTCCTCAAGTGGTCGATTGTTTTGTGCCGTTAATCGCACGATCTTGGAGGCCATTTCACGGGTCCGAAACGTAAAACTATGCGATCTGAGTCCCTAATACTTACACCTACCATGACGATCGTGTTCCATTGTGTCAATAAACCACACAAGGTTTTCCCAGCATTGAAATCAACCTTGTTTGCCCAAAATAGAGTAGGAAAGAGCGGAACGAACCCCTTAATTAATTTTGTACTCGTTTGATGATTGACAGAAGTCATGTCCGTCAGCCTTGAGCAACTCTACCTTCAATTCGTTGAGCGGAGTTTATATAACCACCTTTGACGAGCCGAAATTTACATTAGTCGATTCTTATTGATAAGAAAGATTATTTTTTTTAATTGAAATAGCCCTGTTGTTCACACAGTGTAATTCTTATTGCTTGTATCGCCTTTAGTTTTGTTTGATCATGTAAGTTCCTCTCACCCCGATGTCTAAGGTTTATCAGCTTAGCTGAAAGAATTGCCTGGTGTGAATACCCACTAGGTAGCTTTACAAAAGCTACACCTGATCAAATGCATCAATGACAGGAGCAGAACAATCTTTTTTACCTTCAAACACCTTTCAAGTGGTTAACAAAAAAAAAACGTTTCTAGCCTAGTCAGCAGTCGGATGTCTTTAGGACAACTTAAATCCAACATCTAGTCACCCACCATAGAGAATAATCGGACTTAGAAGATCCGTCAAGACTTGCACGATATGTTTTAAGCGAAGCCAAGAATGAATTTCAGGCGGAGTTTGTGCATTTCCGTAGACTTATTTTCAGCCGGGGACACCGATAAAGTTGCCGCTCTCTTCTTGCCCTTCTTTTTCTGAAAGAAGTTGTTCAATTCCCGCAGAATAAATTTAAGGGGAGCAATTTAAAAACAGACCAGTAAGCAACAAAGTGCAAGTGAATAGCGTAAACTTTGCAGCCAGCCGCAAATATATTGAAGTAAACTTGTAAAACTTCAGATTTATTTCGCTTCAGACCGAGCATAATTGACGTAGGCTGGGTAGGCCTGTTGGTCAACTTAAAAACAGTCACGCTACCAGTGCTTCGCAGGGTAGAGTTCGTTTTATAGCTTATTTTCCATGTGAACTTCACCTAAACGGGGAAGTAGAGCAACTGAATATTTTTGTAACAGAAATAAACTCCTTGAATGTGTTAGGCATAGATGCACTTGATATTTTAGGGTTGTGGGACAAGCCATTGAACAGTGAACGTTGCCAAGTCGTCCAATTGAAACTGGAGAAGATTGAATCCGTCATGACAGAAATTAAACAGCGGTACTCGGATGTTTTCAACGCTGCGCCATCCAAGCAAGACGGTGGTTCAACTATAATTGCAACCGAATGCAAAACCGGTGTTTCGGAAGAAACGACCAGTGCCATACGCACTGCAGCCTTTGATAGAAGAAGAGTTGAACAGACTGTAAACATTAGGTGTTATAACGGCAGTCGATGTTAGGAAGACGTCGGGAAAAATACGAATTTGTGGTGACTACTCTCCGGGGTTAAATGCAGCACTCGAGTTTCACCAGTATACGTTGCATAGAGCTGACGATACTTATGCAAAGACTGCAAATAGCCATTGTTTCACACACATCGATTTGTCGGATGAATATCTGCAGACGGAGGTAACAAAAGAAGCAGCAAAACTACTAACCATTAACACCAATAAGGGGTCATTTATGTTTAACAGATTGGCACCAGAGGTTAAAAGTGTACCATCCGCTTTTTAGCAAATAATGGGTAGCATGTCGGCGGATATCGATGATCTAGCAGCGTATATAGATGATATAATTATCGGCGGGAAAACATACTAAAATGGAGAAATGCAAATTTTTTTCAGAAGAGGTAAAATATTTGCAAAATATATTGTCAAAGTCTAGAATTCGGCCTGATCTAGAAAAAATCACCTATTTTGAAAATGACCCCCCGAAACGTGAGCGAACTTCTTCGATCATTTTTGGGTAGTGTAAATTACTTCGGCAAATCTGTCCGTAGTATGCGTGAGTTTAGGGCTCCTTTGGATAAGTGAGAAAGTGCCACCGCACAGACATTTTTAGTATTAAGAAAGGTATGCTGGCGCATACAGCAAATCGGTTACAAAGGTGGTCACTCAAATGAATGCGTTTTGATTCGCAATATGTGAATACGAAGAATTTTGGATGCCTGGATACCCTGACTAGATTGGTAACCGATAGTTGCAGCGAAGATATGGTAATAGCGTGTGCGCGACTCGAAGATGATATGTTTTCAATGTTGAATGGCCAAATTCGCAAGCTGCCAGTCACAGTATATATGTTGGAACAGCCCACCAAGACATGGGACCTGTTACAAAAGGTGATCAGGGGCGGGGGGCAAATATTGAGGATGATTTAGTTCTTTACTACAGGCGAAGGGAGGCTTTGAGTCTCGTAAAGCGATGTGTACTCTATAAGGAGCGGGTGGCCATACAGAAGCCGCTTCGAAACCGGGTGTTACAGCAATTACGTCGCGGACACCCAGGCAAGGGGAGAATGATGATGAATGGGAATGCACCGCAGTTGTGGCTGTTAGCAACCAGGCGTATGGAAAGATTGCATCTGGGCATAGCCGGACCATGTGATGGAACTTATTACTTGGTAATGGTTTATGTTTACTCCAAATGGCCGGAAATATGCGACATCAGAAATATATCATCAACAGTGATCGAAAAAATAGATGAAACGTTCGCCCGATACAGAAATTGTGACATCATAGTGTCTGATAATGGCACACAATTTGTTAGTGCGCAGTTTCAAGAGTTTTTAAAGATGCGAGGGGTAAGTCCTGCATGGACTGCTCCTACAATCCGCAATCTAATGGGCAAGCGGAAGTTTTGTGGATACGCTCAAGAAGGCACTTAAAAATGATGGAATGCGTGTCCCGAACTCACAGACATTTCTGCAAACATACAGGTCGACGCCAAACCCAAATGTTCCTAATTTTGAAACCCCAGTGGAGGCATTTCTTAAGAGGAGAATTCGAACGTTTTTGGACTTACTAAGTCCTTTGCACCAAGTCATGGACCGAATCTAACGCCAGGGGACTTGATTTACGCCAGAGTATATTATCGAAGTGAGAATCGTTTTACGGCCGGCACGACGTAGGAAGAAAGTGGGTGAGGACGATGCCACCAGATTGCTATGCGACAGTTTTGATCTCTATAACACATCTCAACATAATCGTATTGTTCCCAATGACTATGGATGATTCTTCTCCCAGTAAAACAACCTCAAATCCGGAACAAAATGGCGCTAGATATTGTAGCAGTAGCAGCGAAATCAGAAACCGACGCCACTTCACGGCCACGCCGCTTCATATGACTACGATGCAAAAGGTATAAAAAATATACAGGCGGTGTTCTGTTGTCTTAAATCTTAAAAATACCAATCTGAGAATACATATCGATACCTTAATATAGAAAGGCCCTAAGTAACGTTTTCGCATCTTCTCAGCAGAAAAAAGTTAATAACCCTTATTACGGTTCTCGCATTCGAGCTATAAATTTCTCTTTTTTACACTTTGGTACTACGTTTCTCGAAAATCATAAAAATACAGCCTTGTTTACAATTTTTGTACTACAATTCTCGCATTCGAATGTCAAAAGTTTAAAAAATAGTCGTGTATTTTATTTCATTCGACAAAAAAGAAAAGTTAATTTAAAAGTTATGAAAGCATCAAAAGGGTATGTATTTTCATTAATAATCTTTATGAAAACTGATTTTATGTAATGAAAATAATTTTAGATTGAAAATGATCACACGGAAGCAGTTCGAAAAAATGGTGGAGCTGCTCGAAGCAAAGGCTCAATTGGCTCAATCCTACCACACAGGTGGATGAAGCTTAGCACTTTAGGACCACCTTCACGTACGGGACCTGAATGGATGAAAGTGCAATTTGAAAAAAAAACATCTTCATAACAAAATTGAATGCCGACCAACGGATGGAGGTTCAAACAAAAAATATATATTGGCACCGATAGAAGCTGATATTAATTTTTATATCAAACTATGTTATCTTTTTTCTGTCCATACTTAATCCAAATGAAAGAAATGTGATCTTAATTTGTAGTATTTTCTAAATTTTATGTATAATCGATATTTGAATAATTATTTTTATACTAAGCAAAGAAAAGCTCAACTTAACTTGAATTTATGAATTTTTTAACTTAAAAAGTGTTTTCAAATGAAATGAATTGTGATTTTAGTTGTTTTAAACACAAAATAAATACTTCCGTATGTTGCCGCCAGTTTCTGTTCTTATTACTATTTTTGACAGTTCACAACAGCCTGTTTCATAATATTAAATTATTCTTAATATTTTGTATTACTCTCTTCCTTCAATTCTATTACAAATCTCTTGCAGTCGAAAATTTTACGTAGTACTACAAAGAAAGAAATTCGAGAGCCAATACGACAATACTCGAATCACGCTTCGAGAACCGTAATTTGAAATAAAATTAAAGTTTTGTAGTCACGAAACTTTTTTCAACTGCTTATATTTTTGTAATTTTGAGACGGATAACGTCAATTTTTTACCAATATGTGTTGGAAGATCATTTTTCGAAATTTACAAAAAACTCGATTTGAGAAAGAAACGAGTTAGGGCCTTTCTATTAAGGTAACGATATTCTGGATGTTTTTTTAAAGGTTCACAACTTAAACTTGGTCACACTATGTTCTTCTGTTGAGTACTTTTATAGTTATTGTCTTCTTTTGTTTTAGATTTTTTTTTGTATACGTTAACAAAGTACTCATTTGGCCAAAGGTCAAGGCAAAGTACCACGTATGACGGATTCTATGTTCCCGCTTCTGAGGCATCCGCTTAAAATTACTGTTTCTAATCTTGTTTTTTCGGTGAGCTCAACGACTTTGTGATATTTTGGTGCATGTCAGTTTTACGCTTAGCGTGCTAGAAAAAAGTATTTGCTTTCATAACTATATACTTACATGCAACTTTCATTTGGAGATTTTAGTTTACGCACAGAATAACCTGTGCTTAACCAGACACGGAAAGAGAAGTATTCGGCAATGACAAAAAATTAAACAAGTTGAAACCTGCCTAAGGTTTTGATATATTTTATTTTAATGCTTTTTTGTTAATAATTTTAAGTTATCGTAAATGAATTGTGTTTCTTAAGACTAAATTGTTAAATGTTTACATTACATCCATCGTGGAGCGGTAGTTTAATAGATTTTTTTTGAACCGTTTGCCATTCTAGCCAAGTCTGTAATATTCTAAGCTTCAACTACAGATGGGAGATAAACAAAAATAAAAATGTTGACAAAATTTTTGTGTGTTTACGCTGCAAATAAAAAACATAAAACATTAGACAAATATTGTTAGAAATTAAAAACTGAGACAAATTAGAAAGAAAAATACAACTGAATACATTTGATTTTTATGTTAACCGCAACAGCTAAATATTACACATATTCCCCTTAAACCCCTTTAGCAGTTTTGCAAAAGATGAACACGACAAGGTGTTTTGTGTATTGGCTTGCTAGATACTTAATGAAAAGCAAACTAATACTCTGCTCTGTTGAACTTGTTGAGTTTAATCTTGCTCTAAAAACACCGTTCTGAATCAACAAAGTTAAATATACTGGAGAAGTTTTCCGAAAAAGGACGTCATTAGATAAGGGAAAATATTCCAAAAAAATTGTTAAATACAGAAAGTTAACATAATACCTTCGAGTTTGGGTCGGCTACATGAACTACGCGGGTAGTACGAACGATAACAGCACAACAATTAATTGGAAGAGAGGAAAGCAAGATTATAAATTAATGCAGGATAACCGCAAATAAGCAGTCTGGTTAAGTTGAACTCTTCCACTTGTTCCGAACAAAATGTTTATCTGGAGTAAATACTTTTTTATGTTTGAGGTGAATTTTAAATATCTATTCTATTGCATTTTTGCTTGCCAGAATTTGTTTTTTCATTGAATCATTGAATTTTGTTTGTTTTGTAATTCTGGTTTATTTCCATTTGATCGTAAAGTTAGTTTTTCATTGAGGATAATCAAATATGACTCCTTATTTAGAATTCCGTCGATAAAAACTAATTTTCCAACGCCTTTAGCTTCCATACAATCCCACACCATAACATGTCCACTTCCGTTTTTCACGGTTGGTCTTAAATTTTGTGGTTCTGACCTTCATTTTGTTTCTGCAAACCATTACACGTCCATCGGATCCAAATACTTTATATTTACTCTCATTTGCATATGCAAATAACATCATCTCACCAACTTTTAGGATTACGACTGAACCATGAAGCTTTTTTCTTATCTTTCTTCGAATCGCGGACGCAGATAGTGTTTTCACTCAAACACTATCACTGAATCTCAGTGACCAATTGGGTGTACTTAAGCGCGGGTTAGCCTTAATTTTTCGCATAATTAACTTTATTCTACCCTATCAGCTTTATGAACTCTTTTTATGCCCCCAACTGTATTTGGTTTAATATTCATATTGGATGTACATCTTCATATGTATGTATGTATATTTAAAAATATATTTTATGAAAGAAAGTTTTTCCAATTCAAAAACATTTTCTAATAAAACAAAAAAAAAACATTTTAAAAGTATCTCTATATGTATGTATGTACCTTGTAGATGTGAATATATATACATATGTATGTACATACTGTAGTATTGCCTTCGGAAAGCACTTTGAACTTAAATAAAGCGCAAAAATCGAAGACCACACCACAACAACAACTTTAATTGCTCAGCTTGTTTATATTTTCTTTTGAACTCGCTGTTATGTTATAAGAAATTTTTGTTGGCTTTTATTTGCATAAATTATAACATTTTATATATCATGTTAATATTAAATCAACTTAATAAAGAATAAGATATTTATGTCCTTATATTTTATTTATTTTTTGGAGAAGATTGATTCCAACTTTTAATTTCGGATTATTTTAGTTTTCGGCTTGAGCGTTTACAACCTGTATGTATGTGTGTGTACACCAAACTGTTAACACTAAATTATCTTCTTGTTTTCTAAGCAGTTTTTGTTATTTTCAACAAATATTTATGTTTTGATTTTGTCATTTTACAATATACCCAAAAGTGAATAAAAAGAAATGTCAAATATTTAACTACGGCAAAATGCAACCTAAGACTAAAATTGTGCTGTGTGATCTAGCATTAATTCCGTTTATTTGCAGTTTGCCTACGAAAGAGATGACTTTAGGAATGCCTTTTATACATTACCAAAGTTTGCACGGATGCATTTGGGAATATGTGACAACGATGCACTGCAAAGCTGAAAGGCACCCTTTTCTTATTCATCGGAATTTAACATACATATGTATGTATATCTAGTCAGTTTTTTTAAAAATTCATTTTTGCAAGACATTGGGATTAACTTTTTCCAAAATCCTCAAACAAATAGAACGTGAAATACGTTAATTTAAACACGAAACAAAAAACAATGAAGGGAATGTGTTATACTGACGTTCCACAGTTGTTTCGTTTTGCGAATTTGGCGGAGCTGTGGCTAACTTTGCTGCGACCGCTGCCTCCTCAGCCTTTCCTAGAACAGGAGGTACAATAGTCCGAAAAATATCCATTTCCGATTCTACAGATACACATGATTAAAGTGAGTTAAAAACAAAATTAGATTCAAAAAATGTCACTCAACAAATTTTGTGTTTAGCGACACCTCCATAAGGCGGCGCGACCTCTAAAAGTCAACAGTGTGTAGGTTGTTGGTTTATATTTATATAATTCGTTTAAAAATAATACTTAAGAAAAATCATTAGAGATACATATATAAAAATACTTAAATTTTAATTAACAAATCAGAAAAAACCCTTATGCAGACACTACCACTTTCGAGAGCGCTGGGCTCTAAATACGAATATTGTTATTTTAATGATCGTAAGAAACACAGTTTAGATTCAGTATCTGTGGTGTTTGTTGTAATAAATTTTATACTTAAAATGAGGTTAAGTTTTTTTCATTTAGTGGCATTCTTTGAGGAAATTGTAAATCAACTTAGCAATCAATATTGCGACGAATTTGCACGTGTGTATTGCGTCAATGTGATTTTAATAGTACGTTGCATTCCTAAATTTAATCATCTTTGCCGATACTAAGGTCAACATTCATATTGCATGTCGTACGAAATAGTGAGCCAAATAAGGAAAATCTAAAGACAACCTTGAGACATGGTGGTGACAGTATATGGTTTGGACCTGTTGCTACCTACAGATCCTTCAGAACAATTTACTGGAAAGCGCAGACAACATTAGTATAAAACCAGAATTTTCCATTTTATCAAGATAATGTCCCAAAACAAAAATCGAGTATTGTCGGAACTTGAAAGATATATAACTGCACTCATTTAATAGCACCTCCGCAAGGTACAACATCAGAAAATCGAAAATCCACCTAAAACAAGCGCTGCTGGCAGAGTAGGCGAATATATCACCCAGCGTAACACGTAAATTGGTCAGATTCATGTCAAATCGACAAAAATCTATTACAGATAATAAAGGTTATCATAAAAAGTATTAAAATGTGCTACGACCATAAGTACTTCTGAAGTATTGCAAGCTCTAGAAGCCTTCGTAAAATATGCTGAGGTGAAGAGATAAATTATTCTTTTTTAAGATTCACAAGATTTTCTCTTTAGGCGCTACTAAATTAATTTTTAAATTCCTCTAAAAACGATTTTGCATCTTTTCCGAAAAAGGGGGAGATGAGCAATATAAATTATTGGAGAACAGTCCTTAGAGCGTTTGTATAAATGTCCAATGATCAAAAGTCATAACAGTTATATAAATACATACATATGTACATATGTCCTTCAGTTCGGACAACTGCATTCAAAACAAAAGCCTTGATATTTTTGTTCTAATTTTATTTAAATGTAACAATGTGAACCTGAAACTTGAAAAAAAGAAATATTTTTCGAAAGGTTTATAGGAACATTTGTTTTCATTTTTCAAGTGGTGATCAAGAAATTTACAAACATGCAAATGCATCTTTTTTCCGGCGCAATATAGGAAGCTAAAAGCAAAATATTTATTTTTTCACGATTGTATATTTCCATTTTAAGACCAAATAGAACACTTTTCGTGCGTACTTCTTTGGTTTCGCTGTTTGCTTGCTTTTAATACGATGTATAAATTGGCTTGACAAGTCCATCGATTGCAATATCCAAACAGTACATAAATAAATGTTTTCGAGGTAGAAAATGGTCTACATACGAATTTCAGTTAAATATTGTTTAAGCCAAAATTATAGTTATACATAATTAATTACTACGCTAATAGTTATGCTCTCAAATAAAAAATGCAAATTTTGTTTTCATTTTAGTTTTATAAAAAAATTGCAATCTGAGGAGCCGTTATAAAACTTTGGTAAAACTAAAGGTTGTAACACAAAAACTTGGCATTAATACTTAATTTGCAATAATAATACAAAATAACGAAGGGACTTAATGAAGTACCTACAATTTGTCTGTGAACATCTTATGGAAGAGCTAAAGAATCCTTCAATTTTTTAATAAAAATATTTTTATATTTTTTTAATGTATATTTTTTGAGTTTTTAGTAAAATTCCGAAAACATGAGGGTTTTTACCGACTTTTTTATGAACATAAAATAGTTTCCTCTAAACATAACATTATGGTCTCCGTGTTTTAAGTAGCCATTTATATATCGACCAAAGATTAAAGTAAATTTTATGGACTCTGTACATTTTCCAAAAACCATTTAGGTGTCTAAGAAATACCGTATACATGCTTATGGCTTTGTCGTAAATATCAACTAAATGCACAAAAGTTACAAAGTTTTATGGCAAACTTTTATTATTATTTTCTTCTACGTTGTAAATTTTTCAAACGCCATTTACCATTTGTTGAGCTTTTTAGTTGACAATACGAAAGTTAGCATTTTATACCTGAGTATTTAAACTAAGAGATATACATTTGTTTACCTGCGGCAATTCCAGCTATGGCTTCGGAAGCAAAATGCTGCACGTCAACGTCTGTATCTGCATTTAGTTTCTCTAATGTTTCCTTAACCTGTGAATCGATAACAGAACTATCAAGATAAGGTGAAATCTTTTGAAGAGTTTTTGCCACGTTAAAGCGAACATTTGCAACAGGATCTGAGGCCAACATTAGCACGGTTGGGAGCAAGAGTTTTGTTGTAATATCCGTTCCACAAACTTCAGCTAGCATGTTCAAGCAGAAAAGACACGTCATTCCTAAAAAAATATATATTTTTTATTGCCTTTTATTATTACTCATTTTTTATGGAGTAGAATAAAGAAACAATAACTTACTGTGCAAATAGTTTTTGTTGCGAGACATTGCTAAAATCATTGGAACAATGGCTTGCTCTGCCCATTGTGCTCCAAACTGTTCTACCAATTTCTTCATGTTTAAAGTTGCAGCTTCACGAATAGCATAAACGTGATCGTTGAGCCATCCCATACATAGCCCGCGTAATTTTTGATCAAAGAATTCCTGTCCCAATTGTCCGGCCAAGGCTGGCATGTATTCAATTATTGCCAAGCGAACACGCCATTTAGTATCCTCTGCAAGCTCGACAATGGCAGGCAAAAGTGACTAGAATAAGACATATGTAATTAAGATTAGCAGGACAAATGTTTCCGCAGGGGTAAGAAATTTATTATGTATTTATTTTATCGACTTTTTGCTGTACTTTCTAATGACAAAGAACGCAAAGAAAACGGTTGAGTTTTGCTCATCTACTGGCATCTACTTGATATACCATCCATAACGAGAAGGACCGTATTATGTTGAGTGATTAATTTAGTTCTTTATACTACATGCTATAATGAGCATTTCAGTTTTTGTGTACAATGTACACAGGTTGTGTTTACATGCAAAGCAATACATACGAAGTTAAATGACCCAATCGTGCTCATTGTTCATAATATGTACAGAAACCCCGATAAAAAATCATATGAAACCTTTCATTGCAGACAGATATAACACAACTTCACAAAATCCAAAACATTTAAAATTTTAAATTCAATACCTGGGACAACTGCTGAATTCCAATAACATCGTTAACACAATCCAGATTTGAGATAATATTTAGGCGGACCTCAGGGCACTCATCTTTTAATTGGATTAGGAATAGAGGCAGCAAATGTTCGACAGTGTTGTAAGCTCCCAACATTGGACTAAGCCCCATAATAACGGAGGCCAACGCTGATTTGACATGTGGATTGGGATCGGAAACTAGGTCGCGAACATATGGCAAAATTGAAGTCATTATAATGTGTACTTGATTTGCCTGGTCTAAATTGGCACAAAAATCTTTCACTTTAGTAGCAACTGCTGCACGGACTTCAGCTTCCGCGTCTTTAAGCAAGTACTAAAAATAAAAAAGTGATGAAAGTCTGAAAATTCAAGGTACGATTTTCAATACCTGAAAAGCAGGCACCAAATCAACTCGCGTAATTTCGGGTCCTACTGCCTTTTGCAAATCTACGAATTTTTCTGCAACCATATAACGTACACGCCACGACGAATCGCTGGCACATTGTCGTAATGTAGGCAAAACCAACTTAAATCAAATTTGAAAAATTAACAAACAATCTCAGTCATTGACATAACATTACTTACATGTTCCACGTCTTCCTGATGCAGTATCTGTGCAATGCTAACGCATGCTTCTACTGCTAAGAGTCGAACGGAGTCCTTAAATCAAAAAATTAGTAAAGGTTGTAATAACAATTTTTTTTTGTTTTACCTGATCGTCTTGCGCCAACTGAACAAAGTTGGGGATAAGATCTGACTTTAAATATTCAATCTCGACGACCTTCGCAAATTCTCCAAGCTTACTAGCAGCAGCTCTGCGAACCATTGGTGTCTCATCTTGGCACAATTTTCTAAAATTTGCACGCAACTCAGCTTTAACTGCTTGTGACACTCTAGGGTAACAAACTGAAAACAATCCACATGCCGAAGTACGTGATGTGAACCAGTCACCGGAAACTAAACGTTGTAAAGTTGGTACAACATGAATTTCAAGATCCTGAGCGGAGTGTTCGGCAGCTACAGTACGTAAAGACTCAACAGCTTTGTCACGCACTACAGTTTCTTCAACAGTTGCCAAACTTTCAAGAGGAGGTATCAAATACATGGCGTATTCAGGACCGCCAACTAAACCTAATGTTTTAAATAACAATTAATTAAATTAATATATTAAAAACGACGAATTTATCATTTACTCGTAAAATTTCCTAGTTGATCAGCTAATGCCAATAAGACCTCATCCTCATCATAAATTGTCTCAGTTAAAAACGGGATCAACTCGGAACGGGTACGTTCTTCACCAAGGGCCAAAGCAATGGTTGACAGCTTTTTAATGGAATTCAATCGAAGCTAAAAAATAAGACAATTAAGAAAAAAAATTTGTTTGTTTTTGGCAAAAAGAAACTAATAGTTTTCATTCGTTTTCGCGCTACATTTGGAACAGACCTACTAGTGCTCCTTTTATTCGCTCTACTGTTCCGTTTTGTTCTGATGTTGCAATAAATTTAGTATTATTTAATGGTTCTCCAACAATAATGTCATAAAAGACGTTCAGAAAAAGGTTTCAAAGACTTATGATCCACATAAATAGCAACGTTAACGAAATAATATACATATGTACATACAATAAATATTTATACATCCATATGAACATTGTTTAAAAATGAATTTCCAGGAACTGTATGCAAAAATAAAACATAAGGGAAAAATCAATATACCAGTACTATATACATACATATAACTACATTTCAAATCAATTTTTGCTCAACGTATATATGTACATATGTGTTTATGAACAGTTCAACCTCCCTAATCCAGTATTTGTGCTTGAGCAAGAATTCAAGAGTTTGTAAAATATTTTAGTTTATTTATATTTGATTGGAGTTAAGGCGTAATTACATAGAAAAGGAAACATGAAAACTGTCTATCTCCTGTTCAATGAAAATGTAGAATAGCATTTATTCTACATTATCTGCTCTTAGCCACTCCACTAATTAATGCCTTTCCAAAATTGATAATTGAGGTTGTGGTGAAAATAAATTTACTTGTGATTTCTCGGATGAAGACATAGTTCAATTGCCAATCAAATTATATGAGAACTTGATCAAAATAAATAAGCAAGCGTAATGTTTTCAAAAGGTAATTTATCGGCTAAACAAACCAAAGTGGCAGAAAAGGAATTTAAAAATAAAGCAGAGAAATTACATAAAGATTTGTGAGCCGGATTAGAGAGGTTATACTGTACCATTTTATGTCTTTATTTCTCAATGCGTGCAATATTTAAGATATTTTCTTTGTAATTTATGTTCATTCCTTTTGATTGACCTCTTCCCCAGCTTATTTAAATAAGTATCTGTCCGTTAAAAAATTATCAAAATTTAAAAAAGCTTGCTGAATTTTATCTTTAAAAAAAACTAGTTGATTCTTGTCTTTTGTTTCGACATTTCGTAGGCATATCCGTACTAGAGCTCATTTAATTGAACGGCTAACTTAAGTATACGAAGTGACCAATTTTTTTTCAACAGTTTAGATTTTGATTGCTTTCGTACTTTTGTTTCAGTTGACTTTTTTTATATTAATAAGAGCTGCTTTAATATTTTAAAGTAAAAACAAAACAAAATTCATTAAGAATTGATCATGGATTTTTGTTTTGTTAAGCTACCATCGTTCTGATAAACGACGAAAAGAATCACAAACATTAAGAATTGTTGTCGCAGTTTTCTTTCAAAGACGGAGGAATTAAACTAAATAAACGAATGGATATCTTTCGTAATTGAAAGGTATTGGCTAAAACGATAAACACGGCACAACTTTACAGCATAACCGTAGACTTGAAAGCTAATGAAATTTATTTTTAAATTTTCTGTTCTGAAACTCGAATAAATAATTAAATAAAATTGAATTGTTTTAATTATTACCAATTTGAACCCTAATACCAATAATGTTTAATTGTACATACATATGTATGTATGTAAGTATATGTACAAACCTAATAACTACGTATTGGTGTTTTAAGAACAATATTACGATAGAAGACAGTAAATTTAGAAATTTAAAATAGGAAAAAATAATTACAACAAAACCATCGCCCATAATGTACATAGCAGATGCAAATAAAATAATTTGTTGCTAAAAGACGGTCAGCGTTTATCCTATACCGTGGCCTATAAAAACACTCACGTGCTTATCTCAAGTATGTGCCTATATACATACAGGACAAATACATATATACATACATATATAACTTTGTGTATAAGCGTACATACATATATTTTTCTTTAAATTACATATTTTGTGGATATTCCTTTCATCGAAAACGCCAGCGGGTTACGAGCTAAACTAAAAAACGAATTGGTGCATATAAATTACTCATCACATACTATATAAGAACCTCTTAAAGTTTTCTTCCGGAGAATATTGCAAATTTAAACCTTTTTAAGCATGATTGTCCTTTTTTAACAAATGCATTCTTATGTATGTATGTATGTATACGGTATTTTATACTTACTTGAACGTCTTCATTTTTTAGTTCATCTATAAGAACAGCAATTGGGTACAGAGAATCGTCAAAAGTTTTGTCGCTGGATGCCATTTTCACACAATATAGATGTAGAAAGCAATCTTATAGAAATTTTTTGTATTAATGTAAACTAAGGCCAATTGTTTTAATTTGATTAATAAAAGCGAGTTGTAATGAAAAAGTATATATTTTTCCAAAATTTAGAGACAATTCACGAACAATTTTCGGTTTTTCCTGGCTAGTAATATTTTAGAGAGTGATGCCAGCTTGTTATCTTATTTCTTCAAAAGGCGTTATTAGCCGGCAGTAACGTTACATAATAGTTACACAGTACACGAGACATTAATTACATAGTCATTATTTTTCGGATAATAACCATATTAAGGCAGTGAAAAGTTACTAACATAAATATGTATTCTGGCCACACGTGCGTTGAGTGATTTGTTAACGCATATTAAAACTTTTTTTACGAAAATCCAAATAAAACAAACTCAACTTTGCGCTGAAGTTGATGTTATCTATGTTACAAAGCTGATAACAAATCCTGTATTTTAAATTAGTCTTCAGTTAAAAAATGTGACGGACAAAGTATGACGAATTCCATGTTCCCCAACCTTTAAGTTAAAAGAGCATAACACGCATTATTTCATATTCTATGTTTAAAAACTTAGGAATACGAAATATGGCAAGTTACCCAACGTCCGTTGCGAAAAGCTTTATCTGTTTTTTCAATTCTCTACCTATCTGATCATTCAGAAATGGATTTTTATGTCCAGGACATATGGATCAACGTGTGTAGACCACCACTCTGTTACCACCAAAGCATCTTCCACCGTTTCCGTGTAGATCGTATTGAACTATGAATGTATCTTATACGCCGCCATACACGGTGCAATCGGCGTTTTACTTTTTGCTAGGCTTACACAGCGAAAAAACAAAACACCCATTGGCTGTAGTAAATATTTTTACTAGTACATAAGATGCAATCTAAAAGATGAAGTTTTCAATTTTTCTTCGTTTTCCGAAAAGCTTTAATATATTCAAATTAAATAAGCCTGATCAATGCACAAAGGTTTTGTCGAAACTGTTTGTCAGCTACAACAAGAAAATACCCAGTCGAAATAATTCTTTGAATTGCAAGAACTTTGCTTATTGCAATGCTTTTGCGTTTGCTTATTCAATAAATTTATTTGGCTTTTTTAAAGATGACGAAACACCGGAGGATAAGTTGATCATTGCAATAAAAAGATCAATTTTATGCATTCAGCGTGAACAATATGATAAAGCTGAACAAATGTTGCATTTGGCTTTAAGAATGGCACAGGATCTGCAAAGCAAAGATGGTATTACATACGTATATGACATAATGGCAAATTTAGCTATGGAAAGGGAGCAATTCAACAAGGCACAAACATTGTTTGTTGACGTCATGCGGCGGCTTTTAGCTGATGGTTTGTCCGAAGATAATCCTAAGGTAAAAACTACTTTTTTGTTACAAGCTACCAAAAATTGCAATCTAAATGGACTATAGGCGCAAATTTCGGTGTTAATTATTATATGCCAGCTATGACTTAATTTCCAAATAAATGCCGACATAATATGTCATAGCTTTTACCTCCTAGCGTTTATGAAGTAGCATTGAAAACTTCTCTTTTCTTGTTACTTTAATTGTTAATAATGTTTTGAGAATTACATTGGTATTAATTTTTCAAAATATTAGCGTTGGCTTTATCCAGCTTAATATATGCATGTATGTACATACATGAGTACATACACCTTTACGTACATATGTATTATAAAGTTGTTTTTTATTTTAGGTTTTACATATAAGTTCGAAGCTTGCCCATATTGCTCAACTAAGGGGAGATATTGAAAAAGCCAAGATAGGATTCAATTGGACATTGGCTAAAATAGAAGAATGTAGGAAAAATATGCCCGACGACATGGATGTGAAAGAGCTTTGGGCTCTTACAACGAATTGGTGAGCTTAGAATTTATGTGAACTCGAGTATCATGACAGTTCAAATTCATAATCATGGCATGTAATTGATTTGTTGCGTTATTTCTTCGTGCAAATGAGAACTTTCTTAAACTAAATTCCTTTCAAAAGGAGATTTATTGTATTTGCAATCTGTTCACGACAAAATAAGTACATTATTAAATCTACTAATCACAATAATATTACAGTAGAGTAATTTTTTTTAATTCAACAATATAAGTTTATAGTTTCTACAAATAATACAATGTACAGTACGAGCTCGATTTGCGCAACCACCGATAACTGCAACACCCCCATTAGCGCAACACGCAATTTTTTTACATTACAGTCTTTATAAGTGCAACTTTTTCAAAATACCAGTCTAGATAAGTACAACTTTTTGTGTTTTATAAAATTTAAAGGAACTTTTTCTTTCAATTTGTTTGACGTAGTTTTAACAAGTTTCAGCAAATAACCCATCTTGAGAATTTTTTCCACACGTGGGTGCTGACACTTTTTACACATTTCTTTCTCAAAAGAGTTGTCTTTAAATTTACAGTTTTTAAATCTTTAAGTGAAGTGAATATCATTTTAAAGTAAACATTTTAATAAATATGGGAGTAATAAACAAAGTGCTTAAAGCTTTTAATATTCGTATGACAGTTATTTTTTTAGCTAATGCATGGGACAAAGTCCAAGAAGAAATTTTTGAAAAAAAAATGAACAATGGAACAGGCTTCAATTAGACCAACCATTTTAAATTTGTTGCATGATGTTTTACCGGATATTAACTTAACAGGTGGAGAAGACTATACAGAGGAAAATGTAGCTGTAGACATTTCAGACGAAAAAATTGTAGAAACTGTACAAATTGAACAAAAACAAAATGTTAAAGTAGATAATGTTATGAAGTCCCTTGACATTTGAATGGAGTGGGCAACAGAAAATTACATTTGTTATGAAAAATTATCGCTCTTCAAGAAATCAAGGAAGCTGCGATTTCCCAAAAGAATTATTATGAATTATAATCGTTTTTGTGTGCTTCCATTGAGCTGGAAAATGTGATGGCATTAAATACAACCGGGAGAAAAATCACTGCTTTTCTAGGCAAACTTTTACGCACTATATTATCCTAGCCCGGAGACTTTTTTGTTTTAATCTTGCTAATTTCACCTTTAAATTCTCCACATCTGAAAGCCTTAATTGGTTTACTCATTTGACATGCAACATCTAAGAAATCATTAACTTCGTTATCTTCTTGTGTTGTACAACAAAGTGTTTTCAAGTTGTGACCTAAAAACAGCTGCTTTATTAACATCATATCTACACCAATTGCCATTAGTATCTTTTATTGGAAAGCTTTGCTTTTGACCATGTTTCAGGTATTTTGTAGCTTTCCAAAGGTATTTTCCGAACGTAAATTGCCTAAAAATCGGCAATGGAATCGAAATGGAATTTTTTAACAAATAATATCTACTTTTCAAATCGTTACTGTTCTTTACCAAAGAGACAAATGAAGTTGAAGGTTTCATAATTATCTTTATTATTAATTTTGAAAACTTTTTAATAGCTGTGTCAAGGATAAATTTAAATGCAGCTTACCTTCAATAAATTGTATGGAGTAGTTGATGTTAGTGTTTTTAGATATAGGTTTTTTATCGCTTATTACAATTGATCAGAACTTAGATCGTCACTAGATGCTATAAAGGGAGGAATCTGTTATTTTGGAATTAATATTTGGAAAAAAATATGTTAATATTTTTGCTGAAGAAATTTTCCGTAAGAAAGTGAAATATTTACTGAATATACATATATTGTAAATTTTTTTATAAAAAAGGACTGAAAGAATATTGCCCAACTATCTATTTTATTTTAAACATAAATTTGTTTAAAAGTTTCAAATCATAACTAAAATAATATCAGGCTCAAAATACTGGACTAAAAAATAAAATAACAAGCACAATGTTGTAAAAAAAGGTGTCGTTTTGAGCCAAAAATTTCGAAAACTGCTGTATCCACATAAATACATACACACATACATATGTACATACACGTGTCTATATATGTATTTTCATTTATTAATTTATAACTTGCAAATTATATTTGCACCTGCGCAAAATGGGCGGAGTAACGAAGGCCATATGCCGATGATGGCGTTAACAGCCTCGTATAGTTGTCTCAGTGTTTATCAAAAGCGACCCATGCCTTCACATTGGCAGAGGCAGCTTGGCCGACATGAAAACCTCCAATGAACCCTAAAACATACAGAATAATACAGTTATT
The DNA here is from genome assembly GCA_932526305.1 of Epicampocera succincta. Classification (NCBI taxonomy): domain Eukaryota; kingdom Metazoa; phylum Arthropoda; class Insecta; order Diptera; family Tachinidae; genus Epicampocera; species Epicampocera succincta. The sequence goes on along the minus strand of OW052037.1, from coordinate 901,816 downwards.
CGAGGCAAATTAATCAACCAGTGCGAGGGCACGTCATTACGATGACGCCCAGAGCTGTTCTTCAGTCCAGAGCTGCTTTACGACTTCTCGGTTGAATTATAACATTTTTCAAATTTGTTATGTCGTATTGTACTTTTTTTTTGTTCTTGATGAAGATACGGAAGTATGTTACTTAAATAGTATCTATATAAGCAAGCAAAAAATATTGGAATTATTAATATCAAAAGGTCCTTTAATGCCTTTGGTCGCCTTTTCGAAAATACTCCTACGTCGGTTAGATAAAGTACATAAACCAGCAACACTTGAAATTATAGGTGGCTTGTTTTACTTTTAGTTCTATAGCGCGTTTTTTTAGAGTGTCACAACTTGGAATTTGTTTTTTACACTTTTCCCACACATTTGTGGCTAATGTTTCTCATTAATTGTCTTTAAAGGTTTGGACAGCTTCTGATGAAAGAAAATAACTTTAAACAAGCTATACAATGTTTCAAAGATGCATACGACTGTTTTGTACAAATCCATGGATCTGAAAATGAAGAAGCCGTTACCATTTTGAATAATTTGAGTGTAGCAAGTATAAACGTAAGTTCGAAGTAAATATTTGTGACACAGTTTCCACTGTGCATTATCAGAGGTGGCCCTTGGCTTAATAGTGCAAAGAAATAACGTGTACAGCAAACTATATCTATTTCAGGTACTTAATGTCTGTTCGTGGATATCGAATGATTTCTTTCAATTGTTATATAATGAACATACATTGAATTCAGATTGTTGTGCGTGTGATCGATGTACTTATGCAATCGGGCGAAAATATTCGATATTCACGAACTGAATGTGACCATCTTCGGAAAATTTCTAAAATCATCAAATCAGAAAGATTAATTAATAGCTTTGCGCCTGTGAAAAACTGAAACAGAGCCCAATTTTAGGCTTTACTTAATATAACATCAATAATTCAGGTTTGAAATTGCTAATTTTTAAATTCGATAAAACCGAATAGTAACAATCGGTAATTTTGTTTAAAAAGGCTCAAGCAATTTATCCAGAACAAACGCCTTTACAAAGTAAAAGCGATTTCCTATATACATATGTGTATAACACTAAGAATTAGGAGGAAGAAGCTTCCAGTAAACTCTGATAAATTTCGTGAGATTGAACGGTATTTGTGAAATTCCATGTGAGAAAAATTCTTTCTTTTATTATTTAGGTCAAATAATTAAAAAAAATTGCAGACTTTTCTTACATTTTCTTTATTTACCAATATTTCGATCCAAGTCGTTGGTCATGATCAAATATAAAAAAATATTAAGAATCATAAAAGGTCAACAAATAATCAAATTTCTATAGAAAAACTTTTTACGTTATTTCGAGGTAAATTTTCGCAGTACCCTTAAGCAGGCATTTGCTTAAACCACTCGAATCAGTTGCCGTCTAAACACCTCTTCATGCAGCATTAAATTATAATTTTCAAAATAAATTTTCACAAATTGGATGCGTTGCTCAGGCATCAGTCCATCTATGTTGAAATGTCAAACCGATCTAAACATAAATCATTTGACAGCTGACGAAATGGCCGCCAGTTAAAAACGTGTTGCCAACCTCTATAGAAAACACCTTTTACAAAAGTCCATTAAACTACATTACAGAGCTTATCAAGGCTAAAAACAAGTATAAATCCAATAAGGCAAAAATTGCAAAATTTCCTAAGTTAAACTTATTGTTTCACTATAAATCAAACTTAGATTGTTTCCAACTAATAGAGCAAGGAAACATGACAAGTATTAGCAGAACTAGAAAGCATCTTTTTGGAATGTTTTCATCTCAGATGTTCAAAGCAAAATTAGTATGGACGGATGGATATAGAGAAAATTCCGAAGGGACTGTAACTCCTCATGTTTTGTGTTTACATAACATGGTGAACAAGAAAACAAAGAATGGCAATGGGGAGGGACATGGGCTATGGAGCTAAAAGAGCTTGCTTGCTCTCATGTGAGCAGTTATTTGTGAACTGGTCAAGTTTAATCCCAACCTCCGCTAACAAGAGGTGAACTTGTGAAGGAATACACAGTATTTCAGATGAAATGAATGAAAATTAAGATGTTCCATTGATGTGCTTTTTTTTAAAGGTTTTCAGATGAATGCCAGAAACGACATATGTTACGTATCTCAACCACCTTCTACAAACACTACTGATGGCGTAGGAGCTCACGTCTCTCAAACCCATAAAAACAGAAAAATCTTATTCGTCTTTATGCTATTTCGCGGCGTCAATGCATCACAATGCCATTTTTTACCACTTATTGTAATGCCAATGTTGAGAGTTGTCGTTTACTGTTTCATATTTTTCGTAATTTCTAAGAAAATGCGACGTCGACGTTGCCTTAAATTGACTCTGATTTTGTCATCAGTGTTTTTGTTGTTGGCAAAGATTTATTTTGTGTTTTTTTTTCCAAATTGTAATAAAATGGAAGAATAAAAAATCAAATAGTAAATCCAACCCAATAAAAAAGACTGAATTGAAATTAGAAAAAACTACTTAATTTGGTCTCTTAATTGAAATGCCCTAAAGGTTTGGACATTTTCAGCACTTCAATATCGTGCTAAAATATATTTTATGATCAAATTATAGATGCTGGTCTTGCTTAACTGGGCTCACAAACATTTTAATCAATATAGATATGTATTGGTCGCCAAATATTCAGAAAAAATTAAAAAGAAATATAAAAAATAACTGCCAAGTATTACATAAAAATATCGATAAATAGTCATCTTAATACAGTTATAGGATATCAAATTAGTGTTGAGGTGGTGTTGACATTGAGCAAGAGAACAAAAAACAGCATTAGAGCCAGAGAATGCTTCAAGGCTTCTTCTTCTTCTTCTTTTGGCGCTACAGTCCGTGGTGAACCTGGGCCTCAACCAACAAAGTTTTCCAGCTGGCACGGTCTTTAGCCGTCTTGTTGGTTGAGGCCCAGGTTCACCACGGACTGTAGCGCCAAAAGAAGAAGAAGAAGAAGACGGTCTTTAGCCAGCGTTCTCCAATTGTGCACACCAAGTTGGTTGAGGTCCCTCTCCACTTGTGTGCGCCATCGGTTCCGTGGGCGTCCTCTACTGCGTTGTCCCACAGGTTCGGAATCGAAGATTCTACGGGTCGGAGCAGTATTCTCCATGCGCTCTATATGGCCCAACCATCTTAGCCGTTGGATCCGTAGGCGCCTGGTTAGGCTCATGTCGCTGTACAACCCGTACAGTTCATGATTGAATCTTCTTCTCCAGAAACCATCAACGCAAACAGGGCCGAAGATTGAACGCAGAACTTTTGTCTCGAAAACACCAAGGATTTCCTCATCCGCCTTCGACACCGTCATGCTTCTGCGCCATAGAGAAGTACAGGGATTATCAAAGGGGTATATAGTGTCAGCTTGGTTTTTCGAGAAAGGGCCTTACTACTCAATTGCCTCTTGAGCCCAAAGAAACAGCGATTGGCAAGAGTTATTCTGCGTTTGATCTCGGTACTGATGTTGTTCATACTGTTGACTTGGGAGCCAAGGTAGACGAAGTCCTTTAATACCTCGAAGTTATAGCTGCCTATGGTGATGTTCTGGCCCAGTCGTCGGTGTTGCGCGTCCTTTTTTGATGACAGCATATCCTTCGTTTTGCCCTTGTTCACCGCTAGACCCATTTTGGCCGCCTCCGTTGAAATACCAGCAAACGCTTCAGTGACGGCTCGCTGTGTTCGACCAATCACGTCAATGTCGTCAGCGTATGCCAGCAGTTGAAAGGTCTTTTGGAAGATCGGGCCTCTGTTGTTGGCGAGTGAGTTTTGTACGATCTTCTCAAGAATTATGTTAAAAAAGTCACATGACAGTGCGTCGCCTTGTCTAAATCCCCTTCTGACATTGAAGGTCTCGGTGAATTCGTTACCGACCTTGATGGAGCAGCGAGAGTTCTCCATCGTCATCCTACACAGCCTGACGAGTTTAGTAGGAATGTCAAAACTAGACATGGCGTTGTATAGCTCGTCCCTATGCACACTGTCATATGCGGTCTTAAAATCGACGAATAGGGGGTGGGTGTCGATTTGCATCTCTTGGGTCTTTTCCAGGATCTGCCGTAGTGTGAAAATTTGGTCAATGGTGGACTTTCCCGGCCTGAAACCACACTGATGAAGGCTGCATAGAATGAAAAAACTAATATCAGAGGTAATTATATCATTATTAGATCATAAGTTGTACAATAGCAATAGAGCTTTCGAATTAGGTCAAACACATTATATCAGATATGTCTATATATATATAGTAAATCCGAAGTTTGATTTAAGCGAATAAATTAGTTTGCACGTAGTTTTTGAAAAATTAGGGTCTCCTCTCTCAATGGTGCGAACTAAACACTACAAGCAAATCAAATGATACAACTGCCACTACTCTATCATTCAAAATAGATCTAATATCATCTGTTAAAAGAGGATTTAGACGGTAACACAAGTCGTACGATAAGTCAAATTTTTGAGTAGAAGAGCACGGATGGCATCGTCTAAACTTAATATGTAATGAAACCATAGAGCGTAGAGCGAAAATACGGATGGAAATTTTACATTCGTACGGCTTTCATCGTTTTTTTAAATTTTTCAAATTCCTTCACACATCGTTAGATCAGATCAGGGATGTATTTTTATGTCTTTTGCCAAAGGTGTAAACGTAAAAAAATCTGTAGTAAGATTTTTATTGTCATATGATTACTCTTTGGTTTTACGTACGACTTGTATTACCTTCTAAATCCCCGTTAATTAGTACGGATGTGATATTGACACCAGTGTTGCCAACTCGGTGCGTTTCGCAACATTTTGGCGAAATGTTCCTTAGTTGGTGCGCGGTACGATTTTTTAATTTTTGGTGGCGCCAACCAAATTCTACAAATCTATTTGTTTCAGTTTAAGAAAAAAATCTTCGTACAATAAAATACACCTGTTACAATAAAATGAAACAACTGTACAATTACGACTGGATAAAACCTTCAACCTTGAAACAGGTCTCAGGAATGTTTTTGGTTTTAGTTAGGGGCACCTCTCAGTCTGTCTTCCAAGAAAAGGAAAAAAATTTATACGGAAACAGGAAAAATGGGTACTGTATAGGATAAAAAAGTTTATAAAATAGAAATAGCCTCATGTAAAACACGCATGCCCCGCAAAATAACTTGCTGAGCTGCCCAAAAACCACAGTTTCACTATTGGTACACGCGGTGTGAACGCGAAAACTCATTCATTTCATTAGCTTCAAACCAGCTTACTAGTTCATCCAGACTCGATAGATGGATAGAATAAACTAAGTTCTTAAAAGATATTACAGACGCATTAGAAATGTACTTCATCAAAGTGTGTTTGAAAAAGTAACGTGTAAACACGACAAAAGAGCTTTTCATTGTCGCAGAAATGTTGGAATATACGAATATTTTTGGGAGTCATTCCAATTGAATTGAATTTTTTACAAATAAAAGCACATTGTGTGGAGAGAAGTAAGGACAGATTTATACATATCTTCCTGCCTTCTTTCCTATGATTTGCCTTCGGATAAACTATTGACTGTGGCAGTACCATAGTATCAATATTTATTAGGTATTTTCTCGGCGCGTTAAGTTTTTGCTCGTTCAAAGGTCAAAGGTCACTGATAATGTATGTATGTATGTATCTGTTTATGTAAATATATATGTATGTACATTTATGTGCATACGAATGTATATATGTATGTATATTGCTATAAGTGAATTTTTTTCATATGTATTTTTAGATAGAAAATTTTCGCGATGCCAAAATGTACATAGAGAAAGCTTTAGACATATCTAAACGTATAAAAGATACATACCAGGAAGCTATTTTGCTGGCAAATTTGGGACTGATTTATTTGAGAGAAGGTTTAATCAAAGAGGCCACAAGTTCTTGTTCCCAAGCGTGGAAGTCCGGAAAAACTCAACAAAATGACGCAGCCATTACACAAGCGGAATACTGTCTAAGTGAAATAAAAGCATTTTCCCAAAGTGGCTGCTAAAATCTGTTAGTAGATTTGTTACAAATATCCATATGAGAGTGCAAATAAGAATGTTTTGTTTTGTAAATAAATATGTATGTAGTTATTTATTTGTGTTAAAAATGTTTATATTCCTCTGTTATACAAATAGAAATACATACAATAATATGAGCTTGTAAGTAAACGATTTATTCGCCTTTATTTTCTTCCAATGAAAACTTACTGCCTGTCCCACAGCATCGAAGGTTACAGCCTTTTTACACTCAGCACATTTTCGAGAAACGCGTGGAAGATGTTGAAAATGTGAAACAACTAAAAAACTGATTCAGAACTTATTTATTAGTTACCATATGCCAAATTATTTATGTATTTGTTGTTTGCTTTTCTCTTTTCTTACTTAGTTCTAAATTGTGTTATTGCGGTTTGGCCGTCGTACCATAATTTATCATTCTTTATCTTTCATATTAACATTTTGGTACATTCTTATAAAACTGGATTTAATATTGCAGCGGCACTTAATCTTGAGACATGTAATAGGAATTTAATATTTTTACTCGTGGAATGAACACTAATTTACTTTACTTGGGGGTTGGTTACACGATCAAGATTTGCCTTTCAATTTTTAATACATTCGCATTTTTTACTAATACTGTGGAAAATTTGAAAGCAAAACGATCGTGTAACCGCAGTGTCAACCAAGTGTTGTTTTAATAACAGTCAATACTTACATTCGCAACAAGTTGGCTGTTTTCTGTGAATCGACATCGTGGTGGAGAAAATAATTTTTTTAAATTTTTCTTACTTTCTTCAGTTTTTCTGGAAACTAAAATTTTTCAAAAATTGTTACCAGACGCTGCTAATATCTTCCAAATTTCTGCTGCTTTTGTAGCGTTAGTATCCAAAGCAGCCGATGGATTAATTAATGATTTATTTAGTTTTATCCTTTCGGTTATCAGATTCATCGGAGGAAAAAAAATTTAGCAATCACAAAAATAAAACAGCAAACCAGCAACCTGAAACGAGTGTCGCAATATTCAGCAGCTACAACAGGATCAACAAGAGACACAGTCGCTAAAAAAATTGGTGCTCACTCATTCTTCTCGCAACTTGGAATAATATTATAGAATAAACTACTGCTACATTTGCCAACATCTCATCAGCCCCTACAATAAATTTATACTGTAAGATCTTTTGATTTGTTGAAGCTCCTTTCAAAACTATTTTTTTAATTAATTTACGCTTTTTCACTTGTACAGTGCTTAGCACGACCCATTGCAAACACTAGAGCGACAAAATTCATAAAAATTATTTTCAATAATACGTATGCCAATATCTAATTACCGTTTTTAATTGCTTTAAAATAATAATTTTTTATTTTGCGAATTTTTTTAATTAAAATAATATCGGTGCTATTATTTTGATACTTCTCTGTAAATGCAGTTACGCTTTTGAACATGTTTTTAAAATCTAAAAAATACAATAAAAGAAATGTAAAACCCGTTTCTTAGAGCAAATGAATAGGAACGCAATATGTCAACATTTCATTCCAAAAAATTTGAGAGCAGAATCACGCGTTTTATAAAAGTATTTATTTGAAAATACCTTTGCATTTGTGAGTTATTGAATTTTTTATATACTAGTCTTGTTGGTTAGTAAAATTCAATGCGATTAATTCATTGTGGAATTTCTAAACATTTGCGTTTTCACAATGTTAGTTTTGGTGTTCATATTTGTTTGCTAAATCTAATCTTATTGTAATAAATTTAATATTAGACCAACATCCTCCAAGAATTTTGTACATTAAAAATATTTAATAAAACAATTGAAATTTAAGAGAAATAAGTGTGGCCTTCTGCCATACTACCAAGGTTAGACCACTGAACAATCTGTTGATTTTTTTTTGTTACTGTCACAGTAATGTGATGTTTGAGTCATATGAGTGTTACGTAGTCGCTGCAGCACGCAACCGCCAAAGCCCGACGAGCATAGCCGTGCCAGAGATAAAAACTTATCAATAACGTAGTGACTGGGTGCCACCTAAATAAAACCGGTGTTTAATCTATAGTTATATTTTATAACAAAATTTAGTGGAACTCTTCCATATGCAAAATGAATATTGAAAATTTGGTCCACAAATGGCGAAATTATACTCTTATATTATAAAATCTCTTGGAAAGTGGGCGTGGTCATAAAAAAGTAGACTATATTTCATTCGAGAGTACCAGTTCAATGATGTGAAGGTTTCCTGAACATCGGTCCGGGGGTCTGGTCTCCTATAAGCTGCAAGCAAAACAAATAAACAAACGCACATTCGTTTAGTTCGGCCACTTCTATAAGCAAATAGAATTTTGAACATTAGTTCGCAATTGACGAAATTATTTGATAATCAATTATTAGGCTGGCAATTTGCGGCACTCCCCATGCAAAAAGAATTTTGAAAATTTATCCACAAACAGAAAAGTTGATAGTCCATTTTTTGGGAGCATATTTTGCCCCTTCTTATTGCAAAAAAAATTTAGGTGTGCTCTTCCATATGCAAAGAGAATTTTTAAATTGATACAGAAATGACAAAGTTATGCTCGTTTACATTATGAAAGCTGTTGCAAAAAATTCTATACATATTTCGTTCGAGAAGCCGAGCCAAATTTTTTACTATAAAGTACAAAACAAACACACGGATATATATACATATGTATATACTACATACATATAGATTTCAGGTCGCGAGTAGAAAAAATTTTAAAAAATATTAAGGTGATTAACCTTTTTCAGTACTTTTTTATCCTAAATTAAAAAATAGATCCCAGTTGTCTAACCAAGCGCCTTCTCTAAGTTTTTTCCAAAAAAGTTGTTGGCTTATGTGTTCGCTGCTCATCTTGGTCCTTTTGCTGAATAATAATTTATCTAACCTATTGCAGTATATGCAATTCTTTGCTTTCAGTAGTGTTATATGTTTAAAAAGTTTTTGAACAATGCCAAAAAAAAAATTGATTTAACAATCCCTATTATGAAACAAAGCGGTAAAATATGTACTTTTGTCTTTTTGGTCTTTTGCTTTCCCGTACCTTTCTCTTCATTCGAAAAATTTGTTTGCTCTTATTTTACTGAACTTTTACCAAATAGGAAAGAAACACGGCTATTAAGTTGAAAGCAATTTTTTTTCAAAGTTATGCTCGATCTTAAAATAACACTGGTTATGACTTAAAATGTTGATAGTTTAAGAGAACATCAAAATCATAATCGATAGACTCAAGTTTAATTTCTGGCTCCTCAACAACGTATGTGAGCGGTGGCACATCGTTTAAAAAATCACGTAGCTCTGGTGTTGGAATATTACCACTGCTCTGTATATACTTTTTCGGGATGGATACTTTCGGTTTTGGTAACAACAAAGAATCATTTACATTTATTGGAGTCAGATCGCCAAAAACTCTTTGATGGACGCCGAAGTTTAATTTCGTTGTAAGCTGTGTATGAATATTGTACAAAAATATATCATTTATACCAAACTTAACTCATTTTGAATAGACTTACCTTTTGTTTATTAAAATCGACTTCACTTTTTCCTGGATCCCTGTTTGTTTTCTTCAGCTGCTCTATTTGATTCTTATGTCGTAGAGTAGTGTTCAAAATTGGTTTAGATAAATTTGTTCCACCGATACAGTTTTTGGAAACTTCGGTGTTTTCAAAATTTTCATCTAATTTTAAAGAAAACTCTTCGTTCTTTACTTTGCATTTCTTAGCCATATTTTTTCGTTATAATATATTAAACTGGAGCCAAATTTGCAGGATATTTACTATGCAACAAAGCAAATATAGTGTTGCCCAATTGTAGGCATTTGGAAATAATGCTTGCATTTTTTAACATCATGTGTAATTTATGTGTATTTCTAAACAATCCATTATAAAACATTTTTTGGTTATATATACGGAAACAGAATCACTAATAAAAATTTTAACTTATTAGTTAAAGGAAGACAAAATCTAAAAAGATATTTAACTCTACCGTGACTCTTATTTCCCCCAAACCGGCGTGAGGAAATGTCAGTGTTTTTGTCATGTTTCACAATATATTATAAGGATAAATTATTTTCAAATCAAAGCAACAGAATTGACGCATAAAAAAATGGAATATATAATCATTTAAAGCCGGTGCACATAGAATCCGTCATACGTCGTGCTCTGTCTTTCTCAACTGACGTTGGCGCAATGAGTACGTTGTTAACGTATACATATGTAAAAAATCAAAAACCAAGCAACACATTAACTGTCAAAGTACTTAACAGAAACCAATACATTCAATGGAGACGGATGAATTTCTGAAAGTTTACATTTACACTTTTCAAATTGAATTGGATGATGCCAAATTCTAAATACTTGAATAAAATCAAAAAATAAGAAAACATGTAAATATATTCGATGATAGTTTTCTATGAGTGCGTAATATAAGATTAATAAATATTTGCGAACTTCATTAATCATCCCTGTTCTTTAGTACTTTGGCACCGGCGGTCAAAACAGACGGCGTTGTGCGCTTCAATTACAGCATTGAATACATTTTGTTTACAAATAAAACCAAGGAATATCTGAATATATTTTTTGCTTTTATTAATATGGAAAAGTACGACGAAAAAATTGAAGAATTGGAAAAGGAAGAACTACTGGTAGTAATGCTGAAAGTTTTAAATTAATATACATATATATCTGTGGTTTATGTTCTAGATGCCATCATCCGATGTTAATCTGTACAGTAGTCTGATGGCATATTATTTGGTCCGAAACAAACTGTATGTAAAAATGGGGTTTAATACATATGTATATTTTAAATCGGGCCTTTTTCGATGTTGTTTCATTATTTTTTGTTCCTAAAATTAAATGAAAAAAGTATTTACAGAGTTTCTGGGACTGTTCGACATTTACAGGTTCTGAATGCTAAAAGTTTCACTGTGTCTGTTCCCTAACGTAGAAAACAATTTATTAAATATGATTCATTGATGTTTTGGTGAATGGAAAAGGCCACAGTAGGTGCAACCCATTAATCTTTACTTTTGTTTTTTTTATAAAAACATTTGATTGCACAGAATGTTATGGACCAAACAAGTTTTTTTCTAGTGTCTTAAATTAATACAAAAAACTAATTTCAAAGTGGAGATTGTTTTGAAAAAATAAATTTATGATAAATAAAATGAAACAATGTTTGTTTTTCGTCCTGAACATATCGCGTAATAAAAATGTTCGTGGCTAGATGTTAATTCAAAGCCATTTCTGAAGCGGTTGTGAAACTCAGGATATTTTTGTGTAATTTTTTTTACATTTAGGAACACACAAATAACAGAAACGACGGCGGATATAGACCCTAATATTTACGTACTTTTTATATTTTTTACACAAGTTTTGATGCGAAATTTCTTTGGAGACGTATTCCTCAAACCTTAAAAGCCGATAATATTGAATTACAAAAATTAAATGAGTTGCACAGAAACATTATCTGCAATAACTATGCCGAAGTCTTTAAAGGTGTTAATAATATAGAGTGGTCTGAAGACATCAAAATTGTAATGGAGGATTTGAAAGGTACGTTAAGCGAATTAAGTTCTTTTCATTATTTTGTAGAGAAAGGCTTAAAGGCTATTACTTCGTAATACTAGAGCAAAAAGAAAATGAGTATGAACTGTAAAATTAGCGCGTTGTTTGACCGGTCAGTTAACTGACTCACTTTTAATGAAAAACTGGTATTTGCATGAATGTAACTCAAAAGTTCATGGCAAATCCTTAAGCGGTCGCACAAAATATATGAATTTGATCGATAATAATGTTAGTGGACTGACGGATACCAGTGATGATTATGTGGATGTCACCGCATGTCATAATTTTTGGTTGCCGCGGTACGATTGAATCGCTTTTTGGGGGCTGTGTTAAGTATAAAAATTATACAGGTTTAATCCGTGACAAGCCAAGTTTTAAGGATGTTGCTTTACATAAATTCTTTATTTTTAGTCCAGAAAACAAACCATTAAAGTTGAATCTAGTTTATTATTCGCTTTAAATAACTTGGTTAATTTAATTGCTTTAGTAAGAATAAAATGTAAAAAGAAGACTACTCGTTTTCTTTAAAATATTATTAGAAAGTTTTTCTGCGTTCTTAAAGACGATTGAATGTAAAGTTAAATGTTTGAGTATATTTTTTTAACGTTTCAAGTATACTAATAAGAAGGGCAGCACCTACGAAATGTTGACATATAAATACATATATTAAAAGAAATACGAGCAGTTATTGAGGAAGATATTCTATTACTTTACATATGTATATTTGCAAATGTTTGTGCTTGTATTTCAAGTGATGTCTGCTTGATGGGTTGCATTTTTCTTCAAAAATCTTTTCATTTCTAGTAATCACAATGGAAAATATACTTCAACTGATTGGAAATGCTTATACTTCTCTTCTGGATGAAACTTTAATGGAATTAACTAATCTTCAAGCAGATGAAATAAAACAGAAATGCTTAGAACTTGACTGGAGATTAGAAACTTGCGAGCAACAACTAGTTGTTCATCCGAAAAAGCCTGCTCCCAAAGCATATAATAAAGCTGAATCGGAGTATCAATTATCTAAATTAACTGAATTTGTATCTTTTCTTGAAAATTAAGCTTTTTATATTTAAATAAATGCCACATTAAAAAATTTATGTACAAAGTGTTAATTGGAGGATTTAAAAAAACGCGTATGCAGATCTGATATCCGAAAATTCATTTATCGCATCTGACATAAATGGTCTGTACGCACGTACAAGCACAACTTTACTTTCCGATGTTAATACCTTCAAATATTCATAGATTTATCTAACAAAAAATTGCAGACAAATTCCGCAAAGCAAATTACATACATATATATTATACATACATACTTGTAAAAACCGTACTCCGCAAAACATTATCGACGTTATTCAGGAAGAAATTTTAGATTCAATCAAAAGACGAGAACGGACGGGAATCTAACTACTGGAACAGCACTACGACCGCAAATCGCGTAGAAACATAAAACTTAGTAGTCAGCGTTGTTAGCTGGGTGCCTTTCGCACCATTTTCGATGCGTTTTAAAATTTTTGGTGCGCAAAATTTCTTCAACAAACATAATACCGCAAAACGTATTTGACACATTCTTAAATTTGGAGCAAACACCAACAAATTATGTAGATACTATATTCAAGAAAATCAAAGACACGCCTTTTTCTGCAACAGATTCCACAGCTAAAAGCTGAACGCAACTTTCGATGATGGCAAATTATCAGATATTGACATGAATATAACCGAGGAAACCATTATCGATGATGTTAATACTTGTACTAGGATTGAAAATGCGGTGATAAGAGTAACATAATGATGGCTAGTTTGTTGAAAATAAAGGAAATTCGAGAGTATCAAATAGCCCAGTCGAAACCTATTTTAATATTAATAAAAATATTACTTTGGAAGGTAATGCCAACGTTGTTCCTTCAGCGTATGTCAGGAAAGCTTACGGATATAGTAAAGCCAAAATGAATGACATTAAAAAGTCTTTATTTAAAACCAAATTGTTCACCAAAACCACAGGAAACATGGAAAAAAATCAAATAAATCCGGTGTACTCTTCACACATTTCATTCATTCAATTAGTGAAAATGAAAGAAAGTTTTTTTATGAAATTAATTGTCTGTTTTTCATGGCAAAACTAAAAACAGAAAAAATTTTCATTTCAATAATACGTTTGGGTCACTGCACTTCTCTTAATACAAATAACATTTTTGAGATCCTCAAAAATAAAATCTGTGAAACATAGGGATATAGTATACCATTTCGTATCTCTCAGGTCATTACCAACAAGACAGAGTTTTTGTGTGCCAATACAACGAGGCAATACTGAAGTGCAGAAAGTTAACAAAATTTGGGAAATCCAAACAGTATTGTTGAATATTCAGACAATATGCCCGAAATACGTACATATGTATTCTTTGCGGTACAAAAGTAGAAGGCAGGCAAAGCAAAAGGCCAGCCTGCAATAGCTGATACACATTTAGTTATACGACAATTCTGCATATTTTGTAAATAACAATTACTTTTTGCTTTTACAATTTACTTTTCGTATTTTTTCATTGTACATTTTATTGTTTTGTTTTAAATATATTTTTCTTTTATACCTTATAATTAAAAAAATACAAGAACAGATTTTTATTGTATAATTTAATTCATATTTTTAAAGCCCCTGAAAAATAATATGAATTATATATATGATTGTATTTTATTTTAAGAATCAAAATCACATTAATTTTTTTTAGTTACAAAAGCAAGTTATACACGGGATCCATCACTGAATATTGCCAAATATACACATATATATGTGGACATAAGTAGGTATAAATTTACATATGTATGTATGTATGTTATTTAATAAGAAAACTTTTTTGTTGTAATAATTAAAAACAGTTTTTATACATATGTAAAAAGTGCAGTTCGATTCGAAGGTTCCCAAAATTAAGTGAAGCCTTTTCTAAAAAGGCCGAATTGATGGGGATCCACCAGAGGGCTTAACCTTTCGCTTTTCATCACTGGAAATAATACATGTAGATATTTAATCGTTTATTTATTTACCTAGATAATAATACCACATAGCAAGTATACAATTATAAATGTGCATACCTACTTGTAGTAATTTGTGAGGAATCCAAGTCGGTTTTGGTAATTGTCGCTTTTAAAAACCGATTTTGGATTCGTTTGGTGTCATGAAAACAAGTCGGTTTTGTTATCTTCGAATGCAAATAAAACCGATATTCGAATCAGCTGTTTTCTGTTTTTGCTCTTTTGTTTACAATTTTAAGTAAATTTTTTTTTTTTTGCAAAATTTTGAAAGTTGTGTTTTTGCTAAATAAAAACAAAGCAAAGAAAAAAAGTGACTACATTTAATAAATAAATAAAATGGCATCCAACGCCAGCATTTTTGTTATTGGAAGAAGGACACTCTGACAGGGTGGTATCAATTCATTTGAAGTGCCGGCGACGGAATATATTTTAATGCTAATTATCACCCAGGTGCTGCAAATCACTTTGCGTCAAAACATCGCCAAAAGTGTAATTTTTATCCATTTGGTGTTTTAGAAATCGCTTAAATGGTTTATAAAACTAAATTTCACTTTCAAATTGTTTCTACCGTTTCTTCCTTTATATTTTTAAATCAAGTGGCCGATGCTAACGAATCCTCCACAAAAAAGATGTCGGTAAGAACCGATACAACATGTCTGCAATCTTTTATTTCCAGCCAAACTGCTACTAATAAAAAGATTATAGAAGCATTGAATAATTTTAATGAAACAATAAAAAACATTTTAAAGGAGTTTCAGGATACGTCGAAGCAATCGTTTAAATTTTTAATTGTTCCGACAATTGTTGCCTGAGGGAATCCATAGTTGGCATATCACGTTTTGTGAACCCTTTTGCCAAATCAGAGTACTTCTCCATAAACTCCAGGAGAATGCAGTTTTGTGTCTTCCCCTTTTCTGTTCTTAAAGATGTAAATCAGAATGGTGTTCCAATTTATTAAAGACTAATAAAGTAAAATTACAATTTGCACACAAATTTTACTTATTAAGCTTTAAAACATACTTATATATTTTATGATAACTTTTTTTATTTATGTACTTACATTTTTGCAAATTATCCAACTAGTAGAAGTAAAACCAAAAATTCCATCACCTGTCAACTTCTTCTTTTATTTCCAATAAAAAAAACGATAATATTGGATTCTATGAGACCTAAAACCGATAAAAATTCAAGTTCGAATACAAAACCGATAACTTGGATTTCATGACACCGACGTGATTTTTTTAGTCGATTTTAAATCCAATTCCAATAAGATTGGATTTTATAACAACTCCGAATTTTAGTGATTTTCTCAATTATTTGTATGTTTCTTTGCGACGATGATAGATGAAAACGGGAATTTGCCATGCAAGCGCTAAGAAACAAGGAACTATTAGAACATCAATTAATCCATCGGCTGCGTGTATTAAAATTAGCACCAGAAATTAATGCACTTGACTATAAAGAATATTCAAAAGTAGAAAGAGCGAACAAAAGCTTTACCGATATCGAAGCTGGTTTAAATAAATTTATTGGCAATTACAAAAATAAAAAATTTGGTAAACGCTGCAAAACCGGTGACATGGAACAGGAAGTTAGAAACTCCGCAGTCACGTTTTGCCAATCTAAGAAATCGAAAATACTAGAAGACAAAGATTTATAGTCGTTAGCACGGCAGAAAAATCCGATTAAAAACGATTATCTAACAGAAAGGTACAAAACTGGGGATTATAAACCTCCTTGGTACATATTATTATATACCGTGTATGTTACAATTTTATTTAAAATACGAAATAAATAAAATAAAATGTGTTAAGATACTTGGAATTTATAAATTTGTCTCTCTTTTTTTTAATCTCCATTTTAGCAATATTTTTATTTTCAGAAATACACTTCTTTGATACATTTTTGACATATTCAACGGTAACGTTAAAAGCTCGTTTCAAATTATAAGGGAATAAAAAATAAACAGATGTCGCTTCGAATTTAAAACTTTGTTCTGGTATACAGAGTTAAGTATATTCAGTGCTCTTTATTTTTTTTCTTGCCAAGCCGCTTTCCAATAAAAAAAATTAGAGTTAACTTTCAATTTTTTTCAAGTCCTTATTTCTATTACATTTTGGTATTAGTTCTTCAATTATAGCATTGCCTAAAATTTTACTTTTTTACAAGCAAATAATTTTTTTTATTACAAAAATTATAATCAGGTATGTGATGGAAACTGATAGTTTTCAGAAGGTGTGATAACTTTCATCTTTCAATAACTAACCTGTGAAAACTTAGCGTTATATAAAATAAAATTGGAATAAAAGAAACAATCAAAAATAGCCATAACACCTAATAAAAAATTGGAACAATTAACCTTTACAGTTTATGTCATCGCACCACACATTTCATCGTTAACGATAATTTTTTAAAATTGATTTCCATCACATGTCTGGTTTAATCAAAGTTTCCCAGGCCTTATTTTTATTATATTTTGCTATTAGTTTTTCATATACTCTGAAAGATAGCAAAGAAAAAATTAATATTAAGAAAATTTTGAAATTTAATTGTTTTTTGTTAACAGTCATGTTTTATAACAAAATCGAGTAATGTCTTGTCTATATTAAGCGTTTTTTTGTTTTTTAAAAGAACGTTTTCAAAATACTATTTAAGAAAACTTAATCTTTAGCGAATAGACCTCCAACATCATTTTCAACACTTGTTTGTAATAAGTTCAGTGTATACTCAAATCGTTCAATTGATTCCGATATAACTTGTGATCTTTTACTGCAATTAAATTCAGTACCGTTTTCATGCGTCTTAATTAGATCTTTTAATTTAGATATAGATAATTGTATCTCAGTGACGTAAGTTTTTAGTTGCTTTTCGAACGTCATGTCTTTTTTACTTAAACTGCTGAATTTGTCTGGTGGATGGCTTTCCGAAAATTCAGTTTTTAAAATCGTTCCTTTTAATGCACTTATGTTAAGGCTTATGCGGCTAGAGTTCAGTGAATCGTTGACGCTGTCGTTTAAACTATTATTTAAATTCTCCCAGTCAACGTCAAAACAGTTGAAAATGTTGGTTGAATCTATATTGTCTTGCTCACGAATGTGTTCAAGCCAAACCTCAAGACGAGCAATGGGCCATTCCGCTTTTAGTTCACGCTTTTTATCCATGATGAGTATTTTTGTGTACATCATGCCAAACTTGTCAATTACTTTCGACTGCTTAAAATCGTACAATAAACCATAATTGCGACAATGTTGGGTGGCTTCCTTTACCTGGAAATATCAAAATATACAACTACATTCATGTTTTATTTACAATGACAAGTATCACTCAGAATATGAATGCCTACAAACATCTGAAATATATGGAGCCTTCTTTTGGAAAAGATTGTGAAGTTGATTAGCCTTGCCAACAAGTCCTAATTTGAAGATGGACCAACGTTGTTGTGTCTACTACTATATGTATGTATCAATTTTTCTATTCAAATTCGGTGGAAAATTATTTCAATTTAATTGTGTTTTTATGTTGAAATAAGAGTCTGTTTATTATTAAATTAAGAGCTGAGTTTTTTTCTATTTCTTTGTGTGTCTTCGGTTTGACGCAAGAACAATTGAGATCAGACTGTGCAAAGATTAAAAACAGGAGTTGCATTTCATTTTGATACCACATGCCACGATGATGCAGAATATAATTCGACTAACGACTTATAGAAAATGCGAAATTTTCACAATTAAAATTTGTATTTCCTGTATGTGTAAAAATAAAAACTATCTATATATTTATTTTACAACTTGAAAAGTAAATTTACTAGTTATAGCTGTACAAAAGGGGGGGGGTAACGAAGATCACATGCCCATTATGGTGTTAGCACACTTTTATAGATGTCTCTGTGTCTAGGTTACACGACCCATGCCTTCACATGGGAAGTAGCAGCGTGGCCAACATGAAATTTCTCAAATGAATCGTAAAACAATACAGTTCTCCGAGATAAATCAGTCAACCAGTGCGAGTGAAACAGAGATGGCCAAACAACAATAAGCCTGACCGCGCCTAATAAATAATTGCGATGACGCGAGAGTTGTACTTCAGCCCAGAGCTGCTTTACGACGTGTAGCCACATTTAATTTTGGAAATAACAAAAAATTTAAGCGCCAAGTCTATAACTATAGTTTGAGAAATTTGCAACATATATTCTAGAAGCGCGTACATAATTTTAGAAAAGTGGTAAGAAGTTATTTTTGAATTTCATTATCTTATTACCTATTTTGCCAAAGACAAAAAATATATTAGATTGTTCATAAAGCTCTTAAAGACCAGAGTAGGCCATGAACAAAATAATGGGGAAACATACCAATAGCTGAACTTTGTGCAAATTTCCTTGGCTTGGCTGCTGCATAATTTTATTTATTTCCTCAAACCATTTTGATTCATTTTTGTGCGCGGACATTGCGGCAATTGTGTTCGATTCACAGGAGTTTAATTTTTTTCGATTTTCGTCAACAATTTTTTTCTCCGACTCGAGAATTTCTCTGTTGCATGTTAACATCAATTGATCTAATTCTATTTTGTCCATGCGCTCTTTAAGATTTCTTTCATGCTCAATACGGTCGGTTTCCAGGCGAGACAATGCAATTCGTTTCTCTTCCTCTAACTCAAGCCGTAGTTTTTCTTCCTGTTTCTCCAGTACCTCCTGGTAAGCCTGATAAAAATCAGTCAACTGCAAATCAGACTCTGGTAAATTATATTCGATACGTATCTTCTAACTCACCTTAGTATTCTTTCCGCCGTTTGTGCAGAAGGGATTTGAAACACGAAAAAAATGTGAACCTCCAATCACCAAACGATCGCCATGGCACATTCTCTTTTTAGATTTCACTAATTCTCCATTTAAGTAGGTTTCAAAATCTTCACTTTCCGGGACCACGAATAGTTCATTATTCACATTTTCAATTTTACTGCAACAATAAAACCGAATATTTATTTATGTACATATATAAACAAATCGGAAATACGAAAAATAATACCAATGATTGTGAGCCACATGTGGCCCATCCAGTATTATATCTGGCCTAGTTCCATATAATGAAGATCTCGTCCTTCCTATTTTGACACAACCTTTGGGTATGATATAAAAGAGTGTTTCACTTAACATTGGATCTTCTGTCAAATTGATCAAATAAGCTTCTGTTTGGTCTTTGTTAAGTTCTATGGCAAGCCCTCTGCGTTTAAGTAAATGCATGCCAGACTTCCTCAATTCATCGGCCTCTTTTAAGCGTTCTAACCACGATCTTTGAGCTTGCTGCAGTTCCTTTTCTCTTTCCGAAAGTTGTTCTCTCAGATTCTCAATTTCGACATTTGAGGTGTCAATTTTAATTTTCCTCGGAGTTGCGTTTGTACTCCCTGAAAGACGCTTTTGTCGCTCATATTCATAGTGTAAAGTTTTTAATCTTTCCACTTCTGACTTGAGCTCTCTGATCACCTTATCGTGCTCTGATTCGTTTACTTTCACTCTGTTAACGATGCGACGGGCTTGGCAAGCATATCTTAAAGTAGCTAAGGTTTCGTCGACATGAATGCTTGCTGGAGATATGGTAGCCAGCATTACAGTTTTTGAGTTGCCTCCGAGATTTTCCTAAAAAAGAAAAGAGCGTGACCGTCAGTAAATTAAGTTTGTGTTGAGCATATTTTCTTATGAATCCAATAACTTAAAGGGTTTTATAGAATATGGTTTAGCATTTCTAATTTACGCCTTTAAGTCCTAATCTAACGGTGGGCCAACACCGCTGGAGTGAACTTGTCAACGGTCCATGTAGCTTACCAGACATACACAGATGGGAACTCCTTGCTCGCGACCTCGGGCTATTTAATCCGTTCTGCCTGTAATTCCCTAGACAGTTAAAGGAAGACAAATCTATTGCGTTGGTAGCCCGACATCCTTAAGAAACATCAGGCTTTAACCAGACAGCTTGTATAGGGTGTTTTTTATTGAGGTATAGAACTTTAAGTTGGCATCACTTTTTTAACTGGCGGCCATTTTGTCAGCTGTCAAGTGATTAATATTTAGTTTGGTTTGCCATTTCATCATGAACAGGTTGACAAAAGAACAACGCTTGCAAATCGTGCAAATTTATTTCGAAAATAATGGTTCAGTTCGCGAAGTTTACCGCAAGCTCCGTCCATTTTATGGTCATCAGAGCAATTAATTCGGTTAACCATGGATCGTTTTCGCACTACGTTTACTCTATGTGATAATACGCATCCGCAGAGACGTCGAACAGTGCGCACCGAAGAAACAATTGCCGCTGTAGAGCAAAGTGTTGAAGAGGACCCGAATGAATCGATTCGCCACCGTGCACAGCAATTGGAGCTTTGTCCATCAACTTTTGTCCATCAAAAATTGGACCTGTAGAATTGGCTTTATTCGAGCCAGCCGCTGCGGCCACATGCCCGAAATCATATTTAAACATTAATGGCATAAAATTATCCTTCCAATAAAGCCAAATTGATGGACATTAAAACGATTTTCTTGTGTTTTATTTCAATTCGAAGTTCTATACCTCTAAAAAAAACACCCTATATATATATATGTATGTATTAAATAGTTATTAGTCACAGCCGACTGGGTCTAGGCAATTGAAAAATTGAAAATTGTAAAACGATACAGCTTTTTGAAAACACAAACGTTTTATTAAGAATACGCAAAATATTAAGTTTTCACATAATTTCTCATTTATTTTTTGCTGTTACTTTCTTTGCATTTGTCCACTACATATTTCATATTTGCTCTTTTTCTTATCTTTTCACTTTATTTTGTTTTTTGTTTTTCTTAGTTTTGCAGCTTTTCTTCTTCTTCTTCTTTTGGCGCTACAGTCCCGGGTGGACCTGGGCCTCAACCAACAAGCTTTTCCAGCTGGCACGGTCTTTAGCCAGCGTTCTCCAATTTTGCACACCAAGTTGGCTGAGGTCCCTCTCCACTTGTGTGCGCCATCGGTTCCGTGGGCGTCTTCTATTGCGTTGTCGCACTGTCGCTGTACAACCCGTACAGTTCGTGATTGAATCTTCTTCTCCAGAAACCTTCAACGCAAACAGGGCGGAAGATTGGACGCAGAACTTTTCTCTCGAAAACACCAAGGACTTCCTCATCCGCCTTCGACACCGTCCATGCTTCCGCGCCATAGAGAAGGACAGGGATGATCAAAGTGGTATATAGTGTCAGCTAGGTTTTTCGAGAAAGGGCCTTATTACTCAATTGCCTCTTCAGTCCAAAGAAACAGCGATAGGCAAGAGTTATTCTGCGTTTTATCTCGGTACTGATGTTATTCGTATTGTTGACTTGGGAGCCAAGGTAGACGATGTCCTTCACTACTTCGAAGTTATGTCGTTAGCATATGCTAAAAGTTGCACGGAGTTTTGGAAGATCGTGCCTCTATTGTTGGCGTGTGCGTTTTGCATGATCTTCTCAAGAATTATATTAAAAAAGTCCCTATGCACGCTGTCATATGCGGCATTAAAATCGACGAATAGGTGGTGGGTTTCGATTTTCATCTCTTGCGTCTTTTCCAGGATCTGCCGTAGGGTGAAAATTTCGTCAATGGTGGACTTCCCCGGCCTGAAACCGCACTAATAAGGACCTATCAAACTGTTCACGAATGGTCTCAGGCGGTTACACAAAACGGATGAGAAGATCTTGTAGGCGATGTTCAGGAGACTTATTCCTCGGTAATTGGCGCAGTTGAGGCGGTCTCCTTTTTTATGGACCGGGAAAACTGAGATTCCACTCGTCGAGCATATTTTCCTCCAACCATATCTTACAGATGAGCTGGTACATGCGCCCAACCAGGTCATCTCCGGCTGCCTTAAACAGTTCCGCGGACAATCCGTCCGCTCCTGCAGCTTTGTTCGATTTTAGTCTCGCCATTGCTGTTCTGACTTCATTTAGGTCGGGGCGACGGAATTCTCTACCATCATCGCCTATTATGTGGCGTGGAATATTCTGCCTGACAATGGAATTGGTGTTTTCCTCGCCGTTAAACAGTCTGCAGAAGTGATCCTTCCAGATTCTCAGCATCGATTGCGACTCTACCACGATTTGTCCCTCTTCGTTACGACAGGCTGCTGTCCGAAGGTTATATATCCCGTAACACCTCTCCAGCTCTTCGATCTCGCGCTTCTCAGGCTCTTTCTTCTTCCTTTTGAGAATCCGGTGTTCTTCCCATCTTTTACGTTCGTAGAGCTCACGAACTGCTCTCGTCCTTCTCTCTAACGTCGCCTTATACGCTGCTAGCTTCGGTGAGTGTGCCTGCCTGCACTCGTCGTCATACCACGGGTTTTTCCCGGGTAGCATTTTTAAACCCAACACATCAGAGGCAGCATCTCTGATGGCGTTTTGGCAACGGTTCCATTCCTCATAGATTGTTTCGCCTAGCAGGGCGAATCAACGAATTTCCCAGCGGTCAATTGCGATTGTAGCTTTGCGACGTCAAACTGTTGCTATTGATATCCGTAATCTTACCTTGGCTACAACAAGGAAGTGATCGGAGTCAATGTTGGCTCCTCGGAGCGTTCGGACATCAAGAATACTGGAGGAGTGTCTGCCGTCGATCGCAATATGATCAATCTGGTTGACGGTTAATTGATGAGGGGACCGCCAGGTCCCTTTGTGAATGTTAAGGTGAGGGAATCGCGTGCTTGCTACAGTGAGGTTTCGCCCCGTCACGAAGATGTCTTCTTTGCCCAGCTTTGCGTTGAAATCTCCTAGGACGATCTTGCTGGGGCATTGATCGTATGTTCTTTCTAGGAGATTATAAAAGTCATCCTTGCTGTCGTCATATTTATCCTCCGTAGGAGCATGGGCGCAGATTAGGCTAATGTTGCCGAGTCTAGCCTTGATGCGGATTGTTATGAGGCGTTCGCTCACGTATTTAAACCTTAATACTTTTTGCCTAAGTCTGCCTTGAACAACAAACCCGCATCCAAACAAGCGCTGCCTTCGCTCCTTGTAGCAATCACCGTACTGGATGTCGCAGTTTCTCATTCTCTTTTTGCCCGATCCATCCCATCGCACCTCCTGAATGGCGGTGATATCAGTCTTATAGGCTTCCAGGACCTCCGCAAGCTCATCGGCTGCACGTGGTCTGTTCAGGCACCTGACATTCCACGTGCAGAACCGAAAATCGTTATCCTTATTTCGTTGTCCATGGTCGTCAGCAGTAGGGTCATCCATATTTATATCTCTAGCCTGTTGTTGTGTCTGAAGTAATGTGTTTTTACACGGTAGGGATGTTACCCCCACGCACAACCTCCGAACCTGGAGGACCGGTCCCTGGTTTAGACCCCTGGACAGAGGAGACTCGCTGCATACTTCGGTTCACCACTAAGCGGGTGCTGTAGGGGATACCCAGCGGCGCCACGAAGAGGCAGTATGTCACCTTGACCAGCGCATTTTCAGGGATCACTGCTGGCTTCTCGCCAGGTTGGGAACAATCAACAACTTTACCCTGAATGCACTGGCCCATCCCCCTTTTAATCAACCAAATTTAAACACTTTTTATATAATTTTAATTATTTTAATATTATTTATATGTATTTATTATAAAATATGACACGAAATTCGTTGTTTATTAAGCTC
Organism: Epicampocera succincta; assembly: GCA_932526305.1. Lineage (NCBI taxonomy): Eukaryota > Metazoa > Arthropoda > Insecta > Diptera > Tachinidae > Epicampocera > Epicampocera succincta. The sequence continues at coordinate 877,561 of OW052037.1, read as the reverse complement.
CGGTGAAATACTTTTTTTTAGAACTCTCTGAGTAAATGAATTACAGGGCTGCCAACTTTTACAAAATACATAACTTTTTTGTAAGAAAACAGACTTGGTAACCTTTGCGAGGGGATCACTACGTCATCAAGCGGTAAATTATGCGCAAGGCGTAATCTTTATTTAATCATTCTTGGTTTGATGAGCGAACATACATACATATGTATGTATGTACTTACGTATGTAAGTATGTACGTCTAAGCATCGATATTCACCATGAGGTTGATTATAAAAAAGAATTATCAAAATCAAAGTATAAAAAAGTTGTACATGCGTACATATGTACATATGTATGTATGTATACTTTAGTGCATTAATTTTAAACTAAAAATTGAACATAGAAAAATTAAAGAGAACACATGAATTTTAGCAGGTACCTCATAAATATGTTATTACCTTTGCTCTGCCGTTATCTTATGTTGCGAGTATGATCATTTGTCGTTTTTCAAGCATTTGTGAAACAACTCATGATTTTTTTGCTGCATGGAAAGTGATTCGTTAAATAAACACACTCATGTTTATGGTAACTTTCATAATAAAAATACTTCTACACTCAGTGATGCCAACATAGGCCTTTCAAGTTGCTGCCTTAAAAAAAAAACTATATCAGTGCTTTTCCAGTCTTAATTTGGTACCAGTAGTGCGTGCTGCAGGCGCAGGGTGTTCTATAGTGAAATTCTTTTTACAATGGTTTTGAGAATCAATAATTGTTTAAAATATTCATCTGAAATAAAAAATCTTCATAATTTTTTAACAATGTAAATCATATATAAGAAATTTGAAGTCTATTAGAAGTTTACGAAACAATTTCTATATGTAAAAATTTTTATGAATAAGATTTTAAGTACATATTTCAAACAATTTTTCCTTAGTTTCAATTCAAGTTATTTTTGATTATTTTTAACTTAAAAGAAACAAAGTAAAATGGTATTAAAATTTTGTAGATTTCTTTTCGTATTATTTCAGTGTTTTGGTGATAGTGAATGATTTTATATCGAAGACTACAAATAATATTTGAATTGGAATTTATATCCTACAGATATAAACATACTCGTACTTATTGGATTTTGTTTTTGGTGTTTTGCACTCTACACAAGTTGCCATCACTGTGGACGCACAAACACACACATACTGCCGCCTTTGTATCAAAATTCACAAAATGTTTATTAATAAACAAACGAAATACGAGTATGTAAGTCACGTACTGCAAACGGCACGCTGATTTAGTCACATTCAAAACATCGTTTAATACGGAGTGGAAAAAAGTGGATATTTGTTGAAATTTATAAAAGTTTTAATATTTATTTGATTTGTTGATATGCACATACATACATACATATGTATGTATTGTTGAAAAAATACTTTCATAGCCTGTAAATAAAAACAACAACTTGTTGCATTTTATTTATATACATATGTATGTATATTACACACATACCATTACATACATACGTATTTATATACATACATACATGTCCAAACTAACAATTATTTTTAAACTCAAATGTAAATGACCTCAAATAAGCAAACAATTTGCATTGCAACATATGGAATAGAAGTTTACACAACAAATAAAGAAAACAAAATTAAAAATATTTGAATAATATTGTTCTACACTTACAAAACTGATCTTAAAGTAAAAAAACATGGATGTTTGGGGCGTGTTTCTTGGTGACCCTTCTATAACTTCGGGCGGTATTATGCGTACAACAATATACCGAGATTACGAACAGTTTCCCTATGGAACATTGGAGCAAAACTCCATGGCAAATTCAAAAGACCCATATAGCAAAGTCCAAGGTAAATATTGTCTTAAAGAAAGAAAAATATACAAGTACACCTGATATGTACATACATATCAAATGAAGTGAAAAACTTTAATGCGCAGTTTATGTACTACATACATTCAAAGGAAACATGCGGGAGTGCATACAATACCTGCACAAGTATGTACATATGTACATACTATGTACAAAGCAATAAATTTGTGCATATGTATGTACATACTTATTCATGTTTACGTAGAAATTTAAATTTTATTTATGTATGTGTATGTACACATAATACTTCTGTACAAATATAAGTTAATTTAATTTAATTCTTAATTCAGATTTTTTAATTTGAAATTCTATCCATTCATTTTTAGATACATACATACATATGTATGTATGTATGTACTTACGCCGCTTGTTAGTTTTAATTTAAGTGATATTATGTTCAAAATAAGTCAATCTACATACATACATATTCTAAAAATATACAGTTAGTCACTAAAAAAAGTATACAGTAAAAGAATTTTTGATAATGGTACAAAAAGTGCGGTTCTTTAAGAAACAATCACTTTATTTAGGGTGTTTTAGTTTTAATATATAACACTATAAAAGTGCACTTGTTGCACTATTTATTTGCAATTTTGTCTTTCTAATTAGTTAACTTTGAATTAATTGTCAAAAAAAAAACATCATGTACCATTAGTCTTTATAAAATAAAGTTCATCCGACTTAAAAAATCTTATTATAAAATAGCACAAAAATATTAAAATAATAATACCGCGAAATCGCGCCGTATTGTTGGCAAAAGTCATGCTACAATACAAAATTTGAATATCTTACGAATTCCTTCATTTGTCAGATCGGACATCAAACAAATTACTAAACTAGACCTGACATTACTTTTATTCAATTACGTTTCGAATTTTATTCAGGGATTCCCACTTCCACTATCAACAGGAAAGAAGTTGGACCGTAGAAACAAAAATGCAAACAAATGAAGCTGATAACCGAAACATTGTCCCAAAAATAAGACAAAATCCGTCTTAACGCTTTCCTTAAGGCGAAAGGATATCCAACTAAATATTAAAATCATATTTTTATAAAAAAAAATCTTTATTATAATTTTTTTGGTTGTGTTAGTGACTGTAAAACAGCTTGCTTTAAACAAAATAAAACTGAATTGCGTGGTCTTGTATTTCGGCTAACGATATATAGAACAAATGTAATAAAACGATTTGTTTTACTATGGCATTTTATGCAATAACAGTTAATTATAAAAGTGGTTTATAGTATTTTCCGTGTCATGGGCAGTTTAGGAGAGAAAATCTCCTGATAGTTTGAAAACAAATAACCTTTTTTGGGTATTCATAAGCTCGTGTTAAAATATTGCGAGAGAATGAAAATCCTAGCGTGGAATTGTGTATAACTGACACGCACAATAATATAGAGCCACCATCTGGAAGTCAACCAAAATAAATGGTACTTTGATACATTGCGTACCAAAGTGAAACTGTTTCAGAATGTCTAAGAATCAATGATAGTGCTAACACAATACGTAGAGCCTTAAGAGTTTCAATAATAAACCCATTCAAACGTACATTGAAATATCAAAGCTTTCGCAACAAAACAGCTAAGAATGAAGGACTGTATGGTAGCTAATGGCGTATGAAACGTTATCCTCTTAGAGCGACAATGAAGACAAGTACACTGTCAAAATGACCAAATGGAATGGCTAATTTACCATACACATTTCCAAACAGTTAGACCATCCCCAGCAAATATTCTCTCAAATTATGTTTAAGGGAATAGCAAAAAACCTTTGGCTGAAGTGGAATCTATGTCCACCGCAATATATAATAAAGTTAGGAGTTAATGAAGCTAAATACTAATATTTTTTAGGAGTTTGTTCTGTACATCTTGTTGTTGTTCGAGTTTTGTTTGTATTTTAATTAAATGAGAAAGAAATATGTACATACTTACATATATAAAAAAAGATGTATAAAATTATAAAACATTGAATAAATGAAGGTTTTAGACATAAAAATCGAAAGTTTGAAGATCCTTTTGACGCCCACGGCGTATACATACATACATGCATATGTACATACATATAAATGTTTAAGTATTTTTATAGTTGTGTGTGTACGTGCTGACACACAAGTGCTGTGAAAGCCAAATTGCACGACAAGGAGATTTTATATAAAAACTGGAAGTGTAAAAACCGGCGATCAATCAAAAAATTCAAATATTAAAAAAATGTGCATAATAATATGGATGTTATGTAAGTACATACATACATACATACATACATACATATGTATGTATACATATAATAATTTGTCTATATATGTACATATGTGTGTATGTACATACCACATACATATGTAATTCGTAATCAAAGTTAAACGAGTTGATACAAACCGTAATGTAGAATAGGAATTGTATACCTCAATATTTTTCTAAATTCAACAAAAAACGTGTTAGTTTAGGTTTCTTCAAATTTAGTGATGCCTAGATATGTAGCTGTCTCTTTTCAGAACAAATCTATCAGCTGATTGGAATAAGTAGTTCTTTTAACTCTGGTCTACTGTGTGTTGAAAGTTTTGGTTTTCTACAAACCAACACATCGGAAATGTTTATGCAACAGGTTTAGCCTTAGCCTGCATGTTTCATATTTTGACACACACACTGCAACGAACAGCTAAACCAAAAACGCAACATCAGTTCTGACTTTTGTGTGTTCGCATTGAGCATCGCCGCTGAAACATACTTACATACATACATACATAATTGCAAAAATAAGCCGCTACTTAAGGGAAGTAACAGCAATTATTATTATTGATGAATTGTTGTATGAAGAGGACGGAGAGGTGCAACCAAAGAGAAGAACAATGTGGTAAAAATTGGTATTTAAAAAAAAACATTGTACATACATATGTATAAACAATGCGCTTGTTTTGAATTAACAATAAAACGCGATTCACCAGAAAATATTTTGATGTTTTTGAAACCTCTAATGCAACACGAAATTACAGCATAAACATGACTATTGGCCATGCGACAAACAAATAAACAAGCCTGGTTGCATAGTGTGTAAATACCATAAAGTCGAAAATTTTACAATTCTAAACTGGTCCACTGGAAAGAGTAACATAATTAAAAAAAAAAAAAATTGGCTGAATAATATTGGGTCAATATTTTATTTCAGAATACAAACAAATACATTCTGCTTTATATAGTACAAAGTATTTAGATTTGACCATATCCATACAAATATGTACGTACATACATATGTTCTAAGATATACATACATATTCATGTGTGTATATGTACATACATACATATTATGTATATGCAGTATACTAAATTAAAAAAGGCATTATTGCAGCTTTTGCTAAGCGTTAAGTGCTTTTTTTTCGTTGCACAGATAAGATAAGAAGGCATTTTATAATATTGTTTGTTAAGCGAAAATGTAGCAATATTTCAACAAACATACATATCGACATGTATGCAAGTACATATGTATGTATGTATGTGATACTCTTATATGGACACACAATTGAATCTCTTGTCCAATGTACTCACATACATTTGTATATTTGTTTTTAAGTTTACGGCATACATGTAAAAATATTCATAGTTTTTTTCTATAATATGCTTCGAAACTAAACTTGAACGTGTTATTAAAAATAACAAAAATTATCTAAAGATGGAAGAAATTCTAAGACCTACATTTCCAAAGCACGAAAACAAACATAAAAACGCATCAAACTTAAAATACAATGAATCGTTATAATAAAGAAGAATATGTTAGTCAAGTGAATAATTTTGTGCCCATGAGTGTTTTTATTTTTACATCTATTAATAGCTGAATATTTATATACTTATTAAGTAAATACTTGTTTGTTTTTATTTGAAAAAATATAGGTATGAGAACCTGATAACATACAAACCTTGAAACGTAATCTTGCAATAGATTGAAAAAAACAAAAATTAAAAAATAAAGTCAAGAAAACACAACTTTGGAATGATTTTCTTAAGAGAAAAAATATGTATGTACATATGTATGTACATGAAATGCAATGGAGATATCGCTTTAGAGTATTTGCGGTTTAATTATTTTGAAACAAACACTCGTTATTTCATGTTGTTAATTTAAGCAGTTAAGTCTGATGTCTCCAAACTAAAATTTTTTGTTTAAACAGGAAATTTTCGAAAGGAAAATGTAACAAACTTGCGGCAAATTGGTTAAAAGGTTTTTTAAACAATGGAAAGGTTCTCCTACGTAAAAGCACATTTCTGTTTCGAAATTCAAGTATTGAACTCATAATGAAGATATACGAAATGAAAGAACAATGCCAATTTAAAAGTTTTTAAAAAAACTTAACGTAAGATATTAGGTATGATATTAGGTTGGCTCAAAACAATTTTTTATTTTTCAAATTATCTTTATATCTTTTTTAATTATTATGTTTTTGTAATATTCCTTATGCTGAAAATTTAACAATATTTACTCAATACTTCGCTTTCATTGTTAATTTGTCCTCCAGGCCAATGAATATTAAAAACATAATTTTTTATTTTAGTAGAATATCCGTAAATGTTTATGTACTGCGAAATGGATTTGATTATTTCGTTTAAAGGGAAAGTAGACTTATGCACTGTAACGCTTTCATTTGTTTTCATGTACAAAGATATTTCATATAGACATTTTTGCTGCTATGAAAATAATTGCTTTGAAATTATGTAATGGGTCTTTGTCCTTTTTAAGCCCCCGATAGAACTTAGTTATTGTCATTTATAATTAGTATAATCTGGCAAAACATCATAAATAAATGCCAATGAAAATCGTTACGACATTTCAATTTAAAGTGGATTTTTGGAGAAAATCTTTCGATTATTTCCACAAAGTCGCTGGTACACGCTAAGAAACCAGCAACAATTAACTACTTATGTTGTTGTTCGAGTAACCGGTATGAAGTCGTGGTGCTCGTATGCACAATCAAATTCAAATGTTAATGCATTATATATGTACATATGTATGTATATTTTATATCATCAAGCTCGATTTGGCGTTAACAAAAAATTATTTTTTAATGAATGGTAATGATGGCGTTGTCAGATTTTCACAACTCTATTCCGTTTTGCGAAAAATGTGGCTAATATATTATGCAGCAGAAACAAAGAATGTTCACACGACTTTTAGTTAATATTACAAGACAAACTTTGCAAGCCTTTTCCGCAAAACTCCTGTGGCAACCTTAATAGATCTTTAAGAGAGCTTTAGTTAGTTAATAATTCAAGAAAGCAGAAAAAAATGTTCTTTATAAATAAATTATTTTTATTTAGCATTGGATAAATATTTCAACGTCTTATTATTTGTATATAATTTATGAATAAAAGTGTTTTCCATTGTTTTTCTTTCAGAAAAATCACAAAAACTGCAAGCTGAAAAGACTAAAAAAGTCGATTGCCCATTTTGCAAAGACCATAAAAAGCGACCACTCACAAACTATCTGAGAAACCGGGACTTTCGCAAACACCACGAAAGCATTTGTGAAGATGATGAAAATTGTTCTTAAAATTTCTCTTTAAAAACACATTTGTTTTATTTTTATTCCTTTTATTTTGTCCAAATCATTAACACTACACTTTGCTGTTCTTGCGAAACTGTTGTAAGAGCTTCAGTAATGTTATCGATTTTAAAAAAACTCTTTTAAAAACTAAATTTAAGAGAAAATGTGTAAAAAACCAAATGTTGAGTATGCACAATGGTAGTGAAAAAAAGAAGAAGAAGACTAGAAGAGCAGCAATAAAGTCATCTTTCAGGTGGAATATATTTTAAGGAATCACTCGATTTACAAGATATCAAATAGTTTGATATATTTTTAAGACGAATTTGCTAAAACGTACACGGAAACACATTTCACTTGTTCAGCAGTACAATATTAACTTGAAATTTATAATATTTATTGTCAATATTTATAAATGTTACAAACTATAAAAACCCCAAAAATTTGAACTCAAAATTTTTATATAAAAAAAATTATGCAAAATTTATAAAAGTTAAAAGTCATATACTTTTTACAAGAATACTTATAATTATTTATGAAGACTAGTAAAAACAACGAAACAATGAAAACTGTGAAAGTAGAAAAATTATAAGTCAGTACAAAATTGGTGAACGAGTGTTATATTATATTTATATTTTTTTTTCACATTCTTATATTTAAGCGCATATTTATTATAACCTCCTAGTTTAAGTTTTTATTCTGTAAAGGGATATTTTGTATACTCTTATGTATGTCCGATTAATTTTTATAAAATTTCATACTTATACAACAATTTCTAAAATACTATGTAAATCTTTTGGACATTTTTTTAAGCCAAGTTATAAACAACGAAAAAGAAAATATACATTTGCAAACATATGTAAATCTATGTTTAAAAGCACAATTTGCATTTATCTGTAAATTATGTTCCATCAGAAACAATTAAAGATCGCCATTTATGCAAATATTAATTTATTTATTAGTCTATTATGTTATGAACGTTGCGAAGAAGTATGTACATAATACAACAATAAAATTATGCAGGGAAGATTTTTTAGCTGAAACAACACATTGTAGTTCAAACAGAAAAATATTTTATATATTTAATGAAATGAGCAGAAGGAATGAACAAAACAAGTGGAATACATACAATTACGGAAAATGCATTTGTATTTAACAAAGTCGTGTTCGATACGATTGAATCAGAATTTTGTATGGAGTATGCAGAATACAAATATTATCTATTTTTAAATATAATGTTGCATTATTACTCATTTTATATGTATATTTTTTATTAAATGATTTGTAATTAAATATAAAACTGTTAACGTTTTTGCTTGAATAAAATTGAAATTGTAAAAAAGTTAGAACATTTATAATTTTGCCTGTGCCTTACTTTACTGAAAAAGGAGACTATAAATTTATTATCCGTTCCTGTTTAATATTTTCTTGCACTAAAGAACGAACACGAAAAAGTATTGTCTTACACAGGATCCTCTCTCATAATGACATTTCAAGATTTAGTTAGATTTTCTGAAAAAATATCCAAATATTTAAAACAAGAATTTGCGTTAAAACTAATCAAAATAGAAAAAATTGGCGATTTATGTCAAAAACAACACATTTGCTGCTTTTAGGTTTTAAATCAAATTCATTTGTATATGCCTTATTTGCTTAAAAACAAAGTTATCTCTAAGCTTAATTCTAAAAATAAATTTTGTAAAAGGAAATATTACAAAAAATTAAATTTTTTTATATTTAAAATTTTGTGAACGGAACATCTTCCTGGTGTTGAGTGTAAAAGTGGCAATTTATCGCATTAATTTGATATTTTTTCACCATGTTGCTACTTTTTCACTCAAAAAAATAGATCGGTGTTCAAAAAGATTAAAACATGTTAAGAAAAGTTCTGATTTTCCCAAAATTACATCATCCTGATGTACATACAAATTTATTTCATTTACAGATTTTCAGTTTCGTTATAGTTTCATTGCCTTTCGATTATCGATTATCTACTGTTATAAGCAGCGTTACTCTTAGCGCTTACGAAAAATTCGTACTTTCAATTGCAACATGAAAAATATTAGTGAATATTTTTATTATCATTCACTGAAGGCAACTAAGCAAACAATGGGTTGTTTACTCTTTTTACACATTAGATAAACAAATTAAAAAAATATTATTATTCACAATATTTTTTTAAAAACGGAGAAACTATTCGTTCGAAACGATTTCCTTAAATAAAATTATAAGCAAAGTTCTTGTTAATTGTTACGAATACAGGAATTGGGGCGTTGTTACGTTGTCCAAAATAAATCGTAAATATTTGATATCGGTGAAACTATTGAGCTCTTCAAAATAAGTGGATTGTTTCGTTTGTTCTGCAATACGACTTCAAGTTTGTTTATACTCTTATATACGAGGTCTGTTCAAAAAATGAGGTTAAACTTTCGATTATCGTTTTCTGTTTCCTGATGTTGATACACTCGTCGCGAACACCTGTTCACGGATTCAGCCATTTAGCATTTTTCGTTTGTTTGTTGCAATGGGCATAAAAAACGAATGTTTGCGTTCATGCCATTCATTTTGGGTAAGAAGCGTCTGACAGCAAAACTCGTTCCAAAATTGCTACACTTAGAAGAAAACAACTGTCGCATCAACCTAACTTTTTGGTCAAAGACAACGCCCTACAAGCCACGAAAGGACGGCGTTTTGCCCTGATTGAGCAGATAAAAACCGAATCTCTGAGAGAACTCAAGGACATACCATAAAATATATGTGACGCTGGCACAAGCGTATTATATTTGAGGGGACTACTTTAAAGTAAACAAAATTGAACAGATCTCGTACATGTGTTTGTGTTTGCACTTTTCGATTAGTAATTCAATTTTGTATGTATGTATCCTTATCACTTGCCTAAACAGTCATGTGATTTGGAGTTAAAATTATGTGCCGTTGATGTACAGATACGAAAACTTTTTAGTTAAATTAATTCTTACTCATTTTAGTTGATATGATTCATAAATAAAGTCAACAGTATGAACAACATCAGTACCGAGATAAAACGCAGAATAACTCTTGCCTATCGCTGTTTCTTTGGACTGAAGAGGCAATTGAGTAATAAGGCCCTTTCTCGAAAAACCAAGTTGACACTATATACCACTTTGATAATCCCTGTACTTCTTTATGGCGCAGAAGCATGGACGGTGTCGAAGGCGGATGAGGAAGTCCTTGGTATTTTCGAGAGAAAAGTTCTGCGTTCAATCTTCGGCCCTGTTTGCGTTGATGGTTTCTGGAGAAGAAGATTCAATCATGAACTGTACGGGTTGTACAGCGACATGAGCCTAACCAGGCGCCTACGGATCCAACGGCTAAGATGGTTGGGCCATGTAGAGCGCATGGAGAATACTGCTCCGACCCGTAGAATCTTCGATTCCGAACCTGTGGGACAACGCAGTAGAGGACGCCCACGGAACCGATGGCGCACACAAGTGGAGAGGGCCCTCAACCAACTTGGTGTGCAAAATTGGAGAACGCTGGCTAAAGACCGTGCCAGCTGGAAAACTTTGTTGGTTGAGGCCCAGGTTCACCACGGACTGTAGCGCCAAAAGAAGAAGAAGATTCATAAATAAATGTATTTTGGTATCCTGGAATGAGGGCAATTTAAAAAAAAAAACAGGGTATAACGTTTTTGTGATAGTTCTTAGTGGAAAATGAAAACATATTGCACCTGTCAGCCAATTTTTTTCAGAACGGTTGGTTGATGGCAAAATTTAATTAAAAAATATTTTTTTTGTGGTGTTGGGGTTATGAGTTTGAACTTCAGTGGTAGAAAAGTACTCACAATTCTTAGCAATATTCCGGGATCATGGTATAATGAACCACCGATTCGATACTATATTTTTCTTTACTTTTATCATAAAAAACATTCTTGTGTATCAAAAGCAAATATATTTATTATTTGCGTACTTTAAACAAATATTATATATGGATCTACGTTTCAAATTGCATTCAACATTTATCATAAAAACTAAACAGAAAGAGATAAATCCATAACGATAGTCACAAGTTTCTTCCAGGAGCTCTGATTTCATCTAAGTGGAATATCTCAAAACCTATACCTTCAGAACATAAACTAAAGAATTCTAAAATCCCTTAATATGTACTTGGGATTGGTAGTATCGAATTTTTTCAAAAACAAATTTCCCCAAAACCTAAAAACATTATAAATATATGTAAACTAAACAGATCTGACGTCCTTTCAAAGAATATCTCCAGCTCTTCTTACTATGACAAATTTTTAATTTAAGTATTTGGATAGTAATTTTTTTGATAAAAACGATATTTTTGCCTGTGTGACTGACTGGAATTTTTTTTATACACATGTACGTATTTTGATACGGTTCACCATATCAACCAACAATCGATTTTGGATTTTTAATCACTTAAGGGTTTTTTTAAATCTTATGACGATATGATTTGTCGCCAAGAAGCACAAATATGTAAATATATTTTAAATTCAGACATTTGTCTTACTACTGCCTATGAAAAAAGTAAAGCGAATTTTTAATTTATTTTTTCTCTAAAAACATGAAGAAAGTTTTTCTTTAAATAGACAGAAAACATAAAAGTTTCAAAGCGCAGTTTAATCAAAGCAGACCAGATCATTCAGTATGCGCTGTAGATTTGAAGACGCCAAATTTATAGCATATTCGTTTGCAAAATTTAGGTGATATGTGTTTTCCATTACACTTGCGATTACGTAACTTTTCGATGTGAAATTTTGTAAAAACTCTATTAGAACTTCTTCAATTTTAGTCATGCACAGAAATGCTGTGGACAACTTGCTATGCTGACTTCGATTTCTTTCTTGAATCGATTTCCCATTGCCATCTTTATACTGAGACTGATTTCTGGCAGCGATTAAATCGAAACAGAAAAAACGTAGAACTGAGAAATCGTCCGTAATTATTAAGAAATCGTTATTTGATATTTTGTATTAGTTTTACCCAAGTATGTGAATTGCATACAGAGAATTTTAATTGTTATACAAATTATGTTATAAATTGGGGGAAAATATTTTTTATTCATCAATTTCTACTTTGTTTCTTTTTGTTTTGATATGCACTTTTTGATATCTCCTCGAGCTCTCTCAGCGATTCGGGGTTTTTCCTCAATCTTCGCAAAACGCCATGGATGATCTTTTGCATCTTGGAGAAAGAAATAAGGAGCAAAACACTAATGCAGCTCACAATTAATCTAAAAATGCTAAATAGCTGAAACTGTGAACATACAGGTGTTCGAGAAGGTTGAAGCACCATAAGAAAACGACAAGCTAATGTATAAATTTTACGTCTTGGAATATGTCTATCGCAAATTTTACTATAAGCGGCGAAGCGATTTATAATGCGGTCGTAAATGTTATCAAATTGCCAAGAAATTTATATAATTATTAAAAAATACTCCAAGCTCACACCATAATGGATTTGTGTTTAAGCAAAATAACTTGTATCTTTAATTATAAAAACAACTACATAAATATATTGTAAATGTATGTACATATGTCGACAAATGTATGGGAAAGTTGATAAGTCATATCACAATCACATAAGCGGTTTGCTTGTACACACCTACATACATTTTAGTCGCCAAACGAAGAATATAATTAACAGTGATAGGAAGAAGAGTATTCGTGCAATACTTCATCGGATACGCCATCCACTAGGCCTAGTTCCAGAATGCACCAAAACACATGTACTAGTTTTGTTAATTGGAAAGGGGGTTTGGTGACACTTAAATTTAAAACTTGGTGTGAACCAAATTAAAATTTTACGATTTTTTAATTTCCTTTAGCGTTTGCTTTATTTGCTGTCACGTTACGCTCTATTCAGTTAAAAAGAAACTTATCTAGCGATTTTATAACAAATTCAACATCTTATATGACAACAACCGTTGTAAAGCATCTCTGAGCTGAGGAACAGTTCTCCCGTCACCGTAATTATGCCTGTTGTTGTTTGGCCGTTGAGAGTTTTACGCATCAGTTTTCTTTTAGTTTCCGCATTTATAGCGTTTAAAGCATTCTAAAATTTGTTGTCGTTACGTTTTCTTTGATTTTAAACAGATTCCAGTCCATTCAATTATAAAATACTTGGCATTTAGTTTATATAAAAATGAAGATGCAAAATAAATGCTGTTCGGATGTGAAGAGGTTTTAAGAAGTTTCAGGATTTGAAAAGAAACTTAACAGGCACATATTTTGATATTTACGCATACATGTGCTTTAATGCCTTACAGGCGCTGAGGGATCAATTTAAATTTTGATATATATATGTGAAGAAAATAACAAATAAAAATCTTATTATTTTCAGAATGCGGTAGATTTTACTCATTTTTTAGTGCAGTAGTTATACAATCATCCTAAAATGCACAACGAAAGGGCTCATGACTGGAAAAATTAAAGTAAACTGTTTGGATATAAGAGAAAAATTGTAACATTGGAACACTAATTTGTTGTTTTGAATTGTGTCTGGTAGCAAACAAGCTAAATAAGTAAAATAAATAAAGTGGGTACAAGAAGTATAAACGATAAACACGAAGCTTTTCGACTTCTTTTATACTGGCATTTTGTATATTCAAACATTCCATATACTGAGTTTAGAAATACTAACATATTTGTTTTATAAGACTGTCAATACAAAAAATTTGCTTGCATTATATTACGAATTCATCAAAGACAGTATTTGTTATAACGAGGTTTGACTACTGTATTGTATTTGCACACGCTTTTCCAAATGTATGCAGCATCTCTTTCACAGTCACACCAAATATTCTTGAGCAAAGAATGAAGAATAGAATAGTTAGTGTACGATTGAATCAGTAAAAACATTATCGAAAACAATAGGCCAACGTTTTAACCGCATATATATGTATGTACATATATATACGAGCGCTGCTCAGCCGTTGCAAAACCCTTTCAATCTTGATAAAAAAAAAAACCGTGAAGACGGTGACTGAGGCATGATTACGGTGCTGTTTTTGACTCAAAGTTTCGAACAATCAACTGGGCTTTTTTTTTTATAGAAATTAAGCAATTCAGCCACATGCTTTACATTGTTATGCCAACATCCTTAACAACTGTTCTATTAATGATTCGGACATTTTCTACACTTTCTCAACATTTTGATTAGATGTTGAAGTGCACATTTTCCAAAAGTTTGTACCACTTGTGAACGTTTTTCGGACTTAGAGCACATAAACATATTTATATTTATAGTCTTTGCTTAGAGTACAATCGTCATTTCAAGAGGTTTTGAACACTTAACTGAAGTTTTTTACACAAAACTTGGTGCGAAGTTTTCAATTCACTTTTTTCGAACACCCAAAACACTTCCAACTTGTATGTCTCTCACAAATGTACTTAGCTCGCGAAGTTTGAAAGTTGACCTTATTTTTTGAGCACATGAATCCAATAAACAGATTACCAATTAAAGTAGCACTCTATAACGTTTCGTTTTCAAAAAAAGAGTGGGTTTAAAAGTGGCGTTATAAATGTTGGACAGGATTTAGTTGCTGAGAAGGACGATTGTCATAAGCAGCGTAAGCAGCGAGTGCAAAAGCGAGAAAATAAAAATATAGTTCAACACACATTAAGGAACACGACGCAGCACCTGCAATTACTTTTTGTAAAATAAAATTAAAATTGAGAGCAGCCTAAAAAAAGTAAAGTTTTTGCGGAACGGCTGATTTTTAAATTGGAGTGGGAAAAAAAGCGTTTCAAACAATCGTAATTAAATTGATGGCTTAAAAAATTAAATTTAAGCAGATAAGAACTTCATAAATTTAAATATTTAGAAAACGCTTTCGCAAAATAAATTTTGATCTCAACAAAAAGCAAATTTTCGGATGTTTTTTAAAATAAAAAAAAAATAAATCAAGACTTAAAAGAGAGCGTGAGATCACGTAAAAGAAAATTAAGAAGAGTTTTAAATTAATTGATTTTATTATTTTTTATTATTGTACAATACGGTAAATATATTCGTTTTTAAATGTGCTAAAAAAGTAAGCACATGCATACATACATATGTTTATATCTTTAACCACCAACTGGAGTCTGCAGAATCTTCATTTGATTCTTAATCACACAAAACAAAAATTAAAATACAGTGTTATTACATTATTGAATTTCTCATGTATTAAAAACAAAATTAATAATTTGGTCATTTTATGATTTCTTTCCGCATTTAATCTAGTACATTTTTAATGTAAACAATGAATTTTGGTCACTTGTGACGTCACGCATTAGAAAATTATTGTAGCAAAAGGTATGCGCCATCTGTGTTTGTTGCTTCATGTTTTGAGCAGACTCCTCACATTTTTTTGTTCCTGCTTCATAGGCAACTTGCGTATCGATTTTTAGAATTCTCTCTACGTTTATTAAAAGGCCGTTCAAAGATATTTGTTGGATGTACTTCCACTAACATTTCTGAGAGGTATTGAACTTCCGATTGGAATAAGTGCCATACTAATGAAGTGTGTGCACCTCTCTCCCCCCTCGAAGAGAAAAACGTCTTTTATCGACTACTAATTTGTTGACAAGGATGGTTCACTTCTTATCGTTACACAAAAGCAACACAAACAAAATATTTATGGTTAACCCTTTGCATAGATAACAAACACACTGCAATGCATATACAAACTTGTACACAGAGTCCAACCTATAACTAAAATAATTTTAAGTATTTCTAAATCGGACTTCAATAAGCAAAGAACAAAATGTTGGCAAAATTGATTAGTTCAATTTCAAAACTTAAGCCGTCAACAACAAAATTTGAGAAAAGTGAGTTTTTGTTCGTTAATCTTAAATGCAATATTCATAACAGACTTCGTGCACAGGAAAAAAGACTGCAATCGTTAAGAAAATAACGAAGTGTTCTTGCAAGCCCATGACATGCCGATGTAGACGAGGTCAAAACAGGAAAATGTTTTTATCCAAAGGAGCGATTCATACGAGCGGAATACTGATTTAGACGACTGGCTCAGTTTGAGAACTGCAATTGAATTTTTATTATTTATCTGTTTTAGAAGATACATCAATACACATACTTTATAATAAAGTTTCATTTTTTCCAATTCAACATTTTCCAGATAAAGGGAAACATAACTTTTATTGAATCCTAGTAGTACCTGATACCACAATTACACAATATATCTATTCATCGTGTGGTCTCGAGTCCAGTTCTTTTTCCTTGATTTTGAGCAATTCATTGCAATTAAAGTGACGAGTTTAGATGTGTTTTCCACAAAAAATAATACTTATGGAGCGATTGACCTCTTGGAGAACAACATTCGACACGTTATTGCCGATATACGGCCAAGAATTATAGAAAAGATCATCGAAAACTGTACCCCCCGACCACGTTCGAGCAATGGCGGTCATATGATAGAATTAATATTTAAATTATAGTGCCAGAAGATTATCGAATAAAGTAAATTTCATGGCCATTTAAAAAACTCATCTTTGTTTTATTCCATTTAAAAGTTTAAATACCTCTATAAAAAAACAGCCTTTACTTTATATGTGAATAAATGCTTATTTTAATCTGGAAAATGGTTTCTGTTACGTCTGTGTTCTCTGTAAAGGGTCTGAAGAATACGAATATTTATTTTTTAATATAAAGTTAAACAATGGCAATAAAAAGTTGTTCTACGCCCTGCAAACTGATATGAATGAATATGTATGTGTCTATGTTGCCTCGAAATTTAAGTAAATTGCATGCAAAATGACAATATGTGAAATACCCCTTCGCTCGCTCATTATATAAGTATATGTTCTTAAAGGTACTGTTGTTGAACTGTCCTAGCGCACATATTATTGTTATTAGCATTAAGATGAAGCACAAGTTTTAATCGAAATTTTAAATCCGACTGCGCACAAGAAATACGAGTACTAAAAAGTATGGAACAAATTTCTTCGCTAGTGCTAAATAATAACAAAATTTGTCAACCGCTTAATGAAATCGAAAAAAAAACTGTATGAAACCCCGAGTGTTAATGTTGAAGGACTATTCTCAATAATAATGTTACAGGCTTCACTTGGTGAAGATGGAATTTTTTCCTATAGCCAATATTAAAATAAAATCAAGTAAAAACTTAATCCTTGCAAAATTACCATAATGAGCGAGAAAATAACAATATTTTTAAAAGTCGAACGTAACTTTTTATTTTTAGTGGAATTCCTTTAAAAAACTTTTTTTCATATGCATACTTTTATTCTTTTAGTTTGTTTTTAGCAATGTTGCAAAGAGGATTTATGTTGATTCAGTTGAGCGTAGCTTGTTGGATCACAATATGATATCTTGCAAATTTAAAACCGAAGAAGTACAGACTTTATAGAGTATAGCAAAAATATTGTGATTATGATAAAGTTCGTGCATTTTTACAAAATAATTTGACACTTAATTTTTCAATGCATGATCCATCAGTATTAACTAAAAATGTGGTTTATTGTCTAAAAGAGGCTTTAAATAACTCTACAGTAATAACAAAACATAGAAAGTAATTACGTTTCGAAATAACATCATGGGTTAATAAAACCATTCAGGCCCCTATCCGATTAACAGAAAAGCTTTTGAAAAGCAGGCGTAAACATAACAATAGCCAAGAAGTTGGAGTTTCAAAAGAATTAGTAAGGTGATTAAAATTGCTATAAGAAAGAGTAGGTTAGTTAGTTATTAACCAAATAGTCTATTGAGATTTGCAAATGACCCAAGAAAACATGGATATTTATTAATCGTGCTTACGGAGGCAAAAAGATACAAATATTGTTTTGAAGGACTAATAATGAGGTGTTGAAAATTCAACTTTTTACAAATAAAAAAAGGAAAAGTTGTGCAAGGTTTTCAAAAAAGGCAAGAGCTGGACGACCAGCTCATCAACAACTGATGAAAATGTTGAGAGAATGAACAAAATTGTTATGCAGAATCGTCGAATCACCATAAGGTAAATTATTGAGCATGTCCGGATTGCGGTTCGCTCAGGTCATGCAATTCTTTCAGGAATTTTGTCATGAAACCTACTGCAGCGGCGTTCCTTCCAAACCTGCTGCTCACTCGTCATTGAATGATCTTACAAAAACTAAACCGTAATAAACACTCGACAAAACTACATATTGGTAATCTCATTATCAAAATAATAAAAATACCGCTCAGTTTGGTTTTCAATAACTTTAAAAATTTTAATTTGAAATTTTGTTTAGTTAAAACTTTCATTTCAAAAGAAATACTACATATAGTATAAAATATTTGTTTACATATGTTGTTAGTCCTACCTAATGCATGACTGCAACGATCTTGTGCAGAAAATTCTAAACAATATATATATATATATATATATTACTTACCCTTAGTAACCATGTAAGAACACTTTCTCTATACGGTACGAATATTGAGCTGTTGTTGCCGTTTCTGCTTTCTGAAAGAGCTGATATGACTTTTCCCAATGTTAGAAGGCTTTTGTTAATATGAACGCCTTCTCGAATTCGTTCGCCATTGGAACTACTCATTCTTTCACTTCCTGCCAAATCTACTAGACTTATTTTGCTTCGTCTGGCCTGCTGCAAATTATTTATATCTTTACAATCGTTAATATTTAAATTGTTCAAAGTAGTATTATTAATTTTAAGCATGATGTTGAAAATGGAATGTGATCGTGAACTTTTATCATTCAATCCAGTAGCTGCAGTAGCACGCTGAGAGTTGCCAACAATGAGCCAATTCCGCAATGCTTCAAATGAATCCACTGGATGTACACTAAGATCAACAACATATGGTCCCCATATAGGGTGCTCTCGAACCTTAAGAGCTTTTCTTGTTTTTATTGGTGTTCCTCCAAATTGTTTTCCACTTATGCTGCTTTCCATATCATGAGAAACACAAAGTAAATCGTGGATTTTTTCATTGTATATTTCAAAATAACTGACTTCAACTTCTGCATGGAGTAAATCTTTGCTCATTTTTATCTGTTGAAATAGTTCATGGCAAAACCTAGGAATTATTCCTGAATCTAGGTTAATTTCAACTACTTTTCTGAAACTGCTTTGAATATCTAGCGCATCGATTGTATCTATTCCCATCATGCTATACGACTTTCCAGAACCTGTTTGGCCATAGGCAAATAAACACGCATTGTAGCCCTCGAAAGCACGACTTAATAATGGCTGAGCTGTTTTTAAAAATACGTCTTTTTGATCCGCGTAGTCTGACGATTCCGGATCTCCACTAGAAAAAACTTGGTCGTATGTAAATGAATGTGTAACTCCTGACGATGCATCAGCGCTAGCACCAACTAGGACGGTTACTTCATTTTTGTCAACTCTTATTATATTGGAAACAGTGGAAAGCATGCACTCCTTGGCACTAAATGGTCTTATTCGCACAGCTACAGTCAGACGATCCTCATCGTCATTTATTTTGATATTTGAGTTTGTTAAATTCTGATTATATTTTTTTAGAGTCCTTCCGCTTACGGGAGTGGAAGTTGCATTGCCACTTCGGAATAATGAAGAAGGAGTGTAGCAGGCATTAACTGACGGAGATTTTGTCTTGAAACTAGATGATGGAGATGGAGTTAACGTTGAGGATTCCTTAAAACCTTCTATCTTTTTAAGTCCTTTAACATTGTTTATATTTGAATTCACACGTTTTTGAGCACAATTCAATAAAACGCCATCACGCAAAGTAGTTTTGCCTTCGCTAAATATTGTTTTACTATTACTTTTTGGCACCTTATTTGGTGAATTGTAATGACGAGAAAAACTCATTGCGTATATTTTTTAAATAGTTTTTAAATTTTAGCGCGTCATTCAATCATTTTAGCTTAATATATACATACATACATGCATACATACATATGTCAATTCAAAACAATTTTATTTGTTCAGTGTTACCCTGCATTAGCGAATACAAATGAATTCGCCTTGGTGCTGCCATTTTATATACGACTATATACAAAGTTAATTTAACAACTTGAAAGCTATAGAACATGAAAAAAAATTTTGAATTTGTTAATTAACTATTTTTTATCTGCCTATGTGGCGACATTTCATGGGTGGTACCCTACTCACCATTAGGTTTAAAAATATATTTTATATCATACATTGAAACAAACTTGTAGAATGTATAAACTAAAAAATAAATAATAAAAATAAACAAATAAAAGAAATGAACAACAAAATATATTGTTTTTTTATTGTTTTTCAGTTGTCTATATCTCTAAATTATTTTTATATAATATTTATATATTATATCGAAAAACAGATTTCTCTCTTAATCAACCAATAGAAACTCGTAGTGCCATGAACACTTTTTGAGTTTTAGATTGAGCTTAAATCGCAATATTCATTTAATGTTCTTTTTAGTTTTACTAAGTTAATTGGGAATGTGTATAAAGTGTTTTTAACACCCCAAATAGGGTCGCAGTTTTAAGTGAAATGTATCCGTTGTTGTTGCCATTTACATAAATACGTCAATATTTTGTTGTTTAATGAAATAATAGTTTCGAATGAAAAACCTGCCTTACGTACTAACTAGATCTTATTCTGTTTTGTTTCTTAGCTTCATTTTATTTTTAACTCAGATGTTGAATAAAAATGCCAACCCTTAACTGCCAAGTTTTTGTTTTTCATTTCTGTTAATCTGTGTGAGAGAAAACGATCGTTTTCGTTTCATTTCGTATTACATTTTTTAAAAACCATACTATTGTATAAAGTGGAGTTATAATTAAATTAGTAATTAAAAACATCTACTAGAAATGAAGAGAAGAAATTATTATATAATATTGATTTAAATATTCCTACTTGACATCTAAAGTGCAATTGGATTTTGAGTTTCATATATGGAACGTGCACGTCCATTTATAAAATTTACTACTGTTTGAATTCTGCGATTTGTGGGTTGAGTTATTCCAATTTTCTTCCATATTTTAAAAGGCCATTATTAAATAATTATCAAAGTTTATTGTTTTACAACACACCTAATAACCGGTTACCATCGCATGCCTGAATGCAGAAAACATTCGAAATGACAAAATGGCACTTATTTCATATGTATGGATAGTTCACAATATTGTGTTTCATTATAATTTTTTTCTGAAATCAAACCAACATATATTTGCATTAAAAATATTGGTTGAACAAATATCGTTTTTTTATAAGATATATAATTAAAAAAATTAATGCTCCATTGTAGCCACAGTTGGAATAGGATCTCGAACTGATGTGCCGGAGTTATCACCATCTCCGGGAGGTGGAGGTGAATCTTCATCTGTACGTGAAGTTATGACTGCAGCACCTCTTTCTTTAGCCATGTTTAAGTAAAATGAGTTCTCCTCATCATCAAGTATTTTAAATGGCTGATTGCGCCCAACAATAGCGACCGATATATTCTGAAAAGGAAGTGTTTATTACTTCCAAATCAGTTAAATATATATATAATGTATTTATTACCAACACCGATGATTGATTATCTTTTGCACCGAGCTCTTCATTCGGGAGAGAACCACGAATTGCTTGTACACCATGACAAATCAATTCGTCTTTACTGCAGTCCATAAACGTACTTAAATGCCGTTCCAAATATGTACGCGCACTTTGAGAGCGAGATCCAATAGACATTGCTTTACAGTTAAAGAAGTTAGCGGAGGGTACAACTTGATATATGTGTGGTCCAATTTCATCATACCCAGCGACCAGCAGACCCACTCCATATGGTCTTCGGTCATATCGCTGTGTAGTAATTTGCATTTTGTTGCCCAAATTTGTGATCAATCTGGAAACTGGGTAAGCTGAATCATATGAGTACTTGTAATTTAAACATTCCGTCCTTAAATAGCGACTTAATACTCTCGCATCAGCAGTTATTCCAGAAATTGATATCCCTAAATGATCATCAATTGGTATTATTTTCCTTTGCGATGAAGACAGCTCCGATGATGCTCTGCGTAGCGCAACAAGCACAGCATAGTTTTTATTTTTCAAACCTACAGTTGCCGAACCCAATTTTACCGCTTCCATCGCATACTCAACTTGATGAAGACGTCCTTGTGGACTCCAAACGGTAACGTCACTGTCGTATTGATTGCGAAACTAGAAGAAAAGAAGTCAATTAAAATGAAAGCTTAAGTTCTCACACATTTCTTGCCATTTTCTTTTTTAAATTAACCCAACAAGCGATGACAAACAATTTTTGTGGTTCTAACTCTTCGTCAAGTTCACAAAGAGTTGAAAGTTGCCAATATTTTTACGGTATGTGTAAAAATAACAGGGTGCTTCGCCAATGCAATAATATTATTTATGATTAGGGCTGGGATTTTGAGATACATATTTTAGCAAGCGTTTCGGAAGCATATTTTAAAATTGTTTAAAGTTTGAGTAAGGTCTATGTTTTACGTAAAACGCAACAGGGAAGTAAATATCAGCCATGCAAACTTAATGGGTAGACGCAATAGACGAATGAAAATAAAAAGTTCATCTAAAAACTAAATATGGTACATGCACCAGCGCAACAAATTGGACAAGTGAGATACATAAGTAGCTGATAACCATATAATTTATGAAATGGGAGTCATTACGGGA
Source organism: Epicampocera succincta (assembly GCA_932526305.1). Classification (NCBI taxonomy): domain Eukaryota; kingdom Metazoa; phylum Arthropoda; class Insecta; order Diptera; family Tachinidae; genus Epicampocera; species Epicampocera succincta. Next base: position 854,570 of record OW052037.1, on the reverse strand, counting down.
TGTGAATTCTAATAGAACTGTGGTGCAAGGGTTATTATTTTAAAAGAAATGAGGCAAATCTGAAAACGTTAAAAGTTCGTATTGCTGGTGAAGACCGTAAGGGTACTTTACTTACTTTCATGATAAATAATTTTCGTTCGTTGTACGTTTGCAAATAGATTAAGGTATAATAAATTAATTCATACAATAAAAAATTGAACTAAAGACATTAATTAAGTTACTATGAAAATTAAAAAAAAAAAAAACCTACCCAAACCAATGTGCATTCACACAGAGATATATACATATGTATATAATTATTATTTACTACGAGTCCTAGAGCTTGCAAAATAATTCAAACTAAATTTAAAATCATTATTTGTAAACATTAATCCCCTTTTAAGAGTATTCAACCAACATTTGAATTAAGTTATTTTGAGTAAATTTTGTATAATTTTACGAAAATATGAATGATACTGATCACCCATTATGAAAAAAGCGAATGACAGCTGAACCGTATCTGTGATGGAGAGACGCCTGCGACCTTTTTATCGCCAAAAATTACGCACAAACGCCACGTTTGGCACCTCTGGTTCTAAAAATATTGTTGAAAGCTACGTGTAATATTTTTTAGTAAAGATTAGTTTAAAAGCGTATTATGTTTAAGTCAAAAAAACAAGTGGTTTTGCTAAAAAAAATTTCTATTTCAATTTTGCTTTTGATAGTAATATTTTCCTTACCAACACTCTGCCACAGCCACTCTAGCGATAATCCCAGTTTTAAGTATTCTCGTGAAGCAAATGTAAATTTTGATAAGAACGTCTTGGATAAACATGAACATAACCATGATGATGTCCACGATCATACGAGAAGCGGTCATGCTCACAGTAATGAACATCATGACCATGTTCAGCATACAGGACACGACGAACATTTAAAAACTAAAGTTCATCGAACAGGTAGAGTCATATTCTTTTGGATCGCAAACCGGCTAATTTTTGTTTGTTTGTTTTACAGATAAAACACAAATTTGGTTATATTCAATGGGCTCTACTTTGCTTATAAGTGCTGCTCCTTTCCTGCTTCTGTTTGTTATTCCTTTGGATAACAGCAATGAAATGAGGCCAAGGCTTAAAGTTCTATTGGCGTTTGCTTCTGGAGGTTTGCTCGGCGACGCTTTTTTACACTTAATTCCACACGCCACAAATCCCCACCATTCCCATGATGCCGGACATGCTCACCATCATTCTCATGCAAATACTCACTCTCACGAACATGACCACAGCAAGGATATAGTTATAGGATTATGGGTGCTTTTGGGTATAATTGCGTTTCTTATCGTAGAAAAGTTAGTGCGCTTATTAAAACAAGAAGATGGTGCAGGACATGGGCATAGTCATGGAAAAGTCAAAAAGCAGGGAAACGATAAGAAACCCGCAAAAAAAGGAGATAAGGTGGAGAAAACAACAAAAGAAAACGTAGAAATATCAGGTTACTTAAATTTGGCAGCAGATTTTGCCCACAACTTCACTGATGGCCTTGCAATTGGAGCATCTTTTTTAGCTGGAAATAGTATAGGCATAGTAACTACAATAACGATTTTATTGCATGAAGTTCCGCACGAAATTGGAGATTTTGCAATTTTAATTAAGTCTGGTTGCTCAAGGCGAAAGGCAATGCTTTTGCAACTCATGACGGCTGTTGGGGCTTTAACAGGTAACGCTTTGGCATTAATAGGGGTTGGAACTGATGCCGACGCTGCACCTTGGGTGTTACCTTTTACTGCAGGAGGATTTATATATATTGCAACCGTAAGCGTTTTACCTGAGCTATTAGAAGAATCTACAAAGCTTGGTCAATCCATAAAAGAAATAATGGCCTTATTAACGGGTGTCGTTCTTATGGCATTTATAGCTGTTTTAGAATAATGAAACATTCGTTTAATAAAACTTAAAAATCCTTATAAGTTTAGTATATTATTAAAAATTGTGTCTCTGTTTTGTAGAAGCATTGAACCGGCTGATCTGGCTTTTAATATATGAATCAGGGATCATAAATGGTAATTACTGAATTGTAGTTGGAAGCCATTAAAAGTTTAAGCAACGTTGACAGAGGCAATTGCCTCTGTATTTCACTGCTATGTCCTTTAAGTCATGTAGTTGTAGCTTTTCCGAATGTAAGAAACTATAGTAAATATCAGATTGCGGTGGTATTTAAACCACCACTCATGTTAGATTCAACAAAATTATTAAAACAACACAAAACAATTATTAAACAACAGCTTGACCAAAATATTTCGTCACGATGAGAATGAAAAGTGAGGAAACCATTTCATTTCCCTTTCTTATTCAAAAACTGATATATTCAGTCTTTACCGCGGAAGTTATACATATGTAAGTTGTAATAAACTCAGAAAATCTTGTCTCGCTCGCTTGACTTTTTTCATCAAGCTTCAGTATTGATGACTACTTTTATAAGCTGGATCTTAATCTTTGAATTATCCTTGTTTTTTGCTTAGAATGAAAACATCATCTGCATAGAGACAGGATCTGTATATTTGTAGGAATTGATAATGAGACTGATTTTATTAAATGCAATTTGAAATAATACAACAGACAGCGGTGAACTCTGTGGAATCCCATTGTTAAGGGAATACTTATTTCACAGATGTTAATTAGTTGTAGCTTGGATTGATCTACTAAATAGTTAAAAACAACTTGACGTATGTCTTTGGGTATGAAATATGAGTGTGACATTACTCCTCGTTACATACATAAGTACATAGTTGAAGACGAAAACTTTTACTAGAGCTGTTTAAATGCTTAATCATATGATATGATATATGGTCGAGCGCCGTTGTAGAACCTTTAACTTTCTTAAGAGTTGTTAGTTCACACACTGTTAATGATGATTGTGCAAGTATCAATATCAAAAGATTGAGAAAGTTGTATTTGGCAGCAAGAAAGTCTGGAGAAAAAAGATGATCAAGAGAATAGTCTGACCACTTTGGCAAACAAGTTCGCGATGCTCTTTGAGTCAGTGACACGCTCCGTTTAAGTTTTGATAACTTTTATTGGCTTCAATGTTTGCCGACTGAACAAAGTGTTAACCTTCTCCCATTAGGGAGATATTTTTGAGTTTCTTCATATCGTTTTCTTGAAGATTGCGAAGCATAACGTTTTTGGTTTTTTGGATGCCTAAATTTCGAACTTGCTTTTTTGTACAATATTAGATTTTCCGGCAGAGGACGTTTTTTAAATGCTTGCCACTTTTTCATCTTGTCATTGCGAAGATACATACTATGTACATACATACGTCGGGTTTAAATTCCAAAAAGCAACGAATCGGCAGGAGATGTTTGACGAATAGTTGAGTTTGCAGCAGATCTCAGAGCTTTCGTGAAAATCCCATTGTCTTTACTTGTGTTGTTTGAAATCGCCATGTTTTCCAGACTCTTGCCTACCAAAAATTCAAATTCTGACCAGTCTGCTTTTTTAAAATGAATTATACGAAAAACATTTTTGCTAGGAGAGTTGAAGTTAGTTGCGATTGAGGTTACTATTGGGAAGAGATGGTTCTGATGCATATCATCAAGGACACGGCATTCAGTTGTTGAAAGCAGCGAGGGAGAGAAAGCTGTAATGTCTATACTAGTAAACGTGGAGAAATGAGCTCCTTCTCCGTCATTTATTACACATACATATGTACATACATAGATTGTTTTGACTAAGGTGTTGGAGCTCGATCCCCATAACTCGTTACGTCACCAAATAACATAATAAAGGTATGTATGTATGTACATATATGAACAAAAAGGTTGTTAAAATTTTGTAAGATAAAAGGTTCATTTGGCGGTATGTAGTATGTACATCTACATACATATGTATGTATGTATACTGATATTACTCTTATTCAAATATTAGATGCGATACCGATAGTAATGTTTTGCAATTCTGATGGATTATTGATTCGAATTAAAACTCCTATTTCACTTTTGACTGGCGTGTTTGATGAGTGGAGACAATTTCCTCTTCCCCTATTCTAAATAAAATTTCTCAGGAACATTTTTCTCTTTTCCGTTTTCCCTTATTCTAAACCAATGAAAATGTGTTAGCGAGAATTGGGAACGATTTCGCAAAACAATTGCAAAGGAGTCGTGCGTTGAAATATAATTCAGGTTAAAAACAACAAACAAGAAGCAAATGGACATTCTAATAAAGTGCAAAGCAATTTAACTCCGGTGTTGCGCGTGGATGGTTTAAGGGGAGCAAATAGCAGTGAAATAGAAAATAGCGAAATTAGGAGGCGGAAGAAGGTCTAAATAATAAATTACATAGTTCTTTTAGTACACACAAACGCTAAAATAAATAATATCCAGAAGAAGTATGTATGTATGTATGTACGGCAAAAGCCAGCAGAAAATCTTCTAGAGGAACTGGGGAAACCCTAATGTGGAGCTAAAAGTTTGATCAGCATGAGTCATTAGAGGGTGTGGCTCTTCAACTTCTACGAAGAAAACTTCAGAGAGCGGTACACCTGAATTGATGGAGTTGTTAGTGCCAGATTTGCTGGCAGAAAATAATACGTATGACAGCGAAAAAGATGTTGGAATCCATGATCAAGCAGCAGTAAAGTTTTAAAAAAGTATATCGCTATCTGGACGACCTTTACGATTTAAAGAAGGAAGAGTTAAAAGAACAAAAGAGGCATAACTTGCTTATGCAAAAACTAAGACAGATGGGAATAGCAGATAGAAGAAAACTGGCGACTTTTAGATTTAGGAAAGTCCAAATATAAACTGTAAATATTTACAAAAAGTGTATGTGTACAATAGCAAAATGAATTCTACCTGAAAGTTATTTGATATTGTTTTTCTTTTTTTATAATTTGAATTGCTTTTTACTTTTCTTTTTAATAAACTGTTCTTAACTATACTTGTGTTTCATTATTCATTGATAAAACGTTTAATTATAAAAACATATACAGGTTATTTCCAGTATTGTTTCTAATGTTTTGTGCAACAGACAAAAACATACCCCTCTGGTATGGTAAAACTGTCAACGTTTTCTAGATCCGCAACAACAGTGTTACATTTGAAATGAATGCAGATTTTGTGCAGTGCACAGCAAACACTTGTTATTTTTGAAGCCTTTACTGTAGCGTACTGCAGTTTCCTAGCACCCAGAACGAAAACTGAGTTTCATTTCAATAGAATCATCTATGACGGATTGTAAACCACGCCCTAACGAATATCATGCGTCTTCTGGTACATAAATACATTACTAATTTATGAATAAAGAGTACAATAATCATATCTTTTTAAAAAATTAGTGAAAGTACTTACCAACATTACACTATTGTTGTATTATAAATGGTTATTGAAGGAGGAAGAAATAATGCGGGCATGAGTTCCGTCAACGTACCCTCTAATGCTAGAAATGACATGCTTTAGATATAAAGCTAATGCAATTTTCCACTTTTCTTCTTCAGTTCTGCAGAAATTTAACCATCCTGGGATTCCTGCAAAAGACTTGCGGTTTAGATGAATGTGGGATCTTAGCATATCTAACAGATATGTATGTATGTATATGAAAGCCGGTATGTTTACCCTGTAATATTTTTCAAACCTACGAAAACCAAATATACATATATCATGCAAAAACATTCTATATGCTTGATTGGGAAGGGCTGTACTGAGTTACTTCAGCACATTTATTCAGAGAGGAAGAAGAGGAATTATAAAGAAGGAAAGTGAAGATAGCGGAAAAAATACTCTAAGTTTACTGGTTCTTGTTAGGAGCCATCTTATTCCCATTATAAGTCCTACGCTATGCTCCAGATTACACTCCGAAATGGAGTGCTCAGGATAGAAGAGCAAAGAAAAAGCTGCAAATATGTGGTGTAAGTTCTTCTCATCAACCGGGACAGGATGCGGTCTCTAATTTCCAAACTTAATGAAAAACTAACCAATTTGTGATAACCGACGAATAATGTTACGTATCATGAGTTTACTAGAACTCATATTAAACACTTTTTAAACAATGAGAAAGCAGCTTTCCACTTTAGATATTGCACTTCAACAGATCTACGTGTTCCGAATAAAACGATTGTACTTAGCACCGAGTAAGGATATGAGGACTATTTAAATAACAACGAAACATAACAATAAAAATAAAATAAGATTTTCTTCAGTATTATTGCTGCCGCGTAGTTATTGCTGCAAACACGAGGAAAATAGCATTTTAATTACTTAGTATGCAGCTCAAAAGAAATTGAAAAGCTGATTTTGAAAAGGGGCTATTGGTAATTGAAAATATGACATCATAATGGTTTTTCTACCCCTTAATTTTAATTTATTTCCATTTTGAACTTACTTAAGTACTAACTTTTTTCTTTCAAACATTACTCCGAAATCCAGTTTTTTTATATTGTACAAATAATTGGGAGACTTCACAAGGTATTCCACCTTTTCTAGAAAACCGAATTAAAAACAATCCGAAAGTGCTTCAGCCGCCCGCCCAGCACAGCAGCTTGCAACTCAAGTCACATAAGCTCCTGTACTATGGGAACCGTTTCTTATAAATTTCGCCTGAAATCGGTTAACTCCAGTCAATTTTATTTTTCCACGACTCTTGAAGCAGGATCTTTAATTTTATAATGACATTTGCCAGAAAACCGATTGTATCAGCTATTGATATTTCAGTTCCAATATTTCAGTTTTTATAGGCTTGTGAACTCCATTCAAAAATTTAAGAACAATGCAAAACGAGTTGTCACGTAACCTCCTACGCATTCCAAGAATTTCGTGCTGATTTCGTTTCCAAATAAACTTTCCAAGGCTAAATCTTCACATATAGCTTCATTTCTAGTCATGTCAGAAATTAGCTCGTTCGAATTTGATATACATCATAAACAAATAAGGGGAAAACGTATTTGCTTAGAATTTCGTTAAAAAGCCAACTGCAAGGTTTTTCTACGAATTAAGGATGTATGTATGTACATACATGCGTACATATGTATATATGTATGTACATATATCAAACGTTAATATATATTTATATTATTTTATTATATTTTATATATATTTTTTTTTATTTTTACTCTCATTAGTCTGCACTTTTCAGAAATCTTGTAAGACATATCCAGTAATTCCTAATAATTTGCAAGTTTCATACTTTTTCAAAAATGTATGGAAAACCTTTTGACTAAATGGTCATAGACGAAATGCATTAAAATATGTTTGATCAACAATAAACAACAGGTATTTTAATTGAATATTATCAAGATCTTTTAATAAAATCGTCAATTTTGTTATTTTGATAATACAAAACGGTAGTGAATCATACTATGTACAGTCAAACTTCCATAGCTCGAATCACATTCATACCAAAAAAACTTCGACTTACGGAGGCATCGAGTTGCAGAATTTTATGTCAAAAGATAATAAATGGTTTTTGTGTTAAGTATTTTTCAGCGATACCGCCAACCAAATTAGTTCGAGTTATAGAAATTTGACTGTACATATGTATGTATGTAGCAACTTGTGATGATTACGTCACTAAATTTTTTCGAATAAAGCACTTATTATTTCATCTACATACATATGTATGTACATATGTGCTTATAACCCACCCTAATTTCACTAAAATATGCCATACATACATAGTACACATTTAAGTAGTATATAAACGCAGTTTCTTACACAAGTATGTGCACATATCCATACCTGTATATGTACATACATACATATATATTATATACATTGCTGATCAATATAATAGGCGGTTACTAATAGAAAATGTTTATCCTTAAATTTTATAAATTGAAATTTTTTCTCTCAAAATTATTATTATTATTAATGTTTTCTTCAACAATTGTTTCTATTTTCTGGAATTTATTGTCCAAGTGTTAAGTGCATGTGCATGTTAGAACAAAATCTGCTAAGAAGAATCGCCCGAAAAGTTCCGTTCTTAAACTCTAAGAACAAGAAAGCTTGAATTCAATTCGCTAAAAAACAGTTCTATTGACGATTCAAAAAATATATTATGGCACGATGAGACGTCAGAGGACCAAAAGTTAATGAATTAGATGGTCGGTACACAAAAAAACACGGTAAACATGGTGGAGGTAATATCAAGGCTTGGGGTGCATTTTCGTGGTATGGTGTTTGACCTTTGCATCAGATTACCCAAATCATGAATAAGGAAATCTATTGTGATATTTTAAATGACGTGATGCTCCCATACGCAGAAAACCACATGGCACCAAATTGGCACTTCCAATGGAAAAATACTCCTAAGCACTCCTCAAAGTTAGTTAAATCTTGGCTGAGTGAACACGAAGTGTCCTCTTTGGAATGGCTTTCTCAATCCCCTGATCTCAACCCAATTGAGATCATGTGGATGGAGCTAACAAAAAGTTGTACGGAAATGTTTTTAGTAACGAAAATCAACTTTGGGAAGCTGTAAGCAGCGGTTGGAAAAGTATTCCCATCGAAAAATGTCGACAAGTAATAGAATCAATGCCCAAACGAATTCGAGCTATTTTAGATAATAAAGGTGATTATTATAGTTACTACTATAACTGAACGTAATCGGTCTTGAGAATGGAATAGGCTTGCATTTTTTTATCTTCCTATTTAAAAAAATTGGATTTTTCATACTTATTTAAAATAAGTCAATTATTTTAGTAGCAAAAAAGTGAATTAATATTTTTACGTTAATAAATAAATCAAGATGCAAAGTATTTTAGCTAAGAACTAGTATTTTTATTTAAGATTAAAAATAAATTTAATTGCCCCGGTATTATCGCAAAATATGAGGAATATATAAAAGCCTATTATTTTGATCAGCACTGTATATATCCACCTAAATAACTAATAACCTAGCGCGCAGCTCTCGACACAACGCAACAGTGTTATTATTACTCAAATTACATAGTCAGAAAAGCAAAAACCTTTCAATTTTCAGGAACATAAGTTGTTATTAGCAGAAATTTGAGTATGGAAATTTCGTTCGTTTAATTTTTTATATGTAAGTTAATATTTCCACATAATAATTTATTCGAAAATATGTGTTAATTTTACGCTGTTTAACTTTAACCATTTTGTATTTAACACAGTTTTGTTTAACCAACAAAAATCACATGCATATGTATGTATATTCAAGTGTTTGTACACTTACATACATACACACATATGCCAAAGAGTGTATAAGTGGCTGTGTCAGTAAGAAAGTGTTTGCATACATGTGTTAATGAATTTATATGATTCTAGTGATGCCACCTCTTTTATTAGCGTAACCGTCTTGCCAGGCTATTGCAAAACTATGCTTCTAATAATTTGGAAAAAAATTATAATAAAAGCTAACAAAAAGCATTAACACGCCGTTACATGATAACTTTTGCTTTAAAATTTTTCACACATACAATTAACAAAAATTTGAAATCTGTGACGTAGGCTCCGTCGATATGAGTCCAAAGATTCATGTACCACAAAACGTTATGGCATTTGTATAACTCTATAAACCCCAACAAACATACATACATATTTGTTCAATACTTTTTTTTTTAATTTTCACGGAATTAAATAGTACTTAAATTAAAAGAAACAATACAACATACATACAACAAATATTTGCCAACAACAACGAAACATTTGAACATAAAATTGAAACCAAGTTCTTTCCAATTTTTAAGTGTGAGTGCTTTATTTAAAACATGAAAGACAAATCTTGATCGTGCAACCTCCACGTTAATCAAAAATGGTCAGAGTTCAGTCTGGCAAACGTAAATTTAAACAAAAGTTAAAGCAGAAGTACATAACATGCTTTTTGTCAGCTGTTTTTTATTTGTTCATGTATCATGAAAAATGGACTTGGATATCTTTTTTTTTTCCTTCAATACGTTTTTCGCCCCTGCTTTAACAGATTTAATATAAATATTAATGCTTTTGATATTTACTCATAAATACATAATAAATATTGTATTTTATTTAATCAACATCTAATATCAAAAATATTTTTATTGTTTACTTTGCTAACTAGCCTCTGTAATGCCTTATTGGCACAAAACAACTCAAGCTTCTTTAATTTATTATTGTCAGCTGAAGTTTATGATTTTATTTACCTTGTTCTATGCAAATACTCTAGTTTGATTTTTTAGACTGAATTGTTTAACATTTAAAACTACAAAACCAAAGAAAAGAAAAAGAAATTGCATTCAAGGAAATTTTTGCAAACAAGTTATATTCTACAGATTATATTTTTCGTGACCATTTAAATTAAAGGAATTTGATCCTGCGTGGGCTTTCAGCAAGACAACGCGCCTAGTCATAATAGACTGATCCCAATATTGAAGTGCTAGATTGGATTGTTTGGTCACCAGACTTAAATACAATTGAAAATTTGTTTTTAATAGATGCAGCTGAGATCAATTGTGATGGAAGAATGGGAGTAAATCGTTTTAAATTTAATAAGATTCTCAATGGCCAAAAGATCTTTTGAGTGTATACAAAAACGTGGCCGTCGACTCAAAATTATTTTCCATTTATACATTTTTAAGAATGCTTCAGTTCCACGTCCAACATACATATCGATATCTTAATATAGAAAGACCTCAGTAACGTTTTCCTCACTTTTCAGGGGAGAGAAAAAACTTAATACAAATTTAAGTTTTGTAGTCGCGAAACTATATTTTTGTTATTTTTACTCGGATCACGTAAATTTTTTTTACCAATGATGTGTTGGAAGATCATCTTTCGAAAATTTACAAAAAACTGGATTTGAGAAAGAAACGAGTTAGGGCCCTTAGGTCATTTTAGGGCCCTTAGAGTCATTTTAGGATACTGACTGAAGGAAGTTTTCAGGCGGTTGGTTGAAAATAAGCCTGAGTTAAGATTGGATAAGTGCGCGTTCTTGCAATCTATTGTTAAGTACATCAGAAATACTACAAACGGCGAAGGAATAAAGGGGGGGATGATAAAGGTATAAGGGCTATTGAGGATTCCCCTATTACTGATAGGGGACATTCGGTACAGAGTTTCTTAGGTCGTTGTTCTTATTTTAGGCGATTTATTAAAGATTTTTTAACATTAGCTAGACATCTGGAGTGTTTTGAGTTGTTGAAGCGAAAATTAGTGGAAGCCGCGATACTGGCGGGGACATGAGAGCTCTATCGGATTGGTGGCTATTCTCATGCAGAAGAAACAGGACGATAGGATGCACCCAATATTCTATTTCTACAAGAGGACGACGGAAGCTGAATCCAAATACCATAGCTTTGAGCTGGAGATCTTGGCTATTGTTAGCGGCCTTAAAGCACTTTAGGAAGTATCTTCAGAAAAAACCTTTCAACAATGTGACGGACTACAACTTATTGACATGGACTTTTAAACAAAAACGAATTTAATCCGAGAATAGCGAGGTGGGCGCTGCATCTACAAAGCACCAATTACACTTTAGAATTCCGGGCCGGTACGAAGATATGGCATGTGGACGCCATGAGTCGTAACAACATTTAATCATGGAAATAAACAGGTTTGAGGAACATTTAGTGATATGCCACTGTAGAGATAAAATATTGGAGGTGTTGAGAAAGTTGTTAGAAAATAATAAGGATCAATTTTATGAGATGAGGAAAGGCTAAGCACCGCGTCAGGAATTGTTTGAGGTGTATTACTTATTCGCCAAATAGCGGACATGAGGAAGGGTTTCCTCATATCGTTCCTAAGGGAAACCTTACATTTGATGTTCTACATATAGACCATTTTGGGCCGATAGGTAACAGCAGGTCGAGGAAATACTTGTTGGTTGGGATAGACACCTCTACAAAATTTGTGCGGTTATACCCGACTAGGACAACCAACACAAGGGAGGTTTTGTTTGCCTTGAGGGATTATTTTAGATCATACAGCCGACCGAACTGCGTAGTGTCGAACAGAGGGATCTGTTTTACTTCGGCGAGTGCAATTCTTGCAGCAGTAGAACACATTAGGGTCGGAAGGATGCTCACGGTAGAAGGAAATCTCTAACTGAATACGAGAAGAACGACTAATTTGTGGTGAGGAATATTGATTCGCAGCCAGGAATACCTAGGAAACTAATGCCTAATTTAACGGTCCTTACAGTATTGTTCCGTCCTACGGGATAACAGATACATCTTGGGGGACGTTGAAGGCTTTCAACCGTCACGTACACCGTATAGTGGTGTCTGAGCCGTTGGAAGTCTGAGACCATGGTTCAAACACATTTGCATAAAAAACTAAAATCTCTACCGAAAGTAGTCATGCAGAGACAATATTTTATATGCTAAAAAACTTTCATAAAATTGTCTATAATTTCTTTTTAGTTTTACGATCTGTATAAATATGTATTCTTGGAAATACATACATACATTTACTATAACATGTCCGAATATTACGAAATAGCTGCCCATTCTGCAGACAGACGATGTTCTAGTTACGCAAAATATATAACGCATCCAGAACATAAAACGAGGCCAAATGACGAAGGATATTCCCAAATTATAGAATCGTTTCGACACATGGTTGAATCAAGCGTAAATCTGCTGCTAAAAGACAAATCAGTGTGTTTCGATAACAGTTTTCTTTATCGATTTTTATATGCAAACAAGTTTGATTGTAATGGGGCTATGGAATTGCTTTTGAAATACCTTCAGTGTAAACAAACCAATGCAACTTGGCAAAACATTAATATATTCGATCAAAAGATTAAACATGCTCTTCTTGATGGAAATCCAGGAGTGCTTAGGGAAAGAGACAGGAGGGGCAGGAAAGTTATAACATTTACCGCAGCAAATTGGAATACTACATTATATTCATTGGAGGATATTTATCGAGCTTTCTTGTTAACACTCGACACGTTGTTAGAAAAAACCGGTAACCAAGCTTTAGGATTTGTTGTGGTTGTTGACTGGACGAATATTTTGTATCAGCAGTCAACACAATTGACCCCAACAATTCTTAAATCTATGATTGAAGGACTACAGGTTTGTATATAAATTATATATGTATATACATCCATATGAACACAATACTTTTTTAATAAAAACAAATTTCAGGACTTAATGCCAGTTAAGTTTAAAGGAATCCATTTTATATCCCAGCCATGGTACGTGGAAGTAATTCTAACAGCGATAAAACCATTTATTAAAGATAAAATTAGAAAACGTATTTACACTCATGGATCCAATCTCAATGCGATGCATCAACTTATTTGCAAGGACATCCTACCCCCCGAATTAGGTGGCGAAGGTCCATGTGTTAATAATTTTGATTGGGTTCACTACTTAGTGGAGTGTAGTCAATCATGTGACACTCCAAAAGAATATAGAATTTCAAAAACAATTGTGTACACTAAATCTCCGTTAAAGCTCAATAAAACTTAGATTTAATATAGTGAGCCCTTAAATTTGTTTATACTTGAAAGATAAATTTGTATGTATGTAGATACATGTAAGTAAATATGTATTTAAGAGTTGGCAGCACTGATTTATTTAATAATATCATTTAAAGGGGATTTAAACGGTAACACAAGTCGTACGATAAGTAGAATTTTTGAGTAGAAGAGCACGGATGGTATCGTCTAAACTGAATGTGTAATGAAACCATACGACACAGAGAGAAAATACGAATGGATCGATTGACTATACAATACTTTGTATGTTTATCCAAACCGTGTCCGTGCAGTGCGTACAGAAGAACACCTCTATAGACGTGAATGCGACAAAGGATTCGAATATATCGATCCTACTCCGATCTCAGTAGTTCGGTCTCTGTCCGTCCACAACTTGGACTATTTTGAAGCCTTGGCATCTATATAACATCCAACTGGTGCCGTGGACCATCAATTGTGTCGTTTATTTGTTGAATGTGCTAAGAATGAACTAGTACTTCAATCAGATATTTATCGTAAAATTATCTTCGTCGATGAGGCTTATTTTTTGTCTCACTATTTACGAATGAAAAAGTGGGACGTCTCGTTGACGGTTCTTGATTCATAATGCAACTAGAGCGGAATAACATTGTCGTGACAAAGGCACATTGTTGCAAGTGGAAGCAATGAAACGTTAAATAACCCTTTGTTTTCCCTTAGTTGCGTAGGGAATAACCTGAACTTTTTTTTAGCGCCTACATGTAACTAAGTTTAAAAAAATTGTTTTATTTCTTTTTATTTGTCATGCAATCGTCTCAAATTCAAATCTTGTTGTAATGAACTCCTTTCGAAGTAGCTCCTTACTCACCGTAACGTTATATTTTATTCAATGCATACATTATAAGATTAATATGTGTTTTCGATATAGTTCACCGTTTTACGTGATACAAGGCTGTTTTTGTCGTTGATAATGCAAATAATATTATTGCAATTTTCAAAACGGCAGTCCCTTGACACCTGCACATTCTCATTTGAATATCTAAGAATGAAAGGGGAAAAATACATTTAGGAAATTTAATCGAACAGCTTAATATATTTATAATACCTTTCCAATTCGGTGATATTTTTCAATAATACGACATTGTCATCAATTTCTTCGAGAAGTAGGCCACAAATGTATATGCCACTCGAATTGCAGTTAATAAAACTTGACTTGGAGCATTTGATGGTAGAATACTCCGACATTTCCACTCCTACATTGCAACTTGTAATAATAGTATCTTTCAGCATCAGCGATGACTTATTGCTCAATATAATACCGGTGGAAAAATTTTCCAAACAACATTTTTCCATTCGAATGGAGGCATCGGAGTTACAAATTATTGCTTTTTGAATACTGGATTTACCATTTCCCACCAATTTACAATTCTTTACTGTCAAAGTGCCATGTTTGACAACAATGCCGGCAAGGATATTTTGGCAGTCCAGTTCAAGGTTCTCCAAAGTAAAATCTCCATCAAACATTAGCAGTGAGCTGTTACTAACCGGTGAGTATATGCGAGCGTAGTTTTCCAAACTACTATTTTTGGATTTAATTCCGTACAGCTGTCCACCGTTAAAAAAATACTCGACGAAATGCACCATGTGATCTCCATTTGACAAAAAAATCTTATCTCCAGGTTTAAAGTATTCAAGAACATTCTGCAATAATAACATTTTTTTTAATTTACATAAATATTTCAAACGTTCATTTATATCATTAATTCAGTATTTTATTGTGAGATCAATACTTGCCATTAACATTTGAAAATCACTTCTGTGAATCTTGTGAAAGAAAAAAAAAACCGACAAATTTCAGATTTTCGGTAAATATTACCATATTTTCAACATAATTATGTTTATGACACATAACTTTTTTCACAAATCGAATGGTGGCTAAAAGTTTGTCTAATGCCGCCATAACTGTCGCTTTTGAGAGAAATGACACAGGTCATTTCTGTTCTCAGAGTATTCCTCAATAAGCACATTTATGCTTTACTATTAGAAAAAGTTTTTGTTATAGTAAATATAAGATAGACTAAATCTGTATTTTTTTTCTGTTAAATTTGGAATATTTCTCTAGTTTAATACGTTTTTATATGTGTAACTCTAAATGGCCACATAAATGTGATTAATTTTGCTTATTATCTCAATATAAGATAGATTGCAAAATAAATAAAATACGCAAAAAAAATAAACTATTAGAAACGATTGCACCAAACAATATTTCTGGGGGAAAAGGAACTTACTCTGTATGGGAGTTACTACTCCTTCTCTGTTCATGTCCGCTTTTTTAACGGAATTAACCTTACTTCGTTTGATATGTAAGAAAACTTTCAATAATTGAACCACAACGAACATCAATAAACAAAACATGCAAAACCAATATTCATAAAAACTGTAAAAATGATTTAACAGCTATTAAAATATACAAATTTTAAAATAGTATAAGATCCAAGATAAGATTGTCTAAAATTACTCGCAATATTTGAAATATATGGTCCATTAAAAGCTTAAGAGCAATTCATACCTGTAACGAATGATTGAAAGAAACAACAGAGTTTTCGGAAATTGCTCCCTCGACATTTTGTAAAATCTCGGCCTGTTTAGCAAAATTATTCGGTAATATTACAATGTAATAAGATGGATCAGCAAGTTTTTCTTCATCCCTGTCTAATAAAAGTTCTGCACCACTCTTTGATATTTTGAATTTGACCTCTTCATAAATGGCTCTCATGTCAGGGTTTTCTAACATTTCAACGTGACTTCGAATTACCGTCAACCGCAAATGCATTTGCATTAATTGTGTTACTCTTGATTTCTGTAGAACTTTCTTATCATTTTTATCGCCGTCATCATCGAAAATGTCTTCTTCAATATTTTCTCTTGTTTGCTGAATATACTTGGCTTCAGCGATAAGCGAGCGAACAAACGAAGATACCGGTCTATTTAGATTTTGCTCTCGCAAATCGAAACACAGTTTTAAGCGCGGCTGAAGGTGTTTTTCAACCCAATTGAAGTCATCATCGATATCGTTATCCCAGGGCATCCATACATGAGAATAAAAAAACCTTAAACGGTCTATAACGTCTGCAGTGCGCTCTATACTTATTTCAGAATTTTCTTGAATAATTGTTGGCCACAAATCTTCAAGAGCAACCTCAAGGCGTTCGGGCAAATGAACGTTTTCATCCTGAACAGCTATTATGCTGTATGTGCAGCTCAGGTCTCGAAAACTGACTTGCTCAACAAGGCCAAATACAATGGTGGGATACCGAACTTTAAATTTTTCACACGTGTTCCGAGGAATTTTCCATATAGCTTGCCACCCTGCAATGAAATAAAAAATTTAAAAGGTTATTTTTCCAGACTGAAATGTAGGTAGAAAATATTTTTCAATCTAATTTATTTATATATACATATGTATGTATATATGTATTTATGATTGTATTAAGTGGTCAAAGAATTCTCATACAGATGGTGCCATCAAACTCAATCCAATTTTTGAGTTGAAAAAGCGTATGTTTCGAAATGGCGGCTACGAGGAAAATACATATGTACATATGTATGTATGTATGTGCATATGTACATACATATATACACTTGCTGTAGCCTTTTTGGAATAAATTATATTGATGTATTAGATTTTATTCTCAAATTAACAGTTTTTTACGTTAAGTTATTTAAAATTCAATCTCAATTTGTTCAAAACAAATTAAGCTTTATTTGAAACAACTCAAATTATTTTCAAAGCAAATTCAACTTTTTCCAGGTCAAATTCAATACCTTTCATTAAAAACCACTTTTTAAAATTTTAAATAATTTTTTTATTTCCAATGAAATTCTTTTTAAATTTGGCTTTATTCTTCTTTTAAATTTGATTATATGTATATTACTTAATTCTTACAAATACATTTTGTCTTAATATCATTAAAAAGGTTAGACCTTTATACACACGACAATTTATCTATTGCAAAGACTCTTCACATGCTTTATTGTCATATCAACATAACAATTGTTGCATCCTGAAAATGTTACTGATTCTACTGAACGGTTAATAATTCTAACGAGGTCCAAATTATTTTCTGGATCTGCAAGTTTGGTTTTTGAAAAAAAACTTTCTCGCTGCATGTGTGTTGAGAAGTACATAGTATATTTATCAAGTATATATCGAGCCTTTGGTGCAATACCGTAGTAACTCAAAATTTGAATTTTTTGAGCCTGGTATGCAGAAATGATCTTTGGGGAAATATCTATCTAGAGAAAAAAAAGATTATGGTTCCATCTCTAACTGTTCAGATTTTACAGCTAAAAATGTCTTTATTGCCTCTAGCTATTTTTGTTTATTTGCAATAATGAAATGAAATGCATTTTTCTCAGTTCGCGATTTTTTTAATTACTACGGTATTGCACCAAAGGCTCGATATGTATGTAGTTCAAATAGTTCCTCATTATTATCAACTCATCTCTCAACTGATTTATCTGAAATAACTTCTCAGCCAGCATAGAATTCCAAAGTGCTGCATTCTATTGATTTAAACAGTCAATACCTACATACATATGTATGTATGTATGTAATAAAGTTCTTTAAACTTAAACTATCAATTTTAACCCCAAAATTTTTTTTAATAAGCAATGGTAAAGGCACTTTATGTTTGTGTACTATTCATTTTAATTATTTTAAAATAAGAGCAACCTCGGGCATTAAACGCAGGTATTTCCAGTTTTTAATAATTATACTTTCTATTGTTCAAACTTTGAGAAAATAAAAATTATACTACTGAAGTTTAAAGGAAGAAGAATTAGCTATAAAAAGAGTTCAATTTAAAATGAACAATTATTGTTTTGTAATTTAAGGGACATCTTTAATAAAAACTCAATTATTTTCCCTTTTAGTAAAAGTAGCAAGGCTTTTTTAAATGTTTATAAAAACAACTGTCAATAATTTCGGTTTTGCAAGTTTAATGTTTCAGCATTCTTCCATATCTATCATTTCTAAACGAATATCATATTAAATAAATTTATTTTCTAAACCATTGTAATTTATGTACAAACATATGCATGTACATATGTAAGTACAAAAGAGCATATTCATACATACATATGTATATAGTACATATGTACATGTATGTACGTGCAACCACATCAAACTGATTTAATACCTACCTGCTGGTTCAATTTGTAATTCAACGAAGTATGCCCATTCTGTCTTTACTTGAGAAGCAGAAATGTGGTGATCTTTCCATGAAAGAATCATTAAATATTCTTCTAGTCTCTCGGGAAAGGATTTTTGAAATTGAAACACTTGCATTATGACAAACAAAATGAAATTTAACCTGCCGGCACAAATTAAAAACCAACTATATTTATACTGCAATCATCCCTGCCAGATTTAATTGTTGGTGCGTGCTGCCAATAAAAAATGTTCAAAAAGTAGTACGAATTTAAATTTCCCCTTTATTCCGTGCTGATAATCCAGTAATTTTTTCAATCGCAACTCCGATTACATCACATGACCTTAATCAAGACCTTTTCGACATTGGAAAACCAAAATTTTTCAAGAAAAGATCTTAATCTAGTCATGTTTTATTAAATTTTTTTATATTACTATTTAGTACAAGATTAATAAACTTATTCTGGAGTACTTGTTGCTAGAGGCAAAAAGTAATATGTTTGCTTTGTTTACATTTTTCCCGACAACAAATATATCCGTTTTTATGTAACTAAGTACATACATACATATGTGTAAATGTGTTCAATCGGTGATTTCAGTTTTATTTACAAAAATTGGAATAACAAGATTTTTGCAAGTTGCTAGCACCGAAATTTTATCCTTCGGTTTTTAGTATTAAAAAACGCCGGTCATTTTTCAACAGACTCCGCTTTTTATTTCGATTTATTTACATCTTTGGTATTGTTTACTACACAAAATGATTAAAATTGTTGCTCTAAACGATGGCGAGGAAGAAGCTAATGAAGATGAAGAAAATGTTGTTTCACGGGAAGCTCAGGTAGACACAAAAATATTTAAATCGAACTTTCATAACCGTGTTTCTTTTAGGAAACCATTGCGGAGAGTGAGTACATACGTGCGATAAAACTGAAATCAGATGGGGAAGTTGATTTATGTTTTCATTTGCTGAACGAATTGTTGCAGACTCAAGTGTTGAGCGAGGTAATTATTATACTAATTATATACTACTAAGGA
Organism: Epicampocera succincta; assembly: GCA_932526305.1. Lineage (NCBI taxonomy): Eukaryota > Metazoa > Arthropoda > Insecta > Diptera > Tachinidae > Epicampocera > Epicampocera succincta. The sequence continues at coordinate 834,953 of OW052037.1, read as the reverse complement.
AACTGTTAAAAGTTGGCAGCTCTCTAAATGGCGAAAGGCCTGCCAGTATTGGAAAACCACAATACTGGTAGTTTGGTTTGTGATATATTTTATGTTCATGGACCTGAAAAAAATTGTTTGGAATCCTCTGATATGATCTGTTAAGGTTCAGAAACCACCTGAAACAAAAATCGCAGCCAAGGCAAGCATTTTCTGTTTCCTCCTTGATTCATTTTGGCGACGTAAATATAAAAGTATACGGAATATTAGGGGCTTTTAAATAGAGAAGTGTTTTTTCCGTTCTACTAAACTAGTAAACTAACTAATACGAGCGATGGGTAAAATTTTTAAAAGAAATCTTAAAAATAATTCATATAATTTTTTGCTTTAAAACACTTCCGACCAATTTATCGCCTTTTCTATTTTTACTTCTTTGTAATTGTTTATTTTTTTAGCGAAGTTGGTAAAGAGTTTTATATACATACATATGTATGTATGTTATCTACAAAAAAGCTTTCAATACAGAATTTTCTTGGAAAAATAAGATATGTATAAAAGAAGGGATATTTTCTAATATCTGTGTGTGATGTATGATAGTTTTACGATGCCATTATACAAAATACGAGTAGTTTCTAAGAATTAAATGTCTAGTAAAATGTTATTATCTGACTTCGGTTCTTTAAATACTTAAAACCTAATTATATTTCAGAACATTAACAATAAACGTAACCAAAAGCTTTGGATCATAAAATATAACTGCCATAAGAATATTGCTCTGATACTGGAGGAACGCTCTGAGTACATACTGGCTCTTCAACATTACATATCGGTGGGATAGTTATCATTAGTGATTTGCAATCTTTAACTGACTATTTTTCAGGCAATTTTAATTGACGGCACAGATGTGTCTACATTGTATAAATTCGGGCAGCTAGCTCTGAAATTACAAGCAACAGATTTGGCTGAATATGCTTTTGAAAGCTGTCTAAGAAGGAATTCTGCCCATTGGTGTGCAGCTGAAGGTATGCTGCAAGTAATGAATAGAAATCACAATATAATTGGTTCATATGTCTGTGCCACTAAAATATGCCATCAAAATGTGAATAGTGAGAATGCCGAACAAACTTTGAGAGAAATTACAAGTCTGTTCAAGCAAAATTTAGAATTTTTGCAAAACTGCAGTGTCTACGACGTGACTCCACTGTCAAGTAAATCTGATTCTGGGCATTATAAATGTCTACTTAACGAAAAGTCGCTTTTAAACAAAGATGAAGGCTGTTTTAGCCAAACGCCAGATCTTACAAAATTTTGTATAAAAAATATTGATTGGCAGTCTGTTGGCTACTTTATTGTCAGCGTGTACTCGCATCTGCAAGAAAACAACCATAACATGTTTTTCATGTTTAATATAAATGATTTTATTGGAGAAAAGAACGAAGAAGTTTCTCTCGATATGCGAATAGATTTGGCAAATGAAGAACCCACAAAACCCGAAAAAGCGCAAGTGGATGCTTCAAACGCAGATTGTGTTAAATGTGTTGAAGATATCTTGGATTCAGCGAAAGTTTCCACTTCGGAAAAATCTGACATTCAGCCAATGGATTACAACAATGACGATTCTGATTCAAATTTAAAATCGGATGGGTTTGAAGCTACTAACAAAACCAAACCAAGACGACGTTGCAGTGACTTACATTTTCTTGAACAGTGGGGTTGGCACAAAAATCGACGATATTCATCGCGCAAAAAACATGAGCGTGATGATGTGGATACCAGCCTGAATGGATATTTAAGTAAAATTTTTATTAAATACACTAAGTAAGTAAAGTTTTTAAATGTTCGTTAAGTATATGCCAACCAGGTTTTTAAAAGTGCTATTTCGATTGGAAAGTATGTTTTTTTCATTTCGAGTGACGTTTATACTTCTACCAGCTGCCTATTAATGTTTGTAATATAGAAATTGATATAGAGAATAATATTAAAAAATGGTGCTGCCTCATATTTCTTATATTCTTGTATACCATGTACATACATATACATAAATATATGTAGTACATACATATGTACATATGTATTTCTGTACCATTGCACAATGTTTAAACTTTTTAATATTTGAAATTGGTCATGTTAGGATTTAGTAAAAAAAAATTAGAAAATGTGAAAACAACAGAACAGAAATGATTTAAAGAATATAGAACGTCAAAAAAAATTAATGAAACGGCAAAACTGGCGTAAAAAACTTTCCAGAAAAAATAAATCGCTTTGAAAAAGACAACGATTAGCTACTTAATTTTAAAATCTTCAGTTCGAACTAAGGTTCAGAATTAAGATTAGATTAGGAAAATTTGATAGGTTCGCTTGACTTAAGCAATCTGACGCAAGTGCAAAGTAAATCGTCCGTTCATTCCTCTAAGGCGTACCTAAAGATTTCGTTTAAAGTGTGTTCTTACGCCCTTGACTTTTTTGCGTATGTCCAATTGTGTTGTTAAAAAATATGAAATCAAGTTGTGTTCAAAATAATTTTCTTAAAAAAATAAGATGATACCTCTTCAAATTATTTTAGCATATCTCTCGAAGATAAGTGGCCGTTCAGTGCAACATCTGGAATTCAAGTTACCACAAATGCGGAATGTCGTGAATGTAATGTGCAAATGTCTGAAGAATTGTTTAATTCAAAAACAAAAAAAGAATTTGAGCAATTTATTAACAAATTAAAGGTATGTACAAAATCTTATATAAATTTTCCTCTATCATGAAACCACCTAAAATTTTGAATGAAATATATCATAAGCAAATGAGTTTGTTATTCTCTTAATGCAATAAATTTTACGTTAAATCAAAGTTAAATGTAGCTACTTTTAGAGTTTTCTAGTTGGATATTTGTGTATAATTCGTAGGTACACTCTTACTTGTCACGCTGCTTTATGGCGGAGGGGAAGGGCTCCTCAGTTGGTACAACAACCAAGACTAGGATGTTCCGGTATGACTTCAGGTTTTCAGATTCTTGACAAACGTCTGCCAAAGATTAATTGACAGAGCATGTCAAGGAGCCTATCCTTGTTTGAAACTTTCTGGTTATAGTTTAAACCAGACATCGCATGAAGCGACTTTGGTAATCCTTTGATATATGAGAATGTTGTTTAGCAACATATATTTGTTTAAAAAAAATGGTTTTTGTGAAATATTGGAACGCGTCGGTCTGATGTTCCATTAGAATTTTAAGCTAAGGCATTTCCTCAGCTATCCGTAAAATTGCCGAAAGGCGGGATATTCCTTTAGAATTTTAAGCTTAACTTTATATTCAGTTGTCTATAACAAGTCAGTGAGAATGAATTGCCAAATGTTGGATGTGGTGCCGTAAGTTGTTTTCATATCAAATTGCATAACTGCGGCATTTTAAAAGTTTCGTCACTCTGTATTTATTTCGCGCATTTCAGTCTTATTTTCATTTAATTTGTTTCATACTTGTCCATGAGGTAGGTCATTATAACATTGCATCGGATTCATCTTCTGCAAAAATGAACGTTTTCTTTTATTTGAAAAAGTACATTGGAGATGGCTTCTATATATGCAGCACATTGTACCACAACTGTGAAACTAGGTTTTTAAAGAGGAGGAAAGAAGGATTCTTCGTAGTTTTGATGTTATTTTATTTGAAGATTTGAGGATGTCAGAATTTAAGTGATATGATTCGGAGAGGAGAGCAGTTTACTGAACAGTGATTGCAATAATCTTGGCATTTATTGTTATTATGTATGTATGCGTTTAATCCGTTTTTATACGTTGGTATTATGGGCTTTTTGGAAATAAGTAAACTGTTTGAAGTCGTGTTTATTTTTTTTATAAGTTTTCCCCGAATCCGGCTGAAAGTTTTACTATTTCGCAAAGTGCTCCTCAAATTTCATCACGGACACGGGAACTTATTTTAATTAAAAGAAGATTAAGAAAAGCATGGCAGATAAGCAGAAGTTCTTATAACAAGTGTCGTTTTAATCAAGCAAACAAGAAACCTCAAACATCACTTAACTGGCCTAAAAACAAATCATTTGGTGAATTTTTTGCCAATATTAATAACTCAAACAATAATGATCACAATTTGTGGAAGGCAACAAAATACTGGAAGCATCCGTCAAAAAGAAATCCTCCTTTTAAAGAAAGTGATGGTTCATGGTTCCGATCTAACATTAAAAAGACGAACCACCTCTATAATACATTTACTGTTCACCAATTTGATAACTCCGTAGAAGACGTAGAGATATCGAAGTTTTTGGATGCACCCTATCAGATGAGCTTACCTATAAAACACATTTCTCCATATGAAGTCTCCCGGATATGATAAGGAGTTGCGCAGAGATTGTCAAAGAAAGCTGTTCTATACTTAACGAAAATTTTGAATTCAATTCTGCTAAATAATAATTATCCCAAGAATCCTGAATATGAGCTAACTTCTTACAGACCTATTAGTCTACTAAGTGTTTTTTCGAAGATTTTTGAAAAAAAACAATTTTGAGCCGCTTTTCCCCTATTCTTGAGAGTTTAAAAATTATTCCGGAATACCAATTTGGATTTACGCAAAAACATGGCACTCCTGAGCAATGCCATAGAGCAATTGACATTATTCGTAAATCACTTGAGGAAAAGAAATATTGCTCCGCTGTATTCCTGGACATTCAGCAGGCATTTGGCAGTCTTTGGCCCCTGGTCTTTTATACAAATTAAAGAATCTTCTCCCGTATACATTTTATGCTTTCTTCAAGTCATACCTGAGCAGCATATTATTTTATGTGAGATTCGTACATGAAAGATCTCATTTATTTAGAGTTAGAGCAGGAGCACCTCATACATTACAATGCGGATGACTCCTATTTTAGCTGCAAACAATTGCCCAGCTGCTACTAGTTCTTTTGTTCAAAACGAATTAAATTTAATAGTCATCAAATGGAAATCTAAAGTGAATGCTGAAGTCTGTACCCATAACATTTGAAGACTTGAAAGATACCAAGTGTTAGATCTACCTTTCAGAAGTTAATTTTTGTTAAATTTAGGATATTTCTATAGTTATATACGTTTTTATATGTGTAACTCTAAATGTCAACATCAATGTGATTAATTTTCCTTATTATCTTAATCAAAATAAATAATATACAAAAAAAATTATTTTTCCAAGAGTTTATTACCCAATAAAAAAATACATACGATATACACACATACATATATACACATGTTTGTATGTATGCTTCGTTATCAAAATAAATTTGACATGCAAAATATTTCCTGAAAAGAATACAAAAATTAATACAATAAAAATTTTTCAGGAAAAGTCTATTGATTTGCTGCAGCTTTCATACAAGTGGTTAAAATATGTGTCCTTAGCTTGGGGTCTACGAATACCGGAGAATATAAAAAATTTGTATATGCAAATTTTTAAAATATACAAGTGAGTAGACAATGCTTTACGTTCTTACATATTTTAAGTATAATGCAATAAAATCATTTGAAGAAAGCTGGGCATTAAATCTATTGTTCTCTGCAAAAGCAACATAAGGGGAAGTCGGATAAATTTTACATTTTTTTTTATTTTGAATGTTTTACTATTTATTTTCACAGATAAAAGATATATGCATATTTGACGTTTTTTCTGTTAAAGTAAATTCTATTTTTTTACACACTTGTGTGTTCTTTGTTTTCCCCGTCCGTGTGACCACAACTGTAAAAAAAGTTTAATGCTAAATAGGGTTTAAAAAAATATTAAAAATGCAAATGCTAAAAAAAGTATGCTATTATATCGTTACTTATTTATAAATAATATATTCGGTTTGATTCAAAATGACTATTCTTCTTCAACTTCCGTAGAGCCGGTCAAAGCATCCTGATATTCTTTTATCACACATTTTTGTATAATCATTAAGTAATGACAAAATATTAACAATATTTCTTTAGCGTCTTTAGTCGCAATGCATTCGCTGTAATAAATATCATGCTGTTTCCAGCCTTGGCTTTTATGAGCTTCATGCCACTGAAAACACTTTTAGCGTCCGTATTACTAAGTGGTATCTTGTTGAAAGCATTTTTGATATTCGATTTATCCATTCATATGCAACTGCTGTTCCAAAATGTTTGCGTCCTCTACCATTTCTTCTTTAAAATGTTAAAACTTGTAGTTACATACATACGTACATACATATATGACCTTAAACCAGTGTTTACCAAACCCACACAACCTTATGTTTGGTTCGTATTTTGATGTAGCGATGTGCGTACAGATTTGGCGCCACTATCTGCTGAGAGATTTAATAGTAATAATTTAATAAAATTTAAAATTTTATGGATTCTCAATAAAATGCTTATAAGGCTATTTATCATTTATGAATACAACTTTAGTAAACTTTGTTTACAAACGGTTAATAACGCCGATGAAAACTTTTACGAATATGGCTGTAAGGCTACAATTCGCTAATGAAACAAATACAAAAAATAAAGAACACGAGAACTGTTCTTTCTCATAATCAATGTTAAAAAGAGAATTGCCAAATTTCATTTTCTTTCTTTCTTTTTAAAAATTATAAAAATATGAAGAACTAATTATCCAGGAATTTTTTCCTTTTTAGCTGTCACTTTAGTTACTCAACATGGAACCAGTTGAACCCAACCAATTATGAAGCGTCCTACCGAATGAGCCTTCTCTACTTAGAACTAAGTGCACGGGATTATATGACCGATTACAGGTATTGTATATTAGAATGGATTTAGAAAAATAAAAACGGGAAAATTATTTTGATATATACATATATATGGATATGGAAAGGTAAACTTTAAATGAAGCACAACATTAAGTGCAATATTTTCCAATTGACATTGCAATATTATTACAATCATTTTTTTACACATATAAAGCAACACATTTATCCAACAACGGAGAGCAACTCTAACAAACCATTAGGGATCTGAATTTGCATCATCATTATTTCATAAACAGTGTTCTTGAACAAACAGAAGTTTCGCAGAAGAGAATTATTCTCGATAATTTTGAACTTTGTTTACCATATGAAAAAGTGTCATTCCACATTTAATTTTTAATAAATCTTACAAATATTTATATTTCATTGTTGTTTTCCTTCCTTTATTTTTTCTTTCAGCCACTGCGACATTTGGCGTAATGTTTTTAACCATCTGCTTTTTAACATTGGAAACTGTCGCATTATTTCAGCAAACAACTTTAAAATTTGTCAGCTAAAATTAGTTTACCTGGAATATTTATTACTGAACAAAGACAATCAGTATAAAGACTGCGTGTCTTGCCTACAGCAGATGTGTGAAATTTTAGAAAAAGAAGGCAATTCTTTTCTGCTGCATTTACCGAATTTAGACAACATGTGTATTAATATCGATTATGTTAAAAACCTTCAGTTGAAATTTAAAAGGTAATGTGGGAAATTATATTATACTCTAACGACTCGGAAAATCCTCTGTTTGAGAACTTAAAAACCCTTAATTGTCGGGATATGCAGAAGAAGAAGGATATTTGAGATCCAATATTAAAGTTAAAGCTTGAAAAGCGTATGATACGACTATGGGAGTTGTATTGGCTTTGAAGCTCACAAATATGACAACCCGACTCCGTCTCTTAAGAATAATTTGTGTTGATAAAATGAAAAATTTGGAGACCGCACAAACTATTTTATTTTCTGTCACAACTGACGAAGAATTATGTAACTTGTCTGATTGTTAGACTTCGAGTTGGTGTGGCTTATATTCGTGTTTATAGTCTCTTGACCCGCCTTCATTCTTTGTACCAGAAGAGCAAAAAAGTTGGTCATGATACCGAATTGCTTTTAGGAATGTTAGGTCAATACATTAAAATAAGTCGCTTCCTACTTATCCGATCTTAACTTCATTGATAAGAGAAATTGTCGATCTCTTAAGTCCTACTCTATACTAAATGTGGTAAGACAAACAGATATCGACCTTTACACGAGGGCACTTTTACACAGGAAACAAAACGAACGATTGTTTCTATTCTGAAATACGTATCGAAGAGTGAACTTTTTACGTGAAAAACAGGAACAAGTTATTGATAAATTGTTATTATTTTTCAAACATCAAAATAATTATAACAACGCGTGTTTTCTACTCGTTTCTACTGCGTTATCTATAACCGTTTAGTTCAAGCCGAATTTAATGTGCAGTTTCTTACGTCTGTCCGGTAATGCATAAGCCAGCCCTGTCAGATACGTCTCGGAAGAGGCTTCCGCAACAAAATTATTCGGGAAGCTGAATAGATGACATGCCGTCAGCAATTGCTTATTATTCTATTTAAATAACTACAGTCGGTATTAAAGTTCGGGCTACTTATACGTTGTAATAGAAAGCTTATTAGCACCACTTTTTAGCTCTTACAAGCACCTAAAGAAGCTTTTTACCTGCAGATATGCTCTACGTGGTCTATACTGGTGCCAATAGCAAAGAGCTCCCATTGGCTAATTTAAAAACTCTAATCTCAACAGATAGTCGAAACCCAGAGTTTCATTAAAAATAATTACGCAATTTGCCCTGCTATTGCAAGGGGATAATCACAATATTTTCAATTTACTTTTCGTTGTACAGACAAATCGATATCAACAACATACCTAAATTCTTCAAAGATGAGTTGTGGGACAAATTGATAGAAATAATTATAACAAACATTGAGTCCACCGACAATCAGTATGAAAACAAATGTTGGCTGAAAGATTTCTGTGCTCAAATTAAAATACTTCTACAATCTTTTTGGATTATGGCATCATATGAGGTAAGTCATTTTATGTATTACGCAGTTCATACTTCCACTTTTGGTTCTTAAACCCCTCAAATATCGTAGTCTATATCAAAGATAGGAACCTATACTATTATGTGTTACACTAAAACTTAGTCCCATATCTATAATTTAAAATTTCCAAAGGCAAACTTAATTTTAATATCGTTAGTAGAAAAAAATAGAGAATCTGTCTTGATACTATGTTACGGTGGAGCGAAGCAAAAATTAAAGTATTTTCATAACCATCACAGCTAATTCGAAAATGTTTTTGGCAATGTTAAGAAGGATTTGCTAAAACAAATTTCTTTTTATATCAAACTCCTTAACAAATTTATTATACTTAATAATAAGGGCTTCTCCTGTTGTATCAGCAGTAATACTTTTATATTCCTTGTAATATGCGTGAAAATGTCGTTGCATATTATATCTTTTTCATACGTAACAATGCACGTTGACAAGCCTAATAAATATTCTGGTTTTCCAAAGTAGTTTTCTGAAAATAAAAACAAACATATTTTTTAAGATTATTTTTACGTAAGGGCAAAATATTAATTACCTTTTTCTCTGAAAATACTGATTTTCTTCTTGCCCTCAATTAACCAAGTCTTATTTCTTATACAATAAATAAATATTGTTTCTTAAGGTATTATTGTTATAGTAAAAATTACATAACTATTAAAAAAAAAAGTTTTAACAGTGCAAAATTTACTTAATGTCGGTGGAAACTGATGTTGCGGCTAAATGATTTTATTTTATTATTTATAAGCTATGAGGCAGATTTCACTAACTGCCTTGCTTGATCCCCAAAATATGTTTTGAATACAGTCATGAAATAATGACTAGTGTGTAGTATGTAAATATGTAAATCAGTATGAAATTTTTCAAAGATTTTCAAATGTACTAACTGATAGGCTAACACCTACGCAACGTCGACAAATAGAACTGGAGAGCATACAAATGAAATTATATATTTTGTCTTCAAATTGTATAGCTTTAAGTGGATTAAACGAACTCAATTGTTTGAAAAGATTTATAATAATTTTTTTTATTATTTCACTTACAGAATTGCTTAATGTGGTCGGAAAAGTGTTTTCATTATGCAGTGTCTCACTATTTACAAGAATCTAAAACTTCAAGTCGTGCTTCGCTATTGGCTGAAATCATCAACTTTGTAACATCTTACATTGAGGCAATTATTTTGAACGAAGGATTTCATTTTGGTAAATAAACGCTCTGATAATTCATATACGTTTTCCCCACTCTTTACAGGAAAAAATAATGATAACCCCAATTATAAAATTAAAAAAACAAAAAATTAAAAAAAAAATTGTTTATAAACATATACATATGAGCGAGTATATATGTATGTATGTATGTATGTATGTATGTATGTATGAACATACATATGTACGTATCTTACATGTGCCGCTTTTTCCGACTGCGACAAAGACGCAACAAATACCTGTAAAAAGTGAAAGTTAATTCAAAATTATATTATTTCATGTTTTCAACAACTGTTAACAAAAACAAATAAAACTGATTCCAAACCATTGCGACAGCTGGTATGATCGTTCGGTTTTTATCTAGAGAAAAATATTTGCTGTGGACAATAAATTCATTGAGAATATATGGGATTCGGCTGAAATCTACCCGTTCTACACTGAAAAAAATACGTATAGAATGAAACTTCTCAACTTTAATTATTTTTCCTTTCATTAAGAAATAATATCTTATTTTCATTTTGTTGAAATTGCCATGTATGTATGTATGTATATTGTGTTACCTACAAATATAAGTGTACATATCTGAAGTTAGATGAATTATATTTGGAAATGAATTTGGAGCGAAGGGTGCAACTTGTACTTTTTTCCGTAATAAAACATTATAGTAAAGAAGATAAAGGTAGGCAGGTTTGCCTGTTCTTAGCTACACACATATGTAGGTCTTTAGTCATCAAAATTATCCATTATTGATGAATAACATTTATAATCAGGAGCCTTTTCCTTTTTATTATTTACTCCTTATTATCATCACTGATCTAAGTTCTCTGTTTCTTTCTAATTGTAAATTAATCCGATACCTTGCAATTTCACCTGTGTACACAGATAACTTTATTTTCGGAGGAATATCATCATATTCAAGGTAATTATTCTTCTTCTTTTGGCGCTACAGTCCGGGGTGGACCTGGATCTCAACCAACAAGCTTTTCCAGCTGGCACGGTCTTTAGCCAGCATCTTCCAATTTTGCACACCAAGTTGGCTGAGGTCCCTCTCCACTTGTGTGCGCAATCGGTTCCGTAGGCGTCCTCTATTGCGTTGTCCCACTGGTTCAGAGTCAAAGATTCTACGGGTCGGAGCAATATTTTCAATGCGCTCTACATGGCCCAAACACCTTAGCCGTTGGATCCGTAGACGCCTGGTTATGCTCATGTCTCTGTACAACCCCTACAGTTCGTGATTGAATCTTCTTTTCCAGAAACCATCAACGCAAACAGGTCCGCCTTCGATACTGTCCATGCTTCCGCGCCATAGAGAAGGACAGGGATTATCAAAGTGGTATATAGCGTCAACTTGGTTTTTCGAGAGAGGGCCTTACTACTCAATTGCCTCTTGAGCCTAAAGAAATAGCGATTGGCAAGAGTTATTCTGCGTTTAATCTCGGTACTGATGTTGTTTGTGCTGTTCATTTGTGAGCCAAGATAGAAGAAGTCCTTCACTGCCTCGAAGTTATAGCTGCCTACGGCGACGTTTCGGCCCAGCCGTCGATGTTGTTGTTTTGCGTCCTTTCTCGATGCCCTCGTTCACCGTTAAACCCATTTTGGCCGCCTCTGTTGAAATACCAGGGAATCGCGTGCTTGCTACAGCGAGGTTTCGCCAGGTCACGAAGTCTAGCAGCCAGAGTCCGTTATCGGATGTGTCGTCATGCAGGCTGTGTTTTCCGATGACTAGCGAAGATGTGTTATTTGCCCAGCTTAACGTTGAAATCTCCTAGGACGATCTTGGTTTCGTAGCTGGGTCATTGATCGTATGTTCTTTCTAGGAGATTATAAAAGTCATCCCTGCTGTCGTCATATTTATCCTCCATAGGAGGATGGGCGCAGATTAGGCTAATGTTGCCGAGTCTAGCCTTGATGCGGATTGTTATGAGGCGTTCGCTCACGCATTTAAAGCTTAATACTTTTTGCCTAAGTCTGCCTTGAGCAACAAACCCGCATCCAAACAAGCGCTGCCTTCGCTCTTTGTAGCAATCACCGTACTGGATGTCGCAGTTTCTCATTCTCTTTTTGCCCGACCCATCCCATCGCACCTCCTGAATGGCGGTGATATCAGTCTTATAGGCTTCCAGGACCTCCGAAAGTTCATCGGCTGCACGTGGTCTGTTCACGGACCTGACATTGCACGGGCAGAAACGAAAATCGTTATCCTTATTTCGTTGCCCATAGTCGTCACCAGTAGGGTCATCCATATTTATATCTCTAGCCTGTTGTTGTGTCTGAAGTAATGAAGTAAAGTACACGGTAGGGAAGTTACCCCCACGCACAACCCCCGAACCTGGAGGACCGGGTCCTGGTTTACACCCCTGTACAGAGGAGACTCGCTGTATACTTCAGTTCACCACTAAGCGGGTGCTGTAGGGGATATCCAGGGGCGCCACTAGGAGGCAGTATGTCGGCTTGACCAGCGCATTTTCAGGGATCACTGCTGGCTTATCGCCAGGTTGAGAGCAATCAACAACTTTACCCTGAACGCACTGACCCATCAAATTCAAGGTAATTTGAAGATCTTATTAATAGCCCCTGACTATTTAGGATCTTAATCGCAGCTCGAATTTGCATAAATAACAAATGCAGCAATTTCTGTGAACGCAGCTTCTAACGAACACATGTCTTTGTTTCATTGATTAACTTACATGATTATAATTTTGACTTAAACAAAATAAATTCTAATATAATGTTCTGGCGTTGGAAAAAACGTTCTTCAAATTTATTAATTATGACGTTTGACAGAACTTTTTTGAGAACGCAGTTTTATGGAAAAATATGCAGAAAATAATTATCCATAGTCCGTTATCTGTTTCTATTTTTATTTACATCTATATGTATGTATATATATACTGTAAATACTTACAGAAAGCAACAATATAATGGAATTACGTTAAGTGTTGAAAAATAAAATTCTTTTCCGTTTTATAATATCATTGGACTCGTACCCACACATAGTATGTATGTATATCTATCTCTATATAATATGTGCATTTGTTTTTCCTACATCACGTTAGATTAACGGCTTTTTACAGGCAAGGTTACTACTATTTGTTACATCTTTCTCTATCTGCACACATAAATACGTACATACATATAATAATTTTTTCTATAGTTGCTGCCCTACAAAAAGAAAACTTGTACCGGATGGTTCAAAACATAATTCGTATTCTGGTTTACCAATTTGAAGGGACGTTCGAAAAAAATAGTAGTCACGGTCGCGAGCTGAACTTTAAGCGGCCATGGGTAATTTTACATCAGCTGATTATAAGGTAGTATCTCATTTTTTCGAATTTTGTTCACTATTTCTTAGCTCGCGTCTTTTATTTTTCCATTAAAGAGAGGAAAATGACAGCCTTAGTGCATTTCATACCAAAACTGATGAAACACACGATGTTAACGAAATGATTCCAAAGTCGTTTTTGATTTTATTCACGGCTCACGAGTATTTAGGTAAACGCCAGTGGTGTACTAACGACAATGGCGAGTTTCTTCAATATGTCTTGGATGCTGTTGTTCTTAACTTGAAGGCTCCAGTTTATGATGTATGTAGAGACGTCATCTACGAGTATCTTGAACAGGTATGTGATTTTAAATTTATTTTGCATAATGTTTTAAACACAAATACTTTTTGTCTCAATGGTAACCTCTTCGCTTGATGTAAATCTCTTTCGCAATAACATTTTTTATGTGTACAATGACGTTGCAGCTCTTTGTCCAATTCAGTGACCATAATCGTTATGTAGTTTTCCAGGCATATGAATCACATCGCATGAATGCAAAAAAACTGCAACCATAAGCTGAAATCCCGAATAATCCTTTTTTAATGCTATGATATATTGTAATAGACCCACGGTTCATCCACAAAAAAGAACAAAACTTTTTTCGGATTACCAAAGTCTTCAGACTTAACTATCTCAGCAGCTTTCATTCTCCCATCGTTCAATATCATTTCATGAATTTATTCAACTATTTACGGCGGGACAAGCAAGTCTGCGCGATCCAAAACTTATACTCTACGGCTTTTTAACCAATAGAGCTAATGTTGCAGGATCTCCATACAATTTGTTAAGCTTTTCTTTGGTTTCGGTATAGTTATTTATGTAAAAAGTAATGGTTAGACAGCACAAGATATTCACTTTTTCCATTTTCTTTAAAATTAACCTGGTTATGCACATTTTAATGTGACTGTCAAAACAACTGATAAACGCAAAATGCACAAAATTTTACATTTGTTCTGGAAATATAAAAAATTAATTATCAAACATAAATAAAACAGATTTATGTATATTCTGTAGTAAATGAAAATTAGTGAAACTTGATGCAAAAACTCAAAGTCAGAATGCAATCAATCACGATTCCTAAAAACCAATTTCATTGTAAAACCTCTCAAGCAGACCAAAAAACTTATTATAGTTTTAAATTATTAAGTACGAGTACCTACGAAAAATCTAAATTTAACAGTATTGAAATTTCGATGGGCCATAAGAGTTGCAACAATTCACCAATTTAAAGCTTTGATATAACCAATATAAAATTTATTTGAACGCTTTTTGCTTTTTTTTTAAGGTTACTTATTGCTTGTTCAAATACCCTCAGAAGAAAGCACGTTTGCGGCACTTGGAGGACCACGAAGCAAATCAAATCGAGTTAAGTTGGGCAAATGCTGTACAAGTTTTTGATTTGTACCGCCCAGAAGATTTGCCTGAGTTCAATTCCTATAAACTAGAATCAATTACATCGGATATGGAACAACTATTACTCAAGATCATAACACTCATGCCGAAGGAACTCGATCCTTCGAAATCAATACACCATGTAACAATGTTCATTGAAGGACGTTTCGAATCACCACCAGGAGATTCAAATGCATTCAAATTACCTTACAAAGTGTTGAGCTTGTACTATTTGTTAGCAGATTTCTATTTCAAAAGCAGGGACTTCGCCAAAGCCATAAAATTTTACACTCTTGATTTGACAGTTAATCCAACTAGATTCGATTCGTGGGCTGGGATGGCATTGTCTAAAGCAAGCAAAATAGAAACGAAGCTGAATGGTATAGACCCTATAAGGTAATCAAATACTAACTGCATTGAAATAGTTGCATTAAATACTTTTATCAAGGCAATTTGATTTTGCCATTTTATAAATGTATCGATCTCTAACTCATATGACCCTGCTGGCGGACAGAAATTCCTCCATGCCAATGTATGTTATCCGAGGCAAATCAATCAACCAGTGCGAGTGCGACGTGTATATGTATTAAATTATACCAATTTAAAGCCGGCTAGTTTTTCAACACCATTAGCTAAAGTAAAATTGTGTTTAACTTTTATACTTTTATGAAAATTTTCGGCACATTTGTATGTACATAGAGTATATAACATTGACTTTCTTTTGCAGAACAAAGTAGTCCTGAGTAATGATGTATATTTCAATTTATCACGTTTTTACTTACACTTCTGTTTAAATGCAATGAATTAAGCTGTTTTAAAACTTGTTTCTTATTTTATTTACAGCATGGAACACCTTTGGGAGGAGTGTGAAGAAGTTTTACGTTGTTTCGAATGTTGCATTAATTTGAATCGATTTCAAACTCTGTTGTGGATTGAGTACGGATCTTTCAGCTATACGATTCATTCGTGCTTCTCACGTTGCATTAAGTGTAGCTCAAATACTATAGGTGAAGAAACGTAAGTACGAATAGCGTAATAAAAAATATATGTGCAAGCTCTATATAGACGTAAAATTAGAAGTGCATACTGACACCTCAATTATTCGTAATTTTAAGTAGTATTTTGTGTATTCTTTATACAGTTTCACTCCTTAAGTATCAAAACTAAAAAAAATTAAACTAAATTTAACACACGTCATTATACGCTGATGATTCACCGTGTACTCGTATTATTTTTAGTTGCTGCAAAAAATAGAAAAATATCCTTTTAGTGCCGAATAATAGATATAATCACAATTAACCAATACGAGGGGAAAAACAACTCATTGTTCAATCGATCGAAAAGGAAAAGAATTAAATCAAAGAAAAAAAATATATTTTACTTCCTGGGTAATCGATATTAATCGAATCACGGATGATCGATATCCCACTCTGTTTTATTTGAATTACATTTTAATTTTTATTTCTTCCCTTCTCAAAATTTATTTTTTAAAAAGCCCCCGTTATATTTAAACGGTATTATTCCGTAACTTATAAAGATATCTAAGTATAAAAACTATTTTTTGTCGTTGAAACGCTGGTCTGACCTGTTTTAATAGATTTTAATGCATTTTAGGCTTTCTAGGATCAAAGAAAGAAAAAATAAGATGCTAACTATCGCATACAACTGCTTTTCGCTGGCCACATCTCTGCAAAACTCAACTGGCAAGTGTGAAGACGATTCTGATTCCAACGATGAAAAGTGGTTGTGCCAGTACATGCTTGGAAAAATATCAGAAAAAAGGAAAGAAGAGCCAAAGGTCTATTTAAATCATTATCTCATGGTTTGTATTCATACTTACATACATACATATATACGTCGATTTCATAGATAAGTAATATGTTAACACCTTATTTCCATGTCATAGGCCGCTAACTATTTGTACGAAAGCAGTGCAACTTATCCCATAAAAATTAATCACAGTAATCCCACAATGCTTTCGGTTGAAGCATTGGAAGTTTTTTATCGCATAAATGCCGCAATTATTAAGTATTTACAAAACGAAAGCGAAATATTAAGGTCTACCGGTGAGCTGTTTAACAAAGTCTTAAAAAGTCTGTCGAGCAGCCCATTTGCATACAACAAAGCAAAAATAGATGGTAAGTTTTTTTTTTTAAATAAAATTATTATTTAACTTAGTAAAAGAAGAGAGCTGAACAAAACGAAAATGTGACTAAATAGCTCAACTGATTATATATACATATGTATATAGGACTGTTAATGAACCGGTTTTGCAATAGGCTTATAATTCTGCAATTTGGATTGTCTAAAATAGATTAAAATTTTTTAAATAAATAGCATCGTCGCACCCAGGCGTGCATTACAATATTCTATAGTTACTACAATTGAAGAATAATCAACTAAGCGGAGCTCATTCATATGTAATCGCACAGCACACTGCAATATAAAGAAAATTCGATCCTTAGTCGGACCATATGTAGGTATTATGCCAGATACTTCTGCTAAAAGCACTTCCTGTTGCTTTTGTTGTAAGAAATATTGAATCAATTGCCTGTAATCAGCAGTCTCTGTCTCCTATTATCCATAAGTCCAAACCCTGAGCGTGATTGCACAATAACAATTATTCAAAGCTGCAGTATGACTAATATTAACTGATACTCAGCATATTTTTCTCCTGCAGGAAACTCACTAAATATTCTAAAAGGAAAGCCAAGTATCAAACCCAAGCCACCAACAAATAGTGTTGTTAAAAGAGATGAAAACAGTTCTGCCGCAGACACCCAAACGCCAGCAAACGAATCTCCTCAAAATGTGGACAATGTAGAGCTCACAGAACCTAAAGACAATGAAACACATTCAAAACCCGCAACTAAGGTAAGATGCAATAAAAGCCTTTCGCATTTTTTCCCTCGCTTTTTAATACGCTAATAATTAGTGATGCCAGAAGTTTTTGTAGAAAAACCTTCCCTCGCACACAAATCCGTTATATTAGAAAAAAGTCTTAAAACTTTTGTAAAGGTTTAGATGTTGAATACAAAATGATAACAAGAGTAATATTTTTCAAGTGTCATATATGTATGTATGTATGTAGCTATAATAAAATTTGTATTAAGTATATTTATGAAATCAAATGCTTACACACATCCATATGTATGTGAACTTTCTTTAAAATATCGGGGCAATGTACCGATTGCTGTCATTTCATGTGCCAAACGTGTGGACGCTCATCATTTTTAAAGTAAGAATCTGTGCCGAAACTGTGCCTTATGGTTTTAAACCATTTAATAATTGAAAGTCGATTTAATAATCGAAAACAATTCAAATTTATTCATTAGAATTCTATACCTTGAGAAATCTTATGTGGGTAAAAATCAATCTTTAAAATTGAGGTAAATTTTGGCATCGTAGACTGTAGCGGTTACAAAACTATTGCAGTACGTGCAAAACTGTGTACGGATTAGTACGAATTACTTGAGGAATTAATTTCGAACGTTCGGCTGCTGCATAACTATATGAGAGTGAAAATGAAATATATGCAAAGTTTGCCAAGATCGCCAAAGCGAGATTCGAAATAAATCAACATCAAGTCTTTCGAGAGAAATACAGATATTTGATTTCGAGAGAAATCAAATAATAATTTGATTCAGCAACTCAATATTTCCTTATTAACTCTTCTTTTATGCAAATGTAAATACATATATAAAACATAATTAAAACAATTTTATGTTCAAATCTTTTAGAGTAAAGTTGCTGAAAATGCGTTAAAACTTAGCTTTCAAACTTGAGTACAGGTATGATAAACTAGAACTTTCTGACTGAACATGACACGACATGCATTTACAAAAAGCATCCCCATTGTCCTGTAATTATTGAAACAACTAAGAGAAATGCCTAATAAATGTGTATGTACATATGTATGTATCTTATGGAGTGGCACACAGAAGTATTTCAGAAATTCTCTTAGTTCAATTATTCTTTTAGGGTGAGACTCTTTGAGGGTGAGGAATTTTTTAAAGTAATTAGAATACGAGCTCTGTACAAAAAATAAGTTGAATTTGCAAGTTTCGCGGCCTACGTACATTCGGTTATCCTTTTTTTCATATTAGTACTCTCGTCTCGAACAGACTTTGAGCATTATAACATGTTTAGTTTGTTTGTGGCATAAATGCTTTCTACTATCGGAATAAATGGATCAAAGAATTTACATGAAATTTTGTGTAAAATGTGGAATCAACTGTTCAAAAGCACTTGAAATGTTATGGCACACGTTGAAAAACGCTTACAAGTGCTACAAGCTTTTCAAAGAAGGTCGGGAAAATGCCAATGAGTACGCACGCCCTGTATGCACATAAACAACCGGTGAAAATGTTGGGAACGTGAAGAAAAGTGTTATGTTAAGGTTGGCTGATATCATGCAATTTTTTCGGAAATTTGTATGTATATAAAGCATGTAGCAGCGAAGTTTCTTCCAAATTTATGAATTTGTACTAGAAGCGTAACACTACGCTATCGATAATACAATGGGGTTTGATCTGATGAGATCAGCGAACTTGTTGCCGAAACTCGGGCATTCTCACGCACACCCCGCTTTTCATCGATAGCTGATCCATTTGTGTTCGATTGGCCAGTAAATAGCACAAGGCATTAAAGGGAAAATTCTTTTTTTACTCGCACTGTTCGCTTTTGGAATGAATTTCCTGCAGTAGTTTTTCCCGACACACAATGTGAGAAGTTTCAAATCGAATATGCATAAACACTACTCCCGCTTTTACCCGCCCATTACCTATGTTTCGGCACAACGCCCAACCGACCGAAATAAAGTTTTGCCTGCCATCCAACCAAACGGCAGCAACATAATCAGCTCATAACAAAATTAACAGCCAGTCCTTATAAAACAAAAGTCTTCTCACTCATGTTTTCGTATTGTTACGATAAAGTTTTAAATTTGGGTTTCAAAAAACATTTATGTACATAAAAGCTTTCGTCCATTCATTTTTGGCATAAACAAAGCTTTTTTCTGTCGTAATCAACATTACGTGAAAATGTTCGAACACTTTGATGGTAACCCTACAAATAACTAAAGAAGATCAATTGAAATATTTGCAACAATAGCGACAAATTTCCAAAGTGATGCTGCACATCAATATGTGGACAGAAGGTATTTGCGTGATAGCACTACTTTTTTAAGCTTCCGGTAAGTCCTGATGTATGCATGTAGTATATGGACCTGTACATGTATTTCAGTAAAAAATGTATGTAAATACTTAAGTACGTATTTATTTAAAAATATTCCTCCTCCTGGATTTGTGGCCGATTTCCATATAATTTTTGTATAAAATACAAAAGCAACCGGGCTTCGCCGCAGGCATTCGATTTCTCACAAAATGTAACGAAGTATGACGTTTTTGAACATTATGAGATGAACACCATAAGAAATAATATCGCATTTAATTTGTATCAAAAACTTTAATAAAATTTAGTTGCATTTCGCTATAAATATGTTCAAACAGCTTTCTGGAACTGTGCGTATCTACATACATACATACTACATATGTATGTATGTATAAGTAGTTCTCTTTTGTGTCTAGAAGTTTAAAATCGTTAATATTGTACATAATTATGTATGTATGTATGTATGTATGTATGTATGTAATATTAGTAATATATTAATTATTTACATATGTTTTTTTTCTTTAAAACATTCTTGTTATTGTCCATTTCTATTATTTCTTTTTTAAACGATACCCTTTGCTTATCGTCTTCTTTTAACTTTTGTTTTCTGCGTAATGTTCGCTTTGTAAGAAAGAGAAATAAATAGAAAAAAACTGCTATCATTTATGCTTCCCCAAAACCCAAAGTGTTATGGTTGTTATTTAGCTGATCACGCCAAATGTCAGGATTGGTACAATCGAGGTGACGCAAATACCTTGAGAGTCATTTGCAGCTGCAAAACGAAAACTCTGTTTATTGCTCTACGCATTATATTATATATTATATTACTTATAAATGTCCAAGGGGACGCAGTACTTTATGTAAGAAAATATCGTGGCCCAAGAGGGAAAATAATTGGGACCAAAAAATGGACACAGTTCCTCCCATATTAGTGTCTTGAGAATCAGAAAAAGAGTGTAGAAAGAAAAAGTAAGTCACGCACGCAGCAATATTGAATAAAAAATCTTGTAATATTACAAATTTGTATGTTTATTTACAACTCAAACGTTCTGTGGAAAAAGCTGACAAGATACATTTTGCGTTAACTTTTGTTGCCCGTTGTACCAAGTCTTCAGGCGATTGGAAATTTCGACAAATGATGGCCTTCGTACGGATTGTTCATGCCAACATTCTATCATCAAAGAGTAAACGGCTGTTGGACAAGCTTCTGGACATGACAACAGCTGTCTTGATCTTACAAGATTAATTACTTCTTGATTACTGTGACCAAAATATGGCTAAAATTAAATTGTTTGTCATTACATTAATTCTGGTATTAAATATATTGTATGTGCATCTACATATATGTCATTAGATTTGTTTTACCTGCATGCCATAACTATAAATTTCCCACAGAACAACACCGAATGACCAAACATCACTTTCCGTTGTAAACTTTCCATATAAAATCGACTCGGATGGCATCCAACGTACTGGCAGTAATGATTTTGATTGTACTCTTAAAAGTCAATAAATTAATAAAAGAAAAGCTGGATTTTCGCAAATAATTAATTACTGTACCTGTAATAATCTGAACTGTAGATATCCCGGGATAAGCCGAAATCTGAGATTTTCACCATTAATTGTTCACCAACCAAACAATTTCTAGCCGCTAGATCTCGGTGGACATAGTGATGTCCAGACAAATATTCCATGCCCTCACTTATTTGTAGAGCAATCTTAAGAAATTCTAATTGGTTTAGTGAATTATTTTCGTTTGGGGAATTGGCGATCAGAAATTCATGCAAATCGCCATTTGCCATGTACTCGAAAAGCATGCAAAATGGCTCCTTGTTTAAAACTACGCCCAATATGCAAACTATATTCTCGTGTTTCAAATCAGAAATCAGTTCTATCTCTCGTTTAAAGTCTTGTTGCGTTTTAAACGAAGCATTTTCCTTTAAGGCTTTCACCGCCACAAATATTTTATCTCCTCCCGGCTGGGTTAGTTGCCCCTTATATACTTTACCTGAAAAAATTAAGTTTGTTTAAGGAAAATTTTAAGAGCATAAATTCCATTACGACATACCAAAAGCTCCCTCTCCGAGTTCTTCAACAAATTCTACATCTTGCAGAGTATAATGAGGTATTTTGAGAAGTGAACTACGCTCGATATTTTGGGCAAATGACGGAGATAAATCATTTGTGCCATTTACATTAATACGTGACATCTCAATAGATGAATTGACCTGAGAATTTCCGTATATATTTTTATCTGCATTTGGTGTATTTATCTAAAATGTTTAAATACAATTATTTGAAAATATATCGTTCATTTAATGCGAGAGTGGCGTAATAAAAAATCAAATTTTGAGCAAAATGAGTTTAAAGTGAATAATTTTTCATTGTTAACTCAAAAACTACATTCTCTGAGTTGTATCACTTTTGAACTAAATGAGTATTATTTTCATATACATTTCTATTATTATTTGAATATTTACGTTTTGAATATTTGTCATTCCATGATTTCGCCTGCGGTTAACAATATATAAAGTTGTATAAAGCAAAAATATACTTAAAAGGGCTCCCATTGTCATAAAAATGTACACCCAAATGCGGTCTGAACACTTTGGTATGTTACAGGGCTCTATGATTTTCTCAAATGATTTATCACCTACAAAACACCAAGGCCTATCTTCCATACTGCCTGGATTCCTGGAAATATATAGAAAAAAAGGATACATACATATACATATAAATTCTACAAGTACAAACATGGAATACATAGAGCTCTGACTATTGGCAAAACTCTTGACAGAATGATAATTCCATTTTTACAAAAACATCGGAATGGTTTTTATACTTTTTTGTTGCGTAAAAGTAAAATAATTTTATTCACAAAAACGTTTGAAGAACTTACAAACATACATATATACAAGTACATAAAATAAAATTTAATTTGTTCATCCCCACAACACCCATGCATTTCAGGAGCCTTCTAATTTTTTAATTGGCACATGGAGTGTTAAGGTTCTATGGGTAGAAATTTCTGAACAAAACAAAGTAGGGGCGAAAAGTTTCACCTTTATTAAGATTTCTTTAAAGTCTAAGAAATTTGCATATGAAGCGAATTCTGTACTGGAGACAATTGTCTTACACAAGCGGAATTAGAAGACAAAGACATACAAGCTATCTGTCATTGCTTTGTTTCATTAAAAGGTTTCTTAATTACCTGCAAAAATTTTGCCCGGCTAATTCTGGAAAGTCAGAAATTTCCTTCATTAACCATGACCAACGTAAACACGTTTTGCCGGTTATGGAGACAGCCAGGGTCCCCCTATAGCCAGAACCATCCTCCCAATAACAAGTTTGCGATGGATCCACATCTACAGCAATGCCTATGGATGAGCAATCGCTGTGACGCGGCAAATGAGAACAATCTTCTAGCGGCAATTTTTGTCCAATCACTGGATGTCTCTTTGCTATGGCGTACTCCTTTTGGCAAAGTTCATTTTCAAGTAATTCACACTCATCTCTGCAAATCCGTCGTAAGTTTTCAGACTCTCTTGTTGGCGGGTATTTGCTAAATATTTCACCAGAAAATACATCTTCGTAGGTAACGGACGATTTGCGTTTCAGATTCAATTTGCCAAAATTTTTTAAAAACCTTTTTAGTCTACTATAATTTGTGATATGATTTTCAATTCCCATGGCATTAATTGTGATATTTTTTCGAAACTTGCGTTCCTTGTGTGTTGCTCTATTTGAAAAATATAATAAATTCGTGCGTTCAGGAGTGCGACAGAGTGGCAGTGCGCTGTAGCACAGACTTGGAAGCGCATAAATGCGGCAGTTTTGGTTCATATCTCTGCAATTAGGTGTCAAAAGTTATTAAACGATCTATCTATTAAAGTAAATAATAATATACAAACTTTGATTCTTTTATAACGCCGTAGGCTGCCTTCAGCCGTTCCTCTAATTCATTTAGAGATAAATTGGGTGGTACAAAAACATATTCTTTCGCTAAATACTGAGTACATGTTGTGCCATTATACACTTGGCAAATGCCTGTCGGAATCTAGAAACAGTTAAGAACGCATTGAGTTTTTTAAACGGTTGATAACATTTCTGTTCACAGTCTGCATATTTACCTCGTCCACTAAATTTTTACTTAAAGTTTCTATGTTTAAGCTAAAAAAAAATAATAATTGCAGATAAATACTTGTGTGTATGTATGTTTATATGTATAAGTGTGATTAAAACTTTCTTTTGAGTTGGTGTATAATTTTTGTTTATTTCTTACCCGGTTTCATTGAGAAATTTAAAATTTTGTGTTGCTTCTGAAAATGACTTAATGATTACTAAAATATATAAAAATTGTAAGAGTAGTTGAGTTCTTTTTTTAAATTCCATTATCACAATACTGTTAGAACATTTGTTATGAAAATATATTTATTGAAAACAAGCCTTTGTGAATTTGTAACCCCTATAGTTTTCTGTTGTTTTTCATTAACTCCCCAAAAAATATCCACCCTTAACACATAGTGCTGCCACAAAAAGAGAACGTATTTAAACATTCCTGTCTAAGAAACAGGAACGAGAACTTAAGCAGGTTCAGAGCAGGCATGGTAAATTCAGTTCAGTTCCTCAATACAATTCAAATGTCAAAAGTATTTATTTGTATTCGGAATATCTAAAATTAATGGATCTTGAATGTTTTTTATTATTCAGTCCGCTATAAACTTCTTATAAACACAGACTCCGCCTTCTTCAATGTATCAAAATATGAAAAAATTAATTTCAATGAAAGACTGAAGAGTGTAATAAATAACTAATATATAAACTTCGATTTCATTTTCAAATATTCTCACTATAATATAAGCGAGAGCAAGAGTTTAGTTTCTAAGTAATTCATATGAAGTCTTAAGTGCTTCCGAGGAAAATAAAAACAGGTTTTCTATCAATAGTTAATCACTTTTAATAAATATTTGTTTATGGAATATATTCTCGTTTGTAGAACAATAAAGAAACTTGTTAATTGTAAGTCTGTGGCTAATTTAAAAAAAATAAATAAAAGTTTTAAGATTTGCGTTAAGGGCAGCTGACTATAATGTATGTACTAAGATTTGGTCAGACTAAAAGATCTAAATCCAATGAAAAATATTACTCTACACCAATATTCTGCTTGACATTGGAAATTATTCAGCGGTGAAAGTAGTTGCTATCTACAAGACAAAAAATCTAATTAAATTAACTTGTTTGCATGGCACCACATTTAAAATTCTGGTCCTACGGTATCGACTGTGAAATGGTGGATTAGCCAATTAGCCTGATCTAGTGAATATTTTATTGTTAAAAAAAATCCAACCCTTATGGGGTGTAAAATCTCATATCGTATTAATTGTGATTTACTTAACATATGGAACTAACACTTCCGTGTTTCTTTTATTTTTTTGCAAAGTCTTAACACAAAGTTTTATAAAAGTCCAAGTGGGGATAGCTTTTCATACATGTTGTTACCTCAATATTGAAATGCTTTAGCTTATTTTTTTTTAAATCGATGGCTTTTCATATCCTTTAATTTATCGAAATATGTAAACAGCTAGACTTTGTAAAAAAACTTGAATAAGGACGTACATGACAAAAGACAACCAGTACAGTAAGAAATTCGACATAAGTTTTCAGACATTTTTTTACGATAAGATTTCTCATTTGATCAGCGTTGCATTTTTACAAAAGCTAACAGTGAAAATACCAGGTGTTGAACAAACTGACTGGTCGACTGTTTCACAGCCTAATTCATCAGTTTAATTAAACGGTCTTTGTTGTTCAAAAATAAAGGAATAGAATCGAATTATTTCCTTCACTCGCGCGACCCATGGAATCTACAGTAAATAGCTCAGAAGTAAGAGTAAAAAAACAGACTCTCTCAAAAATTAGGAAAACTATTTAGGGACGTTAGAATTTTTTGGCAAATATATGGACATTTTGTTGAATATATTTTATTTTTTATATACTCCGACATTTCTG
The DNA here is from genome assembly GCA_932526305.1 of Epicampocera succincta. Taxonomy (NCBI): domain Eukaryota; kingdom Metazoa; phylum Arthropoda; class Insecta; order Diptera; family Tachinidae; genus Epicampocera; species Epicampocera succincta. The sequence continues at coordinate 809,061 of OW052037.1, read as the reverse complement.
GTGAGTTCACACATCCATACAGCATCCTTGAACATATTCCTCTCCGTGGGTGGCAAAAAAGTTTCATTTGTATATATTTATCTCGATAGTAATTTGTTGACTTTTTTGAAATAATTATTGTTCTTTCAGATTGAGGTCTTTTTGATGTTTTATAAAATATATTCCTGCATAAAAATCCTAATAATTGTTTTTTTGGTTTCGAATTAAAAAATTGAAGAGGAAATCGGAATAGCATGGAAATAGTGTTGACATAATAACATTTAATATAAAAAAATATCTCTGAAAAAATTTAATTTAATTTGCTAATATTTTAATATTATTAAATTAAATGCCTATAGATTTTTATTGCAATTCATTAATTAATGGAGAATTCATTCAATTTGGACGTTAAAAATAACGTCGCATAAGTGCCGGCTATTTCTTGCTTCAATCAGTGGCGTCAAGATTTCTGCAGTTAATGCTTGAATATCTAATAGAATTTTATATTTTAGTTGTGATAAACATACATATGTATGTACATAATCATAACTGAAATAATGTGTTCACTGAGAATGTTCCGAAAGAGTTGCACTCTTTGTGTTGCGAAATGCGAAGTGGGCTTAAGAGTGGTTTTTCATAGCTGGTCGCGCAAGCTGCGGGTTTAAGTAGCATCGATATCGATGATAACTGCAATGCGGACGTATAACACTCCACCACAAACTACATAGAGGATATTGTTGCTGAAAAGTTACCCTCGGGTATCCTGTCGACCATATTCTGTAATCTTGTTTATTGACCAAACCATTTACTCGTGGTTGAAAATGAACTTCACTACTCAGTATCACATTACGTATAAAACCAGGATTTTCTACGATTGTTTGTCCTAAAATAAAATAAAATAATCTAGACTTAATAGTCATATGCAATTAGTTCATAACTCGATGAACCCCCGACTACGTGAACTGCGTTGAAAGTCTTATTAGCGTGCATAGAAATTTATTATTTAAATTATATATTTCTATTAATTTTATGATGTTTTCGGAGAAAAATCCTCAATCTCACCGAATTTCATTGTCGGCATAATATTCTCCCAAAAAAAGGAGAACCCGACTTAAGGCCGGGGCACATAGAATCTGTCATGCGTTGTACTTGGCCTTTTTCAACTGACAGCTGAGTTAAAATACAGGGTTTGTTATGAGCATTATCACATAGAGTACGTCGACTTCAACGCAAAGTTCATCAAAGTTCAGCAACTTTCAACTTTTAACGTACGTTGAGTACTTTGACAACTTTCAGTTTGTTTTGTTTCGATTGAGAGTAGATTTAAAAAAAAAAATGGAAAATAAATTAATGTAAACAAATGTAAAGCAAAATAATAATTGAAATAACTTCCAGAAATTCATCCTGCTCCATATGGTGTTCTGTTGAGTATTTTGACAGTTAAATTTTTCTTTGGTTTGTTTTAGATTTTTTATGTGCACGTTAACGAAGTACTCATTGTGCCAAGCTAATCCCTCGTTGCGTTAACGTCAGTTTTAAAAGGCAAAGTACGACGTATGGCGGATTGTGTGCGCCCCGGTCTTTAGATCGGATCGATAAAAAAAACATAATTTTAAATTGAAGAAAGATTTTAAGTAGTTTTGAAAAGAAAAGTTACCAAGAAACTGAGGAAACTGGCAAAAGTAATAATATCAAAGCATTATTTTGCTAAAAGTCGCCAAGAAAACAGTCTTGCTTGTAAATGTCAGCCGTTCGGGCGTTTGTGTTGCCAATACAATACACGTATGGAAAAATGCCAATTTTTTGTTCAGTGCTGCGTTTTTGCGAGTTCTAACTTGTACATTTTGATGTTTTATTATATTTTTCCAAACGCTCTTCACAAGAAAAAAAATTAATTGAAATAAAATGAATGAGGAAATCTACATTTAACGTTGGAACGTTGGACTCCGGCAACATTTCGATGACTTAAATTTTCTACTTTAGCAGTTCTGTATATTTATGTGTTAGTCTCTGTGGATTTTTTACAGAAATATCAAAGATGGACCCAAAAACTTGGCGTTTTTGATAAACCATAATTTTTATTTAAATATTTTCTTTGTTCTTATTTAAGGATTGCTTTTTTGCTGCAACTTCTGCAATGGGCGCAAGCAGCGCTTCAACCTCAGTCATGTCGTCTGATTCTTCTACTGTTGAAAGTGAGTCAGAATCGGATGATTCGTTGACTGACAACGAGAACAATCTTAATGCCAAACGTGGCAGGTCATTTACTGCAGAGGAACTGAAAGTTGTTTACCGAATGGTTGTCCAAAACATAGAAGAATGCGCTACCCGATTTCCCGAGCACTACAAGTCAATTTATCGCTTAATATACCACTATATGAATGCTCCGGCCGAATATTGCAATATTGATTTGAGCGAACAACTTTTACTGGGCCAGTACAAAACGAACTTGGGGAATCTTATAAATGGGCTGTTCTATGATAGGAAAAATAATAATTTATTTAATGGAATATGGCGTATACCATCATCCGAAATTGATCGGCCTGGAAGCTTTTCAGCACATCTTGTTAAGTGCGTTAAAATTTTTATTAAGCTGTTATTCGCAACTAAAAATTATAACATTTTGGTTGATTTGGCTATAAATTTACATAAAACTCCTGATTTAGACAAGTAAGTATTCTACACTTCTGCACTTAATACTCTGTATAAAGTTATTTTTAAGTTTTTGGTAGCAGCATATATTGAATTGTTGTCTTTATACAGACACCAAAAAAAAAATATATATATATATGAAAAATAGGATTTGTAATTTGTTTTATCATTTTTATTTTAAATGTACAAATATTCTCGATTATCTATCGCGATTGGTGAACTATGAAACGCGTGCGACAGTTCTCTAATAGGTTAATAAATCGATTTACTTCTCTTTAATCGATTGCAAAACAAACAAAAAAGGAATAGCTCTACACATAATAGTTTGCATTCGATAAAAATAATCCGTAGAGAAATTCAGCCAATTTTTTCAATGCTAAAAATATTAATATTCTCATCCAGCAGCAAAGCCATAAATGGCTTTCAAACTTTTGCGCCTCAGTCGCACTGGTTGACTAATTTTGCTCGTATAACTGTATTGTTTGTTTTACGGTTAATTTGAGGAATTTCATGTCGGCCACGCTGCTACCCATGCCCATGTGGAGGCATTGGTCCTACAAGTTAGACACATAGACATTTATAAAAGTCTGGGGTTATTGTTTTCATTACCTGCCTATTTTGCGCAGTTATAACTCGTAAATTGGCTTTGCAAAGTTATAAACTAATAAATAAATGTTTCTTATTTTCAAATGCATTGCCTTGCATTAAGTTTCTTTCGATCTTCACTATTTCTAATTATTCCTAGAACAGACTTACACAAAATTCCAAAAGAGTAGAACGGACGAAACAATTTGTACTATATTGTTGTATCTTTCCTCTCCAGGGAAAACACAACTGATTTTTTACTAAAATTTATAAAAAGTGCAAAAGTTTCTTCGGTGTTTCAAAAGACGATGAAGAACAATCCCGGGGTCGTAGATTCGAGTCCTACCACAGGGCATTTCTGCATACACATATATTTATAGAAAACTCCTCTGGAATAGAAAAATTATTTCGAATTTCCAAAATTTTCTATTAGTCCAAACTGGAAGCAAACACTTTTAAGATATATAAAAAATAATTCAGGTTAAAGAGAACTAAATGGAAATAAGTATGTATGTATCTAGTTATCAATCAAATAAGTAAGTTGTGTTATAACTTTGGGAAAAAGATTGATAATTCCACGGACCCCAAAAGGAGTTTCTTAGCATTTCTGAAAACAAAATTTCAGTTCGATTTGTGGAGCAATAATATAAAACGCTTGAAAATATTTGCTTACCAGCATCAAAATAACATATGATAAAAAAGATGCTTGTATAAATCTCTAAAACAAATTTTGAACCCGTATTTTAATAGGAACGCTCCTTCATTTCAAAAATAGTCTTAAACATCGGCCAGCAAATGGCAGGTCTGAATTGATGCAATCAAAACAAAACCAACAAAATAATACAAATGTGAACAATTTATTTATATTTTAAAACCCACATCTTTTAAAAATTTAAACTCTCGGAAATGGTAGACAGTTGAACCTTTGCTAGGAAGAGTACTTTTATGGCTGTTAAAAGCACGAGCAACTGAAAAATGTTTATTGTTTTCACCTTTTGGTTCGTTTTTTGTAGTTGTAGTGTGTTTAGCTTTATCGCCACGTTTTAGGATTTTGCCGAGCTGGAGTTTAAAGCAATAGGTGAACTCGATTAGACATAGAAATGCCGTTGACCCATAATGAATGCTTTAACGAAACATTTTCTTGTGAACACTTTTTACAGGAGGTACATAACCGATGCTGAGCGAAAAGAATTGTGCCAAGAAAGTTTGAATTGTTCCATTAAAGTTCTAAGATCCATTTTTGGGGAATATGTCGAAAGACGTAATGATACGGAGACGCTAAATCTGTTAATTGAAATTTATAAAATACACAAAAAATGCATTAAATACATGAACCAAAAGGAGACAATCTATGCCGAAATCCTGATCGATGTCTACAAATTTTTCATCAAAGACAAGGTGGAATATGTTCCGGATAACTGCAATTACTTGGACTTGGCAATTAAACTGTGTGTCCAGGAAATAACATTGCAGAAGAATATGGAAAAATCTCTACAGAGTGATGGCAACGCGAATCCTTCGGATAACATGGGCCTGCAGTCAGCGGAAATTTCCAACTTAGTGGTATGTAGATTCAATGTTATACATGCAACACAATCCTATAAGTATTATTTCTGGATACACGTATGTACACACATACATAAATATGTAGATAATTATGCACCTGCCTGTACTCGTACATTCTGCGGTTAAATGAAAGTGAAATAGATTTTGATTTCACTTTAACAGTTTCTTTGTATTGTAGGAATTAAGTAAAACTTGTAGGTTTCCTTCTTCCGTATCTTCATTGTGTAAGGACTTTTTAAAAGCAAGGCAAAACATATTCAATGGAATGACCAAAAGTTTCATTTCAATAGCTCCAGCTCACAAATTTCTTAGCACCAAATTTTCGGTCTTATTGCATCGATCGTTGCTAGTTTATATCCCTACAACAACAACAACAACAAGTACTCCAAATGCATCAAATCGCATTTCTTGCAATAATTGGGTCATCCAAAAAGTTGGCTCCACATCACGGAAGATGGTTTGATGATAGAAATCTGGTTCAATCTGGTGCAGCTAAATCTCAGCCATTTACCGAACACGCGACTGCTCCGCTTTCCTTGATTTTTGCACTTGTTGGATCCTATATGAATGTAGGCCAACTTTGCAAGCAGTGGACGAGTACAGTGGTGAGAACGACATTGGATGGATAAATTCTAGTTCACATTCACGTGACACAGGTCATTGTCGTATAAATCAAACTAAACTTACCATTCAATTATACGTAAAAAGCAAGAACTGGCATTTGCCTAGACCCAGTCGGCTGTGACTAATAACTATTTAATACATACATATATATATATAGGGTGTTTTTTTAGAGGTATAGAACTTCGAATTGAAATAAAACACAAGAAAATCGTTTTAATGTCCATCAATTTGGCTTTATTGGAAGGATAATTTTATGCCATTAATGTTTAAATATGATTTCGGGCATGTGGCCGCAGCGGCTGGCTCGAATAAAGCCAATTCTACAGGTCCAATTTTTGATGGACAAAAGTTGATGGACAAAGCTCCAATTGCTGTGCACGGTGGCGAATCGATTCATTCGGGTCCTCTTCAACACTTTGCTCTACAGCGGCAATTGTTTCTTCGGTGCGCACTGTTCGACGTCTCTGCGGATGCGTATTATCACATAGAGTAAACGTAGTGCGAAAACGATCCATGGTTAACCGAATTAATTGCTCTGATGACCATAAAATGGACGGAGCTTGCGGTAAACTTCGCGAACTGAACCATTATTTTCGAAATAAATTTGCACGATTTGCAAGCGTTGTTCTTTTGTCAACCTGTTCATGATGAAATGGCAAACCAAACTAAATATTAATCACTTGACAGCTGACAAAATGGCCGCCAGTTAAAAAAGTGATGCCAACTTAAAGTTCTATACCTCAATAAAAAACACCCTATATTTCCATGCATATTTATGCATTTCAATAACTGTAACACTTTTTTTAATTTAGGCTTCTCGGGTTATACACATTCCGGGACTGAACACGCGACCTAAAAACCGCGCCGGCCTTTTGAAACCTTCGGCAGCAACTGCGCTCAATATGTCAAATTTGCCCAACATTTTGCACACGGACTTTCTGAAAAACACACAATTGGTATCTGCTTTAGGAAGTGGAACTCAGCTGGCTGAAAAAGTACGTAACTTGCTAATCATATATGTATATATACATATACAGACACAAACACATACATATGTTTTTATTCTTTATTTTCCAACTTATTTTTAGGATAACTCAGGTTTTCACAGGTTATTTGAAGAAATATATTCGAAAATGTTGCAAAATGAGCTTAAAACATGTTCGACAAACGCACTGTTTCCCCAAAATCCAATCAACTATTTGCAAAGCCAAGCACCTTTGAGCATTTCGACGTCAATGGGCTTAATGTTACCGTATCCTCCAGCTACTCCGCCAACATCAGAGCCGTCAACTTTCCCACCCAATTCGCTTAATATCGATGAAAGCACCTCTCTTCTGAAGCAACACTCGAAAACAAAATCTTCTGACAAAAACAAAACAACTTTTAAACCTTATAATCGTCCCGTTTATTGTGCTGGCGCCCAAACTGCTACAAACGACCCAATTACCAGCTATAAAACTGACATGCTAAGCAATTCCGTCAGTGCTTTATCTGCTTATTCGAACTTATTTAATACAGCCTTGTCTCAAATTGATTTGACCAACAAAAACCTGGCAACAAAACCGTCCAATTTGAAGGACCCAATCCCGGAAACAATAGCAAACTATCCAGATATAAAGGACTTTCAAAATGCATATAAGCTCATGACGACACAGGTATCTTCTTCCCGTTTGCCATCAGCAGCTCAAATGCGAACGCAGTTTTCCAACCATCCGCATGCAAATTCGCAGAATGTCAACAGCCCAACAAAAACACTACAAGAAAAATTAGCTGAACGGCAGAAAGCTTATCAGCTAAACGAATCGAATTTGGCTTCGGACTTGGCGACAGCAAAGGAAAACACATGCGATGACGTCATTATACTGGACTAAAACTTGGACCTTTTTCTTTTTGGTATTCTGATGAATGCAGGACATTGAAAACACAATAAATAAACGAATTTTTAATTTGTATGTTTCATTAATATAATTTTCTTTCTTTGAAATAATAATGCATCTTTTTCGCGGCAAAGGACGCTCATTCGAAGGCAGTTTAAGTTATTTTAGATTAGCCTTTCTTCGGCCTTGCTTTAGTGTAAAAACTCGAGTACTCGAGTACTGTACACTGATCGCCAAACAATTTTCAAGTCCCAATGTAATCAGTTTCAAGTTTTTGGGCTACCGCGACCCAATCATACATAAGTCCACCCTTTAAATCAGTTTTCAACGTCATTATCACATCTTTAACCTCTACAGCCAAATGGGGACTTCATAACTGATTGCACTCAGTTTAGCAAAGAAGGGGACAACCAGTGTGTTTTCATACATTCAAACATAAACATATTCATAATTCATACTTGTGAAATAAAAACTTTAAAAGAAATATGTATTTCTTCCTTTTTACAAAAATTTTAAGAAGATATCTGAACCCTTAATTCTATGCGAATTACTAGTAGTGGGGAGTCCCAGTAATGCTTAATCAAACTTCCCGACAGCTGCTTACGAATTAAAGAAGCTTTCGAACTAATGAGATTTCGTTTTAACGACATTAGGGGTTTCGCAAAGTGTAGCATGTCTGTATTAACCACATGGATCTTCAGTGTCATAATCTCTTATGACATCTACATATTAACTCCTCCCTCTATTCTAAATGGCAGCACTTTTGTTTCTGAAGCGATCAAGTTAGCCACCGCTTGTTGTAAAACTGTTCATATTTATTTAGGATATTTTAGTTTTTTATTAACAGCGGGCCGCTTCTAGGAATACTGTCGACCCTGCATGAACCTTTAAGCAAAACACCTCTCGATTTAGGGATACTCGGCTTGCTTTTATGGTTCTACTTTACAACCTAGAGAAGCTGCCACTATGAATTTTAATGTTTTTTTTCTAAATTGATGAGCACGTAGAAGGAGCAATACTGAATCTTTTAGGGACTCCAATTTTCTCTGCCGCATTATTAATTGATAAAATTATGTTCTTTTTTGCCGATAAAGACAGTTCTATGACATTTTTAGTGCAATTGTAAAGCTTGCAAAAAAATACAATGCGAATTATAGGAGGTTGTTGCGAGTAAGTCCGGCTTTGAATTGCCGAAAAAGATCAAATTAACGAGGCGTCAAAATATAGGTAACCTTTGCTAATTAAATATTGAATTCGTAGCAGCGCTCCGGAAGATATATCAGTTGAATATTTATGTTACCTGCTCATATATCCCTCCTCATTCGGATCTTTTAATAGTACCTACGTACTATGTTGGCGAATTTAATCTGTAAAATTTTAGTCTGCAATTTCAAGGAAAATTTCTGTAAGATTTCATTACCCAAACTCTTAAAGAAGCTATTTTTCCCATGTTTTTCCATACATGTTCAATATGTTCATTAACTTCTGTTTTTGTCTACGAGTATAATGGATCCGATGTACATACATACATATTTTATACTTTTTACTATATATTTCTATAGTAATATTGTTTATTTGAAATGTTGTATTAGCGCTCATGTTTATTTCTATTAATTTAGCTTTAGCTTCATTTAGTTTTAATTTAATTAGTCTTTTTTAACCATTAATATTTTTAACATCCTCGTTTTACATTTCTTCTATTATTGCTTCCGTAAATATCAGTGTACAACATTCCATACTGTGTGCATATCGTACACTGCAATTTGTGCAATACGTTTTCAAAAACGTACGCCGAGTATTACTATAAAAAATACACATGCAATTTTAAAAAAATCTACATACGTATGTATATAGTACGTACACTGTCATACGAGTACATGTACATATGCACGATTTCGAGATTTTTACTGCTCTAAAGCTACATACATGCGTTCGACTACATGATCTACATACACAACTTAAAAGTATTCGCTCGGTGGCGTGACTTAAAATCAAAACATCGGGCACGACTGATTACAAATGCAGGAACACTAAAATTTTCACATACTCTCACATATTCTTTTGTAGACATTCAAATTTCAGAATCGTCTGGTGGTCAAAGGTTTGCTTTTGGAAAATTAAGTTTTCCAAATTATGTAACTTGTCCCAAACTGAACTGAAAATAGAACTTATTGTGAATAAGTAGAAATTATTATATTCGATTCCTCAGCTGTAATACTGTGACAGGCAAAAGAGTGCGTACAAAGTCGTTTATATGTATTATATTGTAGGTTTTATTACTGTAATTAGAAATTTAAATAAGAATATTGTATGTATGTAACTGTAAACAAAAAAGGAATATATGGTATGTCCTTCGACACACATTGGACACACAAGTTTATTCGTTCATTTGTAATAAGGAATTTATTGTTGCATCTTTGTTTCCCCTGTTCACCTCGTACAGAGTTTTCACAACCTCTGAATCAATATTCGGAAACATTTCGCGTATCTTCAATAGAAAATAAAGTCTGAGTCAAACCAACTAAAGCATTTGCAAAATAAACTTACTTGTTTTAAGTCCGCTTCGGATATTACGGGAGGATGTTCCGCTGGTTGTTGAACTGGTTGCTGCTGAGGTGCAACAAAAATGGGCATAGGCCTTCCGGGCGGAACCATTATCATTTGAGCTGGCTGTGGAATAGTTTGGTACATTAAAGGCTGAGTTGAAAAGCTTAGTACGATATCAATAGCGCCCTCAAGCCCCTCGCCTTGTTTGCCGCTTAAAGGGTACCATTCCTCATGTGTTTCTCCCGAAAAAACTCTTTGAGGTAGTTTGATTTCGCACCAAGCAATCAACTCGTCCATTTTAAAGCTGCATTCATCGTACATTTCAACATAAATCGAATTTACACCGTTCGGCAATTGGCTTTGTATAACACGATTCCATCTCGGGTTCTTGCCACCACTTGGGTCTGTTTGTGTTTCATAAACATAATGACCGACACGAATTCGTACATAAGGATCCATTCTTGTAAGCCCATAGTTTCTAGCAAGTTTTGCTTGAGCACACGTTATGCTCAAACGTCCCACATGATTTGGTGCCTAAAAATTGATAAACGATGTTCTCATTTTCATCTGTACATAAATGTTAAAAGACTTAACATTCAACCATTTCAAAAGTTTGTGAATACTTGAATATTAAATTGTATTACCCCAAAAACTCAATATTTTAGAACTTCTACGCAAGTTAAAAATAAGTAATAAGTTATTCTTAAATGCTTTCCGAATACAGGTGGGACTGCGGAACCTGATCCCTCAAACAATACTGCAAAATCTCTCACATTACCAAAACGGCAGATGTTCCAAAATATGAACAACAGACTGACCAGTTTCCTGGTTCGATTCCTACCAAAGTCTCTGGGTGCTTCTACGGGCAAGCAAAAACCCTTGTATGTATATTTTGTTAAATAAAAAACAGAAAAAGGAACACCAAATATGTGTTCCGAGAAGAAACTATAAAGTGGTAACTACAAACAAGAGCAAGTTTGAAAGCAAAATTTCTCCTTGGAAACACAAAAATGCGTCAGCTGTCAAATACAAACAAATGTTATATTATAGCCAGAAATTAAACGTTCATCTTTTTATTTTAAGAGTATTAGCAACGTTCGTTCACCAAGTTATCTTCCTGAAAAGTGCCAGTTAGTTAAATTCTTGCTCAACCGTTGCTGTAATCCGATCTATACACTGAAAGTTTTAAACAGCCGAACTGGTGCTGAAAATAACTTCAAGGCCCTTTGCAGCATATCGCATCTCGCTGAGACAGTAATTTGAAAGTGGAAAATATCTGAAGGCACACTTAGCATTCATTATTGGTGATGAGAATAAGAAACTTACAGTGGAAAAATAGTTGTAAAATTTTTTTATGAAAACCGGTAATTTGTTTGGATTATTCGAGCTCGAAAATGACAATGATTCACCGACCTACCACTGAGTTATCTAGTCATGGCAACTTGGCCAACTTGAATGTAAAAATGGAATATTTTGCATGAATATTGATACAATTATGTTGCTATTTCATCAAATCGGATCGCTTTAGCGAGTTTAAAATTCACAAGTGTTGAAACTTCCACAATTTTTAAGCGAATATTAAAATAATGTCAATACCGCAATAAAGTAATTTTTTTCCACCTGAGACCAGTGCACCTCATGCTGAAGGGAAACGAATTTGAATCCTAATAATAATTTGGACACTCGCAGTCAGTGGGGTACGTTTCTCAAGCAGAGAATAAAGTTCGTCCTAATAATGTAATTGGCATCCAAACATTATCAAATTTATCATACTTTTATTCTTTAAGAAAAATATCATGTGAATGGGTAAAAAAATGTGCTTAAAACTGCTTTTTTAGCTAGATGATGTACTTCTAAAACCGCCAATGCCATTCTTCTACAGTGGGTTGACACGGATTTGTATTGGTACACGAACAGCCAAAAACAACCAATGGTTTGTAAAAAAATTTAACTGAATTTGATGGTGCATATCAGGCTTTATATTTCTTATTTACTTACCGCAAGTTGGGGAAGGGTTTGTCTGTACAAAGCCATGGCAGTTTGGGCATCAATGCTTTCCATCCTGTCCGAATATGCTGTCAAACGTAAGAAATCATCGGGGAGAGGACCGAGCACCGCCTACAAAATTGTTCAAAACACTATTTTTAAGCGTAATATTTAGACACAGACACACATACATACATACATACTTATGTCTCTAAGCTAGCCTGTAATAGTATTAATCAGATATACATACATACATATGTACAAACGATGAACCGAAAACTGCAGCACCAGCTTAACTACTCGTATTTGTATGTCCACATTATTGGTTACATACATGTCGACATACATACATATTTACATAAATATCTAGTTGAATTGTTTACAGTAGGATTTGCAGTTTTTCCTGTACACAGGTCATTATTAGTAATTTTTAAAGTACGGGAACAAGATAATAAGAAGAAAAATACGAAAATCATACTATACATACATACATATATGTATACATACATGTATGCCTTTTTAAAGCTTTTTGCGTCGCTATTGGCTTGTTGGGTAGATGCCGTGCAGCAAATGTCGTGGTGCGAAATAGTGATATTTTTACCGCTGAGGGATCTGGCAAATCTCAATCTATTGTATAGATAGATATCGATAAATAATCTTATGAAGATATAAAAGTACAGGAATCTTAAGTAGACGTTTGCTGGCAAAGTTGCAGCTTGAAAACACCAAGGACTTCCCTTACATATATAAAATACATTTTTAGGCATTCTGGCTAATTTCCATAGTAAAGTACATTTAGAAATTGCCTAGGGGTGATCCTACTGGCATGGAATTTGTTTTTATGAAACTGTTCAATATGCGAGTGGCACATCTCAGGTGACACCCCCAAACAAAGCTCTCTACCTTCATATTCTGGTATGTTTATTGGTGACAGCAGAAAAGCATTTGGACCTTCATCTTTGTACTCCAAAGAAAGTTAGAGGTTTTCATTAAACACTTAATATTGCCACTTGCATCGTAAAGCCAGGTTTTGGTTTTTAGCTGTTTTATTAAAATTGAAAACAATTTCAGCTTATTGTAACAAACAAATGTATTTTGTAAAACTTTATTTTTCAGCCGCTTATTTCAAATAAAAGATACGAGTTCAAAATACTTTCAAATCCCGTATTTTAAATACAAAAATACTACTAGAGTGTTTACATGATTCGTCCAAATGATATTAGTGTTTAAAGATAAGCCAAGATTTTTATTGGAATTTCTAAAAATCTGCTGAGAGGGGTTTTTGTTGGCGAGAGTAATAATCATATTATCCGTTCTTGGGTGCGTCGTCTGGCGTACAGTGTGTAATTCGATCCATCTACCAATGCAATTTCAATTTGCCGTAATTAATTTTAATGAGATTATTATATTAACTAGCAAATCTTTCCTAAAAAGTATTTAACTTAAAGCAAAATATTAAAAAACTAATATGTACTTATTTTTCTGACCAAGCAAAATACGCGCTTTATCACAAAAAGAACACAGAAGCAAAAAATAACGGGATTTTTTCAACTATCATTTGAATACATCAATGTTACCATATCAGATCTTTGAATTTGTATTTAAGATGCCATATTTAATTTGAAAAAAAGAAGGCTCAAATTTAAATAAATTGTAACGTATAAGAAGACCAGGTCTCTAGACTCTGGAATTAATTATAAGCTACTTTGGTGAAAATTTCAGGAAGACCGATCGGAGGATGTCGCAAATTGCCCGTCCCACTAAATTATTATCAAATAACTCTTTCATTTTTGGATCAATTTTCAAAATGCTTTTTTCACTTGGAAGTAAATTTTTTTTTAAAGTGGATAGCGAAGTACACCGGGTTAATCTATGCAGTTACATACATACGTATATAGAAAAGCTGAAAAATAAATAACTGTAGAAAGCACGAAAACGGAATTAAGTCTGAGTTATTACGAATAAGAAATATTATATGTAAAGAGGCTCACGTAGGAAATGGTGTTTATAAAAGCAAAAAGAAGGTGAAATAGAATAACAAAAAAAAAACAGAAAAAGAGACAAAGAATAGGATAGTAAGAAGTACCATTAAAAAATGCAGTCTGCCATTAATAAGCTTTCGGGAAGAAAGTTGAAAAGTTGTGCAGAAGTTGTAAAGAAGCTTCGATTAAAAGTTGCTACGTTTTCAGAGACTTAAAGTGAATTTGTGGTGACATCGACTTAATTATTTTTAATCATTATCATAATCATCCTTTACAAAGCAAAACAAGTAGCAGGAATTCATAATAAAATACAAATATTCCTAACCTAACATAAGCGGTCTCTCCAGCACAGATGTCATATGAGGAATAAAACTTCGACAATGTCCTTTCCTTTCTTAAGTGTTCTATGAAAGAACTACAAACACGTACTTTAAGATACAGTCGCGTGATAAAAATTATGTTCTTTTGAAAAAATGTCGTTCTAAAGAAGAAATGTGTTTTTTCTACAGTTTGTAATTGTCTTATTGGCGCTGACTGAAAATTTATTGATAGTACATCTAATCAAAAATTTCAGCCACAATAATTCACTACTTTCTGCTAGACATCAACAAACTGCAAGAGCTGTGAAAGAACGAATATACAGAACTTCGCTGTTTACACCTAAAATATAGAAGTATTAAATTGTACTACCAAAAATATAAACACACTTCTAATTTTCGTCGTTAATATTAAGTCAAGCCAACACCAACGTGTTATATTTTACGATAAAAACTTAAAAATTCAATTGCTATAGTTTTTCAAACATTTTCTCAAAATAACACAATTTTAGAATTAAATGTGTGATTTTGTGCAGAGGTACAAATGATACTGTTTCTCTATTTCTCGATGCGATTTTATTTTAGCGAACACTTATTTTTTTTGCAAACTCTTGTAGGCAAGCATTAAAACTGAAACAAAATGGCAGAATATTTTGTGTTATCTGTAATTAAATTAAAAAGAAAACAATTAAGATATGAACATATTAAAAAGGGGTTAATCAGCTCCCATATATTTTTGAAAAATAAGAGCAGTTTCGAAACCAACAAAATATAAGACTGAAATCACAAAACAAAACAAAAGATGTGATTTTCATGTCATTCTTGTTTATTACCATTCTTAAGTGTTCAAACTTATTTTCGGCTAATAAAACCATCGTTAAGCATGTGTTAAGAGCGATAGGCATTTCTTATTTATTTTAATATGTATTTGAGAATGCATTCCATGAAGTTTCCAAAGAACAATCCAGAATCAAGGCGTATGTTCAATTCCTACCAAAGACTGTTGCTAAAATTCTTTACTTTGAATTAAACAATAATATAAAAAACACACACAGATCAAGATCAGTTAAATTCTGACATCTTCATCTCTGCAAAGTAGAATAACAGTTACTTAAAAAATGTAAATTATTTTATATAAAAATACTAGATTAACACGGTGTGCTTTTTTGTGAACCTTTTCATATGCAAAAAGAATTTTCAAACTTGCTCCACAAATGGTGAAGTTCTGTTGATTTTTGTTATAAAAATCTGTTAAAAAATTATGTAGGAGTAACATATTTTAAAAAAGTGGACGTGGTCGAAAAAGAAGCCTATAATTCAATCCAGAGTCCGAGTCCAATGCCTAAGAGTTAGTATATTTATATGCTTAAAAAAACTCTAGTCAATTATAGACAAATTTAACACTTATTATGCTCAAAAGAAATAAAACTTAGATTTATGTACATATGTACATGGTCAGGAAATGGTACATTTCCAAGCATGCGGTAGAAGAGTTTGGTACAACATCCCTTTTCTTTCATTACTTATATGTACATATGTATGTATATTGTATTTAATACTGATGATCAAAATATGTACATTAGGTATGGCATAGTGGACGGCTTTCCGATTTAGAAATGCAAGAACCCCTCATTTTGTGAGGCTTCAAAAAAAATATTTGAGGCAAAAATGGTGGTGGCCAGACGGGGCAAAGGTCGCCTCATCGTGCTCAAAATTGAGCGTAAAAGCAAAAAAAAATTACAAAAAACTATAACTTTCCAGGGTTCACCGCTAGAAGGGTCAAATATATGACCAGCCCCCATTAAGTTTCTCTGCCGAACATCTTTTCTGAACACACCGACCACCTAACTCCTCTCCTTAAGGGGGCTCCGAAAGCAAAATCCCACTACATAAAATCCGCTGCACAAAATAGCAAAAACCAAGTTATCTTTATTCTTCTTCAGTCGGTTTAACAACGTAATATTATTTTTATTATCTACTTAAGATTTTTGCATTGTTATAGAAATGTACATACAAACATACATATGTATATGGATAGTACGAAAATTTTCTGAATTTAGATCTATTCGCTTACTCTTTTCCAACGGTTTTCCGTTTCATTAACCATAATTTCTAAAAACTTTTCCAACACTTTCTACCAGAACTTGTAAGTTTTATTTTGTTAATATACACAGAACGAAGACGAATCTTATACGGACTTGCGGCGTTATCATCTATGTTATTCTCAAGCCGCCGTATGCAGAAGAGATTTGCTTCAATCTTGCAGACAAGGGGTTTTCTTATTGGTGCAAGCGTTTACAGATGCGTTATAACGCGCTGCTGTTTTTTTTTTAACATATTAACATACTTACTATGTACACAAAATCTAATCAGATACAAAAGCTTGTGTGCAAAATGTTTTTCGGAATATGTTTTTGTTTGTATTTAGATATTAAATATTTTAAAACTTTTAGTTTGTTTGCTATGCCGGGATTCTTTGCTTACATATACTGTGAAATGCACAAAATTTCTTCTTTTCTGCGATTAATATTTCGACTCCTAATTCCACATTTTTAAAAAAGTATTTCAGTATCTAAAGAATTTTTTTTTCGTATTATACTTAAGCCCGTATGACACCACATTTCTTTCATTGTAGTGTAATAACAAAATTTACTTAAGTTATCGATAAAAAATTAAGTTCTGTAAAAAAATATAAAAAGTTTTCAAATTAAAATTGACGTTTCCAGCTTGAAACAATAAAAGTGTGGATTAAAGATCGATTTATGATCATATAAGCGATCTACCGCTTTTTTATGTTCGCTTTTGCGGTTTCTTATAAAAGAAAAGTTGACTGCACCTAATAAAATAAGCAAAAATCAATTTTCTGCTCACATTTTTGTATGTCCTCTTTATAATAAATGTAGTGCATAAAGCTGAATGAATAGCAAAAAATCGATTTTCGACTGGAATCGAAGTCCATTTACCACACCCCCTAATTAGTATATGTTGTTGCAGTCTAACTTCAATAGAATTTCTGACATTATATGACTAACTGCTCCTATTCTATTAGCTAGTCAGGGGCGTCTCCCATTTTCAACTTTTGCTTGAAATTTATTGTGTTTAGCTGAAATCTTTGCTCAATATTGAATCATTGTTTAATATTGCCCTTAAAGTCTTAGTTTGTAGTTTGGCAAGTTGCTAATCAGTGGAATAAATGTTGAACCGTATTCAAAACTTGGTTTAACGGTCGTGTTATATAGTATATCATATATGTATGTATGTACATACATACATATATATTTATAGAAGTCATAATCAAAATTTCATTACCCAAACTCTTAAAAAAGCCATTTTGCCATGTTTTTCCATACATATTCAATATGTTCATTAACTTCTGTTTTTGTGTACGAGTATAATAGATCCGATGTACATACATACATACATATTTCTATAGTAATATTGTTCATTTGAAATGTTGTATTAGCGCTCATGTTTATTTCTATTAATTTAGCTTTAGCCTCATTTATCACATTTCTTCCAAAGCAGATAATTTTGAAAATAAATTGAAATATGATATTGGTAAGTTATCACTTGTTTTAAAAACTTTTTAATTGTACAAATATGTAAGTAATTCTATAAAGTTTTACGAATTTAAAATAAGTAAAATGGTTGCCGAAAAGGACTCAAATGTATATTAAAATAAAAATATTAAATCAAGATATAAAAAAAGGACGAAATGACGTAAAAGAAAATTAAATAAAGTTTTAAATTAATTTATTTTATTATTTTGTATTACTACTCGGTAAGCATGCTTGTTTTTGGTTGCGCTAAGAGAGTATGTATGTAGATATACATATGTACATATGTATCTTAAACCCACAACTAGATTCTATAGAATCTTCATTTATTTCTTAACCAAACAAAGCAAAATTAAAATACATAAGTATATTACACTAATTAATTTTTTTTATTAATTTTTTTTTATTATTATTAACAACAAAATCAAGTATATGGTTATTTTTTTAATTTCCTCGCGCATTTTAAAAATTTCACACAAATCTAATACATTTTTTAATGTAAGCAATAAATGAGGGTCACTTGTGACCTCATGCGCAGTAGAAACATTTTTTAGCAAAAGATCTGCGTCATCTTTGTTTATTGCTTCATGAGCGTCATAAGGGTTTGAATGCTTTAAGTTCCACAGCAGTTAATTACCGATCGGCGAGGGCCTAGATCCAAAGTTGTATAACATCAACATTTTGATTAGCTTCGTTCCAGGCCTTATATTCCAGATAGATAATCCTTTCCGTTTTACTGTAATAGTCACAACTGAAATCAGAGAGAATTAAGATATTGATTTCCTTTTTAGCCGAATATGTGATCTAATTGCCTTAATATTACGTGAGTTTAATGCTCATAATATTTAATACTGATTCCAAGCATTTGTCCAGTTCATTTATGGATATTGGAGGAGCCGTTCGTTTTTAACCCATCGATTAAAACGCTAATAAAACATGAGTTTGATAATCAAAATGCTTCACTTACTTGTGACTTCAAAACTTGATAACTACAGGCATGCGGTAAAAGTTATCTTCACTTCCACTGTATTATGTGCCCATAGTGCTGGCAAGAATTATCTGTTCAGAAAAAATATATCCTTTATGCTTCACATCGACACAATTTTTCGCGAATTGAAACTTGGTGAACAACGACTCAAAAATGTTTCCTGCACTGGCACAAAATGCACCCAGCTGATGCTAAAGGATCATAGACAACGAATTCATTAAAAACTCGTCTTCAATGATGAGACCCATATCTGAAAAACCAATACCCCCTAATAATTAAAATAAAAAGTTAAGCTTTTTGATATCTGATTAAAAATTCATATAGTGGGTATTTGGTTCCCGCTAAAGAACAATCTATGTAAATACCTAATATAATTTAATCACACTCCATTGAACATCAAATATTTTTTCTTTTTGGTACAGACTTATCAGAAGATTTTATTCCGAATTTCGTTACATTTTACAAAATTTTATCTTTCCACACAAAATTCCAGGTTGGGTTGCAATTCCCAATAATGGCTATTAATTGAAAATTAATATTTTTAAAAAGTAATCAATTACAGGTTATAGTAAACAAAATTGTGCGTCACTAACTATATTTTTCATTTTCTTATGTTATTTACTTTTCGAGTTGTGCGTTGTTAAAATTGATTTTTTTTAAGTTTTTGAAAACAGTAGTAAAAATTAAAAAAAAAAATTTAATAAAATTTTTGTATTTTCCCAGCATAAAAGTAATATTTTTCAATTTTCGAATCTTCAACCTCAGGTATTTGGAAACTCAAATATGTATCCCAGTTAAATATTTTTAATAATTTTTTGAAAATTGGTCTAAAACAAAATTCACTTTTAAGTAGAAATTTCAAATTCGGTTTGGGGAAGCTTGGGTAAAATTTTTTTTACAGTTTTCTATGATATGTCTAATTACAAATCATATAAAAACATTTTGCGGGTTTTTGCGATAAGAACGAACTGTATTAATCATGTAAGTGTGTACATACATATGTTTGGTATATAGTTTTGTTATTGTTTATTTGTTTTATTGTTAATTTTCTCATTATCAATATTCCTATTCTTAATATTATTACCCAGCAGTTCCAAACTAAAGGTCCGTCTCCAATACTGGTAAAATAACATAGGACTTTACCATGTACTTGTCATTGGATATGCTAATATGTTCTTTTGAGGCAATAGCGATCAGGTGCTTGACTTTGCAAAATTACATGTTAAAATATCTAGCCTTTTAATAAGTATTGGAGATGGTCCATCCATTTTGAACTGTTGGGTAGGTATAATTATTAGTACAACAAATGACGGGAATACAGCCAGACGTTTTTTTTCAAAATCCCGAAGTTTCAGCGGAAATTACAAAAATCGACGTTGAATTGATCAAAAAGTTACATACTATCTTAGTTGCTGTATTGTGTGGTCATCAGGTTAATGTTGAAAAATTTAGAAATTTTACTTTATCGACTGCAAAATACTTTGTTGGAAAATAGCCATGGTATAACATGTGGGTGACATGCATAAAATTTGAATACATGGTTCAGAGATTATTACTCATGGACTGTTACCTATTGGTCAGTTATCGGAGGAAGCGCAGGAAGCTCGCAATAAAGATTTTAAATCATACCGAGAACATTTTTCACGGAAATGCAGTCGCGAAAAGTCCAATAAAGATATTTTCAACAAGTTTTTAATAAGCTCTGATCCTATTATTAGTAATATGACCAAACGTGTTACCACAGCAGGTATTGGACCTTCTAATATTACTTAAAAGAAGAAAATAATTCCGATGATATTTATTTTAGTGACGGCGAATATGAAGATTAATAATATTAAAAATAAAATGTAAATTTATTATATATACATATATTAATAAATTATATAAATATATATTAATTTTTGTATGTTGAGTTACTAAATTAAAAAAATCTTGTGTCAAATTTCATTCATTTATCATTGAAAATGGAGTTTGCAAAGCAATTTAAATATTCATACGGGAGACAAACGGATATCCCTGGAGTTTAAAATTTTTTTTTCAAAAGTGTTCTCTAACGCCTGAATTAAGAGCCGTTTTTAGCAACCCAATGTGTGTCGTGAAGAAAAAACTTAAAATGATTGCTTCATTGAGAGTTTTAGAGGAAGTAAATAAAATAATGGAAAAAGTTCCACAGAACTTCATATAACAAACACATTTATTCAATCATTTGTTTTTAATTTTCAATTAATGTTGTATTTATAATAAAAGAAAAAAACAACACAAAATGAATATGGCGGTAAAATGTTTGCAACTAACAACGAAGTTTTTACTCATTAAAATTGTAATCAGCTGTTTTCTTGACTGCAAAGTAAAACTCAACATTGAAAGAGAAATTCAACGCAAGCTCGTTTCAATTTTTAAAACTGTGAGTGGATTAGTATAAAAGTGTGAAGGTATTAAAACTTGAAAGGCAAATCTCAACTTCAAGTTAAATGAAACAAGGAAATTGAAATAAAACCGATATGAATTGAAACAATTTCAAATACAAATATTTCTGCAATTCTTTTCCTAAAACTTTGATCCATTTTCTTTCGACAACTTTTTAGTGGAACACGTAAAACACTTTTGTTATGCCTCTCACAAAATTTTTGTCTATGAAATGTCTGAATTTAAAAAAAACCTAATTTTGTGTCCAAAAATAGCACCGTAATCATTCCTCAGCCACTCAGAGATTGGCCATAATGCGACTTTTGAGGAGATAAATACTGAAACGCTCAAAACCAAAAAATACATATCAGAACTGCTTCGAGGATTGAAAAAAAGCCTGATAAGAGTGCACATCTGAGGGGGTGATAAATTAGAAATTAATGAGTAATAATTTTTATTTAATACAAATTAAAATTAAACTTATTTTTTTAACTGGCCTCATATATAGGAGCATTGCTTTCTTAATTGTCCATTCACAGTGATAACATTAGGTGTAATATAGTTTGTTGTTGAGTGCTCTGCTTGGTTTTTCCTTTGTGTGTTGGGCATACATTATTTTCCAGAAAGCTATCTGATTATATTAAGTGCGAACAGATTATATACATTTACATCAGCCAATCAGTTTTCTAATGCAGTTACAAACTACTAACTTTATGGTGGTCCATATGTTGTGCATAAATCCATTTCCGCTATCTCCACTCCAAATTGGGAGTATCCATCACTGTGACAAAAATCCATCCCTACCGCGGATTGAACAAAGCCATTTATATAGCAAACAGGTACTTGACGATAATGGGAGGTCAACAAAACTTGATACGAACGCACTTGATTGCTATATTGTATTTGCTTGAACATCAGCATTTAATTACAAAAGACGAGTTTTTTATATTGTTTGTATATGTATGTATGTATATTTAAATTTAAAATTTTTTTATAAATAAATAGTGGAACAGTCGGCCTAAGCAAGGAAGTATTATAACCATCTTTATTTTAGTTCTTTTACAATAGATCCAATCAGACTACTTTAGGTTTACACCTTTTTGAAATTAAATAATTCTAAAGCTAATGATAATGTACTCTCCTCAATATAAAAAACCAAGATAGGACGCCCTTGGTCTTGATAATTGGAATGATGGTATTAGAGCTTCAGATATAAGTATGGCTTGTCTTTACACAGTTTCTAGAGACGTTGCAAACAGCTGACTTTGGTTTCACTTTGAAACAAATAAAAAGCAAAATAAAGAATTGGGACAAGCAGATAAACAACAATATCAACGGAGAATACTTTATAACAGACCTCATTTCGATCGCGAATATACTTCATTTTACTGTTAACAAGGGGAACATTGGTCCTTTACATACAGTTTTAGAAAGAAAAATTAAGACAACAAGAGTTACATGGATCTTCTGCTATTTAAAAACTCATGCTGCTGCAAAGGTGTGAAGTTTATTATACGTAGATGAACCATGACGAAAAAACAAAATTGTGGCTATACCTAGAGAAAGCTAATGGTACATTGTTAATAAACCATTGATCCCTTCTACGGGATTTCCATTTAAGGATATTGAACTACCTGTCAGGGAAGAACATTAAGTCTGCGTTCTTAAAACGGAGGGATCTGAAATAGGAAACAAGAAAATATTAAGGGTGGATGCTATAACAGCATGGAATAGATTTGCAACAAAACAAAAAACTAGAAATCCTTTAGCTGCAAAATTATTTAAAGAATTAAATGAAAACCCGACTACCGAGTGACTAATTTCATTAAATATTTTATGAATCTCTGAAGATCTTTTCCACAGCTTCTACTTCTGTTCCACCATGCACTTACTATCCAGCCCCAGATCAAACAAACTTATTTCGACCAACCTACAACTGACTGACTGATCAATCTAATAATATTCCACTTTACCTTCAAATATTTTGAATGCCTTTTAGTTTATTTAATAAATAAAAAATTTTAAATTAATTTGGAGTTGTTTAACACATAATTGATTTAAACTTAAAGTATCAACCTCATTCCCAACGAAAAATGTAAATGCTGTTAAGCATTGATCTTTTGAGGTTCAGTAAGAGTAAGTTAGCAACATGATTCAGTATTTCATTTTATATCGTTTAAAATTCGATTGCAGAGAAGGCAAATGTGTGTGATAAATTAAAATGTACGTAAGTCTGTATGTGTATGTATGTATGTATGTAGATGAAATAGTTGAATAACGTGACTAATAACAGTAATGCACGAAAGAGGTTCACACAAACTAACCAGAAAGTTATGTATATGATAATCACTTAATACAAGTTTATCTTCTTTAAAATTGTTTTGCGACACATATGACAAGTTCGCAATGTTTCAGCGCAGCGTGAACATGCACCATGACCACAGAGAAAAGCAACATCACGGGTTCTTTCCATACAAATGCTACAGTAATGCGATTCTTCATATTCCTGAATTTTGTTCTCTAAATATCGTAGTCTATCAGCTGATGGTATATTTGTTGAATCTGTGTTTGCAATATAACGCCCATTACAGTCCATTCTCCGTTCAATTTGAGTTCCACAGCGCAAGCATTTTTTCATGCGTTTTCCACAATCTTCACAGGAAATTTGATGTTGACAAGGTTCGAATTTGATAAGTTGTAAAGTTTCATCACATACAATACATGACTGCGGTTTTGTCAACATTATAATAGATGCACTTTGAGTCGCTGGTGCCATGCTTGTAGAATCGGATTCAACAGCATCATTATTATTATGATTCGTATTTGATGTGGGAGATTTTGACGACTGCTTTCGTATGACATTAGATGGAATACTGGGCATGGGCATTTGGTTATGATTTGATCCAGATGGCTTATCCAACTGCAAACTCTCTTCAACATCCGGCGTTGATAAACTATTAACATTAATTCCGCCAATAGGCCCTTTATCATGTAAGTTCATTCCTTGAACATTGCGGACAAGACCGTCAGTTGAAGAATTGGTTGCTGCAGCGCTTGTCGAGGGAGCACAACGGTCCACGAGTTGTGGTTCAGCCGTTTCAACATTCTGATTTCCCAAAACAACTCTTTTCAAATTTTTGTCAGTAATCCACTCAAAAATATTGACACCCTTATTATTTTGCTCTATTTTACAACCTAAACGTGATAAATAGCAAAGTACGGTATACATTAAACGATCTTCCTGAAGGTTAGATAAACTTTCATATACAGCGAAAATATCTGGCGAGTCCTCAGCCGTTGGTTCGGTGGCTTGTAAAAGATTTGCCTTTTTTATAACACATAAATGCATTGCATTATCACCGTCTTCATCGCGAGCCTTTATATCGCATCCTAACTTTACTAGTTTCTCTATTGCCGTCGAATGACCTTGTGATACAGCCAGCAAGAACGGCGTTTGCCGCCGGTTATTCCGAATATCAATTTCCGCCTGGCCTTCCTTTATAAGTGCGTCCACAACTTGTGCGTGACCATTTAGTGCAGCAAGATGAAGAGCAGCAAAACCATCATCTTTTTTAACATTTACAAGCTGTCTAGCCAGTTGCAGAATACGCCTTGCAGCTACAACGTTACCTTTGAGAGCTGCGTGGTGCAATACATTAAATCCTCTATTATTTTTAACTGTAAAATCAAGATTTGGTGCATTGCATAAAAGTTCAACTACTTCAGTGTTTTCTTTTCCAATTGCGTCGTGCAATGCTGTATCGCCGTACGAGTCCTGAATATTCACATCTGCGCCGAAAGAAAGAAGTTCGCGAACACAGTGGGGTGTTTTCTTGTGAGCACAAATATGCAATGCTGAGCAATGACTTGAGTTAAGAAAATTAATATTAGCTTTGTTTTGTAACAGAATACGCATTGTGTCTGGTTGGTTTCCAAAGGCAGCGTAATGCAAAGCCGAGTCACCTTCTTTATCTATAACATTGACATTTGCTCCCTTACTTATTAGTAATTTAACGATGTCTACATAGCCCTGATGTGCTGCTACTTGAATACATGCTTTTCCTCCACTCATAACGTTAACCTGGTCTGGGTGTGCATCTAAATACTGCTTAACAAAGTCAATGTGTCCTTGGGCAGCCTCGCGGACTAGTTTGTCAGCTGTAGAAGAACCAGATAACCCTGATAAAGGTGTCATCACATGATCTGTTCTTCGGTGACTTAGATCCATCATGCTATTGGAACGTTCTGCTGCTGTTGCCAGAGGTGATCTTTCCAGCTTGACACACTTAGGGTTAAGAGTCCATTCAAATCCGTCGTCCAACTGTTCTATACGTAAATCTCCATCGGAGTACACTTTAATTACTTTGCAAAGCTTTCCGAGCGCCTAAAAAAAACATAATATTAAAATCATAGTCCAAACATGTTAAATTGTGTTCATACATATCGCATCAACTCAATCCATTCTCCATGACCTTTCTGCAGTTGTTGAACTTTTGCGGAATCATTTATTATTGTAACTAAATCACCAACTCGAAATGAAACGACTTTAACTAAAGCAGCTGGATGAAATGTCCATCTATTTGGGCAGTTTTCATATTGCACCCTAAAACAAAAAATAAAAACGTTGTACGAAGTAAATTTTGAGAGCACAAAATTATCGAAATTAAAAAATGGTTTCGGCACTGTGCCATTTTCCAAGGCAATTCGGCATGGAAATTTCTTGAGGATGAAAAATCGTAACAATAAAAAATAATTACGATAAAACAGTGGTCGTAAAATGTTCATCAAAAATAAATAAAGACAAATAATGTATTAAAAAACAAGCTTAAAAGATACGAGTAATGATGCCAGAAAAGATACATATGTATATACACATGTCTTGCATGATTTCCTTAGTAAGAAAAATATTAACAATTGGTGTTATGCAGTCTTTAAAAAGTATTTATGCCGGGAATGGATGAACATTTTCCACAAAGAATGACTGGAGCAACAGTTTCTTATTAGAACTGAAGATAAAGTTGATGAAATGCTTTGTGCTGTAACATCGAATAAACATCGAGGAAGAAGATCCATTATACAAAGCAACGAACTTGGATTTTTGCATACAAGTCGTAACACAGAAGATAACTTTTAATCATAAAATCTTGTACTACTTGTTAAAGTTATGTTATGGCGGCAAGTCGCTATATACTTATTAATGTGAATATATATTAGGTCGATATGTGTAAAACTAAGAAATTTGTTGAATTCATAGTAACTCTGCACAACTCAAAAATCGAGAGAAGGTCATTGAGAATTACTTCCTTTTAGCGTTCCAACATGAATATATTTACAAGTCCTCACGCAACTGACTTATTATTAATGTTTCAAAACTTTGACTGCCAAAGTTTTTACAAACTTATAACAAGACCAGCATCCAACTTATTGATTCATCATATTTTTAGTAACTTTTCAGAGAATCTGTGACCCAACAAATAGTTAAATTTTCAACACGGAAGCTGCCAAGGCAGCACTCAACTATAAAAAATCGTCACAATTTAATATTATGGAAAGAAATATTGTTACATTGAAAAGAATAAATAAGGTTAAAAAAATACACAAAAACTCCAGAGATAACTTTCATATTTAAGGGTTCGCTAAACCTGAATATAATCCAAGAAAATTATGGAATTTTATTAATAACACATTAGGTATGTATGTACAGCGAGAATGATATATTTCTTAATGAATCTTCTGGCCAAAGAATTTCAAGTGATACGACTAAAGTTAATTGCTTTAATAATTTCTTTCTAAACAGTATCCATGAACTAAAACGACAAATTGGTGTTACACCAGGTCACACGTTAACTCTTTATATACTCTTTTCGGGTTTCAACATAAAATTTGTATTACAGCCTATTACCATCAAGAACAAGCAAATATAATTTTGAGTATGAGTTTCGATAATATGGCACCAAAATTTTGTAGAGTGCAAAAATGAGATCCTGGCAATAATGGCTGATATTTTTAATACGGTGACCCGAACTTCAGGTATAATGAAAATCCACAAAGTTGTCCCAATTCCAAAAGAGCCCAATGCCACCCAAATTACACAATGTCGACTAATATTAGTTTTGTCAACAGCTGTTACAAGTTTTTTTTTCAAAACTTTTATATATTTTCTAATATAAAATTATATGGAAGAGAATAGTATTTCATACAATTACCACTTTGGATTCAGGAGAGGTTGTACTACAGAAGATGCTGTGCTGGAGAAATTTATTTTCAAAGTTTTGGATGAAGGTTTTACTTGGAGTGGATGCAATATTCTTTGATCTAGTTAATCGTCAAATTTTATTGCAAAAGTTGACTTGGTATAGTGTACGAGATGGCGAACTTTTGCTTCTTACAAGTTATTTCAATAATAATATGTCCAAATAAATAATGCAATATATTTTCTTGGTGATGTGGAATATGGAGTTCTGCACGGCAGTGGATTGTTTTCACTTTATTTGAATGACTTGAAAAATCTAGATTTATGATTTATGCGACCCTATAGCAATTTCTCATTTTATGTTGATACATGATGTATATTCAATCACATACACACATACTGGGATATTCTTATATAGAAAATTAAAGAAATTCCCTGTTATTGGTACATTATATAAGTTTAGTCACAAGCTAAACACAAAAATAAAACTGATCATCTGTCAGGCATTAATTCACTCCCACTTATATTACTTAGCTAGTGTTTATGCTTCTAACTGAAGACTGAGTACAATTTGCCTATTACTTTTTCAGCCATTGCATTATACAGAGATGTATGTAAGACGATCTTACCAATGTATGGTTCGCAACACTGTTTCATTCCAACTACATTTCCATTTCAACACTCGCAACAGTTCCAGCCTACGTTGTCCGAGCTCTGGATTAGAAAAGTCAAAACAGGGCACTGGCTACATGGGCGGCGTCAAACTTAAGGATATACCTTTTAAGCTAACATCTTGTAAGATTATTTCGTTGTTTAAAGGAATATTTATTTTGAACATTTGAAGCGTTTCTGCTGTATGCTCTAGTTAATTTTTAAATACTTTATTTATTCATTTTCCAAAATTAACTGTTTACACAATGTAACAATGAACTAAATTACATATTTGTACATGTGTCTTAAATTTTGCCAGCGTATCCTCAATAATGAATAACGGGCGCTGGGGGAAATTTATTGTTTTAATTGAACTTTTGTACAAATTCTTTATTACCCATATCAAAAACTTTATATGTTTATTATGTAATATTTCAAGGCCTAACTTTAATTCTAAGAACCCTTTAATCAATTAGGTCGAAAATGAACAAGAGTTTAAAAAAAGTTTATAGGTGATTTTATTTTGCATTGTTACTCTACAGGTAGAAGAAATAATTGTTGAAGTGAACTGTTAAAGAAACCACATAACAAACTATAACAGATATAATGAAAAGTTTGTTATACCTCGTTCAAAAACACTTACCTTATATCACCTTTTTCTGTGATCCTGTGAACAGTACCTAATTTAGATAAATGTTCTACCATACGTGGATTCCATCCACCATGACCTTGTTGAAGTTTCATTAAAGCATCAACTTCCAAACACACTTTCACACGATCGCCTACAGAAAACATCGGTTTCACAGTTGGTACCACCGGCTGTTGCTCTTCTAAATGACCTGAAATTATGCACCCATTTTCCTTATAAATTTACTAAATCAGCAATCAGTTGATAAAATCTTACCTAAAACTGGCATATGATCTTTGTAATAGTATCCTCCTGAAGTGGGTATGACGTATTTCAGGTCTATGTTTCCTTTGTGTCCTAATCGATAAACATTAGTAGAACCAGTAGTCCAAGAAACATTTGCTACACTTCTGCAAGATTCATTGTCCCATCCACGTATTTCCATTACCCTCCCTGTTTTGCCTAAACAAAAAGAATACAGTTTTATTTCTTTTTGAAAGTATTTCTGGTTTATTTTTCGAAAACGTATGTATATACAATTATTTTCTTTCTTGAGTTTATATTAAAAAAAAAAGAAGTTGTTGTCTTTTGTTGTGGTTCTCAGTATAAGTTCAAGAAAAACAATTTGCTGTGGTTTCGAAAAACAAGTAGTAATAAGTTATAAAAGGATTTTAAAATAATTTAGTCTTTTAATTTCAATCCTTTTATTGATATGTACATACATGCATCCATATAATATAAATATGTACATAAATACGTATGTACGTATCTATGAATTATTGGCTTCTTTATTTTTTTTATTGAAAGTGAGTTCAAAGCTGGTGAAATTGACAGATCGGCTTATAATTTGTTTATGATATCAATACTATGTATTTGACATTCGAAATGAATTTATGCATTCGCCTTATTAGTATATACTATTATTTTTTGTTAATTTAATAAATAAACCAAATGCAAGTTTCAATAAAACAAACATTTCTATTTCTCTCATCTGCCGATTTGCGAAAATATAAAAAGGATATGAAAGTCTTGGCAATATACATGCTCACATACATACATATATGTATAAAAATAAAGGGTACTTACGTATTAACGCCACGGCAGCAGAAGTTCTACCTAAGTCCTATTTGTTTTTAAACAAACTCTTTTGGATTCTTAATGTTTTTTGATTTTGAACAGTGTTTTATTTTACGATTTGTCGCCAAATTTTAGGTTTAGATTATCTGCACTTGGTAACCATTACGTCCGTTCTTTATCTGCGGTGTCGTTTCAACGTAAGTACAAAAAAAGATAAGGAAGTGTGTTTTCCTACGTAAGGCAATTCCTACTGAATTATATATTTAAATCCCTTTCTAAATATCTCTCTTCTAACCTTTTTCTGCCACAGCTAGCAGATCGCCAGATCTCAATGAACACTTTATGAAAAAATTTAATTTTAATTTTTCGCAAACAATCTGCAAACTACATAATAGTTGCTTTTAAATTTCAGTAAATCATTTCTAGGGAATTGTTTATGTGTCAACCTAAATTTCTTATAATCTTTTTAATTATTGTCGTCTTTATAGCATTTTGCTGACCAGCGCAACTATAACAAAAATTTCAATATTTAAAATGATTGGCTCAAAAATCAGCGTTGCCACAAGTTCAAGGTTCAAGTCTTGAGTTTAATTTATGAACTCGATGTTTAACTTTACCTCGATTTTTTATATCAAAATTAATTACTGAAGAAGATTTTTACAAAAAAAAAAATATTTGATGAATACACATTAAAATACGGAAGACCTAAAGTTCGGTTCGAACAAATAACTAATATCGGAGAAGAATAACCACTTAGATTATAACATAAAATTTTGCAATAAGCGAATAAGTAGTATTGAAATAAAATATGCATCTAGAAAATTTATTTCAAGCCCAACTCAGAATATTCAAAACAAGTATATTTATTTTTTACAAGATAATCAAACTTCGATTAAGTTTAATAATTTACAATGAAGTCGCAGAAATGTGAACTACAAATAAAAGGAATATTCTGCAGCTTCAATTTATTCGCATATTCTAATTAATATAATATTGATCCCACAAAAATGATCATACTAGACAATAACTATATAGTCCATGCCGATACATTAATTATATAGGGTTATACTTCTGAAATATCGGATAATAATTTACTAATTTGCTTAATTTGTATGCAATCCAAGGGATTTATAATACCGAAATATTTTCAATTGTTATAAAATACATAAATTTAATTAGATTTGGAACATTGAAAAGACAAAACATGTAGCGTTATATTGGACAAATAATTTATTTCTTGCTTGGCGTTTTTTATGTATTAAACCATTCACATAACTCTACTGTTATAAGTCATTTCTACATCGAATCATCACGATTGTCTTTCAATATCGGAATTAAAATCATTAGAGGTCACTTTGCAGACCGAACAGTAAGTATGACACATATGTATATTAAAAACTAGACACATAAAAACATTGAATTCAAGGAGGTCACTTAAAAAATTAATTCAGGAATCAAAAAAATGTCTTAAGACTGCTAAGAAATGTCAAACTTACCCTCCCCACCGTCCTGTTGACCCCACTCCCAATCGGGTCCTCGCACTACTTTCGCCCCAACAAATATACCTTTCAATTGTATACGGTTGGCTCCTTTTCTAGGCGGAACACTTACTCTTTAATTTAAACAAATATTTATTTAAGTTTTCAATTAGATGGGTGTGGTATGGCATAAAACAAGTTACCCTAATGATGTTGGCGTCGTGTAACGTATAAAAGAATGCTCTTTATCGTGCAAGTCAGCTCCGTAGCAATACGAGCACAAGTGATAATTACAGCATTGCACACATTTAAATATTATTCCTGCTATTCCTCCTTTCGAGCAACCATCACACACTACGTTTGAATGGCGTATTCCTGAGTTTTTACTTTTTAAGTAGCTGTCAAATAACTTCAATGCATTATTTATAGCTTACCTACTTGAGCGTTGTCCACAATTATTAGATCGTATTGATTTTGATAACCCACTCGATAATTTGTTCTATGGCCTGAATCCCAATTTACAACAACCGTGTTTTCAGGTGAATGTATTGATCCTGAACGTCCTATTTCACAAACGGTTCCAACATGACCTTCTCCTTCGTCTTTAAAAAAGAAATTAATATACATATAATAATTTTTAAATGAAAAATGTTTACAATAGCACTAAGTAAACAAAGATATTCATTTTCTGAGTTATTTTTAAATTCATACAACTAGGATAACATACATACATACATACATACATACTCACATAAATATGTACGTTTAGAAGAATGTACACATGTATGCGTGTTTGTAAATAAAATGTATATGTACATATGTAATCTTTAGCTGAAACGAGAAAGCAAGATGCTCAATAGCGTCGCTTCAAAAAATTGAGTTTCCCCAATTCTTAAAAATTCAAAATGTGTAGTGTGTACTTTTGTTTATACAGTGAGAAAAAAATCGATCAGTTCGAAAGGAAATTGTTTTATCTGGGATGAAAAGACTAAGTACTTAAGCAGTCTATTTTACTGGAAATAGACGATGTAGGAAACGACAAATTTTAAATTGTGGTCAACGAAGTATCAAAGAATGCAATAGTTTAGTTGGTTTTGCTTTAAATCGATTACCGCACGGAAGCTATATGATGACGAAAAAAAACGCTGCCTACAACCTTTTTTATGAAACAAAATCAATCTAAATAATTTAGGCGACACAATGACTTTTTTCTGTTGTCTTAAGTTTATTGCGGTGTTTTAAATATTATTACTTCAGGAGCTACAAGGGTATTTACTACCAAGGATAAAAACAGCTAATACAATAAAATTTTAATTAAATCAGGGAATCAGAAAAATTACTCAGGAATATAAAATACGGATAGATGAGAAAAACTTTCTAATTGTATGTACAAAATATCCTTTTTGGCCTATGAAGAAACAACTGCTTAATTTAAAAATTGAGTATGATTTGACACAAAGCTTAATGACAACCCTCAACTATTGCCAGTGTGTCACATAAAGCCAGCTACAATTTTGAATCTTTATTTCAGAAAATAATTTAGTTTAGTTAATTTTTTCGATTCACTGTATGAAGGTAGACCAACGAAAAAAACTAAAGTTCCGATTTAAGTATCTACTTGTGAAGTTAACACTTACACATGCTTAACAGATTTGCTCGAAAATATCCGGTGTCTATTTTTAGTGAACATGTGCACTAATTATAAATACATACATACATATGTATATACATACATTATAGTATAAGATGTCTACATATGTATATACACACTTTTTTCATGTACATACATACATATGTATGTATGCATGTAAATGCGCCGTGGTTCCGTAAGTTATAACAATTCATTCTTCTTGATAAAAAAAAATCTAAAGAGTGAAATGGATGTTTCGTCTGGCTTAGTTTTATCACTTTCCTTTATATTTAGAACGGATTGACTGAATTTACAGCCTTTTTTGTAACTATGTGATTTCTAAGACAACATTTGTAAAATAAATAAGAAAACATTATTTTTCTATGTAGTGCAATTCCAACCAAATTATTAATATTTTATATTTCTGCGTACACACAAAATGGCATATGTACATATATGTATATCTATGTAATTATTTATCCTTATTACAACTTCAAAATTATAATATACCTATTTAGTATCGCATTACGTCGCTGTTGGAGAAAACTGAAATGCCTAAATACTGATTCTTATCGGGGCGTGGTTGGTGAATTTTCAAAACATCGATTGTTTTGCAACAGTTTTGACAATATTGCTACGTTGGATATCCAATTAAGAGTGATAAGTTTACTAAGCGAGTTTTAATATGGATCAACGGAGGATGGTAAGGCCATAAAATATAAGTTGTGGGACAACTATCAAGTGCCGATAACTGTGAGAAGTACTATATGTTAAAAAGCATTGTAGAAAAACCGCATACACCTTTTTCGAGGAAATTTCAAAATATATTTAAAAGCATTTTAAACTTTACAATCATCTCCAATCGAAAGAACTGAACTCTAATATCATTGCGAAATGTCAAAAACAAAAACTTTACTCTTTAACTGTTGACATCCAAATAAGACGATAACAAAAACAAATAATTAGTTGCACTGTCAACTTTGTTATGAAATTGCTTTGAACAGGTGTTTATGTAAATTATGTTGTTGTAATTTAAGAAATAAACAAACGCGAAACACATTTGCGTGGAAAAATTGTATAGGGTATCATCTGGTAGCAGATGTATATTTTCAAACTTAAATAAAAAACGTAATAATTGACACAGAGTTTTATTAAGAGCATTGAACGATAGAATGGAAATGCGGATTTTATTTTTTAAAGAGTATGTCATC
Organism: Epicampocera succincta; assembly: GCA_932526305.1. Taxonomy (NCBI): domain Eukaryota; kingdom Metazoa; phylum Arthropoda; class Insecta; order Diptera; family Tachinidae; genus Epicampocera; species Epicampocera succincta. The sequence continues at coordinate 775,127 of OW052037.1, read as the reverse complement.
CAGATGTATTCCGTCGAGTTGAACACACTGTTCAAAACGGAGCCTTGTGTTCTGCGCCACACGATGCAGTAAACTTGGTTCAATTGAGCTGATTTCTCGACAAATATTTTCCTTTAAAGCCACAAGAGATGGGGGATTGTCAATATAAACGCTCTCTTTGAGGTAGTCCCATAAAAAAATCCATGGGAGTTAGATCGGGCGACCTCGGTGGCCATGGGATGTCCCCAAAGCGACTGATCAGTTTTTGCGAGAAATTTTCCCGAAGGAAATTTATCGAAGCTCTGACTGTGTGCAGTAGCCTCATCCTGTTGAAACCACGTGTGTGAAGAAGGTTTGGCAAAAAGAATTCCGTAATCATGCGTCGATAATTTTCACCGTTGGCATTTGTCGCCTGGCCTCGAGAGTTTTCGAAAAATATTATTTTCACGTAAACTGCTTTCGACCAGTTCAATGTTTTCAATTACGTAAGAATCATTACTCAGCGTATTATAATAATTGGAAATAAAGTTGAATTTTGAACTTAAGTGTGTTCCGAAACTTACGAGTATTGTAGAATTTTATAAGAAATTGCGTCAATGTTTTAAAAGTGATGTTGGCTTTTGTTATAAAGTGGATAGGTAGAGAATATATTTACACCAACAGAATATTGTTGTAATGTTCTGAATAAATCTTCTGAACACATCGTAAACCTAAACCCTAAGAATCGCATGATTTTCTAAGCAATGATGTAACTTTAAGCCGGCCGTAAAAAGCTCTTAGTAGAATTTAAAGTTATAATAAAATAATTAAAGTCTCAACTAACTCAGAACATAACAATAAATCAACATTTCCAATAAAGAAAAGATTTATATAATTTACAACAAACCTTGATTTTGCCATATCCAATTTGGCCCTCGAACAACCCTTATTCCGGGGGGAATTGATGCACGCATGTCTACAAGATATAAATATAAAATTGATTATTAATTTTACCTTTATGTTAAAAAGAATAAAAATTTATTTACAAAAACACTTTTCAGTTCCTCGGTTACTCTTTTAAAATTACATTGAAAAATCTTGGTCTTTAAAAATTACTCGGTATAATAATAGAAAAAGGAAATTCATTTTTAACATTAATGAATAGGGCTTTACAGGATAGGAAATTCTATGACGTGAATCGCACCAATTAATTGGACCATTCTGTGAAAATACTCTTTCATCAAAAGTTTCTTTGAGTATATTAGTTGTAGAGCGCATATAGACCATATGGATATGCTCGCCAGCCCACACACCAAACAGTAATTTTCGACGGATGTAATCTTTACTTTTAATGCGACATTTCTGCTTATTTATCTACCCATTCAACGATAAGTTTAACAAACAGTACCATTATTTTGATTAAAAAACAAATTTCAGCAACTTGTAATGTGTAAATTTTCGTACATTTTGTGCTTTTTACATACAAATATTTTGTGCTTGAAAATAACCCTATAAATAAGCTGGGCTTTGTTTACAAAAATAAATAAATTTCAAAAACAAAATTTTTTTGAAAAGTATTTGCAAATTAATAAACTAAATAAGATGAATTAAAATGTTTACAACTATAGCGATAAATTCAAGAAACAGAAGGAGAAGAACCCTTGCTGAACATCAATATGTGGACAGAAGGTATTTGCGTGAAAGCATTCATTTTCTGGAGCTTCCGAAAACACGCCAAATCATGATGTATGTAAATACATATGTATGTATGTAGTTTCTGTACATGCAAATTTCGTGAAAAAAATGAGTTTTTGCTTCGGCTGCATCAACAAGTGACAAATCGTTATTTTGGCAATACTAGATGAGATAGACGAAATTTCTATAAAAGGTTCATCGGCATCGCTTGATTTGAAGAAAAGGCTGTTGGAGAAGGAACAGAGACTGGTAGAAATTAGAGAAGAATGTCTTGAAGACATAAATAAAGCTTCTAGAAGTATGCTAATGGCCACTGAATAAGAACAAATAAATAAGATTTACCATAAGTATAATTTTCAGCCACATTCGTGAGGTGAATGCAGCTGATATCGGAGAAGGGAAATGGTTATCGAATTCTTTTAAATGTTCTGCAAAGAATTCAAAATGCAATAAGTGTCCGTCAATAGGACATAGGAGGATTGAGACCGCTGACAACAGTTCTTACAAAAAGAAGCGACCTTTTGTGAATTTGAATATTTTAAAATTGGAATAGGAGGCAAAAGTGACAAGAATATATATTGGTCTATTGGTGGAAGGGAGATATCGATGGTGATAGACTCTGGTTGTCTGAAAAGTGAAAAAGATTGCACTTTTTTCAAAGATTCGGATGCGGTTATATGGAATGTGTGCCCTAATTCTGCAAACAAATTTAAAGCATATACAGCAAACTGTCCACTGAATATTGTTGTCGTCTTTGACGCTCCAATATGCACTGGTAAACGGAATGGAATAACTTTTATGTTATGAAGAAAGGCTTCTGCAGGGAAACGGCATTAAAGCTAAATGTTTTAAAGCTGGGATTGGATGTATACCGTATTCATGAAAAAGAGCATCAACCCTTTCCAAAAGTGGATGGCATTACGGCAACCTTGTCTATAGATCACACGATTACCCCAATCCGACAACCACTACGCCTTGTTCCGGGGTCATCATGGATGATGCATTTCGACTTGATATAATTGAGCCTGTATTGGGTCTCAGTAAGTTGATTTCCCCCAAAGTAATTGTTCCGAAAGGAAATGAAGACATTCCTATTTTTGTGTTCATCTTCAATCTTTTTCGCAAATAAGAGTTTACCTTCTACTGAGAAGAGATATTCTCAAACAGAGGAGAGTTTGGCTCTGGTGTGGCCGGTTGAAAGATGTTATTATTTAGCAGCATTAATTTTTGAGCTGGTAACTGGCCATAAGAATCTGGAAGCTATTTTTAACCCGACATCAAGACCTGTGGCCAGAATGGAAAAATGGTTGCTTAGGATTCAAGCTTTCAAAGTAAAAGTGATTTATCGTCCAGGAAAATAAAACATAGCAGACTGAGTATCCAGGCTATGAAAATATCTAATGAGAATTATTTTGATATGGGCTGCGAGGAGACAATTTTTCATGTAGTGGAGAACACAATTACAGCAACTTTAACTATTTCTCTTACAAGCAGTGAAAGCAATAAAGGTGTTGACATATGTACGTCATGGAAAATGAGTGTTGGGAATAAAATGTTTCTAGTCCGTATTTTGTTTTTCGTTTGGAGTGAGTGAATGTTTAACAGGCGCATTCGAGATAAGATTCCAGCTATTGAGGACATCACAGAAGAAATGGTTGATTCATCCGCTAGAGATAATGATTTAATAAATAAACAAAAGGGAAAAGAGGAAGCCGACTTAAGTAGAAGGGCGAAAGCGTCAAATATCCAGATAGGTAACAAGGTGCTATTAAAAAATGTTATTTTTCCGAACGAACTCACTCCGAACTATGGTAAAACAACTTATAAAGTTGTTGGGCGGAACGGAAGTTGTAGGAGGAGGACGCCCATACACAAGAAATATAAGCAGGCTGCAAAGTATGCAAAGGCTCCAGAAAACGTAGATATCATTTCAGCAACGCCAAAGTGATATGCCGTCTTCTGATATTGTAGAAATGCAATCGTTTTAGCCTCAATCAATGACCAATCATCATCAATCGATATCAACGTAAAAAAGGCGTTACCTAACTCGCAGGCTTGTTCTGAGAGTAGAAGCGTTAACCTAGGTAGCTCATCCTTTGCTGCTGGAGAACCGTTGAAAACTAAAATGGTGGAAGGGATGTGGCAACACTGAGTTTTACACTTTAGCTTTAAACACTTTGAAAATTACTTCTTGTTTTAATTGAGTTGGCCATGAAAGAAAATATAAAAAATATAGGTATTTTAATTTTTGGGATAGAAGTAAACGACAGCGGTTGATTTATTTACAAATTTACAAATTTTATTTCGATTCAAACTGACAGGCATTAAGATTTCATTACGTGCAATTATTTACGGAAATATATGTATGTATACATATGTATGTATGTATTATGTATATGTCTAGTACATAAGAAAACTTAGAAATTTCACTCTGATTTCTTTAAGCCTATGGCGCTTTGTTTAGTTAAACTAATTTTCTAATTACTTTTTAAGTAAAATGCCTTTATAAATATGTAATTAAATATTATAAACATACATATGTATGTATGTATATACAATATATATGTATGTATGTTGATTGAAGGCGAAGGAAAAATGATACATACATACATATGTATGCCTTTATATGTGCATATGCATATGTGCGTATGTTTTTGCATACATACCTAACATCCCAAGTATTCGTACAAAAATCGCAGTCTTATATTGCAAGAAATCCAATGGTTTCTTCGGAATACATATATCCAAGTATTATTATTATTCGTACATAAAGCGTATGTTTAATTGTATCTGAGCACTAAAAATTTCACAAATTCCGTCGGAATAAAGCAGCTGAACAGATTTCAAATGTACTTTACGTTTTTCTAATATACACACATCTAAATACTTAGTTTACCACTGTGTAAAACTTTTTACTTTAATGCAAGGCATATTTTGTAATTAATTTAAAACATACCCTATTAGAAATTTTTGTGGTTTAGTTTCTCTCCCGCTTAATTTTTGGATTGCTTTTGAATTTCGATTTTCACCAACAACTTTCACAAGAAGTAATTTCAAAACACACACTAATTTTGATAAACAATTTATATTTTTTTAAGCTTTGTGAAAATTTTTCTTATTCAATGTTTGGAAATGTGTAATTTTGTCGAATTATTTACGTCATTTTGGTTGTAAAGTGTGTTCAGTAACACAAAATTGTTCGGGAAAAATGTAATAATTTTTAAGTTGCCTTTTTCACGCAAACAAAAACGTGCTCACACAGCGATCTTTAGTCATGGAAACAATCATGACTTCGTGAAATGAGAAAACTCACAATATGAACACATTGAAAATTTCTCTCCGCCTATTAACACATTCAGCTGAATTGTGTGAATTCTCCCGCATTCGCTAGCAAACCTCAATTCAACTATCATTTAAATTGAACATTGATATACATCTTTCTATTTGCGAGGGAAATCAAGCTTCTATCTGTCATTTAGAAAACTTTTGTATCACTTAGACAATTTTTTCCAGAGTGGCAGAAATGAGATGAAAAGTTTGCTGGGTGTATAACGTCTGAATTAGAGTAATTCAGAAAGCAGCAGCTGGTGGTCGGGTACATAGTATATAGAGACTCTGTGAAATATGAAAAATGCTTGCACTCACTTTTCTTCATTTTCGCTTTAATGGCAAAAACGTTTTTAGACTTTAACTACTTTGAAAGCTCCTAAGCCAAAATATGTATATATAACTTGACTAATGAAATAACTTAATTGACCAAAAATTAAGCATTTTACAACTAACTTCCTAATAAAACATTAAGATAATTGATTTTCATTTAAATTTTAATTATTTCCTTTATTTTAACTTATTTTCTAATATTTATAAATGATTTACTAATAATAATACTGGCTTTTATAATTTTACGACAATTTAATGTAACCATATTTCAAGCGTTTTTACAATGGTAAAAGTAGTTGGTGTCACTGATATACTCCATATCTTGTAAACCTTATTAGTACTTATTATGTAACAGTAAAAAATGTTTGCCATTCACAATAGTTTGAGTTCCATCATGCATAATCATTCTTTTATCTATTTCATGTGTAGGCATCTTCAATAAAAGCAATTGCGGGAAATCCCGTTTAATGTGATCAGTTGCAAAAGGTAATTTACGGCTTAAAAGTATATACATAGTATAGTTTTTAACGTTATCGTTTCAGCCGTTTAATGTTTGTTTATATTTTATGATATGTTTATGATTTAGTTATTTGTTTGACAGAAACTTAATTTATATGTATGTATGTACATACATACATATGTATTTGGTAGTACATCACAGCAACTTGTAAGAACCCGTAATTAATAAAACACGTCTATTTATGTTGATGTCTTAAACCAAAAAGAACTTTATTTCCCATTTAATTTTTTCAATTTTATTTCCCAGCACGTTGACATTTCGTCACAGCCTAATTAGAATTTTTTATTAATTTTTAAAACTATTTATCAAGGTTGCCTGAACCGGTTTGCCAAAATTCTTAACATGTGTTGTTAACTTTATTTACATACATACATACATATGTATGTATTCTAATTCCTTTTGTTCATATTTGTTTACGAACTAAATGCTGCACATCCTTGTCCCAAAACAAACAGATACATACACACATACATATGTACATGCATAGTAAATAATAATGCAGAATATTTGGAAAATTAACCGCTATAAGATGTAAATAACTTTTATGTATGAAGCTACTTATAAGAAAAATTATAATTTTTAAATCAGTTTGTGGGGAACAAAGACTGCGGCAAGTCGTTAAATTGCTTATTACTGTGAAACTTCGATATAACGAATTACAAGGGGATCCGAAAATACTTCGTTATGGCTATTGCTTCGCTATAAAATAAAGGCAAAGCCTTGATATAACGAAATTTTAAGAAATACGAACAAAATTCGTTATAACTAGATATAGTTTTCTTTATTCAATTTCTATTTAACATGAGATTGCTAATAAAAGATTATATTTCATTAGGTAAATGAAAAATAAAACACACACAAACTTTAAATTTTATTCTTTCTTCGTTTAAGAAATACGAAAAAAATTCGTTATAACTAGATATAGTTTTCTTTATTCAATTTCTATTTAAGATGAGATTGCTAATAAAAGATTATATTTCATTAGGTAAATGAAAAATAAAACACACACAAACTTTAAATTTTATTCTTTCTTCGTTTAAGAAATACGAAAAAAATTCGTTATAACTAGATATAGTTTTCTTTATTCAATTTCTATTTAACATGAGATTGCTAATAAAAGATTATATTTCATTAGGTATATGAAAAATAAAACACACACAAACTTTAAATTTTATTCTTTCTTCGTTTAAGAAATACGAAAAAAATTCGTTATAACTAGATATAGTTTTCTTTATTCAATTTCTATTTAACATGAGATTGCTAATAAAAGATTATATTTCATTAGGTAAATGAAAAATAAAACACACACAAACTTTAAATTTTATTCTTTCTTCGTTGTATAGAGTCTTTTGTACGAGTAGTTCGTTGTATAGAGGCTTTACAAATGCGTTTATAAATATGTACATACATTTAGACTTCGCTGTTTTTATAACGGGACTTTACCATTTAGGATTTATTCTGATTTCGTTATATTGAGGCATTTGAATGAATATTTCGCTATATAGAGGCTTTTTGCTCAAAATTTATTCGTTATAGCTATAGTGCATTTTTGTATGAAAAACTTTGCAATAAAGAGGTTTTCTCAAGGGACTCAATAAAACATACGTTGTATTGAGTTTTTCGTTATCGTTATAACGAAGTTCTTTATATCGAAGTATAATCAATTTATTATACAATTTATTTATTTATTAACCAAATACGTATGTATGTATGTATACATAACTTTATAATTTATTTAGAAATAAACGCACGCTCCTTATATCATCAGTTATTCAAAGATCACCATCTTGTGCATTAATCATTTCGTGTGTTTCCATTTCTGTATGTGTATGGATAAATTCGCATCCCAACTAGGCTCAGGTCGCAGTCAACGACAAACGTATTCTTTAAATAGAATATGGCTAATCAAAATTTGCAAAAATTGGTGGATGAATGTTTGAAGGTTCAGAAGATGAACGCTTATTGGAAAGAAATGAATTCTCAGGATTTTTAACTTCTGATGATAATGGCAATAATGGTGATTGTGCCAATATTGAGAGTAATGTTCCGTATGATGAAATATGGCACGAGAATATAAAGCCCGTCCAATATTTTCCATTCAACGAATCTTGAGGCATCCGTGGTGAAACTAACAGTGATTCGCCTCATATAATGATATTTCGAAAATGTTATAATGTGACATAAACAGATGACATAGTTTCTCCAATAATAATGCTTATGCAAAAGATTTGGACAAGGACAAGAAATCAACCCAAAATGATTTTTTACAGAAACCTCGAAGGACGAAGGTGAAGCCGGACACCCTGGAATTGGAAGCCTCAATATTTCACTCAATTGTACAAAACGCGCAGTTCACTCAACATTTTACCTACCCCATAATACTCTGGTTAATTTAGCATTTTTATAATTTTTCATGCAATAAACTTATCCTTGTAAGGTGGAAAGAGCTATCCTAAACTGTGTTTGAGAGGACTCACCCCATCTGACAAATTTCAAATATTAAAGAGTTCTAGAGCAGCAGAGATGGTACGTAAAGCCATTAGTTATGTAAAGGCAGTCATTACGTTAAAAACCATTCTGAAATATTCACAAATACATGCCAGTACAAGGGATGAATAATAAGAACATCGGACGGTAAGCTATTTTGTGTGGAAGACGTGTCAGGCACTCTAGTGTAACTTAAGGTGTTAAGGTAGAATAGTCTACAACAAATTGACAGTTTTAAAGCAACTACTTGGTTTATAGCACTTGACACTTGCCTCAAATGCGTTTTTTATTCACTCTTAAATGATGTTTATTCTTAAATCTAATGATAGTATCTTATAAAAAATAAATTAACATAATTTAGAACTGTTTTTACTTTGAACAAAGAAATATTGTATAGATACAAATGAAACTTTAATGAACAATTTATAACATTGATATTATTTTCCTTTGAGGGTTGCCAAGTTTTTTCTTGGTCCAGATTGACGTTGACGCGAGAGAAATGTTTGACCTGGACCCATCAGGATTGCCAGCTTAGAGTCAATAGAGTCTCGCTGAGCATTAACACTTAATCTGCAAAATAAAGCAAATAATTATTCGTATGTATATGAAAATATAATAAGTTTAAAAACTTAATTCAATATTAGGCAATAGTTATGTTGAAATTTAATTTTTTTGAAAGAGTCGCGTTCTCGAGCACTACAAAAGTTTGTTTCATTTTAATTACGAGGCCTGACCCAATGAGTATAAAATGAAACTGTTGTTCCTTTCTTGGCATGCCCGTTTATCATAGATAGTTTTTCAAAAGCAGAACCTGAAGTGAAGAATAGAAAGTCATGCTCCTAAAACTTAAGCGATTTGAATTTTAATAAAAAAATTGTATATTCCCCAAAAACACTTGTCGTTTTTACATCCTTTACAAGGACATACTGTAAATTTATTTAATTTGATCTCTTGATCTTAAAAGAACAAAGTTGTGTGAAAGTAAAGAAAATAATCATATCAAAAGGAAAAATAAGGAGTGTCAATGCAATTGTATGTATGTATGTGTGAGAAGTTGGCAGTCTTGCATTGTTCTTCCATAGTTACCACTCCAATACTCCTCATCAAAGCACACTTCCAAACCTTATTTAAACTCTGAACAAATTTTTCTGGGTTTGGTTTGGGCAAATTCTTCGTGGAAAAATCTCGATGTCACAACAATTGATAATTGGCGTTTTAAATGCATTTCTACCAACAATTCCACTCAAAACGTAGTTTCGTTTGAAGTAGACGATAGTGACACATGCAGACTTTGATTCAGTGTTACTCTTCACTGCCTCTTTGATTCGTAAGAAAAACAGCAACGGCAAGCAAACAAGAAGAGTATTCCACCAACAGTCCAGAGGTCGTAGGTTCAATTCAATAATTGATTTTTGACTGTGCGTTGTCGAAGGTATGCACATTAGACACTGAACAGTCAGACAACCATCATCAGTTAAATTCTGACATCCTCATCTGTGCAATGGAGAATAAAAACAAAAATAGGGAAACATTACTCCTGCTTTCCTCTTCCCCATAACCCAGCTGTAGTACAATGCACTGCATATGTAGGGGTTGACCCCTGAGTAGCTACTGGCCCCAACCATAAAAATATATATCTTCATACCTTTTTTACAGCCGACATATGTTTTTCATGTGGGTTACTATTATATTATTATCTCGCCCGTTATTGATGGCAATACACATAAGTGAAGCAAGTATTGATTGGTACTTAGTTGGATCCACTTTTTTACAATTAACACCGTCATTGTGTTTTGGGTCTAAGGGTGCAGATAGAGGCCTGCAAATTAACAGATTATGCTCATGAAGCTCAAGAAATATTATAGAGCACTTCTGTTAACGACCTTGATTTTAGAAGCAATCATTTTTTGTTCGTTTTTTCCAGCCCATAATTCTGCGATCATGGCCTATTAGCATATAAAGTGCCTTCTTCGGTTTAAGAACCTTCGTTCAACTCGCTTTTTAAATAAACAGTTCATCTGATAAGGGAAAAGTTTGTATTCGTTCGAAATTGACAAATCCACTATTCACAAATTCAGTACAATTGTCGTTTCTTAGAATTGTTATTCGTTTTTTTTTCTGCCTCTCATTCAATAAGAAAACGTTTCTCTTTCGTCTTCAAAAAATATATGTGGACGTAAGGAGTCTAATCATGGCCATTTCATGGCTCTGTCAACTTCACAACAATTGACAAAAAATTACAAACATAACGCAGAACGTATTCAAAGTTCTTACGCATATTTAATATTTGTTTAAAAATCTTGATTTTGCGAACTGTTTGGTCCCTTTGAGTTAAAGTTCTAGGAAAGTTATTCAAGCATCTTTGGAAGGAGTATAAATTCTTCCATGCTCAATCTGTGTTGACGCAAGGTTCTAAATTATTGTTGCTTTTGGCTTTTTTATTCCTGACCTCCTACGTTGCTCGCCTTGCTGCAGCTTCTAGCTTAGCATCACCCTTCACCCTCGATCATAACTGCTGGTGAACTAATATGTCCTAGACTTGTATGTTCCATGAGTCCATCTAATTCATAATTTTCAATGTTGATATATAGACGAAGACGCACCTTTCTCAAAGTAAACAGCTTAGATTTATATTTCCTTAATGTCTGGGCCATAACCTGTTGAGGAATCGCTTGTGCCTACACAGTTCGTAAGGACACATTTTGTATATTTATTTAACTTCATTTTTTGATCTTTATTCGCTGAAGGCAATGCTCTTCACGAGTTACCACTCCAATAAGCTTTCATGTATGTTCTTTAGTTTTTATATATTATTATTTTTTGCTTGATATTTTCTAGTAATGCCTGCCGAGTCTCTTATTAACTCATTACATAATATATTTATGCATTTAAAGTGAACTCGCAGAAACGTTCATAAACATGAACTTTTTTATTTCAACACTGAATATTCTAAAACGTGAACATTTTTTAAGTTCTATAGTTTTTATTAACTTTGGGATAATGTTTAATGACAAATGGCAAATGACAAAATCATCTTTTACAACTTAATAGCTGATTTCAGTTTTTATGTTCGGCTGGCAGTGAACACGTGGCTTCGTGTTTCAATGTAAATAAAATGTTATAAACTATGAAATAAAACCAACAAAAACCTGTTTAAAAACTCACAATGTTTAAATGTTAATGTATGTATGTGTCAATATTTCTCCTTCCTGTTATCTGAATTAAAGTTTGCTGAAGAGATTGCAAAGTGTGAGCATGAAAATAGTTTTCACTTACCTATAAAATGCTGTCATCATGAGGTTTTCTTCCAAAGGTGATTGTTTTGCTTTTGGGAAGTCCTCAGGATCTTGAAGATTTTCGAGTACATTCGCATCGACAATTACTTCAAATGAAAAGATTAAAGGACGAAAATTAAACAAATTATGTATACAAATACTGTACATAGAAGAGAAAATGTTAAAAATCAAAACAAAATAAAATATGTATGTACATATATGTGTATGTATGTATGTGTGTAAACAAAACTATTTCCATGTCATAATATGTACATTTACACCAATGCGAAAACTAGTACATTTCAATTAAAATCGAGTATATATTCTGACACTTGTAAAGATTTCATTTCAAAACGAAAACCGCTGACTTAAAAAGCACAGTTATGTTTTGTGACAAACTGCCAAAATTTATTTTGTCCAGTTTGGCACCGACTTGATTTGAGATTTTATCAAAATCTACCCACGAAGTAGATTTCATTTTTTATGGCAAATATTGTCAAAATTGTATTAGATTTGGTTTGGTGTAACTGCATTATTAGCGAATTCCTGTGTTAATTTAAAGAAATATTCCTTACACCACCCACCATACAACATCCCAGAGCATTCTCAAATACAATTGTTCGGAACGTTTTCAAAAATATTCATATAGTTGCGTAGTTGCTTACCGTTTGAGATCCGCGGATCCATATTTTTAATAATTTCCTTGGCTCTTTCTATGCATTTTCTGTATTTAGTATCAAGCAAAAGAAATTCTTGCTCTCGAGTAGTGAGAGTATTTTCCAACTGCGTAATTTTATTTTGCAGAACAGCGTTCTGGCCAACTGTTTCATCCAATTGAATTGCTAAAAAGAATATAAAATTATGTCATCGCTAAGTTAATAATAACAAAACCTAATAGTTCATAGAAAGGCCAAACACACATAAAAAATAACTTGGGTGGAGAGTTAAGTTGACATATTGGAAAAGCAATTGATTATTTTGTAAATTGCCTAGTATCGCACCAATCGCTAATGGTGAGAATTTTTCTTCCAATATGGTAACTCCAGAACAATACATATGTATGTATTTTATCTGGATTTCAGAAATTGTGATAAAGTTACAGATTCTTTCCTAAAGTCAATGTTACTGTTTACTATCGACGTCTTGCGTTTACTTTCTATCTTATGTCTAATTTACAAATTAATTTCTTCGAACTTTTTGATTTACCAGCGTTTAAGAAATATGTAGGTAGGGAACAAAATTTCAAGTGATTGTTTTTGATACTTGCCATTTTGTAATATTTTTATATAAATATGTAGATATAAGCAATATTTTATCTGAGATTCATTTATTTAAAACTTGTAACTGCAAGAGAATTTCAAAGTTTTGTTCACAAGTTTCCAAAGGCTTAAGTTACATATTGATTTAGCACAAATACTGTGTTGTAAATCTACAAGCCTTTGGCAAACAACTGCTGTTTTACTAAAAAAATTTCAGTTAAAGAAAAAACTCGACTGTTCTGCTTGCCTTCAGTAGAATGACAAAATTTTAATATATTTTTATTTAAGAAGAACGAAAGCCATAAAAATTGATGATCATTATAAAAATATGTAACTTTGGACAACTTTTCCAATATTCTACAATATCTTACAAAAAAAGTGCAAGTAAATGAATGTACGTATGCATGTACATTTGCTATTGTCACCGTTTAAATTCAAAGGAAAACAATTACAGAAATGTAATTTTAGCAGGGCCTTTTTAGCAGTAAACATACTGTTCCCTTCGTCATATCAACTAAGCCATCACTTAAACCATTATAGATTTGCAGAGATCTGGGAATGTTTTTCTCTTCTTCTATCACACGCGTTTTGTGTTTTAAACGATCGTTTTTTTTCGTTTAAGCTGTTATGTGTATAATCAATGCAACTATTTATTCAGTCTTAACTATGTAAATGTCGAACGACATGAATAAAATATGAATGAAATAAATATTTTTTAAGCTCGACATTCTCACGCGCTTAAATAAACTAACATGGCGGATGTGAAAATTCTTACATAATCTCATTTATATTGGGTTACCTTTTTGTTCATTCAACTCCATTAGCTGCTTCAATTGCTTGCCAAACTCATTACTGAAAATAAATAATTTTAAAATATTAAATGTCTTGTCTTAATAATGAGGTCGAAGTCTTTCCGTAATACATCAACTACGGAAAGACTGTCTTGTAAGTAAACATTTTTAAAAAAGCACGGTTTGGACAATAATATGCGTGACTTTTAAGTGGTAAGCAAATCGAAGTGTCAAGCTTTTTTATATGTGTACATACATACATACATATTTACCACTATTTCTAATCTTTAAATTTAGTTATAGTAGGAGAATTTTGTGTCCGCTATTTGATTCGTAATGCTATTGCGTTATTTTGTAAGCTCTAGTGATGGAAATGATTCTTATATGTCTTATGTATTAAAATAAAGTTAGGCGTTATTTTAAATTGAGAAACGTCGTAGATTTTATAAGAAAAAACGTATCGATTATTGCGACTACTTGCTGAGCGGATCAATCATAACTCTCCACCCAAGCAATTAGCACACTCATCGACCAATCCAACGGATTTTTGTTTAAGTCCAAATAAATATAAATATTTCATACACTTACACTTTTCTACTAATAACTATTGCTTTCAAAACTGGATTGAGAACTTGCTTACAATTTTTCTTTCAATAGTGTTTCAATTTTACGGAAAATATTTTTTTGTTTTTCTCCCCACATATTTTTCTTTGATTTCTTAAAAATTGGTTGCAACCTAGATGAAGCTTTTAATTTACTGATTTTTAACTAGCAGGAGAAAAATTAAATTATGTATGTATGATGAAATAGAATCTCAATTAAATTATAACAAAAATAAAAATATTGAATTGATTGAATTGAAACAACATACCTGGAGATATCGCTTAAAGATGTCTGTGTAAGCGTCATTACTTTTTCGTTTAAAGACTTTAGTTGTTCTCTTAAATTGTCATTTCTTTTATTTGCATCGTCCAAAAGTTGCTGACATTTTAATTAAAAGTAATAAGTTTAATTTATTCTGTAAGTTTTGCTTCAAACTTACCATTAAGGCAGTCTGACCTCCTTGACCTTCTCGCAATGCTTTGTTTTCTAATTCTAGCCTTTCAATTTTTTCGTTTAGAGCTGGGGGTTGCAATTCTTTACACATCGTGTTTCCATAGACCACTAAAAAGGTATATTGGCCTTATTATTTTTGCATACCTATACATATTTATGTTACAAGGCAACCCTTCTAATGTACGTGTTAAGTATTTTGCCTTGGCGTATGGCAAACTGGTGCACTCTACTTTCGGTTTTACGGGTCTCTGGGATGCGTTGAAAAATTGATCTTGTTGTTGGTTATTGGTTAAAACGTAGGAACTTGGCTAAAACGTAGGAAGGGGCGCTAGTAAATAGTCATAGCCATGGCCTATTTTCGGTAATTCAAATGCCCCAACCTGCTCTTATCTTGCAACTCAGCTGCGTCGACTTCCTCCACTGTCTGGGGAATTACAGGAAAGAACTAGAATAGACCGCGCTCTCAATATATCTCTTGTCTTTCTAACTTCCTCACTTGTAAATTCATTTCCAAACAATAAAGAAATTTCTTTATTTCAATTGTGTTTTGACTGATTTCCTTTACTTTAACTTAAATGAAGAAGAAAATGGCAGCAAACGAGCAAGGGCAGATTAAACTATATTGTGTGTCAAACTTTGGTATTGCTGTCAACAACTTTCTAACTTATTGGTTTTGTAAAAGTTATAGTAAAGTTTCCGGTTATTTCGGACCATTTTTTATTTTCTTTTCTGATTTAGGTTTTTAATATTGTCTTAAAGTGCAAATATCGAAATCGGCCGTAATATTTTACCGTTTTATTGGCGCTTTAATTGCCGATAGTCGATGATAAGAAGGTTAAATTAAAAATACAATAACCAAAAACTTCGTCAACGTCGAAATCAGCAAATATCTGGTCTTAGTTCTTCAGATGATATCAAATGTGTAAAGGAAGCTTTTTCTTTGAATGACTAACTTCTAACAATTTCGTTCTGTCTTGTCGAATCTATTTTTTGAGTTGATAACACACAAGCACTACAGATATATTTAGTATGGAGAGATTTTTATAATATCTATTGATATGACAAATTTTTATGCTTTTTCTTTCATAGAATTTTTTCTAAAATATTTGTATGCTTTTTGTAATTTGTAGCTCAAAATCTGTCTTAGTTGCACGTAAATCATCCTTACATTAAAAGAGTAGTACTACAATACAACTATTGTTAACACATACCTTCTATACTTTTGGACAGTTGACCACATTTTAATTCATCTATTGCCTCTCTTAAACTATCTCGTTCCTTGAGTAAATTGTCTTTTGACCGGCTGAGGGCTGTAATAGTGCTTTCCATGTTTTTATGCTCGAATTCGAGCTTTATATTTTTTTCCATTTCTTTGTCTAATTTTACATGTAACTCTTGTATCTGCTCATGCATGTTTTGAGAAAGAAAATTATTTAAATTTTGATGATGGATTTGATGTCCGAAGTATTTACCTCTTTTTTGTAAAGTTCAACTTGCCCCTTTAAAGCAGCACACTTTTTGGCATCCTCCTCAAATTGTACGTTTTGTTGCAAGTATTCAGCACTACGTTCATCCAATATTTTTATTTGTTTCTTCAAATCATTATAGTCTTCCATTTTCTTTTTAAATAAGTTCACTTGGGCTTCGCATAATTTAAGTTTTTCATTGGATTCTCTTAAGACATCTACTTCATCTTTCAGCTGCATAAACTCTGCTGTTGTTTTCTGTAAATTTAAATCAGAAGTGTAAGTGTAAGTGTTTCTTTCGTCATAATATGAAATAAATGCGTTCTTATACGAACAAATCATTTTTATATTTATATTAAATTTTTTCATAATTGGTCAACTTTGTGGAGTTTAGTTTTACATAAAAAAGATATGCAATATGTGTCTGTTTGCGTTTCGTAATAACCGCCAGTACCTAATAGACCGCCAGTACCTAATAAACTCTAAACTCTCGAAGATTACGAGAACAATTACGAATATTTTGTTTTTAAAAAATCAAGTGAGTTCATGGGCTGAAATTACAGTAAGTAAATTCGTAACAGGTAAACTAGGCAACAAAACTCTGTGCTGTCAACTTCACCTGTTGTGAATCCTGTTGAGCTGATATATTATAAATAAAATCTTATACAAGTAGTCTTATAATTAATTATAATTTAGTTTTAAATTACGAACTGGTTATTTTAAATTATTTTCTTTCTTCAAATTATAATTTAGCTTGTAAATGTTAGCAATAACATTTTTTAATGACATAAAAAGTATAAAACATAAATTGTTAAATTAAAAATAAACTTTGTTTGGATTTTGATTTTCTTGTCTTATTAAGTTTAAACAAGTTTTGAAACCAAAGAATATAAATCGAAAATTAAGTGTTACTATTACCAAAAAATTTAATTATTTAAAATTGGCACAAGATCTGTAATAATTTGTAGTTCTGTAACTTCAAAGCAATTAAGATAACTGCTAGTTTCTATAGAAATCGATTTTGAAAACGACTCGTTTTAAAAAAGAGACAATGTGTTATAAAACATTTTACACGTTTTGAAAATATTAAAAATTTTAAATAATTATTTTAATTTTTTTTGTAGACATTTCAATTCAGATTGCACTTTATAAAACATTGTGGTTCTCAAAAGGAATCATCAAATTATTGTACTCCGTACATAGGTTTGGTCATATTTAAATGAACACAAAATTTGATCTAATGAACAAATGTTTCAATTCAACACTTACATTTAATTCATCAATGCGTTGTTGTAAAATCTGTAACTCATTTTCCTGCTGTTGTGATTTTAACCTTAAATCTTCTCGGGTTGTCTCAGATTGTAGTAATTCATCTTTTAAATTATCAAGCTGACGTCTCATATCATTGTATCTTACCGAACCAGCCTGAACAGGTCCAAGGGAGACACCATCGTCGCCAATGGTGGATGTTAAGTTTAATCTTTTTACATCGTCTTCCAGTTTTTTGACTTCAGCTTTTAAATTCGACTTTTCATCAGAAAGCAGAACAATCTGTATTGAAAAATAAAACCATTTTTTATTAACGTATACGAGTACATGCTAGTCAGAATGTATTGTAGCAAAATTAAATATTTCGCAAAAGTGCCTCGTGCCTGCAAGTCATGTTCAGTTGCTTACTTGTAAATTTAAATAGCTAATATTGTCATCTTATGAATGTTAACAGATCATGTAAGCACACCTACAAACATGCTAGAGTAGTTGTTAAAATTGCAATTGGAAAATAAATTGCTGCTTTATCAAAAATTTTCCATATTTAATGGTTTTAAATAAGTACTTCCAGTTCTAAGAAGATAAAAGCTCCACTTCCGCTGAGAGATTTTACTTGAACTTGCAACCATAGTCTGTGCTCTATTGCAAATGTGACGAAAAAAAATTGTTGGTATCCCTAGGAAAAGTAGTAGCGCCAAAGGCAAAGCAAAGGGCAAAGCTTACACACTCCTCGCATATGCACAGATTAGATCGTGCGTGTAGTCCGAGCAGGCTGTAAAAATATCGAAAATCACGGTGGATTGGAAACATATTCGAAAGCTCTTGCGGTTTGCCAAATCCCACCATACCAAAGACAAAGAAGTTTTGAAATCAGTAGAGCGGCGTTTTACGGGCAATATGCAATTACGCCCAAGGTATTGTTTAACTTCATTCGGAGTTTGAGAAATAGTAAAAATTGATGGAAAGCAAAATGTATAAAAACATACCACTACCATAAATATTCCACCACGATAACGGCCCAAAGCACAAATCTCGTCTAGTTAAAAATTGAATTCTTAAAAAAGCATGCAGACTTTACTGACATTAATATACAATTACTATAATCGTAATTCGTTAATCTACTTCTAAATTAGGTTTGTATAACTTGAAAGATGGATTAAAACAAAACAAAAAAAATACCTTTTGCTCCAACTCATAACATTTTTGAGCCAATTGATCTCGCTCTTCCTGCAATATTTTATAGTCGAAATTGACAATGCTTAGAGAATTCCGAGTGATTGATGTTCCCTGCCAACTTGACTCCAGCTCTTGTAAAGCTCGCATTATATTTGCCTGCAGCGACTCTTCCAAGCACATTATTTTACGAATATAATCTTGCTTCGATGAACAGTTCACAGCACATCCCAAAACCAACTGCAATAGTCGTTCTATTTCAGCAGTATCACACTTTTCTGCAATTCTCATCGCATCTGGGCGTGGGAACTCCGCCAACGAATAATTAAGAACATCGCAATAAAAGTCGTAAACGCCTTCGATTACTTTTTTCAGGTTACTCATCTTAAGTCGCCAATTTCCGCCAACATCTGCTTTTATTTTCGAAAGCCAAACATCTAAAATTATATAAAACAAACTCGAATACTATGTTCTCTAATGTAATCGCAATATATAAACCTGTAAAAGAATCTGGTGCAAATTGGTTCAATGCCTGTGCCAAAGCCACGCCATCAGATAGTTCTAATTTATTGGAGTGAGGAGCAGTTAAGTTCAACGTCTGAAACCATTCAATTAAACTTTGACACATGTCGCCCATTTTTTATTTGTTCGCCTTTAATCTTATCTTCTATCGTATTATACGCAAATAGTTGGACAATTGTATTGATTGCTCCAATAGTTTGTAAACTAAATTTTCTGTGATATTCTC
Organism: Epicampocera succincta; assembly: GCA_932526305.1. NCBI lineage: Eukaryota > Metazoa > Arthropoda > Insecta > Diptera > Tachinidae > Epicampocera > Epicampocera succincta. The sequence continues at coordinate 755,770 of OW052037.1, read as the reverse complement.
TTAAAACAATATTTTAGAAAAAAAACCTGTAGAAACTGAGTAAAAAATATTGAAAGTTAGTTTGTTTTTTTGTTTGTTTATTAGAGCTGTAAGTTGCTGAGTACTCGTGTGCCCATCATATAGAATAATACCTTTTTTGCAACCCTGTAAAAAGTTTACCATTCACAATAGTTTGTTTTCGTCTCATGCGTGGTGTTGTGCAATATTGTTTTTATTAGGTAAACAATGCCGCTAAATGAATTAATAGCAAGTCTTTCTACAAATCCATATTTTGGGGCAGGATTTGGCTTGTTTGGTATTGGCGCTGGTGCAGCCATATTACGAAAAGGATTGCAAGGCAGCTTAATTCTTTTTCGTCGCCATTTAATGATTACTCTAGAAGTTCCTTGCCGCGATAAATCATACCAGTGGTTATTGCAATGGATTACTGCTAGGGGAGCTCGAGAAACGCAACATCTGAGTGTTGAAACATCATTCATTCAAAAGGAGACAGGAAAAATTCAAACGAAGTATGACTTTATTCCTAGCATAGGGAAACATATAATGTATTATCGTGGTGTATGGATTCAGGTAGAAAGAACACGGGAGCAGCAGACGCTTGATCTTCATATGGGAGTTCCTTGGGAGTCAGTAACTCTGACAGCTTTTGGACGAGACAAACAGCTTTATTTTGATATTTTAGAGGACGCACGGCAGCTGGCTATGCAAGCAAATGAAGGGAAAACGGTTATATATACGGCAATGGGAGCCGAATGGAGACCATTTGGACATCCTCGTCGACGTCGATCTTTGGAATCAGTTGTTTTAGACAGTGGTCTCAGCGAAAAAATAATCTTGGACTGCAAAGAATTTATAAGTAACTCTCAATGGTATGCAGATCGAGGCATTCCCTATCGAAGAGGCTATTTGCTTTATGGTCCTCCTGGGTGCGGCAAATCAAGTTTTATAACAGCACTGGCTGGAGAGTTGGAATACGGAATTTGCCTCTTAAACTTATCAGAAAGAGGTCTTACGGATGATCGTCTTAATCATCTTTTGAATGTTGCTCCAGAGCAATCAATAGTACTACTAGAGGATATTGATGCTGCATTTGCTTCTCGAGAGGAGGTATCGAAACAGTCAGCTGCTTATGATGGGTTGAACAGGGTAACATTCAGTGGTCTTCTCAATTGCTTAGATGGAGTTGCATCGACTGAAGCCCGTATAGTGTTTATGACGACAAATTATATCGATAGATTAGATCCAGCTCTGATACGGCCTGGTCGAGTTGACTTACAAACATATGTGGGTTATTGTTCTGAGCACCAATTAGTAGAAATGTTCAACAGATTTTACAAACATGCACTTTCTGCAAATAAATACGCTCTCGATTTTGCAAGAGCTGTATCTAGTGCTAATATTCCTGTAAGTCCGGCTCAGATTCAAGGCTATTTTATGAAACATAAAACGTCTCCTGTAGAAGTTGTTATAGAAAATATATCAGATATCTGGAATAAATCTAAAAGTTCTTAGATTTAACCCCTTTTTAAATACTGAAATAAATAAATTTTCGTTTGTTTTATAAGAAAAACGATTTTAAAACACTTAAAAGTAATCACCAACGAAAAACATTTAGAAATGCTTAGCAGACAACAAAGAAATTATTGCCAAATAAAATATTTTACTCTTATAAAGCTAAGTTTTGTGTTCTCTGCTTTGGAAATGCATTGTTTTTTCTTCGAAAATTTTAAATCTATAGTCGCGGAATTTAGGAAGAGTCTGAGATTCTTAACAGTTGCAAGTTCATGGAGTATACATACATATGTACATACATATGCATGTATATTCCATATGGAAAACATTGAAATATATTCCGCACTAAAAATTTTTTTTTAAAAAGCATGTACATTTGGGTAGGGCCGAGCATTTCGTTGAAATCTATATACTACATACATATAAAATGTATAAATTATTGTGTGTGTTTGTTTATTATAGGAGACCAGACCGCAGGACCGATCTCCCTGAAATTTTCACAACATTTAACTCGGACTCTCGAAAGAATTATAGGCTACTTTTTTTCAACCACGCCCATTTTTTCAAATTATGTTACTCCTTCCAAATAGTTTTTAATAGATTTTATAATACAAACGAGCATAACTTCCTTATGGGGGTGTAGGGAAGCACAACTGGTTAATATATTTACTTATTTATATATATATTTACTTATGTATGTACTTAAATAATAAGGAAAACAAAACAAGTCAATTTAAATACATACATATGTATATGTACATAGTATATAGATGGATAACCATCACCCCTTAAAATGCTTATTAATTGTTCTTGCTCTCTACTGCAGAATCCCATGTGATCCCCATGTTACCAGAAACTGAGTATGTTAACGGTTTCTGGAGTTTGGATAAGTTGGAGAGACTTTTAGAAAAAATATTTTTCTTGCACAAAATTGGCCACCCTTCTTATAAAAATAAATATGTATGTATATATGTATGTACATATATACATACATACATGTACTATTTTTAAAAGTTCAAATTTGTGGTAAATTATGATGACATAATCCTTTTTACCCATACGAGCTATGTATGTATGTATTACTTAAATCGGATAAGAAACAAAAAAGTTGTCGTGCTGATTGAATACATAATACATGTGGTGTAGAAATTAAAAAATATGATTCTGTAAATCTGGTCTGTATTGAATATGTTTATTACACATTCAATCTTTGGAAATCAAAATGTTCCAGCAATTAGAATTCCCCACAAAATTAAAACTGTATTTCATGTATGAGACCAAGTTGAAGTATTTGTTCGCAGCTATTTTATTTGTCTCATTGGATTACTTACTCGTATGTTTTTCTTTGAATATAAATGAAATTAAATATTAAGGCTGGCTCTACAAGAGGGGTAATGAATGATTTCTTCCAACGACTAGCAAATAGGCCAAACTTCAAAAATGTACTAAGTTAGTGAGTTAAAACAAATGACAGTTTTTAAAATAGGCCAAACTTCAGAAATGTACTAAGTTAGTGACTTAAAACAAATGACAGTTTTAAAATGTAACTCGAACAAAACTAAACAAATCAGCTGTTAAATAGGTTGTCGAAAAGAGCAGTACTAAGAAAATAAATTCCTGTACATAATCAGTATCGCCGTCGACACGGTCCACTTTTATTATTTGAGCATTACTTTTTCTAGTTGATAAGGTCGCATTGTACATCCCATACTATGATTAATAAATCTTCTACTCTTCACAACTTGAAAATCGAGTCGAGGCATACCACGTGGGTTATCATATATTTTTTTCATAAAATAATCCTAGTGGGGGTTTCACCTTTATAAATGCAAATTTTCATCATACTCTGCCCCTATATGAAATTCTTGTTTGCTTTTACCTTTTCTACTAAATTTGAAATGCAGAAACGCCGTCACTAAGAGAGAAATCGTTGAATTTGTCGTTAGACAGTTTTCTATGTCAAAGTTTCACACGAACAATACAGAAATGAGCCACAAAATTATGTTTTTCGAAATACTTAGTGTAGACAAAAAGTGTATCCATGTGCAATTAAAAAGTGTGGTAACCTTGTATCAGCTATCCGGTTATTCTTTAAATGTAAACAAATAAATCCAGCCAAATAATATATATTTCCAAAATGAATTTGTTAAATTTCCAATTAACCATTGAGGAGCTTCAAATAATATCAGACATTGACAGGTAATTTATTTTCGAAGGATTTTAAAGTTTTCATATTATTTTTATTTTAGTACTCAGTTTGGATTTATTGACTGGAGCAATTCCGAAAATTTTGTATTACGCGATTTAATACGACGTGCAATAAAAATATTTCAACACTTTGGTGCTTTATTAAATAAGGATTTTAATAGCGAATCTACTTCGCCAATGAGAAATGTGGATGAAAAAACTATAGAACCTGTTTTTAAAAAAGAAGAAAAATACAATTTTTCTAATGTTTTTGATGCAAATACGTTTTGCAAACTCGGCCACCTTCATTTAATCTTAGAAGAGTATGAAAAAGGTAATATTATAATAAAACATACATATATGTATTATATACATTTGTGTACAAGCTTTATATGTATGTATATATACATATATGTATGTATATATGCATATATGTATGTATATATATTTACATAGATACATATATATAAAACTATTTAAACTAAAAATTCAAACAATATATACATACATATGTATATTAAATAAATTTTAACTCGTGATTGATGATACTAAACGCGCAATAAAAATGTTGCTGGATTTCATACCTATGTAGTAATGAAAATGGGTTTCGATTGGCCTGTGCTTGTATGTAGGTATTCTAAATTTGATATAAAAGTTTTAAGAAACTATCTTACCATTATAGTCAAAACTTAATAAATGATTAATATGTCTGCATATTTTGATAACAATGTATATTCAACCTATTTTGCTTTCACATAACTATCGCGAGCTTAATCTTTTCATCAATTGAATAAAATATTGGTGGCAGTGAAGTTATTTCAAGCTCGTATAATTTGAATCATTAATTAATTACTGGCAACAAAGGTCGAAAAGTTGGCATAAAGAAACATAATATTTCTTGTAAACTATAAATAGAGTACATACATGTATATTTTTTATTGTCAATTTGCACGTATTATGTAGTTTTTAATCTGGTATGTATTTATTTGTGGGAAGATCAGGCTTCATGTCATCATAAAAAATTTCCACCCCCTTAGAACGAAGTATATAATTTTCCCATTTTCAATTTGGACATTCTAAGAAACATGCAAGAATACTTAATACGAGTATATGAGAAATGTTTTATACATTAATGTACACTTTAGATCGTTTCATTTCAAGTTTGTCAACTTTTTTTAAATGCTTTTATGATGCTTATTGCTCACCTAGAAATAATATTTGCCGCAATTTCGGGAATGCAAACTTGATTGGAAACAATTTTTAAAGTTTCTGAATTTTTAACTTTTTATTAAATATATTATTGACATTTATTTTAATTGTATATGAACTTAGCTCACATAAATTTGTTTTTAATTTCGTTCCAGCTCTTTCGGCTTACCAGCACTATTTTAGAAATAAACAAAATCAAGCACACAACTTAGAGTTCTTGTATGGCATCGGACTTGTTTACTTCCATTATAATGCTTTTCGCTGGTAAGTTGCTTTTTACTTTATTTTGTTGTATTAATAAAGTACCTATTTTTTCATATTGCGTTGCAAGAAATTTATAAATTTTTAAAATGAAAAAAAAGAAGTAGGGTTTCCTAATTTTGTTTTTAAAAGAAAACCGTTACTGGGTCCGAACAAAGACACCTTCTGCGTTGGTACTATAATAATTCTATGACATTAAGATACGGAGCTAGATTATTGTCCAAACTTAGCTCACACTAAGGTCTGGACAATCATTACGAAAGATAAACGGTTCTATCTTTTCCTTGATTCTACATTTACGACAAAAAGTGCCGGGGGGATCAAGTATATACATCCACTGACTATTCAAAAATAAAAGTATTTAATAAATATATACATTTTCAGATTTGTACAAAAGATACATACATATACTTAATTGCTTGAATGAAATTAAATGATTAGAGTAACAACCCACAATTTCCTCGATATCATTCATATTAAACGAAAAAATAATAAAAGAATGAAGGTGGTTGAATTCAGTGCACCTCTACCGAAAGGATACGAAATTCGTGCAGTTTTTCATATCTATTAATGCGGACCATTGTGGTACTCTATGTTTAAAATATAAAACCAGAAAAACCTTCTCAACATGTATTCCACTGATCGTTTATCTTCTTTATCTCAGTGGCACCTACAAAACCCTCACTTAATCAGTGTTTATTCGTATGTATTAAATTATAAATACGAGTAAACAAATTTGTTCTTATGTTCTGGCACCTGGTTACATCGTTCTCCTAGATTCATACTAGGAGGGTATTTATGAAACGAAAAATACTTTTATATTTTATCGATGTACTTCTTAAGGCCTTCAGATCTGATATATTGCCCAAAAAATCTTGTATATATTCAATATATTTATTTGACAAATAAACGTACATATGTAAGTATATGTGTTACGGCAATCTTTTGAATATTTTAATGTAAAATTTTTTTTTTAGCAAATAACTGATCTTCCTAGTTCTCGATTATAGAATGACCAATCCTCTTTAGTGGGTGTTACGCCCTTTATTTTATCAGTACGGTTATTTTCAGGAATCCGTTTAGGAGTACAAAATATGTAATTGGAGTTTTAGAACATTGAAGGTGTGATGTGTGGGAATTAAACAATTCACATCACACCTGTGAAGGAAATAGTTCATGTAGAATATGTATCCTGACGTATGCCGCAACTGTGCAGTTCATCTGAAATTTCCTTTTTTCTCTAAAACTGATTTCCACAGCTGTTCAATCGTGTAACTAATCATGGTGAATAATAAACAACAGATTAGATAAGCGCTACAAAAACAATATGGCTGTCATATGCCGACAATATGTAACGGAGCCAATCGAAAACTCTTTATAATTGAAAATCAGTTGGTCTTCATATTTGCGGAGCCCAATGCAGTATAACGGCGATATTTTTGAATATTGAAGAATCCTTTAACAATATAATAGTTGAGGCAATTAACACATCTTTGCAGGCACTTCCCGTAATAGTGTGCTCAGAGCAGAATGATCAATTAGGGATTGAGAGTAGTGCTGCTTAGTAGATCAGGCAAATCAGACTAATCTGATGATGGACCAAATTCACTAGTGAAATTGTCTATGGAAACATTTTCAACATTTTTTACTGAATACTTCGGAATATCTAATTTCTCCTGCAAGGAATCTTAAAACATTTCTTACGTAGGAATCTATTGAAAGACAACAGCACCTTAAGAGGTACGACAATCAAGCCAAGGATTACCTTCTTCCTGCGTTGTTAAGTTTAAAACATTCAGAACATTTTAGTCCAGATATGTACCTTAGCCATGATAAACTGCAAGCACGACATACTGAGAACTCGCTGATCGCCGATATACTCCCTATGGCTTGGAACGTCACATCATTATTGGAATCAGTGTCCTTCATACCCTAGAAAGTATAGTGTCAATTTAGGTTGGCCACAATCAGGTTAATGTAAGTAGGGCCAAGAATCTTTGTTCTTTATATGTAGAAAAAAAATATGCTAAAACACTAAGTAAGGAAAAAATTTCTTTAAATGGTGTATTAACACGAAGAATAATGAAATATCAGTGACGATCCGGTGCTAAAACGGATAATATTGTTTTATATATATATGTATGTATATGTAATTATTAGTGTTAAAGACCAGACATGTGCTCCTCGAAAAATACTTCTAAATTAGAGTTTGGGAGTCATGTTGACGAAAGTTAGGTACGATTTAAATGTAAAACAAGAAATTGACCCTAAAAATTAACTAATTTAAAGAAAGAGATAAAATCAAAAGAATCAGAATAATAATGCACTCTGCTACAAATTCTGTTCGACAAGCAATTATACCACGGATTGTCGTTATAATTAAGTATTTGAGGGGTGTACACATCTTTTTAAATCAAATTGTCCTTTTTTTCTGTCATAACAAAAATGGGTTATATCATAACATAAAGTGTTTGTAATGTTGCCATATTTAAATAAATTGTTTCCTTCAAGTGGGGTATGTTCTTCCAGACAAAATCAACAGTATCACTAACAATGTTTTTACAGACTGCCGCCATGTTATATTTTGGCATTTAATAAATAATAAACATTCCTTATTAAATAAATGTAAACAAAACAAAAATTAAGTGCTTCAGTTAAAACTTTACATTATAAATGTATTAAAAGAACAATTTGCAGCAATTTATTTGTGTAAATATTTGAGCAGTAAATTACGAACCATAAAGTGCATAAGTGTTGTCCTTTACTCTTTATTTCTAAAATCTAAAATAAAATCTATTCTAAACAGAACAATGAATTTATAACAACATTAATGGTGTGTGACAGCATAAGTATTAAAAATTTGGTTATATACATACATAGGCATTAATTACTATTATGAATAATCTTAAATCTTTAGGTTTTCTATGGTATAAAAAAGAACTCTAAACAAATTATGTGCAATATCTACACGTATGTATGTTTGTATATGTACATACATACATATGTATTTGTATGCATGCATACGTGCAATTTTAGATTGTAAATATATACAAACTTATATGTATATACATATATGTACATATATACATACACATGTACATGTATATACACAAGCTCTTAGATACGTGCACGCATACATAAATATATAAGTACGTACATACATCCATATGTAAATATATAAGTACGTACATACATCCATACATGAGGCCAGTGATGCACGTAGTACGTGCACACATTTGTTTGTTTTTTTTTCCAATGAAAATTCTTTTATAGACATGCATTTGTGTGTATCTATTTACATGCATGCATATGTATGTATATATGTATTTACATACTTATGTAGATACATACATATGTGTGTAAGCATGTATTTATGCTAATTGAAGGCTTAGCACAAGAGATTCACATGTACATATGTATGTATGTAGATACATAGTATATCGTATTTGGCCAACAAATACATATGTACATACATATGTACATATGTGAAAATTCTGAATTTCTATGTCGTCCGGGTTTGCGATCATGAAATGTAGTAAGTAGTATGCATGTTCATATGTACATATGTTTGTATACATATGTACATGTACACGTATGTATGTATGTACATATATACTTGTATGTATATATGTACATACATATATATATATACATACATACATATGTTTGCATATGAACTAACTTACATACATATGTATGTACATATGTGCATAGGTAATCAAGCACATATGTATTTACTACATACATACATACATGCATATTCATATACACACATACATGTGTACATACATATGTATGTACGTATGTACATTCTATATACATAGATATGCATGTATGTACTTACATACATATGTACATACATCTTCTGTTAGATAATTTTAGTGATAATGTACTTACATATGTATATGTATATGTACATACATATGTATATGTACATACATATGTATGTATACATATATATGTATGTATGTATATATATATATGTATGTACATATGTATATGTATACATATGTATGTATGTATGTATATATGTAAGTACATGATCACTAAAACTGTAGGCACGCAATTATCTAGCATACATATGTAAGTATGTATACATACATATGTAGATATGTACATACATTCATACTTATGTATGTATGTCCATATGTATGTACATTGCTTGGGTTAACATGGGGCGATGACAAAGATAGTAATTTATCTAGCAAAGTGTAAGAATCTACATACTACATATGTACATACATATGTATGTATGTACATGTACTACATAGTACATATGTATGTACATACATACATATATAAAATACACTTAGATCATATTGCAATACAAAACCATGTAGGCCATAAAGGTAACACACTGAGGTATTTATATACATATGTACTTATCGATACCTTAATATAGAAAGGCCCTAAGTAACGTTTCCCTAACTTTTCAGGGGAGAGAAAAAACTTAATAAAAATTAAAGTTTTATAGCGGGAAACTTTTTTCAACTGCTTATATTTTTGTTATTTTTAGTCGGATCACGCCAATTTTTTTTTCCAATATGTGTTGACATGAGAATAAAACGAATTAGGGCCTTTCTATATTAAGCTAACGGTATGTATGTATGTACTGTAAGCGTCAAAATGAAGTGTACAGCGTGAATTATTATAAAGTTTTATTTCAGTCTTAAAATAAATTAATTAAAAGGTTAAAAAACTCATAAAAAACAGAAAAATTTTTATAACGACAAAAGATATAATATAAAATAAAATACACTCATAATTTTACCCGTCAAAAAAGTGTGCAAAACACCACTACCAAATATACTGACGATTTTATATAGTAAAAATACCGTTATAAATTTGGTATTTGCAGCAATTTTTTATTACAAATGTGAGTTAATTCAATTTTACATCCAATTTAGTTCCAATTGGCAAATTTAAAAACACTTCGCGTTTAGTAAATAACTTGTGAAAAAATATCACGAAGAAGGTAAAAGTTTGTATGAAATGTCAGTTTAGACATATGAATAGCAGAAAATCTCGACCGAACTTAGAAAAACCCTTGCAAATTCAAAGCCAAAGCAAAGGTTTAAAAGTGCTGACATAAAAATTCTTCTAATATTGCTTTTTCTGTACACTTTTTTGACGCGTAAAATTATGAGTATATTTTGTTTTTCTTTTTTAGTTTGCTTTGAAATTTCATTATGATTCGACTTACAACACAGCAACGCGTGCAAGTTGTTGAAAATTTTAATCAAAATAATTGTTCTATTCCTCAAACTCATTTCTATTCAATATTTTATTTTCCGATGAAGCCCATTTCTGTTTGAATGGGTACGTAAATAAGTAGAATTATCGCATTTAGAGTGAGGAGAATCCACAAGCTTTTGTCGAAACACCATTACATCCACAGAAAATTACTGTTTAGTGCGCTTTATGGGCTGGCGGAGTCATTTGCCCATATGTCTTCAAAAACGATGATGTTCAGAATGTTGCTGTCAATGGTGAACGGTATAGGAACATGATTCTAAATTTTTTCATACCTCAATTACGTGGCATTAATCTTGCTGATATGTGGTTCTAACAGGACGGAGCCACATGCCACAGAGCTGGCGCTACAATTGATTTACTCAAAGAAACTTTTGATGAAAAAATAATTTCACGTAATGGTCCAATTAAATGGACACCATGATCGGTGATTTAACTACATTGGATTGTGTTCTTTGGGGTTTTATAAAGTCATTTGTCGATGAACCAGAGTTTGGGAAAATTGTTCCAAATTGCGCCTGTTCAATAAAGCCCGTTTCATTGATATTAAAAATATATGTATTTCTTTGTTTTATTGTGAGTTAAACTTGTGTAACTTTAAAAAAAGTACCCTATATGTTTCAATCAGTGGCAACACTTATATACACGCTGTTTTTTGGAATCTTAAATATGAAGAATGCACCAATTGAATCACCAATGATACTGCAAGAACTTAAATGGTTGGCTATAAAACAGAGATTGGAAACAAATACATTGAGCGTTGTTCAGAAAATTAAAACAAGAAATGCACGAGAATATTTATGTGAAAATATTAAATATAAACTACGTAACTCCGAAAACTTCAGTTTGTAGAGAACACGATCAACAGCGATGGAAAGATAATTATATACAATAAAATGCCAGACTATGTAGTATCATAAAGAAATAATTCTATACACATGCACATACATATATATATATATTAAAAGAGAATGCATACAGTTAATGCAGAATAGGTTTATCTTATGGATTTGGAAAATTGTACCATGTGAACAGAAGAGTATTTAATACTAATAAAAATTTATTAATTAAAGAAAAGGTTTTGAAAACATTTTAAAACGAGTGAAACGAGCCAAACGGAAATTAAAATTAAAATTCTTAGAATGTCATTTAAATTAACGTAAAGAAAAATATTTGAAAAGTTAAAAGAAACAAAATGCAACTGTTCGATAGTAAAATGGAAGTATTGAAGCTGTATGAATATACAAGAAATGGTTGTAAAATACATATTACTAACCTTAATATAGACAACGAATCATATGTAGAAATTTTGACAAATGAAATTGGGATAAGTGCAGAGTTTTAGATGGTACCGATACTGTACAAATGTGAAGGATATAATCATAAAGCAGCAGATTGTAAGAACAAAGAGATATGCCAAAAAGTACATGTACATAGATCATAAATCAGAGTAATGTTAACAACCTCCGTGACCAACAGTTTGTAGTAAACATATATAGTCTGCATTGCCAACAAAAAAGTTTCAAGTTACATCTGCAGGACAAAAGAATTTTATGAATAATGGTTTTGATACTCTTCAGTAAGATCTGCGGCTGTTGGATAAATCACTTGAAAAAGTGATTGCACTTGACTGTGAAACAACTGAAAGATTTGTCACCTTTTGTCTCTACAAGCTGTTGAAATACATGCCGCGTTCGCCACCCTGGTAAACTAAAAGTACTCAGACTGACTAAACCACTTAATCATGTGTTTTGGAACTGCCAAAATTTATGATTTGCCTGGTAGAATATCAAATAAGTATATGTGAGTGTGATTTTGAGTGAAGTTTTAGAAGTCAATAATGTAAGACGTTTAGCACTTCTCATGAGTAGTGCATAAGATTAAACATTTTTTTTAATATTTCATTAAAAAATAAGGACAGAAGTAGGAGTGCAAAAGAGGTGCTCACTTAAATAAAAAAATATTGATTCAATTATATAATCTTTTTAGTATTAGAAAATGATTAAATGAACCTAGGATTAGAGAAAAATCGTATCACGACTTACTAGAGGCTGTGGACTATTTCAGAATAAACTGGACAACAAAAGTAAAAGAGTTGGCTTAACAGAATAAGGATCACGGCAACTTGGAGGAATATACGGCAATATACAAGTAATTTTTGTCAAGTCTAATTGATGTTTAAAAGAATTGAGAGCTGAATTTACAGTGTTGACAGCAACGCATCTAACCAGTGAATAAGTAAAGAGGAATTTAACTTCGTTAGTAAAATTGCTGAGAAGAAAAGTGATTCAAAGTTTTGGATAATTGGCAAGACACGTGAATATCAAACTATTGGTAACAGCAGTGTACAGGTCACCAACTAGTACTGAGGGGGAGTTTATTAATGCATTTGAAAAAATACTGGAAAACTTAAAGAAAGAAAATTGGAGATTTCAGTATTGATTGGCACCAAGATTGTTTTTATACAAAAAACAATGAAATGAAGTAAACATTGAAAATAAAACGTGCGACATTATAGTAAACAATTTCAATTATAAACAAGATACGCTTAAAGAATTTGAAATATTTATGTAAATATTATGGCAACAGGGATATAACAAATATAAAATATATTACTATTGCAAATGTTATAATCAGCAATGTATTTTTATTTGATGAGTATTTGGAAAATGTTGTTAAGAAATAAAAAAAAAAATTAAAATTGGAAATAATCAAGTGGGACATCTAAAATAACACAAAATTCCAAAATAGCGAAATGCTAATCTCGAAAATTCTGAAGAATCGTGGAACACATACATACATACATGTTGATTAGAAATATGTACAAAGAAGTTAAAAATGCGAAAAATAATGACATTAATAAAAAATAAACGATGTTAAATGTCAGAAGTATAAGTGGAGAGCAATTAAGAATCATATTCTGAAGGAAAACAAAATCCAATTGAATATATGACCTTTAACCAAATATAATATAAGGAAAACGGCGATGAAGCTAATAAATTTAGTAAATAATTTTTTGGTAGTATAATTACCATAAGAGATACAATTACGAGAAATTATGTGCAATATGACAATTCCTGGGATAAGCCCCTAATTTTCATTTCGTGCAATAAACATAGATAATTTAAAAAATATATTTAATGACATAAAAAATAAAGTTAACCATGATAAAATTTCTTGTATTCAATAGCTGGAATTTAAATGGGAAAACACTACTTGACACAATAAATGAACCGCTTAGAACTGAGGTATTTCCTGAGAATTGGAAAATATAAGTACTGACGCCGATAAAGAATATTTGAAAAACAAAAAATTTGAAGAACCATTTAATATCTTGAAAATTTACTGGGAAAGGTCGTAAAGGAATAACTTGAAGAATATATCAAAGCCAGTAAACTCTTGACCAAATACCAGACTGTTCATGCGAGGCTGCAATAAACTACCTAATACTAATTACCTTATATTAATGACATACTCAACATAATTGATAAATGTCTAATTAGTATAATATAAAACAATTATTTCAGTTTTGCACTTTTAACTTCAGCCAAAAAATCAAAAGAGGAATATGGCTGAGCAAATAATGTACGTATGAGAAGTTCAGCCATATCGCCTCCACAACTCCGTAAACTTTAGAATCGATAGGTTAGCATCATGCGCAATGCAGGGATCGCTGTTTCAACTTAACAACTCACTGCCGGAGCACATAAAAGTGCAGACAAATTACAATTTATTTAAAAGAAAAGTTAGTTTTGTAAAATTTAATTTTTAATATGTTCTTTTAATTGAAAATTAAAGTATTTTGAATACTAAGGGAATAAAAATTACTATATCAACGAGGAATAGTAAATATTATATTGCCCAGTAGAAGAAAATCTAAAGTGAAATCGCCTGTAAAACGATGAAAAGATGGAAGAATGAGTCATTAACAAAACATGGTGGAAGAGTTCCATAGTTCCTACTGAAGAACATAAGTACTTTAAAAACAAAACAAAAGACGGCAATTTATTGACTCATGTTTTATAATTAAATTACTTTTACATATAACTTTTTGTTGTTTTGTTCTTTCTTAACTTTGAATAACTTATATATTTTATATTATTCTAGGTCCATTCAATCGTTCAGAAAACTTTTATATTTAAATTCAAATTTTCGATGTGCAAATGATGTTCATCTTCGCCTGGGATTTATGCACAAAGTATTGGGGGATTATAAAACAGCATCGAAGCATTATCAACTAGCACTTATAGACTTAACACCATGTACATTTTCGAAGCTACAGAGTAAGTAACTAAAAAGAAAAACAACAGAAAATGTTTCAAAGCTATAATTTAAAAAATTATAATTTTGGTTAAAAAAAATTAATAAGCGACTGTTTATCTATTTTTTATTTTTGTTTTTTTTATTAAAATGATGTTTATAGTAATCAACAAGTTATTTACAACCCAAGTATTGTTGAATCTTACACCTAATTCCTTTTTTTTTTTTTTTGCAAATTAAGTAAATAATTAAATTTCATTATATCTAATAAATTATACTCATATTTTAAGAACATTTCCATATGTTCACAATTTAAAACTATCCTTACAAGTCCGAAGAATTAGAAAAATCTAGTTTGTGGACTTGATAATGGGAAGTACGAAGTGCCACATATATAAAGAGACGGAATTTAGTGCATATGCAATAAGATTTATGTAAAAAAAAGAAGAAATGAATTTTAAACTAGAAAATCAGGTCATAAGTCTGATCGCAGAAATATAGGTATATCAATTTATCTCAGAAGACGGCTGTATCAGCTCATTGTAGGAATTGAAATTACAAGTCATATTTTGATAATGTTTATCTAAACAAAATTTATATTTTGGAAATTTTACGGTTGCACGTTATGTGAGTGATGCCTTTATTTGATCGTTTCCAAGCCGTATATTTCATTAAATTTTTTAAAATAAATACTGTCAAACAAAAATATAGGTTTTCACTTTGCTCTAAGGAAAAGACTCTTTTTATTTAAAACAATTAATTTTTAAAATTCATTCTAATTATTTACATAGTTTGCACATATTTAGGACACTAAAATTTAATAGAGTTGAAAAGTAAGATTTAAACTGCAAAAAATTATATAATTACTTTATCTTATTGGTGTCAAGAATAAATAAATTTTCACAAATAAATAAGTTTGCGTACTTTTGTTATGTGTGTCTACTACGCATTTTGTTCTCTTTTTCATCGAGTGAACTAGATGTTTTGTCATAATGAGCCGGCATATTTTGCCATTCCTCCAAAATTTGAGCCACATTCTTACCATATGCGAATCGCGTTTGGGCTCTTGATAAAATTTGGCATATTACTTGCACATTGGTCTGTGGTTATGAAGATTGAAGAGTATTTTTGGGATCTTGTTTACTTTTCCAATAATTAAGCGCTCTGTACCTTTATCTACTTTAGGTGTTAGTCTCCCACGTTTTAATTATAATCAATCCTCTTTTCCAGTATTATAATGGTTCTTCTTGATACCAAAAATGTATCTGACAACTCATAAAAACTCGTTCCTAACTCGTGGTTGTATTGATCAGTTGAATAACTACATAAGAAAACTGTTTTCCCAAGTCATGCCAAAAAAAAACTTACTCATGACCAGCAACGGCCTATTACCGCTATTCACCAACTGTTTTCAAAAATAAAACAACAAAATTCTGTATTGTGAAAAGAGTTCTTTTGTGTTTAGTTACTTTTTGAGAGAGCCCCACAAACGAATGTATTGTATTTAGTTTATGAAGTCGGCTACAAAGAATAATTTGACGTCGCAAGGTTACAATCGCAATTGACTGCTGGGAAATTCGCCGATCTAGTCTCCCTGAATCTCTCAGAGAGTCGAACCCTGCCAGGCGAAACAATCGAAGAGAAATGGAACCATTGCCAAAACGCTATTAGAGATGCTGCCTCTGATGTATGCGGAAAAAACCGATGGTTTGACGACGAGTGCAAGCAGGCGCATTCAGCGAAGCTAGCAGTGTATAAGGCGACGTTAAAGAGAAGAACAAGAGCAGTTCGTGAACTCTAGGAACGTAAAAGAAAGGAAGAACACCGGCTTCTCAAAACGAACAAGAAAGAGCATGAGAAGCGCGCGATCGAGGAACTGGAGAGGTGTTACGGGAGGAATAATATCCGAAAGCTTTGCCAACGGGTAAAACAACTATCCAATTGATATAACCTTCGGAGAGAAGCCTTTCATAACGAAGAGGAACAAATCGTAGTAGAGTCGCAATGGATGCTGAGAATCTGGAAAGATCACGAGAACGGCGAGGAAAACACCATTGCCAGGAAGAATATTCCACCCAAATAAAGGACGATGATGGTAGGCAGGAGCGGACGGACTGTCCGCTGAACTGTTTTAAGGCGGGCGGACATGACCTGATTGGGTGTAATATATGGTCGGAGGAAAGCATGCTCTACTAGTGGAAGCTCAGCATCGTTTGCCCATATTTAGGAGACACCGTCAACTGCGCCAACTACCCAGGGATAAGCCTCCTGAACATCGCCTACATGATCTCTGCCGTTTTGTGTGAGCGCGTGAAACTATTCGTGAACAGTTTGATATGCCCTTATTAGTGCGGTTTCAGGCCGGGAAAGTCCA
Source organism: Epicampocera succincta (assembly GCA_932526305.1). Lineage (NCBI taxonomy): Eukaryota > Metazoa > Arthropoda > Insecta > Diptera > Tachinidae > Epicampocera > Epicampocera succincta. The sequence continues at coordinate 738,714 of OW052037.1, read as the reverse complement.
CCATTGACCAAATTTTCACTCTACGGCAGGTCCTGGAAAAGACCCAAGAAATGCAAATCGACACCCACCAACTATTCGTCGGTCTTAAGACCGCATATGACAGTGTGCATAGGGATGAGCTATACAACGCCATGTCTAGTTTTGAAATTCCTACCAAACTCGTCAGGTTGTGTAGGATGACGATGAAGAATTCTCGCTGCTCCATCAAGGTTGGTAACGAATTCACTGAGACCTTCAATTTCATAAAAGGCTTTAAACAAGACGACGAACTGTCATGTGACTTTTTTAACATAACTTGAGAAGATCGTGAAAAATTCACTCGCCAACAACAGAGGTCCGATCTTCCAAAAGACCTTTCAACTGCTGGCATACGCTGACGACATTGACGTGATTGGTCGAACACAGCGAGCCGTCAATGAAGCCTTTGCTGGTATTTCAACGGAGGCGGCCCAAATGGGTCTAGCCGTGAACAAGGGCAAAACGAAGTATATGGGGTCATCGAGAAAGGACGCACAGCATCGACGACTGGGCCGGAACGTCACCATAGGCAGCTATAATTTCGAGGTAGTTAAGGACTTCGTCTCTCGTGGCTTCCAAGTGAACAATACGAACAACATCAGTACCGAGATTAAACGCAGAATAACTGTTGCCAATCGCTGTTTCTTTGGGCTCAAGAGGCAATTGAGTAGTAAGGCCCTTTCTCGAAAGACCAAGCTACACTATATACCACTTTGATCATCCCTGTCCTTCTCTATGGCGAGAAAGCATGGACAGTATCGAAGGCGGATGAGGAAGTCTTTGGTATTTTCGAGAGAAAAGTTATGCGTTCATTCGGTGAGGATTTCTGGAGAAGAAGGTTCAATCACGAACTGTATGGGTTGTACAGCGACATGAGCCTAACTAGGCGTCTACGGATCCAACGGCTAAGGTAATTAGGTCATGTAGAGCGCATGGAAAATACTGCTCCAACCCGTAGAATCTCCGACTCCGAACCAGTGGGACAACCAACTTGGTGTGCAAAATTGGAGGCTGCTGGCTAAAGATCGTGCCAGCTGGAAGAGCGTGTTGGTTGAGGCCCAGATGCACCCCGGACTGTAGCGCCAAAGGAAGAAGAAAAGAGTTCTTTGACGCTTACAATTTTTTTTTTTAGTTTAAAGCAATTTACATAAATGTAGAGTATATACATATGTACATATAAGTACATAAGCAAAAAATATCTTGTAATAAAAAAAGAGAGTTTTTATTCAAAGATTCCGAAATGTGTAAGAACTTTCTATGTGAAAAGTCATTCTTGACAGACTATCTCGATTTGTCTCTTATGTATGTGGTTTATCAATGGGTCGTAATGGTGTGAACTTGTTTTGCCACTGATAAAGTTTTTTTTCATCAAATTGATGTAAGTGCAGAGATACATCATGATTGATGTATGTAAGTGCAGAGATACCCTAGAAACATAAATGATACCACATGCCGAGTGGAATATGGAACTTTGGTGGCCACAAGACAACAATCCGTAACACACATCTAGTTAGTATAAGACTAGATTAACCCTTAACTACTTCTTCCACATGCGAAAAAATTTTGAAAATTGATCCATAATTGACGAAGCTATTTGTTAATCAAATATTCCAAACAGAGAATTTTGAAAATTGGTCCACAAACAAAATAATTTTATAGTACCGTTATTTTATAAATTGGCACATAAATGGCGAAATTATGCTCGTTTATATTATGAAATCTATTGAAAACTATGTGGAAGGATTAATATAATTAAAAAAAGTGGGCGTAAAAGTAGATGGGGTTGAAGAAAATAGCCTATAATTCATTCGAGAGTATGAGAAAATGTCAGGAAGATCGCTCCAGCGGTCTGGTCTCCTATAAGGTAAAAACAATCAAATAAACATCAAACCCACATTCTGTTTTATGTACATATGTATGTATGTATATAGATATTAGATTTCAAGTCCTAGATTATTCGGCACAATCTCCCGGCTTAAATGCTATATGCATATCCTTGATGTTTGCCAGTCTGTTGTATCTAGGAATACAACGTTTGATTTAATTTTGCATGTTTGTGATCTATCGTTCATTTATTGATTGCCCAGGAGCCATACAGTGGAACAGTATCATTGTATTGTAAATGTTAATACCGGTAATTGTCGAAATTTTATGTCGGATTCTTTTCAAAAATGATATTTTCTTTGATATCTTTTTACACACGTATTCAAAATGAGGTACGCAAATAATGTATCGTCTATTATTTTACCCAAATATTTTTTTCTTTAATTTTTCCAATGTCTTCATTTTATATGCGAATATTTTAGCCTGAATTTCCACTTAGCAACATTTTGTTTTGCTTTTTTATTCAATTTTATTCAATTTTAAGTATTTTTCAATTTTCCTTAAATCTTCGTTTAACTTGCGTCCATCTGGGTTTAGACCCCATGTATGTATGTATATACCAGTGTATCATCATCGCGGTAAAAGAAGAAGAAAAAAGTCTTTCTTATTTTCTTATTATTGATCAACGTTTATCCTGGTTTTGTTAACATCTAATGAGTTTTGTGTAGTAAACAGAATAAAAAGCAGGTATGTGAGGTTATGTCTGTTGTTAAAGAAATTAACGAATTTCTTACTTTTTTAAGTAAGTAAGTAAGATCAAATTTAAATTAAATTACGACAGGAAAAATATAATCTTGATTAATGATACTTTTGCACGAATCGTTTTATTTTCAATTTCTGTAGGTGTGAAATTACCGAGTTCGTGTATTTTTGAATTGTTTAATAATTGATGCCTTATCCATACTATAAAGCAAACAGAATTTATGAGTAATCTTGATCAATTTTAAAAGTTTTCGTTTAAACTGTGATTTTAAATATGTACATGTACATTTTTATAATATTTTAAAATTATATTTTCTTTTGTAAATTTTTTAGTTCGTTTTCATATTGCGCATCTGTATGAAATTCGACGTAAATATAAACTTGCCAAGGAGGCGTATGAACAATTACTTAATGAAAAAGAGCTGACGTTAGATTTAAAAGCTGTTATTTATAGACAACTTGGTAAGATATAAAGTTATTAGTATATATTTGTTTAACTTAAAATTTTGTTGTAACAGGTTGGATGTATCATTGCTCTGAGTATTTTGGAGATAAAAGACAACGAGAATCATATGCTATTTTTTGTTTACAAAAAGCAATTGAAGCAAATCCAAAATCTGGACAATCGTTATATTTATTAGGGAGATGCTACGCAGGAATTAATAAAGTACACGATGCTTTTATAGCCTACAGAAATTCTGTAGAGAAGAGTGAAGGAAATGCAAACACATGGTGTTCAATAGGGTATACACATTTCATGTTATATATTTCAGTTTTATATTCTAAAAGCTCTTTTTAGTGTTCTATATCAGCAGCAAAATCAACCGACAGATGCATTACAGGCATATATATGCGCAGTTCAATTGGATAAGAACCATAAAGCAGCTTGGACTAATCTAGGAATATTATATGAGAGTTGTGGTCAGCCCAAAGACGCATTTGCATGTTATTTAAACGCTGCGAAAAGTTCCAGAAAGGTAATTGAGTAGGTCGAGTAAAAGAAAGTGTAAATTGAAGTAAAAACAAAAGAACAATTTTAAAGCGCGATTGTATTTATAAAATGCTTGAATTGCGAATAACAAAGCAATTTAGGGACTAGAGTGTTCTAATTAAATCTTCGTGATAAGTGCCATTTCATTCATAAACAGGGTGTTGTCTGCGTAAGAAGACATTTTATTGAAGACACCATTTAGAATTCCGTAATATTTTCATTTAGTGTTATTATAGGTCAAGTGTCAGCTATTTTTAAAATCAAGCAGAATAAATAACACTTTGTAGGCTATTTGTGAAAAGTATGTACCAGAATATTCGAAACAAGCAATCTATAACGAAAAACAACAACAGTTCTCTTAATTTTATAAAAATTTTAAGTAAAAAAATAAGAAAATCGGCAATAATTCTCCTAAAAACTGTACATCCTTCTTAGGACGATTATTTTACTTTAATATTTTAGGGATAAATAATAATATAATGGCGCCTGAATTATTATCCTTTATTTATGCACCTAATGGTCAACAATTTTCGAAAGAACAGGTTTAATTTCTCAGAAGAGTCTGAATTTTCCTTCCTTCTATTGGGATCAAAACGGATAATCCTCAGTACTTCCCTACATTTGGCAGAAATGGTATAAGTTAAAATAGACATACAATTCAGAAGAATATTACCTGAGCCATATAAACTTCACAATCATTTATAGATTAAAAAAAGAACGAATGGAATATCAAATAGAAAAAGGTGCTTGTAGTTTTGTACATTGATTGAAGCTTTTTGTATTCAAACCTTTAACACATTTAACATAACGTCCAACTTTTCTCACACCTAACGCTTTGTTTAGTTTTTAGCTCGGCAATATATTTTCAACTCTCATAGGTAAATCATCAGAAATGCTCTATATGCCAAAAAGCGAGGTGATACGTAACATGCAATTTCATTAAGAGGTTCATAAAAATTGCTCACATTAGACATAAAACCAAAAACTTTTTAGGTATTAGATAAGTGCTAAAGGACAAACCAATATGGCCCATTTTGGAATGGTCAACAGTTGTATGATTGCGAAATACCTAGAATGTTTTGACAACAAGTGGGGGAATTGGTGTCGTGGAATATTCGCTCACAAGAAAAGCTTAAGAACTTTTGAGCCACGTTTATATGGGACTGATTGTTAAGATGAATCGGATATCGCAGGTGGGCGGGCTTCAAATTATAATTTGCCTTTTGTAAAATGTCTTCCTCAAAAAAAAAAAAAAAAATATTCATAATAGTGTTGAAAGTCCTGCATCAAACTTGTGTAGTTTGGCTGGTTGTGTAAATGCCATTAGAGTCTATGTTGAGTCTGCCTTTATGACCTTTTTCTATAGTTTTTATTATTGTTCTTGAAAATGAGCGTGAGGAGAAAGTTAATAAAAGTTTTTTTGCTTGATATGTTTGATTTCTATAGTCCAGAAACTTAAGACATAAATTATAGATTTTGAAGTTGATAAATCAACTTACGATCCTAAATAAACTTTATAATCATGGCAGTGATGTGGGTTTTTGGACTTTAATTAAGGCCCAATCTACCCAAGATGTAGCTACATCTACAGTCTTGTACACCATGCTTATTTGTATCTTGCGGTTCCTTGACTTTCGTCTTGCTTGTGTTCATTTGTTAAATTTAAAGCCGTAGTTGTATTACAAGTGCGAGGGGTAAATTTTCTTCCAAGTGGTGGGAGGGATTCGAATTTCTCTAGTAAAGAAGCAAATTGGACGTTAGCATTGCATTGTAATTGTTTGGTTGTGGAATTGGAATAATTCATGTAGCCTGACAAATGCGTGGGACTACGAGCTCTCGAAATGACAAACATACTATCAGAAACAGAATCTTTTAAGATTTTACGATTTTCACGGCTTTCACTGTTCATATAGTATATTTTTGATCTGCTAACTAACTATAAGTTCGGCAAGGTTGAGTGTGCCGATAGAACCGTTAGTATGTGTTCTTTGATTGAGATATTTGTTTAAACTCTCTCTTTTGATACGGAGGCAGAAAGAAACCGAGTGTTGAAAAGTTGATGAAGTAAGTTTTTGTTCCTGAAAAAAAGTACATAATTTTCATTCTGACAGATTTGATAAGATTCCACTCAACAGCCTCCATCACCAACAGCAATTCTTTATATAACCTTATGGAGATGTAGAAAATTTGCCAAGATAATTTTTGGGCCATTGGACACACATATTTTAACTTATGTGACTTCTGGACATGATTAAGCAATTGTTTCCAATATGACATGCACAGCAGACAACTAAAACAAGTGTTATCGGAGTTAAGAGTCGACTTTTTTCAGTAACTGAATTTTATGAACAGCGTTAAACAAGTGTTTTATCACTTTTTTACTCGTTCGCTTTGTATACCCAAGCAGAAAGCTCAGCAACAAACGTAATTCATTAAAAACATTTGACTCGAACTCACTTGTATGGAAACATAGTCTTGTTTGTTAATAGTTTTTTGTTTGTAAATAGAATAGCATGTTGTGTATGATCTGATTGTAACGGAACGAAGAACACTCGAGCCACTTGTACAATAAATAAGCGACCGACAGAAAAGTGTGATAACATTAAAACACATACAAATGTACATTCACTGTGCATTTGCCAACATGTTAGCAAAAAAATTCAATCTTTAAAAATTTGAATTTTGAAAAATGAAAAGTCGATTTCTAATGGCCGAAGTTAAAGTTTCTCAATTGGATCATTACATTTTCTTTAAAATGATAGTAAAAACTTTAAAAAGACAAATTATGTCATAAATTCTTTTACAACAAAAGCTTAGATTATGAAAGCTTTTTTATCAATGGAAAAAAACATAAATACATTAAATAAATTGTAAAATATATGCTAAATGGCAACAATTACATAATGTCTGATATTTATCACCTGGAAAACATTTGCAATTTTCACATATTTGAAATTTGCAATTTGAATTTTTTTATTTTAAACTAAAGGTACATTTAGGTGAACGTACACTTAAGCTAACGTACGTACGTTCGTTTTTGAACATTAACAAAACAATGCAAAGGCTTATCGAAATTAACTGTCACGTGGCCGGAACGTTTCAACCTGTATAAAATAGATTTTTACGGCGCCGTTAAGAACTGAATTAAATACCAATGTGATTTAATGTGAATTAAATACCAATGCGGCACATTTGCCCATTTTCGGTACTCTTGAATTGGTACAATTTATTATTTAATAATAAAAATGATAATAATAAAAATAATGACAACAACAATAACAATTTTAATAGTAGAAACTGATAATAACAACAAAAATAATATTAAAAGTAACAAAAACTGCAATTATAATAATAAAAATAATATAATAATAATAATAATTTCAATAATAATAATGATAATGTATAAATTACAATGTAAAAAACTTTATATTTCTCGAAGCCTACTCTCGAAAATAACTTAACATTGCCCATCACTATGCCAAAAAGTTAAAAAAAAAAAATAACACGAATAAATTATGTTAGAAAATGTTTTGTTTATTTTATTGACGCCTGTTACATTTGTAAAGTTTCCATAACTACACATACGACCGTACGTTACGTTTTTCTCACGACAACATTCGCATAACGAGTCCTTAAGGGTGCCAAGAAATGTTGTGTAGTTACACGCTTTAATTTTTCTTCCTTTTGTCAGTCGTAGTTAAATATTCATTTAAAATGTAACTAATCAATAATTAAAAAAGTGTAACAGTCAATAATTATCAAATGCTTTTAATTCCAATACTATGGCAGCGTCAACAAATTGAATACGTTAATCTGATATTGTATTCCTGATAGGTGTCAAAGACTTGCAGCCAATACCAAGATTCAACCAACTACCAACTCTTAGACAAGTTCTTCTCAGATTTCACTTTTTTTTACAAGAAAATAAGTTGGTTCGAAATGCAAGTGGAAAAAGCCACTATTCCGATAAGACTGATAAGCTCGAAAACTCGGAATGGCAGGTTATCTGATAGTCAGAAGAAAGTGAAACAAAATTTCAAGAGCAGTTAAATATTTTATTTGCAATTGCTGATGAAGATAGCGGACTTTTAGTTGACCAAAAGACAGAAAGGAAAATGATTATTGCATCGGCGACAAAGAATTCAACAAGAAACAAAAAAGAATAATTCAGAGAAAAAATAAAAGAACAAAAAAGACTTGCAAAAGGGAAAGTTTTTCAAGTTGAGATTTAGAAGCTGAGTCACGAGTATGCCGACTAAGTCGAAAATAAATCGGAAGAGCTGGATAAGCCACGATAAGGTTTCCGATAGAGAATCCCTTAAGTTAATGTTACCAATTGTAGCAGCATTGGGACACGAACCTAATTAGTTGCCTTTATCATGGAGTAGGCAAAGAAAAAAAAAAGAAGGAAGAAAATTCGTATTTGAAGACCCAAAGCAATTTGTATCTTTTGCAGGCCCTAAAATTGTTCATGGGGACGAAAAAATTCTTAAAAGTATTTTGGGCACTGAAAAAGTAGATCGTTCTTCCACGTCTAATGGTAAAGTGAAGTTACTAGTAGTACCAAGTACCAAAACTTGTAAGTGGCACTGCCGCCAATATTTCCAAAGCGATTTTTAATGTTCTAACTGATGAATGTGGAAAACAAAATAGTTGGCATGTGTTTTGACACTACATCTATTAACGGAGCTTATGCAATGCTGGAGCATAAAGTTAGAAAAGATTTTTTACGGCTAAAGTTACGGCTCCAGTTCTTCGTATATTCCTCTGTTCAAAAGAGAAAATTATAAAGCATTAGAAGAAGTAAAGGACTTTTTAGGTTTGATGCAGTAAATGACTTATCGACTGCCTAGATTAAACGGGCAATGATATCACACCTCTGGCACCTCTTGGATGAGTGAGTTGGCCTAAATTTATTCTTGAAAACACTATTAAATGAGGAAAAGTTAGCAATTGTCAAAAACCTATAAAGTGAGCCCACCGACCGATTAAAGTATAAAGTTTTATAAAAGCGAACAATATATATATATTTATCGCTTTTTTAAGTTTAGACCTCATACATATCAAACAGATACAGTTTTCAGACTTTAAAATTGAAGTGAAGTTAAAGTGAACGGTTGCGTAAACAAGTGGTGTTTCCTTTTCAGCAGAAGCAACCGGATCATAAAACTCAGAGCATATCAGTTTGTGTATCGCCAAAGTTTTTGATGTTGTCTGATGCACACCAGCGCTTGCAGAATAAAATTAAAGTTTTATATTAATACTTAGTAATCGATCATATTCGTAACAAATGGCTCAAAGCTTTGTGATTTGTTAAGATTGAAAGTGTAGTTTTTAGTGGGCACTTTTTGGTTGCATTAAAAAAGGCCTTGGCTGCACAAATGGCCAGAGAAAAAGAAATTCGGTGTATTAATGCAAATTGGTTTGCTAATTTATTTATTGAGTTATTTTAATTTTATTTTGAAAATCACTCAAAACAACAATTGGTTTTTTCCACAGCAATCAGAAAAGGGGCACTATATTTCGGAAAAGTTCAACTCCTTTGATCAAATATGCATTAACAAAGGATTAGAACAGCGTATAAAATTTTTGGAGTCGCAGTTAGTTCAGGCGCCTATGCCAAGCATAACATCAAAAAGAAGGCAACTCTGTTCTATTGAAGAAGCTTGGAATCTTCCTATTTCATTAGAAATGAGCTCACGCCAACAGCAGCAGCAACAGCTTCATCAACAGTCATCAAATTCATCAAAAAGAAATCTTGGAAGAATTTCGGTTAGTATGCTTAAAAGTTAACTTATGTGTTTCTATTCTAGTCACAGACTTCCCGTACCAAGTGCAAACTGCGCTACTGACACTCAGTCGCTCAAAATCACGTTTTTTTTTTTACTTATTAAAGTTGTTCGAAAACAACGTGAGATGGTTAATTGGGCGCCAATTTTTCACTTCAGAAAAAATATTTACGCTTAGTGGCCTACTGCCAGCAAAATTCTATTAGGTAGTTTGGTGTGTTCCTCGTTTTTAATTTTTATATCAAATTCATTGTGCTTAGCTAAAGGCTTTGATTAGTATTTAAGCATTTTAATGAATTGAGCATATGATTAATTAATGTAAAATTGTTGTACAACATTGAGAAGGTGCTTATTGCTTCGCTTTACTACCTGTGGTTTTTAGTTGTCTTTCATTTAACCATTTATATAACCTTGACGATTACTTTTCTGTGCCAGCGGTTCTTCAAAAGCTGAACACTTTAATTTGTAGAAATTGTTCAATTTATTGCACACCGGTTTTGCATAGCTGTTGCCTCAAAAGTGCCTCTTGACTTTCTAATACCACTTACATACAGTGGTGGACATTAGGTTAGCACATTTCATGTATGTTGCTTTGAAATGCGTTTGTTTTGTTTATGGTATGAAAATTAAGTGTGTATTTACAGGCAGGTGTTGTATATGGCCTGATCATTATGTACCGTTATCATTTTCTATTTTCTTTCGCCCTTTTTATTATAATAAATTTTAAATTTATTTGTTTAAAATCTTAAATTGGTAACTTTGTCGAAAAACTTCATTAAGAAACGGAAAACAAAAAAAAGATATGGCTAAAAGTAAATGGTGCACAGAGGAGCAACGTAAGATTATCCATCAAATGAAATCGAGAGGAAGCACCGTTTATAATATTGCTTTTGAATTAAACTGCTCCAGAAAGGTGGTGTACAATGGACTGAGGCATATCGAAGCCAATGGGACGCACAAAAATGTTTCACAGTGCGCTAGCCCTAGAAAGACCACTCGAAAAGAGGACTCCCTTATTTATAGAGCTTCAGTTGAGGACCCTTTTAAAACCTCAACTGAAATTCAATGGAAAGTTTAAACAAAAAATTTTGCGTCCACGTCTCTTCACGAACAATTATAAGACGACTTAATGAAAAAAAAATTGTGTGGATGTATTGGACAAAATAGGCCGCACGTGTCGAAGAACTATTTGAAGTCCCGCATTTCATTCGCCCGTGAACACTTGAATAAACCTCTTATTCTTTGAAAGCATGTCCTCTGGAGTGGCGAATCCAAATTTTGTTGTTTTGGTTCTGACGGAAAACGTTATGTATGGCGTCCTTCAAACATGCAACACAAACCTTCAAAGACCGTAACGCATGGTGCTGGAAACGTGATGTTTTCGACTGCGTTTTCTGGGCATGATGTTGGTCCTATAAACAAAATCGAGAATCGAATGGACGGGTACGTTTATAAAAATAATTATATATAATTATCCACGACAACGAGCCAAAACACACTTCACGCTTAGTGAAGTGTTGCTGGGAACAACAAAACATTAATGTTTGAAAATGGCCAGCTCAGTCACCGGCGCTTAATCCTATAGAGAACCTATGGAACGATGTGGAGTAACACATTACTGCTGTTAAATCCAAAAATTTAAACGATTTATGGTCGGAAATAGAGAAGGCTTGATATGCAGTACCAGAGGAACGTTGCATCGCCCTGGTGGACATTATGCCAGGAGATGTGCAGCAGTATTAAAGAATAAAGGCTATCCCTCTAAATATTAAGCGTTTTGTATAGTTAATGTTAGTTTTTGTTGTTGGAAATATATTTTTTTTATTTGTGCTAAATTATTGTCCAACTCTTTTTAGGTTTCGTTTTAAAAAAATATTACAAACGAAAAAAAGTTAAGTAAAATAATTAATGTCAGATATTCTTTCCACCGAAAATAATATATTAAAATACCACAATGATAAAAATAATAAATACGTTACAAAATGTTTTAATTATAAAAATATAACGAGGTATGCGTTAAAATAATGGCCACCACTGTATTGCCACCACTGTATAGCCCGTAGTTCATTCTTGCAAATTCACTATTTGGGGCTCTTCCAGTAGATTTCTTCATTTTGCTACCACCTTTGCTCAGCAAACGTTCCTTTATGTGTATGCGCTTTGTTAACAGTCCACATACAAAAATGTCTTTCACCAAACTGTGTCCGAGTTCTCCAAATTCGCATGTAAAAGGTTTTTTTAAGCAAAGAAATATATTTTTAACATCATCATTGGATAGAAAATTTTATGACATTCATGTTTAAATATGATTGCGGCCATATGACCGTCATGGGTGGCGCGTTCAAGGCGTAACTGGGGGAACACCTATTCTCACCGTCGTTTCACCCAATATTGTGTAACTTTTTGCCGTTTTTCCGACAAAACTCATATAATGACACTTTTGTGTTTATCAATCAGTGCGTTCTCCTGGCCATGCCACTATATAATAAAATAAACATCTTGATAGAGTTTTAATAGTGTGGTACTTACTTACTTAATATGATGTGAATGAATATTCATTTAAGAACAAGTTTAAAAAATTACTAACCATATACATACATATATATTTCTGCAAACTAGGCGCAAGGTCCACCGCCTCCGTACCCAAACAACCTGCAAGCAAAACGTTTTAAAGATGGAAACACAACTGAAATGCAGGCTGGCAATCCACCTACACAACCATCATTTTTTTTAACTCAACAGCAATTACAAATGCTTCAGTATTTACAACAGAAACAAACAAGCCTTAATTCACAAGAAGAAATTTTACTTCAACAGTTAAGCAATCAATATAAATTAATGGAACAATATCAGCAAGGTGTTGTTCAGCAAAATTCGAATGAAAAGTGTAGTGTATCGAAAAATGACGATAAACCCGCTGTATTCGAAAACGAGCGTATAAACCCTCCGCCTTCCTATTCTGATCCCAGCGAGGATCCTTGTTTTTCGAAAACAAATACAAAATTTGAATTCGTAGAAAGCGGAGATTTAGGTAAGTCAGAAGTCGAATTGATCTAATATACATACATATATTTTTAATTTCAATAAATGCTTAATCAATGCAATTGCCAAGATATACATACATACATATGTTTATAAAGATAACTTATCATTTGTTAATTCTTTTCAGGTGTAAGTGATCAAGAACTTCAAGACATATTGTCTGAAAAAGATATTACTTCCTCCTTCACAGACGATATTTTGCAGTCATTAGGAAATCCAACTGTATCAACAAACAAAGATGAAAGCATTGACATCAACACAAATGTTTCATTAAATAACACAATAAACAAACTGAGCACGGACCCAAGTTCACCGTTAAAAAAAGAACATTTTGTTTCAAATGACGATAACGGTGACGACGAATTATTGGAAATTTCCGGTTTTAACATTCAAATGGACTCAAATCACATATTAACTGCCGTAAAAAATGTATCTCTAGAAGATCCCCCGCCTGCCTGTTCCATTTTAAACGTAAATTCCCCCATTCCCTCCCCACCGGATTGCCCACCACAACGACTAACCCGTGAACAATTGCTGCCTCCAACTCCATCCGTTCATTTAGAGAACAAAAAACATGCCGTCAGTCCTCAACTGCAAGAATTTTGCTTAAAGCATCCTATTGCTGTTGTTCGAGGTCTAGCCGGTGCTTTAAAGTTGGATCTTGGACTTTTTTCTACAAAAACATTGGTTGAAGCCAACCCCGACCACAGTGTTGAAGTTCGAACACAGGTGCATCAACCTCCAGATGAAAACTGGGACACCACGCAAGCAAAGCGAGTTTGGGCATGCATCTCCCACAGATCTCATACAACTATTGCCAAATATGCCCAGTACCAAGCGTCAAGTTTTCAGGACAGCCTAAAGGTAAATATTATTATGAAGTATAAGCAATAGTAAGAAAAAATATAATATAATTTTGTTTGTATTGGTGCTTAATCACAAATACGTAAAAAACCAAGTCCATACTTCCAAGGGTTTCATGTCTTTGACGAGTAGAGTAGCATTTACTAAATGTCGGTATATAGACAGATAGAAAGCGCCCAAAAAAACGAACATATTTTTTGTGATGAAAAAATAATATCCGTTTGCAAATATTAAAAATTTTGCAAAAAGAAAACTACGTTTCTTCAGGTCTAATATTTTTGATTATTAATTTAATTATACGATACTAATAGATCGTACGTCCAATCGTCACCAACACCGATTTTAAAATGAATCCAGCAAATCAATGCCACCCATATATGTATGTAATAAATATACACATTAATGGCCTTAGCGGAATTGGCTTCAATATGCTTCTTATCTTTTTTAATGTCGCGTTTTCTTGTTGATATAGGGTGATATGCGACGTAGGTTCAAAGAACATTTACAACTTTATTGTCAATTGACGAGATCATGTTTAACTCCAATAATATCAACTTCTTTTTCGACTTTTTCATATACATACATCTATTCATATCCACTGTCATCTTGCAGTTTGTTACGCGATATAGCCTTACTGTGGCTAAGGACAATACACCAACTTTCTTTACACAAACTTGAAGTTTGGATTGTTAAACATTTTACCACAAAATAGTTTATGGTTTTGTGCTTTTGGTATCGTAGCGACATTTTCTCTTACTCCAGCATTAGGTGCTACATCCGGAAGTATGTCACTGATCTCGGGCAAGTGCATCAAAATCGTAACTGTACCTTAAAACCCCATTTGTGCGGCATAGCTGGATTATACTGTTTGAGCTGATGCTGGCACTTTCTGGGAATTATTTGTTCATCAACCACTAAATGTTCTTCTTTGGATACCAGCAACAATCGTACGCGAATTTTTTGGAGCAATCGTCTGAGAGAACCCGAGTTCACATTGTGCTCTTATATTTCCATTATTACTGAAGTGTAAAAATCATTTGATAATTTCCCATCTGTTACATGTCATTTTGGTGCGTATAAATTCTTGGCGAATAAATTTATTCAAATAGTGTCTGGGTGATAATAGTTTTAACAAAGACATGTCTGTATGTTGTTATCCGTGGCAAAATTGTTATTAGAAACTTTTTCAACTGGCTGGTGTCTCCAGTTCCTCAGGGAAGTCAGGCAAATTCGTATCTCTTTGAAATTTAAAATACTTGCTCGAATAACTAGGCAAACTCTTTTCTTTTCAAATTGGAGTTCTTGGCTTTCAGCACATTTTGCATTCGAAAGAGTAGGCTTGGCATAGTCATCTGTATCTGAGTCATTGCTTTCATAAGCTTCCAGTATATAAATATGTGACGGTTGGCTTATTTATAAAGTCTTCTTCGTCAGTGCAAATATGTGGTCATAATCACTTTGACTACCATTATAAATTCCATTAACAGGTTTTAAATTACCATAAAATGATCGCACATACAATTAAAAAAATTGCATTGCATATTATAGAAAGAATAAAATGCACGCATATATAGATATGTATATGTGACCCTGCTTAAGAAAACCCACCTAGTGTGCCAAAACAAGTTTTTGAGTAAAACATGATTTAAGTTTCCCCTCTGTGTTGCATTTTGAAACACACTAAATGGATTTTTCCAGTTTTATATGATTTTTTTTTAACTTGGTTTTCCCATGTTTTTGAGACTTGTGAACTGTTTCATATGAAAATTTAAGATTTTTTACATACAAATACAAAAAAAGTGAATTAATTGTTGTGTTAGTGTGCACAACGGTTTTAAACTGTAAACTGGTACAACTAAATACATATAAAAATGGACACATATTGGAATGCTTTCCGTCGGGGAAGATATTTCCCGCAAGGTTTTCAAAATTTAATTCCATATTAAATACTTTACATTTTATTAAACAAAACTGTTATGAAGCAGGAAAAAATTAAAAATATTTTTTTGTTTTAATTTTGCTTTATTTTCTTTAATCCCTTTCTACACATTAAGACATTTCCGACAGTTGTCTTGTCTTCTGCAAGACTTGAATGTCGTAACTTCTTCTAAGGCTTCTTTATAAGAACATATTTAATCTTGGCATTTTTTTTCGATAAGTGTGTTTTATTTTCTGATGAACTTATTTCCACTCCATCAACAGAAGCTTCTGTGACATCAGATTCTGTAAGAAAGTTTCCAATATTTCATTTTATTTCCATGCTTGAAAAAATAAATTTCAGTGGATTTTGAGGCATTTAATAAAAATCTTATTTAATGATTGACAAATTAAATTGGTATTGGTATTATTTTCCAAAAATATCAATATCTTTCTGTAAATCTTTTATGTGGAAATCTTAAACGCCCGATGTCAACGGGTTTTCCAATCTCTTCTTTTCCACTACTAAATTTACTGAAGGCAAAATGGTACACCTCCCACTGTTCTCCGCAACGGGAGCTTTCTTTGTATACACATACATATGTACATATGTATGTATGTATGTACTCGTATATAGTTTAGAGCTGTAAACTGGTAAAATGTTTAAGTGTATTAAACTGAATGAGTGCAGGAAAAAAATTGCCGTTTTTTAATTCTAATGATTTATTTTGATTGAAACATTTTTCCTTAATATCAATAATGAATGATGAATGCCAAATTTTGAACAGTTTTGCTGGTGAGATCGTTGAGTAAATAAATATTGCCGATTTATAAAATATTGCAACACCTCTTCTAAGATACATGTACATGGGTACACACATACACACATATTTACATATGTACATATATACACACATATTTACATACGATATTTAAATTTTAAGCATGAAAAGCGCCCAACTTTGCAAACCACTAATTTGATTTTTATTCATTGTTAGGATGAACGTGATAGAACTGGGTCGATTGGAGTCCAGCAGATGTCTGATTCAGATTCAAAAGATTCTTTAAGCAATGCGTCAATTAGCGGAAGGAAGAAAAAATCTAAAAGCAACAACAAAATGTTGAGGTAAGTAAAATAAAGCAAATCTCAAAAAATTGCTTGCCGAAGAAAAGCGATTTCTATATATTGTAACAAAAATCTGTGCGCTTGAACAATATTTGAAATAAGTTTTATAAATCCAAAGAAAAAAAACTATATCAGAAAACATCTGGGGCGGGCAAATTTCCATCAAATTAATAAATGTTTGATCGAAAAATTAAAGAACATAGATGAAAAAAGTGAAGGCGAAAAAAGTTTGATACGTTCGGATAGTCTGTGGACAATACTCTCTGCTTAGTAAATTATTGTTTTGACCAGGAAGGTATTTCTTCAACAAACTTCTAATATTCACAGCATTTTTTCTCCTAATTAAGTGAAAGTGAATATTCAATCCAACTTAACCAAATGCAAATGTGTAACAAGCCCTGCATAAAGAGATACTGCCTGCCATTGTCATTTTGTTTTTATGCATTTTTCGCAATAAGTTTCAAAATGAAAAAGCCGCTGAAGTTCTAAAGAATCCTTGTAACAGATTCGGTTATTTTAATAACATGGAAGCGATATACACATTTTTCGAAGTGATCTTTTGTGTTTTTGTGACGGCGTTGCAGTCAGCAATTCATGTTTGAACCCCATTGCCGTTAAATAAATATTTTCTGGATTATGAAAATAAAACAAATGTAATATTGATTGATTTGTATTTTTTGACTCCACATCACCGTGCGATCTCAAAGTAAACTCCTATAGATCTCGCCAAACTGTTCTCTCTTCATTTGCAACTAGAGATCATAAATAAAATAAAATACGTTTGGGACAAAGAGGTTTTAAGGAGAGCAGTTGCTTCTCAACTGTAATAGATATACACTTGAGATTTTTACAAATAAGTACATCTTTTAAGGCGTCTCTTCCAGGCCTTGTGAAGTAATTTATTGAATGCTATCATATCTCGATCGTAAAGTTATTGATGAAGTATTTCCGTTTTTGAACATGGTAATATTTGTTTTAAATTCACGGTGAACACAGGATTTTGCTCCTTTGCGGTATCTTAATGACTTCCATTTTTAACTGTACCAATTGTAAGTTTCCGACTATTTTCGGCCATTGTTTTTCCACGTACCATCATGCGTTTATTGTTTTAAGAGTGCAACGATTTAAGAAAATTAAAGAAAATCGTCGTAAAGGAAGGAGAAGCAAAAATAACGAAACTTTTTTAGATTATTAATAATTAGATAGGATTTTATTTGAAAAAAAATACACAAGTATGTATTTTATCAAAATTGTTTCGTTGTATATTTTGTTGCAACTTTTGAAAAACGTATTTGCAAAAAACCGAAACTGTAACACCTGTATCAACTCAGATTTTGTTAGAATTTTATAACCATATGAATTAATAGTCATTATATGGGGCAATTCGGAATTGTTTAAAGTTGACTGAATCAAATTTCAAATATTTTTTATGGAAGTGAAAATAGCTTTTTGTTTTCTTTTAAAAAATATTATTTTACCAAAAAATATAATAATTGCAGCGTTAAGCCCGGACATAATTTAGCACACTGCTTTACTAACATACCTAAATAAAAGCGCCGGCGCTTTATCAGAAGCAATATCGCTAACTGAACTGACAAGAGAAGACAATCAATCCCAAATTAAAGTAGCTACTAAACTCCTCGATATAAAGTGAAAGCGGCTAAAATGGTATTAATTTAAGTTTTCGCCGTCAACTTCACTTTCTAACGGGCCGTCCAAATCGAATTTTCCAATTGATATCTTTTTGTAGTTTGTTATTCATTTACTGATGCCATATGACCGTCACAAGTCACACAATTGAGCAGCACATCCAAATGATAAAACTTCGTTATGATGAGTGAGTGTTGGAAGAAGAAGCTGTCTCTTATCGAACTCACAAAGAGTTAATTTACGGATTTTGCGTCGACCCCGTCATTGGCATTGGCATTGGCAGCGACTTCTTTTAGCTCCAATTGACAATATGGTCATGAAGCAACATGCGTGCGACACAGCGAACGTCATGGTGCATGTTACGCATTTCTCGCAGATGTGACGTGATTTGGCCACCAAAATCGTGCCAGCGCAACTTGAGTCTGTGCCAATAAACCGCTTTCGACTCGTGCCTCTGACGTCAATATATACTCATACACAGCCTGTTTTATTCGATTCTAATATCTACTGTGCAGTATCGTTTTACCTAAATTTTGTGCGTCTAGCGTACCATTTTGCGTTGACGTAACAGAATGTGGTGCTGCTAATTTACAGTATCTCTTACAGTTTATGGTGGCTTTCATTCGATGGTAATTTAACATGTGTTTATTTGCTATTGTACTGATTATAAAAAAAAAACTGATGATTGGATGAGAATAGGTCTTTTGGGACATAACCTGACGAAGGCGAAATTTGTGTGTATTTTCTATTCATGTCTGGCATCTAAATCCAGTTTCCTGCATGATGTTGTTATTGCAACCACTAAACTAAAATTTTACCAGAATCACTAAAAACAACGGGTTTAAAGTTAAAGGAAGGAAACCCACCCCTTTGGCCTATTGAAATCAATTTTTTTATTTAATTCAAATTTTTTGTGAAGTTGTGGTTGTGGGTATTCGTGACCGATCTATTGATATTTGAATAAAATTAAATGAGGCTATTATTTTCATTGAAATATCAGATTTTTATATTTGCTCACAGCTTTTGTATTTATTGTAGAAAGTTACCCATTATCGTGACTGTTCTCTTTAATTTATTACAAAACTGTCGTAGCCGTTACTTTTTAATTCACACGCCGCGATGAGACCATTAACTAATTACCATTCTTCCAATTGTCTTAGGTTTGGAACTAATGTAGACCTGTCCGATGATCGCAAATGGCGTCCCCAACTAGCAGAACTTCAGAAACTTCCCGCTTTTGCACGAGTTATATCGGCAGCGAATATGTTATCACATGTTGGCCACGTTATACTCGGAATGAATACAGTTCAGCTCTACATGAAAGTTCCAGGCAGTAGAACACCTGGACACCAAGAAAATAATAACTTTTGTTCAATTAACATAAACATTGGACCTGGCGATTGCGAATGGTTTGCTGTTCCCGATGCATATTGGGGCGGAATTCATAACTTATGTGAGAAAAATAATATTAGTTATTTACATGGATCCTGGTGGCCAGTGCTGGACGATTTGTACAAGGAAAATATTCCTGTCTACCGCTTTATTCAGCGACCTGGTGATTTAGTATGGGTGAATGCCGGGTGAGTGTTACATTTTCCAAAAATAGTGCTACTTTTGGTTTGATAATTCTTGTGATTTTGCAATATAAATGTACGTGGCATCGTATATGCATCTTTCTTTTTTAGATGTGTTCACTGGGTTCAGTCCGTTGGTTGGTGTAACAATATTGCATGGAACGTAGGGCCACTTACAGCTCGACAGTTTTCGCTGGCTGTGGAGCGCTATGAATGGAATAAGCTACAAAACTTCAAGAGCATTGTTCCTATGGTACACCTAAGCTGGAATTTAGCCCGTAACATTCGCGTGTCAGATCCAAAGCTTTTTGAACTAATAAAGTAATTTTTGAATAATTGATTTCTTTTCAAACACTACGAACAATACACAAATATAAAATCCATTTTCATTTCAGGATGTGTCTATTACAGACTTTAAAGAACGTAATGCATACTCTCGAATACATAAAATCTAAAGGTGTTCTGGTTCGTTTTCATGGCCGGGGGAAAAATGAAGCATCACATTATTGTGGTCAATGCGAAGTAAGTAAATCTCTAATCATGTATTTCAATTTGCGACATTACTGGTCAGAGTGAAACCTAGTTAGATCCAATGCGCGGCAATACAAATATATGACATACATATATATGTTATATTTGTGTCAAATATTGCAATTATGCTGGTTTTCAAATACTCAAATATATTTATATTTCTAAACAAAGTAATAACCTTGGACTGAAATTTTTGCCACTATATTTGTATTTACTTTCAGGTTGAAGTATTTGATGTTCTCTTTGTAAGGGAGCAGGAAAAAAGACACGTAGTTCACTGCATGTCTTGCGCCCGCAAACTGGCCCCGAATTTGGAGGGAATCGTCTGCTTAGAAGAATACCGATTGTCTGAACTCTGCCAAATATATGATGCTTTTACACTTCATAAAACACACTCACTGCCCCAAAGCTCAGCATTAAATCAATGATATAGATTATATGTAGGACAATGCATTTGGTTTGTATATGCATAAAGTTGTATGTAAATATTTTATGTCTGCACAGACAGATGTGTGTATGTATGTATATTTTTTATAAATTTTCCATGAATATCCGCGTAAGTCTAGCGCTGAAAATCGAAATGCGATAACACAAGTATGTTTGACACAGAAAGAGCATTATAACTTAGAATCAGGCGGACTTGGTATCAACTTGAAAGTCAACTGAATTCAGGTGGTGCTTCAAATTTCAGACGTCTGATGTTGATTTGAAAATACCATAAAGAAGAACCAAAAATAATAATTACTTTTTTTTTATTCGGAAACCCCAACACCAATTCGAAGCACATCCTTTTGTCACACTTTTTTTTCAGCTGAACATCAATTAGATCTCCAACTTAAATCTCCAACTTAAATCTCACACCTTGAATAAGAATATTAAGAACTACTTTTGAAATCGAAGGATAAAAGTGCCTTATTTTTGAATGTATAAGAAAACAAAAATGCAACAATCATAACTATCAACTACTGCCTTCCGCAATATATTAACCTGTAGAGCATCCTGCCAACATTAAATTGGCCTGATTGTGTAGGACGTCAGAATTCAACACAATCGCTTATTTTCATATATGTTGAGTGGAGATATGGTCTTGGCCGACTTTTTGAATAGGGACGATTATTTATGAGTTCCATTGGATTTTAGTTCGGTGTCTTTGTTTTAATGTTTTAATTATAACTAAAAGTTTAATGCATAATTTCTGTGTTGAGACCTCTGTGGCGGTTTTTTAATATACATATGTTCTTTTTTCTATTTTTTAATATTCCTTGAAAAAACAGAAAGAATTATATCAGGGTATTTTGAATAGACAGATTTTTTGTCTGTTGGTATATTCTTATGATGGATGAGCCGGCATAGGAATCCTTTTATTCTTCGTTTAAAGTAAAGGCAAATCATGTAGAGAGTAATAGAAATAATAAATAGACAAATATTTATAAAACACTTGAACTAAAAGCTGCTGAACACTTGTTTCTCACTTTTACGCCTTTTACTGCCGAAAGTAATTATTTGGAGTTACATTTTGTAGCGAACAATTTTTGTAGAATAGTTTAAATTTGTTCCGGCAGAGCTTTGGAGCTGCAAAAATATTTTCATTGTCATTTGGCCAGAATTAACCTCAGGTCGAACATGATGTGATATTCCAAACTATTGCAAAGTATCAATCCTTTTCATCGAGTGCTTTCATACTTTTTTGTTGAATTTTTCCATGAGGTTGTGTTTTGAATTTTGGATTGCCTTTGAGATTCAAAGCAAACATTCGTATAACACGACTTAACAGCTGGCTGGATGATTTTTAAACTCATTATTAGTACTTTGATAAGTTCTTCTATATTTTGCGTTTAACTCATAATATGTATTTAAAAACGAAAATGGTCCAAACCAGTAAATCGATTTCGATATAAAAATTTTGCACTATTTAGCTAAAGTTTGATATATCATGAAGCTGAAAATACTTTGCTCGAACGATTTCGTGCTTTTAAGCACAAGACTGATTATTTGCAAATCCGTCTAAATATAAGTCTCAATTAGACAAATCAAAGAGGTTTAGAATCACTTGGTTTTGATAGATTAAAACCTGAAAGTGATCATTGCAAAGTAAGAATTCGACGATATTTCTCACTAAGTTGCACAGAAAAAAAATCATCGCAACGTAAGTAACTTCGAATGCTGGCTTCGCAAACGGGATTTCCATGCAATCGATATTGGCGAGCGGAAGTTTTCAACTCTAGTTCCAGTTTAGCTCACAAAATATTACAAAGATTTTTAACACAATTTGAAGTTGAAAGAAAGAAGAAAAACATATATTAAGAGAAGTGGTTGCTTTTGGAAGAACTGTCACAAGTTTTTTTTATTTACTACCACGAAGACGACGATTGTGCAGATCGGACCATTATTTTTTGCTGGCTTAACACTGTTATAATCGTTTGTTGTACAACAAGTTTAAATTCCGAAAATAGAATTTAGTTTGGATTTTATTAGGAAGTGAGCCGGCAGGTCTTTATTAGTAAAGCATTGCTTACGTCGCGATATTCATTGGTATGGATATACATACATACATACATACATGTATGTGCATAGAAAAAATTTTAAAAAAAATATTCTAGTTGAGGGCATGATACGTACTCGCCATTATGTATATGCAGACCTGGATGCGAAAATATATTATTATTTTTATACTTTTTATTGTAGATCTATCACTTTTTAAAAATATTTATGCAAGAAAAGTAATTGTAATTATTATAATAAAATATACGAAATATTTTCCGTATTGATCTCATGATTTACATTATATACAAATGATATTTTACCTAAATTTCATTAAGCCCCATTGCTAATAGATACATTCATACATGCATACGTACATACATACTATTTGTAAAAATTCTCTTGTAATTATTTTCAAATGGACAGATTATTTTTCTATAAATTTAATTAACCCTACGAAATACTTATTCTTAGGTTCTGCTTTATTAGGTCAAATTATTGGTTTACAAAATTATGAACAAAATAAATTAAGTTTTAAGGACTTTTTATTACATATACAATACAATACGTAGAGGAAGTATTTTTACTTTTTATTTAATACAATTAAGTTTTATTTGCTGGAAACATAACTATTAATCATACGGGATCAAAGCAAAAGATCTTGGTTTTCCAATTAAAAAAGGTTTCAACAAACAAACAATTGATAATAAAGAGATTTTTTGTTTTTAAAATTTTCTATAAAGTGGACACATTCGATGATATTTCCGTTGTGTTTTTTACACCACATTTCGAACAAAAACGGCTATTTTCAAATCGTTTAAGTTACGTTACTGCGCAAACAGTAAAGAAAAGTGAACTACACTCACCTAAACAATGACAAAAAAATATACGTAAATACGGAGACCAAATTCATATTAAAACACAACGGAGAACAAAAGAGAAACTAATTTTGGTGATATGTATTGGCTCGACTGATGTTTGACTTCGTTTCGCGGCAGTAATTTAAAATGAAACAAAAATTCAAGTGTGTGCGATTCAGCAGTTTTACTTTGCGCGTGTAAAGTAAGTTGATATTTCAAATTTATACTTAAAAACTATTTTTTGCAACTACATTGCAGACAGACTATGTCAGTAAAATAATTTATTTTTCGTTGATATTTGAGGCGGGTCAATGAATGTGTGAAAATACAAAAAAGCTTGAGTAATGCTGTCGCCTTAACTTGCACGCAGGGCAGTGAAAGACATCAGTTAAATTCTGACATACTCATCTCTGCAAAATGGAATAAAAATGAAATGGGGAATGTTCGAAAACCACTACTCGCCTTTCGCCTTCCCCACAATCTACTGCCACAATGACATAGATGTCATCCCCTGAGTACTACTCCACAAAAAAAAAATTCATATAAATGTTGTCTGGAAATGTTGTATTTGTATGGGAAATGTGTAAAAATCTATGTACGGTACAATTTTGCACCACATAACCTCTTATTTCGTCAATAGTGCGCCGAATGTCGGCTTCTTAATAACCAATCGTTGCTGACTTATAAACGTGTTCCAGAGATTTGGCGTACTCCCGCAAGAAGGAGTCCAAAGTTGTCAAATGACATGAACGAGGTGGCCAGTTCACAGATCCATTTCTTGGGTCGCAAAAAGTTTCGCTCAACACAGTGATAGCTTCACCCGCGGTATGGTATCTAAATGATCTGCAATGACACGATGCATAAAAAATTCTCCAATCATTTACTTACCTTTGGCTTTCGACATTCATGGGATCGACTTCGAGTTTAAATAGAAATTGGCCGATGTATATAATAATAATCAGGGGTGTCATAGAAACCAAATCGGTTTTGAAAACTAATATTGGTTTCATTTGATGTCATGAAACCAAGTCGGGTTTGTTATCTTCGAATGCAAATAAAACCAAAATTCGAATCAGCTGTTGTTTAATTTTTTATAATTGTTTGCATTTTAAATTAAAACTTTTTGGATGAAATTTAAAGTGTGTTTATTGCAAATATCAAAAATGCCAGTGTTTTCAATAAAAAAGAAATAAATAAAATGAACAATGCGGTTGTTTTATATTTGCTATTGGAGGCAGAGCATTCGGAAAAGCTCAGAAGAAAAGCATTGCGTGATTGTAGCAATCGGCTTGAGCTGCCGGAGACAGCGTAAGTATATTTTGCATAAATTTCATAATGTGCGTTCACAATTAAAGCTGTTTTGCAGGTTCATAGGATACTAGCGACTAAACAAAGAAGCTTTCCGGATGGCCCTAGACGAAATAAAACCACATCTTTCCCGTTTTAAGATGCCGCCAATGCTACAACTTGCAGCTTCGTTGCGATCCTATCCTATCCTGTCCTATCAAAGAGTTGTTGGAAATGACGCCAGCATTTGTCTGGGTAGGAGCACAGTGTCAACCAGTTGTTCCCAAAGAGAGTCTACGGTTGGTTTACTTTGTAAAGCCTCTCGCAACGTCTGGATATTTGTCCATAAACTGCACGAAATGTTAGAATCCATAAGTATCTATATATAAAATTGCTTACATTTATACAAAATATCAAATTGGAAGACAAACATAAAAGCGGACAAACGAAATATGTCAGCTGTAGGCTGGTTGGTTTCTTGTCAGGAGAAAAACCGATAATATTGGCTTCTGTGACACCTAAAACCAACACTAATTCAGTTTCGAACACAAAACCGATAACATTGGAATTCATGACGCCAAGTTATTTTTTTTTTGTCGTTTTCAAAACCAATTCCAATAATGTGGGCTTCTATGAAACCCCTGATTGGAATGGAATTGCAAGAGGATTGTGCTTCCCAGAAACGAAAATTCTGCTTATCGCTAAGTCGGAAATGAACCTCATC
This sequence comes from Epicampocera succincta, assembly GCA_932526305.1. Classification (NCBI taxonomy): domain Eukaryota; kingdom Metazoa; phylum Arthropoda; class Insecta; order Diptera; family Tachinidae; genus Epicampocera; species Epicampocera succincta. The sequence continues at coordinate 713,274 of OW052037.1, read as the reverse complement.
ACTAGAGATGACTTGACGCTAAATAATATGGTTGTTGTTTCACCGAACACTCGACATTATTAAGGGTCCGCTGCCTTTACTTCTTGCATCACTTGGATCTTTTATGGATGCAGGACGCACGTCAGCACGTAAGTGTGCTGACAAATTGATCCACAGTACTGCGTATTATCAGCTATTTTACATCAAATTAAATGTTCCGTATCCGGATAAATAGGCAGTTGCTATTTGACCTTATCTTACTGAAAAATATTTTCATTGGTTGGAGTTTGATAACGGTATATATTTATGGGAATAGTGAAGGGAGTTGGCGATTTCAAAATGGGTGGGGCTGACCCCTTCCCAAAATCGGTTTAGAATCAGAGTTACAGATTTTGTACTATCATCATATTCCTCGATATTTAGAAGTTTCGGCTCTCCGGACCAAATAAAGAACCAAAGCCTCTGTCTTCTATAATGTTTTTCGTATATCGACAATTTACTGTTAAAATTGGAATGCACAATTCTTTAAATTCTACACAAGGTAGAATTTTCGCAAGAAAAATTACTGTCATCTGTTAAAATCATTAGAAGTTCTGGAAGCAGTTGGTGTCCGAAAAATTAACCGAAAGGAAGGCGAATTATTTGGCGCTCCTGGTACTGCTATCGTAACGTCTGATTTGCTTCACCGACCAAATTTCTTAGTTTAGGTTGGGAAAGAGTTCGACTGGACAAGTACGTAAGCAACCTTATAAGGTGCGGGATTTGCCAAAAAGGAGAATACCAGTAGAGAAAACAACGAAACATCAGCAAATAATACTATAGATATTTCAAATTCCGTCAACAACTCTAAAAACATAAATTCCTGTGAAAAACAGTTTATAGTTTTAAATGAAGATGTCGATAAAAGTATGATTGCAGGCAGCATTATTGATATGATGGAAATTTTTCTTAATAACCCTTGCAGTAGTTTCATATAAAGAGAATTTCCTGGTTTAAGAGTTATTATGTCACAGAATACACAACAAAAACTCTGCCTCAAGAAATAACAAGTTTAGATCAGTCAAAATGGATGTTGGTTCAAATATTTCAGTTTTGCAGTGGAACATCAAGGGATTTTTGTACCATAAATAAGACTGGGAAAATATTGGAAAACACAGACCAATTTAATCGCTCTCCAGGAAACTCATAATGTGGAAGAAAGTAAGTAGTATTTACATCTTTCTGGTTACAATATTTTCCGTCATAACAAACGTTATTAGTATGCCAAGAGTGCCAAGAGCTCTTTGTTTATCATGGATGACTGCTCCTGCAGTAGGAGTTCATTTTCCGATTACGATATCTAACAAAGAATTATCAGAAAGTCTTCTAATGCAACGATACCACAAAGTAAAGAAGCTAATAAACAATTACAGGCCTGGCTTAATTCTACTATTGGTGGACTTATCACGTACAAAAATAATAATTGAATTCTTTTCAGAAGGCATAGAAGTCGGCATAATGCCGTGAATTTTAGAAGAGCTTATGCTTTGGTTAAACGGGATTCAATAGCTGGTACGCGTTTAACTTGGGATAATTTTGTAAATGTAAACCAATAAAACGAGGCATTAAGATTTGGAAACGATGTGATTCCACAACTGGATATACTTATGATTTCGATATATATTGTGGAAGGGAAACAGTTACATACACATGTGCGCTGGTACTCTTGGAGAACGAGTTGCAACAAAACTATGTTCCACGTTCTCAAATCCTCCAGCCCTGACGACAGCTTTCATATCCGCCTGCCAGTCACAAGTTCTTTCACAGATATTAAAAAATGCACAACACCCTGTTCGATTTGTAAATAAAGAAAGTTCGGAAAGAAGATCAGTTTTTTTTGTTTATTTAAACATTTTGCAAACTTCGAAGATGATGGCATTTCGGTTTCTATTGCAGTTTCGACAGTTTTAGTTTCTATATTTTCAGCATTCAATAGCACATAGTTTTCTTTTGAGCTGTTGTCACCATTATCCCGTTCCTCGAAAGAACGCAATTGCAATAAATTGGCAGCTGCTTCACCGGTTGCGGACAAAACGAACTGCTTAAATGGTCCTTAGCCTGAGTCTTATTTTATTAAGCGTTAACTTTTTTTTTAATTTGAATTTGTAGTTTTACCGTACTTTTTTCCATCCATCACCTTCTCGAATCGGGGGTCCTAGACAGTTGACTTTATCTGCTTCTTTGCTCCATGTCATTAAAATGCAAATAAGGCGCAAACTCAACTTAGGTTGGTTAGGAAACACTCGGTGTTAGCAACTAAATTATAATAGTTTTTAAAAATCCTGAAGCATCATCATGAATCATCGTGGCAAGAAAAGGCAGCGTCAACAAGCGGTGGACGATAACGCAAGCAGCGACTTCAGCACCAATGGCAGGAGCTTAGATCAAGAAAGTTAAATAAAAAAATAAATAAGTAGAGCGTTCATGTAAAGTGTTAGTAATCTTTGGTTGATAAGTAGTCATACGAATTGTGAAATCAACGCGCTGTTAGGGGAATTTGAGATATTAATAGGCTTAGAGGAGTTAGAAGTGTCCATAACAGCTGACCAATTAATAACCACTGTGGAAAGCGCTGTTTGCCGTGCTCTTGTCATGCACGAACTGCAGTTTGAGACAAAATTATCAACTAAAAAAAGTAGTCAACAATTTGAACGGAAGGCACATACGAAGAATCACAAATTAGGGCAAACATTGTGTGCAGAGACCTTCTACATTGCGAAACCTTTACCTTTTCCAGATTGTGAAAGCAAATGTGAAACACACTTTTTATGGGGAGGAAAGGGACACATACCATATGCCAGCACCTACCTTGATGGCTATATCTGTCGGTGGATCAAATCTACTTGAGTGAACAGGCTGACGATTCACTAGCGCCCCCATGTGGCTTGCAAGGATCACACATTGGCAATATCTCATAATATGCTGCACGACACAAATCATAAACCACTTGCTTAAGACCTCAGGCTATCTAATCTCCTCTGCTTTATACATTTCCCCAGAAGGAGAGAAATGACTAGGCTCCTGAATTGGTACCCCGAAATACACAAGGAACATCAGGCCTTAAACCCTTCCCCTCAGTCTAGTTCCCTGCATAAAACAGACCTGTCGCAAAGCAACAGCACCTCGAAGATTTTCACTTCTTGCGTCTTTAGGTTTAAACAGCCATGACGTTTCAGCCAAGGATAGGCTTCGCAGCCAATGACCAACCCAGAAAGCCAAAAAGCATTCTGGGGGCTTGTGGATCCCCGTTCTGCCAATTGAACGTTTCGGAAGAACACGCATAACCGAAGTCATACATGAGCTTCCTAGAGTTTTGGTTGCAGTGCCAAGCGAGAGTCCCCTCCTCCTCTGTTCCCCGAAAGCAGAGTGCTCTGACTGGGTGTGAAATTGTCAGCGCTTAACCTGCCCCCGGGGGAATAACAAACACGAACAAAAGGAAATTGTGGCAAAGGAACATAACAAGGCGTAAAGAAAGGCTCCGAAAAATATAAAGCAAGTTCTAGAAGATTATATCTTGCAAATTGTAGTTTCTGTAAAGAAGCAAAATACAATCGTCATCCACAAAAACAATTTATCGATGAAACGCTCATTCCTTTATGCTTTGGCGAAATTCCACATGCGGGCATATTTCGACAGACAACAAATATTTTTCAACATGTGCACAAACTGTATAAGCTTGGAATCGGTCAGCCTGTAGCATAAGGAACTGTACTATCGAACCAGCAAATATCCTCCTTATGTGAATATCTTTATCTACGCCAAAGACCAATATTTAGTGATAGTGAATGCTATCTGGATTCGGAAACCATTAGGTCACTCCTAATTAATGGCTTTAGTTTGCAAATAGCAAATGCGCCGTATATTAAATGGGCAGGTAGACAGAATACATTGTACCATTTTAGGAATTGCCGGGTGTCTCAATGTCCAAAAAGATATTTATATTAGTGACACAGTACAATTTACACTTCTGGTTACCATTGAATATAAGACAATAATTCATCCGTCACACATACACGAGCTATTGAACTAATTGGTTCAACTCCTCCAGAACTTAACAACGAAATAAAATATACGGTACAAAGAGCACAGGAAATTCAATTACGGCGACTTGATTAAAAAAGACCGAATCGAATATTTGAGGTTGGCGAAAAGGACAAATCGGAGGTTAGGAAATAAGATTGCATGGGAGGCTGGTCCATAAGGGCAATTTAAGATTGGAATTGGACCGGAAATGTCGAGCTTGCCCTATCTTCAAAGATTAAACGCAGTAAAGTTGCGGCATATAGAACACGTGAATGCGAAACCAATCCTAACTATTTATTGGCTTTGTCTTCCCCAAGGTTCATCGGAAAATAAAAAAACCGTGAACAACGCGTGGTTCAAACTGGTGTTTAAAATACTAAAGGTCAACAGCCTGATTCCGCTTCATCATTAATATTTCTCACACGGCGCATGAATGCAGTTGGTAAAGAATTGTTGTTAAAAATGCAAATTGGACGCAAACTCAGCACAGTTCGTGTACTGGGCTGGTTATTATTTTCTGAGTTAATTTTTAGTTGTCTTTGAGAATGAAACTGAAACAGTTGGTATTTGCAAATAAATTGCAGCAGTTTTTAAAAATCCTAAACCAAATATTGTTTTATTTATTTTTATATACTCATGTGCTAGAGTTAAAAACATTTTTAAATATGTTTAACAACTGTTAGTACATTATTTTAAAGCAATTAAAAAAATGTGTGCAAGCTTACACTTGCTCTGGAACGTCTAGTGGATTGGGAACCCCCACCCCCTCTTTCCAGGATTTCACCTTTTCTAAAGCATTTTCTGTTGGCATTTTTGCTTCTTGTTCTTTTTAAATTTTTTACGTTTTTTTTTTTTTTGTTTTGTTTTGATAAGACTTATGTTTCATTTTTTCAGATTTAACAGGGAGAAATAGTTAATCGGGCGCGAGTTTCAGAACACCTAAAAATTAATTTACCGTTTTCAAATCGCCTAATAGAATAGAAGAAAAACGAAAATTGAACATATGTGATTGCAAAAAAACGGCATCGCATGAATGAAAGTACATTTTTGTAGTGGCTTCACAAGAGAAGCGAAAAACAAGCATGACTTTAAATGATGGTACAAATAACGCCTAAGACCACAATTCTTTAATTCATGGTTGGTTGGACAGGTCTGCCACATCATTCCGATGTTTTTGAGATGAATTGTTACGTTTCTTGTTGTTTTGCTCTCCGTGATGTTTGCTGGGTAGGTTTATGATGAACACTGCGATTTGCAAAGATCAGGAACTTTTTCTTAGACTTCGGTTGAATTTGGGGAAATACAAAATTTTTCATTCTTATCAGATAGCCCTTCTACCCTTTGCTTTAGAATACAATTGCGATCTTTTGCGGCGGAGTCCGCGACTGTTAAGTCGTCTACTCACATGCAATTTGTCCCTACTCACCCTATTAAACACAAGCACGATTAGAGGCACACCAGCGATACCACGTGGTGAAACATTATAACATACGTAAAATAGAATACGCCGCTAATATGGAGATTCCAGCATATCTCTATAGTTGTATCTGAGTGGATGCATTGCATGTCCAATCGCCAGATATCGGCACAGAAAATCTATGGGAACAAGAAGGAAGTTTTATTTATTTGTGAACCAAACAGCGCAAAAGGCCTCGGATTTGTTGTAGTAAAAACTAAGTTAAAAATATTTACACGAGTGCTTACGATTGGAACTCAAAAACAATTTTGGAGGAATTTTCCATTACATCCTCATGTACTATATAGAATATAATTTCGTAAAATAGTAAAATAAAAAACTAAATTAATGCTTCAAACACGAAATTAAACGTTAAAGCAGCAGCTGTTCATTAAAATATAACGTTGAAATTCATTGCTGTCGCTTTTTAAATCACACTGAAAGTTATAAAAGAACTCGTATTGAAAAAAAATGTGTGAAGTCGATAATCCTTTAGTTTGATATAAAATTAAATAATTTTATGCAATAATATTATTTTTAATACACCCATTTCTATATTTACAAGAAAAATAGTCGAACATGTAATCACATCGATCGATTTGAAAACTAAATTAGTTTTGGAAAACTAAATTATATAAGTGCCCAAGTTGACGTGTTGAGCACTGCGGTGTATGGCTCCAGCCGTTAAACCACAACTAACATACCCAAATAAAAGTACCAGCACTTTCGCAAAAACAATATCGCCAATTGTCTTCAATCGCTAGTTGTGAAGTCAAAATACAAGTTTTCGCAGCGTTATTACCATTTACAGCCAGACAAGCCTTGACGCGCCTCAGAATAAAGATCTGACTTATTTCGCGCTTTTCCTCTGCAATGGGTACGACGGCCCCGTGCGATATACTTACATATGTATGTATGTTGTGGAAATGCTCACTTGTACATACACACATACATGCTCGTATATATGTACATATTTCTTTTAGTGGGCAATGAAAACTTTCGAAATCACACATTTTCTAAACCTGCCCCATTTTATTTTTCAAAAGAAAACATTGCACTACTTTGTATGTATGTACATAAGTGTGTATTGGATGTGTTTATTATTTGATAAGTTCATTTATTACACTAGATAATTAACTGTTTTTCTTTTTTCATTTTGAAACTAAAACTGTCTTACAATATAAAAACATCGGAAGAGATATTCATGTGTATGTACGTACGTATGTAACTATTTATTGATTTATTCTAAGTGCGCACGTACATATATATGTATGTATGTATGTGTGTATGTCGTCTATGATTTCACAACTTAGGGCTTAAGTTGTTACATCGCAAACATTTCACCGGACAAGCGAACGAACAGCTCTGATATGAAAAACTAACCAGCGTTTTTCAACATTTTTTCAATTTCAATACAGATATTTACTTGTATTGCTGGCACAGATATGTACACACGTAACTTGTGGCTTCGAGGAATTTGTTTTTTTCCGGAACCCGAAATGGAGAAGTATGATTTGTTGTGTATTTTCTATTTTAATTTCTTCATTTGACAATAAACCATAAAAAATAATTAACAACAAATTAAACATAAGGAATTCTTATTATCAAACTCTAGATGTAGTAAATTGGTGTAAGAAGCGTGACCAGGAGACTGGTGCGAACGAACACTTCGCGATAATTGAGACGTTCCCACTCACTTTGTTCTTCTTTTGCATTTAGAGCTTCTAGAATATTGTTGCAAGAAGGTTTTTGTTCTCAGCTGTGGAAGTGTAAAATTCTGAAGGAAAATGCCTATTTTAAAATCACATGACGTCATATACATATATATGTAGGTACACATTTTAGTTTTTGGCCTTATATGTGCTCTCCGTGGGAGCAACCCATTAGTGTTTACAAACTAAATACAAAACGTGGAAAATATAAATTATGGGTCAAAAAAAGTCTTTATTAAATAAGGTCCGAAGTCCGAAAGGAGTCCGTCCATACGAGCTATTTTACAAAAGTAAAAAATAAAACTTCATTTAATAAGGCCTTTAACAAAGTTTCTTCTTATATAGGTAGATAGATATGAATGGGTGAGAATGGCGAAAAACGAAAATTAAAAAAATAAAAATTCAGGAAGTCAAATCAATTGAAATAATGCGATTTTTGTTTAACAACAGCGGTAATGTGTGATTTTGTTCTGTGAGTGCATTGGGATTTGTTGGTTCCGTGCTTTCCGTAAAACCATCTTCAATGTTTGAAATTAAGTTGACATTTTGTTCGGATATGATCCAGCTGCCGGGGGTGTCTGTCAAGTTGTTGGCCAGGGAGTTAGATTTTTTGAACACTTCACTGTTTTCATGGTTGGTTCTTTTTGAATTCTGCGATTTTGTCTCCCCGATGTTCGAAGAGCAGTTGGCAGAGAAGATGTAAAGAGATGGCCGAAAGGGTTCTGCTAAACTCGCTTTTAAGCCTTCGTTGCAAGTGAAAGACGAGTTGCCGCCAATTTCGTTTTTGTTTACAATCTTCATGAGACATGAGGTACTGTTGTAATTGTCGACACCGGTGTGCGAATTGTGTATACTATTGTCGAATAAAGAAGAGTCCACCGTGAAACTTAGTTGTTTTTCCATATTCGATACCGATGTATGTAGGGTTAAAGAGTTATTACTAAATTTATTGCTCTTGCCCTTGCTGGCACTTGCGTTTGGTGATTCTAAGCTACTTTTAGCAAGGAGTGAAAGATTTGAAGAACAAAAGTTGTTTTGATTGTCTTCTTCGTCGGAGGTACATAAATCGATTGTATCTACTATTATTTCGTTGGATGGAAATGATGATATTTTCCAGTTGGAGCTGCGTGAGTTATCCCTTGTTAGTTTAATATTTAACTTGTTGTTAGAAGATGGACTCAGCTTTGTATTTATGTCGGCAATTTTTTTTAATCTTACTGAAATGGGACGACATCGTCTTAAAAGGGTAGAATTTATGAGTAAAACATTTTCCATTCTTCTTTTCTGAGAATACTGACGGCGCGGAAAAACATATAAATGGGAGCTGTACTCTTGTGGTTTCTTAAAAGTACAATGGGGCGTAAACGTTGAACTTCTTTTTTCGAAAAACTTTGGTCGTGACGTTAGCTTAGATACTAGAGGAGCATGACAAAACCGTTCAATGCGGTCCAGGCGTTCAATCAGATATTCTGATGTTAAGACTGTTTTAGTGGATCTCAACAGAAGCTGGCCAGCAGGAGAAGAGAGTGGAATTGTAGGACAACGCGATGCTAAGTGGACTGCTCGATTTCTTCTCGAGATACGTTTCTTTTTATCAATTATCATAAACTGGCTTTCCCTCTGCAGCGTATTTGAAGTAATGCAACCGTCGTCAAAGCCTCCTTTGCTATCTGAGCTTTTGCTATTGCATTTGTACTGCAAATTAAAATTTAACAAAAAACCAATACGTTGTTTACTATCTTCCAAGTTGTTTTTGTCTATCAGCTGATTATCACACAACTCTGGAGTGTCACACAATATAACGTCATCGTCCTCAACAATGCATGTTTTTTCGTGCTCCTGAAAATTAAAATTATTAATAGTTAATCAAGTCATGGAAACAGAAACAAACGCCAACTGTTCACATTTGTTTTTAAATTAACTTAACAGTCATATTTGTTCTGGTTTTCGCTGTAAAAGAGAAATAAGAAGAGAACGGATTGATTGGGCAAGTTTTTGGCGCCGAAAAGTTTTGTCGTTTTATCTTTAGAGAATCATTTAAAAAGAAATGTTAAATTTTCATGGTGCACAAACTCTACAATATTTATGTAAGTACAACTAAGCAAAATTGTTGCGTTGCAAGAGTACTTTTTTTAAAAGAGGCTGTTCGAACTATACACGGAATCCATAGACACAAAAGTTATGAACGAGAATTGTTAGCTGAAAGTTTAGAAATTTGGTGATTGGTTTGCTTTAAATGACTGCGACATACGTTTAGCCTGGACTGATTTTTAACTTTATACAACTTGTTGGAGATTCTATTTGAAGTAAATTCAATCTGATTTGAAAATTCTATTAAACTTGTTAAAATATCCTTCCAATGTTTCTAAACAAATTCTACAGTTGTGGAACACAATCAGCCCAATCGTAATGTGCATTCCAAGGGAAAAAGTAACGCATTATGAATGAAAATAGATAGATTTTTCCTGGGGTTTTTTTCTACAAATCTATGAAAACAAAAATATGCAAAATGGTTGACAAAATTTTGTTTTCATCAAAAATTTAAATATATCATGCAGGAAATATTGCGAAAGACACACACGACTCTAATTTATAATTGGAGGAGTACTTTCCCTGCGAATATTTAACTGAATAATTATTACGTCAACTTGTGCTGAAGCAAGTAAATTGCACGCATGGATTTTCGATTCCTTAGAAGGATTTAGACAACAATTATAGGGTGATAAGCATTTTAGCATCGTGAGACATTAATAGATGTATGCGGTTAAATGAAACAGCACGAAAACATTTAAACCACAATCGAAATTGCCTTTGAATTTTTTAATCATGACATTATTATCAATAAGTTGAACGAAAACTTTGAGCTTTCTCTAACGTTCTCATACATATCCCAGAGATGTTTTCCTAAATGGCGGCGTATCAGACATTATTTCCGTTTCTTCCAGAGCGATTAGGTCATTTATATTTGCGGATTTCATATATGTTTTGGAAGCTCTTACATATATTTGTCTTCTAAAGTTGTGTAATACCCACATCCGAGCGAAACCACAGCTTTAATTTGCCGCACTTGTTTACGTAGGCCAAATGTATAATTTGTTGAGTCTCATAAAAGTTCTTATTGAGCTCCGAGTCAAAGTCGTTTCCACTTACCAGAGCGCGGCACAGAAACTGTCTCTGGCACTCCTGCTTACAGCGTTCATAAACAATTACAAAAAGAAAATTACAAAATCGTGCATGGCAAAAGCTTTCGGAACAAATGTACTGCAATAGGTACTTGCGAGTATAAGTAGCTGCTCGCAGTCGAATTCTTACATCAAAATTATCGCAAAATGCAACTGCCTGCCACTTTACATGCGTTCGTTTACATCTGTTCAATAATTTTAAGAAAAAAATTCTTTTCTTTATTTGCGACTTCGATTTTTTCCTTTTCTTTCAAATTCGCTTTCTTTATTTCCAGTTATTTAACAAAAAGTAAAATCCATTTTTAAGCAAAAAAGGTCACGAAAGTATCATTAATTGCACAGTCAAAAGTTTCCAGAGAAAGGATTTACAATTTTTTTTTACAAAAGAATTATGGCTAAACTTTTCTGAATGTCTGTTAAACTCTGGGACTGCTAAACAATTACTTATTATTGTACGTAATTTTTCTGTGGTTTTGTTAATTCAATCGTATTATACTATTGACTGTGTTGGCTCAGCGCTTAATTTAGGCGCTTAATTTAGTTAGTATATAAACTACATATGTTTTTTCGTGCACAATCAGTAGCACTTTCGCTTATAATATTCTGTATTAAGGAATAGACAAGCGAGGAACTAGTTCTCTAGTTAATGTAACCCCCTCCCGTTTCTATATAATGGAAAATCTCGTATTGCAGAGTCGATTTAAAATAAACTAAGCCTAAGCAAGCCATGCCAAGGAATGCCTTTTCATATGTATATGTATGTATGTGTAGCCGATTGTTTAGACTATCTTACAATATCCATGTAATAAATCGCTCAATCTTTGTCTCCAAAGGGCCTTAAATTTAATGGGAACCGTGACAACAGCTACAATGACCAGAACAAAACTTAACGATTTGAAGGCGACTGAAAGTCTGCGGCGATCACATTGTTATAGCACACAAAATCTGTTTATTATCTGATCTTACCAATATTGCTTCCTTTGAATACAGTTCTGCATCGCAGTTATCACACAAGTAAATGTCGAAGGGAGCTGGTTCTACCATTTGATGTAATGTATTAAGTCTATTGTTTCCTGGCTTTGCCTTTTGCTGCAGCAGACATTTTCGGAGTCTTTGCGGCTGATCATATGACTAGAAAACAAAAAACAAAAACCTTTTGTCAGTAATTGCTATTACACATATACTGAAATAAACATATGTAGGCACTAATGCAATGCTCACATTTGTTCGCGCTTAATACTAGGGAAATACAGTAAGACTTTTCAAATACATATCATAAAATTTGTTTAAACCCAACTCCAATAAATAAGTGTTTGCTTTTCGTTTGCTCTTCCTTCAACTTAACAATTACTAAGTGCCATCTTGTTGAGCACGTTTTTAATTTTAAGAACCACTGGATTCTTTATCATGTAATTCAATTCGTTTAATCTACATGAAATTTGTCGAATGCATTACAGGCGAAGGAGAGTAAATTGTGTCTCTAAACTTTATTTTTGTAATTAATTCAACACATCTAATTCTCTTTTTACACGAATTTGAATCAATGCAGTTTAAAAAGGAAATAAAACTCGTTTGTTTTAACACGAGATTTTGAATCTAGTGCGATAGAAATCTTTTGAAAGCTATTTGTTTTAAAAATGGATATAATAAAAAAGTTTTAACCCTCTTCTTAAATATTTTAATATTTATGAGTAGCCACTCCACATGCGCTTTTGGCTAGTATTTTCAAATAATAATTGTATTTAACACTGTTTCAGTTTCAAAACGCAGTCATCAAAAATTGTCCACAAAATATGAACGAAATCAGTTGTTTTCCACCACAGCTTCTGAAAACGATCGGTTTCATCACATAATTAACTATTTTCTTCCTTCTTGTTCAAAGTATATATAATTTATTCATGTATATAAAAAAAATCATAAGCGAACTCTAACAAGTAGAATTTTTAAAATTTGTAAACGACTATTTTTTTGATAACGTACAAATAAATAAAGTACAATAAATAAATAAAAAGGGTATTATGCCTTATTTAAGGCAGGTTGTCTTTTACTTTGTTAATGCAGTTTATTGTTATCTTTTGCAATAAACAGAGCGATGCAAATCTTACAGAGGATGTTGGTTCAGATCGCAACATTGTACTACTTCGATTTGTTTTAACTCAACTTTATAATATTTTGTGAATACTTTAAGATTGAGCCTCCCTGCTTACATTAATTTTGAACTTTTCAGTTTGTGCTTAAAATAACGGTTTAACTTTAATTTCAAATTCATGCATATTTATCTGCTCTTGCTTGCATTACAGAGTAATATTTTTTATTTATTTTTTTTAATTTAAAATACTTTTAAACGTTTGAAAAAATTCATGAGTGTTTGAAAAAAAAGTTGGCCAGGTAACTTAAAATTATGTTCTCGCACTCACACGTGTTTAATTTTAAATTTGTTCACGACTATGGAGGTATCACACAGGAATAGGTTGAACGTTAAAGAAAGTTATAAACTGAATTCGATAAATCTTATAAAACCCAATATGACCCAATAAATATCGTCTGTGAAACCTTAACAGAAAGCAAGGCCGGAACAAAAAATTTAGAAAAATAACAAAATAAGAAAATTGTGATGAAAATCCACTTGCAATTTTCTAATTTTATAAAATACTTGTACTGGAAAAACCAAGTCACAAAATGGGGTGTCTATGAGAATTTAATGATTGATTTTAACAAAAACAATAGGTGATTTTAAGGATGTTGTGCAAACATTCATTAGAGAGCACATCGCAGAGTCGATACTTTCCTTGTTGATTCGCATTCTGACAATTTTTTGGGAGTACAAAAAGGTTTTTACAACTTTCATCCAGTACTGAATTTGTCCTAACAATTCTAATATCAAATAGAGAAGAGCTGTTAAAACAGTTGTGATAAATAAAATCTGAAATATATTCCAGACGGAGTAAATGATAAACTTCTGCCTTAATTCCAGAAATATTTTTGAATAAAAATGACTAAAACTTAGTGCTACAATATATTGCAGAAGTGAGTTTAGATATTCAGAGGACGCAAAGAATGTGTGATTATTTTAGTGCGGTTAACGCATACGCATATACATACGTGTAAACTTTTTTTAATCTTTGACAAACTGATCACATTCTGAATAATCGGAGGCGATGTTTGATTTTTTTGTTTCTTAATCATATCGCGACGATTTACGTGGACCGGTGAAAAATGGCTTGGCCGTAGAAATTTTAAAATCAGCCTGAAAAAAATGAGCTGTTGATTGAATATTTATTGCTCCACTAATGACGTGATAGACCAGCTTTCCAATCATCAAGAGTTTTGAGTTTTGTTTTGAATACATGTTTTTCGCCATTCCGAATGTTTTACTACACCTTTATTTTTATGCACTACAACAGTTGAGTTTGTATGCACCACATGTGGGGTCCATTTGTTTTACGATACATAAAATTAGTTTGTTAAAAATACCGTTAACTTGTATTCCAAATTAAAAACAGCGCAGTAGAGTTTTTAAAGTTTTGACAATTGCTTTCATTTTTATAAATTTAAAAACATATTCATGAAATGATTTATTATTAATCAAAATGTTAAATGAAAAACAACGACATTAGTTATTAACATCAACTGGCAATAAACAAACAAAACGGTTTTCATGAAGAAAATGCCGACTTTTTAAAAGTCTGCTTCATTTATTACCGATACTATATATAATATATATACATATATAATATAATAATTTTTCAGTATTAAGAAATACGAAGTCCGGCAAATTAGTTTGCAAGATTATATATGTATGTAAACACGGTGTTTTAGTTGCTCCTTTCTTATCGCAGGGCCAATCCCGCAAACTAATTTGCAGTTTTTTTCAATACTGAAAAGTTACTCTATATGAATAGGTGTGTCACACTTCTCAAAATTAATAGTTTTATTTTTTTAATCTTATATCATGCAAATAAATTAATGATGCTAGTTAACTTTATTAAGGAAAAGCACACACTAATCTTAATCTAAGACGTACTTACCATATTCTCATTCCGAAATGTGACAAGAAGTTTGTTACTTCTGCGGTCAAATAATGATGTAGTCGAGTTATAATTATTTATGAATCTTAAACTAGCGTGCTCATATGACGACAAATCATTGCAGAATCGCAATAAAAAAACGCTTTTGTGAAACTGATAGCATATCAATACAACTTCTTTCAATTTGTGTATCCAATTCTAAGGGAAACATATAAAAGACTTGTGTTACAAAGTTTGCATTTAAAAGAAAAGAACTTTAATACTTACGCCAGTGAACTTTTTTGGTTTGCTAAAGGGAATATTAAATGGCAAGTCCTCAGGCCACCATTCCGGTTCACTGCAATCTACCTGACCTTGTAGGTTTATATGCCCCAAGGAGCATTGCACCATAAAGGGTATAAACCGTTCTAATTGAGATTCGGATATTTTATCCAACGAAGTTGGATATCCGTTTGCAAACAGCAATGGTAAGTTGGATATCATATTGTTTTGAAGAATTTCTTCTTGTTCATCCATTTGTCGTAACCTTGAAAGATGAACAAATTTATTTATACATACGTATGTACAGTGTCGAACTTAGTTATTAGTACGCAAGCTCGTTCGACTTTAAGATCGATTTGATGGCTTAGTCGTAGATTTTTTTAATAAAAAATTCATTCGCCAAATAGGTTGATGAGTTTCCTACAAATTACCACCCAATTCATTTCAAAAATTTCGTAATATTATTTATTAATAACAAAAGGATAAAAAAGCACTTCATTTTAAAGAACAAAATTATTGGTATTCTTTTAATATTATTATTTTTTAAAAGCTATTTTTTCTTATAAATTTAACAGTTTTCGTATTTTAAACTGAAAAAGCCAATTTGTTAAAAATTTTCTTAATAATTTATCAATTTTTGATAAATTTTTGATAATGAAAATCATCCTTCATTTGCACAATCAAGGAAAATCATATCCCGAGATTGGGGAGATGGCGGAAAGAAGGCGTTATACAATTAGGAGTATGGTGCAACATTTTCAGGGAGCATCAACACTTGAAAGTGCCACACATTCAGGCCGCGCTAGATTTTTAAGTAACCGTGAAAGCAGCCAAGTGACGGTATGTCCACAAACATCTTCAAGACAGATTGTTGCAAAGATTAAGGAAGAGTTTGGGAAATACGTTCAGACAATAACGGTAAGAAGAGTGCTTCACAAGGCGAACTACAAGTGTCGTGTTGCTAGACGTAAACCAATTATTTCATCTATAAACCAAAACAAGGGTCTAGAATACGCCAAGGACTATCTACGTAAGCCACATGATTTCTGGAACCAAGTGATATACTGCAATGAAAGCAAGTTTAAAATTTTTCGCTCTGACGGGTTGAAAAAAATCTTACTCCAACATTAAAAAATGGTGGTGGGGTTGTATGTCCGGTACAGATGGTGGTGAGCTGGTGTTCATTAAAGAAATAATGAACAAAATGAAATATTTGGACATCTTCAAAGCAAACAAACTGCAGAAAAGTTGAATTTACCATCTTCATTCACTCTTCAACATGACAGTGACCCCAAACATTCGGCCTATATTGTACGTATGTATGTGGCTTGCATACAATGTTTCACATATCCTACCACGCCCTCTTGAATATCGCGATCTCAACCCAATAGAGCGTCTGTGGAAGAGGTAGATACGCGAATTAAAAAGCGCGCAATATCAAAAAAAAAAAAACCAGTTGACTCAAGCTCTAGTTGAAGAAAGGCAAAATATTTGGTCAGAAATTACAAAAAAGTTGGTTGATTCTATGGCTAAGGGACTAGAGACAGCTGTGAAACAAAAAGGACTCGTAAAGAAATATTTCATTATGCAAAATATTTCCTAAATCTTATGTATTTTTAGCTTCAAATGAAGTGAGCCAGTAAATTTGTTCTATGAAATGAAATACTTTTTTATTCTTTTGTTATTAATAAATAATATTACGAAATTCTTGAAATGAGTTGGGTGGTATTTTGTAGGAATCTCATCAACCTATTTGGTGAATGAATTTTTTATTAAAAATATCTACTACTAATTCATCAAATCGATGTTAAAGTCGAATGAGCTTGGTGTTCCAAAAAATAAGTTCGACACTGTACATATGTATGTAAGTCTGTACTATCTCTAAGTTAATAATGAGAAAATTTCGATATTAATTTTTGTCCAGAAATTTAACAGTTGCGCATACTCGTTGCTTTTTTAAGTTTCAAAGTTGACACCGTTGATCGGTATATTCAAAGCTTTACCAAAAAGAGTAAAAATTGCCTGTGTATTTTTTTTGACTCGTAGTTTGTGGAATCTTTTTGAACTTTTTCCATTTTATATATTAAAAATCCTGAACAAGGAAAGAATAAACAAAATGTGTGTATAGATTACTGTCATTACTCCAAACAAAAATAGATTATATAAAATTTTTACTAGAGTTTGCTAACTGGGATTAGACAAAAACAGCCTACATGTACATATGTATGTATATGTAGATAAGTACTGCTTTCGTGCTATTTGATATACTTTTGACTTTGCGTTTGGGTGACCGTTTTTATGTTTGTGGGTGACCGAGTTGCACAATGAAATACAATACATATTAAAACTTAAAGAGAACTGAACTCTATGTGCGACGAATACACTGGAGAAGCAGATTTACAACTGCGAAGGCACCAAAACGATGTAACTAAGTTAAATGGTTCATATTATTTTCCACATTAAAAGTGTAATTCAAAAATATTGTATACATACTTCCGATGAAAAATCTAAGCTAGCTTACCCAAATAAATAAGAATTAAAAAGTAAATAACTTTTGTTTGTGACAAGAGTCTATGGTCTTTTATTGTGAAAAGCACTTAAGTATTTTGATTTCACTAGGCGTAAGATAACAACAACTAATAATTAGCTTAACAGCGCAGGCAAAACTTTAATTCCGTTAATATTTTTAACATTTTTCATAAAATGTCTATGAAAATTTATGCGTCAAATCTTAAAATTGCAATATCAACTCGTTTAATATTTATACATATATAGATCAGAGCTGTGTAAAAGGTAGCTAAAAATAATACACTTATAATCAACTAAGTAGAACATTTTTAATCGATTTTGTGCTGCCATACAGGTTTTGCCTTTCTGACAAATACTTTGGGACAATATAATGATGCCGCTTCTTAATATGACTGACTTTCTCTTGACTCTTTTTTCATACGCAGATTGATATATCGCAATCAAAACAATTTTCGTACAATATATGAATACAGTCGAACAGTATATCGGTAATCAACTACATACATATGTAATTGTTAACAACTATAGTCAAAAACATATTTATATAACCCTCTTTTGCTTATTTTTATTAATAAAGCAAATCTACATAAATATGTCTGTGTGCGAGTACGCAGCAATTTTTTAGAATGAAACTTATTTAAGGCGAACTTATTTAATCGAAGGTAGAACCAAAAAAACTTTCTATTTTTTTAATGTCAAAACCAAATATTTTACTCTCGAATTGTTGACGTCCAAGCTGCAGCCTCAATTTCATAGGCATTGAAGTCGCCTTGGCTATAAAGTGTCGTAAGCAAAGAGCCAAGGTATCTTACTAAGGCCATACAAAAAAACACGACTTACATACATACTTATGTCTTCACATAGGAAGAGCAGCGTATTCATCTTTCGTTAGAAGAATCGCAAAACAGTAAATCTATTTTTGGCAAAACAACTAAACTACGATAGTGAGACCCAAAACTCTCGCAGGTCAAGCAACATCATTCGATTTTTATAAAATTTTTAAATCAAATCGCCGTAAATTTAATGAAATTCAAAATTTCACTCAATGGCTCGAAAACGGTTAAACTGTTAGGGGTAATACTTTCAAATTAGGTTTATTTGTGCAATATATCCCGCTGTCTACCCGATTCACTTTAGAAAGTATTATAAATATGTACATACGTATAAAAAAATTAAATTGTGGTAGCCACCTTAACAACTACTCTTCTTATTTCTCAAAATCTTTTAAATTTCCTTTATGCTTCGCTTCACTTCCGCACACGCATAATTTGCTTTGAGTTTGATGCTCCACAAATTCGTTGTGTATACAGAAGTATATGTCTGTATAACAAAACAAAAAACTTAAAAAAACATGAAAGTAAAATTATTTCAAATACTATGAAGTAAAGTTTGAATTAGTGTTGAAAACAACTATGCAAAGAATCTTTAGGAATACACCAAAGTCTCCCACAATACTAAATTTTGCTTTTCTAACAGCGATCGGAAAGGTGTGTTGAAATCATGTAGTGAGAAGTCAGCAATGTTATACAAAATTTGGGGACGGATGCCTAAAAGCTTAATACTAAAAGCTATCTCTTAAGGAGCTGCATAAATAGTATAGATATTGGCTGAGGTAAGGTCAGTAGATGAAATTGCTGGAGTGAATAAAGGCTTGTCTCTCGATTTGTCAAAAATGTAAAGAATTGCATAGTGTTTTGTAAGGGGTTTGTTAAATATTTAATTTTGTACTCAACAAATTATAATATCTATATAAAATTTCACCTATAATCAGAGGACGATCTCTACATAGACAGTGCATTTTACTGGAACTAAGAAAATTATTTTATGGGTAGAAGGAAAAATTATGGTGGATGTTTGCGTTGAACCTTTCTCTACAAAAAATGGCAGAAAATACTTCTACAAGCAGTTTCTTTTAAATAAAGGCGTTACGGCTGGATAACAAGTTTTTTGCGAAATATATTGTGTGTATTGTGGGAATAACTGCGATAAAAACGTGTAACGCATCACACACTACGAAGATACTCAATTGAACGAACACAAGCATGAGTGTTGTATGCTATTTTCGCCCTGATATGGGGGATGTAAATTGTGTGGGGGTCGGATGTAGTCGAGTACAACTCCCACCGTTAAAAAAAGTCAAGGCACTTGAATGCTTCTTTTGAAACGGCAAAAATGTGTCCATACCTTCCAATAACATCAACGATGGTCGTGAGTGTATTTGTTAGCAAACATAGTGTATTTCGATTATATTTGAAATAAATACATATGTATGTATATTGATGGTGCCGTACTTTTCCATATCAGGCAGGCTTTGCGTAATGCCTTAAAAATTTTCAGCAAGAAGAAATTTCGTTTTACATTTTTTCTATCTGTTACGGTGATCCAATTTATGTCAAGCAAAATAAATATTGTTTTTATAACCAAATTACAGACATTGTTATGCCGATGTCTCTCTTTTAAGTATTGTTAAACAGAACAACAAGAACTCAACCGTAGGAAACATTTTGTGTACACCTAGAATCTTTATGGACTGTAGTTCCTCAGATCTCTCAAAGTATATTTTATGATAGTTAAAAGGGACCCGCACAGAAGTTCAAGGAAAAGTCGGACGTCTTCAGAGAAAAAGTTGATAAATTGATAGAGTACTTTTGTATTGAAGTTGATGATATAGTCTGTTTCACGACGGGATGTGTAGACAGTTTTGAGCTTTGCTTCTCCAGTCGTCTACATGAGTAATAGAAAGTAAAGTACCTTATGGATCCGGGTAATAGACTAAATTCTAACAAAAGCTGATGAGAGTTGGATCAAATATGGGAAGTACTTCAGAATTACATATGTGACCTTCTCCGAGAAAAGGGACCTAGTGTGTGAAAATGAAGTTTTGAGAAAAACGCATTTAAAGTTTCATAACGCATTATCACTTTGAACACACCTTCAGTTGGGAGATGTGATTTGGTATGGTTAGTTATGATTGGGTGCCGACTTTGGTGACGTCATTCCTATGTAGTGACGTATTTTTTCGCTTTTAGTGTGACAATACCTTTGCTATTGGTGCTGCTCTGTACAGACATTGTAAAAATAACTATAAGAAAGGAAAATAATAAAGTGACGTTTCAGTCTTGTGCCAACTGTATGATGTGCGTACACTAATACGAAGAACATTGTAAAAATAACTATAAGAAAGGAAAAGAATAAAGTGACACTGCAGTCTTGTGCCATCTGTATAACGAGTGTTATCAATATCTCAAAAGCTGTTTCGCAATTTTGGTTATTTTGTAATTTTGTCACTAAGCTGATGTTAATTTGAAGTAATTTTTATAAAAATGGATATTTCTGACAGTTTTTTTCGATGATTTAAAAAGACTAAACTGGGTTTATGGCGATGATGAGATCGATATGACGTTATCTGAAAGTGTCGGCGCTAATACTTCGGGACTAACTGAAAATCACAGTTTTTTGCGTGATGTTTCCGTATAAAATATTATATCCGAATTGGAGGAATCCGTTGGAGATATACAAGAGTCAATGAACATCGATTTGATGTACGAAGAAAAATCCGAAGCATGTTGTTCGAAAGAATGTAATAAGATAATTCCAGAAAATCTTGCTATACAAAACCGGCAATTTTTCCAAGAATTAAGTAAACCAGAACAAGATTTAGTCCATTTGAGCCATTCGGAATTTCATCGACAACATTTATCGCTCGAAGAATCTAATACAGATACAAAAGAAGCAAAATTACGAATGGCCATTACTAATCTTGACCATGCGAAACGCCAGCGTGAATTCTACCAACAATGCTGCAAGATGAGTGATGCTTATTCTACTCTTGTAGTCAGTTTCGACAACAAGTCGGAACGGCATATTTCAAAGCAGCTCGTAAATGTTAAATTTTTGGTATTCATAATGAATTCACTAACGTTCAGTCAAACTATTTATTAGACGAAGAGTTCGAAATAGGAAAAGGACCTAATGCTGTCATTAGCCAAATTCACGATTACTTCACGAAGATTGCCGTTAAAAATTTAGTTTTATTTTGTGATAGTACAGAATAAAAATAATGCAATGATGCATTATTTGGCCTGGCGAGTGGATTCTGACTTAAACGAATCGATATCGTTAAATTTTCTCCTAACTGGCCACACCAAGTTCGGTCCCGATCGCTCTTTCGGATTAATGAAACTAGAATATAGTCGCTCAAATGTAAATTATTGCCAATATTTTGAAGATGTGGTCAATAGATCTAACAGTAATAAATTTAATAACGCTGTGAATGGAAGTGAAGTACAATGGCGAACATGGGATACTAATTTCGAAGGATTTTACAAAAGATTACCAGATAAACTGTCGCGATTTTGTGATTTTAATTTTTCAAATTCATTGATTTTCAATTCAATTTTCAATTAATTTTGTAAACGAAGAAATATTTAATCTGCGATTAAGGGGTGAGCTACGAAACGAATTACCTCCGCGCATTGCACCAAGCGGTTTATCGTTAGATCGCAAATGGTATTTGTATGAGAATGTCAGGGTCTTATGTACTGCTTCATCTTATTCTACATCCTTTTAGGTACCAGAATCCACTCTTAAGTCCAAACCGTCTTTTGACACACCAAGTCTCTTTTCTCGGAGAAGGTCACATATGTATGTACATATATAATATTTCCTCTTTTATACTTATGATATCAAATTCATTATTTTATTCTTATTAGTTTTATTTTTGCAAAGTTTTGAAAAGAACAAGATGCGCTGCATAAAATAATCTGGGAGCCACTGTGTATACTTTATATTACTGCATACAATTTTAGGGTTTTTTCAAATTTGTGATCATGTTCCGTTGCTTGTGGTATCGCCTTGATTTGGACAATATCAATTATCTGGCATCACCGATTGTTTTTACCACTAAACAGTGGTGCCAGAAACTTTCAGTAAAAAAATCTTTATTAGTCAAAAAATTTAAAATTTTGAATTTTTTATTGTATGTAACAAAAAGTGATTTAAATTTTAGTAGGCCAATATGTAGGTACATATATAAGTATATAAAAATAAATAATAACCAGTCTCTGATAATTAAAAAATTTAGTAAAATTTTTATATACATATATGTTTTTATACATTGTAGTGTATATATTTAAGTATTTTTCGCTTTGAAAGCAATATGCAGATACATATGTAAGTACAATTATTTACGTGCATATACATACAATGACTTAGTTTTTTAGAATCAGCAAAATTCTAGGAGTTACTAAAAAGATCCCTAGAATACTATTGATTATAATCTTTTGTATATATGATGAATATTGAAACATTGTTTTATATTTGAGCTCCTCGTCTAGACAAGTCAAGAAAATCTTGTTTTTGGAAAAAAGTATCTTAAAATCTTAATCTGATTAAAAAATCTTCAAAATGAAAGTAAAATCTTCATTCTGGCATCGTTGTCTGTAAACTGTAAAATAGTGATGTATGCATTTGCATTCAAACTACCTGTTGGTTCGAGATACATACATAGATAAATCATTGAGTTAGTTTATATCGGCAACTCGATCGGAGTTAAATGGTTTCATGTTGGAGAACAAAAAGGATTTAATAATTTAAAAATAATTAGAAAAGTGAAAAAAATAAAGAATAAATGTTGGTATGTGCTTTTATATCAAATATGTATGTATGTATGTGTAGTGTTATTGAACGAATTTTTTAATTGTGAAACCATAAAACAAGTTTTCCGTTTTATGGATTTTAAGGGGCTGTGTTTTTGCAAATTGTTTCACTTGTTTGTTTGTATGCAAACATTAGTACACATGTACATATGTATACTGTTAGGCCACACAATATACAGATGTACTATGTAGGGAAATGTGTGTTGTTTGCCTCAACATAGGAAATAATTCTTTAAAAGAAAAAACACCCCCACTTCATTACCTGCTAAGTGTGACTTAGGGAAAATTAGCAATGAAAACTGTTGGTATATGAAAAAACTACAAAGTGGTCCTGATTTACACTCGATTAAGAATTGGAAACTAATATTTTAGATTTTACCAAAACAAAGTACATTTATATGTACATATGTATGCATGTGTCTTCACTCTTTGGTACATATGTATGTATGTATGTATTTATAATAAGGCCAGATAATGTTACAAAATGTATGTTTGTACATACATACATACTACGTACATACATACATATGTAAGTATAATTATATGTACATATATATGTACGTATGTAATTCCTTAAGGTTTGAAATTACAAATCCGGAATACTAGTGGTATGTTGTAATATGAATGCATGTCTCTAAATACATATGTATTTACGTACATATGTACATGTACATACATACATATGTACTATTTACGAATTATAGGCAAAAAATTAATTTCAAGCTATTCGTTATTGGTATTTACTGGAATAAAAATTGTATTCGGTTTAAAAATCTCCCCATTTTCAATTTCAGAAAGGAGAGTATGAATTGGAACATTATGCGGATTGATGAAACCTGATTTCTAAAGAATTTATCTCAACCATCAGACATTAAGTTTCCGAATCTAAAATTGTAATACGCTGTTCATACAGCGTAAAAGGCTTTTTTTTCCTAAAAATGAAACGGAATAATCAGTAAATAAGAAATATGCTTATCACTAGTATTAATTGGTGCATTATTAATTGCACTTATCACTTACTTAGAGTCAGAGATATACATACATACATATATATGTATGTATATAAGTATGTATTTCCTTTTCCTTACTTACCACTCAATTCTTTTTATCACTTTTTATACACACTTTTTCTTTTAATACTTTTAACGAGTTTAACCTTAACCAGTCATTCCTGAGTCTAACTCACAAATGATATCTTTCCTTTGTTATTTTTTTCGTTACATATTTACATGTGTATGTATGCACTTTGCAAAAACTCGAAAGAATGAGCAGAAAAATGACTTGCGAAATCGATGATCGCAGAATTCTTTTTGAAATTTTGACTATATGAAATCTAATGTAATTACTTTTTGGTTTTTTTTTTAATTAAACTAAAAGACATTTTTCAAAGTAAAATAAAATTAAGAAAGAAATTCTTGTTTTTGAGAATATTTATTTTTGTGGAGTCTCAGGTCAAGCGAATTATTCTTAATAGTACATTGCACAAACTCAAATCATTCATATGTATGTACACAGATGGACAAAAGTCACCGTCATTTGGTATCTAGAAGATTATAACAGCTCCCATGCCCAGAAAATAATGGAATCGGAAAAAGTAGTATATTTAACAAAAACTATTATTTATATAAATTCTATTTCAGTTTAAAAACAAGTCTAATTCAAGCGTTATTTAAAAAAAATGGCATATAACGATTGCTGTGTGCATTTTTGGTGGACAAAAGTCACCGTCAGTTCAGCTCGGCTTGCCTGTTAAAGTAATTTTAACAAAAATTTAAGCCATTCTGGCTCCGTTTATCAGTGAGTTCGTTTAGTATAATAGCTTTAAGACTGATCTGTACACATTTTATAACGGTACTTAATTAAAAATTTTACCGACGCCTCGTGATTGTTAAAAATGAATCAAAAAAGGAAAGAAACCACAATTGAAGAAAGAAAAATTATTTTAAATGCGTACAACCAAAGCAAGACCATTCGGGAGACATGTTTATTAGTTAATCGTCCACCCACCACCATTGCTGCAATAATAAAAAGGTTTAAAGATGAACCAGAGTGCCAATATCTGCCGAGGAGTGATCGACAGTCGGCACTATCTGTACGCGAAAAGCGTGAAATAATAAAAATAGTTTAAAAAAAAGAGCCCGAAACCCCGTCAGAAATTGCTGCAGCGATAAAGGAAAGCAGTGGTACAGTTGTTCACCCACGTACTGTGCGCAGAGCGCTGAATTCCGCTGGTTGTAGTGCTAGAGTATGCAGAAAAAAGCCACAGATCAGCAAGGTCAACCAAACGAAGCGTCTTTCCTTCGCAAAAGAGCATTTAAGCAGAGGAATCGATTTCTGGGAAAAAGTTATCTTCCCTGATGAAAGTAAATTTTGTATATATAACTCGGACGGAGGTGTTTTAACGTGGAGAAAGCCGGGCGAAGCATTAGCAGAGAAGGATATACAGTCAACTGTGAAACACGGTGGTGCTGGAGTCATGGTATGGGGATGCATGTCGACGGCTGGTGTTGGAGAGCTCGTCTTTATAGATGAAATAATGGACAAAGTACTTAATTTGAATATACTTAAAGAAAATCTGCAGAAAAGTGCTCAGAAGCTTGGCATTAAATCAGACTACTATTTTCAACATGACAATGACCCCAAGCACACCGCAGAAATAGTTCGCTTATGGGTCTTGTGGGTCTTGTACAACACTCCCCTTACCCTGAAAACTCCGCCATAGTCAACCCGACCTGAATCCAATAGCATTTATGGGACAATTTGGATCGGCGGATTCGGGAGCGTCACATTACCAAAATGGCAGAAAATAAGCCCAGATATTACCAAAAAATTGATTCATTCGATGCAGAAACGTTTGCAAGCTGTCATCAAAAACAATGGCAAACATACTCCATACTAAAATAGTTTTAGCCCTTTAATTGATGAAGTACTTCATTAAATGACGGTGACTTTTGTCCACCAAAAATGCACACAGCAATCGTTATATGCCATTTTTTTTTAAATAACGCTTGAATTAGACTTATTTTTAAACTGAAATAGAATTTATATAAATAATAGTTTTTGTTAAATATACTACTTTTTCCGATTCCATTATTTTCTGGGCATGGGAGCTGTTATAATCTTCTAGATACCAAATGACGGTGACTTTTGTCCATCTGTGTATATACAGTGGCGAGCACATATGGATACATGTTTTACACATATGACGTATAAACCAAATAAAACGGACAAAATTTAAAAATTATATATGATTTTGCATTTAAAGTGTTCAATAAAATAATAAAATCAAGAAAATATATTCAAATTCATGATTTTCATACGTAAATGTTAAGTTTTAAACAAATTTATGTAAAATGACAATGTATCCACTTTTGCCCGTTGAAGTTCTTTTAAGCTGCCACCACAAATAAATGGACAAATGGCGATGAGTTTAACTGTTATTTAATTGTTTTTTTAAAAACTATTAAATTAACCAGTTTATAGCATATTAAAAACTATTAAAAAGTTTTTTTAAGTGTTCTCCAATTTTTCGCTAAAATGTGAGAAAAATATCCAATTTTTTGGAAAACCAAGTAGTTGTAATGACAAGTAATAATTATTCAGGTAGCGAAATTGCCAAAAAGTTGGGAATCTGTCAGTGAACAGTGTTACTGGTAAGAAAAATAAAAAAAAGGGCGTTTTGAAGTAAAACTGATAAATAAGGGCAAGATTTGTAATCTATATCATCAGAGGTCGTGCAAATAGAACCAGAATGCACCTGAATCTCCCTCAAAAGAAAGTAGGGAGGTGAAATAATAAAGTGAATTCTCAAACTTAAGGGGCTATGTTATTCAGTGATCGTTTCGAGCAGACAGATGAACAGTTCCATGCGGTGAGTATACTCTGGGTCAGAAATATGCTTAGAAATGATAGAAGCTTTGCCAAGGTCGAGAAGAAAGGGAAGCAAATTGTTGTGCAGAATCGTCAAATCACTTTTTGGGAAGTTGCTGAAGATGTCGCCTTCCTAATGTTAAGAATTTAGTGAAATTGTTTCCTTATTTGTTAAAATTAATAAATAATGAAACTTGTAATTGGACTTGAAGCTAAAAATTTAATTCAGAAATCATTTCCTATTCTTAAAACTTTACATATTTAATGCTGATAAGTTGTCGTAATTTTGCTACTCGCTGGTGCAAAAGTATCTTTAACTAACGTCAACTTTCATATGACTGTTAAAAGTTTTCCACTGAAATGTAGTCGAAGTGTGCCTTGTTTAACTTGGTACTTTCCATAGTTTATTTTATGTAGAGCAAAGGCGGAGAAAGTAACAAACGCGACGCATTTACTGCTAATAAACCTATATATAACGCCCACATGAT
Organism: Epicampocera succincta; assembly: GCA_932526305.1. Lineage (NCBI taxonomy): Eukaryota > Metazoa > Arthropoda > Insecta > Diptera > Tachinidae > Epicampocera > Epicampocera succincta. The sequence goes on along the minus strand of OW052037.1, from coordinate 686,050 downwards.
ATTGGTGTTGTCATAATTATAGGACAAAACCAGTAGAACAATTTAAGTCCTAGTTTTGAGCAAAGTTACATACATTCTACTTAATTTATATGTACGTATGTATATGTATTGCAGAGGAAACCAGTATTGTGGAAGTAAATGAAACAGTATAATGATGGTTTACCCCGATGAGCCTTTTTGGGCGTTACCGACTGTACCAGGACTATATGATGACAATGATTACCGTGGTAAGTGGTGCAGCTGTAGTGTGTAAAAGTAAAATAAATGTGTCAAAACGGAAGCAAATTAACGATCTTCTTGTGTCTTATGTGTTCCCTTTTTTTTGAATGCGGCCATCCTGGCAAAGTCCTACTTCGTTTACTTCTTGGTATTGCATTGACGTATGAAACAATAATTCAATAATAAACATTTGGAGGCGTGTAAAGATAAATTTTAAGATTATTTTTGAAATGAAAGTTTATAAAATAAAACTTTTAAATGGTTACACACATAAAAGAAAATTATAGACGATTCTTTTGAAAAAGTTTGTAAAATTTCTTAGACAAGTGGCTGAACAAAATTATTGGAGAACACTTCTTAGCCTGTTGGCTGAACAAAATCATTGGATAACACTTCTTAGCCTGTCTTTATAAATTTCCAATGATCAAAAGTTATAACAGTTTGTTTTTTGGATTTGCGCCCTTTCACTTGTGTCAGGTCCTCCCATGCTGTTCTTAATATGAAGGCTAACAATGATTTCAAGCATTTAAAAGCGAAAGACTAATTGGTATAAAATCCTCAGGCTAAGAGTACGGAAGTTACCCCTATAACAAATAGCACTTCATAAGAGAAGCTCTGAAGCATGGCCGCCAAAAAGTTGTTCGGCTCCGGTGACAATTGTGTGTGCCATCCACACTTGGGATTCCAATTTTCAGGTTCAACTTCGAACTTTATTGTATTTTCCGAGGGTGAATAATTTGCTTGTGTAGTGTAATTAATCAGGGTCTGCACATGCAGTGTTTCATTGATGTTTTCTTTTCCAGTTAATGTTGTTGAAGCCTTACAAGAATTTTGGCAAATAAAACTTGCTCGTGGAGCGGACTTAAAAAATGGAGCTCTGGTCATTTATGAATCTGTACCCGCAAACAGTCAGCCATATGTTTGCTATGTAACTTTACCGGGTGGCAGTTGTTTCGGAAGTTTTCAGGTAATTAAGTGTATTTTTATGGGATTAAAAATTAAATCTTAATTTTTATTTTTTAGAACTGCCCGACTAAAGCTGAAGCGAGAAGGAGTTCAGCTAAGATAGCCCTAATGAATTCTGTCTTTAACGAACATCCTTCACGTCGAATAACTGACGAGTTTATTGAGAAAGCTGTGCAGGACGCCTGGACTTCATTCAAAGGCAATCTTAAGGAAAACGAGTCACCCGATACTGGTATTGGAGCATTTAGGTAAAAACTCAGATTCAGATTAAGTCCTACAGTCAAAGTCGGTTTTAGAAAACAACTCTACTTTTAATATCAAACTTTCTAAATTACTGTTTTGAGCAATTTATAGAGAACATTCGCAAAAATTATAGTCACTTTCTATGGTATTATAAGCCTAAACTATTTAACATTTTTTGAAAATGGGAAAAAAGAAAATGCTTTGGGAATATACCTTTGAAAACATTTGAACCGCAAGAGCAAGAAGCTTGAGATTTTCAAACAACTTGCTGAGCTGTGACAAATTATTCTGAACCATAAGAGGAGGGCACTAAAGTTGTTAATATTTCCTCTTAATAACATATTTGCAAACGTTTCTTTCGGAAATCGATTTTTACCCTTTTTTCAATCGATTTACTTCAGGAAAAAAATACTGGCAATACTTTCAGCTTTCAAATACCGAATAAGCGATGTATTACTTTGTATGATAGTCACTGATCATATGGCATTCTGCACTCCAGAGAAAAGAGGGTTTTACACATTTTTAAACATTATTCAGCCCTTATACAAAATTGTCTCCATTAAAACGCATTAAACAATTTCGAAAATATATGCACTTCGAAAGTATATTTTAATTTAGGAGTATAACAAAAAGTACTGCAAAAAAATTATGGTTTTAAAATACTTTTTATATGTATTTATATATTTATGTATAAATTTATCACTCGTAGTCAAAATAAATTATACCTTCGCAATACGAATCTTCGTATTTTTTCATGAACTTTGGACCGATTAATAAAAAGTCGATTTTCGGTTTCGATTTCAAAAATCAAAGTTAAAAAAGTTGATCGAACATCGATATTTTCAACTCAAATGTGACAAGTGCAACTAAATAACAGATGTTGTTATGAATTATATTAAAAAAAATTATTAATTTTAAAGTTTACTGAACATACATATGTAAACATACATATACATACATACATACATATGTATGTATGTAGCTTAATAGATATGTTGTAAATGCAAATCTTTTCGATTTAAGGTTCATGCTGGAATCCAATAAAGGACGAACAATGTTAGAGTTTCAAGAACTGATGACAGTTTTTCAACTTCTTCACTGGAATGGATCACTCAAGGCCATGAGGGAACGCCAATGCTCTCGCCAAGAGGTAGTAGCCCATTATTCGAACAGAAGTCTTGATGATGATATGCGAGCTCAGATGGCTCTCGATTGGATTGCCAGAGAACAAGAAAATCCAGGCGCTCTTGGACACGAACTGGCCCAGGCAGAAAGAGAATTGGATACAGCTAGATTGGCTGGCAGAGAACTACGGTTTCCAAAAGAGAAAAAAGACATTTTGTTGTTGGCGCATAACCAGCTTGGCGGAAACGTCAATATAAGTAACGCCAACTTGAACTGCTGAACAAGCGCCCAGTTGAATATAATTATTTAATTCCATATATTTATCTATATTTAGTTTTTTATATATGTAGTGTCTACTTCGAACGCTTGGCTTGGTGGCTTTAACGGCCAACTTCAGCTTGAAAAGCCTAATAAAGTTTTGATATTGAAATAATCGGCATAATTTTTTCGATTTGTTAGAAATGAAATCCATTCAATATGGAGAAAAATTGTACTATTCGTTCACGACTTGAGTAGATACATACATTTAATTTCAAACAGTCTGAATCCTTAAAAAGAAAGCGGTAAAAATATTTTTGCTTGATTCAAAGCTGGAAAAGAAATGAATAAATTGAGTTGGTGTGTGCAAATTTGTAACACGCTGATTGTCAGTGTCTATTGGAATATGGGAACGGCATTGAAAAGAGGGAATCAACTGGACGTGATAAAGCCAAAGAGACAAGGGAAGACAACACTGAAAATGAATGCCCCTAATAATGCTGTGCATAACGTTTTGAGTGAAGCGAAGTTGGTGCTAGTGTAGCCAAGCATATAAACAAGTTTGCTGGGTTGAAGATGAATTATGCAACTATTTGGCATGTCTGAGGAATAATTTTTAAAAATCAAGCTTAATATAAAATTGCTTAAGTATCAATTAAAAAAATTTCTTAATATCGATTTTTAAACATTGCGAAACAATGTTAATAAGAATTGTAATTTTATGTTAAATAAACAAATTTATGAAAGCAAATAAGTATATGCGGACATTGGAAAATCAAACTTAACTTTGGTTGTTAAATTTATTAAAACGATCGATATCCTCTTTGCTAACACAAAAGTTTAGTCTTGGTGGTTCTATTAATGGCTGTGTTGTTGTTGTAGGTAGTGCTATGGAGGTTTCCATAACTCACGCAAAGCAAATTTCAAATGCAGAAACGATAGAACAAGGAGAGGTGCGTTGGCAGCGTTGCGAGCAGAGAAATGCTTACAAGTTGGCTGACGACAAGCAAAATTCGCGGAAGGAAAAGCCGATGTAGAAACAGAAAATAACTGTTTACATATTGAACTCCAAAATGTTCTTTTCCTCCAAGAACTACCTGCATACATATACTTACATGAACTCCACATGTGTGAGTCGTATTGTTGAGTTTTATTCATTTTTACAAAAGGAGGCCATTTTCGGGCAACTCACGCCACAGCAAAACTGTGTAGCAGAAAGGGCAAACCGCAAATTAGCGGAACGGTTTTATTTGCGAAACAGATGTCCAACTAAACCATTAGATCATTTGCAGACATTTGACTCTAGTGCAATATCATCATTGCGCACAAAGCATAAAGCTTTGTCCAGAGATTGTGTACTCAATGGAACAAAGCGTATCGGTTATTTGATAGCGCTAATCGCAGAATAGTTGAGAGGAGGGATGTGCTCTTTCAAGGGTATTTTTTTTGACAACTGCAAAACTAATTATGAACCTTCAAACGACGGAGAGGATTTCAAACTTCTAATTTTAAACACGAACAGCAATAACCCTTCGATGTTCAGACTACCCTACTGAATCTTCCGATTCTGATTCTTGCTGCACTGCCTGTCAAGGTTCAAGAGGATGAAACCGAAGGGGTGGACCTAAAATAATCGAACAGCCGATTGAGATAGGCCAAGAAAGCACTAATTATTAAGTAAATTGTTGGAAGAAAGTTTCCTGGCAAACGTAGAAGAGAGAACAGTCCAAGCAATAAACATTGGTATGAGCCCGTGCTTGCAGAAAGTCACTCTCTAAGAATGGTACTTGGCCCTTAGTTGATTTCCCTTCCAGTGCTATCGCTATAAACTCTAATTGGGTATATTCCACTAAATGATACGAGTAGGCTGATATAGAGCGCTACAAAGGGAGGCTCACGGCTGAAGAGTGCAGCCAGAAATTTGGCATGTCTTCACCTGTAGTAAGATATTCACCAGTACGTGAGATGCTGGCTCATTCCTTCAAAAACATAATTTCACCAGGTACATGTATGTACATATATATTCGTGAGCTCAGCCTACATTAACAGCGAATTTCAGCACGGCATTTACAGAAAGCAATCCGTTATGATGGTAGGATCTAAATATCCCAATGAGGTACATAAAGCAATATATGGTCTTGAACAATGGTACAATGAGCTATACTAAGTTCTAAAACAAATCGGATTTGAAGAAAGTAAGAACGAATCATATCTGTATGGGCATATTTGACAGTAAAATATATTTACATTTAAGAGGTGAAATTGGCTCGATTGCTATATGCCAGCCGAATGTGGGATGTTACAATTCAAACCAGTAGCGCTGCAAATGCACACATATGTAAGTGTGAAATAGTACACTTATATAACTTGCAATCTATTATTAGTGCGCCTATAACATATTTGGATTTAACATCGCGACCGGATATACTCAATCAGTGTCAGTAAAGCTAAGTGGAGCACGTAAAAGCTACTAAACGAATACTGCGTTATCTTCGTGGCACCATTAATAAAAAATTCAATGGAAGGGTACGTAGACGTAGATTGGACTGAGAATGCCCCAGATCGCAAATGTTTGCAAGGGTTCATCTTCTTCCTGGTTACCCAGTGTTGTGGGAATCGACACAACATTCACGTGTTGCTTTAAGCAGAGCAGAATACGAATATATGTATGTCTCACGCTGCACGAACGAAGCATATCGATGTAGGTGTTGTAGACTCCTTGATAGTCGCCAATGATCAACTGCTCTTACAACGATCGGTCTTATATTAAACAGTGATGAATGTTACAGTATTAAATATGTATAGTAACAGTAAATGATGTGATATACATACATACATACATAAATTATCAATTAACAATAATTAAATAGAAGGGTTCGAACATCTTCTCTTTGGGCACAAATCTAAGAGAAAATATTCATCCTAGTCATACAAAGAATCTGCTTTTGCTATTTCCCCTAGTTGCTATATCTTTCGACTCTCGAACCCGTTCCTGTCTCTATCCGGAATTTATTCTTAAAATTCGTGGTTTTTCACCAATTACTCATACCTGCTCTCACATAATTCCGGTTTTCTATAAATATGTTGCCTACTGCGTTTATAAGTCACTCTTTCAGGATCTTGAAGCAAAGATGACGGCTGTTCGTAATTCTCAACAACAATAATTATGTTGGCGTCTTTCTGAACACCACGCTTCCACCTTTCCCAACTGGTTTTAAATTTTTTTGGTTTATTCTAGTATTCAATAGTTTTCTGACGGCCGTAGTGGGACTTTAGTTCGTAGGTTTCTAGACATAAGCAACTACTGGGCCTATTACCGTTGGGAGTATTGCGATAGTGGAGTAGTGCTATGTACGGATCTGATGCGGATTCCTCACACTTTATCAGCACTTTCTTTACAGTCCGTATAGATCTTTCTGCCAAACCATTTGATCTGGCAATATAAGCGGTCGAGGTCTGATGCCCCATGATCTAATTTTCTTTGAAACGTTGGGCCATTATCAGAAACTAAGATCTGCGGAACACCATGTCTCGAAGATATTGATTTCAATTTACAGTTGAACCTCGCTTATCCTGCTCGCACAGGACCAGGCTTAGCACGGATAAACTAAAAACACGGTTAATGGAGGGCATATAGAAACACAAAAGTAGGTATTATTTTCAAATCGAAAATGAAGTTTTAGACTACATTTAACAGAAGCGTCCTACATATTATGTACATAGATTCGGTTAATAGAGCCTCAGATAACCGAGGTTCAACTGTGTTTCTAACCTTATTGGTTGAAAACTCCATATCTATATATTTAGAGAAGTAGTCAACCACAATTAAGAACTTTTTTCTTTCAATCTCAAAAATATAGTAGACCTGCACTAGAAAGGTGGTAAAAACGAAGTTAGTGAATCTCACTATCGTTAGTGCAAACCACAACAATTGCTGTTAACTTTAAAAGTTAGAGAATCACACTACTGGACTTTTCAAGATTCTGAGTACGCTGAATACCCATATGGCTCTCATGCAAGCGTTAAAGCTTTTATGTAGTGTGATTACTTAGTCTTATATGTATAATGGTTTGTTTAACAACGTTACGAGGGGTCTATGATCAGTTTCAAGAACCGGTAAACCAGAAATGTATTGATGGAAACGAACACAACCAACCATATTGCAAACAGCTCCTTTTCAATCTGTGCGTAATTAGTTTGCGTCCCTGTAAATGAAGCCGATACATACGCTATAGGGTAGCGCCCACTGCATCCACAGGTAAAATTACTCATTTTCTTGAATCAAAGCAATTGAGTACTGGAGCTTTTGTTACCTCTTACTTTATATTTGTCAATTCATTCTCATGACTTGAGTTCCAATGCCATAAAACATCCTTTTTTAATAACTCCCACAAATGTTGCGTTTAATAAAATCACTTAAATAATTTATCATGCCAAGAACACGTAGCTCGATTGCTGTGCCTGGAGCTGGCATATCTAAAATTGCCTTTATATAGTCCTCATTCGGCGAGACCCAACTTTCATCAAAATTATGTCCAACAAATTTAATTCGTGCCTTCCTAATAAACGATTTTGATTGACTGAATCGCGCTCCAATACGTTTAGAAGAATTTCACCGTGTTTTCAAATGGATCATGCATGTGTTAAAAGTCGTCGATGTAAATTATCAGCCTTTAATCATTTCCCCCAGAAAGATTTCCGGCTACGCTTAAAATAGCGAAATCGACCAAATGAAGTTGCAATATTTTGATGATTCATCATCCTAAGCTACCATCCAAAAACCTGACCCAGCATCTAACGAACTATCATCAACATTAGGAAAAGGATAGCGCGGTCTCGCAATAGCCTTGTTCAATTTCGAGGGCCTAAACAAACTCTTATAAGTTTCCTTTAGAGTTAAACCATTCCGTTGGTTCTGAGACAGAAGCAATAACTTGTGAAATGGGATGAGATTCTACGTGGTGGATGTATAACGGGCACATAATTTGCTTCACGTTTAAAATTGTATCGACTGTTCAATTCACCTAAATCTTCAAACGCCTCAGTGTACTCTTCCGACCCTCATTTCGCGGCAGCGTGTAAACAAACAACTTAAGAGTTAATTATTATATCTTTTCGTACAAGCAACATGTGGCAAATGCAATGTGGAAACATAGTGCGGGCTAATTTACTCAAGAATGGGGCAAACTAAAGGAGAAGTACAAATAAAAAGCGTTGGTGCGCGAGGGCAAAAAGCAGTTAAACGGGTGTTGTTACATATAACAAGTTTAATAAAATTATATAAATTTGTGAATCATGGGAAAAGAACTTATTTAAGGAGCGAAAAAGTAAGCAAACAAAAACAGCTGACAGAAATCTCTTTTGTAATGCGCGTTAGATAACTTTCTATGTGCCATGTTCTAATGGGTTTCAAACGCAGAATACTTGAAAGACAATTTTACGGAATGATGTTGTCAGTTCAAAATTTTCCAAATTTGTTTAATGATTATTTACTTCATGTACAAAGCGACTCCTTTTTCGATAAGTGCGTTTATCGTTTTACGGCAATTTTAATTAAAATCTGGCACTCTGTAAAATATTTTTAGGTCTGCACCCAAACAAATGTGTCGGTCCGCCAACTTCTTACAGAGAAAATATGAGTACTTTTGTCTGCGTCTTGACATTTATAACAAATTGTTTTGCTGCCATGTTTCTGCTCCGGGTTCCTCAGATACACAACACAACAAATGCAATATACCATGTAAATAGAAATATGGAATTTTTGAAAATATTTCTACAAATATTAAAAATACAAACATGTACTATTTACAGATATACATATTTTATATGATAAAAATCTGAAAACAAATTAACTAAATAAAAATTATAAATTTTTTGCATCAATAAACAATCTGTTTATTCTTGATCGGAGGCAGCCTCACCGGCGGTTTCAGGTGGGTGTTCCAGAACATGATCTATCAGTCCCAACTCTTTCGCTTCTTCCGGAGCCATATAATTGTCACGCTCCATTTTTTGGTGCAACATATCGTAGCTTTGTTTCGAATGCTTCACATAAATATTGGTTAATTGCTTTTTCAACTTTACTATTTCCTCAGCCTGTATTTGAATGTCAGTTGCCTGCCCCTATAAATAAAATAAATACTGAATATATAGAGTAAAGTTAATATGCAAGTGTATGTAATTAAAGTTGCATTCACATAAAAATAAATTAATAGCGATATTGGTTATTTTAAGCAAAATTTAGGTATAAAATGCAATTTAAAGTACGTGGTCTGTTTATTAGAAAGATTAAAAAGGTTAAAAGGCCTAACCCACATTGATTGAATGAACACGTTCACAAAACCTCGTGGAAGAAACCAATGTTTAAAAAGAGTCATGTTACAAAAGTTTTGAAACAGTCCAAAATGTAGGAAAACATTAAAATTTTTTTGAAAATATGAAATCTTTCCTCCTCAAAAAACAACAAAAAATATTTAAAAAAACTTTATACATACATATATAAAAGTTAATCAAAATTTCAAAATAATTATAAATAAAATATTGTAATAAAACGGAATAGTTATAGCGTATTAAAGGAAAATAATTTCATTGGAGGGATTTATCCACTATTAAACTCTCTGCGATTCTCTTGTTGAGTTGAAAGTACATATATTTTCTTTGACTTCCTCTCGCATCGCATCTTTCCCTGTGTTTAGGTCGAGAATGCTAATTTGTTCAAATAGTACTGCTCTTTACAATGCAAACAACCTTATTCCTTAAATCCGGAATATATGTAATATGTTTTCTGTATAGAATTTGGTACAACTATTAGTTCACTATCTGGCGGTATTTCATGAAATAATTTTTGTAACTTCAATTTTATAAAATTTTCCTTACAGCTTTGATCTATTCGTCTCATAGCTGTGCTTGTTTCATATTCTGACCAAGCGCATCATCTATCAATAAGCAGGATAAGTGACTTAAGCGTCCATATGTTGCATTTTCGTCTTTCGAAGACATTCTCATTTCCACCGGAAAGTTTGTTGGGTTGCTTGTCCTATATAGTAGTACTATACTCCTGACTCCTTCTTTTCTCCCCTTTGACAGTTGTTCTATTTTCAGTTCCTTCTCCTTAAATTTTCCCAATTATGCCCAGTACATCAAGTCCGCGAAATCGTCATTGAAGTCTGCGGTTGAATTGGTGTCCTTACTTTAGAAATAAAATCCCTATTTATGTTTTGGTCTTTACTTATTGACCAAGTTTCGATCTTTTGTCGGATTCCAGCTTCTTTGACATTTATAATTAAGTCTACGTTGGACAACACATCATTCCCGAAATAAAGAACGCTCCTTTCCCTACAAACATGAAAGTTTATTTGTAACTAACTTTGTGCAGTGTTTCCAACGTCTTCAAATTTCCCAATGTTTTAATGCTTCTTCCGCCAATATCCGTGAGTATACTAATTCCTTACGCAATTCGACATCGGAGAGGAGTATTAGCGTGTCGTAACAGGTTATGTTTTGTCGCTGCCTGTGTCCACTAAAGCTGATATTTTCTTTCCTACTATTTCTATGTCAGACATACGTAAGTACGCATGTTATTTATTGCCTTTGTTGGTGTTGTTACAGCGTTTCCGTCATTGACCGTACAGTCAAATGATTTGTGACCAAAACCCTTACATTTAACTTCTGACTTTTGCAAGCGTTAGCCAAATGACTTAATTTACCGCATTTTAAGCATCGCGGTTCAGATTTAACGTTACTTTTTCGCTTAAAATCAGAACCAGTTGCTTTAAAATTTAGTGATTTTAAAGCTATTCTAATTTTCTCTTAATTCTCCAATTTTTCCCTCAGCTTTTCCCCATTGCTTGCTTTACTCATATTGGCATCTTTTATTGGATTACCTATAACTTGAAGACAGCACAAATATTCCCTAAAACTATGTGACAAATTGATCCCTTAAAAGAGATTTCCGAGTCGTAATACCAGATTGCCTTCTGATATACATCATGGCAGCACCCTTAAGTAGTTGCCTCGCATAGATGAGCTTAGTTCGCATAGTTGACATCTTCGAATTCGGTAGGCCACTGACTAATTTCAGGCACACCTTCACCCGTAAAATTTTAAATCGAATCTTGTGTGTTATTTAATGAGAACATACACCTTCTTTCTACAGACGGACGACCACCGTCTGAGGAAGCTTCTCCATCATCATCATCTAGTTCGGTAAATTCTAAGAATTTTTGGTTTAAACTTTTAACTTTTATTTTCTACTATGTAGAAATGTTCAGTTCGCAATATTAATTTTTAAAATCTATTATTTAGTTTTAGTTTAGTTTCTCATTAGGTATCAAACAGTTCCTAGTTTTAATTTTTAATCTCTAATTTTATACAAATTTAACTCTGGTATAATATGCTTTTTAATAATTTTTAATTCACATAATTCGGTAAATGATATATTTTTAAGAATTTTTGGTTTAAACTTTTAACTTTTATATTCTACTATGTAGAAATGTTCAGTCCGCAATATTAATTTTAAAAATCTTTTATTTAGTTTAGTTTCTCACTAGTTTTCGCACAGTTACTGGTTTTAAATTCCAATCTTCAATTTTCTACTATGTAGAACTTTCCATATTACAAAATTTATTTGCAAGTCTTTTTATTAATTTAAAATTATTATTTTGCTGAACGAAAAAGCAAAGGCAACGTCGTGCTCAGTTAGGACCAAACTTTTTAATGCTCATGCAATTATTTTCATCAATCAATTGATCTCGCAAATCAGAGTTAAGGATGAAAGACTAACAACAAGAGAGTAAATCCAAAACTTGAGAACTGTTTCATTGCAACGGTAAAGCAAATTCACAATTTAAATCAGAAGCATATTTAATATGGAAAAAAATTAACTTAACAACAACTAAATAAAAATGTTCAATGAAGTTAACGAAAAAAGTATGCCACTAGGTTCTTTAACTTGTATACGATCGAGCGATACAACCAATAAGTTGCATTTTGGTGTTCAGACTCATCATCAAACTAGCAGTCGCAAAACAGCTTTTGGCCGATAGAAATTTTCCATATTAAATAACTTGTAATTGGGCTGTATTTACAGAGCATCCCTATTGCGTACGAAAATAACTATAGGCGCAACCCATATTGCAATCTGTTTCTTCGTTATCAGCTAATTCCTGAAGTGGATGGCAATACTTATTGTAACCAGAACGTTTAGATGTGTATACTACTACCATTAGTATCATCAACTGTTCCTCTCCTTTCGAACCCATGTTCGAATTGGCGAGTTTTGTAATAAATTCCCTATGTTAAATGTCTCTCCAGAACAAACTTATATACAAAAGAATTTAAGCCCAAAAATAAAATGTTTATAAAAATTACAATTGTTTTATGATCTTAAGTATCATTGTATCAACAACCACATACATATGTACATACATATGTACGTCAGAATAATAAGTTCATATGTGTTGTATTGTTGAGCAATGAAGGTAGGCTTTTGAGTGCATCCAGTGTTACTGCACTAAAGTTTAAGTTTTTATTTGTCCATTGTAATTTGTTTATATTTTGCATATTATACTTACATATATTGGGTTTCTTGTTAATTTAATAGGTACTACATATGTACATATGTATAAAATAATATTAAAATGACAAACTATCATAAAGTGTACGATACTTTATTAAATTTTTGTTTTTTTAAAGGACAAGGTGTTTAATCTCCCTTCGCATTTTCTTTTGGTTTTTGATAGTAAATTTATTTTTCTCATTCTCTATTTTTGTCCTGCATAATTTTCCCATGTATAACTCGCATTGTAAAATTGTGCACTTTGATATTTGTTCATTTCGTCCCTTTTCAGTTCACTTATTTCGTGACTACACCATTTATTTAAATTATTTTATTCATTTATTTTCTTTTTTAGAAAGAATTCTGTTCAAATCATTTATCGAAGAGATCTACATTTGTTTATTTACATACATATCGCACCATATTGTGCCCCTTTTGTATTTAGTGTGCGATATGTATGTATGTATGTATGTGTGTGTTTCATATCTTCATACCCTAGTATTGATAGCAATATTCCCGAAAATTTCACAACATTTAACTGCATTAAATATTACTATATATGTATGTAAGTATGTATGTATGTATGTGCTCGTAGGTATTGGTTCAACCGCATTATGATACAATTTTCAAAAATATTTCCAACACTAAATGGACGTTGTGATGGTGTGCAGTTTAGAAGTAAGACTGCACTTATCGCCACTAGGATTAGTGTAAGATAACACACATTTTTGAGAAATCAATTTATGCTGTTTTCATACCTGTGCACCACCGGACGGTTGATGTATCATAATTCTTGAGTTTGGCAATGAATAGCGCATACCAGGAGCACCACCGGCCAGAAGCAATGATCCCATGGAACATGCCTGGCCAACACACCAAGTTGCTATTGGAGGTTTAACATACTGCATTGTATCATAAATAGCGAGTCCAGCCGTGACGACACCGCCGGGAGAATTGATGTATAAATGAATAGGTTTGTTTGAATTCTCAGACTGAAGGAACAGTAACTGTGCAACAACTAAAGAACTTAAATCATCGTGAATTGGACCCATTAAACAAATAATCCGTTCTTTAAGTAACCGCGAAAAGATGTCATAGGCACGTTCTCCTCTACCTGTCTGTTCCACAACCATCGGTATCAAATGTATTTGGCGAGCTGAACATGGCTTCTGAAATAAACAGTTTTTTTAACATTAAATTTAATTGTATGTGCAAAACACTTACAATTAAATTCCTAAGTTGACTTAACATACTACTTGAAAGCTCAGTGCAGAAACTATTATGGAGCCCGAACTTCAAATTCTTCCACAAGAAGCAACGAAAAACATACAATATTATGCAGGGATGAAAATGTGCATTTTTTATTTAATATGTTCTAAAAACCAGGGCGTCCCAAGTACGTTGAATTGTGTTTTAAATGCATAGAAAAGTCGTTGCCGACGTCATATTCCGTTTAGCACTAGAATAATACCATCAAGCTTGTATGAAGCTTTAAGTTACGATTCATTCATTATTCATAGAATTACAACAAACAAAATTTGGTTTAATTTTTAGATAAAAATGTGCAAAAGTATGGGAACAATAACAACAAAATTTCTAGCCCAAAAGAAAACTGTTTTGACATTTTAATAAAAAAAAACACTTTTGGGACAGCCCTTGAAAATCTCATCATCTTCTGAATCGCTATTAGATCCTCAACTAATGCTTTAAAATTACTACCACCTGCCATAGCACAATTGCATATCTGCAATTTTTTGGACACTTTCGCCGATGTGGTGGTTATAATAAACCAATTGGATTATATCTTTTGTCAGGCATTTTTATCACAAACGTTTGCGCATCTATTCGCGTACTGAATGATTAAAATTTTTGAAATGTGCTTAAAGCAGTACAATGCTAGTACTAAGTAACGGTAAATATCCGTAAACATTCCAAAAATGTAAAAAATTGCAACAAAAATGAATTATAAAAACAATTTCTAGACATTAGCTGAGTGTCTATTGTTTTTTGCTCAATTACATACATCCATAACAATTTTTGTTTTTCCTACAACACCTTCGAGAAGAATGCAGGCAATGAAGTCAAATGGAATTTTATTTGGATATTATGAAGAATTCGGGATTTTGAAACAATTAGTATAAAGTAGTATTTTTGTCCATTGGCAAAACATTTACCTGACAGACTGTACATACAGTCAATCACTACAGGTAGTATACTTACATCAATATCATCAGTATTCTTTTTAAATTAAATATGACGCCATTGTGAAAAATCATATACATATTTAGTTTTATTTTGTTTAAAGCAGGCTGTTTTAAACTTACTAACAAAACCAAAAATTTGAATAAACAATTAGATTGTTGTAACAAAACGATTTATACACCTTTTTAAACGATTATATCACAAAAGTATTTATGTATACACCTTTAATGTAACAGGTGTTTTGTTACAGAGTGACACAAGTTTTAATCATAATAAAGCAAGAAAATTCAATGAAACGGGCTTTATTGCAAAGAAAATTTTATGAAATTAATGTTTAAATATGATTTCTGCCATCTGGCCGATAACTCTTCGAATATTGATTTCCAGGTGTTCAATTGTTTGTGGCTTATCGACGTAGACAAGTGACTTAACATAACCCCAAAGAAAATAGTCCAATGGGGTTAAATCACACGATCTTGGGGGCCAATTAATTGGGCCATTACGTGAAATTATTTTTTCATCAAAAGCTTCTTTTTGAGTAAATCCCTTGTAGTGCCCGCTGTGTGGCATGTGGCTCCGTTTTGTTGGAACCACATATCTGCAAGATCAGTGCCACGTAATTGAGGTACGAAAAAATTTCGAATCATGTTCACCGCATACCGTTCACCATTGACAGTAACATTCTGACCATCATCGTCTTTGAAGACATATGGGCCAATGACTCCGCCAGCCCATAAAGCCCACCAAACTGTAATTTTCTGTGGATGTAATGCTGTTTCGACAAAAGCTTGTGGATTGTCCTCACTCCAAATGCGCAAATTCTGCTTATTTACGTACCCAAAATGAGCTTCATCGGAAAATAAAATTTTGAATGGAAATTCAAAATCAATATCAATTTGTGCTTCAGCTCATTCGCCGAATTGGCGGCGCATAAGATGGTCGTTTGCACGCGTTGCTCTGATGTACATAAGTCGATTCATAATGCAATTTCACAGCAAATAAAACAAAACGCAACTGTTAGCTGTTAAATGGGTGCTCAAATAAAGCAGTGATATCAATTGAAAGTTATGATACTCTAAAAAAAACACGCTTTACATATCATTAATAACGATTTTTTTATAAAAAAATTATTTTAATATTCAGTTGGATATCCTTTCATCTTGATAGCGTTCAGACACTTTGGCATTGATTTCAGTGGGAAAGTAGTTAGCAAATCTATATGAAATTGATTCTGGTTCCAGGTTAAGAAGTGAGAATCCCGTTCTTCCTGATATCAACTTTTTATCGCGAAAACCTGGTGTGAAGTTTTTTATTCTTTGACATTACAAAAAGTTTCAAGTTTTCATTTTACTTATACTATATGTATGTAAATAGTGCCATTCCTTACGGCCGCTTCAAAGCCTGTCAAAAATCGTTCTCTAAATATACTACACAAAGATCCCCTTAAACAAATTTTAACACGCAAACTTAAGGAGGGAGAAAATTTTTGAAATGCGAAACCATTTTATTTATTATTTATAATAGCTTTGATTGTATTTTATTAATGAATTTATTTTCACATCTGAAAAAAATAGTTTTATAAAAATTATCGGAGAAACTGAGAATAACATTTAAAGCAGAACCGAGTTAGAAGAAAAATAGTGTAATTCGAAGTATAAGTCTGGCAAACTATTTTGATTATAAATTTTTAAGTAATAATTAATATTATACATATTAATAGTTGTCAGCAAGAATAAAAAACACACACAAATAAAGGTAACCTCTTACTTAACATTGGATTCTCATAGCTAATAATGTGCAAAGGAAGGACAAGACCGAGTCCAATTCGTAAATGACATCCTTTTTCTCCCTTCTTCTGTAAAATAAAAAATTAACGTAGTTTCATCTATTCAAGCTGACTTTTTGTATGATAAGACATTTTTATTTAATTTTGGTTGTTTATAGTTGATCTGTTGACTAAAACAGAAACTAGACATTAGCTTAGCTTTGATCCATTGAAGTTTCGGTATTATTAGTGACAGTATCTTTTTGAACATATTCATAAATTTTGCTCAGTTCCGGCGAATCTTTAATTGATTTTAAAAAGTTTGTCAACTGTTGGTTTTTATCTGAAAAGAAAATTAATATTGTGAAAGTATGTACGGGTGTTTATCCGCGCGCTGTTAAAAATTTATTTACCTGCTTTAGGAATCGTAGATAATGCGGATACGGCTCTAAGTGCAGATCGCTTCAATTCATCTTGTTTCTCATACTCCTGTTTGACCGAGTTTGCTTTTACTTTATGTGTACAAGTGTCACGTAGTTGCTGTACAAAGTCATCAAGCCCTATTAACAAAATAAAAAAGTTTATTTTCGCTAACAGTCCCGTACAAAATTTTACTTAAAACTATGCAAAAGATACAAAACAGTGTTTTTGAGCTGCATGATGAGAAAATGATTTAATTGAAATTTAAATGATGAGCTGCATGATTTAAAAATATCTTTGGTCAATTAAGTTATATTCGGTTAGGTGAAATTGTACTGCAGAAGAGGAAAAAGCAGAAAGAAAGAAATTGCGTGGATAGAAAGACCAAGAAATGATCGCAAAATTCCTTACAATATTTATCGCAACTCTACAACTGCCTTCCTAATAGAATTTATGAGACAATTTTGTTGAAAGGCGGAAGTACGCATTATTAAAGTTTAATTTTATTGCAGTTTTATAGTAATTTTTTGCAATGTGCACCTATTCATCTGGAGCAAAAATAATTTAAATTTTTTCTTCACAAAGTATAAAAACAGGCACATATTCCATCTATCGGAACTGTTGCAACTTTCTTTACCTACACATTTTGTCCCAACCATCATACCTTTAAAAAAAAAAGTGCAGCATAGTTCTCTCCATGAATTATCTTAAGAGTAGCAAGCTTATATCGGTCGCTAAAACATTGCACCTATTCATGTGAAGTGTATGAACCTGGATTTGTTTACGAATCGAAGGCATAATTCGTCAAGTGCTAGTTCAAATTATCAAAAATTGGTTTGAATACGTTAAATTGGCCTCCACAGTCAATATACTTGCACCCTACCAACGATTTTAGTTCATCTTAATTAAACATTCTCTTGCCGACTACGCCTCTGTTGTTTGTTCTCCATATTAATAGTTCTCCTTTTCATGCCAGTTCAAACGTTTGCAAGTTCTATCTTATTGCTGATGATGTTAGCTTCGTCTTTTCTTGCCGCCCTGACTTACTTATATGATGTATTACTGAGTAATAGTAATTTTTTCCCCACAAGCGGTTTCGGATTGGATTCCCAAAAATTATCTTACAATTAACAGACTTCCGGCGTCTATTTCATCAAGTATGTATAGCACTTTTTCTGACAGTCTCAGATAATTGAGTTAATTTAATTGCTTTAAAGCCATACAAGCCATACGCTTGTTTGTGTTTTCCAGCTGTCTATATGCCGACATACATTTTGTATATCCTACTCTACCTATTTGAAAACCTTTGAAAAATATGTTCAAAAATTCCTCTTTACGTTCAATTGTGTATAATTAATTTGAAAAAAATTCAAGCTAAAATAAACAATTAGGGTTTTGTGTCGGGTTATGTAGAACGTTTTTTATTTATTTTTAAATAACATGAACTGTTCTATTTAATTATCTTAAATTGTCTTCATGTGTTCAGTTAATTAATCTTTTGTCAATTAAATTTGTTTTTTAATTTAAAATTTTTGATAAAATATGAAAAATTACGTATTTTCCTGAAGAAGATAAATTAAAAGTAGCGAACGAGCTCAAGCTCAAATAATTTAAAACATTAGTTAACAATTCACAATCAATAAGTGACTTTACATATGAATTAATAAGTTTAGGCCCAAAACATGGCTGCACTCACCACGACTGTCGTTGATGTTAGATCTTGATTTTGAACAGGGCATGATATCCGTATTGGTTTTGCTCGACAATTCGAAAGCTTTTCACATAGTGAACCTCTTTTTACGTGCTACTAACATATTAAACGTGATGCACCACAAGTACCATCTTTTTTACAACCTAAGTTTATATAAGCTATTACTAACTGCGAAAAGCAATTAAACATTAATCTTGATAAAAAAAATTACAAATGATTTAAGTTGGAAAGCAAACAAATCAAAAACTTTGATAATTTCGAAATCTGGCTCCAGAACGAAACATATTCTAAAAATTTTAATCATATGCACTACAGATATCGTGTTATGCAAAATGGATGGAACCAAATTAGCTTTTGAGGCGAATTTGCAAAACAAACGTCATTAAATATCAAAAACTAACATCTGAAAAACGTTTTTATCTTTCTTCAGCAAATCTCCAGAATCACTTACCTTTAAATATAGTTAACAACGAATGCGTTTTAAGTCCAGAAGATTAAAATATAACGCTTAAAAGAGCCCCTCTTTCTCTTGTTATGTGAATACCAGAGTCTATGTTTTGTGCGTTTTCATTTAT
Source organism: Epicampocera succincta (assembly GCA_932526305.1). Classification (NCBI taxonomy): domain Eukaryota; kingdom Metazoa; phylum Arthropoda; class Insecta; order Diptera; family Tachinidae; genus Epicampocera; species Epicampocera succincta. The sequence continues at coordinate 667,010 of OW052037.1, read as the reverse complement.
TATTATCACTTATATTTTTTATCTAAGTAGGAAACCATTATTTTCATAAGATCTTTGGAGTATTATAATTATAAGAATTTGATTTTTTATTGTGAAAAATCCAAAATCGAGAAATTAGGGAAAAACACGAAATTCGATTCCGGCGACCGCCTCTATCTACACACTACCAACATAATATCTGATTTCTTTTAAATGTGTTAAATATATAGTTCAGTATTTGATATTTTTCCGAACAATTCCTTACTATTACATTTCTCGTAGTTCCTGACATAATTAACGTTGAAAGGAAATATTAAAATATACAATACAAAATACTTACGCAGTAGTACTGCATCGGGACAAATGACTGCTAAACGCGCTGTCATTAAATATGTCAACATTTTAATGTCGTAATGATCACAAAGTCCAGCTTGTACGTGATCTAAAAACTGCATGACATCAACTCGTTCCAATCCCTGTTCGAGCAAAGTGTACATGCATTCGAAGGCAGCCTTTCTAATGTCCAATCCATCATCAACTGTATGTTTAAAAGGCCCCATTTCCACTTCGCGTATAAGATCGCTCTGCAAATGCAATTCTTGTTGAAAAAAATAACAAACTTATGCTAACGCTGAAAGAGACCTTACCTTTACTTTTGTTTCCGAGTACAGCCACGGAAGCAATGTTGGAAGTAAATCTCGCACGAGACTGGGCTTGTTATGCACAGCTGAGTTGAATGCTACCAAAGCTACTCGTCGTACCGAAGGTTCAGGATCTCGGAGCAAGAAAAGAAACTTTCCAATATTTTGTTTTAAAAGCACATCTATGGTTTGTGGTTGGTCGGAAATGGTAAATTTAATTGCTGAAACAACCACTGTGCGTATAAGGGGACTGTCCGATTGAAGAGCATCTTGTAGTTTTGGCAAAAGTTCCTCTGGACTCACAAGCACCAGTTTTCCTAAACACTCAGCAACAACATTTCGGGAGCCTTCTTCTGGGCATTCGCAGTGCTTGAAAAGTTGCTCCCATATGGATGGCACCGAGGGCAGCAATTGAGAAAGACCATTTGATGAAACCGAAAGTGAAGAGATGACTTCTTTTAATGAATGTAAAAGCAAATACTGACGACGTGGTTGAGCTTCAATTTCGTTTAATATGAGTGGCAAAAATGTTTGCAAACTTCCAACAGCTACTGCTCCCAGAGCGTGGCTAGCGGCTGCTTTAACGTCTTCAGAACTAGCACTAAAACATTCTATTATGGTTTGAGGCAGAGCAGAAATTGAGCTTAAATCGAAATGACGGCCGATTTCTCCTATAGCCAGTAAGCAAAATACGAGTTGTGTGTCTCCAATTGATGATCTCTTCTGAAGATCCCCCAAAAGTTGTGTAGCTAATGGTATAGCCTCGTTAGGGCATTGTTGTGTCAAAGCGGCAACACATTTTGCTAAAGAGTGGTAAGCTTGTTTATGAAGTTGGTCATGCCCGCTGTTAGGAAAAGCTCCGCTGGAAATGGGTTCAGCTAAAACCGGTTCCATAAGTTTTTTCAACAATGAATGATAATCAAGACCGGGAAGGTTTGTTTTCACAAGCGCTTGGAAAAGATCATGAGTACACGTCAAAGCAGAGCCCTGTTGACAAAATATCAGAAATTCAGTTAAATAACTTCGAAGCAATGTTAAAGATTTAAACTGGATTAATGACATGACCAAATCGGTTTCGGCAAGGAGTAATGCATTTTTTTCGAAATACATCTGGCTCCTTGAAGATCGATATAAAACATTAAAATAAAATTGAACAGTTTTGAATTTCTTATAACTTATAAAAATAATATACTGTTTATTTTCTTTATATACGAAAAAAAATATCAAAAATTACCTGCAACAGCGGCGAACGCAATAGCTGAAGAACGGGAGGTAGAAATTGATCATGAATTCCTACTAAAGCCTTTGGATGCTTACGGGCCGCAGTTGTTAATAAAATCAATGCATATTGTGCTACATGCAAATCAGAGTCGGTAATAAGTGGTTGTATTTCAGCGATAGCAGTTTGTAATAACGGAGGGCCGAATATATCAAGGTCATAATTGTCGGCGAGCTTGTTTAACAAGTCCAAAGAGTGAAGTTTAAGGGCGCGTTGATTTTTTCGTAAAAACGTTCCTAAGGCTGGCATTACTTCATTCAATATAGATGTAAGATCTATTCTTAAAGGCGAAGCTGCAATCATAGTGAGTGCTTTTACGCAGCTTAATCTGGTTACCTCATTTCTCAAACGTTCTAAAAATATTGGTAAGCAAGTGGTCAATTCTCTTTGAAGTAAATCGCCCATATTGGCAATAATTTGACCCATACAAGCAATAGCTCTCTCTTTCACCTCTTGGTCAGCGTCGGTAGCTTTTAGCTTTTGCAGAGTGGCTGAATAAACTTCAACAGCAAATGGCGCTACGTTGGCAGTACTAATATTTGCAGAATTATTGTCCAAGGGACGAATCACTTTCACTAATTGCTGGAGCACAATTAGCCCTTCCGTAGCAATCTTATAGAAGGGGTCAAACACTGCTGTTACAACAAGTGGAACTAAAACTGGTATATGCGGATGAAATACATGCGACTGATGACCTTGTAATAAGGAAAACAAAAAACCAAGAGCTTCTATTTTCATATTGCTAGTTGAATTCTTGTCGCTTAAAGAAAAGCTAATTCCAGGAACAATATTATCCAAATGCGGTCCCAACGCTCCTGGTAACGCGTTCAGTAATTCTTTAAGTAACAAAAAGCAATCCTGCCGTGTCTTCATAGACTTCTCTTTCATAAGAGAGTGTGTAGCTTTAATAATTTGCGGAACTTGCTCAATAAGAAGTGCCAAAGAAGCTGGAACTTGTTCCATCGAATCTGGATCGTGACAAATTTCGTCTACAGGGCGTGTGTTTCTAAGAAGAGCAATATAGGCGTGGAATATATCTGACTTTACATTTTCTTCGCGTTCTTTGAAACGCAATATTAACTGCGGGCTTAAATCCTTATAAAAGTCTTCAATCATATCGTGACGAGTTGCAATAATCGATTCAAGACATTTAGCAGCCGCACGTCTTACTTTCCAGCTAATGTCATCATCATCACTATATTCTTCACTGTCTACGTATTCATCTTCTTCCGTATCCATGGCAATGTTTGAATCTACATCATCGGCTTCATAGTTATAGTTCGGATCGTACGTAACATACTTCAGACAAAGTTCTAAAATCTGAAAATGGAAATTATTCACAAGTTAATGTCCACCACAATGTGCAGTAGTTTGACTTGTTCTCTTGAAAATGATTATTTAGTTGCTTTATTTTCGCCCAATTATATTTCGCTTGCTTTCCAACTATTTTTAATAACACATTACAAAATATAACAAAAACTTAAAACAAAATGATTTCTACTTGTTCTCATAAAATATACATACATATTTCGTCTGGTTAAAATAGATCAAAATATTTTGAACCTACTTGTTTATCAGACTTGTTGCATATTTAAGGGCTTCCTCTGTTCATAACTTAACTTATAACAACTAACGCTGTGACCAGCAGGTGCTCCTACGTCTCAGCTCGAATTTTGATTGGCATCATTTGCAGCTAGAATATGTAAACATTGCCTCCAAAATCAATTACACAGTTTTGGAATGTAATGCAACATTACAGTCCGTCTTTTACAACTCCCTCAAATTCAGCTTCCTAACTAGTTTATTTACGTATTTAATCTTATGAATATATTCTAAAACTATGCAATATAAGCATTAGCTACAAAAGATATCGGTCTGGTTTGTTTCATAAAATTGCAAATAGTATTTATATTAAGGATCGCCCAGAAAAATGGAGTAAGGAGTACTAGATAACTTTTGACTTTTGAAGTTGGGAATTGCTAAGTTTGGAAATAGTCAAGTTACTGTTACATATATTGCAAGTTGGGTTAGTTGTTGTCAGCATGAAGTGTTCATGGGAGAAGAAAGTGTTCCCAAGTATTTATCTTGAGAAAACTTTTAATTTGTGTTTGTCTATTGTTGTTGGATATAACGGTCTGATATAGTCTGGTGTAATGACGGAATAATTATAATGCTTAGAAAGTCTCCCTGATTTTTTCAAAAGTAGGCTCCAATAATACAGGTGCATGGGATGCATATTTTGCAGCAATATCAGGTCTTTCATTCCCGGAAATGCTAATATGGTAATAATAGTATCAAAGAATTTTGATTTTATCTTCGTTCCAACTATTGTTCTTAAGAAACGTTTTCAAAAATTCTTCTTTCACAAATAAGATGAGAAGTAGTACCGAGGTGGCATCATATTTCCAAGGACGTTTATTATTGATTTTCCTAGAATATGCAGAAAAGTTTAGGCTATTGCCGTTTTTATTCGCTTAGTTTTCTTTACAGCAAGGATGTCCTTGTCTATAATAGAGTTAGAGCTGATCAAAAGTTCAGGTATAGTTCTTGCTGTTACGTGCTGAATTCTATTTGCTATGGATGGGAGATTGGCTTCGGTAAGGATATTATTTATTGGAGTAGTCCTGTAGGCCCTAGCGGCCGTGTGATAAGGTGGTGTTAAAATGTTAACTGTTGATTGACTGCTGTCAGCAATATTTTAATCAAAACAAGGGTTTTGACTAAATATGTAGATGCCTAAATGTGAACAGCTTTTCAATGACAGGCAACGAATAATGTTACCTCTAAATAAAAGCGCGAACAAAGTTAACTCCATCTGTATCTCTGTGAGAATATAATATCCAGAAATTTAATCTGTTGAACATTTTGTATCCTCTTACTGTTGACCAGTATTGTGTAGTCGTCTGCATCGCAGTTGAGCTTTCTACAATGTGAAGTCTCTTGGTGTTTTGAAAAGAAATTTTAGTACCTGCATATTCTGAGCATTCACTAAAAGCTTCTTCTAGTATAGTGATCATTTCACTGTTGCTTTTCTATTTCTCTTACAAATGATCTACAGATGGGTTCATGTTCAGGAATTTATTTATTTCAGTGCAGTGGAAACGTCTCCGTCTTGTTTTTATTAAATTTAATGAAATCTCTTTTTTCAATTGTTAGTGCCAAGATAATAATACAAAAGTAAATACCACTAAGAAAAATTGCTCTATTATAAATGAAAAATACATTTTCATTTAAGCTTTCGTTTTTCCACGATGGTAAAAAATATGATACGATATTTTACTTCAGGAAACAACAATTCGAAATAACAAAATACACAGCATTAAGCGTATTTAGAAGAAAGAACAATTTTTATCCAAAATGAATTACTTGTTGCATTTAAACCAAGATTTAAACATTTTGACTCAATATCTTAAATAGTTTCCATTTTATATTTTTTTTACTTCTCCTGTAAATTAATGAAGTGATGTTACGTCATTTTGCATTTTAGGGGACGATGTGTTTTTAATTTTTTTTTGCGCAATAGCAAAAACAGTTTTATTCCATATTAATACTTTTTTTTATAGAATATAGAAAATTATTCGCTACTCATTATTTTATGTTTTAAGGCAGAGAAACGTTTTTATTTTTTTTTAAAGCGAAATTTAGTTGTCATTGAGTTTTTCTATTAATATGAAAGTGTTTCCATAATAACTTGTACTTTTATTATAAATTTAGCGGCAGTAGTTATAAAATGTTTACAAGACTATCTCCTTTCAATTTAAAAACAAAATGTTATAAGTATGTACATACCATTGGAATATGAGGCCGAATTGCTTCTGGACAACGAATCACAAAGGCTTCACACGCTTGCAAGCAAAACTCTCGGAGCTCATCATCATCTTGTTGACTATATTGCTTTAGAAGTATTACAGCCCTGTCTATGTGTTTAAATAAACGGTGTCCAGCCTGGCGACTAAAAATATTTTATTATAAAAAAACAAAATATTAAAACTTAAAGAAGAATCACCAAATAGAAGCCAGACATTGAATGTAGGTTCGAATATTTCCTAGGTTTTGTGGATTTTCAAGACCATCAAGTAAATGTTCAATAACACCATTGTAAGCGTTTGTGGTAGCCAAAGTTAGAAGATGGGATAACGCAACAATTGTTCGTTTACGTACTGCTTGTCTAGAGGATAGCAATTGGGGTACAAGAGCTTTAAGTATTGTATTATGGAATGGTATTAAAAACTCTCCAAATCGAGATAAAAGATCGGAAAGTATATCTAAAGACTCCAGTTTTACGGACACGTCTTCTTTTTCGATAGCATTGCTCAATTTTCCAGTGATTCTCTGGCATACATTAGGCGCAAGAGAATTGGATGTCTGAGGAAGTTCCGAAATGACAGTCTTTAAACCAATACTAGATATGTCGCGTAATTGCTCTGTGTTTGATATCATGTTGGCGCATAATGAGTCGACAATTGTTTCGACTTGATTCTCCTTTACTTTATTGACTAAGGGACCCAGGCATTTGACCGCTAAATTCTGAACTTCACCGTTTTTGTCCTCAAGCAATTTCAGTACCATTCGGACAACTTTCTTTTCCGACTCGTCATCAAGCTTTATGCTGTCCTTCTGAAGCTCCGTCATTAAATCGTTTGTTGCCATGAAGCGAAAATCCTTGTCATTTGAAGTCATCTTCAGTGATGCCATGAAAAAAATTTACATAAATAAATACATATATGTATGTATGTCAGTATGTATGTATGTATATGCACAATTGTACGCTTACGCATACATATGTATGCATAAATTCACATACATACATATATTTTCTATGAAGAACTATCTGATCAAAATATGATATGCATAATTTACTCTTTTGGAAATTATATGCAAAGTTATGCACTAATGTATGTATACCTTTTCCAGCAAATTTGCAATTTGGTATTGATGTGAACCCATGATTAAGTTTCAGTTTTTTTCTTCTTTTAAAAGTATTCTATTTCACAATAAAGCCTTTACAAAATGCACACTTTTTCAAAAATGCTAAAATATCCTTTAGTAACAACTGCAGATGTTTGTTTTCAATTCTAAAAAGATTTTTCCTTTTCCAATTATGAACAAACGAACTAAAAAGGGAACCGGCGACAAATTTTTATCGCATTTGCTCAAATGCAAAAAAAATAAAAAATTCTCGGCGCTAGTGTTGCTAAGAGGTTTACATAAAACCCGCAAATCGGGGTTCAAAAAACGTAGAAATGAGTGTTTCTTGTGTGTTTACACTTGTCAGCGTAGTTACATTCAGGGAGACATATTACACGATGCTTCATTCGTAATGGAATGGAAAAGTTTCATTATCCGGTTGAAACAAGTATTTTACAAGAGCTATTAATTATTGGTTTTTAGTCTGGTCTTATATATTATTCGTTAATTGTGTTATGATAAAAGATGAAGAAGTGTTCGATCGTAGTTGCGCATTCTAAGTTACAAGCCTTGGAACTTCGGAATCGTTGTTATCATCTGGATCCGTGCCTGTTTTTTTTTTGTTTATGTCACAACACGTTACACAATTTTAAAAACTAATTTTAATACTTGTATGCCACCAAATGTTATAATAGTCTAATTGTAAGTTTTGAACTTCGTATTTAAATCATAATTAAATTGAAATTCTATTTATATACGAAAGTCTGTTTTCAACACAAAGTTAAATGAAATTTAAGTGGCCAATGAGTTCCATTTAATTTCTAGTTAAGTTTCACATTTTACTATATATTTTTAATATATATATGTATATATGTTTTTACTTCTGTGCTCAAGCAAGTAATGGGAAATCAAAAAAGAATATATGAGAATATAACAACAACTTGGCAGTACAAATAATTCTATATTGAAATGTAATTGTAGAAAATTAGTTTTCTTTAATATTTTAATAAAGAGGCTGAAAACATATATAAAAAATTATAAAAAAATGCTAGTATCAAAAATAAAATAATTTTTGCAAATATTTTTATACAAACTCTTTTTTGGAAAAAATATTTATTTTATTTATTTTTAAATACAGTTTAAATTTAAATAAAAATGAACGTATTTCGTATATAAATACGAAGATAAAAATGGGCACACTACTCGTCTAACTCGGTAAGACTGCCTGCAAATTCATAGAACTTCGGTGAATTTCATCCGGATATGTCGAGAGACTGATTGAAAAAGGCATACAAGAATTATATATAGAGAATTATATTTATGCACATATATATTTATGAACGGTTTATAGCTGGATTTTAAAAGTTGATTAGATAGGAGAACACAAACCAACTGATAGTCATAAAATATTTCCCGTTGTTTGGGATACTCTATTAAATTCATTCATGGTAGTTGGTAACATAAAAATTAAACGTTGCCAACTTTAATGCCGTGAACTATACATATTTTTACAGATGAAAACGCCTAAAATAATGCAAGGAATATTGTTAAAAATAAATTTTTACGGTTTATAAGCATTTCAAAGCAATATTTAAAAAAATAAAAAAAGTTCAAGTAAAATGTTCAAAAATAAAAACGAAAGCAATATAGTTTACAAATGCACAGTAAGGCTTCTGGAAGATGCTGACATTCTTGAATGTGATTTTCAGGTATTTAGTTGGTTTCAAATATGTATGTATGTATATGTATGTATATTTTTTAATTTGGAAATATCTTTCACTTATTACAAACAAAAATCGATATAATATTAGTTGTATCTGTATTTTAATGTGCGTCGTCAACAAAGCCACAATATAGTATTCAGCAAGACATGGACATTACTGGCAAATACATATGTACATATGTATGTACGTAAGTACGCACTTCTTTGCTCTAACAGAGCGCTTGCTTAATTCTAATTAAATTCCTTGGGGAAAAACTGAAACTGAAATTACATGCGATTTGGTGGTGGAACATGTTGAATATTAATATGTTTTTACATGCAGCATATTTTAGATTTAAAAGCACATATGTATGTATAATTTAGAGCAAATGCATGTACGAACATGCATGGTACATTTACATTACAGATGTTGTACACATTTATGACATATGCGTATTTGTTATTATGTGCTGTTTACAGAACAGAACCGATCGGCTCGGAAAGTTCTCAAAACATTACAAGAGTCAAGGCGAAATTCAGCGAACTCACAAGTATATATGTATGTATGTATGTATGTATTTTGTTTTTGTTAAATGTCAAAAGTTCAAGTTTTATGCGTGAACTGCTGACACACAAAGAAGACCAAAAGATAAAAATATAATCAGCTGCGCTCGTAGTTTTGCCAACGTTTACCTTAACATACACGTCTGGTGTGGTGAAAATACTTATGTATGTATGTTTTTAAAATGGTTTAGAAAATACATGCACATATTTACCCACCGCTTGTCAAATTTTATACCCATATATTTTAAGTAGAATTCACTACATGTATACATATCAAAAGCAGAAGAATAAAGCTGCTTAGAAACTTCTCTTTCTTTTGGTCTTTTGATTAAAAACAAATTAACGTTTTGATTTTCATTAACCATTGCCGACAACCCGTATGTTGAGAGAGTGAGATACTGAATTACGCTCAGTGGTGCCCATTTGTGTGTAAGAAGCTGAGTTTGTAATATGCCATTAAATTTTCTTCTTGCTGTTGAACAGGTTTCTATGTATATTTTCTTTCAATGGCTGCCGGGCACTAACATTTTCTCAAATATACACTTTGAATTTCAGTTCATTAAGCTTAACTCACTTATCCACTAATATGTACATTACTGACGAATATGGCAGCACCTACGAAATGTTGATATATAGACAGCAGGAAACACACAAAAACAGTTATACATACATTTTAGTATACATTCTTTTTACTTTAACGAGACATATGTTTGTATGTAGACGTGATTCATTCACATGATTTTGCATCTACTAAGCGGAAAATCATTTACCCGATGCTCTTTTAATTGATCCATACACTTGATTAAAAGCTCCCTTAATTGAGCAGCGTAATCAATAAAATGAACAAATATTACAAAATAAATAAGAATACGTGATTTTGAAAGCTGCTATATGCTTTATTAGGATGTTATTTTTGGGAATTTGCTATTTTTGGAATATATTCGATAAAGAGAAATGTGCTGTAAGAACAAGAACAATCGCTAATAATTTTTAAATTTACCAATTTCGTTTTCTAAATATTTTTATTTTTATTAAATTACGAATGGAAAAAAGCAATATGCCAATTCAATACATGTATCTTTTCTTATTTGTAGCCCTTTCATAGAGGGAGCTATCTTGTCGATTTCATATGTGATCAGCTAAAAATTAAGGAAAAGGATTACTTTGGACTGCGTTATGTGGATATGTCTAAGCAAAGAGTATGTAAACTTGAATATATATATACATACATATATATATATATATATGTACATACATACATATATACACATATATAAGTATATATAATACGAGTACCGGTTTCGAAAACATACCGGTAGCAAGCGGAATATTAAGCAAAATTTCAACCTGTATTGACGTAATTTGTATGTCGTTCGTTGACGAATCTATTTAGTTGTCTGTCTGCACACGCGACTTAAACTTTTATTGGGTTCTTATTTAAGAAAATAAAAATGCCCAAATTTGTAAGTTGTTAAAAATAGACTTTTTTTACAATCTTTATTTACTTGCTTCAATGCTTAAATTTGAAATTACATCTTGTATTCGCCTAAACATTAAGATTTTGTTATAAAAAATGTCTATTTTGCATTATTTTATTTAAAATATTCTGATTGGTCAAAACCTTAAAAATTACGCACCTCAATAAATTGCAACTATGCAATTTATTGTAAAAAACAATTCTTAATAAATTGAAATGAAATAGAACAAATACTTTTGTTTTGGCGATTTTTTATAAAGTTTATAAACTTATTCAAATTTGCCAATACATCTTTTTTACAATTAATTTACTCAGCTATTGTTTCTAAAAACTTATCAACTTTATCAGGAATGTTCTTCTTCTTTTGGCGCTAGAGTCCGGGGTGAACCTGGGCCTCAACCAATAAACTTTTCAAGCTGACACGGTCTTTAGCCTGCGTTCTCCAATTGTGCACACCAATTGTGTCCCTCTCCACTTGTGTGCGCCATCGGTTCCGTGGGCGTCCTCTAATGCGTTGTCCCACAGGTTCGGAATCGAAGATTCTACGGGCCGGAGTAGTATTCTCCATGTGCTCTACATGGCCCAACCATCTTAGCCGTTGGATCCGTAGACGTCTGGTTAGGCTCATGTCGCTGTGCAACCCGTACAGTTCATGATTGAATCTTCTTCTCCAGAAACCATCAACACAAATAGGGCCTAAGATTGAACGCAGAACTTTTCTCTCGAAAATACCAAGGACTTCCTCACCCGCCTTCGACACCGTCCATGCTTCTGCGCCATAGAGAAGTACAGGGATTATCAAAGTGGTATATAGTGTCAGCTTGGTTTTTCGAGAAAGGGCCTTCCTACTCAATTGCCTCTTGAGCCCAAAGAAACAGCGATTGGCAAGAGTTATTCTGCGTTTGATCTCGGTACTGATGTTGTTCATACTGTTGACTTGGGAGCCAAGGTAGACGAAGTCCTTCACTACCTCGAAGTTATAGCTGCCTATGGTGATGTTCTGGCCCAGTCGTCGGTGTTGCGCGTCCTTTTTTGATGACAGCATATACTTCGTTTTGCCCTCGTTCACTGCTAGACCCATTTTGGCCGCCTCCGTTGAAATACCAGCAAACGCTTCATTAACGGCTCGCTGTGTTCGACCAATCACGTCAATGTCGTCAGCGTATGCTAGCAGTTGCACGGACTTTGGAAGATCGTGCCTCTGTTGTTGGCGTGTGAGTTTTGCACGATCTTCTCAAGAATTATGTTAAAAAAGTCACATGACAGTGCGTCGCCTTGTCTAAATCCCCTTCTGACATTGAAGGTCTCGGTGAATTCGTCACCAACCTTGATGGAGCAGCGAGAATTCTCCATCGTCATCCTACACAGCCTGACGAGTTTGGTAGGAATGTCAAAACTAGACATGGCTTCGTATAGCTCGTCCCTATACACACTGTCATATGCGGCCTTAAAATCGACGAATAGGTGGTGGGTGTCGATTTGCATCTCTTGGGTCTTTTCCAGGATCTGCCGTAGTGTGAAAATTTGGTCAATGGTGGACTTCCCCGGCCTGAAACCACACTGATAAGGACCTATCAAACTGTTCACGAATGGTTTCAGGCGCTCACACAAAACGGCAGAGAAGATCTTGTAGGCGATGTTCAGGAGACTTATTCCTCGGTAGTTGGATCGGGCAAACGATGCTGAGATTCCACTCGTCGAGCATGCTTTCCTCCGACCATATCTTACAGATGAGCTGGTGCTAAATTGCTAACATACATACATACATACAAATCCACACTTTTCCATATAAACTATTTCCATTCGAAAAAACTAAAAGGTGAGGAAAAATTGTTGCTCTTCTTAGAATGTAAATGTTGGTTGCTATGCATTAAAACATTGCTCCTTTTTATTCTTGAAGTTTCTGTTTTTACGTTCTTTTGGGGGTATCTGCTGTGTATGCTTTCCTTATTCACAGACTGGGTAAAACAGAAGAAACAGCGTAATTTTTGCACAAAGAATGACCTATCCCCTCCACGACAATTTATTTGCATTCTCGTTCAGACAAACAACTGATTTGCGCCCCATTTAAGGTTTCCGGAAGGGCAATAAAGGCGAGCGATAACCTTATCGCCTTCATAAAGATATGGGCTCCTCAAACACAAGTCTTAAAAATTGTGACCACAAGATTTAAAAATCTGACACTTGTTTCGTCGCTGTCGATAGAGGTAAAAACTAAACTAAATGAACAAAAATAAATTAATAAGTTTTAATGAAAAAGTATTTATATAAAAATGCACATACCCATATACTACATACATGAAACTAGTAGTTTTTAAATTTATAAAAAACGTTATTCTCAAAAACGTAAAATATATTCGAACAAGAAACAATTTTTACTTTCATAACTGAAATGAAAGAATTTATCGGATAGATGTCGACTCCTTTATTGAAATGTATGAACATAAGCATATTTTGAGGCTGCAATGAATATTGAAATACCATATAATTTAAAAAAGGATATACATATGTACATAAGGATTCCTTATAAGCCAAATTTTGCCGCATTGTGCCGGAACAGGAAAATAATTTAGGAGAGGGAGTAGTGTTTGCGTACGTTCGATTTGAACCTTCCCACATTGGGAGTATCGGTAAAGACTTCTGCAGCAAGCTTATGCCATAAGCGAACAGTACAGCTGAAGAAAGAATGCGATGCGTTGTGCGATTCAGTAAAAATATGCGGGCTTCAGTAATAAGGTCACTAATCTCGTCCGCGCAAAATCCATTGTAGTATCGAAAGAACAATGAAACGCACCCCACACTGCGGCGATGCTCTAGAGAGTCTATACCCTACTGTCCCTGTGTTTTCGCGCTCTCGTGTACACGGTCTCATATCTCCAAAATAAGCTTTGAATCGCTAGTTCTATTCCATTTTGGACGGATGTAGATATTATAAATAGTAAGGCCTACAGTTAATTTTGCCACCAGGTCAATAAGTAACACCGGGTTGGAAAAATGGTGTGCTCCTTTGGCGTTTTGAGAGAAAAGTCGACATATTTGCCCACTTATTGGCCAAAACCATGAGGCCTTTTAAATCACCTTTAGAAAAAGTTAATTTTGCGCGAATATCTCAATAACAGCTGCTACGTTGACAGAATTTGTTAGGAGTGATTCCACAGAAAGCAAATTTCAAAATTCTTTTTCATATGGACGGGATCCACTTAAATTTTTTAGAATGGGAAGGGGGCAACAGAGCACGCCAAGTTAATCTACTATGTACATATAATTATGTTTGGATTTGACTTAACTGAATTTCATTTCATATTATTTTATTTCTCTTTTATATTTTCCAAAATATGTAAATTTTTTTGTATTGGTTAATTTTTTGTTAACAGACTTTTTTTTATATATAATGAAAACAGCACAGTCAAAGAAGACATGGAAGATTTTGTCGCATAAATCGACATATAAACCGGATTGCCGGATAAAATATTACCACCCCTCTTTGTCACAAAACTGACTGCATGAACGCGAAATTATTTAAATGATAAATGAAGAACCACAGCGAAAAGAAAAATTAAATTTGTCTTGTCTTGGCTTACAAGAAATACGAAAATCGCAAGATGGCTTAAACCAGGCTTTATGACAGAACTAGTGCTTATGGCCAGTTTTTAACTTAATATTTAAATACGAAATTAGTTAATTTTTCCTTATATTTAAGTTGTATTTAAAAAATCGCAAGATGGTTTAAACCAGGCTTTATGACAGAACTAGTGCTTATGGCCAGTTTTTAACTTAATATTTAAATACGAAATTAGTTAATTTTTCCTTATATTTAAGTTGTATTTAAATATGGTTTCATTTTTTCAGTCTCAAATTGCGTTTGGCATTTAATTATGGTAAAAGTATGGTAGCACTATTAAATGCCAAAAAAATATAAACAACTTCTTCATTTAACAGCTGCTTACTATTTAGTTAACTTAATATTAAAATATTTTGTTTTAGAAATTTTGTGGCTTCGAAACGTTTGCCTGAATTTGCTATTAAATTCTCGCTCCACATCCTTCCACACATTCACCTTTTGTTCTGCACCAACTCAGTCTTTTTGCACTTGATTATGCTGCTGTTGTTTATCAAATGACGTGGTCAGTGATTTAAGTTGTATTTAAATATGATCTATAAAAATGAATTCGGTATTTAAACAGAACTTAAGTTAAAACACCGTTTAATTTTTAAGTTAAAAACTGGCCCTTAGTACTGGACACCAAATGTTAGGAAAGATTTAAAAAGTGTTCATAAATAATATTTAATGATGTTTTCTTTTCTGACAAAAATGTTGCATTGGTGCTACCATACGAGCAGGTTGTTGTTCTATTCTGAAAATACATCCAAGAATGTGAAAACTTTTCATGTTCTTTTCTTAGTTTGTTGCACAAATAAACGGCCAACTTGTATGAAATGTTACCCCCCTTTATATTTCAGTGTGAATTAATGCCCATTTTTAGAGGCGTGCAATGTACATATGTACAGTTTGTAAAAAAAATGTTTTCAAAGCTAAACATTTTTAGAAATCACACTTTAAATAAAGAATAACAGCAACAAATTTCATTTATTTGTATTTCGTTTTTGCTCCATCGGTATACGTCTGGAAATTTCTAGCAGGAAAAATATTATTTTTAACAATTTAGAACACATTTTACCGCACTTAGTGCAATTTTGAAAACATTTACTTTACAGACTGAAATATTTTTTTAAATTGCGATTATTGTTTTGTTATTAGAATTAATTTTGTTATTTTTTTATTGAAATATCCTTAGAAACATCTAAAATCACGTGAATTAAAAAAAAAAATTAATATATTTATAAATTTTGCTTAAAAATTAGAGTTTCATTTAAAGTTTTTAATTTTCTTTAGTATTGAAAACATTTTCTTCACAAGCTGTGTTCAACCACGTATTGAAAAGTGTAAAATCAACGCATTATTCTGTTCCATTGAAAAGAAAATATGTACATATGTATATGAAACACTTTATAAGGGTATGTGCAGCATGAAAAAAATATTCCACATACTATATGTGGCATCATTTTTATCCAGAATAGAAAACACCATAAGTAACAATTAATAAAAATCGAAATTAAAATATCGATACATATTTTTATTTTTTACAGCACTGGTTGGATCTCGGAAAGTCAATTATAAAACAATGCAAAGGTAAGCATCATTGGTGTTAAGCGCAGAGAGAACGATGTAAATATATGTATGTATGTGTGTATGCATACATATGTATGTATGTATGTACAACTATATTTACATAATTTTTTGGTTTCCATTACTCCCTTTAATTTGTGGTACTACGAGATAAATATGTATATACATACCTACATACACTGCGTTTCACATTTCATTTTTATTTGCTTATCTATGAATATTCTTAACTTTGTTGGACTTGTTGTTCTTATTTTATATTCCTCATCAAGTTTGAATTACTGAATTTTTTGTTATTTGTTTTTGTTGTTTTGATTTCAATTTATTCAAAAATGCAGGGTGTTCTTTGTTTCACTTGAGTAGCACGTTGCAGTTTAAGTTTGATTTACAAGTAAAAAGATCGACCACGAGTTAGAAAACTCATGTTTTCAACATTTTCAAACCAATTAGTTCCATTTACCATAACAACGAATAAATGAAAAACTAAACATATAGAGATTGTGGGCTTTCTGTCACTAAAATGTCCCAAAAACTTGCGAAAAGCAGAAAAGTAATATGTAATTTGTTTCAAAACGAGATGAACTATGGAAAGAACATGAAAGGCCGTGTAAGTGTTTATTATTTTTTGAGTATTTTTCTTTTTTAAGCTGTAATTAAAAATCCGTTTAATACATCGAAATGCAAACTATAAACAATGCGCTATTTTTATTCCCTACAATGATATTTTTTTTTGTAATCTGTTTTATTTGCAATCCATTTTACAAAATTTAAAATAATAAGCAAATTTAATAATAATTAAAAACATAACGTAACTAAAAAACAAAACAGCTCAGTAAACAACAGTTGTCAACTGTTGCACTATTTACATAAATATATACATACATCTTAAATATTATTTTCTAAAAGGTAGATCAAGTACATGTACCCTTTTTAACCTACGTATGTACTTCGTTGCTATCGTCTAATAAATTGATGGCTTGCACATTGGAATGATGGCTAAGTCGGTTTAGATATCTGTCGCTGAAACGATTAATTTCTTCTTTGACCATTGCGATGCTAAGATCTTTAAGAATATTGTTGTTTCTGATGAACCAGGGTGGATTAGTAATTAAGCGAAGAGTTTTGGATTGATATCTTTGTATAATTTCAATATTTGAATTGCGAGCGGTACCCCTACAAAGATATAGGCGGAGAATTTTAATGTGTACGGTGAGCTATTCAAGTGAAACGCAGTGTATGTATGTATATATCTATCTGATGTGAAATGAACGTTTGTGGTGTTCATACAAGGTTATGTACATACGTACATATGTATATGTTGAACTTACAATTAATTCTTAGGTTTTATTACAATTATTATTCTTATTGTTTTTAAAGGTAAATTTGCATAGTTTAACATTTATTTGGGTCAATTAAAATTAATTGTTTCGCAATAATTTACATTTTGTTTTCTGGTTTAAAAAGTGCTTTAAATGCGGAAATGAAATTGCTTCTGTTGATTTGAGCAGTTATTAATTTGAACTATATTTAGGTCAACAACATAATGCCATATCAACTGAATTTGTTTCGAAATTGTAAAATTGTAATATTGAATGTTTTGTTTCTTAACTCATATAAGTAATGAACAGACGTTGGGTTTATTGTTGGAAATATGAGTTTCTTTTACACTTTTATCAGTTTAATTGTCAAAGAAGAACTTAAGACTAAACCTGGTGTCTGGTGTTTATTTATTGATAAATATTGTTACATAATTTGTAAAAAAAAACGCGATAGTTTTGTTGACTATTAATTCAAATTTTAATTTATGTAACATACTTTTTTTATATTTTTAGATGTGGATCCGATTCTTTTCTCTTTTAGAGTGAAGTTTTACCCTGCAGACCCATTTCGGTTAACAGGCAATGGTCGAATTATGTTATATCAGCAGTTAAAAAGAGATTTGCGGCATGGACGTCTTTATTGCTCTATCGGAGAGGCAGCCGCGTTGGGTTCTCTAATAGTGCAAGGTACATACATGTGTATAAAAACACGGATTTTATACAGACTTTATTAACTCTTATCGTAGGACTATATTTTTAAAGTTTATATATGTAAGTTATTGCTAGTAAAGGCGCGTTCATGAATAGGAAAATAACGCAAATTATGCACAACAGTTTTGATTAAATGCTGCCAAAATATTGCACAGTTCAGTGCAAGATAATGTCGATCGTGTTAGACTTCAAAACAATGAATAGTCGTATGTGTTGATGACAGCTATTTACAGCTCTGTCCCAGACGATATCGCTTTCTTTGTTGTCTAGAATAACAAGCACAACGTTGTTTTGAGATTTCCCTTTCCTTTTGGAGAACTATGTTGGGATTAGACCATTTTGATTTTACCGTTAATTTATATTGAAATAAATGTACATATTTAGACATACATATGTATGTATGCACATATGTATATTCCTATTTCTGAGTTGTTACTTTGTTGGTTGCTGGCTCAACTTTATATATGTATGTACATATCTAGAGGTTTTATGATCGTAAAAGAGTAAAGTAAAATACATACATACATACATATGTACTATTTTTCTGTCCTGATTGTTAATAATATTGGAAGCACTCAATAATTCTTATATTTGAGATGAATATTTTTGGACGAGTTTGAAAATCAACGTAATAACATACGTATACCTACATACATACATACATACATACATACATATGTTGTATATCTTCGACGAAAACAATGGTTTGCGGAAAGGTGGATTATGAAGTTGGGTAGAGTACTAAACTTTGCGGTAAAGAGGTAGCATTTCTGATACTCAAGTTATAACCAGAAAATTAAAAAAAAGCTCGAAAAATTGGTCTTCGTGTGCGAAAAGCTTTCTTAAAACTTATTTTTTTATTTTAACTTTTATGTATGTATGTATTAGTTTATAACTTTCCAATTTTACTACTATAACTGCACAGAATGCGTGGAGTAACAAAGTCCATATGCCAATGATGGTCTTAAGAGATACTTTTATTGGCTCTGTGTCTAACAAATGCGACCCATACCTTCACATGGGAAGTAGCAGACCGGCCGACATAAAATTCCTCAAATGAAGCGTAAAACGCTACAGTTATTCGCGAGTAAGACGCAAAACTTTCGAATACCAAACAGCAACAACAAGAATCACCACATTTAAAAAATATGTAACTACAATGGCGTGAGAGCTGCTTTACGACTCATTTTATGTACTTTAAATTAGTTCTCGTCTTTGCAAGCTAAATGTAATTTAATTTTAAAATATGTATGTATGTATATCATTAAAAATTAAAAAAATTTATTATGCAGGAGAACTAAATTGTAATGAAACGCATAAAGTTTAAAAAGCATGAATGCGCATAATATTTTCAAATTGCTGACAATAAATTTTTGGCGTTAATATTTTAATTTCAGAGGAAATCGGAGACTTCAATGAAGAAATACATATTGATAATTATGTATCGTCCATGAATTTAGCTTTACGACAAACAGAAACCCTTGAGAAAAAAATTATAGAGCTTCATAAAAAGAGACAACCGTACCAAGAACCTACAGTCGCTATTGATGAGTTTATGGGCATCGCTAGAGGCCTCGAAACATATGGAATCGACCCCCATCCTGTAAAAGACCACCGTGGGTCACAGCTATATATTGGAATCAACTATTCCGGTATAAGTACTTTTATTTCTGGTAAACGTTCACAACATTTTCGATGGAATGAAGTGCACAAAATTAATTTTGAAGGCAAAATGTTCATCGCACATCTTAGTTACACTGATGCCAGCAGAGAGCCAGTAAGTTTCAGTTTTTAGAATTCTTCATATACATATGTACATAAATACATACAGACATACATACATACAGACATACATACATACATACATACATACATACATACATACATACATACATACATATGTAGTAATAAGAGACATTGTTTTGAAATACACATGTATGTATGTAGTAGTATGTATGTACATACATATATAAAGATAAGCAGTTGTTACATGTTTTGTTTGTTTGTTTTTGTACCTTGGCGAGCTACTATTTTGTTGACAGAACAAATCATGTCAGAACGAGCAATTTGCCCATCATTGTCTTGTATTTTTCTTGGCAAATTCGTAATTTTAAGTTCAACACGAGTGGTGTAATATTATATTGAAGCAATTTGCCAAACACGAAGTCTGTCTAATTTTTTGTTTTTTGTATATTATGCCAAAGTACCATTACAACTTGCACGATTGAGCAGTACGTCCGAACTATACAACTTTATTTTCAAACGAGGTTTGGAGGAGGGCCGCAACGGCGTTTAAAGCTTCAAAAGAAAAATACTATGCATTACGAATTCGACCAGACTGTGATCAATAGAAATAATTATGAATGCGTTCTTCAGACTCTTCACTATTAAACAAAATATTTAGATAGATTTCTCACATTGTTTAACAATTCTCGTACATGCTTCAGGAAAATAAAACGGCAATTCAGAAAGTGTAACAGATTTTAAGTTAATATATAAAATTAATAATGATCGAAGTGCTGCTTTTGTTATATGACCTGGTAAGGGTCCGGAACTTTGTTGCAGAGCTTTGTTTTAAGTTCTCGGTAATATATAATAGGGCATAACTTTACTTGGCTGCACTTCTTTAATCCATTATTACTGTACCCGCTAAGTAAGAATTAAGTATATACAATCGCTTTCGTAGGCAAATTTCAATAAATCGTTGGCATGAGAAATTCGCTAGTGGTAGAGAAGTGGGAAAACTGTGCTTGTTTAAAGGGGATTTAGACGGTAATACAAGTCGTACGTAACACCAAAGAGAAAATCATATGAAGTTATCTCCGTATTTTAAAAACGAAAATAACAATCTTAGACATATTATTTTACGTTTACACCATTTTTAAATTTGCACCAAAAACTATTTTTACTTTCTATTGTTCGCGCGTTTTCTTTATTTCAGTTGTTCACAGATGTTATTCTTTGTTTGCCTTATTTGTTTACGTAAAAATACATCAGGGATCTAATAATGTGTGAAGAAATTTAAAAAAAATTTAAAAACGATGAAAGCCATACGACTGTAATATTTTCGTTCGTATTTTCTCTCTATGTCGTATGGTTTCATTACATAAGTATTAAGTTTCGACGATACCATCCGTGCTCTTCTACTCAAAAATTTGACTTATCGATCGACTTGTGTTATCGTCTAAATCCCCTTTTAGTAATAAGGTGTGTGTTGAGTTTTTCCGAGCTGTAGTTGCTCTTGTAAACTCTTTGTATTGTATTGTATGCTTTGTTTGTCGGTGTCAAACTTTAGTACTTTCGTTTTTACATACATACATACATTCCTTAAAGTAATATTAATAGTTTATTTTCTTACTTTTATTTGATATGCGATATATTGGTTTATTATTTAAAATTATTTTCACTTTTTAGTATTTAGGGTTTTTTCGCAATAAAATTGAATGCCAAACAAATCACAACACTATTCGACAACTTTTGTTCAGAGATAATTACTCGGCATTATCTTCTGGCAATAATTGCTGAATATGTGTTCAAACACTTATTCGTGCGGTCCACATGTGAAGATCTTGTGTCGGCAATCAAATTTGACAGTTGTCACCGCAATAATTGCCAAATAGATTGCTCGTGCGGTCCCCATGTTACTTAATGCTTGTGAATTCTTTCAATGATCTGAGGTCAATAGCATTCAATTCCATTAGATTGGGAACGATTTATTTCAGTTTCGTCGGAACAAACGGCTCGTTACCAATTTTTTGTGCTAGAATTCTCATGTGCCCTTTTACGTTTTTATCCGGCAAAGGCAATTTATTCTTCGCAAATTGATTATAACACGTAACAAGACTCGTGTTATTAATTTTAAGCATTTTACGTTTTTAAGCGTTTTTTTTCGAAATTGTTATCTCAAGCCTCCTTGAAAATTATTTTTGGTACAGCCTTGTAATTGATAACTGAATAAGAAATGGGAACATATGCATATATGGAAGAAGTATGTACATACATACATATATTAAAAACATTTCCTTTCATGTAGAAAAAACATACAATTGGGTTCAAATGTTCCTCGAACGTGACATGCCGATACCTGTGGAGATGCGCGATTGAACAAATGTTATTCTTTACGTAAGTGAAAACAAGTTTAAGTCTATTTTTCTTTGCATATACACATGAAGTCCTTTCAACTTTATAGGCTTCCTAACAGCCAACATGCAGCTGTGGTCTCTGGCGGCGGATTTTTTTCCTGGGGTGCTAAGTTCAAGTATACTGGGCGAACGGAACGTGAAATACTAACTGAGAGCATAAATGCGCTGCGCGAGCAAAAGCTTACAAATTCGACAACAAGTAAACGAAAAGCTAGCAGTGTACCAGCAACACCGTCAAGTCCTCAGAGCGATCTGGCACAAATACGTAAACTATTGCGAAATACTTACATGGCTACAAAAGATTTAAAAAAATTTAATTTACATTCAGGCTACAGCAGTTTACCTCGTTCAACAATGTCTGAACCGCTAGGCAACTGTACGATGTCAGGAACAGATGGCCTTAACAGCGTTATGTACAGCCCAAATCTTGGCTACGATGTATCAGGAAGCAGTGGGGTACAAGTGCCAAGCCTAGAACCTGTATCAGAAGAAGCCCGAATTCGGGCCTCCTCTAATTTTGAAAACATTAATCTCACAAATAATGCCAGCAATCCCGAAATGTCAAATTTTTATATAAAATCCGAAGACTCTATTCTATATTCATCACCAGAATCCGGAATATTTAATGCATACGATAGGGATGGTTTTGTGCCGCCGAGGAATAGTGAAAATGTTCAAAACCGGTATTTTCACCATCTGCCTAATAGCGTTACAGCAAATTTATCCACACTGAACACTTCCAAAGCAAACGACAAATCTACATTTGAAAACCAACTTACCAATAGTGCCAAAGGGGTACGGAAGTTTCATTTCATCAATGCATTTATTCCTTCACTAGTTTTTGTGGTTATTGCAATGACAGTGTCCGCAATCGTTGTTCTAGAATCTGAATCCGAGTTATTTAAGCAAATACGAAATCTGCCAGAAATGATAAGCTTACGTTACCAATACTATCAACCTCTAAAGGATTTTATTTTACAGAAAGTCTTACGTAAGACATAGAACTTTTTCAGGAACAGTTTTATGTTCATGAATATAAAATAAATGTGGGACTTCACCACATCAACATTTTTTATCGACTTGTTACAAATTAATATCTTATCTTAGCATACGAACAAAAATACACGCATAAGCAAACGGACTGAATTTGAAGAAATTTACGGAAAATATTCTTGCGATTTTTGTAAGAATATGTATTTTTTTATAATTTAAGAAAATGTATTTGATTTCATACGAAAATGTTACAATAAATACATACATATAACTATGTAAACGAATAATACCACTAATGAGCCGGACCTTCCCTGCCATTTACATACATACCTACATACATACATACATACATACGTAAGTATAAACTTCTTCTGATAAGGAGAGCAGAAATTTTGATAGCTTACGTTTTATTAAATTGTAATTAGTTTCACCACACAAATCCTTAACTTAATTTTCAATTGTGCTAAAAGTATCTTGTTATTTTGGAATAAAAAATATTTTCTAAAAATTGTTAGTTATTGTAAAACATATGTATGTACATTATTTATACCATTATTGGACACTTTTACACAAAACCAATTTCAAAAAGCCGCAAATGAGAATATGAAAACAAACCACAAGATTGAATGTAAAACATGGAAAGCAACACAAAATTTTGGAGCCAGTTTCTGGTCTAAAAATTGGTTACAAAAACGCTATCAGAAATTGTTAACAAGTATCAATTTCAAAAACGTTTGTTGTCATTTACCAATAACCTCATCGCATAACGCGTCGCTGGGAAGGATCATTTTTAATTTTAGAATTTTTAGGTTTGGCTCTTTTTTTATGGGAACTGAAAAATTTTGAGACAAGTAGTCTTAGTTATGATGTTTGGGACAGGGCAATATAAGTTCCAAGACTGCAACCTGAATCGGAAGAGAACTCAACTGGAACATATTCTAAGAAATATAGAAACATTGGTTTTTTATACTTTGTATGACGCAAGAATGATAGAAAGACATATTGCGCCACCTTTTATACAAAAATTTAGTTTTCTGCGCATGTTGGTCATATGACGTCAGGAAATAGTGTGGCACTTAAAAGCTACATATGTAAATACAGTGGGACAATTTCCCTTAAATAATTTTCTGAGAAATTTTTTCTTTTGTTTTTATTTATTA
This sequence comes from Epicampocera succincta, assembly GCA_932526305.1. Lineage (NCBI taxonomy): Eukaryota > Metazoa > Arthropoda > Insecta > Diptera > Tachinidae > Epicampocera > Epicampocera succincta. The sequence goes on along the minus strand of OW052037.1, from coordinate 642,950 downwards.
TTTACGCTATGAAAACAGTCAATTATTAAAAGAATGTAAAAAATTAAAAAACAATCAAACACTTATTTTAAATTTATTAAACTTTCTTTTTCGGCTATTTATATTTTGACTAATTTCCATCTAAAAAATGTTTTTTTCACTTCTGCACTTGCTTTTACATACGTATGTATGTATGTATGTACGTCTTAGCAGTAATTTACACTTATTTTGTCAGTAATATACATACATACATACATATATAAAAAATATTGGTTTTGTTGTTTGACAATCGCAACCATAAAATATTGGTTGCTTATATTTTGCCAATAAACCTGGTAATGGAATAGAAAAACTTTAGTGAAAGTTTTTAGCACAATTTCTCACTTGATTTTGTTCCATCATTTGGAATGCATTTGACCACTCCGCACTTCATGTTTGCAATTTACTTAAAATTTTTAAGCAAGTTGATGATTTTTTTACTCCATATTTTCCTATATTTTATAAAGTCAAGCTCAAAGTTCTAGTTCTATAAAGAAATAGAATAAATTAATTTTTGGAGAACTGTTAAAGAGAATTTTACTACAGGGTTGCCAAGCCCACGTAATATATAAAGTTTGTCGGGGAAAATTAGGAATTAATTTTGGATATATTGACTTCTCAGACTTTTTAAATTGTTTTTACCAAAGATAAGATTAAGAGTGCATCCACGAAACGCACACATTTTTTGTCAAAACCCTTAAGTTTTGAAAACAGCAAAAAATAGTTCTTCCAAACGTATATATAGGTCTTAATATAGTTTTGTATAAAAGTACATAATTGAAAAAATAAAAACCACTATTTGCGTTTTTGCCTTGTAAGTTTGCAGCTTCTGAGCTAAGAGAGTCTGACAAAAAATTTGTGGGTTTTGAAAAAATTCGAGAGGTCCAACTCTATTCTAACCATTATATCTACATATATATGTACAGAGTTGCTTCAAATTCAACACACTTAATCTGTATTCGTATTCATCTTCCAAATGTAAACTATTCTCGGATTATTAATATTATTCATCCCAATAAAGTGAACGAGGAAGCCGCAAATTTTGAACAAAATAACTTGGAAACCGAAATGAAGTGCCTAGTGAAAATTTGTGGCAGCACAAACAAAAAGCCGATCAAAATAAGTTTCTTGCCTTAATTTATTAAACAAAATTTATAAAATTTTGTAATGATAAATATATAAATATGTACAAAGACTATAAGACTATAAGTAAATTCAAATAAGATATTGGTAAGTTTTCAGGTATTTTAAAAACTTTTTAATTGTCCAAAAATATATACATACATACATATGTATGTACATAGTTATGTACATATGTATGTATGTATGTATTTATGTAGTTTCATAACTAGGTTTTACGAAAAAGCTTTATTTAAAACCCGTGAAACAGTTGCCGAGAAGGACGATCGTCACAAGCACAAGCAAGTCATATTTGCCACAAATTAAAGGGTGATCTTCCTGGCATTTCCGTGCAAGAAAACGATGGAAGTGAACCAAAATATTGCCAGGTTGACCATTTATCTTAGGGCGGACTATCAAACCCAATAACAAAGAAACAGCTATGAGTGTAATGAAAGGGTTGAACTAAATCTTTGAAGAACACAACTAACAAGTAGGCCTTGTACTTGTTAAAAAAAATTATATCTGTAAAGTTCCTTATCGAACGGGCACATCAATTTGAGTGTGATGAAGTCTCAAATGTATTTTAAAATAAAAAAAATTCAATCAAGATTTAAAAAAACATGAAATCGCGTAAAAGAAAATTAAATAAAGTTTTAAATTGATTCATTTTATTATTTTTTATTACTGTACAGCAGACATATATGTATGTATGTATGTATGTAGTAAGCAAAACTAAAATAAACAAGTTTAATACATTAATTAACTTTTTTATTAAAAACAAAATTAAGTAATTGGCTATTTTTCAATTTCCTCGCGCATTTTAAAAATTTCACAACAAATCTAATACATTTTTTAAAGTAAACAATGAGTGAAGGTCACTTGTGACGTCATGCGCAGTAGAAAATTTTTTTTGTAGCAAAAGATCTGCGTCATCTTTGTTTATTTCTTCATGGTAATACATTATATTATCATCCGAGCAATAATTAACAACAATGACCAGGAATGCAAATTAAAGGACAATACGTCGTTCTTAAAAAATTCGGGCCTGACCGCCTCTATACATACTTATATGCCAAAATTAAAGGACAACAAGTGCGACATATGACGGATTCTATGTGCCCCGGCCTTTAGAAAATGTTTTGTTTATTTTATTGACGTCTGTTACGTTTGTAAAGTTTCTATAACTGCACATACGACCGTACGTTAAAGTAGATTAAGTTTCTCTCACATCAACGTTGGCATAACGGGGTCTTAAATATTCTAATTCCGGTAAATTTCCAACTTGGAACAATGAACATTTTTCACATTGTAGGGATATGCATAAAATAAGTCCACATTTTTGGCATCAATGGCATTGTAAAATGCAACTATGTATAGACTTCACACATCCCAGCTTTTACACCAATTATTTTTATAAAATTGGTAGAGTGACATCTTTGTTGGCCACTCTGGTTGCAAATAGTTTTTTTGAGATGTGGCGCCACAGTAATATGATTCCATAATAGGCAAAGAGTTTCAAAAGTTATCTAGCTCTTGGCGATCTTTAGAGTATCGAGTTGGGAACAAATCTTTGTTAACAGAACGGCGGGAGCCTGTGAAAGCACTATTTGGGTTCTTCGAAAATCTTTTTCATTTTTCCAATTAAGCTCAGTCCATCTTCAAATGCCGAGCGTGTTAAGAAACACAGTTCTGAAACAGGTTTCTGTCTTTCATTTTCCGAAATATTTTTTTTCAGACTCTCTTTATTTTTTATTTGTTTCCGAATTCGAATTTATAGCACAAGCTTCTAAGCCAAGTGCTATTGGAGTAGGTGAAACCAAAATTGGACTCTGTTCGTGCTGGTTTAATATAACTGCGCTTTCGTCGGAGTTGTAGAATGTGTTTTTCGATGTTGGCATCTGCAACAGTAAATTTATATCCATTCAAATCAAAATTAAGTTTAAAGCACACAACCCTTGATTTCAATATTTCATTTAAATTCAAGGGTTTCTCAGAGAAATTGTGTTTTTAAACTTAACTGATATTTCATTAGATTGATAAGAGAAAACAGCTAAATTGGAGTTGTACTAATAATGGACTGGACTGAGCAGTTTTTCTTACAAAAACTCTTCTATGAGTGAATTTAGCAGTTTGTCTTATCACACCTTTTTCCACTTCAAGGCTCAAATGGAAGCAAAACTACATGCTGGTCGACGGGGCGTATCTTTTCCTACCACACGGCATCAAAATCTCAATTTACTTAAAAAGAGTATTTAACAGTTTTACATTGCTTTCAGATTATTATACCTTTTAATTAAGCGCAAACCTCAAAAATCTATTTTCGTAGAAAATATACTGATATGATTTGTACGATTGCCTAATTTTGATTGATAGTCCAATAAAATTTTCATAGTCAACACTAAATATTTCTGTATTACATCAATAGATATTAAATATTTTTTGCATATTTTCCTTCTCCTTGTTTTATATAGTTCTAAGTTGTCCTTTGAGCCAAAACATAATGTAAAAGCATAGATGTGAGGTATTGTAACGAAATCTCTATTTTAAAGTTTTAATTTTTAATGATATTCTTCATGTGTACAAAAAGATATATGTACATATATAATAAAAGATCGTATCGAAAAGAAATAAAAAATAATATCGAATAAGTTAAAATATTTAACTTCAGTTACGAGTGCTTTCATTTTTCTATATCTGTTAAAGTATTCGTATATATTTGACTAAAGAGGGATTATTTTGTTTAAAACTTTGCAATTCTGAAGCGCTGGAAAGATTTCTTGTGTAAATGCAAACCTTTTGGTTTTTAGCCAAATTACGATACGTTCCCACATCAGCAAAAAGTCATAGCCAGCGTAAGAAATAATATTTAAACCCATGTTACAACTATCGTTCAAGACTTCAACCCTCAAGAGCTCTGACGCACTTTAACTTTTTCTTTCTTACCCTTAAAATGTGATTCTGCGTAATGCAGCAAATCAATAGAGAAGAACTTTACTTCATAACATTGTAACCTTGATATTTTATACATAATATAATACAAATAAGATATAATTTCAAGTCATTATAATTGTTTCCGAAAGAAATTTTCTAAATATTCAGAAGGAGAACAAGTTTTCAAGGTATCGAGAAATTTGTAAACAAATTTTATAGAAGTGCAAGTCAATTACTTACAAATTATTCACTGAAGCCTTTTTTCTCATCGTATCAAAAAGAGTCGTTATTGATTTGATTGTTTTCATTCCTTAATCTTCATACATATATTAAATATTTCTGAAATTGTTTAAGCAAAAGCATAATTACAAGCATAAAATTTAAGTGATTAACCGAAAATGAATATAAAAAAATTGCCAAAGTATTTGTTTTTAGAAAAAGTGAGACATCAAAAAAAGAAAAAGTAAATGTGTATGTATGTATGTATGTAAAAGTGAAGTGATGGAATTCCAGAATGTAAATTAATATATGCATGTACATATGTATGTACGTATCACATGTAATCTCAGATTGGATGAAAATCTTTCTTTGTTCAATAACGTTTTTAACCTCAATATTTTAAGTCATATATTGTGTAGAAACACAAAGTAAATTCCAGTATTTAAAGCATTTTGATTAGGACTTCTTTTCTTCATGAAGTGTCTATTAGTTTTAAATACTTCCTGAAACGGAAAAATGCTATGCAATAAAGAATTACGGGTGTTTCGAAAATCTGTATCTAAATGCAAATTTAGTTTCGAATATTCAACTGGAAGCTTCTTTGAACTGAATCAGATAAATAAATTAAACTTAAACTTTGAATAACAATATTGCGAAACATTTTTATAAAAATCTGATTTTAAATTTGAAAATAATAGCATTGGAAAGCGGATACACTAAATCCCAAGTTGTACTCGTACAACTCAGTCATGATTAACGCGATAACCTTTTTCTTATCTCATTCCTCGTACTGGGAATAAAAATTTCCTTGGGTTTAAAAAAAAAAGTGAAATAAAGTCACAAAATTTAAATTTTACGCAACGCACATGGGATTCCAACGTAGCAAATACCTGTGGAAACTAGAAAGCTGGAATTACGAGTAGTTTTGTTTAACCAGTAATATTTTTTAGTAGTGCTTACACGAGTGAATAGTATGTATGTACATCTTGTATGTATTTAGGCCAATTCCATTGATTTTTCTCGTTTGCACTGCACACGTATCAAAAGTTAACCTGTAAATTTTAGTTTTCAATCATAAATAAGAAACTTGATGCTTGATTTTCATTGACTGATGTGTGTATTTATGCGCACTATATTGGTTCAAATTTGAAACTTTAATTTATGTTTCTTATTTAACTGCAAAAATTGTTGTGGTAAATCCAGAACAGCTGATTAGTTTCAAAAAGGAAAACTTATAAAAGGCCGTAAATGCCTATTTGGTGTTCCACAAATTATTTCATTTGGAGACATTCGAATACAAAATTAGAAGTTCAAAGTCAGCTGTTAGTACAGGAAATTAACAAGTTTACGTGTTTGAAATAACGGTAGTAATAGTTTAGAAAGTTTGGGGCCCTTTTCTTAAGTTGTTATAATTATATTTTAGCAAAATACGACAGACAGTTGAATATATTCATATGAACAAACTGCTAAGAAAAAAGTTTAACAAAAAATTTTAATATAAAATTTGAAAATTGCTGCATTATCGCTTTCCTTACCGCCTCCAACATGTCATAAGCAACATACACACAATTGCACGAGCGCGTTATGTCGACGACATGACTAAAAAAATTTTTAAAAGTTACATTTTCTCTATTTTTTCCTCCAGATAAAGAAGAGTGCAATTATAACATTAGAAAACATGAAAGTATTCAAAAAGAATTGCCCTCTTCACTAAAAACTCTACGAATATAAAAATTGAATGCAAGAAATGTTATGTATAGGATTCGAACATATGTTCATACATACATATGTAGCTTATGGATGCAGGTCCTCCGACTGTTCAGGTGTAAGTTTACAAAAAATATATGAATTTGAATGTAAACAATTAAAATAGCTGGCAGCACGTTGCCAACTATTATGTTTTTTGTTCTCGTGGAATTCATAATTGAAGGAATCTTTAAGGAATCTTTTCAAGGGAAAAGTTTTTTCCGTGAGAGCAAATTCCTTGGGCGGCATATGTACATACATATGTATGTGTATGCATCCAAAGATTTAAATAAATATACTTTGTACCAAATCTTCTCGTCGTGTGTTAGATATGTATGTATGTACGTACATATATACATATTTTATATAGAGAGTTTGTTTCCAGTTGTGACAGTCATTAGACAATAAGGCAAGCTAAGCTAAATATAATTTTTTGAGTTGGCAACAAAGTGTTATTCTTTTCCTGCCTGGTACTTCGCGGCCGAAATACCAATTCATGGTACACCACGTACTACTTTTGGCTAAAGGTCGCACGCTCTAATTGGACCACTTTCAAATATCTTCTGTCGTTTGTGGACCAATTTTCTGAACGTTTTTTACATACGGAAGAGGTGCAAAGCACACCAGGTTCATGTAGCTTTGTATAAAAAAGACTTGCCTAAGTTGTCGCTAACTTTAAAAGTTTCCAATCTCGTAGATTGTAACTCCGACAATATTATTACACTGTCGAAAACATTGTATTTCGTTCGCACCAGCACAATGTTTACAAGTCGTGGGAATTTATTTCGCAATATGATACTTCCCGTGAAACAATCAGTTTGTTGAGCCAACTTTTGACACCTTGAACTTACTTTTTTTCGGAGTACATCAAACCTAGAGTCTATTTTGATAAGCCAGCAACAATTGATCATTTAGAAGTAAGACCGGTTATTCTCGACAAAGAGTTGTAAAATTGCACCAGGAGTATGACATTCACAAGCAGTTTCGCTGGAGGCCACAACCCAGAAATCATCCTTCACCGCTATCTGTTCTGAAGGTTTTGAGCTAATAAAGCCAAATTTGCTATCATTTCATTGAATTTGTTGTGTTGAAGTTTTAAAAAAAGTTCTATACCTTTAACAAAACCACCCCTTACTTGCGCACACATCAACACTTACATACACGTATACATACATACATATATAGTATGTATTCAGTATTATTAGACCAAAAGTGGTTAGGAATGAGTCGAAAGGCGGGTTTGGCAGACGATCATATGTACTTACATATGTGAAAACGGAAAAAGTTCCTACTAATGCATTCCTTCCACATTTGTGTATCAATTTTTGTACTTGAAGGGTTCGCTTGTTGTTTGGTCCCAATAAAAATTTACAATCCCAATAGATTTTTGTGCAAGAATTATAGCACAAGAATGTCCTCCCCCAGTTTAATTCAAATTTTTCACTTTCGTAGGTATATTTACACACATTGTAAGTTTACGCAAAAATGTAGATGAGGAAGTGTGTAACGTGTGTAACGTACAACATGTGCAAGTACTTGTCTGTCATATTTACTCCTGCTTATTATGGTCTTGGAAGCCTTCGAGATGTACAGATTAACGAATGTGCAATCAGGTTGTCAGTAATCTATTATAAAGAACCGTAATAAGCATAATTGCATAAAACAATATAAGGAGTTTGCGGAATAGACAAAGCACAAAGTTCAGAGTTTCATGGAGACCTTGGCAGGAAAGCAAAAGGCGCTTGGCGAATATAGATTTGCTAGTACTTGGCCAGTGGTTTTCGAATTGGTAGTTCGGAAAACTGAGACAAATGAAAGAACCTTTTCAACAAACTTAGCTTAATATTCTCTTTAGGGTAAAAGAAAATGTTATGTTGAAGAAAAGAGGATGTTGGACTCCCGTCTTTAAATGAACGACTAAGCATGTATAGTGCGCCGTGGCTGCTTCAAATTCCCAACTTCTAACCCAATGCCACGCTACCACCACGCACAGCCCAGTTTATCATGTGTATATTAATTGTTAATAGTGTTTGCAATCTGATAACAATCGATGTTTAACGACCAGTTGACTAGCCCTAAAGACAGGTATGTATGTATGTATGTATATATATTGTACCGCAATGCTACAAATTTCAGCCGGGTTCAAAACAACTGAACTAAAAAGTATTGAATTATTTGGGGTTTAGTGTTGTAATTACTGACTTAATAAATACTAAATACTGCTGTTCTTATTCCTTTTGCATCGCAACACATTTCATTTCATATGAGATCACTCACGCTCACCACGTGTTGCATTTTCAATGTCAACAAACACAGTCCATGAACGCAAGGATAATTTTATTCGCAGACTATTTAAACTACTTTCAAGAGTTAAAGGTTGACACTTTATTGTTTTGAACTTACAATCCCCCATATTGTGATGTGAATGTCGAAACAAGTGATTCCGATGACGCAATAACGGCATTGCCGGTGTAAATATTGGCATACATTCATTAAAATTCAGAGCCTTCTCGCATTATTAAAGGCAGTCTGATGGCAATGTTGTGTAAAAGACTCTGTTGTTGTCGACAAATTTTTTTGGCAACGAAAAATTAAAAAAAGAAAAACGGAGGAACAAATCAACATAACAACAACGACACAATTTGAGGAACTTATTAAACAACTGGAAAATAAACCAAACCTAAAAAAATGCAGCAGGAGGAAGAAGATGCCTCTACTTTGGGGCAATCTCGGCGGATAGCGGCTACTCTAAGCAAGAGAGATTAATTTTTCTTGGCGAAGACAAACTAAGTTGATAACATCATTGAAAGCACTTTCCTCTACATTAGTGTTGTCAATGTTGATAGCTGACGTGCGTACTGTCAATTAATGTAGTAATCATTCTTATGCTACCATAAGCGGCGGTCGATAAGTTATTGAAGCGAATCCATCGATTTGGAGGTGTGTATGTCAAACAGCGCTTTAGGGTTATTAGCAGACCACTTTTCCAGATGAAAGCCGGCCGTGATGCAGAACTTATCCGATTAAATTACGACATCTCGAACTTCTCTTAAAGAACTTGCATCTCCAAATTTATGCCAAAGTTATACTGCCGTGTTGTAGGTACGCCGATAACAGCTCCTAAAGATTTTGTATATATGACCAGCTATGTAGATCGAGCATTTAATGAAACATTTCTCAATGTCGACTGGGAAAGCAAACCGACTTTGACACCATTTTGTGAAAGTGTGTCAGATCTATAGTTGATGTTTACTTGCTGCGCGCTGAAAAAGTAGTAAAATTAAACTATTGTTTATAAACTCATATAGTATAATTATATGCAGACACAAGAGTACTTTTCTATCTCTAAGATAAAATTATCATCATACAGTGGCTCACAGCTTATTTCGTGTGAGACAATGTTTTTACTTCTTATTGAAAAAAGAGCAACAAAAATGCTATTTAATAAAGAAAATTTTGCATTTTATAATTTATTGTTATAATTCGTTCACTACTTCATGTAACAAGACAAAAAAAAATTCAAATTTATTATAACAGAAGAAAATATATAACAAAAACAAAAATTCATACAAAATCGAAGTCACAGTTACACTAAACTTACAAATAATTCTTATCTAAAAATTAAAAGAAAGGTTAATTAATATCTTGTGGGGTAACCTTTTTGCTTTATAACGTTTCTTAAACGCATTCACCGAAGAAACCAATTTTTTCGTGTAATCCGGGGAAATCTTATACCATTCAGTTTTTAGGGCCTCTTTTAGGTCGTTTACGTTGGATATGTTATTAAGTCTGATTTTTGGTTCAAGCAGATGCCATAAATTTTCAATTACATGAACCATGTTTGGACTACACCCGACTTGTGCTTTGGGTCGTTGTCTTGATAGAAACTGAAATTCTCTCTTATATGTGACCATTTCTTATAATTACGTACATTATTTAATCTTTTCAAGTCAGATATTTAAATAAATTTGTTTCTCGTTTTCGGTTAAAATAATATTGATCTGTGAAATATTTCTGCACTACTGAGGGCCAAAACTAAGTATTTCAACGCAGAAGAGGACAATTCCTCAAAAGGGTTTTCCTTTATCGCATTTTTGTATTCAAAAGCCAATGGCCCGAAATTCCGTGACTGACTTTCGATACGAATGAAAATCTGAACTAGGTATGAGCGAAACAGAATTTATGAACGCACTTTCAGGCGATCTTTTATACTACGCCCCACACAACAGCCTTTATTTTTATCGTGGAACTATGAGAAACTACCGAAAACCGAAATTGCATTAATTTTAATATAAAAATTCAACGCAAAAAATTATTAAGTAGCCACTTAACAGAAAATAAAACACTAGAACTGCCTCACGCAAAATCGCTAATACGAGGATCTTAAACTCTTTTCTCTAGTCTTTCCAATTTGTTCTTAGCAAATTTCTGTTTTATAAATCTTTATATGTACATATGTATGTATATGGCGTTGACAGTGATTTCAATTCATTTTGTTTATCAATTTAAACAATAATTGTTGTGTTTTCTTGTTTTTGGGCAGGGATATTTTTGTTTCATTATTTCCTCTCTCGCTGCTTTTTCAACTTTTTGTAACATTTTTATCCTACTCAAATGACGATTATGTATTAATTCAGCCAAAGCTAAAAATGCGCTTGAATTGGTGAACGACCTACCCAGCAATCGTAAACAGCTTTCTCATACAGAAAATTTACACAGTTTGGAGCTGATAACATTTTGAAAGCTGAATATGTACATTAAATCAGTTATGTAAATTTTCAGGCAGATGTCAAAACTAAAGCAACAACAATAGGGTAATTTTCCCCTACTTGCAAATTTTAAGTTACAAAATTTATTGCTTGCAAATAAGAGCGGGAAAAAATTAAGAAATTCATGTGGTTTTAGGTTTTTTCACAAGTATAATTAACAATGTTCAGCCATCAAGCAAAATGTGTATATAAATAATAATTGCTAAAAACTTTTTTCATTTTAGATAATTTCTTGAGATGGGGACAGTTTTAAGCATTAACCCTAAGGACCGTCACAACCCCATATACTCCGGTCAACATTATTTCCAATACAATCAGCAATCCGAAGTTAAAAAAGATGTACATAATGAAAACATCAATTTGACCGACTCTCAACTTAATAATTTTACGTACGAACAACTAAATAATGCCAAAAATAGGGAAAATAAAAAAAATTACTGTTCTCAGTTCCCAAAAAATGGCAATAGTCAAAACAACGGATGCTCCAACGTCAAACTCAGTAACTTGAATTCCAATAATATACATCACATTAATAAAAGCTCTAAAGATACTATTAACAATGATCTGGATTTTCATAATGAAAACTCTGTTATATTGTCTGAGAAAGGAAATATTGAAAAACATTTGAAGAAACATTCAATTTTTATGAATGCTTTATCTTGGAAAAAGATTTCATCTCATAGTCGCAAGAAAATTGATTACAAATCAAAATGCTCCAACTTACCCGTTGTTAATTTAAAGACTCAACTCGTCGACTCAAACTTTGTTTCGGCAGGCGATAAAAACAAAAACTCTCAACACAATTGCAACTACATTGACGAGCATCAGAACATAAATATAGATAATAGCCAGGATCCCTGCTTGCAGTACTTGTCTGCGAAGGAAAAAATAAAAAATAATTTAGACATCGTTAAAGTAAATAACACAAACAGTATATCGACTCATAACAAATTAGTACAAAAGCAACCTTTAACAATATCTCTACCATCTCAACTGCAGTCTACAGTATTGCCATCAAAGATAAACAACAACGGTCCTAGAAAAACAGTTATTCAGGTTAGTGTTGTTATATTCAGAATCGTCTATAACGTCTGTATTTAAATCAAAAAACACACACAAACAAATTAAAATATATTTAAATTTTCAATTCCACAATCCATCCATCGATTTTCTTCTAATATTTACGATTATGTAGAAATTTACGGATGTACTCATATGTAATATGTGATATTGTTGTGCGATTTGCGAAATAAGAACATAAACCTAAATGATAGTTTTTATTGTCGTATTTATAAAGAAACATTATAAAGATTTAGCATTTCGATTAAGTAACTTGGAAGGGACACGATCAAGTTTTCTTCCGAATTTTAAGTTCGTTCGTAAAGTGTTTTTAAAGTGAGAAGTACGTTTATATCAGAAAAAAAGTTTTGTGGAGAAATACTTTTAAGAGAAAAAAACTTTAATAAACCAATTATATTTAATAAGAGCAAGTGCATTTCTCTAACATATTTAAAAACAAACATGGTAAAAATAATTTTACACGAATTGTTAATCAATAAAAAAAACAATTCTAACAAGGATTGTAACTTCTGATAATGATGAAGGCAGTGAATACAGTGTTCTGAATTGGCAAGTGATGAGTAGCAGTAGAAGTATTTAGCTATTAAAGATATGATATATGTATGTACATATGTATATAAAATCATTCAATGTTTTGCATATATTACTCGCAAAAACATACTTTCATTATAAATCTTTACTAGATGGTAATAAAACTTCTAGCTAAATCCTAAATAAATTGTAAAGTATTTAGAAAGTAAAAATATGTGTTTTCATACTAATCAAATTAAAAACGAACTGTCTACATCATACCACTTCGGTCGCTGATATTAAAGCTGATCTGCTATTGATGCTACTGAAACTCAGTTGCATGACCAATGTTAGCAGCCAAGTATCCAAACAACAAAACCTATGCTGTGGAATACATACTGTAGTTAGCAATCTAACGATATTCTGCAATATCACCATTACCAGGAATATGTGACGATATTGCAAAAAACCATTTGCTTCTGTTAAATATGCAATGAATGGCTCATCCTACCGCTGAATGTACAAAGTCTAAAGATGCTCCGCCAAATGTGTTCACCGCCTTTAAAATTATACGGCGAAGTAAAAAAGATGTCAAGTTTACAAATCATTAAGACCGTAATAGTTTCAAATGATCGTGGTAATCGCCAGCAATTCGACATGAATAAATTTCCACTGGACCATCCTATTCAGAAACATTAAAACAAAAAGGAAGTGAAACGTCGACGTTGAAACCCTCGAAAATATGCTTAGTCTTAGTTAGTTAGTAGTAGTAATTATTATCACCTAAAACATACCTAAGATCTTTGGGTTATGGGGCTCACAAGATCTAGACTGGAAAATTTCAATAAAACCTCCTAATGAACCAGCAGATTCGGTCGACTTGTTTACCAATTTAATACACGAATCTGCCTTTCGAGATCATGTGACACGCCATCTGTATCCAACGTGTATATGTATAAAGAGATTAAAAATAACAGAAGACTTTGTCGTATTTGGTATAAATCTAGGGATCCTAGAGATGAAACTATCCTTAATTTGGCAAACAGACTCTCAAAAGAACGGCTGTCGCAGTACAAGAACCATGAAATATACATTTACCCTCATCTTTGGAAAGCGATTATGTACTTAAAAAGGACAGTTAAAAGGAATGTTCCAATAAAACGTTACCAAATTAAGCCATTATATTCCTCACAACTGTGTTAAACTCTATATTGAGGCTTCAACATTTCCCTATTCAATGCAAATGTGACGAGATAATAATGATAAGTTTGCTGTCAACATTCTCTAAAATATTTGAAAGATTATTTCATAAAAGACTTTTACCTATTTTAGGGCAATATTCTATAATACCGGAATTTCAGTTAGGATTTATTTACTAGCACGGCACACCCTTCACCGATTAGTTAAAGCAATTATGCAATCCATTAAAGCAAAAAAAAATACTGTTCAGCTGTATTCTTACTACTTACTTACTTACTATTACCAGCCCCTTATTACTTGGTATTGAAATAATTTTTAAGTGAACGTTACTTTAAAGTAGGAGTAAATAATGAGATGTCGAATTTTTGTACAAAAGCCGGAGTTCCGCAAGGTAGTGTTCTGGGACCACTTATTGTATACCATATTTATTTCACATCTGCCTAATATATGTATGTATGTATGTATGTATGTACATACATACATAAGTAAATGAAGAAGCAGTAGTCACAAATGCTAGTAATACTGCAACGAGCACATCAGCAGCAGAAGAATCCAATTTAATTCAATAATATACATACATATGTATGTATATTCAATACATAGAATAAAATCAAAATATCAGTCAAATGAAAACTTTCGCAAACGCAACAAAATTTATTTTCTTAGTGTTGCATATGCAGACGTTGTTCCCTGTTCGTTAATGCAACCAAAAAAAAGCTCGAACACTTACTTGAAACGCCTAAACAAATTTCATATTATACGTATGTATGCATGTATGTACGTTTTTCATCTCCCAGAAAAGATTTTATCTGTCATTTAGCAAACATTTCTGTAGGTTAAGTTACCCACTGTAAACATCAAATTTTACACTGCTGAGTAAGTACATGTCGTGTGTGGATTCAAAATCTTGCTTCTCTGAAAAGCATGAGCAATGTCATGTGATAATGTGATTCAGTTAGAGCATGCTCTAATGCTCTATGTTTGAAACATCTGATACCAAATGTCTATGCAACTCGCAAACATTAGTTGCGTTTGATTTTGAGCAGTTCATTTGCCGACTGAAACAAGAATTTTGCAGGAGCTATTAATTATTGTTTTTTAATCTAGCTTTATATTTTAACAAAAACAATAGATTTCATGAATTGTTTTTTGATAAAAGTTTAAGGTTTTGTAGTTAAAAAAAGAATTTCATAAAAAAAAGAAGATAAGGAGGAAGAAGACCTAAAACTAATATGTAAATTTTTTTTAGTAGTGAACAAATTTATGAACCTAGCTTTCCACAATCTCGTCAGTGGGCACCTTTAGGAAACTTTGTTTTCCAGAGTTACATATGTCGTATAGTAAATGCAAGAATCAACACAAAGCACTATTCAACGTTGTTTCTGACAAAAAGCACTAAACATTTTTTTAAGTTTTTAATCTAATGTTATATATAATCGTATTATATTTTGAATTTTGTTTTATTTTAAATAAAACTAATTAAATAACAGAATATTATGTCTTAATTCTAAATTATACTTTAGCTATAGTTTTTTTAATTTTTATAGACAAAACTCTTTTGGCTCTTTCATAATTTTTTTGCTAAAAAAAATTGCTGGGTGTATAACTTCTAAACTGAAATAAAGCAGGAAGTAACAACTGGTGTGCTGGATATCAAAAAATCCTGTACAAATTTTTTTGATTTTGGTTTTGTAGCTAAAAACAAAAAAGTTTGCTGGGTGCATAACTTCTGAGCTGGATTTATTCAGAAAGTTACAACTGATGTACTGGATCGGTACTTTGGTTCTCTAAATAAAATTCAAAAATCCTCGTACGCATATTTTTTCATTTTGATGTTACGGACAAAAACTTTTTTGGGCTAGCAAACTTAATGAGTTATTTAAGCCTATTTAATTCCAAAATTAAAATAATAACCGCCCATGTGCTGACAAACACAAAATTTTATTTCATGTGCTTAAAATCGCTATTTTTAATTATGTATGTTTCTAAGAGTCTGGTAACATTCTTTTTTTTTTTGAACAGTAATAAGAGCAGATGGCACGCTGAAATCGCCAATGTTATAGTAAACAAATGAAGCACAGCGATCAGATCAGGTTGAAATTTTTTATTAAAATCAATGAAAATAATGTATATTTTTAAAAGACAATAAATAAAACGACAAAAAATTTTCTTTAATTAATGTAAACGCAAGGTACGTTTACAGTATTCTCTAGAATAACGCATTAAGCACATTGAGCATATTCACACGAGAATTTGGAAGCCGCAAAATTTTTGTTCTTTCCCAAAACACGAGACTAATTCATCTGGCATAAAATGTGTACGTATACATAGCATTGTGTGGGTTAGTATTTTTTTTTATTCTTTTAACGTGTGCTTGTCGTTATGCACATTTCGGAACGTACTTGGTGGAAATTGACAGGAATAAATGATGAGCAATTGGCAAATAATTTAGTAAGCATTTCAAATGCCTGTAATTTAGAAGCTGCACCATTACTTCTAGAAGCAGAGAGAAAAAGCAGATCTTGTTGGGTCAAGCCAGTAATATCCAGTTCCTCCTCAAAGAATATATGTAATTTGTTTTACGATGAAGAAGCATATACTTCTTTCATGCGGATTGATCAGAGGTATTTTTTAGAAATATTGACATTTGTAAAATCAGATATTGAAAGGATTGATACAAATATGAGAATATGAATTCGGGCGGAAAAAAATAGGGGGCAACTTTAAGATTTTTGGCCACAGGGGAAACTTTGAAGAAAATATCCGAACAATCTGTACCGTATTTAAGGTCTGCTGTTTTAGAAGGTAAATACGCATGTATTTATGTCGTCCGTCAAAATCAAAAAGGCCGACCAGTGACCAGTCAAATTTATTTTCAGTAAAATTTATTACTTTTAAAGCTTTTTGGCGCGAGCATTCGATTCCAATCAAACCAAAAACTGTTCAAACATGCTTTGTTATCAGTGTTGCCATAATTTTTTTTAATAAAATTTGCAATGAAAAATCAGGTTTCAAGTGAAAACACTGCACATACATAGATAAAGCCTAATTAAAATTAAATTTTGTTTTATACGCATACATATAAATATTTACACATATACATACATATGTAAATAAACGAAGCAAAGAACTGCTGCACGACGACTTAAAAGGAAAATTTTTGATGATTTATACCTATTCCAAACCATAAAATTGGACTCAAAGTAGAAAAGCATAACTCTTTAATATAATCAGTGTTCCAAAAAGGGATGTAATGAAAACATTACCTCACCACTGCTTCACAAATTGTGTTGAAAAAGGGGGGGGGGGTGTAGCTGTTTGAAAAATGATTCCAACTAAAAACCAAAACAAGCTGCCATGTTAAGCCAGCATAACTGTTTCTCGTGTGGAGAAGCACATTTAATTAAGACAGTGTTGCCAGGAGATTTTTTGAAAAATCTACCATTGTATAAAAAAATCTTCCTTTTCCCTACAATACACAAAAAAATCCATACATTTTTCGCTACGCCATTTTTTTCTAAATATTCCGCAAAAAAATAAATTTCTACTTTTTTTACTTTTATTGTAAATTAAAAAATCAAGAATAACAAAGTTAAATTAACATAAAAATTTCATTTGCTTAAAATTATAGGTGCATATGTATGTATGCGCTAATTCTATTTATTATTATTAATAAATTCATTTAGGTAAAAATATACATAAATATACTATGTACATATATGTATGTAGGTACATAAAGTTAATTATATTTAGTTATAGAGATCTTTGTAATTAAATTTCTTGAAATGGCTAGCTGTACATCTAAAATTTGTACAATTAATTAAATTAGCTTGCAGATGAGTCCTTATAATGCATATGGAGTTTAAAACTTGGTGACTTAGTTTGTTTCTTTTTTTGTTACGTACGTCGGAAATTATAGAAAAAACTCTCTCAGTTTAATAATTTTCGCAAAATTTGGAAACACTAAATTATTGTTAAAATTCATCAATATCTACATAATTTCTTCATCGACTTTTTCTCATAGTCGGTAAAATTATAATCTAATGTTAACCACTCCTGGGTTAAAAGATTAATGTCTATTTTGTACTTTTGACATATTAATTTGAATTTAAACGAATTTTTATTGTTACCAGCAGTTTTATCAGCAAACTTTTCGTTGTTGCTTGCAAATATCTTACCGGCATATTCTTTTTGTGTTGTGTTGTTTCTTTTATTATATGTAAATATAATACCCTGTGAAAATTTAAAAAAAGTACTGAAAAAATATGTTTATAAATAAAAATAATAAGTACAATGATGTGTTGGAGTTTATAAAGTTTATACAGAAGCCGTTAAGTTCTGTGGAACATTAATCTTTCTTATATGAGCTTATGATTCTATTGCCGCTGAAACCCAAATCTCTGGTTTTTTATTTTTCTTTTATTTTATTTATTTCTTCTTCTTTAGTTTTTTCTTCATGACATCTTGAGAATAAACTGCTTTAAAATTGTGCGCAACCTAAGTATGTACGTCGCAGTTTTAAATTTTTGTGAATTTTGACACCCAGCATGTCTGAAAAATTTGAAAGCAAAACTTGATCATGTAGCCGTAGTGCTAAACACGAAGGACAGTGTAATATACATATCGAGCCTTTGGTGCAATACCGTAGTAATTCAAAAAATCGCGAACTGAGAAAAATGCATTTGAAGTTTTGAGCCATAGAATCTGAACAGTTAGAGATGGAACCATAATCTTTTTTTCTCTAGATAGATATTTCCCCAAAGATCATTTCTGCATACCCAGCTCAAAAAATGCAAATTTTGAGTTACTACGGTATTGCTGCAAAGGCTCGATATGTACATACATACGTTCAACAGAAAAGTGGGTGGCTAAAAACGGGGAAAGAAAATTTATTTATGTATGTGTGAAAGTTTAAGGAGGTAAAGCGATGCGGCTTTTAAAAACATGGCTTCAGTTGGAATATAATACCTCATGTAGAGCATGGAAAAAATTATATATTTTTTAAGCTCGTAAATATTTTTATGAGAAAAAATACAATTGTGACTTTTTGTTACAGGCTTCGACGTCCGAATTGCTTAAATGCTTGGGCATTTTCTTACATTACCGTTGCAAAAAGCTGCGCAATTTTGAAGCTGGTGATGCTGTTATGTGGCTTAGAACCGTCGATAGAAGTCTTTTGCTGCAAGGATGGCAGGTAAAGTACAAAATAATAGCAATACTCATAGAATACTGCAACTATATAAACTTATGAACTTTGAGAAAAAAATATATGCAAATATCTGATCTAACGATTTCTTAAAATAAGTTCATCGTAACTTGATGAACAAAAAGCATGTGTCTTGAGTGAATATGTCTGTATGTTTTTGTTTTACATATGTGTATGTACATAAATATACATACATACATACATATATGTTAGTGCTTAGAAGTGGTATAATTTGTTTGAATTTGTGATATACATATGTATGTATGTATGTATGTTGTATGTTATATGTACACAGTACAATGTACATATTTGTCGATATTAAATTTGCTGGTATATGTAACTAAAATATCTGCAATAAATTTGTTATTTAGCCCGTTAAAAGCAGTTCAGACTTTAATGCAAGTCTTACGATTTCAATTTGAATTTTGTGTGAAATAAATGAGATTTTTATTGAGTGTCATAAAATCTAACATTGCATTTTGCAGCCACACAATTACACGTCAAATCCAATGAAAAATATGGATAGAAAACATAAAGTTTAGTGAAACTTCATTCAGCGACGTCTGAATGTAGGCATCGTATATGCCGTCCTTTGAAACTGTTCAGCCTTTAGAGTAATTGCTATCTACAAAACAGCAGAATTGCATTAACTTTTTGGCATGTTGTGAACAAAATACATCTCTGTATGGGAATCAAATTCCAAATTTTGATCCAATTATAACTAATATACCAACAACGGCAGCAGGTCATCGATTGCTAAACGATCGACTAGTCAATTTGCTTTTTTTAACAGTGCAACTCTGATCCAGTGAAAAGTATTATGGTTTAAAAATGGGACGTCAACAAAAGTCTTATGGATTGTAAAATTTCTTATCGTATTATTTGTCATATAATTAACACTTTGCATTCATGCTAACGCACTTGGTCATATTTCTTGAATTTTTGAGAAATCTTAACACAAAGTACTACAATCTAAGTTGCCTTTATGATTCAGTATTATTAAAATTCTTATAATTTTAATCGTTTGTAGCCTAAATCATAGGAAACAAAATGGGAGAATACAGAGAACTTCTTTAAATTTTAAACAACAGTCACAATGTGATTTTCTGAATTGTCCTGATTAAGACGTTGGACACGAATGGTTCATATATTCGCATTTCTCTGCTTTCGCTTAAAGCGATAATAATAGACAAAGATTTTTGATCCAAAGTAAACTAGTGGCAGAAGGTGTTGACGTCCTGGGTGAATATATTTTCTTCCTTGACTTTTAATTTGGTTATTTTAGCTTTTCGAAATTTGTTTCTAATAACAATAAACTAATTTTATGTCCATTATATTGCGATTTGCTTTAAAAAATAAAACATCATGCCACTGATTTTGCTGTATAAATCAGAAAATTTCTCAAAGTAAACTGGAGCGCCACTACCTGTTAAAAATTTGTCTTGCTTGTTGGCGCAAAACACGAAATATATTTTTGCAACAATTAAGGTGACTTCATAACATGTGAAGTTGAGCAAGAGTTAAGAACAGAGAGCGCCTTATACATATATACAATAGTTTAATATATAGTTTATCTTTAACAAAAAATACTACAATGCAATAAATTAAGGATCAGTACTAACAGAAAGAACCAAGACAGACAGTCTTATTTTTAACTCGGTCTTTTGTCTTTAAACAGAAAATATTACAGTTCAACATCACGAAAAACATTATATTGTTATTCATAAGAAATAGGTACCTGAGATCCCAAATGTAACGGCAGGTATAATTGTTGAAATATTGTAAACGACTATATTTTCATAGATCACATATGTACACTGCAATAAACAGATAAGCATTTAGTCTAATCTTAAGTATAGCAAAGGTATTGTATAAAGTATGTATGTACATACATACATATTTAAACTGTCACTAGTTTATTTTGTAGAACTAATCAAAGTTCACATATAAAATACAGTTTTCAGTTTAAAATACGGGTTGTGTAGAACTCATCACAGTTCATATTAGGAAAACAAAGCATAAGTAAAACTTTGCATATTAAGAGTTCATGATAGAATAAATAAAAATAGGCCTTGGTGAGTACCACTGGTATCACGAAAATGTCTCTTATAAAACAAAAGATAAGTCGTTTATCGAACTAGCTCTGCCTCCCTTGGACTTCAATAGTTCAAAAGTAGAATGTTTGTTTTTGCATTTCACGGCCATTTACCAAAAGCAAAATATTTTACTAATTGAAAATATACAATTACATACATACATATTTTTCCCAATAAAAAATAAAATATCTTTCACAAATATTACTTTAGTAATCGGAAGTCTTAAAATAAATTTGTATTTTTGTTTTCTTCAAGGATGTCGCTTTTATTAACCCTGCTAATGTGGTATTTGTCTATATGCTTGTTCGGGAGCTGGTCGATGGAGAGGAAACGAAAGAATGTGAACTACAAGCTGCAGTTCTCACATGTCTTTACTTATCCTATTCATACATGGGAAACGAAATAAGTTACCCACTGAAGCCATTTCTAGTAGAAGATTCAAAGGAAAAATTTTGGGACAGGTATGTTACATTAGAATTTAAGATAGCGCTAAAATACACGTGTAAATCGACGTAAAATACAACATCCCATTCAACTTAGTTGTCTCCGTTGGCAGGATTAACCATTAATTCCGTCATGAAACATTTGTGTAGAAAAAAATCTGACTGAAATCTGAAAATTTTCACCAGTTTCAAAACTTTCTCTGCCAGGACAATCCGTTCCTCTGTTTTCTCTCCGAACTTTAGAAGGGCTTTGTATGTTGGGAAAAATGTACATATTTATATTATAAAGAATTCAGAGACTCACTCCAAAATCGTATCAGAAACCCTGCACGAGTTTGTAATAAAATCTAACTCTCGGACCGGCAATAGACATAAGTCCTCAAAGGGATTGATCTTTATCTCCATCTGCATCTCTATCTGTGGAAATAAGGAAATAACTAAATTCTTCCAACAAACACATTTTACTTTTTTATTTTATAAATGTATTCATACAAGTACATAGTATGTAGTAAATGCTCTTACTGTAAGCAGTACCCCGACTTGATACCCAAAAATATTGGATTAATTCCAATGGGCATAATTTTGATATTTAAAAATAGAAATTCGCTGTTTACACTGAGAACGTAGAGTTGGTGTAAGTATCACTCCAAATGTAGAAATATTGGAGTCAATGTGGTGAATTACTGTGCGAAATACCCCTTTATTAATTTATGACTTTGATCATATTTGGCTAATTGGCCATATCGAAAAGTAACAACATTTCCTTGAAATATTTAAGTGGTGATTTTCCTACCATTTTTAAGGTGGGGAAGCTCAAATCGAAAACCCACGAACACTATATCGAGTTGGCGCGACACTCCAATTTCTACTTCATATCCTACAGATAATGGACATCAAAATGTAAGAAAAAAAACGCGTGGATGCACTCTACCCTTTTCAGAAAAATAGTATATTTGATAATTGGCTCATTGAGGTAATTAAACGCGTCGTGCGAAAACTTTGCTCGCCTAATGACCCAAGAGTCTTAAAATTTTCGCGAGATAATTATTACCTCAGCATTTTGAATGTTGATGTGATGTGCAAGAACATTCTTGTGAAAAACTCGATATCCTCCAAAAGCTGAAATGAAAAAGTTCGCCAAAATGTGTTTCCTTTTATTATCGATGTCGACTTTACATACATAAGTTGGGGATTTCTTAGAAAATGTTTTCTAAATGTTTGTACTATTCTACAGGCGCAAAACTTTTTTTATATGAAACAGATTTTAACCGATGATTTCAGATACATACATACATGTATTAATAAGTGAAAATAATTTTCGAAACCTGTTAACTCCACTTGAAATAAAAACTGAATAGAATACGTCCACATCAGACATGGCCTTAACTCCGCCAACTCGAACAATTGCATTTTCATTGGAGCAGCTGGACGTCCACCGATGCCGGTGGCAAACAGGGCTGTAAACAAAGACTGTAAGTCCGCGGCAAATGCGAAACAAACTTAATAACTCAATTTCCAAAAGTAAATTATTTCATTTGCAACAAAAGCGGAAAAATTGTAAAAATGTTATATATTTATAAATTTAAGTGTTTCTTGCCTCTTAATGGTTTCATCCAAACTGTGCTGGTCCTAACGCAAAATATGTGTCTCTCGGTACTAGCAAAAACTGCAGGCTCTATGAACTTCTCATGTGATTTATGTTCTCCGACAAAAGTTGCCCCAGAGTCGGCAAGGGAAAAATTAGGAGAAAGTGGTTTGTTTACGCAAGCGTCTGTGGTTGATTTTGAATTTGTTGCTGGTTTTGTGCTGGGGGACCAGCTGTTCCAACAGGTGGATGTTGCAAGTGGATCGGAGCGTCAGGTTCTAGATGAATTGCTGTGCTTGCGCTGCTGTCGTTAGTTACTAATACTCATTTGACGTCAACGTATAGAGAAGGTCGTATAGAGTCATAATGGACAAAAAAGTGCGTTGAGTTTTTAAAATTTTTCGCTATAAATGCTGGATGCGTTGAATGATGAGACATGTCTGTGGGACTGGAACAGCTTCGGGCCAACATGTTAAGCTATCTTTTATTGTCAAATAATGTCGCTGTGTTTCGCACAGTGGAAATGGACCAATGATATCAATGTTGATATGAGATATATGAGCATTTTTTAAGGTCATCATCTTGCTTTTGGGCCAGTGGTTACGAGTGTAATCGATGGCGTTACTTATTGCGCTGACGCGTGATACTGCATCGCTCATAGTCACAACATGGCCTCCAAGTCCTATCACTTTTTCTAACCAAGTGCAAAGTGCTTGACCAACTGCTGTCGGGTGGTTGACATATGGGATTTGGCCGCTGCAAGGTTTTCCGGTGAAACGCGACGAGGACGACAAAAAACGGGTTTGTGATGTCGGCGAATTTCTTTATAACATCGGCGAACGGGTCAGCTGCATTAAAAGTCTTTATTGACACTGATTGGCACGTCGTGGGTGAAGAAATTTTAGAAATCGCGCCAGTGACGTTCTCTATAAGACGGTTTGCAACGGATGTCGATTAGAAAGTCGAAATATTTTATAAAATCCGACCCAACAATAGGTGACGTTACATCAGCGACTAGAAAAGACCAAAGAAAATTGCAGTGAAAACCCAAGTTTCCTTTAAAACGCTTTTCACAAATTACCCTTATTGAGAACCAACAGCTGTCGGACGGAAGAATTGGAGCCACTGTGGAGGCGAAAAACGTGATGTATGGTGGCATCACTTTCGCCAGGACGCACCACCTCCCAAAAAAGTCAATTTGGTCGTTGGCTTGGAGATGGAACGCCAGCAAACAAAGCATTAACCTTCCATATTTTGTGTCTACAGGGACTGTCAACAATTTTTATGATACCAGCACTCATATCCTCCCGAAGTGGTGTTGCAGGTGTAAGCTGCTCTACTTTTTGAGAGGTTTCGCAGCATTGGTGCTCTACGGGGTCTTGAATCAAAGCGCATTGAAAATCTTGCGAATTGTTTTCGATGACGCACAGTGGCTCATTTTGATAAAAGCGTTGCAAAAGTAAGAAATTCGACCATAAAATTTTGAGAGATAAGTTAAGGAAGGCTGCTAGATTTTGTGACGGGGCGCAATCTCACTGTAGCAAACACGCGATTCCCTCACCTCAACATTCACAAAGGGACCTGGCGATCCCCTGATCAATTAACCGTCAACCAAATTGATCGACGGCAGACACTCCTCCAGTATTCTTGATGTCCGAACATTCCGAGGAGCCAACATTGACTCCGATCACTTCCTTGTTGTAGCCAAGGTAAGATCACGGATATCAGTAGCAAAACGGAGTAGAACACGACCACAACAATTTGACGTCGCAAAGCTACAATCGCAATCGACCGCTGGGAAATTTGCCGATCTAGTCTCCCTTAAGCTCTCAGAGAGTCCAGCCCTGCCAGGCGAAACAACCGATGAGGAATGGAACCGTTGCCAAAACGCCATCAGAGATGCTGCCTCTGGTGTATTGGATTTTAAAATGCCACCCGGAAAAAACCCCTGGTTTGACGACGAGTGCAGGCAGGCACATTCAGCGAAGCTAGCAGCGTATAAGGCGACGTTGGAGAGAAGGACGAGAGGAGCTCGTGAGCTCTACGAACGGAAGAGAAGGGAAGAACACCGGATTCTCAAAATGAAGATGAAAGAGCACGAGAAGCGCCCGATCGAGGAACTGGAGAGGTGTTACGGCTCTACTCCAGATAACGGACGATGATGGTAGAGAATTGCGTCCCCCCGACCTGACTGAAGTCAAGATAGCAATATCGAGATTGAAATCAAACAAAGCTGCAGGAGCGGACGGACTGTGTCCGCGGAACTATTTAAGGCAGCCGGAGATGACCTGGTTGGGCGCATGCACCAGCTCATCTGTAAGATATGGTCGGAGGAAAGCATGCCCGACGAGTGGAATCTCAGCATCGTTTGCCCGATCCACAAAAAAGGAGACCCCTTCAACTGCGCCAACTACCGAGGAATAAGTCTCCTGAACATCGCCTACAAGATCTTCTCTGCCGTTTTGTGTGAGCGCCTGAAACCATTCGTGAACAGTTTGATAGGTCCTTATCAGTGTGGTTTCAGGCCGGGGAAGTCCACCATTGACCAAATTTTCACACTACGGCAGATCCTGGAAAAGACCCAAGAGATGCAAATCGACACCCACCACCTATTCGTCGATTTTAAGGCCGCATATGACAGTGTGTATAGGGACGAGCTATACGAAGCCATGTCTAGTTTTGACATTCCTACTAAACTCGTCAGGCTGTGTAGGATGACGATGGAGAACTCTCGCTGCTCCATCAAGGTCGGTAACGAATTCACCGAGACCTTCAATGTCAGAAGGGGATTTAGACAAGGCGACGCACTGTCATGTGACTTTTTTAACGTAATTCTTGAGAAGATCGTGCAAAACTCACACGCCAGCAACAGAGGCACGATCTTCCAAAGTCCGTGCAACTGCTAGCATACGCTGACGACATTGACGTGATTGGTCGAACACAGCGAGCCGTTAATGAAGCGTTTGCTGGTATTTCAACGGAGGCGGCCAAAATGGGTCTAGCGGTGAACGAGGGCAAAACAAAGTATATGCTGTCATCAAAAAAGGACGCGCAACACCGACGACTGGACCAGAACATCACCATAAGCAGCTATAACTTCGAGGTAGTGAAGGACTTCGTCTACCTTGGCTCCCAAGTCAACAGTATGAACAACATCAGTACCGAGATCAAACGCAGAATAACTCTTGCCAATCGCTGTTTCTTTGGGCTCAAGAGGCAATTGAGTAGGAAGGCCCTTTCTCGAAAAACCAAGCTGACACTATATACCACTTTGATAATCCCTGTACTTCTCTATGGCGCGGAAGCATGGACGGTGTCGAAGGCGGATGAGGAAGTCCTTGGTATTTTCGAGAGAAAAGTTCTGCGTTCAATCTTCGGCCCTGTTTGCGTTGATGGTTTCTGGAGAAGAAGATTCAATCATGAACTGTACGGGTTGTACAGCGACATGAGCCTAACCAGGCGCCTACGGATTCAACGGCTAAGGTGTTTGGGCCACGTAGAGCGCATGGAGAATACTGCTCCGAGCCGTAGAATCTTCGATTCCGAACCTGTGGGACAACGCATTAGAGGACGCCCACGGAACCGATGGCGCACACAAGTGGAGAGGAACCTCAACCAACTTGGTGTGCACAATTGGAGAACGCTGGCTAAAGACCGTGCCACCTGGAAAACTTTGTTGGTTGAGGCCCAGGTTCACCACGGACTGTAGCGCCAAAAGAAGAAGAAGTTAAGGAAATATTTTATTGATAAAAAATCAGAAAACGGAAAACTGCCACAACCTCGTTACTGAAGCCAAAGTACGGAGTATAGTGGGTGTATTTACATACATATATGACTTTTTTGTATTTAAACAGCCTTTAATAAGAAACTTCCGTCTCTATAATATAAACGGTCGCAAAGGGGGTAAAGGCTTTCCACAAAGTATTAATATTAATCACAATGTTTTAAGTAATAAATAATATAAAATGATTCTAAGCAATTGATTTTTAAAAACCGCAGTAAACAATTTATTTCTAATTCTTTAATATAGGCTAACGCGGTACACTTTGCAACGGGCATTCTTCACCGTAAGGAAAGCACGTTGAAAATTATATTTGACTGAAGTCTTCTCTCAACTATCCCGTTATTTCAGTTTTATTTATCTTTCAATTCTACCTTAACTTTTTTAACACACATATTGTATATACACGATTACACACATACCTCTCTTTTCCATACATTTTTCACTCTTTTCTTGGCCCTAATAGTACATAAGAGTTATGTTATTTACTGTTAACTAGCCTTAAAGGCCGGGGCACATAGAATCCGTCATACGTATGTACGTACTTTGTCTTTTTCAACTGACGTTGACGGAACAACGGATTAGGTTGGCATAAGTAGTACGTCGTTAACGTGTACATAAAAAGTCTAAAAGAAAACAAAGAAAACGTTAACTGTCAAACGTTGATACGTTGGGTTCAAGTCGACGTACTATATGTGACAAATCTCATAACAAACCCTGTATTTTATCTGAGTTGTCAGCTGAAAAAGGCAAAGTACAACTTATGAGCGATTCTTTGTATGGATGGATGTCCATCGTTAAAATTAGCTAATAAGTGGAACTGAATTCATATATTCGTTCCTTAAAAGTCTGCTTCTTCTCGTACGAGGCAGTAAGTACGCAAAAGCCTAGAAAAACGAAAGGAGCAAAATGAGCCACCCATCTTCTCTGGAAGTTATATGTATGTCGCTTTTCATGAACCAAATACTTCGTTAGTTTATTGTAAATAAATATTTTGCCTTCTGCGTTCCCTGAATTTAGCGCGGTTTATTTTGCAATATAAATTGCCTTTATAAATATTGTTTTCTTCTTCATTCCAGATGCCTTGTTATAGTCAACCGGTTAAGTAACAAAATGCTGAAGATTAACGCCGAACCTGGATTTTTTACGGAAGTTTTCACAGAACTTAAGTCGTGCGGACAGCTTTTAAACACAGGGAATTGTTCTTTGTCTTGCGGCGCTGCTTGACGTATTACTGGACCAAATATTGTAATAAAGTTTTCACTATCAGCACAACATGATTCTCATAAAAGTAAAAAAACCAAAAAAATATTGTAATACTGAAATATATATTTATTGCAAATCGGTGGTCATAAGCAATAACAGCCTAAGTCGCAAGTCATGCTTCGAGATAAGTAAATTTTTGTAGGTAGAAGCGTTTAAAAATAAAAATTGAAAGTGCATTCGAAAAAAAATTAATGCAAATTCAAACGTTCACAAACGCAGAGTGCTCCGATCAAAAATTATTATGAAACTTTTACTTGTTAAGGTACATACGTATTAAATAGAAAAAGATTTAACTAAATGTTAATGACTTACATATGTAAAATAATGATTAGAATGGTTCATTGAGATAAAATCGTCAAATTTATGTCAAAGCCATAAATTTTTTAATAAAAATATATTTAATTTCTAATTCAAATTTACGCAGTGTTCTTTCCCTTAAATGAATAAAAAAAAAGGTGGGTCTTTATGTGAGACATTCCTAAGAACATTAATTTAGTTTATGGGGCCTCTATTATTATAGTGTAGAACTTTGGCGGTCGCCTGATCAATCAACCGTCAACCAGATTGATCATATTGCGATCGACGGCAGACACCCCTGCAGTATTCTTGATGCTCGAACGTTGCGAGGAGCCAACATTGACTCCGATCACTTCCTTGTTGCAGCCAAGGTAAGATCACGGATATCAGTAGAACAACGGAGTAGTTACAATCGCAATCGACCGCTGGGAAATTTGCCGATCTAGTCTCCCTTAAGCTCTCAGAGAGTCCAACCCTGCCAGGCGAAACAACCGATGAGGAATGGAACCGTTGCCAAAACGCCATCAGAGATGCTGCCTCTGATGTATTGGGTTTTAAAATGCCACCCGGAAAAACCCATGGTTTGACGACGAGTGCAGGCAGGCACATTCAGCGAAGCTAGCAGCGTATAAGGCGACGTTGGAGAGAAGGACGAGAGCAGTTCGTCAGCTCTACGAACGTAAGAGAAGGGAAGAACGCCGGCTTCTCAAAAGGAAGACGAGCATGAGAAGCGCACGATCGAGGAACTGGAGAGGTGTTACGGGAGGAATAATATCCGAAAGTTTTACCAACGGGTAAAACAACTATCCAATGGATATAAGCTTCGGACAGAAGCCTGTCGTAAAGAAGAGAGACAAATCGTAGTAGAGTCGCAATCGATGCTGAGAATCTCGAAAGATCACTTCTGCAGACAGTTTAACGGCGAGGAAAACATCAATTCCATTGCCAAGCAGAATATTCGACCCCAAAATAACGGACGATGATGGCATACGCTGACGACATTGACATGATTGGTCGAACACAGCGAGCCGTCAATGAAGCGTTTACTGGTATTGCAACGGAGGCGCCCAAAATGGGTCTAGCGGTGAACGAGGGCAAAACGAAGTATATGCTGTCATCGAGAAAGGACGCACAACATCGACGACTGGGCCAGAACGTCACCATAGGCAGCTATAACTTCGAAGTAGTGGAGGACTTCGTCTACCTTGGCTCCCAAGTCAACAGCATGAACAACATCAGTACCGAGATTAAACGTAGAATAACTCTTGCCAATCGCTGTTTCTTTGGGCTCAAGAGGCAATTGAGTAGGAAGGCCCTTTCTCGAAAAACCAAGCTGACACTATATACCACTTTGATAATCCCTGTACTTCTCTATGGCGCGGAAG
Organism: Epicampocera succincta; assembly: GCA_932526305.1. Taxonomy (NCBI): domain Eukaryota; kingdom Metazoa; phylum Arthropoda; class Insecta; order Diptera; family Tachinidae; genus Epicampocera; species Epicampocera succincta. The sequence continues at coordinate 613,296 of OW052037.1, read as the reverse complement.
CATGGACGGTGTCGAAGGCGGATGAGGAAGTCCTTGGTATTTTCGAGAGAAAAGTTCTGCGTTCAATCTTCGGCCCTGTTTGCGTTGATGGTTTCTGGAGAAGAAGATTCAATCATGAACTGTACGGGTTGTACAGCGACATGAGCCTAACCAGGCGCCTACGGATTCAACGGCTAAGGTGTTTGGGCCACGTAGAGCGCATGGAGAATACTGCTCCGAGCCGTAGAATCTTCGATTCCGAACCTGTGGGACAACGCATTAGAGGACGCCCACGGAACCGATGGCGCACACAAGTGGAGAGGAACCTCAGCCAACTTGGTGTGCAATATTGGAGGATGCTGTCTAAAGACCGTGCCAGCTTTAAAAGCTTGTTGGTTGAGGCCCAGGTTCACCCCGGACTGTAGCGCCAAAAGAAGAACTTTGAAATGGAATAAAACAAAGATGAATTTTGGCTCGGTAGTTTCTAAAATGAAGGTCCTAGTTCATGTCGATCCTGCATATATGTACATACGTATGTAGGTACGTACGTTATAGTCTACGGAGAACTACTTCTAAACTACACCGAAATTGTCTCCTTTGTATGAAATTTTAAGCTCATTTGAAACCAGGATGCTTTCCACTTGTGGAAAAAGTGACGAATGCGAATAGGTTCAAAGACATTTTGATTTAACAAATACAATACAATACGTATTTCAATGTTTTAGGTGTGAAAGAAGAGAGCCATTAGCCTTCTTAAAAGTACAAAATTGCAAGATGAATATGTGTAAGTAAAGTGTATGATGACACTCCACTTACCTCAGTACTTGGTGGCTAAGCAAGACTGCCAGCATACAGATTATTAGCTTTTGGCGTGCCTCAGTCCGACGATCTCTACTATTTTTTCACTCTTAAAATATTGAATTAGGGAGTTTTACGTATGAATGTATACATGTGACTCTGCTAGTTTCTCATTTTAATATTGATATTCGTTGTAAGGCGCATGGGAATATGTAGATATTTCTTTCTTTCCCATTAATAAATGTTGTGAACATCTCAGGAAGATCGGTCCAGCGGTCCTATCTCCCATAAGGTACAAACAAACACATCCTGTTATATATGTATGTAGTGCTTTATATAATAATTCAGAAACTAAACAGAAATAAAGCAGCGTTTAATTTAAAAAAAATAAGCACAATTTTCTCTTGCCAACAACTTGATTTAATGTCGTCGTTAATACTCGTGTCTTAATTAATACAAAACTTTGTAAAATATACTAACAAGCAGCTTACACTAACGAGTTCCACGTAGACATGTTTGAACCATAACAAACAAGAGTATATAATGGTCTGACCTATTTTTGAGTAAAATTTATGGGGAAATTTCCAGTCGATTTATCGTAATCGTCCGATAAACTTTGTCAAATTTTAAAATGATTATCTTTTGGAACATGCACAACAAATGATACAAAGAAATTATTGAAGAACTAATGAAAAAATAATATGTACTAGTACATCACAGCATAAACTAAAACTATTCTATAAACGACTATTTCCCGAAATTGACGTCAATATATTTGAAAAAAAAATAACTCAACTCTTTATTAAATTTTAATATGTAAATGTATTTCAAGACGAAGCAGTTCATGAATAAGATGTATTTTGAATTATTTTATTTAAGGAAGTTGTTGACTTAATGCTTTATTTTAACTTAAATGAAATAATAAAAAATTGAGATATAACTTATTCTATACATATGCGTACAAACTATTAATTTTATATTGAACGATATAAATGAATATGTATACAATGTAGTCAATTTACAAAACTAAACCCATATAAACTTACACCTATTAATTATAATTTATATTACACCAAAATAGGCTAAAAGGAGTATTTATAAATCTTATTCTACACAATAAAAATGCTTCTAACATCAAGTTCTTACAGTTAAAATATTTCTTAAATTTTATATTATAAAAGTATTATCTACGATTTTTATACAATAAATACGTTTTCATCGGATGCGGCAGATGAAGTTGTTGAACCCGCTCTTCCAAGTTTGTACGACCAAGTTCATGGCGAATTGTTCGTCTGCATAAATCCATTAAAGGCAATGGCTCAGCTACAAATAAAAGTAAATGAAATTATTTTATTTTCGTTTTAATAAATTAATGTTCGTACGATACAAATAATATCATAATCAATCATAAAATTCTCGTTCTTTTAATAAAATTTCGTAATCGTTTGCTCCACATAGGACAATGTATTCGGAATAATTGAATATTAAAAAAGAAATTTGTTTTAGATGTTACTGGAACAAATATTGTCTTATTTATAACGAAGCACAAAATTTCGCCAAACATTTTACCGGAAGCGATAGACAAGTTTCAGAGAGAAATTGGTTTCTGCTTCATCGATTACTATAATTTATGGAATAAACGTATTTCCTATTCGCAAAACCTGGTTAAGAATTTGACCCAGAAAATTACGTTATTTTGAAAAGCAGCGGAAAAGCATATAATTTTATTAAATGAAAGATCGTTTTTAATACTTACGGTCAAGCCCACCAACATATCTCATAGTTATTTCACAATGGCCCCACACAGCCGAAACCACAGGATACAATTTTTTACCCTTAAGACCCCTAAATGCAACTCCAAGGTACTGGTGGTCAATAATAAAACTAAGTGTTCCTTCGTCCATATCTAGGGCAACTAAGAACTTATCAGGAACCAGAAAAGCTTCGTCATTTTTTAGAATAGCAGGATATGTCACACCTGCACAGTTTTTAGAATTATGGTATAATTTATTCCTTCCTAAGTCCCAGCCCCAACTTTGATCTGAAGAGCCCACGAGACTCTGATAACCAACTGAATGCAGCGGTGCTTCAGAAGTAGCGACACCAACAACGGCATGTGTACCTCTTTGTCTTGTTGGCCAGTATATTTCCCATATGTGTAGTCCTTTCGTCATGCCAATTTTACCTCGTATGCAATCAGTACTTTGCGCAACTGGATGTCTATGAAAAGTGAGCTTGTCGTCTTCCTTGACAAAGATATTGAGTGATCTGTCTTCTGAATTCCAAGAATGCTTTAGTTGAGTTTCTTTACTAGCTGGTGGCATATCCAACAATATATCAATACGAGCAGGCTTTGCAAAATCAGCCGCTAATTCTCTTGGTATAATTGGTTTAAAAGGCGTCTGTGTGTCGTTTCTGTTAACAGATTTCACACTGCCGCTTATTTTTTGACCCATGTTCATGCCACGGCAACTTCGTGATCTTCTTTGATCCTCAATTGCGACTTTATAAGACAAACGCAATCGTTCAAAGTCTCTAGGCTCCAATCTCGAAAGAACAACCCGGGGTGACAGAGATGAAGTAGAAATATTTGTTAGACGGCGTCTTAGACTTGACCTAGCGGGTGTTTTTCCACCTTTAAATCTGAAAAGAAAGTTTGTTTGTGTATTTATGCATAAATATGCAAATTAAATATTAAATTAAGAAAACAAATTAAAGTTCTTCTTCAATACTTTTTACCCGAACATGTAATAAAGAAAACTAAAATCCCAAAAATTATTTTAAAAAAATGGCAACAGCACGAAATTTCCATGCGTAATGTCGTGTGTGAACGCGATTGCAGGTTGAAAAAAAAAAACGAACAAAACTTGACGAAGTAAACCTGATGTGTGTGAACTTACGAAATGTATGTATCCGTTTTGCTGTTGCGTGTGCAAAATTATACAAAAGAAGCACGAAAAATATGCAACTCCGTGCTATATGATTTCCGATCCAAACTCGAAACTTATAACGATGGGCTAGAACAGTCTTAAAAATGACTGGGGACAGACATATGGCACAAAGCTGTTGTTTTCTTACTACATACTTTACATAAAGTGTAGCTATTTCAAAAATTAAAATAAGGAGACCTGTGGTCCTTAATCAAATAAGTGGGTGTGTTGATAATTCTATATTTGAAAAGCTTAAAATCATTTGCGGATATAGAGAGAAATCTCGGGGAAAAGCCGCAATCACAGCCAACCTGCAGTTGGCCATTAAATTACTAATCTTGAAAATATATCGCTTTGCAATGTTAGGCGGCTTGAAAGCAACTGTAAGAAATGAATACAATATTTAATCAAACAACTAAGAGGTGTAGGATACGTTCAACCGTACAAAAAGGAAATGTAGATAGGTTCAGTTTATGGGCAACAGCATCGCAATAAAATGCCCAATACATACTAGTTTCTTGAATAACGTATTTTTTTTTAATTTTTTGATATAAGACAATATGATTAAAAAAAGAAGCAAACAACTACGTTTAGTAGCCGCGGTCGGGTATTGTTTCGAAAACTTCCTGATCCTTTTTTTGGTATCTGCGATTAAATAGTGGATTCACTTGCTTTACTTAAAACTATTGCTCTTTCTTATCGGTTTCTACATAAATAAGAAAAAAAAATGCCAGTTCATTTCTACAAATATTTCTTCTGAGTTGATTACGACGAATATTCGGCTTTTTTGACGATTTTCAATTACTCTTCATTGAATAGTTGTTTTTTTTTTTTTTTTTTTTTTGTCCATATGCTCTTTATTATAATCTTAAATCCAATCAGGCTCATCGCGATATAAATCCTACATTTATCATATTTGTTTTATTGGCTTATTGCACATTTTCATTGAAATTCGTATAGACTTCAAAAACACAGTTTACATCACACTTCGCTTTACCACTTTTAGTGTCGGATCTTTTCATTTATGTTTTAGAATTATTGTGTCTACGTTCTCGCCACGTTGTTCTTTAAAGACTTATACTTTGAAACTAATTGATTTTTTTTACAGTTTACTTCCTGCGAATCCTCATTTTCAAACGAATTTAAAGTATAAAAAAGTTCTCTGGAAATAGTAGATTATTGGAGCAAGTCAACATAATATGTACTCGTATAATAAAATACTGTATACGGCAATCTAGATAAGGCTTTCAGACCGCAACTCGTTACAACAGCAAGTACATAAAAAGCAAAGATCACCACTTTTGGCATTTAAGAATAAATACTTCAACTGTTTACTTTCAAAGTTCTGTTTGTTCCACTCTTCTGTACGTATGTACTATTGTTTGTGCAATAATAATATCTAAAGTTAACGGAAAGGCAACATAACGCCAAGTGTTAAAATTATGTATTATGTGGCAAGTTAAATAAGAACAAATCGTAGATAATAATACATATATATATATATGTATATATTGGACCCAATGCACTTAGGAATCCAATTTAACTCTTAATCGTGATGGCATTACGGTTGTGTTAACTTTGGAAGAACAAACGATTGAATACGTACGTGATTCTTTTGGACCAAACACAAAGTTATTATATACATATGTATGTATATGCTTAACAGATCTTTACAAAAATATCGCGTTTTTACAATCGACTTAACGACCTTAACGACAGAGCAACTTAAGATTGTGGTATATTTTAAATTCTGACGTACATTTGTGCTTACATTTAAAAAACTCTATTAAATTTAGGTATATTGATTTAAAATCTTCTAACCAATATGAAAAATAAACGTAACTCCTCCGAGTAATTCAAGAACTAAAAAGCTAAAGTGTACGTAAGTAATATTATACAAAATAACAAAAGCTCTCTCTCACATTTTGTTGGCTCTCCTTCCCATGCATATCAAAAGTTTTATTATGAAACGTAAGAAAAAAAATGATTCCGATATTTCGCATACCTTAATGGGACTACCTCCTGAATAAAATCCCTAAGGAATGCACATTTTTAAGTGCAACTTGGGCAGCATTTTCCACTTTGTTTGCTTTATCACCTTTATCCACACCTAAACTTCAACGATAGCACTTCGGACGAATTGACACAATTTTTTATTAATCACGAATATGGACGCAACCGACAGCTTACGGAGATTCTGAAAGAGCAAGGAGGAAATTTAGCCACACAGTACACACATATGAAGTTTAGTTTTAAATGAAATGGATTTCTCCAAGAAGAAAATTTAGTAAGGGAATAAGTAATTAATTCTGCAGATATTACTATGAATCAAGAAGGTAATATAAAATGTATTTACAATTGGAAAGCTTAACAAACAAACAAGTTCACACAAAAGTAAAAGGGTATAACATTCAGGCATGCTTTTGCCAGAGCATAACTCTCGAACGTACATATATGCATGCAAACTGTTCGTTATTGGTGAGAAGAAATGAATTTGATAAGATATATATGCATTTCAATTGATATCGTTGAATCCAATTCGATTATTCCACTGATCCTTCTTATTACTTCGTGTGCTGTGGTGGTAAGTGCCAGACGTATACCGCTTAATCTTACAACCAACTAAACTTCGCTTTGTTGCTTTCTTATTTCGTTGAAATAATTTCTTGAAAATGGCGCACCGACAAAGATAGCCGAAAAAGAAAACATTTTAATGCAGTTTCTAAGCACGAATATAAATAGAAATAATGTTTCTTTTACCAAATAGTTTACAATACGCAGCATTGTTTAGCACACTATGCGATAAAAATAATGATCCTACGAGAGTTGAGTCACAAGTTATAGATGCCCAAACTTACAAGTTTTGTGTCAGCTGCTACGAATGATTGTGTGGACAGACACATCGATCAGATGATTAGAACAACTTAAAATTATATTTTTAGTAGGCCGTCTTTTTAAAACTATGACTGGGAGATAAATGTTTACTACCATCGCAGTAGGCAGTTTGTTTGAAGCGGAAATAAACAGTATTTTAGAGATCCCTTTTCGAAAATATAGACAAAAACTTACAATTTCTCCCGTCCATATGATTAGAACCACTCAACTAATGTAAAAATACCGTATTAAATAGTTTAATAGTATGAATACTATAAGGTTTTTGATAACATCTTAGACAGCGCGGCTTCTTTGTTTAAAACAAACACATGCTTTTCATTGAATCATAGAGTGACTTCAAATATCCCAAAGAAATCTCATTAAAAGAGTCCTTAATGGTTTGAGTCAATGATTCATGGTATTAATGATTTTACACAAATTGATAAACATTATTATAATCCTTTAACCGTTATAAACCATTAGTACATTTAGTAAAAGTAGTAAGTTCAGAGATTGGGTAGACACTTTTTAGACAAATAAATATATGTATATATGTATGTACCTTCGCATTTTATCATTTCAAGAACTTCGATTTGATCAATTGCATTTTGGACCGAATGGTTAATATTTTTTTCATTTGCGATTTCTTTAGGCCACGAAACACCAATTGAAAAATTCGTTTGTTTATTTGCGGCAGTAAAAATAGAAGCTTAAAAATAGTAACATATTTAAAAGTATTTTAAATAAAATACAAAGAGTGAAAACCGCTCTAAAGGGAATGCTAAGATATAGTCGACTGAACGGATTATGTTTCGTTAATGAAATATTAATGCAACGAAAAATTTGCATAGTTTCACCATTTTCCAGTTTTGTTAAAAGATTTAGTTATTTTACTTACTATTTACAGGCGATTTAGACGACAATACAAGTCTTAGGTAATACCAAAGAGAAAATCATATGAAATTATCTCCGTATTTTAAAAATCAGAATAAAAATCTTATGACAGATTTTTTTACGTTTACACCATTGGTGCAGAAAAGCCTGATGCTGTATTATTTAAACAGAGTTTTATATAATACGTAGTGCATTATCCATTTAAGTTTGAGTCACTCGAATTAAACCAACGTAGTCTTCATACGTCAAAAATTTTAAAATTAACATAAATTTATATAATTTTTTTTTTGTAAAAAAATTATCTTTTTATAATAGAAAATGTAAACGATTCCGATTTATCACTCCATATCAACAATCTATCTTGTATATTGTATTAATAATAATGTAATAATGTATTTAATTCAAAATCAAACGAAGCAAAACAAATGCACACTTAGTAAAGCAAAAAAAATTAATACACGCATAAGAGGACACAGGCATACGCGGACAGGCTTAACCTGCACATTTCCTGGCAGCCATCTGCATGAATAAACAACACTGCTGATATTTCAAAGATTTTTTAATGTACTAATTTAGTGGTGCAATATACTAATTTGGTGGTTTGTAGGGAATCTACTATTCATGCAAAAATTTTTGGCTCTTGAATACCTATTAAAAAATGGAATGTTAGTAATTTATTACTGTTTTCAATACAAATTAAAGAACGGAAAGTTTTTTTTGCTTTAGAGAAACAGGAAGTTAAATCTTAGTTAAGCTACTCTAAATTTTCAATATTCTAAATAAAAAAACTTATATGGTTAAAGAGAATATAACAAATATATTAATTAATTTATTGTCTACTTGTCACTACTTTTTTGTTGTTGTAGGAATACTCAACTTTCAATAAAAATGAAGAAGATTCCGGCCGATTTAGAAAATGTGATTGAAGAAATAGAGCATCTATTTGTTACGAAACAAGCCAAATTAAACAAGCAGTAAATGCAATAAACAAACCAGTGAGTGGAGAGGGGAAAAATAGTACCGTTCTTAAAAAGCGTAAATAATGTAATCATGAAGCATGGAAGATAAATAGATTGCGCCTCTTTTACTTAACTTGTTTTCACTGTAATAGACGTATTACGGCATGCCAAAAAATTATAAGTCTCATCGTGTAAAAGCAAAATATATTAAGTGGGAGAGAATACGCTTACAAAATTTGACAGCAAATCTTAATGTTCTAAACCATTTTAGAAACTTTGTATTCTCTTCACTCCAGAGGTGTACACATCGGTACCACCAACAGAAAGGTGTTAGTAATAAATAAAAGCGCAACCAAATTAGACGCAGCAAATTTTCGTAAATATTGTAGAAATGAGCCATCAGCTATTTTATTCGCAGCACTGTGTAAACAAACATGAAAAATATTTAAAACAGACTTCTGTTCTAGCCTGATACGTATTTTTTTCAAATAAATGTAATAAAAATTTAATTAAAATACCAAACATCGGCTGTATAAATAGAGCTTCAGCGCACTAAAAATCCCGGTTTTGCTAACCAACCTTTCATCTATAACAATTAATACGTATATATGTATGTAAGTAATTCAACTGTTTAAGTAAAAAGGAACAAAGGGAAGCAAGAAACCCATGAATGCACATAAACATGCATGTATATCCATCCATAAGTATTAAAAACAATAATGTATCAAAGACGTACTAATCTTTAAATTGAATGTATAATAATATAATAAATAAATTCTCAAAAGTTTTAAACTATCAAATTTAATAATCGTTCGGGAAAAATGTGGAAAATTGCACATACCATATAAGAATATGATAACTTCAGGGTTTCACAACTCGAACATTTTGCTTTTCGAGCTTTTCCCATTTAATCCTTTCTTATTTTTCAATTCTCTGCCATAATATACATACATATGTATATGAATTTTCTTTTTATTAAAAAATGTGTTGGTGAAGAAATTTAAGACGGGAATCTCGTTATAGAAACTTAATGTTTTTACACATTAACATGTTTAAAAATCAAACATTTCGATAGAATTCAAAATTGTGATGGTGGATTATTTCTCTTAAACAAGGATCTTAGATAATTGCTACCATAGAATTCCTTTTTGATATTTAATACAAAAATTATGATAAATTTTGCAGTAAAATGATTCTAATAGTTTGAAGTTTTCTAAACATTAAGAAAATATTCTTCGTTAGGCGTGATCACAATTTTAACATTTTGACATGCCTGGTGTGTCACTCGAATAAGTTAAATTAACTTGAAAAAGAGATATGAGTTGAACGCACAGTTTTTGAAGTTACTGTATATTTCTATGTATGCAAGTGTAAGATAGAAAACAAAGTTGTCTTCAGTACATACATATTTAAGTATGTATGTATGCACTTAAGGGACAACTTTGCCAAGAAAATACTTACTCCACCATTGCATATTTGATTCCACTTTTTCACTACATAAAGATTAATTTGCTTCACAACTTATTTTAGATCGATAATTACAAACTGCATTTTCTCAATTCAAGGTCACTACTTTCGTTTTATTATACCTTTCTTTTCCGAGTTCCATTTAAGTATCTATGAATTTAAATATTTATAAAATTTTGTGATAAACTTCACAACAGAATAATTATTAAGTTTATATTCATTTAATAAATTTTCAATTTGATTTTCACCCTAAAACAGGGATTCGACTAGAGTCTAATATAATTAATACTAAATCGCGTTCCACGACGTTGCCAGTAAATTATATTTCAACAGGGTAGTTCACAAATCGCCTAAGTAATGCAATTGTTGAGAATTGGGATTTTTAGGTAACTTTATACCTCCAGTGATGGGAACTCATGTGGGGAAAACTATCATTACTAAAGAAGTAAAGTCTGTTAGTTAAGACTTTGTGACATTAAATTTTTTGTTCATTGTTCAGTTTTTAGAGAACAGTACAAATATAATGTAATAGGAAAATTTTTTCATTTACCAAGTGAAAAAAGTATTGTAAAAAGCTGCCAATTTTGTTAGTAAAATGAATAAGATCACCGATTATTAGTTGGCAAAAAATCAAAAGAAAACCAATTCCGGCAGATATTCTAAATTATGAGTGTGCGCCTTCCCAATAGGCATGTACATATGTATGTAGTTCAAAAATTTTTTCCTATTTTTTCGTTTACGGCCGTATCTCCCTCATTTATTGACGCTACACACATGCACATGTCGCATGTGCAACAAAATTTCATATAGAGTAGCGTTATACATTAAATAAAAAAAAAAAATTATATATGAATGGCGCTTTACCCTTATGCGAATACCGTAGTACCAGGATACTTTTACGCTTCCAACTGAATTTTTTATACATATACGATAGGACGGGCAGAAATGCAGACTACGCTACAAATATGTAAATGTTACCCACATTTTGTAATTCGTCGAATTGCTATCTTTATATGGCTCCACATTCTCTTGCTGAAACCTTCGCACCCTTCCAACAACGAACTTAGATAGTTCTAATCGTAAAGATGTAGAAACCAATGGATTTTCAATTGGTGTCGGTAGATGTTGGCTATCGGTAAGCGTCATGTTGTTCCTATAGCGGCTTCTAATCTGTTGTTTACTATTCAGTTACAGCAATTTGATGAATTGCGTTCAAATAAAACTTTATAATCAAAGTGAGAGGACCACAGTTCTGGTCGAAAATTTGTTTGCTTAGAAAAGTTGCCGTACATTCACATGAGCCTTACAAGATTAAGCGTAGTGTTTCAAAATGATGTTGGTTAGGCCGTCAGCGGCTGTGAAGTTAATTTACATTAGCACCGGCACATACTACAAACACCTTACTCGAGCTATCTAATCCCTTTTGTGAGTAATACCTTAGACATAAGAGGAGGTCACGGCATCTGATCTGAAATCCCAAAGAAACACTAGGCCATAATCGAATTCGCCCGGTGATTCGCTATCACACAGATCCTTAAATATTTTTTGAGGGAATCCGTTGCAAGACAACAAAACCTTGGGCACATATGAATTCCCGAAAATATGGTCATACACCACACCTCTATCACCACCAATTACCAATCGAACATTCCTGTGATTTTAGATTTAAACCATAACCAGAACGTTTCAATTGATGCGGGCATCAGATAATTGTAACAAGTGTGATTGAGTGCAACTCTTATGTTGCCTGACAACATTAGGTTGTAATTGACTGTGAAGATTCTCTGGCGGGTTCCCTTTTAGTTTAAATAACAGGCCTTCATGCCACACTTTCTCGAAAGCTTGTGTGACGTCAATAAAAAGAGCGGAAAAATATATTTTCTCTGCAAAGGCTCTTCTTATAACTTGTATCAATCTGTGTATTTGCTCAATGGTACTATGATGTTGCCTAAAACCAAATTGATGATTGGGAATGCATTTGTTTGAGGTAGGAAAGAAGGAGTAATGTTTCGCCATTTGTTTATTATATTGCAGGGATGAGTAAATTAGAATTTCACTGATGCTGATTTGAGTGTTCAGCGCAACGCCTTCGACAGTGCACAATCTAACATCTGTTAACCCAACATTGCGTGTTTTGTGCTATATTTGTGTTTTTATTTAAAAAAATTTTGGTTGGAATAGAACCTACGATTTCTGGACCGTTGGTCGAATACTCTACCAACTCATCTCATCGAGGCACTCAAAGCAATCTCTCGAACAACTTTGACATAGTAGGTAATAAACTTATAGGCGTATTAGAGTTAACTTTCAATGGATCCTTTCCCGGCTTAAGAATCATCTTTGCCAAGGCAGCTTTTCATATCGGCGAGTAGTATTAAAAAATAGCGTTAAAAATAAGTAAAATATTTCTTTTTACAACTTCTAGCAATTGAAATCTTATTTCTACACGTGGTCTAGTAACGACGGGCGGTAGTTCTTTCATATCAGTACTTGAATTAAGTGTGAATATATTCCTTAAGTGACTAATGAAAAGATTAAATATTTCTTCGTCATTTCTTGCCCAATATCCTTTTAGATCACGCTTCGCGATAACTGTTTTTTTTTATAGTTTGTATGTGCAGTTGAGAGATGCTGATCTTTGTGATTCCAAAATGACAATGATTTTAAAACAAATTTTCCTGAAAATACCTACATATGTTAGTATTTTAAAACTGTCGGAGGTATGTCTGTTTTTATGTCTATAATTTTTTTTTAAGTTTGTATTATTCACAAAAAGATTGTTTCTTTAACATGCAATTAAAAACTTTGAAGCAATTCAGTTATGTACGGATAACAACACTAATAGAACACATACAATTAGGAACACAATAAAAACAATCATGTTTATGCAGACGATAAACGCATTAAGCTTCATGTTTTAAGCGAGAGGTTGCGAAACCAAGTGTTTTTTTTTTTGAACAGAACCAATCGGATCATAAAAATCAGAACAAATGATTTTGTATATCCACAAATTTAGCAACATCAGGATCCCCACTTTCTGCCAATTATACTTTGCTAGTCATTTTATAAATTTGTTACTTCCATAAGAAAATCATCCATCATCTCTAATGTATGGAAATATTTACCCTCTGAGTCAAATGAGGAAAGGGTAAGTAGCAACATGTTTTCTGACTTCTTTGTCTCTACTTATTCTAATGCCCATTATGACGACTCCATCGACTATCCTTACAATATTTTCTCAAATAAAAGAATATCTATATATTGAATCAGTGATGATAATCGGTTGTTAAATACATGAACACAGATAATGTAAATAAACTGCAATTTATTTATTTAAATTTAGTAAAATTGGTGTTTTTATAATGCAAAGTTAACTGTTTTGCGATTAAGAATTGACCAATCAAAAACTTTGAAAATTTAGTAATAAGTTCGACAGTAAGAAATTAAATAATTAAGCAATAAAGTCGTGATTAAAAAAACTAAAAATTAAATTTTTTTCATTAAAACAAATCAATAGAATTGCTTGCGCAATTCTTACTACTTTCATGCTTTTTGCCGAGTACGAATAAGAAAGTGAAACGAATTCAAAGCACAAGGAAGTTTGTACTCATCTTGTTGGCCTCACACCAATGCTTAAGGAGCACTTCTTATGTAGTAGCAACAGATTATATCTGAATTCTATACATTTTACAATTGCACAATATATAATAAGTAGTTCCATATAATTAAACATTTTATGGAAATAAGTTGAATAAGGTTGCCATATACATATATGGATTAATATTTTGCTCAATAAAAAAAATGTATATAAAACGGAATGCATGTTTGTGTATTTGTTTGTACCATATAGGAGACCAGACCTCCGAACCGATCTTCCTGAAATTTTCACATTTAATTGGACTCTGTAATGAATTACAGGCTACTTTCTTAAAATTGTTGTTACTCCTTCCACATAGCTTTTTAATATAAACGAGCATAACTTCAGAGCAAAGCACACCGGGTTAATCTAGTTTAATATACATAATTGTAATTGAATTTGTTATTTTATTCTTTAAATGGTAGGTTTTAGTATGATAAAAAATTCGACGCATTATTAAAGTGCCCTCGTATATGCAACAATATAATTCCTTGATTTCAGCGCCACACTTACATATTTTATTAAAAAAAAAACAAACTTGGTGAAAAGTAAAAACAATTCAATAACATTAAGTTTTTTAATATATTTAACATTTTAAATTATAATATAAATATTTTTATAATAATCATAATATTTAAATCATTCAGATTCATATTATCTTTGCTGAAGAGTTATTATTTATTCACTGTAAAGCTTGGCGTCGTGTCGGATTGAATAAAATTTATTTTAGCGTATTCATTCTTTAGCTCCTCACAACTTGTATCGCTAGAACTTTCCTGGTAGGTATAGTGCACTTCTGCATCATCACTGCACTTCGGCAAATCTAGGCTGGCATAATACAAGTTCTTGTTTATGCTGGACTCATCCGATTGATTTGATTTTAAACTGCACGTTGAAGAAAAAGTTGGATTATTTATGGAGGTTGGAGAAGGCGATTTTATTTTAGCATCTTTATCGGTTGCATTCAAGCTATTTTGCTGTGAGTTGTCTGAATCGTTAAGAGAGGTAACACTTTTCTTGTCATGAATATTTTCGGTTGAATCTGCTAGGGAATCCTCTTTGTGCTCTTTTTCCTCAATAATGTTTTGGTTTTGCGCTTGAATACTTATAATATTAATGTCGGTATTTCCATTAGATGTAGCGCAATTGGAGTCTAATGTAATAGGCCTCATTTCCAAGTAGCCGTTGTCACTCTTCTTCATATTCTTTTGTATAGACTCTTCTGAATTCGAAAATGTGAACTTTTTTCGTTGCGTGTTGGACGCATTTTGGCACTCATTTATGTTTAAGTGAAAGTTTCTGTTCAAAGTTTTCCCAGTTGATTTTGAAAAGTCAATTTCCATCAGATCACCCATTTGATCAGGCAACTGTAAATTTTTATTAACTAGAACAGGAACGCTTAAAGACTTCTTCGTTGAGCAATCGACAGAATCACTATTGAACAATTTGGGACTTGCTTTTGAACATATGCGGGTACTCTTAACGCGGGATCCAACAGAAAATGCACGAACTCGGTTAGTTGCAGCTTCTTTCCTCACATCGTTTTCACATTTAGTGCCAGCATTGTGTGGTTGAAAAGAGATATGTACTCTGAAATGGATTAAAAACGACTTTATTAGCAAATTTTGTTTAACCTGAGTAAAACAAAAAGTAAACACACAAGTGCAAAACACTAACTAAATGTCGACTTTTTTTAAAACTATTTTTTTTAATTTTTAGGGTTTGTTGTCAGCAAGTAGCAACCGGAATTTCCTATTTTGTCACTTATATCTGATAAATGGAAACCAAAAGGCGCAATGGCTTGCGGCGCAAAAGGTGTAGAAGTAATATTCATTGGAATATATTTGGTGCTCTTTGTCGTGGATTCAACTGTGCTCTTTGTTAAACGCGGTCACGTAGAGATTTCTGCTTATTTAACTAAAATTCACTAATTGTATGAAACTATTATGAAATATAAATATTTAAATAATTTATTCACGGATTTCTCTTCAGATGCACATTCGAGTTACGGGAGGAATAATATCCGAAATTTTTAGCAACGGGTAAAGCAACTATCCAATGGATATGAACTTCGGACAAAAGCCTGTCGTAACGAAGATACCAAGAATCTGGAAAGAGCACTTCCGCAGACTGTTTAACGGCGAGGAAGACACCAATATCGTTGCCAGCAGAATATTCCACCCCACACAATGGACGATGATGGTAAAAAATTCCGCCCCCGACTTAAATGAAGTTAAGATAGCAATATCGACGTTAAAAACGAATCTACCTACTGGACAGTCCGCAGAACTGTTTAAGGCAGCCGGAGATGACCTGGTTGGACCCATGCACCAGCTCATCTGTAAGATATGGTCGGAGGAAAGCATGTTCGCCCGATCCACAAAAGGGAAACCCCTTCAATTGCCGCAACTACCGACGGATAAATCTCCTAAACATCGCCTACAAGATCTGCTTGTGCCGTTTTGTGTGAGTGCCTGAAACCATTCGGGAACAGCCTCATAGGACCTTATTAATGCGGTTTCAGACCGGGGAAGTCCACCATTGACCAAATTTTTACACTACGGCAGATCTTGAAAAATACCCAAGAGATGCAAATCGACAACCACGAGCTATTCGTCGATTTTAAGGCCGCATATGATAGCGTGCGTAGGGACGAGCTATACAACGCCATGCTTAGTTTGCCATTCCTACCAAACTCGTCAGGTTGTATAGAATGCCGATGGAGAATTCTCGCTGCTCCATCAAGGTCGGTAACGACTCACCGAGAACTTCAATGTCAGAAAAGGCTTTAGACAAGGCGATGCACTATCATATGATTTTTTAACATCATTCTTGATGGCTACCAAGTGAACAACACGAACATCAGTACCGAGATTAAAAGCAGAATAATTTTTGCCAATCGCTGTTTCTTTGGGATCAAGAGGCAATTGAGTAGTAGGTTTCGAAAGACCAAGCTGATACTATATACCACGCGGAAGCATGGACAGTATCGAAGGCGGATGAGGAACTCCTTGGTATTTTCGAGAGAAAAGTTCTGCCGCCCTGTTTGCGTTGATGGGTTTGGAGAAGATTCACTTACGAACTGTACGGGTTGTACAGTGACATGAGCCTGAACAGGCTGCTACGGATTCAATGGCTAAGGTGGTTTGCCCATGTAGAGCGCACGGAAAATACTGCTCCAACCCATAGAATATTCGACTCCGAACAGGTGGGACAACGCAATAGAGGACGCCCACGGAACCGAGGACGCACGCAAGTGGAGAGGGACCTGAACCAACTTGGTGTGGGAAATTGGACGATGCTGGCTGGAAAAGCTTTTTGGTTGACAACAAGGTTCCTCCGGACTGTAGCGCCAAAGGAAGACGAAGATGCACATTACGATGATGCAATGTATTATCCTCTTCCAGAAGTAGTGACGCCTAGTACACACGTACATGTTTTGTTTGTGTATAACTCCCATTCGTAAATTTGAGGTTGTGAACAAATTTTAAAGTAAAATTGTCTTATAAATTGTAATAAATAAAAAGTAATGTATAAATAAAATAAAAATTGCCCTGATGGAGTTCTGATGGTTTTTCTGTTTCACATAATGAAATTTAGTTTGTTTAAAAAAAGTGGAAGGACTCAAATCTTACGCGGCGTTTTAAGTGTATTATCAATTGTCAAGGTATTGCACAACTTAAACTTAGTGGAATTCCTAAACTATTTGAGGTACAATATAATTGCATTAACGGCTGCGCGCAGACACAGACAAAAATCAAAAAATCAATGAATAAGATTTAAGGAACTGGACAACAACAATCCTGGGGAAGTAAACTCCGGGCGGAATTTAAAATTTTTTATAATTTAATTGTTTTAATTTTAACATAGTAAATGTAAATATTTTGATATATGTATTTATTTCTCCTTACACATTAAGTGTAACTTGTGTCATTTTGTGCTCTTTTTGTAGAATCCCTGAAGATGATCAACGATGTTAATCGAAATATTGGGAAATAAATGAAATCTAAGAAAAATCATTATATTTTTTTATTATTTGACCTAGAGCCGAACTTAAAAATATATAATAAAAATCATAAGAAACATAAAATGTCAACAAAGAAACGAATTTTTATAGAAATAATTGCTGTTTACATAAATCAAGACGTCACACGACGCTATCGTTTACCAAAGTTGCCAATTGAGGATTTGTTTGACAGACACACTGTCAATGTTATATAATATTCTGATTTTAATGGGTCGACTCTTATTTGCCAATCTGTGTGATATAAAAATCATTATTACTGACCAATTTCAGTAACATCGCCCGCTATTTTACCCTCTTATTATCGTTTATCTAATAAAATTGTTTATGTATATAATGTTCAGTTTTCGTTGACCTGTGATCGTTGTGATTAGAATATGATGTTGCGGAAAGACGCCTTTAACTCTTGGTGCTACCAAGAATTAAGTGCTAAAAGTTGCAGTTTAGGAGTTTTGACCTAAAAATTCGTCACACTTTTCGTTAATGGTCAATAAAGTTCGTTCTCTATTGGGGTTTATCAAATGCTGGGAATAATATCTCGAATAATATCCGATAAGCCTTTTAGATTACCGAAGACGATTTGACCTTTTTTGTAATATGAATAGCGTAAAATGTAATTTAATTTCTTTCCTTAATACTAATTAAATGCTGTATTGTTGCATTGGAATGCCATTTATTATGCACGGATTTTGGACTCATAAACTAAATATTACAAAAAATATTAGTTTTAGGATGCAAAGAGAATGTGCTGAATCAAAAAATATTTTATACTTTAAAATTAGTTACTTTTAATTATAAAAATTAAATTATTTCGTATTTTATACTTAAAACTCTTTAAAATGCTTCATAATTTGTTTTTGTTGTAAATAGCTTCTGTGATCTTGTAGGCATTGAGTCGTACAGAATTCAAGAATCACTCGTTCCTGCGTTAACAAACAATCATTAGGTCTCCAACATAGACTTGGATGTATATAAAGTTCAATATATAAATGTATCATATAACGAACATTTCGAAATGAAGAGCTACACGGAAATCTTGAGAGACTTAAATTTTGATGGAATTAACTGTACGACTCGTACATCGCACTAGGAAACAAAGAATTTTAATGGCCGCTGATAAGACTGATGACGAGATTTGTATATCTGATACTCATTGAAAAGAAGTTGCCTGGGTAAAGAGCGCAATTAGAGGACGGGTAGCTTATTGAAGGCAGATCAATTGGTTTAGTTCTTGAACTACGTAAGCGAATGCTACACATGCAATGCCTTGGACGGGAACTACAATAGTGAAGTGGTCGTGTGGGAATTCTATCTGGCCATTTTACATTGACCTCAGCAGAAAATACATATGCATCTCTCTAAAAGACAAGATTCAGCTGCAAGACCCCTAATTTATTAGAAACAAGTAATATTGACTGCGATTTCAAGTGTGACGTCCAGGCAATATATTATATTTTGCAAGTTAGGTTAGGCATGAATCTTAATTGCGAATTTGTTCAACTAATTGACGTAATAAAAATTAAGACCTCGTCGATATAATTGCTACGAATTAACACAATTTTAAAAAACAAAGAGAAGAAGTCGCGTGAGAAGGAACGAACCTAAGCATTTCTTTTACTTTTGAAATTATTTGTGAAACCTTTAATGCCTTTGCAATTGCAATCCAAATTAATGGATAATAAAACCAACATTTAACAATCAAAAACGTTAAGTTGCCAATTGTTATTTGTTTTCTTTTTATCCTCAATTTAAAACTTTATTACTTCAATTGGCTCAGAAATTCTATTGCCGTGTTAATCTAGTATCTTATACTATAAGTTCCGTGCGATAAAACTCTCAAGCTTCTGAGTCAAACGTATGTAAAAAGAGCAATTAAATTTTAACGAAACAAAGTTTTTGTAAAACGCTATCGAAATTCTGTTATTTGTGGGAAACACTAAGTGGTGCCATTATATTGTATATGGAATATAATATAGTCGAAATGTTCGTAGCTGGATGAAGAGCGCCCGAAACATTAATTTTCTATCACTCAGACTCACTAATTAGTGTTGCTTTTGATGTCCCCTGTGTTTTGGGCTATTCGCCCAGGCATCTGTTCAGATTGTCCAATGTGTCATGTGGATTGATATCGCCTCACAATTTTATAATTTTGTTTCTTGATCGACAAATGTATTTTGGTTTGGCCAGTGAAGAGCCTTTTGCGCCCCTTGTACAAAGAAAAGCAAAATGTCACTCCATAAAGTAGAACCAGGTCCAATCTCTCACAAAATTAATTTTGTGACCTAGAAAAATTCTTAATTAAAACATGATTTTTTACTTACTCGTCATCAATATTTCCACAAATATCTTTGTTGCGGTCTGTAGCAAAAGATGTACTGCACGGTTTCGTAAGAGGTAAGTTTCCTTTCAAAGCTGGGCCCATGGAAGCTGTTGTCACTGAATTGATGTCTAAATAAAGTTAAGAAAAAAATTAACAACTTAAAAAAAGAAATGTTATTATGAAATGATAAAAAACTTTGTTTTTTTTTGCTGAATCTAGAGACTATAAAAAATCTAGATAGTTTTTTATGCCCATATGTACTTTTGTTAGCAAATGTAATGTTTTTTAAATAGAACTTACAAAAATTTTATAATTCTCAATTTCTTTTTCTTATTAATGATACGTTTATTGGCAGTGTGTTGAAAGGAAATTTGGAACCATTAATTATTTGACCTAACAAATTTTGACTCTATTATGAAAAACGCTAAGCCCCGATATTAAAAAATGTCTTAAAACACACAAAGACTAGTAGTAGTAGAATGTACGAGGTAAATAAGGGGAAAGAAAAGTTTTTTACAAAAAATATTTTTTGCACTTTTTGAAATCTATTTTGCTTGAAAAAGAAATTTTTTTTATAAAACGATAGAAAGTTTTTTTTTCCAGATTGTTACTTTAGAAAACAGCCAAGACGCGAGATACTGAGCGGCACACTATTTCCAGTTCAAAAGTATTTTTTTTTTTTCGTAGCTGCGTATGAATTGTTACTTACAGAAAGGTAATTAACAAAAAGATAACAAGACCAAAGAATAGGGAAAGCGAAAAACAGCACAGCCAGCGGCATATCACAGCATGACCCAGCTGTGCCTAATACATATCGTCATATGATTTTATAGAAGCTCTAAGCTACACTAACACAACTTTTCAGAACAAGAAAAAAACTTTAATATGCAAACTATGAAAATCAAAATAATTTTAAACACTAAAAATTTAACTTTTTATTAAAAAACGTAAATTAATCTGAACTGCAGATGTTCAATTTCCTTGGTATATTTCCAATGATGCCGTACATATGGATCTAAATACACAAATTGTTAAAGAGGTTATAAACTCATAAAGCGAAAAATATTTAAAAAGGATTAAGCAATCATGTAAATCCTTTGGCTACTGTGTTATTAGACGATACTGATGAAATTCGAAGACTTAAAAGATTTTTGTATTTTTTTGTTAAATTTGGGATATTTCTATATATGTGTAACTCTGAATGTCAACATAAATGTGAATATTTTACTTATTATCCTAAGATGTATAAGATAGATCGCAAAAAAATAAAATACCAAAAAATATTCAAAAACATTTGAAGAAAAACATCCAGTTTCTTGTATTAGTCGCAGAGAACGTCATAAGTGAAATTAAAAACTTGGTTTGGGCTTTTAGAATTATGTTGATAAGAACGTTATTTTTAATTGAAGGAGTGTAACCTTTTTCAGGAACAGGTATTTTGACCGGAACATCATATTTTAAAAAAATCGGTATATTTTTTTATTTGGGACTTTAACTAAATATAAACTTCTTGTAACTTAAAATGTATTTGTGATTATTTCATAAAATGTATCCTTACCTGAGCTCTTTTTTATGTACTGGTATTTTGGCGTGTCGTTGCTATATTCTTCGGGAATAACGCATTCTGGTGATCTGAAAGCGAAGAAAGTAAAAAGAACTAACTGGTTTTGGAATGTTTTAGATTGCAAGCAGATAAAATAAAAAAATTGGGCTAACGAAAAAGATTTTGATTAAAATCAGTGATAGTACTTCCCATTAATCGATTTGTTTAGACGGTTGTCAAGTCACATATAGCGAGTACAATACGAGTGCTGTCAGGTGTAAAAGTTTGCTGGTAATGTTGGCAAATCCCGTTGTTGTCAAAGTTGCCAGGTTAGAAATGCTTTCATGATTATGAAATACTGAGTAATACTTGTGAACGTTTATTTGAGTCTTCTTAAATTGAGTCAGCCTCTGATAAATAAGGCCTATAGCTTAATAAAAACGAATGGCAATATGGGCTGGACATTTCACATACATATAAGGTTATTAAGAAAGATAAGAAAAACAGGACTAAAAGAACGGAGCTTTGCGGTACCCCTGAATTTATATTGAACTCATTGGATGAGGCCACATCTATTACAATTCGAAAATTGCGGTCACTGAGAAAATCCGATATAAATCGAGAGAAGTTATCGCCGACACCAAAAGCAATAAGTTTGGGTAGCAATGCTCTACGAAACGCTATCAAATGCCTTCATGATATTTACAACTTTACTTTCGCCAAAACTTATGGTTGAAATGAAACCGTTTTTCCGATAGGGCGGCAAGAAGATCACCTGTAGAGCGACCCTTACGAAATCAATATTGGGATTGCTTACCTCACCCTTTTTGGGGATTGGTGTTACATTAGCATACTTTCAACACATTAAGAACGATGTACGGTTGTAAAGTTGTGCTAATGGACGCGCAGGCATCGAAGATCACAACTCCAAGACCAGTCCGGGAATGCCATCCGGCCCAGGATACTTATTTATGTTGAGATCGGCTGAAAACCTTTTAACTGCACGAGCTCGAAAGAGTGTCTTAGGCGTAGTCACAGATACTCTCAGGAGTCCGAGCTGTGGTTGAGTGTTTTCTGGCAAGCTAGCAATGCTTGCAAATATATCAGCCAACAGGTGAGCAGTAAGAGGTTTAGTACAAAGACGCTGCTCATAAAGAAATTTTTCACGCCTTAGTACTCTGGCACACGAATTTCCGTGGAAGGAATCAAAGTTCGCATTCCTATCAAAAAGATATTTTCCACCATTTTTGCGTCGTTCTCTATAAAGCAGTTTGCAAATAAAAGCCTTTTCTTAAATGTATATTAAACTGACTTCATACTTTGTGAGATGTCAGGAAAAAGGAGCTCTAGGATGTTTAATTGGTGCCATTCAACGCTCAGAATATGTGCTGATTCGTTCACTAATTGCGCTAGATGGTCTTCTGGAGTTGTGTGACTCGAATGGTGAAGCCATGAGGAGCTACCAACATTGCTCACCAGCAACAAAGATTTCGCTATTCAAATAACTGTCCAAAATCTTCGATATGGAATCAGAAAGGGCATCCCGCATTTGGACTTCTATAAAGAAACCCGAAGTGCAAATAACGTCCAATGATTTTGAATTTTACCCAGCATTATACATTCCTAATGATTGCTGGTATTGGTACACAACGGCATTACGTGAAAATGAAAGCAGAACATTAATTGATACCCAGGTATATGAAAGTCCTGTGGATCAGCTTTCTCATATGCTTCGCTCTCCCATCCTGCCTATGGAGGACGTGAGCATATACAGAAAAGAAATTCGTGCAGAAATTAAAATTATAAAATTTCCTGTCATTACAAAAAAAGAATGTGAAAGCAAACGCAATTTTGTTCTATTTGCGGAGATGAGGATGTCGGTAACGCAAGTGAACTGTTTTTCTTTTTAGAGACATTATAAATTCAATTCTAGTTTTGTTTTTTTTTTGCCGTTTCGAAAAAGCCTTTTTTTATAGTCCGTCATGTTGTATCGTATATATGTATGTCTTGACTGACACTTCATATTTGACTTCAGTGACATTTCAATCATATTCTGGGCGCCACTTGTACCACATCGGAACCTTTGCTCCTCACGGCACATGGTAAGAAAGATTTTGTCCTGTATGCAAGTAACTATGTTAAAAAAAATGATGAAATGAAAAAGTAGCCTTGATTTGACCATGAAGACCAGCACAGCGTATTTCTTCATAAATATATTCGCCGGCAGCAAACAACCGATTTGATCGATTTCGAACTTTTTTAGTTTTGCATTTTGTGAGACAAGGATTAATGTTTTGCTATATTTGCCGTAAAATAGATTGAGTACAGAACTTCAAAGTTACACTAAAACAAAATCGTTAATTTGTAAAAATAGTGGTTTCATTACATTTAACTCTCTAAAGAAACTTTACATCGCCAACAAACAGATGTTCATCTTCAGTGTAAGCTTTTACAATACTCCGAAAAATCTGAATCTGACCATAGAAACCTTAAGGACACGCTCACGCTTTCAAATTACTTTTAATAGGTAACAACTTTTGATTTAAATATTTCGTTTTGTTTTTTTATATTTTATATTTTTAAATATTATTGTTGAATAATAATTATATATGTTGTTAAATAAAATTGTATAGTTAATTAAGACTGCATTTTAATATTGAAGATATTTAGAGCTTAATTAAGTTCAATTTGCAATACAAGAATTTATTTAAATAATTTAGCAATTAATTGAATAAATTGAGCACCCAACACTGAACCGATTTTATTACACTAAAAAAGAGCGGGAGAAGAAAATGATAAACAATGACAAGTTCTAGTTTTTTGTTGAGCAAAATTATACTTTAAACTTCTTCCCCGAAAATGAAAAACTCATTCACAGCAGCACCAAATGCTTATTGAGTAAAGTAAGGGACTGTGTGTAAGCACCAAAGTCGACTACTCAAGCTACAGTTGTATTACTTCAATTAAAATGCATCTAGGAACGCGCTATTACCGCGAATATTTAGTACGGTAGGTCTGTCCATTACCTTATTGAATAGGGCACTCCAACACTGTCCTCCGATTCGTCAACGCTTACAGATTCTTCACTTGCAGAAAATGCAATCGGAGAAGTTTTACTGGCATGAAAGTTAACAGTGCGATTACCCGCAATATTGGCGGTCATTCTTACGATCCGGTTACTACACTCGCTTGAAGTGCGATTTCTGGAGGGCAAACTGTCACATCGATCTCTACAAAAATTTTGAGCTGAAAATAACATAAAAAATTGCATTAAAAGAGAAAGGGCTAAATTGTTATTTTGTTTATTTATTCAAAATGAATTTAAAAAAAATATATTGACCAGTCCTCTGAATCTTTCACCCCTTCCAAAAAAATTAAGAATTGTAATCTTATGGATGGAAGATGGACGAGCCTAGAAGAATGCAGCTTTTGTTGGTGCTTTATTTTACTTGGGGAAAGCAACTTTTCATAGAGTAGGAATGATAAACTGTATCCTAATTAGTAGTAAATATTTTTTTAATAGCTTTATTAAAATAATGCTGGGCTATTGAGCAGCCGTAGCGTTGTAACCCTAAGTGTAAACTTGACCTCTTTTGAGGCTCATGCCACTTATTCTGACACCCTTTAAAGATTTCCTTTTTAGCTAGTTAGTGCTATTATTGGTCATATTGAACAACTAGTGATTACCTTTTTATTTGAACCGTGATTACAAATACTATAAACGATCGTGCCAAATGCATGCGGTATGGTTCTCGTCCAAAGTGAGTATTTTTGATGGAAAATGTTATTGTTACTTATTTTTTTACCTTAACCTTTGTGGTAAAATCAAAAGGGACAGAAGAACTTCCAGAATCATCAAGCAATATAGAACAGTATGTATACCGAACATTATTATCAATTCTTGGTTATCTTTTATACTGCGAGTAAAAATGAAATAAAGCACCAATTTTCTTTTTTTAAATACATTTTTTAAGACTCGTTACTTCCAAAACACTTCCCAACACATACAATTTCATTAAGATCGCTTTAGTCCTGAAGAACAAACTTACAGATCGAGTTGAAAAAGTGCAGTCAGGAGGGATTACCTACATTATTTCTCATTAGAAAGGGAAACCCAATTAACAGAAATTGTATGATTTATATGAAAAGTTAAACTCGTTTACCAGAATACACGATTTCTGTTCCACGGGAGACATTTAATTATTAACAATTATTAGCACTTGCACGTCACACAAATTCTGAACGAGTTTCGGTCGAAGTATTAAAAGATTAAACATAAAGTTGAAAATTTGTATATCAGAAGTCTTAACATTGGCCAAATATTAATGGGAAATTGGGTAGCTGATAGAACCTGAGCTCATATCTTAACTTGGTGTTGCTAAATTTCAGCTTGTTTTGTATGCTTGTGTGTGTTTTATTTTTGGCAAGGGGAAGCTAATTTTTTTGGAATACAATGAAATAGTGTGCAGTTTAAACTTTCAAAGGTTTTTAACAAGAAAGTTAAGCGATACTTTTTGCGTAGTGAACTAAAGAAGAAAGATTCTATTACACAGAAGTTTGTTTGGCAAAATTTACCAGAGCAGATACCGAAACCTATTAGAATTCAAGGATACGAGACAAAACTCTGTCTAAGTTTCAGCAAAAGTATAGTTTTACAATAGAAAAGAAAAATTATTAAGTTGGAAAATTTTCAATGCAGTTTTATTAAATAATTAAAATTATCTAACAGATCTAATACCATTCTTCATAAGGCTGTACTGTGCCTTCCACGTGAAGAAAGAAACGCCTTGAAAGCTTCATTCTAGTTTTGCAGGATACAAGACAATTCGACAACTTTTTCAAGTGCGTTGGTAACACAACTAGAGCTCCCGTGTGCCTTTTTGAGACCTGATTTTAATAACATTTTCGTAAAAGGACACAAATTGGAAGTACTCTGCTTTGGGACTCAACTACACATAACCGGTATATGAGGCAAGTGTGCACATACATATGTATATATGCATTTAAAAGTTTATTTACAATTTGTGGATTGTTTTGCAAAAGAATAAACACATATGTATGTATGTATGTATGTATGTACACGCGAATAATATTCTGTGTGGCTTTAATAAAATCAATGAAAATCGGTTTGTTTTACAATCTATTTTCGTTCCGAAAAAGAATAAATCCCATTTCTAAATTAGTAAAAACTAAGAATATTAAAATAGCGAAGATAATATGCAATTTCTTTTACTCGAAAAATATACTTACCGCTGAAGAAGTTGTTGCTTGTCAAATCAAAGGCTGGGGTTGATTTTCTGTCGTGGTGCAGATTAGAGCTTTCTGTTGCTGAAGAAGACCGTTTTCTCATTGGTTCAACAAGTGCTTCATTTAATGACACCATTTTACTAAAATAGATAAAAATAAGAAAGTAAATTTAGATTTTAAAAATTTGTTGCCGGCGGCCATTATAAAATTTTACAAATTATGAAATGTTTTCAGTGGCTATTATTAAACTATTTTGGAATATTACAGTGGTTAACAAAATATCATGATGGCATTTGACAAGCTCACAACATAATTTTTTTTTATTTATTGAATCTGAATTGACAATAACAATAAGTTTTCAAATCTTAAACTAAAAATTACTGTGTTTATACTGCCACTGCAATATACAACTTATAGTGTTCACAAAAAGAAAATTATCTCGCCAAATCAAAAGTGTGCGTCCTTTTGAGACGCTGATGAACCTCAAATAAGAGTAAATCTCTCACAAGTGAATTGGGATGAAAAGGGATTTTCCTAATATAATTCGTGCTCAACTTTTTAATCTCTTCTCGGATGGTGGGTGTATTTAGGTCCCTATGGATGTTACAATTCTTGATGAACCAGGGAGCGCACGTGATCGTTCTTAAAATTTTTGACTGTCTTCTTCGCAGTTTTTCGACATTAGACGCCGAAGCTGTTCCCCATAGCTGAATGGCATATAACAATATCGGCTTTATCATTGCCTTACAAAAAGTACTTTGAATTCTAATCCAAGCGCCGATTGAGGACCGATGAGCCAATGGAGCTCGGCAGTTTTCATTTTTATTTGAGTTATTTTGGCTGCTATGTGCTGAACCTAGGTGAGACGTCTATACCGAGATATTTTACATGATTGTGTTCTGGTATTCTCGAACCATAGGTGCACAATTACCCTTTCTCAAAGTGAATGTAAGATGAACACACTTAGAGGGATTTACATTTATCTTCCATAGTTTCAACCATTTTTCCAATTCTGCCATATGTACTTGAAACTGTTGGGATGCAACTACCGGGTTTTTATGAACGCTCACAAATGCAGTATCGTCTGCAAAAGTGGAAATGTGAGTCACTGTACTCGTTGGCATATCGGCGGAGTATAACAAGTAAAGGAATGGCTCCAGGATACTACCTTGCGGGACACCAGCAGATATCTTCTTGCGGGAAGATATAATTTCCTTCGACCTAATGTAAAAAGATCTGTCTAATAAATAACTTTTTCGTTCGTATTTTTTTGCCCATTCTCCATTTTGTAGACGTATGGGAGCTTCGTATGCAGTGGGGATTCGCATTTTCTTTAACACCTTCCATAAGCTGTAATTAGTTTTTTCAGTTGGGTCCAAACCTTGAAGGTAGTTTTTGAGGTTAGACTCATTTTGTGTTTTCAGGGTGTCACGTAATTTTTTTTGACAGTGGTTCAGTTGAACCTTTATATGTGGGGATCTACTTTCCTGCCATTGACGTCTTAATCTTCTCTTCTCTCGCACAAGAGATTCAATTCCCCCGTGCTGGATTAAATGCCTCCTTTAGGATGTGTGAGCTGTGGGTGTGGAACACATTGCAGCATTGGTCATTATACGGGAAAAGAGATTGACGGCCGATTCAACCTCATTGTCAGACTTCAAAGATCATTTTTGTGGTAAATGCGAACCTACATTTTATATTTTAGCCAGTTTGTTCTCTTTTTTAGACAGCAAAATCTGCTTTCCTTCTGGCTACTCAATGAAAAATCCAGTGATGGGGTCATTTCTATTTGTTCACGTTTCAAATTTTTTATTACCGCAAAATCAATTACATCTGGAATTTTGTTGAGGTTTGCAGGCCAATATGTGGGGTGACCAGTAGAAATTGCATCCATCTTATTGGACATTATTGCGTTGAAGAGTTGTCTTCCTCTTGAACTTAAAAGGCGACAACCCCAGAATATGAGCTTGACGTTGTAATCACCTACGGCTATGAATTTTGGAGCCAATGTTTTGAAATATTTGAGAAACTGCTCTTTCTTGGAGGACAGTAAATTGCGGATATGGTTAAACACTTGATGGAATATTAATAGACGTTGCCTGAATATGGTCTGTACTATATTCTGGCATTGTGTAATAATATATGTCCTTATTGACCAGAATTGCAGATCCACCACAAGCGCTGCCACTTGGGTGTTTTGTGTCATATGTATAATAACCGTTAACGCGAAAACAGTTTTTTATGGTGAAATGAGTTTCTGAAACTAGCAGCACATCAACTTGCTGCGAGTGCAGAAATTGTTGAATTTCGAGTTTATGTTGGCTTAAGCCATTTGCATTCCAGAAGCACATTTTTAACTTGTTCATTTTTTGCTGATCAAAATCTGCATTAGCATAGTTTGATTTTGCATCATTTGTTGCATCATGTTTTCCATACTTGACATGAAACGATTCATGACTTGAATTAAACTGTCTATGGAGTTTTGAGTGCTTTCATGCTGTGGAGAATTTTCTGTTTTTTTCGCCTATGATGTTTTCTTGTGCATCAGGTTTTTTTTTAAGTTGGGCATACGATACTTTTTAATTGCTGGGGACTTCGGCAATATCATTTTGTGGTATAGATGTAGATGGAAGACTCGGGAAAACGGAATTTTGATACTGAGGATATTCTGGCCTTCTAGTCGTTGACTTTTCTTTAAGCCGAAGAAAAACTTCGCAACCTCGGTAGTTAGCTGTATGTTTTTGGCCGCAATTGCTACATTTTAACACGCTGAAATCATTTTTTGAACTGATTTCACTTCAAAACCTTCAGACTCTAGAGCTTCTTTCACAACATAACTATACTACGAAAAAGTAAGAATTAATAAAGAAGGAGGTGCCGCTATTATCTCTCGTTTACAAAAGCCAACGAGTCCTCCAAGGACGCAGCCATCTATATTTCACATCTTTCAGGATAGTGAAAAACCACAATTCTTATTTGCAAATTGAATACCTTGAAAACACACACACAGGAAGCCCCAGCTGCATATATATGTATTTCTTTAGAAAATGGTACAGCGGTCTAACCAGCCATTTGATTTTAATAAAAAGAAAACGAAACTTTGAGATATGCACAACAATTTTTGTAGGTAATGCGAGTACCTAAACGTACTCACCCTATTAAACTCGAATTTATTAGGCTTTATGAGTATAACGAGCAGTTATGTAGATTTACTTACTTTAGTATCATTTGATGCATGTTTTTTGCTGTTATGGGATCTTCCGTCTCCATCCATAATTCGCCTGGGCCAAGAGAACTCTGTCTTCCGATTTCCATATAAAAGAAACATTGCGAATCGCCGCATCTGAAAATATGTACATATACATATATGTATATTGGCTGTTAAAAATGGAAATATGCACATACATATTTATAAACACAACCCTAGATAAAGCGATTTACAACGCTAATAGCATCTCATAAAGTAGTGGGCATAATATTACAAAATTGGCTAAGTACACCCTCCCAAAGCAAAACCAATTTTACTTCAAACAAACTTCTAATTTATAACTTGCTGACCAGGACACATGTTTCCCTATTTTTGAATCATAATATAACAAAATATAGGACTAGCAGAATCTTTAATACATATAATGAACATTACTGATGTAAAACATATAACAGAAAAGTCATTAAAGTTATACATTTAAATAAAACGGCAACAATTTCCTTAGTGGGTCTGGATATAGGATACCTTACAAGCAAAAACTCATAACTAAACATACGGCAGTGAAGCTCTACACCACTTCATTGAATTTGAGACCGGTAATTGAGTTGACCAGTTTAATACAGGCATATTATTTAATTCCAAGCAATACCTTCATTAGGCGTCGAACCGTGTTAGTGTTTCCTCACAAGAAATCCTTCCATACTTCGAGGTACATATATACACATGTTGCATGTTTAATGGGTGGAAGGTTTTTCAATGCAATCCATAACAATGAATAAAAGACAAATTTATTGTGGTTGAATATTAAAGCTAGATTGTCCTACTGATGTTATATTGGACAGACTGCTAATTTCCTTCGTCAGTTTTGTTTTTTTTTGTCCTGAACAAAGCAGAAGTTGGAAGTAAATTCACTTTGTCTGCATCGCATTTCGGTGTGTCTAAATAGATCACGAGCACCATATGAAAAAGTCTAAAACTTATTTGGAAAGGTATAGGGTAGGATATACATACATATGTAAGTGGTAAAACAAGAGATGAAATTTTGCATCATGCAAAGATTTGGACGAGCTTTGCAACGTCTTTCATACAAAGTAAAAGCATCCGTTTTTGAAGCTATTTTTGACACGTTTTTTAACTATACGTGATGTGTCAGTTGGGTAGATACAACGAATACACATCGGAAAAGTATATTTTTTCTACTCCTAGGATCTAAGCCTAGAATTTTTCTAGATTGTACGACAGGAAATACGTGTGCAACTAATTTGTTCGACATCTGGACGAAAAACAAAATCCCGCAAGCCGAAAACTTATTTAAGACATTGGAAAGGTTTTGTTTTCATAACACACAAAATATTGAAGTAAGTTGAGTAAAATAAAGAAACTTTGATTTCCAGGTAAAGTTATGCAGTAAGTTAACAAAGAATGATGTAGAATAGGTTTGGTTCCTACCAAATACTTTGGTTACATCTGCAGTCAGTCGAAAAACTCTTCAGCAATTTAATGGTCAGTTCAAAAAAATAGCAAACAAAATAGCTGAAACTGTGAATATATGTCGCAGACGAGTGAAACAACATAAAAAAATAAGAATCGAAGGTACGTAAAAATTAAAATTCACCCTATTTTTTAGAAGACCTCGTAGTATATGATGGCCTTTACAAAATTTTCATTAATCTAGTTTACGCCATTATCAGCATCTGAAAACATTACGAAGTGTAGTGCAAAACACGCTATATCTGTATAGAGAAAATGGTACCTTTAAGTTTTAATAAAATGTATTTAAAAGCGGTTCTCACTCTTTGTAATACATATAAAAGACTTTTAAATATAATACTATTTTAAACTTCTAAGTGTGAGCTACTTTTTCTTCGATATTGTAAACAAACTTTTGATTAGATATTTTTACCGCCACAAATAAAATAAAATAATAGAGGAATGAATTAAAACAAATGAATATTACGAGAATCTTATGATTGAACCGAACATACCTGCGAATTGTTGTTAGTAAGACTTCGATTTTGTTTGTTCCTTTGTCTGCAGCACTTTTTTCTCGTCCAATTTTAATGAAGGTGATTGAATTATTAGAAAGACATATGTGGTGGCTTCCAGATATGTTTTGCTGTTCTGCTATTCCCTTTTTTTGTATTATAACTTGCCAAACGTAATCTATTAATAGGGAGAAAAGTTTTGAAACAAATAAATTAGAGCGCAAACAAATTAGGCAACAGTATCATAAAGTAAAATGATGTTTCGTTTTTCAAGGCACTTTTTTGTCCCAGGAAATGTTTTTATTGGCGCGTTTTGTATTAATAAAAATTAAAATAATAAAGAAACATCATAATAAAGTTAATGGTATTGTCCTACAGCAACCAGAACATGAAAATGATTAAATCAAACTTCAGCTGTTTTCACGCCTAAAGTTAAAACTTTCTTTTAACATTACCACAATGAATTTACAACAATTGAAATTTTTCGTAGAAGTACGTCGCAGTGCTGTTTCATACTTGATGGTGTAAAATTGCCTTTCAAGAATGACCTTCTAGATATTTGCGCAGCATTCATTAGCTTTTACAGTTTAACAGAGGCTTTTTACATATCTTTTATCTTTTTCTAACATATATACTTAAATGACAGTCTGATATACATATATTATATATTACTACAAAAATAATATAAAATGTAGTGTTGGGCAGTGGCGGTAACAGCTGTTTTGGTTCTAAGTTCTATAATATTTTTGCAAGGCATTTGTCGTTTATTTTTTTAAGTTCTTAGTATTCTACAGTGTTTGCTTTGTATATCTCATTTCTATGCATCAGGACTGAATTATCTTGTAATATTGATGATTTATTTTGTTTATCAGGGAGTGACTCAAATATCATTTCCTCAAAGATTTCATTTAAACATTCTATAATTTTCATCGTTAGGGAAGTTTAGTACGGATGTTAACAGCAGTAAGAAAGAAGTCATCCTGAAAACAATAAGATCTATGTATGTATTTGTTTCCAACAACTGAGTATATTTGGTTGCTTCTTATTGTTTAAGAGTAAACTTCAAATATAGCCATATTTAAATATGTTGTTGTTGTGTACAAGAATATTTGCTCCCTTTTTTTATTAAATATGTATATTACTAAGGGATAACGAAGTATTTGCTATATGGGCACATTATTGGGACTTACCATTGATGCGCACAAAATATGAAACCCCAGTTTTTTGTTGAAGTAAAACAATTAAATATCAATTTCCTTAATTTTGTTCGTTAAAATTAATTTTAACAGTTTAAAGAACACGCGCATTCAAATGACTAATATCATCAGTTAAAGAACACTTTTATTAAGTTCGTGCTTGTGGGAACGCTTCTTTAGAAATGCAATTAGATTGCATTTGTATATAGTCATATAGGCATCTACATACGTACTTATATGTTCATAAGTATGTATGTGCTATA
The DNA here is from genome assembly GCA_932526305.1 of Epicampocera succincta. Taxonomy (NCBI): domain Eukaryota; kingdom Metazoa; phylum Arthropoda; class Insecta; order Diptera; family Tachinidae; genus Epicampocera; species Epicampocera succincta. Next base: position 579,972 of record OW052037.1, on the reverse strand, counting down.
TGAAAGTTACACATATTTACATAGTTCTTTAAACTTATTGTTGTGAAACTTACTTTTAAGAGAAACTGGAATAGTATTAATATTATTTTAAGGAGAGATTGTAAGAGCTTTTTTAAGTTAGTCTAAGTTATATTTCGGAATAAAGAAGAATGTCTGTTCTATACAAGCCACTGAGGAAAGCGGTTGTTTAATTTGCGAGCGTTATTATATACATACACATTTTTAACATAGACGTGGCTCACAGATAAGGCCTTGGCTATATAAGTAAGTAAGGTTGGTCAGCTAATAGTAAAATCTTCATATAGCCTGTAATTTGGAGCAAGGTTACATGTTGGCGAAATACGCTTAGTTCAAATTCAAGTTTTTTCTTCAGTAGTGGTGCTCATAAGATGGTTGTTGGATGAAAACCTGAACTTTAAGTTTACTTTGTATGTATGTATATGGTTCACGATTGGGATGGGTTACTATAACCAACTCTCTCTCTATAGTAAAACTTTATAATTTATAAACTACTAACCCAGTCTGTGTACGTATTAGTGTGTGTTTATTTTAACGCTTTAGCCTTTAAGAACATTTTTAATAAATTTGTGATTGTTAAGCAAGAATGTTGTACAGATATACAGAAAAAAGGAGGGGGCAATTATTAACGCACTCTCTGACGAAGTATCATTGGTGATGGCGGGAGCAGGTTTTGCCTTGGCGTGTTTCTAACTTGGGCTCTATATACGGTAGGTGTTTGTCAGTTGACGCGCCAACCAAGCTGCTAGGGAAAGAGTGCGTGAATTTGATTGTGCAACAAACCGAAATCTTTACCGACCCGATAAATCATTTCTGGTGAAGCCACATTTTTAAGCGATAAGGTCCCATTCTGGATGAATGGTATAACTTAAGACGATATTAATCTGCATAAGGTGCAAGAAAGCCGAATGTATTCCGAATACAGGACATAAAAGTACGTATATACATACATACATACATATATCCCAGCTAAAGTTCTGAGTATATTAAAGTACGAAGCAGGTGCAGGGGCATTGTAAACGCAAAACAGGCCACTACCATGTAATAAGGTAATTTGTAGCAGGGAGAATTATACTTCTATTTTCTTGTGTTGATCGGCCCTGCTAACTTGAATAAGCATTAAATTTAGCTACAGGTGTGTATATATGTACTGAGCAGCTAAATTAACAAAATGTGTATTTAAAAGTATTATTATGAATACAATTGAACAATTAAAATTTGTTTCTTACCGTACTGTGGAAAATCAATGCAGCTTTCTCCAGATCTTTGCAAATGCAATAAATGTTTCAGCCAAGTGTTCATTTCATCTTCAGAATCCATGACAATTCCGAAGCCACCCTCTTTTGAAGACAGCACAATGACAAAATCATGTTTTGTATACAATCGTCGATTTATGTTAAAACAATTTTTAATTTTAATTATGCGTTTTGGCGTAAAACCCGACTTAAACTTCTTTTCACTGTCATAATATTCTATTCGCGCAACTTTATATGGGGTGTCGGTGTATAACACAAAAAATTTTTGTTTCATTGTTTTCAATTTTTTGTAATAACCACAAAGCAGGACGCCATCGTCGTTCAAAACCGAAAAACACTGTTTGCTCATCTTGTTGCCTAAAATATATAAAATATTTTTCATTTAGTAACTGCAGTTTTGATCTTAGTTCATTTGTTTTTATTTCCAATATCTTATTGACAACTTTAATGCATTTTAATTGGTTTCATATTCAATTATTAAACTCGCTTCAGTAGTAAAATTACGAAACGTTTGCTATAGATAGATCAATTGTGGGCTCTTTTTTCTTTTCATTTGATAAAATGCTTTAAACTTTATCAGATATGCTTGACCCCTAACAAACGCCATCTAACTAAGATAAGAATACACATTGAACTCGCGGTAAGGTGAGCTACCTTGTATCAAAATTTTTTATTAAATTTGTTTTTTCAAAAGAATGTCCAGCATTTAGTTATAAATATGCTCAACCAGCTTCTTGAACTGTGGGCATCTACATACATAGTTCTCTTGTTTCCAGAATTTTAAAATCGTTAAGGCATGAGTGTAATATTACGATACATTAATTATTGTCACTCACAGAGAATGGAAAGGCGGCAAGTATTATTATTACTACTTAGCCTTTCCCCCTTTTACACTTTTAGTCAACATCATTACATTTTTACGGTAATATCGCATTGTAAAGTCATGTGGCGGCATTAATTTTGCTTGCTTTTTTTTTCTCATTTCATTTTTCATAGTTTGCATTTACATGTAGAGGGTGCCGTTTATCAGTTAGTGATGCCAAAGCAACACAACAAAATTGCGCGCTTTCCGTCCATTTTACGGCGGGTTTCGTCCTGCGTCGCGTCTTTGCTTTTTTGCAAATTACTTTGGTAAAGCCATCACTCCCAATAGCGAACGCTGCAGACAAACTCATTGTTGCAGAACTTCAAAAAGTTTCCGTAAAAAGATCTGCTGATCCAACGAACAATGCTTTATTTCTATGTGGAACGAAAAATTATTATTTTTTGCAACGAAAATGACATGCAACAACTAATTTTAAAGAAAGTTACAACATCATATAGAAAGTAATTAATGGAATAAAGACAAGGATGAGGAAGAACTGCAAATTTTATATAACAACCACAAATTTAGAAAGAGTTTCAATGTTATTTACAAATCCAGTTGTAGATTAATTCAATTGAACGTAAAAGGATCTCATACTCAATACCATTTTTAATAGTACATAAATCGTTGTTTTATTTAAAAAAATCATGTTGGCTTCTTTTGGGAAAAGTGGGCGTAATTTTTCAATATAGCCTTTTTTACGTTTTTTCATGCGTATGTTCGAATATCCTAATCAAAAATGTTATTAACACTCGCACTGTTGGGCGAGATTGAGGTTTATGATTTTATTCAGAGTACGAAATGGCCACGTCATTAAAACAAGAGCTAATTTCCTTATGTGAAGGAGGGAGGAGGGAGGGAAATTAGCTTTTGTTTTAATCCTTTTGAGGGGGATTGGCCAGTGCTTTCAGGGTAAAGTTGTTTGGTTGCTCTCAACCTGGCGAGAAGCCAGCACCGATCCCTGAAAATGCGCTAGTCAAGCTGACATACTACCTCCTCGTGGCGCCCCCTGGATAGCCCCTACAGCAACCACTTAATGGTGAACCAAAGTATGCAGCAAGCTCCTCTGTCCAAGGGTCTAAGCCAGGACCCGGTCCTCCAGGTTCGGGGGTTGTGCGTGGGGGTAACTTCCCTACCGTGTAAAAACGCATAAAAACTTCAGACACAACAACAGGCTAGAGATATAAATATGGATGACCCTACTGCTGACGACCATGGACAACGAAATAAGGATAACGATTTTCGGTTCTGCACGTGGAATGTCAGGTCACTGAACAGACCACGTGCAGCCGATAAGCTTGCGGAGGCCCTGGAAGCCTATAAGGCTGACATCACCGCCATCCAGAGGGTGCGATGGGATGGGCCGGGCAAAAAGAGAATGAGAAACTGCGACATCTATTGCGGTGATTGCTACAAAGAGCGAAGGCAGCGCTTGTTTGGATGCGGGTTTTTTGTTCGAGGCAGACTTAGGCAAAAAGTCTTAAGCTTTTAAATACCTCACTGTAGCAAGCACGCGATTCCCTCACCTTAACATTCACAAAGGGACCTGGCGGTCCCCTGATCAATCAACCGTCAACCAGATTGATCATATTGCGATCGACGGCAGACACCCCTGTAGTATTCTTGATGTCCGAACGTTCCGAGGAGCCAACATTGACTCCGATCACTTCCTTGTTGTAGCGAAGGCAAGATCACAGATATCAGTAGCACAACGGAGTAGGTACAATCGCAATCGACCGCTGGGAAATTCGATGATCTAGTCTCCCTTAAGCTCTCAGAGAGTCCAACCCTGCCAGGCGAAACAACCGATGAGGAATGGAACCGTTGCCAAAACGCCATCAGAGATGCTGCCTCTGATGTATTGGTTTTAAAATGCCACCCGGAAAATCCCATGGTTTGACGACGAGTGCAGGCAAGCACATTCAGCGAAGCTAGCAGTGTATAAGGCGATGTTGGAGAGAAGGACGAGAGCAGCTCGTGAGCTCTACGAACGTAAGAGAAGGGAAGAACACCGGCTTCTAAAAAGGAAGAAGAGCATGAGAAGCGCACGATCGAGGAACTGGAGAGGTGTTACGGGAGGAATAATATCCGAAAGTTTTACCAACGGGTAAAACAACTATCCAATGGATATAAGCTTCGGACAGAAGCCTGTCGTGACGAAGAGGGACAAATCGTAGTAGAGTCGCAATCGATGCTGAGAATCTGGAAAGATCACTTCTGCAGACAGTTTAACGGCGAGCAAAACACCGATTCCATCGTCAGGCAGAACATTCCACTCCAGATAACGGACGATGATGGTAGAGAATTGCGTTCGCCCGACCTGAATGAAGTCAAGATAGCAATATCGAGATTGAAATCAAACAAAGCTGCAGGAGCGGACGGACTGTGTCCGCGGAACTATTTAAGGCAGCCGGAGATGACCTGGTTGGGCGCATGCACCAGCTCATCTGTAAGATATGGTCGGAGGAACGCATGCCCGACGAGTGGAGTCTCAGCATCGTTTGCCCGATCCACAAAAAAGGAGACCCCTTCAACTGCGCCAACTACCGAGGAATAAGTCTCCTGAACATTCCCTACAAGATCTTCTCTGCCGTTTTGGGTGAGCGTCTGTAACCATTCGTAAACAGTTTGATAGGTCCTTATCAGTGTGGTTTCAGGCCGGGGAAGTCCACCATTGACCAAATTTTCACAGTACGGCAAATCCTGGAAAAGACCCAAGAGATGCAAATCGACACCCACCACCTATTCGTCGATTTTAAGGCCGCATATGACAGTGTGTATAGGGACGAGCTATACAACGCCATGTCTAGTTTTGACATTCCTACCAAACTCGTCAGGCTGTGTAGGATGACGATGGAGAACTCTCGCTGCTCCATCAAGGTCGGTAACGAATGCACCGAGACCTTCAATGTCAGAAGGGGATTTAGACAAGGCGACGCACTGTCAAGTGACTTTTTTAACATAACTTGAGAAGATCGTGCAAAACTCACACGCCAACAACAGAGGCACGATCTTCCAAAAGTCCATGCAACTGCTAGCATACGCTGGCGACATTGACGTGATTGGTCGAACACAGCGAGCCGGTAATGAAGCGTTTCCTGGTATTTAAACGGAGGCGGCCAAAATGGGTCTAACGGTGAACGAGGGCAAAATGAAGTAGATGCCGTCATCGAGAAAGGACGCACAGCATCGACGACTGGGCCGGAACGTCACCATAGGCAGCTATAACTTCGAAGTAGTGAAGGACTTCGTCTATTTTGGCTCCCAAGTGAACAGCACGAACAACATCAGAACCGAGATTAAACGCCTAACCAGGCGTCTGCGGATCCAACGGCTAAGGTGGTTGGGCCATGTAGAGCGCATGGAAAATATTGCTCCGACCCGTAGAATCTTCGACTCTGAACTAGTGGGACAGCGCAATAGAGGACGCCTTTCGAACCGATGGCGCATACAAGTGGAGAGGGACCTCAGCCAACTTGGTGTGCGAAATTGGAGGATGCTGGCTAAAGACCGCGCCAGGTAGAAAAGCTTTTTGGTTGAGTCCCAGGTTTACCCCGGACTTAACTTAAACGCAACTAGACGAGAAAACAATGGAGACAAAATTGACATGTCAAAGAATGTATTAAAAATATATTCAAAGATAGCCTGTAAGATTTTTGTAGTTATTTTAACTGTAATTAGAATTTTCTTTCTTGTTTTACACTATGAAAACCAGCTGAGAACTAAAGCAATTCGCTTTGCAGATGAACAAAATATCAATTGTTTTCTTGAAATCTACTTGCCATTCACCTACTACCATATTTGATCGGTTCTGTGAATACGTACATGCACATTGTTTTTGGACTGTTGATTGATGGATCGATCGCAGTTGCCTGGTATGTATACATAAATACACGCAGAACAAAAGCAAAAAATTACGTGAAGACTTCATTTATGTCAGTTATTTCTTGTGTCCGGTTTACAATAATAAAATACTCCTTGTAGGAGCCATTATTTCAGCAATTCGATAAAATGGACCTACTTTATTAGGAGCATTCCATGGGGAAGGCAAAACCTGAACAGGTTTTCTAACAGCAATTTTTTTGTATACTTTTGCACCCACATAGTGAGACTATATTCCCATCTTAAATAATTTATGTATACATATTACAATAAATATGTAATAACTTTTTTAATTGCCGTTAATTTTGTGAAGGCAACAAAAATGTTCCCTTTTTATTTCACATTGCATCATTTTTGGAGAGGTCGTTATAGTTTTTGTATATCATATGGAAATTAATTTATTTTCTCAGTTCAAGTGAGTAGTAAGCGGAGTATTAATTGCAAAATTATTCTTTTTTAATGTGCTTTTTGACGAGAAATTGATACAGCTTAATGGCACATTTACAGTTACCGCGCGAACCGTAAAAGAATTAATTATATAATAATAATCGTAGAATAAGTCAACTTTACAAATTAATTTTTTTTGTTTAAAGCTAACTTTTAGTGATGTAAAAACTTATGAAAACATTTTTATGTTAACGTTTTGCTAATAGTTGGTTCTTAGTGAGAAAGAACTGTCTGTAGACATTCGAAAATTTTGCAAAACCCTAAGGAGAAAATTCCAAACTTCAACAATAATTAAACCAGAAAGATACGTGTACTTCGTAGACGAAACAAAGACAATGCTTCGGACACTGATCTAATGGCTATAAGGCTTAAGAAAAGGGATATAGACGAGCAAAAAAACGGGTTCAACGTCAAAGTATTTCTAAACCTTTTGCAAGTAACGAATCTTCGCACAAATCAAACTAAGACTCTAAAAGCACTTCCTCAAAGAAAGAAAAGACCAGCAGTAACTAAATTAGTGCGTAGAATGAACATTACCCTAGGCAAAAGTGCAAACAAAAGAACATTAGTTGACAATATACGTTACAAGGATGTAAAGGCATTCTACTACTGTCCGAATATTTGCATACCTGCCCAGGCCCGAATGATTTTGTGGTAGTTTGGAAAAATGGCATTAAGAAACGGTATCAGAAGCCTTATTTAACAATATTTCTACTATAAGCCTATTGTATTTCTAAAGAATTTCATCCTAATATCGGAATAGGATTTTCATAGTTTGAAAAATGAATGTGAAACATAGTTTATCTGAAGAAAAAACTGTATTCAACTTTACTGTTAATTTTATAGATACGTAACAAAATATAAAAACGTACTTTTAATTATAAATCTCTATTTGTTTTAAATTTCTATTTCGTTACTAACACGATTGATTCTTACTTTCTTCAAAGACGCTCATCCTACATACATAATAGTGTTTCTAGAATTTGCAATCAACCATATCAATTTCAAATGTCGGTTGACTGGAACTGTCCCTCACGAAATGACGAAAGAACCGCTTACATTAAGCGGATAAAAATTGCAGCCACTTACTTTAGTCACCAATATCGAGTTGAGTTCCTTTTGTAACAGTATTTGACCGAATCGCGCAATATTTGTATTTATTTAGGTATATTTCAATAGTATGAAAGAATTTTTTAGTACAATTCCAAAGTACGGAACTCCAGGTATATAATAGACGATATAAAATTGATTATGGGTTGTAATTGTTCAAATATTCCAAATTGCATATCTATAAAAGATAAAAATAGAAAATGATAGATAACTTTCAATAATTTTACTTATTTTATATATGCATTCAAATGAAATCTCCAAAGGCAATACTTGCTATTTATACAAAAATTAGTATTAAAATTGTGATTCGGATAAGTGGATATGAGGCTTACCTACTACACAAATACAAAAAATTTTATCAAGAAATGAAAACTATAAATCACCACAGAGATATAAAAACTTTCATACCAGGTGCTTTCAGTCTTACAAGTTAGCACTAGAAGCTAAACCAATGTGCTTTTTCCGTGGCGCGAAATGAAAACGTGATCGTGAAACAAGCACCAACAACGCAAGTGAAATCCATTTAACAGCATATAAAAATAATCTCAAAGTTAGTTAAAGGCAATGAGGGCGGAAAAAACATGCCGTACTGTGCAGAACCTAAGCAACAAAGCGGTTCAGTACCCAAAAATTCATTTATTCCTTGAAAAATAGACACAAAGATAATAAAAAAACAAATTATAACAAACTCAGTTTGTAAATAAGTAATAAACACAAATGTTTTCTTTGTTTTTATGCCAGTTCTTATGCTCGAAGAATTTAACTGCATTGTGCCGAGCTTTAAACTTACTATTTGTATATGTTAACGCGAAAAATATTGAATGCCTATTGCAAACAGAATATAAACTGCTGAAATAAAGAAATGCAGTTTGCAGAAATAAAGAAATGCTAAAAAAGAGATATTGTAAAATAATCATATCAATTACCATGCAAAATAATTATTACTTTTAAGCTATTGTAAGAATAAGATTATAAGAAATTTAGTCAGTAAATTTTTGATTGTGAAAGAAAGAGGTAATAAAGGAAAATTTGCTTTTTTTTAAACAATAAACCTAAAATAACTCAATTTATATCTTAAATTAAGTTTAGAAAATTCGTTATTTTTTTCTACCTAGTCCAATGTTTTACATGTTTTAGTAATTTTTCTTGTCTATATACATAAGTGGACGTCTTATTATATCGTTTGCAGGTGTACATTCTTTTATCAGACTACTAAAAATGTAACATTGCGTTTTTGTGATAGATTAGACTTTTAAATTTCGGATTGGGCTTGTCTCTTGCTATTCTTCAAATATAGGATAACATGTTGAATTGGCAGCGAGAAAATAATTTTCCAATTGCTTTCTTGGTTTCTAAATTACACTCCAAAATTTTGGAGAACGTAGTACTCTTGCTTTTATAAAATACAGTTTCCGGAGACAAAATAAATTTGAAATAATATTGTATTAATATGACTCGAAATTAAAAATTAAATACAGTTAAAAATTTTAAATTTAAACCGCAACATCTCGTGCTTCTGACTTCCAGTTTGTTTTCTTTCCATATTTGTTCGATTTTCGACCTAATTATTTTTTGTCACTGTTAGATTCGGTTTTAACAATTAAAATTATTAACTTACGAATAGTTGTCCGATGTAATCTTTTAAAACATAAAACTTTTTGATCAGTAAAAGTTCTCTGCAAACTTTGGCGAAAATAAATATATTTTAAAATAGGAAAGGATTGCAGCCAAATGTGTGTTGCAAAAGCAACAATAGTGTCTGCTACACGTACCTGACTCTCAACAGGTTTGGCAAATTGTATTGTTTGGCCGACTATAATTTTTGATGAAATAAAATACTTATAACTATTGTTTTTTCATATTCACTGTTAACATGTTAAATTTGTAATGTCTGAAATTGTTCTAAACTAATCAAATTAATGTAAGAAATATTTATAATTTATTTTTATGCTTATACGCAAATTATAGTTATGCAACATAAATCAGGTTCGATCCCTACCGAAAACTCTGGTGAAAAAACAACAGGCACACATTTTTTCAAATAAACACAATAAAAAAAACACAAAAACATGCAATGTTGGGATAGCTGATGTTTGACTGTACATTTTCGGAGATATGTACACTGGACACTGAACAGTCAAAATAGCATCAGTTTAATTGTTTGATGACTTACTCATCTCTACAAAAACAATTCATCAATCACTTGTTATTTTAATATTTTTAAGTTCGGGTGTAGGTCAAATAATTAAAAATCAATGATTTTTCTTAGTTTTCATTTATTCTCAAATATTTCGATCAACGTCGATGATCATCTTCAGGGTTTCTACAAAATAACACAAAATGACACAAGTTTTTTAATATTTTTTATTAATATTTGAGTTCAATATTAGAACATCTTTATTTAAATGTGTGAGTTCGTAAAAACAATTGGCAGTAGAGAACAACAAGAATTATCTGGAGCCAAACATTGGAATTTATTTTATGAGCAAAAGAAAGGAATGCCGATGGATTCAACTATAATGGAGGAACTTCTGAATGAAATGTTAGAAAAGCTGGAATACAAAACACGTATAATCACAATATACGTAGATGATAGTTAGAGGAGTTAAAGCTGAGGGACATTAGCAAAATGTTTTGAACATTGCATTTTAATGCTTTTTGTTTGAGAACATTCTTATTCAGTGATTTTAATATGCATTTGTATGTAGATATGTACAAATTATCGTTTCTAAGCAGAGAATCAACGGTTATGAATTCTTCGCGTTCAACTTATTTTAATACGTAATTTCTAGTTTAAGATTATTACTTCAGTTGTTGTTTAAACGATCAACTTATTACAAATGAAATAAATATGATATATAGAAATTGTTAAAAAGCACTTTTAATTTGAAACAGCTGAAGTGATTACATTTGATACACTTTCAAACTGTTGAGGTGTGAAGGAAACTGTGAAACTAAACTTGAATTCCGAAAAATAACTTATTTTGCATTAAAATTCCTAAGGAAAAGCTATTTCATAATTCAAATATTTTTGTACAATACAATATCAATATACGGACATGTTCTGAATTCCACGTGTTTTCAAATCATGAAAATTCTGAAATCAAAATAAAAATGCTTATTACAAAGTAAGTTGTGAACATTTCATTCTCGGCAAAAAAGGAAACGAACTAGGAACATAACTTTCAGGACTGACTTAATAGTGATTAATAGCATTTCTTTTTTTTTTTGCTAGTAAATATTATCGGAGTCAGCAATAACATTTATTAAAAAACCAACCTTCTAATTTTTTAAAAGTATTTGCTTTCAGCGTTTAAAAGGTTCATGTACGTTATGGGGAACATTATTACCTTATATAAAAAAATTCATTTAAAAAAAGATACTCGGATCAGAATGAAGCTGCTCAAAATAAAAACCTACTTTAATATTAATACCATTACTATTTATCCAACACAACCTCTAGTTCTTTTTTTGATTTTTTTCTCATAATAATTAGTCTATTTTAATTGTCATAAATAGCACTAAGAAAATTGATGTTTTTTTTTTTTAAATTTACATCAAGTTAACACTGTTAAGCTGCTACGTCATTCTTATACACCAAACGTTGTTTATTTTCAAATACCGAATGGTAAAACGTGTACACCCAAACCTTCTTGATCTCATACAGTTCTTAGATTTGTATTTTGACATCTCTAAACAAATTTTCAATAGTTTGAGAAACGAAAAAAACTCGGTTATATGTATATGTTTAAGATTCTTTTTGTGCCAATACTTTAGTACGACACTGTACATAAGAGCAAATAAGCATTTACGTACATACGTACACACAGATGTACTAAATTTGAAATATTATTTGCACCATTATTGAAAATTTGATAAGTTACTTCAAATTATATTATTTCAGATATGAGAATCTAATTTTATTGCATTTACTTCCGACTTCCAGCCTATTTAAACGTTATATGATAGATTCTAATACTAAATTTATTCCATGATTATCACACACGATGTACTTTTATACGTTCACATGTGTATGCATATTTACTTTTACATGTACCAAATAAGTATGTTCGCATTTTCATACATACTATGTGTATATCTCACACAGGCTTCCGGCAAATAGTTTTGTATTAACAATTAATTACTTTTTTAGTTTCGTATCTTGATTCAAGAAAATTATTACACTTGAATATTTCGACTTTTTTATTTTGATAGTAAAAAAAAATTTATTGTTTGAAACACGAATTACGTAGTAACTAAAAAGCAAGTCTGTTAAAATGGTACAACGATTACTTTGTGGCAATGTTGTCAACTTTTGTTTGGAAAAATTACATTTTGAATGTAAGCAAAACACGTAAAATACACGCTCAAACAATTACTGGTATTAACAAAAATAACAGATGTGTGATGTTATCAAACGGGTGGGCTAAATGCCACGTCTGTCAAAAGAGGTGATTAAATTGCATTTCAGTTACTTTTAATTTATTTTTTATACACGGTACTTCGATGTTAATTTACTTTTATATGTGGTGTAATTTGTTAGTATGATGTTTTATTCGTAATAAATAGATTTTCACGCAAATAAATTTTGAGTCTCAATAAAAAAGTGCACCGAATTTCTCGAAAAATATCAAACAATTTAAGCTATTGAATTTTGTTTGAGAAGTCAGCAATCCTTAGCCGTGTATGTACGAATAAAGGAAATTTTTGACAAACGAGCCACCATCAAAACATTTTATTAGATCAAAACAATCCTTTGAAAAGAGATATTTAATTTATTTAATCCCAAATCCTTCAGATATGTGTTATTAAGAATAATTATATAATTTAATATATATATATAATAAGGATATTGTATAATTACAATTTAAAAAACTTTATATCTCTCGAAGCCAATTTAGTACTTATTGCAATTTCACTGTACGAAAATAACTTAACATTGCCCATCACTATGGCGAAAAGTTCGGAAAAAATCACACGCAAATAAATTATGTTAGACAATGTTTTGTTTATTTTATTGACGTCTGTTACGTTTGTAAAGTTTCTATAACTGCACATACGACAGTACGTTAAAGTACGTTAGGTTTTTCTTACATCAACGTTCGCATAACGAGCCCTTAAAGCCATAATCACTTCATTTATATTTACTTTTACCTTGGTAACTCTACTGAAGCCGTCATGTGGTTTCTGTGACGCCGGTAATAACCCGACATCCCGAATTTCTATGAGGAATTAACAAATGTCTGTTTACACAGTTCTAATTTGCTCTTTTTGTAATGCGTTACGATTCTCATAAGGCTAATGTATTTGCGGTTTTATGCGTCGGCATAGGAATCCGAAGCATTGTATCTTTAAGTTCCTACTCTGGCTCTTCAACTCCTCCGCTGTTCGGTGATTATGAAGCTCAGAGACATTGGCAAGAAATAACTTTTAATCTTCCGGCACAACAGTGGTATTCCAACACAACTGATAATGACTTACTTTATTGGGGATTGGACTATCCTCCTTTAACGGCGTATCATAGTTTGGCTCTCGGCTTGATAGCGGACCGCATAAATTCAAGCTACGTGGAATTATTTAAATCTCGTGGATTTGAATCTGATAGCCACAAAAGTTTTATGCGTCTAACTGTATTGGCAGCAGATGTGTTTGTTTATATTCCAGCCGTTTTATTTGCTGTCTCTATGCTTAAATCAACAACCTCTAAGCTTATGTTTCCATCTCTGATGTTATTATTACTTTATCCTTGCCAAATATTAATAGATAATGGACACTTTCAATACAACAATATTTCCCTTGGCTTATTCCTCATCTCTGTGGCAAGTCTCCTTAAATATCGATACAAAACAGCCAGTATTGCCTTTACATTAGCATTAAATTACAAGCAAATGGAACTGTATCATGCATTGCCTATTTTCGTTTATCTCTTGAAGACTTCCTTCTCCAACAAATCGTAAGTACAATTTTTATAATCGGTGGTTAGGGTAAGGCATTCTTAGCGTAATAACAATTTTTTAAGCTAAGTCAAAACAAAAGAAAAAGAGTTCACCGTTCTTAATTTTGAATTAGAGTTAAAATTTTCTTCATTAAAGCGTTCATGTGCTGATGTGATGCAAAATTATAAGCAAAGATTTGATCTCGTTCATTTTAGAGACGGTCTGTTAAAATTATATTAAAATGAAATTAATAAAAAATAATCTCTTGATGCAAAACTATTAAACTTATATGTCTAAACAAAATACCTCTCCAAAGGTGATATAATATATGCAAAACTTCGAATAATCGCTTTCATAAAAAACATCTTTTTTCACATAAGAACTTCACATACAATGCATGCTCTTGAGTTAATATTAATCTTTAATATTAAATATACATATTAATAGTAAATTTAATACATGCAGCTTTTCCGGTAGCGTAATTGCTAAAATATTACTGTGTTTACTTAGACAGTCTAAATATCTGTGACTAAATCTATTTGTTTATTCACGAATTAAAGGGACGTTGAGATCTTTGCGAATTTGCTTGTTTTGTACATACCAAGAACATACCGGTTTCAATACTATATTGTAAATTTTAAGTTTATTTTCTAGGCAAACAAAAAAAAATTTTTTTCTAGGCTTATCTCTGACTTCGTTTCGAGTAACCGAGTAACATGTCAACCTTTTATCAAGGTGGATTCCTGAGTACTTGACTATGCCAGATATTGGTTTGGGAGTTCTATTTATTTTTACAGTTGGACATTCTTCTCTTCTTAGGGTAAATGTTACCTGGGTTAATTTTACAGCGTTAATGGCTTATTTTCCATTTTGTCAACCATTTTTACAATATACTCAGTTCTGTTTGAACTGATAACGCAGCCTTCTGAGGTGACGCGTTTGCCGATAAAATGGCAGTGTCATCTGCATAAGTAGCCATTGTACTGTCTTCATTTACTGATATGTCGGAGGTGAAAACTCTGTATAGTACAGGACCAAGAACACTGCCTTGAGGTACACCTCCTCTGATGTTTGTTTGTTATGTTTGATATGTTTGACTTTTCAGTATGAATTTTTACATAAAAAAATTCTATCTTCTAAGTAGGATTTCAAGAGCAATTAAAATGGGTTGGCAAAATTGTTTTAAGCATAAACAGGAGTCCTTCATGCCACACTCTTTCAAACGCTTGTTTAAAAATACTGCATAACGTTTTTGCCAAGGACTCTGAGATTATTTTTACAATACGGCGACATTGCTCAGATGTTCCATTTTGGTCTTCTTCTTCTGTAGATGCTGATGAACATGTTTGAAATGTATCTTCTAAATACTTTGAAGATGCGTCGACTTTACTCTGACTGCTTCTGCAGTATACTTTATCGTTTTCCACAACTGTTTCCCCATGCTTCTTAGGTAAATCGATAGCTCTTCGTTCTTAATTTCACCAATACCTTTTGTCAAATATTTTCTGGCGTAATTGTAATTAGTTTTATCAATTACAATTCTGCTTTGCTGCCATATTCTTCTAAGTCTTCTTTTGTTCCGCATTAGTGCTCTTATTTCAACAGATATAGCAAAAATGTCACTAAGGTCGTACTTGCCGAATAAATAAAAAGCTGCTTCATGAATAAGGTTTCTAGAATGCTCCGCACTGTCTTCCAGTTCATCGGCTGATTTTATACAAGTGTTAAGCTGTATATTGTTATCCAACCGGCTTTTAAAGAAACTTATGTCTGTTTTAGGTGAAAATAATTGTACATCCTGAGACATAGTTTATACACACTAAATGCTCTCTATGTAGTTTATACATACATAATAAGTGCTGTGCTAGTTAATTTTGGACTTTTAACTGTCATAAGCAGCTGTTTTTCTTTAAAAGAAACAGTTTATTTTAGTTACATCCCGAAAAAATTAATATTTGGCGGGGTTTACATACTGAAGGCCCATTTGTGTTTAAATCCGAATCCGGTGCTAATACTACCCTAAATGGCGAACGCTACAAACAAATTATTCTTAATTTTTTTTTATTCCTCATTTTTTTGAAAATTATTCGGAGGAGAAATTGTTTCAACAATATGGGTCCACATAGTCTACATCTCCTGGAACCATAACTTTGGTGAACCAAATGTTTGGTTGGCCAACTCGTGCCCGTGATTTGACGCCTTTTGCTTACATATTGGTCAAAAATCTTATCCTGGCAGCCAACATTCGAGGCATTATTGACATTTTAATTAAATTAAACCGGGTAGGCTTACAAATCGGTACAAACTTCGACCGACAGGGTGGCGTTCATAAGGTGCGTACGCCATATGCCACAAATTATTTTGATTTTGATATATACTGAGCATAAATTGGACATAAACTGACACTCGAATCCATAAATAATTAGGATGCTAAAACATTATATACATACATATGAATGTATGTAAACCAAAATGTTAGAAAACAAAAACTATTTTATTGTGCTCGTATGCCCAAAAAAGAATTCTATAACATCAATAAGTTTAAAGTTTGGCTATTTAAAATGTTCTCTCGCTCATCCTTTGGGAAAATTCTATTAAATTCACACAGAACAGCTTTTAGCAAGTTTCATATACACCCATATATACATACATATGTATCTATGTATATATGTACAATGATTTATATCCCCGGAGTCCGTTTTAAAATTCTGCCAATTCTAGATGAATTACTGTTCATTTCCAGACCAACTTCTACAATGCAAGAATCTGACTTCGTCACATTTTTATTGTAGATCCCACAGTTAGAGAAACTGCCATTTTATAAGGAACATCCACTCACAGCTCATAGCGTTGCAAAATTCGTATGTCATATCCACATATTATGTATTTATAGCTGTTAAGGTGGCTCTTCCCGGTAATATTTACAAAGTATTACGACTTTGTAGAACCAAAATATTATGAAATTCTCTCCGTATTTAGAAAACAGAACAAAAGCTTGTTGTAAGTATTTTTCATGTCTACACGGGTTTTATAAGTAAAATCAAATAAAAAATACTCCTATATTGCGTTGAA
Source organism: Epicampocera succincta (assembly GCA_932526305.1). NCBI lineage: Eukaryota > Metazoa > Arthropoda > Insecta > Diptera > Tachinidae > Epicampocera > Epicampocera succincta. Next base: position 563,386 of record OW052037.1, on the reverse strand, counting down.
TTTGATTGTTCTTGTAATTATTGCCAGCATCTTTCTGTTGGCGTAAAATTTTCATTAGTTGGTCAAACCGCTTGTGTAGTTTATTAATTAATAAATGAAAACAGTTTTGCCCATAAGGTCGGTCGCTAGCTTTGAACAGACTTTAATATATGTACATATGTATGTCACTATTTTATAATAAAAATATCAAAATCTATTTAATTTGGAAAAATTAATTTTCTTTTCCTAGGATTTTAAGAAATATTTCGAAACTACTTGAAGTCGGATTTGTAACTATTATAACCTTTCTAATACTTTGGTTACCTTGGATTTCTTCAATCGATTCCTTATCAAGACCGGTACTGCGGCTTTTCCCTTTTAACAGGGGTGTTTTTGAAGACAAAGTGGCAAATGTGTGGTGTTCTTTGAATGCAATCTATAAGTTTAAGTAAGTATTTATTTATTAGTTTATAACTTACCAGCTATAACTGCACAGAAACTATTATCTATTGAATTAAAAATATAAAAAAGATGATCATCTCTTTGAGAACTAGAAAAAAAGTAGCAAACAGAAAAATGTTTTGCGAAAATTTAAAAGTTTCATTAAAAAATATTTCCAATATCTATGTATCTATGCACATATCTAATGTGAAATAATGTTGCTTTATTTTCATATAGTTTTATACACAAACACACATAATATTACTTTTGCAGTTATGCTCCACAAATACTAAACTATATAAACTGTATTTATTCCTTTTTAGGGAAAATCTTCATAACAATCAAATGGCTTTTGTTTGCATGGCTGCCACTTTAATCGCGGTCATCCCTTCTAATATTCACCTATTTTTTAATTTAAAGAAACAAACATTCCTGCTTTCGTTGGTCAACACGTCATTGTCTTTCTTTCTTCTATCGTTTCAGGTAAGTTCATTTAAAATCGTATTTTTATTATATTGATAAAAAATAAAGATGTCATCTCCAATAGAGAAAAAAATACATAACATTCACTCAAGACCCAAAGCTATGCCTCGCTGGCTTAATGGTGAAAAAAATTCGTTACATTCAACTAAATAATAAAAAAAAAAAACAGTGATACATACATAAATACAAGCACTTAATAACCCAATAAACAAATCCATATTAATGCAACAAAAAAAAAACAATTTTGGGGATATTGGGTTACTTGATATTCGGCTGTGCATAGTCGAAGGTATGCACACTGGGCACTGAACCGTCAGAACAGCATCTAATAAATTCTGATATCCTCATCCCTCAATATGGAAAAAAACCCAAAATAAAAGAGAAACACTGCTCTTCCTTTCCCCTTCCCCATAACCCAGTTCTGGTACAATGCACTGCATATGTATGTGTCCAGTCCAGAATACTGGAAAAAATTATATCTGAATTCAATGCCTCTCTTATTTGCTTTGAAATAAATAAACAGTTAGTAGCATTATTTTGAGAGGAAATGATCTGACTCGTAAATTTACCGCCAAAACTGTACAAATCGATTGAAAGAAGTAAGTTTACTCTTAGGACGTCAGCCAAGAAACCACAAATAAGTAAGGTTAAAAAGAAATAACGGCTGAACTTTCCGAAATTGTATCTTTATCAATCAAAAAATCCGTGATCCAAAGTGTTTTGGACCCAGAAATCTAAGAATAACAAACGTGTAAGAAACAAATAAACAAAGCTGAAGCTCAATAAAAGTTCAAGTAAAATTTCTGAATTTACGGCAAAATGTATAAAAAATGTTTGGCCAAAATTCTTCGAAGTAGCTAAACGTATTACCAATTATAGGAAATTTACACCAAAGCGAAATTTAGTAGATTTCAATAAAAATCTAAATTAAAATCCATATCGTTTACAACACTGCTTTTCGACATTTATCAAGATGTTTCATACCTTTATTTAAATTGGAATAAATTCCTAAATTTTACACATGTTTTACACACAAATGACGAAGTTATTTGATAACGAATTACTGGGGCATCGTTTAATAACAAACAAATTTAAGGAGATTTTGCCAGAAGCTACACACAAAGTAGTATAAAGAAATGTCACACACATGTTTTGTTCTTTCCAAAACATGACAATCTCTTAGCTGAGTAGTGGAAAATTTTACTGGAAAAAATTTTACCAATAAAAATATAAACAAGCAGAAAAACAAACAAACATTTTAAGTTTCGCTGAAATTAAAAAAATGTAATTTTGGTGTACGAACATAATTTTTGTATAGTATGTGATTTAGTAGCTGCAGTGCTGTTTTAGAGTCCAGAATTTTTCCACGATAATTATACTTGTTAATACTAGTGGTCTAATTACCACTTCACTTACATAAATGTTTGCATTCATACATATGTATGTATGTAAATACTTTTGTAATTTGTTGGTTGTTGTCCACAGATCCAAGTGAACAAGGCAGTAGTGAAAGACATAAAGGCGTTATTGTTAAAAGAATTATGTACGTCCCATGTACACACTTTCATATATGTACATACATACATACATATGTTGCTAATGGAGTTTTGAACGGAAAGCGAATACAAAGATACATGAATAACAATATGTATTGGATAATATTCACATATATATGTACATACATATGTACATATGTGAAAATTTAGCGGACGATTTCTTGAACCACGATACAAGAAAGTTGTCCCTTAGCTAAAAATGTTAACAAAGTATTTGAAAGTTAAAGTTATAAGATTTGTTTAGATTTTGATATCTTTAAGGGGGTTTTCATTAATATTACCAATTTTAACGGCTCAAGATTTAGAAAGAAGTGATCTCTAAAAACCTTATGAGCAAACATTCTTTATTGGTCGGTCACGTTATGTTTGTTCATTGATGATAAATTGCAAGCTTTTAACATTTAAACGTTAACGAGATACATTTTTCGCTTAAAAACGAAATAATATAAGTGTATGTGGTAACTGGTTTGTGTGTGTGTTTCCAGCCGTCTAATAACTGACTTTATTTGCTTAAATAAGTTGGGTTTTGTTTTTTTTTATTATTGAAATACAAATCGTAGTAACCGATGAATACTATTAACCTTTTTGTGTTCTTGAAAAGTATTATTATAAGGTTTTTCTCTTAATTCGCATCGTCTTTTTAAAGACAACTGAATATGAAGTTGAATTAATTAGTCTTGTTTCCTAAAGGTTTTTGTAGACTCAAATTGATAAATAAATAAATATATTTTGGAAAAGTAAATACTCACCTTGTCTTTTTGAACAGACCTCGTATACACGTAGCTTTAAAGCAATTAAATCATGTAAAATTTTTGTTTAACTTCGAAAAATAAATCTTGCTCTTTTTTAGGTCCATGAAAAGTCGATTCTGTTGGCGGCGATACCTATCTGCTTTCTATTCAACACGATGCCTTTTAGTGTGCTTTGTTTTTTAAAAATATCAACATTTAGTACTTTACCTTTATTAATTAAAGACAACTTACACGTTACTTATTTTGCCCTGATTATAAGTTTTATGATAATATTTAAATATCTGATAGAAATAGTCTTTAGCAGAGACAAAGAAACTCAGGGCAACTTAAACGTTTTCAAGGATGCATTGGACTTTATAATTCTGGCAGCATCAGTATCAACAATAACTCTTCCGCCGCCTGCGAGGTTTCCTTATTTGTGGCCCTTTCTGATATCTTTGTTTTCCTGCATGTACTTCTTAATATTCTTACTTGAATCCAATTTTTCCCAATATCGCGACTTCCTTGCAAATTCAAAAACGTTCAGAACATTATCGTTAAAATATTTATATTAAAAAAAAAAAAACTTTTATTTATTATATTAAGGGCAGTTTGACTAATTTTTTAATAAGTAATAGAAATAAATAAATAAATAATAAGTTTTCCGCCTCATGTTCAGTGACGACACTTTCTTCATCACTTCACCATCAGGCAAGCAAATAGCCTAAGGTATTCCGTCAAAATACTTTCATATGCATACGTTTTTGATGTAAGTATAAGACTGGCTAATTAGCTTTGAAAGTGAGCAGAACTTTCTGCCCTTCTTGATATTAACCTTCGCGATGCTACTCAGCATCCAGTTCCTTAGCAAAAGAGAAATATGTTGCTAGGCAGCTCCAGAGACATTTCATTTCATCAAGGGCTATTTTGCGTGACAGGCAGAATTTCCTAATTGAAATAGTCCCTCAACCGTGATCTGGAAGCAGCACAACCTATGGCTATGGCTGTTATCCGTTTCGCCCATTAGGCTTTGATGAAGTTTTCGGGATATTCTAAACAGCAACAGCTCTGGAAACACGCTCTGCTCTCCGAGAGAATAGAATGAGGACACTGGAACGAACAGAGACGAATCCCACTGAATATTTTTTCGGACTATCCGATCATGAATGAACGAAATTGAAATGGAGTAAGTTTTAAATGTAAACTCGATCCTAAAACCAAACCTCTCTCTGGCGCAGTCGGTAAGCAAAAAATAGTTGTTTATATACGTTTTAACGTTTAATCGCGCACTGCATATAAACTTAAATAGCGCAAACAGGATAAATTAAATAAAATCCTGCAAATAGGATCAAATAAAATCCTACGAACAAGATAAATTTAACAAAAAAATCCTAAACACTAAATCCTAAACAGGATAAATCAAATAAAAATCCTATGAACAGGATAAATAAACAAAACAAAAAGGATACAATTTTGGTGAAGATCACCAGAAACAAAAATAAAAAAAGAAAGAAGATACCAGCAACACCAAAAGAAGGCGCCACTAACAACAACAACAATTAAAAACGTTGGACAACACCAGCAACAACAACAGGATCAAAAGTAACCAAAAAATACATACTCGTAGTATATATTAAACATTAAGTGTTTGTAAGTTTTATTTATTTTACAAATAAAGCGACTTCCAAAATACCCTTCAGTAATAAGTACGAAAGTGGAAAAGTGATATATTTTGTTCTACATAGTACCATAACATTTTTATGAGGAATACCGATTCCTTATTAGAATATTCCTTGGACTTTACGGGTGTACAGAATAACACTTGATTCAGGAATAGAATCAAACGACGGTTACTTGACAGAAGAAGAAACTGTACAGTACAGACGCGAAATAAGAATCAGACGAATTTTTTTCGAAGAAACTAGGACTATAGGGTAAACCACCTCTACGAACGTATGACCAATTGATGCTGCAATTCTTTTCCGATATAATAAAATCATGATTGAAAAGCAAGGCAAATAATTCAAGTAAATTGTCACGCAACAATCAGGGTAGGCATGAAGAATATATGTACTTGCAACGATTTTTTCGTATTAATTAATATTTCGGTATATCAAGGCTTTGCGATTGAGAGGCGTAAGATTTAAAACAAATAACTTACGACTTAACTTAACCGTGGAACAAGCTATGGAAATCTTCTTTTAGGCTGGATACGCCCAGATGGGAGTGATACTCTACAAGTACCTCTGACAAACAACAAGATCCAAATAACTTCCGGAGTAGAAACAACTTCCAAATTAGAAACACTTCAAAAATACAACCAATTGTCATATTATTTCCACGAAACGGAAACAATTTTCAAAATACTCCTCAGAGTAGAAATGACTTTCCGAATAGACAGAACTTCGATAATGGAAATGATTTCTGAAACAGAAATAATTTTCAAAGTAGAAGCTTGCCCGAACCCATGGATCCTTTGAAAAACACTAATTCTCAACATTTTCCTTCACCAGTCCGTGGAATATACGATAGAATAATCGGTAACGATATTTTACATAGATATAAGCCTCTTATAAATAGAAAAGTAAAAGTAAGTAAAAACCCAAATACAAGAAATGCTGGATACTGCAATCATCCCAGGGCGGGTCACTAAGTCCGTGACTTTTCAACATAGTTTCCTTTGACTTTGCATAGGAAACCCCACCTAGTGCGTTAAAACAAGTTTTTGAGCAATTTAAGTTTCCTCCTCTGAGTTACGCGTTCTCATTTCATTAAGGCCTCGTTATTCGAACGTTGAGGTGAGTAAAACTTAACGTACTGTCGTATGTGCAGTTATAGAAACTTTACAAACGTAACAGATGTCAATAAAATAAACAAAACATTGTCTAACATAATTTATTCGCGTGTGATTTTTTTCCGAACTTTTCGGCATAGTGATGGGCAATGTTAAGTTATTTTCGTACAGTTAAATTGCAAAAAGTACTAAATTGGCTTCGAGAGATGTAAAGTTTTTTACATAGTAATTTAGACATTATCATTATTTATTATTGAAATTATTATGATTATTATTAAAATTGTTGTTTTTGTTATTATTATTATTATTATTTTGTTGTTGTTGTTGTTGTTATTATTATTATTTTCTACTACTAAAATTATTATTGTCGTTATCATTATTATTATTTTTATTATTAAAACTAGTATTGTAATTAGTCAATTATTACTTTTGTCAGCCAAAATGATACCAATTCAAAAGTACCGAAAATGGGCAAATGTGCCGCATTGCCACAATCTATTTTATACAGGTTGAAACGTTTCGGCAACGTGACAGTTAATTCCGGTAAGCGTTTGCATTGTTTTGCTCATGCCCAAAATCGAACGTATGTACGTTAGCTTAAGGGCACGTTCGCATAAATGTACCTTTATTGAATCGCACTAAGTGGTTTTTTACTGTATTATATACACAATTGCATTTTTACATTATTTTGCGATATTTTTGAAAATTTGAGGTGTTTTACATACAAATCCAAAAAAGATTAGTTAATTCATGAAATTCGACAATCCAAGTGGGTTTGCTTATGGCTTTTATTTAAAAACAACAAAACAAATTCAATCGTAAGTTCCGTTATAAAATGTAAATCTGTAAAATACTTATGAAAATATTTGCAAAATGTCGCGTAATTTTAAATAGTCCACCTTGGAAGAACGCAAAATAGTAATTCATCCGCAAGCAAGTCAACAGGTTATGATATTGTTTCTAGATATAAAGAAAATGGTTTGATTGCAAATAAACAACGTGGCGCTCGGCCAAAGAAGCGTTCTCCTAAAGATGAGATTAGGATTTTAAGGGAAGTGAAGAAAAATTCCTTTATTTCTGCTCCTAATCCTGAAACCATCAGAAGAAGATTTCTTCCAAAAAGTTAGCAAGAAAAACCAAAAGAAAAACCAAAATGAGCGACTCAGTATATGACAAAGGATTATGGTTTTTGGAGCACAGTAAGTAAAGGCAATTATAAAAAATCATGGTTTAAAGTATCAATTTATAGGTATTTTTTACTGGTGAAAGCAAATTTAATTTATTTGGGTGTGATGGAAGGGGTAAAGTGTGGCGGAAAGCAAACAATGAGCTGGAAGGCAAGAATTTAAGAAAAACTTTGAAGCGCGGTGGTGGGTCGGTTATGGTTTGGGGTGTATGGCGGCATCGTGAGTTGGAAACTTGCATTTCATCGATGGAGTAATGAGTAGACATGTATATTTAACAATAATTGACACAAAATTTTGAAAGACAGCGTAAGAAAACTCGGCATAGAAAATCCAAAACATTCGACGTGTGATGTAAGGATTGGTTGCTGTATAACTGTCCGAAGCTGATCAAAACCCATGCACAAAGTCGCGACCTCAATCTCATTAAGCATTTGTGGGATGAATTAATGCTCCTCAATTCAAAGCTTAACAATTGCTATGCAGGAAGAGTGGAGCAGCAACATTAGTCCGGATGTATGCAAAAAATTAGTTGAATATATGCCGAATCGCTTACAAGCTTAGAAAATCATAAAGGGGGCGCAGCAAGGTATTAAATTGGCTTTCTAAAGAAATAAAGTGAATTTTTTATTCAGCCCGACTTTAAATGCGAGACTGAAAAGTGACCTTATTTAACTTAATCGATCCTGTAACTTAATAAGACATTTTAAAATATATTGGTATTTTTGTTTTTGCGTAAAATATATTCTGTGATAAAACAGAAAAGATTAAAGCACAGTTTCTGTCACCAGTGACAAAAAGTTCCCACCATCTCTCCGCCCGACTTTTTTGGGTATGAGGGACTACATACATACTGATATAACTATTTAATGCTTTTGTATGTAGAAATCTTGAACAGGTTAAAAATGGATTAAACTCGAAATACTCACTATCCCAAATTGAAGTCTTTGATAATGAATTTTGAAACTGATATGTTCGCGAAAACGAAGTTTTTAATCAAAATCAACGATTTGCCGCCAGCGTTCCTTGTAATGACACAGCACAGAGTTCATTAGAATTGCTACTTACCAGATATTTTCGCTCTTAAAGTTTTTTTCACGCAGTAATTTTCAGTGATATAAAGAAATGTTGGTGATTTGAATTTATAGTTTATTTTCAAAAACCACAATTTTTATTGAAACTCAAACTAAACAAATTTAAATTAAGAAAATAGTAAAATAAAGAAATAAAGATAAAAATAAATAAATGTTTGAGAGGAAATTTAATGATATGATCGAATAGTATAAACAATACCGGACCAGAATTATTGTTTTGAGCAGCACTTCCTTCAACTTTGTACGAGAACTACTTAAAATGCTATGAATGGGAATCGTCCGTCAAACTGTAAATGCTACGCTTTTGTTCCTTTGGAAACGTTTTTTTTTTTTTTTTTGCCGGAAGCAGCCGTTTAATATTACCATGTATATACCACACACAGTCATGTACATTTATATATGTGTGTGTGTAAATGAAATATAGGAGTAGAATGAATCAATAAGTGCTTCTAAGTTTAGCTTCGTAATAAAGGTTTATATAATTTAATATGTGCCTTTATTGTAATTAAATTTTATATACATTAAGTTTTATGTATATTAAAAGCTTTACTGTAAATTAACACAAAAGAACTTTTCTACCGCGCGTTTGTAGATCCTGAGTTAATATTGCTGGTATGGGCCTCGTAGTCCATAACCTCTTCATAAATAAGTTCTTTCCACTGCTCCACAGTGTGTTCCCTTTCATCAACACTGTGATCATACGGTTCTGGTGCGGGCTGCAAGTAATAAAAGACAACTTAGTTAAACCTTGTGGTTTCGTTTAACTTCATCTGAATATAATTTGCCTTGAACCGTTTTTCGTTGACAGTTTAAGAATACGACATCATTAACGAAAACAGGAACACAAAATGAAACTAATACACATACATACATATATATGTATTTTAAAATACAATTTTGGGTAAGTTTTTTTTGAGTTGTTCTACTGTTGCTTGCTATAGTTTTATTTAAATTTGTATTACTGTAACTTAAATTATATTTACTTTGAAAGTGAAAGTTCTTATCTGAAAATTGTTTACATTCTGTATGTAGGAGTACATACATATGTGCATACGTATGTATGTAAATACCACACTACATACATATGTAAGTACATATATATTATAGTATTCAACTCAAATAAGGCCAAAATAAGCAGTATTTTAAGTTTATATCACGTTTCAACTATAAACATGGTTCAACTGTGTTCCGCTGAGTCAAATTTAAATTTAAAAAATAATTTAACGCCAAACACATTTTCGAACATGCGATTCCGTTCACTAATTTATCCAGTAAACGTGGATTACAGACAGGTATGAGAAATATTGTTTTAGTTGTTACTTTATTTGCTGCAACTGTTCGTCCATAATGGCCCGTAGCTGTGCCTTCTCAGCATATGACAGCCTACTTTCCGATTATCTATTATTAGAACGCATTTTCTCAAATGTTCGTTTTGATATTTTGGACTTATGTATATACATCTGAACGATCAAATAATTTCTCAAAATATCTGTTCTGTTGAAAAGTTTGTTCTCCTAAATCATAGACCAATTTCGTGTGCTCACATCTGTCTTTCGAAATTATCGAAATCAATGTATCAGCAGTGCTTAGCCTCGCTTGCTGTATTCTGGCAAGGGTTTAGTTTTCTTGCACGTTAAATGACTTAAAATTCATATGCACATATGTATGTATGTGTATATAACCACTTCCTGAACTGCCATTACAATCTTTTTTGTTTTCTGACTGTACATTTCCATTTTCCATACTTCTAATGCTGTCCGTTTTAATTTCCTTAAAAGTTATTTTACTCTGATTAACAAAATCCCTACCCAAAACTTAGCTCACATAATCATATTGATCTTATATCCATTAAAGTTTGTTTGGACTAACTGCAGTCTTCAGCTTGTTGTCGCACAGCACTGGGTATATGACCTTTGCTTTCTTTTCCTTATTTTGTATTTTGTAAGGACAGAATTTGGCAAACTACAATAACATCAGCGCTGCCCTCTATAAACATGAACTGAAGGCTGGTAGGCAACAGAAGCTTTTCGCTAAAGTGTGTTTCAAACCGTTCACCTTTTTGCCACAGATCAGTTTCTATTTTATTTCGAATCAAAAATGAATGAAGCACCTCGCAAATATATTTCGGATTCGTATACAGCCACTCCTGCGCTTGCTATTTAACTGACTACATACCAAGGCACGCAAGTGTTATATTCTACCACATAATTTTGGCGTATATTGGTTCCACCGATCGGCACATTGTGAAATAGCTGTCGCCATAAAAACGGGCAATTTCTTTTAACGTTTCAAAAAGAATGTTGCCCATTTTTTTTTTGTCAGCTGCCGGCTCGTTTTCAAGTTCTAATATTTTTTATGCCTGGAATTTATATTTGCCTTTTTAATATTTCAATTTCTTCAAATTGTCCAACTGAATTAGTTTTTTTTTTTGGTTTTCTGCACTTTTTCCGATCGCGTCTTTGTTTGCCTCACTTTCTGCATTTTCTGAACTCCTATTTTTTTTGGCTTTAGGCTTTACGTTGTTGTCGTTAGTATCGTAATGTCTGCTTTCGCCGTGACATTCTTGTGTCTCTACATTTCCTTTCCCGGTTTGCCGACTTTGTTTTCTTTTCATTTGAGGTTTCAATGTTCTTTAATCTATGATATTTTACTATATAATTACATAAAATGAATTTTTCCATACCTACCGATCTGCGTGGGAATTATAATAACAGAACTAATGTAATATCTAGTTAAACTACAATCCACACATTTCTACGTACTCGTATTACACTTGTACGTGTACAAACTCGACGGCTAAAAAAGCTCAAATATTAAAATAAAAAGCCGCAAATGCAGGACTGCTGTGCCACAGTCCCATTCAACATGCATATATCCTATAAGTCTCCACAAAAGCCACTGAACCTACTATTTCTTCAGTTTGGGGTGACATTTCTCTCGGGCAAACATTTTGAAAGCTTTTTATATAACAAAAACGATCAGCTGATTCAATCGCATACAATCTTATAATCGAAACAAAATGTAAACTTGTATCGTTTCCAACTTTTTTCACGATTGTGTTTACTGGTTATGGCTTCTCTTCTTCTTCTGCCTTTGGCGCCACAGTCCGGGGTGAACCTGGGCCCCAACCAACATGCTTTTCCAGCTGGCACGATCTTTAGCCAGCAAAGTCCAATTTTGCACTCTCTCCACTTGCGTTCACCCATCGGTTCCGTGGGCGTGCTCTACTGCGTTGTCCCACTGGTTCGGAGTCGGAGATTCTCTGTTGACTGCTTGCGTTTAGTTAAATTCCTTTTCACTAAATCTTGTTTGTGCAGCAATAATGGATAACCCATTAATACATACTTAAAAAATTATCGAAATGAAATGACGGATAAACGAGTGCACCAAATGTTCACCAGGTCGAGAGTCTCGGTGGCCTGCCCGTAACTTGAGCCCCTACTAATATTATATATATATATATATATATATATATATATATATATATATATATATATATATATATTTACGAATACGACTTGTTTAAAGTTTCACTCTTGATAAAGGAAATATACTCACAGCATTAACTTCCTCATTGTCATACCAGACATGTATATAGCTGTGCAACAAAGCTTGTTCCACTGATATACGCTGCTCTGGATCGATTACCAACATTTTGCTCAATAAGTCTCTGGCTTCGGCGGCTTTCCTTCTACTCTGCTCATTGTTATCGCTTGGAAATAACACATCTGGAAACAAACGATCAAAAGAATAGCCTGAGTAACGTGGTCTGTTTTCAACGTAATTTCTAACAGTAGGTTGTAGTCTTTGCATAAAAGAAGTGGATGGTGTTCCAAGTTGTTCTATAATAGAGGATTTCATCGGTTTTATTCCAACATTAAAAAAATTAGGTATTTATTTACCAATAATTTTATTCCATTGGTCAATGTGATCAGTGCCAGGAAATAGAACTCCTCCACGAATCATTTCACCCATAATGCACCCAACTGACCAAATGTCGACGTTTTCTTTGTAGCCCATTCCTAAAATGACTTCTGGAGCTCGATAATAACGCGTGACAACGTATGGTGTCATCATGAACGTGGTGCCAGCTGTCCTGGCAAGTCCAAAATCTAGAATCTTTAAAGTACAATCTGCTTTGACCACTATATTAGATGGCTTTAAATCCTGAAAACAATTTAACATTTTATTTGAATTGCTCGAACTTGAAATCTTTTAAACAATTAAATTTTTAAGATTTAGAATTTTTTAGTATTTTCAATACTAAAATTGAATTCCTGGTCGGTTTGGACAACATATGGCATAACTATAACATATGGTTTGTGTCAATAAGAACAAATATGGTATTTTAGAGGGTAAACATCTGTCGTTATAATTCAGTATTCGATAGACGCCAAAGTGTAAACACACATTTTTTCAATCGCTATAATAATGTCGAATATTGGACCTAAAACAGATGTTTCGCAGGGAAGTCTGATAACCTTCTTTCATTTGAAGAAAACGGTTGCTGAAAGTTATCGATTGTTGGTAGAAGCTTGCGGTCAACATGCACCAACTCAAAAAACTTGTGAACGATGGTTTTCGCGATTCAAAAGTGGTGATTTCGACACATAGTACAAGGAGATGCCTGGTCAGCCGAACAAATTTGAAGATGAGAAAGTGCATTATCATTGGGAGTTACACAACAAGCCACTTCCCTACGTTGAAATTCATTCAGAAGCAAGGAAATTGGATCCCATATGAATTGAAGCCGAGAGACGTGGAAGGGCGATTTTGCATGTCTGAAATGATGCTTGAACGCTACAAAAAGAAGTAATTTTTGCATCACATTGTTACTGATGATGAAAAATGGACACCATTACGATAATCCCAAACGCAAAAAGTCATATGTAAAGCCCGGCAACCAGTCAAATCAACGCCGAAGACGAATGTCTATGACGCCAAATTAATGCTCTGTATTTGGTGGGACAAGAAGAGTGTTTTGTATTTTGAGCTGTTGAAATCGGGGCAGACGATCACAGGGGACCTGTACCGAAGACAATTGATTCGTTTGAAGAGAGCAATGAACGAAAAACGACCAGAATATTCGACCAGACACGAGGCCATAATCTTCCATCATGACAACGCTCGGCCCCATGTTGCAACACCGGTCAAAAACTATTAGAAAACAGTGGATGGGAAGTTTTGGCACACCCGCCTTATAGCCCAAAACCTTGCCCCTTCTGGCTACCATTTGTTTCGATCGATGCAGAACGTCCTTACTGGAATACGCTTCACTTCAGAACAGGGTATCAGAAATTGGCTTGATTCATTATTTACCTCAAAACCGGAGCAGTTCTTTTGGCGCGGAATCCATATGCTACCAGAGATGGGGAAAAGCAGTGGCTAACGATGGACAATACTTTGAAAAATGTATCAACTCATTTTGATATTATAATTATTGCATTTTCAAGCAAAAATTCCTTTTCTGAATTACCGTTTTGTTCCAACCTGTGATATAAGCTTCCAAAGCTTGAACAAAGTTCATAGACATAGAATCATAGAAAGCAAATGAGAAATTGTAATTGAAAAAAAATGTCCTTGAGATTAAACTTTTAATTGAACCAAGTGAGCTCTGCCCCATTTAAGTTCCGAATCAACACGACTCCAAATATAAGCATGCAGATGACGAAGTAAATTCTTGTGCATTTGCTACATTCTTTGCCATTCAAATTTAAAAAGGTTTCGAAAAGCAACAGCAACTTAGAAAATTTGCTTTTCGGCTTCATTCGACCGAATCGAAAATGAATGATTCATATTTAAGCAGAAAATGAGCCTACAACATAAGAATTTTAAGTGTGAACTCAGATACATGCTTTCTGCGTGGTTCCAGCCGATTAAGAACAATTTGAATCGGTGAGAACGTTCAACGCAAAAGGTTCCTTTAGAATCCACTATCGTTTTGAAAAACTGGTACAGAAATCAATCATATGGCTTGTATTACCGACACAGTCGGCGTTACATTGTACAATAAGTGAATCGGGTCTTTGTGTGAAAACCAAAAAATCCAAGATGGTGGTTCTTTCTCCTCTCACAACTGTATAAAAATCATCATAGTTAACAAAGTAAGGGTGACATCATGAAGGAGTAGGCGACTATTTATCGTTGTTTGTCTTTTACCCGAACCAACTGTTTGCTTTCATTCACTGAACAGTTTACATTGCAATATTAATGTTTTTGTTGTAGATATCAAAGTTGCTTACCCTGTGAATTATTCCGGCAGAATGTAAATGCTTTATGCCGCAAAGCATCTGATAGAGTAAATAAGACATTCTATCATGATCGAGATCCATTTGAATGACTTGACATAAATTAGCGTCCATTAGTTCCATTACCAGGTAGACATCTTGAAAATCATCTAAATTGCGTTGAGGTGTAAATGCATTAAGTAATCCAATGATCTAAGAAACAAAATAGCACATATATATGTGTACATGGAAGTAAAAAACAAAATTTGACATGAAATATGTTTTTTAAAATGTCTTTTTCAAGTGCTTGATTTTACAAAAATAAATTTCATTCCGATCAAACAACAACAAACAGTAAACAACAATTTTACGGCCAACATGAGTTGCAGGATGCAGGAGATGTTGAAAACGCAGTCCTTATTGTAGCACGTTCTACATATACATACAACAAGCAACGAACTTGAGAAATTGTTTGTGGAACGCAAACTTTTTTAGAATTAATGGTTACAATTTTTATGACATCCCCCGCAATACTAGTAGGAGTGCTGGATGATATCATGGGTAGGTTTTCAATCACGTTTTCTAGCAGCTGAGCATTTTTTCTGGTGATTACGGCTTATCACAACTAAAGTCGTATTTTGTTTAATACAATTGCTAAAATGGGTTTGAACGTAATTTCATGCGGACAGCTAAAGCATTGGCTAACCGATCGACAAAAAAATCCCTGATGTCACTGAGTTTGGAGTAGTGAAAGGTGTGCCCAGTGAAATGATGCAGGCTGAAGCTTAGATTTGCCACCATTCAGAAATTTAAGGACAGTTTTGCGTATTAATTGGTTGAAATACAAAAAGTACTTGAGGGCCCGTTGCTCTGAAAATATGCTGACATAGATGACTCTATTAAAGTGCTTGAAGCGAACCTTAAGCAGCAAGCTGATATTAATTCTACTGCTACAAGTCTACAGTTAAGATAAAATAAAATTTACTCTGTAGATATAGAAAGTCTTCTAACTGAAAAAGGAAGAGTTCGACGCGAATGGCAACGTTACAGATTACCTGAGTTAAAAAGCTATTGAAAATTCAAAAAAACGCTTCTCTGCAGACATTTGATGCCACACCACAATCAAACTACTTACTGTGGCGAGCAGTCAAAGGAATAAAGAGACCCGTGATGATAAATCGCCATTACGATGCTCCAATGGAAGTTGGACAAGAACTGATAGTGAAAAAGGTAACCCGTTTGTTATTCACCTGCAAAGAGTTTACGCCAAACCGAACTGCCACCAGCTTTCGCTGTACCAGATGTTCCTATGAGATTCGATATTAGGGGAATTGAAACAGAGGCTACCATATATTGCAAAAATATAATGCTCTTCATATTTAATAGTATTTTGCGATTGGAGTACAACCCCTCGGAATAAAAGGTATCACTCATTACTTTGAGGCCAAGGTGCAATCTTACAGGCCTATACGCTTATTGTCTAATATGTAAACATTATTTGAGAAGCTGCTTATGAGGTATCTGAGTCTCATCGTGAATGACATTGTATGCATTTCTGATCATCTATTCGGTTTCAGTGTGTGTAGACCAGACACACAAACTTGTAAATGTGATTAGAAAAACTTTCGAGGAAAAGAAGTATTGTTCAGCGCTCTTCATTAATGTTTCACAGGCTTTTGTATAAAGTATAGTACGACGGTCTAGTTCATAAATTAAAGCAAAATTTACCAGCAAACATTCTTAGGCTCTTAATAAGCTTTTTAACAGCCTAGAAATTTGGAGTTAAAGAAAGTAACTTTTTAAGCCCGTTGAAGACGGAGTGACATTCACATGTCAACATTCGCTGATGATACAATGTTTTTTACGTTCATCGAAGGCCTCTAGAAGCATGGCGCAAATTACAAGATACAGCTAGAAAAATGGATAAGGCAATGGCGGATAAAAACTAATGAACAAAAATGTGTACACGTAATTTTTACTTTACACAGGGAAACATGCCCGTCAGCTGGACTATTCCGCAAAAAGATGCAGTAACTTCGAAGTCCGACACAGATAGAAAGCTGATAGAAATGAAATTAAAAGCTACACAAATGAATCGGCAAAAACTATACACTGATCTTAAATTGAATCTCCTGGTATACAACCCGATTCTAAAACCTATATGGTCCTATTGCATCCCATTATGGGGCACCGCTTCTCCATCGGATGTGGACAAAATTCAAAGACGACAAAATAAAATCCTCAGCAGTCCCTTGATACATCAGAAATCAGGAAGATCTGGTTGACTGTGTTTTCAGATATATACATATAAAAAAACTTGAGTTGCACCATAATCCTCTAGCCCGCAATATCTTTATCTTTATGTAAATCAATTGCTTAGTTATGCAGAATAATTAATTTTCCCACTTGCTATAAGTATTATGAAATTGAAACCTGCAACTGTGGGACTCCATAGCCCAACTAAGCGTTAACTCTCTATCTGCTGAAACAATATTATGTACTCGTATGTACATGAATGGATGTATGAAGGAATTATGATTAAGACTCACGAGTCTTTTAGTGTATTTATGTATATGTTTATTATTTTAGTTGTTATAAAATTTACAAATGAATAGTTTATTGAATTAAGTTAATGTCCGTCCGAAACACTTGTCACCATTATTCTCTCAACTTAAAAGAATTAAATACTTTGACTGTTTAGGCTACTTTTTAACAATTTTCTCAACTTATTTCTCACATTGCCAGCAACGTTTCTTCGAGAATCTTACTAAAACCACTCCGCTAACAACTTGTTCTGCGTTCGTCTCCTTTTGTCTTTGTACTGTAATGATAAGTACGTCAGTGTTGTATTATTTGGTATGTCGATGTATCTGTCCGTTAACCTGTGTTGCACATGTACTATATACACAGCTTGTTCTAGAAAGAAACTATTTACTTCTCATTTTTTGTTTAGCATCTGTTGATGCGGCTGGAAACTTTATATGCTATGAAAATTGTATCCCTTTGGATAAGAGGCGCGATTTGAGACGGACATATGTTGCAGAAGTAGAAATTTAGAGTGATTCCAGCTGCTGTGAGTGGATGCGATAGTAATTTTTCAATGGCGATAAAAAGTAGATGAACTATTTAAAAGGTTTAGTAGTTCGGCTCCTCTTGATACTTTTAACTCCATAATGAATACAAATCGGAAAATTAAAAAAAACAATCGCATTTTAATTTTTTATTACATATTAGAAAAACAACTATTGACTTTTTGTGACTTGTACTTTGTTTATTTAATTCGGTTTCAGTCTTGTCAGACCCACTTCCTTATTTATTTTGAAGCAAATACATTTTTTGGAAGCGTTCACACCCGAATTCAGCTTTCAGCAAAAACATCAATAATTGCTGAACCGCTTTCACAGATGCTGGAGAAAAACTATGGCGATTCTCTTAACTCGTAAAAAACTTTCAACAATTAGAATTTTATTTCATTAAATTCAATTTAAAAATTTTACGGCTCAACAAAATACTTAACGATAACAGTAAAAAATTTGTAAAATTAAACTTTAGCCAAAGACTCAAATAGCACTTGTGAAATTAAAATGTTAAGTAAATGGCAAATAGTACGATAAGAGATTTGACATCTCATAAGAATTCATGATTTGAATTAATCAGAGTTGCATTTTTGCCGAGACTAGTCGACAGCTTCACAGCTCACGGCACCCTAGGTCGGTGATAAAAATTTGGCATGTAAATGACGTATAGAAATTTATTTCGTTCACGCCATGATGTAACTTTGCACTATGGAATTTTGTTGTCTTGAAGGTAGCGTCGACATGTTCGAGGCTTGTACGAAATGTAATTAAAACATTAGATTTTTCGACACTCCCAACAAATCTCATTCGATTTCTTTCAAATAGTGTAAACTGCCATTCAGTAGGTACGAAAGTAAAATTCAACCATAAGGTGTTTAACGTTTTCGATTGTTTGTTTCAATATTTTTGTTATGAATGAATATTTTTCTCCCAAAGTGTGACAACAGTTTTCAGAGAAATTGGGATTCCCAAGCCAATAAGGACCGAATTCGCGAGTTTCTATTGCGATCATGGTTTCTTTTTTAATTTTGCTTTTGAAAGCTTTGGGGATATTTTTGCCGTATTTTTACCAATTTATTGATATTTTTTTTGAAGTTTGCCAGTTTTAAATCTGATTCACATAATTGCCACAAGTTCTTTATATAGATGTATTATATAAGAAATAATAATTTATTAATTTAATTTCGATCGTTTTCATTTAATTTTGTGGCATTGTAAATTGAGAGTTACTTTTCCCGCAAATCATTTTGTTTTTTAATGTTTTACGATCTTGCGCAATTAATTTCTATGCCTCAAGCTTTTATTTAGTATCAATATAGTAAATAAAACTATATGCATATATTGCAACAGATTAATAAAAACAATAGTTTTGTAATGGATTAATAAAAACCATTTTACTCGCCCATTAACCTGCTTAAAGGGCTTTGTTCACATTTGTCAACCCAGACGAAGGAAATAGATTAGATTCTTACAAATACTTACGTTTTTATGATTAACTAATTTCATTAGTTTAAATTCTCTATAAGCCCTCTTGGCATGAGTAACGTTTTGGAATGGACGTGAAAGTTTTTTTATTGCAACATTTTGTTCAGTTATAGTATCGTAAGCAGCACTAAAAATGAAAAGAAAGAAATTCGAAATTAAATTCGATGTGAGAAAATATACCACAAAGAACTAGATTATATATAGACAATATACAAGGATATACAAGGTTGATAATTAACAAACAAAAATGTTGTTTTGCAAAAGACAAATGCAATAAATTGAACAGTTTCCCGGCGATGTTACATTTTAGTACTATAAACACGTCTTCATCAGGATTCAAGTTGGGATATTGTGTTGGCCTATCAAACACGTGAATGCAGTTATATCTTATGAAGTTTTTGTTATCAAATTCCGTGTGAGTTTCAGGTAGTGGTCGTGTTGAAACACCCATCAGAGCGGTATATTTCACTTGGTACGTGCTAGAATTGGTGTTTCTCTCTACCTTAAAACGGTTCACTATTCCATCAGTTTGATCAAACCGACCAATTCCGTTTGTCGAGGGTCAGCCACCGCGCGGAAAGAAAGGCACATGAGGGCGTTGGTAAGCCGTTGATAAGTTCACCAAGTGAGTTTGGACCACCGTCAGATTAGGCCATAAAGATGGGTGCTAACGTAAATCAATTCCACCATCTGTTCCGTTTTTCTTATCCAGATTGGTCTCTGGAACGATGTGCGTTTACATCGTTTTTAGATTTAAATTTCTTTATAACTTTTTATAGATACATACATACATACATACATACATACATATGTATATCGGTTAATATGTTGAATTGCCTTCAAGGAGCTAATCTTAAAATGCTTTTTTGCCTTCTGAAATATAGCAGAGGTTTTATATTTTTCCGAGTCAGTTTAACCCGTCACAATTAGTTAGGGCAGTACATACGACCACATGAAATGAAATCAGATTTCTCCAAAATAAATAACAACATTTTGTTTAATGTTGCTGCTATGTTTTGCACAGTACTGTATGTATAACGCCAACTGACAAAAAATTAGAATGAAAAATAAATTTTTTTTTTTTGGTTTTTAATATTCCCAAAGGAAATCTAAATCAGTTTTTCAATAAAAGCGAAAAACCTTGAGTTTCCCGATTAATATAAGAGCAATAGTGATAAAAGCTTGACAAATTAGAATCAACATAGTTCGGAATGATGAAACTACCTTGATAGATGCTACAACTTTCCTAAAATTTATGTCTGTATGCCAATTTTTGTTCCAGAGACCATAACACTGATTTACACTAACAAATTAAAGACATCAGCAATATGCATATGTAAACACAGTTCCTATTTTGTTCTGTTTGTTCGGAATTTTTATGATAAATATTGCGCGTTCTAATATTTCGGTAATTTCTTTATTACTTAGCTTGCCATATCCTTTTAAAATCAAATTATCTACATGGGTTTACAGCGTATCCTTTAAAGTTTGGATCCTTTTGGATTTTTTTTATTAAGACAGGTAATACACGAACATCATATTTCCAGAATAAACCCACTTTATAGTGGCCATCAACCTTTTGATATGTAGTTTTCAGTATTTCCGTCACTTTGTTATCGTCAGCAGATATTAGGGACCTTTTTGTTGACTCTTCTACGTTGAAATTGTATTTAACCATTTTATGCTTTCCCCATTCGCAGTGGTGAATATTAAGCCATTCACTTTCGTAAGATCGTCCATTATTGCCCTGAATGTCCTATCCTTGTCATATTTTTCTGGCAATCGGTTAATTCAACAGCCCATCACGAATATTTACTGGTAGTGCTACTCTCCAATTGTTTAAAGCAATCAAAATAATGGGTCTTACATTTTTATACGACTGTATGAGAAGTCCCTTCAAGTATGGATACTTTGCCACCATTTTCTCTATATGTAATTTTTGTTGGGGCAGATCTAAACTTTCCACGGTATCCACAGAATTTAATTTAAATTTGTCACCATTGCTAATATTCGAGATTTGTATCGATGTTTTTAGAGATGAATTTTCTTGACGAGTGGTATATTAGCTCTCCATTTGAGACACGAGGATTGCTCCACCCCTTCGAGACCAAGTAGGTCAAACGTTTCTTTTTCTATTACAGGTACAGAAGACCCCTCATCAAGGAACGCGTATGAAACCATTTTTCTTATGAAGACGAATTGGTGGAATTGTGAAAATTTTCTTCTGGTCCTGCTCATTGGTACAACGTGAATTAATTGTTTCCCTGGTAGTGTTATTTAATTGTGTAGTGTTATTTTGTCTTATAGAGAATAATGCTGGTTCTCTGTTATGTTTATGAAGGAATCTGTGGTGCTCTATATTGCAGCCATCGATGCCAAAGAATCGATCCCTTGTGTTTGTTAAGACAGTGGCGGCACAAATTATTTTTCGTTACTGTATCCCATTTTCTGTCTAATGAAAGCCTTTTAAAGTCACTACAAACTGATACTTTATGTTCACTTTCACATACCTTGGGGTTGTTCATATGGGATTCCATTTCGCAAGCCTTCATGGTGGAATGAATGTTTTTAACACAAAGTACAAAATCAATTATCGACTCCAGCTTATCTTTTGGCGTTGGTAACTTTCTTGCCTTTTCGATTACTTTTTCTAAAATATGTTCAGAGCGTCCAAAATAGATTTTTAAAGTGTGAATTATTTGAGGTACCATTGTGTGTAACGCCGATTCTCTTCTAATAATTTTAGTTGCAAATCCGCTTCAGTTGTAACAGTAGCAGTCTGCTGCGTAGTTGTTGGATTCTGCGTGGTTCCATTGAATGGAAATGAAATTAAGCTGCAGTAGATATCGAGTGTTTTGTGGCGTATGGTCCTCCTGCAGAATAAACCGCTTTCGTATTGGTGCAGTTCGTTTGTGTATTAAATGGGATATTAATAGCTCCGTTCCTAACTACCGACGATGTTGGAGCTACACCTACCGGTTTGATCTACAATCGTACTCGCCCTTTGCTGCGCCTACCCTCTAGTTCTCCGTGACGACGTTGCATGTGGCTGTTTCAGTAGACCCATAGAGTCAGCTGGATTATCAGTTAAATCGGCAACTCCGCTGTTAAGTGGTACGCAAAGTAATGGTACCATTGATCACAATTGTCGCCATGCGATTGTTATCCACTGCACTGCATTTTATGTAATTAAATTTACTTAATAAATTTTGTTGTTCACTCATTTTATTTAATTTTTGTAATTTAAATCAAAGATCAGCACAGATTGTTGCCCGTAAAATGAGCCGGCTTTAAATAAAAATAACTTGCATAAATGCTGATGACAGCTGAGTTAAAATACAGAGTTTGTTATGAGCATTGTCACATAGAGTACGTCGACTTCAACGCAACGTATCGAAGTTCAGCAGCTTTCAACTTTTAACGTACATACGTTGAGTACTTTGACAAGTGCCAGTTTCTTTTGTTTTGATTTACAGTAAATTTTGTTTGTTTGATTATTTTAGTGCAACATTAAAAAAAATTTAAATATTTAAATAGAAACTAAATTAATGTGAAAAAATAAAGCAAAATAATAATAGAAATAACTTCCAGAAATTCATCCGTCTCCATTGAAAATATGGGTTTCTGTTGAGTACTTTGACAGTTAATGTCTTCTTTGTTTTTGTTTTAAATTTTTTATGTACACTTTAACAACGTATTCCTTCTGTCAACCTAATCCGTTGTTCCGTCAAGGTCAGATGAAAAAGGCAAACTACGAAAACCAAGGTGACGGATGATTTTTCTTGTAGGGTAAAACTACATGATTTGTTGTAGTGCGATTGCAAACATGTCGATTCGCACCGAATTAAATTTAGATTTTTTAGGGAATTCATGTGTGCACATATAATAGTGCCTACTACATCAAGGCTCCACCCTATCTTACAACTTCTGTATATGTATATCTCGTATATGTATATAAACAGAAGTTGTAATAAAACGAAAGTTTGCATAAGTTTTGCAATTATAAATTATTTATTGAGCTTTCTTACATAAGTACATATTTATGTTGTTTGTTGTTGCAAAATATTAAGATTTTCAGCACTTGAAGATTGTATTTAAATGTTTCCCATGAGCAATGCCGCTCCACGACTTGAAAAGTTTTGAGGAAACGTAGTACACGATGAGTATATCCATATTAAGCCAAACTGAACAAAAAGCAACTCTCAGCTATTAAATCGGTTGTTAAATAAAACGGTGTTACTGGCTCCAAGATATCAACCTCATAAAAAAACCATTACAAGGCGTTTAGAAAAGAATAATTTTCAAAACGATTTCTTTTGTAATTTTCTCTGGTGAAATTTTTCGATATTTATTTTATATTTTTGCAAGCTAAAATTTGCACTCAAACCAGGAGCCATAAGCATCACTGAAAGTCGATTGCTCTTAAGAGCGTGGAACGAGTTTTTATTTTTTTTATGTCAGTTAAATTGTGTTCCACATTCTTTTATTTGTTCGCATACCGGTGTAAGTCGTTGTAGAAATGAACGTTATTTTGGTTACCAGTATTTTTGTTTTCGGTTTCACTATCCAACTTTAAGGGTATTTCAATCGGTAAAGGTATTTTTACGATACTGTTTGCCAACCTTATGCAATACCCAATTTTTATATGAACGCGGCTGGTTGTGTATTTATCTGGTTTCGTTAAAGACGATCGGTAAGTCAAATCATCTAGTCTAAATTTTTAATTATTCAATAAGTTTCTGGCACCACAAAACGTTCATTGAAACAAATATGTCATTTCGATTGGAGCTACCAACATACACCTGAATGATCCTATTGTTGGTCATAGGTTGAGGTGACTAACTTGGCTGTAGCGTTCTAGCTGTGGATCAAGCCTACAACTACAGGAAGGAGCGCTGGTAAATACTGATAAGCGAAGTATATTTTCTGTGATCCAAATGTTTACAAGGTGGCGTTGTCTTAGAGCAGATTCCTTTTATTCGTAAGAACTAGATGGTGGAGAATTTTCAAGCAAAGCTAATTAAGGCATGATGTTCTTTTAGGATTTCGGCAAGCGGGAATAGATAACCGGAGCTCTCGACCAACAAGTTGTGTTATATGACAGTTTCACTCGATCTCGTTCCCGTTATGAATAAAAACTTGCTTGAGAAAAGTTAATTTAATTTAACTTTTTCAAAATCTGAATATAATACAATTTCATTTTTTTTTTTTTAAAAAGAAAGAAATTGAATTAAACGTAAACAACCATGACCAATAGGATTTGTGTTGTCAACTATTAAATTGTTGGGAGAAATCTTTTCTCGAGAAAATTCATTTTGTGGGAAACAAATTCCTTGTGAATGAATACTCATGATTGGTTTGATTTTTCTCTTTTTGATTACGTTTTTAATTGTATATAGAATGAAAATCCTTCATCCAGTTCCACGCGTTGTAGTTGTTTTTAAAAATTCATTAAAGTATTACTTGGCAACTTACCAAACTATTCCTTGTGCTCCAGAACCAATCGGTCTTAAGTTTTGATATCGGCTTAAGATTGTGAAATTGGTATCACCAACCTCGACGGTGTACAAGTTAAGCCGCGAACTCATAATTCAATAATAAAATTCACAAAATTATTTCAACATAACGTAACTGAAACGAAACGATTAAAGTATGTGTTTATTAGCTTTTTGATTTTGTTAAAAATATATAAATAAATTTGAACGCAACAGTATTGTAGGAAATAACTTTATTAAGTTATAAAAAAAGAAATAATATTATTTACAAAACAACGTATTATTAGTTTATAATAAAAAGTAATATAATAATATATTCACTTTCTCCTTAATAATTATGTACAGAAACATGTTTTTTACGTAATCTCCTTAAATCTAAAAGAAATTCAGATTAAATGGCCGACATGATATCATGTGCTTAATGGTTAATGGGGGCTATTCTGCGTTTCGACTCAGATCGTAAATTTCTCCGTTTGGCAGCTTTGGTATTCTGCGTTTCGATTCCGCTCAGTTTCTTTCGATTGTATGTATTATGCATTACGAACGGAGCTCCGTTTTTCTCAGTTGTTTTTTTGTTAACGGAGGGGTTTTCTTTATTTGTGTTTTTTAGTTAAAAAGTTTAAAATTAAAAAAATGTAAGTAAGTTTGGCAGCTTTGGTATTCTGCGTTTCGATTCCGCTCAGTTTCTTTCGATTGTATGTATTATGCATTACGAACGGAGCTCCGTTTTTCTCAGTTGTTTTTTTGTTAACGGAGGGGTTTTCTTTATTTGTGTTTTTTAGTTAAAAAGTTTAAAATTAAAAAAATGTAAGTAGAAAATGAGATAAAATGTTCAGAAACGATTAGAAAACACTTAAAATTATTTTTAATTAATTTATTTAATTAAACTAATTTTTTTGTTTTTCTAATTTTTGTACCCGAATCTGATGTTTTTTTTATTATTATATGTATTACAGGTCAAAAACAACAACACCAGAGCAGTATGAAAAATTGGCTACCATCAACGTTCAAAGGAAGAAGTAGTATCGTTCTGGGAGGAAGTGGCAGGAATCCTCAATGCACTAGGTCCTCCAACAAAAAATGCCAGTGCATGGAAAAAAGTAGGTATGGTTTGCGTATAATTATTACAGAAATTAATATAAATTTATAGGTTTGGATTGACTGGAAAAGCTACATCAAACGGAAGCTGTCAACAAACAAAAAAGAAATGATGAGCACCGGAGGAGTTTCATGCCGCCTACAGCGTATTAGCCCACTTGAGGAAAAAGTTATTCAGTTGACGGGTCTGGTAACAAATACCAGCGGAATTAGCGTTTTTATTTGTTTATTAATTTTATTTATTACTTTTTAGTGGACTGAATTTGACTTTTTATTAAAATGTTTACAAAATTGTTTATTTTTACTGTTTCTATTTCACACGTTTCACAGCAAAGAAGCTAATTTAAACATACCCTGTTCTTCTTCTTTTTCTTTCGATTCCGTTTTCTGCAGAATGCCAATTTTCGATTGCAACGGAACTGAATGCGGAGACTTAATCGAAACGCAGAATAGGGGTGAATGTGTTCTGCCATTGATGGATGAGCAGGAAGACATGATCACCAGACTTTGAAATTTTACCATCACTTTTAAAGAACTTATATCGAATAACCCAAAATATATTACTGATTAACCACATGGTTAAGGTGATATTTGGGTCTAGCTCAATCGGGTGCGTTCCAATAAAGAATTTTAAGATTGATTTAATAACCAATCATAAAAGAACAAACGGAACGGAATAAAAAGTACCAATTGTACCCGATTTGGTTCAAGTCTTACTTAATGAAACCGCTTCTGAAGCCATCTAACGAAATGAATAGAATATGGTAGACGCTGACTTTTCTGAACGCATGTTAATTAGTTGGCCAACAGAAAACAATTAAAGACACTAAGCAAAAGGCTTTAGGGACAAAAACGAAATGTAAATAACAATAATCCACAAGGAGATACAATAATCTAAAACAATTTTGACTTCGATTTGGAAAAAGAAACATTATTTCAAACTTAAAAATGTATTAGTCTCAGATTACAGAGTGCTACTCATAAAATATGCACTCCATTTTGACTTCAGTTTCAGAAAGCACTAATTGAAACTAACAAAAACCAGTTTTGGCTTTTTCAGGTTTATTTCGCATTTAGATTTTATACTCTTGGCACCAGTAATACTTTTAGTGAATCTTGATTTTGAGTATTTATCGAAGAAAATGTTATATTTCTTACTGCCGATTGGAATTTTGTTTTCCAAAGAAAATCTGAAAAAGGACACTTGGTATCAGTAATTGCAAGGTAATTCTACAATGCGCTTCAAATATTACGAGAACTAGTAACAACAGCTATTTTTATTGCAACATTTATGTGGGACTCTCGAATGAACTATAGGCTACTTTTCGATCGTCGATAGATGAGATGGTAGAGTATTCGACCAACCGTCCAGAGGTGCCAAAGAACACAAATACACCACACAAAAACGCGCAATGTTGCGTTAACTGATATTTCACTGTGTATTGTCGAAGGTATGTACACTGGGCACTGAACAGTCAAAACAGCATCAGTTAATTCCTGAAATACTCATCCCTGCAATATAGAATCAAAACAAAATTGCAAAACACTACTCGTTCTTTCCTCCTCCCCAACCCACTTTTGAAACAATGCACAGTATATGTGAAGGTCGACTCCTGAGCACTGGCCCGAAAAAAAAACCGCGCACTTTTGCGCTTATTTACTCCTTCCTTCCATTTTTGTGGATCAGTTTTAAACATTATTTTTGCGTATGGAAGATTTTCAAATATTAGTACAAATATTCAACATATCGTCTAGACATACGAATTGTACGATAACTCATATATTGAAATATCATTTGCTGGCATATGATTAATTTACAAACTTTAGTACTTTCAACTACTATATCACCAAGCAAAGGTAGTTTGCTAAGCATGTTTGTATAATATGTATATGTATGTACACATATGTATGTTAACGCAAAAAACATTGAATTCGCTAATTAGGAACTTCTTGCACAACAATTAAATATGCTGACACAATCGCAGACAGGAAAAACCAATTTACAAAAAAACAATCTGTATTGCAAAATAAAAGTACCGTTGCAGGTTTGCTTACCAAAAATTCCCTTTTTAAGTCATTATAAATTAACTTAAGAAATCAAAAAGTTAGTTCTTGTTTTGAAGTGTAAAGGAAAGGTGGAAAATAAAGAAGAAAATAAATAAATAAATACAAAAATTGTGTATTTTTTTATAACTGAAATGTTATAAAAATATTAACTTGAACATATGCATACATATACATACATACATATGTATATATTTGTACTTCACATTTATTACTTTATTTAATGAGAAATGTGTAGTCCGTTTATTTGTTCCGGCGTAAAAATCGCTGACACTAGCATAAAAGCCTGTTTGAGACACGCATCTTAGTTGAGAAAGCAGAACCCCGTCACCACAACCCACCCACTTAGTACCAGCTGTAAGTTTTTGCAGCCCATACTTTTTAACACTATAATTTTTTGGAAATAAAAAAAATTACAACTGAAAGAAAACATGATTTAAGTGCACATGTACACTTCTTCACACATGCCTAAACTCGACTGTTAGAAATTTTGAATGGCGGCGCTTGATAACATTTTTCATTCCATCCATGTTCCATTTGACGCGCATCAATCAGTTGGTTTTACATTTTATAATAAAATTTGTTAGTCAATGTTTTCGATAAAGTCTTCCGTTTACACAATGCCAAACATTGGGAAATTCGTCATTTATGGTCTTAAGTTATG
Organism: Epicampocera succincta; assembly: GCA_932526305.1. Classification (NCBI taxonomy): domain Eukaryota; kingdom Metazoa; phylum Arthropoda; class Insecta; order Diptera; family Tachinidae; genus Epicampocera; species Epicampocera succincta. The sequence continues at coordinate 535,014 of OW052037.1, read as the reverse complement.
TACATATTTATAACAAGGGTATGGGGTGCGGATTTCCGCAACAGTGCAGTCCCCGACCTATAGAATCAATATACGCGCAAAAAATGTTATTGGCTTCTGTGGTACACTACTTTAAAGTCGGGAGTTGTGAATGCTTGATTGCAAAATACAAAGTTGGGAAACCTATGAATCAAAAAGAATTCAAAATCCTTGTCACAGAAATATCTCTTTTGCTGAAAGTAAGAAGATGTGAGTGATAAAGGTACGTTTTCACGGTAATGCAAAGTATTACGACTTTGAAATATTATGAAATTTTCTCTGTATTTAAAAACAGAGAACAAAAGTCTACTTCCACTTTAATGGCAAGTACATGAAAGTCTGTACTCGTTTAATTTTACTCCACTCTGTTGTATAAAAGGTAATCAGCTAAGCTATAGGACTTGCATCGTGTGAATTGAGTCTAGGCATAAATACACTCTCGATCACATGACTAGGACCACTTGAATTTCTGTTTTTAATAGGCCATATCTTTTTAAATATTATGTCAACATGTAATTATTTAATACCGGAAATTACACTTTCTTAAGATTATAAAAATAACAAAAACAACAGTAAACGATAATGCTACAGTAATTTAGAATAGGTCCGTTTTCAAAAAAAAAAAAAACAAAGAAATTACATTTTTTCCGTTGCCTACTAAAAACAGAAATTCAAGTAGTTTAAGCATCTGACCGAGGGTTTATGTACATATGTAAATTAAATTTAGCACTTACAAAAATTGTAAGTATTGAGTGAAATAAGATAAGACACATTGAAAATTGTTAATTATTGCTCCTTTCCGGAAATATATGTAATGGCTGTAATATCAAGTAAACAAAACTCTACCAGAATTGTATTGAAAATTAGTGGCGTAAACTTGAAATTGAAAAAAGTGGAACCTCGACAAAAGGTTTTAAATGTGTTATTTGACCAAAAACCCTTCCCTCCCTTTTTAAACACTGACTCTTTTCTAATTTTTAAACTGGATTGGCTTGTTTTCATTTATTTATTCTCCAAACGCAATAAACTATTTATAAATAAATATTAACATATTTATGTATATGTATGTATGTATGTGGCATTTTATTATAACAGATTAAGTCGAAGTTTAAAATTGCGAAAAGTACGTCTAATTTTATTAATTTGAGGAAGTACTGCATTTTTTGTTTGCAAAACTCTTTATCGTATGATTGATGATTTTTTTATAGTTTTGGTTTAAGAACATACATTCATATATAACTAAAAAATGAGCCAACGAATTTTCATCGAATTTTATAAAAAATAAAGTGGAACTGCGTCCATACGGTGATTGTACTGAGGCAGAAAAATGTTTGCAAGTGGTACAAGATTTTCAAATAAGTTGGAGTAGACGTGCACGCCCCAATTAAAATTGTCGAATCGCTATTAAGTAAGTTGCTGTGGATGTCGGCACATGCCTGAGCATAAAGCGTATGGCAGGAAATTATTTCCAGAATAGATGAATTTTTACCGAAAAAAACAATGTTTTGAGCAAAAACAACATCATAATCATCCCCTAGCCACCGTATTCACAAAAATTTGGAACCCTGCTGAGAGAGCTCAAGATCATATCGAGAAATGCATATCAGAACTGCTTCGAGAATTGGCAAATTGCGGGCGCAAGTGTATTATATCTTAGAGGACTACTTTTGGAGAGGACAATGTAGAAATTGATGGAGTAAGTATTTTTTCAGCGAAATTAAAATTCCCTTTGTTTTTTTAACAGAAAAATATATGTATGTATATATGTACATATATATGTATAAAAATTGTGTATCTATATATACATACATATATACATTATATTATGTATATATATATGTGTGTATAAGAATTGTATACATGTATGTATATATATATATGTGTGTACATATAGATACATAATTCTTATTGGGTTGGCTTTTATTTTCCATTCTGATAAGTATAATGTTAATTGAAATGATAATCAGAACACCATTTACAAAGGCAATCGAAAACACATATGTATACATAAATGTAAGTAATCTTGTGAATGACTAGGTTCTTGAAGGTTAGGCTTTTGAAGCTGTGTCTCGTACCAAAGCTCTAAAGTGTTTACAGGAGGTGAAGTTTTATAAGCTATACATATACTTAGATCTTAGAAAGAAACACAGAAAACTTGATTGTATTAAACTTATTTAAACAGTTAAGAGAGGTGTTATGGAATGGGTTAAAATACGAAAGTATTGGAGCTGAATAACAACTTGTGTACAACAAATATCCTATCAGGCTCATTTACATAAATGGACGAAATTGCAATTGTGTATGCCCGCCGTTTAACAAAAACTAATTTATAATGTTCACAAAAACAAAAATATACCAAGGTAGGTATGTACACACTTAGAATAATAAAATTATATAACAAACAATAAACAGAATATCTATAGATAGATATTCCAGAAAAATTCTTACAAAAGAACGCACACCATATTTGGGTTGAAAGCTTTAGACGCAGGATACCGAAGTGGATTAGTTTTTTCTTGCTTCAAAAACAGATGTCATAAAACTTCTTATTAATTTATATGTATAAGGGATGTGATGCATTTCTGCAAAAGGACAAATTTATTATAGATTTTATATATTTATGTATGTATGTATGTATGTACACACATAAATACGACGACTGTAAAATCTTTATACATACATACATATGTACATACAATACATAAGTACATGCCGACAAAAATACTATGTTTAGATTTAATATACATATGTATGTACATACATATGTATATTTCTATGTACATACATACATATGTATGTACATAGGTATTAAATATTTTGTTTTTTGCTCTGTTGTAGCGGCATACGCATACATAATAATGTACGTCCCTTGGACATTATATACATATAAGCATGTGGAGGGGAGGATATTTTTCACTTAGAAATTTAGTGAACAATTAGGATATAGTGAACAATTTTAATGTTTTTATTTTGTATAATAATTATTGTCAGGCAAAAGTTTAGACTTGTCGGGAAAACTTACTATTTTCAATTATACTAGCTTCGACACTGAACCACAAATACTTTTTTTGCTTTAGCTACACTTGAGCAACGAAATTGATTGTTCTAGTAAAATATATAAAACAAATTTAATAAATAAGATAATATTTTCAATTCTCAACACAATATTTTCCAAATTCACTTAAAAATTACTGTTTTTGTTTGTCCTATGAAGAAATCTAAATATATTTATCTGGGTTGATAGAAAAATCAATATTTCTTTTAAAGTTACCATATCGTTAGAAAATTTTGCAAACCTTTTAACGAGGGGTTGTAAACTATAGTGTGTTTAAACATTTACTGATTTCGCATTCTATTTGGAAAAAGAACACAACTCATATATTTTCGAAATTTACTTTTCACTAGAAAACATTGTTTTACGAATAAAAGCACAAAACACTTAGCATACAGAGGCGTAACAGAGCGAAAAATATACAAAAGTAATTCGTTTTAAACATATCTTTCCATATTTTCCACCGTTGAAATGAAAACTTGAAAAAAAATCAATGATACCACATACGGCAATGACGTATGGATTTGCTTTCCTCGATGAAAGGCCTTATTTAGCAAAAAGCATAAAGGAGTGCAAATAAATTTATTAACTGATATCAAAACTTAATAGAGTTGTACTTGTTTCTAAGAAAATGGGCCTAAATATTTTTCTGTGTAAAAGAAATTGGAAACTGTAGACCAGCGACTAGACTGGTTTATTTGTAGCTATAATTTGCTGCCCGAAGATGCTTCGTGAAATAAAGTTTTCGGTACAGTTAGAACTGCGAGTTTAATTACCGGAAACTAATCGCACACAACTACAATTTAAATGCTGGTATATACAGATGTAACTTAGGCTATGTGCTAAGTTCGCTCTCAAATTTCAATATCACAGGTGGATGAGTATCACGGGTATTTCTGTAACGGTAACTGGTGATGACTTGACAGCAAAGTTATCGTTTAAAATTTGGACAATTTTAATACTTTCATTTGCATTTGCTTGTGCTTATTGTACGTTTATTAATTAATAAGTTTCTTAAGAGTGACCAAATAGTAGTCATCTAATTTATACCTATGAACAAAACTTTGAGAGCGAAATATCGTATTTTCGCTGCATGCATATGTTTTGTAAATATAAAATTGTTTATTTTGGAAGGTCCTAGGCCGAAATGTATATTACTTTGTCAGTGAAATAAAGTAATTGAATAAAAATAAAGTGTTTTATGACAAATATAATAAATAAATTATTAAATGAATAGATTTTCCGAAAAATTATAATTTTTCCCATGTTTAAATGATTTTCTAGCTAAGAACCATATCCACTCTATAAAAATTTGCAATTTTTTAATATTGAAATTTTCAAGCGTTTTTACTCTAGTAAAGATAGTTGGCATCACTAGTATGCTTGTTTGAATGTAAACAAAAATAGTAACATTCACAATAGTTTATTTTCTTCTCATGCGTTGTTATGAGCATCGTCACACGGAGTACGTCGACTTCAACGCAACGTATGCATAGTTCTTCAACTTTTAACGTACGTTTAGTACTTCGACATGTCTCATTTTTTTGTTTTGATTTATAGTAGAGTTTGTTTGTTTGATTACTTTTGTACAACGTAAAAAAAATAAACAAAATTTAAATGGAATCTAAATTAATGTAAATAAATGTAAAGCAAAATAATAATAAAAATAACTTCCAAAAATTCATCCGTATGCATTGAAAATAAGTATGTTGTTCTGTTGAGTACTTTGACAGTTAAAGTTTTCTTTGTTTTGTTTTAAATTTTTTATATATACGTTAACACCGTACTCATTGTGTCAACCTAATCCGATGTTCCGTCAAGGTCAGATGAAAAAGGCGAAGTACGACGTATGACGGATTCTATGTGCCCTGGCCTTTACCCCATCAAAATAATTAGTTGCAATTTACAATAGGCGATTCTTATTAATGATATTGATACATTTTGTTTCGTGAAATTGCTGTGCGTTTACACAGCACAATTCTTATTGATTAAATCGCTCTTATATATTATTCGGCTCTACACAACTTTGCACAAATTTGTTCTTTTGTTTGCCGATTACGAATAAGAAGGTAAAACATATTGAAAGTGCAATCAAGTTTAAACTCATCTAATTTTTCCATCACCCTTATCCTAAAAGAGTTAATCAGTTAAGCTGAAAGTATTGCCTGTGTAAACATCCACTTGTCATCAATATGTGGCCGTTACGTTTACTTGCGCCGCCGTAGAAAACTAAAGAATCTTGGCTTTGCTGTTAATTCATTTAATTGAAAACATGTTGCGCAGGCAGGCGAGATTACGGCGTGAATATCTGTACCAAAAGGCAGCAGAAAGTCGTGTTAATAAAAATAAATTAAAGAAAGATCTAGTTGAGCAAAGTTTGCTTCAAAATACTTATATTCATGGAGATGTTCAGCGAAATGCAGTTCAGCTGCAGGAAAAATCAAAATATGATACAATTGAAAAAAAAGATTTGGATGAGGAATATCGTTTTGCGGGATGCGAAGATCCTAAAATTATGATAACAACGTCTCATGAACCCTCTGCAAGGTTGAAAATGTTTGTTAAAGAACTAAGATTAACTTTGCCAAATTCGCAACGTATGAATAGAGGAAAATATGAACTTAAGGAAATTGTACATGCTTGCAAGTCAAATGATGTCACAGATTTGATTATTGTTCACGAGCACCGCGGAGTCCCGGACAATCTTGTTATTTGCCATCTGCCATACGGACCGACAGCATTTTTCAATATTTCGGGTGTGGTAATGCGACACGATATCCCAGATATTGAACACGCTAGCGAACAAAATCCCCATCTCATATTTCACAACTTTAAAACGCCCCTGGGGAAACGAGTAGTGAACATATTAAAATATATTTACCCTGTACCCAAAGAAGACTCGAAACGTGTAATAACATTTGCCAATCACGATGATTTTATTTCTTTTCGTCATCACACATACCAATTTAGGGACAATGAATTAGAGCTTCAAGAGGTAGGCCCACGCTTTCAGCTAAAATTATATCAAATAAAACTGGGAACTCTGGATGAAATAAATGCTGCTGATACGGAGTGGGTCTTTAGACCCTACATGAATACATCTAAGAAAAGGCGATTTTTATCCGATGACGATGGTTGGGATCAATATTGTGACAATGCGGCAGAGAAAAAAAAACTCGTTTAATAAATGTTTTGTTGAAAAATTATTTCCTATTTATTTGTGTTAAAAGGGCAGCTTTGCAATAGTTTACGACCGTTTTTCATATCTGATTTGATGAAAATTTGTGTTCACTCGATATTTATAATGATGAAGCGTTTGTGTTACCCGTGGTGTTAGGTGTTATAAAATATTCAAATTTAAGTTAGAAAACGCTAGAATTTTGAATCACAACAGTGTAGTGAGTGAGTAGTTAAAAATGTATCGATTTAGACTTCAGTATTAAATGCAAATGGACAGTTAAGCAAACATTAGATGTTGGATGATGTATGTAAGCAAGAAAAATTCTTAAGTGATTATGAGTCAACTCCTTTTTTATTTTGGACGAATTCCTATTCCTAACAAAAATTTTTTTAAAAAGTAATTTTTTTATTTTTAACAAATTGTATTTCAAATACCTAAGTGTATAGGAGAAAAAAATTTGAGATATTAAGCCCAATTTTTGAAATCCTGCTTTAAATGAAACACGAAATTTATTTCTGATACAAATTATAAATTTTTCAAAATTGCGCTTAATGCGGAGTGACTTCTTATTTTGCAAAGTACTTTTCTGAAACAAAGAGATTTCCAATATGAAAAAACGAAAGGTTAAAAAATAATTTTTTATTTACAATAGAACAACTTTTATTGAATTCTGATGTCACTATTAACTGTAAAAAAGTGATTTCATTAGTTTCATAAAGGAAAGGAAAAAAGGATTTTATTCTATTAAGAAACGAATAACAACAAAAATACGCTACTTTTAATGATCTATCTTCTAGGAACAAAATTTTTCAATTTCGTTTTGGAAATGCTAACTAAGCCTTTGCGAATTGCAATAACTTAAGTTGCTGAATTTTAAAATTTCTAGTAGTACTTTGTGGAAGAAGCTGATAGTCGTCCTTAATATTGTGTTAGTAGTATATAACTCCTGTTGGATTGTTTGATAAAAGGTTGCACTAAAAGTAAGATAAAAGTAGCTTAAACATAAGTATTACTTAAAAGAAAACAAAACCTCTGTAATTTTTTGATACGTTATTTTACATAACCATATGATTCTTTGGCCATGCTTATCTTGCGTAGAAATGTCACCTTTGATATTCAGGAATTTTGTTTTTGAATATAATATTATACTACAGGTTAATATGTATTATTAGCTAGTGTGAAACATTTCAAAGCATTTGGCAAAAAGGAAAGTTTAATGTGTCGAGCATCGTAACCTTCTCCATCTATATAAAAAGTTTGGTCTTCTGTTTCAGTAGGAATAATTTCCAAAGTACGACTTTCAAATGAAGAAGAGGGCTGTATTTTGTTTCCTTTCAGCATGCTTCTTAAAAAATCAGCTTGCGATACAATATTTTCAATTATATCAGTGGTCAATGCAAAAAAGTGTTCGGAGTTTTGTTTACATGTAATATCAATTTGTTTTGCATCCATTTTGTAACAACTTTCACTAGAGCACAATTCGTGTTCTATTTGAATAATAGGTTGAATGGCTGCTCGAGGTTTTAATAAACTGGAAATGTTGAACAGAGGTTTGTTTTTAACCACATCTTCACACTTTTTGCAGCCCGGGCATGGCGGCTTGGATATAATATTTGCGTTAATACTCTGGTACAATTTATTGCTTATTGAAGCAATGAAAGCTGAAGCATGATGTTTACATGTACCCAGATACCAGTACTTTTCCTTGTTGACTTCTATATCTTTTAAAATACCCCATGAAAAACCATTAAGCCCGAAAATTGGTTTGTTTAGCTCTGCTTTGCCACTCTCAACAAGCTCATATTTCATTACAGCGCCACTTTGTGTTTTATCTTGAACTAAAGAAAGCATACATTGGGAAACATTTTGGACAGTGTCGGAATTGACTTGTGTATTGCTCTTCATTAACTTGAATGCGGTTTTACTGTTTTCTCCCAGTGGTAAAAATAAAATTGGGCAATTATTTCCTTTTCTTCGTACAAGCCCTGTTACAACCTCGGATGACGTTCCATCGCCTCCAGCCACAACTATTATGTCCGGCAATTGATCAAGATCTTCCATAAGTGATTTCGCATGACCAATGTGCTTCGTTTTAACAACATCCACTGCAAACCCTGCAATATGCAACACAGGCTCGTAATATTTTTTAAACTAAAATAAATAAAAATAAACCTTAATTGTTTATCGGTAAAGTAGTATTTAAGTGTGTTCAATGTAATTTATATTTAGTGCGGTCCGTATTTCGCAATACGGAACTTATTTCATTATTAGTGATACTTATTTGTTTCCGTTTTGAATGGACTGCCTGTTCCAGATATTTTCGACGACACAATTTTTAAATTAATTATAGACTAAACAGAAGATGTAATAATACTGTCAGTAATGTAAAATTTCATTACAACTTGAACACAATATTTTGTTCCTTTGCGATATATTGACGACAGGTTTTCTCATTAGAGGACAGGCTTATTCGCATCTCATTTTTTTGTTTATATGACGAATTTCATGTCGGCCACGCTGCCGCTTCCTATGTGAAGGCATGGGTCGTATAAGTTAGACACAGAGACAAGTTTGTTAAAAAATTTTCTTGTTTAGTATTTCGAATGTGTACTAACGAAATATCTGTCTCTTTTTGGCTATTACATTTCTTAACAGTTGCATTTTCAATGAATTTAAGCACTTGCTATTCCACGTTAAGAGTTTGGCTTTCCAGTTATAACAATATATTTGTTTTTTTTAAGAGGAAAATGAACTAAACTTTTTTATACTAACAAACATACCACTTTCTCACATTTCTTTTTGTTGGCCACAGGATTTAGCACAACTAGAACCTTGTTGTTTTTAGTAGTCCGATGTTGATTAACGACATTGCAAATATGTCTCATGTTCCGTGTGGTCCTAAAAATAAAGTTTTATATAAAAACTTCACCTAGAACTGTATTCCGACTTACTGATAATCATTTTTTACATAGTTAATTCCGTATATAAGCGGAACAGAACCAAAAGCCAATTTCTTCCAATGTCTTTTGGTAAATTGCAAGATTTTTTCCATATTTATTATAAACTGTCAAAAGTGCAATTCGTCAGCCGCAGAAGGCAAAAATTAACGGCGTTTTTCAATATCGGCGTTTCGAATATCGTCACCACAAAACCAATGGTCCCTTAATTAAACTATTTTGACAACCAACTTAATAATGTTTTTCAAAAAATAGTACACAGGATATCAAAATTTAATACCTTAATGAATACTATGCAAACATGTACATATGTCTTTTTAATAATGTTGATGATCTATGCAGGTACATATGTATGTATGTATGTAAGTATCTTTGCATTACTTAAAGTGTGATTCCATGCTCCAGTGGATTAATTTATGCATATATAAATTATAACATTTTCACAAATTACGTTGTGCATATTAAGCGTAATTTGTCATAAATTTTATGTTTTAACAGTTTGTTATAAATCTTAAATTCACATAATATATTTTTGACACTGCTATTTTAGCTGCAAAAAATTGCCCAGTTGCTGCTAGTTCTTTTGTTCAAAACGAATTAAATTTAAAAGAGTCAGGGTTAAGTAAATGGAGATCTAAAGTGAATACTGAAAAGCCTTTAAGCATAACACTCTCTTAGAACAGGTGATTGCCCTGACGTTTCCATAAATAACATCCGAATTCCAAAAAAGGATTATGTTAGTTATCTCGGCTTATATATGGATCGTCAACTAACATGGAAAGAACACATAAAAATAAAACGGCAACAATTAAATATTATAAATAGGAAACTTAACTGGTTAATTGGTCCAAAATCTCAACTAAGTCTGGAAAACAAACTGAAACTTTATAAAGCTATTTTAAAGCCTATATGGACTTATGGAGTTCAACTTTGGGGAACAGCAAGTGCCTCAAATATAGAAATATTGCAAAGATACCAGTCAAAAACTATAAGGCTTATTGTTCAATCTCCTTGGTATATTTCCAACGATGCCGTACATAACGATCTAAATATACAAACTGTTAAAGAGGTTATAAATTCATACAGCGAAAAAAAAAAAGTCTAAGCAATCACGTAAATCCTCTGGCTATTGTGTTATTAGACGATACTGATCTTAGATCGTTAGATCTACATTTCAGAAGTTATTTTTTTTTTATTTTAATCAATCTTTTTATTATTATCGTTTGTTTTTTTATGGTTTTATTTTAACTTAATGTTAAGCTTTAAAATTAATAATTACTAAAACTTAAGTTGTTGTTATTGTAAATATAAGATTATATAAGACTAAATCTGAATTTTTTTTTGTTGTTGTTGTTAAATTTGTGACATTTCTTTAGTTATATACGTTTTATATGTGTAACTCTAAACGTCAACATAAACGTGATTATTTTTGCTTATTATCTTAATATGAAATAGATTGCAAAACAATAAAATACAAATACAAAAACAATATAATATATTTTAAATAAATTCGAATATAAAATATTTTAAGCTTCTTCTTCTTCTTCTTTTGGCGCTACAGTCCGTGGTGAACCTGGGCCTCAACCAACAAAGTTATTCTTTGTTGTTGTGTCGTAACTAGTGTGTTTTTACACGGTAGGGAAGTTACCCCCACGCACAACCCCCGAAACCTGGAGGACCGGGTCCTGGTTTAGACCCCTGGACAGAGGGGATTCGCTGCACACTTTGGTTCACCTCTAAGCGGGTGCTGTAGGGGCTATCCAGGGGCGCCACGGGGAGGCAGTATGTCAGCTTGACCAGTCCATTTTCAGGGATCGCTGCTGGCTTCTCGCCAGGTTGAGAGCAATCAACAACTTTGCCCTGAGTGCACTGGCCCATTCCCCCATTTTAAGCTTAATAATGGTTAATAATGCAAATATACACATTTCATACAGTCAATTAGAAAATGAATAGTTATTTCCTTTTATTAATAAAAATTATAAAAAATAAGGATGGAAACGGACCTCAATTTATTTTAGTTAGATAACGAAAGTTCCTTCCCTTTTTTGCAATTATTACCAAAACAGTATTGTAATAAAAATTAAAACCTTAAAATACTTTTGAGATTAAATGCCTTTATTCAGTGGAAACACTGGGTAATTTGTTAAATAATGCCAAACTGTTTTGTACGGAGGCACAATTTTATTTTATTATTATTATTAAAAAAGATCTTTTTTACTATTTCGCATCACAGAATTAATTTTAAAATTTTCTTTCAAGGAGCTGTAAGAAAAGTACTTGTTTGAAAACGAAACTTAGCCCTTCGTCTTACGCATGTTTTGATTTTCACTTTCGTAACGCATTAGTCTAGCCAGACCCAGTCAGTATTTAAATACATAATTTGAAAAAAACAGTTTATTAAATTATATGTGAATAACAGAAATATATTTTATAATTTTTAAATAAAATATGTATGAATAAATATACATATACGTATACTATTTAATGCGATTGTTCCCCCGTTTAGTTTAATCGTGTTTTTATTAAAGTAAAAATTAGCTTAAATTATTAAAGAAAAACTTGCATAACAGCAAAAATTAAAAGACGAAATCAAATTACAACACAAACAAACTTATTTTTAAAATAACATATTTATAAAGGCAAAATTCAACGTATCTAATTACAGTTTAAACAAATAATGAATTTGATAAAAACATTTTTATTAAGTTAGCAAGATTAGTTTTTAGAGTTTTAATAAAAATAACAATTTTATATAAATTTTATATAAATTTAGGCCTCTTATGTCACTTGTACATACATACATATGTAAAAATAGCTTGTGAAGCGAAGAAATATTAAATACAGTTAAGGGCTCAGTTTTGGACTCAGGTGAGGTTCAAAAACTGATTGTTGATTTTTATAATTTGTATACTTATCATATGTGGTTGTAGTTAATTTATACATACATACGTACATACAGACGAGAACAACACTCCCGACCTATTTTTTTCTATTTTTTGTTTAACACAAAAGTCAAGCGAGCGTAGTTTAAAAATAGATGCAACATTTTTTATTCACTTCTGTAGTTTCGATGCTATAGAATTAAATAGATATGTATGTGACGCATATTGCGAAGTAAGAAATGATGATGATAAATGTTGCTACATTAAGAAATTTAAATAGTATTAGAAAATTTAAATGTTTGCAATGTTTTTAACAGGCTTTCAAAGCTCAAATCATCTTCTGATCACCAAAATATCTACATACATTTTTTTTTATATGCACCATTGGACCCTACGAAATGGGTGTAGAGAGCATGTGTCAAAGTAGGGGTTGGATGTGACAATAAATATACCTTTGAAAATCGGTAAAAGTGCTAGGCTTCAATACCACTAAAATTGCTTTTTGGAAAAAAAAACTTCAAACAACTACAGGTTATGTGGATAGGTCGCTGGGGACATATAAAATGCTGAAAAGGTTCGCTACCTCACGGGAGCTCTACAATAATGATTTATTTGTGCTACCTCTAAAGGAAGGAAAACATGTAGAGACAAAAAAAGAAAAGGAGTGCTTCGTAAAACAAGAATTTCTGCTTAACTTAAAGAGAGAAAGAAGAGAAAATAGAAGAAAGGGAAAAAGAGTAAAATTTATATATTTATGGGTTCCATTTATTTCACGCTCAATATGGAACAAACTAATGAACTTCGTCTCTTCGTTGACATTAAATATGAATGAAAACTTTCTCTTTTCTAGTTATGCCATTGGCGATAATTGAATTATCTGGCTTTTTCACCCGGGGAGCAGAATTTACCTCGGCGGGGGATCAAACTTCTTCTTCTTCTTTTGGCGCTACAGTCCGTGGTGAACCTGGGCCTCAACCAACAAAGTTTTCCAGCTGGCACGGTCTTTAGCCAGCGTTCTCCAATTTTGCACACCAAGTTGGTTGAGGTCCCTCTCCACTTGTGTGCGCCATCGGTTCCGTGGGCGTCCTCTACTGCGTTGTCCCACAGGTTCGGAATCGAAGATTCTACGGGTCGGAGCAGTATTCTCCATGCGCTCTACATGGCCCAACCATCTTAGCCGTTGAATCCGTAGGCGCCTGGTTAGGCTCATGTCGCTGTACAACCCGTACAGTTCATGATTGAATCTTCTTCTCCAGAAACCATCAACGCAAACAGGGCCGAAGATTGAACGCAGAACTTTTCTCTCGAAAATACCAAGGACTTCCTCATCCGCCTTCGACACCGTCCATGCTTCTGCGCCATAAAGAAGTACAGGGATTATCAAAGTGGTATATAGTGTCAACTTGGTTTTTCGAGAAAGGGCCTTACTACTCAATTGCCTCTTGAGCCCAAAGAAACAGCGATTGGCAAGAGTTATTCTGCGTTTGATCTCGGTACTGATGTTGTTCATACTGTTGACTTGGGAGCCAAGGTAGACGAAGTCCTTCACTACCTCGAAGTTATAGCTGCCTATGGTGATGTTCGGGCCCAGTCGTCGGTGTTGTGCGTCCTTTTTTGATGACAGCATATACTTCGTTTTGCCCTCGTTCACCGCTAGACCCATTTTGGCCGCCTCCATTGAAATACCAGCAAACGCTTCAGTGACGGCTCGCTGTGTTCGACCAATCACGTCAATGTCGTCAGCGTATGCTAGCAGTTGCACGGGCTTTTGGAAGATCGTGCCTCTGTTGTTGGCGTGTGAGTTTTGCACGATCTTCTCAAGAATTATGTTAAAAAAGTCACATGACAGTGCGTCGCCTTGTCTAAATCCCCTTCTGACATTGAAGGTCTCGGTGAATTCGTTACCGACCTTGATGGAGCAGCGAGAGTTCTCCATCGTCATCCTACACAGCCTGACGAGTTTAGTAGGAATGTCAAAACTAGACATGGCTTCGTATAGCTCGTCCCTATACACACTGTCATATGCGGCCTTAAAATCAACGAATAGGTGGTGGGTGTCGATTTGCATTTCTTGGGTCTTTTCCAGGATCTGCCGTAGTGTGAAAATTTGGTCGATGGTGGACTTCCCCGGCCTGAAACCACACTGATAAGGACCTATCAGACTGTTCACGAATGGTTTCAGGCGCTCACACAAAACGGCAGAGAAGATCTTGTAGGCGATGTTCAGGAGACTTATTCCTCGGTAGTTGGCGCAGTTGAAGGGGTCTCCTTTTTTGTGGATCGGGCAAACGATGCTGAGATTCCACTCGTCGGGCATGCTTTCCTCCGACCATATCTTACAGATGAGCTGGTGCATGCGCCCAACCAGGTCATCTCCGGCTGCCTTAAATAGTTCCGCGGACAGTGCGTCCGCTCCTGCAGCTTTGTTTGATTTCAATCTCGATATTGCTATCTTGACTTCATTCAGGTCGGGGGGACGGAATTCTCTACCATCATCGTCCGTTATCTGTAGTGGAATATTGGGGGATCAAACTGGGGCATTCTGTTTATCAGTGTAGAACGGGGAAGGGTTCCCTTGTTTGGCGCGGCAGGTTCTTCTGAACCCTTCACCAAAGCTCAATTGGCAGAAAGGGAACTAATGTACCACTGGATTGTTTTTGGTATCCTGGTGTTGATCACAGGTGCTTAGGTTGGCTGAAAGGATCTGATTGTGGTTTAATTTTAAAAATGTGGGAGTCTTGCGCTGAGTGATAAAATTGCCCTCGAGGTGCTGTTGCCTTATTTCTTCTAGATGGTGGGGAATGCACAGGCAAGTTGTTTAGGAACTGATGTTCCTTGATGATTTGGGAATACCAAGTCTTTCAACAAGGGGTTTCTGTTATGTGCCGTTATACATAACACGAGAAGTTGGCAGCTATGAGTGCCTGGTAAGCCACCTGGGGGCGATGGTGAACCGTTTTTCAATTTCACTAAGAGGAGGTGGCTTTGTTTGTCATTGATTTTTATTATATGCATTACCGTAGTCTGGGAGATCTTAAGCCGATTTGATACGAATGGTAGAAAATGTTTAATTTTTACGGCTCTATTAGAATATTTTTAGAGGATGCACTAACATTCAGTAGGGCTTGGAAATTGTCATAAAGTTAAAACTAACAGAACAGTTACGTCCCATTGCCAAATTGGCGATCCACTTTCACTGAAAAAGTTGAGTTATACCTGGAATCGTAGCAAGACCACACGGTAAATGAAGTCCTAAAAAATAATGTTAAGAGACAAGTTGATCGTGACGAAATCTGAAGTTAAACTTAATATATTTAGCATTTAAATACATAAATTCAATAACCAACAAATTGTTAAAGTCAATCAAACAGCAATTTACTCTTATGACCTAATGATGCTTTAAAACTATTGATTGCGTGTTGACTTGTAGACCGGGTTAGAGGAAAAAAATAAAGTAATACAACTATTGAAAAGTTGGGGAAGGAAGAATATTAGCGTAGAAAGCGAAACAAGTACCGAAAACCGGTAGACTTCACACGAACATTTTTTTTTATTCTGCATTATTTAAAATAAAAAAACTAATTGAAAATTGTTTGATGGGATCAATCACGTAGAAAGGGTTCATTGGTAGTACCTGTCAGCAGTTTGTATTTATGGGATGTAAAGTTGAACCTTTTATTTTCCTTAAAGATCAATCAATTTAATAATTGTATGAAAATCTTTATGCGCTGATGGCTTTATCACATACTTTCCGGTTCAGACGTTTCAGGTTTTGTTGATAAATTTTTCGATAGTTCATTTTACTTATGTATGTATGTATGCATATGATGCGAAACGAATATATTATCGGTTGAAAGTTGAATACTCTCATAAGTGTGCAAAGAATTCATCTGAAAAAGTTTCTTTTTTTAAAATAATCTTGTCTTTGGTCTCCTTTATTTTTTTATCCTTTCGCTTCTTTGCAAAATTCAGTCTTGTTTACAGCGAAGCACAGCATGACATGTACATATTAAAAATAGTAACCTACAGCTAAATTCATGTAAGTAATTCGAACAGTTTCCCAATGCAAGCAACTCCGTACCAATTACTGCTCTTTTTACTCTCTCTCATACAAAATGAAAAGTTGATCAACAAAAGTTGAAGCATCTGAACAGGGTATGGTTGAACCAGGCTTTCGATACAGATAGGCTTTCTAGCTGTATTGATCTTGCCTCTGAGCGTATTTATTAAAATATATTCTTTATTGTAAAATATTATTAAGAACATAAAAATACTGTGTTAAGCTGTCTAAAATTTGTACAAAATGAATTTGTGATGAAAACTTGAAGTGATGAAACCACAGTGTATTTTTAATAGGGAAATATTAATCAGAAGTGTACACTATACATAAAGTTTACATACATACATATGCAAAATACTGTGAAATATTACTAACAACTACAACGGCAATATTCTTTTAAGATTTAATTCATATTTTAATTGGAAGATAAACTGGGTTGAAGAAAGGTAACACACGGAGGAACATCAAATGAGGTTATAAAATGAGATTTTGGTTTAAGCCAACTAAATTTTAGTTTTTGAAAACGCAAACATACATTTTTTATCAAAACCTACAGCTGTTTTTGTGTATATTTTAGCTGTCTGCTTGGCGACATTTCATATGTGATGCATATTGTATAATATTAAAAATTAAAGTCTTGTCCGGAAACAGTCGAATATTCTTGAAAAATTAATATTTTTGTATAAATGTATACGTATGTATGAGTTTCAAATTCAAACAAACGCTTTTTTTTACAGGAAAAAACCATGTTCTATTTATTTAAAACACTTATCTACTTGAAATATATACATACATACATACATACATACAAACACATGTACCAGTGTATTGTGAGTATAGCCTGTATTAATTGTAGACGTCTAAAGTGTGATTTAAAAGGAAATTTATTCAAGGAAATACATAAATATGTATACTTACCTTACCTACTACATACATACATATGTACATATGTATGTACATGTGTTCTCGCTTTTGTATATCCAAATGTGTGTAGACAGTTTTAATTTCAGTATTATAAATCAGTTATTAAAATAATTGCCGAATTAAACTTCATTTTAATTCGAATATATCTCCAGCCATTTTGATACATTTTCTCCACACGCACCCAAGAACACATTTATGTATGTAATTTACAACTCATGTGTGTATGTACATATGTATTTCAAACTGTTTTAAAAGCACACGAGTTGCTGGCTTATTATGTTTCTTTAAAAAACATCCTTTTCTTTTCGTTACTGAATAATTTTACTGTTCTTTGTTTTCTTTTCACTTTAAAAAGGAACTTAAATATAAAAGTGCGCTTATTCTATTGTTTTACGTAATTAAATAAATTTCCAAATAATTGAGTTTTATATACATATGTACATATTTTGCAATTTAATGATTTTTTCTTGCGTTCTTTTAATTTTGTATGTAGTACATATATTCTGCAATTTTTTCATATGTTCAAATAGTTTTGCTTGTAATATTTTATTGATTTCCTTACTTAATTGATTGTTCTGCTTGCTGTAAAATCTTTTTTTTTTGCAAATGGCTGCCGGGCAGGTTTTCGCATATTTTGGACCAATTTTTAAAATTCTTTTTGCATGTGGAAGATGTCCACTAATTTTTTTTAAAGTGGATGATTCAATTACTTTGCCGTTTGTGGTCCCTTAAAGTAGTTTAAAAAAAACTTTTATTTCATTTTATAATGATGGCGGTAGAATGAATATACATATGTAAATATAAAGAATTTGATAGATTAGTCCGTTCCTGACAGCTGTGAGTAAATACTGTCAAATTGACAAGAAGTTGACACATACACACAAACATATGTATATGTGAATATATTTTTATGTAGATATGTACATACATACATATGTACGTACATAAACTAAATTTTATTTGATCATATACACATACATACCTGTGCGTATAATAAAATATGTTAAGACCAAGGTTTCAGAGATGTAGTTCATGCTCTACTACTATCAGACTCAATTTACTTTCGGACGCCAGTGCCACAAGTATATATTTGATATACATATGTATGTAGTACATACAGCATACATATGTATGTATCCTTCAAATACACTCTTGTAGTGAACTTGCAGAAGCTGAACTTATTTTTCCAAGTGTTAAAGTTTTCAAATTTGTTTCGATTGTGAAAAGATGGATGTATGGATCTATTATTAATTTTTTATTTTCTGTCTTTCTGTAAAATTGCTCATATTGATTTTGCTGTAATGAGTGACTTAAGTAATAACGACTACGTTGTGTCATAAATAACAGTGTTGACCCATCTTGTTTAACAAATAGGCATAAAGTTGATAAACAACCTGCAAGAAGCTACTGATGTTTAACAACCAACTTCACTTCTCATAATTCATTTCATAAGTAAAGAATATTGTTAAGAAAAGTTTCTTTCAATTCTCATTTTGTTTTTAAATGTAAAGCTGAATGTTTGAACATATTTTTCAAAGGTTTTCAATTGTACTACAACGAGCCTTAAAGAGATTAAATAAACTGGTTGCATGAATTAGTAGCTTTCACAATTAATATTTGTATTTTATGTACATATTTTATTACAGGAATTGTAACCAAACCAAAAAAAAAACGTAACAATGTAACAAATTTAGCTGAAATTATTGATATTTTGTGTTTGAATTGTAATTTTTTATTTCCTTTCCATATTTTTTTTACTTTAGAAGTGATGAAATGGTTGACATTGCTACTAATAATTGTTACTTCATTACTTTTGGGCTTTTGTCTGGATAATGGTTTAGCAAGGACACCCCCGATGGGATGGTTATCCTGGGAAAGATTTCGATGTAACACTGATTGTGAAAATGATCCGGAGAATTGTATAAGGTATTTACTTAATAATTTCTGTTATTTGATTTCGGCTTTTCTATAAATAAATATAAATATAGGGGTATAATCCGGTATTTACAAACAGTTTTGATCAATGTTTTGTGGGTCGAAATTTAATTTAAAATCTTTCATATGACAAAAATAGTTATTTGGAGTTGAAAATAATGATATCAAGAAAAAGGTAAGAAAGAACAAAAAGGAATTATGTATGTATATGACATGACTTTAGAATAGAATAGTAGAATAGTATTGTAGCAATACTCCTAAAGTAATGAATATGGGTTGCCTTAAATTGCTTACACTGATACATACATATGTATGTGTGTGCCAATTTTTACTTCAGGAGCATTGGATTCCAGTGACACATCTTTGCAGTATTGCATTCACAGCTGTAATAAAAGCTTTCAAAATTTATACTTAAACAAGAAAAACATGTTAAAGTAAGTAAGCAACCCAAGTCTCCTGGATTCAATTCGTATAATAATTCAAAAATTAAAGCTTCCAATGGTTTTGCAAAATCTTTAAAGAGTTAATCCACCAATTCTTGGTCTTTAAGCTTTTTTGGCTGGCCTGGGAGATCTCTATTTTTAGGTGTGTGCTCCAATATCCAAGTGAGAATAAATGGCAAATATGTATGTGCTCTCAAAAATGGCATGTAAGTTATTCCAGGGACAAACAACGCTCAAAATATTCAGAAATTTTTCCTCATATGTGAAGTTTTTGTTATTAAATGGTTGTCTTTAGGTTATAGCGTAAATAACTTTCACTCTCTATTAGCACTGCTGTTTCTGAATAATCGCTGTCAAACTAACTCAGTCCGCACTAACACTAACACGTAGATCAAAAATTTTTGTTTAATCTACTTCTTATTTCTTTTTTTGGGCACCAGTACCCCTGAGTGGTTTTTAGCACAACTGTGTTGGGGAAATAAGGAGTAGTGTTCTGCTATTTGTATGTTTTCATTCTATATTGCAAGAATGAGTATGTCAGAAATTGACTGAGGTTGCTTTGACTGTTCAGTGCCCCGTGGACATACCTTCAATAATGCACAGTGAAACATCAGTTAACCCAACATTGCGTGTTTTTGTGCTGTATTTGTGTTTTTGTTATTGTTTTTATTCGAAAAACTTTGTTGTCTATTGCTTTTTTACGAGAGTCGTTGGTAGGAATCGAACCTACGACCGCCGGACTGTTAGTCGAATACTCTACCAACTCATTCATAGAGGCACTCAAGAGCTAACCACTTTGCGTAGTGAATAAGTTCTCTAAAAGCTATATACGAATTGGGAAGTTTTTATAAAGTGTTTGTTTGTAAGTAGCGACTTTTAAGCCACAGCAAGCAATAAAATTCCAAAACAAATGCTTTGTTTGCGGCTTGCGTACAAAAAGCGCCAAATTTTATGAAAGTGTGGAAGAGAGAGTGCCTATATAGGAGAGTAAAATACGATGTCAACATGAATCAAATACATTCTATTTCACAACCACTGAAAATTTGTATCTGTTTCACCATTTACTTAGAAAGCAGAAGGTCTCAAATTAAAGGATACCGACACTGCATCTGTATCCTTGCTACAGATACAGCCAGGAAACTTAAAATCCGACCAGCTGTTCAAAATACAAAACAAAGTTTCCAATTAAAATGTGTTACCGACCCAGGAGCTTTTTTCAAGCACTCTTGTTTCACTTGCGTAAATTTTAAATTATTTTCGGCGCCAGGTTCCATTTTATTGTTACTGATCTAAGCTCCTGCATATGTACATCTATATTGTATCTACATATGTATGTACGCACGAGTAAACATTTGTATTTAACTAAAACTAGTAATTTTAACACTTTTCCACAAGATGTTAACATTTTGAAACAAAAACTTTATAATTAAACCATTTACAATTCTAGTGAATATTTATTCAAAACAATGACTGATCTGCTAATCACTGAAGGGTATGCCGAAGTGGGTTACCAATATGTAAATATCGATGATTGCTGGCTACAGAAGCAACGTTCTTTTGATGGAAAACTTGTACCTGATCAGAAGCGCTTTCCCAGCGGAATGCGTTCATTATCTGACTATGTAAGTACACAAATTCAACCGATTTTCCGATTTGTGCCTCAAGCGCAAATGTGCGATAGTGAAAACACGGATTCTTAATCCAGCGTGTGAAATTAACAAATAGTTAAAGGTACAAAAGATACATGCAATCAAATTTAATAAGTTAGCGGTTTAATTAGCGGTTCTCACGATGGGTATTAAAGTACTATTGTAGAGCTTGTACATATTGTAGATTTAGTAAATCTTGATAAATTTAAAACTTAACAACAACAAATTTTATACATTTTTAATTTACTAAATTAACAACCTCTACAATACCAAAAACAAACAAAACTCGATGGCGCTGCTTACACACTTTGGACTGTATTGTCATATTATGAAGTTTGTAATAAAACTTAAACAGCGATTTTTTTATGCCTTTTATATTTTTATAAAATGTATCCTTTATTTATGGGACTAAATCTGTCAAGCGAGATTTAAATACATATGTAAGAGAAGAACACATAACTGAGAGAGCTCAAGAACATAGCAAAAACTGCATATCAAAACTGCTGTGAGGATGGGGAAAAAACACTGGCGCAAATGTATTATATCTGAGGATCAGTACTTCGAAGGGTACAGAATAGACATTGTTGAGTAAATAAATAATATCTTTTGAGAAAAACGAAACTTGTACATTTTTCAACACACTTCGTATTTCTTCTTCTTCTTTTGGCGCTACAGTCCGTGGTGAACCTGGGCCTCAACCAACAAAGTTTTCCAGCTGGCACGGTCTTTAGCCAGCGTTCTCCAATTTTGCACACCAAGTTGGTTGCGGTCCCTCTCTACTTGTGTGCGCCGTGGTTCCGTGGGCGTCCTCTACTGCGTTGTCCCACAGGTTCGGAATCGAAGATGCAACCGCTTCGTATTTACATTTATTTCAGATTGAGAGAAAATTGTGAGGTTGAAAATCCAAAACATTGAATGAGAAAGTTTTTAGCGAATGACGTCATCACTTTGAAATGTTGAATTAAAGTGAATTCATATTACTATTTATGAGATTGTAATTAAATTGACCAAAAAAGGCCGCCAGTTTCTGCTTTTGCTAGTTTGCAAATTGTTAGATTAATAGTACCATTAAAATTGCTCCAGTTTTGCTGATTTGCATCTTTTTATTCTTTGCAGATCCACTCAAAGGGGCTAAAGTTTGGTATATATGAAGATTATGGAAATTATACTTGCGCTGGTTATCCTGGGATTCTAGGGCATCAACAATCAGACGCCGAACAGTTCAAGGAATGGAATGTGGATTACGTGAAGCTGGATGGTTGCTACGCATTGCCAAAAGACATGGACAAAGGATATTCTGAATTCCAAAAAATTTTAAACAACACCGGAAGGCCTATGATTTTTTCATGCAGCTGGCCCGTTTATCAGGTATATGCTGGAATAAAACCAAACTTAACTTTAGTTAAAGAAAGCTGTAACTTATGGCGATATTACGACGATATTCAAGACTCCTGGACATCAGTAGAAAACATAATTGACTATTTTGGAAACAACCAAGAAGTTATTGCTCAACATGCGGGTCCTGGTCACTGGAACGATCCCGACATGGTAAGTGAAAATTGCGCCTTAACCAATCCTTTAACAAAATTAGTTCCTCAAATACGATTTATAAAACTTCAAAAATTCATCTTTGTACTCTATTAAAAACTCGTACTCGAGAAAGAATTTCTCGCAGAATTTCGTGTATGATTATTAATCACTTTGGATTGGACAGGGTTTTTCCTTTTGCCTCGTTTAGGCAGGCGGGTCTTAGGCATTCTGGTGAATGTCCATTATAATTAAACTTTTTCAGCATTTTAATATTTTCTCCTCATTGCCCTCATGGTATTATAATAATTAAAAATTTTGTTTTTAGCTTATCGTTGGCAATTTTGGGTTAAGCTATGACCAAGCAAAAACGCAGTTTGCCATTTGGTCAATTCTTGCTGCTCCCCTGCTAATGTCTGTTGACCTACGCACTATTCGTCCGGAGTTTAAAGACATATTGCAAAATAAGAAAATCATTGATGTCGATCAGGATCCGCTGGGCTTGCAAGGTCGAAGAATATACAAGCATAAGGGCATTGAAATATGGTCGAAACCTATTACACCAATTTATAGCAAATTTTATTCTTATGCTGTCGCTTTCATTAATAGACGCACTGATGGGACACCGTCTGACATAGCTGTCAGTTTAAAAGAATTGGGACTTATTTCACCATCAGGTTACCGTGTACAGGTGAGTTAAATGAAAATATCACATCGTAAGTATGTCACTTCACACAACATCTTTTTACTTTGATGTTTGTACAGCTGTATCAATTAATAGACTTCTTTGGGGTAAGTAATCTTGTCTAATAAAGCGTGACATACTAATTGCATTGAGTCATATCGTCTGCCATCAAACAAATTTGACATAAATTCAGGGATACAGCAGGGATACGTTTGTTCTCTACGTTTGTACTTTGAACCCTATCTACTTTTTGTAGAGATGGCAGTGATTATTATGGGATCAGTCTTTCAGAGATTGAACTGAACGAACAGGAACGAACCGGAAAGTTTGATTCACTCACTTGCTCACAAACAGACTATCGAGGCAATGGGTTGTATAAATGTTAACGGTTAAAACAGCTTAAAGTTCCTAAGTATGAACATTTAGTGCAATCTCCGTTAGACTGGACCAATTTTCATTGTCACACTTCTTTTTTGAGGCGTTGGAAGACTCACTTCGCCCCATTTGATTTCCCTACTATTTATAACGCATATATCGGACTGATAATGTAATACAACATACATGTTTTAGTCGTTGTCACGAAACCTATTTTATGGTACGTAACACAATTTTGTCAACACTACGATATTGCTATGGCGTAATCGAGAAGATTTTTCATAAAACCAGGATATTTCTATTTTCGTCGTTGAGAATGTAGGAGAGTATCCAAGTCAGTTATAAAAACTTGTTCTTTAGCAGGCCACAGTTTCGTGACTTGGATATTCTCCCACTCTAAGCATTTTACTATTGTTTACTGGGTTATGAAATCTTTCCCATATAAGATTTAATTTAGTAGCTTTTTTTGTTTTTTACGAAATAAGGTAAAATAAGTAAAGAATAGGAAAAAAAGTCTGGAATGCTTTTCTTTGAATTTTCAATAAATACTTATTGTAGTTGAGAGGACAACCTGATAATGAGGGAGAACATATGCAAAACTACAGAACTTGAATTCGATCTCTTTTATATTGTTTTTTCAATTTCTAAAATAACTTACAAGTTATCATTTTAGTTTTACAAAAATCATTCTGCGGCAGGAACCTGAGCAATACA
The DNA here is from genome assembly GCA_932526305.1 of Epicampocera succincta. NCBI lineage: Eukaryota > Metazoa > Arthropoda > Insecta > Diptera > Tachinidae > Epicampocera > Epicampocera succincta. The sequence continues at coordinate 510,612 of OW052037.1, read as the reverse complement.
CTAAAAAATAAACGCACCCCCTCCGTCACGTCTTATAACCAGCCAGGCAAATAACTTTAAATAAATATTGTGAAAATTTATACACAAGCGTTCTTTTTGACGCGGGAGTTTAATTTTTAGCTTGGGACGCAGAATCCTATGTAGCAGCCAGCTGCATAACCCTTATGTAAAATCTTTGTTGTCTTTTTCTACAAACTTCACCCCGCGAGTAACTTTTTTCAAAGGCAAATATTTTGTCATTATTTTCTGACCAGTTTATTTCAATTTTACCAAGAGAAAATTTCGTAAAATAAGATTCTGTTTCTTTCACTCTTTTAACTCTACTTGTTTTTTTTCAAGTGTCCGCTTTTTACAATTTCTTCTTCCTTGAGAATTGGCCGTATTAAAGACTTTGGCATTATGTAATTTTAGAAGTAATGGGATACTGAAAAAGTGCGGTCTAAGTACTTTTATTAGTGTGAATACATCATTGCAAACTTGTTTCAGCTGGAAAATTTGGTATTTCTCAATGAAAATATTTCACATCGTTGAGGGATATTTACACTATAATACGTTGTATTAAGATTTGTCAAACATTTAAATATTCGTAAAATATAAGTACAAATGTGATATATAAAATGTTAAGATGATGATAAATAGTACAATATGAAAAGAGATTTGACATCCCATAACACTTTCCGAAATTGTAGGCTCAGAATTTGTGATCCGACTAACGCCTAAAAATGTATTTGGTTCACGCCATGCCACAAAATTAATGCAACTTTATTTTGTAGTCTTGCGGACAGCAACTACTCGAAATGCTGAACATTTCCAAAGATCGAACGTCTGCCGTTTATATGTATTTTTGTTGCTCACGTTTCCCATTTGATCTGAGATGGGATGGTTTGGTTACGAACTATAATGTTGACACTCCCAACAAATCTCATTGATTTCTATTAAACAAAAACCAATGGAAAACTCAAAACTAGTCTAACAACACTGAGAATATTTTATATAAACATATATATGTACATATGTACAAAAATGTACACTGACTCAAACAATTGCCCGTACAGCATGCAGCTAAATTATTAGAGGCTATCGGCAATATGAAATCATGCAAATTCAAGCTGAAAAATTTGTCCGTACAGCAGGGAAGGAGCGAAAGAAGAAGCAATAAAATGGAAGGACCCTTTAAAATGTTTTTAAATTACAGCAGGAGGCTAAAAGTTTAGGATCAATTTCTGAAATTATTTCTAGACCGCGATCATCAGTTCAGTATATTGTAGAAAAGCACAAAAAAAATGGAACCATGAGAATTTCGCCTGGTACAGGCCGTGAAACAATTTTCTTTATTTGTTATATTTAGTGACGAAAGTATATTTAATATTTTCGGATCAGATGGCAGACGCATTGTGTGGCGCAGAGAAAATACAGCTCTCGATTTAAGAAATCTGAAAGCAACGGCAAAACACGGTGGCGGCAATGTCGGCGGGAGGTGTTGGAAATCTTGTTTTTGTTGAAACAAAAACGGACAAACGTAAATATGTATTTAGACATTTTAAAAGAACATTTAGGAGCCAATGCAGTGAAATTGGGTATGTAAATGAATTTTCACTTCATTCATGATAATTTGTTCAAAACGAATTAAATCTAATAGAGTCATGGTTAAGTAAATGGAGATCTAAAGTGAATACTGAAAAGCTTTTAAACATAACGCTCTCTTAGAAAAGGTGATTGCCCTGACGTTTCCATAAATAACATCCGAATTCCAAAAAAGGTTTATGTTAGATATCTCGGCTTATATATGGTACGTCGACTACCATGGAAAGAACACATACAAATAAAACAGCAACAATTAAATAGAAAAATTAACTGGTTAATTGGTCCTAAATCTCAACCAAGTCTGGAAAATAAACTTAAGCTTTATAAAGCTATTTTAAAGCCTATATGGACTTATGGAGTTCAACTTTGGGGAACAGGAAGTGCCTTAAATATAGAAATATTGCAAAGATACCAGTCAAAAACTATAAGGCTTATTGTTCAATCTCCTTGGTATATTTCCAACGATGCCGTACATAACGATCTAAATATACAAACTGTTAAAGAGGTTATAAATTCATACAGCGAAAAATATTTAAAAAGTCTAAGCAATCACGTAAATCCTCTGGCTATTGTGTTATTAGACGATACTGATCTTAGATCGTTAGATCTACCTTTCAGAAGTTAATTTTTTTTTTATTTTAATCAATCTTTTTATTATTATCGTTTGTTTTTTTATGGTTTTCTTTTAACTTAATGTTAAACTTTAAAATTAATAATTACTAAAACTTAAGTTGTTGTTATTGTAAATATAAGATTATATAAGACTAAATCTGGATTTTTATTTTTTGTTGTTGTTAAATTTGTGACATTTCTTTAGTTATATACGTTTTATATGTGTAACTCTAAATGTCAACATAAACGTGATTATTTTTGCTTATTATCTCAATATAAGATAGATTGCAAAATAAATAAAATACAGACAAAAAAAAATTCATGATAATGACCCGAAACATAAGTTGAAAATTGTGTGGTTACGTGGCAACATAAGAGAAGATCTTCCCCACCTTCCGCAGTGGTTTGTTGAATAGACTTCACCAACACACAATTACCAGCAAGCGGAAGGTGAAAAGAGTTATTCCAGAGGAATCGCGCAGTATTAGTAATGAGACCACATCTAAATTAATTTGTCTATGAAAAATCGTTTGAAAGATGTAATCAGTGCTAAAGGATACCCCCCATACGTGTTATTAAATATAGATTTAATGAGTTCAAACCAAGTATTACTTTGTTGTAGGCCTAATTTCTTGTATTTGTTTTTAGCGTTATATTTTTATAATTTCATATTTCAAATAAAATATGTTTTTAAATTATTGAAATACGTATCCCAGTGAATACTGAGCTTTTGCAGTTCGCTGTTTTGCGGAGTTAACTGATTGTTCGTTTTGGTGGGCGAACATGGTTTTTTGCGCTACTAACTACTACTTATATAAATAAACTACTTATATAAATATTTTTTACTGTAACTTCCTTTTTAGGATTTATACGAAAATGTCGACTATGGAATTCTATCACCAAATACAAAAATAAAGGTTAAAGTCAATCCAACAGGTGTCGTCTTATTAAAAGCGGGAGTTCAGCGCGGTGGGAACTTGTCTATTTGAATCAAGGTGAATCAAACATTGCAAACCTGTTAACACTATTCATAATACTCAACATTGTAGGCCAGCTGGCGTTTGTGCAACAACAACAAACAGTTGGGCAAACGCAACGCACAACAGCTTTGAGAAAACCTGGACTACATATTATGGCATGTCTTGTAAAATTTAAAATATAATGTAAATACTAGGTAATAAAGTTTAATAAAAAAGCCAAACAAAAAAAAATTAAATGTATGTATGTACACACATATATGTATGTATGTATGTGTGTATGTATGTATGTATGTATGTATGTATGTATGTGTGTATGTTACATACATACAGTAAGTAAAAAGTTGTTTTAAGATTGGCGAAGCAGAGTGTAAAAAATGAACATTTTCTAAACGAACGCGCTGCGACTGCGGACAAAACCGGTATGTAGATATACCCACGTGACCCAAAGGTTATTTGGTGTAGTCTTTTTTTAAAAGAATATTTCCAGGCTAAGCCCTTGCTGTCGTTGAACCCTATCAGGTTACAGATGAAAATTACCCGAACGCATTGCAAAGATTAAAGGAACGTTATGACAACAAAGTGTTAATTTTCTTAGAACACATTACATCCCTTTTCAATATTTCCGACATGTCAAAGGGTGACAGTAACTCGTTACGCAACATAATCGATACAGTTTCAGCAATTCGTGGGTCACTTTTATCGCTTGGCTCAGAAATGGACGTAATGAATTGGATAATTATCCATATGGTGCTTTCGAAACTCGACGACGCATCTCGTCAGCGCTACAATGAAAAAATCGTTTCAATTTAAAGAAATTTAAATCGTTGCCCACCTGGGCTACCTGCTATGAAATTCTGAGCCATCGCTGTCAATTCGCCTGAGAGCAAACATCATAGTAATACTAGTGCAAAACCAAAACAAATTTTGAATCGTCATTCAAACACGTTAGTCAACCCCAAGTCCAACTTAACTTGCACATACTGTAACAGCGGTGAGCATCGACTTGCCGCCTGTTCTTCGTTTTCGTCGCTTTTAGTCTCCGAACGTTTCAATTTTGTAAAACGTAATCGGCACTGCATAAACTGCCTTCGAAAAAAACCTTTTGTATCGAAATGTCCCTCAAAAAGTCGTTGCCGAGTTTGCCAGACCGCTCATCATTCCTTGTTACATACATACATATATATTCATCCAAACAGAATTGCCATCAGGTATTAATGTTTCAACACCATCGACTAGTGCAAATAATGCTGTGCCGCTAGTTACTCGATCATTTAGTAGAACCATAATACCAACTGCTGTGGTTCTAATAAAAGACGTTTGTGGTTCCTTTCACCCGGTAAGAGTGCTTCTTGATTCTTGTTCAGAAATTAATTTCATTACAGAGAAAGCTGCTGAAAGGCTTAGGCTTAAATTTCAACGCACCTGTCAAGATCTGACCGGGATAAGTCAAGTGCAAACAAACATCAGATTTTCTGTATTTGCCAGCGTAAAATCTCGAATTAGCGGATCCATCACTCTTTCAACCGCAACGAATTGATTTGTTGTTGAGCGCAGAACCGTTTTTTGATATGTTACTCGAAGGACGAATTTCATTGGGACAAGGTATGCCTACTCTGATTAACACAGTTTTCAGATGGATTGTTGGTGGAAAATTGAATCTTCAACAAACTTTTGCGCTAGTAATTTGTAACTTGGCATTGAACTCGTCGGCTGATGACTTGAGCCACACGTTGCAGAAATTTTGGGAGGTAGAAGAGTATGTGAGCGATTCCTTAAAATTTTCTGAAGAAGAACAATCATTTTATAGAAAACACTTCAATAACATCAAATGGAAAAATTATGGTTCGTTTGCCCTTCAAACAATTTCCAGATTGCTTGGGTGAGTCTTTTGAAAATTCAAAAAGAAGATTTTTATCATACGAACGTAGACTTGAACGTGATCCAACACTAAAATCTATGTACATATATCGATTTTATGGATGAGTAAATGGCACTTGGTTATATGGCAACTTTTAATAACCCTCTTTGTCATCCATATTATATTATACTACACCATTGTGTACTAAAGCCTTCTAGTGCAACAACCAAACTTCGTGTAGTTTTTGATCGGTCAGCTCGCACAACTTCGAATTATTCGTTGAATAATATGCTCATGGTTGGCCCAACAATACAACAAGATTTAATAACTACTCTTCTTGCTTTTCGTTTGAATAAATTTGCTCTTACTGCTGACATATCCAAAATGTACCGCCAATTTCTTGCCGATTCAAATTAATTTTATGGAGATCCGATCCGAAAGATAACTTAGCGTGTTTCAGCTAAACACCGTTACGAATGGGCTTTCGGCAGCACCGTTTTTGGCAATTAGCAGTTTGTTTTTCATCTCAGATCAACATCGCTCAACTTCTCCAATTGGCTCAAGAGTACTTTGTGAGGATTTATATGTACATACGTCGACGAAAGCTATATACATATATCGCCCAAATCGGCTAATCGAAAGTGAGGTTCTCCAAGGTAGCGTACTGGGCTCCATCTTATATTTTATATACGATTCTAATATGCCTTCAAGCTTCAAAATTCATACTTCAACCTTTGCAGATGATGCAGCATTCTTCAGCGTTCATGATAACCATTTACAAGCATCTCTAGCTTCAAGAAACATGAAAGGGTTTTTTTTAGAGAGTGACACAAGTTAAATCATAATAAAACAAGAAATATATTTTTAATATTAATGAAACGGGGCTTATTGGAAAGATAATTTTATGAAATTAATATTTGAATGCGATTTCTGCCATGTGGCCGCTGTGTGGTATGTGGCTCCGTCCTCTTGGAACCACATATCAGCAAGATTAATGCCACGTAATTGCGGTACAAAAAAATTTCGAATCATGTTCCTATACCTTTCACCATTGACAGTAACAATCTGACCATCATCGTCTTTGAAGACATAGGGGCCAATGACTCCGCCGGCCCATAAAGCGCACCAAACAGTAATTTTCTGTGGATGTAATGGTGTTTTGACAAAAGCTTCTCACTCAACATGCGACAATTCTTCTTATTTACATACCCATTCAACCAGAAATGGGCTTCATCGGAAAATAAAATTTTCCGGAAATGGAAATGAGTTTGAAGAATAGAACAATTATTTTGATTAAAAATTTCAACAATTAGCACGCGTTGATCTGGTGTAAGTCGATTCATAATGAAATTTAAAAGCAAACTAAACAAAAAGCAACTATCAGCTGATAAATGGGTGCTCAAATAAAGCAGGGATGCCAACTCAAATTTGTGACACTCTAAAAAAACACGCGTTATTTACAAGCTGATGAAATGGCTAAAACTTTGGAAAGCCAAGGTTAATGAACGAAAGTCTGTTATGTTACGTTCAAACTGCGCAAAGAAACGTGCTCGCCCATCAAAATCAACAATTAATTAATTAATTCCACAACACGCTGAAGTCAAATACTTCGGTATTCATCGCGACATTGAAAAACTTCAAAGGCATCAAAATAAATACATCCGTACTATTACAGCGGCTCTATAGAAAGCTAAAAACTCACGAATTCACAAATGCCTAAGCGTACCTTTAATAAAGTATAGATTTTCAAAGTACGCAACAAGACTAAACTTGAACTGGCATCAAACCCCGCTCGCACGCAATTCCTTAACTTTGGCGTATAATTTTAGCGAGTCTGACACTCGCAGAAACCTAACTTTTTATCCAGCACTGGGTAGACTTACATAAAAAGATAGTCTTTTTATCATTACGATTTGTATACTTATTGTCACTTAATGTTTTTGAAGATTTATGGCTCGAAAGTGGTATTTTGACAGATTAGCAACCATAAATAATGTAAACAATAACATATTTTCTGTGAGCAACAGCAAAAGTTTTAAATTGAAAAGAAAATAACAATTAAAATGCTTTCATCAATTGAATTGTTTTTGATGACAAGGTAGAATACAAATGCAGCGATTAGAAAACAGTTAAGAGACAATCCTAATCTGTCCTGAACTAGGGTGTCAACTTGCTGCCTGGTTGTTATTTTAACCTCACTCACTTTTTCATCTACTACACAATTTGCTTTAAAAACTCACACGGCAACGAAAAATTCTAAGTTGGCAAAATTACTTAAAAAAAGCAACTGAGGTTGCGATCTTTCGAAGCCAGTTGCTGCTGTAATACCTTTTTGGCAGCTGGCAACGTTCAGTTCCTATCGATAATCGAGCCATTAATATTTATAATACCGAAATGAATTGCCAATTATTCATACCTATGCATGTATGTATGTATATATACGAAACGTATGAAACGAATTGTCGTCTTGCCATTCATATGTATGTACATATGTAATGTAAGACAATTCGCATGTCTATGGTTTTATTATCTTGAGTTACAATCAAAACGAAGTGGAGTCATTTAATCTTGGTTTTTTAGACAGAATCTGGGGGAAACATTCGTGAAATGCATGACTCTGGAAAGGACAAACTTACTTTTATTTAGAAATTTGAGATTTGCTACTAAATTCATCTTGAGGAGTAAAATCACCAATTAATTTATAAGTTTATGCAGTATTTAATATATAACGTTTATATAAAACAAAAATTTATTTATTAAATTATGTCCATCATTTAAAAAGCCGGAGATAACATGGGCTCTCCAGTAAGACCTCTCAAGACATTGTGTGCTGCTATAATGGCCATATCTGTACGCGTCCTCTTCGTGGCCGAGCCAAGATGCGGAGTTACAACTAAAAAAACATACCCTTGATTTTATGCGACACTTGTCAAAATTTTTTACAACGTTCCAAGCATATTCAGGCTTGGTCCAGGGAAGCAGAAGTAAAAAAAGTTCACTTCCAAACTTTTTAGTTTTAGATTTTTTACAAAATAATAGATTTCTACCACGACTTCCATTCCGATAAAGATTTGCGTTGGCACACATCCACATTCACTTTTCTGGACTGTGTCTGATTATATTTAAAACACTGAATGTTCAACTTACCTAAATTTGGCAAGCTAAGCAGCTTGTGATCGGCTGACAAAGGTTCCGGAGTCATAACATCAATCCCGGCCGAAAATATTTGACCAGATTTCAAGGCTGTATACAAATCATCTTGGTTTACAATTGCTGATATATAAAAATATTAAATTAGGGTTTTGCTGTGTTTCACTAAGTAAGTACTAAAATATATATGTAAGTATATATTGGTAACATTAGATATGTAAGCATTTGCTCTATACCAAGGAGTAAAAAAATTCCTAACATATACGGAAAGTATTTCACTAATGAAACCAGAATTCGAAATATTCGACATTAAAATCAACTTCTAAATGAAACCCCCTCAGGAGATCTGTAAGCGGAAGGTTTTATTATAAAAATATTTCAATAAAAATAATCAGTCTTTCCGGTGTTGCAAATAACGAAAATGACTTGAAAAAACTTCTCACGATTTACCTTAAACTCTTTGTTTCTACATACGTATGTACATAAGTAGGAACACGTAAAAAAAATTAAATTTGTTTGCCTTGTCCGTCATATGTCGTACTTTGCCTTTTTCAACTGACGTTGACGGAACAACGGATTAGGTTGGCACAATGAGTACGTTGTTAACGTAATAAAAAATGTAAAACAAAACAAAAAAGATATTAACTGTCAAAGTACAACAAAGACCAACATATTTTTAATGGAGACGGATGAACTTCTGGAAGTTATTTCAATTATTATTTTGCTTAACATTTTTTTACATTGATTTAGTTTCCATTTAAATTTTTTGAATTTTTATTCACGTTGCACAAAAATAATCAAACAAAAAAAAACTAAAACTTGTCAAAATACTCAACATACGTTAAAAGTTGAAAGTTGCTGAACTTTGATACGTTGCGCTGAAGTCGACGTACTCTAGTGCATTGTGCTCATAACAAATCGTGTATGTGTAATAGAACTTCATAAGGGGTATTTAAAGATTACCTAAGTGAACCGACAGCGCCAATAACGTACCACAATAACAACTATGTACACAACAATAACAATAGCGGTATCACTTATAATAATAGTTTTAGTAGGTCCCAGAACTGCGGTATCTCAAGAAGACAGTCAAACATAAAGAAAAATTGAAGAGCCGTTGGCAATCGAAAGCGCCAATATAAATTTTCTTGCGAACAACAAAAACTGCTTCTTCCTATAATAATAAAAGAATTTGGACTGAAGAAACTTTGCAAATTCGACATTCGTAAGGATTTTGAAAATAGCTTCTTAATAGGTAATAGACAGTTGATAACACGTAAACGCAATTGGCGGTAGCCACTGGTGAAAGCGTGTATTTGTGGAAATAAATATTAAGCGACGCAAAAGCCAATATGTCGCATTTCATCAGCACAATTATTTTTAGCTTTTTTTGAATGAGGAAATTATAAAATTAACGTATTTTTGGCAAATCCATATTTCAAGTCCTTGACAGATCTCCATAGGAGATAGACACAAAAAAGATACGGCTTTTTTAAAAGAATTTAAAATTAAATTTTAAAAGAAGAGAAGATTTTACAGAAATAGAAAGTGCGCTCATGGCAGAAGTATCCAAGGTATAACCTCTACAAATCACAGCAATTATACAAATTCCAACGGAATGGACGGATTTTTATTCAATGTTCGAGACAGTTGTTGGCGCTGATAAGGACTTGACAATAACAGCAAAATTTCAACATTACAAGACATGTTTAGCTAATGATTCAGCTCTACTGAATGCAGTTCTGTCGTTGGAAATAAATGAAACGAATTTTGATAAAGCTATTGAAATTTTTTATTAGATTTGATAATAAACGTTTAAATTTCCAAGCACATATAAGGCACATTGTTGCAATGGGTTTGAAGTTGGTTCAGTAGGATAGTTGCGAAAATTAAATGGCGATGTAAATTGTCGTATAAGGGCTCCACTTACAAGGGGCACTAAAGAAGGAATTGCTGATTAACCCAACTGTCCGAATGGGAAGAGTTTACAGTAGTAAATAAAATACCAACGTGTAAGCAAATGGCAAAATTTTGCCAAAATACAATAGATGCCAAAGGATGGAAAATGCAGAGGTAAAAGAATCATCAAACAAACAGGTGGGGATCTAAGCAAATTTGTCAACTAACAAAAGCAAAAAGTGTTTGGCTGCCTCAACTAACACGGAAAAGGCATGCCCTATTTGCGATTTAAGTTCCCATACGATTTATAGTTGGTTAAAATTTTTGTCGCAAACACAAACGGCAAGATATGACGAAGTTAAACATTTAAATTTGTGCATAAACTGTATTAGGTGAAGGAATTCCTTCAACGCATGTGTTTCAAGTGGATGTCGGCATTGCTAATTAAAGTAAACAGTTTCCTTAAGTTGGAAACAGTACCTAATTCAACGAAAATTATGTGCCTTGTTCAGTAGATGGAGATTTTAATAAAGATTTAAAATTTTGAAGCCGTTGTACAAAAATTTGCATAAACTTTAAGAGCAGTCTTAGATTTAAAAAGTTAGTATAGCTGTATTATTAAAGAATATCACGGTATCAATTATATATGTACATACATATTTTTATCGAAAAAATACCAAGAAATACTAAAATGAATTTTCTTCTTCGCCATTATGTAAAAAAGTTGGATAGCTCAACCACAAAGTTGCGTGTTGTATTTGATTTCCCAGAAAACGTTTACAGGACTTTCGCTTAATCTTTGCGATATTTTATTACAGTGCAGTTTTCGTTCTATATTCTAACAGGAGATAAATGCAAAATGTATGAAGGGTTTCCTACCCAGATATTGATGAATGTTCGTCACCAGAGTATCAAGCACCCAACCTTAGCCCTATGGGCACAGCTTCTGAAACTTCCTTTGTTTCTGAACGCTTGCAGAATCGTTTGAAAATTCGTGCTTTGGCGAGGAAAACTTGTTCAATTGAAATTGAATCTCACATTGATTCTTCTATTTGGTTGAAGATGAGGATTGGTTTTGCCCAAAAATTTAGGTAATTTACCACTCTTTTTTTTTTGCGGGGCCAACTTCGAAAACATACGCCGAATAAGTGTTTAACAGATCTTAAGCGTACTATTTTAGAAAACTATATTTGGTTGGTTGGTTGGTTCCAGACCAGCAAACTTTTCTGAGTTATATAACTTAAATCGGGTTTTGTTAAGGTTTTTAATGTATTGCCGCAATCCCTTGATAAAATAAAATGTATTATTAAGTGGTTGCTTAGTACTCAAATTTGGACCAATAGTAGCGTGGAGCCAACAGAACTCATGGCATCTCCAAGATATGTCTTTACTAGATATTGATCTCGAAGTTCGGGCAGTGAAGTCTCATACCTCATTTCTAGGAAGATAGCCCTTAGTTCAAAGAGTTCACTTTTGACTTCGAACCCATTTTTGACAGTAAGGCAGTCATGAGACTAAATGGTCGTTTGGCAAAGTCGTCTTCCTTAGTTTACACTGAACGGCATCCTATTTTGTTGCCTTATTCTTGTTGTTTTACGTAACTTTTAACCGAGTTTATCTACAAAACTTCTGTTCATAAAGGAAATCAGTTGGTGCTCAGAATAATGCGAATAGAGTATTGGGTGCCGCGGTTGGAAACACTAGTTCGCATTGTAATAAGCCGTTGTAGGCTGTGTACAATAAATCGCAAACGCTCATGTTGTCAAACCAAGGCTGCTTTAGTCTGAACCAACCTTTTAGTACAGCTGGGATAGACTTCGCCGGTCCCTTTGATATGAAATTACTAGGTGACAGAACGAATCAACGTTAAAATCGTACGTTTGTGTTTTTATATGTTTTCCTACGAAAGCATATAAGTTTTTAGCAGCTTTTAAGCGATTGATTTCGAAGCGTGGTTGTTCGACTACTGTATTTTCGAGCAACGGTACAACTGACTTGGATATGCTAAACTTATGAGATCCGTATACTTTGTATACTTTCATTGCATTTTATTCTAACAAGCGCCGCCATATCTGTGGTGTATGAGAAGCAGGAGCAAAAACCTTGAAGCTTCACTTTCGTAATGAGTTCATAATAGTAATTATACGTTTCAGGAATTAACTACCGTTCCCATAAAGATCGAATAATGCCTCAATTCACGACCAAATTGCACTATGAGCGATAGTTCTACTGAGCTCGCAGCTCTAACTCTATTTAATTTTTTATAGGTTCACTTATCTTAGCCCCTCCTGAACCATCAATTTTAGAAGCAACTTTAATGTTGTCAATATGTTTTGGAAAATTACAGCACTGTCTCAACAGTTTTGTCTTCGATGGGAGGAACAATATTGGCCTAATAAGTGGAGGTATCCCGAAGGAGGGGTTTTGATCAACTTCTTGGAAACCACGTCGAGATGTAAACAGTAGCCCAGGGAGTGATTATTAAGCGACCGATCACTAACTGGTCATTTTGCCCGGATACATACATACATATATGTATGTTATAAGCATTGACTAATCTTCGTTGTTTCTTATTATCGTTGATTCCTTGTCTTTCTTTAAAGAGAATGTTGCTTTGGAATACTGTGAACAAGCAATAGAGTCCAGCCGAACCTCTACCATTTATTGAATGCAGAGAAACTCCTACTGCTCCGACGATTCCAGTGTCGCACCATCATCGTTTGAACGCAAATTTTGTAAATGTCTTAGAAACTAAAGTAATCGCAAATAAAATTGAGTTGTACTTAAACATCTTTAAATTATAAACCATTTTGTTTTATATCTTTGATTTCCACGCAAACAGATGTACATTAAAAAGCGGAGGTTTGCACAATGCAAAACTCGTACATTTTCTTTGGTAATACTTACTGTTGGTCGGACTCAACAACTGTCCTATTGTGGATCCAAGAACAGTCGCCAAACTATCAAGTTTTAGTTCCAAATCATATGCAATCGTTAACAACAAATATGAAATGGCTCCAGCAGAAAAAGATTTGCCAGGGAACCGTCTTTTTGAACTTCCAAGACAGAAAATTCAGAAAACTAGCACCCTATTGGATGATAAAACGGATGAAGGTAAGATCCTCCCAATAGCACAAAAAAAAACATCTTAAAAACAATCATAAGAGTATTAATGATGTTTTTAAGGAGATGAAGGAAAAGTTTAACCACCTGAACTTGCAAAAAACTAAATAAAAGTATATTAGTACCTTTGAAACATCCTTTAAGCACAACAGAAACACCTCATAAGCATAATGCGTAATCAATGACGATATTTGTTATACGAAAAGGAGCATCCTTTGCCATATAAAACAAGGGTATAAATTATCGATGTAATAAAAATTCGTATTCGATATCTGGATTACCCACACACTCGTTACAGATAAAGAGCTAAATATTCTGGCGGTGGAGGTTCCTAAAGGCTGTGGAATTAGAAGAATACAATAAAACAGGTAAGGAAGATATTGAGAATGTGAACAGGGAAAATTTACAAGAAAAGGGTACCAAATTTGTAATCGCCCATATTAAAACATATTAAAAAATATTAATAATTATAGGGTATAAAACAATAATAGACCAAAATTAAACGAAAATATATATTTCAGGATATTCAAAATGAATGTTTGTTGATAAAATGGAAAATAATACCGGTTCTACTGTATCACAAGCAAAACGGAAATAGCCAATATGACTACTACAATATTACACATACAACAAAATATATGAGTGTAGTGGACCAAATAGAAAAAGCAGAATCCATAGACAGATACGACAATTTTAAGAAAGAGTATTATTGTTAAAGCAAAAAAAAAAGAACTTAAATCCTTCTAACATACTTAGATAGGAAAAAACGGGTTGTTTAACGAAATGGGTAATTATTATAGATGGTTGTAACAAGAGAAATTCTAGAACAAAAAAAGTATACGAAACGATAGAAATTGTTGTATAACCTCATTATAGAGACCAAATTATTAAATTAAAGAAAGAAAAATGAAATAATATATATTTGAAATTAAGAAGACACCGTGTCCATACAAGGAAAATCATGAATCATGAAAATCTTGAATCCAACCAAAAATTATATATTGCAAAAGGAAAAAAATTTTCATTTTTTATTTTGCTTTCCTATGCAGTAGCGAAAATATTTCTTTCAACAATTTGTTTGATATGCGGAAACAATCGCTTACAAAATTCATTTAGTAGCAATCCATATTGGGAACAATATTTGCTCTTAATTCAGTATAGTGCACATATGTATGTAGCTCACATTTAAAATTAAAATATGTGGTTAAATAATTTTTTACTTACGTCCTCTTGCAGTATTAACCAACACAGCAGTATGTTTCATTTCACCAAAAGCTGTAGAATTAAATATGCCCTTAGTTTCTGGTGTCAAAGGAGCAGCAATGAAAAGAATATCACTTTCAGCTAAAAGTTCATGAAAGGAAACCTTTGAAGCACTGAATTTCTTTTCTAAAGCTGGAGAAATTCTTTTACGGGTAGTGTATAGAACACGACCAATATCGAAACCCTGTAGACGCTTGCAAATAGCTTGTCCAATACCACCAAAACCGAAGAATCCCACTGTTGCATCACGAACATCTTGACCCCACATCCATTCTATATGGTAGTTTTCCCAGTTTGAACTTTAAAAATTATTTTTGAATTCAATACACTTGTAAACATCAAATGGATTCTGAACACTCACCTCTTAATCTTTTCTCTTCCCTCGTGAAAACGCCGGGCAGCAGCCAACATTAGACCTACGGATAAATCCGCAACAGCATTATTTAAAACAGTTGGGGTATGACCCAAAGGAATATTTCGCTTCTTCAATTCATTTACATCAACATGATCAATACCGGCAGACATTGTTGAAACCGACTTCAGCTGAGGACCAGCAGTATCTAAAATTTCTGCGTTAAGAGGTTCATGCGTGGCCCAAAATATTCCATGAACTCCTTTGACTTTATCTAAGACTTCCGAACGATTTGTAGGTAAGCTTTTACAGATTATTAACTCACAATCCTTCATCACATCCAAAGCATCTTTTGGAACTTCGGGATGTGTTACCAGTATTTTACAATTGTCGTCCTCAAAATGCATAGGTTCTTGAACTGCAGGATTTACTGAATTCATCTTAACTTTATCAGATGGTGATACCGCATCATTTGGCAAAAATTCAAAGCAAAGAATTAATGAAAAGAGAAAATGTAAAACAAACATGCTGCAATTATTATTCACAAGAATGTGTTGTTTATGACAGTTTTGTGAATTTAAGTTGATAAACAACTTTTGCAAGAGCAACTGATTATGCCTAAAGCAGAACGGTCCTTCAAATCAATTTTTATTTTTAAGTTTAGTAAGTCCTTAAACTCTAAAACTTATTAACTTGTCATAACCACAGATATACCTGTGCATACAAATAACATAAAATCCAATTGTATGTACATATGTATGTATGTATCAGAGTTGCCAGTTGCGCATTTTCTCACCAGATTTGGGGGGTTTTATTTCATTTGGAGGCAATTTAGAGGGTACAAATACCTAGGCGGAAAATATTGTATACTTAGGGTTTTTTTTTGGGGATTTCACTATCTGCTTGTCTGTACAATAAGTAATACTATATTTAACAGCTTGTTGTAGATTGAGCAAAAATTTAACATTTTTGCAACTGCTCAAGCTTGCTTTGTAGTAGATAATTTAGTATTAACATTTTTAAATTTTTTCCTGCCAATTCAAGGGACAGTTTGTCTTTGTTTCATGGAATTTAAAAAAGTAAAATTTGCAAAGTTAAGTCTTTTGAAAAGATATTATTTTTGGAGAAACCTGATTCCAATATTTATAAAAAAGAGCATATCTAATAGCTCTACTTTGATCAGACACATATATAACTTGTTCAAGTAAATATGTTACTGTATATAAACTGTTTTTTATATATTTAATTTTTTATATAAAAAATTCGGCAATTCAAAACAAAATGGTGAAAAAGTTGACTAATTAAGGTCGTTCTGCGTGTTTTTAGACTGCTGTCAAAACATAATTATAATAATTTGAAGACAAAACTTTTCTATTTCAAATTAAATTTGGAAAAATTGTAAAAACAAATGCTCGCTTTTATAATTTTATTAAACAATAACAGGCGAATAATACGTATGCAAATAAAACCAATGCCTTCCGAACAAAATTTTTTCCCAAAGCAAATATGTTCTCTTATCACTATGCGGCCAATTCAAACAACTTGCTTGGAAAATCAAAGCCATCATGTGAAATATATTTCCCAACTAAAAATTTAATGTTGAATACCCTTCTAAAAGAATCTTTTTAAAAATTATAGCCACAAAAACAACATTTTGCAAAAGAACAACAGTATTGCTATCTTCTTACGCAGATGTTACTTTTAAAGCTCTTTGGATTTTGCCTTTTGGTAGCTAACGAGCTTTTATTTTTCTCAATTCTGTACGACTTAAATAAAAAACAATACGCATTTCGGACATACATATGTATGTATGTACATCTACATAAGTTTTTACATTAAAGTTTCTATTTAATGTGTAATAACCTCAGAAGAATTTCAAACTTGTTTTTTTTTGCCGTCATACGTCATTCGTGGCCTTTTTTAACTGACGTTAATGAGTACTTTGTTAACGCATATAAAATCTTTATGTTTGAAAAAAATTTAAATCAAAGCAAAGTAAAAACTAATTAATAGTTGCCAAAGTACTCAACGTACGTTGTCCAACTTTGAATGTGACGAGGCCAATAACAAAAACTGTATTTGAACTGTATGTATATACATATGTATGTATGTACACAGTTGTCAGCTGAAAAAGGCGACGGATAACGCATGACGGATTATATGTATGTGCCCTAGCCTTTAATAATTTAAAATATAATAATAATTCAACAAACGAAAAAGTGTACACTCCTTTCAAAGGACTTGTATTTTATGGCCTACTTAGATTTACTGATGAGTTATTATTGCTTTAGCTAATTGTGTCGAACAGGTACTGCATTGAGAGGCATACTTACCTGTATGTATGTTATCTCTGTTTGAAAAAAAAGTTATGCCCTGGTACTTATATCCGACTGATTTGTTTAAAGTTCTATTGACTACTAAGTTATTAGAACTTGTATCACGAAAGGTAGTAATTGTTTCATTGTATGTATGTATGTGCATATATGTACATACATATGCATGTCTAATTAAAAATATACTTACTTTTGATTAATAGAGATAGATAAAACAGTAAAATTTAACGTTTTTCATTGCCAGCTTTCCTCTACACTCACTTTTCTTTTTCATACACATAATAACAATCAATAATTAAAATCTTGCATATTGAAGAATCCGTAACAGCAAAAAATCTGAAGACACATACTATGTAAGTACACACTTATATGTAGGTATACGTTTACATCTGTATGTGTGCATGTAATTAATAATGCGTTTTTTTTCTACACTAGCTCTGATAGTTTTGTTTGTTTTTTAAATAGGTTTATACATGTGTTCTATATGTATGTTTTTAAAAAACTTATTTTGGTTTAAAATGGGAGTTGTTTGAACAACTACTCAAGTAAATGAAGCCTTAGTACTCGTATGTGTTTTTTGAAGACTTTTGTTCCCTGACTTGTTTCTATCGGCAAATACATGCATATCGTTAACTTAATACGAAAAGGCCCTAACTCATGTTTTTCATAAGTTACAGGAGGAGGAAAAAACTAAATAAAAAAGATGCAATATTGATACAAAATTTTTTTAAATGCAATTTTTATTAAAAAAACTTTACAAATTTAGTGTTATATTAGTTTTATTAATTTTTTTTAATTTTAATTATGTAATGGTCTATCTAAATATCGATTTCGAAAAACTATTTTCTTTAACGATATGTATGTGTGTATGTATGTACATATGTAATAACAACTAGCTGTTGATGTTCGTATTCGGCACAAGTTTAAAGAAGTTGCCCTACAATTTTCGGTCCGCGTAAATTATTTTCGCAGACTGTAAATAACTTTTTTTGTTGGATATAATACAGATTTTAGTGAATCATTCATGAATGCGCTGGAATATACATAGAAAGAATTTCTTCAAATGTATACATACTTCAAAAATTTTAAAAACATACATATCTGATTAATTAATAGCATTCGCTTCCCATCCATTCAATTCAAAACTTGCCGAATTGTAGGGGAAAATTTTGGTTTAATAAACAATTTTGATATCAAGAAGAGTACTTGATTTGTTAATGAATTTAAATTTTTCACTTTACTTATATAATTTTATCATTAAATTTGTCAGCGATTGTTCACAATAAAAACTGACGCTTTCAATTGTAGAGAGCATGTATTTTTCCCTCTGTGTAGCGATTGAATTACGTATGAATATACATACTATGTACATACAGATGTATGTATGTACTCGTATGTACATATTTACAAAAAGCCATCACATAACGCTGTATGCAATTGCTTTAACAATCAAAACAATCCCGCTGATCGACTGTTGTACCATTAATGAAAAATCAGAACGAATGTTTTGTGCGCTTAATAATTATAATCTTTGAATTATTGTTATTAACAACTTGAATTTTTAGAAAAAATCAAATCATTAAATTGTGTCTGGTACAAAGAAATTGATAGCAAAATAAAACATGAGAGCCGTTCAATTCTAGAACATCCCTTGTACTATATGTATAATTAGAATATTTCGTTGTCAAGACGACAATTTTGTTTCGCCCTAACACTTACTAAAAGAAAGCAAATGCATCCGTAATTTTACCTGTATTTTGTCAAACTAATCTAATTTGTACTTTTAAAACAACAAATTAAACCAAAATCGGTGTGAAAAATGAAATTAAAAACTTTTATCTGCAAAACGACTCCCAGAAATAAGAATGGGGTATATTTAACAAAAAGTTCTGTTTCGCAGCCCATAAATAAAAACCTAATGTCTTTTGATATTTTACCCTTAAGTTGTTTGAATTGGAGCAGTAATGATGAAATTTATTTTGTAAGGTATAGTTACATGTTTTTTATTTTTGTACACAAAATGAACGATAATGCATGCACGATTTAGTGATGATCACCAGATCTACAAATGGAGCTGTACAACGCGAGATTCCTTGGAGGTGGCAAGATTGCCGGAAGATTTTATACCTACAGATATGCACTGGCTGTTATTAGGAGGTCGTAACAGTGGCGGCGGCAAAAGTGGTGAGACACTATTGATTACTAGCAATGATGGAAGATTTATCATTTTGAACAAAAGTTCTCGGGTTGAAAGAAATATATCAGCTCATACGGGAGCCATTAGCTCGGGTCGTTGGAGTCCGGATGGTGCGGGCTTATTAACAGGTAAAACTTGGTTTTTTCTATTTCTAAAACAAACTTCGAACAAAAAATGAACTATTGAGCTAAATCGTATCTTTCTATACAACGCCAAAGAGATGAACTGATATCTGCAAAATTTCATTCAAATTCGAAATCGAATCCATTTGCTTTCTGACTTGTGTTTTTATAAAAATTTAATAATGTTTCGTTCATTCATTTGAGGAATGTCGTTCAAACTGATATTTCCTGTCAGGGTATGGGTCGTATTAAATTAATCACAAGAGTCTGTAATCACCAACTTGGGCATATGGTCTTCTCTACTCCGCCCATTCTGCGGAAATATAAATTGTAAATTTACTTTGCAAATTATAAACTAATAAGTAGAATAATATGTGTAAAGAGTCGTTACATATGAATCTACTGTTGGGGTGATAAGCGCCGAGAGAATTAATTGTTTATGTATTTGACCAGGAACAATTAAGAGGTAGTTATTAGCAAAGACATCCATTAAAAATTTAAGATCAGACCAGACGAGTAGAAAATGCTTTAAAATCCAAAATTCTTTAAAATTTCATAAATTTATATGGATATTTAAAATTTTAAGAGAAAAATTTAGTCGATTTAAACAATTCTTTTTTTCTATATGTATTTAGATTCATGAACAGCTTTTATTGAAGATCAAATAATTTTTTACTTTTTTAAAGCGGGAGAAGATGGCGTAATAAAGATTTGGTCGAGATCTGGTATGCTTCGTTCTACAATACTGCAAAGTGATGAAGCCATAAACTGCGCTCGTTGGTCTCCAAATTCATCCTCTATACTTTTATGCCAAGGAAGCCATATATCAATCAAACCTTTAGCGGCAAATAGCAAACTCTTAAGGGTAAACTAATACCGATGTCCATACTTTTCTAACTTACTTGTTTCTTCTTGCTTTTAGTGGCGTGCGCACGATGGATTAGTTTTATCTTTGTGTTGGTCTGCACAGTCAAATATTATAGCATCGGGAGGAGAAGATTGTCGTTTCAAAATTTGGGACTTTCAGGGTGCAAACCTCTTTACAAGTTCATTGGAGGATTATGCAATCACATCAGTTGCCTTTAATCCAGAAAAGGATATCTTACTTGTCAGCACTTTCAACATGCTAAAATTGTGCTCAAATGCTGGAGTGAGAATTTTAAATTTCCTGTCAGCAGTTCTTACGTACTCACACTTATTTTTTTTCTTTCTTCGGAAGTGGACTTACAGTACAGAGCGATTTAATGAACCTCCTGTGGGATCTTTTCACGCACTATCTTGGTCTGCGGATGGAACACAAGTGGCCTGTGGTACTTCCACAGGTCAGCTAATTGTTGGTTATATTGTACAAAAGCAGTTGATTTCCAAAAATCTTAAGGCCATTACTACGGGCCGCAAAGCAATTCGATTAGAAGATATTTCTTATGGTACTAACGAGGCTTTGGAATTTAGTGATAGGGTTACTGATTTCGCATTGGGATACGGTCATTTAATAGTGGCCACTTCCAATCAAATCCACATATACAATGAAAAATACATCAATACACCAATAATTATAGACGGCCGTACAGACGTCAAAATAATTGAACTGGGAAAGAAGTATGTACATACATTTAAAGCAAACTGCATTTTATTAAAACTATTTAAATGCTAAAATCTTTCTCAAAGGTTTTTTATGGTTTTGGACTCAGTTTCGATTTGGATATATACATACACTGGCCGTTTGCACCTCAATCCCCGATATC
This sequence comes from Epicampocera succincta, assembly GCA_932526305.1. Taxonomy (NCBI): domain Eukaryota; kingdom Metazoa; phylum Arthropoda; class Insecta; order Diptera; family Tachinidae; genus Epicampocera; species Epicampocera succincta. The sequence continues at coordinate 489,394 of OW052037.1, read as the reverse complement.
CGGGGTCTCAAGCTCAGATATCTTTGCTGAATCGTCGTAGTGTTTCACTAGGTCTTGATAGTTTAGTGATCCGTGATAATTCTGATAATACCGGTAAGAAAACAAATAAAAAAAAAACGTTTGAATAACACCGTAATTTATATGTTGACTAAGCAACAAAAAAACACTTAATACTCGGAACATTTAAGTACTAAGAAAATACTTTGAACTTGATTGCAGTTACCAAAAATACCGCAATTTCTTTATCAATACTTCTGTATTGAACTAAGGATTTTACTAATTTTAGGCCTTGGTTTGGTGCCATATATCTTTAATACCCCTACTCTCTAAAACAGATAAGGAAAATTGTTCTTCGAAAATATATATCTTGAGGCAATAAATAGCCTTTGCCATCCATTGGAGTCGTGAATAGCTCCAGGTACTCTAAAAGTAGCCTTTTCCGGTGGCAGACGCCCTAAGCATATGAGGCAAAGGTGGATGAATTCTTTATAATCGTCTCTGGGCTGGTGATTTTTTAATTGCTCAAAAAGGAAATTTGAAATTTAGTCTGCATTACTAATTTCGTCTCTAAAATTTTCATCTTCTTTAGCTGTTTTGTATTTCTGTTTGCCTATTTTAGACCACTAACTCTGGAATTACCGAAATACATCTGGTTGAGGTCCAGTATTTGTACCCATTTTGAAGTTAAAAACTTCCTTTAATACAATTTCCAAAATATGGTGACGACAAGCTAAATAAAGAAGATTTTTATCTAAAAACTGTTCTAGTACAACGCAGGTTCCCTTATGGCGACCAGTATTTACTGCTGTGATATCAAAACACATTGTCTGAATTTTTTCGGCTGCTCCCCACTCCTCAACTGCTGATAATACAGCTTTGGTCTGAGTAATCCCCGTACTATTTTCAAGGACTGGAACTCCTATCAACTGTTCTTCGTTGCCACAAGTAATTAAAATGGCAAACTTCTCTACATTTCCTTTACTCAATATATCCGGAAGCAACTTTTTATCCCAGTGCACAACAGCACTCTCCAGATCGGAATTTCTGAATCTACTCTTGATAAGACTAGTTCTTTGTTGGCAAAATTGTTGTCTGCGGAGTCTTATGGCAGATTTGCTAACAATTAAATTCTGTGGGTCATGGGCCAATGCTTCTGGTTAATCTATTGGTATAAGGAACAAAATTGTCAAGATCAAAATTAATAATAATAAAATTTCCTATAAAATAGGACTCGAGTCAGGTTCCTAGAATGAATGGTTTCGGTTATAAGGACAAAGAGATAGGAATTTTAGTGAATAATCAGTTTTTCCTTAATTTATGCTCAATGAAAGACGTGTTCTGCTCTGTTAGGCTGAAATTTTGTCAATTGTCATTGACACATATTATGGGCTTGTCCCGATGGAAATCCAAAATTGATTTCTTGTAACCACCGTAATGTACACGTTAAAAGTTTCCCGTTTGCACCTCTCACCAAACGATAGCAAACAGTTTTTCTTAATTTAATTAATGTAGAATTTTTTAACCAGTTAAGGAGCACTGCTTTAGTTTATATCTAAGTTAGTTTTGCGTTAATATAAGACTTCCACGTCAGTCTGTGGTTGCACATTGAGGTGTTCGGCTTCACTGTGGCCGAATAAATTGATTGTTGTGTGTGAATGTGAAATAGGCACGTTTTTGTTCATTAACTTTGACTTTCTAAAGATTTAGCCATTTCTCCAGTCGAGGTATTTGACTTCTCTGTGTTGTGGAATTAATTGATTGTTAATTTTGATGGGCCAGCACGCTTCTTTACGCAGTATGAACGTATCGTAGGCACTCTTTCGTCCATTAACCCAGGCTTTCCAAAGTTTTAGCCATTTCAGCAGCTTGTAAATATGTTTCTGCAAACTAGTGATGCTTGTTAATGGATATCATGAACGCTGAAGAATGCAAAGGTTGAGGTATGAATTTTAAAACTTGAAGGCATATCAGAGTCGTACGTTGTCTTAGAGAACAGTACGTTGCCTTAGAGAACTCCAGTTTCGATTAGTCGAGTTGGGCAATAAATATGTCGCTTTTGAGTGTTTTTAGACAAGCTTAACTTTATTTTGTATATGAAACCCCGGTGCCTTATTATTCTACTTTGGTGGGATCCATCCCTGGCTTAGGCATCATAATAATTATAGTTAAAAATAAAAATTCCTTTAGCTGCACGAGACAACTCCACATGCATTTTATTACTGATTTTATGAATATCGGGAGGTTTACTGAGGTTTAAGATACCAATTAGAGGCAAAGAAGGTATAATAGCAAATGACGGCGATTCTGGTATTGTATCAAATATTTTCCAAGTCGTTTCTAGCCTAATCTTTCGGTTGTCTCAAGGGCGTCTTACCTCTATCTCGTCTTTTTAAGCCTCTGTTCGCCCGTCATAACGAATAATCGGACTGAGGAGTACCATCCAGATTTTTATGATATGTTTTAAGGGAAGCCATTCTTTGAAGTTCAAGCAAATTTCTTAGTTACATTCCCGTAGTGTTGTTTTAAGCTGGGAGACGTTGTTCGATTTCTAGAGAATAATATAATATTGCAGGGCTTTCTTAAGGTTTTTGGTAAAACTGCTAATTGCTACATCAATGTCTTCAGGCGTTCAAAGCAATCTGTTCTGTACAATAAGTACTTACATATTTCGTATATTTGACCCAACTTACTCGGGTGACAGTCGTAGCCAAGTCGTTAAAAGAGAACCCAACCAATAATTTATTTAAATAACTTGCAAAATAATGGATTAACTTTTCTTTTCTTACGTCCGTCATAATAGTTATAGATGCTGTAAAAGAAGTTATAGGTTGACATTAAATACATATATTTAATGTGAATTTTTGCACACAATGTATAACAAGAAGAATTTATCACTATAAGGAAATTTTCCTAGGAACCGTAGTTAGTATCAACATGTCCTACAGAGCCAGAGATTATGAAAAGTCTCTCGGACCATGTGCATTGCTGTGGGTAGCAAAAAAACTAAATATTATTAGGATTTTGAAAGTCTCAATGGCAGTAGCGTTCAGACCTGCGGATAGTGAAAAATTATAAAAAGAACGCAAAGCGCTTAAAAAAAAATTTATGGATAAAATTTTGATTTAGATCCTTACCAGATACCTCTTCTTCTATAGAATTTTATTCTCTCCTGAACTATTATGTGGTCAATTCTAGGCATTTAGATAATTTTTTACATTTCCGAAAGAGAAATGTTTATTCTTAATACCAATACAAAATTGTATTTTAAAACCACTAAAATTTTATTGAAGCCACCAAAAAACTTGTTTTTATTTCGATGTACAAAAAAAATGTTATCGTTTCTTTTAGCACTACACATTTTTGACCTTATTCCTGGAGCCACAAGGCAGTATGAACCTTACACATTAAAAGCAAAAACTCAAATAACAGAAATTGTAGCCTGCCGCGCTGGTACTGCAGACGATCAGTTTGTAATTATGATCGACAGTAACAGAGAACTATTTATTACTGAGACGCGAAACCTGAATGCGAATACTGAGAGAAATAATAAAACCGGAACAAGTTCCCTTCCTGCACGAGAAATCTATAAAATTGGTACACAGGTTACGGAAGTAAAATGGGCGTCAGAGTCAAATATTTTGGTCGGAATACATGATTCTTGTTATAGCATATGGTATTGCCCTGGAGAGGGAGCTTCAGATCCTACTATTATTGCCTTAACCACGATTACAATAGATACAACGTAGGTTTTTAACACGTGCTCAGGTAAATATTTTTCTTATTTCCAAAACTAATTTAATATTTTGAAGGGAATTCGGCAAAAACATTGTTATTGAAAGTTTCGAAGACGCTATTGTTGCCTTCCGCTGCTCAGGTGCTCTTCTAACTATCAGCGTGAACGTATATTGTGAGACCTTACATCGCACTTTAACCGAATCACAGTGGCAACAGGCTTTGAAAATTTGTCGCATGGCCCAAAATGCGTATCTCTGGGCTACTTTAGCGGCTGTAGCTACTCGCAAAAACCAGTTAGCAATAAGCGAAGAAGCTTATTCAGCAGCTTTGCAAATCGATAAGGTTAGTTATCTGCAGTACATTAAAGCCTTGGACTCCTCTACTCCCGATTATATGGCGGAAAATTCTTTAATGCTGGGTAGGTCTCTGGAAGCCGAAACAATCCTTATACATAATCGAAAATATCGAAAAGCCATTGCTATATGTCTACGCATGCATAATTGGCGAAAGGCTTTGGAAACTGCTGAAAAACATGAAGCGGATCTTCTTGAATGGGTATTGCAACAACGAAAGAAATATTTAAAAGCATTGGGCAGAGAAGAATGGGATAATGCTTTTTTAAGTTTTGCTGGTACAGATAATATAAATGAATAAAAGTAACTCTCAGTATTTATTAATTGGTACACAGCCTTGCTAAAATAAATTAATTGTTATTGTAATTTTATTTTCATAGTGGCATTTTTGAATAAATATTGTATTTTCACAAAATTTAAGTAACAAAATGCGAGTACTTTAGTTCATGTTAGTTTCACACTCAATATGCGATTAACAGAAAAAATATGCGATTTTCTTTCAATTAGTTTTAACCTGTACCACCTTAGAGCTGATTTTTTCATACATATTCCCTACTTTAAGTTTATATCCAGATAGATCCACTCAAATAAATAAAATATGAAAAATTGATATGGATGCACAGCAAAGGGGCCGGAATGTTTAAATTTGTACGGGGAATATTTCTGATCCCTGACTTTGCTGCCATCTGTGCGACGCTACTGAGATGACTTCCTTGGAATTTCATTAGTCATACAAATCAAGATGGCGGGTTTATTACCTTTCGACATTCTCGCAATAATGCCTCCATAACCAAACTAAATTATTCTATTGAAAGTCTACATGGCCCAAACACCTTATCCGTTGTATCCGTAGACGTCTGGTTAGGCTCATGTCGCTGTACAACCCGTACAGTTCGTGATTGAATCTTCTCCAGAAATCATCAACGCAGAATCAGATCATCAAATCAGAACTTTTCTCTCGAAAATACCAAGGACTTCCTCATAAGCCTTCGATACTGTTCATGCTTCCGCGCCATAGTGGACAGGGCGCTTATCAAAGTGGAATATAGTGTCAGCTTGGTTTTTCCAGAGAGGGCCTTACTACTCAATTGCCTCTTGAGCCCAAAGAAACAGCGATTGGCAAGTTATTCTGCGTTTAATCTCGGTGTTCGTGCTGTTCACTTGGGTGCCAAGGTAGACGAAGGAGCTACCTCGAAGTTATAGCTGTCTATGGTGACGTTCTGGCGTCCTTTCTCGATGACAGCATATACTTCGTTTTGCCCTCCTTCACCGTTAGACCCACTATGACCGCCTCCGTTGAAATACCGGCAAAAGCTTCATTGACGGCTCGCTGTGTTCGACCAATCACGTCAATGTCGTCAGCGTATGCTAGCAGTTGCACGGAATTTTGGAAGATCGTGCCTCTCTTCTTGTCGTGTGAGTTTTGCACGATCTTCTCAAGATCTATGTTAAAAAAGTCGCATGACAGTGCGTCGCATTGTCTAAAACCTTTTCTGACATTGAAGGTCTCGGTGAATTCGCCACCAACCTTGATGGAGCAGCGAGAGTTCTCCATCGTCATCCTACACAACCTGACGAGTTTGGTAGGAATGTCCAAAGTAGACATTGTGTTGTATAGCTCGTCCCTATGCACACTGTCATATGCGGCCTTAAAATCGATGAATAGGTGGTGGGTGTCGATTTGCATCTCTTGGGTATTTCCCAGGATCTGCCGTAGTGTGAAAATTTGGTCAATGGTGGACTTCCCCGGCCTGAAACCGCGCTGATAAGGACCTATCAAACTGTTCACGAATGGTTTCAGGCGGTCGCACAAAACGACGGATATTGTGGTCTGTTCAGGGACTTGACATTCCACGTGCAGAACCGAAAATCGTTATCCTTATTTCGATGTCCATGGTCGTCAGCAGTAGGGTCATCCATATATATATCTCTAGCTTGTTGTTGTGTCTGAACTAATGCCTTTTTACACGGTAGGGAAGTTAACACCACGCACAACCCACGAAACTTAAGGAACGGGTCCTGGTTTAGACCCCTGGACAGAGTACTCGCTGCATACTTTGGTTCACCACTAAGCGGGTGCTGTAGGGGCTATCCAGGGGGCGCCACGAGGAGGGCAGTATGTCAGCTTGACCAGCGCATTTTCAGGGATCGCTGCTGGCTTCTCCCCAGGTTGAGAGCAATCAACAACTTTAGCCTGAATGCACTGGACCATCCCCTAATAGTCAATTATTCAAACTACGATTTCACATAGAAAATGTAAAAACTATTGCCATTATATACCCACCCAGTTCTGTCACATAAGATTGTAATAATAATACTCTTAAATATAAAAACACAGGAATTTAAAATTAACAACATAATTGTGCGCATGCCTCGTAGATGTGCACAAATGCTGCTACAGAAAGTATTAATTTGCTTTTTCTCTTGATTTTTTAAAACACATAAGCAGTCATACTCCTACAAACGCTAGTTTTGAAATCCTCAAGCGTCATGAAAGACGCTAATTAAATTTTTAAGTGTTCTGAGAATCGCGCATTTTACTTGGGTCTGCCATTCTAACAAATCAGCTGTTTAAATCAACTCGTCAGACTTGAAGTAAACAACTGGATACAGAAAATTATTAGAAACTGAATAGATGTTATGATTTACTTTCGAGTAAATATTTAACTTAATTAAAACCTAGTAGAACTGCATGTGTGAGTTAGAACAAACTATATTTTCAAAAATAGAAGTTTACTCGGTTTCGGTTTACAGTAGTGTCATCGACGTCATTCTCCCATTTACAGTCGTAAGAATACCTTTCTACATGGTCCACTTAGGTATATCGGCGAGAAGAAATCAAACTCTTGTCTGTTAACAAACTTTTTCCAGATTTACCTATTTCGGAAAGTAAAAGCAAATATCAACGCTAAACATCATTCGGCAAAAAATTTTCACCTCTTTAATATTACATTACGCATTACATTTAATTACAAATAAATCCAATTAAACAAAAACAATACTTTACTTTTTATATTCAGCCATTTGATGTATCTCACATTTCGCAAAATATACGATTACGATATAGTCACAAAACCTGCTGTGCTGGAAATCGCAGTCATAAAATATTTTGCTATGTGAAATCACCATATAAATAATGACAAAAACTTCGCTTCAAACAGCACAAATAGAAGAATAAATAATGTATGCATGTATTTTGCTATAAACTTTATTATTTGTGATTAAATAAATTGCATTACATTTACCATCTCGGTTGAAAGTAGAATATTTCTGCATACTCAGGGAACTGGCTAAACTTGAAATAGAAGTAGGATGCAGGAATCCAATCCATGTAATAAGAGTATAATCTACACGCAACACCATTAAGCTATGGCCTTTGAAGGCTATGAATGCTACAGTACAAAGGCTTGTACGTTACGCCAAAGAACCGTGTGTGCAGTTCTTTCAACTGATATGCCACAATGCGATATTTGTGGGTAAAAATTTCCCCAATCTCAGAACCTGTCATTTTAAATTAGAAATGTAGTTACTTCTTTTTCATATAAAAATTGCAACATCACACATATTTTAATGCGTTTTCCTATACATACTCAGGTATGCAGTTGTTGATGCAAAGGGTAGAAATGGAAAAGCAACCATAGCTTTGACCTAACCTGTCCAATATTAATATATCGTGTAGAATTCTTTTGTTAAGGATATCATACCTGTCGACATAAAAGATTTTGTTTTTATTATAACTTTTTGCAGCCCTCTTTTTAAAAATCCCACCGTGGTCAAAACGATTTTTTGTAATTTTTTTTTTTTTTTTCAAAATATACAAAATAAAATGTATGTATGTATATATATGTTTTTGAGTTTCATTTGTTTGTTAATACTGTGTACAAAACAAATTTTTTGTTCACTTTTCGTACCTATAAGGCAATAAAGAGAAAACAATTACATGTACATATGTACTTTAAAATCGCAAAACTATTATACGACATCCTAATCTACCAGAAGAGAACAGGTAGGCTTATACACACATAAGTGTTGTGAAGTTGAAGTTATCGGGGAAAGGACGAAGGCCACTCTGTCAACCACTAATTATGGCTAAACTTATGAGCTAAAGAATACTTACCGCTTACGGCAAACATATAACAGCTAACATTTTATTGTAATAAAGAAAAACAATTTCAGTTACATGAAAAAAAGATGTCTTATCCGACTTTATTTATCTTCAGGTTTGCTAAACACAAATGTCAAGTTGCATTTACCGCAATAATGACGATCTTCATGTGCAGCCATGAAAACTCCTGCGCCGCAGTTTTCTCCAGGGCATTCACGACGTAAGCGATGGATTTTGCCGTTTTCGTCGACCTATGTTAAGCAAGTTAAAACAAAATTACGTCACTTTTTAGTTATTATATGTATATACGTAGATATGTAGACCATAAATTCATCAACTTAATAATCGAACTGTAAATAGAATTCTTGGCAAACGCGACTTATATATCCAGTAAGTGACTGTATAGCTCTCATAATATATTCTAGAGGAATTATTATTTTGTAGTGTAAATTAACTATGCAGTTTAAATAGCTACTGGCAACATTGCTCTTTTATTTCCAAGATTATATTACTTCAATTTTAATGTGACTACAGCCCCGTTAGCAAGTCACAATATTATCATCTTATAACGCTCTTTTTCTAATATAGTCCGAACGCACACTGATTAATACAATCGCACGTAATTTAAAAGCACTTCTCAAGGGAAAATATAGTTTCTTAGATGTTAAAAATAAGTCTTAATTTATATATTATTTGGGCCAGAAAACAAAACGAATAGGAGCGAATTTGAAAAATTTTTCAACATTGCCAACAAAATGTTTAGTTTCGTACTATGATTTTTCCGAACACGAGGCAAAATTTTTTTTGTTCCGAAAATTGTATTCTAGTCTGTTTTCTGAAGAAACAAAGTGCTGATTAGGAATGATATTGAAGTCTGACACAAAAACAGACTAATCGATGTTTTTAAAATATATAGTGGATCAATAAAGTTTAGGCACACCTAAGTAAGATCTCTATAACCTTGGACCTCCTTAACATAAAATGTTAATACGGTTATTTTAAATGTAAGCAATTGTTCGCTATATTTATTATTCCTAACAAATTAACACAGAGTAGACCGCGATCTGAAAATTCATTAGATCGCCGCAAACTGTAACTTTCGGGAGAAAAACAGAATTAGAATTTCCAAACTCCATATTAATCAGTACCAAGCTTTCTGGAATAGCGTGATATTTAGCGATGAATCAAAATCCAACATTTGCTTTTAAGATATGGAGTAAAGTTAAGACATCTTTACAGGAATTATGGTGTGCCTAAACTTTAGAGAACAACTGTATGTAGTTTACTTCCACAGCACTCATTTTCGCGTGCATTAATTTTCCTTGGATTTTCAGTTTCTAACTATTGTTCCAATTTTTTGTTACGTTTAAGACACATTCAGTTTCCCATATATCCGGCTTTCTAAATTAGCTAATTAAAATTTTCGTTAATTATGTAAACTTTTCTGAAACAATAAGAGCTTTGTAAGAGGTTTAACATAGATTTCATTACTGGACTCAAAATTTTTTACATCTAATTATGACCGAAAAAATTACTTTCAAATTATAACTTTTTAAAACTATTAATTTCGCCAACTACCCGGTTTAAAAATTCCACTTTTTGTTCAATACTTTCTTAAAAGTGCTTTTATGCGATGGACTTACCGTACCAATCAAACCAAACTTTAATTTGCAATCTGTAACAACAGTGTAGTTTTTAACAATTCAAGTGCTGTCACTAAACAAGACTAATGTTGATATCTATCCATTTGAAATTATAGCTCAAGATTACAGACTCAAGAATTCCAATTAAGTCGATTACTAGCATTTTGTAGCATACACACATAGTATTTAATGTACCTTGTAGTATTTCAATACAGCAAGCTTGACCTTCTTGCGCTTATGTTTCATTTTCTTTGGAGTGGAGTAATTCTTCTTCTTACGCTTCTTTGCACCACCACGAAGACGCAGCACCAAATGCAGTGTAGACTCTTTTTGGATGTTATAGTCGGAAAGAGTTCTTCCATTTTCCAATTGCTTGCCAGCAAAAATTAAACGTTGTTGATCTGGTGGAATTCCCTCTTTGTCCTGAATCTTGGCTTTAACATTTTCAATAGTGTCAGACGGCTCGACCTCGAGAGTGATGGTCTTACCCGTAAGGGTTTTGACAAATATCTGCATCGTCTAGCCTAAAAAGAAAAAAAAATACATTTATTGTATAATTGTTGTAATAATTTGAATAGGTTTAAGCACATAGTCATATAAAATAAATAAACATTTTGTTTTTTAATTTTCATTCTGCAAAAATATCTTTATTAAGAATTATTCACTTATTTTCTAAACAGGTTTAAACTAGTAAGACCGCATTAATTACGCCATCATTCTCTGGATTATTTGTAACTTGGGCATATTTACCCCAAACAACTTTTCCAGTTTGTGTCACCAAACCCAATTCTGATATGTTCACTTCTATCACCGTACCTTTAGTTATTACACCCAGTGATGTGAACATTGGAGAACTTGGGTTTTTCTTAACACCTATTATAGGCAAATGAAACGTGGCTTTTAGCTCGGGATGCGTAACATGTGCCTTCTTCATGCGTAACGCCATTGGCCTAATAAACCGTTCAAATTTGGGCGGCTTGCGAGTAAAATGTTCGCCTACAAAAGTAACCTTTGTCACCATTCTCTTCCAAGCTTTTCGCTTTGTTTTTCCCGTTCTAAGAACTTTAAACACTTCAGCATCTGACTGAGCGCGAACTTTCGGGATAGGTACGTCCCATTTTCCAGCTTTTTCTTTACGTTTTTGCTTGATCATATTTGACAAAACTTTAGCGCTTGATTGAATTCCTCTATCCAATAAATAATGAGGTATCGCTCCATCTTCAACTTTCTCCACTTGTTTTTTAGCTTTTTTCTCCTCATGAGCCTGAATCTTTTTTTTCATTTGAATTTTTTCATTCCTGCGTTCCTTATTAAAAAGTTTTGCTTTTATACCACGAAGTTTTTGGGCTTTTCTCGCACGTTCTTTCGGAAGCCTTGCTTCCCTCTTACGTTTCCTCTCTTCATAATCAAGACGTCTACCGTAAAGTTTACGGTGCCGTTCCATATATTCATTTTGTGGCATTTTTAGTATAGATCTAAAATTATAAAAATATTTATTTATTACCTTTTAAAAGGCAGAATATTGTTTGCTTAAGTTATCGTGTTTGAACGAAATAACACGAACATTTGCAACCCAATAATATTCTGCTAACAGTTACTCACCAGGTTTCTTACAACTTTTTAATACAACTGATATACGCAATACTATAGTTTGTTTTACTATCTTACTTTACAAATTACCGAAAAAGAAAAAGAACCCACCTTCACTTCAACGCCACACGATGTTAAAAGGAAGTTAGTTAAGTTAGCTGCACTTGGTTGTACAAAAATTCTTCAAATAGTACTGCCAAGTTTATAGGTTTTCATATAAGCCCGTCAAATATCGCATACAGAGAACTCTTAATTCAGACCTAAGACAACTTTGTCTAACATATATCCCGAGTCAAGAGAAAAGTAGAATATCTATCTTGTTTACAGCTACATATGTAAACGACTTGTTCTGTTTGCGTTCTGTGTCCAATTGCAGATGATACATTGAAATAACATTAAAATCGTTATCATCATGCGACTACACATGTTTGAAAAACTTGATATGTGAGACGGCGCAGAAAAAAAAATTAAAAACCAAATTTTAACTCATATTTAGATACATATTGCTCACTATATATTCTTTTATTCAAATAACTTAGTTTTGCACAGCAAAGCATTGTTGACGAATTTTCATTAAATATAAAAGCTTGAGTTATTTGGGGGTTACACATTCAATATTTGCCTTTCAAGTTTTAATACATCAATCAGAGCAACCAAGAAAAGAGCTGATTACAATATTAATTAGCAAACTTGTCGTTGTTGTTTGCAAACATGTTACCGCCATATTAGTTTTGTGCTGTATTCCTTCTTTTATTATAAATTTAACATTCCGTTAAAATTAAAAAAGAATCCATTAACTTCTGTGGAACTTTTTCTATTATTTTATACATATATTTCATCTAAAACTTTCAATGAAGCCGTTTTATTCTTGACGGCTTCTTGAAAACAAATTAGTTTAAAATTGCGTGCAGTATACGACAACAGCATGCACGCGCAGTGAAATCTTGCTCCCAAAACTTTGTGCGACTGTTCGCTTTGCTGTAGCCATATCAAAGAGACTGCTGATGGTAACAGCATGCTAGAATGATGTACGTTAAAATCATTAATCAAATAAAAGTGATTACGCATTGTGCAACTCCGTTATGTTGTTTACATCAAACAGCTGGTGGTGTGACGTAGAAAGTGCTATTTGTATTTTGCTTTAATATTAAAAGTGAACGAAGAAGCAACAAATTGTGAGCAGAATAACTAACAAAATAAGTTAAATATCAAAATGAAGTGCGCAGTGAAAAATTGTGGTAACACAAATCAGAAGCCGATCAAAATAAGTTTTTTTCATTTTCCATCTGGTCCTAATTTATTAAAACAATGAACAAAATTTTGTAGTCATAAATACATATGTATGTAAATACAAAGACTGGCTGCGTCTGTATGGAAAATTTTAAAGTAGATGATATTGAAAATAAATTGAAATATGTACGACGTTGGTTATCAGTTATTTTAAAAAAAATGTCAATTGTACAAATACATAAGTACATACATAGTAGGTAATTCCATAATTAGGTTTTACGAAAAACTTTATTTAAAACACGTAAAATAGCTGCTGAGAAGAACGATCGTCATGAGAATAATTTAGCCTCAAATTAAAGACTGACCTTCCAGGTATTTCCGTACAAGAAAACGATGGAAGTGAACCCACATATTCCTATGTTGACCATTTGTCTGAGGGAGGGCTAACAAAGCCAACAGAAAGAACTGTGAAAAGGCTATATAAAGTTTCTTATGGAACAGACTCATCAAATTGAATGTGATGAGAAAGTAAAAGCACTGTTTTTTAGCTCTCGAATGTACTTTAAATTAAAAAATTAAATGAAGATTTAAATTAATTTATTTCATTATTATGTTTTTAATTGTGGTAAAAAAGTAAGTATGTATATACATATGTATATATGTAAGTATCTTAAATCAACGGCTGGATTCCATAGAATCTTCATTTATTTCTTACTCACACAAAGCAAAATTAAAATACATAAGCTTATTACATTATTTTTATTTCGTTTTTATTAACAACAATATTAATTTATTGATTATTTTTTAATTTCTTCACACAATTTAAAATTTTCACAACAAATCTAATACATTTTTTAATGTAAGCAATGATTGAGGGTCACTTGTGACGTCATGCACAGTAGACCAAAGGTTAGGTTTTTTTGGTAACAGCGGCCAAAAATGAGAAGTTTCTCTTGCAGCAACCGAATCATCTTGAGAAGAACGTAGGACAACCACTAAATGCACAGAATATTTAAACTGAAAAAGTATAATTTAATTTTTACATACTACATACATACATAACGAAAAATTTATATTTTGGTGATATGATACCAAAGCTGTATTTTATTCCTTTTGCCTTTTTACGTCCAAAACTTTCACCTAAATAAAATTATATTTAAATACATATTTATGTACGTACTAATGCTTGTAATTTCAAACTCTGAATGGAAAATAATTTACATTGCAATTATTTCAAAATGGGCTGTCCCTTTTTCTGTCCCTGGAAACCATTGCAGCAACGGGAGTTGCCTGGAATTTGTGTTTATGAATATGTTTGTTGTAGTAGGCTGTGTTAGGGATTGTTGATGCGATCGTGCGATCGTTGTTTGAATTATATGTTCCTTTTACAACATCTGAAAATATTACATTTGAACTATGCTGAAAACTGTTGTGGTGGGATTGTTAAAAATTAAATATCTTCTGTTGATGTTGCCTTTTCAAGTCTTGATGAACACAGTATCCTCTATAACTAGCAGGATGGGATTCATTAAATTAGCGCATTCCGCAGGTACAGTCTTACCTTTGGTACATTCAGCTGATAAATGATTTATTTATGTTACTTCGAATATTGGAAATATTTCGTACTTTGTGACGACAATTTTGGACAAATGTTTTAATATCATCAATATTGGTTGAGTAGTGTAAATTTTTAATAACTATTCTGTATGCTCTTTCCTGTTTTATTTGAAAAGTGTAAAAGCTTTTCATTTTAAGCTTCAGATTAGAAACAAAAGTTCGGTACGCGCTTGTGGACTTAACAATTAAGTACTAATTAAAGATTTTTTATGCGTTAAAATATAGAATAAGACAGGGGCTAGCCCTTGTGTTATAAGCTATTTATAATGTCATTGACTTTTTCAATTCATAATTGTTTTTATTTCGAAAATATTCTTACAGATTTTTTTTTTGTCATAAAAGCTGTGAATACAAGTAAATTGAAACGAATAGTCAGATTTTACTTCTAACGTTTATTTGTATATGTATGTATGTAATATAATTTATTCAGACGAATTGACGAGTTTTCAAGTATTCTAACATTCCTTGGACATTTGCATTTACATGTGTTTGAGAATTTTGTTGTGAGTTCATAATATTGTTAGGCATTCCGACATTTCCGCCACTTAGATGTTGTGACTGAGAAGTATATCCTGAAAAGAACAAAAAACAGAATAATTTGTTTTTACTCTTACAACACAAGCCCCAATATCTTGCTTCTACATTGAATTTTAGTGTCTGTAAAAGTGTGGCAGACCAAATAATTTACCACATTTACATACGTTCTCATTATTTCTCTTGTGCATCGATATTCATTTTTAGTAAAACGTTTGGTTTGAGCTCACTTAGTGAACTGCTTTGATTCTGTTCTCAATGGTTTTAATTGTAGACAATCAACTCTGACAAAGGACGACGTCGTTTTTCATTAAATTAAGTTTTTGCTTTGAAACGAAATCTTTTTCTATTTAAAAACAATTAACATATAACATAAAAATAGTTCGTGAAATTAAACCATTATATTAAAAACACACACACAAGTATATATATACATATACATATATGTATACTTATTTTTGGCATTATAAAAACTAATTTGAGAAAATATTCACAGAATTATGTAAATGGATCAAAACTGATGTGCAGAATGCAAGTTTTTAGTATTCGGCTCTATATTTCATTGTTCAAGGCGAATTCTTTGCTACTAGGTGGCACTGAAAACACAAATGTTCTGCTTTTTCAACTTCGAAAAATGTATTGTTTAGAAGTTGTTTACATTTTACTCGCATTCATACACACATACAGTTATGGACAAAAAATAGGGTCAGAAATAACTACTTCTAATAAAATTAAATAAAATCTTCTGGTTTTAAACGCTGGTATTTTTTATTGGTGTATTTTTATTAGTAACTTATATGGAAATAAGAAGCTAAAAAAGTTATAGGCTTCTTCGACTTCAAAGGGACAAAATAATACATAAAGTGCGAAATTAACCTATTAAATTCTTACACAAGACTGCCTTGCAGCCTTTTGACATTCAATCTACTAAATCCTGACAGGTCTTCTTTGGTATTGAGTACCAGACATTTTGAATTTTTTTCCACAACTCATCTTTATTTCGTGATTTTATTGGTCCTATTTTTTTCTTCAATATCTGAATTTGCCTTGTTACTGTCAGCACATTTTTAATTTAATAAAATAATTTAAGTAAATAAATGATTTTAAATTTGCTGTTAGAGCTTTGCATTGATATTAATCTGTTTGTAGAAACTGTTTATTATTTAACTTCAATATTCCGATACATAAACACGTACCGAAATATCGAATTGAAATAATCCGATTAATAAGCAATCGATAAAGAAACAGAAGTGGGTCGAATAAGCTTGTCAGAAGTTCCTGTGTGCCACTCGTTTTGCAGAGATTCATGATGGTTCAAACGGACTACAGTAAAAGTGGCTGACATTATCTCTCAATTCTACGACATAAATACGTTAATGAGACTGTTATACAAGTAGTAGAAAATTGTAAAAACCTACTGCCACACATTGGTAATAGATTTACCTGATTGCTGCTGTTGTTGCGCCAATTGCTGTAAGAACATTTCCTGCTGCTGAGGCTGCATTTGTGGTGTTAATTGCGTTTGGTGTGGAAAAGAGAATTGTCGAAATGATAGTATTGCTGGGTCCATGGCTGTCCAATCATTACCAGTGTAACCTGCAATTTGACAATAATACTTATACTCTCGTTATTTGTTTCGACAAATTGTGTAACATTTGAAAGTGACAAATTTTTAATCTACAAAATAGACAAACATTTTAAATTTTGTGGATTTATTATAAAATTTTTTAGTTTGAAAAATATACATCCTGAATCGCAAATTTATAACCACGATTTCTGTATTGTGAAATACCTTAATTTTAATTCTTTGTGTAACGTAATAATTGTTTTTTAAAGCAATTCTTTATATTATTTTTCATTTTGAAATATATAGTTACTTAAAGTTTTTCGTGAACCAGGAATGATACTATATACATACATATATTACATTTCATGTTTTCCTTCGGTCGTTTACACACACTTCAGCATCTTTTTGTTAACGTTGTCATATTTGTGTTTGCACTTATTCACCATTTATACATACATAAATTTAACGTTTATTTTTGCTTTTCCTTGGATTATTCTTAAATAAACAATACAAATACTTTTTTTTTGAGAACAAAATTTTTTTTGTAGATTTTTGGAAAGATTAAGGGTCGAAAATTAACTTAACTTCACCAGTTTTATCAAGTTATATGTATATAGATACATGTGGACGTAAGTTGTATTAAAATTTAAAAGATTTACAGATTATCTTTTGAATACTGCTGTAAAAAAGAAGCCTTCCAAATGTTGCTGAACATCAAGTTGAGTGTTTTAGGAAAAGGTAGTTAGACATAATTCAACCATTAGTCTAGGGCGAAGTGCAGTGTCTTGAGCAATGTAAGAAAAACTTCAGCGTGGACAAATAAGGCAAACTGTTAAACATGGTGGTGGTAGTTTAATGGTTGGGGGTTGCTTCACATTGTGGAACGTTGGTCCGCTGTACAGAATAAATATAGTAGTGAATAAGGAGTTATCTCTCCATATTTCAAATACAAAAGTTTCCTGATTTTGTGAACGAGTGTGCTTATCCGGCCGAAGAGATTATTTTCCAGCAGGACGGAGACCCTAAGCATACTGCCAAAAATTGTCAAAACCTGCCCCCGAAATCAAACTTTTAAGTGGCCAGTACAAAGTCCTGGCATTAACCCTATAGAAAATATGTGGGCATGCTTTAAACATCAGTTGGCTAAGCACAGAAGTCCACCTACTAACATGGACGAATTGTGGCACCTGGTACAGACGAAGTGGACAAGTAAGCCACATTCAATTATTGAAAATATAGTGGAAAGTGTGCCCAGACGTATAAAAAGTGTTATAAAAAATAAGGCAGTGTGGACAAAGTATTAAAAGTCATAAGAAAATTAGTTTGAAGCAGAACTGTCAAAATGATATCTGCCACCTGTCAGTTGATCAGACTATTTGTGAAAAAAACGGAAAAAAGCAGATTTTAAAGCCACCAAAACTAATTTCTTGTCGACTTCTGTTCTGATATCAGTCAGATTCTAGTAAAACCCTGAAAACTTACGCTATTGATGTCTTGAATGTACATTTGTTTGTTCTTCCAAAACTTTTGTTAAGTTTAAGAACTTTTTTGAGTCTTTTCATTAAAAATTGTCAGAACAGAAGTATGAGCAGTGAATTATTGCTCAGGTATACTTTTTGCTTTTTTCTTTTTGAGAAAATTATGCATTACAATAAATATATGTATGAATGTATCTCGAAAAACTTCAAGACATGAAACAACATATTCTAAACAAATAACCAATTTCTAGTCTTCTTCAGGACTATAAAAAAAAATTTCCGAAAACTTATAGCGGATTTTTGTCAAATGTATTCTAGTTACAACCGATATTTACATGCAGAAAAATAAAATGATGATTAAAATTAGAAGAGAAGAGATTTTTGCAACTGCAAGGACAAAAAATTACATTTATTAGTAAAGCATATCAACAAAAATTTGAAAATCACGAATATTTCTGAAAAAAAAAAACAGATTTAAACGATTAAAGGAGCCACTATTATTGCTTTCGCTGGCACTTTGATGGTACAGGATAACTAACTGCAAGCTGAAAAAGAAGTAGTAGACTTATAAAATAAGAAACGCGGATATTCAAAGATTTGTTGGCTGTGCGTCCGGGATTGAAATTTCGTTTGTACTATGCGGAGAGCACCCGCTTATGCGGCGACTAGGCGTTTTTAAATCAAACTCGGCGATACAATGTTTGTTTAATGTTTCGCCAGGCTTAGGGATTCATCTATTTTTAGTCAGCTTTCGAGCAGAATCTGACCAGTTGCGAAATATTCTGTAAGTACTATACACATTATGGCAACTTTAGTACGATGAGCTTATTTTGTATATTTTAGGTTGTAATGATCAATATTTACACAAATTTATGCCTGCGAAATAATTCTTATAACAACTCTTATTTTGTGTTAAGTACTTTCGAATAATTTTGAGATCACAAAGGGCCAAAAGAAAGTAGACACCTCTGCACATTCCCTCATCTTTTCTCTCCGTCCTTACACCGTTTAAAAACCGAGGTAGAGTTCTGTGCTTCTTTTTGTGCATCCATAATAAAAAATATAGTAAATAAAAAATACGAGGGCGAGTCAATAAGTCCGTCACTTTTTGAATGAAACATAGGTTTTTATTTAAAAAGTTACTTTATTTCTCAACTCAACTCAACTCCTTTGAGTTCCCAACACTTGGTCCAACGTTTCTCCAATTTTTTTTCTCCCTTCCGAAAAATATGATTTGTCGAAGTCGTCAAAATGGGCATTTGTTTGCAGTATAATTTCGGCGTCGGAGTCAAATCTTATCTCTTCTTCAACTTTGGAACAAGAAATAGTCAATAGGGTCTAAGTCTGCAGAATAGGGCAGATGAGGGAACAATTCGTAGCCCAAATACCCAAGAGATCATTCAAAATTGAAACTACTGAGCCATGTGAGATGCCTATGGCTTCCCCAATATCTCTCACTTTCAATGTCCGATCGGCTAAAACCATACCGTGAATTTTTTTAATTGGATGTAGAGACCTTAATTGGGCGTTCAGGACGTTCGGCATCTTCCGTGCTTGTACGGTCACATCGAAATTCAGTAAACCACTTCTTTATTATGGAAATGTATGCTGCAGATTCTCATAATATCTATCAAGCTTAGCCCTGGTATGAGTGACGGGTTTTTTTTTCGCAAAAATTAATGCTTAATGAGCACACAAAATTCACTTTTTCCCATATATCATATTATATCTATCGTAGAGTAGAAAATCTAACTAAACAGGCAATTATGTAAAATAAAAGACGGGTGTCTGGTTCTTCAAAATGTTTTTCCATTTATCTTTGAATTGCATATTTTTTTTGAAATGGATTTTGGTATTTTTGTGGAGTTTGAACCTATAAGGAACCAAGCAGAAAGAATTACAGTACACGCCGTTTATCCCTGGCTAATGAAAAAAATTTGAAAATTATCTCCTTACATTACATCGGCCGTTGAGTTTATAAATAAGTGATTTTAATATTTTCAAAATTAACAATCTGTTGCTCTATGGAATTTTTTTTTTGTTATTTTATTTTGGAATTTGAATTTGACATGATCTAACACATTGTTTATTATCTCCGCAGTTAAAACTTTACTTAATTCTTCATTTAAAAGTTGCATATTTATTAGCAATATCGATATTCCCAGCCTTTGCTTTATATTTCGGCTTTGCTGGATAGTGATAGTCGTTACTACTAAAAATGTGATTTACCTTTCTGATTGCCACCAGTTGGCATTTGATTAGTATTCACTTGGCGCATCTGTTGCTCATTGATGTGTTGCTGATAGTTTCCTAAATGGGTGCCCCATGCATTATTGGGAACTTGCAACTGGTGTTGATGTTGGATATGTTGGCCATTTGGAGTCGAATAATTGTTTGACAAATTCATGAACGACATTATTTTGCTGTTTTGCACTCTTGGCACGACGCCGTAGCCGTTGAAATTGTTAACGTGATTAAATCCGGGAGGAGGCATTCGAGCACGTTGCATGTATTCCATCATTTGCTGTTGATGTGGTTGATGCACATTGCTTACTTGCTTGTGATTCATTAGTTTCGAAGAAACCGTTCCAACATTCTGCTCTTCTTCATTTTCAATTAATTCAGCCAATGCTTTTTGGGTTTCTATAAAGGGGTCAAATCCTTAAAAGAAAATGAAAAAAGAAACAGTAAAAATATGTCCTGCAAACATTTTTAAATTGTTTTAAAAACGGCTTAATATTCATATGTAGGTTTCATATCAGTGAAAACAATCACTTTCACAACAGTCCTGATGACGCTGCATTTACTTTACGGCTTTAAAAATATCCTATCAAACAAGTGTGTTGATTTTCGCTTATTGGATTTTAGTTTTAATTATTATGTTTTGTCGGCCTTATTTCAGAAAAAGTACTACACTCTTAATGTACTTTATTAAGCACAACTTCTTAAAAGTATTGTTCAAAAACAATTATTAGCTTAATTATATGATTAAATACCGATATTTTAATATATGTATGTACGTTCTACGGTCTAAATTTGGAAACGTGATGGAAAAAACGAATGTTAATCGAGTTGTTTTTACTCGTAATTACAAGCATCATTTGCATTTAGGATTGTTAATATATTTTCTTAACTTTCTTTGTCAAAATTTTTGCTTAAAAGATGAAAGCAGCGACCGGTTTTTATATTCAAAAGATTTATTATTATTAAAAAAAAAAAAAACATTTATAAATACTTATGGAAAATTTAAGTACAGTACCTTTTTGTGGAGTCTAAGATAATGTATAATGTTGCCAGTTCAAAATTACGAAACTTTTCAATTTCAGTATGTTAAGATTCACACTTGACTTATCAACTAATATTGTACGAGTATGTATCTTATTATCTTAGTGTGATAAGATAGATTGCAAAAAAAAAAAAAATACAAAAAAAACTAATATGTACATGGAACAACTTTTTTTGGAATAAGGCTCTAGAATGTCAGACAATTTTAGAGGAATATTAATAAATGTTTTAATAACTAATTGAAGGTTAGAATAAGGTTACATTCTTTGTTTAAACTAATTTCATGTTGTTTCCAGACTTGGTTGTCTAATTATCAGACAAATACAATAACTTCTGTTTAACAGGAAGTTTGGGTCATGAAGTCTAGTTAAAAAGAAAAATAATGAACGCCAAAAGGCATTCTGGGTACGTGTCCGTATCCGTTCTCCCAATTGCATAACCGAAGTCATACATACACTTCCTAGAGTTTTGGTTGCCGTGCTAACCGAGGGACGGACTCCTTCCCCTCTATTCCCCGGAAAGCAGAGCCCTGGCGGAGTGCAAATCGTCAGCGCTTAACCTGAACTCGGGCGAAACAGTAGGAAACTCGTTGCACCTGAGTTGGTAGCAAGACAACCGTACTTCAGTAGCACTTGGGTCCCCCAAAATAGCCTATACAGCTCAGGCGCACATATCGAGAGATGCAAGCAACTCAATTTTTATCTTGTATTGATGATGTGGATGAGAGCGACATGCAGTCTTAACGCGCTGGTGCTTCTGGTCACACAACCAATCGTGCAATTTTACGCTACAGAACAAATGATCAGCTTGTTATAGACAAAATATATGCAGCAAATCAGTTATGCCCAAACTATGATTGAAAATGTTACAAAAACAATTCTTATTCGAAGTTGTTGTTATTTGTGTTCGATATCCGTACAGAGTTTGCTATTGCAGTTAAATACTTTAAGTTGAATTCAAGAGCGGATAGTTAATTACATGCCACAAATGGTTCAAAATCATTTAATTCACGAAAAACAAACAATAATGAAACAAGAGGGTTTTTTAGCAAATCAATTGTGGCTTTATCTGTGTGGTAAATGGATACGTCCCAATGGAACCAAACGTCGCATGATTAATGTCAGCTAATCATTTCTTTACACTGACTGCGCCGGCGAATAAATAGCAGTAAACAGTGTTTTTCTGTGAATATGCGGGTTTTGGAATAATTTTCACTCCAAATCTTAAAATTTTGCTTATTGACAAAATCATTTAACCAAAATTAAGCTTTAGCGTTACACAATCAAAATCAATTTTTGTTGTTTCAGTACATTACAGTACAGCAGAAATGACAGCGCAAGTTTTCTTTCATAAAATGAATAAACGCACTTTTATTGGTTGGGAACGACACTGAATTGCTTGATTTAAGTCTTCTATAAGCAGGTATTTACTGCTGCGGAGTGCCTTAAGTGTGTACGGGATACGAAAACATGGGACAAAGGGCACGCTAAGTTTGAACTAAGTCGTATGAGTCTATTGATGATGCAATCAATGCGTTTATATTTATATTCTCTGATTGATTTACCCGTTCAAATAGTTTTGCTGGCAATTGGGTCATTGCCCCAAATAAATCGTCAAACATTATCTGACAGAAATCTGTCAACCAGTGCCAGTGAGACGCACAACTCTCGCAGGCCCAACAACAGCAAGCCCGGCCGTATTTAAAAACTAATTACGATGGCGGCAGAGCTGTTCTTCAGCCCCGAGGTGCTTTACGATTTTTTTTTACTATGACCAACAGTACGTAATAAACGTTTATTGTCCACATTTCCAATATAACAAAACGTTTCAAATTGCAAGTGCCAATCAAAACACTTGTATAAATAACAGTCACTTGGCTATTTGCAGTAAGATCCGTGTTTGTTGTGTAAAGCAATGAACAAGGAAACACTTGCCTAAGTTTTGCTTATGACAGTTTGCGCTTTTTTCCCCCAGGAAACTAAAAGCACTTAGCCTGAATTTTAGCCTAAACTAAATAGATCGATCATATGAACAATTTGAGAATATTAGAATTGAATATTATAATTAATAAGCCATTCAATCATATGTTTTCGGAACTGCCTCATATCTATACTTCCTTGATAAAATTAGAATTTATTTTAAATACTGCGCCCGGAACTTCCCACAATCTTGTATATAAGATTATAAAAATTCTAAAAAGATTAGCAGAAAAGTTTGACTTAAGACATCTTTTTTTATTACTACAACGGGTTTTTAGCGGACACGCGAATACGCATAAATTAAATGAATAAAATAAAGATTTTATTGTTTTGGATGTTATATATGGAATTTTAAAAAGCAGTTATTTGCTGATATGTAATATGTACTTACCTAAATCGTCATCACAAGTTGAACTATTTACATACTGATTTTGTTGAGTCTGTACAGAAGAAATTGGCTGGTTTGAAACAGTGTGGAGCGTTTGGTGACAGTGCTAAAAATTTGCTTACAAAGTTAATCGCCAGTGTTTTAAACTTCGGGTCAAATTTTCATCTTTAAAATTACAAGTGCAATGTTGGCAAAATTGGAAGTTTTACAACAACAATGTCTTGTCAATTCAGCAGCGAAAATTCGATCCGAAATGTAGAACAGAGAGGAATAGGTTTTAGATATTTTCTCTACGTAATTACCATTTGATCCATTTTTCCAAACAGTTTTTGTTTGTTGGGATGTTGTTGGGATGCCAGAATGCCTGAAAAAGACATACAAGTTTTAGTATAAAGCTTCTGTACAAGGTTTTTGTATGAAAAAGTTTAAAATATTTAAGTCAACTACAAAATGTGTAGTAATATAAAATGTTTGGTCTTTTGGTGTTCTTCAGTCTTCATAAACAGTTTGTTTCAATAATTCTTAAGCCATTAGATTTAAGTTGAGGATGAAATTGTTTAATTGTTACCCAGTTGAATCATTAGGGAAATAATCTCACGATCGGAATGTCAGATAACGACCCAGTTTATGGCTTTTCAAGCAGCCAAAAACATTTTAAAGTAAAATTGTCAGGTTAATTGTACTTTAAAACTGCGCTAGGTTTCACTGAATTCCCCGTTGATTATTTTTATTACTCACTGATTACAGTGATTTCGATGAACTATAATTTTAGCTAAAAATAAAGCTGAACATATTTTTTGTTCCTTTTTTTATTTTAAACATATACGACGTCACTATCGACACTATAGGCGTATTGTTGAGTGGCGTCAACACGACTACTTTGCTCTTTAGCAACAGCACATATAAAATGGTACATAAATCAGGTAATATAATGCGTTCTTTTTAAAAGAGCAGGAATAATACTACAACTGAATTCTGTTAAAAGATTAAGTTGAATTTAAATTTTTTTTCTCAAAAAATATATTTATTTATCAATTTATAATTCGTCCCTCTTCAGTTTTTGGATTTTGAGTAATAACAAATTTGGATTTCTTTGTATTTGACTCAATTTAATGAAATTATGCAAAACCAAGTTTAGAAATAAACTGACAAAATATAAGATGCAAAAAATATATTTTTTATAAAATGTTACTTTAAATTTCTGCAAACATTTGAAGCTAAATAAAAATTTACTGCCTGTTTTCGAAAACGTACTAAAGTTTTCTTTCTTGAATTTATATTAAAAATAACAATTAAGAATATTTGGTTTTGTTTTCAATATATGTAAATAGTAAAAAATTCATATTTTCTAAAAAAAACCGATTGAGTAACAATCTATAGTTTCGTAGTCACTGCACCACTGGCCAGGACCTGTTGCTTTACGAACAACGTTGCTACGATGCCTAGGACTGAAGTCTTAAGAATACTTAAAATTCTTTGCGGAAACTGAAAAACAGGCTTAACATTTTATAAAGAAGTACTAGAACGAAGTTATGTAATTAGTTTAAAGTAACACAGTTCGCCTAAACATCTTAATACACTGACAAAGTGAAAATCGAAACAATTTTGAAATACAACTTAAATAATCTTATGCGGAAACCATGTGCATATTTAGAATGATTTATACAAGGTATACTTACAGCTCTGATCCATCAGTTGCGAGTTAAGACGATTGTTTTCCAACAATGGCATAACATGCATGTTTTCATTTACAGTTCCATTGATGTTGTTTGGGCCATTTATCTGTAAGCACTAAAATAGAAAACGTTAAAAAAGTTGGTCATATAGTTTGTACATAATACTCTAATTTGTATTATTTGTGAAATATTTTTAAAATATGAACACAAAAAAAAATATATATTTGATTAGGTAGCCGGCAAATATGAAGTTTGCAATCAAAAAAGTTTGAAGCTGGTTGAATTGGCCATATTCTTAAATGTAAAAAAAATTTTGATCTCATTGATTTATCGGAGAACATTAATACTTCTAAGAGCTTTTATCTTGCACCAGTACTCAGGGAAGATCCTCCTTGTGCAGGAATTAGCATTTACTGGAGTTAGGAGAATAAGTTATAGGTAGGAGGCAAGAGAGAGTAGTGCTTGTGGACGTTTGTTTTGAATCTTTCTACATTGTGATAGGAAATAGCTCTGCAGGCAGTTTAAAAGATGAAAGCAGAAAGCAAAACAGTTTTTTGCACTGCCCAATCGAAAAATAGATGAGCTCTACACGATGAACCTATATTACCCAAGGAAAGGTGTGTTCCCTAATCTCGTCAGAACAAAATGCACTTGAAAATATAGAATTTCAAGTTAGAAATTTACAGATAATGTTGAAAGTTGACCACACAAGTCAATGCGAAAACAGAGGCATCCAGAAAAGTACAATGTTGTTTCAGAAAATCTGCTGATAAACAGTAAGGTCGCAAAGCAAAGAGTCAGGATGAGAATAGTTGGCGTAATACCTTCCTTATGAAGCAATTACTTATTTAAGCCATATACACCAGTTTTACATTACATTGGACATAAAGCAATTACCATTTCTTGTCACTGCCTGTTGGAACAATCCTCCGTAAAACCTGAATAATTGTAATGTAAAAAATTTGCTCTAAAATTTACTGCTTTGCATTTGTTTATAAACAAAGCGAGAACACACAAAAAGAATACAAGAAGATATACTTACGTGTTGAAGTTTTTGTTGCTGATGTTTGTGAAAATCGAAAAATTTTGACATGTTTGTTCCAAACAAAGAATTCTGTACACTATCATTTAATGATTCAGTAGGATGTTGTTGGTACTGATTAAAACTAGTTTGTCGGCTTAAATCGGAGCTTGTTAAGTAATTGCTGGAACAAGTTTGGAAATCTAAAAGAAAAATTGTTGATTTCATGACAGTAAAAAAATTAAAGGTTGGAAAATCACATTCTGTCCACACAAATACACAAAATTCGTCTAGGACATTTTTCTTTACATTAGATTCAAAACAATAATACACCCTTTATTTCTTTACAAACTGCCGCAGTCAATTGTTCGGCTACGATAAACATATTTTAAATTGTTTTTCTTTTTATAATGAGAAGAAACCAAAATGTCAGTTCGCTAATGTTAAATCAACATCAGAAGACAAAACTCGAAATAGTTTATACTTTTTTTTAGAGAACTTCGTGATTCCTAAATAATTACAAAATACAAAGAAACGACAGCTTTTACGTTCTGCGATCTCAAAAACCGTTTTCTGAAAATGTTCTTTTCAAATTTCTAGGAGAAACGTAAAATGTTCGAACTTTTTTTAAATTAGTAAAGACATGAAGCTTCGACAAAAAACTAATACTGAAAATAACAAACTAGATTTTGCTTTACATATGCAACAAAAAAAATATGTACATAATGTGATTTATAAGAGGATGTTTTTACGTTTGTGTTATTCCACAATTGATGCTCAAGAACATTCGCTGTTGATTTAGATCCGTTGAAAGTATCGTAAATTATTTATCGGTCTTGCTGAGCGCAAACGAGTATTTCTTGCTAAAGTTTAACATAATCTATCTGTGCTGTAAAATTGGAAAACTTTTGCAAATGATCCCTATTTTTCGGTATTAACTCTAGATAAGGGAAACTGTTTTGCAACACTTCTTACATAATTTTACAGTTACTTTAATATTGATAAAAAAAAGCATTATATTTACCAGATTGAACGCCACTTAGTTGAGTAGTATTTAGTGAATTCAAAATACTATTTCGCTTTTGTATCTCCTGAAGTCTTTGAAGGTCTTCTTGGCGTTTTGCGTGATTTTGACTTTGGAGCTGTTGTTGCAAATTCTGTTGGAGTTTTTCTTCCATTTGCTTGTTCGTCTTAATCATCACGTTCTTTAAAACTTCCTCCCATTCTTAAAGGAAAAGAGATTTTTACATAAAGAGGCTTTTTTGTTTAACTTAAGTAAACATCGAAATTAGCATTTCTTTTGAATTTTATAAACGATTTCCCAAGAACTAGCCTGTTCAAAATGAATTTTTTGCGAGCTCAATGAAGCCTGAATTTATAATTGGGTGTCTTACTTCTGCGTTTTGGTCTCTACAAATAAATTTCGAAAGTAAAGCTGGAGGGAATCGAAAAAACTAGTCAATCCGCAGTTTTATTTCTTTCGCAAAATCAAAAAACAACTTCTCACAGCGATCTCAAATTTTACAAATCTCATTCAAACGTCCTCATGGCAATTTATTGAAACTGAAAACTATCTTACTCCCTGAAACCGGTTAAAAGTTTTTCCAATTGCTTATATTTAATATTACTTTAGTTTGAATAGTGCAAACATAATAGTACAATGCATTGTTTGCCAACTTCATATGACATATGATTACTGTCTCACAAAATGCAATAAAAATCATAAAACTCTAAATACACTAAATATGTACATAGTATTACATACATACATTACATTACATACTAACAAAGTAGGCTAATACACTTGATAATAAACCGATTGTATAGGTGTGATGAAATTGTTATCATCTATATCTAATGCACAATTTGTGGGAGTTTGCGCTCCAGCATTTTGGTTGATTAACTCAAACTGCTGGAGCCCAAACCTTCGCAAAACTTAAGTATTAAGTCTGGTTAATTTGTGCAGTTAAATACGTATACGTTTTCTTAGAGAAAATGCGAATTAAAACTCACATACATATTTAAGATACATACCATTTGTAGTATTCTGGTAACCATCAATACCTAAAAGAACGAATTACACATTAACAGAAAATAAAGTAAGTAATAGATAAAAAAAAAGGTCTCGTACCATTAATTAAATCAGGCAAATTAGGTACCGTACCAGAGATTAGTTGATTTGGGATTAAGTCTTCATTATGCTTAACGTGCATAGATGGGTGAAGTATTGCCGATCCCGAACTGAAGAAACTGTTTTCGTTAAAGATGTTTAACTTTGACATTGCATCTATAAAATAAGATAATCATTTTCAAGTAAAAAAAGCCTAAGATTGGTTTTAAAGTTCATGTACAAAATACAAAATATGCACTGGTAAAGAGAAGGAAGATAGTTTATTATATAATTTATCAAAGCCAAAGCATAGAGAATTTTTTTGTCGATCCGAAAATTTCGGATGCACATCTACTCAACAATTTTACTTGTGTTAATTAATACAAGTTATTTTAATTTTCTGTAAAAAGTTAATGGAATAACTTCTGAATTTTGTAATTAAAGTATTGCTTTATAAAAAAAGATGGAACCGTGAAGCCCGAAAAAATGTTTAAGAACTTAACAATACGCGCCTTAATTTTTTGGTAACTGAACCCTTATTTTTAGCGTTCGGCGTTTCTAAGTCTACCTACGTCTTAACTATTGTGGCCGTCTTAATATTCATAATGAAGACAAGTTTTTCAAATTTCATATTTTTCGTTTCTCTTTAAAGTTTCATTCATTACCACAAATAAAATTATTCTTAATAGAGATAAATGAGAGTGCGAATAATTCGACTGAAAGAAATTATTTACGAGATTTCTTGGGTATAGTAGCAATATGCAGCTTTAGTACGGGTTTTAACAAGATTGTTATAACGAAAAAAAAAAAAAACATTTACACGGAACGTAAAATACAAGAAATTCTAGTCTTAATCTGCAAAGAGTTTTATAATTCAGGCATTCTCTATAACTAGCCCTTACGATGGCAAAAGACATAAAGAATAATGCTTTTTCTTTAACATGAAGGTTCATGGATTTTTAACTAACTAGCTCACCTGTTAGAGGCTCAACTCCATTGTCCTTAAGAACTAATTCATTATAATCGATGTTTTCGTATCGGTTATTATCAGCTGTTTCCTTGAAGTATATATTTCTTTCCATGTTGTTGTCATTTGACATTTGTGGTCCATCGGTTTCGGGGTTTCCGAGCAAATCGTTTGTATAAGCATAAGATTTTGAAGAGCTCTCCGTTAAATCATTGTTTTCGTTTTTCGAATCCGTTTTGTTTTCTAACACGGAACTTGGTGTCAATGGACGATTGCACATGACGGCGGATTTTGTGTTTTCGTCATTTACATGACCCTCAGTAAAACCACCCGGCGAACTTTTCCCACTTATGCTTTCGTCAAATAATGAATTGTTTTCGCTTGCAGTAATGATACAACTGCTGCTACTGTTGCTGCTAGAGCTCAGAGAGCGCTGACTGTCTAATTTCGATATATTATTGTCATCATTTATTTCGCTAGAAATAAATTCACCACTGCTATCTAAGTTAAGGGACGTAGAGTTTGTTGTTTTATAATTAGTGTCAAATTCCTTAATTTCATTTTCTATATTTGAATTCAACTCCTTTTTTGCGTTTGAGCGATTAGCTAAACAATGTTGACTCCTCTCTTTGCTCTTTTCAAGTTTAGATTTGGATGACTGCTCATTTAAGCTATTGTTATTTATCGGTGAAACTTCTCCGATAACAGGAAAATCAACTTCTTTTGGCAAGGCATTTAAAGTTGTATTATGTATGCTGTTAATGGTAGTTTTGTTTTTGGTTTTACCATTTTTATTTTTGTCTTGTTTTGTACGCTCTTTTTTGCTTTTGTTGCCATTACTTGAAACAACGTCTTTTTGATTAACGGGGGATACAGATAAACTTGGCCACGCCTCTTTTTGAGGGTTAGTACTAACTGCTGCGGAAGATAAATTATTTGTAGTAACACATAAAGACACAGATGTACCATTCACTGGTACGGTACTCGAATTAACGCCAATCATTTTAGTGCTATCAGAATTTTTACTAGTATTACTCGAAGTACTTGTACTTCCATTGGAACCACTACATCCTGATGATGAAGCAATTAAAACATCATGTAAGCGTTTTTCATACTCCTGATGTTTTCCTTGATGCATTTCCTTAAAAAAATACCATTAAATTGTAAGAAAACCCCTATAATGAGTTTGCAAAAGATACCTCTTTTGTAAAACTTGCTTCAGGATCTCCCAGCTCATGTAAATACATACAGTCGCCTTTGGGACACTGCTGGTTCTTCATAAAATGACTACAATATTTAGTAGTTCCGAGACTCGTCTTTATAAGACGACCATCAATCATTATATTATTTACACTCTGTATTGCCCTCAATGCATCCGTGTTATTTACGTAAGTAACATACGCTGAAGCGGAAGGACCCTGCAAAAAAATTATATTAAAAGATATATAACTCAATCAATATTGAGTTATTAAATTTGTTAATCCAAATTTTGCGGGCGGCGACTGGTCGTACGTTTGCCACTAATGAAATTCTTATATTTTTCTCAAACTGTCTAACCGATTGATACTTTTTTTTGAATGGCGAGTATTTGCGAATATATAGGGCATTGCTTTTAACTTCGACGTTGTAGGGCATAAATTTACAACCACTATTTTGCGATTTTTAGATATTCGCTTAAAATTCTGCCATGTACCAGCTCACTTACAGAGCAACTATTTACTTAGTTTTTTAAATTATATCCAAAAATCATGCATCCTCTCGTTGTCTTTTTTTCGCTCTTATTTAAAAGGACTTAAAATTAATAGCACGCATACCTAAACTTGGGGGTTAAACTTAATGGGTTAGATGCAAAGAAATAGTTACTAGTTTTTATGACATCTATATTGACTATTTAAACCCATGGATTGCGGTACATAGAAGAATGTTGGAAACGAAAAATATTTTACATATGTATTTACCCTCGAATTATATAATCTGTGTACACACTATCCAAAAATACGGTTAGCTGTGAATTCTCTGCTTTGTCAGCAATGTATAACAAATATCATATCAGTAGTGGAAATATAATTAGAAAATTCGAATTTGTCCTACGCAACTACAGCAAAATTATCTGACAGCCAGAAATATTATAAATCGGTTTCGCAAGACACAATCCATCGCCAGGAAGCCTGGGTCTGGCCCACCTGCTGGATTTTTGGATAAAAAGTTGGCGCGAAAGATTAAAAGAAAATTGATTTTAAGCCCCATTGCGTCGCTTAGAGATTTAGTCAAAAAGTAAAATGTTTCTCACACGCATGTACAAAAAGGCGAGAAGAGGTTCAAACTGAGATCCTTTGCTGTTATAAAAGTCCGAAATAGAAACGATATACAAAATACGAAAGCAAAAGGAAGAGCAAGAAAACTTCTACGAACAGTGCTGAACAATTTTCGAGGTTGCGCAATAATGCATGATGAAACTTACGTGAAAGCAGATTTTAAACAACTTCCAAGAAAACAATATTATACGGCATATACGAAGGGAGGTGTAAAGCAGATATTTAAATTGAAGAAAGTTGACAAATTTGCAAAAATATATTTAGTTTGACAAGGAATATGTAGCAGTGGTCAAATGACAAAACCATTTGTTACTAAAGGTACAGTAAATCAAGAGCTGTACATTATAGAATGTCTTCAGAAAAGACTTTTGCCTATGTATAAGCAGCACAACACCTCCTATATTTTGGCCTGATTTGGCAACCATACATTATTCTAATAAAACAGTGGATTGGTACAGAACAAACAATTTTGTTCCAAAGAACTGCAGCCCCCAAACTGTCCTGAGTTGCGTGCAATAGAAAAATGTTGGGCTCATTTGAAACAATATTAATGTAATGTTGCCAAACACTTTGGGAGATTAGGTGCTCAGAAGCTGATGACGGGTCTTAGAGCGAAAATTCGCTTTATGTAAAAACGAATTGTATCCACTTATATTTTAATATATGTATCTCTGAAGTAACTAAATTAATTTGTTTTCTTTAATTCATTTTTATTGTTATTAATTTCTAAGTAATTTACGAAATAAAATGTAAAATTCTTTTCGTTTCCAAACTTTAGCTGGTAAAGTTTTGTTTTACTGTCTTCCCATGCGTCAACAGAAATATTTTCCATTGCAAATAGTTTGTGGACATCGGAAAAATCCCAACTAAAAGTGATTATTTTAGAACCACTTTTTTTTAATAGCAATATATGTAGCTATATATGTATATATATAAGTATTATTTCTTTTATAAACAATTAAATTAATATGTTAGTACTTGTACTAGTTACTTACATAACATTGAATGAATTAGATTTTTATACGTGATGTAAAGCAATTTGAATAGACTTAATAATAAAAAATGTTATCTCATTTCTAAATGTAGTTTTTTTCATGAAAAATATGGTCACCGTATGTAAACATGTAAATTTCCGATAAAAGAGCTGATACCAGTAAACATTTAGGGCTATTCTGATAATATTGCAAGCTGTTAAAGTTTTTAAACTACCAACTTGATTTTCTGCCACAAAATACAAAATATTCGTTGCCTTAAATTTTAATAAATGCATACCTGGACTCCAGCATACGCTGTACTTGGATTGATTACAACTTTATGAATTTTTCCATATTTGCCAAAATATTCGTGTTTCTTTAGAATCTGAAACGTATTAATTATATTAATATTTCTGTTCAATATCGTATAAAAATAAAATAAAATATAAAATTATTTTGTTTTTTAGTTTATAAGAAGAGATACTTACATCGGCATCAGCTAGCCGGGGAGGTAAGCCGACAACAAAGACTAAATTTTTTTGAACAACGCGAACGTTGGCTAAGTGTTTACGATTTTCCGTAATTTTTTGTTTTCGTTGTTGGTCTCGTTGTCGTTTTTGAGATTTAAACGCTATCATCTAAATAAAATGAAATTAATATTAGATTAATACAAGATAAAAAATCTTGTATATACATATATGTATATGTATGTATATACATATATATGTATATACATATGTATATATGCATATATATAGATGCATATACATACACATGTATGTATTTACATATATGCTTTACAATTCGTCTACTAAATGGTAGACTTGGAAAGTTTTGAAAAAACTCTTTCTCTTCAACTGTTAAAAAAAACACACCTTGGTAGTCTAGTGATATTATAAAAGAAATATCGATTCGACGGCTATTGAATGTCACTCGATCATGAATGCAAATATTTGAAAACTGTACTTACAAACATGATAAGGTGAAGGTTGGAACGTTATACTTGCACGTAGAAAAAACACTTTCCGAACTGGAAAAATAAGCGATATACTGAATTTTTGTTGCCATTGAGATCAAATAACTTTTTGTTTCGAGCTTAAAATAGTTACCAAGTTTAAGCAACTTACGTAGGGCGCAGTTTAAGTTGTCTTACACAATTGTTTTGTCTCGACTTTGTCAATAACAATATTTATCTATACTCACTTTACGCCCATTTTATTCGCTTTTTTTGTTAATTTTAATTTTTATCCTAGGGTTAGTTCCGTATGGAAGTGGCTAGATACAAGAAGTTTTTAACTCACCTCTTCTTGGGTAAGCGGCTTGAAATCAGCAGGATTTTCAGGATATTCCTTCCGACAAGCTGGACACAACTCATTTTCATCCGTACGAATTCTGTGCCAGCAGAATCTGCAAATCTGAAAATAAAATACAATTATACTTGAATTTTAAATTGAAATTTAAATTCTGTACTATATAATTATAAAACTCGCATAATTTTTACTGCCATTGAATGTGTATCGACTAACTGATACAGATTTCCTTTTGGCCCTGCAAATGGAGTTTTTATTGAGAACGTAACTATCCAATAAGAAAACAGCATATTTCATTCAATAATCTAGATACACACAAAAAAATGATTACGGTGAAATAAAATAAATAACTTACACCGTGGAATCTCCTTTTGCGGAACCTTCTCATAAACAGACTGTGTCACCAGACTCTGTCATAGACCAGGTTCGGCGGTCTATAAGAAACCGTTGATTTCCTCCTGAAGGCACTCTTCAATTAGAGGACGCAGACACTAGATTTAATGGTTTTCGAGTTCTAAGAGTGCATACTTTTTCCAACGTGGTGCTTTAAAAAAATCACTGAATCGACGCCCTTTCAAAAAAAAGTTGGCATCACTCCCCGATTACTAAATAGAATTGTTTCAGATGGACATTTCTTTTGGTGTTTTCCCATTTTTTTCATGAAAAGACTGTTGTTGATTTCCTCATCTTATTATAACAGCGTTAAAAGTGTGTATGGTAAACGTTTTCTCTCACATAGTTTTAAATCTAACGTTTTTTTAATTTAAGCTTCGGCTTCGGCAGGTGCCAATGCCAATTCTTGCATGTGCGTGGTATATAAATAGTACGTATGACTCATAATCTATGCCAATTTTGATCTAAGAGTTAAGATATACCATTGCAAAACCGAGTTTCTGAAGCTCAAAAAATTTCTGATGCCTCAGCAGATGAAATTGAACCTTTAGATCATCGAAATGCAATATACAAGATATATACAGATATTAGTATATATTCAAAGACAGCATAACCACACAAACACTTTGGTGAGTGGCAGCGCTAAAAAAGGTTAAACCAACACACGTATTACATATGTATTTACAGATGTATAACAAAGAATTTTGTTATTAAAGATGTGTATTTAACTCATTGGACCTGCATACCAGCTGATATTTAATGTTTAAGAAATTCAATTTGTTTGATGTAAATTTAAGTAAGACAAACTGCAAAGATGGAAAAATTGCATTAACATTTCTACATATTTATGTGTGAAAACAAGTAGAGCATCTATGCAATTGCGAAGTTCAGAATAAAACGCATTTCAAAATTTCTGAATATTATTTTGAAGCAACAGGTTTTTGAATAATACTTTAAGGAATTGCATAAAGCCAGGTAGGTTTGGCTTAATTCTTTTCAAATGCATTCAATGGTATATTAACTTTCTTTAAAAAAAATGTGTATTCATACCTGATATCCGCAAGTACAGGGGAAGAAGTTAAGATCATCAACTTCAAGAGGCTCCATGCATAGAGGGCATTCCACAACTTCATCAACGCTATTATTTAATGTATTCATATTCTTGTAGCAAATAAGCAGCTGATCAGAAGAAATTCACACTTATCTGAAAAGTTTGAAAAAAAAAATCATTTATACGTTTTAATCGAACTGTTACAAAAAATTCAGACCAGCGGTCTGGTACCTTATAGACCAGATCACTGGACCGATCTTTCTGAAATTTTCACAACATTTAACTCGGACTCTTGAATGAATTATAGGCTACTTTTTTACTACCACGCCAATTTTTACGCCCATATTTTAAATTGTGCTTTTTTGTGAAACGGGTAGGGACCAAAATGTGCTCCCAAAAAATGGACTACTAAGTTAATTTGTGGATCAATTTTAAAAACTGTTCTTGCATATGGAATAGCTAAAAAATACATGTCGTAAAATGTTAGGCCAGCCATATCCAAATAAAATGCATTGAGTGAACGTATTTTGGAAAAGAAAAAACTGGAAACTCGATTATACGTCATTGCATAAAATGTTTGATTATATATTTACATTATCTTTCATCGACGGGAGAAATTAAATCGCATATTGTCTCATACTATTCATTACAGAATAAAATTTTGATTATGATATTATGTGCAGCAATGAAATTTCGGAAACTGATTGCAGTCAATCTTACAATAGTCCAAGAAATGAGTGCAAAACTGCCAAATATTCGGTAAAATTTCTCCAAAAATCCGTGTTCCTTACTTTTATATATATGTATGTATGTACATATATATGTATGTGTATATTTGTGTCATTGGTAGAGACTTCTTCTACCATTAGTTATGTTTCACTATTGTTTGATTAGTAATGTTTTAGCATTCTTATATTTTAGGCTTCAATTAGTTATCCCATTCACAACTTGTTCTGAAAGCGTGAAGTTGGCACTCTCTTTCCTACCTTTGTAGGTATTTTCCTTTAAATCGTTCTTAAAAATTTCTAAATAGAATATGCTGTTCGTAGTATTTGCAAGTATCACATGATTTTATACGCCACTCGTCGACAATCCGTTATTGAACCTCCACCGTATTAAAAAGTCCCTACATATTGTTTGGATTTGGGCAAACTATTTCGTACCCATCAGACTTATAAATGTTATATTTACTTTTCTTAGTAAGAGGTTTCCTCTCAATGCTTACAACATAAAGAAAAATAATCTATATTGTTTTTTGTGGTATTTTTAATTTTCGAAAAAGAAAATTGGCAGATATGGAAGCTTTAATTTGAAGTAAAATGATAATCAATTTTTC
This sequence comes from Epicampocera succincta, assembly GCA_932526305.1. Lineage (NCBI taxonomy): Eukaryota > Metazoa > Arthropoda > Insecta > Diptera > Tachinidae > Epicampocera > Epicampocera succincta. The sequence continues at coordinate 452,737 of OW052037.1, read as the reverse complement.
ATAACAAGCTATTTAATAATTACATTCAAATGCAACGAAAAAAATGTGATTTTATTTAAAAAATTCGAGTAACTTTCAAACTAGCTGCAATACGAATGAAGGGAAAAGACTTACACCAAACTGAATTTGGAGCTCTGGTCGTAAAACTTAGTCTCAGTTCATACAGTTGAATCAGATTTTTATCTTCAAATCATCTTTAATGGGAAGGTTTACTTCTGGCTTAGCTGTAAACAGAATTAACGTTTTTGGAAAGAGCACAATCATAATCCATTTCTTCTAAGAAGCAGTAGGTATGTTCGAAAATGTAATGCTGAATTGAACTGACAGAATGGAGTTCATTAGACACAGCCGTGGACCCAAAAACCAGAAAATGTCTTTAAACATTAAATATCTGGAATTTGTGTTTTTGAAAACAAACACCCAATATCCGTCAAACAATACCATTTCTTGTATGATTCTGGCTGAAGCACAAAGTGAGTCGAAGAAATATTCCACATGCACACATCTCCTATAACAGCATTCTTACATACATACATAAGTATGTATTTAATTCAAGGTAATCTCATTTTTAACGAAAGCAACATAAGATATTAAAGCTTTTTTTACCAATTAATAATAGTGTATTTAATGGCTACTAGGTATACACTCCAAGTACAAAATACTTGTATTATTTTAAATATAAAAATTAAGGTTTTTGTGTTAAAAAGCCGAGCACTCGTATGTGCGACTGTTCACGAATGAATTCTACTGAATATATATGTACATACATTTATACTGTGAGCGTGAAAATAAATGAGTCCATTATAAATTATTATACTTAGTTTTATTTCAGTCTTTTAAAATAAAATAAATTTAAAAAATATATACATATGTTTTTTATAAAACTGTATTAAAGGTTAACAAAACTCATAAAAAACAACAGAACAATTTTTAAAACAACAAAAGTTATAACACAAAAAAAAATATGAGTATCATTATTTTACGCATAAAAAAAGTTTGCAGATCACCATTGCAAAATCAACTGACGATTTTATATAGTAAAAATAGTTTTGTGTGTTTTGTTTAATTTTACATTCAATTTAGTTGCAATTGGCAAATTTAAAAGCACTTCGCGTTTAGTAAGTAACTTTTTTAAAAATGGTAAAACAAACGTCCAATGATGTGAAATTGTAAACAAATCTCACGAAGAAGTTAAAAGTTTGTGTGAAATCGGTTTCATTATTAACAGAAGCCATAACAATATTAGCAAATAACAGAGAAATATAAACGTGATGGAAAATTAGAAAATGGCCCAGGTGCCGGTAGGCGGACAATTTTAAATGAGGTTCCATTCCCATACGTCATGTAAGGTAAAATCCAACAATAAGTGCTGTAAAAATAGCATAGGAACTTAAAGTTCTACTGTAAGCCCCACTACAATTAGACCAACTCTACATAAAAGTGATAGAGAGAAAAAATTATGTTCAGCAATCAGTCAAAATCGACGTCTTAAATATGCAAAAATAATATAAAAACAAAGATGGTTCCTTCTGGCAGACCGTTGAAAACCTGTAAAAATATGGAGAAGATTGTCGAACAAAATGTAATATCCACTATAAAATACGATAGGGCTTTGCGATGGTGTGGAGGTGTTGGTGGCGAAAGGGGTTGGAATTTTGGTGTTCATTGAAAGTACCATTAATAAAATTGATTATTTAACAACATTGAAAAGCAATTTACAAGTGAGTGTGGGTAAATTAGGCTTAGACGGAATTACGGTACTTTCAGCAGGAAATACCTATAGTAGAGCCAAAATAGTGAATGAATGATGTCACACGTAAGGCACTGGATCCTCCTCCCCAAATTCCATTGAGCATCTTGATTGTCGAACTCGTAAAAGGCGATTAGTAATGTTGACAGACTGAAATCAGTTTAGACATATGAGTCAGATAATCTCCACCGAATTTTCAAAGAAGTTAGTAAATTAAATCCCTCGACGATTATATGCTGTTATCAAATTCAAAGCAAAAGTTTAAATGTACTGAAATAAAAATTCTTCTAAAGTTTCTTTTTCTGTACATTTTGCTTTACGCGTATAATTATGATTTAGCTTTTGTATTATAACTTTTGTTCTTGTAAAAATGTTTCTGTTGTTTTTTATGAGTTTTGTTAACCTTTAACGCAGTTTTATAAAAAACGTACTATATTGTTGACATTTATTTTATTTTAAGACTGAAATAAAATTTTAACTATAATAATTCATGCTGTGCCCTTTATTTTGATGCTCACAGTATGTATGTACATATATACATATGTATACGAATTAATGTATGTGCATACATATGTAGGTATGCTGTATATATGTACATATGTATGTACGTATGCGTTAATACTTTTGTTCAAAAGTATAAAAATACTACAAAAGGCTTTACGAAAAATATTACTACACTTCCTTCTTACGAAATTAAATCTTAACATATATGCATATATGTACATATGTAAATATGTACAAAGTTATGAAAAAAATATGCTCTTTTGTTTATTAACTGTGCTTTAACGTGTATATTACGTACATACATACAGTTGTATTTGCATATAACGAAAAATTGTTTTGGCTTTAATGAAATTCACTAACAATCGATTGTAGTTTACTTAAGATAGGTCATCAAAGTTAACAAGTACTATGTAGTATGTAGATATGTAAAAAGTTTTTTTCTTTTTCGTGGTCGACTTCCGAATTGCACATACATAGTTACAACATAAAATATTATTTCTTGCAAGAGAACAGTCAAAAACAGAAAGGAACTATATCTACATACATATGTATGTATGTATGTATAGACATCACATACAATGCAAGATTCCTTCAATTCACGCAGGCATTTAATAATTTCAAATTATCGAATCAGAAGTAAATTTCAATGAGCTTTAGTTTTTTTCTCACCAATTATTCTCAAAATTTGTAGGTCAACATTCAATTTGTATCAACATATGAAATCAAAATTTTGTTTCTCTAATGTATATTATACACTTTATTTATTACTTCTTTTGATGAAATATGATTCTAAATATAATGGGACTATTTCGCCTTTTTACACTTTACTTTCTGTCTGAATATGTGGATGAATAATAATCACACAAGGCAAAGATCGGGAATTTTACTTTCATAAAATTGAAGAAAAAATCACAAATACAATTTTTACAATCACTATCAAAGATATCGCAATTTCATATACCTTTTTTAACCACAAATATTTATTAACGCCAACTAGTTTTGTATAGTACTTCAAATAAGTATTAAAACGAATTTTTTGCAAAAATATCTTTTTTCAGATTTTTGTTGAGTATTTTGCTGTTGAACGAAATATTTTAGACTTCGACAGATACAGTGTTGACAACACGTCAGAAAGTAATACAAAATATTTAATCAAATAATTTGAAGTACATATATATCCTACTGTGAGGATTTACAAAACATTAGTACACAGAAATAGTTATTTAAAATTTTATAAAGAAAAAAACTTTAGCAAATTAAATAGTTTAAAATCCTATAAGGAGAAAGCTAATCTAATAATAATTGTTTAGAGAATTAATAAAATTTTGTAATAAATATTGCGGTTAGTTAGCAACATTTTGCCAACAAACAAGTTTAAGTATGTGGCCAATATATGCATATACTATTTGTCTCAATTTGCACTAACCTTCTTCGTTTAGTAAATGAACGACTCACATATTTGTCCTTTACACACACAAAACAATTTTGACTTAAGGGATGGAACTTTCATCAAATACAGCGATTTTCAGACAGGTAGACAATCTTCATGCCGTATGAAATAAATAGCGGAGGGAATCTATAGCCAAAAATATAGATTTGTATAGACCATGGTATTAAAACCACCTAAAGCTATTATACTCTGTATACATAATTTTGTAATATTTTAAAAAAATTATGAAACGAATGTAAACATTAAGACGGATCGAAAAACGAAGGAAATAAAAACACATGGAATAATGGGAAAAAATGGATCAGCAAAAGTTTTGGTGTTTTGAACGTCTGAAATTTCTAAAATCGCATTCAACTATAAGACTCAGCAAGTACAATAGAGAAGAGGTAAATGTAAGTACAGTGTTTATTTTTCTCATTCTATTATTATTTCATTAGAACTATTAGAACTCAGACAGAAGAACCACTTCGTCTCACATAGAGGAAGTTCATTTGAGAAACATTTGAAAAAAAGAGCTGAAAAAGATTTATACATACATATGTAAGTATGTCGGAGTTTTAGTGAATTATTGGTCAAATTATAATGTGACCATTTCATCACTTTTTGTTTAGTAAGTAAGTATATACATATGTACTTACATATGTATGTATGTACATAGTCTTAGTTTAGACACCTTCGCTGCGACGTCTTCTTCTTATTTTTTGAGCTTTGACTTCGGGAGCGTTCAATCGCATACAAAAAGATTGGATGAGTTGAAAACCACTTTGCCCAATAAAATTCTAAAATAAGTTTGCCTGCAAATGGTACGGATGAGCCTCCAGGGCCAGAATGACGCAACTTGCCAAGTAGAGTGCCATAACCTCGGCACAATACACCGATTTTCTGCTGAATTCTTGTACTGATAATATGAACCCACTAATTTCTTAAAATAGAAACGACACCGCAGAAATCCTGCTGATTTTCTGCTGAATTCTTGTACTGATAATATGAACCCACTAATTTCTTAAAATAGAAACGACACCGCAGAAATCCTGCTGGTTTTAACCGATCAACTGACGCGCGATCAATTATCTATTAGTACCGATATGCTCACACACAAGGCGAATTCAATGCTACCAGGACTATCACTTTTCTGCTTTTGTTTTTTTGTTTGCAAGCAAAGAAATTAGCTGGTGGTGTTTCCTTGTTTAAGGTACCAAAGGATTTGTGGTAAGGAACTGAAACCGACACACTTTTGTTCCGTCTACTTCGAAAAAATGTTGCTACTTTTTATGTTTCGCGTTGAAGGGGGTATTACAGAAATTTTTACAAATGGAAGTAGCACTTCAGCTGCTTGAGGAAAACGAAGAATAACCATGAAATGAGCAGAAGACTCAAACTCAGTAAGAATAATTTAATTTTTAAAGTTTTTTGGTAGCAGTACTCAGCGGTAGACCCCTATATATGCAGTGCATTGTACCAGAACTCGGTTGGGAAGCAGAAAAAAGGAGTAGTTTTTCTCTATTTGTTTGTTTTTATTCCATATTGCAGGTATGAGTATGCCAGACTTTAACTGATGTTGTTTTGGCGGTTTAGTGCCCAGTGCTCATACCTTCGAAAATGGACAGTCGAACATCAGTTTTTTGTTATTGTTTTTTTTTTTTGAAAGAGAAAAAGCCCCCTTAACCCAATGTGGACCGGTAGCGTGGGCGTATAACACCGATTATTTTAAAATTTTCAATTTTCCCGATACGAACCGAGAAGAAAAGATTTAAAATGTATGCCTATTTAGCACGATAAAAATCTTCATACATTGTGTGTAATTTGCGCCTATAGTGGTATCCCCCCTTCACGATAAGACTTATCAAACAATATTTAGAAGAAAAACAAAACTCCAGTGCTTCGTTTTCCGTCACAGATATTCTCTAGGGGGACTATTTCATGAAGAAGTCTTTAGTTAAGTAGACTTGTTAAGTACAAGTTAGAAATATGGAATTTGAAATTTTAAAGCTGATGTTTTATTTTTTACTTTTCTGTTTATGTTGTTTGTTCTTTATATATGTACATATGTATGTATGTATATTATATACACATGTACATATACGTATACTGAACTAAATAACTAAGGAATGGTTTTTATTTCTTAAGTTTATTCTTTTTATTTCTATTACTTTTTTTATTATTTGAACAATATTGTAATTTTTATACGACGAGTGGATTGTGTGTTATTTTTCTATAAGTAAAAATAAATAATTAATTTAAACATACATATGTATGTATGTATATATGTATATGTATATATTTTTTTTTTTTTTTTTTTTTTTTAATACTGTTTTATTTACGATCTATTTTACAATTAAAATAATAAGCAAATTTCATGACTCTTAAATAACAACATAACATATATTGAGTTTCCTAAAACCCAAAAACAAAATAAATACAAGAAGAATTTACTTTTTAATTAAAATACAGAGTAACGAATTTTAACTTTTTCGGAAGGGAAGGTCAAGTACATGAAGTCTTTTAAGTCATATGTATATGTATATGCACTCAAAACTATTAATTCAATTGTATTAACATATTCTATATTACATGCGATCTACTTTGCCTTCGCTATTGAAATAGTTCATAAACTGTTGACGTAAGAGTTCTGCAAGATCCTTCTCAGGGTGAGCATTTAATATGATACTTATATATGTATGTACATGCATGTGTATGTTTCTTCGCTTGCAACCAAATAGGACTCTCAACTTTTAAATGTATTGGTTATAAACAAACTCTAATATTATGACGTGTCTGACACGGGAAAGCCTTCCGTTGAATTTGTATAGCATGGCTGGCCTAAATATATGTAGAGTAAACAAGCTGCTACAGGTTTCGCCTAGAATGTTTAGCATTAATGAATTTACGTAAAAAATTTAAATAAATACATAAACATTTACCAGCTGTTAGAAAACGCAACGTGAGCGCGAATTTTTCTACAGTAGATGTAGCGTCTCTCATAAGTGTATCGGATCGTCTTTGATTAAAATTAGCATGAAATTGCATTTTAAACATTCTAATGTAACAACATCAATTCCTTGGGTAGTAACGAAGATGATAAACCTAAAAGAATATCGCAAATTATTTAAAATTAAAATGAAACACGTAATATAAAAACAATTAATACCTTCTTTTTTTCACTGCCATAAAAATCTAATTTAATGGCTGTCAAATGCAGTCGTCACTTGTAGATTCGAGTATGTCATTATTTTCGTTTTTCTCAATTAATTAATTTTACATAAAACAAACTAACTATTTAACAAATAAGTGAGGAACATTACGGAAACTTTATGAGAAAATATATCATGAGCTACAAAAGTAGAAGGTCGTTCGCTAAGTTCTACTAAGTTTCCTACTGCTGAACACAAATTAAGGCATTGGTCTTTACAGAAAATTTAAGCAGAACGTATTCAACGACGAAATATTTAGGAAAAAAATAAATGATGCCGAAAATGGGCCCTAGCTGCATATATCACTGCTTTCCACATACCTGACGAACTCTTTAAAGAAACGAATTCTTTGCAATATTTTAGCCCTTTAACGGGACTTATGAGCAAATATTCTTGGAGAGATATAACGCCAAGGCTCAAAAGGCTTAGGCGAATAATAAAGATACGCAAAATATTTTTGAATATCTTTCTATAACTGACCGAAATTCTCATAATTCTTCATAGCAAAACTGAAATATTTGAAGAACTAAATTAATTTACAACATACAAGACAACATGCCGTACGTTCAGCACGTAACAATCTCTAGTATAGAGATAGTGGGATGGTACAATTCGAAATAGATTTTCACAAATCTAAAGGTAGGATCACACGATTATCTTACTGCACCAATTTTTACCTACAGTAACGGGCAAAACTAAAGCACGGACTCCTGCTTAACAATAAACATTGAAAATAACTCTTTTTTTTATAGAAAATATTATTATATTTGAAAGAATTTACTCTTTAGATGTTAAAAACGTTCAGGAATGCAGCGCCAAAACTTGAATATTTGTTATTACTTTTAATAATAAAAAATTACTTACAAATAATGCCGTTATTTTTTCAAAGATCAAATTAAGCGCATATAGAGAATATTTACATTAATTTTTGAGTTTTCGTAACTTACTCTACCAACTGGCACGAAATAAATATTCAGTGCATTTAAAAGACAAAAATAAAAGCTGATTTTAATAATTAATTTACAAAAAAAAACTGATATTCATAACAGCGATATATCTGGAACTATAAGCCATTTTTATTGTTTCCGTACTTTGGCCACGAAAAACCAGCGGACGAGGTGACCAGGCAATAATACGTTTATTAAAAAAATTGTCCTTAAACTTTACTCCCAGAACAATCCAAAGGCACAGTGAAACATGGCGGGAGTGGCGTTTTGGTCTAAGGATGTTTTTCAAGATATGGTATCGGCCCAATTCATAAAATAAATGGAATGTGTCTTTTTGTTTACAGAGACATCCTGCCACATGCAGAGAAGGAAATGCGGACTGAGTGGAATTTCTTCTGAGGTATTAACTGGCTTAATAGGCTCTATGCAACGAAGATGTATAGATGTTTTAAAAAATAATGGACAGGACACAAGATAGGAAGTTTTTTTAAGCCTTCATTATGTTTAATTTACTATATACTTTAGTTATGTTGCCTTCATATAATGCCTTTTATCCTTTTTATTGCATTTTGATAGTTTTAAATTAAGAATTTATGTTGCTTTTGTTTTTTTACAATAACAATAATAATATTGACAAATGAACAAGACTAAATGTTATTTAAAACACTTATTTGGCTGTTTTACGATTTATTAGTAAGAAGGACTTCGTACATTAGTTTTGTCCGATACCGTATTCTTATAGCTTAATTGTGTGATTGCGCAGCTAAATGGGCCATGTGGCAATCGCACTAAATATGTTAACCAACCAAATGCAATACTGCTAAGTCAGTCATGCGACTTTTTGAGGTGGAAATGCACCATTTTCAATATCACAAAAAGGGTATCTCCTACCCTGCCACAGCCATTGTGTTGGCAAAGTTATTGACTTTCGAGGGTCGAGTTTGAATTAGGGACTTGGGTATCCGTTATGATCATGATTTCTTTGTTGAATATGCTGTTCAACGTTAACCACTTCACCGTCATTTTTCTTTATGAAATCTTTGTACTAATTTTTGTATTACATATTCACTATTTTAAGAGCAAATGAATATCAAGAGGTTCCTATCCAAAGACAACATTGCCAGACCAATTCGTTTAGGACACAATGAACACCAAACAATAGTTAGGGGCCAATGCGCGCTAATCTTCAAACTAAACGTTTTATGAAATACATAAACTTTTCTCCGAATGAAAATTTTATCAGCAACACTTTAATGAAATATCAAAGAACATAATGCTATATACATACATAAATAAGTTGTGTACTAATTACTACCCAATGAAGTGACATACATATAGTAAAAATTAACTTCTTTCAAACATTTGCTAGTTGAACAAATGGCTAAAGATATATTCTTTTATATTATAAAGATATTTATGATTAAAAAGTAAGTTTCGGTTGTAAATTTTACTGATTTGTTTATTTTTTGTAGTATAAATTTTCTAAAGTTATAATAGTGAACTGTCAATTAATTTTTTTACATTTGTTTAGTCAACTTTCAAGAAAAAAGTTTTCCAATTTATGCATACTTTAACTAAGAAAGTATGAACATTATGAAGCAGAACCAAAAGCGTTTGCAATGCTCTTTCAGTTGATCGTTAGCACCGTTTTCCAACACTCCATCAACGCTACAAAAAACACCATAAGTCTACCTGTTTGTGTTAAAGTTTAATATTTAAGCCAGTCTGTTTTTGTCTTTCCGCACAAAAGGTTTCAATTCAAATCGAACGGAAGTTTAAATCACCGCACAGTGTAAGCAGGTTTTAAAAAACATACATACAAACATACTTACATTCACTAAATTACAAGAAAATCATACGCACATACTACATAGGAACATGCATACTAATATTCTTTTTTTTTGTTTTTGGGCTAAGACACATGGACATTATTTACATACATACATATTTATGAAAATCAAGTCATTGTAATTTTAGCCTTGTTCAAGAAATTTACAGTGCTAATACATACATACATACATACATACATATGAATGTAGCTGTTTGCAAAGCAGATGAATCTATATAAGTACTTATGTATGTATGTACGTGGGTGGGTACTGTTACCAGTATGTTTTAAATGACTTCATTTTCTTGTTGATCAAACTTACACTATCGCACACAGGTACATACATACATAAATACATATGTACTTATGTATGTGCATAGTAACATCGGTGAACGAAATTTAACCAATGATGCCCTTGCAAATTAAATGCTAGTGAACATGTTTAACTACTATCTTTGAAAATTAATTATTAGGTCCGCTTAGTGCAGAAATGCACTTTCTAAACATTTTTATATAAAAGACAATAGTTACATATATACTTGTGTATGTATATATTAATTTTAATTACACATGCCAACATACATACATACATAATCTTTAATGTCGTTGTCGTACAACAGCAAAATAATAAAAGTCATGGAATCTACATACCTACATATGTATGTATGTATGTGTGGATGAGAGTATGTGAGTGCCACTTAACCTTCGGAAAAAAGATACAGGTGTACGTAAAACTTATTATTCTTTTTATTATAAAATCTAAGACAATGTGCAGTTGAATGTGAATGTAATTTATTTCAAGAAACAAACAGCAGATCGGGATTGGATGACAAAATTTCATTGACAAAAATCATAAATATTTTTCAAATAAAATTGCTTTCTCCCTAAGCATTTCTTATACACGCACATATGTACATAGTATGTACATAAATACATATATACATACATATATATACATATGTATACACATGTATATAGCAATAACAGATTGTTACACACATGTAACAACAAAAAGTAGTGCTTGCAACAAAAAGTACTCATATTAAATGGACCAAAATAAAAAACGTGAACCTGCAAGTTAACCAAAGGTTATAGCCAAAGAACCGCAAATGAGCACAAGCACGATATTTTAACATAAATTTCCACAAATTTTAGGATCGATTCGTAAGCATATTTTCATGTTTTGCTCTTTAGAGTATTTTATTATTTGGATATTTCACAGGGCTGTACGAGAACAACGCCATCGCCCAATTAGTGCTTCTTATTTAGGTATCGCTTAAAATGGGAGGCTGATACTAAATATTACCTATAACTAAAACAATTTCGGTTGCAAATACAGATTCGAATATCTCGTCCTATCGAACGTTAATGTTTGCCAGTATATGAAGGGCACGCTACTGATAAGAGGAATATGTATATCACATTATCGGCGCTTCAGAAAACGTTTTGATCGGTCGAAGACATCATGAGTTCTCCGCTTGCCGCTGGGAATTCAAAAATATTGTGAGTTCATATTATCAGTGCACTGTGCCAATAATGTGATCTTGTTCTTAAATTTGCATCATAAGTAGATTTTTCATATAATAAGATGATATTATAAAGGGTGTTTTTTAGAGAGTGACACAAGTTTAAATCATAATAAAACAAGGAAATATATTTTTAATATCAATGAAACGGGCTTTATTGGAAAGAAAATTTTATGAAACTAATGTTTAAATATGATTTCTGTCATGTGATCGCCACGACTGGCGCGTAGAAGGCGCAATCTGGAACGGAAATTTTCAACAACTTTTCGCAGCATTTGCGGCCGTATTTCGCCGATAACTCTTCGAATGTTGATTTTAGGTGTTCAATTGTTTATGGTTTTCGACGTAGACAAGTGACTTAACATAACCCCAAAGAAAATAATCCAACGGGGTTAAATCACACGATCTTGGTGGCCAATTAATTGGGCCGTTACGTGAAATTATTTTTCTGCAAGTTTCTTTGAGCAAATCAATTGTAGCGCCCGCTGTGTGGTATGTGGCTCCGTCCTCTTGGAACCACATATCAGCAAGACTAATGCCACGCAATTGCGGCACAAAAAAAATTCGAATCATGTTCCTATGCCGTTCACCATTTACAGTAACATTCTGCCTATCATGGTTTTTGAAGACATATGAGCCAATGCGCCATCATCAGCGCCAGCCCATAAAGCGCACCAAACAGTAATTTTCTGTGGATGTAATGGTGTTTCGACAAAGCTTGTGGATTCTCCTCACTCCAAATGCAATTTGGCAAGTTCTGCTTATTTACGTACCCATTCAATCAGAAATGGTCTTCATCGGAAAATAAAATTTTGAATGGAAATGAGTTTGGCGAATAGAGCAATTATTAGGATTGAAAATTTCAACAATTTGAATTGAAAATTCAAACAAACTAAACAAAAAGCAACTATCAGCTGTTAAATGGCTGTTCAAATAAAGCAGTGATGCCAACTCAAAGTTGTGACACTCTAAAGAAACACCCTTTATAATAAGTACATGTGTACGAGCGTTTAAGAAAATGAAGTATCCTGGCAAATGACAGAAAAAGACGAATTTCTTGCGCAAAATTTGCTAAAATCATATGATCTGTAAAGAGCAAAAAGTTCCAATTTGCGAATTTTAAATTAATTTCAACCCAAAAGATGCTCTCCCTTCTTTTTACGGATTTAGTGGGGCTAAACGCTTATAAGTATATGTATGTATATGCAATTGGTTTCGTTTCTTGCAATTTACAAACTTTCTCGATATTTTTGATTAGTAGCGTGGTCCCTAAAAGAGATTTTCTTTATTTAAATGCTCTTGCAACAACAATTTATCTGTAACAGTTTTTATTTTATGAGAGTATACATACATATGTGTCTGTAGACTCTCATATATTCAGTGTTCTTGATTATAATCAAAACTTTTCAGACATGTAAGAGTTTTTTTACTTAAATAGGCATCACACAACTTTTCTAGGCCAAGTTTTAAGGACCAGGAGATGTAAATTCGCAAACTGTAGCATAAAATACTAAAGTTAGTTGAAAGTATGAACTTATTACACAGATAATTCATTTTTCACTATTACAACTTCCCTTTAGCCTAAAAGTGAGCGGTAAGTTGCCGGGAAAATAATACCACGAGTAGCTTTAACAGACAGTCCTTGTTTTTGAAGTTGCCAAAGTTGTTTATGTTACCATAAATTATACTCTGCCAAATTTAATTAGGTATTTGATTTGATAGCAGATTTTTTGCAAAAAGTATTATAACTTAAACACAATACAAAATAGTTAATAACATTAAAGGACAATTTATGTATATCTCACCTCCGCTAAAAGCAAGTTTAACTAGCACCGGCTCTAAAAGAAAGAAACACTACAAAGGGGATCCACTTCGAAAAGGAGTATGCAATTGAAATCCCAAAACAAAATTAAACCACAAAGAATAGTCCACCTGATAAGAAAAGATGTTCAACATTTAAAATATAATTCTTCAAATTAACAACGAGAATTAAGCGAACTATAACAGAAATGGCAAAATTGGTGGGGTTGTACTTCTTTTGGTACTATTCAAACTCGAATAGTACATTGGTACACCAACGACCTATTTAGTTCGAATAGGGAATCTCCCCAGTTTTAATAATAAAAAATTAATTAAATGAGTTAATGTTTCAAGAGCTTTCAAAAATTGTCAGACGAATATTATCGGTTCCATATTCATCAGTAAATGTGGAAAGAAACTTTTCTTACCAACATATAATTAAAATCAAAAAGAGAAGCAGAATACGAACTGAACTCTGCGGTTTAACACAAACAAAAGATTTACTGAATTCACAAAATTGCATTCGGAATGATTTAATAAATGTATCAAGCAAGTTATTACCAAAATTGTAATTGTGATCTCAAAAACAACGTAAAAGCCAGTGCATTCCTTAATTCCCTTTATATGAGTGCGTAAATAGTTTATACATATTTACTGAATTTTTTTTGTTTTAATATAGTACAAATGAAATTTAATGCACCTTTTTGTTATAGTTTTGATAAATTTATGCAATAAGAATAAAAAAAAGTGTCCTACTACAATTAAGGTCAGAAAAGTTCACTTTTCAAACTATTTGGTACAATTTTAAAATTTTCAATGCCGTCCTTGAACTATACTCACTCTTTTTGTAATGTTCGCAAACCGAGCTATTTAGTATCCCGTAAAGTGATGTCCAAGTGTTCAGAATTGGGATACTTTTGATTTTAGGGGACATTGATATGAAACGGCTGGTGAAATCGACAGACTTTTAGGCCAGTATTAACCGTACACTGCCCCATAAAATGGGATGCACATATGATCCGCACAACGACCTCTGTCCTACCATTGATATCATTGTTACCATCATTACACTTTATTAAGTACATAATACATTTTTGTCGTAAAAACATTTTTGCTTTTACTATGGGATGCAGATTTTGCGATTCTTTCTAATTTTCAACGGTGCATTTACACTCAACCGACATATATGTACATATTTCAACATATATGTATGTATGTATGAATCTGTATTGTCATTAGGGAAAGTTACACGTACATACTTGCATTTAATTCATAACAAAAATCAGGGGAAACTATCAACAATAGTATCGCCGATTCCGATGCTATTGCAATAGTTTTCTGAACATTCACTTTTGTAATTGTGATATTGAATATTCTTAATGTTGTCATGGGAATAAAACGTGAATTTTGTTCACACATGTATATTTTAAGCCATTTTTACATACATATGTATACGTACATACATATGTAGTATAATAGGAAAATTAAAATGTTGAAACACAATGCACTTTTTTAAAAAATTTGTTCGCTTCATTAGGAATATATTACAGCGAGAGTCAGTAAACAAAACATTTCAGAACTCGTTTTGTTTGTATTCATGTTTTACTTTTTATTTGTTCTTTTTAGAATGGTGGAAATTAGAAAAATGTTATCTGTCGCAATCTTAATTGGAATTGCTACAATTATTGAATCGAAATTTGGTGAAAAGTTGAGCATAAAAGAAAAGGATTTGGCTCATAAGGCGATTGTTTTCGATAAAAAAACGCCTGACTTGTTTTACTGTCCAACACAGAAGCCGTCTGCCATGAACAAATTAATCGTGAGGTAAATATTTAAGCATTCATACTAACAAAAAAAAAATAATTAACTACACTAATTATTAAGAAGTCGCTCTCACGTTAGAAGTTCACAGCTAAAACACCAAGTAGAACGCAGCTGAAAGGAAGCAGAAAATGTTTTATTTAAATATTTACTAACACCTTCTCAATATGAATTTATTTGTGTGGACGTGTGCGCCTCTTATAACACGCCTCTCTACCATCTAATTTCGACAAACAAGTAATGCACTTCCCTTCATGATACGAGTACGATGCATAGGCGTCTCAAATTTTTTATACTATTCAAGAATGAAAACTTATTTCTCAAATGTGTAATATTCTACATTTTTTTATTTGCTATTCGTATTTCCCTATATGTACATGCCACCCGGTTATTCAAATTTTCGACATTCTTTGCCTCTTCTGTTCTAAATGAACTTATATAAATTATGTAAAAAGAGTTCCGCATACATGCATATTAGTATGTATGTAATATAACATAGTACATAATATATAATTTATTTTTTCTCAGTCTAAAACATGTCGAACCCAAATACACTCGTCAGAACAGCAACACAAGTCATCGAGAACTCCAAGTATTTGTTGTTTGTTAAATCACTGTAAAATGCAAAAACCATACTTTTATTCTGCTGGCGTGCCAATTTTTCTGTTATATGAGTTCGTGAAAAATAAAATTTTTGCCTCTAGTTTTCTCCTATAACCCGGTGTAACGGGTTTCTTTCCATACTGGTGTGCTTTATACAGGAATATTTGTTTATACGTCCCAATTGTTGGTGACATGCAAAAGAACATCGCACATACATATGTACATACTTATGTATGTATGTATGTAAGCTCTTTTTTACATTTAAAAGAAGCATAATACCAGGGGAGAGAATAATTTGGAATTTAATGTTATGAAATGCTATTGTAGATAAGCTACACAATGAGAATGCATGAAAGTTTTTTTTTCCAATATTTTAAACAAATATTAAGTAATTTTTGCTTGTAACTTACACAGACTTTATTCGCCGTTTATTTGTGGTTTTTTATTTTAATAGTTTTCTGTTAAAAATTATAAATATTATTGTAATAAAAATGGGTGTCACTATTAAACGTTCATTTTTGTATTGACGATTTATGTAATTCATTGTAACTATTTTGCCAATTTGGGGATTCAGTGTCAGTTCTATTTGGCAACTATTACCAGAAAACATTAAAGGCATATTAATCCGTTTTAGGATTTTTCTGAAAAACGGTATTAGAACGGTTTTCTTTTAATTCTCATTGTTTTTTGTTGATGATAATTGAATATGAAATTGAATGTTTAAAATGTAGCGCATACGAAATACATATATTTCATTTATAAAACGTCATGTTCAAATAAAATACTTGTTTCTTTTTTCTACAGATCAAGACCTCTTCATAAACTTTGCGAATACGAGGGGCGTCCACTTCCTGAAGATTACAAGTCAGACTGTTACGATGATATTGACGAATCGAATTACGCTTGTAAAGAAAAATATAGAATAATGGTAAGCAATAAGAAATGCATATGTATATACACATAGATAAGTGCTTTCATCACACAATTAACGCTACTGTTTGTTACAAAAGTCACTGGCGTGTTGTAATTTTTACAGTGACTTTAACACGTTAACAAGTCGAGAATAGAAGATATTATAAATCATTGCTTTTGATGTTGTAGCAAGATAGCCTTGCGATAAATACTAATAAACAAATGGTAGAAAAAAAGAAAGGTAATTTTTTATATGCAAGTTTAAGGACACTGAAGCTTTCTGCAATACGTTGATGTAAAGAAATCTAAATTCATTTTGAATGCAATAAATTTTAATTTAAAATGTTTTGCTAACAAATTAAGAGAAGACAAGCATTAAAATACAGTATGAACGCTGTTGCTTTCGTTGGTTTAGAGTGTGTAAACCTGACAACCCTTTTAAGAAATTTGTAAATTCTGTACCAAGGACTTTTAACATATTTTTTTAAGTACTAAAAAAATGAGGTCAATATTCACCACTTTTCCGCAAAATTTGTAATTTTCCCAACATTCGTATAGTTTTTCCTAAACCTACTTATATTTTTAAAATTTCAAAAAGCCTGCTTTTTCATCCGCAAAATTTCTGCACAAAATAAATAATAAAATTTTCATAAACCTCACAATATGTAGGTGTTTCAGTGATCTTGTGATAAAAATTGCAGTTGCAGGGGATTAAGTCTTGAAAGTATGTTAGATAGGGCGGCAATTTCTATCCCATTATGTATATTTACCATGCATTATCCCTATAGAACACTTTTTGTTCGCTGTGTTAATTGGAGTCTACTTTTATTCACAATTGAATCTATTTTTTTACCTGAGATGACATATTGTTGGCCATCCGAAGAAATCCAGTGTTTTTATTGAATATTTCCAAAAAAAACTGTGGAAAGCTATATTTTTATACATTGGCTTAAATGTAACATAACAAATGTATACAGCGTCAGTCATCTGAGACATCGTAGATATCTGCTAGTACAACCACAATGAAACTCAGTAAATTACTTCTTAATCCTTATAATATGCATATGGTGCAGAGTCCCTCCTACCTCTCTTCGGTTCCTGTTATGGATTTTCTACAGTTTCATTTTCTATTTTCTGTAATTTTCAAGCTCAAAAAAGTATTTCTCTGTTTTACGTTGAAATCAATCGGAGTCCTTTTGTAAATAATTTGCAAGCCTGCGTTAAAATGTGTTGGAAGAGAAACAGAAAATTCAATGTACTTTTTAAACTCTTAGACAAAAAAATAAAATAGTAGTTTTTAATTAATTTTATTATATTAGTTGATGTCAGATTTTACCTTATTCTAATTTTCTTTTCAACTCCAACTTTTACAGATTGCAATTGTTAAATAAAGGGATTAAAATTACCTTAATTTTTTCTACCATAACAAAACATACATACATATGTAATTGGTAACGGAATATGCTTTTTTTTACAGAAACGCGGTTCCCACGATGATAACAAACTACAAACACTTAATAACACATCATGAGAAGTGTACTTATACAAAAGAAAAAATATATATACCTGATTCAAAATTAACAGCATCGTATTTGTCTTAAATAATTAATAACATTTACCTCGATATTTAACATACATACCAATATTCACGCAAAAATATTACATAATAGAAATGCACCTGTAAATATAATAAATAATAAAGTGTTGATTAATACGTATAGCTTTACTTCTTAGATTGGCAAAATAATAAAAACAGGTTTGTACACGCTAGACCAGGCCAAAGCCCACGTAATTAATCTGCCTTGATTTCGTGAGCGTGCTTGAATTCAATTTTACTGCGACCTTATAAGATAATTTTTACTTAAGAATTTGATTACTGCTTGTGTATCACAGCCGTTTTTCGGAGTTCTTGTAATTGGAACTAATGCTCCGCTTATAATGCGAACTCATTACTAGGTGACAGCTCAAGCAATACCTATTTGATACCTAAATTATTGGCCACCATATCCCAGAGCTCAATTCCGTTCGGAAGCGTACATATGTTGCTCAATACGTGTTTATTTTTCTTCAGAAAACAAAAAATACTTTGGAAGTAAATCATGGCTAGTTCTGATCATGAATTCATAAATGACAACTGACAAGCTCTGTCTGCTAACGGATTTATTTATTAAGCAATATTTTGATATCCGAGAAAAAAAAACTATGTTAAGCATAAGTGAACACGTTAAGGAGTATCCAACGCATCACGTTATTCCAGCAGATTTCTTATTTGAAAATTATTGGTTTTTATAGAATTTTTTTAATAAATTTTTCGAAGAATGTATTCACCCAAAAGTAGGTGCGATCGTAAAACAAATGTTGGAATTTTTAATCCTTCAAGACTCCTCGTGAGATACATTTTATTTCTGAAATAAGGAATTTTTCCGCTTCTTTTTTATTTAAAAAATGTGAATTTGGCTGAAATATGTACATACATACATATATGACATTCCATCGCTGTAAATATACTTTCTTTAAAATAACTTTGTAGCGACATTTGTAGTCGTGTGTTCACGTAGCCTGTTGTCTCGAATGTATGTATGTATGTATATAGCAACTACCCAGACAAATGGATATTGTATCCTTGCAATAACTCGTGCATTAAACGTTTATACATACATACATATGTAGTTTTCGTTGAAATATAAACAAACTCATTAAAAACTCGGCTAAAAAAAAAGTAATTAAACTGTGCATCGTTGTTTTGACACAACTAATGCGAACTACAAAATATTCAAATGCAAAGGTGAATATTTCTTATTAGATGAAAAAGGCAATGAATATATGTACATGAATTTCCTGAAGGGCTGAAAAGTATGGCGAAGCCAGCTGCGCCGCTGTTTGCAAATGTTTATTTAAGCACTCCAAAAGCATCTAAAGCATAGGAATTGGCTGAATCGGGCTTTAACATTTCAACGCATTCACAAACTTGTACTTACTGAGCAGTGAGAAAATCTGCGAAAGAAATATAAATCATATGCAGCAACATACTACAGAATGAGGGAAAGAAATTCGATAATTTGATTTTTATCAACAGTATTTTCTCAAGCATTGGATCGAGCGTACCCAATACAAAAAGCTCTGCAAATCTTAAATGTATATCATTCAATAACCAAATAAATAAATAATTTTAATTTACCATACCTGTATACTTTTTTATTTTATTTATTAAGGATGGTGGAGTTGGTAGAGGGTTCGACCAACTGTCCAGAGGTCATAGTTTCTATTCCTATCAGAGAACAAACACCAAAAAATAAATAACTGCACAAAATACTTACCATGAAAAAGTAATAAACAAACACTCTTTACCTTTAATTAAACAATAATACTCAATTTTGAGTACATAAATAAAGGGGTAATCTCCTGGCATTATAATTTAAATATGACTTCTGGCATATGAACGCCACGGCTGGCTCGGACGTACTTTAATCTGGAGGTCCATTTTTCGATGACTATTTCCAACATTTTTGGGCGTACATCGGCAATAACGGGCCGAATATTATCCTACAAGTGATCAATCATTTCGGCGTAGACTAGCGACTTCACGTATCCCCACAGAAAATAGTCTAGTGGCGCTAAATCGTACTATATTGCCGCTCAATTCTCGGGCCCGCAACGCGAAACTTACCAAACGTGATGGGTAAAATTGTTGTTAAAAATTAGTACCACCCTAATCTACACACACATGAATTTCGGACTTGTTTTTATAAATTCGGATTAAAGCAAAGCGTAAAAATATTTATGATTTCCAAACAAAAGGCAATAAATTAAAAAAAAATACTATTTTTAATATTTATTATTATAATGCTTGCGATTAAGATCTTTTTAAGAAATACAAATATACTTTGTTACTTGTTTCATACATGTTACATTTACATATTAAAATTTTTCACATGCAATTTGTTCACACAAAAATCATTCGCTGTGGTTTGTGTCTACAATAGGACCACCTTAACTGTTATTCATTATTGCATGCTCTTTAGCCATTGTAAAATTCTTACAGGGCGAATTAATAATTTAGTTTCGTATTCGCTCGATAGATAAAACGTGCGCTATCATGTTAAGACCTGCGCAAGCATATGCATCATTTGGAATTCAGTACATACAAATGTACATATGTACGTACATACATTATACATATGTATGTATGTACATATACGCATTTCACATTACAGCCGTATTGCAAAAACAATTATTGTTATTCTACCACCACAGTTCGGGTGGAATCTACCAAATCTTCTGCCATACAACACTTACATATCTTGCTCTTATTAAGCTTCCAGTTCTTAAAAGCGGAATGATTGTTGAACGATCATTTATTTTAGTTGGTAAATGGTGACATTAATAAACGTTGGCTTACTAATTAATTAAATTTTATAAAATTGTAGAACATAAAATTACACTGTGATACACCAAAATTATTCAGAACAAAACTACATTCAGTTCTTCTGTGTCGCTGCGTAAGGTGACAATAAATGTAGCAAAAGCCACAACACAAAATTGGTCTAGAACTGACGAAGTTATTTGGTTATCAATTATTGGGTCGATTTTGCGTTATTTGTTAGTCACGTGATTTTGCAATGCAACTAACGATGTGCTAATTACAGTTGTATTTATCAGTATTTTCGAAACCGAAATGAATAACGGTATCGGTTTTAAAACCGATCAAGGTATTTTTATTACTTCGATAACGGTATTACCAGTACATTCATATGTAGTATGTATGTAGCACATGTACTTTTACCGAGTTCAAAATACAGGTATTACTTTTGAAATTGTTAATTCTTACTTGCTTATGCCTGTATGTGAAAGCTTTAGTTGCTCTAATATTTTACTTATAAAATTATATAAATAATAAAATATAATATAAATCATCTTCCATAAAGACAATATTTCACCAAAAATAATTACATAATACGAGTATTTTCAAATGACTACATGCGATTAGGCGCAAAAATTTTTTACTCTACGGATATTCGCATACAGAGTGGCATACTTGGTACATATGTACATACATATGTATGTATGTATGTATATAAATTTGTATAGGTATACATATGTATGTATATATTTATTTATTATTTCTAAAATTGGTTATCGGTATAGAGATAAACGGTATTTTGGGTACCGGTATCCAATTTTTAGCACTACTTGAATCTGTAGGGGATTATACGGGACCGTTTGCCAACAAATACACAGATGTATGCACACGCGCATGTTTCTCGTTTATGTGATCAGCCGTATAAATTGAACTTTGTTGAGTTTTAATTCAGTTTAGTAGTGCAAAGAAATATGGGTGATAGAAAAGAGTTTCCTTAAGTGAAAAAACTGAATTTTATAATTTTTAGTGAAAAGATCTTTGACCTTTGTCGAATATTTCTAATAAATATGCAATTCCAAAATCTTCCATATGTACCTTAAAGAAAATGGAAAGCAAACATCTATAAATTTCACATCTCTGTAGTTATTAAATTGAGTACAGGTTTGGTATGTACTACATATGTACATATGTATGTATGTACGTGTATGAAGGAACAAGTGTCCTTAACTGTTGGCAAATAAAGATCACCGCGTACGTTGGTTCGAGATTTCGAATCTACTTATTTCATTTAGAAAATTTAGAAATACTGTTAAGCAGTACAAAAGTTGTCGGACGAATTTAGATACATACGTATGTACATGCATACATACATACTTCATTAATCGTAATTTAATATTACAGTATTTTATATTTTTTAGTGTTTTGTTATGTCTACTCTTAACTAGTTCAAAATAAGTTCAACTACGCCCTTTATTTTATTATAAAAGTCAATAAAATTGTGGCAAAGTGGACAACAGTCTTGCTAATTTTGATAGTGTATGTGCTGACTAGTAATTAAATATAGCTGTTCCAGACTTTCTCTTCTGCATTATCACTTTTTCTTGGAGTCCATTTTGTGAATGTGTCATTGCATCTGATGCATATACACTATATACATACATATGTACATATATTGTTGAACTATGCCATTTTTACAGAAAAAATTAAAACATTTTCTAAACAAAAGTTTCATTGTCTATTAATCTTCTGGCGATTTTTTCAAAATAGAAGTTCAAAAAATCGCATATTTGCTTAACTAAATGAAACATAAAAATATCGTTTCCATTTAATATCTTCCTGGATGCCACTAAGTCCGTTTGCGATTAGTGTTAATTACGGATGAAAGTCCTTTTTTTGCTTTTAACTACTTAAGTAAGGAAGTTAATATAAAATTAACGTGATATTTAGATATTTGTTCCAGAGCAACAGTGAATGTACTCACTCCTTGAGGTATAGGCGCAAAGAATGTTTTGCTTACAAGTTCTGAAAATCTTTTGGAGTTCTTTGAACTAAAATTATACTTTAAAATCTTAATAATCTATGAAAGAATAAAATCATTTTAGACAAAAGTTATAATATACTCTCTAAATTTGCCACAATTGTTCAGTTTGTGTGTTCGATATCTCGAAAACTATTCAATATAGTATCGTGTTACGGAGAAAGCACCAAGAAAACGTACGTACATAAATATGCAGATGGATGTAACTGCGAATGGGCAGGAATTTTAAGCACATTCAAGCAAAAATGTGAAGAAACCAAAGTTTTTTATTTAGTGGGATTGCAAATATGTCGATTCGCACCGAATTAAGATTACATTTTTTAGAGAATTCATATGTGCACATACAATAGGTTGGTATTTCATATTTTATTCACATGCATGTGCCTACTACTATCTTACAATATCTGTATCCATACATACTTATGTATACGAGACGAAGTTGTAATAAAACAAAAAGAAAGTTTGCATAAGTTTTGCAATTATAAATTATTTATTAAGCTTTCTTACATAAGTACATATTTATATATGTTGTTTGTTGTTGCAGTGTTAAGTTTTTCAGCACTTGAATATTTGTATTTAAATGTTTCCCATGAGGAATGCTTCAATACATAATAGTGGCGATATCACACGTTATTTTCCTCGAACCATAAGGAATATATTGTGTTTTTGGTGCAATTTGCGCTTTGTTCAACAATAGTTTTTTAATGTTTGTTCGATTATGAAATGTATTACGCCATTGTGATCATTGGGTAGTGGAACAAAATATGTGTTAACCTGTTATAAAGTCAATTCAAACCCTTTATTTACCATAACAGGTAATTTTATATAAGAAACTTATTTTTATTTTTAATTGTACAGAGTTTATATTTATGCAAATCTTTTCTACTCAGATACTAAAGAATGTGCGAAACTAATGGAGGTATACGGTGGACATCATAACAATATGGATGAGTAGGAAAAATGTATAAAAAACCGCACTTATACTACAGTAGATATTATATTTCTGATATGCTCATGCTATGCAGTCTTCTTGTAGAAAAATACCACGACAGGTTATATGTACTATATCATTTTGAGTAACTTGTTTTTTTTCGGAGCTTAATTTGGATTTCTTATTAATAAACGCATATAGAATTCTCGTTGCTATGTTGATTTTATGAATGTAGTAACGAATATGTTCCTTGAATCTTTAACTTTTTCGTCCCATGGACTATGAAAACATTGAAATTGTAGAGAACGCTGTGGTGTATAACACTTCTTTCTTCTTCGTGTGAAGAAGATATGTAGCTTGAGTTTTGGGGTAATTTACTGCTATTTTCCATTCAGTGAAATAGTTTCGAACAGCTACTAGTGATACTTGCAGGCTGTTTATTATATCTTCTGCTAATACTCCAGAGCATAATATAGCTGTATCGTCTGCAAATATTGATATACTACATCCATTAAGAACTGGGAAATCCGAAGTATGAATATTGTATAGCAGGGGTGAAGGACAAGAACCTTGAGGGCAGCCAGTGCTGATTTGCAGAAATTACATTGTCTTGTATTTGAATGTTCTGCTTCATTTTTCATAAGTTGTATATTTGATAATTGTTCTAAGCACCTGTTTTTATAATTTTCTGTTTTAATTCTGTTTCCATTATATTACTATGATTCTTTGCTATAATTTTTAAATTATTTATAGTGTCATTAAAATAATCACTAACTAAAACTTGTTACTCATTATTATTCTCTATTTCATTAATTTTAAAAAGATGCTTTTGGATATTCTCTCTGTTTTCGTCGTCCATAGTCCCAAACAACCATTTCGTCATATTACCACCCCCGTTAATAAGTGCACGTCGTTGTCTGATTTGTTTTGGTGTTAAAGTAACTACAGTATTTATCGGTTATAAGCATTTCTGAAAATGCACGATTTTCGATGCATATAAGCGGGGAATGCAAATATAAAAATTTGTTTATATGCACATATGGTGCTAATAAAAAACTCTTTGAAATGCACCAGTTGCTAGAGGAAAACTGTCAGTTCGTTTTGAGCTTTGCAAAGAATTTATGGCAAACATAAATTAAAATCGCTACTCATTACACTAACATTTTAAAAATCAGTTTGGAATTGTTGGAGTAATGATAAATATTGATAGATAGGGATGATACTTCCGAATTTATCAGTTTAGAACAATTTTGGTACAATTTTTGGAAATTTGTAATTGATGCATATAGAAGACATTTTTTCATGCAATTTATTCAAATTTTATTAAAGTTTTGCTGCATAAAGCGAGAAAGAAGTAATTTCCATGTATATTTTAAATTGCGACCTGAAATTGCACGAACTTACATGCATAAAAGCGGGAAATGTTTATCACCGACGTTCATATAAGCGGTAAATACTGTAATTTATTTCCAGCATCTAATAGTTCTAGTTGAAGCAGTTCTTTATTTTTTGTTTTCATTAAAATAATGTTTTCTGTCGTTGGGTCCAAAATGCATTCTATTTCGTTTAACTTTACTATGTGTACTATTATGTCCGATTCCCTAACTATCTCCTAATTATGTATATAATCTTTTTATTGTTGCTATGCCCTCCGTCAATGGTGTCCACAATAATATTATCAGAATTGAAAATTGCGGGGGTCTTTTAATGTTACAGTGATGTATTCTATATAATTTGAATTTCTTATATTTTGGTTGTTCCTTATGTCTAACGGCCTTATAATTTTTTTATACATCATTTTCTTTGTACTTTTCTCTGGACTCGTTCAGTTTTCCTAAAATTTTTTATTGTCTTCTAGATCCTTTGTGACTACTATCGACTTATAGTCGATTTTTCAATGTCTGCATTACCTGCGTGACTGTTAGTTCTTTTATTCCAGTAGTTTTGAACTCATTGTCCGCCACTATCCTTTTCTGTTTTCCTATTTTGGGGAAGTGGACATTTGTCGAAAATTTATCTGTTATTGTTAAGAAATTGTATCTTTTCATTACATAAGTGTCTATATGTATAACTTCGTTGATTTCTGAAGGTGTTTCTGTAATTAATAATTTCGGTTTGATTGGTTTCCTGTCTTATTTTACTTTTCAGCATATTTCACATTGATTGGATTACTACTTGTACGGTTTAACTATCCTTGAGTGCTTCCTTTCTCTGATATGGTAGAGAGATATTTGTTTGACAGGTTCTACTCCTGTTTCTATGTCTTGAGCGCTCATTGTGAATTTAGTGAAACTTACCTGTTAACCGTTAGAAAACTTATACATATATTAATTTTTCTGAACTTTAATGTACCTTTGTTTTGATAATTCCGACTTTTCCTTTTGAAATATAAAAATAAAAAATAATACTTTTTCCGCGTAGCATTTTTATTTCTTCCAACTTTTTATTGGTTATTATAATCTGGGTCTCGTATATATTAACTATGTCTTCTTTAATGTAGAAATGATTCTGTAATTATTGGTCTGCTGAATGGACTGTTGCAGTAGATATATTATCATACTCTATATTGTTTATTGTATTAAAATTTGATGCACTCTCCATGTCTTCGTGTACGTCTCTTTCATTAACCGCCTCTAACTTACTCGAAAAATCCACTACTCTGTTTTCCTTCCCTTATATATATCCCATTTCGAAATCATATGAAAGATAGGGCTTTAACTACTTAACGCTGCATGCTATAGGTAGAAGTTTTTTTCTGTTACGGAATAATTTCATGACTATTGAATGTTCTAGATATAAAAGAAACGGAACATCCTTCTTGTGAAAGAACGATTTCAATTTTTTTGTGAAGTTTGGGTATCTTAAAATCGGATTCGGTTCTATTAGCGGCATACTGAACAGGTTTTATAAAGTCTCTTAATGTGTCATTCATCAGTCTCTGAAATGTTGCCAGGGCATTTTGTAATCTAAAAGGCATTCTTATAAATTCGTACAGTCCATGTAGAGTGACGAATGCAGATGTCTTATTTCTTATTAACATTTTATGGCAACCTTTAGGTAAGTCCAAGGTTGTAAAATGCTGTGTCCGTCCTAGCTTGTCCACAATTGCTTCTACGTTTGGCAATGGAAACTTGTCGCCTACGGTTATTACATTAAGTTTTCTATAGTCCACCACGATCCTATATTCTTTCTCTACTGAATTATCAATTTCTTCGGGACTACTATTAAAGGACTTATGTACAACTTTTCCAAATTATTCCTCGCTGTTCCACTTCCCTTATCTGCTTTCTGACTCATGTTGTTGGGTATCTATACAATTTGGAGCTTATTTTCTGTGATGTCATGTTTCTGAATGCGTGAACTGGTAAGTATGTCCCCTGCGTTAAAAAATTATTTCCTGAGTTTGCTTAAAATGTTCTTTACTTCTCTATATTGTTTTGTTAAGGTCTGATCCTTCCTGGAAGGTCCGTCTGTCCACCAGATTTGTCACCCTGTTAAAGCAGTTTATTAATCAATTCCCATAACAAAATTGTATTTTCGTCCTTTCAGTTGGGTCATTTTCCACCTAATTGTCGCTTTATCTTCCACATTAAACTCTTTATTTTCGTCTGCTAATACTTCACATTTTATTATATCCTTCCTATTTATTGCACTAATTTCAATTGGTTTTATAAGTTTTCTTAAATAAAAATAAAATATTATTAGTAATTGGTATCTTTACAAGGTGAAAATAATCAAAGGTCGTTTCAAGGGTGCGTTTAGGTCTTGCGGTTTTGGATGAAACGTGCCCTAGATTGTACCACCTGGTGGTGGATTGTACTAACTTATTGCAATATTCATGATTTTTTTCTACATTATCAATGCCCACGGGCTTGCTTGAGCTTTGTCTGGGTTGGGTCTATCTAATTTGACTGAAATTTGGCCTAGGGTGTCCTGGACGCCCGATAATGAAGTCTAGCTCGTCCTGTCATTAATATTACTATTTTAATGGTACTACTATTTTCATTATTAGTTCGAACCTGTCTAGTATTCTGCCTAAAATGATTTTGTCATAATAACTTCGCTGATTGTATCCCTGATTATTATTACTTTGGCGATTAAAACTATTATTATTGTGAGACCGATTTTGTCTAAATGTTCCGTCGTCTTTAGCCTTAAACTGCCTATTTTATGGCCTAATGCATGTTTTTGCAAATATATTTCGGTTCAGTGTTTTTATTATGTCATTAATAGTCGTTTTTCGTGAATTTTGTGTACCAAGTCTCTTGAGTCGTTTTCTTAAATGCGTTCACAAGCGAACAAAAATAATTTCATGGCACCAGCCTTCAGCCTTCTCTCAGCTAAAAAATAAAAACAATGTGGACAATATAACAAAGCATGTATTACACATAGAAATTGCTGCTTTGAAATTCTAATGTCTCCGGATTTAGTAATTAAAAGTGAGCAAATGAATTAATGTTTCAAGAACTTTAAAAAGTTGTCCGAGGAATATTATCAGGGAAAGAATCTTTTCTTACCAAAATATAATTAAAACTAAAGAAAGAAACAGACTACAAACTGCAACTGTTTGCGTCCTAGTCCAAACGAACGATTTACGGAATTGATTAAAACGTAAAATGTGAGGTTTATTTTTTAATGAAGATCGTTTATAGTTTTAATGAAGTGAAGCCAATCTAAGTCAACAAACACTTTTTTGATGCCGTTTGCGTCGTTGTATGTGAGCCTTTCCTATGTCAATGGAATGTGTCTACCTTATAATCATTTTTACCGCACAATATAATTTATTCACCTCCAAATTTGGGTGGTAACTGATATCTGAGAGAACATTGTCATGTATTCGAGCTCTAATAAATACATCGCGTTGTAAGCCCGGTCGTCAAGCTTCACTTACATAACTTATGGCAATAGAGATAACCATTTGTTCATCTAGGTTTTTATATGCCAATTTATAAGCGTTTCTAATGAATTGTTACTAAAAAGAATATAAGAAATTCAATATTAATTGAAAGACAATAGTTGTTCTCTATTATTTTACTGCGTTTTTATTCTTGCTGAAATTAAACTAACCCTTAATTGTACAGTACAAAAAATTATTTTCAAGTGGACGAAAATTTAAAATGAGTTTTTCTTCTTTCTTTTTAGATGAGAAAATACCCCCCGGGCAGCGAAGAGCCTTTCAACGGCACACGTTTACATAAATTCATGTTAATGGACATGTAGGTGTAACAAAGCTGGAATGAATCATTTCACAATAGTGTTTCGGAAATCATTTTTTACAGATTCTTTAAATAACATAATAGCGTACATAAATTATTCTAAAATTTTTCCCAAACAAAATGTATTTTATTGCAAATTGTCGCAAATATATGTATGTGTGTACATACATATGTATGTACATACATAAGTATTTACATACAGAGTTTTAATTTCTTTGCACATCAATGTATCCTAGAGCCTTCTTTTTGAATACTAAATCAAATGCGATTGATTTTGGTGAAATACTAACTTACATATATACATACATACAAATATGATAACACGCCGATGTTCTCAAATCTGATATAATTTTCGACCTGTTACGATTCTTCCACATTTCTCTAACGCACGTTACTGAATTTTGTACTTGCGGTAATATGAGTTGAAGTGTGTACATATAACATACATATATGTATCTTTGAGATATACATATGTACGTACATATGTATATACATACTAATTCATTTGAAAATAAAACAAATAATGATTCGGCTTTTTTATTAGTAATAAGTGAAAGAAAGAAAAAGGTAGCAATTCAAAATTCCTCAAAATTGATACATATTTGTCATAAATCAGTTTATAGGTAAAATCTCTAACATCAAGGAATTTTTTGTTCGCATCATTGTTTTCTTTGACTGTAAAAATACAGCTACATACATAAATATGTATGTATGTACATATTTATATTTACTTTTATATTACTTGTGTCGCTTATACTGCAGTAACCAGTTTTGAACACACGAGTTTTTTGATAATCCTGCGCTAAGGTAAGGATAGTGGAATACCGCCTTTAGTTGTAACATAGCGCTTGTGAGCAACTGAGTTTTTTCTTCAGATACACACATATCGCACCCTAAATACAAAAGGGGCACAACTCAAAATTTTCCAAAACTGACTTTTTTCCATAAATTAATTCAGAATACACATCTCTAACTACTGCAAAAAATTCTTTCACATCACTATCTTCTTTAATAGTAGTCCCGAAGAAATGGATAATTCAGTAGAGAAAGAATATAGAATCGTGGTGGACTACAGAAAACTTAATGTAATAACCGTAGGCGACAAGTTTCCATTGCCAAACGTAAAAGCAAGTGTGGACAAGCCAGGACGGGCACAGTATTTAACAACCTCGGACTGTTACTGTTTGTAAGTAGAAGTGTAAATACTGAATAATATTCACGACATCAGAATTGAGAGAAGTACAAAACGAACATTTACTGGATTTAAAGAGTTATGAACTAGCCTTGCGAAAGCTAATACAGCACTTCAACAAAAGTAGATATTTTTAAATCTTTTATTGTTCTTTTACTAGTTTCCTTTTTTCCTCACAAAACAGATGGTGTTATTTTCTAACAAAATAGAAAAAGGTCTTAAAAATACAGTCAATATTTAGTATAAAGCACGAGCGAAGAGTATGAAATAATTACCACTATGATTCGATCGTGCATTAAGCGCTTTTAAGTTTTCAGCTGTTATAAAGTTAAAGAATTTGTGTTTTGTAAGTGCAGGTTTAGGAGTTATTAAAGAAGAAAAACTTATTTGAAAGATTTCCAAATTGGTGAAAAAGACGTTCAATCATTCAAAAAGTTATTGACAGGGCGAAATCTCAAGGAAATACACAAAGTGCAAAGCAAAACGGCCGACTACGACTAGACCATGATGCGGGCAAAAAACTGAAAGAAGTCAAGAAGACTCCAAAGTCAAGTGCAGCAAAAATACCTGAAGAAATTTTCAGTGAGCTCATCAAGAATAAAAATAAGGCTAAATGGCCATGGCTGCATGGAAGAGCGTCGTGAAAAGAGCTTTTCATGTCTGCTTTAAGCCGCATTCAACGTAAGGACTTTTCATATGTACATATCCATATACATATACAATATATATATATATATATATATATATATATATACATATATATATAATATAATATATAATATATGTATATATATATAATATAATATATAATATATGTATATATATATACATATATATTATAAATAAAATAGAAAAACTTTATTTGATTAATGTGTTTTCATTATTTTTAATCGACCTCGATTCCAGTTGAAAATCGACTTTTTGCAGTCGACTCAGCTGTAGCGATTTTAAGCTGAAATCGATCTTTACCCTCCTCTGAATCGACTTTAGTTCAAGAAAAAAAAAAAACACTGGCAATACTTTAAGTTTTCATATACCGAATATAAGTACGATATATTACCGTTGATAATAATCCATTCTGCACTCCAGAGATGATGCTTTAAAAAATTTGTATATGTTACTCAGCTTTTATGCAAAATTCCCTCGATTAAAACGCGTGAAAAATTTTTACTTAAAGCCAAAATTTTCCATACACTGCAAATTCTTTTCTTAATTTATGCATTTAAAAAAGTACTGAAAAGGTTAAGGTTCCACAATATTTTTTAAAGTTTTTTTATTTGCAACCTAAAATTTTTGTATAAAATTAATCCATTTAATAAATTTGAAATGCTTTTAATATTAGAAAGGTTTCTATTCCATTCCATTAATTATTGAAACAAATGATGTTTTAAAGTATTTTTTATAAGTATGTGTGTATAAGTACATAGTATATAAATTGATCACTCGTAGCCAAAAGAAATTATATACAGACATATGTGTATAAAAAAATAAATTTTGAGCTTCGATTGATCGATTTTAAAAATCAAAACTAAATCGTTGCCAATACCTACTCCACACATACGATCCAAATCAAGAATTATAAAATACAGATTGCGCATTGCGCAGGTTTTTTATTGTCAACAAAAGACAGGTCTTAATGTGTGATGTCACATCAATAGAATAGTTTTCTTTGTGTAAATAACTTAAAAGAAAAAATTTGCTTATGAAAAAGTGACCAAAAAGTTAATATAAATAATATTGAGCTTCTAGCATTTGATTTTTGTATCAAAAGTATATTCAGCTTTTCCTTAAAATACGAAACAACAATTCAAAGTAAGAAAATAAATTAAGCCTCACTGGCAATGGTTTTTTATTTTAATTTAGTTTGGTTAATAGAAACAAATGTTTAAATTATTATATCTGCACCAGATTCCGGTCTTGTTAATTGCATCGTAGTATTTTTTATAGTTGGGGCTTGGCAAATCTTTGTAGATCCACAAAAATCTAAAAAAGCCTAAAATTTATACGAAAATCCTGTTTTTATAGTGTTTTATAAGTAAACAAATTAAAAGTTAAAATCGAAAACATGTGGTTTTTCAAAAAAAAGGTCCACATCAGCTTCGTTCTGGAAACCCTTTTCGTCCGGCCAGAAAATAAAGTTAGACTCGTCTTTTTCATCATCCGAAAATTTTGAATCATCTTCATGTTTTTCTTTCTTATAGTCTGCATAAAGAAAATCTTCGATTTGGTCTAGTTTCTTAGCATCAAATATATTATCCAGGAATGTATCGCTGTATAAATTCATTTCCGACCAAACTTGCTGATCACCTTAAAAGAGGGTAAAATGAATCAAAACGTTTGTTTATCTCAACATCATTAAATTTGTTTTGTTCGATTTATTTATTTCACAAGTAGCACAAAAATACACTTACTATGTTTGTTATTCATTGTGAAGCAAATATTTTTAACGTTTATTGAAAGCAGTTATTAGCTTAATATACATGCAGTAACTATTGTTAAACACTTCGGTTATGCAGGTTCTTACGAAGTTGTCACCAAATTTATATTGGTAGGACTAGAAACATAGATAGTTAGAGTTAGGTAATAGGCCGTTATCAGTACACTTGAGCTGTTGTCTTGGAAACGGATTGCCATTGTTCGTAAGCACTTCCTCCACTGCCTAGGAAATACGTGTGCCAAAATGGCAAGTGCTGATGTAAACAAATTTCACAAAATATATACATACATACATAAGTTTGTATACAAATGGCAAACATGCATCTTTTCATAAA
Organism: Epicampocera succincta; assembly: GCA_932526305.1. NCBI lineage: Eukaryota > Metazoa > Arthropoda > Insecta > Diptera > Tachinidae > Epicampocera > Epicampocera succincta. Next base: position 419,897 of record OW052037.1, on the reverse strand, counting down.
AAAATTGGTTAATGTACATGTATGTATGCAATTGTAAAATTAATTCATATTTCAATCTATGTTAAAAATAAAACTAACAATGCATAATACTCATACATACAAGCAAACACAAGTCGGGCGTTTAGACGGTAACACAAGTTCCCCTTGAACAAAAAATGTTCATGTTGTTTTTGAAAATATTGTAGAACTGAACCACCAGCGATCCAATATTTTTGATTTGATTTTACTTAAAGCATCCGTATTAGTATGAAAAATATTTTCAACAGACTTTGGTTCTCATTTTTAAAATAGCGATAGAATTTTAAACTTTGATTCTAAAAATTCTTAATATTTTGTATAACAATGAAAACGCAATTTTAAATGTAATGGTGCCAGTTCAAAATTACGAAATTGCTTAAATCATTCATTTGTTAATAAGTAATACAAATTTTTAAATCTCTTTTTTAAATAAAGCTGTTAAAATCTTGAGATATTTATTTTTAGAGTAAAAAATGTTTAATTACATTTATTTATATATTATGCTCAACTAACTCGGTTAAGTTATTTCTTGGGCAAAATTTTTTACGTCGAGGTATTTCAATCATTCAAATTTCAGTTTTATTTTTATAAAAACAAATTTTAGCCATTGCAAGTAAGACTTCATTGTTTGAAATCTATTGCTATACGGGGCTGAATACTTATGTATATCATTGAATAGTGGAGTAGAAAATGATGATTTCCTATTTTTATTCTCACAATTAATACAGTTCGTCAATAAAAAAAATATACTTTAAAAGCATCTTTGAAAATGTAACCGCGTGTTTTTCTTAAAGAAACAAGCACTTTCTTTAGGCTGATACACTTTAAAAATTATAACCATAAAAAAATAATATACATATATGTTGTTATTGGAGATATGTTCAAATGTCTAATCACAAAGTTTGTATACATTTTGCACCTATTGCACTATATATTTTCAATTTTGCCTTTCTAATTAATTAACATTGAAATTGTTGTCAAAAAACACGTCCATTTACCATTTATACAAGAACGTTAAAACATAGAATATATAATATCGCGCCTAGAGAAGAATTTTCATTCGATCTAAAAAATCTTATTACAAAATATCACATAAGATATTTGCGGGCGCACCTAGAACGTTAAATTAGAAAGCACCAAATATAAAAGAGGATATTGAAAAATATCACCATTAAAACGCTAAATTTAGTTAAATAAATGCCAAAGCCTCTTAACGCTATTCTTAAGGCGAAAGGATATCCAACTAAACATTAAAACTATATTTTTTATAAAAAAGCCGTTAGTGATTATATGTATGTACATTAGAGGTGTATAAATACATTTGGGACATGTGGAGATGAATTAATTTCGTTTTGTTGCAATAGTTTAATTGTTTATACAAATGTTTAATTTTTGGACGTATTAGTGAGTATATTATGGCTTGTTTTAAACAACATAAATATTAATTTATAATTTTTTAAAATGGAGTAAAATTTAAATCAAAAAGAATACGGATGTTATTGATGTATGCTACTATATACATACATATGTATGTGTGTACATACTAAGTATTTATGTATTTCTTCTTTAGATAACTATTTACATATATGAGCTATCGGGAAATTTTAACTAGTGCAGTTTTTTAATGTAAGTTTATGTGATTTTCACCAAAAACTTACAACTTTTTTAAAAGGAAAAAGGCGACCTATTTTCATAGAAAATACTAATTTGTGAGTAAAATTGTAAAAAAAAGTTATTTATGACATATAATATATTTTTGAAGGAATGACTGTTTATATTATAACAAATACTTTTTAACTGCATGTTGCTATAAGCTTTTAATAGCCTTTTTTATGACTGTCTTAATTTTATAATCCCAATAAAATACTTACTTTTACTAGGCTTTAAACAACATTTTCCTCTAAAATCAAAATCGTCCAGAAGGTGAAACCCTTCAAACTCACAGTTAGGTCCTAACATTGTTCTTTGCGTCTTAAGATTTGTGTTCGATTTATACTCATTTTTGTTTTGCTGTTTTAACTTTATATTAGCCGGTGAAATAAACTTCGAAGATGTATTTCTGTTTTGTCTTTGATCGGGCTTTAGAGGTGTTACAACTCCTTGATTATGAATGACATTCTTTATTTCGCCAAACACTTGCTTAGTTTGGTACTTCCTACTGGAGTCTACATTCTTTGCTGGCTGCTGCCCACCTAAAATACATTTTTTATACGCGTTAATAAACGTATTGATTTTCTTTAAATTCCAAATGAAGGCTTACTAATGAAATTCTCTTTGTAACTTTGAGTTATACTCGACATATTTCCAACAACTAAATATTTTAAACACCAATGAAATCAAAAATTCCGCTTCAATTGATCACTGAACGGAGACGCTTTTTTTTATTATTACGCCGGTGTAGACGGCGGCTTAAATCCAAAAGTTATTAAAGCAACACACAAGACGAATGACAGAAAGCAACCGATTGTGATTGAAATGTGCGTTCAAGAATTTTGATATTTCATAGAGGACCGATGCACTATTTCAGACGCTTAGTTACCACTTTCTGAGTTACTCCAATGAAGAAGTTATTCACGCAGCAACCTCTTTTTAGTGAAAAATTATGAAAGTAAAAGTATAATTTTGTCTAAAAGACAAAATGAAAAAGATATGCGTAAAAGTATTTTTTATATTTTATTTGAGTAAAACGCAATTTAAGTTTCATTGTTGAAACACACAAACAGTTTTTCCTGTTTTATACATATGTGTGTATGTATGTATGTACAGTGGCGAGCACATTTCGATACATGTTTTACACATATGACATAAACCAAATAAAACACACAAAATTTAAAAAATATACTATATGATTTTGCATTTAAAGTGTTCTTTAAATAATAAAATCAAGAAAATATATTAAAATTCATGATTTTCATATGTAAATGTTAGGTTTTAAACAAATTTACATATGTATGTAAAATGACAATGTATCCAGCCATCGCCGTTTGAAAACCATCTACCTTTATTTTTAGCATCTACCATTTTATTATGTCGAGATGGTATTTGTTTTTCAACTACAATTCTCTATTCTGTATAATTGTGGGTTTTGCTAAGTTGTCTATAATACTATGCTTAGCCACAGCACTTTTGAATTCTTCCTAGCATTGTTTAAGTAGCATGGTTAGAATAGTGAGAACTCTCCTGTTTAGATTACAAAGTTATTCTCCTCTTTATTAACAAATCTTACAGCTATTTATACTAGTTTCTATTTCTTAAATTTTACATATTTACAATTGTTAGTCACCCCTATTCTGCGTTTCGATTAAGTCTACGCATTCAGTTCCGTTGCAATCGAAAATTGGTATTCTGCAGAAAAACGGAATCGAAAGAAAAAGAAGAAGAACAGGGTATGTTTAAATTAGCTTCTTTGCTGTGAAACGTGTGAAATAGAAACAGTAAAAATAAACAATTTTGTAAACATTTTAATAAAAAGCCAAATTCAGTCCACTAAAAAGTAATAAATAAAATTAATAAACAAATAAAAACGCTAATTCCGCTGGTATTTGTTACCAGACCCGTCAACTGAATAACTTTTTCCTCAAGTGAGCTAATACGCTGTAAGCGGCATGAAACTCCTCCGGTGCTCATCATTTCTTTTTTGTTTGTTGACAGCTTCCGTTTGATGTAGCTTTTCCAGTCAATCCAAACCTATAAATTTATATTAATTTCTGCAATAATTATACGCAAACCATACCTACTTTTTTCCATGCACTGGCATTTTTTGTTGGAGGACCTAGTGCATTGATGATTCCTGCCACTTCCTCCCGGAACGCTACTACTTCTTCCTTTGAAAGTTGATGGTAGCCAATTTTTCATACTGCTCTGGTGTTGTTGTTTTTGACCTGTAATACATAAGAAAAACATCAGATTCGGGCACAAAAATTAGAAAAACAAAAAAATTAATTTAATTAAATAAATTAATTAAAAATAATTTTAAGTGTTTTCTAATCGTTTCTAAACATTTTATCTCATTTTCTACTTACATTTTTTCAATTTTAAACTTTTTAACTAAAAAACACAAATAAAGAAAACCCCTCCGTTAACAAAAAAACAACTGAGAAAAACGGAGCTCCGTTCGTAATGCATAATACATACAATCGAAAGAAACTGAGCGGAATCGAAACGCAGAATACCAAAGCTGCCAAACGGAGAAATTTACGATCCGAGTCGAAACGCAGAATAGCCCCCAGTATCTCTTGTGTGGTCTTTTTCAATTACTTCAATTATTGCCTTCACATATTGACAAGTGTTTTTAGTTTGGTCAAGTGCTCAAATTATTGGGGGATACCTTCAAGACCTTCAATGTCAGAAGGGGATTTAGACAAGGCGACGCACTGTCATGTGACTTTTTTAACATAATTCTTGAGAAGATCGTGCAAAACTCACACGCCAACAACAGAGGCACGATCTTCCAAAAGTCCGTTCAACTGCTAGCATACGCTGACGACATTGACGTGATTGGTCGAACACAGCGAGCCGTCACTGAAGCGTTTGCTGGTATTTCAACGGAGGCGGCCAAAATGGGTCTAGCGGTGAACGAGGGCAAAACGAAGTGTATGCTGTCATCAAAAAAGGACGCGCAACACCGACGACTGGGCCCGAACATCACCATAGGCAGCTATAACTTCGAGGTAGTGAAGGACTTCGTCTACCTTGGCTCCCAAGTCAACAGAATGAACAACATCAGTACCGAGATCAAACGCAGAATAACTCTTGCCAATCGCTGTTTCTTTGGGCTCAAGAGGCAATTGAGTAGTAAGGCCCTTTCTCGAAAAACCAAGTTGACACTATATACCACTTTGATAATCCCTGTACTTCTTTATGCCGCAGAAGCATGGACGGTGTCGAAGGCGGATGAGGAAGTCCTTGGTATTTTCGAGAGAAAAGTTCTGCGTTCAATCTTCGGCCCTGTTTGCGTTGATGGTTTCTGGAGAAGAAGATTCAATCATGAACTGTACGGGTTGTACAGCGACATGAGCCTAACCAGGCGCCTACGGATCCAACGGCTAAGATGGTTGGGCCATGTAGAGCGCATGGAGAATACTGCTCCGACCCGTAGAATCTTCGATTCCGAACCTGTGGGACAACGCAGTAGAGGACGCCCACGGAACCGATGGCGCACACAAGTGGAGAGGGACCTCAACCAACTTGGTGTGCAAAATTGGAGAACGCTGGCTAAAGACCGTGCCAGCTGGAAAACTTTGTTGGTTGAGGCCCAGGTTCACCACGGACTGTAGCGCCAAAAGAAGAAGAAGAAGAAGAAGTCGTTCAATGTTTACAATTTGTTTGTCGGTTCTTTTTGACAAACGCGTTACATGGTATAGACCGATACAATATATTATTGTCGACATATGGTAAACACATTACAATTTCAAAGAATTTATATCGACTTCTTGGGACCCTATACCCGGTTAAAAAGGAGTAACTGTTTTATATTGATCGAACAAGATAAATTCAGCGAATTGATGCCATGTTTTGGGATCCAACGCCTACGAACCGCCAACTATGCACCGCAAGCGAATGCATCGGAGGGATTGAATCAATCCGTGTTAGCTGCTATTCGGTCATACTTGGAAGAAGTCCAATCGGGTTGAGACCTAAATTTACATGACATAAAGTGCGCACTAAAATCAGCGGTACATTCAGCAATAGGTGCAACGGTATTCTTCAATTTGTTTGGCACAAATATGATTACGCACACGTGTGAATACCAACCAGCACACAAGCTAAACCTATTAGAAGATTCAGAAAATCGTATCAAAACCCGGAGTGGGTTCATGGAAATGGATCGAGACAATGTTAAACGTAATCTACATCTGAGCTATCATTGCAATGCTAACATGTACACCCTGAGATGCTGTCACACTAAATTCCTCCTTGGATAGGAGCTATATTTCGGCGCAATTTCCAGTTATCAGATTTTAGCACGAAAATATCTGTCAAGCTGTGTAACAAGTATAGAACAGTTAAGGCAGTAGGAAGCAATCTATACGAAATCAAAAATATGTATATAAGTTAGATTTCTAGGTGTATTTTACGCGAAAGGCTTCAAAGCGAAGGCTTAAAAAATTATCTTACGCAATCTGGGTTGGAACTTTTATAAGCAGCTGAGTCATACGAGAAAAACAAAATTCGAACACTCAAACCACTCCCGATACCAAAACCATTTCTCGTTTTTTAACAAACTTTGAGATGAATGATTTTGCAACACAAAGCGTACAGATATCTATCAGGTTTTCCTGTGAATGAATCTTATGGCTCTGCATGGTAGTGTAACAGGGGCCTTAACTCAGAAGATCCTGGAAAAGACCCAAGAGATGCAAATCGACACCCACCACCTATTCGTCGATTTTAAGGCCGCATATGACAGTGTGTATAGGGACGAGCTATACGAAGCCTTGTCTAGTTTTGACATTCCTACTAAACTCGTCAGGCTGTGTAGGATGACGATGGAGAACTCTCGCTGCTCCATCAAGGTCGGTAACGAATTTACCGAGACCTTCAATGTCAGAAGGGGATTTAGACAAGGCGACGCACTGTCATGTGACTTTTTTAACATAATTCTTGAGAAGATCGTGCAAAACTCACACGCCAACAATAGAGGCACGATCTTCCAAAAGTCCGTGCAACTGCTAGCATACGCTGACGACATTGACGTGATTGGTCGAACACAGCGAGCCGTCACTGAAGCGTTTGCTGGTATTTCAACGGAGGCGGCCAAAATGGGTCTAGCGTTGAACGAGGGCAAAACAAAGTATATGCTGTCATCAAAAAAGGACGCGCAACACCGACGACTGGGCCAGAACATCACCATAGGCAGCTATAACTTCGAGGTAGTGAAGGACTTCGTCTACCTTGGCTCCCAAGTCAACAGTATGAACAACATCAGTACCGAGATCAAACGCAGAATAACTCTTGCCAATCACTGTTTCTTTGGGCTCAAGAGGCAATTGAGTAGTAAGGCCCTTTCTCGAAAAACCAAGCTGACACTATATACCACTTTGATAATCCCTGTACTATGGCGCAGAAGCATGGACGGTGTCGAAGGCGGATGAGGAAGTCTGGTATTTTCGAGGGAAAAGTTCTGCGTTCAATCTTCGGCCCTGTTTGCGTTGATGGTTTCTGGAGAAGAAGATTCAATCATGAACTATACGGGTTGTACAGCGACATGAGCCTAACCAGGCGCCTACGGATCCAACGGCTAAGATGGTTGGGCCATGTAGAGCGCATGGAGAATACTGCTCCGACCCGTAGAATCTTCGATTCCGAACCTGTGGGACAACGCAGTAGAGGACGCCCACGGAACCGATGGCGCACACAAGTGGAGAGGGACCTCAACCAACTTGGTGTGCACAATTGGAGAACGCTGGCTAAAGACCGTGCCAGCTGGAAAACTTTGTTGGTTGAGGCCCAGGTTCACCACGGACTGTAGCGCCAAAAGAAGAAGAACTCAGAAGAGAAAGCGTTTTGTACGAAAAAATGTTTATTTGCGGTTTGCCTGGAATAAAAAAGAACAAAACTGAAAATGTTGGAAATTAATATGCATTAAAATGATGAAAAAACATTTCGCAAAAATTAAAAAAAACATATATGTAAATACATAAGAAAATATAAATTCATTGGGAATATGTTGAAAATTACCATAGTGTTTGACATCAAAACTAAAATCAATTGTACTCTTGATACCAATTCAACGTTGACAACTTTGTCAATACCCAAGGAAACTATCTCAACACATTTCGGGCGAAAGAAGAAATGAAATCTCTGAAACGAGAAAGTACTGTAAAAGCAAAACAATCTAAATCAAAATTTACTGAAAGGAGTCCAATAAAACAGCAATATCTGCATTTTGAAAATCATTTGAAAAGAGCAAACTTTGCAGAGCTGAACTAGAAATCCACTCGACTTTAACATCATTGACAGAAACAAGCATCAAATTATCGGAACCATAGCCTTTATTGCCATCATCACTGCGCTCCTTATCACCCAATTCTTCTGCCTCATCCTTATATCTCATTAATATTGAATCCTTTAAAAAAGATTATTGAAATAAAAATGAAGGACGACAACATAAGCAAAAGCAACGTCAAGGATAAGACAACGATATACACACATAAACAGCAAGAAAAAGAAAATAGATCTATTAACAATTGCAGTGTGTAATTTGTTAAATCTTATTAATTTTTTTCGTTTTCTTTTTAAACTAATTTGTTTTCTACCTGTGTATTTATTCTTACTAATTTATTATCTTAATAATTGAAACAAAATTTATACTTCTGCTATGCTAAACTTCAGTTTTGTTACAGAAGCTTAAAGAAATAAATAAAAAAATACATTTTCCAACTTATCAGCAACAATCATCTCATTCCAATAGCAGCAGCAAGACCACCTTCAACAATTGCAAATGATCTTCTTCAGTTAGCGATGAAAATTCCGTTACGAATAGCCAGAATTGGTGACAACAGCAAAATCCCGATGCTACAAGTACAACCATCAAATTAACTACGACAACAACTACAACAGCAGAATATTGTGCAGGACGTTCTAAACACCACTACTGTTGATAAACAGGTAAAAATATAAAAAATATGCACAGGCATTGATACAATAAAAAATGTATGTACATATATTCAGTAAAAAAATTATTAAAATATAGCAATATTAAAAGGTATCCAATATTAAATTGATACAGTCTCTACCCACACACCACTAGGGCGATTTTATTTTCAAATATTTGGTTGGAAGCTCATTTAGTTTTATTATCTGCTCGTACCCACTGCGGACAACCATTTGTCCGTGTTTAAAGTTTTCTTTTCGACTATTGGTATTTAATTTATGTTTTCCGAACGTGTACAAAATTTTAATTGTTCAAAACAAGATGAAAAGTCCGTATTTCTGATTATTGATTCAGATTCAAAAAGCAAATTTCATATTTAATAAACGAAGGCACCATAATTTTCTTTTATATTAACAATTTATTTATTGAAAACTGTTTCTTGGTAAAAATGGATTAAAAAATAGAAACAATTTTTGGTTCACAAAATAGTATATACATACTTACATGCATACATATATTTAATTTAAATTCTATAAAGGACATGTAATACAAAACAATATACAATTATATATTAATTAATTTATTTCTGTTCTTCGTAAACTGTTCGTCAAAAAGTGTTCGGACTACATCCTGATAGTTTTATCTTTAAGAAATAGTCGTCATAAGTTGAAAAAATGTGTTTTCTTAGAAATACGTAAATTTAGGCAATACATAAAAGTATATTCGTTTGGTATTTTGTTCTTAGTCATGCGGTAAGTCGACTTCGAAAACTTTAGCCCCTTGACATAAAATAGCTTCTTGCTTGTCTGACTTTCGCACATATCCGACTACGAATGCCAACTGCTCATTATTAGTTATTTCTCTAAACTCCTCACAAAAGAGTTCAGAGGATGCAGATGGAATTGATATTAAAAGTCCCCCTGACGTCTCCACTGATTTTCCTGCTCTGAGTTTAGCGTCTTGATCCAATACTCTTCCAAAGGACATAACGTTTTTAAAAGCTGGTACTTTGTCAATTACAAACTGAAGACATTCTTTTTGGAACTCCGCCAAATTCTGAGCATGGCCTAGTAGTCCAAATCCAGTAACGTCAGTTGCAGCATTAGCCTCATATTTCTGCATTAGAAGAGCAGCTGAAAACACAATTAATACACATATGTGTAGATTTATTACCCTAGTTTTTCCCAGAAAAGTAATACAAATAACTATAAGTCAGTTGTAAAAAATTTTAGAAAAATTATATATCTCAATATGCGCAACTTTGCTTTATAAGCAATTAATATAAAAAACAAATTCGTTTATAATAAAAATAAACTTCTTTCAAAAAGTTTAAAAAAGAGTACGAAACGGCTGGAAAATAAAATATGTAATTAGCGCTGCTGTACTTAATATTAAACGAATTCCCTAGATCATAATTAGAATTTGACTTCATATCTGAAGAAATAAATTTTCGTGATTTTAAAGCATTAAAAAATTAAAAAACAATCGTTAGTGAATTAATCTCTCTATGGCAAATGTCAAAATAAACAAAAGCTCACCATTTCTATTTAAGTATGCCATTGTCTTCACTGCCGCTAGATATGTGTTCTTAATATCGTTGTCAGAAAATTTTTCCCGTAATCTTTTATATTTATCGTTTCCTTCTTTCATCCATAAAAACGCATTTGTGGCCAATTGTGTACCTACTGGTTTCGTCAAGACAAGATGATCACCCTCTTTAGCACCGTGCGGCCTAAAAATTGTAAATGATTACATATAATAGAACTTTGATATTGCGCAAATGTCTAGACACAAATATAAAAATGTATAAAATAAAATTGTATCGCACGTACATACATATATACATGTTTACGTACATATGTATGTGTATATGTACGTACAAACGTTTGGAAGTAATATACAAGCAAATTGTATCAGTTTCGGTATTTATGTTTATCTATTTATTCGGTAACAGTGAAGAGAAAACTTCTATGATCAATTAAATAAATACGAATACTTTGTTAGAAAAATATTTACAAAATTACTTGAAAGAGTTTTCCCACCTTTGCAAAAAATAATATAAGACACTGCATTACCCATAAACGTATACAAAGCGATGTATACAATTTAGAAGTATATATGTATGTGCCTAAGAATATACGACTAAAAATCGTTCAGAACTGCATTCTGGTTAAAATATCCTAAAAGTTTCTTCTTATAAATGGAAAAGTAATACGGAAAAGTTTAGATGCACTAGGAAGTTGGTCGTCCAAAAACAGAAAACTGCCGCAGGATAATATCCTGAATAGTAGCACCCACATACAAGCTCATTATTTTTTTGTGCTCAACACTTAACGATCTCCACACGTTCCTAATAATTGCCCCAATAATGTTACGGGTAATTATTCTCAAAAGCAATAGAGAAAGTACTAAGCGATTGCTAACACGTCTGGGCGTATATGTAAATATATTTTTTTTCCTATATATTTTTTCTACTGGATTAACAGTTTGTTATTCATTACGATTAGTTTATTATTCAATATCAGGAAGATGTAATTTTTCTAGAATAAATTTATTAAATAATGAAAGGTGAATTATATTAAAAAGAATAGTAAGTTTATTAATTTTAAGAATTTTTGGTGGAAGAATATTAAATTGATTAATTTTTTATTTAATTTAATTTACCTTTTTACTTAAAAATTTTAACATTAGTTGTTTGTTTATTAGGAGAATTAATGGCTTATTTAATTTCTCATGTTAGTTTATTTTTTGCTAATAAAATATTAAATAATTATAAAATTACTTATTTTATAGGTTCAATATGATTTATACCTTAATCTAAACATGTATGTATGTGTTTTTACCACAAAAACGTTGTTTGTACTGGATTTGGTGGATTTTAGATTAAACGCGAGGTATGCAGCACTATAAATTATGTGTTAAGAAAAACAACAGAATCAAAACAAGGATTCCCTTGTATATTTCAAATAAATATACATGTTTTTTATTTCGACACTTTTATTCCAGACACATGTACATATAGATGCCTCCGGAAAGATCCAACTATGCTTTGGAAAATAAAAATAATGCTCTTATCGAAAATATGAATGTAATAAATCTGTCTGAAAAAAATAAGTTAATTGTTATGGGTTGCCAAAAAAACACAAGACTGATAACCCTCTTAGACCTCCAACTCACCATCTCATGAGTAAATATTTTTTCAATATTCTTAAAAACTTAACAAGTATAACGTAAAAGACGCAATAGATTTAAAAACAGCGAATCAACAATATCCAAATTAATGATAATGAAATTCTGGTTTCTTGCGGTGTCGCTTCCTTATTCCCAAGCATTCCGGTTAATCTAGTTTTGAAAATTGTTGAAAACAAGTGGAACATCAAGTGGAACATACTGGAAAAGCACACAAAGATGCCCAAAAGTCTCTTCACGGATCCCAATAGGTTCACCGATCTCGCCGATTATAGCAGCTATTGTAATGGAGGAACTTTTGAATGTAACGTTAGAAAAGAAAGAATATAAGCCACGTATTGTCACAAAATATGTAGATAATATATTCGCTATAGTTAGAGCCGACAAAGTTGAAGGGACATAAGCGAAACTTAATGCTTTCAACAAACAAATTTTATTTACGATGTAAATGAAAAACAAAGTACCCGATCTAGGCTGTTATAATAAGAAAAAATTGAACCCTAAAATTAGGCTTGTTTAAAAACTTGGTGTTCGCATCGGTTAATTAATTTCTATTCGGATCATCAGAGGGGAATCATAATAAACACCGCCAAAAACTTCATATCGAGATTTTATATATAAAAACAAGTGACACGTGAAAAATATAAATTAAATTAAAAATATTCCTCAGAAAACTGATTTTCCAAAAAAAAAAAAACAGTGCAGGTCTTGATAGATCAAGTGACACATAAAGGAAAATGAAAGGAGGTTAAGGTCTTTGAAAACATATAAATACGTAGTCTCCATACCAGGGTTTTCTGAAAGGCTGAAACATTTAAATATTTATAATAAGGAAAAAAAACATTTTAGCATTTAAAAATCTAAACACAAACTACCTATTGTTCAGCAGAACGAAATCAAAACTGGAAAAAGAAGAAAAGTCGAATTTGGTTTATAAAATCAGCTGCAATGGAGATGGATCCAACATATGCCCAAAAGTATGCGTTAGTACTATACAAACAAAATTAAAGGCGAGGTTGGTGTCCCACAAATCTGCTATTAAAACAATCAATATTTCAACGGCGCTAAAAACAGCACTTGCACCCCTTGTGGAGCAACGGAACATAAACCAAATTTTGATAATGTAAACATTTTGCAAGGAGAGGCAGAATTGCAAAAAGAGATATACTCTGCAAATGCTACACATTATCAATGCATTGGACGGAATAAGACTAAACTACAAAAAAGACATTGAGAGCTGCGCACAAACATACAAACATTTAATAAGCAAACAAAAATCAAAAGGACAATATAAAAGTTTAGCAACTGGGCAGCAATCGTGTGGAAATAAACTCTGGGATGAATTTTTTATATAAATGGACGAGTTTTAATACTTTTAATTTTGGAATAAATGCAAATATTTTGATGTATGTGTGTGTTTATTTTATGTTGATGTCAATATCGATATTGTCGATATTGTATATATCGATAACCCGATCGGGTTAAATTGCATACATACATACATACATATGTATTAATTGTAATTTGTGACATTTTTGGAGAAAGCCTGAGGATGATCAACGACGTTGATCGAAATATTGGTAAATAAAAAAAAAATTTAAGAAAAATCAATGCAAAATATATAAAATATCACTTCATTTAAATAAAAAATATTTTGCGGCAGCAAATTAAAATTTGAATTAAAAATTCGTCGAAGAAAAATAAAAAATTACCTAACAGGTTTATTAAAAATATTAGAATATTGAAGATCTAACCGTTACTTACTTTGACAGTATAACAATTAGAAAATTAAAATACCTTGTACATATCGAGCCTTTGGTCCAATATCGTAAGGCTATTGCACCATGCCGAAAATAATTGCAAAATGTTAAACAGTTGTTTATGGGGATGATAAATTAATTTATGCAGAAGCGAATACAGCAGAAGTGTTTAGAAAATTTAAAAAAGACACTGAAAATACAAAATATCTGGTTAAGCATTAATAAATTAAATCTGAACGAAAATAAAATTGAAATTATAGAAATCAATAATGAGCAAATAAATAAGTCGCTAACATAAAGTACCTAGGTTTTGTGATTAATGAAAATTTTAAATTCAGACATACATACATATGTAAGTAAGTACAACAAAATTAGCCAAAAAAGGTAGAGTTTTTTAAGAGCTATCATTCCAATGCTAACATGTACACCCTGAGATGCTGTCACACTAAATTCCTCCTTGGATAGGAGCTATATTTCGGCGCAATTTCCAGTTATCAGATTTTAGCACGAAAATATCTGTCAAGCTGTGTAACAAGTATAGAACAGTTAAGGCAGTAGGAAGCAATCTATACGAAATCAAAAATATGTATATAAGTTAGATTTCTAGGTGTATTTTACGCGAAAGGCTTCAAAGCGAAGGCTTAAAAAATTATCTTACGCAATCTGGGTTGGAACTTTTATAAGCAGCTGAGTCATACGAGAAAAACAAAATTCGAACACTCAAACCACTCCCGATACCAAAACCATTTCTCGTTTTTTAACAAACTTTGAGATGAATGATTTTGCAACACAAAGCGTACAGATATCTATCAGGTTTTCCTGTGAATGAATCTTATGGCTCTGCATGGTAGTGTAACAGGGGCCTTAACTCAGAAGATCCTGGAAAAGACCCAAGAGATGCAAATCGACACCCACCACCTATTCGTCGATTTTAAGGCCGCATATGACAGTGTGTATAGGGACGAGCTATACGAAGCCTTGTCTAGTTTTGACATTCCTACTAAACTCGTCAGGCTGTGTAGGATGACGATGGAGAACTCTCGCTGCTCCATCAAGGTCGGTAACGAATTTACCGAGACCTTCAATGTCAGAAGGGGATTTAGACAAGGCGACGCACTGTCATGTGACTTTTTTAACATAATTCTTGAGAAGATCGTGCAAAACTCACACGCCAACAATAGAGGCACGATCTTCCAAAAGTCCGTGCAACTGCTAGCATACGCTGACGACATTGACGTGATTGGTCGAACACAGCGAGCCGTCACTGAAGCGTTTGCTGGTATTTCAACGGAGGCGGCCAAAATGGGTCTAGCGTTGAACGAGGGCAAAACAAAGTATATGCTGTCATCAAAAAAGGACGCGCAACACCGACGACTGGGCCAGAACATCACCATAGGCAGCTATAACTTCGAGGTAGTGAAGGACTTCGTCTACCTTGGCTCCCAAGTCAACAGTATGAACAACATCAGTACCGAGATCAAACGCAGAATAACTCTTGCCAATCACTGTTTCTTTGGGCTCAAGAGGCAATTGAGTAGTAAGGCCCTTTCTCGAAAAACCAAGCTGACACTATATACCACTTTGATAATCCCTGTACTATGGCGCAGAAGCATGGACGGTGTCGAAGGCGGATGAGGAAGTCTGGTATTTTCGAGGGAAAAGTTCTGCGTTCAATCTTCGGCCCTGTTTGCGTTGATGGTTTCTGGAGAAGAAGATTCAATCATGAACTATACGGGTTGTACAGCGACATGAGCCTAACCAGGCGCCTACGGATCCAACGGCTAAGATGGTTGGGCCATGTAGAGCGCATGGAGAATACTGCTCCGACCCGTAGAATCTTCGATTCCGAACCTGTGGGACAACGCAGTAGAGGACGCCCACGGAACCGATGGCGCACACAAGTGGAGAGGGACCTCAACCAACTTGGTGTGCACAATTGGAGAACGCTGGCTAAAGACCGTGCCAGCTGGAAAACTTTGTTGGTTGAGGCCCAGGTTCACCACGGACTGTAGCGCCAAAAGAAGAAGAACTCAGAAGAGAAAGCGTTTTGTACGAAAAAATGTTTATTTGCGGTTTGCCTGGAATAAAAAAGAACAAAACTGAAAATGTTGGAAATTAATATGCATTAAAATGATGAAAAAACATTTCGCAAAAATTAAAAAAAACATATATGTAAATACATAAGAAAATATAAATTCATTGGGAATATGTTGAAAATTACCATAGTGTTTGACATCAAAACTAAAATCAATTGTACTCTTGATACCAATTCAACGTTGACAACTTTGTCAATACCCAAGGAAACTATCTCAACACATTTCGGGCGAAAGAAGAAATGAAATCTCTGAAACGAGAAAGTACTGTAAAAGCAAAACAATCTAAATCAAAATTTACTGAAAGGAGTCCAATAAAACAGCAATATCTGCATTTTGAAAATCATTTGAAAAGAGCAAACTTTGCAGAGCTGAACTAGAAATCCACTCGACTTTAACATCATTGACAGAAACAAGCATCAAATTATCGGAACCATAGCCTTTATTGCCATCATCACTGCGCTCCTTATCACCCAATTCTTCTGCCTCATCCTTATATCTCATTAATATTGAATCCTTTAAAAAAGATTATTGAAATAAAAATGAAGGACGACAACATAAGCAAAAGCAACGTCAAGGATAAGACAACGATATACACACATAAACAGCAAGAAAAAGAAAATAGATCTATTAACAATTGCAGTGTGTAATTTGTTAAATCTTATTAATTTTTTTCGTTTTCTTTTTAAACTTATTTGTTTTCTACCTGTGTATTTATTCTTACTAATTTATTATCTTAATAATTGAAACAAAATTTATACTTCTGCTATGCTAAACTTCAGTTTTGTTACAGAAGCTTAAAGAAATAAATAAAAAAATACATTTTCCAACTTATCAGCAACAATCATCTCATTCCAATAGCAGCAGCAAGACCACCTTCAACAATTGCAAATGATCTTCTTCAGTTAGCGATGAAAATTCCGTTACGAATAGCCAGAATTGGTGACAACAGCAAAATCCCGATGCTACAAGTACAACCATCAAATTAACTACGACAACAACTACAACAGCAGAATATTGTGCAGGACGTTCTAAACACCACTACTGTTGATAAACAGGTAAAAATATAAAAAATATGCACAGGCATTGATACAATAAAAAATGTATGTACATATATTCAGTAAAAAAATTATTAAAATATAGCAATATTAAAAGGTATCCAATATTAAATTGATACAGTCTCTACCCACACACCACTAGGGCGATTTTATTTTCAAATATTTGGTTGGAAGCTCATTTAGTTTTATTATCTGCTCGTACCCACTGCGGACAACCATTTGTCCGTGTTTAAAGTTTTCTTTTCGACTATTGGTATTTAATTTATGTTTTCCGAACGTGTACAAAATTTTAATTGTTCAAAACAAGATGAAAAGTCCGTATTTCTGATTATTGATTCAGATTCAAAAAGCAAATTTCATATTTAATAAACGAAGGCACCATAATTTTCTTTTATATTAACAATTTATTTATTGAAAACTGTTTCTTGGTAAAAATGGATTAAAAAATAGAAACAATTTTTGGTTCACAAAATAGTATATACATACTTACATGCATACATATATTTAATTTAAATTCTATAAAGGACATGTAATACAAAACAATATACAATTATATATTAATTAATTTATTTCTGTTCTTCGTAAACTGTTCGTCAAAAAGTGTTCGGACTACATCCTGATAGTTTTATCTTTAAGAAATAGTCGTCATAAGTTGAAAAAATGTGTTTTCTTAGAAATACGTAAATTTAGGCAATACATAAAAGTATATTCGTTTGGTATTTTGTTCTTAGTCATGCGGTAAGTCGACTTCGAAAACTTTAGCCCCTTGACATAAAATAGCTTCTTGCTTGTCTGACTTTCGCACATATCCGACTACGAATGCCAACTGCTCATTATTAGTTATTTCTCTAAACTCCTCACAAAAGAGTTCAGAGGATGCAGATGGAATTGATATTAAAAGTCCCCCTGACGTCTCCACTGATTTTCCTGCTCTGAGTTTAGCGTCTTGATCCAATACTCTTCCAAAGGACATAACGTTTTTAAAAGCTGGTACTTTGTCAATTACAAACTGAAGACATTCTTTTTGGAACTCCGCCAAATTCTGAGCATGGCCTAGTAGTCCAAATCCAGTAACGTCAGTTGCAGCATTAGCCTCATATTTCTGCATTAGAAGAGCAGCTGAAAACACAATTAATACACATATGTGTAGATTTATTACCCTAGTTTTTCCCAGAAAAGTAATACAAATAACTATAAGTCAGTTGTAAAAAATTTTAGAAAAATTATATATCTCAATATGCGCAACTTTGCTTTATAAGCAATTAATATAAAAAACAAATTCGTTTATAATAAAAATAAACTTCTTTCAAAAAGTTTAAAAAAGAGTACGAAACGGCTGGAAAATAAAATATGTAATTAGCGCTGCTGTACTTAATATTAAACGAATTCCCTAGATCATAATTAGAATTTGACTTCATATCTGAAGAAATAAATTTTCGTGATTTTAAAGCATTAAAAAATTAAAAAACAATCGTTAGTGAATTAATCTCTCTATGGCAAATGTCAAAATAAACAAAAGCTCACCATTTCTATTTAAGTATGCCATTGTCTTCACTGCCGCTAGATATGTGTTCTTAATATCGTTGTCAGAAAATTTTTCCCGTAATCTTTTATATTTATCGTTTCCTTCTTTCATCCATAAAAACGCATTTGTGGCCAATTGTGTACCTACTGGTTTCGTCAAGACAAGATGATCACCCTCTTTAGCACCGTGCGGCCTAAAAATTGTAAATGATTACATATAATAGAACTTTGATATTGCGCAAATGTCTAGACACAAATATAAAAATGTATAAAATAAAATTGTATCGCACGTACATACATATATACATGTTTACGTACATATGTATGTGTATATGTACGTACAAACGTTTGGAAGTAATATACAAGCAAATTGTATCAGTTTCGGTATTTATGTTTATCTATTTATTCGGTAACAGTGAAGAGAAAACTTCTATGATCAATTAAATAAATACGAATACTTTGTTAGAAAAATATTTACAAAATTACTTGAAAGAGTTTTCCCACCTTTGCAAAAAATAATATAAGACACTGCATTACCCATAAACGTATACAAAGCGATGTATACAATTTAGAAGTATATATGTATGTGCCTAAGAATATACGACTAAAAATCGTTCAGAACTGCATTCTGGTTAAAATATCCTAAAAGTTTCTTCTTATAAATGGAAAAGTAATACGGAAAAGTTTAGATGCACTAGGAAGTTGGTCGTCCAAAAACAGAAAACTGCCGCAGGATAATATCCTGAATAGTAGCACCCACATACAAGCTCATTATTTTTTTGTGCTCAACACTTAACGATCTCCACACGTTCCTAATAATTGCCCCAATAATGTTACGGGTAATTATTCTCAAAAGCAATAGAGAAAGTACTAAGCGATTGCTAACACGTCTGGGCGTATATGTAAATATATTTTTTTTCCTATATATTTTTTCTACTGGATTAACAGTTTGTTATTCATTACGATTAGTTTATTATTCAATATCAGGAAGATGTAATTTTTCTAGAATAAATTTATTAAATAATGAAAGGTGAATTATATTAAAAAGAATAGTAAGTTTATTAATTTTAAGAATTTTTGGTGGAAGAATATTAAATTGATTAATTTTTTATTTAATTTAATTTACCTTTTTACTTAAAAATTTTAACATTAGTTGTTTGTTTATTAGGAGAATTAATGGCTTATTTAATTTCTCATGTTAGTTTATTTTTTGCTAATAAAATATTAAATAATTATAAAATTACTTATTTTATAGGTTCAATATGATTTATACCTTAATCTAAACATGTATGTATGTGTTTTTACCACAAAAACGTTGTTTGTACTGGATTTGGTGGATTTTAGATTAAACGCGAGGTATGCAGCACTATAAATTATGTGTTAAGAAAAACAACAGAATCAAAACAAGGATTCCCTTGTATATTTCAAATAAATATACATGTTTTTTATTTCGACACTTTTATTCCAGACACATGTACATATAGATGCCTCCGGAAAGATCCAACTATGCTTTGGAAAATAAAAATAATGCTCTTATCGAAAATATGAATGTAATAAATCTGTCTGAAAAAAATAAGTTAATTGTTATGGGTTGCCAAAAAAACACAAGACTGATAACCCTCTTAGACCTCCAACTCACCATCTCATGAGTAAATATTTTTTCAATATTCTTAAAAACTTAACAAGTATAACGTAAAAGACGCAATAGATTTAAAAACAGCGAATCAACAATATCCAAATTAATGATAATGAAATTCTGGTTTCTTGCGGTGTCGCTTCCTTATTCCCAAGCATTCCGGTTAATCTAGTTTTGAAAATTGTTGAAAACAAGTGGAACATCAAGTGGAACATACTGGAAAAGCACACAAAGATGCCCAAAAGTCTCTTCACGGATCCCAATAGGTTCACCGATCTCGCCGATTATAGCAGCTATTGTAATGGAGGAACTTTTGAATGTAACGTTAGAAAAGAAAGAATATAAGCCACGTATTGTCACAAAATATGTAGATAATATATTCGCTATAGTTAGAGCCGACAAAGTTGAAGGGACATAAGCGAAACTTAATGCTTTCAACAAACAAATTTTATTTACGATGTAAATGAAAAACAAAGTACCCGATCTAGGCTGTTATAATAAGAAAAAATTGAACCCTAAAATTAGGCTTGTTTAAAAACTTGGTGTTCGCATCGGTTAATTAATTTCTATTCGGATCATCAGAGGGGAATCATAATAAACACCGCCAAAAACTTCATATCGAGATTTTATATATAAAAACAAGTGACACGTGAAAAATATAAATTAAATTAAAAATATTCCTCAGAAAACTGATTTTCCAAAAAAAAAAAAACAGTGCAGGTCTTGATAGATCAAGTGACACATAAAGGAAAATGAAAGGAGGTTAAGGTCTTTGAAAACATATAAATACGTAGTCTCCATACCAGGGTTTTCTGAAAGGCTGAAACATTTAAATATTTATAATAAGGAAAAAAAACATTTTAGCATTTAAAAATCTAAACACAAACTACCTATTGTTCAGCAGAACGAAATCAAAACTGGAAAAAGAAGAAAAGTCGAATTTGGTTTATAAAATCAGCTGCAATGGAGATGGATCCAACATATGCCCAAAAGTATGCGTTAGTACTATACAAACAAAATTAAAGGCGAGGTTGGTGTCCCACAAATCTGCTATTAAAACAATCAATATTTCAACGGCGCTAAAAACAGCACTTGCACCCCTTGTGGAGCAACGGAACATAAACCAAATTTTGATAATGTAAACATTTTGCAAGGAGAGGCAGAATTGCAAAAAGAGATATACTCTGCAAATGCTACACATTATCAATGCATTGGACGGAATAAGACTAAACTACAAAAAAGACATTGAGAGCTGCGCACAAACATACAAACATTTAATAAGCAAACAAAAATCAAAAGGACAATATAAAAGTTTAGCAACTGGGCAGCAATCGTGTGGAAATAAACTCTGGGATGAATTTTTTATATAAATGGACGAGTTTTAATACTTTTAATTTTGGAATAAATGCAAATATTTTGATGTATGTGTGTGTTTATTTTATGTTGATGTCAATATCGATATTGTCGATATTGTATATATCGATAACCCGATCGGGTTAAATTGCATACATACATACATACATATGTATTAATTGTAATTTGTGACATTTTTGGAGAAAGCCTGAGGATGATCAACGACGTTGATCGAAATATTGGTAAATAAAAAAAAAATTTAAGAAAAATCAATGCAAAATATATAAAATATCACTTCATTTAAATAAAAAATATTTTGCGGCAGCAAATTAAAATTTGAATTAAAAATTCGTCGAAGAAAAATAAAAAATTACCTAACAGGTTTATTAAAAATATTAGAATATTGAAGATCTAACCGTTACTTACTTTGACAGTATAACAATTAGAAAATTAAAATACCTTGTACATATCGAGCCTTTGGTCCAATATCGTAAGGCTATTGCACCATGCCGAAAATAATTGCAAAATGTTAAACAGTTGTTTATGGGGATGATAAATTAATTTATGCAGAAGCGAATACAGCAGAAGTGTTTAGAAAATTTAAAAAAGACACTGAAAATACAAAATATCTGGTTAAGCATTAATAAATTAAATCTGAACGAAAATAAAATTGAAATTATAGAAATCAATAATGAGCAAATAAATAAGTCGCTAACATAAAGTACCTAGGTTTTGTGATTAATGAAAATTTTAAATTCAGACATACATACATATGTAAGTAAGTACAACAAAATTAGCCAAAAAAGGTAGAGTTTTTTAAGAGAATAAGAAACAAAATCTCAATGACCAACCATTTCATTTAGTATTAATATAAAGTACTGCTATAGCCCATTTTAATTTATTTTTAGGCTTAAAAAGCGTAGCGATCATTTATAGTAACATGTACGTCCAGCAAAGAAAGGTCACGTTTATATGTACATATGTACGTACATATATTTCAAACATAATCGCCTTTGGGAGCGTGACTTTTTATTTGCACTATTTGCTGGGCTTATAATAGGTTATTGTTGTCAATCCGTTCGGACTTTTCAAGAAACAATTATTGTATTGCCTTTTGCCAATTTTATTTGTGTAGAAAACAAATTGACCTAGTGATATAAACTGCTGTTACTACTCTATTGGTATGGTAACTAATCAGCATAGTTATCTTAGTTTAGATTTTATAAAATACTCACATGATAACTTCATCCTTTTTTACAACGGCAGTTGCTATGCCGCCTACTATGCACCACGGGTTAATGGTTATGCTTTGAACATAAACCTTACAACCGGCTAAGAGAGCAGACTCTTCAAATCCTTTTATAATCATTGGCATTATTATATTGCGTTCTTCTTCCTTTAACTCTTCTGGAGCCGTAATAATAAGGTTAATTTTGTCTAGATCTGTTACGCCTACTGCATAGACATCACTAACAACGTTGGCCAATGCAATTTTCCCCATTAAGTGTGGATCGTCTATCAACGGATAAAAAAAATCGACTGTTTGAATTAACGAGAGATTCTTATATTTTTTTAGGGGGACAACTGCGCAATCCATTCCAGATCCTTAATTAAGAACAATATTTTTGGTTACTCATGTAAACAATACGTTTCGTGTTGCATTTACTTCTTACCTACGAAATCGTCATCATTTTTCTGTTTTTGCCCCGTGTTCAATTGTAAAATTTCTGTTCCCTGTAAATACTTCAGCAAAGTGTCTTGGGGAATTTTACAACCTCACCCTCGCAATGTAGAAAATTTTGAAAGTTGAAAGTCGTTCGCCAATCCATGGTCCTCTGGGTTAAACATTTTTACTTTATCTCGATACTTTAACAATTATAACCTTAACTCTAAATACGCACGAATCAAGCCGAATTGAACTAAATTAACTGAATTTAACAGGGAGAATATAAAACTAAAATTCGGCCGGCAAAAGACGAGTTAAGCTACGTGGATTCCAAAGCGAATTCAATACTTTAATTCGCCTTGATGGATACAAAACAACGTACGTACAATACAAGGCGAATTAATTGAGTATAGAAATTATTTTAGTATTGAATTCGCCTTGGTACAATATAACAAAACATACATACATACATACGTACATCAAAATAAAGTGCAAGCAAGATGGAGTTCATCGTAAAATCAAGTTTTTAAATTTAGTTTTTTAATGAGAATGCCTTTAAGTTAATTATTTTGGCCAGCATAATCGCATTCCATATTCCAGCATGCAGAGTTTTGACTAATGAACTAATTTGCGATGCTGGCTGCTGAAGAGTAATTCAGCTTTAGTCAATCTTCCTCCAGCAAGCCATCAGAATGTAAAAAAAGGTGAAGGTTTCCTAAGCTTCTTATTAGTTAATATAGGTTTACCATTTGTAAGTAGTTGAATAACATAAGCAAAACTACTCGATTGGTAGAATTTTAAAATTTCATCATCAGCCCTTTTTAACTCTTCAACTTTGAGAGTGCAACTGTGTTTCATTTTGTGCTTAATATTATTTAAAAATCTGAAGCAGTAAGCCAGTATACGCATCATGTTAGTCCAAGAAGATATTCTGCTTAAACATAAAAGTTGGATTGGGGACGTATCGCTAATTTACTATTGGAAGCATTTCTAATATGTATGAAGTTCGAAGGGTAGTAAACGTCTTCCACATGGACGGATGTGATGACAGCCAAGCTAGCACTGTTTTGCTATCAGACCAGCAAACTGTTTCGTATGGTTTTACATTTACTTGCCAATTCCAATAATATTGGTTTCTATGGCACCTATTTTAGCGGATCGCCATGGCCACGACGCGGTAACCAAAAAATGTTTGAAAACAAACGATTGTGGTTGATGTTCGTTTAGAGAATGACTGTTTTATTAAAACAAAATTTCTTGAAGGCTATAATTCAATTTTATATATGTACATATAGGCGTCGTATGATTTTACCGTTACTTTAGATTTCAAGTAAACAAATGAAGTTAAATCAGATAAGAGAAAAGCATTAAGAAAATGTTGCATTTAATGTACGTGAATGGTTTCAAAATACACATTTCATAAACAGTGTCTGAAAACAATACAAGAATACAAACTAGGCTTAGTTGCAGATCCAGTAAACATTGGAAAGAAATGTTGCACATACATATATCTTTTATAAATGTTGAAATATCACGGAATATATTCGCAAACGAAGCAGACGCTACTTTAATAAAAAAGTACTTTCAATTACATAAGTACATACGAGTGCATGTCTTAAATATTGAGCAATTTCAGTATGATACAACATCCTTGTAGTTTAAGCTATACTTCCCTGATACCGGATGCTAAAAAAGAGTACACAAAGCTTTAGTTCACGGTATTGGATTGGAAGCATTATACTATACCAATAGAAATGCTATCATAGTTTAGGAAGCAGTAACAAAAGCATCAGAAGAGATATTTTACTACACGAGAAAAAAAAAACGAGAAAATAGAAACAAAAATTTAATTTCAGAATTTCCTTAGAGAAGAATGTGAGTCTCAGAAACTAAATGTTGAAGATGTTATTGATGATTATGACATCGAACACTCGTATGTCGAAGGAGTAAGAAGAAGAAAATTAAACGTAGAAAAGCTACTTACCAATTTTTTCTATTTAATATTAAATTTTGCAAGATTTTATATATAACACATTTTTAAATATTATCCATATATTTATTTAAGTTTTAAAATTTTCGTTTGAATTTGATAGTCGTTGCAAAATTTAGAAAAAAAAACTGTGAGATTTCTTTTCTGGGACTAATTTAATTGCAAGAATTTTGCATCGAAATTTTTTAAACATTAACTGAAATATTATTGATAACTACAAACAAAAATTTCTTCCTTTTTTTTATAAAAATCCAACTTTTTATGTTTTAATTGCACTTACATTTATTCATTGTGATTTCTGGGGCTTTCCAGAGCTTAATAAAATAAATGTTAATGTCAAGTATGTCTTCCGGATTGCGAAAGCTCACATTGAAAAATACCAGACATTTATAAGTATTACATACAATAGTTAAATCTGAATTTTTTAAATTGTGACCAATCAATCAACATTGTGGATAAAGCCAATATTGTAAAAACATTTAACACCTTTTAAGACCCCTTTCTTGTTGAGATGAATAAATTGTGCACTGTGTACAAAAAACGAGTAGTACAAGTGTACGACTATATAAGAATTTTTATTGCGTCAAAATTGTTGCACGTATGTATATTTCCCTAAAATGTCGGCGCACGCTATTATCAGCTCTGATTTATCACTCAGAATTGATGTTGTCAAATATTTCTTCCACACCAGAAACGTCTTTAAGTTTTCCAACAAACTTTTCATATTCTAACAATTCCTCTTTCGACATTTCCACAGTATTCTGTAAAAGAAAAAAATCGTTATATAAGTATATATGTATGTATGTATGTACGTATATAGAAAAAGAAGTACATATGTATGTATGTATTGGATAAGTTGAAATTATTTAAAAAAGAGTTAATAATATACATATGTACATTTACATACGTAGCAAAGGTTAAATTAAACACAACTAGGTTGGTTTATTTTTGTTTTCTGAAAGAATATAATTCAAATTCAATTATGTAGATGTAAAATAAATTTTTTTTAGTTGAAATTATTAAAGTCATATGTAATAAATATTTTTAATTATGTCCGTCCGACTTAAACAACTTTTCAACGTGGCAATCTTTACTTCTTTCTTTTCTACTTGATATTTAACGGCAGCTTTTTATCTTTCTACCCGTTCTTCTACCCTTTTCCTTTGCTTTATGAAAACCTTAAAGGCCGGTGCACATAGAATCCGTCATGTGTTGTACCTAAATTGGAAAATAAATAATTTAGTTTATGCGTGTGTGTGTGATTTGATTGCGTTAACGTCAGTTGACAAAGGCAAAGTACAACGCATGAGAGGTTCTGTGCCCGGTCTTAACTTGTTTTGCAAAACAAACACTTCTTCTGCCGCTACAGCCTGGGGTGGACCTGAGCCTCGGGCGTCCGGTTCTGTGGGCGTCCTCTACTGCGTTGTCCATTGCGCTCTACATGGGCTACCATCTTAGTCGTTGTACTCGTAGATGGTTAGGCCCATGTTGCTGTACAACCCGTACAGTTCGTGATTGAATCTTCTCCAGAAATCATCAACGCAAACAGGGCCCAAGATTTAACGCAGAACTTTTTTCTCCATAAGACCAAGGACTTCCTTATCTGCTTTTGAAATGGTATACGCTTCCGCGTCATAAAAGAGGACAGGAATGATGAATATGTTGTATAGTGTCAGCTTCTAGTGTCAATTGTCTCTTCAATCCGAAGAAATAGCGGTTGGCAAGAGTTATTCCCCGTTTAATCTCGGTACTATGTTGTTCGTACTGTTTACTTGGAACCCGAGGTAGACGAAGTCCTTCACTACCTGGAAGTTCAGGCCCAGTCGTCGATGTTGTTGGTCCTTTCCCGATGACTGCATATACTTCGTTTTGCGCTCGTTCACCGGTAGACCCATTTTTGCCGCCTGGTGTTGGCATGTGAGTTTTTCACGATCTTCTCAAGAATGAAGTTAAAAAACTCACAGATCAGTTCAGCTTTGTCTCAAACCTTTTCTGACATTGAAGGTCTCGTCTTCATGGAGCACTAAGAGTTCTCCATCGTCATTCTACACAACCTGACGAGTTTTGTAGGAACGTCAAAGCTAGACCTGGTGTTGTACTCCCATTGATCCAGTGTCTTTCGCAAATGTGTGTTATTACATACAATAAAATGCATTTCGTTTCTTACTGTTTTCAAAACCAAATACTCGTATCACAAAAAAATAGTGTTTAAAAAGACCTACTAGTCGAACTTTTGGTTAAGGTGTGTTTTCACGGTAAAACATGTATTAAGACATGTCAAAAAATTTTGTAGAATAAAAAAGTTTTATTGTGTAAATCTATTGATTGTAAAAAAATATAGATATACAATTTTACCCGCTGTTTGTAAATGTTTATTCTCTTAACCATTTTAAAAACTTATGTGTTCTCAGCACACCGGAGGTGTATTTTACAGTAAACATGGGCAGCATGTATTGAAGGTACTAGCAGCCAAATTCAACGAAAAAATGTTCATGTTTTTTTTTTTGTAAAACAATAAACATGTTTACACGTGAATATGAAAACTACTTGCAACAGACTTTTGTTCTCTTTTTGTATGTACGGAGAGAATTTCAAAATATTTTGATTCCGCAAATTCCTAATACTTTGTACTGCCATGTAAACGGGCCTTTAAAGGGGATTTAGGCGATAATACAAATCATAACATAAGTCAAAGTTTTGAGTAGAAGAGCACGGTGTCGTCTAAACTTAATATGTAATGAAAGCATACAACATAGAGGGAAAATAAGAATGAAAATTTGAGTCCGACGGCTCTCATCATTTTTTAAAATTCCTTCACACATCATTTGATCACGGATGTATTCTTACATAAGTATCCAAACGAATAAGACAAACAAGGAATAGCGTCTGTGAACAACTGAAATCAAAAGAACGCAAACAGTAGAAAATAAAAATAATTATTGGTGCAAATTTACCAATGGTGTAAACGTAAAAAAAACTGTCGTAAGATTTACATTCATTTTTAAAGTACGGAGATAATTTCATATGATATTTTCTTTGGTTTTACGTACGACTACGTATTACTACGTATTACAATCTAAATCCCTTTTTAATAATACTCGAACTGATAGCTTCAAAAAAGAAACCAAGCTCATTGCCAGTTTTGTCATCTCGGTGCTTTTCGCACCAATTTGGGTGCTTTTTAATCTTTTTGGCCTTTTTTTAATTCGTTGGGTTTTTTAATTTTGGGGACACACGTGTTTTTGTTTCATTTTGAAAAAAAAATATTGTTGTACAATAAAATACTTGTTTCAATACCATTTCATTCAACATTTTTACAATACATTTTGTAGACCACAATAAAAACAACCAGCAATGATGTTTAAGACGTACCAAATCACACTACAAAGTAAACAGGCTTGTTGTTGTAGATAATTTATATTATGTAAAGAAAATGAAACATTTCATTAATTGCAATTTGCTGTGCCTTTTAAATTGCTGTCGAGTCTGTTAAACAGTTTAGCTAATAGCCTTTTTCCACTGAGCAACATCTTACATCTTTCATCAATTTGTAAAAATGTTAACATCTTCCCACATAAAGTCTATTGAAAAAAACTCAACATATTTCAACATCTTTGAAAGATGATCGTTTCTCATTTTGTTCCATCTTACATCTTGCGTAATTTAAGGTGGCAAACCTTTCGAGATATGTTCATATCCACCAAAGTACTGTCACGATCATTGTTCGTTGTTTATAAAATGCGTTGTTTGTGTGGTGTAAAAAGAGTGTGAAAAACTTATATAATGTTTAAGTACAATACTTTTTTTTGTCCTAAACCCCTTGAATTGCTAAAAAAAAATCGTAATACTTTTCGTGCCAAACTAATTCAATAAATATTTAAAAAAAAAAAAGAAATTACAACTTGGTGCGTTTTCTTTCCAATTTGGAGTTATTTGAAATTTAAAAATTTATAACGCTTATGGGATCGATGTCTGTATGTATTGGTTGAATGAAATATTAGAGATTTGATTTTTTGTCAGCCGGCTTGTTTACATACATACATACATACATACATACATCGTATGTGAAAATGAATTCGTTTCTTCTTACCAGTGGTATATATATATGATCTGCGTTGTCTATAAAGTATCCATTGGCCTCAATAGCTTTGCGAAGTGACATTATTTCAAAAGGTCTGCAAATGAACTAAAAAGAAATAAATAAAAAAAAACAAATAAATAAAAAAAAATAAACAAAGAAATGGTATTTGTTTCCGCATGGATTTAGAGCCATTTTCGTTTCAATTGTTTCAAACGTATTACAGAAGAACTATCTAACAATTTTATTAATCTGTTTCAAGCAGTAATTTTGTGTAAAGGCATATTTCCTAATGTTTAATTAATTCTCGAGCCTTAATAACTTTAAATATCAGTCCAACTGGGGGACCGCATACCGCTAATGTTGATGCCGAAACTGTTATGAAACTACACTATTGCTACGATGACAAAATGCTTCTAGAACAAATCACAATTAATAGTGGAGAAATTAAAAAAAAGTTATGTGGCTCGATTCGTTTTTTTATTGATGAAAAGGGTCATATCCGTTTTAAGTTTGAATGCACGTTTAAAACGAAGTAAGAGTAGGAAATTTAGCGATCTGGTTGATTTCACATCTACCACTCTTCTAAAAACTGTTACAAAAAGGGCGTAGATACAATCCACTAATTTAAGTGTTTCTGCTGAGAAGGTTTTAGCTCTATTTTGGAGAATGTGTTTGTGCATTAGCAATTCACAATAATGTTGATTCAGTCAACTAAAGTAGTACTGAAACAAAATCCTTATCGTACACGGTTAATAAAACGTTTGCTTTACTCAAAGAAAAAAATTGAGAATCTTAACCTACACTTTAGATCTAGACACGGTTTAGTTAATATGTTAGGAAAAGGACTTAAAATGGTAGCAGGAAAACTGGACAGTGATGACGAAATACAGATCAATCAATCTATTAAATGATATTTGATATATACATACATATTTGTCAAAGTCTAATATTCCTCAGATACTCATAAATTAAAGCATTCGTCTTCAATTGTAGGAAGATTTCTCAAATTATGCTCTCAGATATGCAAAATCATAATTTATCTAAAAGAATTCGGCGTGGGGTAATGAGATTTGTCCTGACGATATTCTAAGAGGATTTTACCTGCAATTCATTTTTGCTTGCGTAAATTCAGTATTTAACTTACATTTACTACTCCATTATCGTTGTCTAGAACTTCAACTTCTTCTGCACCAAAAGTAATAGCATCTTCCGTTACCACATCCTCCAAGCTACTGCCAACTTGTATTCGAGATTTATCAATGACTGCTTGTACAATTCCTAACTCCTCAAACAGATGGCTTGCATCTAAAAGACTCGCGCTAAAATATGGGAAGATAAAATTTTGTTCAATTCATATTATTTTGTGAAAAGAAATGAGTCAGGCAGACAAATGGAAAGAATAAAGAAAAACATATATGTACGTATGTGTATACATACATACATACATACATACATACAATGCGATACCCAGAAGGAAAACTCACTATGAACACCGGCTAACTATTAATATTTAGTATCTCAATTGCTTGAATCATACTTCCCACATGGCGGGACCTTTTCGTTCGTGTTTACTTGCACCAATACCCCGACTTGCGTCGCAAATTGAGACCGAAGTAAACGACTCAGAGCCACAAATTTCCATACATTTCACTACATTTTCACTTAATTGGTTCCGAGATTCAAAATTTTAGCTGATAGATTTTTCAAGTAAAAAAACCATTCAAGATTTTGTTTGAAACAGGTTTTGTTAAAATAAAAATACGAGTAAAACAAAAACATAATATTAAGATTAAAATTATTAGTAAATGCAAAACATATGTATGTATGTGTGTACATCGATGTGTTAAACTTTCCTCAGTATTTCTACGGCTGTATTTGTAATCTTCCCGATTTGTGCATCAAATGAGCTAAACTTTGTTTGATTGCAACAGCTACTTTTTCAAATAACATTGGTCACATTTCTAGATACTTTTACTCTGCGATCTTCGTCCGCGCCATTGTGTTCAAAAATGCCCACTGTCTTCGATAACAACTGTATCGATTCAGAAATTTTAGCAGTAAGCTTTTTCTGTTTCGACTTCAAGCGGACGTGGGTCATTGCCGAAAGAGATGCTACTCTAAATTGCAATCAAACTTAATACTTTATTCATCCATTTCATAAAAATTAGCATTTTCAGCCGATTCCGTATCTATATCTTTGAGAATCTATACGGGTCATAATTGACGCTTTTACTTCTTTCCAAGATATTGTAATTTTTATCTACAGCTTTTTTTCTTGATGTTAAACTTTTCAAAATGTCTAGTCAAATTTTCCTGCAAGATAAAGACCATAAGTATACCGCTGACATTATGAAACTTTGGGTTTTGCATATTGTTCCTAAACAGTTGCGAACGCCAATTGCCAGATAGCAATTCTATTGTGCATCTTTCGGACTTATTAGAAAAGAAAAATTCGAAGAAGAAAATTTGCATAAAAAACATTTTGACGAATTAACACATCGTTACATCAAAACACGAACCAAACGTATAGTTGCGTGAATTTGACCAACGCTGGTTTATATCAGTTTTCCTCCCACCCTTTATCAAAAACCCGACAAGATTTGAAAATCATGCGTTAATGCTTTACATACCCATTTATTCGAAATAATCTTCGTTCGTGATTAAAAGCTGCGTACGAAAAAGGATTAAATTTTTGTTGAGTTTATTCAAGTCTGACGGCTTCAGTTTTTGAAAAATTTACTAAGTTATGGCCCTAAATGATAAAATCCAAAAAAGCAAATTAAAAGGTTTGTCGCTGTAGTTTGGCTTTGGAGAGTTTTGCGTGTCACTTGCGGCGGTTGACTGATTTGTCTCGGATATCTGTATGTTTTTTATTGTACATAATGCTTAGACGATATTGGAAGCTATTATTTTACAAACTAAGGTCAAATACTGTACCGTGTTGAGCACATTGATCAACGAGTTGCCTACAATGCCAACACGGTGCGGCGAAAAAGGTAAGAACTCGCCGCACCGGTGTACATCCGTGATCTCAACTTGTTTCAATACGAATGCAGAACCCAGAAAAACCTTTAAAAAATGGCAGTATATCGTATATTTTTGTATGTGTATCAAATAAATTAAAAAAGAATTCAAAGGACCATAAAAAAGGATAGAATTAAAATAAAAGCAACAAAGAGTGGAAAGCGAATCAAATCCGATGCACCCTGCTACAGATGGTCTATGTATATTTTGCTATCAGGACTCTTGAAGAAATAAACAACAAACGCTAGAAGAAACAACAACTTATGTGGAAAAAAATTATTTAAAAGTACAAGAGTTTAAATTTAAGCATATGTCCATATGTCGTGAAAAAGTCTATAATAAAAGTTATAATTAAAAATGTTTAAATGATTTGAAAATGGAAATTAGACATCGGCTTCTAGATTAAAATTAACTATTATAAAGGAAAATATAACAAATAAATGCAATTTGATTAAAATTAATTATTATAAAAGAAAACATAACCAATAACTTCTATTAAATGGTTGAGCTAAATAATAGTTGGAAAAAAATTTGATTGGCATATCAGAGGTAAAAAGCGTGTATAGTACTGGCCTTAAAGCGCTTCCCTGTGGAACATTAGATTGAATACAGCCAAATGCTGATGTTTTATTGTTGACTCTAACATAAAATTTTTTTCATGTAAATAAGACTTTAAAATAACATAAAAAGGAGAAGGAAGTAAAGTTATTATTTTATTCTAGCTGAACCCGGTGTGCTTCGCTACCTCCTCGTTATAAAATAAAATTAAAAGTATTTATATATTTACAAAAATTTATTTATTTAATTTTAATTTAATTATTGCACTGCTTTAGGATATACAATATTTTTAGTTTGCCTATCAGGAGCATACAAATATAAATCGGTTGATTTTCCTACACCCGAGCATGGAACATAAAGCTGTCTATGCGAGAAACATGGATCACAAAACAAAGGGCGAGCTCCGCCCACTTTTCTTTTGCTACGTATTTCTATTCATTCCAATACCATATGTAGCAAATACTGCCGCCGTTGGTCAAAAAATGCCCAAGATTTTAAATTTTGGGTTATATGGGCGAGGCCACGCCCCTTTGTCCACCCACAACTTTATATAGTCAAGAATTTATCATTTCGTAAGAATATCCTGTTGTGAAAATGTAATGACGATCGGTCCAGTAGTTAAGACTATATTACGATTTTTAATTTCTCTAAAAAGAAGCGTGGTCCCAGTAAGTAAGTTTTCGAAAATGTAAGATAGAATTGATAATAACGCCTATACGGGGTAATTACGTGAGCCCTTTTATTTTTTTTATGAATCTGCATACTTTCACACTGGGATGAAAAGTGACATAACCGTAAAACAGAATTAAACAATGTGGCTATGGAGCAACATATTTTAGTGGATGATTCATTTGACAAGCAACAAGTGACTATTTACATTAAATGGTTGGAAAACATTTTCTAATTGTTCCTGAAAAGCGCAGGTGTCAAATAAGAGCAGTAAATGAATTCGAATGTGAAGATGTGTGCACGGAAGAAACACCCGCGGCCAGGTGCACAGTATATCAAGGAAGCCTCAAGGCAAACTTGCCTCAAGTCGGGATGAAGGCACATTCGAAGACGATGAATCCCAAAAAAAATTAAATACCCATAATGAAGAACACCAACACCATAAAGATAGGAAAAATACTATATTTGAAATTTCATCAGCAAGAATACACAAAGGACCGGATAAAAGAACCGACACCTCAATTGATATATTGACCATGTGTCAACATATAAAAGGTTTGCTTGATAGCGACAATGACAGTACTAGAAGCAGATTGCGTCGATTTCTGAGAGAAGGCAAAATTTTATTATTCATACGTTTAAGATTAGGACAGCCGACAGCTATTTAAACCCCATAATCGGGCGAGTTAGGTCTGAAGTCGCATTCAAAAATGCAGTTAAACCTATTGATTTTTTTCTGGTACTTACTCTCAAATTACCCTTATATCTGTGTATCAACTTCATCAAGGCTTTCAATCTGATTCGTTTCGAGCTGTGAAGAGACACCACCAATATCAGCAAAATTCGCTACAAGAAGCGACTGATCGTTTTACGTGTTGTATGAATACATGTTTAAGCAAGACGGCGACCAGTGATTCACCTTGTTAAAACGGTGGCAAAAATAAAAAAATCGAAAATGAATATTTTACTGATCAAAAATCAGAAAGCCGTTCTTAAAAAGGATGTCAATTATGGGTGTTGTGGCCGCTCACAGTTAGTACTTTTTTAGACTGTAAAAATAAGTAAATTTTCGACAAAAACTTAAGGTCTAACATTTTTTTAATGTAAAATTTGCAACCGATTACTACTTGTTTTTGATTTTATTAATAAGTTTTGTTTTTTTTAAATTTGACTCAAACAATTTTTAGGTTTTTTTACTACGTTTGTAGGCGGAGTTCTTCAAACACCCTACATTTGGGTCGTTTTTTGGAATTAAATAGAGTAGAACTAAGCAAGTCGCACGAAGTTTCGGGAAGTATTTTCATGTCCACTTTCTCTGCTTCATAAACTAACTATGCTAAAAAATGTCACAACCTCGTTATTAAAGCCAAAATACGCACTATATTGGATATATATGACTTTTTTTAATTAAAGTGATATAACTCTTATTTAAATGAAGACTTCGCCAAGATTTAAAAAGCATTTAATAAAAAACTTCCGTTATAAAATATATGCTCACAAATATTGTAACGCCCACAAAGGGCGTACAGACTTTCCGCTAAGTATAAATACTACTTACTTTACTTTATTACTTTTAAGTAACAAATAATATAAAATAATTCTGTGG
Organism: Epicampocera succincta; assembly: GCA_932526305.1. Taxonomy (NCBI): domain Eukaryota; kingdom Metazoa; phylum Arthropoda; class Insecta; order Diptera; family Tachinidae; genus Epicampocera; species Epicampocera succincta. The sequence goes on along the minus strand of OW052037.1, from coordinate 385,076 downwards.
TCCCCAAAAACAAATCTAGAACCGAAAAAAAATCAATAACAAGAGTACCTGACTAACATTTTTAGCTATCGGCAAGCGCAGCTATTAAAACAAAGGCTAAACATTTTCACGGAGGTGGAAGAAAACGGGCATCTGAAAACTAGACTTCATTCATTATATAATTTGGTGAAAAAGTCGAAGGCATCTAATCGCACAAATGAAAATTTTATGATAAAAATTCTGCTTGGTTTGATGAACTCACAACAATTAAAGAAGTTGAATACCCACATATTCCTATTAGCCAAACAAGAGGAAGACCAGCAAAATCTCTTGAATAATTTACACCATGCACAAGAAAATGGAAAATTCAGGATACTACCGCCTCAATTAACTACGCAACATGCATCGGAAGCGTTATCTATAAAATACATAAGAGATCAGGAAAAGACAAAGTCAGAAATAAGAAAGGTGGTGTCGATGGCAAGTCCACAACGTCTGAATATGATAAAAGAGAGCACATCTATGCCATTGAATAGTTACCCTACAAACTACACTTTAGAAGATGCTTTAGCATTATTTTTGGACTTAGGATTGTCAATGAAAAATATTCCATTTTAGTGGCGTAGGTACACTACCAAATATATACCCTACAAAGAAGACCAAGTGTGCTGAAAAAAGCCGACACAATTTTTAGATACACAAACAATTGCAAGATTTCGCGCATTAGAGAGAATAAAGATCTCTTCCTAAAAAACTAGCCAGTAAAGTTCTTATAATAAAAATATTTTACCATTATAAAAAGTTTAAAAATGCGGGGTTTTTTATAAAAAGCTACAAAAAATATTTATAGCCAAATCTTTAGTATTAAAAATATTTCAATAATATGAATCTTTAAAAAAATTTAAACATATAAAATTTGCGCCGAAAATATTTTTTTAAATTTGGCTTTGATTTTTGGAACATACTGTATTCGTTGAAACACACAAGATACAAAGATTCGAAGAGGACGATGTTTTCTTTCCATATCCTTTTTAATTTTTAAAATATCTTTATTGTTTTTTTTTTAACTTATGATTTTTGCAACGGAAAAAGTCAAAACGAGTTACTGTGCGACAATTGAAACCCATATGATTGACATTAGCAATGGGACGCACGTAAAAGAAAAGCACTACACGCCAAGGTTGACAGAATGCTTTCCTTGGGTGTAAAAGAACCAAGTGGGAGGACTTGAAATAACCGTGGGTGCCTGCCACTGGATGGATACAATGCGTCTACCAACGCCCCCCAACATGACAAATTGTCATGCATGAGTACTGATCGATTACGTGCCATTTGAAACATGCTTTCGACCTCGTTTAGGGGGAGCCTATCTAAAACTCCTTCCAGTGTGGTTCCCGCGACCAAAACCAACACGTGGTTCTCTGATGAGCTTAACCATAGCCGGACAGAAGAGGTCTTAAGGCTCCCGGCTAACGTGGTACCAGATGTGGCCTCTGGTCCGACTTCTTAGTCCTGAAATGATCATTACCAGTTTGAGTTTCAAATTGCTCCAGGAACTGGTCAGCCCCCCCCACAAGCAGCAATGACAGCCAAAACTGCCAACAGCAAAACCATGGTAACATGAAACACGGACATAGGAAAATAAAACGCTACAGGAACACTCGAACATATATCACAGTAACATTAATCTAAACAGGAACAAAACATCACATACATATAACAGCTACCAAACACCAACACAGCATCACTGAAACGCAGCATGTTCCTGAATGCAGCAACAATGGAGTATAGCGCACAGGGACTCAGCAAAATCACACTAACGTTCCCAATGTGTCAAAAGTTTGAACCTCAACCTCAGTCCTGCCAAATACCCATCTCACACACAATAGTAATATAGAGAAAGAATAACATGCGACGTTTAAGAATTTTGAATTTAAAAATACACTTAATAATAGCTAAAAAGCAAAAGACAGCCAGAAGGTAAGACTTTTTCAGAGTTATGCACAGTTCAGGTGGTAATCTTTTTTATTCTCTTCCAGATGGTTATGTTTTAGGACTTTAAAATAGCTGTTATTCCTCGCTAGGGACATGGTAATATCTTGATCCTACTTTATTGTTCTTTTAAATATGTTACATTTGTAATATTCTTAAGCTTGAGATTTTTTTGTTTTTTTATAAAAAATTCAAGAAGTCTTTGCCCGACCATTTACAAATTATATTGAAAAACTATCAAACACCTTTCATTAAAGTGACAACCAATTATCCTTATCAATCCATGTTTTTAAAAAAAGTTTATTTAATGAGGAGAAAAAAAAACAATGAAAATATTGTCCTTGCTAGAAATTTTTTGACTTAAGGATTTTGCGATCTCTAATACTTTTCTGAAACTATATTATAGCCAGGATCTAGATATATGTACATATATGACTTATGTTTTGGGTCGTTATTTTTGTAAAATTTATATTTTAACTTTTTGGGATTTTCATGATCAACAAATCCGAATTTTCCGGCACTACTAAGTAATTCGTTTTTTAAAATATTCAGGTAGACTTCCTTAGTCATTATATCATCTAAGATCCTTATTTCCCCAACACCCTTGCTTGATATACAACCCTACACCATAACAGACAATTTTCCGAACTTTTTTAGGCCCATCACGGTGGTAAAGCACTACCTTCGTGTTATCACAGAAAATTACGTCATTCCAGTGTTCCAGAGGAAATGAAATGTGGTCAATTGCAAAATTATATATCTCAATATTTTGCGCGGAAAGCAGTTTTTTTCCTGGCCACTCTTGAAGAGTATTTACAGTTTCGCAACACGTTTCGAATAAGGAAATAATAATAACCGTCTGATAAGGAAATCTACTCCACATTCATTATTGATTCCTCTGGTACTTAAATGAGGATTTCCGACAATAATTTTAAAAATTTTCTTTTCAATGCGCCGCATTCCTTTTTTTTGGTCTGCCTGGTGTTTGTTTAGGTTCAAGTCTACCTTCTTTTTCAACATGGTTAATGACGTTGTATACCGTCCTTAGTTTAAGGGAAAACATTTCGGAATTGGCATTTTTTAAACTTAATTACGTGATCATTTGCAATATCATTAGTAAAAAAAACATACATACATACTTGTAATAACTGTCAAAAAAATTAATATTTTTTCTAGCACTTGCTTTTTTGAAAACATTTTTTTACAGCATTAAAAGTAGTTGTAATGTATGCGTTTTGTACTCAAAATGCCGCCGCCATACTGTCGACAAGATACAAAATAACAGTTACTTGCAAAAACAAAATAAATATAAATGAAATTTGTTGTTGTTATTCTTTATTTAAAGTGAAATTCCTATAAAATTTTAGCTTTGAAAACTTTTTTTTTTACAAACTGTATGTATTTAAATACTAAAAATACAGAGCATAAAATAAAATTTGTAACAGATAAATGCAGGAGAATTTTCTTAAGTAATGGAATTTGAAACTATCCTAAATAAACACAAAATATTAAAATTTAACACTGACGCAAAATATTTACATACATATATTCTAGCACAAGGTATAAAAAATATGATTAAAAATAAAACTACATATGTTTAAACAATATATAATAAAAAGCAAAGTTATAAATGGGAATAATGGGAACAAAGACTGGCGGAACAGGAGAGAAAATCTATAGTTTATGAAATATTAAATAATGAAGAAGGTTCACCTAGAAAATTCCTTTAATGGATAATGACATTCAATTACAAATAAATAAATAAGTAATACACAAAAAATCTATAACTTAAGTTTTCTAAGATTTTTGGTTAGGTGTATTTATTGCACACTTCCATAAATTTTGTATATGACCAAGTACTTTATTTTACTATAAAGTAATACTACTTAATTACCGCACCGTATACTAAGTATGTACATACATATAAGAGAATATATTTTCCAGTCCAAAGGTCGTAGGTTAGATTCTTACCAAAGAGTCTGGTGAGAATACAATAGGCAAAAATTTCTTCAAATACCAACCAATACAACGGAAAAACACGCAATTTTTGATTAATAGATGTTTGACTTTGTGCTGTCAAAGGTGCGTACACTTGGCACTGAACAGACAAAACAGCATCAGTTAAATTCTGACATACATATTTATCCCTACAAAATAAAAATAAACAGATAGCGAAACAGTACTCCTTCTTTTCTCCTCCCCAACCCAGCTCTGTTACAATGCACGGCATATGTAGTGGTTGACTCGTGGTCCAAAATAAAAGAACACGAATTACATAGAATTGTATGAAGACCGGATATTATCTCTAACACTTTCTGGGTTCCTGATAATCAATGAAAAGGCGGCAATGATCTATATACATATGTACATATGTATGTAAACGTAAACCTAAAACGTATGTAGTGTTGCGAGCACGACATACACTCAAATTATGCCACAGGTATTTCAGTATGAGCAGCACAATTTCATTACATCATTAAACAGTTGTTCCGCTTAACCCGCACACGCCAGATGTAGTTAGAGGTATTTTTCAGCTTGTGGATTATATATTTATGCCTTCTTCATTCTACGTGCCAGATTACAGCGCAATTTTTCATCAGGATAAAAACTATATCTGAACTTACCCCGCTTTTCTTAAAACCGTCGCCAATTCCATTTTGACAGCAGGAAAGTGGTCCGTGTATATAACACAGACGACAAATACTTTTTGATTAAACCGCATATACAACTTATACCTCTTTAATTCATTTTTACTCTGTTTATGTTTTTGTATATTATTTTTAATGGTGGCCATAGGCATGTTTTTTCGTAGCGCTTCATCAACAATACTTTTCAATTGGGAATTAAGTGAAATATCAGCACTTCCACCATCCTGTATTGCAAGTCTTATCTGTCGAGAATACTTTACAAAAAGAGCTGACTTTTGTGCATCTTTCGCAGCTTTAATGTGCCGGATATTAGCCCACTTCGAATGTCCAGCTAAAAGAGCATTCTTAGCAGTTGAAAGGCTCCTTTGCGTAAATATCTGTTGTCTTCCTTGCAAATTTTGAATTTTAGGAAACTGACTTCTTGCACAACTTATTACTGTTAACATTTTTCTAAAATTTAACCACTATATCTTGAAGTGTGTACTGTCAAAAGCAACCAAGGGGAGTTCGCCTTGAAAGAAACTTTGCTAAAAATCAAGACGTATTTTGTTCGCCTTTCTAAAAATGTCGCCAACTACAGAGATGTCATAATCTTGCAGATCGTATGAAACGTACGAAAAATACGAGTGCGAGCCAATAAGTCCGTGTGGATACAGTTATGCATGCTGTGTGAAAACAAATTTGCTTTTTACTTTTAGCATTCTTCTCTTAATTTCGTAGCGAACAGACAAACACATACAATTCAATTTTACATACATGCACATACACATTGTAAGTGTCTATACGTACACATTGAATTGCTGGGACATGAGAATAATAAATACTGTGAGAATAAAAGTGCTCTATTTGTAAAAAGTGGACGTATAGCTACATCCTCTAGCAAAATGGAATGCCCATAATTTAAGTACAAACTTCAAAGACTGCAAGTACACAAAAAAATATATTACCTGAGCTGTCAAAGTCATCTGGTATTGAATTCGCCTTGGACTGCCAGCTTCACATAAGTAACAAATTTGTCTATTGTTTTTTTAAATAATAGATTTTTACATCGTTTACTGTTTATTTATATTTGGAAGCGGTTATCAAAAATGAAAACGTAACGAGAATAATAATGTGCCTTTTACAAAAAGAAACATTTCAGAAATTTTATGGATAAAAGTTTAGTTATGCTTTATTAACAATGTCTTTGTCAAGATTCTTTCCTTGCTTTCAGTTTCGATTAGAAGACAATGTACATAAATTAGACTATAGTAATAATGTCTTAAGTGACGGCTTTCCCCATGTGTGGCAGCATGAGAGAACTTTGGAAGAACTGAATGTTACGTCAACGAGGATCAATTATTTACCTCCGCAGCTTTTCTATTGCCAAGGATTAAAAATTTTACTAGCCAGTAGCAACAATTTAGAAAACATTCCTGAAGCTATCGGAACATTACGGCAGCTACATCAACTGAATTTAAGTAGAAACTTTATTTCTTACGTTCCTGATAACATAAAATCCTGTAAGAATTTAACTTATTTAGATTTAAGTTGTAATTCTTTAAGGAAGTTACCCGATGCCATAACGTGCCTAATCTCTTTACAAGAACTTATATTAAATGAAACATACCTGGAGTTTTTGCCAGCAAATTTTGGACGGTTAGTAAACTTGCGAATTGTGGAACTACGTTCCAACAATTTAGTTTCACTGCCAAAGTCTATGCAGCGATTAACTAATCTACAACGACTAGATATTGGATGCAATGAATTTATGAAAATGCCAGAAGTAATTGGAGATTTGAAACAATTGCGGGAGCTATGGTTTGATTCCAACCAAATTCAGTCTTTGCCAATACAAACTGGTAAGCTACGAGAATTGATACATTTTGAAGCAAATGGAAATTGCTTAAGCTTCTTACCAAACGAAATCGGTAGTTGGCATAACTTAGAGGTCATTTCTGTATCAGTAAATAATTTGGTTAGTTTACCCTTCAGTATTGGAATGCTAAAATCGTTAGTGACACTGAAATGCGAATCAAATGAATTGACGGAATTGCCACCCTGCATATCGAGTTTAGAAAATTTAGAAGAATTAGTTGTAAGTTACAACAGGCTTGTTTCCTTGCCAAACACAATAGGCATGCTTCGAAAACTGCGTTATTTATTTGCTGATAATAATTTTTTGTATAAACTTCCAGATGAAATATGCTCCTGTTCTGCTTTGAGTATTGTTAGTGTCAGTAGTAACAAGTTATCTGCTTTGCCTGACAACTTAGGTCATTTAACTAATCTAAAAGTACTGAATATTGTTCAAAATAATATAGAAACCTTACCTGTGTCACTTTTAAGTTTGGCAAATTTGATGTCATTGTGGATTAGCAATAACCAATCACAGCCTCTAATTCCACTACAGTATACGGAAGTATTGCACAAGACTCAATTGACATGTTTCATGCTACCACAATTGAATAATAAGCAGAAAGATCAAGTTGATAACAACATGGTTGCAGGGACCAACTACGCCATTCAATTTGAAGATCTTGCGCAGAAAACATCTACGTGTTCAATTTCTAAGCGCCGAATATGTTTTGCTGAAGAGGCAACAATACTACATAATGATCAGCAACGGCCAAACTTATCAATATCAACGTATTCTCCTAATGGCAATGACCCAACGTCTTCAAATGAAAATCGTCCACACAAAACAAGTTCAATAAATTTCTGCGAAAAAAATACAATATTGGACGAGAAGCTAAATCGGAAAAATTATCTTATGCGCTCACCGACTCCATATCCTAAAGAATTACGTTTGTTGGCAAAATATGTGCAGATAAATCAGCAGAAAACCTTAAGTGACAACGGCAATAAACCCATTGAGCAAATACATACTTCAACCCAAAAAGCTAATATCAACGATCCGCATATCGAGAATCTTATCCATGGTGAATGTCCTGTCCAAAAATCGGACGAAATTAACATGAATGAAAATGGTAATTTGTATAGTATGCATGAAACAGATACGAGCTCGGAGCTTTTTCCAGAACATCTGCACTGTCAAATTGTAAAAATTGATAATGAACTTCCTTTTGATTCAAATGAAGAATTTTTGATAGCTCAAAATTCTCTAAAACCTCCTCCTTATCATATCGCACGATGTTTTACAAAAAAGAGTGTGGACGATTTATCCAAGTACGAAGTTGCCAGAAAACAACAAGAACAACATCAGTATACAGAAGCAAATGAAAATTTCGACCGAAATTTATTATTGCACAAATCAGAAAACTTTTTAAGTCCACAAATTATTTCCAACAGCAATTTTAATTTTGAACACCAATATAATACGAGGATTCAATTAACAGAACCAAACAGAGAGTCTGAAAACTGCAATAATAGCGAAGAGATCGGAAATCTCGAAATACTTTTGGGTAATAAATTTGTAGATGCACCAGAAACCTCGAATAATTTAGCAAAAGGAAAAATAAATAAAGCAAAAACAAAGTGGCTATTTGGTGCACACAAAAATCCAAGAGTTTTACAAGTAAATGTAAGCTTGGAAAACGGTACAGAATTCGAAGTAAATACTTTACCTAATAGAGAAGGAATATTTGTTGTCTCCACGGCTGCAGGATCAAAAGCATCGCAACTTTTAAGTCCATTAGACAAACTTCTCGAAGTGGACGGCATCGACTTTACTAACATAAAAATACAAGAAGCACGCCGCGTACTCCAAAGTTCTCGCCCTACAGTATCTATTATGTTATCCCGTAAATAGCATATAAAATAAGATCATAGCATTTAACAAAAAAAAGTTAACATTAATAAGCAAAATAAAAAGCAAAAACAGATTTTTAAAGTCTCACAAAAAAAACTAGAACAAAGATTCAGAAATAAGAATTCAGTTCAGAGGATATTGAAAAAATAATTATGCTTTTAAGATAAAAACATTTTAATAAAAACGTTTTTTAATTACTTAGCAATACTATTTCTTTGCACTTGTTTTTTTTTTAACTGTGGTACGAGGTTGAGATAATTTTTTTTATCCGAAGTAATTTACTTTCATACAGTCGAACAGAAACATCGACTATGTACATATGTATGTAAGTAAGAAGTTACAATGAAATAAAATATTCTGAAATTGCTGGCTGAAAAAGTAAAATATTCGTAGTTTTGTTTTATTGTAAATATATGTGACCACCGAGAAAAGGGACCTAGTGTGTGAAAATGAAGTTTTGAGAAAAACGCATTTAAAGGTTCATAACGCATTATCACTTTGAACACACTTTCAGTTGGGAGATGCGATTTGGTATGGTTAGTTATGATTGGGTGCCGACTTTGGTGACGTACCTTTTTCGCCTTTAGTGTGACAATGCCTTTGCTATTGTTGCTGCTCTGTACACATTGTAAAAATAACTATAAGAAAGGAAAGGAATCAAGTGACGCTTCAGACTTGTGCCAACTGTATAACGAGTGTTATCAATATCTCAAAAGTTGTTTCTCTATTTTGGTTCTTTTGTAATTTTGTTACTAAGCTGATGTTCATTTGAAGTAATTTTTATAAAAATGTATATTTCTGACAGTTTTGATGATGATTTAAAAAGACTAGACTCGATTTATGGCGATGATGACATCTGAAACACCGAATAAAAAGTCCAAACTCCAAAAAAAATCGAAGACTGATGAAAAAACAAAAAAAATAAAATTTTAATGTTTTTCCCTTTTCTATCGATTTTCCCAAGTTCGTTTTGTACGTTTTTATGGGGTTAATAAATTTCATCTTGTTCTACACCCTTTTAGGTACCAGAATCCACTCTTAAGTCCAAACCTCTATTTTGACACACTAGGTCCTTTTCTCAGAGATGGTCACATATATGCAGTGCGTACACTTTATTACTTAAAATATTCAAGCTGATATTGTTTGATGTTGTTGTTGAAATGTTGAAATGCATCAAAAAAATGTGCATGTATCTTATGTTTCAAATACAAGGCGATCTAGATTCATCGAATCTTTGTTGTCATCTGTAAGTTTATGTAACCGCATACAGACGTCACTGTCTTTACTTGACTTGGGAGCCAAAACGAAAATAAAACGCTGGAAGCGCTTAATTCGGCTGCATTGAGCTCAAGAAAATCATAATTTTCAAATTTGGTCATCTGTAGGCATTGGAAGCGATATTTTGTGTTTTTATTACTTCAGTGAGCGTCATTTCTGATTTGGTTCACATATGTAGTTATTAAATCTTTCATGTAGCAAATCCCAGAGAAGTGCGACTTTGTCTTGTTCTGTAGGAGCTTCAGCTTCTCTTTCAAAAACTTGATTATATCCATCCATTATATCCAGCTTTAAATCTAACGCGTTTCCTGGTTCCTAATGAGTTAACGACTCAATAAGTGCTGCTGTTGATGTGCCAGCACATCGAGGACATTTGGAGCGTGTGTTTAACTCGGTATCTACCAAAGAAACTTACTGCGTTTTTAGGCCAGAACGTTCTAGCAAACGTAGGCACTTCAACCCATGACCAACACCAGGATCCCCAAAGAAAAATCAGGGGCACGTTGCTCCCCGTTCTGCCTATTGACTTTTGGTGAAGGATTCAGAAAAACATGCATAACTGAAGCCATACTTAAACTTGAGTTTTGGTTACCGTATCATCCGACGGCTCCTTTCCTTCTACACGCGTAAAACAGAACGTCTCGGTTTGATGTATGCCGAGGCAAAACATGTTTTATAAATTGAATAAGCAGCAAAAATAATGATGAGTATGTTGTGCTTTCATTTTCTAATGGATACGAATGATGAACCAAGTGTTGTGCATTTGCAGGTTACTAACTGACTGTTTTAAATTTGACAGATGGCATCTTAAGTAATGCTAAGTCATGGCCCATGTATGAACTCTTTTTTATAAAATACTGTTGTAAATGGGTCTAATATTCTTAGAATTAGTTTATTCATTAAAGATTGCACAAAACTAAATTCTTACAAACAAATTTTGGTAAGACATACATAATACAAATTTTATTTCTAAATAAGTCTCAACTTAAAGAAATTACAAATATAATTTTTACATTTGTTCGTATGAATATTGTGTTTTGGAAAAGGTGTAAATTAAAATAAGCCTTAAAAATCAAATTTGGAATATTATATAAAAGCCAAGTTATAAAAGAAGTTTTCGAATTTCTTCTTTTTCAGCTACTTCTAAATATTTACTTCCGTCAGGTGTTTTGCCATTCTTATCTGCACCTTTTTCAATGAGCAACTGAACACATTTTGTATGGCCTTCCCAAATAGCTGCTAAGAGTGGTGTGATATCATGTTTATCTGTCACCTAGAACATATTTTGAAAGTATAAAAACAAATGCTTACACAAAGTTGAGGTACATATTTGTACTAAATTACATTGACATTGGCGCCTATGCTTATTAAGTAATCTAATACATCATATTGCCCATAATCCGCGGCGTAGTGCAACGGATATCTACCGTTTAACTCTGAATTGACGTCTATTGCCTTCACATGAAAAAATTAAAATTAAATTATTTATTAGAATTTATTTATAACTTATTAAAAAAGATTATATTTAGTCAAGGTTGCACAGTGGAAAGTACGTAAGATTAAGGAAGATCCAAGAATAACGGTTTCCCATGTGGCATCAGAATTACTAGAATATGCTGAAAAAGAACTACATTCCAAGGTAGCGCGAATAGCACTTCAACGTGGATTCCAGTAATTTGCTTGGTTTGGAAAACTAGTTGTATTCAACCTTAAAGTTTTACTTACAACTCGATTACATTTACTACAATTTTTAGAACACAGCGAGAGTGACGTTTTTATGTTGAAAACTATTTATGTTTTGCCAATTTGAATTTATTTAGTGTTTTTTCTTTTGTTATTTCTCCATATTCAACAATGTATTGACAATGAATTTCTGCATAATGCAATATTTTAAGTGTGCATGATTGCTTATTTGTAAGCGGCACAAGTGTTGAGGAATGTGCCCTAATTATAATTATGAGCTGCGTGACAAATTTGCTATATGGCAAACTATAAAAAAAAATCATATCTGATTGGATTTCAATGGGTTAATTAATTTGACCAATAAAAAACTGGTTTTATATTCCATTCTGAAAATTTTTTCTTACAGTTTTACAACGACAAAGAAAATTCAATTTTTTTTGCTTCACAGAATTATGTGTATTAAAGTACGCAAAATGAATCACCTTTTCACGAATTAAAGCCTGAACTTGGTCAAGCTCACCATTTTTAATACTCCACACTAGATCAGACATTTGAATGAATTGCACTGATATCCTTCGTGCTTAAATGTTTCAAATTGTTTTTTAAATGCGTACAAAATTTTTCTCTTTTACGAAATATATTTGATTTGTAGAAGACGAATATACCCGGTTTATTTTTTTTAATTTCCTTGAGATGACAAAGTTAGTGAGTTTTGTTTTGCGTAAATATTGGTTTTGCGTCGATAATAATTTTTTTTATCGAATGTACGAACACAGTTGCCAGATCTAATGATTAAATAAAATATTTCACGTCAACCTGAAGCTGCAAGTACACGATGGTAGCATGCAATGCATTCAACTGATTGCACAATAAGCTGAATCAAACATCCGAATTTTGTATTAAGAAGACCCGATTCACATTCGTTAATTACAAATTTCTTAAACACAATCTTAAGCTGGGATCCCACGATCGCGACAAGTACAACAATCTGGGATGAATTGGTACACAATCAAATAATCTGCAGTGTCATGATCGGTCATAGAAAAACCCAGCAAAATCTTAAATTATAAAATAGCTTTATTTAAAATCTCGAGTATTTTACAAAATTTTCCAATGTTTTTTATTTTGTCTCAACGTACTTGTTCTAAATTAGTTATGTAAAATATTTCAGTAAAATTTTGTGAAGCTTCCAAAATATAAAAAAAAAAACTATTTTCGTAGTGTTGGGAAGTGTTTGCAGCGTATTGACTATATACAACAATGCTCGTGGTGAAACACGTTGGTGCTATAAATGTGAATTCCTAATGAATTTATTTTCCCCTGATCAGTTGGTATATTGCTTTGGCTGGTAAAATTACTTGGGGTTGGTTGTCCAGTTACTTTCAGCAGATGACTTTAATACTAAAATTTTCACCGCTGATTAAAATATTTTTAAACCAAACCACTATGTAAACTGTGATAACTAATAAAATATTATTTAGAAAGGAATTTATTACAAATAAAAATGGCATTAAACGGATTTTTGGATTTCTTCCAAAAGGGTAAAGTACGTATACTTATTATGGATTTATGAAACTTATGACTATTTCATAAATGAAAATGTCTCATTACTCCAGACGTTCAGGCCAAAGAAGAGATTTACAGCGGGAACAATAAGATATTCTCTACATAAACAAGCACAAGCTAGTCTTCAATCTGGTATCAATCTTCGTCAAGTTGTCCGCCTACCGGAGGGCGAGAACTTAAATGATTGGATTGCAGTCCATGGTATGTTGATTTCTTTATGATTAGGTTTAGAATTATATATCTGCGTACCTACATATGTGTGTACATACATATAGTGTTGTGGTTATGAACCCCCCATTCAAGAGATCTTGTTTACCAAAAACAAAAACTATAGACGTACATATGTATACTTACCTACATACATATGTACATAGCGTCAAATTTGGTTTTGTGGAAGTGGGTACAAAACAACATATGTATGTATGTAAGACCATGATGGTAACAGATTCTTGTAATTGTCTGTGATCAATTTAATTCGACCCGTGCCTTCACATATGTATAAGTAGCAGCGTGCCAATGGCAAACCCAAACGCGCTTAAAAATAATTACAACAGAGCTGTTCTAAAGGCCAGAACTGTTTTAGGAATTTGTATTAATGTTGTTTAAATCATTTTAATAACATTTGTAAATCCAAATGAAATGCCTTCTTTTACTAACCTGGCTGTAATCAATTTCAACGCATTTATAAGAAAAGTCATTAAGTTTAATCTTAATCAGTTTCATGCATTCCTTAAATCAATAAACTTTTATTACTATTTACATGTTTACTTAATTTAAGCCCTTAAATGGTGCTTTCATTTTTGTAACTTACATATATTTACAACATTGTAGGTTCTTACAGATATTTTAAATATAAGATGCAATCTTGTTTCAGTAAGATTTTTTAACTTATAGTTCATCCAATCGCAAGTAATTAATATGGTTTCTTTCTTGCTTTTTACAATTTGTGTAATTCTTATATTTTACTCCTTTGAATGGAGTTTGTTCACAAATTCTAGCGACTAAACGTAACGGTAACGGCAAAGGTTCAAAGAAATAAATAACTAAACTTTAACTTTTATTTAAATGTTTTTTATTCTTCTCATGCTTAATGATTTGATTAGTATTTATGAAATTAATTATTACTAAAACACTAATTTTTGCGAACTATTTGAAAACTACGAGCACTTAGTTATCGAAAATATTATAAATTGTTTTCTTCATAAATACGTATGTACATACTACATATAATTTTTATTTTTAGTTGTGGATTTTTTTAACCGCATTAATCTTATTTATGGCACAGTTTCGGAATATTGTAATGAAACAACATGTCCAACTATGTCTGGCGGATCCCGATACGAATATTTATGGGCGGATGGCGAAAAGTAAGTATAAACTAAAATATTATAATATGTTTGTTGCTAAAATCAAAAAGTAACTGTTTGACGCTCGCAATATAAATAATATACACCGAAATAATAGATAACTGAAAGGAAAATGATGAACAAATTAATTCTTTATAAAAGATGTTTTGTTGCAAATGGTACATGCTTGCAAACGAAAAAGTCCATATTTATTTGTGACTTACGTTTAAGGACTTACGTTTGTTTCTGCATATGTTAGTCACTTGTGACATAACAAAAAATAACTGTCCCTTGTGGGCAAACTTTCATCCGTTCTGGAAAGAGTTTGATTGTTTTTTGGCGTGGGTTCCTGTATGACTTCGGTTATGCAGGTTTTTTTGAAACCTTTCCCAAAGGTCAATTGGCAACCAAAAAGCTACCATATTGCATTTGGGAATAAAATCGGGCACGTTTTTGTCTACGATTTGATAAGAAGATAAACAAACTCGATTTTATTAAAATATATAAATAGCTATGTATGTGTACACAAAGATTAGTTCACATCTTTGATTAACTCATCATTTTAGAGCGTAGAGCGTAGAGCGATGTAGATCTGACTTGTTCGAATACACCCTTAGCAATGTGTTCATATAGGATCTCTTTGTTTTTAAAAATAAAACTAAAATATCATTAGCATAGTTAAACTTCTTCATGTGAGGTATTTTACTATGGTAAATGCATTAGAGACAAACGTTTCACAATTGTATACCAGCTTCTGGTGTTTTGGTTTTAATATTTGATACGTTATTAGAGTAAATATGTTCTGTACATATTTACAACACAATCTTATCATATCGACTTTTGAAATTTGCTTTTGTCTATCAATCTTAATGTGGTTGCTAATTCGATTATCAGAGAAGTTGATTGAAGTTGTACATTTGATACAATTTATTTAAGTCCAATGAAAACATTTCATATTACAGTAATACTCTTTCAAACCAAATATGTTTTTAAAATAAAATAAAATACAAAAATTATGGCCTCGATGGATGCATAGCTCAACTTCTTTCTTTGAATATATTCAACCGGTTGAATCGATTTTCATCACATACCAGGAGCAAAATCTCTTAAAATTATTCAAAAACAATTATTAGCCTAATATACTGCTGTATTAAATACTGCTTCAAACATAAAATAAGACAATATTATAATTGTGACTGTTGATCTAATTACATTATTTTTTTAAATTGTGCAAAATAAAACAAACAAAAAGCACATTTTCTTAAGTATCCATGAGTACTTAAAGCCATACATATTTTAAAAACAAACAACAAAAGGCAGAAAATAAATGAAAAAGATTTGAATTCCAAACTAACTAACCATACCGGTTTTGGATATGTGAGTACAGTTCAACAAGTAATGGTTTTTCGAAAAATAGTGAATTTCTTTTGGCGTATTTCGCATTTGATGCATTAGTTCTAATGCAAGTTTTTTTACATGATTACAATAGCGGTTCTCACTACTATTGTAGAGCTTGTACATATTGTAGATTTGGTAAATCTTGATAAATATAAAACTTGACAACAAGAAAATTTATACATATTTAGTTTACTAAATTAACAACCTCTACAATACTTTTTTAAAATTAAAAAATGGAAAGTACTAAACAAGTAATTAAAAGGAAACGTGAAAATATAGTTAATGATTTTTTCTTTTGCGGTTTCTTTAGGCATTTTTTTTTTAACCGAAAAATTCTTTTGTTTATTTGTGGCGGTAAAAATATGGAAACAAAGCTGTTTCGGTTTTTATACAATACCAAAGAAAAAGTCGCTCTCACTTCTTCTTCTTCTTCCTCCTTTGGTGCTACAGCCCGGGATGAACCTGGGCCTCAACCAACAAGCTTTTCCAGCTGGCACGATCTTTAGCCTGCAGCCTCCAATTTTGCACACCAAGTTTAGAAGTTTAAAATAGTATTATATTTAAAAGTATTTTAAATATATTACAAATAGTGGGAACCGCTAATGGTTTGAACTTGCTTTTTCTGATCTAATCGAAAAACATCGTACTCAGTGTATTTTTAAAGTCGTGTTTTTGCACATTTAAATACAAAATCCTTTAATTGATTGTAATTCGCAAAACAACAGGTTCACTTTGAAAAGATGAAGGGGAAAAGCAGAACAAATAAGAAGGAGGTTAATGAAGTGGTTTGTAATCGTAATGGCAGAGAATTAAATCATGTGTCTTTGAAAATATGTTCAATTTAGTTTTGTCAATACATTTTTATTTAAATCTTTCGTTAAAAGATGAAAGATGGGAACTGTTTTCGTACACAAGTCAAAAAATGCCCTAGATATGACGGTTTTAAATTTTGGGTTATAAGGGCGAGGCCACGCCCCTTTGGCCACTCACAACTTTATATACTCAAGAATTTATTATTTCGTAAGAATATTCTATTGTGAAAATTTAATGACGATCGGTCCAGTAGTTAAGACTATATTACGATTTTTAATTTCCTGGTACGTATTTCTAATTATGCCAATACCACATGTACCAAATATCATCGACGTAGGTCAAAAAATGCCCAAAATATGACGATTTAAATTTTTGGGTTATATGGGCGGTCCCACGCCCCTTTGTCCAATCAAAACTTCATATAGCCTATTATTCCTTCCAAAGTCACAGTAACATGCTGTGAAAATTTTAGGAAGATCGGTCCAAGGGTTTGGCCTCCTATAAAGCCCAAACAAACAGACAGACATTCATTTTTATATATATAGATGCCGCCAGTTTAAAGTTACGAAATCGCTCAATTAATTTAAATTCTATAATTCTGTTTTCTGAACACTAATTTTTAATAGCAGTGTATTAAGCTATAATCAATTAATTCGAAGGCGACCCCAAAACCAGCTTCGATACCCTGAAATAAGTTGATTGTTTTGCCTTTTGGAAGATGGTGTTTTTCCTTGTTTACAATACTACGTGGTTCAAACTCATAGAAAATGTTTAAAAACTGTTAACAGCGTTACGGTTGAAAATTTGCAAAAAGAGCAAATAGGAAAAGCGATTTTCCTGCGGTAAAGAACGATATGTATGTATGTTACTTTTGAAGCTGCAAGTCTACACAATTTTCTGAGTCATTTTGAAGCAAGTTTAGGGTTAAAAGCACGGGGCTACCAAGTGTACTTTCAAGTTGTTTCATAATTTGTATTTTCGTAATAGTGATCTTGACAACACCTGTTCAGGGAAATCAAAACATATGCAACAATTTTGTTGCTCAGATATAAATTGTCTTGCAAACATTTTTCTGTTTCATTTAAATTTCCTCTTTTCTACCAAAGTGTTTCAAGTTACTCTCTACTAATTCAAATTCTTTAATGAAACTGGTGATTCTTTAGATATATTATTCAACTTGCAAACAACGACAGAAACCAATACAAAGGGTTGTTTAACAAAGTGGACACAAATTGCCACTTCAGTCGCACAGCAGTAACGCTGCTAGTTCATATATGTATATATCGTAGTTAATAGTAGAGCAAAGATGTTCATGTTTACGGGTGTTTGTATTTTGGGGTGTTCATGTTATCCTAAGCGTAAATGGGAAGTTTTAGTCCTGACATTACCATTTATCTTGCTAAATAATAAAATTTCTTTTTTTAGTTTTAAAAAGCCAACTGCACTACCAGCGCCTAAATATATTGAACTTTTGATGGATTGGATAGAATCTCAAATAAACAATGAATTAATTTTTCCCGTATCTACAGGTAATTAATTATTAGTATTGTTTATAATATACATATACATACATATATTTGTGGATTGTTCGCGCAACTACGGAGCTTGCAACGACTAAGTTCAACGTGCACAGAATCAAATTTGCAACGCCTGAAAATTTTTGAATTTATCTTTCAAAATAATGGTTCCTTCCGCAAATTTATCCTTTTCTTGATAGTCATAACCGTCCATCAGAGCGGTTAATTCTTTTGTAAGACGCCAAATACGCTTTAGTATTAAAGGAAATATACTGTTATAATTGGACTCAATAACGAAGTACGTAACGAAGACGATATGCCCATGACGATTTTAACAGTATTTTTCTTCTAAATGTCTCTGTGTTTAACTTGTACGATCTTCACATAGTACGTAGCACCGTAGCCGACATGAAATTCCTCAAATGAACCGTAAAACAATACAGTTATTCGATGTAAATCGGTCAACCAGTACGAGTGAAAGACAAAACTCTCAAGGCCAAACAACAAAAACAAGCCTGACTCCACGATGACGTGATAACTGTTCTTCAGTCCAGAGAGTTGTTTACGGCTGTAAAGGAAATAAAATCAATAAATTAGGTTTCAACAGGACATACACACACTGCGTTTTTTAAAATTTCTTTTGTACTGGTTTTAAAAATTTTCTTGTTAAAAATATTATTTTAAAAACTTAAATAGTCTTATTATCATAAAATATTATAATAGTTGTCTATAATTATATTGTATTATAAATATTACTTTAGATTCTTTTATAACTCTTGTTCCATTTAAAAATATGGTATATTTTCAAGCTTAAGGACAGAAAAAAATAAATTTTCTTAGTGCAACATAAAAGGATGAGTAGTATTGAGAACAAAAGCGTTTGTGTACGTTGGTTCTCAAGTGACCGCTGGGCGTTAATTTGACAGCCATTGCTTTATAATAATTTTAATGAAAGTATTAAAATGTTTCCTTTTGAATTCCGTAGTGGATAAAATAAACTAATTAAAAAAATTATTATAAGTTGAGTTAAACATCAGAAATTCTTCATAAAGCGTTAATAACATGTTTTGTTTTTATTGCAGATGTTCCATTTCCTAAAACATTTCCAAATCTGTGCAGAAAAATATTGACTCGTTTATTCAGAGTATTTGTACATGTGTATATTCATCATTTTGATCGGATAGTCAGCATTGGTGCCGTAAGTATTATTTAAAATCGAATTACGGTATTTCAGACACGGTCTGTTCAATTCCCTGTTCACAATTGTTATCGTTGCGAATCTCAATGGGATTCGCCCATTTGTACCGAATAAAATGTTTGTCCGGGCAAGCATTTTGATTTGTGCAACATGATTTAAACATTTCAAATTATTCTGGAAAGTCAAACCTATTATATGAAATACATAATTACATATGTATGTATGTATCATCTGTCGCTGCAGCACAGCTGTACTTTTGGTGACGCATATTCGTACACATGTCTTATGTATATCGTCATATGATTTTAAAAACGCATAAGTTACAAAATACTCACAATAAATTTTTTGGACGTCTCTAATGGGCCATAACAAAATACAAGTTCATGGGAAAATTTAAACTCCTAAAATAAAAATAACGTTCTTATCAACCAAACTCTAAAATCCAAAATATTATAAAGACAATTTTTTTATTTGCCTTCATCCCTTTTCGGTTCATATTAAGAAACTGGTTATTATTCTCTAATAAAAACTAAGCTTAAATTTGATTTACATAGTTCTTCGTATTAGGACCTTTTGCTTTTCATGAAAAAAATTAGAGCTTGTACGAAACCATATGACTATATTTGAATGATTTTATAAATTTCACTTGTTTTCAATTCCAGTGACGTTTCGCCTCATGTAGTTGCTTTTCTATATATGTATTATTGTTCATGACATACAGCACATTGTTTCATTTCTGAAATAAGCTTCATATACTCGTATGTATGCAAGCAATTATTTTAATTTTAATCAACATTGTGCCAAAACAATACTACAGAGATACCCTATGCTTTTATTATACATACATATATGTATGTATGTATGTAATATGATGTAGTGGCTCTCTCTCTCTCTATCGCTCTCTCTCCTTCTGCCAAGAAGAGAGACTAGTTATACTTATAAAAACTTTATCCGGGCTAAAACTATGTAAATATGTTCTTAAGAAATCGTTCAGCTGTGAAATGAAAAATATTACAAAACTGAAATGGAGTTTTTGATTGATATTGGTACATCGCATCAAGTCTTCACAAATTCTGTACCAGCTTTCTGAAGTTTCAAAATAGACTATTCAAGAAATTCAAAAAGTTATTGTTTTCCGCAATTCAGTGAAGGCCTAACAACAAACCTAAGGCCTAAGGCAAACCAAAAGAGGTAGTTTTTACTAAACTTTCAAAGTCATTGTATTTTTTGCTCTTGAGAAATAACGCAATAATGAAAATGCTAACGGTGGTAAACAATGTTGCCAGCTTATTCTTTTCGAGGCATGATATTTAGTATTAAAATGTTTTCAGTTTGAAAGTTTTTGGTTTGTTTTATTATAAAAAAGAGCAATCTTTAGAGTATGAGTCGCTAAATTGATTGAATTGTTTAACCTCTTAAGACATATTTAAATTTATTGTAGCGTATTAGAATAATCGTGATAGATTAGACTTTTTTTCATTGACCATCAATAAGAGTGCATTATTGTTACTGATTCTAATATTAGTTTTTGGGCTTTTCCGTTACTTCTGCCGATAATGCTAATAATACAACGACATCATCAAATAAAAACGGTGTTTGAGTTTTTAATTTAAGTCTCGGTGATTTGTTTTTGGTACTATTTATTGAATGTTAACATTTTAATTAATCTAATGACAGATTAAATTGTCGAAACTCTGAAGAAAAATGCAAAAGCTTCCGTGTAAAAAACAAAATAAATGGTGATACGACGGCGGTAGTAGTTTGTTTTAAAATCGACGTAGAAGGTGAATATCAGTTACTTTCACAGAGAATTGAACATAAATTTGTCACTGTTCAGCGTTTGCAATTACATATAGAGATTAAAAATCTCAAAGGAAAAATGGCAACATCTGCATGATTTAAAATTATTAATACCAGCAGATTGTACTTCATTTTGGAGATTAAATATACAAATTTACAATGAGTTGGTATTGAGTGAGTTAATAAACCTAATGAAATATTTACTTTTATTTTTTATTTGAATTGAATAAAAGAAGTTATGAGTATTTTACTGAACTAATTGCCAAAAACGATAAAAACTTTTTAGGTATGCCGTAATTTCATAATATATTTCCCTGTTGTTAGGCCCTTTTAGTTTCTAAAAAGGACGATTCAAGAGGGCGTAACCTTCACAACTTAAAGAAAGAAGTTAAAGATTATTTTTGTGTTGGAAAATTAACTCATCATTATATTTGGATGCTATTGTGCAAACATATATTTATAATCACAAAAATATTCCTTTTATTAATTTTTTGTCTGCCTGGTAAAGTTTTGAAAAGTGATGATTTTCTGCTTTTATAAAAAGTTTAAACAAGAAAAACTCAAAATAAAGAAACTAGTTACTTGCAAGTCATTTCGCCAATCTAATGTCTAAAAGAGATATGTCTTTATCTGTGAAAAATTTGATTTCTTTTTGCAAGAATTTGCCAAAATTCGTAGCGATTTGTTATTGTATTATGATTCAAAACAATCTTTCTGGTTCATTTTGTTTGATAAAAAGTCATTAGATTTTTAACGCTGCTGTGTAATTGAGTAATATTTCATTTCTAGATCTAGATCGACTCTGACACTACGTTTAATTGTTCAAAAGAGTTTGTGTTTCCCGAAATAGCTGAAAGGTTGGCTGAATCGTAATTACTCAACAAACATGCCCTGTGAAAAATAATATGTACATATACATATTCTTTTAATGCACAAATGTAAACCTGCTCAAACCTTTCCATAGTTCTAAGTGAATGGAATGACTTAAAGTTATGGACCTCTAAAAAAACATCCAATATATTCATATGTAAAGTGTGATGTTTACATATACATACGTACATACATACAGGAGTAAACAAAGAATTCCCAGTATACAAAAAAAAAAAAAAAAAAAAAAAAAAACACTAAACAGTTGTACAATTGTTGAACTCAACTGAAGGACTGTTAAATATAAAAAAATATGTGAATAAAACCAGCAGCAAACACTCAACTGTGCGCTGCTAAAGCTTTGTCTAGGCTGCTCACATAAAAAATGCATCGACTCGTGAATTCGCTCGCATCGATTAGGATCTGTTCGTTGCATAGTAGTGATTTCGCTTGGACCAACGAAAACAAAAGTGGTATAGTAAATTTATTTGCTATCAAACTTTTAGCCTCTGACTTGTTTGTCTACCCCGTTGATGGTTTTATCATTATTAAAATCATCTTGGGTAGTGCTTAGCATCAAATTTACCCAACATGAATAAACAAATTTACTTTAAACTGTTCAATAATTCCTACAATAACTGCCTATGAAAACCATCTTGGTAAAAATACCAACATGAAAAGGAACTCCTTAAAAAATGCAAACGATGCGACCGAAAAACAATAAAAGAAATCTCCGTGATGTATTAAACTGACGCAAAAGAAAAAGTTGATATTTAGAAGTGAAGAATTAATTATCATATTAAAGAAAACCATTTTATTTACAGTACGGAAAATCAAATCAAATCTATCTTTTAGTAATAGTTTGGACCTCCTCTTTTTTCAGGAAGCACATGTGAATGCGTGCTACAAGCATTTTTACTATTTCGTCCAAGAGTTCGATTTAATAACAAGTAAAGAATTGGAACCGTTGAATGAAATGTCGTCCCGAATCTGTAAAGATTAAATTAAACTGGATTCAATCGATAGTGTAAGAAATAATGCTTTTTAAAATCTGTTTTGGTATTTATATAAATAAAAACTGTACTATAGGTTATGAAATTGCTTTAGAACTTGAATAATAAAAATATAAATGTAAAGCTTGTGAACTTTGTGTTTTACTTTCTTATAGATCTGTTGCGGTAGGACTCCGCAAACCCAAAACAGTTGATGTGTAGTGCATGTACATAGTATGTATGTATGTAGCTTCGCAGCTTCGATTTTGCTCAAATATGTTTAAAAAAAATTGTGTTCAAAATATCAGATACCAGTAACGTGAAATGTTTTGTGTGTAAAAACCTTAATAAATAGGTTAGTTGCCTTCTCAACGAAGTAATAATACTTTTACCCGCCGGGTAAACCTATTTCAGTTACCCAGAATCCAGTGGTACTACACAGTTTTTAGATTAGCCCTTTAAAAAGACTTTATATTAACCGTTAAAAGTACCTAAAATAACTAACAAAGCAAATATGTCATCGAGAGAAGCAGTTTCTCCGCCTCAAAAATTTCGAACGATGAAAAACCCTATTGCGGTCCTCGCAAAAGCTTAAGAAAGCGGTGCTTAAATATATCAATTTATGAGAAAAATGCGTGTTCGGTCTGCAAATTGGTTTTTTTTTCGAGATTGAGAGTCTAACATTTTGAAAACTGAAAAAACTGATAAAACCCAAATATTGATTTTTTGTGAAAATGTTTTCGACTTTTTGTTTCTTTTTCTTGTGTTTAAGTACCCGCAAATTACCAACTGTGTGCTATAGGTGAGTCCACAATATTCAATAGCGCATTTACAATAAAAATTTCATTTTATAGCTAAAGTAGCTGACTAAAAAAGTGTAGTTATTTTCGTATGTGCGTGTAAACATGCATAACTTTTTTTGCAACTTGCATCCATGTCGCCCATTATTTTTCAAATATGTATATTAACGAAATAAATATAATAAATTTTGCACAATCAGAAAGTTCGGCGCTTAAATTTTTTTTCTGACAAGCTGTCGAGTTTTATTTGTTCTCTATTGTATAAAGATGTATACAAAAGGGATGGCTGATAAATTTTGCTACATTAAGAAACTCAAATAACTTTTTGTAAAGTTTAAGTAATTTATTTTTTATTGATTCATTTGAAAAATAATAATTCATGAAGTTTTTAAAATAATTGAATTCAAATGGCCTCCACCCTCGGTGACACATGTGCGACATCTTATCAAAAAGTTATTCATTACTGCCTGGAGGGTTGCAGCGGGAATTGCCTCAATTATCGTTCGAATCGATTACTTTAAATCATCCAAATTTGTCGGGTTTCTTTTGTAAACTTCCTGTTTGCAATAACCCCACAAAAAAAATTAGGTGCAGTAAGGCCAGGAGATTTGTTGGGCAATTCTGTCATAACAGGCGTGGCAATGTGACAAATTGCCCCATCTTGTTGAA
The DNA here is from genome assembly GCA_932526305.1 of Epicampocera succincta. Classification (NCBI taxonomy): domain Eukaryota; kingdom Metazoa; phylum Arthropoda; class Insecta; order Diptera; family Tachinidae; genus Epicampocera; species Epicampocera succincta. The sequence continues at coordinate 360,779 of OW052037.1, read as the reverse complement.
AAACACACAGAGTTGAAAGGGATTATTTTTCGGCGTAGTTTTGGAAAGAAAAACTCTTTCAACATCTTTAAGTAACGGCCTCCATCGACCGTAACAGTAAGACCGTTTTCTTCGAAAAAGTAAGGTCCGACAACGAACCTTGATGAAACTGCACACCACAATGCGACGCGAAGTGGATGCAATTTCATCTCATGGAGTATCCTTTGGTTAGAATTGCTCCATATTCGACAATTTTGTTTGTTAACATTGGCGTTTAGATCAAAATGTGCCTTGTCAGACATAAAAATGCAGTTCAAGATGTTTTCATCCTCTGCCGCCATTTGAATGATCTTCTCGTAAAATTCCAAGCGAACCGGGAAGTCTGTTGTGTTCAGTTTGCTTGTTATTTGAATCTTATATGGAAATAATTTTAAATCCTATGCAAAATTGTCTGCAGTGACTGTCTGCTGACACCCATTTGAGCAGATAAGCTACTTGTCGAAACTCTAGGATTGAATTGTATGGCAGCTACAGCAGCGACAGTTTTCAGCGTCCGAACTGAGGGATCTCGATGATAAGGCCTTCTTGCGATTGTGCTACGCTCTGCAAAATTAGCCTCATTATAGTCCATCTGCTAGGAGGAGTGCCAAACCTGCGCCTATATTCTCTTTGGACGCAAACTACGGACTCTATCCAAATTCTTGTTTCATTGTCTCAATTCTCCATTTTCGTTAAATCTAAAGATCAATCTAAAAAATAAAAATGGAACAGGTTGGTTACACAGAAAAAGTTATTTCGTTTTTTCGTTCGTTCGACCATCAAAATTAATAGCATAGACTAGTAGTGTCAAACCAATTTTGGTGGCCAATTCATGTCACTGGATTCATAAATGTATGTGGATATATGTTTGTACATGTAGATGTTAATAAAGAGGGAGTTTTGTTTTGAGTTCAAAATTGCAAATCAAGTTTTTAATAAATCAAACACAAACGTGAATGGGGAATATTTACTTCAATGTGAACATTATAATTAAAAATGTTAAGTGTAGCCTTGGCTGTTGGCTTAAGAAGAAAATGCTGAAGGGTAGCAACAAAACAAAAAGGTGGAAAGAGAACGAGAAGGTTACGTAAAGCAAGGAACTCACCTGAATTGCCACGAAGTTTTTAACAATAGAAAAACATTATTCTCAGTACTTATTTTATTTTCCAATGGCACTTAAACAGTTCCTGAACTTGCTGGCGTTCTATCTCCAACAGTAAAATTAAGCGCTTTTCGAAGATTTTAGACAAAAAGGCAAAATTGCTATGGGCCGGTAGCTCTTGTCGGCATAGGGTACAATTTTTGCATATCTCCACATAGATGGATATGTAGATGTTGTAATAATAGTATTAAACAAGTAAAATACCACAAGGTGTACGGAAGGGTAAGCTTTACAAACTTGGGATGCATTCCATCGTACCCAACAGAGTTCGATTTTATGTCACAAAATGATTTAAACACCTCTTCCTGCGTGAAGTGATTGAAGTTAAAATAGCCAAGCTGTTGATGGTTTGAGCAGTCGATTCTATTTGCGTTGTTGTAAAAATTAATATCAATTGTCGGCATCTGTACGTTTGCAAACTGTTGATTTAATTTAATTTTAATACCCATTTTTCTTATCTCCGTCCATTTGCTTTTAGAATCAAAGCAGTTTGAAACTTGTTTTTATAAAAATTCATTTCAGATATTCTTATATTTAAACTAACATTGGCTCTTGCATTTCTAAAAATTTCGTAAAGATCTGGAGTTCTAAACCCTTTCCACTTCTTATATGCATAGTTTTTGGCTTCAATCAAAGCTTTACTCTCAATTGTAAACCACGGCTTTTCATTTCTTATAACTTTTCTTTTAATAGGAATATATTTCTCATAGAGGAAATTTAGGTGGTGAAAACTCAGCTGTTCGTCAACAGTGGGCACGGAAAAACCGCTGCTCCAGTTTATATTCGATAAGTCGTCATACAGTGAGTGGTAATCAACGTTTTTAAAGTCTCTATACTCTAGTATGTTGGGTGGTACTATGGATAAGGCATTAAAGTTATAAGAGAAAATAATAAATCGTATTATCGCAGTTATTCTTATTAATTGAGTGCCATTCATCACTAAAAAAAAATTATTGTCAGATTAAGCAAAAAAGTTCGTAAAAAAATGTCAACTATAGTTAATGGACCAGGAGACTGGGTTCCACGAACCGACATCAATATTTAAGAATATCAAATAAATGAGCATTTCCCTCTGGCGATAGATTAATTGAAGCGGCGTTCATTTTCCAACAGCATAACGCTCCCTGTCATGTCCATGTCTGGTCATACTTAAAGCGGAAAAGGTAGGAGATACACTTTTTATTAATTTGAATAATTATTATTATATTGAACACACATTATTAATTTCTCCGTTGTAAGTTTTCACTTGTGCTATGGGAAAAACATGTGCAAATACTTATGCTACATACTGAGTTGGTATATTTTTAGTTAAAAATATGTAAAGAGAATCATATAAAATGTTTAGTCTTTTCTGTTGCAATATTTCTTTCTATTTTAAAATTTTTTAAAGTAGTTGTCTTACTGTATACTTTCCGAAATAAAAAGGTGAATGCAAGGCGACAAAGAGCACAGGTATAGCAGTTTAAGGCAAATAAACTGCTGCACTGGGAGTGCTGGTGGAGTAAATGTAACGAAAATGCCATGACCTTTAATAGCTGGTTAGGTCACTACATTTTAAAGTTTCGGATGACAGTTCTCAGTAGGCACCTGCGCTATCATTTCAATTGCTTAGAAACCCCGAGAAGTTAAACAGAAAAAGAATTGGGCATCATACGTAAAAAGCGCGGTGAGAAAACAATTAAAACCGTAGCCCTCAAGTTCTCCTGGTACTGAATTCACCTTAATCTGCCCATTTTAATGTAATGGCCAAATTAAATATTTCTGTAGCTTTTGCATTTTAAAGTTTTTGACCTCAGTGAAATCTCTGAGAATAAAAAAAAGAGATATACTACGTACATATGTACATATGTATGTATATTTTTTAATTACTAAAAATTGCAAAGTCACCCGTCGCCACACATTAAATCAATACCTATTTTATATCCATTAAATATATGTATGTATGTATGTATATGTATGTACGTATGTACACATGCACGTCATACAACTCAAACTACTTCTTTTTATTCGTGCGATACATTTGCATACTCACCCAAACATACATATATATATATATATATATGTATGTATATATATATATACATATACATATATATACATGTGTGTGTGTGTACATAGATCCATACGTATTCAAAAAAAATACTCATAGCGACATGTACCTAGTTACATACATACATACATACATACATACACACATACATACATACATATAGTATATGTATCTTTATACGTTTACATTCATTATAAATATGTATGGCTGTAGCTTCGACCAATAGCATAGACGAATTTCTTTTATTTGTTGTTGCAAAAAAGTTTCTATTGGTTTGTCGCCCGCCTTTTGAGGGTTGGATTGGCACAATAAGCGTATGAAAAGGAAACAGAGCAACTGAATTAGTATGTGTGTGTGGATGCATATGAAAAGTGGGCAAAATCGTTTTCCACCTTCATGTGAATGCATCCACATACATTCATATGTATGTATGTGTGCAGTAGATAGAGCGGCAAGCAAACGAAATGGAACTGCGTTTTTGCATTCATATGTACAAACATACATACATATGTATGTATGTATGAAGGGTGATCAATCCGCATATAATAAAGGGTCTTTCATTTTCAAGAGCCTCTTAAACGAACTATGTATATATTCGTACATAAATAAATACATATGTATGTACATGTGTATATGTGTACATATGTATGTATGTCGTGCAAATGGTCGTTGGGGCTTCGCAGATTAAATGTGTCGATAGTTGTCATGTAATACTCCTCACCGAAACCTGGATACATGACAATGCGTACAACTCGAAGATATTGTGTAACAAATATCAGATTTATAGACTTAATCTAATTGCTGTCGATAACGAGTTTTCATCTGAAGCGGTTAGGACTGAAGTTCCTGATATTGAGTTTGTCCCTGTAGTTACTAAAATGAAATTTCATAAGTTGTTCTTTACTTGTTCCTATATTCCATCTGATTCGAATGGTTTACTATATTCGAAACATGAACAGGCCGTTACTGCTAATTGGAGCGTACCGAAGCTAAAGACGCATTTTTTGTTCTTGGGGGCTTTAACATGCCGTCTATTTCATGGAAACGTGTTCCACATATTTCTTATATGGTGCCATTTAATAGTTCTGCACGTTATGATGACTTTGTTACCGCAATGTGTAACCTTAGTCTTTTGCAATGAAGTCACATACAATAGTAGCAACTGGGTCACCGTGGAATAGCAAACAGCTCGCAAAGCTAAAAAATTTAAAAAGTAAATATTATAAGATGTTTAAAAGGTCTGGTCTTACGATTAATTATGGAAAATATTTTTTCAGTCGTGCAGACTATAATATTCTTCAATATATTTGCAGAACTTTTCTCCAATATATACAACAGTGATACTTATTCTCCTATTTCCTTATAATAGTTTAATACTTGGTGCAATACTATTTAGTAATATCTCGAAAACTGTATATACACATATAAAATATTTGTATTGTATGATGATAGAAAATAAAAATGAATGAATGAATGAATGAACATTTTTTATAGCTTCATATATTATGCCGATGTTATAAACCCTTACATACGAGTATTGATATCTGTAGTACAAATTATTCGGGTTGGCTAACCCGATAACGCGGTTAGAACAATATCTATTACTTTGTTGACTTTACTCTAAATGTTAATATAATTAAACAAAGAATTATTATATGATAAGAATAATGAGATTTTAAATTAGTTTTAGCTTTTTTGCAACAATAGCCTATAAGGATTATATCCACACTAAATAAATAAATAAATGCAGAAATAAATAAATCACACTAAAGGGTTGTTCTTTCGCGGTTTTTTTGACTCTTTTAAGTGCCATTTGACTGGTTGAATACGAGTTTTTAGTGAAAATTAAAATCAGCTTCCAACTACTCCATGATCATTTTTTTCAACCACATCTACTTTTAAGCTCATTTTTTAAATTATGTTACGCCTTCCACCTAGAGGAATGTGGGGTTAGGGGTTGAAAGCACATCGGGTTAATCTAGTTGGTTTATAAGCAAAAGACGTTATAAGCCATCAATTGAACGTACTGACGATGAGACGGATGAAAATTATAAGGTTGAATCATTTAATGAATAATATTGCAATAATGTTCCAAAATCATAGCATTCTGAATCCACATCTGACTTCCTAAATATATAAAAAAGTGCGACCTCGGAGGTATTGCGTACACCTTCGTCAGATGAAAATATAAAAAACCTAGTTTGAGTAGTCAGCTAATCAGCTGACTGCTTTAAGACTTGTTTTTATTTAAATATTGTTAGTTAGACCCTAAGATCAGTATACATATGTAAGTGCAAAACATTCACATTTATACACACATACACATATTACAACATTTTGATGTTAGTGATATTAATTAGAAACAACAGAACACTTAAAATCTTAATGCTTTATTATTAAGTATGGGATCACAAAGGGCAATCTCAATTGCTTAACTTTTTCTTGTTTCTCTTTTGTACCCACCATAATGTTTTCACACGCGAAAATCGTCTTCAGCCGCTTTTATGTCTCCTTGAGCTTTCATTTTCTTACAATGTGACATTTTATATACTTACATACATATTTACATAACAGCTTCGTTCGAAGTAATTTCTGGTAAATTGAGACTAAGTAGGAGTTTATATTAGACAATTTTGTATTTCAGTTAAGCTTATTAACTTTTAGGCACCGGGGTGAGAGAACAATAAGATGAGTACAAACTTCTGAGTACTTACTTTCAACTCGTTTTACTTTCTTATTCGTACTCGGCAAAAAGCGCAATAAGAATTGTGCTGTGTGAACAACAACGCAATTTGAAGGAAAACATGTATCAATTTCATCAATAGCAATCGCCTAATGTAAATTCCGTCTAAGCAAAAAATTCTATCAGTTCGCCCAAGTCACAATGTTTAATGCTGAATTAATGTTATAAAAATATAAATTCTTTTGTTTGTATCTTTTGTTTAAAAAGAAAAATTATGATTTTAATTCGGTATTTCTTTTTCCTTTGAATTTTTTTTTAGGAAAAATATTAACATATCATTAAAACTTTTTACATAATACAAAAGACATCAAACTTAAAGAACACAATAAATATAATTATTCAAAAAGGGCAACAAATTTAGATGAAGGTAATTTGAAAATGCAACATTTTTCCAGTGTAGGTGTAATATACTTTGAGAAATGTTCAGGCTCATTGATTCTATACAAAATCGGACAGTACGTAAATTGAACCTCAAATATTTTTAGGCTTCAAATTATACAAAATTAACAGTCCTGAAGCCAACCGGCTAAACAAAATTCTTTATACATATGTACATACATACATATATAAAAAATATATATATTTAACATTTCAGTTATCATAATTAAAGAGCTATACGCCCAAATCTTCTTTTGCCAATGGAAGTTCTAACAAATCCTAAGCGTCCTGTTAAAAACAAGAAAATTAAACAAAAAACACCGCGCACCGGGCTGTATTTTTCGTTCGATTCTTAAAAAGCACCGACTTCGCTTCGCTTTGAAGTTAAAAAAGAAAATAATTTTCTGCACTGAATATGTTTTATAACTTATTTAAGTTATCTCAATAACAATCATCTTCACATTTGCAGATATTTAAGTAGATTAAGCAATACATATGTTTTTCATGTTTTGCTCTTTTTCATTTTTATAAATCATAAACATCTGGTTGAATGATTTTATACGAAAAAATTAAAGTCTGATAAAAGGAGAAGGACAAATCGCATATAAAATTTAACTACGACAAGCGAATGGCAGAAGAACATGAATTAAACGAGTACCGGCACTTATGTTTCCCTTGTTATTCCCTTCTCTGTGCTCTTTTATGAAGTCGAAAACTGTCCAGCTAGAATGGCCCTGTGTGGGCCAGCACATAGTTTTATTTCGCTGTTTGTTCAATAAGGTCGAAATCATTCCAGTTTTCTCCATAGAGGATGAATAAACAAATTAATTTTTCTCTCTAGATTTAAGTGTATCTTATAAAAAATAACGAATACATTTTTTTAACTTTAATCCTGCAGTTTTTGAAAACTAGAGTTGGTCAACCAATTGGCTTGTTCGAGTTAGTCGAGCTTTCGTTGAAAGTCAAGTTCTGTACACTTATTTCATCTTAAAACTCTGCGATGTACATACATATGTATGTAAGTATGTATGTACATTAAAATTTGAAAGTCGGCAGGCAAACTTGATATTAAAAAGATTATAATACACATGTATTGATCACTATGTTTATTTATGACTGTTAGGGATCATTTTAGTTTTAAATGATTGTTTGTTAATCTTCAGTGTCTGCATCCAGTCCGAGTGATTCAGCGTGTCTCTTAGCTTTCATGCGCAAGTCCGCAATACTTGAGTTTTTACTTTGAGCAGCAGCAATCGCAGCAATATTTAAAGGATATTGTGTTATTGAAAATATGTTTACACCTGTATTAGCATTTTCCATGGCCGCCACGTACTGTAAATTTAAATGTACATACATATTTTATAAACAACTGACTTTTTTAACATAAGAAACAGAAAATAGGGAAACCTTATGTGCTGCAGCAGATATAATGGCTGGATCAAATGCGGAGATCGCAGATTTTCCTGAAACTGACCGAAGTATGGGCACATTTGTCACAATGCCATTACTTTTATTCTCCACGCTTTCAGCTGGGGTTGTGTGCACATGTTTGAATACGGCGTTGTGCACTCCAACACTTCGCATTGTTGCCAGGTTTACGTACGGAGCTATTCGGCATGGTTCGAGTGGCGTAGAAATAGGCGGGCTTTGTCGATTCAACATTATGCCTATAAGAGAAAAATAAATAAATTATAAAATTAAAGCAATATTTTTATTATGTAAAAGTAATTGAAATAAAGTTTTAATTTATTACAAAAACAACACCCTCCTTAAATGTGAGTACACACATACCGACATTCTTACATATGTATGTATGCATGTATGTATATGAATTTGTGTGATGTGTTCAACAAAACCCACTTCACCAGGAACAACACAAAACAAAAATAACCAACAAAAAAAGAACAAATTGTTAAGTGTAGACGTTTACCGTATTAAATAAAACACTTTACCTTATTTGCCGTACCGTATTAAATCACACCCTGGGGAGTACAAATCTAAGCATATTTTTTGCGGCAGTGATAAAAAAACATGAAATTGATGTTGCCTTTCTCTTCTTAATGTAACAATATTTTATTTTCAATTTTAATTTGATTAGTTTTCTGAGTCTTTTGCAAATTCATGTTTAAGTGTACTGCGTATTTACAAACGTTGCTTTGCAAATACATATGTATGTATGTACGTACATACGTACAGACATTTTTATATACACACATACATAAGTAAGTATCGTTGGCTCAATGTTTAACGGCCTAATGTTATTTTTTCAATACCTTTTCGAACATACATACATACATATGTACATATTTCTTAGGCAAAATTGCATACAGTATTCAATTTCAAATTTTTATACATATGAAACTCGTCCTTTCTTCATTAAGCAGTATTTTTGCAATAAGCTAAGCAGTGATTTTTCGTATTCAAGATATTTGAAGGCTCCCAACCAACCTGTTGGCACTGTTCGAGAACAAAAAGAAAAGTGATTCTATAAGTAAATACATACATACATATGTACATATGTACATAATTCAAACGCCAACTTTTGCAAAAGCTGAGAAAATATATTGCATGTACATTTATATATACATACATACATACATACATATGTATATATGTCGCTGGCAGTATTTGCCTAGACAGTAAAAGGAAGACTAACCACATGAGTTGGTGACCCGAAATCTTCGAGAAGCATAGAGCCTCAACCAACTCGCATTTCACACCGTCCAGTTGCTTACGTATAACAGAAATCTGTTCCAAGGCAACACCATATACTATATGTACATAATTGTATTTTTTATTCCTTAAGTAATTGAATTTTGATCATTTAACATCTATTTTGTAATATTGGCTCCGTGAAAATAGTAATTTGCCACAAACTGCAATTAAACACTAAATTGCTCCGATTTATGAGAACAATAAAAACATTTTGTATACTAGTGCAGAAGAAAGCAACACCGCTAAATGTGGGGAAATCCAGTCCAAATGTACTAGTGTCGGATATATTTTAAATAGCGATGACTAGAATTTTTCCAAGGACACTTTTTTTTTTGAGAACGTAAATTAGATAATAACAACGATTGGGCCGCCAAGTAATTAGTCATATATAAAGCTTGAAATTTGTGTTGGTATCTTCTTATTTTAGATCAGACGAAGACATATAAATATATGTGAGCGTGTGTTTTATATATACATATATATATATTGCACATACATGTATGTATGTATATGTATAGGTACATATATGTGTTTTTTTTTCATAAATAATTTTTTTATTGCGATGATGGCTGCTTAAACTGCTCTGGTTTATGACCCCAGCGAAAACATAACTATTACGCTGTCGGTGGAAAATTTTGTAACAGATTTTGCTTAATAATTCTAAAACTATTTAACCGATGGCTTAGCTGGTACATATACATATATCCGGATAATCTAAAAATAGGTACCACAATAGTTTCGACAAGGAAGATTTAAGGAAACACCTAATTTAAAGACGGTTATATGAGTAAATAGCAAGAAATTGAAGTCCCAACGGGCTACCAAATAAGCGATATGCTTCATTCAGTTTAAGCCCCGTTGGTTGGCTGTGGTCGCCAATCGGTGTCAGTAAATTTTCTAGAGTTGCTACTTGTCAATTGCTCTTGACATACTTGTTGGTTGTTTCCTTTTTTCATTTTCTGTTGTTGTTGTACACATTGATGTATTACTGGTATTGAATATAATAGGAAGGTGGAACTTGTGTTTTGGAAAAAGTAGGTAGCGGTGAATAACATTTTCTGGCTATGCATTTGGTTGAAGTCTCATCGCAGTTCTGTAACAGAAGGTTTTGTTGTAATTTGTTATTTAATTATCTTTTATATTTTTTTATCTTAGCATATTACTTTTTTTAATTCTTTTAATCTTTCTTTACGGAAGCACAAATTGAGTAAATTAAAATAAAAAAATGTCATGTACGTACCGAAACCAAAATCAGTTTTTGTGTGCAAAACAACAATGAAATCGAAAAGTGTATTCTAAAACGAAACTACTAATTAATTACATTAAACGTATTGTTGTTTCGCGTAACTACTTGCAGTGATTAATTAAAAAAGCCAAGAAAAGTAAATCATAGACTTTTTTTTAAGGTGTAACAAAGTTTAATTTTTTTTTGTGGTCTACATAATCAGGTCTATACAATTATATGAAGTTTGTTCAGCCCCACTGACACTTTAATTGTGTCCCTATGAGCTCATTTTATTCCATTGCGACATGTTCTCAGACCCATTTATTGACGTTGTCATTGTTGATAATCCATTTTAAAGTCTTTTAAAAATTCTATTGTTATAATTGTTTGTGACAAAACTTATACATTAAGACATTTGGCATCGCATACGACATTTCTGTATCGTTTAGATAAGATTTTTCATTCGATCAGAGTTGCATTTTTACAAAACGCGAAATAGACTTGAGGTGTGATAATGTGAAAACGAAATGTAATGTTACGTTGGGCTTTTTAACATTCGCTACATTCGCTTTCTTATACACAAAATTCATTGAAAATCTTAAAAAAAAAATAAAAGCGTAAATTGCCCTTTAATATCAATTGTGGTTTCTATTGTCCTTCCAAAAATTTAATGGCGGACAGATACAAAAACTGGTGTCGTTCAGGACGTTTTCCTTTCAATAGACTGCTGGTATATCTCATAGTCTGACAGTCGACCATAAATCATCAACGACAATGACATTGCTGGTCACAAAGGGAACTGTAGTTGTAATACTAATATGCGCATGCTTTAGCTAATTGCAACACATTTTGAAGAACAATGGAAAATGAACTTGTTTTTATTAGAAATCTCATACGCCTAAATGGCCAATTCATTACTTTTTTTACGTTTTGGAGATTATTGTTGTTGTTATTTGACTATATGCGTCCGTATACCGGTTCGTTGTTGTTAGGTTTTCGCAGCTTAGCAAAACAATTTCTAAATTGTCCATTGAACTTATCGTGTTTTAATTACAATTCCTTTTAATTTTGCTCAAATCAATTCAAATAAATAAATGTCTCACTTAATATACATACATACATACATACATGCGTGTGTGTGTGCAGTATATTCATAGTCATTTGCTCTCCTCCATACCATTACAATTGAAGAGGAACAACATGGCTTCATTAAAGTTTGTAATTTATGTTTGTATTTTACACTCAATTACCCTTGCAATCAGAATCTTCGTCTTCCCTCTTAAAACAAGAAACAAAACTTTACAAATTACTTAAAATTAAGTGATATTTTATGAACTGTCAGTAAGTCAGGCGATAATCAATTTTATATAAACACATTTACAATCATCCCTTAAACCCAAAAATATCACAACGCCGTCGTTTGTGAATTTAAATGAATTTAACGAAACCGTTCTGGGTGTGTGGATTCATTTTGCTCACAAAAATCAAACAACCATCGGACTGGGGTGTCAGAAGACGCATAACGTTTTTGTTTTAACATGGTACTTAGTGTTATGGCACTTTAAAGAAGTCAAAACTTGTAAACAACCGTCAAGGGTGAATTATGTACACATTTATTTGAGAGCTTGTACAGGGCCAGCGATAGTGATAATAAATGTTAGCAAAGAAAAGAGAAGCTGTAGCAGAAGCTGTCTTAATTGTAATCCCCAAACAATAATTTACCAACTTAATTTGTGTTGTTTAGTCATACATCAGATATGCGTAACTGAAACAGGATTTGGTGACCTACCTAAACTTTTCTGTATTTGGAAAGAGAACACCAATGTCCGTTCGTCTAGTGTGGCGTTTATTCATGCGTAGCTGGTTAGATTAAAATTGGATAAACATTACCGACAAAAATGTAGAATTAGACCACAAGGAGAACTGAAGGTGATAGTACAGTTGAACATCTATAACTTGAATTTGCTATTACTAGAGCTTCCATAACTTGAATTTCTCTCTAATTTGAAGAAAAATAATGGTACAAAGACTTGCAAAGTTTCTATAAATTGAATTTTTTATGCCGAGATTAATTTTTAGTTAAGCATAAAATTTCCAGATCTGCCGCTAACAGTCAGCGTATATTTTTTTTCTAATTTGAATCGTCATTAAGATTTAAATTTCGTAAAAGACGATTATGAGGTTTTACGTTTACGTTTGAATAATATATGTAACAACCAGTTGTACTCTTCAAGAACTTATTGAAGTCGATAATGAGCTGGTTGTCGCAGATTTTCCAACGGATGAAGATATTGTTGATAATGCTCTCGAGTCAGCATCGCACACTGGAATCACAACAGATAGTGATGAGGAGGACATAGTTGAAGAAACTGTTACACAGCCTTCCAGGGAAGCTATGAAGGATTCGTTGAAGAATTTCAATTTATATTAGAAGAGACACTTCTTAGGGAGGCGCAGCTATCGAATTTAATCATTAACGTATGTAGACCTATACCCGGTTTGCGCAGCTAATTGCAATCGGAGAAACTCGATGCAAGCCATTGATTTTCATTTAACTGGTTCCGAGATTCATAATCTTTACTGAGAAAATAGATTTTTTGAAAAACAGGCTTTATAAAAATTCAAATATAACAAAAATATTAAGATTGAAACTAAAAATAAGGAATTCAAACTCGAGTAATTATATGTTGATGGCTTCTGTCACATTTCTAGACACTTTCATACTGGGATCGATAACGGGAAATCCAATTTTTCAGTCTTAGCTTCGCTCGAATATGTTCATATTAATGACGCAAATCGAAAACACTTATTGCGCAACGTGCGCGCGAACAGTTAGTTTTAGACAACTTCACAAACATTCTCGCCCGCGAAGATTTGACAGAGTCGGCTATATTTTTGAAGAAGATTGTATAAAAAGTAAACGATTCGAAACAACAAAAGGTAAAAATCCGATGCCGCCACTGGGATATAGAGAGGTATTTGCAAACAATGCAATGAGCCGTCCATAAGTGATTGATCGAAAACGGTCTAACTTCTACTATTTATATGGGCCATATTGTATACATATATTTATTATTATTTATTGATCAAAGGCATTTTTTCATATTTACAGACTACCCTCACTTACTTTTTAATATCAAAAAGCGATATATAACATGCATTTTCATATATTAATTAATTATATTTAAAAAATTGTTAATTATATTAAAAAAGCACGAGCGATAAAATGCGAACGGTGGCCGGAAAACAGAATAATTGAATATGCTGGCAAGCCTGACAAAAGGATTGGTTGAAGAAATGATTACGTCTGTCCAGATAGTAGAAATTTTAAAACTCATTTTTCACGTTGCAGAGTTGAAATTTGAGCATAAAATCTGACATATTTAAATAAATTGCCCTTTTTATGTGTATATTGTAGACATATTGGTAAAGTTAACTTTACATACATATCAGTTTAAAATTTTGTTTTCTCGACCTATAAATATTTTTTAGCTAAATTTTCACGTTCGCCAAAAGTTGGCGAATGAGGACGATTGGGAAGTTTATCAAATTAAATTTAATAAATCGTCAGTTATTTGCTCTTCAGCAGAAATTAAAGTTCAATACGGGGTTATTCATAAGCTGGTGAGCAAAAATTTTACTTTTATTTCAAAAGCGATTTAATGGCAAGAAAAAAGATTGTTCAGAAATTTAAGTGTTTCATTAATTATTTGAAATTTTTATATTTCAATAAAAATCATGCTGTAAATAAATAAATACAAATGTACGTAGATTTTGTACCCACGTTAGTTGTTCACGAGAACAAGAGCAGCCACTTTGCAACGTCGCTATATTAAGTTGTAAACAATGTTGCAGGCTGAAAGAAATGACGTTATCGGTAATAATTTTATATTATTTACAATGTTTTATTTATTATTACTATATATACTATAATTATACAATAAATACTGTAAAAATAAAACTGTAATATATAAAAAAATAGGAGTATTAGCTGCTTTGGCTTTCAACTCCGAAATTATAATATAAACTATATCAGGTGTTGCAAATTATTCCTTGATACAACTTCCCAAATTAATTCTACAGTATTTACCGCTTATATTCACGTCGGTTATAAGCATTTCCCGCTTTTATGCAGTAAAATTTTAATACAATTTGTATAAATTGCATGAACAAATTTCTTCTATATGCATCATTCACAAATTTGCAAAAATTGTTCTAAACTGATAAATTCGGAAGTATCATCCCTATCTATCAATATTTATCATCACTCCACCAATTCCAAATTGAATTTTCAAATTGTAGTGTAATGAGTAGCGATATTAATTTATGCTGTCATAAATACTTTGCATAGCAAAAAAACCAACTGAAAGTTTTTGTCTAACAAGTACCTCCAATGACACGCACTTGATAAAATCGCTACTCACCTCACTGCTGGGACAATTCTAATAAGCAATGAATTTTTACTTTTTATGTTATTAACCTAGAGACTGATTTCAGTGAAATGCTACCTGTAGTACAAAAAATTTTTTATTATACTGAATTTAATAAATTTTTTTTTGGAAAATATTTTCTTTTAAATAAAAACTAATATAAAAAATTTTAACATCTTTTTGTCTATATGCACCCTTTATGCCAATATCAGAGTTTTTATAATGCACGCCTGATGCATTTTAACGAGTTTTTACCATATATGCATATAAACGAGTTTTTATATTTGCATTCCCCGCTTATATGCACCGAAAATCGTGCATTTTCAGGAATGCTTATAACCGATAAATACTGCATATCTTTATCACAGACATTCTTTAGAAGATCAGTAGGTCAATCAATATTTGTTGTCTGGATGAGCCATACTTTGGGCGCTCATCCAGAACATTGATGATTTTTACAGTGGATGCTTGTGAGAGAAACTACATTGGCCAATTCTCGGTGTATGAAGACGTCATCTGTACTGTGCTTTTTCATGCAAGCAACTTGATTTGTTGAGAGGAAGTTGTTTGTGTTTAAAATCCACATTAATGTCTAGGCGATTATATTTTTCAATATTTTGCTTAAACATGGAACCGGATACTGTAAACTGGTTTTTGTTTGGTTTAGGGATTGCTTGCAAAAATATTGTTATAAGTGGAAATAAGATATTGTTTTGCATATGGAGGAAGGCTTTCTATCATGGGGTCTGATATACGATCATCACCTGAAGTTTTGTTACCTACTAGAATTTTGATGTTCCGAATACGTTTAGGTGAAGAGGTGGGGTTGATGTTGGATATGAATTTTTGCATACAAACTGATTTGCTATTTTTTACAGCTCTTCTAAACTTTTGTTCATACTTTTTGTATAAGATCAAAGCACTCTCACTTCTTGTCCTTTTAAAAGCATGTCATTTTAAAAGAATTCAACCATACAGTTTTGTACCTATATGAAAACCTATTTGTTTGCGGTATACTTGCATTTGCTGCGGTTCTGATAGATCTTTTTATCAGTGCAGCTTGTTGGTTAGCATTATGTTGGATTTTAGGGAAACATGAGGAGCAGTGACTCTGGTATAGTGTGCAATTTGCGGCGTCAGTTTTATACTTATATCGGTATTCGTTTGAGAGGAGTGCCGGCAGATTTTTGTATGAATATCATTTTGGGGTAGTGGTCGCTGCCATGTATGTAAATCACTAATAGTGTTCCACGAACAGAGGGGTGCGAACTGTAGTGTGCATAAAGATATGTCTACATGCAAACATGTATTATGTGTGCTGAAGTGCGTAGGGTTCCCATTATCTAAAATAATAAGATCTTCGTTTACAATAAAATTTTCAAGAATTTTTCCTCGAGAGTTTGATATTGCAGAGCCCCAAAGAGTGCTTCATGAATTGAAATCACCGGTCCAGGTGAGAGGTGTATTCATTTTTCGAAGGATATTTATCAAATCAGCTTCAGCGAAAATCGTTATTAACGTTTCGGTAAGCGAATTACCTATAACTAAGTTCAACACACTAATATTAGTTTTAATCGAACTCAAATAAAAACACAAAGATTTCGTTTTATTAAATTACTTCAGATGGGGATTATTCTTGCAACTTCACCTAAATCGTCGACTAACATGGATATCCTACACACGGAAATTGCTTATTGACGTTCCAGAAGTTCCACACTAAAACCAATATGATTAAATGGTATCCGGTTATGAGGCGCCACCTCGGCATCGAATGTGGAAGAAATTCGAAGGTGGTAAAATAAAATCCTCCGTACTACAGCAGCCTTAGTATGTCAGAAATCAGCGCTCGCAGCATTTTTGGCCAGTGCTCAAAAGAGCTTTAATTCAAGTTTTAAATCTTCCGAAGATTCTGTACATGTGAACCCATACAAACAAATGCAAGTTAAGAAATTAGTTATTATTTATTAACAAAGCCAAGAACGTTTCAATGTATGCACATAAAGCGTGTTTTTTTTGTTTTTCGGCGGAAAGTTGTTGAAAATTGGTGTTCCATATTGCATTGCCCCTTCTACGCGCTAGCCGTGGCGGTCACATGACAGAAATCATATTTAAACATTAATTTTATTAAATTTTCGTTCCAATAAAGCCCGTTTGATATTAAAATGTATTTCCTTGTTTTATTATGATTCAAACTTGTGTCACTCTATAAAAAACACCCTTTACATACATGCATATGTACTTACATATGTATAAATGTGTACTCGTAAAGAGTGTTTTATGGATTCCAGTAATTGATAACAGAAAGGAGATTCTGTGTTTAACTTTTATTACATGAGAGTTAAAATTGCATATGCCGTGCATGTACTTGATGTTCATCGTACTCAAACAAAACATTTTTGCTTGTTTCGTATTTTGCATTTCAATTGACGATATAATAATTTTACATGGCTCAGTCCCCGCTGTCAATTATGAATGTAAACTAAAGTTTCTGCAAACCCCTGTGTACATTTGAAGTGGCATTTATTTACGAATTTGTAGTTTAGACCGTCTCCTTCTTTTGCCTTTGGTTGCAATTTGAGTTGTCCACAAGTTATTTTGCCTATATTAGTTTACAAGGGTTTTCTACGATAAACAACAAAAAGTTTTATTGCTTTACGAGTCAATGTTCATATTCATAAACAATTGCTAAAACGAATTGATTTTCTCATTATTTGGTGCTTTCACTGTCACAAAAATGTATGTACGCTTACATTCATATGTGTGCACACTTTGATTTTTAATAACGCACTAATTTAAGTTTTAAAGTTTTATTCAAAAATGATAAAAAAAAACTAAAACTAAAAAACGATGACGAAAAATTCATCACCTACATAGAAAGCAAAGATGTTCTGTACAATTAATGTAACAGAGACTATGGAATACCAGCTAAGAAGCAGTCGGTATGGACAAGCATTTTTAGGTATAATCAATCCTTGTTGATAGGACCTCTGAGCTTATACTTTTTTTTATTAAGGTTTTGATACAATCTGTACAAAGTTAAAATGTGCTAAAGAAAAAAATAATTTGGCAGCATTTGAATCCAATTTGAAATTCATACATTCACTTTGTACAACTTCCTTTTGTTTTTTATTTAAAGTTGTAAGTTTTAAGACAGAGTTACGCAATTTTGTTTTATTTTTCTTTATTTACCGAAACCAGCAGATGCCTTGCCGCAAAAGAACTAACTGAAGCAACTTATAAAGATAATATTACAGAACAAGTACGGAAAGCAAAAAGGCCCTAAGCAATAGAAGTGCGTTCAGGAACCGGACTGTATAAATCGAAGAATATCCAGTAGTTGAAGTGATGTATTTAAACTGAGACTTTAGATTTGGCTTTTGGCCGCCCCGCCGTGGTTAAATGTAAAATCCTTTGCGTTGTTTCGTATCAATTAAGGATATTGTGATATTATATGTGAAAAACAAAAGAACAAAAAAAATTTTTGGCGACTAAAAAATATGTGCATATTGATTTTGATACGTTTATAAAAACTCTGCTTTATTTTTGCAGCGCATTTTTAAACGATCTATTTGCTTTTTAAATTGAATTCAGTGATAATGAGTAAAGATAAATTATTACATGTGTTTTTGAAAGTTTTTTTGAATTAGACTTTACAGACAGAACCCTTTTTTAGAAATTAGAAACCAAACTAACTTTTTCCATATTTTATTTACCAGTAAAATTGCCAAAAGCAAATGAACATGCCCATTGCAGTTAGAATAAGGGTTAAAATGAAGAATCTGTGTAAGTTTATTTAATTTTCGGCTTTGCATAATTAAGCAGTAAATCAAAGTGTATTCATTTAATTAATGTGTCGCAAATATTTGCGGTTCCTGCAAGCGTATGTCAACATTTTCTTCTCTTATTAATTTGCCGGGGATGTTTTGTTTCATTGCAAGTTCTGGTTATACGACAAGATTGTTATTTAAGTATTTTTAAACACATACATACATTCATTTACTAACTTATGTATATATAAGAAGTAATAAGTCCGATTCGAATGACTAATACTGTTTCTGTTACAACTAAATTTTTTATAAGTCAGCCGATGCCTGCATCATGAACTCGAACTATGCCGTTCATACGACCGAAAAATATGTTTGATAAGATCTTTGCTCACACATACCAATCGGTAACAAGAAAATTGTTGCTACAAGTCAGTAGTTTACCGCTCCAAATTTGTTCAAACGTCAGAAATTGAGAAACGCGGCCTTAATGTGTACTGAAACTTTTACAGTATTCATTCCTTATATAAGTTAGGGAAAAATATTAAAAATCATAAATCAACATAATAATGCTTAATTAACAGAAGCACTTTTGATAAAAAAAAGAATATAAAATAAATAAGTTTGCAAGATATTAAATAAAATAATAATTGCTATTCGATACTAAGAAATTACCTTTTGCTTATGAAACACTATCAATCGACCCATTTAAATCTCAAGAAAATAATAGACTAAATCGAAAAATAATTGTAAATTTATTTTTAGTCGATAAGAACTAATACACATTGTCTCTAAATAATAAATTAAAATTATTTTCTTAAATATAAAACTGCAATAAAATCAACTTTGCGCCGCAAATAAATATAATTTTTATAGTGTAAACACTAACTACATCATCCAAATACATACTTACATACATACATACATACATATGTGATAATCTTAACACTACGACTTGAGGAGCAACAGTTTTGCTCTAACATTTGTCAAACAGCGTACCTAAAGGTATCAGAAGATTGTTAGTGCTACTTTTTTACATCAAGTTTGACTTTAGTCGAGGCGCTACACAACTGCCAAACCACTGAAATTGAATTTTAGTTTTGTTCTAAAAATGTTTTAATATTTATATTTCAATGATTATTCGTGACTTTAGAAAAAAGATTTAGTTAAGACTTGCTTTTATGCATAGAAGAGCCGAACTTTGAATTTTAAAGACATTTTAGGTTCGATTCCAAACCTGTGGGACAACGCATTAGAGGACGCCCACGGAACCGATGGCGCACACAATTGGAGAGGGATCTCAACCAAATTGGTGTGCAAAATTGGAGGACGCTGGTGAAAGACCGTGCCAGCTGGAAAAGTTTGTTGGTTGAGGCCCAGGTCCACCACGGACTGTAGCGCCAAAAGAAGAAAAAGAAGAATTCAAAAAATGTCACATCGATTTGTAAACGTTGGAAAAAACGCTTGGTGCGAGAAGTGACGAAACTTACATCCTTATTTTCAAACGATTTTATTTGTTCCAGCGTTAAGTTTAATCTTTTCGGAATAACTTCGTCATTTTCGTCATCATGATAGCCAAGAACTTCAACCATTTCAATAGATATCATTTCATCGAAAATGCAAGAGCAACCGCCTCTTCGGATAAATACAATAAATGGTTTTTGATTTTTGACAATAAGGCATTTGAAACATTTAGATCGAAATATGAAATAGCGTCTTTAATGAATTGTAAATCTTGGCGCGGTGCAGATACAGCGTTAACGCATCCGAACCAATACGAAACATAAATACGCGTCAAGAAAATGCAAATGTTTTCAATGCCTTTCAGTTCGGAGGATGACATCTTGAATTGTTCGCGAAGCAAACAAATCTTATAGCAGTATATAGCTTTGGACATAAACCTTGCATGATTTGTTGCGGCAAGCAAACGCAACTGCGTAAAATTTGGTACTTCCTTACTAAGAAAAATGGGCGATGGTTGCAACAACTCCTTATAATCGGCTCGCACATAATGAGATTTCAACGCCTCAAGGCAAAAGTTCTTGTCCGTCTCTATTGCGGCTGCTGTTAGGTTTTTTTGCACTGCTTCATCCAATACTCCACTCTTGAAAGTATTGATATTCATATTTTTCCAGTTTTTTGAAAAACGATTAAAGGGAGTGAATCCTGGGGCTGATGTTTTCCCGAAATTTAACTCAAACATAGTTTTAATAAGCAATTCACTGATATGATGGCAGCACGGTAGAAAAAGTAAATCGCGACCCAATTTACTTTCAAGCAAATATGCTGAGCCTTTTTCAATACCAGTGTTTGTAAGTGTTGTGTCAAAAGCCCAATTTGCACTAAATTATCAATCTTCCATTTGTCTAGAAATTTGTCAATGCCTTCAACAATATTTTCACCACAAGATTCTTCAAGTTTCGCAATGCCAAGGAGTTTTTCTTCGTTCTCTGCGATTATAATGAGAGCCAATTGATCAACTTTGTCCTTGCCTTTCATATCTGGAACCGTTTTACCGTACCAATGCAAGACAAATACTTCATGAATCAATGTTGAAATTAAATATTGTGTTAATTACCTTCAAGATATTTATTTACATATTTAATTATTAATTATGTCCCTTGAATTCATCTATGATCTGTTTCGCTTGTCTGGGGCGATATTATTTTCGCATTTTTTGAAACGATGTTCGGTTAAAGACGAAATCTTCCACTTTTATGTCCTTCAAGTCAGGTTTCATTTCCTGCAACTTCTGCTTCTTCCAGTAGCTTCGCTTTGCGTTCTTCTTTTCGTGGCAGCTTTAAATCCTGCCCTGACATACAACCTGTTCTTAGACAAATTTTTCCATTCGGCATAAAGTAAGTTAAATTTTTTCCATGCAGTTGATTTCGGTCATTGTTGGAATATTTGCTTTTTGCCAAAATTCAAGAGTAGAATGTATTGTATTTTTTATGCTTGCCTTCAGAGGGAGTTTTTGGAGTCGGGTTTAAAAAAAAATAATTAAAGAACCTGCTTCATAGTAGACAACTTTGCGCCTTTCAGTTCACTTTCGCATTTTCCCACCAAAAATATATCATTATCAGATCGTAGTTTCTTAGATGAGCTTGCCATTATAACTGTTTATTGTTTGATTTCATTTAGTTTGTCTTTACTTATTATTCACTGGACACTTGTTTGTATTGACACCGTATTTACGCAGTAACGCAACAGAAGTATCAAGTAATGTTCAACAGTTTAATGTTTTTTTTATTCACATAATTTCATTTCAAAAAACATCAATACACCGTTAAATCACTTTGTCTTGTTGTCGCGAATAACACAAATTTTTTAGAAAGGGTGATCAATGGGTAATATAATAAAACTTTGGGCTCAACCCGGAGGTTAAATATGCATAATTATTGTTATCCCCAACCTCATATTTTTCACTGCGAAAACTATTGGCTTTAACATTTTGTTATTTTTCTATATAACGCTATAGTCAGTCTAATGTACACCCATTTTTATATATTATCCAAAAAAAGTATGGCATAACACAAAAATTAAGAGACTTACCTTTATGCGTTTGGTGCTCATGTTTTCTGCACTTTGCTCTTCTGTTTTGAAACCAGACCTTGAAAGAGAATGTTGAAATTGTTATATAATAACGGGTAAAAGTTCGGAAATAATACACAAAGTTTGCAAACAAGTAAATTATAAGTTCGAAAGCTGATATCTCGATATGAAGATTAAACTAGTTAATAACGGCGTACATTCTCTGAATTAGGGCAGAATTCAGGAAAGTGGTTAAAAGTTGCCGTCTGTGAATAAAATCCATCCGTTTTGTAAAGTCGCAGCATTGCAGTGACTGATTGTATTTGACTGTTTTTTAACGTGCAAAAATTTTAATTGTTAAAATAGTTCGTTTCTTAAAATGAGTTAAAAAAGATAATTTGTGCTAATGGCCATTGAAATGCATAAAGCATTATTATTAGCAAATCACATACATACATACATATATTTTTCAAAAAAATAAAAAAAGAATTGCAATGAAATGAATGGGGTATTTTCACACATTGCTTCCATTCATGCGCTTAAATGGTGTGGAATCCTTCATTTCATTTCCATTTTATTCACAGTTACAAAATTGGACTTGCATTCCGTTTATTTTATGGAAAATGTTTAAGGAAATGTAAGTAACAAAACAAAATGGCTGTAATAATTTATGTATATATATGTACATAATATGTATGTATATGGGGAACTCAATTCAGCTTTGAAAGAAAATATTTAACTTATTGGCATCTCAGTTCAAGTTTGTCTGAACAAAATATAAAATTAAATCAATTCACGCTGAGACCTGTTCGTTAAAAATATTTTCTATCTCTCTCTCTCTCTTGAAGAGAAACGTGAAACTACATATAAACAAATTTTGTAAGTTGAAATTTTATTGAACATTCATTCCAGTTTAAAATTATGGTTTTCAAAATTTTTGGCACTTGTGTGACATCATATTAGTGCAAAAGCACTCCTGTCCTCGTTTGTGTTTTCGTAAGCAAATCATGAAGGTGGAGCATTTAAAAAAGCTTTTTTGAAAACGTATTTCTCGCTTGACAATATCCAAATTTCCTGAAATAGTATTTTCCGGACTATGGTAAATAATTATATGTGCCTGGTACGAAAACAACATGATTTTAGAATTCCAGCAATGTTTTCAGGCCAAACTTTGTCGATTTCCATGTGCATTTTAAGATTTTAATCTTCACGTGAATTTTCTTTAAGAGCTAAGATATCGTTATGGCAGTTCCTTATAAGCGAGATTATTATTATAACTCAATATCTTAGTCATTTCTTTGCCTTTGGAGGATGATGAGGAGTAGGACGTTTAGCCATCTAGCTAACAAAAGAACTGTTGAAACCTTCTTGTTTTTTGACCAGAAACAAGACTCATTCGGGTATCACATACTAAACAATTACTTATAAGTATATGTTCTTTTTTATAAAAATATAAAATAACTGCGGCTTTTTTTAGGCTCACAACAAGACAACCCATTTAACAGCCGATAGTTGTTTTTTTTTTTGGGACCAGTATTCATGGGCCGACCCCTATATATGCAGTGCATCATCTGATGATGTTCTGACTGTGTATATAGTTTGCTTTACTATTACATTGTACATAAAATTATCGAAAAGATTTTTCCGGACAAGATGTTTGTTGCAGAATTTGAATAACATTCAGTCAGATTATAAATACATATTCTGATCCAACAACAGCAAAAAATTATTTTTTTTTTTGACCAAGAGTTCTTTGCAGCTTTGTATTCAGCAAAAATTTCGCTGATTCAGCCAATTATTTAGTTGAAAATATTTTAAAAAAGTTTTATTCAGGGCAAAAAAAGTTTCGCTAGGTGTGTTGTGATCTTCCTCAAAAAGCTTGTTTTTTGTATTTAAGAAATCATTTTTGAATGTGGAATACATATTTCCTACGCCACAGTAACTATAAGCGGGGGAAATGGCTCTTCCTACTGCGACTAAATAAATTCCGGTGACAGATTTCTTTTTCAGAAGTAAAACTTTTAGATATTGAAAAGGTTCTTTGGGAAGTAGCACTACTTTTGGTACTGCCTTGATATAACTGAAGGAATTATGATTTAGGTATGCATGTATTTATATATTAATATTTTGTGGGCGGAATAATGAAAAGTGGGACTAATGAAATGCATTTCCAATGGCAAAAACATCTTCTCAACCCTTTTTTTAAATTTTACAAGATGAAATTCCTTTTGGTTAATACAACAAATTTTCTTTCATAAATGGAAATGCGTCAAGTCAGTTTTTTTCTGATAAACTCCGTCGTGTTGGAGAAACGCTTTCTAAAGCCATTTGTAACCTTGACTTGTTGAAATATTTTACAAGTTTTTTTTTCAAACTTGCACAGTTTCCGGCATTTTTTTCATAGTAACGTGAGTGAAATGCTGTTGGCACCTCCATCAGAAGCGATAAAGAAAAGTTGGGTAATCATCAAGTGATTGTAAATAAAAATGTGTTCTACGCGTATAAGTTTTTTAAGTCATATGGGTTTAAAACGGTCAACTAATTTGACAACGATTTAAAACCATCGGCCAGTCTTCGCCTCTTTTATAGCAAATTTAATCAAAAATTGTTTGAATAAGTTGTTCAATGTTTATTTTTGTGTTACTAAATTTGATTCTTCTATCGAACACCCTCTTTTTTTTCATTCAATATTCGGTTAATTGGCGAAATGTTTTTAACAAATTCAATTAGCAATTGACAGCTGGAAGAAAACATTATTATTGTTTTGTTTATGCAAATTTTATTTCTACATACAGAAATGGGACAAAGTTTATTATATCGAGCTGTTGCAGTTAGTGTGATATAGTTATAGTACATTTACTTAAAAAATTAAATAATAAGAACTTGGAAATTCTGCGGCGTCTAAGGAAGCAAACAGGGCGAAAGGAAAATCACAGGTATTTGTGGAAGTTAGTACGTTAAATACAAACAAATTTGTTTGAATCTTTTAAATTGCTACATAAATGGAATGGTGGTGAACATTTTTAAAGGTGTGTTTTCTATGATCCGGCCAAATTTTGACATCCTAAATGAAGTGGACACGAAAGTGGCAAAAGGCAATAAAAAGTTGTTAAACAAACATTGCGTTATTACTTTAGTAAGTACAAACCATTTTTAAATTTTTGTTATATATATGTACATATTTTTTTATTTTTATTAATATTCATTTCTTATATTTAATTAATATTTTTAAAAATATTAATTTGTGTTTAAAATGTAATTATCTTATGCAGTTCTATGCTATTTTCTATACCTATTTTATTTTCATCTCCCTTTTTTAAGTGCTCTACAATTTTCATTGAAATGTCGTATTTTTACAAAACATCTTCTCTGAAGTCGAATTTCAATTACTTTTTTACAGGATCTTTAACCGACGATTTAGGTGACGAAGAAAAAAGGGATAGTGGCGATAATGATGCAGTCAATGGGGTACCTGGTGACGTTGTTGGAAACATCTGCATTCATGACAAAAAAGAACTATAACTTTTAATAAATTTAGCAAAGCATTCGTAGCATTCGTTAAATAAATTAAAAACTAAATACATTCTGTCAATACATTAAATTTGGAGCTAAGCAAATAAGTTTTAGCGCAAACTTAGCCTCCAATAATTTCTGTAAAAACTTCAATTTTAAAGTTTTTCAAAGATATCGGGTGATTTCTGTGTTGCATCAAGAAGAAAAAATTGAAAGCACAGGTTTATGAACAAATAGTTTAGCAAACAAATCTATTGGTCAATGGCAAAACAGAAGCAACCGAACAAATTTATATATGTATGTATGTACATATGATTTTACCTAGGGCAAATTACGCAGAAAAAAGCAAAAAAGTGTGGCGACCTTTAGAAAAGTAAAAAGTTAGACATGTAGTTTTAAAATTCTATGGCTGGGTTCAATTAAATACTTTAGTTTCCAATTTCAATTGCAGATACAAGCAAAAGCGTGACCACTAATAGTGAAGGGAATTTATTTCAACCAACACCTGCCACTAATTCTAATCTGGTGCTCGACCAACTCTGTTTGATGAATTTGGCAATGACTTATCATCAAAGCTTCACATGACACAAACCCCTTGCTCGAAAGCTCGGGATATTTAATCTCTCCTGTCAGTAATTCCCTGAACAGTGGAGGAATCTGAGCTGATAGGAATATGTTGCAAGACAGTAGCAGCTCGGGGACATTTAATTCACCGAAAATAGACCTATATTACCAATATATGTAAACCAACGCCCTTTCTGAGAAATGAGTCCCCAGCAAGGTAGGCATATCAACCTTTTTAAAGGCACCCCAGAGGCGCGTTGGACTCCCATCTACCAACTAACCTTCGGTGAAGGTTTCGGAAGTACCTATCATTTAGGATCTTTCAGAGACTTGGTTGTCGCGTCAACCGAAGAATCCCTTCCCCTCTATACACCGCAAAACATAATGTCATAGTTTGGCACAACAGTCTTACTTAAACTGAATGCTAGTAAACCCAACGAGCTCTTTATTAGAAATCTATGTAAGACATAAAACGAGGCGGGATAGATAATTTAAATTTTAAATCCTTCGAAGTAAAGGTTCAAAATTGTTTTTTGAGCGTAAACTATTGAAGTACAATTGTTTAAAAAAAAATCTTTAAAATGTGAAAAATTACTCCGTACTACGGATCAACCACTTAACATCACATTTAAATGAAATATGTATATAAAAGTGTTTAATAAACACAGATAATGGAAATTTTTTACACATGAAATTTTACCTGTACTCTTGCTTCACTTAAACCAAGCCGATGACTGAGTTCTTCTCTCATAAATGCGTCCGGGTAGTGAGTTTCTTCGAATAATCTTTCAAGTTCATTCAGTTGTTCTAACGTGAAATTTGTACGAGATCTTCTTTGTTTGCTATTATTTATTGCAATTGAAGTTTCGAATTTGTCACTTTTGCCGATTGATGTATCCAATGTTTTTAAAACTTTTTCATCGGCACTGTTAGGGGTGGAACAACCATTTCTGTCCTCATAATCAGTTGAACTATTTGATATCGAATATTCTGCAATAAACAAAACAAGATTTAAGATAGTCTTTTTTCGATCACTTTCATATGAAGTCTTCACTTTTAATAAACTGGATTGCACTTTAAAATTTTATGCTATTGGCATGTTTTTTTCGCCTAAAGTGTATTTGGAATGATGTTGAAAAATTTAATTATAAGGTGATTAACAGTCACTTTATCCAGAGCTTTTATGTACGGATCTTAGAGCCAGTTTAGGGTTAAACCTGGTTTACAGTTTAGGGTTAAACCTGGTTTACAGTTTAACCGTGGCTTAAAATTTGAATTGGGCCGCAGTTAAAGCGAGCAGCTTTGGCCATTTAATTTATTCCCGAGAAAAAAGGGTAAACGAGATATCTCTGCTGACAATGAGTCTTATTATATGAAGATAATAAACAAAATTAATCACATTTATATAACTATAGCAATATCCTAAATTTAACAGAAAAAATGCAAATTTAGTCTATCCTATATTTACAATAACAACAATTTAAGTTTTAGTAATTATTCATTTTAAAGTTTTATCATTAAGTTAAAAGATAACAATAAAAAAACATATAATAAAAAGATGAATTAAACAAAAGAAAAAAAATTAACTTCTGAAAAGTAGATCTAACACATGGTATCTTTTAAGTCTTCGAATTTCATCAGTATCGTCTAATAACACAATAGCCAGAGGATTTACGTGATTGCTTAGTCTTTTTAAGTATTTTTCGCTGTATTAATTTATTACACCTTTAATAGTTTGTATATTTAGATCCTTATGTATGGCATCATTTGAAATATACGAAGGAGATTGAACAATACGCCTTATAGTTTTTGACTGGTATCTTTGCAATATTTCTATATTTGAGGCACTTACTGTTCCCCAAACTTGAACTCCATAAGTCCATATAGGCTTTAAAATAGCTGTATAAAGTTTCAGTTTGTTTTAGTTCGTTTTATTTTTATTGGCATTTCTGAAACTATCGCTGAAAAGTACCAGACTACAATCAAATCAAGCTTAGCTGGTACCCTAAAAACTGTGCCTTACTACGCAGATAAGTTTGGCCAATGAAATATAAACTGCAAGTTTTTTAATTAAGTAGCAGTCGTGTCCGGTCTTTGTTTTGACGAAAGCAATAACGTTTTACTTAGAGCAAAATATATTTTGTGCTACACCTACCATATACATATATCAGATTTCTGAAATCTGACACAGTTCTTTACTTTTAAACATCTTCTTCTTCTTTTGGCGCTACAGTCCGGGGTGAATCTGGGCCTCAACCAACAAACTTTTCCAGCTGGCACGGTCTTTAGCCAGCGTCCTCTAATTTTGCACACCAATTTGGTTGAGGTCCTTCTCCACTTGTGTGCGCCATCGGTTCCATGGACGTCCTCTAATGCATTGTCCCACAGGTTCGGAATCGAAGATTCTACGGGTCAGAGCAGTATTCTCCATGCGCTCTACATGGCCCAACCATCTTAGCCGTTGGATCCGTAGACGCCTGGTTAGGCGCATGTCGCTGTACAACCCGTACAGTTCATGATTGAATCTTCTTCTCCAGAAACCATCAACGCAAACAGGGCCGAAGATTGAACGCAGAACTTTTCTCTCGAAAATACCAAGGACATCCGCCTTCGACATCGTCCATGCTTCCGCGCCATAGAGAAGGACGGGGACTATCAAAGTGATATATAGTATCAACTTGGTTTTCCGAGAGAGGGTCTTACTACTCAATTGCCTCTTGAGCCCAAAGAAACAGCGATTGGCAAGAGTTATTCTGCGTTTGATCTCGGTACTGATGTTGTTCATTCTGTTGACTTGGGAGCCAAGGTAGACGAAGTCCTTCACTACCTCGAAGTTATAGCTACCTATGGTGACGTTCTGGCCCAGTCGTCAGTGTTGAGCGTCCTTTTTTGATCACGTACCAGTACAGAGCTCTTATGTTCACATCGTTTAATGTAAGTTGCGCTAGGAATTTCGCAACTCGGTGACTAATTACAATCTTATAATTCTTACCAATATCAAGATCAGCATCTGCTTTATCAAAAATCTTTTTGTCGGAACACGATTTTGGATTTAAATTTATTGTATTGTCTTCCAGTTTTTCGACGTTGCTTATGTATTTAAGCCGACTAGAGTTGTGCTTGCCTTTGAAATAATCTGCAAATAAAACAAATAATATTTTAAGTAAAATTTTAAATTATATTTACATAGTATGTATGTATGTACGTACGTGTCAACTATCTGAATTGTACAACGAAACAAGACAGTGAGTTAGTTCTAAAACTATAATGGATCACACTTCTCAAAAAATAACGGGTGTTTTTTTAAATTTAAATAAACTAAATTGCAAAGCATCGATATTTTTATTCGTTTGAAAGATTCTATCATTCCGTTATGTACAAAATGTAACATCGAGCCAATCGTACAGAATGTCAAATGTAGTGGCCTGAGCTGGTCATCGCTCAGCTATAGCATCCGATGGGCTGGCAAACATCGTTCTCCAGGAAATGTGGATCACTGAAGTCCTTAGCCTAATCCATACCCAACAATAATGTGGGATGCATTGACGCTGTTGGATTTTCTGGTTCAAAATTGACAATATTGTTTATTCCATTCATACAAAAACGGGCACCATTGCTGAATTTAACCAGTTAAGTTATGAGCACGATAGCTAAAGATAACCAATTTCGATAAGCGGGCCTGATAATCATACATAGTTACATATTTTTAAGATGCAACTACTGGGTCTTGAAATTATTTGGACGACTTTGCAAGTGCTTTAAAACAGAAAGGGAATGTAAGCTTAATAAATGGAGCGGATTATTTCGCTGTGTCTTTTTTAGGAAAAAGTTTTCTAATTTGTATTACAAACTTTTATTCCAAAACTTCATAATGGAAGGTTGTGTTTTTTTGATCGGCGTAGAGTTGAAAATTTAATAACTGAAGAAACAAAAATCAACAAACAAAGAAACCTTAACTTGGTTAAGTTCAATTATTTTTCATATAAAGTACATGAGGATCAATAGCGCAAAAACAAATAATTCTGGAGTAATGAATTAATTTCTCTAACAGAGAAGTGCGTAGATTCAATATAAACAAGAGAAATGTTAACGTGACACAGTAAATGCAGAAAGTTATAGCAACAACAAAATAAATAATATAAAATACTTGTATAGTTGCTTCTACTTAGAAGCTAAAATATTAACTCGCACTGGATCGTGTTCCCCCACGATATTTTTAAGTGATATCAAAAGAAACAAGAAAAAAATTTGAGAACATTTCAGAAATCTTCAGAAAAACCAACCAACCAAAGAGCAATATTACAATCATGTATGGATAGGTACATATATCTCCATAACCATGTGGAAGGCTAGTCCAAAATGGTCGCAAGAGTAGTGCATAGCACAACATCATTCATAAAAGCTCCATGGCACCACAACATCTGTAAGAGAAAATCGATTTTCTGTATCAGCTACCGGCGGTAACGAGTCTGCACCGGCTGTTAATGATTAAACACCTCCTCCAATTTACTTGTGTGAGGACACATCTAAGCCCGTTGCGAACTTACCGCCACAAACAGTGAGAAAATTGAACTTTCATGTTGGTTCTAAACGAAGAGGGCAAATAGGGTGTTTTTTATTGAGGTATAGAACTTTAAGTTGGCATCACTTTTTTAACTGGCGGCCATTTTGTCAGCTGTCAAGTGATTAATATTTAGTTTGGTTTGCCATTTCATCATGAACAGGTTGACAAAAGAACAACGCTTGCAAATCGTGCAAATTTATTTCGAAAATAATGGTTCAGTTCGCGAAGTTTACCGCAAGCTCCGTCCATTTTATGGTCATCAGAGCAATTAATTCGGTTAACCATGGATCGTTTTCGCACTACGTTTACTCTATGTGATAATACGCATCCGCAGAGACGTCGAACAGTGCGCACCGAAGAAACAATTGCCGCTGTAGAGCAAAGTGTTGAAGAGGACCCGAATGAATCGATTCGCCACCGTGCACAGCAATTGGAGCTTTGTCCATCAACTTTTGTCCATCAAAAATTGGACCTGTAGAATTGGCTTTATTCGAGCCAGCCGCGGCGGCCACATGCCCGAAATCATATTTAAACATTAATGGCATAAAATTATCCTTCCAATAAAGCCAAATTGATGGACATTAAAACGATTTTCTTGTGTTTTATTTCAACTCGAAGTTCTATACCTCTAAAAAAAACACCCTGTACAAAAAGCAAAAATACAAACATAAACTGAGAACAACTATAAGTTTATTGCAGAGTGGCTTCATAAAGAAAATACAAACTATAATACCCATCAATTAAATTGCTAAGGGTTTGCATATTATCATATAGGTTATAGACAGGTCTGTTCCAAACGATAAAATGAAAACTGCTTTACAATCTGAGGGATATTTGATCAACATACAACTCTACAGCGCAAAGTACAAAACAAGCATTTCGTATTTATTATGTATTTTTCTTAAAATTAAAAATGGAATATCTCTTGATATTGATCTAATATTTTAAAATTTATACCGCTCTGTTCTATGGCTCGACATTATGTTGGGGTGTCTGGGAGATTTTTTGTCATTTCGGGAGCTAAAATTTTCCTTACAGTGTTATTGATTTAGGCATTAGGTCACAATACACAAAAAAATAGAATATGGGGTTTGTTAAATGAGCATTTTAATAAAATATCACCTGTCATGAGTCTGCAATCTTTTTTGCAGACAGTCCAAAAGAAAAATTAAACTTCCGATCAAATTAACTTGGAGGCCTCTATTTCATTGCAGTAAGTCCAATGAACAAATCAATAATTCAAAAAATAGAGTAGAGCATATTGTTATGAAATTTAAACATTATGAAAATCTGCTAATTTAAATAATTCGAATTTAAATAATAATAATAATGATATTAAAGTTCAGTTCTTAAGTAGGGCGCACACAAAGTAAAAAAAAAATTATTTAAAATGATTGACCCCAACGAAAAAATCGTACTCACAATAAAAAATTATATCACTAGAAACCCCCTTAAGAGTGCCTAGTGACTTATATTGCAAATAAAAAAACAACAAGCAGCGATACCAAGAAAAAAATTCTTCAAATATGAATCCTTATTCTTCAATTTCAAATAAAAAACCGAGTTTATTAAAGTAAAGGGAAGATATTAATTGTGCATAAAAATAAAACTTATTAAGTAAATAGAAAAAAACATTATATCCACAAAAAAATAACAAGAAGTATGAGTATAATGACAACAAAATCAATGAGCAAACCAATTAAACCCTTTTAGCCAGAGACGAGAAAGAGCACCAGCAAGCGGTACAAGTATACCTATAATTATTATTTTATAAATCGAATGAGTAAAAAATAAATTCAAAAATTTTTAATTTCACAAATAAAAATCATTAGAAAAAAGAGTATAAAAAAGTATAAATTTGTTACAAATAGTTACTCACAAATGAAACAATATTTCTTATTGTTTGAAAATAAATTAAACTGGATTATAATAAATGAAATATGTTAAAAATGTATAATATCTGGCGCAGCTTATTGACATTATAAGTAGACTTCATTCGAACAGTGTGGGAATATAATAGACAAAATGTAAGTCCTTGATCAGAATGTTCAATAGTCGATCAATAAATAGATGAAGGATGTGGGGAAAACTCAGAGACATAGTGCGAAGCTTGATAGAGTTCGCAGGGAACAATGCCGAATTTAGTTTCTGGAAGAAAATCGTGGAACGAATTCGTAATTTATACAATTCTACTATATGAACACCTACATATGTACATGCTTCAGATACATACATATATGCCAATCTATACAAACACGAGTATTAAATTCTATGAGTCATTCATGAACAAAAATTAAATAAGCAGGTTTGTTCTGATGAAACTTATAATGAACAAATAAATGCTAGTGTCGAGAACAACCTCCAAGAGATTTATTCTTTACCATACCTTGAAGCAAGGACGAAGGATGAGCAAATTCTAAGAATAGATACAGATTTAAATAAAGACTAAATACAAGATTCTATTATAAAAACAAAGTTCCCATACAACTCACTCGCATGGGTAGTCCCCAAAAAAATAGCGCATCGGAAAAGGTAAATTCATTCGTATGGTCATTGAGTATAACAATGTAACTATGATTACAGTGGCTGATCGTTATCCTATTCCTGAAATAAGGTGTAATTGCACAATCAAGAGAAAATACATAAATATTTCAGTGGTATGTTTATGGGGGTTCGCTGTCATTTTGTCCATATAAAACTTGGCTCATGGTTACGCTACAGTCGATATTTAAAGTATTTAAGTTAGTTGATTGGTTTGCTACGTTGTGTGGTATGGTGTGATATATGTTGTGTGAAATGCGACCATGCCAGATGGTAGGGCGTAATTTAAACTTGTGAATCTATTGTGGTTTTGTTATTTTTAAAAAATATAAAAATAGAGTGTTGAAATAATCTGCATGCCAGACAGTAGGGTGCAACTTAAATATGTGTTGTTTTGAAATAATAAATAAAATTGTTAAAATAATTAAAAGAGTTGTGGTGATTAATAGTATATAAATTTGCAATTGCAGTTTAGAAATATTTAGCGGTTTTTAGGGCGCTAAGAATAAATCTGTACTTAAGTGGGAGCAATTCCTCATCTTCAAACTTTTTCGGCTGACCCGGCCTCTCCTTGACGTCTGTGTCGAAATCACCACTTTTGAATCGCGCAAACCATCGTTCACAGGTTTCTTGAGGTGGTGCATGTTGACCGTAATCTTCTACCAACAATCGATAACTTTCAGCAGCCGATTTCTTCAAACGAAAGAAGGTTATCAGACTTCTCCGCGAAACACCTTTTTTAGGTACAAAATTCGACATTATTATAGCGATTGAAAAAATGTGTGTTTACACTTTGGCGTCTATCGAATACTGAATTATAACGACAGATGTTTACCCTCTAAAATACCATATTTGTTATTAATGGCACAAAACATATGTGACAGTTATGCCATATGCCAAATCGATATTATTAACTTGTATACCCAATATTTTTATTATTTATTTGTTATGTGTCATGTTTTACTTGTTGTTTAACGAATGCACCACTTTTCACAAATTTTTGTGTACATTTTAATGTTTTCATTGTTTCCAATTGCCTTCGCCCTATTCCACAAGTTGCGTAGTATATAAAAATATATTGGACAAATTATTGATTCATTTATTTTTGTTCGAAGTTGTATAAAAAAACAAATGATCATGTGCGTGCAATGCCAATTATTTCGCAAAAATTGTGCGTAGATCATCTTTGATGGTGTATGCAAAGACAATCTACGATTTCAATTACAAATGGCAAATCAATTTTAGTTTTGGCATAACATACATAAGAAGCTTCGTGAATGGCGGAATTATGTGATTATCATTTGGGCGGACACCTTGCACATGCAGTTTCTCAAAGAGTTTAATTACAAAAATAATTTGGATAAGCATTATTCAGATTTATTCCGTAAAGTCTTTAATCGGCAACACCGAAATCTACTGACAATTAATGCTACAGTTCAGCATAGTATCTGTTTACGGTTATAAGCGTTTTGGCTTTAAATAGATGCAAAATTTTACAACAGTTGATTTAATCAGACGGCTCGAATTCGATCAGAGGAGTTTTTACACCTCCTGCGATTTAATAAAAGATATTGACGTGTTTAACACGAGTCCAAAAACAGTGTCGGTTCCGATCGATATGCAGTAAAAAATCGATCTTAATAGATTAGGCTCTTCTGCTGATGGACTTTCAGTATGCGAATTGCCTACCATCTTTGGTTGCAATACGTCACATAATGTGTTTTTAACACGTCTACTGTTATTTCCCAATACAGTACGACTTTTGCGGGGGTTGATGGGCCAGTGCATTCAGGGTAAAGTTGTTGATTGATCTCAACCTGGCGAGAAGCCAGCAGCGATCCCTGAAAATGCGCTGGTGAAGCTGATATACTGCCTCCTCGTGGCGCTCGCTGGATAGCGCCTACATCACCCGCTTAGTGGTGAACCGAAGTATGCAGCGAGTCCCCTATGTCCCGGGGTCTACACCAGGTCCCGGTCCTCCAGGTTCGGTGATTGTGCGTGGGGGTAACTTCCCTACCGTGTAAAAACGCATTAGTTCAGACACAACAACATATATTAATATGGATGACCCTGCTGCTGACGACCATGGACAACGAAATAAGGATAACGATTTTCGGTTCTGCACGTGGAATGCCTGGTCCCTGCAGAGACCACGTGCAGCCGATGATCTTTTGGAGGCCCTGGAAGCCTATAAGGCTGACATCACCGCCATCCAGGAGGTGCGATGGGATGGGCCAGGCAAGAAGGGAATGAGAAACTGCGACATCCACTACGGTGATTGCTACAAAGAGCGAAGGCAGCGCTTTTTTGGATGCGGGTTCGTAGTTCGAGGCAGACTTAGGCAAAAAGCCTTAAGCTTTAAATACGTAAGCGAAAGCCCATAACAATCCGCATCAAGGCTAGATTCGGCAGCATTAGCCTAATCTGCGCCCATGCTCCTACGGAGGATAAAGATGACGACAGCAAGGATGACTTTTATAATCTCCTAGAAACAACATACGATCAATGCCCCAGGTACGACACCAAGATCATCCTAGGAGATTTCAACGCAAACCTGGGCACAGAAGATATCTTCGCTAGAGTCGTCATATAAGGCGACGTTGAAGAGAAGAACGAGAGCAGTTCGTGAGCTCTACGAACGTAAGAGAAGGGAAAAGGAAGAAGAAGAAGGGCAAATCAACTATCCAATGGATATATCCTTCGGACAGAAGCCTGTCGTAACGAAGAGGGACAAATCGTGGTAACGGCGAGGAAAACACCAATTCCAGTGCCAATCAGAATATTCCACCCCACATAATCGACGATTATGGTAGAGAATTCCGTCCCCCGACCTAAATGAAGTCAGAACAGAAATGGCGAGACTAAAATCGAACAAAGCTGCAGAGCGGACGGATTGCCCGCGGAACTGTTTAAGGCAGTCGGAGAAACCGGGTTAGGCGCATGCACCAGCTCATCTCTAAGATATGGTCAGAGGAAAGCATGCCCGACGAGTGGAATCTCAGCGTCGTTTGCCCGGTCCACAAAAAAGGAGACCGCCTCAACTCCGCCAATTACCGACGAATAAGTCTCCTGAACATCGCCTACAAGATCTTCTCTGCCGTTTTGTGTGAGCGCCTGAAACCATTCGTGAACAGTTTGATAGGTTCTTATCAGTGTGGTTTCAGGCCGGGAAAGTCCAGCATTGACCAAATTTTTACACTACGGCAGATCCTGGAAAAGACCCAAAAGATGCAAAATCGACACCCACCACCTATTCGTCGATTTTAAGGCCGCATATGACTGTGTGCATAGGGACTTGCTATACAACGCCATGTCTAGTTTTGACATTCCTACCAAACTCGTCAGGTTGTGTAGGATGACGATGGAGAATTCTCGCTGCTCGATCAAGGTTGGTGACGAATTCACCGAGACCTTCAATGTCAGAAGGGGATTTAGACAAGGCGA
The DNA here is from genome assembly GCA_932526305.1 of Epicampocera succincta. NCBI lineage: Eukaryota > Metazoa > Arthropoda > Insecta > Diptera > Tachinidae > Epicampocera > Epicampocera succincta. The sequence continues at coordinate 324,137 of OW052037.1, read as the reverse complement.
CGCACTGTCATGTGACTTTTTTAACATAATTCTTGAGAAGATCGTGCAAAACTCACACGACAACAACAGAGGCCCGATCTTCCGTGCAACTGCTAGCATACGCTGACGACATTGACGTGATTGGTCAAACACAGCGAGCCGTCAATGAAGCGTTTGCTGGTATTTCAACGGAGGCGGCCAAAATAGGTCTAGCGGTGAACGAGGGCAAAACGAAGTATATGCTGCCATCAAAAAAGGACGCGCAGGCCAGAACGTCGCCATAGGCAGCTATAACTTCGAGGTAGGGAAGGACTTTGTCTACCTTGGCTCCCAAGTCAACAGTATAAGCAACATCAGTACCGAGAAGAGAAAAGTTCAATCTTCGGCCCTGTATGTGTTGATGGTTTCTGGAGAAGAAGATTCAGTCATGAACTGTACGGGTTGTAAAGCGATATGAGGCTAACCAGGCGTCTACGGATCCAACGGCTAAGATGGTCCGGCCATGTAGAGCGCATGGAGAATACTGCTCCAGCCCGTAGAATCTTCGATTCCGAACCTGTTGGACAACGCATTTATAGGACGCCCACGGAACCGATGGCGCACACAAGTGGAGAGGGACCTCAACCCACTTGGTGTGCAAAATTGGAGGACGCTGGCTAAAGACCGTGCCAGCTAGAATAGCTTGTTGGTTGAGGTCCACCCCGGACTGTAGCGCCAAAAGAAGGATAAGAAGTACAACTTTTGCAATGCAATAGAACTTTTTTGAGTTATAATAAAATATTAAAACAGTATGACAATGTGACTCATAGTACACCGGTTTGAATCCCCTAAATGCTTCCCTCCATTTTTAGTTTCTTCTTAAGCTTCAACAACTCATTTGTCAGAAAATTAACAAATTTTAATAACTTAAAATAGGGATTTAAAAAAATTTGATTTACATTTTTTTAAAAAAATTGTTGCTTACACACAAGAAACACAAATTCTGTTCTAAATTAACAGCTATTGTTCCAAAAACGTCGTCCTTTTAAGAAAGTAGCAAAATATATTGTACGCGTATAAAATATATACAAGGAATCTTATTGTTGTTTATTTTACTCACTTAAAAAATCAAAATTTTGTGACACAGAAGAAGTATTTGCTATATGTTGCTGGTGATATAGCAAAAAAACATGTTTAATAAAAAATGTCAAAGCTATTTAAGCCCAAATAAAAATACTTCAAAAATCCTATGGGCGGTCCAAAACAAAGGCCAGTATTTGCCAATATTACTTTTTTCCAACTATCAAATCTTTTTTGAAAATCATTTTTGTTTTTTAATAGGAAGTTATGACCAGAGAAACATAATTTTAATTTATTTTTTAACATGTGGAAAAAAATGTGGCCTATATACATACACGTATGAACCTTGTAAAGGGGGCAGATAAACTGTCTGTCTTAATTACTTTTATTAATATCATCCACAATTAATCAAAAAAGCAACAACAAACATGCGCAAACGAATTTTTTAAATACATATGTTTGTATGTATATTAATTCTAAAGAGGAACAAATTCAAGTAGTGGCAACACAAGTTTTGTGCTTCGTCATGTACAACATCGACAATAGGGAGAAAGCTAGTTTTTATAAAAAATAACACAGTTTATTTTCAATATTTCGATTTTCTTTGAAAAACTTTTCCAAGAAAACATCTTTTAATTAAAATGTGATAAATCACTTTGCAAAGCACGTATGTTAGTCAGCTCTGTATGTATTTTAGTTTTTCAATGACTATATTATTCAATGATCAGAATTATGACCTGCTCTTGTATTTTTCAAATTCATTCTTAGTTGTTTCTACAAAAAACCTGGCGTTGTTCATTGTACATTTACAACTTATTTAGTGTGTTCTGTATTTTACCAAATATCTCTTTATCAAATATCTATGAAAGATTTTATAAGTAATATTTCTTCCTTCTACTATATTTCTCCATTGATTTGCGAAATAAGTCCTCTAGGAAAACTGTTTTCAATGAAGACATATATTTTACATTAGATTCTCACCGAAAACTCTATCTATAACATTTTTCGTTTTGACAAATAATTTGTTAAGGCCGGGCAACATGAACCTAACCAAGCGTCATCCGTGGCATTTTTTATATTGACGTTCACGCAACGACGGCTTAGGTTGGCAAATTGAGTATACTGTTAACGCATATAAAATCTTTATTTTTAAATTAAAATCCAAATCAAAACAAAGAAAAAATAATTAATAGCTGTCAAAGTACTCAACGTACGTTAAAAGTTGCCCAACCTTGGTACGTTGCGTTCAATTACTTTACATGACAAAAGTCATAACAAAACCCATATTTTGTATACTATCTGGCTCTTCTTAAAAGGGTATTCAGACGGTAATATAAGTCGTACGATGAGTAAAATTTTTGAGCAAAAGAGCACGAATGGTATCGCCTAAACTTAATATATAATGAAATCATACGACATAGAGGGAAAATACCGATGAAAATTTTACAGTCGTACGGTCCTGATCGTTTTTTAACATTTTTCAAATTCCTTCACACATCATTAGATCAGGGATGTATTTTTATGTAAACATTTTATTTTGCTTTGGTCTTTTACTGATGGTGTGAACGTAAAAAAATCTGTCGTAATGTTTTTATTCTCGATTTTAAAATACTGAGATCATTTCATAAGATTTTCTCTTTGGTTTTACGTACGAATTGTATTACCGCCTAAATCCCCTTTAAGTAGTAAATTTAATGGATTGATGAAATGAGTTCAAAGTAATCACTAAAAGCAATAATAAAAAAAAAATAAATAAATACTGCTGCTCATGTTTACTGTAAAATACATCACCGGTGTGATGTGAATTTACATTTAAGCTTCTAAAATGGCTTAGAAAATAAATATTTACCGACCGCTTGTCAAATTTTCTATCCTTTTTCTCTACCAATTAATACATTTAGCTTTTATATAAAAAGGATTCAATCACTCTACAAATTCTTTGACATGTCGTAAAACACAATTAAAGAAAAATAAATTCTTATTGATATTGGTGACACTTGATATTCTGCTCCAGTTTTCTTCTATAATTGTAAGTTCAAATTAAACTGTTCCACTTGGAAGAACTGCATCAGCATCCAAAGCAATTAAGTTTTTTATTGTTCTTAATTCTATGATTCTTAATTTAATCCTTCAAGTGAGGTGAACTTTTAACATTAAGTTTGTTTATAGCCCGCTCTTATGTTTTGAAGAATATGAGTTATGTTTACATTGGATAGTTCATATGATGACGAGTTAATAGAAGAACGGAATGGCCTTAACGGAAACCCCTTTCTGTGTATTTTAACTAAAAGCTCAAAGCTACTGGTAACCTTTTCTTTTCATTTTCATTCAATACGTGATGAGTGGTTTTCCATCAATTCCATCAGTTTGATAGTTTAGACAGACTTGTTATACGTTTAAAAAGCCTTTCTATATTTCAGTTCTACTGAAAACCTCATCTTTTGGTTTTTCACAATTCATCTTTAAAATAATTTCATATTCAAAACTTATTTTCAAAGCCTTTATACGGAGTTTGAATTCCTCAAGCCTTTCGTAAAGCAATCTGCTTACTCCGAATGCTCTCAGATTAATCGATTAACGCATATGTATGTATAACAAGTAAAGTTTCAATTCCACAAATATACTTTACTTGTTGAAACAACCAGATTTAAACCATTTTATACATTATTCAATAAAATCACTCAATCTTGAGCACTTCAACAAATACATTGATTCTTTTGGTAGCAAGGGCTTTTATTTGCAAATTTTAGCCTGAAAAAACCTTGCAGATATTTTATTATATTAGATATTTATAGCAGCAGCATTTCTACATTACCAGGTACTGTACTTATGAATACTCATATATTCTATGCTTTGGATAGTGGTTTCCATTCCTAGTATTATTCCTAGTATTAAATATTCTCTGATTTTATACAAAGTGTAAAAATTTTATGAACGTACGTGTTGAGGAAAATCGCATTAAATAATTTGTATATCGTCTCTAAGGCCTAATTTGCAAAGTTTGCAGTCTTTTTAAAACCGTTGTATTTTTACATGCCACAAAATTTAAATGACTTTCATTTAATGAGCGATATAATAATAGTTTTGAAGTTTCATTATAGTTGTAGAGTACGTCTAATTAACATCGGAGCAATATTTTTCCTAATGTTAATTTTTTCTCCACAAACTGCTTACGTTTCTTTCCACTGATCTAAAACAATTTATAGACCAAATTAAGTGCGTTAACAGTTGGAAGCATTAAATGGGAAAATAGCGTATAAAACTTACATTCATACATATACTAACTGTTCAAAGCTTTTACAATTTTAAGCCAAAGAAATGTTTTTCCTTTATAAAGTTTATAATAAATCCAATACTAAAACCAAAATGCGGCTTTTGTCTTTTACATTTGGTCCTGAAAATCGAATCAATATATCTTATTTGCCAATTTACTTGTGACCGATCGAAATGGATCGAAATGTATTTGTAATTTGTAAAAAACAGAAAAAAGGCATTAATTAAAAAATTGTATATATGTAAAAGATAAAATTATATGTGCCGGGAGTCACAGTCCGCAGTTACATTTTAGAAAGATTTACTATATGTGCCTTGTTTTGCTCATAAATGCCACCACTGAAATGTGTTGATCTTCATATAAATATTTTTGCTCACAAAAATAAGTGGCTTGTACCAAAAAACACGTTACATTTGAACTTTACTTTTAACAGGGTTTTGTAAACTCTTCTATTTTTCAACATTTTCATGCATCATTTTCATGCAAATCATTTCTTGATTTGCTGGGCCGTCCAGAGCGGTCGTCGTCCCAACATTTGTATCAGTTGTTGATGTTCTCGGGCTCATATGTACTCGACTTTCTATGAAAAGCTTGTACCAACTGCAAACATTTTTCTGACTCAGAGTACAATCACCCTGCGCCACTGCTAAATGTTAAACGTACAAAAGGTGTTGCTAAAATACAAAGTTTTTAATCTATTTTCTTCGACAACAGAAAATTGCCTCTGGCAAACAAACTAAACTTACTAAATAGCTGAAACTGTGAAGTTGTGTATGTTCGTGAAGAATGTACCAATATAAAATTCACCTAATTGTTTCAACAGACCTCGTACATATACATATATACACATACATAAATATTTATACAAATGTTTCAGAAGCAGTAACATTTATGGAAAACTTTAAGGTTTTTCACTGTTAAAAATAGCTGGGGCATCCCCATAAAGGCAATAAAATTCCCCATAGAATTAATTCTTCCTTGCATAAATCGTACAAAATGTAAAAAAAAGTGCATCTTAGATCGAGGCCGTATTAGACGAAGATCCTGGTCTATCTGAGCTCCACTACCCAAATCAACAAAATACCCATTTGTGATCCAATAAAACCAAATTTAATTTCTAAGACCTACAGCTATATATTTGATGTCTCTGAGATTTTGAACAGTTTTGTAAGCACTTTGAAATAAATTAAAATAATTTTAAGTTGTAATTTGCATTGTGTGCTGGGTTTTATTTACCGTAGGGCGTTGTTTTGGAGTATTTCTGAGGTTTATTTTCCTTAAATGATTCAGTTAACAGCCAATTTCTTGTTTTCAGCACACAATTATTGTGTAAATTTAAACTTTCGACACAATTTTTTTTTACGTTAATACAAAACACACGTTTATCTTTTTCTTTACTTTCATGTTTTATTAACGATATCCGTTTCAAATCAATTTCATCTGCAGATTTTGATTCGTCGGTGTTAGAGAGATCTGTGATGTCGATATCTACCGACTCATTATCATCGGCTTTATCACATTCTGCTGTAATTGTATTTGAAATTTTGTTTGGTAGAGAATTTTCCATATCGAATTGATTTCTATGCCGGGTCTCGTTTTTAGAACATTCGAACGATTCGATTACAAATTTTGACAACTCTTCCATTTCCTTAACCACTTTTAAACATGCGTTCGTAAAATGTTGTTTCCGCTACGACGATTAAAAACAAACTTATCGGTGTATTCAATCAGCCATCATATTGGCTAATAGTACAGGCTTCATTAAAAAAAGCCATTGCGCATGTCCGAGTTGGGCGTAAATATTAGCTATCTTTTAAGACAAAATTACGTATATTTTCATATTTCGCTGTTAACAAGAGAGTATGCAAGTATTTATTGTCTGCGGACTTTAGAGTAGGGACATCACGATTGTCAGTTTTCCAAAAGAACATCGTATTTTCAATATGAAATTACTTAAAAAAATTTACTGTCGCCAAGAAAATATTTTTACATGACTGTTTTCTCTTTTCATTATAGAAAATTTTTAAAAATTTTCTTAGCACTAATTTTTTTAAATTGTAATTAGCTTTTTTAATATTTTACATAAAATGGAATAGAAAATTAAATTATTGGGAATGAATTGCCCTTTTTATCGATCTTCTTTCGTAATCATATATGACAACTTGGCAAGTGGTGTATCAATTTAACCGTTTTAATCGTAAGCTGGTTATGGACTAAGAGCTTTGCATATAAATTTTTTTACGGTAATACCGGTGGGTTTGCTTGGATGCACCTAATAGTCGAAAATAAGTTTTTTTTTATTTTATGTCTGTTCACTTTATTGATTGCGCGGCTCAATTAAGAGGGTTTTTTAATCGAGTGAATGGATCAATTAAAACAGCATCGGGTAAATGATTTACCGCTTAGTATATCCAAAAATATACGTTTGTAGAAACTCAATATGTTGAAGAGTGGGGGAGGTAATGTTTTTATTACATACTTTTTCTGCAACACTGATTATATGCAAAAAGTGGTGTTTTTTCATATTGAGTCTAATTTGATGGGTTGAATAATAAAACATAAAATACTTTCCTTTTAAGCCGTGGTGCAGCTCTTGGCTTTTTTTACTATTTTGTATTTGTACAAAGTTCATATCTATATTGAAGCCTCAGCACCCTTAAAGCCATTATTAAGGGCAAGTTGGCAATAAATACAAAGTTCCTCTTACATTATATTAGCATATAAAAAAAGAAATAAAAATTAAAAGTGTTTAAATCATATCTGCAACAAATAGCCAACGAAAATATAATACGTATGTAAATTTTATAAACCCAGATTTAAAGAGCTCAATAGATTGTTATCTCAGAAGTTCTTCTATATCACTTAAGAGTTGGCTTTTTAAAGCATTTTTAAGTAGTGAAATTCTATTAAGGTCCCATACGTTCAATACGCTGTTTGGTCAATTCCAATCTACATCTGGCAATAGTTAAGTTAGAGCTATTCCTAGTGTTAAACAAACAACAAACAATATTGTGTGATGTAAAGTATTACGTAAACTTTTATATACATATGTACATATAAACAGTATCATTAGCAATTTATATAAACCATGAAACGGCAAAATAGCTTGATAAGCAACTCCATACAACAACCTTGTAGGATAAGAAATTGGCAGTCTCTGTAAAGATTTTAGTTCGGTTGTCTTTTTACAACATGTAAATTTATTTTAACTAACTTTTTGCGGTTTTTTAATATAATCATCAAAGAGTGTCAAATCTCGTCCACATATACCACAGTATCGAAGTTTTTTATAAAGATATTGCGGTCTATTAGATCCAACGTTCTAGAGTCGTTATAAATTATACCAAGTATACCTTTGTAACTCTCATCCAGTCTTTCGCAAATGAAATTTATTTTCAAAGATTTTTTAAGTTCTCCTGAAAGATCATGTCTTGGATCATAAGTTAATGACTAATAATTGTAATTTTAGATGTATGTAGATCTTTTTAACATGTGTACATATGTATGTATTTATCGAGGATGTATTTTCTTTCTTTAAACTCAAAAACATCAGTATGTTGCTTCTATAATACATACAATAATGTAAGTCTATCTTAGTTTCGATTTTGTTTAACGTGGGTATTTGGGATTGGTTTACCCAATCGGTAACATTTCGCTGTTAATATATAAGGAGTTTTGGATACGTTTTCTATTTGTCTAAATATCCAAATTCTTAACAACTTCAATATTTTATATTATTACTTTCATCTTCACGCCCTTTCATATGCCTAATTTTTGGGAATATATTTGTCTACCTCTACCGATAACCTTTCTAGGTTTCACGGTTTTATTTTGCATAATTATTGATGTATTAGTGCTGTATCAAACACCTTTAAGATATATTTCATACTAAATTTAAAACTGTGACTGAAATTAACTAGTTTTCTTCTAAAAATATCATTCAATAGTTGTATTTTTGTCAAACCAAATTCACTAATCATATATTCATACATATACAAATGTATTCATTGTCCCAGATATTAATGTAAGAATATTTACATCAAGCTTAAATATTAACCCCCATATAAAATGAAAACTTAATGGCATTGGGTCAAAAACCAATTTTCTGCCTACATTTGGAAAAAATATGTATAAGGTTTTTTATTTCGTGTTTTTAAGCTCATCTAAAGTTTTTTTATCACACAGACGTATGCATGTTGTTATCCACAAAGTGCAAGTTTCTTATTATGAACTCAAATCGATTCCTTCTCATTGCGTTCGACACAAAAGAATGATGAGTATCCCTGTCGTTTTGAAAATACATACGGTGTCTCGTAACAATATTGTAGCCATTCAGTAGCAAAGTTCCAATAAAGCACCTCATTTCGTCTGGAGTTACATTTGCAGTTGCATTTTGTTTGGACGCATAGTCATTGGAGTATTGAGTAATAACTTGCAGCAACTCACTATGAAAAATTTTTTCGAACAATTGAAGAGGTTTATGTAAAATTTCCTGTTCACATTCTGTAACAATAGTCAACGTTTCTTCCAGATCGTCCTTACCCATTTTACTGACGAATTAATACGTTTACGTTTCCTGGCCCGTTGCAATAACGCAAGTGGAATTTTATCTTCTATATCCGAATCAGTAGAATAAGAATTTCGAAAAAGCTCAGCATTTAATAATAGGGGTGGTAAGTTTTCAAAATTCAGTTCATCTTCTCCTCCAGAATCTTCATCTGTGACGTAGTTGTTCGCATCTTGAGTGGGCACAATTTAGATGCCATAAGAATTTTGCAAAAACTCTTCCTCACTTCACTTATTATGTCATTTAATGTTAAAACTTTAAAAAAAAAATAAATTTTTGTTTCCACCATTTTTGCACACTAATGCCGACTTTTTCTCACCGATTACGTGACATCTTAAAACTTTTGCCAACTTCAAACAACTAAAATCTTTGATCCAAAAAAATGCGTATGAGAAATTACTCTACACAAAACTTGTCAACGCATGCTTTGTTGATCGTTATATTCTATAGCAGACTGAAGTTAAGAAAATGAAATTAATAAAAACGGCGAAATAAAAGTTTTCTGAAACTAGAATCATGCCAGTTAAATTGTTGATTTGAGGGAAGGTTATTCCAGAAACATGACACATGTACAAAAAATTGCCACTCAGGCACTAAACATTGATGCCGTAGAATAATGATGTTTCTATTCCAGAATAATTGGAAAAATTGTGTTCTGTCATACAGATATTTTGGTCTTTTCGAATTAACTTTTTTTATGCAGAAATATACATGAAGGTACGAATTTTTATTAAGTTATAGAAAGAAACTTCATAAATTTTCTGAGTCCGTGCTTTTATTATTATGTTGTTAAACATTATATTTAATTTTCTTCTACTGTCGGAGGCACAACTTCCAAACTACTCGCATCCATACAACATGGAGGACACCAGGTACATTTTGGCCAGTAATATTCTAATGTTCAAAGGGCTAAAATACCGTGTAGACCATAACGTGCTTAACTTTACATGAGTTAATTACAAGTTAATTTTTTGTTGAAAACTACTCCTAAATTTTTAGTATTAGATACGATATCAATTTTCTCACCATTAATAACAATGTTTTCAGAAATGAGGGGGTTAATACATTTTTTAGATATTTTTGAACATTTTAATTTTCTGGGATTTCAACATTGGCCTAGAGATAAATTTTGTTTTTCTTGATTACGAATTGGAACTCCAATATTTATGCCACGAATTGTGCAACTTCAATTCAATTGTACATCATCTGCGTATAGATATGTTTTACACTCTGAAACTTTTAATTGATCATTGGCTCAATTAAAAAAACTCCTTTAATTGAGCAGCTTAATCACTAAAACGAACAAGCATTACAAAATAAATAAAAGCACATGAAATTATGCTTAAGCGTCACTTTTGTATGTGACTTGTTAACATTTGTTAAGAGTAATTAAAGGGTTACCGCGATTAAGCAAAACTCATTTAAACGGAAATTTTTCCTCCAATTTTTGTTGGAATTGTTAATTAGACTTTTTGGGAGTATTTAAGCGGGCAAACGAAATATCAGGGAACAGTTAACCGAAAATTACTACATTGCTCAGGTTTAAAATAAATTATATAAAATTTTAAAAGTTTCAAAAAGAGGTAAAAAAAACTATTACAAAATAAATTTAAATGTAACATTTTGTACTTACATTTGTTTAATTGGAGATTTAAAAAAAAATCAAAAAACTTTCAGTTAATAACTAAACAACTTGCAAAACGTAATTTATGTACATACATGCATACATAGTACGTTACCAATGCAGAATACATATAATCGAAAAAGAAATCGAAGTGATATGTGGAACGGTACACAAAATACCAAAGTAGCCAAAAGGATAGTTTCGATCCGAATCGTAACGCCGAACAACATCATGACACTACATTTTTCTTTCATTAGTTGATAGAAAAAAACACTAAATGTTAAAAAAGCAAGAGATAAATAATGTAAACAAAACTTTTTTTTGCTTATTTCATTAAATGCTGTCAACTTTTCGTTTATAAGAAACAGCAAAACCAATCAGAAAATAGTGGTAAATCGCTTAATTTGGCCATAAATCCCACATTAATCAACATTTTAGTGTTGCAAGCTCGAAATGTCAACTAATTTGAAAAATTTTTCTTTTTTACTTACAGAACTTAGTTTTTTTTTGATAATTTCAAAACATTTTTAAGTGTGCTATTTTTCTTAATACTATATTTGTACTGTTTCCCAATTGTTGAACAATGAACAACAAATGTCGTGTCTAAGGCCGAATCTTTTTTTGGCAGTTCTTCAGTTTTTCCGAGCTGCCGAAATACACTCTGAACAGCAGCAAAACAATATAATTGTTTTGAAAACGGAAGATACATTTACACTTAGCAAATTTTTCAGCAGAGATGCATATTTCGTACAGTAAATGCAGAAATCAACACAACAAACATTTAGTGTTCTTATATTATATGACATATTAGAGTATTATATTTTGGATTTTGTTTAACTTCAAATACAACTAATTAAATAACAAGAAACACTCTGTCTCTAATTTTGAATGATGCTTTAAGCTACTGTTTTTTAAATTTTAGAGTAATATAGGCTTAAACCCGCACTAAGTTTAATGGCTCAAAAAATTTTTTTTACCTTAAAATTAAAACGGAAAAATTTCAGAACAGAGATTCCTGATATTTTATGGAGAACCAATGTACCATTCCAGCGTAACAGTTGCCACTGTCTAAATTACTCCAATTCAGAAGTTATGCACCCAGCAAACTTTTTTGTAAAAACGCGACAAAATATATAAAAATTGCGCGCTTCGGTTATCACTGTAAATTTTTATTAATATTAAAATAAAAGAGATTAAATAAAAACGCTTTATTTTATATGTTATAAAAATATTACGTTGTTAGTCTTAAATTGCGTTTTGCGTCACAATTTTTTATTTTATTTATTTTTAATGCATGTGACTTTTTTATTTTTCGTGTTCTTAAAAATCAGTTTATATATATTTAATTTTTAAGAAGGCTTTGGGAATTTAGATGCACTGCTTTATACCCATTTTTACGTTTAGCTATAATTTGAACCATATTGTAAGCAAGCCGAGAATATTTCCGCTAAAATATTTCTATCTATAATATCTTATGTGATTTTTACACATGTATATTTTGCTTGTTTTCAAGCTTTATGCATACATACATATATTTTGCTTTGTTTTTTTAATAAAAGTTTTTCATATGTCGACGGTCATGAAAGTTATCAATTTAATCGTTTTGTGTTTTGAAAATATTTGGTCCAGCTCTCTAGTCTCTACTTTACTTTGAATAGATGTGCGGTATGTTAAATACTGTTACGATGTGGCATCCTTGATCCCACGTTGTTTACTCATAATACTTTTAAAAAAAGTAAAAATGATATAATTTTAACAAAATTAAAAATCCAGCTACAAAAATCGCCCATTTAAAAGTATGATTAAGCTCTTAAACAAATCAACTGAAAATGTTTTTAGACTACACAAGATTTACCAATGTTCGCTGCGCGTAAGTATTTACTTTAGTTATGTAAACAGTAATGAAAATCAATACGAACATGTAGACTTTTGCAGGTGGCCCTGAAGTGATTAAAAAAGATGCTAATTATTCAAAGGAGACTCCAAATTTAAAAAGTTTAAATAACAGTCCGGAGGCTAATGATTTCAGTAAAGTAATTTCCGCCGACGAAGTTGGAACAACGTGGATCAAAGCAGAGGTATCAAATTATGTTTGGCAGCCAACTCCTAGTATAGAGAAGGACAAACTTCTAAACTACTACAAGAAGCTGTCAAAATTTAGATTGACATGTAAGTCAATGAGTATTTACTTATTATTGATCATTTATCATTCCCGTTCCTAGTATATGATTAATATGATACAGTCAGAATTTTTACCAAAGCAGCTTAAATGGAATTTTAAGAAGCGTGCCAAAATTTATTAATTAAATAAATCTTAAATTTTGACGACTTTTTTCATAATATTCACATTATTTTGTTGTAAATTTATTTTCATTTGTAATTAAATATGGTTTTTCATTGAAAATTTTGTAACAAAAATTGTTTGCTACCTACATATGTAGATTTAAGATGTAAGGACTACAGATATAGAATACAAATCTATGCATGTATATATGTACATACATACACACATGAATGTACATATGTATGTACTTGTGAAAATTATGTGTAATCAAAATGAATCGATAAATTCATATGTACATACATACATATATATACATACATATGTACATACATATACGTATGTATATATGTATGTACTTTCAAATAGATCAAAACCTACATATCGCACCCTAAATACAAAATGGGCACAACTGAAAATTTTCCAAATCTGACTTTTCCATAAATTAATTCAGAGTACACATCTCTAACTACTGCAAAAATTTCTTTCACATCACTATCTTCTTTAACTGGAAAAATACAGTTATGTTAAGTGTGTTGCTCCTGCACGACGAACTAAACATAAACAGTTTTTTGTGTCTCCTGAAAATTTTAGTATTTTGAGTTGTGCCCCTTTTGTATTTAGGGTGCGATATGTTAAATTTATTTCTGACACCAAAAAATTGTGTTTATTAAATTCGTACGTTTTATTTGTTTCATAATGTAGCACTTGTTGTTATAACTGCGATGGGAGGATACGCCATGGCTCCAGCACCATTTGATCCTACAACTTTTTTGATGTGTTCTCTTGGTACTGGACTGGTTTCTGCTGCTGCAAATTCTATTAACCAATATCATGAAGTTCCATTCGATTCACAAATGTCTAGAACAAAAAGTCGTGTACTTGTGACCGGAAAGCTAACACCTTTACATTCAGTGGGATTTGCGATAATAACTGCTACTTCGGGTATCAGCATGTTATATTTTGGCGTTAACGCGCTTACTGCAGCCTTGGGTCTGGGCAATCTATTTCTTTATACATCAGTTTATACCCCATTGAAGCGAATGTCAATACTTAATACGTGGGTAGGATCCATTGTCGGAGCAATACCGCCATTAATGGGTTGGGCCGGTTGCAGCGGAAGTTTGGATGCAGGAGCATGTATTTTAGCTGCACTACTATATGCCTGGCAATTCCCGCATTTCAATGCATTATCCTGGAATTTAAGACCGGATTATTCCCGGGCTGGATATCGGATGATGGCAGTTACAAACCCTGGCTTGTGTCGAAGAACAGCGTTAAGGTATACTTTATTCCTAAGTGCAATTTCTTGTATTGCCCCTGCGTTGAACGTAACGAATTACTGGTTTGCTCTGGAGACGTTACCGTTAAATGGATATTTTTGTTATTTAGGTAAGTGTTTTTCCCGTTTTATGTTCCGTTTATTCCTACATATAAAATGCAATAATTTATTTCGTAAATAAATTAGAAATATTAGCTGAAACATAATTAATAACAAATTTGGAATTTTAATTCCAACTTCTACCTCGAATGCACTAGTTCATAGGCCTAACGCTGTTATAACGGTTTGGTTTTCTAATTGTATAATCAAAGTTCCGTTTACGGAACCGGATTTTCACCTACTGTTATAAAAGCTCTCAAATTTTAAAGTTATGATTTTGACTTCCCAATTGCTTTTTTAAAAATACGCAAATACACAAACAAATTTTCGTTGGGCTTGATAAAAATTTATTTTTAAAAATATCTTTAATTTTTGTGGAATTAACTCCAATAAATTTATAGACAAAAAATCTTGGGATAATGCTTTATTATATTGTGCAATTATGAATGTTCCAGCAATTTAATTTTCTATCGGAGCTATCTTCTGGAGGTCGTGCACTACGTTGCGTTAAAAATTTTTGTTGCTTTATAAAGGAGTAACTTTGTCCCGAAATCTGCGCTTTTAGTTTGGGAAGGTTTGGAAGGGTAAACGATAAAGCGTCATAAACTTAAGTTAGTATTACAATTATGAAAACATTACACAAATAAATATACATATTTATTGGTAAATCGAGTTCAAATGCAATTCTATAATTTGTATATGACTTTTGTTATTGTAACATTTAATAAATATGAAAAAAAAAATTTTTCATATTTATATTTATTAGAACCAAAACAAAAGAAAATGCTTACCAAGAATTTTTTATGGCTTCGACTCTATCAGACATACGATTAACAAGATTTTCCAAAATATTTAGACTTGTGTATCCCAATTTTAGCGAAAATCTTTATTTTAAGTAATAGGATTATGTTTAACTTATCAGAATGCCGCGATTTAAATAAATTAAATCTCCGAAACCGACACATTAGCATGTCAGAAGAGTGTATTAGAAATAACCTGGGTCTAATCTTTATTTATGTTGATCTTTTCAGCTTACAAATTTTATGAAAAATCTGACAGTGGGACATCCCGTAAACTTTTCCGGTTTTCTTTAATTCATTTGCCAGCTCTGATGTTATTGTTCTTATTCAACAAGAAACAGTGGTTTATAGGGGAGAAAACGGAAGCAACATTATATGACAATTCAAGTGCAACAGAAACTACAAACGGTACTATATTGGAAAAAAGTGTTCAGAACGGTATACAACTTAATACCTTGAACAAATTGCTGCCAACCTAAAACTAAACCAATAAACAAAAAAACATGTACCCAATGAGTGGATATAATTCATATCCGTATGTAAATAAAAAAATATTTTAATTTATTTGCCACAAAAGAAAGTGTTTTAATGTTTTAAGTCAATCTTAAACGTGAGAGCAGCGGTATTCTTTTATATACACATATTTTATTTATTTATTTACATAATATTAATATTATATAACGATGTGTCGTAAATCAGTGCTGGGCTGCATAACAGTTATAACGTCATCGTGTTTATTTTTTAAGCCTTCGAGAGTTTTACATCTCACTCGTACCGGTTGACTGATTTACATATTCATACATAGAAGTACTTGAGTTTCTAATCAGGTATATCGCGCAGGTTTCCAAGGATCAAAATATGAACTACACATTTCTAAACCAATGGAAGCCTCAAAAAAGTTTCAGAACAACTGCTAAGGATGTTATACATTTCAATTTAAATTTGCTCCCTTAAAATTGTTAAAATATTGTATTTTTTGCCTTACAAGTAATTTTTTTTTTACATTTTTGAAACAAATTTAAATCCACACTCGAACCTGCAATATTAACATACCTCTGTTAATAAAGTAGCAGAGCTCTGTTAAACTTAAAAATTTTAAATTTTGCACTGATAATGCATTTAAAACTGATAACTTAGTAATAATTATATTAAAATAATATATTTTTGAAACAATATTTTATAAAATAATGCTATAAGGATCTAAAATAAACACACTTATAAAATATCATAAAATTTCTTGGAAATAACGGCAGATGAGCGAAAAAAAATTATAATTATTGGAGAACACTCCTTAGCCCATCCTTATGAATGTCCAATATTCAAGTCATAACAGATATCAAAAGTCGAAAATTGGAAAAATTTCTCTTATTTCCAAAAAAAAAAACAGTTTTTAATATCGCCAGGGTCATTATCACTATTGAAAAAGAGCTTCATTAACATCATTAAATAAAATTATATTTATATGTAAATATGTTCGCATGTATACATGTGCATTTCTGCTTCCCGCCTATAACACAAATGCAAAATTTAAAATTCTGAAAGTAGAGCAAATTTACATTAATAGCCAGTTTTTGTAAAATAAAAGTCTTCCCACTCTATGTTTTCGTATTGTTACGAAAACGTTTTAAGTTTACTTTTCAGAAAACATTTAAAAGCTTTCGGCTATCCATTTTTGACATTAGTAAAGCTTTTTCCTGTTGTGAAGCATCATTAGATATTGGCAATGTGTAAATTTTTGTACTTTTTTTTTTGCTTTTTATTTTTTTTATACAAATATTTTGTGTTTGATGTTAACCCTATAAATAAGACTGGTTTTGTTTACAAAAATAAATAAATTTCAAAAACAAAAATTTTGTGATAAAGTACAAAACTAATGATAAATTAAAATGTTTACAACAATAGCGACAAATTTAAGCAACAGAAGAAGAATACTTGCTGCGTATCAATATGTGGGCAGTAAGTCATGACATACATACATACATATGTATGTATGTAGTATAGGTACATTAAGGCGGGTCGGCCCCCATACAAAAAAAAGGCTGTGCCATTGTTGGTTGTTGTATATAGAACTAAGAGAACAAAGGTTTTGTTTATCAAAAAATAGTTTTATCTCTTAACAAACGAAACTACAATTTAAGAAAATACTTTCACTTTATCTAAAATTAACAATGTTATAGTTTTATCATTTATGGCTTTTCCTTCATCACTGTAACAAAGCAACTTTATTACCTAGGAGACAAAATTAAATTTTTAATTTTATCTTTTTATTTTCGCTAGCAGAAAATATTACAGTTTATCATTTATAATTTCTTTTAAACACGTGATGAGGACGCATCGAAATATGTACGGATTTTTGTGTTACAGATTTGGAATTGATATGTGTCAGCACCTGCCCTATCTGACAGTGGACTACCTCCCCATGAGTGAACTGCGCAACGACTCACTAACGCCCCCATGAGGGTTACTAAGCTCACACAGGGGGCAAATTCTCATAATGGGCGGCACGACACAAATCATAAACCCCTTGCTGAAAAACTTTCTAATCCCTTCTGTTTCGTAAGGCGCCAGAAATGTAAGGGAGGACAAAGCACTAGATGTTCGTATTCCGAAATCCTCAAAGAACATCAGGCCTTAACCAACTGGAGTCAATGGGAGCTTTGCTACCATAGATATTTCCAAGCCTCTTCCTTTGGCGAAGGCTACGGAAGAACATGCATAACGAGGTGTTACATGAACTTTCTATAGTTTTGGTTGCCGACCGAGCAACCCCGTCCCCTCTATATATCGAAAAGCAGCGTGACATGACGCAAAGAAAAAATATTACAAGTAAACATTTGAGAAATGGATGGACGGATCGGCGGTTAACCTCCTCCCACTTTGAAGGATTGCTGTCTTCAATATATTCTCTTTCTATAAGAAGCATTTGAATTTGTACCTTTAGTTAAACCATTTTGTGTGCGCATAACTGCATCTCGAGTGACATCATAATCACCAAGTATAAATTCAGAAACTTGGCCCATCGCAAGGGTGGTTAATTTTCGTCCTTCTAAAGCAACTTATGATTTTATTTTTGCTGCACCATTTGTCCGCTTTCGTAGGAGACAGATAGCATATGCTCTACGTTGGCCAGAAAATCTACTGCAATTGAGGAGCTCCCTCTCATATTCTTATCCATTTATCGGCAAATTTTCTCCCTTAATGAGCGATTCAGCATCCATTTTTGTTGCAACTAGATAAATTAGTAGCCCCACGAATACTTGATCTTCATCGCCTATTGTTTTCAAAGCAAGCAAATGATGAATTTTTTCCAGCTTGGGTAAGTATCGTTATTGTCATTAATGACTATCAAAAATAAAGCTGACAAATTTGGTCATTTAAAATATGAACTACAAAATTTTGATAACTAAATTTCAGACATTACGTGAAACTATTTCCGATGGCGATTCATCTATTGAAAATTTTCGCAATGTTGATGATTTTTACATAGAGCAAGTTAATTTTGCTTCGAATCAATTTTTGCTTACGGATTTGCTACGTTATTGTTCTTTTATAACACTGTGGGCCTTTCATAAGCTACATTTATTTCTTACAGCTTCATGTTAAAATTTCCAATTGTTTCAGCAAGTCCGTAACTTACGAACGATATGGCAATAAACCCATTTGTTGGTCCAATGTTTCAAAAGTTGAATTGACGGTTAACATTTTTTTCAGTTTTTAAAAAATTTAAAGTGTTATTACGAGCCAAACTGAAGGAATTTATTAACATCCGAGTTGATATTAACTTATGCAAAATTTGCAAATAACGACATGCTTCCAAAAAAATTGATTGATGAAGCGCGCAAGATCGAATGATTTTATTTAATAATGTGTAAAATGTTTAAAGCTTGATTATTTCAACAATTTTAGTACGTTGGCGCATATGTATTTAAGTAAGCAAGAACAATAGAATTGAAACTTAACTTGGCAAACATACTATGTACATACACATGTGTGAGAATGCATCGATACACACATATGTGGGATGTTTGTACATGAAAATATTTGTTTCAGTTACATATTAAATAAAAGAAGCTATTAGCAAAGGTTTACAAAAAATAATTTAAGAAATACGGGCACGGCAAATATGTTTATTATATGAGTTATACAGACCATGAAGTTCGGTGGAACTTTTCCCATTTTATTTATTTCCTTTAAAACTCGCAATGAAGCAAACATTTGAATATTTTTTTCTGCACATCTTCAAAACAAATAGATTTAAAATTGTGTGCAGCCTACATCACAGATTTGAATTTTTGTGAATCAGTATGTGTGAAAAATTGGAAAGCAAAACTTGATCATGTAATCCCAGTGTGAACAACGAAATGTCAATGAATTTTTACGAAAAGCTTGAGGAATTAAAGATAATAAAAATGAGAAGTAAGAACTAATGTAAAGTAAGAAGTTGGTTCACGCAGATATTCAAAAACCAAATTAACTACAACAGATCGAAGAACTACAACAATAAAATTTTTGTAATCACATAATATCCTACTGATCAACAGTGAATGAACTAATTTAAACTCTTCACTATTGCGCGGACACAAGTAAACGATACTTTTAATTTTCTTTATATATTTAAAAAAGTACTCTTAATGTATATGTACATAGAATTTAATAACCTCCTCTGCTTGGTGGAGGAGCACCTCTTAATATTCCGGGAGGCGGTCCTCGCATCGGTGGTGGTGCTCCGCGTCCCATACCTCCAGGCATTGGAGGTATACCGCTTCCCATCATACTTGGAGGTGGTCCTCCCATCATTGGAGCTCGCGGAACACCTCTACCCATGGGAGTCATATGCTGTTGAGCTGGCCCTCCCACGCCTCTTACTGGACCTTGCAGACCTGCAGGAACAGATGAAATATTGGCAGGAACGCCTCTTCCCGAAGCACGTCCCATACCTGGCCCAGGAGCAGCTCCTGGAATCGGTACCCGCGGCAGGCCTTCTTCTGGTGGCGGCGGTCCTTCAACTGTTAACGATACAATGTTTTCTCCTCGCAACAGAACAAAACCTAGTACACGCTTTTCTTCCCTTTCCGGCACCTTTGCATTTTTCGAACGAATTTTTCTGAATTCCTCACAATCTCCAAGAATCAGATTCATGTGTTTATCAAAAGCTTTGAAGGTACCAATAAACGTTCGAGAGTCTTGAAGCACAATACGCACCCGGTAGTTAAGGTGCTGTATCATTTTATTATTCTTGCCAATAGTCTATAAATATAAACAATTAGTCAATTAAAATTACTAAATAAAAATATATATTACCATTTTTATTCAAAATATGTTTAATGTATGCAAATGCCGAAATCGCTTGAACCAGAACACAAAGTCTAAAAGTAACCGCCGTCTCGTCCAACGGCTTTAAAACGTGCTTAAAAGTTACCTTGAGTTACACGTGCAAGGCGCAGTTTTTGAGACAGAAAGCAAACTACATTAAACTGGATTTTTAAACTCTCATAAAATAAAAAGCTGTTTGCTTTAAGCTAAAAAGGTTTTATTCCCCATATTAATTTCGTAAATAAATTATATATATTTTTAAGCTTTACTCACGCAAATTGTTTTATTCTTTAGTACAACTAAGGCGAATTACACTAGGTGGCTGCAAGGCGACAATAAGTACAACATAACAAAAACCACAGGTATTTTGTTATTGTAATTTTCTGCACCAATGCCAAAATTTTAATTTGCCTTAGCTCTTCAGCTGATAAAAATAAAGCAAAATAATAAAAAATATGCAGATGGGTGCTTATATTAAAATAGCATAAAAAACTTTGCCATTTTAAAAGTTAAATTTCAATAACCAAAGGGTGAAATATATTCAATAAACATTGCAAACAACTATCCAGTTCGAATTTTAAATTGTATTCTTACAAGGAAAATTGTAAAACAACTATACCAAAGTGGAAAAAACAACTTGAGGGACAATGATGCCTTGAGAAATAAATGGGGAAAGTATTAGCTTCACAGGTTATACAAAAGTGGTCCCACATACATACTTTCTACATAAATAGCGGCTACAAAAGCAATTTAAATTTAGTATCCCCGCAACCACAATAGTTCATTTTTATGACTGTTGAATTAACAGACACGCATATTATAGCTATTGTTTAGGATTAGGTTCGAAAGCACAAAAGGTTAGCAGAACACAAATACGGACTGCGGTATTATTTTCCTCCTTTTTGAGCTTGCCATAATTCCAACTCAAAAAAACTTGTTGCGTTTACAAAAACGGCAGCAGCAACACAAGCAATTCATAATATCGACACATTTATTAACGATCAACAATGGAGCCACACACAAAACCGCAACTAAGTCAGTATTGGCACAACAAGCCATATCGTTCATCACCATCAACCGTATCAACAACCCCAATACAGACTACTACATCAAACGTATTCATACTCACAAATACCTAAGTTTCTAAAACGGAAACACCCGCTGCTTCAATGGGTTTCACGAATCGAAATTTTATACATTTAAGTAAATTTGCTTTCCTGATTTTAAGAAACAAACAATATATATTTTTCAGTCAATGTAGTAGGCATTATAAGGACCTATTTTGACAACAAAAAGTGCAGATTTTCGACCTTAAAAGAGCCGAATGAATAAATAAAATTTTAGAATAATCATATATACCAAAATAAAAACAAAATATTTTTTTATTTACGGACATACATATGTGTGTAAAAATTCAATTATATTTAGTCAGTTTGCGTATTCTGCTCATTTAATGGTTTTTCTATATTCTTCTCAGAAAGTTGAACTGTACAGCTGCCGTTTTGGTCTAAAACATAAAAAGGTTGGAAAATTAGTATAATTTTAAACAATGAGTAAGCAATTCCGGTGGCAAATTCATTTAGTTCGCCTTAATTGCAATAAAAAATAATACGAATTAAAAACTAGAAGTTAGTTGTGGAGGTGTGAGTGTAATAAAAAACATTTCCTATATAAATAATTAGTGTTAAATGATTGTTATTGCATTGTTTTAAAAATGTGGATTTCAGTTTGTGAGTAGATCGATGTGTTTTATTAACAGAAAATTGTTTACTTTTTGAACATGAATTTGGTAGACCGATCCCTAATTGTTAACATATGTAAAACAACCAAAAAATACCACCTTAGCTGACAAGTTCGCAATTTGTACAAACAAAGAATCTTGTTCAAAAAATATCTCTAAAAATTTGTGTTTTTCAATTTTTCAAAATAAAATAATTGTGAAAAAATTTCTTTTTGATTTTTGATAGCTCACGTTTAAGTATCGTCGAGAAGAAATCAAACTTTATTTGTCCGCAAATTTTTTTGCGTTTCAACAACAACTCGAAGAGGCTTCGCCTCGTAGAGTTCGCAAGCCCGATTTTATCAGCCAATTTACCACCGATATTCGGTGATCTGTCTCACATCAATTCGATCAGCCAATTTACTCTCGTATCGCGGCGATTCAACAAACGGATGTCGAGCTTCAGAAAATGATTAAAAACGCAGGTATTCAAACAAATACTCTACAACTAAAATGTTTTCCAATCCCAGGTTTCAACGCCCAACTAATCTGTGATGCATTGACGTCCTGTGTTCGCCCTATATCCCGAAGGAGTTTCGCCAGCAAATATTACCAAAAGTTCACGATTTGTCACACCCAGGGGTCCGGACTACCAAACTGGCCACTAATACATTTTGTTGGCCTGGGGTTCGGAAAGATGATGCTGCTTTCGTGCGAAACTGCCTAAAATGTCAACGCTCGAAAGTTCAACAACATACCTGTTCAACTCCCACCAAATACGAGCCAACAAAAAATCGTTTTGATCATACCAACATCGATATTGTGGGTCCTTTTCCATTGTGTGAAAGACAACGATATTGCCTTACAATTATCGACCATTGTACGCGCTGGCGTAGACATGTCAGCTAACATTGTCGTGAAAGATCTTCTGGCGTAATGGATTTCGAAGTTTGGTGTTCCAGCTCGAATAGCTTCAGATCGTGGCCTCCAATTCGATTCTTCAGTTTTCGCCCAATTGATGAATACAATTGGTGCAATGCATCTTCGCACTACATCGTATTATCCACAGTCCAATGGCATTATTGAAAGGTTACACGTTTAAGGCAGCCATTTTATGTCATGACCCAACACGATGGTTGGGTTCGAGCCAGTTTTAAAGGCATCGCCGGCTGATTTGGTATGCGGGAAAGCAATATTAGTATAGACCAGTTAAAACCAGCTGCCTTTAGTACCAAGTACTGGGTTGCTGTTAATGAGGTTGATGTTATCACTAACATGCCTTTATCACTTCCTTCTTTCTTTTTAAAACCTGCGATCATAAAAAGAAGACCAGCCTGAGATTTGCTGCGGGTGCCAAACAACTCAACAAACGCGACAATAATAAGTAAATTATTAACACATTTACTTAGTGTACTCAATTTAGTCTCAATTTACATGTTTGATTCTTATTAATGAGAAAGCTACATATATCGCACCCTAAATACAAAAGGGTCACAACTCAAAATTTTCCAAAAGTGACTTTTTTCCATAAATTAATTCAGAGTACACATCTCTAACTACTGCAGCAATTTGATTCACGTCACTATCTTCTTTAACTGGAAAAATACAGTTATGTGAAATGTGTTTCTTCTGCACGATGAACTAAACATAAACAGTTTTTTGTCTCTCCTGAAAATTTTAGAATTTTGAGTTGTGACCCTTTTGTATTTAGGGTGCGATATATTTTTCCTTGAAAGAAGGTAGGAAGAATCGCAGGATTAAAATAAAATAGCACAACTGTTTGATTCCAACAATACTTTGTAAGTTTATTATATAAATTTGTTAAGTCAAGGTACAGAAAAGCCAGTATTTACGGTAAGTATTTATTTAAGCTAACTGTAAACTAATTCAATCACATACATATGTATGTGTATTATATTTATGGTATAGTATTCATTTATTAATTGTTTTAATAAGTGGCCAACACTGAATTAAAAATTAACATTTGGTATGACATTGACTACTTTTCTTCTAAAAATATTGACATTTGTTTAATTTTTAATATCATTTCGTATTTTATTGTATAAATTTAAGCCATTGAAAAATATCGATTTTTGTATTGCGTTTCCTCGTCGCTAGAGTCTAAGATCTGGGGCATTTCTATAGTTATACGACTGTGCATCTCCTACATATCTTGCTTGGTTAATCAGGCGCTCCTTGTGTTTTTATTTTGTATATGAAGAAAATTGTGTTAAGCTGTAACCTTTGCTGTATCTTTAGCACTTTCAATGTATCTAAAAGGGGATTTAGAAGGTAACACAAGTCGTACGATAACTCAAGTTTTTGAGTAGAAGAGCACTGATGGTATCGCCTAAACTTAATATATAACGAAATCATACGACATAGAGAGAAAATACGGATGCAAATTTGACAGTCGTACGGCTCTCATCATTTTTAAAAATTTTTTAAATTCCTTCACACATCATTAGATCAGGGATGTATTTTCATGTAAACATTTTACTTTGTTTTGGGCTTTTACCAATGGTGTAAACGTAAAAAAACTCTCGTAAGATTTTTATTCTGATTTTTAAAATACGGAGATAATTTCATAAGATTCTCTTTTGTTTTACGTACGACTTGTGTTACCGTCTAAACGCCCTTTAATGGAGCAATTTTGTATAATGGTGTGAATTTGTACACATAACAGGGACCCAATAGTAGTTTTCAATTTAATGAAAGATAATGTAGGCAACCCTATTTATGACATTCATTGTTACTTGGTTCTTTCTTACAACTACAATGCATCGTTTATTTGATAAAATGATAAAAAGTTTATATTTATAATTTGTAATACTTATCTGTTTTGTATGTGTGTTTATTTTTATGAATAACTTTAACATTTTAGTTAATTATGAGTAGTGTTCCACCAAAGTTTTTTCAAGTTTGTCGCCTTTGTCTAATGTTAATAGAAGAACATGATTTATCATCACATCGAATTTATAGTACAACTTGTGTACCAACTGCTTCTGTTAATGAATGTAAATGTAACATAAAATTGGACAATGTAAAATGTTGCAGTAAAGTTCGGAAATGTAATAATTGCGATAAGTATTCAGATGAACATCATTTGAACGAAAAACATATGCCACCGCGAGTGCCTTTATCTTTAAACCGGTTGCATACCAATGTTATTTTAAAATGCGATAAAGAAAAAATAAATAAACAAGATTTCCAAAACCAATTTATGTCTTTGAATAATCTCTCCACTAATTCAAATGAAGATCTTAATGCTCATCATCCTTGTTACGACGGCTCCAAATCTATTTGTTTAGATGATTCATCAACAAGCGTTGCACTGCAAATATCAAAGTGTTTGTCTTTAGAAGTAAGTAAATCCGTTTATACATAATAAAATTGTAGATTTTACGTGCATATGTATATGTATCTTACAGTGACCAACAAAAGTCTAATGTGACCTATTTTCTGGCAGGGCGGCCATTAAAGTATTAAATCTTTCTATTAATTCTTTACTTAAGCAGTACCATTTACAAATTGCTCAATAAAAGGAGAGTATAAGTACAAAATAAAGACACTAAAAACAATAGTTTTCAGAAAGACTAACTTTTCAATTATAGATCTCCGATATACATATATGTTATCTTAGAAATATGCATATTCATATGTGTACATAAATATGATCATAATCGGGCTAAGCTCCAATTCAGATTGTTCAAGTTGTATTCATAAATTTCTAATTATTTAAAGTTTCCTAACGTCCATACAAAGAAATCTTTACGACAGCTTTTGATTAGTTTTACCATAAAAATCTGAATATTTTTGACTGTTTCTTTTATTTACCTTTGTACACAATGCGAAAAGAATTATATATCGGCATGTGTCCTTATTAGTTTTATTAATACAAACTGTGAAACGAATCGGGAAAGGATAAGGTTAAGCGACATTAACACAAACTATAATTGCAGTAATTCAGATTGTGCTGTAAAGAAAAATCAGGATAGAGTCAGAAAGGGTTGAACACTGGTAACCAAGTTTCGTAAGAATGTTATATCTAAATATTGGTGAATTCAGTACGAATATTAACGATTTAAAACGTTATGCAACCTATTTCGACTTCTTGTGTTTATTCCACAGCCACCTGACGAAGGACATCAACAATAGTGAAATTGCTCTTAAAAACTATAAATAACATTATAGTAGCTGTAATAGTAACTCTAAACATATATGTACATGGAGTGCGCTTTTATGTTAACATTATATGGTGTACTAAAAATATAGAAAGTAAAACATTCAATAGAAAAAGATAAGGTTGTCAAAAATAGAATTTCTCTACAAACACACAAAGTCCTATCTCCTTGCGGTTTATAGAATACCTAATATGTATACAGAACTTACCGGAATATAATGTTATTAATTTTTTTGAAAAGGAAATAGATAGTATTGATCACAATAATAATTAATAACGGGTGATTTCAACACCGACTGGCTGAGTATCAGTTCTCAAAGAAGCAGATTAGAGGAAATTGTAAAAGGTAACTAATTACATTGTAAGGGTCCCAATCAAAAAACGTGGAAATTCCACAAGTTAGATGTTGTAATTCAATTTGAAGAATCACACGAAATAAAAAAAATGATAGCTTATGAAAAAGTAACCATTGAAGTTCTAAAGAAGCTTGTATTTTCCAATAAAAAATTAATGCACAAATAATTCTGCGCTAATTATACCAGTTTATACATATGTTCACAACTATTAACAAACTAATGGAAAAATACTATACAACCAACTAAGCAAGTATTTTGGATAACTGGACTTAGTCAGTCAGTGTTATGTATGCAAAATTTGTAAAAATTATAAAAAGCTGAAGAAAATAGAAACAAAATTAAAGAAATACATAAAGAAAATAAAACCCTTAAAATAGAAGAGCAGTCCTTAAAAGCTTCAGATGGAGTTCTAAGCAGTTAGGGAGTTAAAAATGATTGAAAATTGTATTTACTGAAATCGAACGAAAAACTTTTGTTTGCTTAAAAGCTTGAAAATAAGGGAAAAACGCAATGCCGGATTGCACCAAATGCAATACAACAATACGTGGAGAAACGGAATTGAGATGTATGGGAGTGTGCAATAAAGAATAACGGTGTACAACTAAAGCAAAGGTCCTGGGGTCAAGCAATTATGTGCGATTTATATGTGATGACTACTTGCACTACATATAAAATGTTGATATGGTACTTAAAGATATGCGAAAAAAATGCGCAACAATTAAAAAAATTGGTTGCAAATGTCGAGTTTTGAAAATACTAATAATAAAATACAATACAACAAAGTGGAAGAAAACAATTTGAGCATGTGCAAAGACATGCATACATAAGAGAAGCTATAACAGAAATAAACATCAAACAATTCAAAATGTCATATGCTGATACAGTGCAATCCAAAACAATGACACCAAATGTTAGTAAACAAATTAAAAATAACAAATGTAGGAGAAAGAAGACATGGAGCATTACTAATTCAAAGTGAAAATAAAGAAGAAAGTGAAAAATTAAACAGCAATACAAAATGGATTGAGTAAGGACTATAAAATAAGTGTGCCCAAGCCAATAGAATTTGATGTAGATGTACCCGATAAGTCGTTCAAATACTCGGAAGAAGAAATTATTTAAAAAATAAATATGCAAAACCCAATTATTACCGATTGTTTAATTAAAGTAGTAAAACCCAACGTATATAACAAACAACAGGACAATATACAATGTTAAAATAAAAACAGATAATGAATTATACACAAAAATAATAAATGCACAAAAATCAACCTCTGGTAATAGCCGAGTACGCAGTTTTCTTTCGCGTCGGTCTATTACGTCAACCTTTTATTGTTGCACTTTATTTGTGCTTTTCTGCTTTTTAGAGTGATAAACTCTAATACAATTCGTTTATAAATACATACATACGTCTGTTTCTATTCTTCTTCTTTTTGAGTGTTGTTCGTTTCTTTGTTTCTTGATCTCGGCCATTTCGTTCACGGTATGAACGGGGTTCATCCTCCCAACTGACGAATTTGTACCTCTACCTACTGTTTTCTCCAGCGAACGTAACATGACCCGCTTTCTTGTTACTACCGCAATAAGTTTAAAGAAAAATGAAATACACCGATCTCTAGCATCTTACAACGTCTTCCAGGTTGAAAAGGGTTTAAACTATATCTCCAGAAGTCGCGTCGAAGTAAATGAAATGAGCAATGGAGATTTGTTGATTAAGGTTACGAATCATGACATTGCGGAGAAGTTCTTGAAAGCAAATTATATTGATAGCATCCCTGTTAAAATATCCTTGCACAAAACTCTCAATACGGTTCAAGGCAGAATTTTCTCGAGGAAAATAGTAAGACATTCTAGAGCAAGAACTATAAAAGGCTCTAGTGGATCAGAAGGTTGCTGAATTACATAAAATAATGAAAAAAGATGGTGGGAAAATGGTAGCAACTGGCACTGCTATTGTTACCTTTGACAAGCACAAGTCCATGAATTACTTGCGAATCAGACGTAAATGTACATTAAGAGAAGCCAAATGATTGATGAAAACATTTCAGAAGAAATAATCGTCAAAGACATACATAATGGCTCGGGTTCAAGCGCCCCCCAAAGCGTGATTTGCCGTCTGCGGCCAACCAAATGTCCCCTTGCTCCCAGCTCTATGAAAATTTTCTATATTTAAATACAATAATCACACCAAAAACTTACAAAAACACTTTACCAAAAGAGAATAAGGAAGGGTTTTTTAGTCCACAAATACGCCTTAGAATTGCTCGTTACTAAGCATAAACCCAATATTATAGTCCTACAAGAAACACATATTACAGAAAACAATTTACATATCTTACATTTACCAGGGTACAGGGTCTTTCACCATAACAAAGATTACACATACGCAAAATCCGGCATAGCTTTTTTTGTTAAAAACAATATCAATGTCTGACAAAATCAGGTCTCAAGTGGGGAACTTCTATATCAATCTGTTACATTAACACGTGTATTGGACTTAAAAATTACAAATATATATAAAGATTGCGACATAGGGCTTACTGATCATATGGTCAACAGTATTTCCACCCCTAGCACCTCCTATCACCTTGTGCTTGGGAGAAATTTGCAAATGACCACGGACTTGTAATTCTCAATGATGGCTCGCCTACACTTCTTAATACACGGAACAGCAAAGTTGCCAAAAGAGTCTATTAGGAGAACTTCCTTAACTCCCTAAATCCATCTATGAACGTTCGATATTTATGGAGTAAAGTAAAACATTTAAGATCCAATAGAATTGAAAGTTTCCCAATAATATTTAATGATGATGGTTTTGCTTCACATCCCCAACAAATAGCCGATTTCTTTGGTAAATTTTGGTTATCACTAAGCTCTGAATTAACAGCATCTACCAACCCACACGCGGAAATGATCAGCAAAATAGAAATGTGTGAACTTATCGATGTTCTTAGAACCTTGAGAGGCTCAACTCCGGCAAGCGACAAAATTACATACAACTTGATAAAAAATTCTCCAGTTGAGTTGAAAACCCGACTTAATGAACTGTAAAACAAAATACTCATGTCCGGAATTTTCCCCCATCAATGGAAGATGGCGACTTTATCTCCAATACCGAATGAACTTGAAGGTTATCGACCCATATCGCTGCTGCCCGTCATGTCTAAAATTTTCGAATAAATTATTTCAAGAAGATTTTCGAAGTTCTCCAAAAATAACCTCAACACAAACCAGCATGCCTTTTTTCCCAGACGCGGTGTTCAGAGTTTATGCCATCAATTGGAAGAATCCCTGCGGTTTAACTTGAAAAAGAAAAAAACATTCTTTAATATTTTCGCAAGACATTGAAAAAGCATTTGACCGCGTTGTAAAGGCAGACATACTTACTTCGGGAACTCGATGACTGAAATATACCACTGGAAATTATAAGACTCCTAAAATATTTTCTTAATCGAGCTATTAAAGTAAATATTGACGGTTTTATGTCACTGTCTTACCACCTTGATAACGGAGTTCCGCAAGGATCTCCCCTTTTAGTAGTCCTTTATGCCATATATGCAAACTCCTTGTCAAGAGATTTGGACAACCAACCAGGTATTGACTACGTAGGGATCTATGCGGACAATATATTCGAAGTTGCCTCTTAGAAAGCAACGACAGTGGTAGAGACTCTAAACAATCTGAACAATAATATTCAAAACTGGGCAAAGGGCAGGGGCGCTGTAATACCTGTTGTAAAAACGGAAATATTACACGTCTGTAAGCGCCGAAACTGTGAAGAAACCGCCATTCAGCTTAGAAATGCGCATATAACCATCAAGAACGAAATGAGAACTCTCGGATTAATTTTTACCAGAAACCTTCTATGGAACAATCATATTAAACATCTGGCCAATAAAATAACGAAAATTAATAATTTATTGAAGTTAATCTGCTCCCGAATCGCTTTCCATGGGCAGTATTCAATATGATATCACTCTGTCCAACCCAGAAATACCAACAAACTGAACACTGCAATAAATAAATGTTTCAGAACCGCATCAGGACTTCCTCGACCGACGCCGTTGATGCTATTAAGAACCGAAGCTGAGTTCCCTGACTTCAGGGTTCTGCTTGAGAAAAGATCTGTGGCAATGGCTTCAAGGTCCATTACGATCCCAAGTGACGGGCTTCACGACACCTTTTGGAAAAACCAACGAACGCTGGAACCTCCATTGAGAAAATAATTTCGCTTCTTAAACAGGCTAAAATTTCATTACCTCTTAAGCCACAACCAGCTATTAGCACCAAGTGTACTTTGAAAGTCGACGACAGCCTGTCCTATTTCAATAAAAATAGCACAGACCCTGTTGTCTTCAAAAAGCTAATGCTAGAAAAAATACACTGCTTCTCTCCAAACGTGCTGACTACTAAAATTTTTCTCGTCACAGAAATGTAGTGTGGATGACTTTATTGCTATTTTGGATGATGTTTTATATGATCACGCTAATTCTAATTTTAATTTATTACATAACAAACAGTTTTATTGCTGGTGATTCTAATTTTGATTTATTACATAACGATCAGTTTATTGACTTATTATTTGTTTTTCTAAATTACAATTGTGATAGCGGCCGTAGTTTAATAGCTAGGTCACAAAGCAAAACTTTTATTGACCTCATTTTAAGTAACTTTTCTGGGAAAATTCGTGTTAACTCAGTGGAGTGCTATGCTCATTGTGATTGTGAAATGGCAAAGAATTTTTTGGAAATTTGTTACATGTAAAGTATTCTTGTTTTGATGTATTACAACTGACTGACACATTAATAAACATTATGAATGCTGGATGAATACTTGCCCTGTAATGACAATGTAAAGGAAGAAATTACGTTTTAAAATAACACCTTGGGTAAATGAGAATACTCAGGCTTTATTTGATTCCTCTCAAAGATAGACTTTTAAAGGAGAGAAAGAAATCTTATAACAGTCGTTCAGGAAAAGCTGAAACATGTAAGCAAAATGAAAGAATAAATAGTATGTTAAGGGCAGGTAATGATTAAAAGAAAACATGGAAGATTCTAAATAGTACTATGGGGAAAGCTATAGAATCACATTTCAATCCTTCTGATATTCGGAGCGGAACTATATTGGATGATAAAGCGAAGGCTGACGGCTTCAATAACTACTTTGTTACCTGTATACAGCAAACAGAGCGAAATTCCTCTTCCAAACCATAGTTTTAATTAATGACAAACTCTTACAATGAACTCTCAAGATTGATTGATATAGTGATTCAAAACTTTTATGAAAGCAAGAGTGTGGGCAGTGGCAATATATCGGCAAAGCTCGTTAAAACATGTAAAGCTGAGGCAGTTGGTATTCTAACGTATATCTTTTACATAAAGATCGGCAATTTACCTTACCCAGACATATTAAAATTACATAAGATAATTTCCGATTCCCAAAGTAGAAAATGCTTTCAACGTAGATGCATATAAACCTATTGCAATCCCTTCTACAATAGATAAAATATTTGAAAAAATTCAATAAATTTTTATATCAAGATCAATTTGGTTTTCGTAAAGGATGTAGTACTGACTATGCAATGGGTTGGATGAGGTTTCAATGGCTGTCGTTTGTGTGTTTTTCGATTTTATAAAGAAGTTTGATCTAGTTGATCATCAAATAATGATTAGTAAAGGACAGGAACCTTCCCTACATAAAAGTATTTCCATAATACAAAGCAAATATGTACATACATGAGAAATACAGATTACGGAGAACCGCAAGGCATTATTATTTTTAATTTACTTAAATGATCTAAAAAAGTTGAGTTTAACTGGAAAACTTACATGTTTATTCTATCCATTTAAATATGACCTAGTCTTGAAAACGAATATTGAAACGGATTCTGTTTTACTGTATAAACATTTACTAATCAACGCCGACAAAAACAAACTTATCCGACTGCACTCTATGAACATTGTTAATAGTTTTAGTGTATATATCGACGGCAGGAATATTTACGAAGAGCATTCAGTAAAATATCTGGGATTTACTGTGCATATTAAGCAATTGGAATTGTTTATAAACTGAATAATAAATTAAATACGAGAAGTAAAATAATAATTTTTCAATCACTGGTTCAGTCTCATTTACATATATTACATTTCATCGGTATATGCCTACAATAAGAACAATGTCTCATTTAAATAGATGCAGATTATGGAAAGTAAAGCATTAAAACCAGTACTCAAACTACCACTAAGGCTTTCTATGCTATCTTTATATAAAAATATTGTGAAAACAATATTACCAATATACGGCTTACATGAATATCAGACATTGATGTTTGTTTATTAACGTATGAACCACATAGGTCTTTTTCTCAAAACCACAACTATATTAATACAAGAAATAATAAAAATTTAAGAACACAAAGATGTAGATTGAAAATAACCGAGCAAAATGTCGATTTTCACGGTAGTCGAAAATATAATAATAAATAAAGTTCAGTTTGGTTTACTTTATACTTTATGTTTTTTACTTTTACTCTTGTGATTATGTATATACATACATATATTATATATTTTATTATTGTAAAGCGTAAAGAGTGTCACAACTTTCAGTTGGCATCACTGGTTTGCCTGTTGATCGCAATAGAAGTAATTTATTCAAAACATAATAAATGCACGATTTTTTTTCATTATATACTATATCATTTTTTCTGTTTGCAGTTTATTTGTGTTTTTACTTCCTTATTCCTATAAAAACGTTTTTAAGAACTAAAACATAAACTAATTATATTTTCTGAATTTTTTTTAATGTTTGTTTCCCTCGTTATTTATACATTATAAAATTTGAGCGTAATAAACATGGAGAATATGCTTCGGCACCAAAAACTTTTTCTGCAATTGCGGAACGCAATCAATAATTAGACCCACCATCTCGGGAAATACGACGTCCCAGAAGTTTAAATATCTAATGCTGTGTGAAAAATGTTCCGTAAAAGTCAATTTGATGATAATTCGTCCCATTAAATTCGTTTCAACGTTTTATATAAAATGTGTTTCGCATAACTCTTATTCTGATGTCCACTTGTTCGTTGGGTTGGGTATATACATTTTTATGTATGGATTACTTGATGTCAAAATTTTGTTTGTGCAATTTTGACAACCTTGACTATGAAGTGACTGCAGAAGCAAATATTGTTTCATTTTACCGTTTAGAATTGTCACCCAAGATGTCTATTATTTTCGATTATGTTAAAATGCATTTCTTCTTTCTGAGTCCTTGCAGTATCCTTGGGATTTTGTGTTTAAATATATAATTTTGTATGGAAACCTATTGTTTAAATTAGCATCAACCAGATTTAAACGGCATTCAAGGTCAGCTGACGACATTCATTTACCAGATTTTTGCCTTAAGAGACGTGTGTTATCTTTGAAGAGACTAATAGCCTTTTTACACTGACAACATTTTCGTGAAATGCGTGGAAGATGTTGCAAATCTGAAACAAGAGTTTACATTGTCAACATCTTTCATTTATATAGCAGTCCAAAAGTCATTTAAAGAAAAAGACGCAAAAGTAAATTAATAATTGGATTAGTTGTTGCTTTGCAAGAACAAAATCAAATTTTAATGCAGTACAGCGAAATAATGAAGGCCATTCTGGAAGGAGATGATGATGAAGAATTTTTGGTGGACATGAATGAGCATGAACGTTTCTCGAATGGTTCGGATGTTTGTAAGTCAAAATATTTGCTATAAGTTGTAATTATGTATACACATAATACCTATGCATACATATTATGTATGTATGTATATTTTAAGAATCACTATGAAACATTTTTAGCGATACCACCTTAAATTACGCAAGATGTAAAATGGAACAAAATGAGAAAGGATCATCTCACAAAGATTTTGAAATATGTTGATTTGTTTCAATAGACTTTATATGGGAAGATGTTAACATTTTAACAAATTGATGAAAGATGCAAGGTGTTGCTCAGTGGAAAAAGGCTACAATTCAGCCACTTTCAGATATACATATGTATTTAAGTGGATAGCAGAACGATTTTTGGCATAGAATAATTTCGCGAACTTTGCAAACTGATCAATGCAGCTTATAAACTTAAACCCTTGAATCTCAAAAATATCTATGTACGTATATGCAAAATCTCGCAAGGATACGTAGGGATAGGTGTTGGGTGTAATTTAGGTTTATTGGGATGTCTTTCGTATTTGTTCAGTTTGCATATTTCACAATTCTTTGTGTAAGTATGCATAAGACTTCTCATGCGGGGAAAATAATAGCTTTCCAATATTTAGGATTACGATGAGCTCTTCTGTGCTCATTTTCTATAATTTCACAAGACTCATCTACTAATCATTGAGTAATTCTTACTTTATATGCAGCGAAATGAACCAAAAACACGTTATTAAGCAATGGTATATAATTCTCAGGAATTTTTATACCATTCACACAGTTTGGGTTTAAACATCTTTTCAAAGTTTCTGTAAAGGTTTGAAATGTGATTTGATCTATAGTAGAATGGTGCCTAAAATATCCTGGGTGTGGCTCTATATTACTATGCAATTCCTTACCAAGTTGCACTATTATCTGATTTTTTAAAACATTTAGAAGAGCTTCGACGTGAGCAGTTAAGTCAGTCGAGTATTATTGGTCACTATGGACTATTGAGCCACATTCTTCTTGCCCATCATCAGCCGTTATGGTTTCAGAATCGCCTTCGGGGGCCGTAATCGTACCCTCATCACTCAATAAATAAACCTAGTTAAGGTTTGTTTCCAGACCTTTCATCAGCAACAGCATTCGACCTTCCCGGTTTGTACATCAGTTCGTAGTTATATTCCTCAATTCTGGCCTTCCACCTTTTTAGCTTAGCGTTGTGATTTTGATTTGCCAAGGCGTAGGTTCGGTAAAAATTTTAATTTTCTTGGCACCGTAGAGATAGGAGCGTAAATTGTCCAAGGCCCAAACAATAGCCAACATCTCTTTCTCGTTGGTTGCGTAATTTTCTTCTGCTATTTTTAAAGAGCGAGAAATAAATGCTATGGGCTTATCTGCTCCTGTAAACTCGATGATAATACGCACCGATAAAAGGATGGTCGAAGTGGGGGAATGCCAGCACTTCAGAAGACATTAATAAGATTATCAATTCATTGAAAGCCTTCAATGCCTCTTCTGTTAATACCACCGGAACCTTCTCTCTCTCCTCTACTAAGATTGGTTAAGGGTTTGGTAAACTTTGCGTAATCTCTAATAAACTTCCTATAATAGGAAGTCATACCGAGAAAACTCTTCAAGTCCTTCAATGTACCAGGGGAGCTAAATTGTTTATTGCTTCGACCTTATCAAAAAGGACACTTGTGTTTGGAGGAACTGGGTTTTCTCTAAGTTTTCCTTAAGATGAGATTCCAGAAGCTTTTCGAATACCGTTTCTACATTTTTTAAATAATCATCAATGTCGCACCCGTAGACAATAATGTCGTCAATGTTTTTGAAACCAAAGGAAAGACGCAAAAATTCATACTTTCTGTTTAAGGTAGAAAAAGCAGTTTTACGGATATCAGAATCTGTTATCAGTGTTTGGTGGAACCCCGATGTCAGATATAGTGTAGTGAAATATTTCACCTTGCCAAGATTCGCTAATGTCGAGTTTATATCAGGTATCAGGTACGTGTCAGAAATGGTTACCGAATTTAATGTCTTAAAATCGATCACCATCCTGTATTGATTTTCCCCTTTTGATTTGGGGTTCTTTGGCACAACTCATATGGGAGAATTATAAGGACTATTGGAAGGTCTTATTATTTTCTGGGTTAACAATTCGGATATTTGCTCTTCTACAAAAGGACGCATGTTTGCTGGATAGGGATAGCTTTTGGTGTAAATAAGTTATTCAGTGCTTGTTTTATTTCGGCTCCAATAGCGGTATTGACCATTTCTCCAGCTTTAAGTGGGCCAAATAGAGGATTGTATTTATCAATTAGATCTTTCAGCCTATGGGCTACTTTTGTCGGAAAGTCTTGTGATATGAAATTAACTTCCTGAGAGAATTTTTCAATAAGCGGCAGGACTACGCCCGTTTTTAAGGTCAATGTACTATTTTCTCTATTTATAATTGCACCCAGCTTCTTGAGGGTAGCATCAACGATGATGCCGTCAAATGCCCTTAATTCAGTTAGTATATAAAATCGTAAATTATTTCCAATTCCTACAGATTCGAAAAATCTCCCTTCAATTTTCTCTGTTACCCTTATAACACCAACAGCTGTTCTTACAGCGAATGGATCCTTGAGTTGGTTGCCTGCTTCGCACAAATGGGAGCCGACAACATTTTTATTTGGTCCGGTGTCTATGAGACACATTAACGGCACCCCCGATTTCGTTATAATTTTTATAAATGGAACGCTGGAAGAGAGACCTTTGTCATAACATTTATTTCTGGGAAAATACCATCGTTGTTTTGTGTTACATTCCAATGCTATCCTATGTATTCTGTGTTCAACAAAGGTGTTAAAGAGTATCTATTGCTTGAATGGATTTCTGTAATTATCCGATTATCATTTCATTCAGAAAATTATACTCCTTTGAAAAATGTATTTTCGAAGAAAAATTACAACAGCACAAAATACATACCAAAAACAGAAAATATGGTAATAAAATACAAAATTACTTATTAGATATTTGTAATTTAACAAATCCAAACGTTTTGAAACGAAAACAAATATGGGGTTTAAAAATCATCATCACAATTTAAAAAAAGCTATGGGAGCAATTGTTTTACTATGTTGTCAACAACACCAGGGATGGGCAGAGTTTAGAAACAAAAACCGTTAGCGAAATGCTCATTGAATGTTACTTATAACTTTTCTGAATTTTCATAAAATTTATTTAATATTTTTTTCTCCTTCAGGTTTTTCCAGCGGATGGCTTGCCAGCTTTGGTATGCTGTAATTGTAAAGCATACCTTCAGTGTTTTTGGGATTTCCGAAAAATGGCTCATAAGACAGACTCTGCCTTAAAGGATTTTTTACAGCTCTGCAATTCACCGGAAAAGGTGCGTATTAATATGTTCAAGTGTCAGAAATGTATAATAACATTGTCATAAACCAGCCATTTAAAAACAATTGAATTGGTCATTGTGGAATATAGGGATCTTAATCAGGCGAGAGATTAAAATGTATGAAACCAACTCAAAATAAGTTTTTTTAATATGCTTTAAAAAATGTGTATATTTATGTACTCTGTGAGCAAAATTAAGGATTGTCTAAAAGGAAAAAAGAAACAAACAATAATGTATGAAATTTATAATAAACTATATTAACCCGGTGTGCTTTGGACCTTCGCCAAATGAAAAAGGAATTTTGAAAATTGGTCCACAAATGGTGAGGTTATTTATTAAACAATTATTACGGCGGGCGATTTGCAACAATCTACCACCTCCCAATTAAAAAAAAATTAGTGGGCCTTTCCACATGCAAAAAGAATTTTTTATTGGTCCAAAAATGTCGAAATTATGCTCGATTTTATTATAAACAATTGTTGAAAACTATAATTCGTTCCAGACTGCCAGTTAAATGTTGTGAAAATTTCAGGAAAATCAGGTCCAAAGGTCTGGTCTCCCATTAAGTACAAACAAACAAACACGCATTCCGTTTTAATGAAAAACTAGATTAACCCGGTGTACTCACTAACCTACACATAAAAGATATATTAACATCGTACTCTGATTTTGTAAAATTCGTAAATTATTTGAACTCATGGCTTTGTAAACTAAGTAAATACGGCTACATTGTTATTTTTAATTTTGCCACCCAAAAAGTTAAAAAGCTAGTGTGTGCTGCAGGGAAGAATATTAGAAACCAAAAGTTAAAATGTTCTTGCTGTTTCAGACATCAGGGTTTATTTTCCGTAAACAAATACTATATTATACAAAACAAGTCTTCAAATTAAATATTTTGTATATACAGAATTTAAATGCTTTATCGGAAGAAATGGAATAAATTATCGCAGAAACGTTTCAGCTTTGTAACGGACAAAGTTGCCAGATCTCGTTTTAACGGTTATACACAAATATTTTAACTTTTTTTGTATTGACATATTGTATTGTACATACATACATACATACATATCTATATTTTATTCAACATTTACTACAGTCTGAAACTTGTATTTTAGTTTTGAAGTTTTAAAATATAAATCTTAGTAATAAAAGGTTCATCGTTGCATAAAAGTTGTTAAAAAAATTAAACGTAATAAGAAGACTGCACTATTGTCGACGAATAGGAAGCTAGAAAACAGGTAAATTTTTCGACTTATTTTAAATTGTATTGTATACATGTAAAGTGATTAATAAACTAACTTGTTTAAATGCTGTTATGTTAATGCTTTTCAATTAGTACTGACAAAATTTAAAATTTTTGTCGTGAAGAAGTTTTCTAAAGGAAAGCGAAATTTTGAATAAAATAATACTTTTAGAATAAATATTATCTTTATTTTTAAAAATTGTTTTGTTAAAAAAGTACTTAACATTTTTTAAATCAGAACGATTTTTAAATCGGTCGTTAGGAGTAACGGATTTAGCTTGGTCCTGTATGATTGTACTTTAGTAATATTTTTACCTGGTTTGGGAATCATAATAACGAAAGAGAATTTCCATGCAGTTGGATAATATTCTAGACACGAAATGGCGTTGAGCGAGTTCCAATATCATCTTATTAGAGACTATCGATACTAAGAGCGCTTTTGCCAGGTCCTTTAGGAAGAAGAGGTTGCAAGTCGTCCAGTGCAGCCAATGGTTAACAAATAAGTTACCTTTCTAGGTTTCATTTCTTGCCCATTCTCCATCAGAGTTGAGTAATAATGGCTTCGAAATCACAGGTTTGGTTTTTAATTTTTAGTTGCATGCCATAACGAATAACCTGACAGGGGAATTGCGTTACGTCCTTCCAAATATTCTCTAATACTGGCTGCCTTTTTTCTCCGTGAAATTTATGTGTGAGTATGCCGACGCCCATTTTCTTCTTGGGGATACGAATGAGTTGTATATAGTAAGGATGTTAGGCGAATGGTCGAAGTATAAATCAAGTGATACCTCAGTTCGGACATTTTCCCTAGCAATGTTTTTAACTACGCCAAAATCTATAACATCGGGTAATTTTTGTTGGCCGCCAACTTGATACCACATCTAACACTAGTTATAGTATCAAACAGAACACGACCTTGAGGGGTAATTAGCAGAGACCCCAAAAAGTGTGCTTAGCATTATAATCACCAGCTGCAAGAAATCAGGAACTTGTGAATTGAAAAAATTGCTGCATTAAATTTCGGTTATAGAAAATCTTGGAGGCGAATATAAATAAATTTCGGAGATGAGAATCGCATCAATTTTATCCTCATGTTAGTCATTGAAGTAGTAAAGTTATTTACTGTACCAATCTCTATATTGGGGCTTCAAGATGATCGAAATTATATGTAGAACTAAGGTCTCTAGATTCCGTATTTAAAGTTCTGTTAGTTCCACATCGGGAACCTGCCTATGAGATACATATATCGAGATCCGATTTCAATGCATTTTCATATGAAATGTAAGTAGTGATAGGCTGACATATGATAAGACAATCGGCATTAGTAGTGGCACGGAACTTTGGGGAAGGGGTAATCGCTTTTATGAATGACGACCGTTTAAATATCGAATATTCAGGATAGCCTCTATAGTTAGCAGTGTACTTTCCGCCATAAACTCTACATTTTTTAGCTCCATGATTGGCTTTAGCTTTATTGCAGCTGTCATTACTCTGTAGCTCACCGTATACAACGCATATGTTGGCTGATTGGGTTAGTCTTAGTTGCGGTGGGTTTTATTATCTATTAATAATCTTCAGAAAGATTAACCTTACATTTTTAATATTAAAATGACAATGCTTACTCTCTCTCTCGTTCCTCTTTGGTCGGCTTCTTCTCTGGAATTTTCGGTAATTCGGATAATTTTATTGTTGGACATTTCAATTTTATTTTCAAACCAGATGCAGGCTGTAGTTAATGTTTCTGTTGAAGCTTCTACCGAATTTTAATAAATTAATCAAATGAATTGCATAATATTTTGCTTATCTATATCTTATGTTTTTGATTTACAGAACACCAGAAAATCACACGCGTGCTTTTAAAAAGCCGTATGTAATGATTGAATAGTTCAATTTGTGACTAACTTATCTTATGTGCGCCAACGAGACAGCATGGCACATATATATCATCGCAGTAAAAAGCATAAGCATTTTCACAATCAGAAATAGCATTTTTTTAAATATGCCTGACTTCATCTGCTTTACCTGGATGTTTTTCATTCTAGAACCAACTTTTGGAAAGGATAAGCATAATTTAAATTTCTTCCTTAAACTTAATGAGAACGAGTTAACATAACCAAAATAAAAACTAAAAGTACGAGTTAAAGCCCTTATATATAAATTCTGTCAAATCGTGTAGGATGATTCCTTGGAAAAGATCATGATCTCTATGTGTGGTAGTAATTCTGGATTAAACACAAGAAAATATTGCAAGTCGTTAAAACAAAACTTTCCCAAGACTTATCTTCTAATTTCTGTAATTTATTATGTGGTTATAATTATCTCTGTTTCCTAACTGATAAACGTCAGATTCTCTTTGGTGCGATCAAAAATTATTACCTACGATTGCAAATACAAATCCTTATATTTTTTTTTTATTTTTTCTTTACTTTATTTTTAATATTTCTAATGTGTTAAGATCACAAAGTAAAGGGCTTAAAACAGCAGCTCTATTGACACAAAAGTAAAAATTGTATATTTCATACTCGTATTACTGATCAATACTTGGCGACAATATTTCTTATGATGCAATAAAAACTTATTAGTTTATATTTTTTCTTAGATGAATCTAAAGGGATAAAAGCTCGAAAGCATCTTGAAATATTAGAAACTCCTTACATTTATTTTCAAAGAGTATACTTTGCAGATGTTTTCAAGCCAGGGAAGGCAGAATTGGAACAATTACAATGTTTTAGTGAAAGCGACGTATTCTCTTTTTTTGAATATTAAAGTAAATGGTACTTATACATTTATTTATTATCTTATTAAGTTTCTAGAAGTATTCATTGTAGTGGAACCTAAATAAACATCCTGTTAAAATTTAATTGAAAATTGAGATAAAGTGCAGTTAAACACTGAGTTCCGACCATCAGATTTATGGAGATAACAATTTTTAAAAATGGGTATTGTTAGAACAACAAAGACTTAAAAATTTAAGAATTCTTCTATACTAGGAACTGACATTTTTATAAGGAAAAATTAACTGACAAAACACTTTTTAAATGATTAATTTGGCTGTGTTTTTTAGGACAGTATTTTTAACAACCTTTAAATATTTAGAAATGTGTTTAAAATTATGTTTTGCTATTTTTAGAACTCGGCCGACATGGGTACATATTTTAATAACATCATATCTTCTACAACTTGTAATAAGTCTTCTTCAGAACAAATGGCAGCGAAGGCGTTAACGGAACTAAGTACTTTCTCCAAACCTGACTCAATTTTAAAAGAAAATCCCAAAAGCATAATACCATCGAAGGCTCACACATCCATTGGAAAGGTTTTAAGAAATGAACAGAACATTACTTTTAACGAAGAACAAAGTTTCCAGTCTCAAAGTAGAGAAACTAAACTCACCAGTGATGTTTCCAATCTCAAAAAAGGGCATTGTTTTCAACAACAATTGGAGACTGCCGCTGTTCTAATGGATATAAGTAAAAAAGTCATAATATCACCCCCTTGCTCGAATCCTCAATCTCCAAGACTATGTTCATCTTTAGATTCAAGTATTTTAAACTCTGTGATAAAAGATAGGCGTCCAGTTAATGTTAATTTAGATTTAAATAAGGATTTTGCAATTAAAGGCTCTAAATGTGATCTACGATCCCTTTTTGATTTTTATTCGCACCACGAAAAATCAATACCAACTAATGAGGTATTTTCACGAGCACTCATTTCTAAGGAGATGAAATTGCAAAGTAAAGTGAACACAAATGCTCTTAATATTACTGTTAATTCCAATGTACCACAACCAAATGCTTTTCCTTTTCCAAACAATAAGATCGAAAGCATTGAAACGGGAAGTCGTTATGAACCTAAGACTCCAGATAGTCAAACGTCGGAAGAACAAGGAACGGATGCAGCTACCACTCAGCTTTGGCAAGCTTTAGCACGATCCACAGGTAATAAATTGTAACACTAAGTTGCTTAATGTTTTTTACTTTTTGAAAAAAAAAAAAATTCTAAGCAAAGTGATGAAAAAAATTTTAAGTTATAAACAATAAACTGCAGTAAAACGTCGATAATTTTGCTTTAAGTTTCGATTACTTACTGATTACTGTAGCAATCATGACTGCATATCGGTGTTACCGTAACAAGTTTTGTCTTTCAAGACGTAAGCAAACAAAATATAATTTTGATGATATTCTGACTGTTCAGTGCCCAGTGTACATACCTTCGGCAATGCACAGTCAAACACCAATTAACCCAACATTGCGTTCTATGTTGTATTTATAGTATCTATCTATATATAGATAGTTTTTTATGTTAATTTTTCGCTAAGTATGAAGAATTTTGCCTACGTTTTTTCACCAGAGTCTTTGGTCAAAGTCGACCATACGACTTCTCGACTGTTTGTCGAATACACTACCAACTCATCCATTGAGGCACTCAATTGAATTTGTTGATGGTATTTCAATGCGTGACACGTCAATTCCTTATTGAATAGCATATAAATAAAATTTTGTAAAAATGGTGCACATATCAGCTGCCATCGGAGCACATAGCATGTCTACATATCTATACATATATTTTAAATTTACACATAACAGTATGTTACTAACGAGTCCGGTTTATATAAAGGGAACTGATTCGACTAAATTTCAGAAGGCTTGAAGCCAGTTGTGCCCAAGCAACAAAAAACATCCAATCCACGTATCGCCGGGATTTAAATACGTATGTGTGTATATCATTGCAATTCCCCGCTTGTTACGGAATTCAACAAAAGAAAGTTATTGGTGTTCGATGCGAGGTATCACTTTTATCAGATTAAAAACAAAAAATAATTGAAAGGCGCTTTAACGATATGGGTAGACAAACAATACTTGAAAAATGTTTTATAAAAATTCAGCATAATATTTCAGTAATGGAAACACAAAATCGTCCTGAGTTTTTTATTGTATAATGCTGTTATATTGCTAAGAAAAACTAAACTGGAGAAATGGAATGGTTAAAAGATACCCATCTGGAAAGCAAAGCTAATCGCAACGTGTTCATTATAAACAATTTAGTCGATAAGTTTTAGTGTACGAACGCATGTGTTTGATCATTCATGATCTGTTGCAGTGTTGAAGAGTATCAAATTTGTCAACTTCGCGTCATTTTCAACAATATTAATAATGTAAGGCAACTTCGGTAAATTTTGCTTAAAGTGCAGGTGGCGCATAAATTGAAACCTACGAATTGCGTGTATTTATTTCGTTGCTGCATCGTTGAACTTCATCAAGAATTTGAAAAACAAAGTACTTGTTGAACAGCTTTTTACAA
Source organism: Epicampocera succincta (assembly GCA_932526305.1). Lineage (NCBI taxonomy): Eukaryota > Metazoa > Arthropoda > Insecta > Diptera > Tachinidae > Epicampocera > Epicampocera succincta. The sequence continues at coordinate 279,984 of OW052037.1, read as the reverse complement.
CGATATTGTAGGGGGGGAATAAAGCCTTCTGATACTGTTACCTTACTTTTCTTGTCCTAAAATAATTTATTTCTTTGTAATGCAGAAGAAAAGAAGTACTTAAGACCTTAAACACAACAAACAATAAACTTATATCGTCAAGTATTTGCTTAATACGCCCTTTTTAACATAAAATGTTGTGGTACAAAACGGGTCTTGGACTATTAATTTTTGTTTGTCTTCTGATTTGTACCAATTAAAAAAACAATATTTAAATATCTTTTGTACCTTAAAATGTTGAAAAATGCTATCCAAAATGGTCGTTGTAAATATAGTTGCAAATATTTTTGAAATCGTATCACTATTTTCCGAATTAACCTGCTGCATGCGCACAAAACTTTTCTTCTTTATTACTTATGTAAATATATGCAGAGTCTTAAGCTTTAAATACGTGAACGAACGTCTCATTACAATCCGCAACAAGGCTAGACTCGGCAACATTAGCCTAATCTGCGCCCACGCCTCTACGAGGAAGGATGACTTTTATAATCTCCTAGAAAGAACATACGATCAATGCTCCAGCTACGACACCAAGATCGTCCTAGGAGATTTCAACGCAAAGGTGGGCAAGGAAGTCTAGTCGCTAGAGTCATCGGGAAACACAGCCTGCATGACGACACATCCGATAACGGAGTCAGGCTACTAGATTTCGTAACGGGGTGAAATCTCACTGTAGCAAGCACCCTGACATCAACATTCACAAAGGGACCTGGCGGTCCCCTGATCAATCAACCGTCGACTAAATTGATCACATTGCGATCGACGGCAGACACTCCTCCAGTATTCTTGATGTCCGAGGAGCCAACATTGACTCCGATCACTTCCTTGTTGTAGCCAAGGTAAGGTCACGGATATCAGTAGCACAACGTAGTAGAGCACGACCACAACAGTTTGACGTCGCAAACCTACAATCGCAATCGACCGCTGGGAAATTTGCCGATCTACTGTCCCTTAGCTCTCAGAGAGTCAAAACCCTGCCAGGCGAAGCAACCGATGAGGAATGGAACCGTTGCCAAAACGCCATCAGAGATGCTGCCTCTGATGTATTGGGTTTTAAAATTCCAAGCGAAGCTAGCAGCGTATAAGGCGACGTTGAAGAGAAAGACGAGAACAGCTCGTGAGCACTACGAACGTAAGAGAAGGGAAGAACACCGGCTTCTCAAAAAAAAAAAGAAGAAAGAGCATGAGAAGGGCGCGATCGAGGAACTAGAGAGGTGTTACGGGAGGAATAATATCCGAAAGTTTTACCAGCGTGTAAAACAACTATCCAATGGATATAAGCTTCGGACAAAAGCCTGTCTTGACGAAGAGGGACAAATCGTAGTAGAGTCGCAATCGATGCTGAAAATCTGGAAAGATCACTTCTGCAGACAGTTTAACGGCGAGCAAAACACCGATTCCATCGCCAGGCAGAATATTCCACTCCAGATAACGGACGATGATGGTAGAGAATTCCGTCCCCCCGACCTGAATGAAGTCAAGATAGGAATATCGAGATTGAAATCAAACAAAGCTGCAAGAGCGGACAGATTGTCCGTGGAACTATTTCAGGCAGCCGGAGATGACCTGGTTGGGCGCATGCACCAGCTCATCTTTAAGATATGGTCGGAGGAAAGCGTTCCCGACGAGTGGAATCTCAGCATCGTTTGCCCGATCCACAAAAAAGGAGACCCCTTCAACTGCGCCAACTACCGAGGGATAAGTCTCCTGAACATCGCCTACAAGGTCTTCTCTGCCGTTTTGTGTGAGCGCCTAGGTCCTTATCAGTGGGGTTTCAGGCCGGGGAAGTCCACCATTGACCAAATTTTTACACTACGGCAGATGCTGGAAAAGACCCCAGAGATGCGAATCGACACCCACCACCTATTCGTCGATTTTAAAGCCGCATATGACAGTGTGTATAGGGACGAGCTATACGAAGCCATGTCTAGTTTTGATATTCCTACCAAACTATTCAGGCTGTGTAGGATGACGATGGAGAACTCTCGCTGCTCCATCAAGGTCGGTAACGAATTCACCGAGACCTTCAATATCAGAAGGGGATTTAGACAAGGCGACGCACTGTCATGTGACTTTTTTAACATAATTCTTGAGAAGATCGTGCAATACTCACACGCCAACAACAGAGACGCGATCTTCCAAAAGTCCGTGCAACTGCTAGCATACGCTGACAACATTGACGTGATTGGTCGAACACAGCGAGCAGTCAATGAAGCGTTTGCTAATATTTCAACGGAGGCGGCCAAAATAGGTCTAGCGGTGAACGAGGGCAAAACGAAGTATATGCTGTCATCAAAAAAGGACGCGCAATACCGACAACTAGGGCAGAACGTCGCCATAGGTGAAGGACTTCGTCTACCTTGGCTCCCAAGTCAACAGTATAAACAACATCAGTACCGAGATCAAACGCAGAATAACTCTTGCCAATCGCTGTTTCTTTGAGCTCAAGAGGCAATTGAGTAGTAAGACCCTCTCTTGGAAAACCAAGTTGATACTATATACCACTTTGATAGTCCCCGTCCTTCTGTATGGCGCGGAAGCATGGACGGTGTCGAAGGCGGATGAGGAAGTCCTTTTAACGAATAGAGGACGCCCACGGAACAGATGGCGCACACAAGTGGAGAGCGACCTCAACCGACTTGGTGTGCAAAATTAGAGGACGCTGGCTAAAGACCGTGCCAGCTGGAAAAGTTTGTTGGTTGAGGCCCAGGTTCACCCCGGACTGTTGCGCCAAAAGAAGAAGAAATATATGCAGATGCAATTTTAGGAATATTAGTTTCATTTTATGCTCAAGTTATTTGTCGACCATGTTAAAGTTTTTCGGGCCTATTCAACTAAAGATGTTGTAATTAAATATAAAAGTATTCAAGAAATGGAAAATTGCAAAGTTCCATCTCAATCTTACGAATTAGAAAGAAGAAAATGCTTATTTTTTCTGGTATATTCAAATGCACCTCTCGCTTTGTAAACAAAATTGGCTTTTAAATAAAAGTATTAATATCTGGATCCCATTTAACCGGTTTTGAGTTCTATTTTTTGCATTTAAAATCATTTAAACACTTGGTTTCCAATTCGATTAAAAAAGTTTCTGTATCGACTTTTAAATTAAACTACATTTACTATTAATGTTATTATATTTTCAGCGAACAATTCTGAATGTCATGAATCAAATCAAATTCTACATATACTGAATAACTCATTTGCTTATCCAACCACATCTTCAACAATTTGTGTGGACGAAAAAGTACCTGAAGAACCAATAGCCCTAATTAAGGTATGTTTAATCGATAAGGAAAAGCTTTCAAATTTAATTCCATATGTTAAAAATTAAAAAAATTGGATGTTTTCATCATCTCATCTATCTAAAAAAAGAAATAGCCTTCTGCAAACTGTGTTCCTCTTCCGATTTCGTTTGTGATTGTTCTAAATTATTTGATTTAAATTATTCGCTTCACACCTTCGCATAAGTTTAAGCAAAAATGGAAGCCAATACAGATGTTTATAAATGCGAACATTCGCAAGATTATTTTTGTTATGTAAATTATTTTACAAAAATTTGTCTGATGTATGTACATATAAGTTTATTTACAACAACGCAGTAGTATATTTATTAAAAAGTGGATTTATTGATAATTGACAAAAAAAAATAGCCTTCTAAGTAGCCACAGTGACTAATGAAAATATATACATATCGCACCCTAAATACAAAAGGGTCACAACTCAAAATTTTCCAAAACTGAATTTTTCCATAAATTAATTCAGAGGACACATTTATATTCGATTGTATATATTACAGCTATAATGATTTGAACTGCAAAGTGAACAAGAAGTATAATGTGATTGATTAAGCATTTTATTGGAAACCTCAACAGAACGATTTTGATTTGCAGATGTAGATATGTAGATAGATGTGAAGTTGCACTTGATTTTTTAGGCGCCTTAGTGAAATTATCCTGGACTCGACACTTTCTAAGGCTTGAATGCGACCACTTAGAAAAATTTCTAAATCCGAAAATTTTGCAGGTTTTTTCGAATAACTGCTTCGTGGGATGATGACGGGTGAACCTAAAGCTTTCAAAGCACCAAGTGACTCCTTTACAATGGCTAATAGATTTTTCAAATATGACATCCAAATGAGAGTTAACTAACATTCGGTTATTTTTATACCGAGTACACAATACCATGCAAGGCTTAAGATTGCTTTTAAGATAGTAAAATTTTTAGACATCTGATAATTCGCTATTAGAATATATCATGGAGGTAAACAAATAACGGAACGGCCTCCAATCATGGTAATTTGCGAAAAACGTCGGGAGAGTAAATTTTTACGAAGAGCGCAATTGAAGAAGTGCTTACAGATTGATTCAACATACTGTCTACAATAGAGATTTTTCGAATTTCTTCTAAACCGCTCAGCATTGTTGACTTGGCATTAATATATTGTAGATTTCCTCACATTCTGAGTTTAAATCCTCTTTAAACTATTTATTTTTCTTCACCTCCTCTGTTAGCCTAGTCAGTTTTTCGTGGGACGTGGCGTTAAGTTTCACTAAGATTAATTGTATATTCGGGTATGTCATTTCGTGACTAAGAAGAAGTCTTTCCTTAGTTTCAGTCATTTCAATTTAATTAAAAACTCCTTTTAACTCTTCTCCTCTTCAACGATTTAAACAGATTTATAAGATTGATGAATTGGATTCATAATCTGATTTGTATATTTCCTTAAACATTTTTTAATTTTAGGTTTTAGTTCTGCAGGGTAAATTGCAATAAATACAGTTGATGATGTTTATAAACAGACACATGTATCTAAGTGCGAGTATAGCAGCAGAGTGAAGAGGAAGCATTAAGTTGAACCCGCAGTCATAGATAAATAGCAGTCAGCAAACAATAATTATGATGATGATAATGATGACGAGGAAACCATTAGAAATTTTAACTGAACATTTTTGTAATATTTTTAATATTTCTGAAGGCAGTACTTGATGATTTAATTTATTGCGCTGCACCATATGTATGTAGTAGATAAAGGGTGGTTAAATTTCAAGGGCCGATGTTGATTTTGAATAAAACACAAACTATTTAGGAAATTATTGTAATTTTATTTTATTATGATGTATTGGTATTACTCAATTATGTATGGAACAAAATGTCGGCCAAATGGGCGCCGCGACCTCGGCGGCACACCTCCATCCGATGGTCCAAATTTTCGATGACGCTGAGGCATAATGGAGGTTCTATGCCGTTAATGTGCCGAATTATCTGATCCTTTAGGTCTTGAATTGTTGCTGGCTTATCGACGTACACCTTTTCTTTCAAATAACCCCAAAGAAAAAAGTCCAACGGTGTCAAATCACATGATCTTGGCGGCCAATTGACATCGCCATTACGTGAGATAACACGGCCATTGAATTTGTTGCGCAAAAGAGCCGTTGTTTCGTTAGCTGTGTGGCAAGTGGCACCGTCCTGCTGAAACCACATATCGTCCACATCCATATCTTCCAATTCGGGCCATAAAAAGTTCGTTATCATTTCACGATACGAACACCATTCACAGTAACTGCCTGACCGGCCTCATTTTGGAAAAAATACGGCCCGATGATGCCGCCAGCCCATAAACCGCACCAAACAGTCACTCTTTGTGGGTGCATTGGTTTTTCGACAATCACTCTTGGATTCTCATTCGCCCAAATGCGGCAATTCTGTTTATTGACGAATCCACTGAGGCTAATGATGTTAATACATAAACAATATACAATAGACAAAGGCGTGGAGTAATCAATGGAATAGGAAGCATGTCGAAATGGGTATTCGGGACGATGGACGACTAAGATAGACGGAGTATAGTAAAAACACCTTTTTAATATTGAGGGTATTAAGGAAAATAGTAAATAACAAATTTTAATTAATAATTATTCTAACACAACTCTAAATCATTTTAAAAATGTCAACAATAAATGATTGAAAGAAATTAGAAAATGGATTAAACTCTATAAACAATTTTTAGAAATAGAAAATAATAACAATATGTACTTAGAGCAACTAACTAATGCATATACAGTTAAAAAAAATAAAATAGAACATTTACAAGACAATGTAATTTCTGCAAAATATGGAATTGTCCATCCAAGTATTCTAACCAATAAAGAAATCGAAAAATATGATATTGCTTAAAATAAATTAAAATACAGTCAATTTAACATTTTTTAACAACTCCTATCTTTTTTCGGAATAAAAATCCCCAAGTAATTTATAACAGTAAAAGTAAGTTCGTTTTGCCATTGCCAAACAATAAAACGAAATTGACTCTAATATTAAAACAAAAATTTGTATTAAAAAATAAAATGCATAAATAAACACAATTACATATACGTATGTACTTAAAAATTATAAAATAATATTTATGTATGTTAATCAAACATGTAATTTTGAAGGAATTATTCTCAGAGGAAACGACTTAATGAATTTTAATAATTGTTCAATAACAATTAAAGATTACTATTTTTCTAATATAGTGGAAAATATTGAAGAAAGGCAAATAATTCAGTACACGTATCCAGTTCAAAATTTTACTAAAAATCTCATTCGAACAAATTGAAAAGAAAAAAAAATTAAAATAATTAAAATACCAAATTGTCATATGGGTGTTATCCAAAGTCCAGCATTCTTATTTGAAATTTTCAACTATTGTTTTGGATTTTATTAGTTTTTAATAGTTTATTATTCTTATTAGTGCTCAATAAGACATTAAAACGATATTTGGAGAACTCTTTTGAATTTCTTATATTTTATGGGTCATTAATAACAACTTAAATATAATTGCTGAATATATATTACGACATTTTTTAAAAAGAAAAGAAATCGTTTAATTTCAAGTGAAGTACCTACATATGCATGTCTGTGTGTTTGTTCACATTTTATGTACAAACATTATTTTATTACGGGTTATCGTAACTATTAATATCGCATACAAGGAAAACTGGAGCGAAACACAACCGTACCTAATGAATAGTAGTCGATGACGTACACATTTCTTCCCACAACTACAGAAATAACAGAAATTTTGTGCTTTGCAATCAATTAACATAAGAAATTCTCACTAAACCTGTTCCGTTGTTTTTTAAAAGACGCGTTTTTACTTCATGACAACGCTATATAGTACATACATACATACACACATATATTCTATATGCTTAGAAAATTTTTGCACTATTAAAATTAGTTTCTGTGTTCTCTGCCTGTTTTTCAGATTGCCGAAACTAAGCTAATAAAAAAGAGAAATGTAAATGTGTATGCAAAAGAAAGCAATGTAACAGCCGGCAATTGCGAAGTTATTTGCCGAGAAAAAAAGGTAAGTTTAAATTGCTTTTAAAGGTAATAAAGCATTTTTGTCGCGTACCGCGGAACGATACTTTAAACAATAAAGAGATTTTCGTCGAAAATGAATCCTGTTCCAAAATTGCTGTATTGATGAGTTTAACAAAATTAATTTGTTCTATTTTAAACTAAAAGGCGCATCGATCTTACATACATATGTAAATATATTTAACTATAAGAATGCCTCTCCAGAAATGATTACATATACCCCACACATACATACATACATACATTACATTGTAACCATTTTATATTGGTTAAAAATTACTCTTTTGCCGTTTATCTTATAACTGCTTCGTCCGTACTTTAAACGTTTAGTAAAATTACATTATGATTGTGGATTTTCTTTTGTTTGCATTTGCATTTGCGAATTGGGAAAAATACAAAACGAAAAAAAATTACTGCATTTATTCACACTTGACTTGACTTAATTTGTATTTAACTGTATGCCATTTTAATAGAATTAATTACGCAAACATCAACCAGCCGTCGAAGAATATGCAAAGAAAGGTTCGGCGAAATTTTTGCAAAAGTTGCTAAATTGTAGGAAACCTTTATAAGCGAAGAACACCATCTCTGTGAATGCGTGATTGAGTCTTTTTGAAGGGCATCGACTTTTTACGAAAACTTGTTTATTAATTAATTATTAGTGGCTCATATAATTCGATCAAAATACCGGCTGTTCAAGGTTCAAAAATTCTTTCCTCCTATTTCGGAAATTTGCATTTATGAAAAAAATGATTGCTGGGAAGATTGTGTCGCCGCTGTAGTTTTCAATTTTGAAACAATATCCTTACCACCCACGAATGAAGTACCTGAATCCTCACCACCCATTTTTCGCGAATAGCAGAACTGTCTTGATAACAGCGCCTCGAGGATACCCTGAAATTGCGCTATGCACCAGTTTATCATCAGTATTCGCCAATGCTTCTTCTTGTGTCTTAAGGCATAAACAACAACTATACTGCTTCAATCAAGGTAGACATCGCAACCAATTAATAACAGCAGTATCCCTCGTTAAAGGCATCTGAGGAGCGAAATCAAACAACAACTTGAATAAGTGGTGATAAGCCGAAGCAGGTTGAACGATGTCCACGGTTTGTTCATTGTTTACTGTTCGTGATTTTAGCACGGAAAACTTTAAGTTTTCTTATGAGTTTCTATTGTACATCAATATGTTTTATGTTGTGTTGATGCTGTGGATGTCCAATGAATGTTATAGAACATTCATAATCCAAATTTAAGATCGTATGTTTACTTTTTCCTTTAATCTACGATACATGAAGCATCAACATATTTATAATTCTCATCAAAATCAGTACGCATTCAATTTAGAGAAAAAAATATCCTGCACTATTACACGATGCTTAGCAGAAGGAACATTTTACATAGGGCCCCAATTTATTTACCCAAAATTATTATCAACAATTAGTTTTATACTGGTCAGTTAGTTGCAGCGGTTTGAGTGATAGATACATACACAAATATTGTTGAAATTAGGCTTTAATACTTAAAATTCAAGTTTTAATATCTTTATTAATATACATTTTATAATTGATTTTAGTGCTTGTATTTCGTAAGTCTTTTGCTAGCGACGCAATTGAACTATTGTCAATGTAGTATAATAGCAATATTGTTTTTTTGATTATTGACCGTCGACCGCTATAGACTGATTTTATTCACAATAAATTCCAACACAGAATTCAACAAATTTAAAAGTTCCATCCGTAAGCACAGACCAATACTTTACTGAATCTAGCAGTAGTTTTTCAGATACATATTTCTCTAATTTGTTAAGGTGATGTTAAGAACTTCTTCGTTATTTGTAGAGATTCTAATTTCGGTGTTTTATGAATCAGGCTCTGGAATGGTTGGCAAAACTATTTTTGTTCGCAGATCGTACCTCATATGCTGATGGCTTTAGTAGGAAATCCACATTAATTGCCATAACACCCTGAACATTATTTATTTATATTAACTGTTTTTTTAAGAATTCAAACTACATTGTATTGCACATTCATATTCATTAGAAACGAGGCTTACTTCAATTGTCGTAGAAGTTTATAATTACAATATAATTCTTGATTCTGCTTTTATTTTTTAGCATCTCATTTCTTTCGCCGGAAATTCTTTACTTGATAAACTAAACTGTATGGTCTGTCCTGAAATCTTCGGTGTGACATGCAGCCTGATCCACCATGTCGATCGAAAACATCACTGTCGTCAGGTTCTACGTTTTTAACGTAATTAAAATCATAATGAAAATGCAACTACGCTACTCAAGTTGAACTCGTTATAAATAAGAAAAAATGTATACAAAAGAGGTTTTAACTTTATATGTACAAATAAATTATTCCCAACATTTCACTATCCCTTTGTGTACCTTCCTTAGGGTTACAAATTGAATAAATTAACAAATAAAACAAACAACTGCATATAAACATGTGTACATACATACTTACATGTATACGGGCATATCGGTTGCCTCATGTTATGCAATTTTTTCAGAAAGTTTGAGCATGAAGCGTGTGGCTGTGAAGTTCGTTCAAAAAGTGATGTATTTCGACTAAGGAAAATAGACGTAATTGTATAAAAACAAACGCGTAGACACGGTTCCAGCCATCGTATTCACCAGATTTGGCAGCTATTAAAAGGACGGTGTTTTGCGAAGATTGAGGATACAAAAAAGATTCGCTGAGGGAACTCAAGGGGTTTGGTATGTCGATGTCACAACTGCTTCGAGGGTAATAAAAAACGTTGGCACAATTGTATTGTATTTTGGAGATCGAATAAGGATTTTTGAGAAAAATCGAAACTCTCCTCAGACCTTGTATATAAACTTGTATTCATATGTAGAATGTTTTTTGAAAGTGTTACAAGCTCATCATTTACATATGTAAAACTAAACCTTTTACTTGTATGTATTTATTCGTACAGTAGGTTACACTTATTTTGAAAACTGCACTCCTTATTTATTGCATTTAGTCTAAAATATTCATTGTGAAAACTAAACCGTTGCGCACAGAGTTCAAAGTTCAAATTAGAAGAAATTCCCGGAGTTGAGTAAAGTTTTTTACGCTTTTTAATTTTACAGATATTGCAAAAAATATGGAAAATAAAATAAATGCTCAAATTTTGACGATTCTTTTTATAAAATCGTAACCTCTATTTTACCGTGGTGCCATAAATGACCCACTTCATTTTATTTAATTTTTTATGAAATTTCAAGCTTCAGAACTTATAAATTAGTAGGTTGGGTTTTGTAAAGTAAACAATTGTACATATAAAAAAATAGTCCGTTGAGATGATATTAAATTTTCCCCGTAGGTATTTTGGACCAAATGTAAAAATGTAAGGGAGTGCAGATTTCAAAATACATCCACTTTTCCATTATAACATTTCTCACATTTTACTATTATTAACTTGTTTGCTTAGTTTAGTTTTATCTGTATTGACAACCAGAGCATAAGTGCCACATTTGGCATAGTGGTCGCAATCATTGCCCATCGCCTTGTCATGCTGGAAATTTTAAGTGCGTCAGGCCGCTAGATTTGAGCTGTTGCCAGATCAACGTTCTTATGGTATTTTTGGTTGGTTTATTGGCATGGTTAATATGCGTGGAGTAGTACAGCACTTATTGGTTCGGTCCAGAGAAACCCCTTTTTACTTACAAATTCAGTGCTGCAGTCACGCCAAAGAAAGTTGAGTTTTCCATGTACTGCAATGTAATGCACCTTGTTTTGTAAATAAAAAGTCTTTGCTTTAACTGTTGATAATAATGCGCGTTTGCAAAAATGCGCCGATTACCACTCGTCTTTCATTAAGGCACATCTTAACCTCAACTTCGCAACTCTTTATGGCACTACACATATACTGCGATAGACTTCATCCGCTAATATTTTAAGTATTGCGTTTTTAAAGCGTCAGTTATAGCCTTCTCCCACTGAGCAACATTTTACATCTTTCATCAACTTGTAAAAATGTTAACATCTTCCTTTATAAAGTCTATTGAAACAAATCAACATATTTCTAAATCTTTGTGAGATGATCCTTTCTCATTTTGTTCCATCTTACATCTTGCGTAATTTAAGGTGGTATCGCTAAAAATGTTTCATAGTGATTCTTAAAATATACATACATACATAATATGTATGCATAGGTATTATGTGTATTCATAATTACAACTTATAGCAAATATTTTGACTTACAAACATCCAAACATTCATGTCCACCAAAAATTCTTCATCGTCATCTTCTTTCAGAATGGCCTTCACTATTTCGCTCTACTGGATTAAAATTTGATTTTGTTCTTGCAAAGCAACAATTGTTGACAATGTAAACTCTTGTTTCACATTTGCAACATCTTCCACGCGTTTCACGAAAATGTGGTCAGTGTACGAAGGTTATTAAAAGAAACTTCGTTGCCCTAAACTTTAAATAAAATAATCTTATAAAAATACTTACAAACAATATATGTACATACTTACCTAATAAAAATTAAAACATTCGTGGACTTATGAGAAGGAGGTTCATAGACAAGAAACAATAAAAAGTTCTTCAAGTCGAAGTCATATTATGTCAAGAAAATTTTTTACATGGCGTATTTTGTCTGTATTCATCCAAAAAAACACTTTGCTCCTTATAATATTATATATTTGGAGCCAAACGAAGTAGTCATTAATAATAATTAGTATGGATATCCTTATTTTAAAAAGCATAGACATCAAAGAAGAAATCGAAAGCTGAAATTCTGTAGAGTTGCATATTGGCTTTAAAGAAGGGCACGATTTGGTTGAAATGATTAGGTATTTCCCTAACGTAGCCTAAAGTGAAATAGAGGTGAATCGAACTCGATGCGTTTCCTTCATAAAAAATTTTTCAAAAAGTTGTTTTGCAAGTACCAATCAATATAAGTTTGTTTTAATATATATAAACTAAGATTTTCTTTATACAAGCTTGTTCGTGCTAATTCAAGACAAATCTCTTTCACAATGCTCCCAACTCTGTTTTATTGCGCGGCGTGTTAGAAAAAGCTGTCTTTCTTATTTTGCGCAGATATCTACGAATGTATGTACTTGCAAAAACAACCCTTCTTTAAATAACATTGAAACGATTTAATTTTTTTTAAAATTTTTGTTTTTACTAAGTTAACAGTTTACGTTTTTTTTACTTTCAGCCAAAAGTTTGCTCTATTCAAAGTGGAGTTCAAAGAGATATGATATGTTCAAACTGTGGAACTCTTACAACAACAATTTGGAGACGAAGTGTACGTGGGGAAATTGTGTGCAATGCATGTGGTCTGTACTTTAAGTTACATGGCGTGAATAGGCCACACTCCATGCGAAGGGATACGATTCATACCAGACGCCGGCGTCCGAGAGACTCGGAAAAAGCAGAAAAGAAAATTGAGCATTAACTGTTAAAAAGTTATTTACATTAATGATGAGAAAATACAGTATGTTAATTGGAAACTAATGAATTTTTTAGTTCCTTGTATCTTTTTTGTTATTTCCTCCAGTTGGTGTGTTGGCGAGTATTTTATAAAGAAAAAGTTCATAACTTTTCTACTTTAATCTTTTATTTCAACAGTTGTGGTTATATCTCTGATGTTTTCAATTATTTATAATTCTCTATGTGTAAATGTGTCCCTAGCAGCTTTAAACAAAATTGCTTAATCTTAGAACTTAGTTATAAGCTTTTAATCGATTAATAATTATTAGAACTGTGTCTTTAAAAATTTCACATCGGTACATAAAGTTCCCCTTAAGTTTAAGTTTTTGTTCAGCACAATTTGTTTGGCTTCGGTATGCCAGGCGTAAATCCTGGAGAAATTTTCGCAATAATATGAAGCATTTTTCCGGCATCAGCATACTGCGGAAAATACATTTGAAACAGCTAATACTCATAGTTAACAGTTTTATTCAAAACGCGGGTATCTGTTGGCGTTTTTATAACAAAAAGGGCAAGGGTACCATTTCGACCTTTGAGTTGCATGTTTTTTGCCAAGGAAATCGAAAATCAGCCGACCTAGATGATGTTACGATAGCAGTCTCTGGAAATGCTAGACAACTAAAGTTTGCGATGCGGTCTGAGAACAAATCCAACCAAAACAGTAAAAAGTACAATATCCCCTCATTCACGCCTTGGAAATTGAATGCCGCCACACTGATTCTCCCGGACAGAAAACTTATATGGTAGCAAAATATCCAGATTATGGCAGCAAAAGTCTATCAGTCACACACATATTTACATATATGAACAGAACAGCGATATGATCAACGGGAAGTTTTCAACCTAAGGAGCAATCTGGCTATACGAAATGGTCATAAAACCAATACAGATGCTCGCACCAGGAGCATGAGAACGAAGTTAACCCGAAGCACTTCTGTCCTGTTGTTCTTGGGAAGCCAATCGATTTCACGACACGATAACTAGCACCCATTGTTGCAATTAGAACTGCTAAAATAGCCACAGTTTCAACCGATTTAATAGGAATAGAATAGAATAGAATAGAATAGAATATAGAAGATTTTACATTAAAATATCTCACAGGCTACTGAATGAGTGTAGCAATTTGCAGGCAGAAATGTCAGTTGTTGTTTTGATTACAGCAGATAGTCAAACCGCTTTAAAACCACTAGCTGAAGTGTACACTACACACAGTCTTGTTCAAGATTCAAATTTGATCCTAAAATAGGTCAAGGTTTCAAGAAAAAATATATATTAGTTTTCTGCACTGGACCGTGCGCTTCATTTAACTGTACACAGTATTGCTTAATATATATTTATGTTAATTGCACTACTTATGATAACGTCTTGTTCTACCATATTTTCACCATCTTGGACAAATTTTTCTTGTTCAATAACACTGACTGTAGTCTTGTAGTGTTGTTATCTGTTTAATTTCCGACCACACACGAAGTAGTGTATTATATTTCGTAAGACTCTTAAAGGAGCCTGTGAATGGATCAAAAGGGTAACAAGTTTTTAACAAAATATCAGAAATTGTGAAGGTTCTCCACAAATTCAATACAAGTTATTAAAACACGAGAGATCGTCTTCTACCCATTGTTATCGACAAACACAGTTTGAATGTGTTAAATAATGTCGTACTATAACAGCGTACCCTTCTTTGGGCTCATGGCAACGCTGATAAACCAATTCCGCCTTTACGAACGCAGTTAGGACATTTGAGATAATTGAAAAATTTCCAAAAAATATATACAAACGCCATTTTGTTCAATCTTTATAAACCAGGTTTTAAATGCCGAAAGTATGAAAAAAACGTATATGTATTTTAAATTAATGAAAAATATATACATATGTATCAGTAGTAAAGCAGCACTAGGCTGAGGAATAGAATAATAATTAGCCAATATTTAGATACCAAAAAAATAAGCGGAATGGTTTGTTTGTGAATGAAGACTCTCTATTTATTGAATTATAATTTTCTTATACACTAATTCACAATTTAGTTTTTGCTTACAGTTTGATTTGGTTCTTTGTCGTTTTTTTCCGCTGTTGGTCTTGGGAAGAAAACAAACTTATGCTAAAAGTATTAATTTCAAAAATAACAATTCTTTGGAAAATAAGTTGTTGCAAAATAGTTCTTAATAATTTCTTAGCTTAATTATTGCGCTTTCGTAATCGGACGGAAGTCCCAATAAATCAGTTCAATTTCAAATAAACAATTCTTTGGAAAATGAATAAAAGAAGTTGTTGCACTTCATTTAACTCACCATAAAGGTGATAACAATTTTTGATAGAGTCCACATAGAATTATTGAACACAGTGGTAATGTCAGAACATAACACATACAACAACGCCAACGTTGTTTTAAGTATTAGTAAATTAATTCGGGCAGATGTAAACCAATTAAGAAAAGGATATAGTGAAGACGAAAATATAAGTTATGACAGCAATTGGTTCTTAGATATCTATGAAACTCTTTGTTTATGACAATGTGGAGGTGTTATTACAATAGGACTTCGTCCGACAATAAAAAATTTCACAGAATTAGACGCCACTACGACGTTTTAGTCTCACTTAAAGACTAAAAGACTTAGAATTAATAACAGTATGGAACTAAACTAATAAAACTAATAAAAAAAAGTTTTCAATAATATAACCAAAGTCAAGGGTTATCGAAATTATTAGCAAAATCACCACATACAATAACAAACAAAATTGCTCACCGACGTTATTATATATTAATTAAATTGCTTAGTAAGAATAAGCCCAAAATTAATAAATGGGATATTGCAAAATTTGGCTTACTTGTCTCCTTGTCAGGAAATAATAAAGAAAATTAAAATAAAGTATGTATGTATGTATACTAACCGCAAGGCATACATACATATGTATACATACATACATACATACATATATGTATGTACATACATACATTAAAGACTAGAGTTACGGGAGATAAATTATTGCCGTAGATCAAGTTGCAATATTTTAAGAATGCAAAATAATTACCAGAAATATTATATTTATGCACATACATATGTACATATGTTAGAGATTATTAATACACCATTAGCACAGGGATTAAATTTTAAAGTAGGTACTGAGAATTTGACATAGGACTAAAGGTACTAGTAAACAATTAAAAAGCTAAATAAGAAAATGTTATTTTAATTAACCAATTAACGCCCAAATCGCAACTGTTGCCTCCCAATCAAACGGATTTAGACCGGCTTTAAAACAATTTGTTTAACACTTTTAAAGAATTTGTTGATCAACAGATAGAGCCGTTATAAAATATGTTACTAAATGCATACTTACATATGTAAGTACATACCACCCACAGTAAGTGCATTTAAATATGTATGTATCTACTCGTATGCATGCATGTGTAGATGGATGTGTATATGCATGCAGTTATTTAAAGTGAGGGAAACAAATTTAAAAAAAGAATCAAAGTATATAAAGATATTAAATAAGACAGTGGCGGCGGTAACAGCAACCATAAGAAGATTTTAGAATTCAGTTGTTAATTTATTTACTGAACCACAAATATATACAAAATAATTAAATTTTTGAATTTTTATAACATACATATATTTTTTATATTGTTGTTAGTAAATAATTTTCTTGAGGGCATTAACAAATTGTTAGTGCACTTTTGAAAATGTTAAATAAGTTTTCTAGCTTAGAAAAAAGAATATACAGGTGTAAACGATTTTGATTACCTTGACTGAACAGCTAGTACTGTGGGGAAGAATTAAAATATGAAATAATCTTAAGTTACATCCTTAACGAGCTAAAAAAAATGTATTTATAGACAATTAGATAAATTGTTTATTTTACAGGTTATAAAACTAATTTTACTTTTAATATTGCAGCTTCAAATTTAACTACTCCTAATCATAAAGTAATGGGCAATGAAATACTAGTTTCTTTTATTTTGAGATTAGTTTCGGCGATTATAAAAAGTGACATCTATATCTGAATTTGATAGCAAAGCGCTAGAAAGAGAATAACTTTATTAAATGATGTCAGTGGTGCTTGGTTGTTAAACGTAATAGCTGCGTTTAGTACCAACCTTGCAAATGAAATATTTTCTATGTCTTAATTGACATTTTGCTGAAGCTTCTACATTGGTAGCACTGGTTTATTTGGTTTGTATTGTGTTCTTTACCATCAACGTCGCCATTTATATTAAATCGCGAAATATTAATTTTTTTTTTGTAAATCTAAATGAAATTCCTTGTGACTGTTTTTAAAAGCTTTTGGTTATAGGTTTAATAAAAAAACCTTTTACGTTAAAATGCTTAATTTTTGTTTTTCTTAAATCGTTTTAATCAAAGTAGTGATTGGAGACATTACAAACAAAACATTGTGTACATGTATAAAAAATTTCTTTAAAAATTAGAAATCTAGATTACAAAGTTTATATTTTTAAATATAATTGTGCACTAAAAATATATGTACATATATTTTGAGAAAATATTAATTGGAAAAGTATTACCGAAGTTGGAGTGATTTTCATAATCTCTTTAGTTTAATCAGAATTTAATGGTTAAAACTCAGTTAACCATGAGTGAACGCGAATTCCCTAGCGTGCCGGTGACCACATTAGCTGGTCTTACAAGTTTGTCTGACTGTAAGTTATTAAACATAGTCAACTTAAAAATTATATATCTTTGTTATTTTCCAGTGCTTAGTGAGTTACCAGTTTCCGAATCCCTTGGAAATACCTCCTTATCATTAAGCCGAACTCTTTTGTTTCACACATTGGTTGCAAGCGAATCCAAAAATTTATTATCCATACGCGATGACAACCTAACCAAACAGTTGATACATGCCATCGAAAAAACCAATCCTGAAAACATGTAAGTTGTAATATATCGAGAAAAAATAACAACTTCTCAAAACAAATACAATGATTTACACTTCCTCGTTAATTATGCACTTTGCCGATTTTTGACGTGCACGTTTTTAAAATATTGGAACTGGTTAAGATGAACACGACTTTTCCTTTGGTTTTTTTAAAATTTATTATGATAAAAAAAATTGCTGCTGGAGAACATAGTACAAAATTCGATAGTGTCATATATTTCTGGGTAGATATATTCTCATCTAAGGGTGGTGTATGCCACACCCATTATAGTTTCTAACTTTCATAGAATTCGACACCACAAATATTCAAATGCATAGTATCAAGTAGCATTATGTTTATTGAAAGTTA
The DNA here is from genome assembly GCA_932526305.1 of Epicampocera succincta. Classification (NCBI taxonomy): domain Eukaryota; kingdom Metazoa; phylum Arthropoda; class Insecta; order Diptera; family Tachinidae; genus Epicampocera; species Epicampocera succincta. The sequence goes on along the minus strand of OW052037.1, from coordinate 261,872 downwards.
TTTACATTTGATGTCCTTAATGGAATAAACAACGGTTTACTGAACATATAAATACGACTCACAAGACAAATAACAATGATTGGAACTAACAAAATTAAAAATTTGTGTAGTGTAAGCTTTGTTGTTTTAATCGTAGGTTATTTATATCCTGTATACCAACAAGTCTGTGTTACATGAGAAGATCTCTTCTTTCGAGTAACACGCTTACATATGAATATATAAAAATATTAACAAATACCGCGTACGGTATACACAAGTGTCAATTTCTTACGTTATGTGAAAACGGCACATAACACAAAATCCCTTGCTCAATCTAATCTGTTCTCCGAGTAGTTCCCTATACAGTAAAAAGAAGACGAAACTCCAGAGTTGGTAACCAGAAATTCTTAACGAACATCAGGCCTTAACCAACTAGCCTGTATGGAATATACATATATATATGACGAAGAACAGAAATCTGTTGAAAAATAACAGCACCACCTTCCTCCGAAGTCGTACATGAATTTCTTATAGTTTTAGTTGTCGTGTCAACCGAGGGACTCTTTCCCCTTTATAGTACGACAATCAGAACGTCCCAGAAAAACCGCTCGTACAGTGGTAGAATTTAAAAAACACGCACAGCCTTAGCATCACAATATGGCCACAATACAATTGAATATATATGAATAAATATATTAAACAGCAGAAAGTAAGAAGAATAACAATGTTTAAATTTATTCGAGAAATTTGTTGTGCACAAAATGTACAATTATATTGTCTTGGTACTTCGAATATACGATCAACGTTTTGCCGCTGTACGTGTACTGAACATATATTTGTACTTTATTATCATTTTGTAGATCTCTACTATTGCTCTAAGGCCGGTATAACTTCCCCTAGAAGTGATTGTCAATATTTATTATCTGAATTGACAAATAATGAGAATAAAACCTAACACTCGTTACTTATTTGTTATAGCAGTGACCATACAATGGGATGGACTTCAATTTCCATGAATTTCTTGTAGTACGAAAGACAAACTTTTTGCAATTGTTATTCTATAGAGCATGAACATATTTTGTGCTATTCCATAATACGAATGGCAGAATTTTTATAAGTGAATGAAAGTTTTGTTTTTATTTTTGCCTGGGGTGAAGTGTGTAGTAGTCAGTTGGTATGACTTGAATGTTTGCAAAATAAATTAAAAGTTACTTAATCAACCCTTTGTCACATACGGTACGTTCGGGATAACGTCAATACCCTACATCCCAAACTTTAACACCTCCTAATTGACATTACCTACTCTAAAAAGACAACCAAATCTCAAAACTGTCGAACGTCGAAATTTGTTGGGTTTAATAATAATTAAACAATTGTAGATATGTAGTTAGTTCTGAATTTGGAGTTCCCTTAAAAGGATGGATTTAGTATAGAAATCCAGATACATATTGCGTTCTACTATATTATCCCGAGTGCACTGTATAAGGAAACAGAAGGGACTACTTTTAGGTGCTGTAGGCGCATTGAAGTCCCACTATAGAATAGGCACCGGAAAATTTTAAAGTACGAGTGGTTTCTATGACAAAGAGAACCTCATATATGAATAGGAAAGAAGAACACTGTTGAAATGCAGAGCTTGCTTTTCCAAATATACAAGAAAGAAAGAAATCCAATCCCATAATAAGAATTTTCCAACATTATTAAAGAAGCTGACATCATATAATTCGTAGTACTGGCTGGCCGTCCATTATATTTATATAATTATGATTTTGGAGTTGAGTTGAGATCTCATTCCTTTATTAAAAACATCTGTACGTATATTTTTACACAGAGAAGGGAAGCAAAATGAGGGCTTTTACGCAGTATTTGGCAAACTAATTTTAAAGTGTACTTAAAAGATTTGTTATATACATACATACATATGTACCCCTGTTGGAAAATAAGTGGTATTTTAAAATGTCACATGGTACGTGCACTCGATATTCGTTCAAAGTATCAATTTTTTAACATGTCTAATTTGTTTGTGAGATGCATGAAAGATAGAAGTGTTTTGTATGTCCGGCTAAAGTGGAGAAAATTGTTATTGAGATATCGGCATATTAGTTGGCTAATGCCATGCAATTTTTTTCGGAAATTTTGAGCATAACGCGTGTGGCAGCGAATTTGCGTTCCAAAAATTTATGAATTTTAACGAATTTTGTTAGTAATTTTTGAACAACATTGTAATCATGTCTCGTCCACCGTATTCAGAATTTTAAACAGCAACAATTAATTAAGTAGACTTATTTCTTCTTTAAATATTTGCTGGTAATTCTTTTTGCTTGTGCTGATGGCCTATTGTGTTCGGTTAGTGACGCTTATTTATGGCAACAAGCATATACATAGTTATTGCGTTTATGGTACATACATATTTAAATATCAGATCAAGTCATTGCTTAGTCTATAAGTATTTTAGTTTGCTTAGCATGATTTGTATTGGTGTATACAGATTGTATTAAAAAAATATGGTAATGATTAAATACGTCTTTACCTGAATTATTTTTTTTAATTTTATATTTCTTTTTTCATTGTCATAATTATATACTAACTATTTTTTTTTTCTTAGTGAATTAAAGCCGCAATATAAATCACAGCCACATGAAATAAATACGTGCGGTTATCCTCAGTTACTCCAAGGAATTTATAATTATCGTCCAGATATATTTAACAAAGAAATAGGAAGTAAGTTGATGATGTACATACATATGTATAACAATCTTTATTTTAATTTCTTTACTCTAGATATTAAGAAGGAAAGTTATGTTGTAAGTAATAAACATTTCGAAGAGCTTGGACAAGTTTGCTCATCATCTGAAAATCCTGAATCTAAAGTCTCGCAGAATCTGTCGGATGAAAATGTTCTCAGACCATATCAGGTTGAAGGAATTTCAGATAAACTTCATGAACCAGATACTTTATCTGCTTCCAGGTAAATATTACAATTATAACTTCTAAGCAAAATCTGAAACAAATTTACGAAATAAAGCAATTTATGCAAGTGCATTAAACGTTATTTTGAGCTACAAACTTATGAAGGTCCTTAAGCGTAAACATACAGTGTCAAATGATATTGGGAGACAATCTAAAACACCTAAGCGGGGTAGGTGTTTTAGATTATTTCGTGAATTATGAGAAATTGAATAATTATGTAGGGCCTGTTAAAAAACTTATAAAACAATTAATTTTGATTTGGCATATACAAAATTTTATATAAAATATCAGCTGGAAATTTAAATCCAAATGCCAGAAAAACGATGTTATTAAATACAAAACCTTTTTTTACAAGTTTAAACACGACACCATCATCCAAAGCAGAACAAAGTTTTATACATTTGCGGCAATTGTCTTTAAGTGTCAGTGTCTTTAAGCAAATTGTTATAAATTTGTTTTGTTTTCAAGTTTCCCTATAATTCAATTTTTTTAATAAGAAAAACGCTTTGCTCAAATTAAGCGCCATCAATTGCACGACAAAAAGATGATAGCGGAACCTTCCCATTAAACTTTGTAAAATTTGTCTTATCAGGAGGAAAAAAGTTAATTCTGAGTTTTCCCAATATCTCTGGATAAGAGTGCATATAAAAATGTTTAAAAATGTGAAAATCAGTCATATTCAGAAGTTTGAGATTGTTATATTTTTAAATTTTTCCTTCATTTTTGTAAAGATACTGCCTTAAAGTGATATTCAAACCACAATTGAGCTCCGAGTAGTTCCCAGTCATGATTCATAAAATAGAATATACATATGTACTAAAAATTTTGAAATAGAATAATCCCCACTAAAGCTTTAGAGTAAATTTTCTACTTTTTAGTTTTGTGCGATCGGATTATACTTTAATAAAAAAAAGAAGACATAGAAAAATACATACGTAAAAATATTTGCAATTCAATATTTTAGGAGTAAAAAATTGAGCCACTTTAGCCAAGCTTCTTTTACTAGTGAACAATATTAAATTCGTGTTTTCTCGGCCAGCTTAACAATCGATACAATTATTCTTTTCAAATTATTTAATTTGTTTTTAAGTTTTAACTTGTTTTTAATGTTTTAAGCATTTTATTAAGCAATGAAAATCTTAATTTTTAAGCTCTTTACATAAGAAGCAACAAGACGAAAATGTAAACACTTTTAAGGACAAATATGGAAAACTTTGTGATACACAAACTGATCAAGAAAGATATTTGAACCCCGAAAGCTGCACTAATAGTGCTTCGGTAGAAAGTCAGCCTTTAAAATTAAATAACATAGGAAGCGATACCAAAATTCCGGAAAGTTTAAATGTTAATCTAAATAATACAGAAGATAGCTCATTACCTAAGTCTACACTAATTCGTGCTGATTTTGAAAATGTTTTACACATGCAAAGACAACTACCCAAGATAGTTCAAACAAAATGTACGCAGTCGGCCGACGTACTGCAACAAACTCAAACCGCTGTTGAAAACCCAGCCTTGAAGCCGAAGTCAACGTTTTTAATAAAATCATCTGCATGTAATAAATCACGTCTTTTGGTGCGGTTAAATCGCATTAAAGCAGAAGATGCCAATCTAATGCAACAAAGCATAGAAGAATTTATAAAAAAGTCGCCAGAATTAGCAAAAAAAATGTGCTTGTTAAAGTTAGATGGAACAGAAGTTGTGAAAAAAGAAACGGACGATGTACTTTCCCCACAAATTCATCAAAGTCCAGAAAATACAAACGAAAAGCTAGTTGTTGTGGAAGATAACAAATCCGCAATTTTAAATGATACTTTCAACATAATGAAAGCGAATGAAAAGATATCACAAAAACGTAAACATCCAATAGGTGTTGAGGATATTCCAAGTGAAGAAATATGTAAGTAACTTTTAACGACTTGTAAATATAAGGGATTTTTAAGCAAAAGGGTATTGTCTTCGCCAATTAATTCATTACGTGAATTAACATAAAAGAATTAACGTAGAAAAATATGTGGTGCGTCTCATCTTTATTGATAGTTTCGCTTAATTCAATTGAAATGCATATCGAGAACAAGTTTTTAAATTGTTTTCTAAATATTTTCTGCATTGTGTGTTTAAGGGTATGTTTGGGGCATATCATACACGTCATAGTGAGTAGTAAAAGTTTGGGGGTTTATTAATTCTCTTACGATCGGATAGTTTAACTCTATATAATAGTTTAGACAAGCAATTTGAGATATTACAATTATTTATAATTCGAATTTAATTAAGTGGTCTTGCAAACGTATGTAGCTGTGGGACATGTATAAGTGCTGGGACAGTATATAATTTATGTTTTCATGCATAAGATTTTTCAATTATACGTACCAATTTGCTTAATTTTAATTCTCTAACATCTCTTATCTACTATAATATAAAATATGGCTTTTGTGGCAAAACAATGAAAAATCAATTTAGTAAGTTTCACATGTTGTAGAATTGTAACCATATTTTATTCGTTTGTGTTTTGCTTAGGTGTTTAATGGTATTACTTTGACTTTAGCGTACTTAATCTAATGGTTGATTTCCCATGTAAAGGTATGGCTGGGCACCGCAACACTACCTTTTTTTATTCCAGTTCTGCTTAACAAAAGCAGGGTACTGGGCACATTATATCCCAACCACAACCTTCATAGAACAAAAGAACTATTCACAAGAAAAAACTTATAACATATCGAAATATCACTTAAATTACTAATATAAAACTTTCCTTTGCATGTACATAATATGTAATGGGGGTTTCTTTTCTTTATTTGTTTTATTTTTTAGTTTATATGTATTTATGTGTAGCTTGCGCAAAAGGCATACGGCTTCGGATTGTAATTCAACGTTTACATTCCATATTTTGCACAAAAGTAATTATCATAATTATTGTCTGAATGCCTATAACAATGCGATTATCCATGCTTTTGATAGTTAATACATATTCTTTACTTTAATGACAGTATGGTCAGGTGTAAGGGTAGGATAAAATTGTAGAATATTATTTACTAGCACGACATGGTCAGCTTTGCTGGCTCTAACTATTTTTTCTTTATTTTTAAACAAATCAGTAAAAAAAATAATAATGAAACATTTTTTACAAATTAAACAAACGAACATTTTTTTTGGATTCTTTATTTACAACCTATCCATTTATGGACAATAAGTTAATTTAACACAACAACCAACATAACAGTAGTTGCTGCACTCCACTGAGTACAACAACAATGATTAATTTCGATATTTCCTTATATAAAATGGCAAAATATAACTACTAGTAAAATGTGTCTGCGACATATCAATAAAATGTAACTTCAGAAACAATTCAACTTCTTGTGTATGATTAGAAAGCCCATTAGCATTCCATATTGCAACATTTAAATTCAGTTGCATAGTTTTTAGCAATCTAAAGTCGTCAACATACTTAACAGCTTGTTGGTTAGCTCTAATTGATTTTGTATCAATTCTTCTAGTCTGCTAAGAGAATTTTGTTTAGCATTTTTAAGAACATCTGACTAAGAAACATTGTTTTAAGTCATATTTTGGTTCACACTATTATCGTTCAATTGAGGAAACTCGACATGATTATGACTATAATTAAGGTTGTTCCTTCTATTAAATATATTGTTATATCTCTTCTTTAATAATTGCTGATATACGACACAGCCTTTGTAACTTGCTGGATGGTTCTGTAAAACAGTTAACACATCTTGGTGGGAAATTAGTATATTTGGTACAGTCAGCAGTGAGATGTCCTAGTCCATATTTAACGCAACTTACCACTTTCCTACAGTTAGTTTTTTTATGACCGAATTCTTGGCAACGGTGGCATTGAACAATATGTTTAGAACTCCTTGCACAAAGTTTTAATGTCATAGACATTCTTATTACTAGGTCAACTAGGACAATACTAACTTAATGAAAATCATAGACAGAGGTTCTTTGTAATTCTACTTCTTACATTAGAAACGTTTCTTACACTATGCCCTAAGGACTCAATACCATTCTTAATTTATTAATTAAGTTCGCTATTGAAGGATGTAAATTGTTTACAACAGCTCTATATGATCTTTCCTGTTTAATTTTTTACACAATTGATTGCATCTAGAGAGAAGGTTGTCGACGAAACATCACCAGAAAAGTATTAAAAACTAAGACAAATAGGAATATGAAAAAAAATATGTCGACACCACACTACACAGACTGGAATATAAAATATCTTCGATTGGCATACACAAGTTATTTATTATTAATTTAACGCAATTTTTTATAGAAAGTACCATTTAAAAAGTAATTTTTAATAATAATATATCTTTTTGGTTTTTTTAATTTGTTTTTGGTGAGTTACAACCATTTTTAATATTTGTTTAAAATGGGGTGATGGTGGGCACAATGACACATAATTTTAATCGGTCCAGCTGCTATTGAGCTTTAAGGTTTCGTAGTACTTAACAGTAAACCATACAACTGGGATTCTGGATTGAAAATTGCCAAAACCGACTTATCTAATGAGAGTAGAATGAAACAAGCTACCCTTTGAAGCCTGGCGAAGCAATAACGCTTTGTCTTTTGTTTTTGATTCCTAATAATAAGGTGTCAGAGGTATTAACATCAATGTTACTAATGCCAATATTGAAGACTATTCTGCTACATACATATTTAAGTTATATTTTGAACATTCCTTTTAAAGACCTGAAATGATATCTGGATTTGTTAAGAGCTTGAAATGCTTTGTTATTGCACTTTTGCGTTGTGAAGATGTAATGGCAGGGAACAGTCATCTTTGATTTTTTTAAAACTTCATATGGTTTTACTTTCGTTTGATGCGCAGAAAGATCACGGTGGAATACATCGTTTATTTTTTTAATTAGTTTCCTTTAGTTTTTCCACTTGTTAATGCTTTAAGTTATTAGGTTATTTTGGTATTTGAAATAGTGTTTTGGTAATAAACTGTTATAACTCATCACAACCTCAGTAGCGAAAAAGCTAAAAGAATGCAAATTAAAGGTAATAATTAAAGCTGGTTACCGTACAATCAACTTTATTTACAGAAACAACTTCACAAACATTTTAAGATAAGAACTACAATCAAGTAAAATAAAAATTATAATGAATTTTGTTTTACAGTTTCTAAACCGAAAGTACGAAAAGTTGAGCGTTGTGTCGCTGTACATACCCCAAAATGTTCAAAAGATGAAGTTTTACGTTCGCAAACATATCAGCAATTTATGCGTAATATGGAACAAATAATTGAGCTCCTAGATGACACGGAGTCGCCGAATTTTGAGTCTGGTAAGGAGAAAAAAATTCCTTTAAAACTTTCAAAATTAAATTTCCTTAATTATTCTTCTAGAAGATGTTGATGAAAGTATTGAGTGCATTTCATCTAAGATGTTGAATATTATGAGCAATGATGTCGCCAAACTTAAGGCCAAGAATGTTTTGGATTTAATGCCCAAAAATAAATTAACGTTGCTAATAAATTACGCTATGCGCAACGTATATTTGGCAAAGAATTATTCTGCAGGTCCGGTAAGTAAAATTTTCAATTTAATTTTTGAAGACAAAAATTAAATGAAAGTTTATTTAGGATGATGAAGACGAAATATTTGACGACGAAGCCATGGAAAAAATTTTGAACGCAATTGAGGCTTGTCTGCTCATTTGTAACATCTATTCTACAGTGAATGATTTGAAATTTTTGCAAGAGGATAATATATCTATTATAATAAAATTTATTCAATTTCAACTTCGAGAAACAATTTTTCCCTCGTATGATTCCGTTTATACCGTAAAAAGTATGAAGAAGAATGACAACAGAAAAAAATCAAAAAATCATCAAAGCCATAATCGTAATCTCCATCTGCTATATTCTAAAGTTGTTGAGCTAATGAAGGTCTTTGTCATGTTGTTTGATAAATGCATTTTCGTAGATACGATTGTGCTTCCACTGTCAACACTTGCAATTGAACCATTTTTTGTTGATAACATCGAAACATTACAATTTGTTTGTTTGGAACTTGTAACAACGGTAAGTTTACTTTTCAATTATTCCAAATTAAACTATTATAATTACGAAACGTGGAGTACTATTGATTATGTAATTCTTTTATTTTGGGTTTCAATTAAAAAAAGAATTGGCTCGACTTAAAAACAAATTTTACATTTTAGAACCTTTATCTTTTACGGAAATTCTAAAATTTAGTAATTACTCAGAGTTTTGGTGCAAAATTCCATCTATCTTCTTTTCCTGACCTGTAAATGGTGCAAATTTTAAAATTTTTGCTCACCATTATTTGTTCTGTTGGACATAATTCCCCAACGAAATAAACATGTTATATTTTTTTTTACATATATCTAAAAGATTTAAAAAATCAGCAACTTGTTAAAACAAAACACCATAATTTTGCTCGAAGTCAGGAATGCTACAATAAACGTATCTCCCAAAACCAGCGGTAAATATATGTATATGTAGTAAACATATGGCATTTAATTTTCTCTTGAATTATGATCCTTATACTATACTATACTGCACAAAGCATAACTCGATGCAAAGCCAAACAAAACTAATGTTCACGCCTGTGCTTACAGTGAAATACTTTTTTAACCTAATTAAATTTCCAATTATAGTAATTTTTATTACATATTGTTGCTCATGGACCCATGAAAAATAGCTATCAGATTCACAAAAAACAATAAAAAATAATAAAACATTATATATTGATGTTATTTAGAATCATGCGGACGTTAAAAAAGTTTCAGGCAAAACTACTGAACGGGAAGCTGCTCAACAAAAGTATAAAAAAACACAATGCGTAATTATGTACATACATATGTAAGTGCAAACACTCAATAAGACAACAGAAGAAAAAGCATCAAATCCATATTAATACAATATAGAGCAGAAAATGCTGTGTTGGGTTAATTAATTGAATTTTAATTTTTCTCAAAATATTTATGTATGCATTCGTCAGTTTATAGCTGGTCTCATTCAAAGAATTCCCCTGAGAACTTGGTTCAAAGTTTTTTTAATATCTGATATGCACTTTTTGGTATATCCTCGAGCTCTCTTCTCTTACCGGCCTTTCATTTATCTTTTTAATATTGCGAACAGGAAAAAGTCACAGTGGGCCCAATCTGGCTGAGGCATAATTATGGCGTTGTTTTAGACACCAAAACCGCAAAAATTTCATGGCATGAGCTAATCGATATGCTGATTAGAAGAAGTGGGCGAATCAATTACGTTCAAATTATGTTACATAAACCAGCCACTCACTAGCTTCGATGAGTGGATTTGGGTCATTATCTTGCTAAAATTTCCATATAGGGGAGCCATATCCGCTTCAAAATATTGTAGCATAACAATTTTTTTAAGAAATGTACAATGTGCACAATAAAAAATTGTATATCCTTTTAAAATTGCAGATTTACTATATGCCATTAAAAATTCATATATAAAATCATATAATAAAATAGATATATTGGTTTTTTCTTTAATTGCATATTTCAATATGAATAAACAGAGTTATGTGTGTTTTATTACATTTCTTATATGCATGAATAGGTAGAAGACACTACATGCATACATAGTATGTATGTACGTTAACTAATTTAATTAGAAATGTAATAAAGCGTAATAATAATAATTATGTTTTAAAATTGGCTTGAGTTCTAACTAAAACCACAACGACATTCTCTTTGATGTTTAAGTTAAAATGAGCATGCCAAAAGCAGCAAAAAAAATTGTTTTGGCATAATTTAGAATGGAAGAATACAATTTTAAAATTTGCAAATCTACTTCTGGCGGTACAGTCCAGGGTGAACTTGGACCTCAAACAATAAGCTTTCCCAGCTGGCACGATCTTTTGCCAGCACTCTTCCTGGCCTAAACACCTTAGTCGTTGGATCTGTAGACGTCTGGTTAGGCTCATGTTGCCCATACAGTTCGTGATTGAATTTTCTCCAACCAAACCGAACCATCAACGCAAACAGAACCAACGATTGAACGCAGAACTTTTCTCTCGAAAAGTCCAAAGACTTCCTCATCCGCTCTCGATATTGTGCATGCTTCCGCGCAATAGAGCGGGACAGGTGTGATCAAAGTGTTATATAGTGTCAGGTTTGTCTTTCTAGAAAGGGCCAATTACTCAATTCTATTATTATTCTGTGTTTAATTTCGGTAATGATGTTGTTCGTATTGTTTACTTGGGAAAGGTGGTTGACAAAGTACTTCACTACCTCGAAGTTATAGCTGCCTATGGTAATGTTCTGGCCCAGTCGTCGATGTTGTGTGCCCTTTCTCGATGCCACCATATACTTCGTTTTGACCTCATTCGGCGCTAAACTCATTTGGCCGCCGTCGTTGAAATACCAATAAACGCTTCATTGACCGCTCTCTGTGACCAATCACGTCAATGTCGTCTGCGTATACTAGCAGTTAAACGGACCTGTGGAAGATCGTGCCTCTGCTGTTAGCGTATGAGTTTTGAACGATCTTCTGAAGAATTATATTAAAAAGGTAACATGACAATGCACTGCCTTATCTAAAGCCTTTTGTGACATTGAAGGCCTCGCGGAATTCGATACTGACCTTGATGGAGCAGCGAGAACTCTCCATCGTCATCCTACACAACCTGACGAGTTTGGTAGGAATGTAAAAATTAGACATGGCGCTGTATAGATCGTTTCTATGCACTCTGTCATATGCGACTATTAGGTGGCGGGTGTCGAATTGCATCTCCTGAGTCTTTTCCAGTATCTGGCGTAGTGTGATAATTTGGTCAATGGTGGACTCCTCGGCCTCAAACAGCGCTTATAACCATCTATCAGGCTGTTCACGAATTAGGAGATTTATAATTCGGTAGATGCCGCGACCATATCTTACAGGTGAGCTGGTGCATGCTCCCAATCAGATCATCTCCAGCTGTCTTAATCAGTTCTGCGGACAATCCGTCCGCTCGAGCAGCTTTGTTCGCTTTTAATCTCGATATCGCTATCTTGACTTCATTTAGGTATTCGTATCTTCTTCGCCGTTAAACAGTGATCTTTCCAGATTCAACTGCGACTCTACTACGATTTGTCGCTCTTTGTTACGATAGGCTTCTGTCCGAAGTTTATATCCATTGGATAGTTGCTTTAGAGCTTTCGGATATTATTCCTTCCGTAACACCTCTCTAGCTCCTCGATCGCGCGCTTATCATTCTCTTCCTTTTTCCTTTCGAGAAGCCGGTGCTCTTCCCTTTTACGTTCGTAGAGCTCAGGAACGGCTCTCGCTCTACTCTCCAATGTCGTCTTATACGCTGTTAGCTTCCATGAGTGCGGCTCGTTGTGGAACCATGGTTTTTTTCTGGGTGACCTTTCAAAACCCAATACATCAGTTTCGATCCTTCCGTTATCGGACGTGTTGTCATGCAGACTGTGTTTCCCGATGACTAGCAAAAATGTCTTCCTTGCCCAGCTTTGCGTTAAAATCTTCTGGGATGATCTTGGTGTCGTAACTGGGGCATTGATCGTATGCTCTTTCTAAAAGATCATCCTTGCTATCGTCGTATTTATACTCCGATATCTTCGCTTTGTAGCAATCACCGTAATAGATGTCTCAGTTTTGTATGCTCTTTTTGCCCGGCCTATCACATCGCACCTCCTGGACGGCGGTGATGTCAACAATATAGGCTTCCAGGGCTGCACGTAGTCTTTTCATTCCACGTGCAGAACCAAAAATCGTTATCCTTATTTCGTTGTCCATGGTCATTCATATTTATTGCTTGTTGTTTTGTCTGAACTGTTAACTTTTTTACACAGTAGTGAAGTTAACACCAGGCGCAACCCCCGAACCTGGAGGACCGGGTCCTAGTTTAAACCCCTCAACAACGAGGCTCCGCAGCATTTGCAAATAATTATACTATTAAGCTAAAATAATGGCTGCAAGTTTATAAGTTATTATAATAAAGGGAGAAATAAATTACAAAAGAATACAATATGAATAAATCCAGCAATAGATCTATTAACAACATACCATTAAAATATTTATTCATAATTCTGCGGTATATTCCGGAACTAAGAGAAACTTACCGGAAACACGATTCACGGTTCCTAGATGATCAAAACTTTCGAGTAATAACATCCGAGTTTATCGCTGACATACAAACATGTCTACTTTCAAAATGTGTGGATATATTCATAAAAATTAAAATGCATATGAAATGTGTTTTAATTTAAATATTCCTGCAAAATTTTACTAAAATACTTATGTACACATTTTTTTTAATATATCCTAAGTTTTATTATAAGTAGGTATGCTGACTGGGTATGTTTTCAGGTTTTAAAAAATAAAAAGAGCTTACTGAAAAAGTATTCATATGTAAAATTCTTGTTTTTAATACTTGACATAATTTAAATTTTTTTTGTTAGATTTTTCGAAAGGAACATTATGATAAAATCCGAAGCAGTATTTTGGGAGATATTTTGTCATCCATTGATCGTCTGCCGTCTTCAAAAAGGAATTTACGACCATTCAAATTAACAAATAACGGTGGAAATATACAAATGGTCACAGCTTTAGTTTTGCAGCTAATTCAGTGTGCTACAATTTTGCCGGAGTCGCTTTGCTCAACAGAAAACTCAAAGTCAATTAATTCTGAGAAAAATGAAGTATCTAAGAAGAAGCCCAATGTAGATGTAATTGTTTTAAAAAAATATGACGTTGCGATTAGTATTGGAGGCAATTTTCTTACAACATTTCTTAATAAATGTAAATCGCGTTCAAATGAAACGGATTTTAGGCCACTTTTTGAAAATTTTATTCATGATTTACTGTCAACTGTAAATAAACCTGAGTGGCCGGCATCGGAACTACTACTCTCTTTATTAGGAACGATGTTAGTTCGATATGTCTCAGATAAAAGTATTGAACAAAGCATTCGCTTGGTATCGTTGGACTATTTAGGTATCGTTGCCTCACGATTGCGAAAGGATACAGTTGAATCTCGATGTAAAGTTAATATAATAGATTCTATGATAAGTTCTATAAAAATCGAGCAGGAACGAGAAGGAGATCTACCAACAGTTGATGTATTATGTAAATATATTGCTCTAGTAACAAAATAATGAAATATTTCATTTGTAGAACAAAATAAAACTAGATCCCGAAGAAGAGCGAACAGAATTCTTACAAAAGGTTCTTTTAGATTTCTTGGCTGTTAATGCTCAAGAAGAGAATTTAATATGGGACTATGCTCGGCACTTTTATTTGGCTCAATGGTATCGAGATATCATTTATCAGCGACGGCGAGTAGCTGATGGCGACAAAACATACGCCTCAAGGAAGAAAACAAAAAATCGACAAAAACATCGAAAAGGTAAGATTACATTTTATGCAAATTCGGTTATGTATTTTCTTATTAATATAAAATCTACTTCAATTAGTTTCTATTGAAACACATCTAATTATAATGATAAACCACATTGTGTATAAGCTTTAGTACTGAGAGTTATAGTTATAAAAGCACCAAAAATATATAAGTGTGTATTTAAATATAAAATTTTTATATTAAATAATATAAAACTATTCAATTATAAGACTGTTTGTCCTGTTTGATATCATCCACGATTTTAATCTTGTTGGATACTACAAGTTAGGTTTCTAAATTATTTGAATTAATCCATCAAATCAGACATAGTTACTGCTATAAGCTCTATAACGTCAAACACAGTTAATCACAATATGATCCCAGTAAAATTTAAAAAAAAATGTATCTATTAAGATTATAAGACGTAATATTGAACACTCAAAATGGAGAATGGTATCGTTAAAATTTACTAAAGCGTTTGATCGTGAGAAATACGTTTGTCTCATAAAACATTTCATTTTCTACGTGTGCCGTCAACGTGGTAGGCCCCAAGGTTCAGTTATGGATCCCTTATCACATTTCAACTGATGTTCTGACTGTTCTGTGTCCATTGTGCATTTTTGGTTATTGTTTGTTATTAATTGGATGTAGTATTTGGTAGGAAACGAACATACAACCTCTGGACTGTAGGTCGAATACTCTACCATTCATTCATTTGGGATGATTTAAAATGTTTGATGGAAAATCAAGGGTTATGTACTCGTATTTTGGAATAAAAGTTTTTCTGACTTCATATCTATAGACGGTAGCTATATTCAATATGTTGATGAACTAATTTCCTCTGTCTAGTTCTGTAAATTAGTTTCCAAAAAGGAGACATTTTTAAAATCGAGCAATAAATCGATGCGAAGACGTCTGCAAGCGGTAATGGATGCTAGAGGTGGAAACACAAAATATTAGAGGCAAAAATGCAAAAATTTACATCAGACTTATGGCCAGTTTTGAACTCAATATTTAAATACGAAATTACTTAATTTTCCCTTAAATTTAAGTTGTATATAAATATGGTTTGCAGAACTGTCAAAATCATATAGTAGTATAAAAACTTAAGTTGTATTTAAATGGACGTGGTGAGTGATTTAAGTTGTATTTAAATATGATCTATAAAAATAAATTCGGTATTTAAACAGAACTTAAGTTTAAACACCGTTTAATTTTTAAGTTAAAAACGTCCTTAATGTTTTATCAAGTGTGCAAACATTTTTTACAGTATAGAAATTGAACCATTTTTATTTTTTAATATTCTACATAAGAATTTTTTCATTGTTATAAAGGTTTTTTATTAGCAAATCACATGTTTATAAAATACTGTTCGAAAAAATTAAATTTTTTTTATATGAAATCAATGCATATTTTGAAGTTTTTTTTATTTTTCTCCATGTGCAAAGATTTTTTTTTACAAACTGTATATGGGTGCAACGACAAGAGAAATGGTAAAATATTTGTGAAGAATTTCTTCGATTGTGGAACTTTTCCAATTTTATCGGATCGTAGGTTGAGAAGAATGTTTTTATGACTGCACCGAATTAGGAAGGAATTATTTACTTTAATTACAAAGCAGGAGCACATAGTATTGTTCTCATGGGAATCGCTGATTCGAACTAGTGCTCCGTATATCGATGTTGGGTCGAATAGACGTATTTCCAATCGTGACGTTTTTCGAAATGTTCATTTAATGCACTAACAAACTTAATCTGCCTTTACCGAAAGTACTTCCATTGAGAAATTTACCTGTACAAAAACTTTGTAAGATCAAATAATTGTTTGCCGGAAATAGGAAAATATTTGTCAATATATGTTTAGACTTTGTTGGCGTTAGACCAAAAACAACTCTATTTGCACGCAAAGAGATATTTTTTTGTTTGCTATTAATAATTGTTTTATAGTCACATACAGAACATTAATATTTCGTGTTTGCTGTCAGATGTTTCGTCAAATTTACAATACAATATTTGAATATATGTATGTATGTATATCTGAATCAAATGATGTCCATTTTTCATTGCGAATAAAAACAATTGGAAAATTAAAACATTTGTAATTTTTATAAATTAAAAGCTCTGGTATTTGAATAAGATGTAGATTAAAGTAAAAAAATAAGAATGTACGTATCTCAAAAACTCAACTTTGAAAAAAGCTGATTACGTTGATATAAAGACATATAGATGCATATACACATACATATAATTTTACATATTGGGCACTAACCCTACTCCCATATAAGTATGAGATAAAATACAGAAAAACAAAAGACCGCCAATTTTTACTGACAAACACGGAAAACAATGAAATGATTTTATAATTGCATCAATTTCTATGGAGAAGATATAACACATCATCAAAGGCAATTCTTCCCGTTTCCTACAATATGATTCAAACAATGACTACAATTCAAAAAGTTTTAAAACTCATGAATTTTTAATCGACGGGAACCACAATATTTTGAGTTTCAACACAAGAATCGTAGTTTTAAAATTTTTTCGATACAAATATTAGAACAACTTCAAAGAGCACATATTTTGTCCGTCAATTACTGGATGTAAAATGAGAACTGTATTTGATATTTTAGTCAAGCCAGTACTAAATAATTCAATACGAGGCACCAAAGTCGAAAATCAATACAATAAGAAATCAAAGAAAGGAAGTAATTTATAATACCTTAACACAAATCGGCAATAGAAACATTCTTATTACAGCTCATGCTAATTAACACAAATTTTGGATACGGACAGAAAATTGGGTGTTCTAACTGAATTCAGAATTGAACTACTAACGGCAGAACAAATTGTTGCAACACTAACTTCACCAGTAATTTTGCATCCTAAATGCATAATTGCTTGAAGGTCACCTAAAGAACTTCAAGAAGAACTAATAGTCTTATAACCTGCAAATGCACAATGTACACTTCGTTCAACATTCCTATTCATCGGTTCTTTAATTACAAAATAAAAGTACAACTTATCTTTTTGTTAGTTATTTTTACATAAACTATCCTTGTCGTTCTTACTTATTAATTAATAAATTGCTTTATTTGTTTGCTTTTAGAAATTTTTCGTACTATTTTGATTTCTTCTCATTGATAATAATTTTACATTATTCATTCTTATTCTTAACGGTGTAGAAAAATTGTTTGGTTTTGTTTTCAAATTCTTTAGTTTGAGTTCTATCTTAATTTCTTGAAATTTTGTAATTTTGTTTTGATTTTAGTGGCACTAATTTTTTTTTTTTAATTTTAATATAATTATCAAATTTTTCAGTTCGAGTTTTATCTTTTATTTTTTTTTAATATTCTTTTTGATTTCAGTGGATCTCAAATTTAATCTTTTCTAGTTTAATTAAAAATATTAATTTTAATTATAGCGGTTCCTAAAGTTAAGTTTCTTAAGTTCTAATTGTGTTGCTAAATTTTTCAGTTCAAGTTTAATTTTAATTATTGGAAAATATTCTTTTTGACTGCAGTAGTTCTTAAAATTAAGTTTTTTAAATTTTATTCCAATCAGGAAATTCCTCTTATTTTTTGTTTAATTTATGTAATAATTTTTTTTCAGTTTAAATTAAAACATTTGTTTAATTCCACAGTTTCAGGTTTTCTTCAGCCAATTAATTTCTTAATCTTATACTTTTTGCCATTATTAAAACAATAGACTTTAAAGAGCATTATGATGTTCTTTAAAGTATTTCACTTCTTCATTTGTGTTGTTTCATTTTTAATGGCTATTACATTTTCTGTCTTTCTAGGTGTTTTGTCCGGATCTTCTGAAAGTGAGAGCTGCAACGAAAGTGAGGATGATACTGTAGCTGATAATACAAACAACCGTGATTCTAGAATGATAGACCAGGAGCTAAATTTAGACATTTTTAACGTTCTTGAGGAACGAAAGTGCTATTTAATAAATCATATTAGGCCATTCTCCGCATTAACTGACATTAGTCACACATCACAACATATTAAAACTTATATTGACTACACAAATGCTCACCTTATCGCACAATATCTGGCAACAAAACGACCTTTCAGCCAATCGTTTGATGGTTACCTTAAAAAAATAATATTGGTTGTCAAGTAAGTAGATAACATAGTATTCAATTTTAGCTTATGATAAATATACAATTTTTAACAGTGAGCCCTCAATAGCAGTAAGAACGAGAGCAATGAAGTGTTTAGCTAATATAGTTGAAGTGGATCCGTTCGTGTTAAAACGAAAAGATATGCAAATGGGTGTAAACCAAAAGTTTTTGGATGCTGCTATATCCGTTCGGGAAGCTGCCGTAGACTTAGTTGGAAAGTTCGTTCTAAGTAACGAGGAATTAATTGATCAGTATTATGATATGCTTTCTACCAGAATTCTTGTAAGGTTGAAAAATATTTGAAAAGAAAGTTATTTTAATAGATATTTGTTCATTTCAGGACACAGGTGTATCAGTGCGAAAACGTGTAATTAAAATTCTTCGTGACATATGTATAGAATATCCGGACTTCAAAAAAATACCTGAAATTTGTGTTAAAATGATTAGGCGTGTCAATGACGAGGAGGGCATTCAAAAATTAGTAACGGAAGTGTTCATGAAAATGTGGTTTACGCCTTGTAATAAAAATGATAAGGTAATTTTCATTATATATGGGTATAGATGGATGTTAGTTATGCACACATATTTAAGTCAACACTGCTAGGTAATTTATTTTTCACATAAAAACTTAGGATAATAATATGTCGTGCTTGTTGCATAAATTTGCATGTTTTTAGCCAGTTTTAAAGCAATAAAACCTACTTCCTACTAAAACTAAATACAAGAGTATAGAGCAAAATTAATTATTACGCGACTGTGTGAATACACGATTATTTTTTACCATTACTAATATGCATATGGGAAGGAGGAGAGAAGAAGTAGTGTGTTTTTATGCTTTTTCTTTTGCATAGATGAGGATTTCAGAGATTAAGCGATGTTGTGTTGACTGTTCAGCGCCCTGCGACAATGCACAGTCAAATATCAATTAACTCAACATTCCCAACATTGCTTTTTTGTTCTATTTTGTATTTATATGGATTTGTTTATAGGGTTATTGAGACATGGAACCTGCGGACTGTTGGTCGAATACTTTACCAACTTAACCATCGTGGCACTTAATTAATAGACTCCTTATTTATAAAGCAATCGGCGCGAGAGCGTATATTTCCAATAAAACACTTAACAATTTGAAAACTTACCCAAAGAAGCTTTCTCTCATATAATCATGTAAATATTGTATATCGACGGCATTTATTCAAAATGGTTTATCTGCAAACCCCTGATTGTTCAGGAGAAGCAAAAAACCGTTTAATTCCCTAACTAATGAGTATTTCGCAAATCAATCTTCTACAATGTGATTGATAGGCTTCTACTAATTCCCTAAAATATAAATTATAAAATAAAACCCGGTAATCGCCTTTTTACGGTAGATAAACCATTTTGTCTTAGAAAATTTTCGATGTAAATATTAAAATGAGTAGATAAACCATTTTGTTTAAAAATGATTTGAAATAGTGTGAAGTAAAATTTTTAGTTTAGATACTGTTGTTTTTCACTTTTAAATAATTTTAGATTTAAGAAAAACAGAAAAAGATACTTACTTCAGGTCCAAATAATTATCTGTATAGTTAATGCTAGAATTTTTATTATTTTTTATTAAATAAATTACATTTATTTTGAATGAAGATTATCATAGATGATATTCATTAGGTATCACAGATTTCAATTCCTGTAGATGTTTCCATTTACTGGTGGATATTGGAAGATATTCTTGATGAAGTGATTGTGGTTCTATATATCCTTGGTATTTTTTCATTCGTATTGGAAGATCTTTGTACTCATCATTAAAACTGACTTTTTATTTTACACTACCATTTGGTAAATATAAAAGTGATTTCAGTTTTGAAACAATTGGGTCATTCTTTGTTCGTCCAGGACGTCGAGGAAAAACGTATAATATTTTCATCGTTGAAGTTTTTGAACAAATTGTATTCTAAGTATTCGGTATCAAACGGTTTGCTTATTTTTTTCCACCAACTATTACACTTTTCCGCGCCTCTTTAGTTATATTGATATAATCATGACGTATATATGTATGTATATGGATTGGCTCTTCAACTTTTTTTAAATTTTTACACGTGTACTGTCACATTCCATTTGAGTGTTTCCCTTTTCCAGATATTTTTGCTCAATAATCTTTTTGTTTTCTATTGAGAAATTAGACAAGGCATTTGCGAGAAAATAGCTATAGGCAAATCGTACTTTAGGGAGTGTGTCTTAAGATGGTTCAGTATTATTGAAATAAATGTGGATGCTGAAAGATCACCGTTGCTCGCATAATTTTTAACCCATCTCTACTAAAGGCTACTCGGTTTGTTTTAATAATTCACAAGATAATGTCACCTCAAACCAAGGAGTTGGTATATTAGTAAAAAAATAACATTGCGCATAGAGTAATAAACACTAATTCAGTGATACAAGAAATGATTGTAGAAATTCAACATTACATTCCATTCTTTCTTTATATATTCCACCCGACCAGTCTTTCGAATCAGGATCTCAGACAAGTATTTGACAGCATTATAAATCCGAAACTTATATTTGACGATTTCAATGCGTGGAATGTTTTCTGGAGATCAGAAAATTTCGTTTTCCAAAACAATTCGATTAACAGAAAAAAACTTACACTCGTAAAGAAACCTCTAAGCAAACGGTTGTGGAGTCCGAAACTGAATTCTCATTAACTACGTTGGTTATTAGGTTTTGGTTACATTTTGTAGTACCATTTAAATTTATTGAATACTTTTCTTATTGTAAAAATTTCGTTTTCCAAAACAATTCGATTAACAGAATACGTCTGTCCTGTAAGAAATTCAAGAATGCTACGAATATTGTAATTCTAAGAGTAAATAAATTGCAACTGTGCTAAATTACGTTCAATCAATTTTAAGAACTTATCACATTGAATACCGTTCCGGTTTTCTTTTTGTTATAAAATAAATAATATCATTGTTTGATTGTCAGCAAATTTAATTTTTTTTCTTCCGGGAAAAATTAATAATACTTTTACCACATTATTGATAAATTATCAAAACAACATCAGTTAAACTCTGGAAAAGGCATACAAACAGATTACTTCTTACCCCTGAGTTCTAGTACAAAAGAAGTAAAAAACACTTAGTTATGACAATGATTCTAATTAAAATCTAAGACAGATATACAACAAATATGTTTCCTTAACATAAAAAGTAATTTCATGTTGATTTTAACGCTTAATTAGGAGAATAATCCGATCCCAAAACAACCCTGAATAACTTACCAAAACCAAAGTGCTTAACATTTTTGTGTACAATTTTGTGTGTTTTGTTCATGTATTAATAAATGATAAAATATTCAATAAAAGTATACAAATTGCATGTGTACACAAAAAACTATATTTACAAACTTATCACTTTTGTAGAATTTAAAAAAATTAAAATTTACAAAACTGGCAAAGTACAACATTGGCGGTTTCTATGTGTCCCGCCCTTAAGTTACGATAAAAAAAATTTCAGGAGAAGAAAAACACTATTATGAAAGGCTATCAAAATATTTCGACATTTGAGCTTAATTTTTTTATTCAAAAATTATTATTTGAAGAAAAATATCCAGCTATTTGTATTAAGAAATGAAGAAATGATTTTGATAATCGTAGGGCTTTTAAAATTTTGTTGAACGTTAGTTTTAAAATTTTTAATTTTCCAGGAACATGTACAATGCACGGTACGTAATAATCATACAAAAAAGGATTCTGTTTTTTCGAAATCATATAATGATACATAATATGAGTTCTAGATTCCATAAGCTCTTTTACAAAAATGTATTTTAAAAGAATGTGCATACACATTTTTGTATGAAGAAAAACTACAATGAAAAAGTTAAAACAGATTTGATTAAGAAATGTCACGTATTTTTTTCTAGTATGGTGTCCTACGGAAAATTAATCAAATTATTGACGTTGTTAACACAGCACATGATACAGGAACGACGTGGTTGGAGGGTCTACTAAACAGTGTAAGTAAATATTTGTTATTGACGTCTATTTTTATTTTGTAACGCTAACGTTTTAATATTAACTTTGTCTTATTTTAATAGAAACACAATTCTGAATGTTTTCATGTAAAAAATGTATGACCTTTTATTATATTCACAATTTTGTTCAAATTTGGTGATGTTGCAGCGTCAAATCAAATTTCTTGTGTACTTATATTTAAGAGTTACAAGAACAATATTTTACAAGTAAAAGATAACCGAAAACCGCCGATAGTAGAGAATATACTGAAAAAAAATTATTTATTAATTTTTAATAAAATGCATACAGCTCAACTGTTTATTTATTTATAGTATTCTCCAAAACCACGTTGTCTTCTTGTTTGGTTCTTTAATTTAATGATTTTGTATATGGTGCGCCTAAATTTTGCTGGTTCAGATATAACTGCGGAATTGTCCTAACAACTTAAGCAGACCATTATTTGCCCCTCGGAGGTTCAAAACTTAAACTACCAGATTTAAATTAAACAAGTTTATGATAACATGACCATAATTAAAAAAAAAATATTTATGGTGCACCGATAACAGATTTAAAGTATGGATAATAGAGAAAAATAAGACAAGGAAATGAATAGTATTCACTTGAATGTACTGGATTCTTTTTTTTTATTAGTACTAGTAAAATACCAGTTATCATACCAAAACACTTTCTTTAAAAATGGATATAAATAAAAAATTTATAAGAAATAGTATTGATATACTAATGTTCTATTTCCATAACTGAATTTTAATAATAAAAAATGAGAGTAATATAAAATAAAACAGATTAAGATCTATTCAAATTGATCTTGAGCCTTAAAGAAAAATTCGTCATATTCCCAGAGTGGTCCATCGTGGTCACATCAAGTCGATGACAAAAACTCTTGCTTTTAAACTCGTCGTTGACAAACGTTTTCAAATCTTGACATATTCTAGATATAATATATTGTTCTCGATATTAAGTATATTAACGGTAAATTTTTTTGTGTCAAGGCATTATTGTTTATGGCTTAATCTTATAAATTGGAACAGGTCAGGACTAAAATTGAATTACATACATAACACTAATCATTCACATATACCTTTTAAAAATAATATTTAATTAATATTTCAGATTTTTCAACCAAAAGAAAATATGCTAAAATTGGATGGAAGTAATCATGATCCTGTAAAAAAGAACACTGAGCCTCCTCAGGAGATTGTGCTTGCTTGCCAACAACTAGCAGATGGATTGGTTGAGCGTTTAATCGAGTTAGAAGATACTGACAATGAACGAATGTTGGGATGTATTACAACTTTACATTTGTTGGCTAAGGTTCGTCCCCAACTGTTAGTGCGACATGCTATAACCATCGAGCCATATTTAAATATAAAATGTCATCCGTCAACTGCTCCTAAATTCATATGTGCTGTTGCAGACATTTTGGAAAAGGTATGTATAGTATAAATAATTTGATGTTCCTGGTTTTTATTAAAGGTTTACAGCACTGATATCTTGCAACACTCATATTTATGATGCGGCCTGTATTTTGGGGAGTTATTTATCTATGCATATACATATGTATGAATTTATCTTTTGTGTTTATTTTCGCTTTTGAGTTTTTAGGGTCACTTGTTTATCAAAACTAATGGATAATTGTTAAAAATAATACTTATGCTACTAATTCTACAACAAAAAGTACTTCATTCTATCAAAAATAAAATGAGAATGATTCCGCTGGAGTTACTATCACCGTTTGTGATTTATTCATTTTACGTTTCATTTACATATATTGAATAAATTCACTTACTGAACTTTACAAGGCAATGTTCCCATTGGGAAAAGGGTAATAACTCTTATATCTTAGAAACTTGCGATGCGATTATTAGACTTGGACTACCCTGCGGAAACACGGTCGATTACAGGGAATCAAAATTGACTACCTAAAGTATGCAAAACCTCGTTGGCCTCATATCTTTTAAAACTATTATAAGAATTTGGTAATATACGGGAGACATTTTTTCTGAATTCATGTAGTCGTTAAAAATTGGAATAGTGTTTGCAAATGAAAAATAGAGCTCAAAGTGAATACTACTATTTTGCCAATTTCACGGCAAGTGTCTGTTACAAATCAAAAATATACAATATGTATATATGGACAATCGCATACGATAAATGTGCTCTGTGTATACATAATTTATCAACAAAAATTTTAAAATTAATATAAAACACTTACATATAAGTATATCTAAGTAAAACAAGAACAATTACTTCAATGTATACCACTAAACTGAGGTGCGAAAACAACAAAAATAAAAAAGCAACAAACAAAAGTAACAGAAAAGAAGAAATTTTCTATTATGAATAATTCAAATACAAATCCCTATCCAAAACGTTTAAGCAAAGTTATAAATTCAACTTTATTTAAAAACATTCGAATTCAAACAAATTCAGAATCTCTATTTGAACAATTAGAATCATCCACACAAACTACGTTTCGTGAGTGTGAAAATGGACTAGTGAGTGACATGCTTGATTTTAGCTTTCAAGTGTTTTAGTAAATAAAGTACTTTTTTACTTCAACACAAATGTGACATTTATAATAAATTTTTAAGACAGTGAGTGATAATTTTTTTTTTTAGTTTTGCTTTAGTTAATGTAGTGTAGTTATAAGTATTATCTTTTTAATATACTCGTTAGACTATTAGTAAGCAAATTTGTTTTTGTTATTTTTGCGTCGCTATTGTACTTCATAATAGACTTTTTCCACTGAGCCAACATCTTTCATCAATTTGTACAAATGTTAACATCTTCCCATGTAAAGTCTATTGAAAAAAACTCAACAATTTCAACATCTTTGAAAGATGATCCTTTCTCATTTTGTTTCATCTTACGTAATTTAAGGTGGCATTACTAAAAGATGTTCCATAGCGATTCTTAAAATACAGATAGATATGTATGCATAGATATTATGTGTATGTACATAATTACAATTTATTGTACATATTTTGATTTACAAACACCCAAACCTTTCGAGGAAAGTTCATGCCATCTCCACCAAAAATTCTTCATCATCATCTTCTTCCAGAATGGCCTTCATTATTTCGCTGTACTGCAATAAAATTTGATTTCGTTCTTGCAAAGCAACAACTAATTCAATTATTAATTTTTTTCAAAATTAATTTTCCAATACTTATATTTCACTTTTGCGTCTATTTCTTTAAATGTGTTTTTGACAGCTGCATTAATGAAAGATGTTTACAATGTAAACTGTTGTTTCACATTTTCAGCATCAAAAATATAATCATCATCATCAAAATAAATAAAAAAAATTATTGCTGAAAGGTTACTTTTGCTTTGCCTAAAAGGGCTTCATCCGAGGGTTAACAGTGAGACTATTTGATAATAATTGTGTTTTATTGCTTAAAAACACGTGTCAAGACATCTTAAATTCCAAGAACCAATGATTTAATTATTTCTCATATGTCTATAATTTAAGAAAAAGCTAGTGGTATCCTAAAATGGAACATTAGGATAATATGGGTTTAAGGAAAACTTGAATCGAATAGTCGAATCCTCTACAACAAATTATCTTTTTGACAGTTTCCATAACAGGAGGTTTCATAATCACATAAAATAGAACCATCTATTACAATATCACTCTTACAAGTTAGTTTTAAGCGAAAATTTTACACGAACCACTGTAATAAAAATACGACTACAAATACGCCTACGCCAAACACGATAAGGGCAATTATTTCGACTGATATAATTCAAAATTTTTTAACTTTAAAAATTACAAAGAGACAAAATTGAAAAAAAAAATCAAGATAAGAATGCATAAGTACGTAAATATCTGTAGATAAATTTAACTGTCAAAAACTTTAGGTAGCACTACATACATCATACTTCAATAAAATGTGCGTATTGTAAAATCCACCATCCAGCAGAAACAAACTCCAATTTTAAGGGTATTAAATAATTATGTGGAGGAATTATCAAATATTATAATTGCGAGTAACTGATTAAAATATTGTTATTTCCAATATGAACATACACAAAACATAGTATTA
This sequence comes from Epicampocera succincta, assembly GCA_932526305.1. Classification (NCBI taxonomy): domain Eukaryota; kingdom Metazoa; phylum Arthropoda; class Insecta; order Diptera; family Tachinidae; genus Epicampocera; species Epicampocera succincta. Next base: position 235,362 of record OW052037.1, on the reverse strand, counting down.
TTTTGCACCCTTTTCCGATATTATTTATTTGATCAATATTTTGTTATATAATTTATTTTTCCTAATGTTTTATAATCATATTTTTGTATATTTGATTTATTTTTGCAGGTTGTTCCTCTTGTAAATAACGCCAGTGAATCTTTTCTGGCGTCACTGGAAGAGCATTTAATGTTGTTGGTTGTATCACTCAATCAAGCTGTCGTTTCCAGTTGCGTGTCATGCTTGGGTGCGGTTGTTAATAAAATAACAAAAAACTACAAATTAATTCGAGATTGTTTTCATAAGTAAGTATTAAGCACTGTTCTTAAAAAAATGTTTGTATAGAAAGAAGTACCTACATATGTATGTATATGTATATTAGTGTTTAAAATGTTTGTCTAGGATACATTTTTTTTTATAATATTTATTGTACTTTCCATTTTTTATCTTCTTTTTGTTCTATTAAAAGCGAAAGAAAAATATCTACTTTGATAGGGCATATCTTTTTCTGCTATAAACTGTAATTTTTGTGAAAATAGTTGGGTTGTTAGAAGTTTCTGTAAAAGCCATCGGACTTCTTAAATTTTTAGCAGTTTCGGCTATTTGCCATTTATGATCCGTTTTAATATAACTAGATACATACGTATGTCTTCCGACATGTTTTTCCAATAGTAATATCATTTTATTTTATATATGTATATCGTAATGTCCTCGTTCTATTTTAGCATAACTCCAAGAAATGTCTGAACCTTATTATTAATTAACTTATTTAGTAGTGCTACTTTAATTTTCATTAATCTTTTATTACCCATATTTTTAAATTCATTAATAGTTATAAATTCGAAAATTTTATTACTAGGTGCAATCTGTATTTTATATATGTTATGTTTAATGGCCATGTATTCAAACCTAGGGAGAAATTGTCCTAAGTCGTAGTTCCTGTTAGTAAACAAATCATTAATTTTTATATTCGTTAATGTAGGTTTTGTTATTTGATAATATTTTTTGACATCAGTATTAATTAATCTGCTTATTCAGATGTTATTAATATTTTCTCGTTTGTTGGTCGTTGATCTAGTCGTGGCTTTTAATATAGAACTTTCATTATCAATATTTTAAGTTAATTTTTTGTAATACGCGACTAAGCGTATAGCAACTCCTTAAATATTTAAGTCTGAAAATTACTTTATCTGCTGAATATTTCGAAGATAATAGGAACTGCTCAGTGTAATGGCGTGAAAACGGAATGTAATTTGTTTCACACAAAATCCAATAAAAATTTCAAGACTTGTATAATAGCGTAATCTGCACTTCACCAAACCCTCCCTACATTACATAAGTTATTTCGCCTTCAATACTCTGTACAACCACGGATCTGTCTTCACAACAGAGACAAGTGTCATTTACCAAGCTAATATAAAAGGTGTTCCAAAAACTGTAAATGATCCATTAGCAACAAATATAATATAATTACTTTTATTAGAACTCTTTTTATAAGCAATGAGTAAAAAATTGCATTGCATTTATCCTTATAATTATCAACAAGCTCAGAGTCTTTTGCTTTTCACTACCATTAAGTTATCGTAAACTCAAATAAAAATTTCTCAACATATGTTCCAAAAAAATAAAAATAAACGTTGTATAGAACTGAAGAATTAACATATGCATTGTTTCTTTTTTTTAACGCACATGTGTATTTAGGCAATTGTATAATGACATAACATTTTCAGCAGATGCGTCTCTCTAGTCCAGATATTAATTCATTATTGGATATTAATATCATTTTCAGAAGACATGAAAAACAATCGATTTTAAAAACATTTTGTGGATAATTTGTTGTTGATTGCCTCTTGAATTGGTTATCAAGAATATCTGTCAATTTATTTTTCTCCTTCCAAAACCAAATCGTTTTCATAATTAATTTCTATCACACACCTGATAGTTCCTTATACAAAGACGTATATATTTATATTCTACGTATGTATATCGGTTATAACAATACAACATGTTTGATTATAACATGATGTTGTATTTTCTCGTGAAAGTCAAACTAGGTTTCTTCTTAAGTGTTTGAAGCATATTACGTATAAAATTTTTGCAAATAGTTGATTGTTACATTTGACTAATTATGGCGTTTTCATTTGTTATGTAAGATATATAATATTTCATATGGCGATTTTGTTAATATTCCGAAGATATATTGAGTGTTTAGCAAATTCATATCAAAGACTAATAACTAGACTTTTTATGCATGCTGATCAAAGTAACGCAAACTGGAATATCTTGTTATTCTTGCTCTTCACACACAGCCTTGATAATTGTATCAGCACTTGCTTTAAACTATTAGTAAAAGCAAACTTTTGGATTTCATTACAAATCTCATTTTACACATTTTTTCTCTTGCAGGTTTTATAGAATTTTGGACAACAGTCGAAATCAAGTGTCGCAAAATAATCAAAGTGTGGAATCCATTTATACTCCAATGTTTCGCCGAAGTTTGTTTACAATAGGAATACTAATGCGGTATTTTGACTTCAAAGCTCCTCATGTAATCGGTAAGTTTTTAAATTAAATGTGCACATAACAAGAAATTTTATCGTTTGACTTTATATCTGCTAAACGTTTGTAAGCATCATATGCATTAGGATTATTGGTAGGTCGTACACCAACTACTTAATACATCATATTAAAGCTTACATTCTGAACTATTCAAATTGGGAAAACCTGTATATGCATTTTTGTTATAACAACGTTTCAGCAGCTGTGCTCTTCTTGTCAATTTTACAGGAAAAGTACTTCTTTTCATGAATTTCTAACAATGGGAACGCCAATAAAGACTGATTTTTTTTATCATTTTATGGTTTCTTAACACACCTTCACATTTTATCTTGAGCAACTTTATTCACTGACTTATATTGCGTTTACAGAAAATGAGATTTTGTTTTTTAATTAAAATCTATTTCTTTTGCATAAGATAAATTATTTGATAATCAATTATTAGGGTGGACGATTTATGACATCTACACCCCTTTTTTCAAAAAAAATTGGATATTTCCCATACGCAAATAGAATTTTGAAAATTGTTAAAAAAAATAGCTAATGTATACTGGTTTGTATTACAAAGTCTGTCAAAAAAGTGGAATATGTAATATAATTTTAAAAAGTGGCCATAAAAGTGGACGTGGTTGAAAAAAAGTATTCAGAGTCTAAGTGAAAGGTTGCAGAAATTTCAGGAAGAAGTCTGGTCTATAAGATACAGACGAACAAACACACATTCCGTTTAATATGTACTGTAGTTTTCCGGTTTAACGAACCAATACTTTGTCAGGCCTGTTCGTTAAACTAAAAAGTTCGTTATATGCCATACTTATGTCTAGTACCCATATTATGAATAAATAAACAACTAGAAGTGTATTATTTGTCGTTTTGAGATCTGTATACTAAATTAAAAAAGTTACAATTCATTACACTGGTAGCATAAAACCTAAAATAGTTTTAGTGAAAAATAGGTTCAAATTCAATTTCTTTGAAAATTTTACATAAAAAATTTCTCGAGTAATGTTTGTTTTTCTGAAACAAAAAAATTTTGTTTTGTGGCATCTCCCTGAAGTTCTCTTAAAAGCAATAAAGTTGACAAATTAACATTATTTTGTTGAGCCATACTTTTTGCACAAATCTACAACTCGCAATCCATTTTGGTAATCATCCACAATTTTTAGTTTTTCTTTAAAAAAAAGACTCTTTCTTGTACTCATTTTTATGTTTACACCACGAAAGAATATGCGTAACTGATCATTGCAGCATAATCAAACAAAAATGTTACATAAACAAAACCTAAAATAGTGGTACTTTTTGCTACTCACTTTGTTTTTAGTTAGAAATTACTTCACATTATGCTTTTTTAAACTAAAATTTTTAATCTTATTTATTCACTAAATTGAGCACAAAAAATATTTTTTGTTCGCTATATAAAGTACTCAATGGAGCAAACTTGTGTGTTCGTAAAAAAAACAGGAAAGCTACTTTATACTATAGATTAACCCGCCCTTAAAAAAATTCAAGTGGACCTCTTCCATATGCAAAAAGGATTTTCAAAATAGGAACACAAGCAACAAAGTAATTACATAGTCTCTACAGGGGAGAGGCGAACCCTGTTTTAAAAATTTTAGTGAGCCTCTTTCATATTCAAAAAGAAATTACAAAATTGGTCCACAAATGAAAATTGATAACCAAATAGTGAGACGCCCAATTTGCGACACCCTCCCCGCGACAATTTCAAAGAAAAAGTTTTGTGAATCTTCCATATGCAATAAAAAATTTTGAAAATTGGTCTACAAAAGGCGCAGTTATGTTCGTTTATACAATATTATAAAATTTGTTAAAAACTACGCGGAAAGAGTATTATAGTTTTAAAATTTGGACGTAAAAGTGGACGTCGTTGAAAATAATAGCCTATAATTCTTTCCTTAGTCGCAGTTAAATGTTGTGAAAATTTTTATGAATCATTTTATATGGGAAATTCCTAAAAATCTACTAGATTTGGCTTTACTCAAACATCTTTAGGGGTATAATCTTAAAAATCTGATTGATAAGATAAGATTAATATAATTATCTTAGTCATTTTAAACTGAATGTAAATAAATAAAATAATGGAAGAAAAACTGACCATCACATTAAAACTATTGTCACAGAAATTGGCACATTTTATCCAACAAATGTGGATATATACATATATGTATGTATATAATTTACATACATATGTATATGTTTACTGGGTTTACAAGTTAATAATGTAGATTTGGACAACATAAGGCATAACTATCACGTATGGCTTTTGTCAATAATAACAAATATGGTATTTTAGAGGGTAAAAATCTGTCATTATAATTCAGTATTCGATAGACGCGAAAGTGTAAACACAAATTTTTTTTCAATCGCTATAATAATGTCTAATTTTGTGCGTAAAAAAGATATTTCGCGGGGAAGTCTGATAACCTTCTTTCATTTGAAGAAAACGGCTGGTGAAAGTTATCGATTGTTGGTAGAAGCTTACGGTCAACATGCGCTAACTCAAAAATCTTGTGAACGATGGTTTGCGCGATTCAAAAGTGGTGATTTCGACGCAGAAGACAAGGAGAGGCCTGGTCAGTCGAAAAAGTTTGAGGAATTGGAAGCATTATTCGACGAAGATTGTTGTCAAACGCAAGAAGAACTTGCATTATTATTGGAAGTCACACAACAAGCCATTTCCCTGCGTTTAAAAGCAAGGAAATTGGGTCCCATATGAATTGAAGCTGAACGCTACAAAAAGAAGTAATTTTTGCATCGTAGTGTTAGTGGTGATGAAAAATGGATTCATTACGATAACCCCAAGCGCAAAAAGTCATATGTAAAGCCCGGCCAACCAGCCAAATCAACGCCGAAGCCGAATATTCATGACGCCAAGGTAATGCTCTGTATTTGGTGGGATCAGAATGAGTGTTTTTATTATGATTGATTATGGTTTGAAGAGAGCGATCAACGAAAAACCACCAAATATTCTACCAGACACGAGTCCATAATCTGCCATCATGACAACGCTCGGCCACATGTTGCAAGACCAGTCAAAAACTATTTGGAAAACAGTGGATGGGAAGTTTTGGCTCACCCGCCTTATAGCCCAGATCTTGCCCCTTCTGACTACCACTTGTTTCGATCTATGTAGAATACGCTAATTAATGTATTTTTCAAGCAAAAAAATCGGAATTATTAACTTGTAAAAGCGTTTCAAGGTTACTTAGCAAAATTTTTTCACGACTTTTGGAATAATGAAATGGGATTAATAGATTTCAGTTCCAAAGGCAAATTACTAAATTTTACTGCACTTACATAATCAATCCATAGCTGTTTGCTTACTTTCAATCTACGTCTAGGAATCCTTAAATTTGTTGTAATCTGTGTGTTAAAATTAAATCCCTGCTGAGGAAATGTTATATTAATGCAATTCATAAATCATGTTTTGCATATAAGTATGTACATATGTTTATATAATATGACAGGTGACAATAGCATCGGTGCATGCATTGAAGGGACGCCAGGCCATAACTAATTGGTAGGTAATCCATTGAATCAATTATTGAAAAATAATAATTTTTGGTTTGACATCCAACATTGAAATTAGAGTATGTGGTCTAAGGGTATCAATGTGGAAATAAGCATACATCGCTTACGCAAGTATAAATATTTGCCCATCTAAGTTCAGATTTTTGAAATCATTCAGATACATTAAGAGTAACAAAGGGCACACCAAAATCGACAAAACCAATACAACTGTCCACGTTATTTATATTAACATATTGTTTCCTTTTAGAAAAATACCTTTTAAATAATAAAAGCCAATGTCATTTGTAGTGTTCAGAAGTTGAGCATTGATTTTGTACTGTTCGTTTTTATTTTGTATTATCTGGTTTTGGCGTTTTAGAAAAAAACTCCAGTCTGCATCATATGGTTGTCCAGCTACTCACTTCCAGGCAGAAACAGTCCAGTTAATTGATCTGCGACTCACTCTTCCTTTGAATAATTCCCAATTCTATAAGTCTTTCTGGCAAAATCAGATGAAAGCTTATTATTTCTTTCGCCTTACTGGTAAGCATATGACATGAACCAGTTTAAAGTTTCCATTAATAGTCCACGCGTTTACAGCTCTAACAGTAACTATAGATACATCATAAAGAAAAATCTGCTCTGCATGTAAGGAAATCAAATTCACAAACGTGGAACAAACAATCAGTTTAAAAGTCACGTTTCTAAAAAAGCAATTTTATATTTAATATTATAAATTGAATAACGTCCTAGGAAAACCGACTCTTATTTTTTAAATGATATATAAATTGATTTTAATATAGTAATAACTCTTATTAGCTCTTAATTTTTATGTAATTGGTAAAGTACCGTTCACCTTTTTTTTATTTTACGCAAGGAATAAGGATTCCTAAAAATATTTTTATTTGTCAACAATTTTTTTCTTTGGGCTTTACGCATGTAAATTCTTTATGTGCTACTTGTGAATTTTTCTTCCACTCGCTGTCAGCACAGTCATTCTATTATCTTCCTCAACTATTTATTTCTTAAACAGTGCTTTGTTTTTCCCTATACTAGTTTTAAAGGCTACGTAAATTCTGTCTTCTTCTCTATATTTATCGGACTTTGTCTCTTCTTGCTAATTCTAGCATACCGAGCTGCCATATTTCTCTATATCAGGTGTCTGAGATCCCTATTTATCTCTTTTCTTCAGATAATAGTTTTTCGTAGTTTGCTCCAACAACTCTATTAAAAAATAAATCATGTCGGCTTTTCTTTGTTAATGAATGTATGGTGTTATTGTACCTGTCAACACAGATTTTAATACGTTCTTTCACTGATAAGTCTGGGTATTCCACTCTCAGGTAGCTATAGATTTCAACTATAGTCGAATGCAGCTTCTGTATTTGTCTATTAACCTCACATCGTTGTGTGGGCGTGAGATATAGCTTAAGGCCAGCGATTTAATTAAGGTTTCTATTAAAGGACTTAAAAAACTACGTTCATTATCAGTGACAAGAGTTTTGGGAACTGTAAAATAATGCAAAACTTTTATTAATTTTTTCCTCACTTGAACCAGCGATCTATCCTGAAAACTAAAGAATTTCGCAAAAATGTCATTGAACTTATCTATAAATGTTATAAACTTCTGTCTTTGGATTTCCATTATGTCCACATGAAGAATTTCTCATGGAGGATATCTAGGATCAGGAGTTCTTTGGTGATGTACATGTGGAGCATTTCTACCGTACTTACATCTGTTACAAACATCGCAACTGGCAACATATTTCCTAATAAAGGCGTACATGCAAGAAAAATAGAATTGTTCTAAAATGTTTTTCCTATTTTCTCTATCATTGCGATAAGCTCTTTTCTGCTCAGTTCCGATTATTTAAAATTGGCGATCCTTTGATGTAATATCAGTTACTCTTATCTGTGTACTTATAATCTTATATCTAGAAAAGTGATTTAGGTAAATTTCCTGCAGGACTCCACGTAAACTATTGTTTAAAATATTGGGTTGTAACTTCTCCTTCAAAGTAGCAATAAGTTTCTCTTCAGACCAACTTTTTGAAGATATGAAATGTTTTGTATAACCACGATGCGGTTTCTCTATTGCTGTCATGTCCATTTCAATTACTATGATAATTTGATTTCTTAAGACTTACATCTTTTGCTTCTTGATTAGCACTATGAGCCCTTGCCATTGATGACAGTCCATCATCATCTGGCCCCTCTGAAGCAATTAGAGTGTCTTCTGAATTTATAGCCATTCGAGTTTACCATTTGCTGTTGAAAAAGCAGTTTTGGACGCATGGCTATCTCGGGGAAACCCGATTGAGGATCAACTGTCCTAAAATATTTAGCATTTCCTGAGCCAGCCAAAGTACACGTAATGTCAGGAGTTGAAACAGTTACGGAATTTAAACGTTTAAAATCAACTACCATTCAACATTGCTTCTTAACATTGGGTTTTGGCTTTTTTGGCACGGCCTATATAGGAGAATTATATATGGGTTTCTGGAAGATCGTATAACTGCTTTCGAAAGCAATTCTTTTACCTGGTGCTTCAGTGTTTGTTCTAATTTCTGCCCGGACATTTTTTGATGCCAACTGTCTTCCATCTGGTGTCCTTTTGATTTTGTTTGCTTATTAAATATCTGTATGTTTGCGCGCAGCTCTCAATGTCTTTTTTGTTGCTTAATCGTTTCTCCTTCGATACACTTGATAATGTGTGGCATTTCCAGAGTATATCTCTTTTTGTAATTATTCTCTCTGCAAAATTTTGTTTATGTCCCGTTACTGCACAATGGGCTGCAAGTGCTAGTTTTTGCAGCCATTGATTGTTTTAATATCAGATTGGTGGGATTCCAACGTCGTCTTTAGTTTTCTTTGTGTAGTGCCAACATATACTTTTGGGCGAATGTTGGATTGGACCCGTCGCAATTCCAGCTGATTTGATAAACCAAATTCGACTCTTCCTTTTCCAGTTCTGATTTCGTTCTGCTGTTTGTGTTTGAATTTTTAAAATTAAATGGTAAAATGTCTTTTTCTTTATTATAAATATTTGAACTTTTCAGTCTTTCCGAAAACCCTGGTATATAGACTATTGATTAATATGTTTTCAGAGACATCAAGATTCTTTCAAATTCCTTTTTATGTGTCACTTGAGCTATCAAGTTCTGCGCTGTTTTCTTTAGAAATTCATTTTTCTGAAGAATATTTTTAATTTTATGTATATTTTTCACGTGAAAATCTCGTCATTTCGATATGAAGTTATTGGCGGCGTTTATTAAAATTTATTTTAATTATTTGTCCTAAAGCCGAACTGAAAAATATGAAAAATATTAAGAATCTTAAAAGGTCAACAAATAAACTAATTTCAATAGAGTTTTATTTTACTTCTATTTATACTAATAATATTTTAATCTAATTCTATCTCACAACATGTTTTTTACTTATTATTAGTTTAGGCAACAAGCACCCTTTATTATTGATCTTTGTTTTATTGCTATAATATATGATATAAAATTGTTAAAATATTTTATTTTCATATTTGTATACTTTAGCGTTAAGCTAGACTTTTTCTTTGCCGGAACTTGAGAAGTTCAGTTTCATATACTTGTTTCATCGATTGTTTTTCTTCTTGCTTCTATTTTCTTTATTTTGTAACATTCGCAGAGTTTGGCCATATGAGTACAATAAGTGAACAATAATAAATAAATAAGTGAGCAACAATAAAATGTTTATTGAAATGGGTGTTCTTCGATTGGTGTTAGAAAGTTAATAAAGAGTCTTTTTATAGAGGTATAAAACTTTAAGTTGGCAACACGTCTTTAACTGACGGCCATTTTGTCACCTTTTAAATGATTTTTGTTTATTTGGTTTGGTAGTTCCACATTGAAGCCTTACGATGAGCGAATTTTGTTTAGCGATGAAACTCACTTTTGCTTCAATGGATACGCCCATAAACAAAACTGCCGTATTTGGAGTGATGATTATGTTCAAGTGTATGTAGAGACACCGATAACTCCGGAAAGACTGACAGTTTGGTGTGATTTATGGGCTGGTCGAATCTTTGGTCCATACTTCTTTAAAAACTATACTGGTCAGAAAGTTACAGTCAATGGTCTCTATAGACCCATCATTACTGACTTTTTCGTTCATCAATTGAGCAACTATGATGTGCAGGATCTGTGCTTTCAACAAGACGGCGCAACATGTTACACAACTCGTGCCACAATTGATTTATTGAAGGAAACGTTTGGTAACCGCACAGTTTCACGTTTCGGGCCCGTTAATTGACATCCAAGATCGTGCGATTTAACGCCGCTAGACTATTTTCTGCGGGTATATGTGAAGTGGCTAATCTACGCCGAAAGGACTGACGACTTAGAAGAGAACATTCGCCGCCTTATTGGCGATATACGGCCACTAATGTTAAAAAAAAGTCATCGAAAATTTGACCTTTAGATTAGACTACGTCCGAGCCAGCCGTGGCGTTCATAGGCCAGAAGTGATATTTAAATTATAATGCCAGAAGATTATCTTTCGAATAAAGTAAATTTCATGTCAATTTAAAAAATTCATTTTTCTTTTATTCCATTTCAAACTTCTATACCTCTATAAAAAACTCTGTATTTCCTGGATATTGCTAAATTTGTAGTTGCCATTGGATCCTAAGACACGAGTATGTAGGACTTCCAACTGTTCATGTCGTTTATGTATGGCATTTTTGAGTTCATAGTAGTTGCAGAATTATTTTCCATCGGGTCCATTTATTTTTGTATTATTCCAGCTGAAGCGGTACGTTATTTTCGTGTATCACTTCACATTTGGCTGACATGTTTTCTAATACATTAATAGTATAATTATTTGACTCTTTACTTTTACATATAAAATTTCCAATATACTTTTTACATTTTTCAATACGTATAAATATTTCATTACATTGCACTATTCTAGAATCTAGTAACAATTTTCCGTGCTATGCAAGTGGATACAAATTAAATAACTTATATTTAGTTTTTAAATTTGGATATTTATAGATATTTTAGAATATTTTCTCAAATTATGAGTTCATAGTCTTTTGTTTATTATTGTTGTCTAAGAGCATATTTTATATTCCTATCTTGATTCTGAGTAAGTCATTGTGATCAAGTGTTCCTGTAATAATTTGAATTTTGGTCGTTTAGTTCTGAAGATGTTTGGAAGTAGTTTTGACTTCGGATTCTCTATTTTGTTTATTAATACTTATTCTACCTATGCTTTGTCCTAAATTATATGTAGATCGTACTATATTTTCATAGGGTGTTAATATTGTTTAAAGGTTGGTTATATGGTACAGAAACTTTTTGTCCTGATAAACTTATACGAGGTTCGTCTCTATTATGACATGGTTTCTGCCTTTTGAGTGTATATAAAAGTCTTAAATATGTCGCAGAAGGCGGCAGGGACAGATGTAAAGTAATGTTAGTATTCTTTGCATGCTTGGATTCGTATATTGTCGTTGTGTATAACTGTATTTCGATTTTTAAGTATTGTGTTACCTCTCTCTTCATGTACAATGTATTTGGAATATTTCGTGCATTTTTGTTACGTCGGTGCGTTTTAGATTATATAACGTCTGCCTTTTGATGGACCTACGATTTTTGTTGTGATATGCCAGTACTTTATTTTGGTTTAAATTTTACTTTTTCGCTTAATTTCAGGTTGTGTGGCCTGGTTGAAAAACACGTCTTCGCGTTTATTATTTTGTTGGTTGTGTATTATTTTGTTGGTTGTGTATTATTTTGTTGTATTGATGAATCGCGTTGATGATTTCGTCTCCTGGTGAAGCTAGGACTTTGGAGAATTCGACCAGCGTACTATGTGTGCGTTCAACATAGCCGTTTCTTGGAATGTTGGCATTATTGTACGTAAAGCTTGTAGTTTTTCGTTTTACACATACACTCGTTAATGCTGATTTGTTATCAGTCACTATAAAGTTAGCTTTTATTAACTTTTGACACATTAGGCGTACAGTTGTGCCTTCAATAGTATTAAGCACTTCTCGAAAATTCTCTTTGTTTAAACGATAAGAAGCTAAAAACTTGCACAACATTTTTAAATATATGGACATATTTACATTATAAGATATAGTGAGCATTGAAATATACTTACGATGTCTCCTGCACTTCAAATGGATTGCTGCAGTCCCTCAAAATGTTTCGCCATCCTCTCAGAGTACTGCAAAAACACAACTTTTAGCTCAATTTGCAAAATTTTGTAAAAAAAAGTACACTTAAAATTGCAAACAAAAGAGCAAAAACAGAAAACAGCTGATTCGAAAATCGGTTTTATTTGCATTCGAAGATAACAAAACTGACTTGTTTTCATGACACCAAATGAATCCAATATTGGTTTTCAAAAGCGACAATTACCATAACCGACTTGGATTCCATGACAACCCTCTTCTCTTCAATTGAAAAATACACGATAGTAAAAATGCAATTGCGCTGGCAAAATATAAAATGCATCTAATTTAGACTCAGCTCTGAGAAAATATTTGGTTTTACTATCTCCATATATGAGATACAATTAAAAATAAATTAATGGTTTTAGAATATGTTAATAGCGCCGAGAGTTTTACTGAAGTCTTAACCAAAAACTTGCAAAAATAAAAACAAGTACTAAAAGAAATTTGTAAGTAGCCTTGGAATATTTTAAAGAAGAAATGAAATTTATTTTACTTGAATCAAAGAATCGTTATGAATTCGAACTTTTGAAAGTATTAATGATTGATTTTAATCATTCCATTTAATAATGCATAACATTCGGTTAAAATAGCCAATACAAAAATGAACTTGAACTGATATCAAGCATATATTTCTTTTATATATGTACATAAGTTATGTAGTTGTAGCTTCGTCTTTGTATATTTAGTTATTCAAGCGTAGTAAATATTGTTACATATTATATTTTTCTGAAATAAAAAATAAAATTGAATTGAATAACATAAACGTCTGCGATTATTTTTCTTTATTGACTGCAATATGCAATTCGCTTTGCTAATAAAAATTTAGTTGTTCAATAGAAAATGCTGACAACAACATCAAATTCGAATAAAAAAATATAAAATTTTCATGAATGGTAGTACAATGTTGCAATGAACTTTAAGGATACATTTTCCCAAGAATTAGAATCTCATGTAAAAAAAAACAAAATATACACTGAAAATACAAGTTTTATCAATGTAAATGATTGCTGCTGAACAAAGCATATAAAAAAGAAAAACACAAACACACAAGCGATTTTGAGTTGTTGTTAACTAAAGAATTATCAAAAAATATTTTAAGTCTACATGTATGTATACCATGGGCTTAGGACGCCCTATTGACAACATACTTTCTGAAGCGAATCTTCCATCAATTACCGACTGAGCATATAAAATATGTAAACGCTCAATCAACAGCACAGATCAATAGTCAAATAAACAAAAATATATAACCAAACTCCCATGGAAACTAACTAGCCAGCATTTCGTTTGACATGTTTCTTATTTCTAATATATGCAACTTTATGAACAAATAGTGAAATTGGTAAGTATTTGCTCAGTTCTACTTTTTGTTCATTTTTAGAAATCAAAAATTTCATATTTAAAAACGAAATAATATCTTTTATCGTTTGTTTTTCAATAACTCCAAAAATATTGATATATTAAAAAATTATATTAAAATAACTTAAGATGGCATAAGTGGTAAAAAAAACTCGAAAGAATAACTTATCAATCTGAGATAGTTTTAAAAGAATATTTTTTGAGTAAGAAAATGTGCAATGAAACGTGAATGTATTCATTCAAAACTTTATTTAAAATGTTTTATTTATTGAAATGGATGAATTCAATAATTTGTATTTCGTAAGAGTTCATTTATTTTTTGATTCCAATTGAAATTTACAAACAAACAATGCAAATTTAATGTATTGCAAACATTTTTCTAAATGTAATTTTGTTTCTGTTAAATTCTGTTATCAAGACATACGATTTTGTATGTGTTACTCTTTTGTTGTTATGTAGAATCTTTAAATGTTTACTTAGAACGTTGTGCTCTTACAATAAATATGACTTTTTGGTTTTACAGTGTTGTGATGCTAATCAATCTTTTTAAAGATACGAAATGCATATAACAAATAAATTAAATACAAACAATGATAATTAAAAGTCTTATATAATATTTGATTGAATTTTTGTAATTTTTTAATTTTAGGAGAATCGAACAACCTCTCGCCAACAATATGTGATGATGCTTTCGACTGTATTATGTTTTTTACTCAGTGTTCCAACTATGAGGTTCAAAAACAGTCTCTCATTGCTTTAGGGTCATTTTGTGTAATGAATGATGATTATTTAATAAGGCCAGAACTGAAAAAATTTTACTGTGATATACTTTCTTCAGAGAAAACGGACCCGAATATAAAAATAATATGTATGCGAAACATATGGATTTATTTGACTGAATCCGAAATGCATATGTATAATAAAGAAAAGGAATGTACGTAGTAATGAAATGAAAAGTTGAATAAATTTGTTTGTACGATTAATTTTATTTTTTAAAGGGGAAAAACAATCTAAAAACGAAGATCTTAAAGAAATGAACGATGTATCTTCGGGAATGGCAAGTAGAGTAATACAGCTTTATTTGCAAGAAATTTTGGATTGCTTTTTAAACCGCGATGACGCCGTCCGTCTTTGGGCAGTTAAAGTAGTACAAATTGTTTTAAGACAAGGTCTTGTTCATCCAGTGCGTATGGTTCCATACTTAATTTGCTTGAGTACAGATTCCAAGTTAGAGGTAAGTTTAAAATTTCATACAACTTTTAAAACGATTTTTAATTCTAGTTTAAATCTTGTATAATTGTTTGTAGTCAGCACATAGAGCAGATGCTTTGTTAAAAGATATCGATAGAACATATTCTGGATTTGTCAATATGAAAGTTCAATTTGGCTTGCAGCTTTGTTTTAAGTTACAGGAAATATTGCAATGTAGTAACAAAACAAAAAATAACATAATACGTGGCTATGTGTAAGTAATTGAATTTGAAAAGAAATTTATAAGTGTGTATGTATGTATTTCGTAACTACTCTTTAATTCAAGTTTAGTTTCTTTCAGAAGAATTTTCCATCTTTTTGTATAATTTATTTAAATTTTTTGATGAAATCTAAGACAACTTTTTTTACTTCATTGTACAGAAAAAGGTTCTTGCATTCCCTTGTATTCAGTCGATTAGACAACATCAAAACCGCTATTCACACAATACATTTGGGGCCTGCCTGTTAACAATTTCAAATGATAAAGTATTGAAATCTAAAATATATTGTAATGAGACATCACCCTTCTCAATACAACTTAACAGACTTTCTTTTATTGTGTATGATGCACTTTATACAACTGCCGATCAATACAAGATATGTACTTAAAGCATGAACATGATACATATGATTGGCCGGTCTGTGTTCTGTAATGTCATGTAATCAAAATCCATTATAACATGTCTTTTAGAAGGTCGATTTTATTAACCGTTTGCTTAAAGGCTATACAATCTGTCACCAGCTTGAATTTAAATAAACAGGGTACACCTTTCCTTTTTTGTTGCGTCAAGACTGAATTTCGATCAGTGAAAAGCTCAGTTTCCTTAATTTCCAATATGAGATTTTTTAAGCAGATTTCTTAGTAGATTTGATATTTGTGCGTAGTTGTAAAAATTTTTCTGATATAACATCACATCTTTGATGGTTTTTTGTGCCGGAAAATTCATATTCGCTTCGTGCAATTGAACCATTCTGAACTCAATGACCCAAAAAAATTAATCTTGGTTCTGGTGTTTTTAAAACCTCGTTTTAGCTTATTTATGCATTTTACAGCCGTGGCACCATATATTACGAAGAGGTTATCAACGTACATTCCCATAACCTCGACATTGACAAGATTTTGAAATACCTGGTAAATTGCAAAAACCAACAGGTGCTCGATTAAATTCAAAAAGTCCTTGTTTATTTCTTGCTCTCATCTTCTATTTGCCAAGTTCATTGTTATAAAATACTTCGCAATTTGCAGTTTAAGCAACACATCATCCATTATAGGAACAGGAAAAGAATCTTTTAAAACTATTTTATTTTATCTTAAACACAATAATTTCCACATTTCTTTTTAACGGCAACAATTCGGCTAGCATTGCTTGAATACGATTTTATTATTTATTAGCCATTCTTTAACCTATGAATAATTCACAACTTTTTCTTCTTGTAACGATCATGCTGGAGTATGTGAAAACAGTTTAATTACGTCATTTGGAATAATTATATTTCTGTTTCATATTTAGGATTAACATCCACATCCAATGTCTTAATATTATAAACATTACTCTAATTTGTGTTCAATGTGTGTGTTTCTTATGCGCTTGCACAATCTTCAAAAGTTTCAAACCATTTTATTCTCATCAATTTGTAAAAATATTAACATCTTTCCATATAAAGTCTATTAAAAGCAAACTCAACATATTTCAACATCTTTGAAAGATGTTCTTTTCTCATTTTGTTCCATCTTACATCTTGCGATTCTTAAAATCACCCCTATTCTGCGTTTCGATTAAGTCTCCGCATTCAGTTCCGTTGCAATCGAAAATTGGTATTCTGCAGAAAAACGGAATCGAAAGAAAAAGAAGAAGAACCGGGTATGTTTAAATTAGCTTCTTTGCTGTGAAACGTGTGAAATAGAAACAGTAAAAATAAACAATTTTGTAAACATTTTAATAAAAAGCCAAATTCAGTCCACTAAAAAGTAATAAATAAAATTAATAAACAAATAAAAACGCTAATTCCGCTGGTATTTGTTACCAGACCCGTCAACTGAATAACTTTTTCCTCAAGTGGGCTAATACGCTGTAGGCGGCATGAAACTCCTCCGGTGCTCATCATTTCTTTTTTGTTTGTTGACAGCTTCCGTTTGATGTAGCTTTTCCAGTCAATCCAAACCTATAAATTTATATTAATTTCTGTAATAATTATACGCAAACCATACCTACTTTTTTCCATGCACTGGCATTTTTTGTTGGAGGACCTAGTGCATTGAGGATTCCTGCCACTTCCTTCCAGAACGCTACTACTTCTTCCTTTGAAGGTTGATGGTAGCCAATTTTTCATACTGCTCTGGTGTTGTTGTTTTTGACCTGTAATACATAAGAAAAACATCAGATTCGGGTACAAAAATTAGAAAAACAAAAAAATTAGTTTAATTAAATAAATTAATTAAAAATAATTTTAAGTGTTTTCTAATCGTTTCTGAACATTTTATCTCATTTTCTACTTACATTTTTTCAATTTTAAACTTTTTAACTAAAAAACACAAATAAAGAAAACCCCTCCGTTAACAAAAAAACAACTGAGAAAAACGGAGCTCCGTTCGTAATGCATAATACATACAATCGAAAGAAACTGAGCGGAATCGAAACGCAGAATACCAAAGCTGCCAAACGGAGAAATTTACGATCCGAGTCGAAACGCAGAATAGCCCCCAATATAGATATGTATGCATAGATATTATGTGTATGTATGTCCATAATTACAATTTATTGTATATGTATATACAAGCATCGAAAGCTTTCGCGAAACGTTCATGCTCATGCCCCCCAAAAGTTCTTTATCATCATCTTCTTTCAGAATGGCCTTCTGCATTAAAATTTGATTTTGTTCTTGAAAAGTAACAACTAATCCAACTATTAATTTATTTTCAAAATTAATTCTTCAATACTTATTTTTCACTTTTGCGTCTTTTTCTTTAAATGTGTTTTTGGCAGCTAAATAAATGAAATATGAAAGATGTTGACAATGTAAACTGTTTTTCACACTTTCAACATCTTCTACGCGTTTCACAAAAATGTGGTCAGTGTAAAAAGGCTATTAGCGTGTATGAGCTTTTTTCTTCATCAGTAATTTTTGTTATTCTTATTGTTGTTGTTGTATTATGTTCAAATGGTGTGATCATGTAAATTAATGTAGTTGTTGTTTTACAGAATGCTCCCCTGTCTACTTTTTACCGTTACCTTTTTATCATTTATATTACATCAACTTGTTATGGTTTTCAATCATTTTTTCATTACTTTTTATGGTCTTTTTTTTACATGAACGCGGAATATAATGTAAAGAGGAAGTGATTATAGAAATAAAACGAATATATTTGCTGTTTTCTGTACTTAGTTAGTAATATTTTAATTTATTTCACTTCAAAAATGGTTTATTAGTTTATGTGTTATGTTAATATTTAATAGTATTCCAATTTATATTACTGTTCAATAGTAAACAAATCAACATTTGAAAATGTAATAGTTAATTATAAAATCTCAACCAGCATTAGCACACCTTTACAATATTAAATTTTCACACCTTTTTAAAAAGACAACTTGGGAAAAAAAAGTCTTACCTTAGCAACTATACAAGTTCAAATCATCAAACTGCAATGAATTCTTTTCTACTCATACTTTCACTTCTCTTTTCACCAGTGTTGCCATCTTATTCTTTTTCGTGATTTCCTATTTTTGAAAAGTAGTGCCATGCAAGAATGAATAAATAAAGATACGCCATCACGCAGCCATATAAAAACATTTCTGCGCATGTTGGAACTTTGTCGTCACTCAAGCTGTGTTCTCATTGGCTAATAAAATTCAGCTGTAGAACTATTATGTTTGTGTAAAAAGATGACAGTGGGACAAATTGTTATTTTTCTAACTAAATTTTTTCCAAGCAAACAAATTCTTTATAAGAATTCCATATATAGATTTTCAATACTTTTATTACAATATTTCGCTATTGCTGCAAATAAAATATAGTTTTCAAAAAGAAATTTTTTTATAGAGATGGATAGAATTAAAAGACAAAACATAATTTCAACGCATGTTTTTAACTTGAAAATAAACTTAAAACTAATTAACTTTCCAGAATTCATATTTCAAAGTAGTGAATAGCATGTCTTCAATATCTTTCAAAATCCTCTTGCTTGAAAAGTAGAACACAAATTTTTTCTTTATCCACATTTACTTCCTTCGAGCTTCATCTTTTGGAAAATTGTAAAACGATACAGCTTTTTGAAAAGACAAACGTTTTATTAAAAATACGCAAAATATTAGGTTTTAACATAATTTCTCACTTGTTTTTTTGCTGTTACTTTGTTTGCATTTGCCCACTGCACATTTCATATTTGCTCTTTTTATTATCTATTCACTCTATTTTGTTTTTCTTAGTTTTGCAGCTTTTAAACAACCAAATTTAAACACTTTATATAATTTTAATTATTTTAATATTATTTACTGATGAAATACTTTTTTTAGAACTCTCTGAGTAAATTAATTACAGGACTGCCAACTATTACGAAATACATAAATTTTTTGTAAGAAATTATAAATTTCTCATATGATACAGACTTGGTAACCTTTGCGAGGGACCACTACGTCATCAAGCGGTAAATCATGCGCAAGGCGTAATCTTTATTTAATCATTCTTGGTGCCAGTGTGGTGCAGTGTGCGGCAAAACAAATGCACGATCTTATCTTTAATACAGGTTATTAACATAGAAAAGCTCATTAATATACAACTTCTTTTTAATTACTTGTTATAATGGTGGACTCCTTTCAATCCCAAATGACTCGAAAGAAAAATAAAACATTGAAAGAAAATGTCTCATTAAGTTTTGGAACGTCGCTTTGTGCCCGCGACAAAACAAAAGCACAAATACAAACATTTTACGATTTTCATTAATTATAAGAATAACAACAACATAAAATACCGTTAAATAGCAAAACTAAACTCTCTTTTTAACATTAGAGGAATAGTTGGTAAAAATATACACGTGTTCAGACGGAAATTATCTTTGAGATATTACAATAGTGGTGAATCAGTTACATCAATTGCAAAAAAATGGCATAAATCACATCGTCATTTCTCATTAACGATTCAAAGTTCAATCTGATAAGTTCAGACGGATTTAATACGTAGACCTAAAGGACAACGCCGTAACACAGAGGAGGTAATTTTTTGGTCTGAGGATGTGTTTTCGGTCCCGGAATTGGAAAAGTTATAATCGATCGTTTCATGTATAAGGAAATTTTGCAAACTGTAATGCTGCCGCATGCAGATGAAGAAACGCCACTTAAGTGAAGGTATCAACATGACAACGACCCAAAACACAAGTGTAAGTATGTAACAGAATGGCTCGCAAACAACAAGATCAACGTGTTGAAGTGGCCAGCACAATCGCCTGATCTCAACCCCGTAGAGAATCTATGGGACATTGTATCGCAAAATAAATCAGAATAATTGCGAAAATTTAGATGAGCTTTTCCAATAAGTGGAAATTGCATGGAATGGAATTTCTGACGAAATTTTATCGAGCTAAATCGAGTCCATGCCACGCAGATCTGAAGAAGTTTTACAAAATAAAGATACGCCACTAAATATTAGTGTAATTAAGTTTTTTGCTTATCGAACTGAACTTGTGCTATTGATTTGTCCCTTATGTTATTAGTTAAATACGTTTATTTTTTGTTGTTGATAGAAATTATTTTTTGTTTTCTTTTAGCATATCTCTTCTATATATAATATCTATCAGGTTTGAATAAAATAATTTAAATGTGTTTGGCTTTGTTATTAAGAAATGTAGTACGCGTCACAAGTTCTCGCATATGTTTTGTCGCACACTGTACATATACATACATATCCAATTTTCAAATGTTAACGAGAACAAAAAATTCTCGCCCTATTTGAAAAAAGTCTGTTGTAAGTATTTTTCATATTTACATGGATGGTATGAGTAAAATGAAAGCAAAAATATTGGTGGTGCCAATTAA
The DNA here is from genome assembly GCA_932526305.1 of Epicampocera succincta. Classification (NCBI taxonomy): domain Eukaryota; kingdom Metazoa; phylum Arthropoda; class Insecta; order Diptera; family Tachinidae; genus Epicampocera; species Epicampocera succincta. Next base: position 214,449 of record OW052037.1, on the reverse strand, counting down.
ATAGCTGATGGTTCAATTCTACAATATTTACAAAATTAACCTGAAAATTTGTTGCGTTCAATTTGGTTGTTCTTGTAATTATTGTCAATACCTCTTGGTGCTGGCTTCTAAAATGGTTTAAAAAATAAACGTTTACGGACCGCTTGTAAAATTTTGTATCCGTATTCATTCCCACTCAAAACATTTTATTTTTACACTATAAGACTTATTTCACTCTACAAAAATTTTTCACGTGTAATAAATTTATTACCGTGAAAACATACCTTTCCGTTCTATTCCAAAACGGAAAACTGTCGAAAAAATAAACAATGAACTCTACATATTATGAATAATACGGCTTGTATCTAAACGAAGTAGCCTCGATTACCGTGAGCTTAATTCAATTACGGAATAACAACCATGGCCAATGTCAACCGTCGAACGGGCTCTACAAAAGTTAGCGGGTAAAACATATTTTAAAATTGTAAAATTGATGTGAGGCTATTTGGTAATATCTATTTTTGGATTAGGGACATTACGAATATTATAAAATGCTGACTGCTGTATTGTAACCAATTAAAGAATTCGGGTACAATCGAAGAGTGTCTGCTTAATCTGGAGACTTGGAAGTTATTCATGATAATAATTTCACATTGCGGTTATCCAACTGCTCATTTCATAAAAACTATGTCACATTAACTAGTCACAAATTAAATCAAGATGGTATAATGAAAGCACATATTAAAACAACAATAGTGGAGAGTTTTTCTACTCCCAAATGTGTTAAAAAAGTGAGAACATTAGTTCTACAGTGCATTTCCGTAAATTTATTATTATTATGCTTACTTACCCTTTGTGTACATTGTTTAACAAGAAAGAACACTGCGTTCATATGGTCAGAGTGCTAAAATTCTAACCACAAACTGATTCACCTGCTCACCAAAGAACCACTTTAATATGTGTGTGACCTGGCAAAGCATCATAAAATCCATACAGTTGCAAAAATAACATAAAGAATCATATTTTAGTAGTTTGTGCAATGAAGTGGAACAGAAGATTCGAATGTACCTGCTGGGCAAATATTTCTTGATTGCAATAGCAAGCCTTGAAACATTAAAACCGATGGAGCCCCGAGTATGAAAATGGTTGTTAAAGCTGATAGAATATGATTACGAAATAATATATGGAAAGGCAAGTAAAATGAGTCACGTATATACCTTAGGTCAAGGTCCAATTGATACTATTGACAAGGCTCCTGTTGACGGCTGGGTTTATATAATGCAGTACGAAGATAACAATTTAAAGAATCTAATAAACGGATCCAGTATGTTCAGTTCATGATAAAAGTTTCAAGAGTTATTTAGTCATGTGTCGAATGATGTGTCTGCAAAGAACTAATTAAAAGAGAATGCGAATTTTATGAAATGAAAGTCACAAAAATTACATCCGAAATCCTTCATTTGTATTATTTGAGCCCTTTCGTAAAAAGTAGCAGTAGATGCGTTGGAAACACTTTCTTTGTATTTCAGAATGCAAAAGAAACTTGTTACTTGTTCTTGATTAGTCCAACCTTACCGTCAATGTTCGATCACAAAGCTTTTAACATAGGCTTCATTATCCTGTTTACTCTTTTATCCTGTCCTGTTTACCCCGGTCGGTTGGTTGGCTATAATCGTTACTTCTATACACTTAGTCCAACATTTCACCAATTTTTTTTATCCCTTCCGAAAAATATAATTTGTCGAGATGATCAAAATATTCATTTGTTTGTGAGATGGTTTCGTCCATGGAATGAAATCTGTCCGCCGAGCAAGTTTGGGAACAAGAAATAGTCATTCGGTTCCAAATCTGGAAAATAGGGCGGATGAGGAAGCAATTCGTAGCCCAATTCCTGGATTTTGGCCACGGAAACTGCAAATGTCACATATGTTCTCTCATTCTTAAGTGACCATTCAAAATTGAAAACTCTTAAGCCATATGAGATGCTATTTCACAAACCACAATATCGCTCACTTCTTTCAATTGTTCCGGATGTAGAGATCTGAACAGGTCGCCCAAAACGTTCGGCATCTTCTTTTATTGTACGACCGCATCAAAATTTAGTAAACCTTTTCTTTATTTACTATAGAATGGTGCAGAGTACCCATAATATTTATCAATCTGAGCCTTGGTTTTTCCGCAAAAAATAAATGAGCACAAATTTCATTTTTCCATTTTCTTCTCAAAACGGTATTTTGCGGTATTTTACAGCACCAGTTTCTTGGTGCTGTCCACATTGTTTTAGTTTTGTATCTGAGAAGAATAGAAATGAGGTCAAATTAGCGACAATGGTCGTGGAATGTGTGTGTTTTAATTTTGACATATTGTAGCCTGCTGTCCCGAATGTTTTTAATGCATAAGTTTTACAAATCACTTAGTGACTTCAGTTCTTATAAATAATTCTGATTAGATTAAACCGGTGTGCTTTTTCTCTACGAACTTTAGTCTCATACATCATGAAAAGATTGCCACAACCACCTTTACACGAATGTCTTCCATAAGATATGTTGCGATGCTATTCCAAAAGAAACACCAAATCTGTCACACATCATAGCAAAATTCAAAGCTTCGTATCTGGGAGTACATGATCATTGTCTAATTCGAGATGCATAACCTCTTTCAACTTTTCTGGAAGCAATCCACATGAGCATAGAGCTGCTTTCAAGTCACATTTACATTTTCCAATATATAAAAAAAATATTTTATGAGTTTTGGGAACACTGTCAGAGTGGAGCCTTCTGCATTTATATTCAGTGTAGTATTGGTCAAACAAAGTATTCAACTTCTTAACAAACTTCGTTTTGGGTATAATTTCAGTATTGAGTTTGTGACGTCGACGGCACTGTTAGTTGAACCGATATTTTTTCTACCTCTCTAAGGTATTGTTTCTAGTAATTCTTTCAAAAATAAAAATGGATGTCGAAACCAAAAAACGCAACTTACACGTTTGACCAGTGCTTAAAAGACTGGAGTCAACGTAGCAGAAGTCGCAAGATTTAGCGCTTTCTTCGACTTTTTTAATTTTCATCGACCAAGTACAAACTGTTACATATGTTTCAACTTCTTATACATATGTGTGATTGTTTTTGCTTCTGCTTCTACTTCGCAAAGTGCAAATAGTAGAAGTTAAATCACCAACAAAAAACCACAACTTATTCACTACAAACATGCGATTTGTAGTGAATAACTTTACGTCTTTTGTATATGACTTGACTTCGGCTGTTTGCACTTTGAGAAGTTGAAGCAAAAGAAAAAGCAACGACACATATAATAAGTTTTAACCGCTGCGTTTGGCTAGTGCAAATACAATTTTGTTGCCTGCCTCTATTGTTGAATATTTTAAAAAAATCTGACAAAGAAATTTGACCCAGCCTAATACAATAAATAATAGAATAAATTAATAAATGATTATTTATTTCTAGAAAACGGGAGGCTGACACAATGCCAACAGCGTTCAACGATTTTCTTTATACCTTGTTACGAACAACTAAGCCTCAGAGACGTGCTTTAGTACAAACAGTGACAAAACAGTTCGATGATCAAAAAACACCTCTGAGACAAATGCTTTATATTGCTGATAATTTGGCGTATTTTCCATATGTTGTTCAGGATGAACCGCTTTATCTTATACATCAAATAGATTTGTTAATTTCAATGGCAGGAACCAATATATTGGCAACGTTTAAAGAATGTCTCAAACCTAGTGAGAACGCTGTAGATGTATTAGAAGATGACGATGACGAAGAAGATTCCGATGTACTTTTTAAAAGATTACCTGAAGATATAACTGACATACAAAAGTGCATAACATCGGCGCAAGCGTGCATGCTTCTGCTTATATTAAAGGAGCATTTAAAGGAAATGTACAGTATAACAGACAGTAAAATTTCAAGATATTCTCCATCAGAACCTAAGATTCATGAAAAAGCTGTGTCCCGAAAGAATGTACACGACTTTAATCCGAAATCTACCATAGATATAATCAAGAAGCAGCAAGAACTACAAAGTTCGTACAGTTTAACATCTATAGATAAAAACAAACTTTCAGAGGAAGAAAAGATGGATCTTGTTTTAAAATATTTGGACGTATGTGTTTCATTATTTTAGTCTTTATATTTTTTATGTTCGCTTTTGTTTTATTTATTGTAGTTCAAGCAGTTAATGTTGAAACTTGATCCAGATGAAGCTGATTCCGATGAAGAGACAAGAGAAAAACTAAAATTAAGTACAATTATCAAAGCAGATACATCACCAACATCATCAGTTGTTCAATCAACGGGGCCGCTGCAGTCCTTAAATGAAATTAGAAATGATATAGATAATGAAAAAATTGCTTCAACACCTAATACAAGAAATAAAGCTGGAAGTTATGAAACGACAGCGAATACCCCAATAAAGATACAAAAGTTTTAAATTAATACAATCAAACATTATTAATTATTTAATAGTCTTACAAATGCGGATCAATAAGGTGTTACACATAATATCAGGACGATTCAAATTACGAAGGAAATCTAAAACTTGAACACACATTGTTTAGCATGTGCACAAAAATAACAATTTCTCTTTACTTTATAGTCTTTTTTTTTAATGTAATAAATGTCTTATGGATCTTTTTCGTTTCTTACCAACTCGCCTAAAAATACGCTGATGCACCAAATAATTATAAATTTCTTTTGAATAATAATAATAATAAAATAAAATCTACAAGTTAGTTATGTGACAATACACATGAAATACAAAAATAGAAAAAAAAAGAATAATTTCTATATATTAAATATTACATTATTAATTAGTTATTAATACATTAGTTAATTCCACCCTACACGCCTGAGCGAAATGGAGTCGCCGAGCCCAAAATAGAAGTTTAATGGAAATGCCGAGGTGTTTGGCGCGAATACGAACATTAAATTTTAGGCCGAGGCGCTAAATAGCGCCACCTACATCCAAAACCGTGTTTTGTCTGCCGTAGTAAGCTTGACACCATTCGAATTGTGGTATGGAAAACCTCCAAAAATGGATGGATCGCATCCGTATACTTGGTGTTTTTTGCATATGTAAACGTTAACAAACAGAAAAGAAAAAAATTAGATGAAGTGGCTATTAAATGAAACTTGGTAGGCTACTCAGATGAGTCGAAAGCGTTTCGCCTGCTAAACACCAAAGGAAATAAAATAATAACAAGTCGCGACGTAAGGTTTTCAGAGTTTAAAGTCAATGGTGGTAATGCAAATAAACTATCTATGGGTAATGATGTTGGTAATGAATCTGGGAGTTACTCTGTATTCCGATGACGAAGAAAAATGTTAAGTCGACCAATTGATACAATATGGTATTGTGTTTTCATAATTTCCTTTCACATCTAATTTCTTCCTTTCGCAAATCTGGCATCACCGCACTCTGTAATACGTACATAGGCGTATGCCAAAATTGTGTTAAGCTAAAAAAATTTGGGCTAACAAATATCAAACACAACGGAAACACATATACAAAATGTTATATTTATATCTAAATTTTTATTTTTTAGGGAAAAGCCGAAAAAGTTACAAACACGAAAATTAATATGCGTAGAAATAAATTGAGCATTAGGGGTCCGGAGAAAATTTTGTATTCGCCGCAAAATAAAAGTCAAAAACTTAATGAAGACTTTCACACCGCTAAGCGAAAGGGACTATCAGCCATAAATGACCGGCATAATCTTCTTAAAACGCAGGTAGAAAATCAAGGAGTGTATCAAAAAGTAAAAGTACTTAGGGAGATACGGAACGACGTAAAAAACTTAACAAGGTATGCTCGGAAACCATATCAACTAAAGGAACAAAAACTTGCACTTGCATTTAAGCTTAAAAAAGGGTGCAACTTTCAAAATTAGAAAAATTGCCACTAAAGACTGAAAAAGAAAACAGGATGTGATTGATGTATTTACTGTTTTTTTTTATTATAAGATCTTTTGTTATGTGAAGTGCTTTGTTTTGTTCTTTAATTTTTAACATTATTATTTACTTACACATACACATATGGCCATTAAAATAGGAACGACCTTTAACTGACGCGAATTTCATGTTTTTTTTTGTCAATCGCAATTTTTTTTAATAAAGTTAGGTTTTTTAATTTTCAACACCGTGTTCTTTTGACATTCCGGTAACTTTCAATGTGTTTGCTATTTTTTATGAAAAGGTTTTTTAAAATACTAAGAAAAATGTCTGGCCATTGAAATAGGAACGAGTGGAGATTTTTGCAAATTTTGTCATAAAATTAACATTTTAAGGTTTGTTATCAAAAATAAATTTAATATTGAGGTAACTAGACTTCCGTTTTATACTAATATTATCAATAGATGAGTAGAGCGCAACATTGTACATTGGAGGAGAGAAGACTTATTCAAAAGCTTCGAGAACAGAAAAAATCGTATAAATTTATAACTGATGCGCTTGGGCCTTAATAAGTCATAGAAAAACGTGGGGTCATAGAAAAAAGTCAGGAAAACTAGCGGTATTACGGACGGTTACATCGCGATGCTAGCTAAGCGAGATCCTTTTAAGACTTCGAAAGCGATCGGCGCTGAAATACATAATCAAATATCGGCAAGAACTGTGCGGCGTCGTCTATGTGGCATTAAACTTCCAGGAAGAATAGCTCGCAAGGTTCCATTGCTTAGAAAAAAAATTTGCAAAAGAGGAAACAGTTTGCACAAAATCACAAGTCGTGGTGTGGCATAATATTCTCTGGAGCGATGAAACCAAGATAAATTTATTTGGAAATGATGCAAGGCGTAATGTCAGAAGACCTGAGGCGAAAACATAATGGTTTGGGGTTGTTTTTCTTTTAATGGAGTAGGTCCTATTCACCTTATTTCCGAAACAATGACCAAACTTGCTGTAAAGTTATCCATTCTTTGTCCAACAGAATCAATAATGTACTCAAAAATAATGGTGGACATAATGGATATTAGCTTAATACTTCTGTTTTTTCCTTTTTTAGTATGAATTTCGTATTTTGTTTTTTTCTATATATCTTTAACCGTACCTATTTTTATGACGAAATGAATTTTGTTTTTTTGTTGTTAACTTTTATATATAATTTTAGTTCTAATTTTATTTTGTTGTTTATACATACTTTTATGCTGAATTTGATATTTATGAAACAATTTTTAATTTTTGTTCATACAAAATTTGAAAATACAAATTTTTAAGAAAAATTTTAGCCGTACCTATTTTAATGACCACATGTATACATATGTATATGTCTATACGTTTAAAGAATTTATATAATTTGTATGTATAAAATTTTTGTGCCAAAAAGTGCCATTTTTAAAATAATCACCCTTATTCCAGTTGTCGTCATCAACGTCGCCGTCGTTTTAGTGTCAATCGATGTCATCATCAATTCAATAACAATTTTGCATTCTATAACAGGTTGACGACGACGTTGACGACTTATCGTTTATGTCAACATATCAAGCACACATCTCTAAATATTTGAAACAGCTGTTTGCTTTGTTTATTAGTTTTGACCAAAAATGTTAATAAAAATTGTTAATAAAAATAAAATGTTTTTTACTTGTGAGATAAATGCAGACTCGAGTGATGATGAAAATTCAAGAAAACAAAACCTCATATTAGAACGGAAGCTTCTGAGACAGAAATTCGACATATTTAACCTACCGGACAGCAAGTGAGCAACAATTTCAGTCTATTATTTTAATGATTGTATAACTTATTTTTTGAAAGGTTTGAAAGTTACTTTAGAGTAAGCAAGACTGCTTTTAAATATGTATGTCTTAGAAACAATAACACCTAATTTGAAAAGCGGGGTAAGGTCAACATACATTTCCAAAACAACGAAGTTGACAGCAACGTTAGGATTTTTGGCACAAGGGTCATACCAACTAGGTGTTGGCAACGATTTCAACTTGGGACTACTGCAACCAATGTTTTCTAAGATTTTGTCGGAAACACTGCATTGGAAATGACAGTTTGTCCCCAATGAATTAAATTCGAAATGACGGATAGTGAAAAAATTGAAGAAATTACTTGGAAGAATGCCTCTGCGAAATCCCACTGCCAGAGAGGGATTCTTCTGCAACTCTTTCACTAATTTCTCAAACTGGGTTGCAGTTGTTGTTTTAAATTTTTACCGTTTTCAATTTATTTATGCTTCAAATAAACTCAAGTCGTTATGAAAATTGGCGACGACAAACTCAAAGTCGTTTCAAAACAATATCGCCGTCATATTTTCTTGTAGAATGCAAATTCTATGTTGACAGTCATCGATAATATTCGATAACGACAACTGGAATAACAATTTGAAATAAACAAGGCAAAACAATATCGTTTTGTTTCACGTTGACAACTGGAATAAGGGTGAATATTTAATGTAACAGTAAATAAAACGGAATTTTATGACCTCAAACCCAAATTGTTTTTAATTCTGTTTCTTATTCGTTTTGGTTAAAAGCTTTGGAAGAAGAAATAAAAGCACTGCAAGACAATAACACATGCGATTTGGTGGAACCACCCAAAGGCAGTACACAGTTGGTTGAAAATGGGTTTTTAAAGTTAAAAATTTTAAATTTGGCGAGGTTTGCGACAAAGGGTTTCTCCCAAAAATACGGAGAAAATTATAATGAAGTGTTTACGCACGTAGTAAAACAAGACACATTCAGAAGTTTATTAGCTATTACAAGCTTTGAAAAGATTAAAGTTAAACAATGTAAATATTAAAACTGTGTTTCTTTATTGTAAATTAGACAGAGAAATTTGTATGCAATAACCAGAAGGTTTATTGTATTTGCAAAAGAAACCTGTAGGTTGAACAATAGCTTATATGGGCTCAAACAGTCTTTATTTAAATTTATTTGATTCAGGATTCAGAAGGTGAAGAACTGAACCCGATTTGTAAGTGAAAGGTAATGGCGAATCAATAATTTATCTCCTGATTTACTTTGATGATATTATTATCACATCAAAAAGTGACATAGTAATTGAAAATATCATCTCTATTTTAAAATTCCAGATTGATTGACAGGCCTGGGTATTGAGCTTGCCGTTGAAGATGGTTCATTTTACTTGTCACAGAAAAAATCCTGAATGACTTCAATTTGCAAGATGCGAAGGCTTCACCCATACCGATCGATCCAGGCTACTTAAAATTAACGTGTAAAAATCTCCTTGACAACAACAATTTATATCGAAAAGGTATAGGTGCACTAATGTATATATCAAATAATTCACGTCCAGACATTGCTCTGGATGTTTCGATATTATCTCGAAAAATCAGAGAACCAAATCATTATGACTGGAACGAGCTGAAGCCAGTAACTAAATACCTTAAGAGCACAAAACATTTAAAACTACGCGTTGGTTCTAAATCAAATTTGGTCTTAAGGGGATATGCCGATAGCGACTGGGCATGAGAATTAAATGACCGCAAATATTCTGGCGCTACAGTCCGGGGTGAACCTGAGGCTCAACCAACAAGCTTTTCCATCTGGCACGATCTTTAGCCAGCAACCACACTGATAAGGACCTATCAAACTGTTCACGAATGGTTTCAGGCGCTCACACAAAACGGCGGAGAAGATCTTGTAGGCGCTGTTTAAGAGATATATCCCTCAGTAGTTGGCGCAGTTGAAGGGGTCTCTTTTTGTGGATCGGCCAAATGATACTGAGACTCCACTCCTCGGGCATGCTTTCCTCCGACCATGTCTTACAGATACATAAGCTGGTGCATGCGCCCAACCAGGTCATATCTAGCTGCCATCGTCCATTGTATGGGGTGGAACATTCTGCCTGGCAGCGGTACTCTTGTCTTCCACGGCGTTAAACAGTCCGGAAAGTGCTCTTTCCAGATTTTCAGTATCGACTGCGACTCTGCTACGATTTTCCTCTCTTCGCGTTACGACAGGATATATTATATATATGCTTATTCCGTTGGTAAAACTTGCGGATATTAGTCCTTCCGTAACACCTCTCCAGTTCCTCGATTGCGCGTGACTCATGGCCTTTCTTTTTCTTTTCGAGAAGCCAGTGCTCTTCCCTTTTTTTACGTTCGCACGCCTGCCTTAGCTCGTTGTCAAACCAGGGTGTTTTCCGGCCCTCAAATCTCACCGTGGAAAGCTAATTAGCTTTTAAAAAAATTTGAATAACAGAAACTTGCATTGAGGTAATGTGTTAAGAAAAATTATATAGTAAGTCTTAAAATAATAATAGATGATAAAGTAATTTTGTATTTGGTACAAGTACTTGCAACAGCACAACAATAAAACACATATTTTTGCCCACATGACTTTTCACGTTCTTGTTTTAATTTCGCAGCTAACAGACAAACGAACATACAATACAATTTACAATTTTACATACATATATACATTTTAAATGCACACACGTACGCACACATAGAATTGATGGGACACGACAATAATAAATACTCTGAGGATAAAAATGTTCTTTTTGTAAAAAGTGGACGTATTAATACGTCCACCAGCGAAATTTGGTGCGACAGCACAATGTATGGAAGTAGAACATCTTTCTATATTTATAGTCTTTGGTCGGACAGATTTCTATCAGATTTTTCTGTGAATGAATCGTAGCGTTCTATATGATAGTGTAACAAGGCCTTTAATAAATATTTATAATGACTTCGCCTTGGTTTATAATACATGTAACAAATGTGCATGAATGCAACGAAGGTACCATCTGTTTCATGCCACAAACATTTATGCGAGATAATCAGGGGTGTCATAGAAACCAATATTATTGGAATTGGTTTTGAAAAAAACTAATAAAGTTATTTGGTGCCATAAATTCCAATGTTATCGGGTTTATGTTCGAAACAGAATTAGTGTTGGTTTAGGTGTCACAGAAACCAATATTATTGGTTTTTTTCCTGAATTCCAGATTTCATTTGTGCGGTTTTATTTTTGTCTTTTAATTTGATATTTTGTATAAATGTAAGTAAATTTTATATTAAAAAAGGAAATATGTATGTATATTCTTATCGATTCTAACATTTGCTTACATATGTAATAAAACTCAAAGCTCCATAATCGTGGAGTTTATGGACAAATATCCCGACCTTGTGAAAGGCTGTACAAAGAGAGGTAAACCAACCGTACTCTTTTTGGGAACACTGGTTGACACTGTGCTCCTACCCAGACATATGCCAGAATCGTTTCCAACAGCTCTTTGATATGCCCCTTCAGCTAAAACCCGCAACGAAGCTGCAAGTTGTAGCAGTGGCGGAATCTTAGAACACGAAAGATGTTCCTTTATAGCGTCTAGGGCCATCCGAAAACCTTCTTTATTTAGTCGGTAGTATTCTATGAACCTGCCAAGCAGCTTTTAATATGAGCGCACATTATACACTTTATAAAAAATATACTTACGCTGTCTCCGGCAGCTCAAGCGGATTGCAACAATCTTGCAATGTTTTTCTTCTGCACTTCCTCATTGTACATACATACTTACTACATATGTACATACATATTGTCATATGTCCTCATTGACAATTTTTACATTATTCGGCTTTTCTTAAATATAATAAGTAATCCTAAAATTATTGACAAGGTTATTATAATAACAATAATAGGCTTAAAGAATAGTTATTGGTTTTAATGTTTTCTATATACTTTTAAGTTCAGGTATTGAAATATTGCTTTTAACTATATTTTCAATATCTTTTGCGGGTGGTAGTACAGGGTGGCTGATGAATTTTACTACATTAAGAAACTCAAATAACTTTTTGTAAAATTTATGTAATTTATTTTTTATTAATTTATTTGAAAAATAATAAATTTTTATTAAAGTAATTCATGAAGTTCTGATAATAATTGAACTCAAATGGCCTCCACCCTCGGTGACACATGTGCGACATCTTATCCAAAAGTTATTCATTAGTGCCTGGAGGTATTGCAGCGGGAATTGCCTCAATTATCTTTCGAATGGATTGCTTTAAATCATCCAAATTTGTTGGTTTTGTTTTGTAAACTTCCTGTTCGCAATAACCGCACAAAAAAATCAGGTGAAGTAAGGTCAGAAGACCTGGGGCCAACGAAATGTGGAGTTTCTTAAAATCAGCTCATTGGGGAATTTTCGCCGCAATTCTGTCATAACAGGCGTGACTGTATGACAAGTTGCCCCATCGTGCTGAAACCACACAGAGTTGAAAGGGATTCTCTTTCGGCATAGTACTGGAAAGAAAAACTCTTTCAACATCTTTAAGTAATGGTCTCCATTGACCATAACAGTAAGACCATTTTCTTCGAAAAAGTTAGGCCCGACAATGAACCATCTCATGGATTATCTGTGGGTTACAATTACTCCATATTCCACAATTTTGTTTGTTAACATTGCCGTTTACATCAAAATGTGCCTCGTCAGACATAAAAATGCAGTTCAATATGGTTTTGTCCTCAGCCGCCATTTGAATGATCTTCTCGCAAAATTGCAAGTGAATCGGGAAATGTGTTCAGTTTGCTTGTTAATTGAATCTTATATGGAAATAAGTTTAAATCTTGATGCAAAATTGTCTGAAGTGACTGTCTGCTGACACCCATTTGAGCAGATAAAGTCTTTGTCGAAACTCTAGGATTGGATTGTATAGCAGCAGCGATGGTTTCCTGCGTCCGAACTGAGGGATCTCGATGATAAGGCCTTCTTGCGATTGTGCCAAGATCGGCAACGTTATTCACGAGCCGCATTATAGTCCATCTGCTAGGAGGAGTGCCCCCAAACGTGCGCCTATATTCTCTTTGGACGGAAACTACAGAGTCTAAAGCGTGAAAGCGGCGCACTATCCAAATTCTTGTTTCATTGTCCCAATTCTCCATTTTCGTTAAATCTAAAGATCAATCTATAAAAGAGTCTTAAGCTTTAAATACGTGAGCGAACGCCTCATTACAATCCGCATCAAGGCTAGGCTCGGCAACATTAGCCTAATCTGCGCCCACGCCCCTACGGATAAAGATGACGACAGCAAGGATGACTTTTATAATCTCATAGAAAGAACATACGATCAATGCCCCAGCTATGACACCAAGATCGTCTTAGGAGATTTCAACGCAAAGCTGGGCAAGGAAGACATCTTCGCTAGAGTCATCGGGAAACACAGCCTGCATGACGACACAACCAATAACGGACTCAGGCTGCTAGATTTTGTGGCCGGGCGAAATCTCACTGTAGCAAGCACGCGATTCCCTCACCTCAACATTCATAAAGGGACCTGCCGGTCCCCTGATCAATCAATCGTCAACCAAATTGATCACATTGCGATCGACGGCAGACACTCCTCCAGTATTCTTGATGTCCGAACATTCCGAGGAGCCAACATTGACTCCGATCATTTCCTTGTTGTAGCCAAGGTAAGATCACGGATTTCAATATTTTAACGGAGTAGAGCACGACCACAACAGTTTGACGTCGTAAAGCTACAATCGCAATCGACCGCTGGGAAATTTGCCGATCTAGTCTGCCTTAAGCTCTCAGAGAGTCAAACCCTGCCAGGCGAAAAACCCGATGAGGAATGGAACCGTTGCCAAAACGCCATCAAAGATGCTGCCTCTGGTGTATTGGGTTTTAAAATGCCACCCGGAAAAAACCCATGGTTTGAGGACGAGTGCAGGCAGGCACATTCAGCGAAGCTAGCAGCCTATAAGGCGACGTTGGAGAGAAGGACGAGAGCAGCTCGTGAGCTCTACGAACGTAAGAGAAGGGAAGAACACCGGCTTTTCAAAAGGAAGAAGAAAGAGCATGAGAAGAGCGCGATCGAGGAACTGGAAAGGTGTTACGGCAGGAATAATATCCGAAAGTTTTACCAACGGGTAAAACAACTAATCAATGGATGTAAGCTTCGGACAGAAGCCTGTCGTGACGAAGAGGGACAAATCGTGGTAGAGTCGCAATCGATGCTGGGAATCTGGAAAGATCACTTCTGCAGACACTTTAACGGCGAGGAAAACACCGATTCCATCGCCAGGCAGAATATTCCACTCCAGAACGGACGATGATCGTAGAGAATTCCGTCCCCCCGACCTGAATGAAGTCAAGATAGAAATATCGAGATTGAAATCAAACAAAGCTGCAAGAGCGGACAGATTGTCCGCGGAACTATTTCACGCAGCCGGGATGACCTGGTTGGGCGCATGCACCAGCTCATCTTTAAGATATGGTCGGAGGAAAGCGTTCCCGACGAGTGGAATCTCAGCATCGTTTGCCCGATCCACAAAAAAGGAGACCCCTTCAACTGCGCCAACTACCGAAGGATAAGTCTCCTGAACATCGCCTACAAGATCTTCTCTGCCGTTTTGTGTGAGCGCCTAGGTCCTTATCAGTGTGGTTTCAGAGCGGGGAAGTCCACCATTGACCAAATTTTTACACTACGGCAGATCCTGGAAAAGACCCAAGTGATGCGAATCGACGCCCACCACCTATTCGTCGATTTTAAGGCCGCATATGACAGTGTGTATAGGGACGAGCTATTCGAAGCCATGTCTAGTTTTGACATTCCTACCAAACTCGTCAGGCTGTGTCGTCATCCTTGACGATGGAGAACTCTCGCTGCTCCATCAAGGTCGATAACGAATTCACCGAGACCTTCAATATCAGAAGGGGATTTAGACAAGGCGACGCACTGTCATGTGACTTTTTTAACAAAAAGAAAAAAAAGAAAAGAAAAAGAAGATCGTGCAAAACTCACACGCCAACAACAGAGGCACGATCTTCCGTGCAACTGCTAGCATACGCTGACGACATTGACGTGATTGGTCAAACACAGCGAGCCGTCAATGAAGCGTTTGCTGGTATTTCAACGGAGGCGGCCAAAATAGGTCTAGCGGTGAACGAGGGCAAAACGAAGTATATGCTGTCATCAAAAAAGGACGCGCAATACCGACGACTAGGCCAGAACGTCGCCATAGGTGAAGGACTTCGTCTACCTTGGCTCCCAAGTCAACAGTATAAACAACATCAGTACCGAGATCAAACGCAGAATAACTCTTTCCAATCGCTGTTTCTTTGGGCTCAAGAGGCAATTGAGTAGTAAGGCCCTTTCTCGAAAACCAATAACGGTGTCGAAGGTGGATGAGGAAGTCCTTGGTATTTTCGAGAGAAAAGTTCTGCGTTCAATCTTCGGCCCTGTTTGCGTTGATGGTTTCTGGAGAAGAAGATTCAATCATGAACTGTACGGGTT
Source organism: Epicampocera succincta (assembly GCA_932526305.1). Classification (NCBI taxonomy): domain Eukaryota; kingdom Metazoa; phylum Arthropoda; class Insecta; order Diptera; family Tachinidae; genus Epicampocera; species Epicampocera succincta. The sequence continues at coordinate 199,245 of OW052037.1, read as the reverse complement.
GTACAGCGACATGAGCCTAACCAGGCGTCTACGGATCCAACGGCTAAGATGGTTGGGCCATGTAGAGCGCATGGAGAATACTGCTCCGACCCGTAGAATCTTCGATTCCGAACCTGTGGGACAACGCATTAGAGGACGCCCACGGAACCAATGGTGCACACAAGTGGAGAGGGACCTCAACCAACTTGGTATGCAAAATTGGAGGACGCTGGCTAAAGACCGTGCCAGCTGAAAAAGTTTGTTGGTTGAGGCCCAGGTTCACCACGGACTGTAGCGCCAAAAGAAGAAGAAAAAGAATCTATAAAATAAAATAAAAATGGAACAGGTTGCTTACACAGAAAAAAGGTTTTACGGTTTTTTTTGGTAGCAGCTTTCATCAGCCACCCTGTATGATAGTTTCTTCTGTGTTTTGCCTTACCGAAATTTCAAAGTCGTTAATTTTGATTTTACAGTTACTAAAGCGGATAATGTTTCCTTAAATTATGGGTTTAAGCTTATTACAATTTTGTTCAATTGCGGTGGTTTTTAAATTCTTTGTATCAATTATATTTGGTTCACTAAAGGTATACTCTTAATGTATTGACAGCTTGTTAAGTTATTACCCGTTAAATTTCTGTTGCATTAATTTTTAATGAATTGTATTATCTATTGAGGCATAATTTTCTTCTTCATTTATCTTGAGTTGATTATTGTTTTTATCTGGTATGGAGAGCATAAAATAAATTAAATTTTGTTTGTAACCAAATTGAAGTTTTTATATGTTGAAACTATAAAGTAGACAGGCTTGTCACAGTTTGTATGTCAATTAACTTTAGATTTACGTAATCTAGCCAGCTGTATTCCTAAATGAATATCTTGGATATGTTCTAGATACAGTTTAACATTGTTCACAAAAATATGCATAAAGTTTTTTATAAGTTTATTCTGCAGTTCTGAGGTTTCCTTTTAGAATTTTAGAATATGGTATTTCGTTTTTTATTAATATTAAAAATATTTGTTTTTAAATCTTTAAACGCTTTTTCAACATTTACTTGTCTTCTTTATTGCAAACAGAAATTTTTTCATTAAAACGTTAATAACATTGTCTTCTTATTAGAGTCTCGTCTTTCCTACAAATTATTTTGTTTATTTCGTTTATGATTTCTTCTTTCTTTTAAATTGTGATTTATATGTTTCTATTTTTATGTTTGACTACATAATATTCGTTATCTTTTTCGACCTGTGCGATTTCAACTTCTTTGAATGGATTACTAATCTTCTCTAACCGTTTCGTAGAGTTTAGACAATTAGTATAAGTTCTTGTTTTGTTAATATTAAATAGGATTTTTCCGTAACTTCTTGTGGGTTTGTATGGGGAGTTAACTTATTAAAAATATATTTCGAAATGTTTGCCAGTAGTGGAATGGATTATAGTGTGTTGTAGGTAAAGAGTGATTGTTCGATTAGTGATGTTTCTTCTACAAAGATTGGGTAATTGTGTTTGTTCTTAAATAAAATTGATTGTTCTTATCACTTTAGGGAAGTTATTTTGTATTAATTTATTTTAGTATTTTTGGAGTAAATAAAAATCTTCATTATTGAGCATATATACTCGTATTTTGACGTTTTTATTTATTAGGCGTGTTCTTATTATATCCTTAATTGAATATTTGTTTAAACTTTTATAAATTATAGTGGTAATATTTTTTAAAAAATGTTTTACGCCAGCTATTTTGATTTCCTTTTATCAACTGGATTTGACTCAAAATTTTTAGTGGTTTTTCTGTTATTGCTACATAATTTAAATTATCATTGTTGTACTAAATTATCTTTATTTACCTTGTTTTCTTTGTTTATATTACTCATATGTTTGTTGTATGTTTTTTTAATTTAATAAAAAAATGTCTTACATACTAAAAAAACTATTGCTCAGAAATGGGTTTACCTTATATTTTTAATATTAGGATGCCTTAAAAATAGTGCAGTGACGCGGTAGAAAATGTTCAAACTGAAAAAAGCTATTAACAAAAAACGTCAATATAACAAAGGGAAAAAGAAAGATATTAAAATGTATTAAACGTAGGAAAACACCATGATAGCTTAAGAACCATTTAAGTACTTTATTTTGGGGTATTTGCAGTCTTTTAATATGAGTTCCAGCACAGCCGTCCCAAATAGTCTGAAATATTGTTTTCACAATTAACATTTTATTTGAGTTGCTGAGCATAGAGCTTATGTTAATAAGAGGGTATAATACTGTTTTTCGTATTTAGCACTTAAGCAGTTTCAATGTACATACATATGTGCTATGAGTTCAAATCATCACCAAACAAGGTATTCACCTTTAATGTGAATGTACATACATATATAAAAATTTACGTAAATCACTTAAATTTATACCTGCGATTGCTCCTCTTTTATACTCCGCGATTTATACACTATATAAGTTAACGCCTGTACCTCTTCCAGTATTTATATGTGTTCTAAAATTAGGTATTATTTCATACAAAACACCTTTTATTCAATATGGCTACTCCTCCACTAACAAGATGCACTCGATCTTCTCTTAAGGACTCATAATTAGGATAATACAAAGTATATGATTGAGCGATCCAAGTCTAACTCAATAGACAAATATCTCTATCATAAGTATTTAGAAAATTAATAAATTCAGAAAGTTTGTTACTAATAGTTATATACATACATAGATATATAAATTGCATTTTAATTAAATGTTCATCTACTCTATTAATTTCACTGTCTATTATATTTAATTATTCTTAAAGCATCCTTCTTCTTTTCCTCAAAAATAGTAATCAAATCTGGTAATAAATCAAAGCGTATTTAAATGAGCTATATTCGGATCTAAAATCAATTCAATTTTTTTCCATATAAAGTTTATTTAATCAAAAAAAAAATCGTGAAACCATATTGTCAATTTCACCTTCAGTTGTTTCTTGTTCGTCTTCTTCTCCAACACTTCTTATTATTGTAAAACAGCAATACAAAAAACTTGAGAATAACTTACACCGATTTTGCATGTTGATGTACTTTTACAGTACAGTTTTTGCTCAAACTATTTCACATATCAATTTCTATCCAAAAAAAATTTGATTTTGTGCTTTTATATAAATTTTTTACAAATAAACGTTTTTATAACACAGCCGGAAATGAAATTGCTTTCAACTAACGTGTCAGTGAAGAATTTTGTCGATAACAATAAAACCAGATGTGATAGCTTCTAGTTTTGGTTAAAAAACGGTAAATTCCCTATTTTATGTTAAAGAAAAGCCAAAAACACTTTGTAAAAGCTGCCACATTGCAAAATATGAGCGATTAAAAATACGATGTAGATCGACATCACAATACAGTGTTAGAACATATAGTGTTTAAGTATAAATTTAAGTTAGTTACGAAAATATTATAATAGAACAAAACACGCATAAACCTCAAAAATATAATGTTTCTCTTTAATATAACAGAAAAATGGAAAATTTCAATCGTGGTTATGAATTCGCCTTGGACTTCAACCTGCCGCCGTTGAAAATTATTTATTAGTAGCTGTGGTAATAAAACAAAGTTTAGTTATTTTATATGCAGCAAGTAAATTTTGTAAAGTTATGGTTAGTACATATAAATATATTTTTTTTTTGCAAAATTAAAAAAAATATTTTGGAAATAATGTTTATACAGATAAAAATAATAACTATTTTATTAAAATATGTTTGTTGCACGTACTGGTTTGGAAATAGTTGTCAAGTATTTGTGAGATTTGCATAGTAAGTATGTATGTACATATGTACATACAGTGTCGAACTTAATTATTGTCACAGAATCATTCATGGACTACGATCGATGTTATGACATCGTAGATGTTTTTAATAAAAAAAAATGTGGTTACCAGATAGGATTTGCTCCAAAATACCATTTAATTCATTTCAACAGTTTTATACAATAATATTATTTATAAATAAAAAAAAAAGTACTTCATTTCAAAGAAAAAAATTATTGACACATTTAACCAGAATCTTCTTCACCGTTTTTTTAGAAAACGAAATTATTTATTATAAATTTTACATTTAAAATTTTCATAACAACTATCAATCGAAAAAAAAGGCTAATAAAAAGTAAGAAAGAACAGAATCTGATCGCAAAATCAACCTTCATATGTAAAATCAAGGAAAATCATATTCAATTCGAAATTTCGTGCAACGTTTGAATGGGGAATCAACACTTGAAAGTTCTAAACATTCAGGCCGTCCTACATCCCGGATAATAAAAAAGTGAAGGTATGTCCACAAACATCTTTAACACAGATTACTGCAGAGATTAAGGAAGAGTTGGGGAAAGACGTTCATGTAATAACGGTCAGAAAAGTGCTTCAAAAGTCGTGTTGATAGACGTAAGCCGTTTATTTGATCTATAAACCAAAAAAAGGCGTTTAGAATACGCCAAAGAGAAAACCAAACACCGAGCTTAAAATACAAAATCTTGCATCAAACGTAAAACATGGTGGTGGAGGGGTGGTATTGTGTGATATTTTATGTCCTTTGCGAGGTTGGTGAGCTGGTGTTCATTGAAGAAGTAATGAAAATGAAATATTTGGACATCCTTAAAGTAACCCTTAGACAACTTAAGTTTACAATCTTCGTTCACTTTTCAACTTTGAAAATGACTTCAAACATTCGGCTTATGTTGTACGTGTGTGGCTTGCATACAATATTTCAAGTGTCCTACCACAATCTCCCAATCTCAACTAAATAGAGAATCCGTTGGAAGAGCTAGATAATAGCGTTAAATAGCGCGCAAACCAAAAAAGAACAAGTTGAAGCAAGCTCTAGTTGAAGAAAGGCAAATTGAGCCAGAAATTACTAAAAAGTTGCTGGATTCCATGTCTAAACGACTAAGGCAGTTGTGAAACAAAAAGTTTGATTAATTAAAACTAAATTTTGCATATATATTTTCTAATCTTATGTATCTTTACCTTTAAATAAAGTGTGCCAATAACTTTGTTATTTATAAATAATATTATAAAATTATTGAAATGAATTAGGTGGCATTTGGTAAATGGATTTTTTATTAAAAATATCTACGAAGAAGCCATCAAATCGATCTTAATGTCCAATGAGCATGCTGTGCCAATAAGTAAGTTAATGCACACATTCACAATTATATAAATATATTTTTACATTTTAACGCAAAAAAGAAGCGATAGAGAACAATATTGCGGTACTTGTTGCTTTTGTTTCAAGCAGATAGCACTATGTTTGTCCTTGTGATTAATAGAAAGAATTGTTGTTAATGCTGTATACCGTAGTCGCAATAAAATTTATCAATATTTTCAAGTGTAATCATATTACACCTAAATTTCTCACCCAAATTTGTACACTAATTTTAAGTACTGATACGTTTGGGAAATACATTTATTTTCCCATAATTTTAGTTTTTAAATTAATGATGAAATATGTCTAGGTATGTATGTATATTCGTAAGTAATACATACTATATACACTTACATACATATATACTTACATACATATATACTTACATACATAAGTATTAAAAATTTTAATTTTAGACAGAGTCCTAATCGCTCCTCTTTTAAATAATATAAAATAAAAACGAATAAAAATCAATTTACCCACAAAAAAGAAAGAAGTAACGTTTTTATATTCGTTTATTCTTTAGTCTGTCTAAATATGTGTAGTCAATAGCAATATAATGTATAGCAAATTAATAGAGACCAACTGTAATCCAACAATCTTTAATTCCATAGAGTTTCAATCAGCTATAGCCCAGGAAGTTCTAGCTGATTTTACCTCAAAAACTCGCGGATTCCAGGAAGTAAAAGTAAATTTTTAAGCAACCCCATTTATTTTTGGGTCCAAAAATTGTACACAAAACAAAACCGCACAAATGTTTTTAAATGAATGCTGTTGCGGGGAAAAAAATTTACTTCGATTATCTAAATTAAAGTTTATTTCTCAACGGTTAAATTAATAATGAAGCTTTAAATCTTAAAAAACATTTCTGTTTCAAGGCAGTTGTCCGTTATTAAGAACAAGAAAAATATTATCTTAATATATAGAATGCCAAAAGAATTTGTACCAACAATACTGTGTTATGTATGTAAGTATGCACAAGCAAGTGCAAGTACAACAACAACATTAATAGAGGGAATTAGCGATAGTGCGACGGGACGGTGAGCAAAATGATCTCCTCCAACAAATGTGTTACTACAACTAGTTGCTTCGGTATCTATCACTTCGTTCAAGTAATTTAAATAAATACATATGTATGTAATATTTTGACATTTACTCGTACTATGAATATTTTGGAACAAAAGCTCTTCTAATTAGTCACCGCCAAATAGCTTGGCTAAGGAAAATTACCCACAACGTGGGGACCGGACCGGATTTGTTTGTTTTATGTACTTACAAAACTAATTTTTCCCCAAAAGAAAAAAAAAAATATTTCGTTGGTGCCACCCAACTCATCGTCGGGCTTCAAGTTCAGTAATGTTTTGCCTGGTACTTACGAAAAGTTTGTATGTGGAAAGCTAAAAAACGCATAAAAGCATCAAAAAATACTTTAAGAGCAAATAATTAACTAATTTGATCATTTGTACATTTTATATACTTAAGTATATACATAAGTATATTGTACATATATATCTTTAAAGTGAAAAAAAAGAATAATATTAAAACATATTTTTCTCATTTTAGCCTAAACGCGAGAAATATGCAGCCCTGGAAGCGTTACTTCATAACGACGAGCGTATGACAAAACTTGTCGTTTCCAAATTTCTGCAATACCCATCGTTAAGGACCTTTCAATCTCACTGCAAAAGTTTGGAGTTATCATGCAATGGCTTAGTTTGGTTAACTTGTTGGTTGGCATTTATATATTTATTCAATAAGGACAATCTTTTTGAAATGCAATTAAATTTTTTTATTGGGCTTTTATTTGATATATTCATCATAGCAATATTAAAATCTATTTTCCGACGAAGAAGGCCAACTGCTCCCAAAGACATTTTAGCATTGGGTCCTGACAAATTTAGCTTCCCTTCTGGACATGCTTCAAGATCTTCTTTCATCGCATTATATTTTATGCTTCTTTGGCCTATATCAAAAATTTGGTGGATGCCTCTTATGTCATGGAGTTTAAGTGTGTGTTTGTCACGAATACTCATACAGCGTCATTATATATTAGATGTTATTGCCGGTATTTCACTCGGTTTAGTAGAGGTTTGCCTGTTAAGCATTGTTTGGATAAACGAGTCAGGATCAAAAACATTTTTAAAACTAATATTGAGTGATGATATACCTATAGATGTTGAATAAAAAAGTATTTTTATATAATGTAAAATTTTTTTAATCTTGTTTAATGATTTAAGAAATCTGGAAGGAAATAAAGCAAGTCTTCCGAAATTAAGTCAAATAGTTTTTTGTTAAAATACACATACATACATATGCTTTTGAAATAAAATAACTTTTTTAAGTGTTTTCTTACAAGTACATATGTATATTTGAAGGAGATATCCCGGAGAACTCAGACATAAAAAAATGCGGTTAGTAAGTGTGCGGTTCAAAATGTGCAGCACTAAAATTTCATCAGCGAAATTTGGAAGTCCACTATTATCTACGATTACATTTGTAGACTGAAGATTTTCTTATAAAAATATGTGTGAGGATAAATTTATAACCAAAACCATAAATCTGCTTCCTTCATAAGGTTGTGTTAATTTAATGATATGTACCTTTGTTAACAAAACAAATTCATCATTGAATAGGCGATCAAAAAGGTACAAAATTACATCCCAAGTCTCCCAGAATTTGCAGATAACCGTCCATTAAAATTAGTCTTGGTCCATGAATATACATACATACATACCTAATACAGTGTTGGAAAAAATAATAGGATTGCTAAGGATTGCTTCGAATGCTTTAACAAGACTTTATTTACACTTGGTTTGATTTAGAAAAAAAAATTAATGCTGAAACTTAGAAGCCAAAGCGTGTATTTCTTCCTTCTCAAACCAAGTTTTCACGATTTTCGAGGAATGTTTTGGGCATTTCCTCTTCAGCAGAAGGAAGCATTTTATTTTGCAGAATATGCAAGTAGATCACAATGTTTATTTTTCCATTTATCCCATATATTGGACCAACCCCAGAATATGAAAAGCATCCACATATCATGAGACTACCTCAGCCATGCTGCACAGTCTTTTTCGGGCCATAATATTCTTTTTTGGTCTACGAAAAAATGTTTACCATCAGAACCAAACAAGTTTATCTTAGTTTCATCCGACTAAAGCACGTTTTCCAATTTTTTCTCTGAACATGTTATTTTGTAAAACAGCCGCTTTTTGATGTTTTGTTTGCTCAACAATGGAACCCTTCTTGCACTACAGGCCTTCAACCCACCTTGAAGTCTGTTCGACTTATATGTAACTGGAGCACACGAACTATTTTTTAACTCTTCAGATGATAAAAAATACTCTTGCTTCTACGAATTACAGCCTGGTCAAATCTAGTTGAAGTTTTCCTCTCTGCCTCTTACTTCAGGTTTTCGTTTCTTGTAGAGGGCATTAAATGCCTTTGTTTTTGAACATTGCATTATTTTGGTATTTCACTCATTGATTTGTCTTGTTTCCTAAAATTTAAAACGACGTCTTGACTGATTTTATCACTTTTTTTATCTGAACTAGTAAAAATTGTCAATTCATATTAAACGCTCTTCGATTTCACTTACTTTTCACAAAATAATTCAAACGGGTTTTTAATTTTTCTTTTCGTTCTTATTATTTTTTCACCAAAAATTCACCGTCTTAAGAGATTTTTACTAAATAAAATTTTCTAGTATTTTTTTGATATTTCATATTCTATTTATTTATTATAAAAAAAATAAAAATAGTTCATTTATTGAAATAGGAAGCTAAAAAAGTTATTGGGTTCTTCGACTTCAAAGGGACAAAATAATAGGGTCATATAAAATATTACATAAAATGCGAAATTAACCTAGTAAAACCTTACACATTACTAATATATGGCAGCATAACCTTGCACTTTTTGGTATTGAGTCTACCAGACCATTATGCTGCTTCCGCCATGTTTAAATGTTTTGGTTGTGTATCGGGAACATAATTCTTCATTTTTGGACCTTGCCCACGTTTTTCCGCCATTGCCAATCAAATTGATATTAGATTAGATTTTTGCAAGAATTGTTCCGTCTTAATTTACATATTGAGCATTGGGACTTTTCTGGAAGGAGACCACACCGCTGGACTCATCTTCCTAAAACTTTCGCAACATTTACCTCGGACTTTCAATGAATAATAGGCGACTTTTTTTAATCACGCCCGATTTTACTCCTATTCTTTCAAATTATGTTACTCCTTCCACATAGTTTTTAAGAGATTTTATAATATAAACGGGCATAACTTCGTCATTTGTAGACCAATTTAAAACGAATTCGGTATTTAAACAGAACTTAAGTTTAAACACCGTTTAATTTTTAAGTTAAAAGTGGCCCTAAGAAATAAATGAAGAGCCGTTGGTTTAAAATACATACATATATACTCACTTTTTTCTTCTTCTTCTTGTTTTGGCGCTACAGTCCGTGGTGAACCTGGGCCCCAACCAACAAAGTTTTCCAGCTGGCACGGTCTTTAGCCAGCGTTCCCCAATTTAGCACACCAAGTTGGTTGAGTTCCCTCTCCACTTGTGTGCGCCATCGGTTCATCCGCCTTCGACACTGTCCATGCTTCTGCGCCATAGAGAAGTACAGGGATTATCAAAGTGGTATATATTGTCAGCTTGGTTTTTCGAGAAAGGGCCTTACTACAATTGCCTCTTGAGCCCAAAGAAACAGCGCTCACTTTTTTAGCACAATTAAAAACATAATAATTTTTTTTTTTTTTTTTTTTTTTTTTTGTAATCTGTTTTATTTGCAATCTATTTTACAAAATTTAAAATAATAAGCAAATTTAATAACAATTAAAAACATAAAATAACTAAAATAACAGCTCAGTAAACAACAGTTGTCAACTGCTGTACTATTTACATAAATATATACATCTTAAATATTATTTTCTAAAAGGTAGGTCAAGTACATGTACCCTTTTTAACCTACGCACTTCGTTGCTATCGTCTAATAAATTGATGGCTAGGACATTGGAATGATGGCTAAGTCGGTTTAGATATCTGTCGCTGAAACGATTAATTTCTTCCTTGACCATTGCGATGCTAAGATCTTTGTGAATATTGTTGTTTCTGATGAACCAGGGAGCATTAGTAATTAAGCGAAGAGTTTTGGATTGATATCTTTGTAGAATTTCAATATTTGAATTGCTAGCGGTACCCCACAATTGTATACCATAAGTCCAAATTGGCTTCAGAATAGCTTTATACAACATGACTTTGTTTTCTAAGCTCAATGTAGATGATGGTCCTAATAACCAAAACATTTTTTTGGTTTTCAAATTTAATTGATTACGTTTCATTTGTACGTGTTTTTTCCAAGTAAGTCTTTTGTCAAGATGGAGACCTAAATATCTCACATCATCACTTTTTGGAATAGGGGATCCATTCATCGAGAGGGCAGGACAATCATTTCTTTTTAAAGTGAAGGTCACGTGAATCGACTTTTCGGTATTAACCTTTATATTCCATTTAAGTAACCAATTTTGCAGCAAATTCAATAGTTCCTGTACCATCCTAGAAGCTTCTGCTGCCAATCCATGAGATGCCAGTATGGCAGTGTCATCAGCATATGTAGCAATAGTCAAACCATCAATAGTTGGCATATCTGATGTATAAATTGTATAAAGAATTGGGCCTAAAACACTGCCTTGAGGAATACCAGATTTAATTGCACCAAAATTAGAGCTTTCATCATTGACGCTTACGTAAAAGTACCTTTGATAGAGATATGACTTGAGTAACAAGTAATAAGGTGCAGGAATTAACATTTTTAGCTTGTATAGCAACCCTTCGTGCCACACTTTATCAAAGGCTTTCTGAATATCTAAAAATACAGCGGAGCAAAATAATTTTTTCTCTAAAACATCAGAAATAACTTCAACAATTCTGTGGCATTGCTCTGGAGTACCATGTTTATGTCGGAAACCAAATTGATGTTCAGGAATTATGTTTCTTCTTTCTAAAAAAGGTAGTAACCTCTTAATAAAAAGTCTTTCAAAAATTTTTGAAAACGTAGGTAACAGACTTATAGGTCTGTATGACGAGACTAGGTGATCAGGCTTATCAGGCTTGGGTATCATAATGATTTTAGCACATTTCCACTGTGATGGATAGCAGTTTAATCGTAGTACTGAATTGTATATCATTGTGAGGAATATTATGGCTTTTCGAGGTAAAGATTTCAAAACTTTAGAGTCATAATTATCGTAACCAGGAGCTTTTCTATTGTTAAGCTTTTTAATTTCATTTTGTAACTCTGATAATAATAATGAAATAAATTAATTTAAAACTTTATTTAATTTTCTTCTACGTGATCTCACGTTTTCTTTAAAGTCTTGATTTAATTTTTTTTATTTAAAGTACATTCGAGAGCTAAAACAAATGCTTTTACTTTCTCATCACACGCAATTTGATGAGCCTGTTCCATAAGAAACTTGTCTATTTTCTTTCTCAAATATTTGGTTCAACCTCTCATTACATTCACAGTTGTTTTTGTTGGCTTTGATAGTCCTCCCTCAGACAAATGGTCAACCTAGGAATATGTTGGTTCGCTTCCATCGTTTTTTTTTTTCGAAAATACCAGGAAGATCAATCTGTAATTTGAGGCAATTATAACCTGCTAAATTATGCTAATGATGATCGTTCTTGTCGGCAACTATTTTACGTGTTTTAAATAAAGTTTTTCGTAAAACCTAATTATGAAATTACGTATGTATGTACTTATGTATTTGTACAATTGAGCATTTTTTGAAATAACTGATAACCAACATCGTACATATTTCAATTTATTTTCCATATCATCTGCTTACTTGACCTTCCCTTCCGAAAATAGAAAAAGTTAAAATTCGTTACTCTGTATTTTAATTAAAAAGTAAATTCTTCTTGTACATATTTATTTTGTTTTTGGGTTTTAGGAAACTCAATATATGTATGTTATGTTGTTATAAGAGTCATGAAATTTGCTTATTATTTTAATTGTAAAATAGATCGTAAATAAAACCATATTAAAAAAAAAAAAAAAAATATCATCTGCTTTAAAATGTTCTATACAGATGCGGCCAGTCTTTGTACTTACATACATATGTACATATGTTTTAATAAATTAGGGCCAAATGGAAAATGAAAAAAACTCATTTTGATCGGTTTTGTGTTTGTGTTACCACAATTTTTCACTGCGTACTTCATTTTGATCTTTAACTTATTTTATTATTTATTTTGTTCACATTTCTGGCTCTTCGTTCACTTTTAATATTAAAGCAAAATGCAATTGGCACTTTCTACGTCACACCACCAGCTGTTTGATGTAAACAACATAATGGACCTGCGCAATGCGTAATCTCTTTTATTTGATTCATGACGTCACCTACTATTGAATTCGCCTTGGCTTACAGTTATTAATTTCTCTTAATCAACAGTTAAAGCGGTCGACGGCCAATGAAAGCCTTTAATTTTCAGTCGACATGGGTTTTTAGGAATTCTAGTTGGAATTGTATGTTCATGGCATTTGCATAATCAGGAGGTATTCAATGATGGATAACTTTCATTTTAATGGTTCCCAAATATCAAGGGGAGACTTTTTTCAAATGTTCCTTCGGGTATCTGTAGCATCAGTTATTACTTATTATTCTATAAAATGGATGATGAATCAAATCGATCCCACAAGTAAAAGTAAAAAAAAAGCTAAAGTCAGAGCGGAAGAACAGCTTAAAAGGCAAGTACCCATGAGTAAAATAAAATCATTTTTCTTCAAATATTCTCTTTTAGGTTAACTGACCAAGGATTATTAAAAATAAGTGGACAGCAGTTCAATGACTACGAGTTAATGATAGCTTCCCATATTGTTGTACCGAGTGATATATCTGTTAACTGGAGTGATATTGCTGGATTAGATAGCATTGTGCAGGAACTACGAGAGTCTGTAGTTCTGCCAGTGAGACACCGCGATCTTTTTAGCAAATCAAAACTTTGGCAAGCTCCTAAGGGAGTACTTCTTCATGGTCCTCCTGGTTGTGGAAAAACTTTAATTGCAAAAGCAACAGCAAAGGAAGCTGGGATGCGCTTTATAAATTTGGACGTGGCAATTCTTACAGATAAATGGTACGGAGAATCTCAAAAGCTTGCATCAGCTGTGTTTTCACTAGCATTAAAAATTCAACCGTGCATAGTATTTATTGACGAAGTGGATTCATTTCTAAGAAGTAGAAACTCAAATGACCATGAGGCAACAGCTATGATGAAAACACAATTTATGATGTTATGGGATGGTTTGTGTACAAACAATGATGCAACGGTTATTGTTATGGGAGCAACAAACAGACCGCAGGATTTGGACAAAGCTATTTTAAGACGAATGCCGGCCCAATTCCATATTGGACTGCCCAGTGCAGAACAGAGGCTGGAAATATTAAAACTTGTTTTAAATACAGAATATCTACATGAATTAGTAGATCTGAACCGGCTGGCGAAATTGACAAATGGGTTTTCTGGATCAGATCTGAGAGAAATGTGCAGAAACGCGTCCGTACTTCGAATGAGACAATTTATGCGACTAAATGAAAACCAAACGTCAGTAAACTTAAATGAGCCGAGCGATTTAATGGGTAACGCATCCAGAAATGAACATTTATCAATAAATATGGAAGATTTATTAAAATCATTCGATAAAATGAAAGAATCAAAAATGCATACTGGTCAATTACTCATGGAAAATAGAATAGAGTTAGATTAAAAATGGCAATGTACACAAAAACCTTTTTGCTTTAACAAAATTTGAATTGATTTTATTTTGGCATAAACTTTGTTTTCCTATAAGTATGTAGTACGTGTAAAATTACTGTCAGCGTCAAAAGAAAGTGTACACTATGTTTTCTTAAATAAGTGTTTATTTTTGCATTAAAAATTAATTTTTTTTCTATATTTACTGTTATTTACAAAATATTGTACAATGCTCTTAAAATATGTAAATAAACAACAACAAAAACAGTAAAAACAAAACTAAAAATACTCCATTTTTAATGCATCAAAAGAAAGTGCGCATATTCAGAATAATTAAAAAAAATCTAATGACTAATGCTTTGTTTGATTTCCGTTGGCTTTTAAAACTGTTTGTAGCCTCTTGGACGTATATTCCACCAATTTCGATTTTACTTTCGTTGGAATTTTGTTCTACTGTAAAATTTGTTTCAGAGTCTGCTTGTGTGGTTCTTATTTGTCTGTCTAAATTTCCCACAGATGTTCAATTGGGTTGTGGTCCAGTAACTGGGAGGGATGATCCAACTGTTTTGGAGTGTGGTACAACAACCATTCTTTAACAATTTTGGCGCTGTGCTTAAGGTCGTCCTGTTGGAAGATCTATGCGAGGTCTAATTTTAATTTCTCTAAACTAGGCACCAAATTTTCTTTTAAAACATTTAAATAGTCGGGTTTGTTCATTGAACTGTCAATAAATACTAGGTTTGCCACACCGCTTCCCGCCATACAGCCCCACACCATCATCGAACCTCCGCCATGCTTCACGGTAGATATGCTTTTATGTACATATGTACGTGCGTACATTTCAATTTTTAATTGATTTTAAAATCTGTTAATATTAAATTTTTATACATCTTACCAGTAAGTAAAGCAGATGCTGCATCGTGTTCTTTAATAAGTTGTTGAAATATTTTTTTGTTTTCTCGCTTTTGCATTCGCTATTCACACTGCTTATGATCATCGTCCTTCTCAGCAACTACTTTATGTATAGTAGGAACTGCACCATGTTTCAAATGTTTTTTCGTAAAACTTAATTGTGGAATTAGGTTCACATTTGTACAATTAAAAAGTTTTTAAAATAACTGATCGTATTTCAATTTATATTCAAAATCATTTGCTTTGAAATGTTCCATACATACATACATATGTACATATTTATGACTACAAAGTTTTATGTATTTTTTAATAAATTACGATCAGACGAAAAGTGAAAAAAAATTATTTTAATCAGCTTTTTGTTTGGATTGCCACAAATTTTCTCTGTGCATTTCATTTTGGATTTTAACTTATTTGATTAGAAAAATGCAAATGGCAATTTCTACGATTGAAGTAAACAACGTAACGGATATGCGCAATGCGTAATCTGTATCATAAGGCCTACATACATACATATGTATGTACATATGTATATGGCCATTAAAATGCATAAAGCACCGCTAATATCAAAGTACATGTGTACATATGTATGTATATATGTAAGTATGTATTGTATATTTGAATAAAATAAATAAAAAAAACAATTGCAGTGAAACGAATTTTAAAGCAAGGAAGATCAATGGGCTGTTTTAACACATTGTTCATTCAAGCCCTTAAATGATTTTCATTAATTTCCATTTTACTCACCGTTATAAAATTATACTTATAATATGCTTACTCTATGAAAAATGTTTATGAAAATGAAAGCAACAAAACAAAATGGCTATCACAATTTTATATACATATGTACATATATAAACTCAATTCAACTTTGAAAGAAAACATTTAACTTATTGGCATGTCAGTTCAAGTTTGTCTGGACAAAATATAACATTAAACCAATTCAATCAGAGAGCTGTTCGTAAAAGTGGATTTACACGTTAATGCAAGTCGTACAATAAGTCAAATTTTTGAGTAGAAGAGCAGGGATGGTATCGTCTAAAGTTAATATGTATGTGTATACATATCATTAGATCGGGAATGTATTTTTATGTAAACATTTTATTTTGTTTTGGTATTTTACCAATGGTGTAAACGTAAAAAAATCTGTCGTAAGGTTTTTATTCTCATTTTTAAAATACGGCAATAATTTCATATGATTTCACCTTTGGTTTTACGTAGATGATTGCAACTTTCTTGTACTCTCAATTCGTTTTACTTTCTTATGCGTCCTCGCCAAAAAGCATGAATGTGTGTAAATGTTTGTACACTATCAAATAAAAATAAAAAGCGATAGAAGCAATAAGAATTACGCTGTGTGAAAAACAAAGCAATTGCAATGAAAGCATGTGTCAATCTCATTAATAAGAATCGCCTATGTAAATTCCCACTAGGTAATTTGGCGCGAATTGCTTCTATTGTGCCAATGTTGTTGCTTAAGAATTTTTAAACCAAGGCGAATTTTATTTTTAATTATTGTCTTAGTTTATGTCGCATTGTTTTGAACTACACACACCTGTTTGAAAAATACATACATACATATGTATTTAAGTGAAGAAATATTACACTCTTGTGTGCTTTACGTGAATAAAAGAAGCTACTTGTAGATTCCGGATGCCAAACTAAAACTTGCACCTGCCTTTTGGAAAACTGCTGGTAAGGATATTGTTCAAATGTTGTTTTTGTAGCCGTTTGTTTGATCACTTGATTTGCTGGTTTAAATATTGTGTATTACTTGTGAATCTAATGCTTTTTGCGGGTAGACATTTCCAGCCATCATTGTCCAGCAAGTTGTAATGTCGTCTGTAATTTTAATGTTTTTACAACTTCTCATGTAAGAATATATGTATGTATGTAAATTAAAAATGAAATTGTTAATTGTTTCCTATTTATTGTTTATTGCAATAACTTAAGCCTTTGATTATACAAATTTAATTTTTGAACATATGTATGTATGTATGTACATAGTAGATACATATGTATGTATGTGTTTTATGATGAACTCCATCTTGTTTCTATATTTTCTATTATTTTATTTTTGTCAGCTAGATAACCCGTGTGAATTAAGATTTTTACACTAATGCAGATTGTGTACACTAACAAAATCTCTGGTTTTTGCTGTGTTGTGCTTATTGTCGCGTTGCAGCCACCTAGTATGTATATGTAATAGTCCTCAGCCCGGTAAACCAAAATATTTAGAAAACACGTAGTTCTGCACTCCATGGTACCAGATGTGATTTCCTAAGTATTTGAGTCTACTTCTGGAAAGCTGGGAATATGCTTAAGATTATTTTCTCCTTTATACAAACAACTGAAGCGCACAGAATTTTTCGATTTTGATTGCACAATAATTAGCTATTCAAGTGTGTGCCAAACAGTTTTGGATAACAAATAAGTGGCGATTGTGGACCACGTATCAGCAGTCTCGTCATGAGCCCATATTTGACATTAAACAATTCCACAAGTGAAATGTAAATATCTACCTAAATACATACATACATATGTATTTCTTAGTTTGATGACATTGATTGATGTACATAAATGCTATTTCATTTTAAGATAACATAATAGAATCTGATTACTAACATCTTAAAGTTTACCTTATTATATTTTGTTTGTTTTGAATCCACTGAACATATGTATGTATGTATGGAGGTATGCACATATGTATATGTACATGTATGTACATGGGGCGAATAGATGTAAACAGTTTTTATATTGCAGTTTTAGGAGATAAGAATTAAAAAAAATGTAAAGGAAAAAATAGAAATCTATTTAAAAGTAATGAAAGCGAACTTTTAAGCAAATTGCACACAGAGAGCATTCACAGCTTACACAAGCGAACACATAATGTATTAAATTATATACATATTTATATGTACATACATATGTAAGACGGTAATACTGATTTTAACGAGTGTTTTGATTTGCTTGTTATTTGCAGAAGGATTTATGGAGGAAAAAAAATTAACATACTCCGATTTTTACGATGATGTTGTAGCATCTCTTGCTTCACTTGAACAAATTGTGAAGTTAAAAGCAAACAGTGCTAACGAAAAATGTACGGCTTGCCGCCAACAATATATTCTTTTTAAGTACCTAAACCAAAACATATCAGACGACATCGCAATGCGCAACTGGATTCAAAACCGCTCAACTGTTGAATATCACCAAGAAATTTGTAAGGATTTAAATATATTTCATGCTAATAACGGAAGGTACAGAAAAATGGGCTTTCCTAGGATGGATATATCCTGTTCTGTCAACATAGATACAAGCAATGAAATGTTTGAAGAAGAATACCTTAAAATAAGTTTAGAGGAAAGTGAGAACGCTGTTGAGTTGGTTAATGAACCAATGGTCCGTAACAGAGAGTCTCCATCGAAGAAAGCACGTACCACAAGAGAAAAGTTTTTAAATGGTCAAATGCCAATAGAAAGCAATCATTTTAGTTCCGCTCGTCAGATTTTGGCAGTGCAAACATTAAAGGTAAAAGAAAAAAATTATCTTTTTACTTCTTTTTATATCTAAAACTTTCTTTAAATTTTAGAAGCAATTGCGACCGGACTATGCATCACATCCAGCACGTATCATAGAAACCTATTCTCAGAAAACATATGATTTAAATTTTTCGGCCACAAAGAGATCGCTTGGGTCACTTGGCAGAATTGTCAATTCGTCTCGGAAAAATTTCAATTCTCCAAAACGAAGTCAATCGTGAGTACTGTTCATTTTGTTTCACTTAGTCATTCCTCAACGATCATAGTTTCACGCTTTAAAAGCAGCTTGCAAAGTTATACATGAACATATACATATGGACATACTACATATGTATGTATGTCCATGTATCACTTCTGTGTTATGTTTACATTAACTATATTTGAAAAGAAATACATTTTACTTCTTTGTGAAAAAGCGTCTTTTGTAAATGATTTGTTTGTACCGTATTTTTAACCAGACTAAGTCGATTCTATTATCAGAGAAATTTTTATTATCTTCCAACTTTCCAAAAGTTTTAAACTCTATTGGATAGATGTGAAAAAACACATTTGAAGAAATAAAACCATGTTGATTTGAAAAAATGTGCACATTACCTAACCCAAACTTTCAAACTTTAATTAAGTCAACAATACTATTTCTTTTGAATTTATGTATGTATGTATGTATATCGTACGAGCTCAAGCAAGAGCTAAATAAAAATTCAAAAATAAAATGTTTTTCTTAGTCGTACTCGTAAGGGATAAACAACGGATCATCTAAAAATATATTGTTTGTTTTTAAAGTTAATATTAAATCAAAGATTTTGGTGTTTTGTATGCTTTCCAAGCTTTAACTTTAACAAAAAATAAAAACTAAATATCCTAATAACATTTTTCAAACACTTAATATTTATTTATTTAATAAAACAAAAGTACTCGAAGTTTTAAAAAAGAAATTTATGCTTTTATTTGTTATTATTTCTTACCAGTGCGATTTTATAACAAGTAAAATTGAAGCAGTAGTCCATTGCCTCTTTTTTATGTTTTAATCTTCCTTGGATGTCAACAGTTCAGGAGTAAAATGTTTGTTTTTGATATTTCACGAATGTGAAGTGCTACATATCTCACCGAATATTGTTGCGAAGTGAATTGCTTCAGAACTATTGCAGAATTGTTTATTTGCTTTTGGAAAAAGTTTTTGTAAGCACAAAAAAGATGAATTTTACCAAAAGAAAGGGAACACAAAGATCCAATATCTAGAAGCAGAAAACAGCCAAGTTTTAGTGCTGTAATAAACATTAACATTTAATTTTGAGCGAAAGTATATTTTTAACTTTTTATGTTTACGATGTTTTGCAAACATTTCTTTGTATAATGTTAATATAAAAGCATTGAAATGATTTGATTTAAACCAATGCAATATTTATTTGTTATTGTTAGTATTTTTGGAAAAACTTTGAACGCAGATGAAAATAATTTTAGTTGTGAAATCACGCGAATTTGCTTTGTTTGCCTTAAAAAATTGAAACTTCTATTATATTTACAGATCAACAAATGAGGAGCTGAAGTGCGACAAACCAGTTAATAGTGAAATAGTTTCAATTATGGCCCACCCAGCTTTAAAAAATGTCGATTTTAAAATGGTCGAACTTATAAACAATGAAATAATTTATGAATTTAAGCCAGTTGGTTTGTTATTTTTTATAAGGTATTAGGTTTTAAATTTTCTCTATATTTTTAATTCAACATTTTTCAGATTGGAATGAAATTGCGGGTCTACATTATGCAAAGTCCATAATTAAGGAAGCTGTTGTGTATCCCTTACTTCGGCCTGATATATTTACGGGGTTACGCACACCACCCAAGGGAATTTTACTTTTTGGACCGCCTGGAACTGGCAAGACTCTGATCGGTAAATGCATAGCTTCACAGTCTAATTCAACTTTTTTCAATATAAGCTCAGCAACTCTGACGTCAAAGTGGATGGGTGAGGGCGAAAAAATGGTCAGAGCATTATTCGCAGTAGCAGCAGCACGACAGCCATCCGTGAGAAATGCATAGATATAGTCCTTTAAACGCAAAAGTAATTAGTGGTTTCATTTAGGTTATTTTTATAGATGAAATCGATGCTTTACTCTCTCAAAGATCGGAAAATGAAAATGAAGGAACGAGGCGTTTAAAGGTAAAATTATAACATTATATTTTTCTTAGGGTTAAGTATGGTAAGCTACGGTATTTTTTTTACAAAAAAAAGTATAATGTTTTTCCGTCAATATAGTAGAGCTTGTATTGAGCAGTGAAATGTTCCACAAGGAGAGCACAACTGTGAATTAATTAATACTTCGTTAATTAGAAAATATAAAAAAGGCTTTATTTTACTCCATGATGTTGCCTACAATATTCTTACATTCAGAAACATAAAATACTCGATTCCATCATATTGTCGTTATCAGTATCTTTTAGCAAATATTTGGAATCAACTCGTTGTTAACCATTTCTAAAGCTCTTAAACAAAATTTTCGTAATAGTCCGCCTTGCCACTTCGTCGGCAACTTCATTGTACTCTTTCATAATTTTTGTTGCTTCAGGCAACGTGAAATTGACAAAAAAACAATAGGTGAATTTAATTTATATATGTATGTATATTTCATTTCAACTTCTAAAATACTATATTAATTCGAACAATAATAAATTTAAGTAGTTTAATGCCTTTCATCAAGAAAGATATTTGAAAATTTTAAACCATAGGAAAGAAACCAAAAAAAAAGTTGAAAAAATCATTCAAACAATTGGAAAGTTGTCCAGAATTTTTGTTAAGAGTACCTTACAATTTGCCAATATTATAAAATAAATTCAGTTGAATAGAAAATTTGGGCACGTTTGTGGATAAACAACTGAAGAAATCCATATAGGTATGTATATGAGGATTCTGCATTGCTTCTTTAGTATTACGAGTAAATTTAACCGTTATTTTTACACTATATATTTCGAACTCTTCTATATCGATCTAGCCGATGTTATTCTTTTACCATCTCCTCATATCATAACCATTGATATTCAGTAGCATTTTCGCTGAGGGAATTTCTGAAATGTAGTGGATGAGGAAATAATGAGCTAATTAGTACTCAACTTCCATGTTTTGTTTAATATCATACCTTCATGCTAAAATAAACATTCATAAGTGTTAACGATTGCATGAAAGTTATCAATAGGTCTATAAAGAGAAGTACATAAGAAATATATCATGTTAACGTATACATATACATATGCATGTATTTTTATGTATGTATGTATATATTTTGGCGTATTAGTGTTCGCTGTAGGTATTTCGATAACAATAGCTTAAGATAAAAACGTTTGCCAGTTGACATTATTTAATTATTTTCATATCTTGTTAAGGCGGATACTACAATCTATTATACTCTCTTTTTAAACTACAAGGTCTGTTAAAGACGATAAGGTGAATTGGATTATCGTTTTTTTATTTTGTGGTTCTCTCGTCTCGTAGTTTCATCTATTTAGCATGTTTAGTTTGTATGTAAGGTGCATAAAAGGAGTGTTGTTCCACTTGCATTCTCAATTAAATTTATGATGACTTTGCTGACCTTTTCGCGGTCTGCGTTACAACTGCAGTTTGCCTTGCTATTATACTTTATCTTGATTTGCGTTAATCGTTTGAAATCCCCTTTTGGCCAACAGCGATGAAAATTTGATTTACTTCGGGACTTGAAAATAATTCTAATGTATTATTCAACGTCAGCTATTTCAATGTAGCTCTCAATGACAACTAAAATCTAACTTACAAAATGTTCAACAATATGAACATAAATTCTTCTGTATTTATTTACCAAATAGGTTGATGAGTTTCCTACAAAATACCATCTAATTAATTTCAACAATTTTGTAATATTATTTATTAGTAACAAAAAAATAAAAAAAGTTCTTCATTTCAGAGAACAAAATTATTGGCACACTAACCAGATTTTCTAATATTATGGATTTGGCCGCCATTTTTTTCTTATAAATTTAACAGTTTTCGTATTTTAAACTGCAAATGTCAATTTGTTAAAAATTTTCATAACAATTATCAAATGAAATAAAAATGGCTAAAAAAAAGAAGAAACAACAGAATCTGAGCGCAAAATTATCCTTAATTGGAAAATCATACGCTGAGATTGCAGAGATGATGGAAAGAAGCCGTTATACAATTCAAAGTATCGTGCAACGTTTTAGGGGAGCATCAACACTTGAAAGTGCTAAACATTCAGGCCGTCCTAGATCCTTAAGTAACCGTGAATGCAGCCAGATAATAGGAAAAGTGAAGGTATTTTAAACACCCTTGTTTCGCCTGACTGTCACTGACTGAAATAACTTTTGTGCTCTTACGAAATTCGTAGTAGTATTACGAGACCAGTACTGGGATTCTCTCACTTTTAACGATTTTAAAAGAGCTTAACTTAACACCAGTGGTTGGTGTGCACTAAAGATTGTGTGATTCATTAGCTTCTTTTTAACCCCTTTTATTGTAGTTAGAAAAATTGGGAACTACGTGGCAACTTTGTTAAAAATGAGAAAAATACAAAGAAGAATAAAAAAGAAAAAATTGCCCACTCAACGAGCAACTAAGCCAGAAAAATGTGCTTTGAGAAGAAATACATACTTATGTACATAGTATGTTTATTACAATATAATGTAATTAGGAGTTCTTAAAGATTTTAAAAACTGTTGTAACACAAATTTTAAAGACACTGTTGTTAAAGTAAACACAATCAGTCAGTTTATAAAAACAGGGGATTTTAAACGCTGACGAATAGTGGTAAAAAGTGTTAGTGAATCGCAAAATCGTTAACTTCGGAGTTGAATTTTTTTTAACCAAACAATTACAGTTCACTCGCGGCAACGTGAACACCTTCTAACGAGAACTCCGCCTAACGTGAACAAGCTTTTGTTTACGTTGACTACTCTGTAACGTGAACATGCTCAGAAAGCTCTACAACATGAACAATTTATTTTGCACTGATATGTTTTGTAAGCTTGTGGACAACACTGAAATACATTAAATTCGGATTTTAAAGCTTAGGGAAAAATGTGTGTATCCTCTAATTAAAGTTTTTTTGTTTGGCACAGAAATTTTATTTTAAGTCTTTTTTATGCAAAGTGGTGAACCAGAGTGTTAAAAAGTATTAATGTTTGGAGTTAAAAGAAAAGGCAGACATTTTAGATATATACATATGTAGTTTCCAAAAAGAAACAAGTGTAGCAAAAAAGTATAATGTCGCTAAGTCAATAATATGCAGTATTAAAAAGAAAAAAGAAGCAATTTTAAAATGTATAAACCACAAAATAAGGACGGGGAAAACAAAAAGTTTAAAATCACCAGAACTTCCAGTTATGGAAAAAACTTTTTACCGTTGGTTCATCCGAATGCCTGTAAGGAATTGGCCTGTAAGTGGCCTAACGCTAAAAGAAAAAGCTAGGGAATTACATTGCCAACTTAAAGAAAAGGAGGGCGGGTTCAGTGCTAATGACGGATGGCTTCAGCGATTTAAGAAAAGTTACAGAGTTAGGCTTCTTAAAGTATCCGGGGAAAACCCCTCATCGCAGCCTGAATTGGTGGATCTATTTAAGCTGAAAGTCATAAATGTAATGAGTAATTTTATTTGCTATGTAATTTTATTTCAATACATATTTTCTCGTGATCTCGTTTAGTTTTCTAATGAATTTTAATTAATAATTTTATTTTTATATTTTAATAATGCAAATAATAATAGAAGAATTTCACGTTCAAGCGTGTAACACATATATTTTTTCATGAAATTCGACGTTCGCTAACATAAAATCCCTTTGTTTTAATTAGTTCACGTTACCGCGAGTGTACTGTAGCGTTAAATTAAATTAAAGTATCGCACTACATGCTTATATAAAGCGTGTTTTTTTAGAGTGTCACAACTTTGAGTTGGCATCACTGCTTTATTTGAGCACCCATTTAACCGCTTTTTAATCAAAACATTGATATTGATTTTGAATTTCCATTGAAATTTTAGTTTCCGATGAAACTCACTTCTGGTTGAATGGGTACGTAAATAAGCAGAATTGTCGCGTTTGGAGTGAGGAGAATCCACAAGCTTTTGTCGAATGTTTGGTGCGCTTTATGGGATGGCGGATTCATTGGCCCATATGTCTTCAAAAACGTTGATGGCCAGAATGTTACTGTCAATGATGAACGGTTTAGGAACATGATTCGAAATTTTTTTGTACCTCAATTACGTGGCATTAATCTTGCTGATATGTGGTTACAACAGGACGGAGCCACTTGCCACACAGCGGGCGCTACAATTGATTTAATCAAAGAAACTTTGATAAAAAAATAATTTAACGTAATGGCCCAATTAATTGTCCACCATTATGATTTCAACTTGTGTCACTCTATCAAAACACCCTTTAGAAAAAGTCCATTTTATACAACAATACCGTTTATTAATATATTCAATGTAATGATAAATGTATTTATAAAGACGTTGTCAAAATGCATTCACCAGCTCAAATAATTTGTTAAAAAATCCATCCCAAGTATCCTTAAAGTATTTAAAGTTATAGGAATATTGAAAACAAAAAGAAAACACAATAAAACAAAACCAAGTTACGTTTATTTTCCAATCAAAAATTAAAAAAGAGAAAATAATTTTTAATGTATCTGAATATGAATGCAACAACCCATCCCGAGAAAGCCAAGAAATTTCGCAAAATGCAATAGATGAAAACAATAAAAAGAGTCTATAAAAGAAATTGTTTTATTCAGAACATTTTAATTTTCAAAATTAAATGGGATAACTTGTTTTTAATGTAGGTTTTCTGCAGTCTTCAAACAAATTTCTCTGTTCCTCAATACAGCGCAACAAAAACTTTTTTGCTCTTCATCTGCAGTAATAAGTCCGTGAAAATTCTGCACTAATTTCACAGTTCTTTCAGCTACAAGAAATTTTAATTGGCAGCTCCTCTTTGCGGCTTTTGACATCATTTGTGTATCGGAATTGCGATTATTGGAATTCTTGCTTTCTCCCAAAAAATTACACGTTCTCTAATTACTACTTTCTCTAACTTTGAGCTTGACTTCGCGAATATTGCAAAAAAAACACAGCGAGAACTTGTCGATTAGATGGTAGTTTAGCACCATTAATTTGATCAAAAGGCATTCCGACGAGAAAAGTTGGTTGTTTTCCATTTCATAATTAGATGGACATTTTTTAATTAAGATGCTGTACTTTATGAAACAGACTATTGAAATGACAAACCAGAAATTACTTTAGCAGCTGAGTAGAGAGAGAAATTGCCTTTTTTAGATGCACATTCATAAGTAAATATGTATGTATGTATATGAAAGTTATGTCAATGCAAGCTTTTTATTATTGAAGGTGTTTATAAGTTTGAAGTTACAGTTTAGTTTCAAAATAGTTGCTGCTAATTTTATTTCGTTAATAACTAAAGGATGCACTTTTGAGGCATGTACATACATATGTATGTATATGTGAAAGCAAAACTTTGTTTTGGTGGCTTTTTAGGTCATTTCGAAACTTTTTAGCGGACATGCGCAAAAAAACTATATTAAACAAAAATGGTAGCCTTTTACTCGTTTATTTTCACATTTCAATATTGCATAAATAAACATTTGCACAACAATAAGTGATATTTAACCTTTTCCGTTCACATATCGTTCACAATGGACATATATTTGTTTATTATTTATTGGAGAATGTGAATTTTTATGTTTTGTTTTGTTACTAATTGAAGTTGTTCAATTTCTTTATTTTGAATTACTGGGCCTCATGCATAAAACGTGAGCTTGAGCTCTGACTCGTTTTTTTGAGTAAAAGGTGCTTGTCGTATGCATAATAAAATGTGATGAATTTGCTTTTACTCACTGCTTACGTTTGAACTCGTCTTGCTCAGTTTGAACTAAGTTAGATGAGCATGTGCTCATTTTCATATGCATAAAAACAAGCTTTTGCTTTCTTTTGTGAGCTCTTTCTCAAATTTTGTTGAGCATGCCTTATAGTTGACTCGCGTCCACTAAAAAGGAATCATGGTTGAATATGTTGTACCGCAAAGAAATACAAAATGTTATCAAGAGCGTAAAAAAAATTTAGCAAGTGAGGATAAAAAATTGTACAGGTTTGTATTCTTAATTATTATTTTTTTTATTTAATTAATAATAAATACATAGGTTTGATGATAGTAGCATCTGCTGGTTGGCTAATTACTTTTTTGAGGAGTCAGAAGAAACACGTGGTGGTGCCCTCAGCAACTATGATAAAATTAAACTGTATTTAAGATTTTGTGCCGATCCTGGATTCCAAAATGGTATAGCCACATATATTGGAGTTTGTTTTATTTTTTCCACTAAAAATTTAGAAATGTCATCATTTTCTACTTTATTATTATTATTTAGTTCTATTTCTACTTCACTTTCACTTGACGACATGTTTATACTTCAATAACAATTACACGTTTGAACTCCCTTTGCTCAAGTAATTGCAATTGGTTTGAACTCTTTTTTATGCATACGAAATTGAGCAAAAGCTGTTGCTGTTTGATAGAACTCGACTTTATGAGCAATTGCTCACCTGCTTCAACTCAGCGCTTTTACTAGTTTTTATGAATGAGACCCACTGATCTCAAAAAATTAGTTTTTTGAAGAAGATTTTTGGTTAATTTTTTCGATTGACAAGGCTATATAAAAGTGTGTTTAAGCCGTAAAAGGTACTTCGTCTTCTTTTTCGAACTAATGCGAAAATTTTTTCTTGATACTTAAATTACCCTCTGATATGTATGTATGTAAGTAGGACCAATAAGCTCAAAAACGCAAAGTTTTTTGATTACTTTGTCCACTTTATACAATATTTCCCAAGAATCAAGGTACCACAAGTGAATTAGCGGCCCACAAGTTTGTGTTAAAATAAAGAAAACTTTTGCGGTTTCATAAAATAATTGTGTAATAGGCGGCACCAAGAAAGGATCCTTTCCTTTTGTTTTGGCGTGTTAAAACATTACTCCAAAATGTTATGAAGAAGTAATTTAAATTACTTGTCTTGCTCTTGATAAACGGTAGTTGAAAATTCTTTGAACGGCATTTGCATAGTGTGCGAGGGTTGCCAGAAAAAGACATATTAAATGTACTAAATCGAAAAAAGGGCTAGTTTTTTATTAATCTGCATTTTTAACAAACATTTATTATTTGTATAAAGTACTGATATTAAGTTTACTTAATTTTATTTCACATTTTATTTATAAATATACTACATATTTACTCACAAAATTCATTTTATTAAATATAAAAACTTTTAATAATTATATACATATTTATGAGATAAAATTTTGTAGTCAAAATCTTAATAGCATTCTCACAGACTAACTAAAATTTGTAATTTTCAGATGAACCGATTTCTTTTACAATATCGTTCGATATGGCTAAAGTGTACCAGCATACAT
The DNA here is from genome assembly GCA_932526305.1 of Epicampocera succincta. Lineage (NCBI taxonomy): Eukaryota > Metazoa > Arthropoda > Insecta > Diptera > Tachinidae > Epicampocera > Epicampocera succincta. The sequence continues at coordinate 171,428 of OW052037.1, read as the reverse complement.
ACATTGTCTCATGTCAACATAACATACTCCATGCAAGATAACTCCGTGCTCATTCTATTTGTGAGCTTGCTTTTAACTAAGCTATACTTCTGTATTTGAAAAGCAAAAGGGATAACACAAAGATCGAAAACTCTTTAAAGGGATTTTCAGTATTCGGTATTTTAATATTGTACACTTGAATCCAGAATTCCGTGGAATTCATTTTCTTATCGTATACTTACTACCGCAAAGGTTCATTTCATTTAAAATATCAATTATGGTGTACTTGATTTTTTTCAACGTATTATTTATTGAAAATATTGAAATTTTCTTCAAAATAGAAATATATTTTGAAGCCGAGTTTTTAATTCACTAAACTGTTTACATTCTTTTCTTATCTTATTTTCTTCTTCAAAATATATTGCATTTTGTTTCAATTTACTTTTCAATAATATTTCATTAAGAGGTCGTCAAAACTTTGTCCATTAGCTTTTCTTTTATGTATATTTTCCCTGCTATGACATTTACAAGAAAAAACAGATCATCTAATATCTTCAAGGCCTCGTTTGTTTGAGCCTGTAAAGTTTTCTTAGTAGATTGAGTTTCCTTTAAAATATTTTTTAGTTGCAAATAAAAAAAAGGGTTTCATCTTTGTATAAATCATATCAAGTTTAAGCTGCATAGCATTTAAACATACATACATATGTACGTAGGAATAAAAATAACTGTAGTTGTTTCTTTTTTGTTTTATTTTTCGTATGAATTAAATTACTTTTATTTATGTGCTGATATCTTCACTGCAAAGGACTGATATATATTATAACGGTTTAACTCATTTTAAAGGTTCTTACTAATGTGTTTTTGTTATTATAGACAGAATTTTTGATCCGTCTTGATGGAACATCTACATCAGACGAAGATCGTGTTTTGATAGTTGGTGCAACGAATAGACCTCAAGAACTAGACGAAGCTGTACGGCGACGTTTCGTTAAACGCCTTTATGTACCATTGCCAGAATCAGACGCGCGAGCAGAAATTCTTTCCAACTTGCTGCAGACAGTGGAAAACAATTTAAATGCCAACCACATTGAAGAAGTTTCGAAGTTAACCGAAGGTTATTCTGGTGCTGATATGGATAGTTTATGTCGTGAAGCATCTATGGAACCATTGCGATCGTTATCAGCTGAGACTATTGTCACATATCCTAAGGAAAATGTATGTTGTATTTTACGTTGCAACCTTAAATATTTAATATCATTTTACTTTTAGCTGCGACGTGTCAGTATAGAAGATTTTTATATAGCGTTAAAAAAGATGCGACCCAGTGTATCTCAAAATGATCTTAGTCAGTTAGTAGAATGGAATAAAATGTTTGGTTTAAATTTTTAATCAGATAAATATGGACGCTTCGCGCTTTTGAAAGAATTTTATTCAATGGTATTTTAATAGTGCCATGCGTTATTATAAGAAAAAACATAAGTTTATCAAGTAAGAAGTAATTCATATTTTGTATTGTTTTATTAAGAGTTGTTACATGTATATACATACATATAAATATGACCAATTTATTAATTTTCATACATGTTTTTATGCTTTTACTACAACATCAGTTCGTTTCGGCAGATTCTAATAAGCATATCGTGATTTTTGACATAAATCTTCTAGGTTGTGGCTTTTATTGGTATTATTAGGAATTGCTCGCTTCACCACAACTAATGCATGGAAGTGAGGATTTTGCCTTATTTGTATTTAGCACTACACCACATATGTAGGCGTAAAAGATCGGAATCACCATGGTTATGCGCAAATTGTTATTAAAGGTGTACAAATGAAGTGTTTTGTCGAAAAAAAATGTTTTAAAATGTTAAAAAAAACTTAAGTCTGTTACGCAAAATAAGCATAACTTGAAGATAAAAAAGGAAGAGATAAAAAGAAGCGTTAAAACTATAAAAGAAAAAATTTTAAATACGAATATTAAAGACCAAATTAGCAAATTAAATATTAATGCAAAAGAAAAAGCATTCTGTAAAATGCTCATAAGAAAATAGGGACTTCAACTACCCGTTGGGAAGATCACGAAATAAGCTTTTCTCAAACTATTTAGTACATGTCAACCTGTACATACTTGTTTTTAAGAAATGAGTTGAAATTAAACCTTCCGAGTCATTGAGCAGATGGAGTAGTATTAAACATTTGCAGCCAGCCAACAAAAGTTGCAACTTTTTGAAATAGAATGTATTTTAATTTTTGACAAAGTATCTACAAGAAAAAATTTCACATATAATATATGCGCAGACGTTATAGAAGGGGTGGTAGATATGGGGTATGCAAAAGTGAATAAAATGGGATCCCAAGTTTGCGTTTTTATGGAATTGTAAAAAATGAGAAGCTCATTTTAAATTATTTTGTTACTGCTAGTTCTGTAAAAGGAGATATACTCAAAAAACTTTTATTGTCGAATTTAAATATTTTAAACGAAATAGGTCTAAATGTAACGTGGACCAACGTGTGATTAGGGCCTTAATAACAGAAAATGCTACGATACTTTAGGTCGATCCAGTGAAAACCCATATTTTCTTTATAAAAACACAAAAATTTACTTGATGTATTTTCAAGTCTATAAAAACGCTTTCATCAAACCCGATTTTAAAACTCCAGATGGAGTAGCGCGTTTTGACGTTGTAAGACAAATTTTCCAGCTGGAGTACGGAAAAGTAACGAAAATGACAAATTAACAGCGATACACATAAATCCTAATAATTTTCAAAAGATGCGTATTGTCCAAACTCTGATTAATTCAGTTGCTGCTGCAATCTAGCCTACTAATGAAAATCGCCCATTTATACGAAGTTCATCAGCAGTAGCCACTTCCACATGTTCTTTTATAAAAAAGCTCAACAACTATTTTGATTGCTTAACCGGTTTGTATTTTAACGACCCAAACCCACTGATGCGAGGATTGAAGATTAATAGCACAGCTTGGCGAGTAATTGTAGATCTAATAACCTATATAACACAGGTTAAATATGTGGGCAACAAAATATTTTCAATTGATGGTTTAATTCAAACTACGACAGCTATCTCACATTTATCAGCAGAATTGTTTGCAGAAAGTTCAAATTTGCTTTGCATTTTAACGAGCCATTAGAAAACTCGTTTTCATATGTAAGTAAGTGCCAAATACGGCCACTGCAAAAATTCTTCTTGCACTTTTACACGTACCTCAATTGAGTACTTCATCAAATTGTGCGGCGCGATGTTTTTATCTGTTAAGTTTCAGGCCATTTCAGAAGATACGCAGCAAACTGATAGTATATCATCAAGTAGTTACACTCCGGACGGATATATTCGATTAAATCGAAGATTATTTCAATGAAGGTGCTGATTGTTTTACCTCTGAATATGTTCCAATAGAGTTAAACTGAAGCCAATGTTTGTTATTTACATAGCACAACGAATATCTTGTGTTAAATGCTGTTTTTCTCAGTGTGTAAAATTCACATAAGTCTCTTAAATATTTTTTTTCTGACAGCAAAGAAATAAGAAACATTAAAAAATACTATTGTTGAACAATGCGTACATTGTACCAAGAATACAAAATATTCTTTTTGATTCGAGGAAAGTAACGCATGCTATAGCCACAATTTATTAGTCCTCATATTATTACAAAAGCATTCCTCATGGGAAACATTTAAATACAAATCTTCAAGTGCTGAACAACTTAAAATTTTGCAACAACATAAATGTGTACTTACAATTTACATATATGTATAAGAAAGTTTAATAAATAATTTATAAATATAAAACTTATGCAAACTTTTGTGTTAATAACACGTCTCATATATACAGAAATTGTAAGATGCGACGGAGTGTTGAAATAGTAGGTATGTACATGAATACGAACAAAATATGAAATTCCAACCTATTGTATGTATGAATGTGTGCAGATATGAATTATCTAAAAAATGTAATTTCAATTCGGTGCGAATCGACATATGTATGTATTTGCAATCGCACTACAATAAATCATGTAGTTTTACCCTACATGAAAACTAATCAGTTACATTGGTTTACATACGTAGTATAATTATTAATAAAATTAATAATTCATGATCATGAAAAAAGTTAACTGTTCTATTAAGGGTGAAGAACTATGTATGTATCTTGTAAACCTAAATTTGCTCATGTTGACATTTATTTCCAAAAAGTGTAAAATCCTTTTTATATATGAAGCTTGATTAACTCCATTGCACTAATCTGCCATATTTGCACATAAATTGTATGAAAATAAGAATTCAGTTTCTTCACATTTTTGCTTGAATGTGCTTAAAATTTCTACTAGCCAAACATGAAATTGACGAAAACAATGAACATTCGCACTGACCCTCTTGTTTCTGGTCTCTCTCAGTACTTTTTGTTTTGCCTTGTTACATCCCCCCTAGCATCAACAAAGGCACAAAATTTCTGTTTTGCTTAATGTTCTACGCGGTACATCTTTATATGTACATATATTTATAATCTTTAATTAAATGGAAGTTAAGAAATAAAAGGCTTTAATTTATTTTATGTCCAAGCGAAGTAATATGATAATAATGATAGATATAAAAAGTAAATCGTAAACCACTTCAATTTTAAGCAACTTTTGATTTAAACACTTTGAATTTCGGGCTTCATTTCAAAAAATACCACTTTCTTCAATACTTTCTATCCTCTCTTCTCCCTCTATCCTCTCTTCTCCCGCTATTCTATTTCATATTCTTATCCTTTACATACCATTAGGGCAACACCAATTCGCTGTGTTACATATCTGTGAGAGGCCGAACTAAAAACACGAAGTGAGTAATATTTGAAGTGCAGCCAAAGCAGAATTTTGGATCACTGTCTAAGAAATTACACAATTGAAGAAATAAGTTGTTTTGTGTATTTTTGTAATAAATAACTTCTTTTCAATTAGAGAAGAAATAAAAGTATTGCTTTTACTAACATGTTCAAAGATATTATATGATTTCGAAGTTACATTTCTCTTCCTGCTTCGTTAATAAATATAAAAGCACTTGTTTTTAAGACGCAAACTTTAAAGACACCTTTAATATTATACGCTGAGTTTTATATTTTTCATTTGTATATTAATGTTGTCGTTTAAGTATTTTCTGTTTTTCAATATATGTATGTATGTATTTTCAACAAAGAAAATTTGTGCGGTAAAACAGAGGAGAAACACACTAGTCAGCGATACTGGCTACGTGAACTGTGATTATTTTACTCAGTCAGCTAAAGCCCACTGAAGAAGAAAAGTGCACGTGTTTGCTTGATTTTTATACACTTAACAAAAAAGTTATCCTTTAAAATATTATTTTCCTATCAAAAATATTATTTTTAGGGATATTTGTTTTTTATAAGCATATGACAATATCAATATCAATTTCATATCGCATTTCACTTTTCAAAACTTTTTCAGGAAAGTTTCTTAATAAATTGTAAAACATTCTATCTAGTAACTTTAGCGGTGCTTCGTATTAACGTACTATTGTAGATATGTACAACATATTGTAGATTTAGTAAATTTGATAAATTTAAAACTTGACAACAACGAAATTTATACATTTTTAATTTTACTATTTTAACAAGCCTTTGTTTTTATTAAATAAAAACAGTTTTCCAAAAGCGGTTGGTATCCGTTTTGCCAATTAAGATTTGGTGAAGATTTCGAAAGAACTTGCATAACCGCAATCATACAGAAACTTGCTAGAGTTTTGGTTGCCGTGGCATAAAATGGAAGTAAATCAGCAGCCACAATTATAATTTCCTTTAATTTACGGGTAGACCGTATATTAAAATTTAAGTATTTAGTAATACTCGTATGTTGCTGTATGTGTATTAAGTTAATAATTGTAGGAAGTTTGGAAAATTGGCAGAAAACAAAAGCATAAACATTAATTTCAAAGTAAGTAGCTGTTTTCATGATATTATAACGGAATATGAAATACTATACAAATTTCGTAATTTCTTTGCAATTGCATATACAGTTAACTTTTAAACAATTTATTATCGGTTTTCTAGTAGTATACTGTGGAGCAGGCACCAGTAAAACACACAAAACAAAAGAGTGCTACTTTTTGATTAGTTGCTTTAAAAGCGAATAATAGATCCATTGATATTAACATTTTTAAATTTGTTTGTTGGCTTAGCACATTTATATTTTTAGATTTAAAAATTAATTTGAATATTAAAATAATAAGCACTGATAAACTTATGTTCTTTAAAATTGTTTAGTTTAAGAACTTAAGCTACGCGACGACTTAATAACAATTTTTTGTTTCTACAATGTTCTTTTTCTTAACTGTAAAAGCTTAAACACTTTTTAAAGTATATTTAACATTTTTATTTTTTGCTAATTTTACAATTTAAAGTATTTATCAGGAATGTGATATGAAATTAATAAAATATAATAGGAATTGAGAAGACACTTGACAATGGGATTGGCTCGCGCCAACTAGCTCTGATTGCGCCATATCTAGTTTTTGGATTTTTAGCTGCAGCATATTTTTTCTTATTACTATTTTTATTTGTTTACATTTTGTTTTGTATAATGTACAATAAATACTTAGTATTATATTTAATTATTATTTTAAATAAATGTTACAAGAAAAGGTTTGGTATTTAAAATGTCATTTACAAAAGTTGAAACTTTAGGACGTGATTGAGAAAAGATATACATATGTAATTCATATTTTAAAGAAGTATTGGCTTGAAACTTTCGCATTCAATCGCAGCCGTCTAACACAGTTTCTTACCTTTGAATTCTCTTATTCGATTCATTACACTTTTTCAAGGAAATTTTAATCAAAACTGTCGCTTTTTCTTGGAGGTTTTAAAAAAAAATATATTTTAAACAGTATTTTAAAACCCGAACTAAAAAGAATTATAGGACATTTTTGTAAGATTTTTTTTCGCTGATAGTAGTTTTATAAACACAAAGACAACCCTATAATGCGCTTAAGGTCATTTTACACTATTATATAAGCAAAGACTTACAGTAAATTTTGTTAGGAACAAAATCGTACGAAATCGTAATATTTTTTATAACTGTTATTTTAATATTGATTTATATAGATTTTAAAAACAAGTCGAACAAATGACGGAGATAATTTAGAGGAAAATGTGACCAGTGATTTGAAGATTAAATGCTGACATTATGAACATGTATTAGTTAGTACAAATTCTATTAAATGTTTAATTCCTGTACCCAGAGATAAAGTTATTGTACAAAAAATAATGCGAATAAAGAAAAACCTTGTTTTTATATTTGAATTCTGATCCGACATTTGCCAAAATATGTCTAATTCTAGTGTACATATTCGTAAGAATCGAATCGAATAAGAGAATTGGAAAATTGTATTCCGATAAGCATAATACCCATAACGAATACATTTGCTTTTAACTTTATTTCATCTGAAAATTTATTTTCAATATAAAATTTCAGGCGCAACGGAAAAGGTTTTTATGAATCAGGCGGTTAATAATTGCAAAAGCTTCTTTAAGTCTATCTTTTAAATTTCATAAAATTACTTGTTTTGTAATGGATTCGTATTAATTTAAAGTTCATCGCTGATTTGATTAATTTTTTCTATAACTTTATCATTTTGAAGTAAATTCTGACACACAATGCTCACCTTTTTCAGCAATTCAATCGCTGTTTGTAGTACAGTGTGCCACTTCGTCAATTCGGTTTTATGCAAAACTTCCTGCTGGCGCAATAGTTCTATCCAATCTTGATGACTGTTCGGCAATTGTCTGCAAGCAAAGTAGATAAAAGCTTATAATGAAAACTATAATTGGTGTACTTTTTTGGTCAAATGTCACTCTCGAATATGAGGAAAACATTTGTATGAATTAAACCATTCGAGCAATCTACTTCTTCTTAATTTTCTAAAAGTTTGTTGCGACAATTTTTTTATGTATTTTACTGTGGTTTTTATCGTTAACTCCAGAAAAAAGTTTTGAAGAAGTTACAACCAGTTTGACTTCTTTTTCCATCTCTCAACGCAAAAGTAAGAAAAAAAATAAGCCCAAAATAAATAAAAATAAAGCTAAAAGTTGCGTCAACATAAATAAGATAAAAAGAGTGATTTTCTATTGAAAACTGTGTTTTTTTATTTTAATAAATAGAAAGACATCCCCTCCCCGCATTCTTTTTTTAACTTTTTAAATAACTCTATAATAATTTTGTTTTTGGAAGAATTAAGGTGTGTATTTGATTTCTGTGGGCCAAAAACTTTCAGCAAGTTTTATTGGCAGTACATAAAATCTCTTGAACTATGTTCAAGCATACTTTTCTTCAAATTGCGTTTCTTTAAAAGTATTGTTTTAACGTTATTGTTTCAACAAATTCAAATGATAACCCTCTAGTATCGCTAAGTCGTAACAGTTTATGTTTCAGCACCACCAAATTTATTTCGAGTTCTTTAAATTCGAACTGCCTTTTTTGAAGTATTTAAAAATATTTTTTAATTATTGCTCAACAGAACCTATTTAGAACACATGACAGAGAAGACCTGTTTATCAAATTGATGGCAAACGAAGCTAAAATGAAATAGGTCTGTAATTTTCGATCTTAATACTGCTGGCACACCATTATCTTTGTCTACTACATTTCCCGTTTTCTTCTGATGCAGAAGGAACTGAATTAGTATACATTTTTCTAAGGAAAAATCCGTAGACACATTAACAATAAAACTGAAGCTTTCCGCTTTTATTTTTTACGCCATTTTAAGCAACCATCATTCACACAGTTACGTTACAATTTCTTTTGAATTTGTGTGGGAACAAGTAACGATCGGCCATGGGAAACAGATTGCTACGAAAATGAAAACAAATTACCATATTCCTAAAAAAAAACACGCCCAGAAAAGTGACGATCACGTTCCTGCAAACCAAAAGTATTAAACATTTCAGCTAAAGACAAGTTTTGAAGGAAATTCACAAGGAACCTATTTTTTGAGAATAAAACTAAAACAGAAAGAAGTCTTGGCAATAAAGTAGTTTTGAAAGATATTTTTTTGAAACACATTCATTATTGTCAGTTTTTAAATTAAAATTCGAGGTTGAGTATTTATGGTTGTTTCCGAAAAACAAGTTCTTATTTTTAATGCGTTCTTTTTATTGTTTTAATCAATATCAATCATTCCGTTTTACGAAATAATATCTAAAACAAAATTTACGAGAATAACAATGCGGTTTAAAACATTATCTACGCACTTAGCTTACATATGTATATGTATACTTACTTAAGAGCAGTTAAATTTGGCAATCGATTTCTAACAGACATATCTTCCTCAATCTGCGCTTCTAATTTCCATAACTTAAGCAATAATATGACATTAACAATTATGAGGAAACATAATAAAACAAGAACAAACAATGACAGCCACCTGAAATTGGTTGCTACTTCAGCGGCCAAAGCAGGACTTTCTGATGAATGACGAGTAGATATAGTTTGTACAGTACCACAGAGCTCAGTTTGTTCAGGTTTGCTTTGCAAAACAGGTATTTCTTCCAGTGGACGTATTTGCGTGGCAGTGCCTAAAATGAGTTGGTAAACGTTTTATTAAATAAGTTTTTCTTTATTTTATTGTACTGTGTGTTAACAGTTGACCAAATCAGATTGGTATGAAATTTTTGCACAATTCCTTAAAACATTATAAAAAAATATAAAAAAAGTATTATTAAAAACTTTTTTTCAACTTGAGTGGCCATCAAAAATCTAGTTGCTGTTGCCACCGAAACAAATTTTATATACTGAAAATTTGACCTGTTCATAAACTAAATATAATTACGATGCATACACACATTTCTTTTTTTTTTTAATAAAAGCTTTCTTCATAGCCGCGTTTATAAGAGTATTACCCACAGTTAATTGCCTCCTCAAATATTCCAAGATGTTGGGATTCCATACTAAAAATTTCTGGGTTAAGTACGTAGAAATGTTCCACACCGATATACTCATCGTATTAAGAAAAATATGATTCTATCTGTGGCAATTTTACGGATACAACTATTTCAAGCAATAGGAAAACCCTCTTGCAGCAAAGGCTCGATATATGTATCTATATTTACCCCAATGATATTATGCGAATATACTTAATTACATTTTCTTTACATTTAAATGAAAAAAGAGATTATGTTCCACCGCCAACCAATTTTAAAACTTTTTTATTTTTTCCAGTCGGGTGCACAAAATGCCTGAAACATTATTACGCGCAAAACTTCGTTATTTGTGAATCGTTTATTTTGCAGTTTGACCTCGAACGAAATTAGAGATCGGAAAGACTGGTATGACCATCTAAAATTTTGGCTTCTAGATTTTAGTTATTGTTTTTCTGTATTGCAATCAGGTTGTATTTATTCATATATTCTCAAAAATAACTGTTCTAATTACATTCCATCTCACTAAATCAAAGATTATATAATAAAAGATAAATTTGAATTCAAATTCAAAACATAGAATTTTATCACTTTTCGTTCTAAAGTTTCTCTCTCCTTTACGACTGCTGAGAAATTGGTATTATTGATGTTTATATAATAATTTAGAACTCTACAAGTTTTTATTATTAATAATTTTGCACAAGGAACCAAAAATTTCATATACCTTTGTTATTTTTCTTGTTTACTATATTTTAAAAACTTTATTACTTTTTTCCAAAAAAATTTATTTAAAATTATTGAAAAACTCAATTTTTGTTCCAGCTTTAAAACAAATACACAATTAACCAACATACATACATACATATGTTTTAAAAACTAAATAAGAAGAAACATTTGATATGCGTATAATCAAATTTACAATCTGGCTAACAACTGACGTTTTGAACTATAATGGTACTTTTTTAGGATATTATAAATAGCAAACTTGTACAATATACCAAAATGTACAATTTACTTTTCTTGTCTTTTTGAAAGAAAAAATATATAAAAATAAACAAAAAAATTCAACTTTGATGCGTAATTAATTTAAATCGACATAACTGTAATTAATACACTCGTTTTATGTATAGATAAAATTGAAGAGATTTCAAAGATATTTTAAGTTAACAAATGCCCTACGACGCTTTGTATTTTTAAACAACGAATACAAAACTGTAAAGCTTTTTGCTTGGTTGTTGCACTACTAATCAGCTCCCAGTTGATTACCGAATTCATGATACTAAATTTACAATTAAATTTTAAACATTTTATTCTCTTTTTCAACTTAGCAATTGGGAGAAACTAATGCCAAACTTTGAAGCACTCAGATACTTATATTTATTAAAGTATTACAAAATTAGAATTCGTGGAGGGGTAATTCTGGGTCCTACAAAATGATGAAGTCTTTCTGGCAATAAAAAGGGAACTATACTTTTTCAAATCGTGAATTTAAGCATCAACAAGAAACTCTCCATCAAAGGCTCACCTGGCGGCACCTAACCAATTTATTTTGTCTTATAAACAATTCTATATTATTGAATAGTTTTTCATGTATTAAGACTTTTTAAAGCGATGTATTGCTTGCAATAACTGCTTATTATTTATTATACAACACTGCATGCTTACCCCTACGTGGACGTCTTCCTTTGCCTTTAGCCGGTGGGATACAGGTTTCGCTTTGTAAAGAATGCAGCAGTGAGGTGTAGAAATCATCAAGGCCAGCCCACGTATTTTTTTCTATAAAACCTTTAACTACGCCCCAAATAGACTTTTTATATTTTATTTGGGCGTGAACAGACAGCATTGTATGATCATCAACCGTTCTTTGTTTTCAAAAACAAAAATGAAAGCAAAAATTAAGATAAAATCCAATGAAGATTTCACATTAACTTGTTTACACTTTTTCAACTTACTTGACTAGACAATAATGTACTAAAACACTAAAACTATCAGCATATGGAATGCCAGCATTTACGTTGTTTATATCAATTGAATACAATTCACCAGGCTTACTGCAATTCCTCATAACTTGAAATTCGGTAACCTTAAATAAATAACTTTTACATGAATTAAGTTTTAATTTTATGTAGTATATAATTAAATACTTTCGATGTTTTTGGACCAACGGAAGCAGCCAACTGCACGGTAACATTAAATGTTCGTGTTTTTTGTCCATCTTCGTTCCTTTTCCAATCGTTGAAAACCAAATCCGTTGATTTGCGCATAGCATGAAAGTCCAGCAAAAATTTACTCTTAGAAAACAGCAAATTGAACAACGTTTCTATATTGATCGGTAAAATAGTATGCACCAGCTGTCGTCCCTCATGAGGTGAATTGCATTCAGCGGTAGCAACAAATCTAAAAGGAAATATTGATATATATGTAGATAAATCTTTGCCATGTTACTTGTTCTCTAAATACTATATACACGGTTTCTATTCACTCTTTCATTTACATTATACAGATAAATATTCAAGAAAAACATTAGTTGCTTTGTATATAAAATCAGTTTATTTTGCCCTTTTCACCTTTTCAGTCTGTTAAAAAATAAGAAGCATTTTAAAATTTAGCGGGCTACGTACGTTCACAGTTTCACCAATATGACAAGTTTAGTTGTTTATCAGGGCTGTGCTCAGAAACAGAAAACGCTAATTAGGTTTTCTGACAAACGCATACTGCAACTGGCAACCATTTACTGAAGTGAACTGATTGAGTTTGCTTACAATAAATTTTCTAAAGAAAATGAAAAACAATTTTACACGTTTTGAATGCAAAATAATTTATAAATTGTCTATTTTTTTTGCTAAATCCCCAATGAAAAAGATTTTCAAAAAATTGTTACTCGAATGGTGGAATTGGTTATTTCTTCCCTTATGTTTGATTTCCAAAAATATATATAAGTGCATACACATACATACTAACTAATATTAAGGCAAGTAAGATTTTTTTGCATTTTATTTTTTTTGTAATCTATTGTATCTTTTTATATAAAGATAGTAAGCAAAATTAATAACATTTATGCTGACATTTAGCGTTACACATATAAAATGAAATAAAACCGTATAAAACTATAAAAATAAAACCGTATAGAACTATACAAATATCCTATACTACACAAATTTAACAGAAAAAAAAAATCAGATTTAGTTTTATATTTACAATAAAACAACTTAATTTTTAGTAATAATTAATTTTAAAGTTTTAGCATTAAGTTAAAAGATAACAATAAAAAAACAAATAAAATTAAATAATAATAAAAAACAAAAGAAAGGTAGATCTAACACATGGTATCTTTTATGTATTTGAATTTCAGCAGTATCGTCTAATAACACAGTAGCCAGAGGATTTACATGATAGCTTAGACTTTTTAAATATTTTTCGCTGTATTAATTTATTACATCTTTAACAGTTTGTATATTTATATCCTTATGTATGACATCATTGGAAATATATAGCAAGGAGATTGAAGAATAAGCCTTATAGTTTTTGACTGATATCTTTGTAATATTTTTATATTTAAGGCACTTGCTGTTCCCAAAAGTTGAACTCCATAAGTCCATATAGGCTTTAAAATAGCTTTACAAAGTTTCAATTTATTTTCCAGATTTAGTTGAGATTTTGGACCAATTAACCAGTTTTCTCAGTTTTCTATGTGTAATATTTAATTGTTGCCGACGATCTATATGTAAGCCTAGATATTTAACGCAATCCTTTTTCGGAATTTAGAAGTTATTTATGGAAACGTCAGGGGAATCGCCTTTTCTAAGAGCGAATGATATGTACAGAGACTTTTGAGCAATCACTTTAGATTTCCATTTACTTAACCATGGCTCTATTGAATTTAATTCATAATAATAATAAGAATAATGTCAATTACTCTATGGCATTGCTCAGGAGTACCACGTTTGTGCCTAAATCCAAATTGGTAATCCGGAATAATTTTTAAACTCTAAAGAATAGGGGACAAGCGGTTCAAAAAATTGTTTTCAAAAATCTTCGAAAAGTAGACTAATAGGTCTATAAGAAGTTAGTTCATTTTGAGGTTTCTCGGACTTGTTGATCATAATGATCTCAGCGCATTTCCACTGAGAAGCAAAATGATTTAAACGCAGAATTGAATTAAAAATTTTATTTAAGTATAGAACAGCTTTCTTTGACAAACTCTGTGCAACTTTGGCGTCGATATTATCATATCCGGGAGACTTTTTGGTATTTAGATTTTTGATTTGAGTTGCAACTTCATATGGAGAAATGTGTTTTATGGGTAAGGGTGCATCTAGAAATCTTGATATACATATCTACGTCTTCTACGAAGTTTTGAGTTTGGTGAAGATAAAAGGTATTATAGAGCTGTTTCGCAAATGCTTCTGCCTTTTTAAAGTTAGATCAGCACCATGAACCATGAACTATCCTTAAAAGGAGGATTTCTTTTTGTCGGGTGCTTAAGGTATTTTGTTGCCTATAAAAAAGCAAAACGTTGAGAGACCTCTAGAACATACCAATAATTGCATTATCAGAACTGCTTCGAGTATTGGAAACAAACCTTCTGCATATGCATACATACAAAAATATTTATAGGATGTGCAGTTTAATTCCCGCAGCTGCAAAATTACAAAATAAAGTTGAATATAAAATGGCAATTGAACACAAAACCTTAATCATTTTATACAAGAATCCAAATACGCCATTTTTAAGAACTTGCTTCGATGCACAAATATATGTATGTATGTATGTACATATTTATAATTTTTTAATATGCATATCATGTCAAAGTGCACAAAAAATTCCTTCTGGATTCCTTTTTTATGTATTTATTTATTACATTTACGATACTCCCAGTAATAAAATTAATACTTGTGGCGCCTAGATTGGCACGTTAGAAGTTTGATGGCATATTAGAATTTTCGTGACAATTCGTTAGTATTACAAAAACAATATTTAATAAAATGTATGAGTTTGTTATTGTTAAAATCAAAACAACGTATTTCTTATAAACAACTCTTATAAATCTGTTCGCAAATTTAATGCGCTCTTTAGTTTTTTTTCGTAGTATCTGAATCGCATTCCTTTTCTCTCGAAGCTTTCTTTATTTATTAAATTTAAATTATTTTATTATTACAAATTTGAGGGGCTTGTTTAAGAATAACGACGAGTCTACTTATGAACTGTATTTAAATAAGTTTAGGTATGAACTACATAGCAAAAGTATTTTACACTGGTGTTTAAACTTTAGCTATACATAACATTGGAGTTAAAATTATTATCTAATGTTTTCACAATGTTTGGAAAAATCATACTTAAAGTTGGAGTGAAAGTTCTTATCTTTTATTTTTACAATGTATAGAAAACTATAAATGCGAAACTTTAATATTCTCCGTTAACAGACATAATAAGGATAAAATTAGTTTTTGTGATTTAAATAATAAACTGCCGTTTTTCTGCTGCTTTTAATGATCAAAATGATTTGTCCTAGTCCCATTTTAGCTTATCCCATAACTTGAAATAATTTGAATACAACTGTAATGAATGATTTATGCTGGCCTCATATTTGCTTATCGCATAACTTTCCTCTCACTTAAAATAAATCGTCCCGATTAGTGTTTGCCTAATAACTTACATACATATGCATGTATGTACATGTACAACATATGTTTGATATAGTACATATGTACAAATTCAATATGTAATATGCATATATGTATATGTACATATAGCGCAAACATTTTTTTAATCTATATAAATGTAATTTTTTTCTAATTTTCAGTTTGACATACTTACGGAATGTTAATATCTTCTGAATCACTTGAATCGGACACATCTGTAGGTAAACCCTCGAAGTTTTTACTTGTATTTTCCTCCCGTTGTCGACTACTTTTTGACACCTTACGTTTGGAATCAAATGTAGAAGAATTATATTTGGAATCTTTTAGGGCAGTGCTGGTGCTGCAGATGACCACACTGAAATCGGAGGTTTGTTGCGTTTGAGAATTTGACGAAATACAATCCTCTGGTTTGGGCGAAATCAATGTAAGCTCTTTAGCACCTGTCTTCATTGTTTCTATATTTAAGCTTTTGCCACTTGTTGAAGTTTTATTTCCGCTGTTGTTATCAGAAGCACTGTTACCACTACTGTTGTCAGTGTGTTGAAATAATGTATCTGAGTGTTTTGCAGATCTTTTATAATGATTTGTTGTACTTGTATTAAGTACAGCTGATGCTAAGGCAAAGTTTGAAGCATTGTCTTCTTGATCATCTACTGTTGGATCTACGTAGTCTTCGTCGTCTGTAGTAAGACCTAATTCATCACCATAATAATTGTGCACCAACTGCCATATCTCCTGCGTTAGCATCGGTTTATTCATCAAAGTGTTTTGCCATACTCGAAAGAGTATTAAAAATGTCTTATCTCTCGTTGTGAATGACGAGAAGAAAAATTTTTCTCTTGGCGTGCAAATGGATATAGCGTTTGGTATTACAAGCGCAGTTTTCTCTTTCGTAATCGACGTAACGTCTTTCCATTTGATAATCAAACAAGTTTCCCAACCCAAAATGTTAGCATGAAAACAAACATAGTTCTGTGATATATACAAACGTCCCTGTATAAGGAGGTCTCTAAACAGAGCGCAGGAATAGTCTAAAATAAAAAAAAAACAAGTAAAATACAAATTAATATATGTACATTTCGTTAGCTTAGCATGCAAACGTGGGAGTCCATTTTTAAACGTATTACAGAAAGATCGAAAAACTACACAACCTTTTTTATTTTTTTAATATTTTTTGTACCTTTTCACGGAATATTTTTCTTCCATCTATGAGCTTTAAACACTAAGAGTAATATTTTACAAACAGTGTTGCCCAAAAACAATTTTTTTTTTGCTCATTTGCTATTTAAAATTTGTCTATTTAAATTGAACATTGGAACATTTTCTGGATTTTCTCCTTCACTTTTATGATTCAAAATAATAAAAATTTAATTTAACTTCGTTGTTCCTACAAAATATATTTATATTTCTAAAAATCAATAAAACTAAACAACAACAAAATTGTCGATGTAGTAAATTATCATAAAATTCGTTGTAGTCTTTTGCTAGAGTTGATTATAAAAACTCCAAATCTTTCGATTTTCTGTAAGTTATCTTTCTTCTTTAGATGTTTTTTACCCCTGTAACTTTTTCCTTCTTTTCTAAGTTATTTATTTTTGGCCGCAAGAATATGAATATGAAGTCGCTTTTTGCATCTCTGGGTGTAAGAACCCTCCGAATCTGTATTAAAACCATAGGGTATTAGCTTTATAAGTCCGCCATCTCATTCAATGCTATAAAGATCACCTTTGGATAAACCCTAAAACTATGAATTTGAAATTGGTAAGCTCTTAAATTATTTATAATTTCAAATTTTTTGCGCTAATAATTATAAATTGTTGGGTTTTTTAGAAAAATTGATTAAAATCGCACAGAGCATATTTTTAGGAGAAATATAGTTTGGAACGATTCAAGAAATAAGGAAATACAAGTAAGTTTTCGCAATATTTGGACTGGAAATCACCTTTATTCCAATTTTGATTCTGCTTATAAATTTGACCATTTTGCATTTTTGGTATTCTCCATTCCGTTTTGTTTCAGATTGTTACGATCGTATGTATGCAGCATTTCGATCATAGCTACGTTTTTCTAAGTTGAAAAAATAGTATTTATATTTTTAAAAGTGAAGAAGAGAAAAATTAAAATTTAAGTACAAAACACGATAAAATATTTCATTTGTGGTAAAAATTTTACAGTCATATTCATAATACATTCTCATTGTGTGCTTAAGGAGTACAATTGTTATGAATCAATTTGTGTATTCATAAATCAACAATAACAGCTCTCTAGCTATTAAAGATGTTTAGTGATTTTATGATTACCTACGTCAAGTCTTTACTTATTTGGCTCTATTTTATTGTTAATGATGCTCTATCTCACTGTTCGATCAAACCGGTAATTAATTAAATTTCTTTATAAATAGTTTTTGGGAATAAATACTTCACAAAATATTTCCACTTATCTATTTTGAGTAAAGTTCCGGGAAAAAATGTTCGAATACCAGGTTTGTTTACATTTGATTTACATCACTAATATATTGTATATTTTGTTAGCATTATTTTATTTCTTCTAAATATCTTATTTCTTTTCTTTATCTAGTGTTTTCATTGTTAAAAATAACTAATTCAGTACCCAAGATAGCGAATATTTGAGAGCAGAACTAAAGTATCTATAAATACTTGGAATTGTGATTTTTTTTCTTTGATATTGATTATACCTTACCTATTAATCGAATTCTGTTTATTGAGTCCATATTATGAATTAAAAGTTTTTTTTTTACAATTTTTCTAAAATATTACAAAAGCAATTTTTTATAATTAAGCATGTATATATGAATGTTGGTTTAAAGGGTAAATCCACCAATAAAATTTAAAATTTTTCATAAAACGTTTATAAGGCTGTCAATCATTTATAAATACAACTTTAGTAAATTTTGTTTATAAACGGTTATTAAACCTCATGAAAACTTTTATGAATATGGCTGTTATAATTTATGAAAACAAATTGAAATATTTTATGTACTTGAAATTAACCAAGTTTTTCGCAGGTCTAAAATAACAACGCCAGAGCAATATGATCAATAAGCAAGTGAAAGAAGAAGTAGAGAAATTCTGGGAAGAGGTTTCAATATATCTGAATGCATTAGGACCACCTATGAAAAATGACATTGCATGGAAAAACATATGAAATTTATGCAATTATGTTGCGTGCATTAAATATTATTTTTATAGGTGTGGGTTGGCTGGAAACACTACATCAAACGGAAGTTGTCTGCGATTAAAAAAAATGGTAAGCAAATTTAACTTTTTATTGAAATGTTTACAAGATTGCTTGTTTTTCTGTTTTCTTCACATGTTTTACAATATAAAAATGTGTCATTGAACGTATTTCTCTTTTGTTCTTTTTCTTTCGATTGGATTTAATGTTGGAATACGTATTTTGGATCAGAACGTGATTGAATACGAGAACGCAATCAAAAGTTGGAATAAGGGTAATAAAAACTAGCATCAACAAAAAAAACTGCCAGTTTTGTGATTAAATATTTTGAGTATTGGACCCAACTAAAGGGTGTAACTTTTTTGCAGTTCGCAGAGTTTCATGATGATTTTCTTGACGAAACGGCGCATTCCTGGGTGCCCGCAGCACACCGGATCATAGTGAGACATTATTTTTGTCAATGGAGGGACGAGTACTATATTAAATTTTTTAATATTCTTTTACCGGTATTCTTAAATTTATTTATGTTCCCTTTGGGGAAAATAATTCCCAGTTGAAAATTGTAATCTCGAAAGATACAATCGAAGTTATGCAGAACAGTTTTTTATAAACCCTCTATAATAATTACACAAGACTACGAAGCGTTTAGGTGGGTCATCTGGGACGATGTGTTTTATCCGTGCACTTATGTATGTATATCCCAAAAATATATGCATTTCACCACATTCTAAATGTAATGCTTTTTGTTTTGTAACTTGTACTGGGTTTCCCTAATATACGCGTAGAATGCTTCCCCCTATTCTTTCTGTGCTTAAGTTAATCGCAAGTAATTCACTTTTAGAAGCACCCTTTTTTTCCTCTTTGGCATCTATGTTATTGCTTAGACACTTGTAGGATCTGTCAATTAAATCAAATTAAAAAAAATGCTTAAGTTAGTATAACTGTTTTATGTAAAATAAGGTATTTGAATCTATTATTTTTTTCTAAAACTTATCTTAACACAAGATATATTTTTATTAATAAATTTGTGGTGTAGTAATGCATTAATGTGCGTGGCGTGATCTACAATATCTAGTACGTTAGTTATAACGTTGTCAATTAGTTTCTTAATTTGCTTTGCTCCAACTGTATTTAATGTGAATAATGCTAAATACCAAAGCCGACTCCACAAATTTCAATGAGAAAACCTGTAACAAAACATTGTTTGTAATTTAGAATTAAAAAGTTATGATTAGAAACTTAAGTTTTTAATTCTAATTCATAAAGTTTAAAAAAATAATATCAATGCGAAAAGAGGGAAGAATAAGAAATATTGTTATTGTCAGAAACAAATATTTTTACAGTGTCAAATTTACCAAATGGAAACTTGAATCTGCATTACCATAAAGAAACCACAAGTCACCGTGTTGATTTGATTTTCTGCTCCACAACTACTAAAATACTTTATTTCTAAAATAATTATTAATAAACATATGAACCTAATAAAATTTATTTAATTGTTAGTACAAACTTCTTATTAACAAATTTAAGTTAAATTTTTCTCAGCATGCCAATTGAAAAGAAAATTTTATTTTTAAATTATTTGACTTTTAGATACAAACATGAAAGTTAAACAAAATTATCTTTTAATACAAATATGTCATTTGTTAAGAGTTAACATTTTTTGTAAAGAAAAAAATACATACATACATACTTATAGTATATGTTTAATATTAACGAACTATTTTGTTCCGCCAATTTATTGTTGAAATCAGATAAAAAAGACCTCTATTGTCCAGTAATTCCCAGCATCATTGGAAGTGAGAAACACATATTACAACAACAACAGTGGGGCCCTTATATACACACTTACGAGTTTTAGTAAATGAATTTTTAAATAAAGAATTATTGTTGAACTTAAAATCGAGCGATCAAGATCTTATCATTTTTGAGCCACGGTCGCAACTTTTATTTTCGTAATTTTTGTCAATTCACAGCCCAAGAAACTGTGCACTGACAACATAGATAACAATTAAAAATTAACCAAATTGCTCTATATTGCTGACAGTGGTTAGAAAGCTCCTCATCGTACAATTATAATAATTGTTTATTTTTATTTTGATAAAGTACGATTTCTGATATTCTTCTACACATGTAGACAACTTTATATTATAATTGTTTGCAATAGTTATTTCCAAAATTTAATTAATATTAAAATGTCTTTTAGTGTCACTAATTTTAACTTTTCGGTCAGGATCGCATTGTTACCAAAAGTCCAACCTTTTCTGTCTGATATGTTTTAATTAATGAATCTCTTAAAAGTAGTGTTAAGTGTTAAGATGTATTACATAACATGTAATACAACAATGTAAAATCAGTTTAAGATAACCTTGAACCACCAGAGTTGGTCGCCGAAAAGAAAAGCTTTGGGGTGTTGTGTTCACGTGCATGACTGTGCGGTATATTTAGAAATTTCGCCTTCACTGTCGACAGACTCTTTCCTATTAGTGCTCAGCTCAAGCAATTTATTCGACGTAGAGGTACACCTCGTAAAATTTTGTCAGATAATGCACCCAATTTTAGAGCGCCAGCCGTGTATTGATAGACGCAGTAGAAAAAATATCGTCCAGCGAAGTCGAGCGTAAGTTTCCAACTATCGAATGGACATTTTTACCGCCAGCATATCCTCACATGGGACGTGCTTGGCAGAGAATGGTACGATCTGTCAAATCGATTCTAATGGATATTTTGCCTAATAGAGGTCTCCGCTTGCAGATGTGGAAAACTTGAATCAGCGCATGGGGAAGCATGAACTCTCAACCATTTTTTAATAGGATCATCAAACGGAATACGAGAACGCGTTACACCTCAGAGTAGTGGAATGTTATTGAGGAAAAACTTCCGACTAAGGAACATGATAGCGAATGAGTTTTGGAAGCGATGGGTTCGCGAAAGTTCAAAGAAAATGCAAAGCGTAACGAATGATAAAAAGGCATTGACATAGATGTGCCTCGTGGCAAAGACGATTACGTGCAAGACATTCACACTTCATGTGCAATTTGGAACTTAATATAATTAAAGTTTAATCACTGTTCAACTGTTGGTTTAAGTTTAAATAGAAACACAAGTTTATGTATTATATACTTTATATAAAATGAATTTATACTGTACGAATTTACATATGTATTTATTATTGTATAATATCAAATATATTAATAAATTACAGATTTCACCTGCTGTTAATAATTCAGTTGTGAACCAGCTTAAAATATATTTTTTTTCTATGGTAATATAGTGTAACAAAAATAATTAAATTTAATATTAAAAATAATTGTCTTAGTCCTCACTTACTGATTCGTGGGAATGTGCTTGTTCAACCTATTCACACAGACTAGTTGATTGTGTGTACAAATAACACATACAAAGTGTTGAGTTTCAGTAACATATAGAAGGTATGTTAACTGCGACAGTTAAGTTCTATGTAGAAAAGGTTCCCCCAATGTGGCAGTTAATTTTGGTAAACATAGACATTGTTTTGATGTACTTAAAAATTAACGGCTAACGTGCACTTTGTTATTATTAATGGACCTTAAATCTATTAAGATATTTGGATTGTGTTTGGCTTTTAAATTTTAAACTTTATCTTCTTACTACAAGTACAACAATAAGTATTAAAAAGAAAAAAAGTACAGGCTAAAGAATGCTCTCTTTGAACCCACGAGGGAAAGTTACGGCTTTTGAATAGTAATAAATAACGACTTAACAAAATTTGAAAAAATTGAGCTTGAAAAATTCTTTAAATCAAAGAGAAAAAAACTCCAGAATTTTATATGGAAACCCACACATAAATTTGTGACATTTTTTAATTTTATTAAAAAAAATAGATGGGCCCAAAAAGGCTATCAAACAACATTATCTACGAAAAGCCTTTGCAAAAAATGTTATTCGCAAAGAAGATATTTATAATAAACTATAAATGTAAGCGAAACAGGAATTTGATATATCACAGATACTTCTATCTTGCACACTCGACACAAAGTAGAGTAAACATTTTGCTGTCCAGCCGAAGGATAATTGTCCAGAAACCCAAAACAAATTCTATACAATTTAACTTTAAAATAAGAAATGATTTTTATCACACTGAAAACCCCCTAAAAAAATTATGGTATAATGATGTGCACGGCAAGACCTCCCATAAGCGAACATCCATCGTCGAAGAAGCTTTTGTCTGTTAGAATATTAGTACTCCTGAGGTTTTCTTTATTTTAATTTGTTTACTCTTCTTTAAAACTGTGTTCTGTGCAGCACAATTTTTCTATTACAGCATAAACTTATTGAACATTAGATTGTGTCAGAATATATTAACTAATATTTACATACTCCCACTACACATTTTTGGCAACAAGGCGCGTTTTGTCTACAACGTTGAGAAAATAACTATAGAAATACCAAACAACGTTGAGAGAGTTGAAAGTTTATCATTAATAATCGTAAGGCTAAACATCTGAAAATGTTTTTTATCACATCGCATCAATTTGTTGGATTGTAATTTATTTAGTTTCCATTATAAAGATTCCATATGCATATATCCTATATATAAGACAAATTATATTTAAGGACTGCAAATCAAGTACATACTATACACATATTTACTATATGTGTAAATGTGCATATACACAAAAACAAAAATACTCACGCTCAGATGTTCATTTGGAACAATTAGAAAATAACTGAATGATTTTGTCTGTTTTGATTAAAAACTGATGCCTTCAAAGCAAGTAGAACTAACTGATGTTCTGACTGCATTTGTTTTAGATGTTAATGAGAAAGTAAAAGCTAACGACATAAAATATTGCAAAAAAAATTGATAGAAATCAGAGAGGAAAAGGTGTTATGTGCAAAATTATACAAAAAATGGAGGTAGGCCAATTTTTACATAAAAATGTTCTAATTACCAATATTCAATAGCAACAACTTGCTCTGTTTGGTAACTCCATTAGACATAAAAGTGGAACAGAGATCAACTTTCCTTAACACTTCCTTTATTTCTAATTACAAATGCCTTTTGAAAAATAAATATTTATTAAATGTAAATCAAACAATACTAGGCCAAAACAATCAACGTTTATTTTTGTTATAGATTTAATAAGGCGTAAACTAACAAATGTGACTGAAAGTACTACAAATCAAGGAATACTCCTCATGCATAATATGAGAACAGAGTTGAAATACCAATTTAAGCGGCATAACAATAGGTCAAACTGACTCCTCAAACTAGGCTTTTTTATTATATTAGTGAGAAAAAGTCGCAAGTATGTATTGTTTGATGAGAGACATCATTGTTTTTTGCGCGCGGATCTATGCAACATATTATTGAAAAAATGCAATTAAAGCAGCTTAATGTTAAACTTGTGATATACATATACACAAGGTTTTTCACAAACAGAAAATGCTTTGATAAATAATGAAACGTTTTTCTAAAAAAATCACGCAGTGTTCCCTTTTCAACACAGTTTAGAAATGAAGTTTAATGGAAAGAGTTTGATGTGATTGTGCTAAATAAAACTAACGGCAAGGCGCTTGAGGAAATATGCTAAAATACAATAGAAAAAAATATGATATCTACATACATTATGTGCTAAAATCATGAACGCATGCTTGTCGGAGTCATTGACAAATGATGGTTAACATTGACATGACATCAACTATTATTGATGAAATTTAGCGACTACACGATGTCTTGGATGTCCCAAAAGCGTAGAAGTTGAAATACTCTTCGAACGCGCCAAATACCATAATTAAACAGAATTAAAAACTTGTTTAATACGAGTTGAGTGTGTGTTAATAAATTTAGCCAATAAAGCTTCACAAAAATTTTAAATTAATTTTACTGTTTTTTAATCCATACAAATGGAATATTATTTATAGTATTAATTTTTTAATGTATGTATAAAGTACAATGTGTGTTTTGTTTATTTGTATCTTATAGAAGACCAGACCGTTGGACCGATCTTCGATGTAGCAAAGCACACCGTTTTAATCTAGTGTTTATATGTATATAGATGTACTTTAATTCAACTTACCCACAATTAAACGTTCGTCGTTTGGCACTCCCTTAAACAACTTCTTGAAATCTTGTGATCGTGATTTGTAATTAGGATATAAAAGATTATACCACGATTTCTTTTTAGCGCGCTCCGACAGACGCGAACTATTTTTTTTATCAAAATAATCAGTTGTATAACTTAATCTTGATTCTCTACTATTTTCACTCGACTTGTTCAAATAGTCCTAAAATATAAAAAAATCGATTACAAAATTTAACTTGATATTGTTTTGTTAAATTCTTTGTGTTTGTTAAAGATCTCGGTAATATTCTGTGCTAATATTCATATATATTTTGTACGCATTATATGTTATTAATGTTATTGGCCTTATTTCTAAAGACATTAATTAATGAAATAAATAAAAAAGGAGTCAAATAACAAGGCTATAATAGATAATTGTGGTATTTAATAGTAGTATTTATTTCATTATTTTAGATGCATGTATATGTTTAAAAAGTTGAATTTTTTCTGAATCATTTGACCTCTGCTTATTTTCTACTTTTTTAAGTCATTGAAAACGGCAAAAATCAGAACTCAAGTGAAACCAAGCAATAAGTTAAAAATTAAAAATTTGGTGAAGGCGACATTTTTCTTTAAAGTTTAGCCCGTTTAATTTGCTCTTGTGGTTTAATGTCTGCATGCAAATTTGGAAAAGATATTTTTTAGGAGAGGAATTTTGAAGCGAACACAGTAATGTTTGTTTTGGTATTCAAATAGTGTGTGTTGTTGCGTCAAACAGTTTAAAATATCTAACATTAAAGTTTAATTTTACGGTTTTCAGTGCACAAGATAAAATGATTGAAAACGGCTATTCGTGCGAAGGCATATCGGTGTTTACTTGAAACATGGACAGTTAAGGTTCTAAGTATGTATATATGAAAGTATATCTGCCGGTATTTTTCCTAAAAGGTATACTCACCTCGTCACGATGGAATATGTTTTCTGAATTGATTGATAAATTGTCTGAATATAAACTTTTTAAAACATTTGCGTTGTCATGCCTATCAAAGTTTTCTATAATTTGTTCGGGTTTTTCTTCAGGTTGATTGAAATCACTCTCCGTTGTCAAATAAAAGGTTTTTGAAGTCCTTACTGTGTCACAATAAATATTCGATATCGAAGAACACGCAACCTCTGCTGCGCTTTCAGCACTTAAATATTGATTTAGTATTGGTGACTTATCCTTGTCTCTCAGTTCATATTGCAAGATTTGCTTTCTGTAATGTTTTATAAAATAATATAAAGTATACAAGTTCCAAATACAATTCCCCTTATCGTGTATAGTATGACAGTTCTGTAATATGGAGCTTTATAAGTAAGCGTGTTGCCTTGATTTATTACAAAAGTGTCATAAGGGTTTTTGAAACTCATCAGACACGATAAAGGTCATTTAGTCAATTTTTTATATATAGATACATATGTATATAATAGATATAACTAATTACTTTTTTTTATTCTTTTAAAATTCGAATTATAAAAACTTATTCTAATTTTGGATGTGTATAAAGTATCCACGAACATAAATTGTCAGCCGCACAAAACTATTAGGATTTTAAAAACACCAGACACCAAATCGTTTGACATTAAAAAATGATTAAAACAGTTTAACTGATATTTTTAGGAAAACTAAAAATATTTTCGTTTTAGAAAACAAAAATAGTATGAAAATTTGTTTTTCTTTACAATGTAAATCCAAACGTTGTAATATTTGCATTGTTCTGAAAACCCGGAAATTCAATCCACAATTTTGTCGCATGTATGCACATATACATATATGTATGTACATAAATACACACATATGTACATACATATACATACATTTATTTAAATTCATACATATTTGCGTATATTTTTCTTTAACTATATACACTCGGTTATAACTGAAAGATTTTTGTCATAGGCCATGAATAAATAAACTCTTACAAATAAGCAATAGTTATCGGTTTTATGGAAAACATGCTGTTTTTGTAGAGGAAAAACTCGACTTATGGCGTTTCTCAATCATTCGAAAAATCGGACAAGCAAATTAAGCTTTAATTTTGTTACATTTTTGCATACAAAAATAGAAGAAATAAATTAGTTTCATTCTATTTGTGAACTAAGAGTGAATTTGTCCACAAAAAATAAAAATTTCTCCCAGAGGTAAGCAAACAACAGTGGAAATTAGGTATCTTATTATTCGACTGTACGCAGAAGGCAAAACTGTACGAAATATTGCTGAAATGGTTGGTAGAAGTCGGTCGACCGTTCATGCTGTTATTAAAAGATACAGAAATGAAAATAGAGTGGAAAATAAAAGCGAAGAAGGTATTGGAAAGATTTTAAATGACCATGACGAAAGACGAATTTTACTTGAAGTGAAGAAAATCCCGCTGTTGAGCTACAAAAGTATGTAGAAACCCATGTAGGAAAGTCAGTTTGTTGCGGGACTATTAGAAATACCTTAAGAGTTTTGAGAAAAAAACCTTTAAAAATAAAACATTACGCCTGAAGTTTACTAAAGAATATACTTACATATTTTAAAAAACCGAAATTTTTTGAATAAGGTAAAATCCGTTTTAAATCAGATTTTTTAAGAAAATACATTACAGTTCTTGTTATATGTAGGTTCTGTATACAGACGAAAGCAATTTCAATCTGCATGCGTCAAATGGAAGGTGGTTTGTTTTGCGAAAACCAAAAACTGAATTTGAGTTAAAAAATACTAGAGCCTCATTTAAACATGACGAGGTTCTGTGATGATTTGGAGCTGTATTTCTAAGGTATTCCTAATTCTCGCAACAAACTGACTTTCCTATATGGGTTTCTACATATGTACTTTTGTACCTCAACAGCGGATTTTAAGGGATTTTTCTTCACTTCAAGTAAAATTCGTCTTTCGTCATGGCAATTTAAAATCTTTCCAAGACCTTCTTTCCTTTTGTTTTCCATGATGATGTTTTTATGATGCCCTCACATAACACAACTAAACCATTACCAAGTCAGCAAAACAAGACATTAAGCAAATAAAATTCTAATGATCAGAAGTTCATTTGCAGTCCAAAATTAAGGTAGTGGATCTTTGATATAAGAAACGAGAATTATTTTCGAATACTAACAGGATACGTCATAAACTGACAGTTCAACATGCAAGAAAGGTGAAAAATAGTCGATGAATTGTAGCAATAATTGCGTATGTAAATCTTTGCAATAGAGGAAAAATAGGTTAGAAAACAATTAATATGTTATGTTATGCATACATATGTACTTATGTATGGACGTACATACATATGAAGATAAATATATGTATGTATGTATATGAGTAAGTAATGAAGGAGAGAGAAAAGATATGTAGTTACAAATAAAACACATGCAGTCTTATTAATTGTGTGTCCTTACTCCTTTGTTATACCATCAGCAGCTTCCAAGGATGCAATAGATACTGATGACGTTAAAGTAGACAAGCTTAATGTTGGGGACAAAGCACTTACATTAAAACTTTCACAGGAATTACAATCTCTAGAAACTTTGAAATTCTGTAGACATGACAAGACTTCTAAGCTGTTTTGTGGAGTAGTAAAAGCCTTCGACGGTTTAATTGTATTCTTTTTTAAACTATTACAATCGTCGACAGCAGACTTATTTAAACTATTTGTTTCTATATTCAGCGATGCTGAATTGGAATCATTACTAAAAGTATCGGGGGCAGGCGGTGCGCTAGTTGAAGCTACTTGTGACGTTGCGAATATGTTTTTGATATTAGTAGAGGAAGTAGTTGCCGTTTGATTTATGCCAAAATTCATGACAAATCCTAAAAATTCCTAATGATTAACAACGCTCCACCAGTTCGACAGTTTTGTCAAATGCGATATTTCAAGATGCGATGATAACACTTCATTGATTTTTCAAAAGTCCATTGTTGTAAACACATTTTTAACATCTAGTTTCATTGCGGGTCTTCTAAACAAATTACATTTGGGTGAACAACTTTTACTTAATAACTGATAATTAATGCTAATCGCTTTTTCTAACAAAAATTTAAGAAATACTGTATGTAGTCTTTAGAGTTGCCAAATTTTCTTTCACTGCTGCCAATTCAGCTGTTTTTTAGTTCAATCAAGCAATTTTTTATGTACTCTGATTTAAAATTAATTGAAAGAAGTTGCTGTAATTAAGAAGTACCGAAAACAGATTCATAGCACAATTCTACCTATGGAATAATGAATGTGTATGCAACAGATATTTAGCTAAACGAGTACGTATAGTAAACTATGATATTATTTTCGTATAAAGATTTTACTTACTGTTATGTACATATGTGCATATCTATCTGCATTTATTCTTATGAGAGAAACTCTATATGAAAATTTTAAAGAAATTCTTCATTGATTATTCATATAAATTTTGTTATTTTTTTAATATAATTTTGTTACACTTACACGCTCCAATATATAAACAAATTTTATAACAAATTTATATACTCCTGCCTTTGTTTTACAAACTTTTATGAAAGATTCTTGAATCTTCCTAATATTATTTATTAACTTACAAGAGAATATAAGGAAAAGCACAAATTAAGATCAATCTTCAAGTGTCTTATTTTGCTTTAATATAACCGTGTTTTAAGCCCTTACGCCACTACATTTTTATTCATTGCTCAATTATTGGAGAATAGTACAAATATGGTATAATAGAAAAAGTTACCAAGTATAAAAAGTTTAGATATATTAAAACAAAATTGAAAAATTTTATGGATAAAAATTAATTTCTGTCACAAAATATGTAAAATTTTTCAAATTAAAATGGTCATTTCCAGCCATATTATATTTTACCATTCGACTCTGTGGTTTCTTATAAACGAAAAGTCGACAGCACTTAATAAAATTAAAAAAGAATCGCCAAGAAGAAAACAAACTTTTATCTGTCAAATGGCATACTTTTCTGTCATCAAGGCGAATTCAATATTAGGTAACTTTGATACGACAGGTGACAATCACGTCTGTTCTGCAAATCACAAAATCTTAATTACTTTGTGATTTCAAAAGCACAATTGTGATTTCATGGTGTTCTGCAAATCACAATAGTTTTTACTTTTCGATGTGGTTTGTTGATTTCCGAAAACACAAGAAAACAGGTGGCTTTTGTTTACAAGTGACGGCATTTTTATATGAATTGAAAAATAATTGTTATTTTTAACAAAATATAAGTGAATATTGTTATTTTTAATAAAATAGAAGTACAAATTAAACAAAATTTCAGTTGTTACCATTAGTGTTGTACTGAGCGCTACTACTCTAGATACTATCAGTATCTATTGTTATGTGTATGTAGTCCCAAAAATGTATATATGTATCTATATACATATATGTACATGCTTTTCTATTTTCGTTAATAAGAACGACCTTAACCACACTTAATTGTACAATTTAATTAGAGTTTGTTCTACTAAATCAAAAATGTAGTATATGCTTACGCCTACACTAGGATGTAAGATTTTATTTTCGTGCTTTTTAATTTATTAATCACGCATTTGAATTAAATACAAATACACTTAAAGAATTTCTTTAGGGAGTAATTTTTTTTGTTATCTTCATACCGAAATGACTAAACTTTTTGCAATGATTGCTTTTCTCTACATATAGTATAAAATGAATTCAAAACATGAATGTCTTATGTATTGTAAGCTTTACATGCAAATTTATATGTATAAACAAAAATTGTTAAAGGTATGAAAATAAAGCCGACAAAATTACTGCATTAAATCTTATTGTAATTATACAATTTTTTGCTATTAATTGATTTAAGAAATACATATGAACGAACATTTTTATTTTTTTTTTATACACAATTTTAATATGTTTTGACAAAAATATTCTTTTTCTAATTTTATTTTTGGTACTTTTTTTGACAATTGTTTAATAAGATTTACAACTCTGTATTTTTGCAACCAACTAAACATAATGTAACAACGACTGTATTTGCTATACGAATTTCAAGATTAAAAAGGAGACATAAAAAAATAGAAAATGGCGAACTTCGGTTTGATTTTCATTTCGGAATTTCACGTAAATTTTTTTGTTAAATAAAACTAAAAAAACTTTAAAAAAGAGTTGTCTAATAACGTCAGCGTAATCATAAAACTATTGGTCGAAAAATTGTATTAAAATTGGCAAGTTAAAGAAGTGAAAAAAAGTTTTAACAAAAATTCCATGAAAAATGGTCATGAAGTGAACGAACCCTATAAAGAGGAATACGATTAAATTAAAAATATAAGGCCAAATAAAAACCTAAAGTTTTCCAACAAAAACATAATTATTTTATAAATGTAATACTTTGCTTTCATCTACACACTTATCGTATATACGATGAGCAAACAAACGTGAACATTTGTTGCGTATTTTCTTAATAACTCAGAATTGTGCATTCAATTATTTCATGTGAGTATTAATTTTTGCATATCTTTCGAAACATGGATTTAAATCTTTTTGATTTTCGAAAAAAGAAATTATTTTTGATTCCCTCTTGATTCCATTTTCACGGCGAAATATTTTTCGTTCCTGAAGTTGTTTTTGTTTTGCTAAAATGTATAAAATTCACACGAAAAAAAATTTTTTTTGACATAACGAAAGGAATAAAGAAAAGTTAATATAAATGCACATACATGTATAGTTGCTTTTTATCGATGTGTGCAAAAGACCAAAATAAAACGTATCTGTTCAGATAAGATTGTAATAGTTTGGAAAGAGATGGCTATAATGTTATGAGCAATGTTTTGGTTTTTGTAATGTATGTGTATGTATGTATATTGTTGCGTCGCTTTAGATGTATACGCAAAACTGTGTTTTTAATTTTAATTTATAAACAATGGCATACTATTTTTGCAACAGGAAAATACATCTTTATTGGTTTAAGTCAAATGTAAGTTTGACTTAGTTTCCATGTCGTGTGTTAGCATATTTTTTTGGCACCTCTAGATTTCTCACGTACACTGACAGTTTAGAAGAGAGCAATTTATAAAAAATTCGATTGACTTCAAAATCGTCAATGAAGATGTATAGTCATACATACATATGTATGTGTCAATGTATATATGGCTTGTAGTATTCGTATAAGTTGTAGACTATTTTACGCGTTCTTCAACAAAATAAAATTTCAAAATGAAGATAACTTTTAGTTTAATGTAGTACAAGTATTTAAAAATTTATACATACACACATGTAAAAATAAGTATAACTGCATTAAAATATTTTAAATATTAATTGTGAATGATTGCGTTTGCTGATGAATTGCGCTTCTCTTGAACAATCCTAAATCATTTCATATTTACAACATAAAAGTAGCAGTAATAAAGCTATATCTATAGACAAGATCATAATATAATTTATTTTCTTCTACCTAAAAGTACATATGTTACCAAATTTAAATTCTCAGCCCCCTCTTAGAACGGATTATAATAATCGTCATCAGGTTTAAAAATCTTTTCGTCGTTTTTAGTTAGTAGTCTCGTGTGATTTTCGGTTGTTTTAAGTCTTCAATCGTGTGTGCCGTACATATGTATGTACATAGTACTATCCATATTTGTATTTTACATTAGTTTCTAATACTGTTTTGCAACAAAAAATATTTAATTTATTTATGTTACTCCCTGCAAACCTCCCTCTTCTCTTTTTAAACGTTTTTAAAATAATGATTGTCATAATGACAGCAACGCCTTCGTTATCATTCGTGTATATGCAGCGCAGCAGATTGTTATTATTTAAGAAGAGAGCATTTAGTCTCCAATAAAATATGGAAATAAAACGAATAAGAAAAATATCTGTATTTAGCGCTCAGCAACAAATGTAAATTCAGAAATTAATTGGAAAAATGCAAAATAAATATTGAAATATTTAATTCCTGGACTCAAAAACAAGAATATTTACCAGTAATTTTTGTTCTTGGTACCTGCATATTAATTTCTAAAAAAAATATGTTTATCAGCACGTTTTTTTTGTATAAAATATGTAACGTCATACATTAAACTATATGTACATACATACATATGTATGTATGTATATGTATATATACTTTTTATATACGTACATATGTACATTGTTTCTCTGTGATTGTGAAACTATGAGAACGTCAAGCACATATGTATGTATATACATATATACATGCGTACCTACGTGTTTTTCTTTTCTGTACAGTAAAGTCCCTATAACTTGTATATGCAAGTCAAAAAATATTTTAAGAATTTAAAAATTTCCTATTTAAAGAGTTTAAAATATTAAAATAAGTAAAATGAGATTTAACGGTGTGCTTACATTTATTGTTAACAAAAAAAATTAAACGAAAACAGAAAAAGATTAATAATTTTTTATGCTTGTCATTTGTCAACGCGCTTTTGTTGAAATTATAATACCTACTATGTAGTTACCATGATCATGTCATGTGTTATTCATTTGACTGATTTTCCAATATTGAAATATTTTGGAACAAGTATAGAATGCACGAAACTCTTCTCACTTTAGGCTTTGTTTACTGTTGCCAAACGGTGTTGTGTTTTATAATCTAATATTGTCCGCGATTTAACATTTTCATATAATATCCATATACATACATACTTGAATCTGATATGATACTTTGGCCACGCGTTTATAAAATAATTCACTTTTTTTCTCTCGGACATACATATGTATGTATAAACATAAATAGTATGTAATATTTAATTATTTATTTTACTTGTGAACGAGTGATAGTAAATTTTGTTTTTATATGTACCTGCAGGAATCATACATCCATATCATAGAAAAATAGAAACCTCTAAGCGAAAAAGAAAAAAATTGCAGTTTTAATCTACTGTATACATATGTACATACTTTTACCTTAACGTGCCAAATCCACTTTTTCCCAAAAGTATTTTTTTTGTGTTTTAACGACATTATTAGTAATAAAGTAGAAAATTTTTCAAATAACACGAGGCAAATAAAAGTAAAATTTAAAAATTCGTTATTTAACTATGTATATATATGTATGTATATGTATGTATATATATGTATATGTATGTATATACGAGTATATGTACGTACTTTTCAAAAGGTTTGATATTGGAATTGGATTATCGACTTAAGTCATTTCCAAAAAAATTAAAAATAACTTACAACCGTGATCGATTCTAACTTTTTTGACGTCACTTATATCGAAACCTTCTGAAATAATTTAAATACTTTTCTGAAGCTTTGTTGTTTATATTAAGGGTAACTTATTTGTGCTTGATAAATGAAATGTTAAAACCTTAATTTGTTTGTTGATAACTTTTCGCAAACACGGAAAACCTTCAAACACTGTTGACATTTTTTTACCAATAATAAATAATTCGTACACTAAATTAATATTCTTTTAATTCCGCTTCTATTAAAGGAGCCGATTATTTCGTACGTTCCCTTTCTAATGATCTTCAATAAGTTAGAACCCCGCGTTAAGAAACTTAAATGGTTTTCTACAGTATTTTGTTACAGTATAGAAACTATAAATAAATGTTCTACACAAGTTTCATTGGCTATTTCTATTTACTAGAAGCGAATGGTGAACTTTTTAAAAATTGTTGTCGGATCTTCTTGGGTCAAAAAGTTATGTAAAACATTCGACTTCTTTTCGTAACATTGTTACAGGTTGAACAATTTATGATTCTCTAAAACCAACCAATTTTAATGAAAAATTTAAAAAAAGCCATAAAACCTAATAGTGGTAAAAAATTAACGAGTTCAAACATACGTAAATATGTATGTATGTACATGAAATCATATCTTCAGAAGGTGCTTCTAAAAAATGGCTCTTGGTTTTTAATTTAAGTCTTGATTTTCAAAATATTGGATTTACATTTTTTTCAATTGTAAAAATAGACTTACGAATATTTAATATATACATATTTCCACAACACAAGCAACCGACATTACTGAAATTTTTTTATGGAAATCACATCAATTTGGTTAACATGTCGATCGCTTGTAATATGGAAATAGCACATCAAAACTATTTTATATATAACAAAAATAATTTGAAATCTAATATATTGCTTATCATATATGTATATGTAATTACGACATTTCATTTCAGATACAATAAAAATATTTATAATTTTAACTAAACGAAACTTAAGAAGTTAATATAACAGTAAATAGTTGCCTAAAATAAGCAATAAATTATAAGAATAATAATATATATTTAAAACCTTATTACAATTTAACTCATTTAATTCATATTAAGTGGTTTTTCTAAATACTTAAAAAAGAAATGATTATATAGATGCTAACAAGCTTTGTCTAAATAAAACGGAAAAAATCATAAAGCTAAATAAAAACTTCCGGTCTTGTTTTCAGTTTAAAGGCTTTTTAGAAGTTGGCAATTTTTGTTTTTTTTTTGCTTCTGTTACATTTTTAATAAATTTAAACTTCAGTAAAAAATAACACATTGCATTAAATAAAGCTAACAAAATTACGTGTTTTAAATAGAATTTTAGATTTAAAAAGAAAACACAAAAATAATCAAATAAATTATATAAAATAAAAGCCTTTATCAACATTATTACCGCAAATAATTCAAGAATTACAACTTCATCAACTTAAAATAAAATTAAAAATAACTTGATAAATAAAATTAAAAATAACTTGATAAATAACATCAGAAGCTAATTTAACATATATATAGTAAATATACAACATCAAAAATAATTAAACTCAGAAGTCCCAAAATAAAAAAATAATCAAAAAAAGATATATTGAATATATTCATTATAGAATATACTATTATTATAAAATTAAAAAAGAGCTTAAAGAGAGTTTTGAGGACTAAAATCAAATCATAAACCAAGAAGTGAAACTTCCCAAAAAGATGTCTAACTTTTTTACAATTAACAAGTAAAATACTTACTAAAACCAAATGTCATGGATGTGAAGAAAATTTCTAAACCACGGTAAGTGTTGGATGTTGTTGCAAACACATTTTTTTGTTTAATTTGTTAACATACATGTTACATATGTATGTCTGTAATATATATATATATTGCATATGCAATATTTTGTACGTAGAAGGATAATGTTATTGTCATCTGTTCGTAGCTCATTCGTTCAGTTCTTTAATGTTCAGATTACTTTTGACTGTTTGAAAAGCCGAAAGAAATCGCTCATTTCGTAGGCTGCAAGTACCAAAACGTTATTAATTCGAGAAGAATATTTCCCACGCCCCTAAAACATAGAGTAAATGCTTTAATAAAAATGGTTGCAAAGTTCGTCTTTGAGCACCTGATTTTTATTGTGTCATATCCATTTTTTCGATGTGCTTGCTGTAACTTCCGCCTGTATCACTATACAAATTGAACAAATATGTTCATACATAATTTGTTTTAATAAACTGTATTTTAATCTATGTATATGTATTGCGTTTTCCTTGGAAAAGTTTTCACAAAAATTAAAAAAAAAATTTAATTGCATATATATGTATGTACATATGTATGTAAGTGCTATGTATGTACATACTATGTATATATATTTTTTAGGTTTTCCACAGAAAAACAAAATATTAAACTAAGGCTAGTCTTTTTTATAACAAATCTCAAAGACTTCGCGCTTAAATTAATTATTAAACAAACGTTAATAAAATAATTTGAACAATTTTGAAAATTTTCCTAAATAGTTTTTCAAAGTAAAACGAGTTTAATAATATGGTTAATTTGTTATAGAAAATTAAAAAGACCAAGCATTATATTTTTATGGGTTTAATCGCTAGGTATCAGATATTTGCTCTCTACGGCTTTTTAGAAATAATTTCTGAAATTCCTAAAGTACTATGCTATCTCAAATTCAATGCTTTTATTATCTTTTTAACTTATATCCAATAAAAACCAGTATAATATAATTAAAAATTAATATAGATTTAAATTGGATCACTAAATCATCTAAACCAGCCACCATCTACAACTCCATTACTTTGTTTCATTTGTTTTCACTTCGATAGCAAATAAATTAACCTAATGACATTTATTAACTTTTGCAATTAGAATTTTGAAATACTGGACCTCGACTAAAGCAAAAATGCTGCAATAATATTTTTCAGAAACAACAAAAACATAATAGTCTTCGTCTGATTTTACTTTCCGTAACCACTTTAAAAAGCAGCTGAATTTTTTTATTTAATATAGTTTTTATATACATGCATGTATGTATGTGGCTTTAAAGCGAATAATAAACTTTATTGTATGAATAAACATTTTAATGAAATTGTGAAGGCTCGGTAAAATTGTTTCATACTTTTAAACTGATAACTAAAAGATGGAACATAGTTTTATAATAAATTTATAGCTTACAATTTGACACACAAATGTATTTTAAATTGCTTTATTTTTACTTAAAATTTACAGCATGGACGACTATGACTATGAGAGAAAACAAAGAAGAGAACGTGAAAAATCTGAAAGGCAACAAGTTCAAACATCATCATCGAACCGGGAGGTAGCACTTTTTTCGGAGCCTCGCCGTGTAAATCCATCCGAAGACGATGATAAAATATCTGCTAAGTTAGGAGATTACTCCAAGGCTAGGGATTTTATCAATCTATACACTGTAGGTATATCGAATTCAGGTCTTAGACAAATGCCGGCAAATGCTGTTCTACCAGGTATAGTACCAACAAGTTCACCACTATCAACCGTTAGTGTTGGAATTGCGTCGTCAACGGGAGCATCATCTATGTCATCACAGCGGTTGCTTCCTCCTCCACCTCCACAGTCTCAGCAGCAATCGCAACAGCCCCCACATCACTATCAGCAGCAACAACAGTTGCGACAAACGACCTATTTAAAACAGGCTGATAACAAACCTCCATATAACGGTCGTGGAGGTTACCCAGGGCAACCAGTAAATCGTTTGAGTAGCGGAATGGCACCGCCTAAAGGTCCACCATCGGGTGTATTACTACCTCCCAACACAACAAATATGCCAAATGGGCGTCAAACATCATCTGCAGATAAATCGTATCTAGGGCCACCTACAGTATCAAGTATATCTTCTAGCACCCACAACGGTCGCTTTTCCCAACCATCAATACCAAAACTGCGCCAAAAACCTCTACCACCAGAGGTAAGTCTTCATAATGACATAGATAAATATTATGTATTTGAAATTTCTTTACATTTGTACGTATGTATATTTATTTTTAGAACGACATAAAAGAAATTATCAATCATGTCACCAACACCTTTTGTCCTCCAAAGATGTTAACGGGAATTG
Source organism: Epicampocera succincta (assembly GCA_932526305.1). Classification (NCBI taxonomy): domain Eukaryota; kingdom Metazoa; phylum Arthropoda; class Insecta; order Diptera; family Tachinidae; genus Epicampocera; species Epicampocera succincta. Next base: position 133,358 of record OW052037.1, on the reverse strand, counting down.
ATGCGACACCCCACAATACTTTAATGGAAAATTACAATCTCAGCGAAAAAAATAAACATAAATATTCTTTTGATATTTTAGCAAAAACAAGTATTGTAGAACCTCTGGACTCGCCGCCTCGTATGGAAATGCCGGCACCTAGATTTTTGCCCCCATTAATGGCTTCAACAGTTACAGCAACACAGATGCCTTCATCAAAACCAACTTCCAATAATTCCGCCTCGATCCCCACCTTATCATCTTCCACATATATAGCACCCGCCATTAATACCTCCTCTTCTCTCGCTCATCTTTCGTCATCTACCTCCTCTTCTTCCGGGAAATCTTTATCCATCAATGCTTCTATAACTTCACCTTCCTTGCCACATTCTTCAATTACACCTCGACCAATAAAAGAGACGTTGATAAAGCCTTTAAAAACGGAAAAACTGACACAAACAACGACTGAGAAGCAAAATTCAACTCTTGAGAATGATTTAGAACTTTCTGATTCTGACGATGATCGAAAAAAACAGAACCGTTCCACCCTGAATTCAAGTGATAGTTCGCCTTCCGATTCAAGCGAATCGGGTACAGATTCTTCAAAAAGTGAATCACAGCAATCCGCAACTATTTCCGCTTCTCAGCAGCCCCTAACACAACAACAGTTACCTGCTGTATTACCAGCAAGAAAGAAGGTAGGACCTAACTCCACTACCGGTAGTGGCAGTAGTTCAGGGCTGGGATCGTCAGCACCTCCATCTGGAGGTTCTTCATCTTCATCTTCAAATAAAACACCTTCGCCATCAAATACTACGAAATGGCAGCTGAGCAGATATTTTAACAAGGCACCATTACATCAAACACCCACACAAGATGTTGTTTCTCCTTCTGCTGCATCTGTGGTTAATTCGGTTAGTTCAATGAACGTTGCCAATATTAATATGCCAATTACATTGCGAGGAGGGGCTCAAATTATACCTGAGCCACCACAACAAGTTGCTAATATAAAAAATGAATCATTGGTAGAAGAAGTGGGCGATGGTATTGTTGATGAGAGTAATATAGAAGATGAAAATTTAAACAGGAGGAGTAGAAGCGTAACTAAAAATGAAACATTCCCCCATCCAGCTTTTCCGTCTCGAAAAGCTCCTGCTGGTCTATCAGTAACTCCTCTATCACCAATACTTAGCGACATTAAGAAAGAAATTTCTACGCCTCATTTATCCACTGGACTGACTCAACAACAGGTTCCAATGTTAAATGCTTCAGAATTTGTATCAATACCATCAACACAAATTAAACGTGAAGCAATGTCCATAGCTGGAGGTCATACAACCGTAACTCCTTATGATGGTGATGTAATTGAAGGTTTGTCAAATCTCTCCTCTGATACGAATACCAGTGATGAAGAACGATTGCCAATAAGGGGACCAGGAGGAACATTAAAAATTCGTGGGGTACCTGCAGCTATAACTGCTTTGCCACGCTCTCCTGCTATTACCCAAACTACCCAGATGTTGAATTCCGTTACCATGATACGCTTGGATTCCAATAACTCATCTTCAGTACCACAGTTAGGAAGACCACCTACACTGTCCAGAGCCAAAAAGCCCCGAAAAAAGCTCAAGCAGCAAACGAGTGCTGCAATAGTAACTGATACCAGTGATGAAGAACAAGAAGACTTAACGAAACGTTTAATAAGCCCGATACCTAATGTTGAATCCAGCGGATTAACAAGTGGAGGTACAACAGGGCCAAAAAAAGGTAGAGGAAGACCACGTAAAATAGCTTCAAACCAAAGTGGAAATATAAGTTCTGCATCTTCGGCTTCAGCAAAAGGTCCAACATTAACCGCCAAAAAAGATATAAATAAAAAGCCCGCCCCAACCGCAAATTCTGTCATAGCAAATGTTCGGAGAAGGGCTTCAAGACTTAATTCTTTGAGTTCTGTAGCTCATGATGTAACTTCTACGAGTTCTAATCAAACAAAATTGCATGCACCAGTGGAATTGACACAAACAGTTCTGTTAACTTCAGTTCCTCAAAAAGACCAACACTCGGAAAATATTTCTAGTGAAGATTCTTCTTCGTCAAGTGAATCTTTTACGTGCTCAATTTCAAAATCGTCATCATCAGGCTCAAATACAGACATAGATTTAAAAAATAACAAACAGAGTGCAGTAACTAATTCTTCTTCATCGGAAGATGAAGATACAAAAAATAAAGCAATACAAAAAATAACAGGAAATTTAGATCAGAAAACTGCACTGCCAAAGAGAATAGTAAAAAAACTTAATACTCGGAAATCATCGCTCGAAGACTTAACACCATTGACAGCATCAAGTAAGCCTCAAAACATGTCGATCTCTTCTTCATCTTCCTCTTCATCATCTGAATCATCTGCAGAAGACTTTAGTCATCTCCCTAATGCTTCAACATTAACTGGAGGATCTTCGCAACAGATGGCTGCAACAGCCATCGTTGGAAGTTTTTCAAATCGTTCGGCGAACCATCAGTCACCGCTCAAAGTAGCAAGTGCCTTTTTTTCGGAATCAAGTGGAGAAGAACGTTCCGATTCAGACTCAGGACAACTGCAAAGAGAAAAGGTAAACTTAAAACGAAATTATAGTGATAAATTTTAATATTTTTTGCCTTCGTATTTTAGAAACTTAAACGTGATAAACCAAAAAGTGATAAAAATAAGATAAGTACTCTGACTCGTATTTTCAAAACATCGAATGAGGGAGGAGCCAAAAAGCAAGGTCAGGTTCTTATAGTTGATCAATCTGAAGATCAACAGCAAATGCACCAACAGCAAAAACATATATCTCCAGCTTTAAGACTGTCTCATGAAAATCTGTCTGTAGCACAAAATTCAGTCCAAAATATCCCAAATGCGCAATCTCCACGTTTAACTCCTGGTGGTCATGCGAGGTCACCACGATCCTTAAGTACTCCCTTCATTTCCCAGGTTTTAGCGAGTGGTGTAATAACTTCAAATACTACGCCAGATCGAAGTACAACAAGTGCCGAAAGAAGGTTACAGCAACGTATGAAGACACCTACAAGCACGCCTTCTCAAACGCCACCTACTACAAGAACAACAACACCTACCCCTGCAATTGCAGCTGCAGCCTTACATAATTCGAGTTCCACCGCTTTGCTATCGTCTAATGTAAATCAGCAACCTGTAGTTTTAATACAGCCTTCGCAGCCTTCTTCTATTATATGTAAAATTGATCTCTATAGATTATTGAATGTTCCGGTGGAATGGCATGCAAACACATATCGTTTATATGGCCACACTCCTGGTCATCATCAAAATCATCTGACGCCAAGCGCTGGCCGCACTCCCGTATATGATCATGAAACCATTTTAAATACGGACCTTCAATCTTGTAATAACCAAATGCGTTTTAAATCTACTTCATGTGCTAATTTCAGTGGTAGCAGCGGCAATGCGACACCTAAAAGTACGGGAAATCGGACACCTATTCAAATAACCTCCAACATTTCGTCGGCTTCCGATAGAGAACTGTCCCATTCAAGAGAAAATATCTATGAAATTGGAAAAGATAATGGTAGTATATGCGGAAGCGGATCGACACCAAAGGAACAGTTGCCACCTCCGAATGGGTATAATACTTCAGCCGTGCTAAGAGCCTATAATTCTCCAAATGCTACATTGGGTGGAGTGAAGCCCTTTTCGGATGTGAAGCACGAATTTATAAAACATGAACCAGATTCCGACTTTTCTTGTAATGAAACAAAATTTAAAAGTGATTCCTCTGCAGAGCCAGCACTCATAAAGCAAGAAATTTCAATGCTCAAACAGGATTATAAACCCAGTGATTTGTTGGAAAGCACATCACTATGTTCACCTAAAGATTTACCTCTCGAACCGAAACTAAGGCGCAAACGCAGCTCTAGCTCAAGTTCAAGTCCTTATAAAGAAAAAAAACGAAAAAAGGAATTGAGCACAAGTCCATTAAATGACAAAGAAAAAATAACTGTCAGTAGCGATGATATATCTAAACAAAAAGCTGTTGATGAAGAATCTTTGAAATCTACTAAAGAAGACGTTGCAATTACTGACTGTTCAGTAAACATAAACGAAAAACAAAAGAAACAGGTAAGAAATAAAAAAAAACAATCAACAAATCAATATTTAAAAGTGCTTTTCATTTAGAAGGATCCACAAATTTTGAAGCAACTATTTTCACCTACAAATCATGACCGGTTACAAACAGAGAATAAAAGTCAACAGATCGGCATAGAAAAAAATAATTTTAATAGCAGTAAATTGAAAAATGATGTCTCAACCACTGCCAGTCTTGCGCATTTACAAATTTCTGACAGCAGTTCAGACACAATCGCATCAACTAATATGCCACCACCAGCTAATGTGGGACTAATACCAACAATATCTCAACCTACACCGCAATTGGTTGTTTGTGCAAAAAATCCGCATGTATCAACTCAAATATTATCTACACTATCAACAGCGTCGTCAATTTCGACAATACCAACTTCAATTTCAAATAAAAATACTGAAACTACAGCAACAACTACTACCAATCGACCTCAAGTTATCTATCGTTCATACTTTGAACGAGATGATGATGCTTTGAGTGATGAATTCAGGTTTGTTGCTCAACCACATTTTAATTATACTTTCAACATAAATTATTTAAAAACAATTAATTTAATACCAAATTTTTAAATTTCAGTAAGGATGGTAAATTTCTACAAGAAGCAGTACATCGTAAGCACGCAGCTGATCGTGAACAAAATACTTTTAATCAAGTGACATTATACTTGGAGGCAGTAGTCTACTTTCTTTTGTCCGGGGCTGCAATGGAACAACATAGTCGTTCTGAAGATGCAGCATGGACTATGTACAAGGACACATTGACACTAATAAAGTGAGTAAAGCACAAAATAAAGCTAAATCAAAAATATGAAATTCGAAAATTATCTTCCACGTCGCTTTTAGATTTATTTCCTCAAAATTTAGACATTTACAAGTTTCATCAGCAAACCAACATGAAACACACAATAAGGTTGCTATATTAAGGTAAGACGAATATAATACTTATTAAATTGTAAGTCACTATATAATATAATACCTGGTGATCCATTCAAACCCGTATTTACCTAAAAAAGAGTTAAAAAATTAGGAATAGAAATTTTGCGTGATTAAATAAAGATAGAATTATGTAGACTTCTTTAACTTACGAATAACATACAGAGGCAATAGTTAAAATGATCTTTCATTGAAATTTATAATTATATACATATGTATGCTTAAAATGTTTTCTATTATTAATTGTACTAAATAATCAGTTATTTCCATTGAATTATTTGCTGATATAAATCTACTTTTTCCGAATTTCGTAATAAAATATTGTAGTTTTCTGATTTGATAGTGCAAAAATATCATTTCAACTGTTTCTATTTGATACATATCTCTAAGAATCGATGAAAAGTAGTTGTCGTTTTCGAACGGTCTGTTAACTTTTCTGAATGGTTTCCAAATTTCGAACACGACATTACTTAGGTGTGTGCCCTACTCCTCTGTAGAACTGAAAACCGATGAAACATTTAAATTTTATTCAATTGCCTTTAACATAATTATAATAAATGATTTATACATTTTTTTGTTATATTTTTAAATTTACAGTCTTCGTTGCCAGTCTTTGATTTCTTTAAAGCTGTTTAAGCTCAAAAGAAACTATTGTCGCCAAATCAACACAATTTGTACAGAATTCTTTAAACCAGGTAAAGGCGATATTATCAATGGTAACACGCCTTCCTCGATTTCGCCTTCAAATTCGCTAGGTTCACAGGTAAGTTTTATATTTTTATTTAAACACTTCGATATTTAACGATTTTTTTTTATATTAGGGTTCTGGTTCTAATACCCCACCCGGTAAAATAGTGCCTCAAGATATACACTCAGCTTTATATCAGCAAAATCAATATTTCAGTTATTTATCTAGTAGTCATGAATTATGGGATCAAGCCGATCGACTAGTTAGACAAGGCAATCATACCGGTAAGTGGAGAACATCATATAAATTAAGTTTTGTAAGTTTGTGTTTTTACATCTGGAAATTTTTGAAGAATAGTGAATAAAAATTAGGCGTCCTTAATAGAAAAATAGAATTTACCTGTTCAAATCGTTTAATGCAGAACATCAGGAACAATATTAATACTTTGAGCCCACATCAGTCCATAATTGTTTTCAAACTTTTTTTAAAGTCTGATTTTTAATTTACAATCGCAAAAATGTTAGAGTAAATGTTTTTAGAGTCACAAGTCTGCGATTTCTTAGACATACAAAGCAAGGGAACTGGTTTATTCCTTCCTTCTTATTACTAAAACTTAAGGTTTGCAAATATTGATGTTAAACTGAAATAGTTCCTCCAGTCATGACAAATTTATTATGTCCAAAAAATATTCTCTTCCTTATGGACACAGACACCGAATAGCAGAATCCATAAACGTTAACGGGAGTACTAGTGTACGTTGTGGTTTTATGCCGCATAACAGTGCTGCACCCAGCATCACAGTTATTAATTAAATTGTTTGTTTTGCCAGTGAGACCTTTATCTACTTGCGATATCGTAGGAAAAGTTTAACTGTAATAACATGACTCAAAAAAAAGCCTATCGTGTAGTGTTAATGTTGCATAAAGTTAAAAACTTTTAAGTATCAAAACAATTCTCATATTCCTTTTCTAATTTCTGGATGTTGTCACTCAAGCTCAATCACACTAAACATTTATTAAGAATTGTTTGGTGGTCTCCGGACTAAAAGTTATGAATAAGACATACTTTTTTCTACCAAATATATGGACAAAGTGTAAATATAATTAAGAGACATGATAAAGAAATTGGATTGCTTGCATTCTCATCCCGCATCTTCACGGTTATTTTTTGTTTTATCAACAGTAATAGTTATTTTCGATTGCTGTGAGGTATGGCAAAAAAACTCCATTCTCAGTTTTTTTTTATTTATTTTTTTCAGATTTCTTTATCGCATTGGACCATGAAAATGGTCCCCTGACTTTGCACAGCAACGTTTACGAAGTATTTCGATATGTCCAGGCTGGATTGAAAAAACTTAAGGAAGAAATGCTCATACAATAATAAATATTTTTTGCAAGTTGTATTTTCTGCAAGTTTAATACAATTTTAGAAAATGTATATTTTTAAATAAACAAACAAACACAAAGAACATCATCACTCAACTTAACTATTGAGTTTTTAAACTATTATTTTTTTTAAAAAATCCTAAGACAAAAAAAATAACTTTTTTAATTTCAAACTTTTTCGATTATCTTTTATTTAAAAATCGGTTCTAACAATGCAGTTTTTTTATAAATTAATAATAAAAAAAATAATATTCTTAGTCGTTAAAACTGTTACTTTAATAAATTTTATAAACACAAATAAAAAACTTGTTTTGAGTCAGTGTTATGAAAAATTTACTAAACTAATTTTTTGCACATAAACATATGAACTTATATAAAAAGTTAAGATTTTAACTATTTACGCGTTTCTTTTGTTTTTATTTGTTATTTATTAAGTTAAGATTACTTCTTTTGTAAACTATTTTCTAATTTCCCTCTTAAAAGAAAATATATGCTCAAAAATATTATGTTTAATATACATATGTACATTTTTATCTTAAATTTTAGCGATTGTTATTTTATTATTTATTTTTTAAATATCATACTTCCTATTTTTTCTTTTTTTTCTTTAAGTTTCGTTAATTTTGTTTAAATTTAGTTAAATCTTTTAGAAAGAAATAAAAGCTTTTAGAAAATTCCCATGTTAATAAGCCTTTTAAGTTTGTATAGAAGGAAGTCAATGTACATTTTTATCTTTAAAAATGATTGCTTATATTATAGTAGGCAACGTTTCTATGATTAATAAGTTTTGTGACTTTCATTTTGCTCGATTTAGCTATTAATGGCTCGATTATCGATAGCAACCGAACTTCAGTAGCGTTGCCAGTTGCCAAAAAGATATTACAGATAGCAAGTGGATACTAAAGCTGGCAACCAAAATTGCTTAAAAAAGCAATTGAGCTTTTAAGCAAATTTGGTGGTAGACAAAAAAGTGAGTAAAGTTAATTTATTTTAAACATAAGAAATTAATTATTTATTGTTTTCAGATTTGAAAATGGTTAAAATAACAACTAGGCAGCAATTTGACACTCTAATTCAGGAAAGATTAGAATTATTTTTTAACTGCTTTCTAATTGACACGACGTTCTGTATATTTTCTTCTTCGTCAACAAAAAACAATTCAATTGAAAGCATTTTTATTTTCTTTTTAACTTAAAACTTTTTGTGTTTTTCAGGGAAAATATGTTATTGTTCACAGTATTTATAGCTGTTAATGTTTTAAAATACCATTTTCTATAACTTCTTGGCAACGGACAAGAGTTGCCATCCATAATACAAACTTTTGTGTCAGTTTCTATCCATAATCGAGCCATAAGATTTTAAATTATTCGAGTTATTCCAATAATTTAAATAATTTTCATATATGTAAGAAAAGGTTTGTCAAATATTCTAGTGATTATTATTAATGTTTTGCTTGAGACTATATTTCCTCTCCCCTATTTTGATTTGACAAAAAATTTTATAACAAAACTTTCTAAATGAATAAAGATGTGTAAGTTTTTTAAAGATTGTGTGTAAAAATAGTTTTGTGCATTAGTATATTTACTTCAGGACAAGAAATACGAAAATGAAAGTTACTGAGAAAAACACGATGTCACTTCATTTTGAAAATTACTCCAATTCTTTCCATACTTTTCTCAAAAAAAAAATCAAACTAGTTAATAAAAAATTATATTTTTTGTAAATATTAAGCATTCACATAAATTGAAAATATAAAAATGTGTAAGAAATTTATTAAAATCGATTTTTTTAAGCTATTTGTTTTTTTTAGTGATCACATAAAAGCAAACTTTATTTATCTAGAAACCGCTTAGTTGGATACTCTAGTTAATATTTCATAAACCGCAATAAACTTTTAAGTAATATCACATTGTTCTTAATTTATTTTTTAGTTATCAATCTATGCAAAAAACCATATTTTTTATAAATAAAAAGATCAAACTCAATTTTGCTCTTTATATTTATTTAAATAGTTGTATAAAATGTAAGCAATAAACTAAAAATAATACTTAGTTCATGTTTGGAAATAATATTACCCAATCCAAGAACAACATTTTTAGTAAATTAACAGAAATCTACCGATTGGGTATAAAGTTTGAGACAGGTAATTAAATATTTAGTTTAAAAAGAAACATTTTATTTTATAAGCATGTTATTTTTTTTTGTGAATTTTTTTATGCTATTAAAAGTTGTCTTAGTTCTGTTAATTCTTAAGTAGCTATTTATCTTTATTCTTTTTTAATATATTTTTTGGTTTTACTGAAATTTTTTAAGTGCAACGTCATACATTTATTATATATATATCTTTTTAAAACTATTTAATTAAAACCTGCAAAGTAAAATTAAAAAAGTTTAATTGAAGAAAAAACCATATGCTGAGTTTTATTGAACACACACATACTGTGAGCATAAGCAGCACATATGTATTACACTTCCATATTTATGTTTTGAACTTCATTTTGCTTATTCACTTTATCATTGAATTTAACATTTTTGTAAAAAGAAAAAACAAAAATAAAAATGTTTTAACACAAGTAAACTATACTTCATTTTTAATGCGTGAAAATAAATTGTACAATAATTTAATAGAATATAGTGTTTTGTTTGCTTGTCTTTTAATTATGTTACATCCCTTACAGACTGTAAGCCTGGGTATCGATTCCACTAGGCTGTTGATTATTTTGGCAGATATTTACTTGACCATACCTGCATTACAACTGATTTAGAATAGCCCTTGCGGCTAAGTTTTTTATACAAAAATTATTTTTCTTAATTGATCTCCATAATCCCAAATTGGGAAGAATCAGCTATTTAGTAGCATAATAAAACGGTCATTCCTTCGCTATTTTTGTTGTATAATTGGATGTGTATGTTTTTGAAACACCCAAATTTGATCCAAGACTAGTTTTTAAACATAGTGACCTTTTATCAAAAAGGCACAGTCAATCACGATTTCCGAATTTCCCGATGATTTGAAAAATTATTATTTTCTAATATACATAAATACGAGTACATACGGTTTTCAGTACACACCACACTTTCATGCTGTTCATTTGTAAACTACAACAAAGCTAAATAGAACGGCTATACGGACAACGTTGACATTTTACAGGAGAATCAAGATTCGAAACTTAATTTTGTTAATTTAAACTTCATTTTTATAAAGAACTAATATTCGAAGAAAAATATACATACATTTTCTTATATTTTTTGCACAAATATAAAACTTAAACCTAGTAGTTTTTCTTTAACCTAAAAGGGTATAATTTAGATTATAAAATTATTTTTGTCTTAAGGTTAAGTTTTCTTTATTACTTATGAGTATTTGTTCTGGTATGAATATCTTTGGATCATTAAATGTTCCCAGTTCTTTTTAGAAATGTTTAATCTTGGAGTGTGTGATGGAAAGAGTTCGGTGCTATGATTATTTTTTACTTCAGTGTAGAATAATTGCATGTTTAATTTTTGCTTTAAAATAAATAATTCCTGACGGATCCCATCCAAAAATCAGTGTTAACGGTCTTTCCTGCAAATGATTTGCACTAATATTTATATTAGCAATTTTACCTGGACGAATAGTAGAGTAAAATTTCGGGATATAATCATAACCAGAAATTAATGAATTTATATTTATTAAATATTTTGTAAATGTTGTTACTTAAATCAGAAATGAATGAATTTATATTTATTAAATATTTTGTAAATGTTGATACTTAAATCAAAATTATACTTGAGTTCGAGATCATAAGAAATATAAAAATTACGATATGATTGTGGGTGCTGAAAACCTCATGCCAATGATTTTAAATCTGTTTTTGACGATTTTAAAAGATCACACTACCGTTGAAGAAAAATTATTAAGTTTAAAATTTGGCAACTACTAAAGGAAATATCCTTTTTGAGTTGTTGAAATAAGTTTTTATGGTTTTTAATTTTGTACTTTTGTAAAGAATTTGTGCAAGTAGCAATTTAATGAACTACGAAAAGTTATGGAAGTTTTTTATAGTCATTGGGAAAATAAAATATTAAAACGGTAAGTATAGTGAAATATACATACATACATATGTAAGTATGTACATGTACATAAATATGTAAGTAATATTAAACATATGTATGTATATGTAAGTAGTCAGACGTACATATACAAAGATTTTCGTATGCTACCAAATATTATAAGTCTGCTTTTACAAAGGCGATTTTATTGAGATGTCTAATTCATTATCCCGTAGATTTGAATTAAAATTTCACCAAATCTGAATCACATACGATCCGTATTTTGAGTTCTTCCATAATTTAATTTGCATACACATACATACATACATACATACATATTTTATTTTTACAAGGCGCAAAGTAGAACTGAGTAGAAACTTAGCAAAAATGAGACAGAAACATATGTATGTATTTCTAACTCGGTTATCATACAAATAAGTAAATAAAAATATGAACGAAATTGACAATAAAAATTTTATTTAAATATAAGCTAAAAGCTTATTGCGCAAAATCCAACACAATGTGGTATTTTTGGTTTTGTTTATAAATATGTATTTAGATTAGTACTGAAAATGCAATATACCTATCTCGAACAAAACACATCTCTCTGACAGGTGGTTTTCATGATTTTCAGAATTAATTTTTTCATCTCTGGGGTAGGGTGGTTGACACTACAAATTATATCACATACTCGAGGCGAACTCATTCTTACCAAGCGAAGTTGAAATTACCAAAAATACCCAAATTCTATGCTTACTTACATATGTATAGCTAGTTTTGTCATCGCCTACTACAATTTTCTGCATTACCCAGCGTTGAAAGTCAGGGAACAATACTTTGCTTCCTTTCCGTTATATTTTTGAAGGGTTTTATTGTTGCGTGATTTTCTTTTGGACAATTTTGAAGTATATACATAATTTAAGTGAAAAGTTGGCGAACATAACTAAGTAAACAAAAGTTCGGCTGTTAATCACCTGACCACGTTTCCTTAGTCATGCTTCTAATACGAGCAGGACTATAGGTTTCCTGGAAATATACATATTTTTAAGTGATGAATAAACAAAATTGTTATCCACCGAAGCTGAACAGTTAACCATAATTTTTTGTTGCTATCCTCACACACGTTTTGACGTCTAAATGTTAGTGATTTTATTATGGCAATGCTTTAAAATACGTTAGTATTTCTACTCAATTTACTTTAAACACTATTATTTTATAATCTCTCACGCTGCTCGATCAATATAAAATTTGGAAATTGTGCACAAGGAGAAAAATTCGCAGAAAACTAGTATGTAGAAAGAAAATCAAATTCATAATAAATAATTGTTGATTAATTGAATTTTTGTTTCTGTATATTTAACTAGTTATACTCACCTTTTGCTTATGCTTACATGAAATTAATTTCATGTACATATATGTCGACATTATTTCTTAATCGATACATTTTCGTTTTCCAAAATTATAGCGGTTGGCTCCCCTGGTCATCCGCTTCCTACAATAATCCAAGTGAACTAGTCATACACATTGGTGTTTTTAATGCATTATATTGGATTGCAGAGGACAGTGGTTAGCTCAAATACTGAGTCTTCAAAATTTTGAACCAAATATTGTTGCAAATGTGTAAAGTTTTGACTAAACCAACATTTTTCTAATGCTAACTAAAATTGACATCGGAAAGCTATGGATCAATATTTGAAAAAAACACTAGAACAGCGTTATCCTCGTTTTCTTGCGTTGGGAACGGAAGAATGGTAAGGTAAGATCAACATATTTTAAATTCTAAAAACTCATAAATTCTCCTTTCATAAAATAATTTTTACGTCTATAAACCGTGCTTACTAGTATTACCTACATACATACATACATACATATGTACTGTATATGTTGCATACCCCAACACAAGCAGCTTAGAAGTCAAGTTTCATACGATACATATGCTGGACATTTAAGGAGATTTACGCAAGATATGTTTAGGTGAACGCATTTATTTTTATAAATGTACATTTTAAAAGTGTGACTGAAAAATTTTTAATTCTATACTATTATACGATAATATTAATCGTTCGCGGTCCATCAAAAAGCTTTTTGGGTGTCAGAAAGGGGAGGGTTAAACTTTGTTGGTACGAACTAGTATACGTCATTCATCATAAGCGATGTATGAATGTAGGTGAAGCGTTCCATTTGAAGTGGGAGTTCTTTATAAACCATACGACTGACAATAATGTAATGCTTACAGGTTCATAGATAATGAAACAAAAACGTGACTTCTATTTCTACTAGAAAAATTTGGGAAACCTTTCATCACAGAAATGAGGCAATAATTTTTACATTATTTTTATGCATTATTTTTACGTTTGTTTAAAAATTAAAGAAATTGTTCACAGCAAATAAACTTTCCGCGTTGGAAAAATTAGACACTTCCACAGTGGGGTTCTCTTATTTTTCTTAATTACAGCTTTCTTAGGCATATCATTGGACTTTTTCAAATATATTATCGAAAAAATTATATACTGCAAAATTAAACATAAATTAATTTGTAAAAATTTCACATTTTTAATTAGTTGTTAAAACTCTAGGAACAGTAGTGGATTTTATTAACGTTAAGTTAAAATAACCAGTATATATTTTTAGTTTTATTCTTGATATATACATACATACATACATATGTTTGCGTTTAAACTTAATTCTCGAAGTGCGTAGGTTAAAAAGGGTACATGTACTTGACCTACCTTTTAGAAAATAATATTTAAGATGTATATATTTATGTAAATAGTACAGCAGTTGACAACTGTTGTTTACTGAGCTGTTATTTTATGTTTTTAATTGTTATTAAATTTGCTTATTATTTTAAATTTTGTAAAATAGATTGCAAATAAAACAGATTACAAAAAAAAAAAAAAAAAAAAACATACTCAGTTTTAGAAAATGTCTAATATTTGCCCAAAAAAAACTTTTGGAGTAGAGCAAATTTTGAAGACACATTAATAAATATTTTAACATCGTCATAATTTTGTTAAATGAAAGTCCAAACGATAGTTTGAATTATTGTATATTAAAGAGAATATACACTTAACGTGTATTTAAAATCCATTTTAAGAAAGTTTCATATAAAAATTTAAAATAAAATCCATTTTAAATTTTATGAATATTGGTATTTGTTTTTTGAAAAATATATTATTAGCCTATTTTGTCTGGATATCTGGAGTAATATTGATAAATATGTACCAATTTGATTGAAAATTAGAGACACTCTTTTTAGTTTAGATAAAATTAATTTTGCATAAAGTTCATGCATCCAAATGCGACTTCCAATCAACAAATATTTAATTATTTTTCGTTTGAGAAGAACTTCGATATCCAGTTTAATAAATTTAAAACAAAATTGTTTCAAAAATATCTATCATGCATGAGTAATAAAACTACAGATTTGTTTTTTTCATGCCTTCATTCTTAAACAAATCGCGACCAACAATATAATTACATAAGTATGTACATATATCATTAAAAAAAAAACCAAAAAGTGGTGAATGTAAAACTTTATTCTGTTTTTTTTTGGAATTTATGAGACTGTTTTCAATTCATTTGCTTTATAGCTATATAACAATATACATAAATTTGTTTTACGAAAATAAGAAATAATTATGTTTTTATTAGCTTTCTGTGAAAGTTATTTTATTTTGTTTTTTGTACCTCACAATAAAGTAAATGTTCATAAAAGCAGATGGCTTTGTTATATCCGTCAGTTTTCTGCAACAAAATATCGACTTTTTGTAAGCTGTGTTTGTTGTAACATGAACTTTTTATGGTTGCACCCAATAATATTTGGACCCCAGTGCTAACTGTAATTTTATATCAGCAAATGCCTATATGTTTTTTTACTCTTTTAAAAAATAGTAAAATAATTAAAAAAACTAGTTTTCGTTATATATTTTATCTTTTTTTATTTTTATTTTTATATGTACATTGTCAGTTTTATGTATTTTTTTGTTTGGGTTTTCCAAATTTGTCAAACTTTAAAGTGTTTTAGTGCTATTTTCGTTATTTTGTTGTGAATATCGAAATTAAATGCTATTGTTCGAATATTCTTGTGATCACGTTTTCTCTTTGGATTTAATAAAATATGTTTTTTTCAAATTTTCCCAAGATATCAAACAGATTAATCTCGTTTTTCTCTTCTTTCACATAATCTCAAAAATTAAACTTAACAATAAAATTTTATAAATTAGTACAAATCTTCCAAATTCATATTTTTAATATTGTTTTTTCTTGGAGACTGAAAGGTAATTGTAGGAAGTTATTTACAAAATAATTTCTGTGCCATTTTGAAATTATAAATACTAACTTAACAAACAAAAAAGATATAATGGACATGTAAGGCTTATGTTTTAATTTTAGAGAGATAGAGAAAAAAAAAATAAAAATTAAAAACCCCGAAATTGCACACTGAAACATGAATCTCCTATTTCTTTTTCCACTTCTTGTTCTAGAGTTTGTAAGCAATGCAAACGCTTACATGCGTATTTATGTTAATCAATTTATGAATCTTTGATAACTTTTTGAATTAAATTGTATGCCAACTATTTTTTAACGCGTTTTCATCCCTATTTTATTAAGTTTGCTCTCAAATAACTGTTAATTTCTTCCCTTTCCTAAACGTAACAGTTAAAAGTAGATGTGAAAAAAATATGTTATGCTTGATGAAAATCCTTTTTGTGCAGAATTTTAAGGAAGTACGTTGCAGCTTTTTCAAAATTGCAATCATTTAGTTCTTGCACTCTTTAGCAGCAAGTTGTGTTCTTTTAAATTCTCTACGTATTTTATGGTACACTTCAATTTTTGGAATCAAAAATACTTACATATGTATAAAGAATATAAGTTTATGAGTTAAAATTCCAATGAATAAAATTTAATTCTCAAATCAAATAATTGCACATAAAGTACTACTAATCAAAATAATGATTTGAAATAAAAATTGTTTAGAAAAAGGTGATCTATTAAACAAAAATATTTTTAATACAGAAACATATAAGTTATTGTGATAAATGTTTATAAGTTAAAGCACACGAACTTACTTTTATTGTGATTATGCACGTACATTATTTTATTGTTCACGTGCATGTACATATATTAAGAATTTTTTAATGTAATTTGTCCACCACCCATATTTTTGAGTGGAAAGAAATTATGAAGCAACATCAGTCATTTAATTTACTGGTAAATTATTCTAAAACTATAATTTTGTATATTTTTCATTTCAGTTTTTATTATATTGGTGAATAATATTCGCTATTATCTCTAATATGATTTTCGTAAATGTGAGCCTAAAAGCGCATGCAGCTTTACAAATATGTGTGTGTGTCTATACATATGTACATACTTACATAAATATGTATATATGTATGTATTTATTTTAATATGAGAACAAACATTCAAACTAGTTTCTCCTAACATCAACTTAAAGCTCCATTACTTTGTTTGTTGCAATCTTTTGCAAGTATTATTCAAACTATTTCTATTTCTGGTAGAATTTGTAAAAATAAGTCGTTAACAAAGTAATGTTTTTAAAGAAAAAATGAATAGAATAGAAAAGTCCATGCGTTAATAGTTTCATTTAACACCATCATAACAGCACACGTTGTACTATTTCCTTATTTAGTTGAATCTTTATATTTCGCAACTTTTTACTTATATGTACATACATGCATACATATGTATTTATAATACAGCCGCTCTAGTTTTTGAGGCAAATAAAAAGGATACATAAATAGTTTTCATCCATAAGGAAAGCATACTTCTAGGTTCTCTATTTCTTTTTAAGAATTCTCTCAGTTTTGAACAATGTATTGACATTTCTTGTTGCACTTTCTACTGTTGGTATTTTTAAGTAACGGATGTTTCTATCAAAATGGAAAAGTGCTATGTTTGCCGCACCCTAAAATGTTAATTCAGAAAATATTTTGTTGAATGCAGCATATTTCACGAAGGTGTCTTTTTAAACTATCAAAACGGGAAATGTATACATTGTGTTCACACACGCACATATATTTACATATACGGTTAAAGTTTTGACAGCAGTACACTGTATACTTTGTAATGTGAGTTGGTCCCATTCTTTGCCTGGAAAACCTGACACACATTACAATGTTTGTTCTTGGAACCACTTTACCTTTGCCAGCATTACCAACGATCATTATTCCTTTAATTACCTTTAGACTCTTCTAAAAACAGGAAAGATTTACTTTTTCTGTACACCAAGTTACGTTCGTATATTCTCCTTTTTTCGGGGGACTACAAATAAAATTTAAGGCGCGGCACACATATGTATATGCATAAAACGATAATTTTTGGTGAAAATATGAAAATTTTATATTATGCGGTTCGAAATTAAGTGAATGTGAAAAAAGCTTAACAAAATATTGTACGATGATGTATGTATATGTATATGTACATACATATAGGTATATACATATATATATGTTTGTAGATATACATATATAAGTACATACATATGTGTATAAATCTGCTCGTAACAAATTATTTCTTGAGTGTGGTGAATTTTTTTCAATTTTGTTTTGTTTTCAACACATTTTTCTCTTTTTTTGCTAACGTATTTGTTCTTTATACGTTTTTCGTTTATTTTAACTTAAAATATAATTTAGTTTATTTCGGTTCTATAGAGTTGAAGAAACGTTTTCAGTTTTTGATTAATTTTTGGCTTTACGTTTGATTTTATTTTTGTTTCTTTTGTTTCGTTTTGTTCCGAGTTTTCTTTTAGATTTTTGTTATGTAAAACGCTGCAAATTTTAGCTCCTCTAAAGTCACATAAAATTTTTGTTATTTAAGAAAGTACCAGGTAAATTTATTAACCCGCAGATGATTTCCGTCTATTTATTAATAAATATAAGCTATTAATTTTTTATCAAAACTTCGGGCGAATCGCATATTGTTTCGTAATCCCATAAAAAAGAAAAAAAAAACATGCAAAACAATAAAAAATATTAAAAAAGTATATACATAATATTTAAAAATATATTTAATTTCAACATATTCAAAAATCTTAAATTTAAATAGCATTTGCAATAAAAATATAAGTCTAAAATAAATTTAAATATTATAATTAAAGAGTTTTCTATAGATGCTTAACATAGAACATTGAACACTTATTTATCTTAATAAAAAACTTTACTAAAGTAAGATTTATTTATTTTGACTATGTTCCACATTTAATTTTTTTAATAACATAATATGCATTACAGTTGCAAATCAGCTGTATGTACTTATACAAATGTAAATCTACATATACATATGAATACATAAGATGACGCAGACGCATTAGAGTTTCAAAATGAGTATTTTTATATTTCTAAAAATATTTAAATATCTAAGTGAATAAATATTAGGGAACACCACTAAAATACAAAGTGTATCGACTCTTGGTATTAGCTCCAACAAATATTTTACTTCTCCAAAGATCAATATGAATTGCAAATACTGGCAGCTGACCCACAAACCCAACAAAAGTAATACGTATTACAAAATGTTAAGACCATTAAAAATCAACTATATCAGTGTTAGGAATGTTAGCAAATTCAAATTAGTTTCAATTGAAAAATATTTATGTTTGGCATATTGTAACAATGTAACGAAAACAAAATACATAAGTACTTGGGGATTTTGCGAATTTTTTGCTATGTTGAGAAGTTTACCTGTTATGAATTCGCCTTAAATAAAAATGTTCAGAAACGAAAGCGAGCGAGCATTTTTAACGCACGCGCTATGAAAGAAAAATATTCAATACTTTTTATATATTTGTACACAAGTATATCAACATACTTTTTAAGAGAAATTTGTGAAATATGCTGTTGCCAAGTTTTGTTCAATTATAATATTTGCACATAAATAAATAATAAAATCAAAAATTTAAAGTATAGAGATTCACAATCACTTAGTATCGTACTAATGATGACAGTTTTTATGAAATTATTTTGAAATCTAGCATTCCGATGAGTGAAATGAGAAGTTCATCTAACCTAAGCGGTTTAATGTTATTCAATTATTTTAGACCTAGTAATACATATGTGTGTATAGCGCTCCTTACATAAAACGTTCATTCCCGTAGGGCGGTAGTTCTATAAGCAAACAAAAAACACAAGGAAAATAGAAGTTTAAGAGAATTGGCAAACAAATACGTAAGTTTATTAGATATTTATTATCGGAATTATTACAAAATTGTTTTCTACTCAATGAAAAACGATGCAAAACAAGAATACAAAATTGCATCAACTTTTCCATAGAAAACATTACGATTTTGGGATAATTTTTCTTGTTTTTAAATTTAGTAAAGTTTTTTAAATTTTTACCCATATTGTTTTTAATGAAGAATATGCTTCCAAAAATCTTATCGTAAGCCAATGTTTTAAATAGCAGGATATTGGAAAACTTCTTTGCCAAGTTAATTGGGTTGTTTTTAATTTGTGGAAAAAGTGGTTATTCTAGTAAAGAGTTCTTATTGAATTTTAAATAAAGAATCCAATAAAGATTTAAAAGTTCAAAAATATTTTGTTGTGGTAAAAAACACAAAAACGTGTGGGTTGCATACAAATGGAAGGCTTTGCGAAGTAAATCTGCTAAGTAATGGCGGTTCAAAAGCAAACTTTTTTTTGAAGTAGGAAAGAATGGAATTATCCGAGATATATTTACAAATCCGCATCCGTACTAAGTTTAAACATTGATTGCAATGGTTTTGTACTCGTAAGATGAACTTGAGCACTTTCTTTTGTCTCCATGTCAAATTAAACAAAATTTGATAACCAAGCTTATGATATGTTAAATTCTGTTTTTTTGTTCAATTTTTTAAAAGAAAATGAATTTCGGAGTCTCTGACACATGTATGCCAAATTCCGGCTTAGCTTCGATAGTTTTGCAAATAACTAGCTTTTTCGGCCACGTGTAGGGATTTATTATTTGTAAATAAAACAATCTGGTTCCACATAAGTTGGTTTCCCAAATAACAAAATTCAACTCTTATCACAGATATGTATTTTATTAAACACACATTTAAAACTCACAAGTACGTATAGTTTTTTTATGTTTAAAACATAGAATGCTTTTAAAATGCTAAAACGAAAACTAAGTAATATTTTTTTAAACGTTTCTTGAAATTTTCATATAAGCTTTTAAAACTAGCATTGTTCTTTCATTTCAGTTTTTTTGTAGCAAAATTGTGATCGATTTTTCTTCATAACAAAAGATTATTTATTTAAAACAAAACAAAATTATCCTTCATAAGAAGAGGCAACATTTTTTGAAAAAGTTATTCAGGCATAGAAAGGTATTTCTAATCTTATATTTGTTTCTCAAACTTTCTGTATTACTTCTGTTATTTTTTCTTAATTACAGCTCATTTTCTAAAAACTGAGATTTTTAAAGAAGAAAAGAAACACGAATGTTAACAGACAGTATTATCTCTGAATTATTTTTAATATACATATGTTTACATTTCCGTTTCTAGAACTTTAAGAAGTTGTGTATTGTATTTTCATTTAAAGAACAAGTTTTTCTAACTACTTTGTTAACCTTAGTTAGATTAAAAAAATTAATTATTGTTGCTTGTTCATTGATCATCAAATTATTTTTAAATGATGACTACTAGCTCGTCAACGGGAGGTAACATGGTTGAAAATCAACAGCAGCACAACGGAGGAGCTATCAACGCTCAAATTACACAAAATAACACTAATCCTAATTCAAATAATAATAACGATGAAAACGATCCGAAAACCAATTTAATTGTCAACTACTTACCACAAACTATGTCTCAAGAGGACATTCGTGCTCTCTTTGTCACTTTCGGAGAAGTTGAATCATGTAAATTGATAAGGGATAAAGTCACAGGTTGGTTACTTAGAATTTTTTTAGGTACATTCTGCTAGTTTTTATTTTATAATGTGTTCTAGGGCAAAGTCTTGGATATGGATTTGTAAACTATATTAAAAAGGAAGATGCAGAAAAGGCCATTAGTTCTTTAAATGGTCTACGCTTACAAAATAAAACAATTAAGGTATGTCATTTGTTTCCATATCATAATATGCTGCTCACATTTTCAGTTTAGGTCTCTATTGCCCGTCCCAGCTCTGAATCCATCAAAGGTGCCAACCTGTATGTATCTGGTCTTCCCAAAAATATGACGCAGCCAGATTTGGAACAATTGTTTAAACCGTACGGCAAAATTATAACTTCTCGTATATTGTGCGACAATATAACAGGTAAGTATCATACATTTACCAAATAATACTTAACCAGCACTTTATTTCGCTAAGGAGAGTTTATATCTGTCTACTGATATAAATATAAGGATGTATTCAAGTGTCTTATTTAACAAATGTACATTAGGGACGCAACAAAAATTAGGTCTTATCAGTGATGTTAAATGTATACCTTGACAAATAGTATATTTTCATTGAGTTTAGTAATAATATTTTGGATATTTGACGAATGTTCAAATATGTATGTACACATATGTAAGTTTAAAAAATATTTCAATATAAAAAATGCAAATTTTGCAAAAAAAATTCACTCACAAAAATTCGCACAATTTTAACTTGAAATTTTTATTCCTGATTACTATAAAACAATTTTCTTAACGAAAAACGCTGCCAAGATTATTAATAATTTTTTACACACACAACTATAAACATTTTCTGGTTGCAATTAGCGTTTCTTTTTCCCGCACTGTTTTGTTTCCTGAGAGAGAGGAAATTGAAAAAAACTTCCAGGGATCCCTGGTATTCCTAAGATTTGAAAAAGAAATATGTATAAACAAAAACTTGTATTTTCATTAATAATTAATTAAAATAAATCCGCAAAGAATTTTTTACGTCAAATTGAGTTTTATTTAACAAATACGCACATATTTCAGTTTCAAAAGAATTGATATCAAAATACCAAAAAAAAAAAAAATTTAATAAAAACGAAAAGCATTAAATTAAATAAAAAAGAACAAAAAAGCTTTAAAAATTTTCACAATCATGTAAAATATACATACATATGTACTTAAAAATCACTGAATAATAAAAAAAATAATAACATTGATTATTATTATTTCTTCTTTTTTGGTAAACGGCACTACACTAGCTATAATAAATTCCCGCATATAACTTCCGGGAAAGCGGTATACGACGTATTTTTTTATAAAAGTATGCATGTTTTTAATATTATTTTCATAACCTCCGCAGGAGGTTATTATATGGACGTAAAAATTTGTATGTTGAACGTGCCTTTTTATATGTAAGTATGTTCGGAACTGCTATCCCCTCTTAAAAGCTTGACGGTGAGCAAGAACATAAGAAGACTGTGCTCTTTCTTTCACTGTTTTAAATTTGAATTCAGATTAAAAAAGTTTTGATGTACTAAGTTTAGATTCTGAAAAAAATATACTAGGGCGAACTTTCTAACTCTTTCACACCAGATTTAGTGTAGACATCACAGCTGCTCTATTTATAAAGTAGATCGCAAAATAAAAGCTGAAGTGTTTCTTAACTCTGTGGTAAAGTTCCCATACATTGAATTTTTGTTTCCATGGTACGTAAAACTTTTTGACCGAAAAATTTGTTTGTTTTTGTAAAACGTGCGTTTTCAATGACTAAAAAGATGTTTTATAGCACGTTTATAGACGTACATTTATCTAGAAGTAAAATTTGTCATAGTTTTCTAGGGATCAAATCTCAGCATTTTTTTCTCTCACCACCTGCCAAAATTGTATTCTATCGCTTACTAAAAGGATGTAAATTTCATATGTTTTCAAGCTTAAGCTGTTTGATGTATCTTGTTTTTAATATGTACACATACATATACATATGTATGTACAATATATATGAATGCATACATGCAAACAAATGTATGTACATTATTCTTTTAATGCCAGCCCAGGCAGGAGTTATGATTAGTGCGAAGAAGAAATGTTACACATTTGGTTAAACAATTGGCATGTATCGTTTGTCTGCTTAATTTAAAACGCTTTACACAGTACTAAATGTTCTTGTATTCCAAAGTAAATGTGCTGCCAAAATAATTGTTACACGCCTCAAATGTTGATTTTCAAATACATATGTATGTATGTACATACTACGCAAAAAGGTTGTTTCCCGAAAGTACATTTGCTGTGTATGTGTGCACAAATTCACATAAAAACGTACGCTCATGCTTATGTATGAGTATGAATATGTTTATGTTAAATTAATTTATTAAGTTTTAAGAACATGTTTTATACTTTTTCATTATATTTTTATAAATTTATTTATTTATTTATTTTTGCTTTTTTTACACAAATCGTTTTGTAAAGCCGGACCTATTGATCAGGGTATGTTTCGTTATTTTAGTTTGTTAACACTTGTTTTTGCTTGTTTATTTATTTACATATCCAAATAAATTATTTCATAATGCGAAACCTCAAACTAAAACTGATTTTTGACCAGTTAAAATACAATATGTTTAAACAATATACCACATTCGTTCAAATTTGATCGTTACGTACATTATATGTAAATTTTTATAAATTTTTTGTAGGTCTTTCTAAAGGAGTTGGTTTTATACGGTTTGACCAACGCCATGAAGCTGATGAAGCTATTAAAGCTTTAAACGGAACTATACCAAAAAATGCCACCGAACCTATTGTGGTAAAGTTTGCGAATAATCCCAGTAATAATAAAGCTTTTCAGCCACTGACTGCCTTTTTGGCTCCTCAAAATCCCAGAAATCGCGGGTTTGCAACGGGCTCGGCTGGAGCGGCAGCAGCGGCTGCGGCAGCTGCCATGCATCCAACTGCAGCCGGAAGATACAGGTGAGATAAATTCAAAAGGCGAAAAATATTTCTTCCCAAAAGCTGTTTGATCACGTTTTTTTTCGAAACTACTTTTTTTATTGGCTTCACAAATGGCATTTTAATAAACTTTTCATTTTAATAATATTCTTATCACCATTTAATTAGAAGGATATTTTGTAAACAAATCAAAAATTTAAGCCGACAGTCTTTAGTTGCTAGTGCTTTAAGGCTCAGCCTCAATTAAGAAAAAATTTATTGAAACTTGTCAAAGTACTCAACGTACGTCAAAAGTTGCCAAACTTTTGAAGTCGACGTAATTTATGTGACAAAGTTCATAACTAACGCTGTATTTTAATTTAGTTGTCAGTTGATTAAGGCGATGGACAACGCATTACGATTTATTATAATTTTAATTATAGTAAATTATAAATAAATCACATTTGTTGGGCCGTAATACTAAGTTGTTTGGTAAATTGTACAAATTTCTTCTTTCTCACATTTTCGTTATTTTCTTCTTTTGATCATTTTGTTCACAAATGAATAGTGGGTTTTTAAAGGAAAAATTATAAAACTAATATTAAACTATAGATGTTCGCCCTGTTAAGAAACTTGAAACAAATCATTTCTAGCTTTTATAGCTTATATGTTGGTAATTTCTTTCAGTTAATTTATCGGTTATAATTACTACCCTAGTCGTCAATAAACTTGAAATTTTTTTAAAAATATGATAACAGAAAAAAGTTATATATACATATGTAGCTATATTTAAGGCAACTATATAAATGAAGTCAGTTGTCTGACAACTTTTAATATTACTTTTTCGCAGCGATTTAATAATTTAAATAATAATTTTTATTAATATTAATTGTAGTGGTATTTAATTTTTTTCAAGTTCCGTTATATCGCGATATTCACCGTTAACAGGCGATATCTTGGCAAACACTATGTTGCCAGGTAATCCTATAAATAGCTCAGGTTGGTGCATTTTTGTTTATAATTTGGCACAAGAAACCGAAGAAAATGTTTTGTGGCAGTTATTTGGACCGTTTGGAGCGGTACAATCTGTTAAGGTTGGTGAATTTTTTTAATACGAAGTGATATCGTTGGTTTTACATTTACAATTCTAGGTTATTCGTGATTTGCAAACAAACAAATGCAAAGGGTTTGGTTTCGTAACAATGACAAACTATGAAGAAGCTGTTCTTGCTATACAGTCATTAAATGGTTACACGTTAGGTAATCGAGTACTACAAGTAAGCTTTAAGACAAACAAAGCAAAGCAAACGTAATTATTAACAAAATTGACTGCTGTTGTTTCCCATACTACCACAACCCTGGCGTCAACAATACATAAAAATATTAGTAATAAAAAAAGCATAATAACTTCCTCTTCCAATCTGACCACCGCAAAAAGTTACAACTTAAAAATGGAATCCAGAACTTCTACAAATACGTCGTCAATAATCTGTAATACATCAACTGCCACGCATTTAAATTCACACTCCTTTATTAAAAATGACAACAACAGCAATCAATGTCAGCAGTACCAGCAAGATATAAAAAACACAAATACAAATATACATCAACCACAAGATGAACATAACCTTCAACACCATAAACAGTCATTGGATAGACAAAAGTCAAATAACTTATTAAAATCTAAACCTGCATCTTACTTAAATAATTCTTTATCAAATGCACAACAAACTTCCAATTTGATAAAAACAACATCAAAATTTGTTTACAACAAACCCCAAACTCATCACGATTTGCTTCAACAGCGTTTGCATATGCAACAAGAATTTGCCCAACTTTTAACAAATTTAGCGCATCAACATCAATCAACTTATACCGCAGCCTCGGCATCTTCTCAAGCTACTTCAGTTGCTTTTAATAATACATCTTTAGAAGCATCTACTTCCGCCGCAGCTGCTGCGGCTGTAGCCAATACTAATGCTGCTAAAAATTCTTTGTCTTCGTTCTTACCATTTTCAAATCGGTTTTTTTAGTTTTGTTTCTCACGCATTGAAAAACAGTACATATTATTATTCTTTTATTATCTCTTATCTAAACACTAACCATATGTATGTATTATTACAAAAACATCCAGAGTAAGTACCTTTTTATTCAGAATTTTGCCTCCTGTTCAGTTTTTCAAAATAATTTAAAAAATTTATAGTGAAAGCGAACACAAGTTTTATAACATTACAAGTATGTTCTTTAACACTAATTTCCACACGAAAGTAATCATTTTTTCAATGAAAAACTGCTAAAGTACATATTTAAAAATTAGTATAAATATCATAATTAGAGCTATTTTTACGTTTGTTTTTGATGTTTCTCAATACTTTAAAACGAAAAGTTAGAAATATATTTATTATGTTTTTTTTTTATAGAAAATTATCACTACTAATAGTAAAGCAAAGAAAATCGAAGTATTTAAAATATAAAATGTATATAAAATAACAAAGAACATTTTTGTCAAAACTTTTAGCGTTTTTTATTAAAAAAATTGTTCTTTTATGAGTTCTTTACTTTTCTATTAGGAGTATTTTTCTATATATTATAACTAATTTTTTAGGTTTCGAAATTAAAATAATGTATTTTTCAAACTAAACTTTTTTTTAAATTTTATTCTTACAGTATAGAGCGTAGATATAATAATTGCTCAAAATATACATTTTTATGTAATTGTGAACAAAGATATTAAATTATTGTGTAATGAAAGAATTAAGGAAATATGACCTAGAAAAAATGTAGCTCTCAAACAAATCTTAGTTTTAAACATTGAAGTTTTAGCCAATTTTGGTTTCATAGTAATAATTTCTTTGATATTTAACCGTGTTTTTTAATAAAAACATTAAATAATTATGGTTTTAGTTTATTTTGTCACGAAAAACTTTTTGAAATATATTGATCTTACTCATTACAACTTTTATTGCATCAATAACGTTTATTAGAAAATTTCATATAAATAAACATATGTATGTCAACAAAAAAAACCTACTTGTGTTTGAGAATAAAAATGATTGAGAATGATAAAATAACAAATAAGCACAAATTTTGAAATGTCTAATCTGTGTTTAGATTATACCACAATATGTACTTTGTTGACAGAGTCGTTGAAGGAAGAATGTGGACAGTATAAAGGGGTTTAATGCATTTATGTATGTACATCAAAATCGTTTTGTACTCTCGTAAAAATGTACTTAGATAATATAAGCTATAAAGTCTCCGGTAAGATTAATGAAAACAATTCTTACTCTGTTTACAAAGTCGACCAAATCATGTATATATATAATACACAAGTTTAAAAACTATAAAAGAACAATTACCGCAAGAAAACTCTTAATCTTAAAACAGAAATATTTTTATCATCAAATCAAATAGTTGTATTGTTTTTTTCTTTTATTTCTATTAGATTTGTTTGCGTGAAACTTTAAGTTATACTGATTTTTTTTGGAGTTTACTAAGAAATTATTGTTTTGTTACATTGAGTTGATATCAATCAGTTTAAAGTAGTATTTTTTACCAAAAATTTATTTTTGACTTCCTTTTACCGTATGACCTATTTTCATATTTCAATTTGCAATAATAAAAAATTGGATAAAGCATTTTAATCTCTTGGTTGTTTCAAATTGATTTTCGTTTTATGGGGCCATTTAGATAAATTTAATTTTGTATCCTTTTAATTCAATCAAAAGTAACCTTTATTTTCTTCTTGCAAAAATCATGAAGTATACTTATCATTGATGAAACAATTCATAACTGTAAGTTTTAGGGTTAGTCATTTTGATAGATTTGCTTTTCGAATACAACGAATATTTTTTATAAGAAAAAAATTGTCAGTTATTTCTAAGTTTATATGTATACATATAAAAAAATTTAGACTTTGTTTTGGAAACTTAATATAAAAATATATCACTTTTAAAAAATCTACACAAAAAATAAATCGATTTAAACTTAAAATAACTTAAATATTTAAAAAAGTAAATCTGCCAAATAACTGCAATATTTCGAAATCTTAAAAAATAAAGTGCAGAGCAAAATTTTTGACAAGATATTTATAAAAAATTGAAAAATAATTAACAAACTTAAAATGAAAATTTCAAAATATTTAAGTAAATTTTATGAAAAATATTTTACTAATTGAAATAAATATATAATGGTGCTTTATTACCTACTATTAAACTATTTTTTACATTACTGCGAAATAGAACTTTTATAAGTATATGTGTATCAATAAATGTTAAAATGTTTTATCAAGAAAGTAACCAAAAATATCAAATATCATGTTTTTTTGGACGCTTTAATAATAATAATTTAAAAGGTTGTTAGTTTTTTTGACGCCGATTTGTTAGACCTTTAATTTATATTTTTAACAGTTTAGTTTTGCGTGAATCACTTTCAAGCATTTTTAATCTTAAATATAACTTAGGAGCATTTTACCATATTCTCTACTCTTTTTTTGTTCGAAAAGTATATGAGAATAAGGAATAACCTGGAAGAATACAAATAAAAATGTAATTCAGTTATTTGCTTTTAATCAACTGTGCAATCTTCAAAGAAAAATTCAATACTTTATGACAGTTGCACTATATTGGAAAGTTTGTAACAGAAATATAATTTTACAAAATGTTACGAGGAAAGAAAAATGTTTGCGGATGATAAACTTCCATCTTGTTCCATCGACACACATTAACAAATTGTACGGAAAATATCTGTTTATAAAGCAATAAATAGTGAAGAAGAATTGTTGCAAAGGTCATAATTTTTTTAGATTTTGAGAAATTTTTAATAAAAAGGTTTTCCTTAATTTTATAAAAATTTGGTTTGGTATACTTGATAACAATTTGGTTTAACATTTTGCAAATGGCGCAGCTCTGCAACAAAATCCAATATGTTCATAGTTCATTAGCAACCATTTAAATAGTAGTTCAGTTTGTCAACTCTACTTCACACGGTTATTAATGTCAATGATATAAGTGATTCCTCTGTTGAGGCAAGTGTGCATGATCACGTGTTAAGGACGACAAAGAAATTACACTTTATATAAAGAAATTGTGTATTACCTCGTACCACTAAATGGCACACAAGAGCGCATATAGTACGAGTACCAAGTTGAAGCATTGTACTCTAAATATATTTTTTGAACTTCAACTGTCACTTAATAAAGTGTAGCATTACAAATTAAAAATAAAATGAAGGAATGTACCTTCCTAATAAGCGGGCAGCTCTAAGGACTGAACAAAGAGCTGAGACGGTGACAGTTCGGTTAAGAGATGTTCCACCACATCCAAAAACAGAATCATTAAAAAGCAAAAAAAAGTAAAGTTTTCAACTTAAATAAATAAGTAGGTAGCAAAATCGAACTAAGCATAGTTATTGTAGATATTTTAAATGCAAAATTTCCTAATAGATTTGCAGCTTTTTTAAATTAAGCCGACATTACATTAATCGTGTAGCTTAGAAATACCAAAATCTTCTTAAACTCAACTGAGATTTCTTAAACTTAAATAGTCGTTTAATAAGTTGTATTTATGTTACTTTATAAATACATAAGTATTTGTATGTACACGAGATTAAACCGGTGTGCTTTGCTACTCTATTTGAACAAAATGTTTAGTGGTCTTCTTCTATATGCAAAAACATTTTCAAAATTGGTCCACAAATGACGAAGTTATGCTTAGGCGTTGTGTGAAAAATTAGCCTATAATTTATTTGAGAGTCCCAGTTAAATGTTGTGAAAATTTCAGGAAGATAGGTTTAGGGGTCTGGTGTCCTATAAGATGGAAACTAACATACGTATAAAGACTGTAGAAGTCGAATAAAATTTGGTTGTTGTTTCTATTGTGAGTTATTAGTTTTTTATATTTAGCAAGTCTTATTTATTTCTTAGGATTTTATGTAACAAAAATGTTTAACACTATCTACCTAGAAATCAGACAAGTCAAGAAGCGTATTTTTTAATACTCTTGAAGATTTCGTTATTCTTTTCTATTGTCTATCTATTGTGAAATTTTTATAATAATTCCTATTTTGAAGCGAAGATCAGTGATACAATTTTGTTACGGTAATTGCTTTTTGCGTAACTTTTATCCTTATTCTCTTCCAAAGAAAATGTAAACTGAAATACTTAGTGTCCTCAGTATTATTGGAAATGATCTGATTTGAAAATCCTTTTTTCTCTTAGCTTAATTATAACTTTACTTTAAAATAAATATATGAACAGAAAAGGGTTTTGAACTTAAGTTGCAAAATGTAGTAAGAATCGTGACAGTTTGGAATAATATTATTTTTAATATTTTGTGCTTAGTAACTCGTATCCTTTTCATAAACCAAATAAAAATAAACAACTCGGACTGAATTGAAAATTATTTATTTATTTATTAGTACGTATGTATGTATATAATTTATAAAGAAAAATTTACAAGTTGTGACTGCACAGAATGGCCGGAGTAAAGAAGACCACATGCCCATCGTGGTGTTAACAGCGTGGCTGCGTTGACTCTGCTGAATGAATGAATGTAAAACACAGTTATCGAGGAAATTCAGCCCATCAGTATGAATGAGACGCAAAGGGAAAACAACAACAAACCTGACGGGAATTAAGACATAATTTCCATGATTTCGCTGCTATTTTAGTTTAAATATTTAATTTTTATTAATTTTTTCTTAGTTTTTAATTGTTGTTTTATATACACATGTATGTATGTATATATACATATAGATGTCTGTATGTACATACGTATGTATGTACATATATGATCGAAGACAACCAAAATCTTGCGAACTATGCACAGGACGCTAAGGCACAAATTATCGTTGCAACATATTTTCGTTTAAAATAAAAAAAATAAAAAGAAAAGATAATATTTGTATCATCTTATTATGTACTTACTCGTACAATTTTGGGCAAATACCCCTGTAAAAATTCTACTATTATTTGTAAAATTTTCAAGCTACAAACTTAAACAGTAATTCAAATGCACTGAAAAATATTAACCAGAATTAAAATAAACAAATTAAATTTTAAATAAAAAACTAGACTGGGTTTTCGAAATTAGAGAATTGTGCATATGTATTTGAATTCTTTTCTTCCCTCGCAATACTGCATATTAGAAATAAGGACCCTAAGTACGAAATTTTTGTCAAATCGTTTCTTGGTTTTGTTCGGAACATCTTGTATACTAACAAACACACCTATGTTTTTAATAATTAAGAAGAGAATTATTAAACTGAAGAAGACAACGATTACAAAATGAATGTTATGGAAGGTATAACTGTACACATGTATAATAAAACTAATTATTCGTTTTTGAATTTAATGAGAAAATTGTTTTTATTAAATATGTATGTACTTATTTTTTCTTCTTATGAAACTTTAAACCTGATTATTAAACAAAGAAAAACATTAACATTGCATTGCTGAAAATATAAATAAAATAAAATTTATAAATTTGCATATATTTACATACACGCATACATTTTTTATGAAAAATATATTGACTATATTGGTATACATACATACACATTATCTGCTCTCAACGGCTCTTCTTGGATTTCGAAATAATTTTAATTATAATGTTTAAAAATTATAATTATTGCTTTTATAAAATTCAGTGTGAGAATAATTTAACGTAGATAATTTCGTTTGTTATATTGGCCATTCAGTTAATTTTTATCGGTAGGGTTCTATAATTTACATATATTAAGGATATTTTGAAAGCCCATTGCGTTCCAATAACTTGTCTTGCCTGCTGTTGTTGGTACAATGTTTGTTTTTCCTTTAGGTTCAGGACTTAAATCGGTTTGTTAATGATGTATGTATGTATTTAAATGATAAATATTATGTCTAAGTTCTTGATACTGCAACTGCTCCTGTTAAATATTTTCATATTTTTGTGTTTTCCAATTATATTACATAATAACACATTTTCCCTTTTCGGCCCACGGATTATTTTTTTTATCTGGTGCATTTATAAGGGGGTCATTTTTTTCATTTTCCTCGACAAATGACCGCATTCTGCAAATAAAAAATAGAGAACGTTGTGCGTTGTTAAAAATTGTGCATACGATATACTATGTATGTATGTACATATATTCTACTATTTTTGTTAGTTTATTCAGTTTTGCCTGGGGAATAAAATACATTTCAACAAACTATTTTCGCAGTTGATCAGTTGAGGATAGTGTTTTTCATCCGGCATTTCTCGGCAGATTGATATTCAATTAGATGCCAAAGGATTTTGTCCCAGAATATTACTTTAGTTAATGGTGATATAATTGTATGTTATTTCAACAAATAGATGAGTAAATTCAAATTATTAACACAATATCTGATACTCTAAAATTAGAATTGGTGAAAGAAGAGAAGCGACAAAGTATACATCTTTAAATTTTCATAAAAGCCTAGCTGCCAAAGTGATAGTTAGCAAATTGAAACATTATATTTACCAATATTTTTAACGCCAAATTCAATATAAAAACTGATTTGACTTTCTTTAAAAAAGAAATTACAGTTCGTGGTGGAAAAACTGAAAGTCAGTAGGAAAAGTGCGATTTTTTTCATCAACAGTAAACTTTTTAAATAAAATCTAGAAACATGGTTATTCGGTACTAAAGTCAACTTTCAAAGAAATATTTTTCTATTTTTTTAAATCATTTAACAGAGCTATGTTAAAGCTGTTGCGTTTGTTTCTGCATATGCCACATGCATGTTACAATATTATACTTACATATACATATGTATATGTGTAAAGTGAAATTTCAAAAACACTGAAACTCGTCAGCATTCCACGTACCGTAAAAAAACAATATGCTTGAAACTGTAAGCCCAACATTTTATTGATTTCTTTTACCTTTTAATGCCTTATGTGTAACAATGTAAATACGGCACATATTTTTCAGTCGCTTTTAAGTATCTTATCATCCACCAATTATACATACACATACAGTTAAGAAGGCTGTATTGTATATGCAAAATATTTTATATTCTTAGTATACAAGTGGTAAAAAATTTTGTTGAAGGAGTTTTTTTTTAATAATGAAATACATTAAAACGGGATTCTGAAATATATTGCAATATGAAGTGTTTTACGTTGTGTTACAAGTGTAAATTATACGATTGTAACTAAGACATATTGCACATCTTTTCTACCTTCGAAAGATTGGTTAAAACATTTTAAATTTTGGGGAAAACCTTACAGTGAAATGCATTGCAAAGTATTTATGTACATACACATGTATGTATGTATATAAGCTGAAAATTTATTTTTTATTAACCACAAAAATTGTTTAAGTATACTTTAAACTGTTTTAGAATAAAAAATGCACCCTGCTTGCGCTCATTAATAATTTTCGCTTGGTTTAAAATTAAACAAAATTAAAAGGCATACACACATATGTATGTACATATATGTAAATAATTTGTCGGTTGTAAGAAAAACTTGGCAGCTCTGCCGTAGTCATACATCTGCCGTATAAATATGCATGTAAATAACAGCGAACTCGACATGTCTTTAAAATTTTGTTTTTAATTTTAATGTGTATTTACTCTAGTTTCATTTCAAGAAGTTCATTCGTTTAAATTGCTTGAACATAAGATCGTATATACATACATATATATGTATGCATGTACATACATATAAAGATTTATTTCCAGACCATAGATCGAAATAATTAAATATATAACGCGCTTTTATAATGGAATATATCGCGCCCACTTGAACAATCCTGACAGCTTTTGTAGAACATTGCAAACACATAGAAATTTTGGGCTGCTACAAAGACTGAGTTGTTGCGAAACCGTTTAAAGAGCTTATGTCAAACCAAATAGTAATTAAAAAAACAAATCTTATCTTTTCAAATGAATGCTGTTATTTAATTAAAAGAAAAAACCAAGAAAAAGGTACCATGTGATTTTGTAAAAGCACCAGGAGAAAGGAGAAGCGAGAAAATCTGAAGTTTAAGTACTACGAAAATCGAAATGTTTTTAAATCTAAGCCTAATTTTTATTAAATACTTAATAATTAAACAAAAATATCTAGCTTTGTATTACTTGTGCAGATACGAACCGAAAAAAGCATAAGTCAAATTAAAAAACTGGTTGTGGTAACCTTAGGGCTTTTAGAATTTTGCTGGTAAGAACCTTATTTTTAACTACAGGAGTGCATAAATTTCTAATAACATATATTTTTATAAATTTGCATCAAAAATAGATTTTGATTTTTTTATGACTTAGGGATATTTTGAAATCATATGGCGATATGTATTTAAAGTTGTAGTCACAGTTTTAAAAGTTTTAAAGTATTGAATTTTCTATTATGCTTTAGATGA
This sequence comes from Epicampocera succincta, assembly GCA_932526305.1. Lineage (NCBI taxonomy): Eukaryota > Metazoa > Arthropoda > Insecta > Diptera > Tachinidae > Epicampocera > Epicampocera succincta. The sequence goes on along the minus strand of OW052037.1, from coordinate 99,027 downwards.
CACACATACATACATAAGTATTTGTTGGAATTGCAATTTATTTGGGCTTTTGCCAGACCATTTTGCTTTCCAAAGAGCTACCGTTTGAGGGATAACTTTAAAGCTTTCGATAGCATTTTGATATTTTATTTCTGAAGGTATTGTGTTAGACACACAGTTTTCGGAAGCAACATCACTCTTATATATATATATATACATATGTATATATGTTTGTAACTCGTTTATAAAAAAGTTAAGTAAAAATCAAACCGAAAGGGAAAAGTAAAGTGTAAAGTTGCTTAAGACTTTGAAGTTAAAAAATTACCAGAACAGCGTTAAAAATTTGTTTGATGTAGTTATCGAGTAGTTTCCGAGGATTGCGTTAACCCAAGATACCCGGTATGCACTTGGAGAAGATTGTTTGAACAATAATTGAAGTTTTTTCCTTGAACACGAACGTAAAGACTCAGAGAGTTGGTTTGGCGGGTATGTATGTACATATACACCTACATGACAAATACAATAGTAAAGTTTAAAAACAAGAGTAGATTTTTCTTTGTACATAGCCAAGCACATATAAAAGCTCAGAGAGTTGTTTTGGTTATAAGTTTTAAATGTTTGTTTTTCTTTGTATGTACATATGCATATCTATAGGTGTGATATAAAAATGTACTAAAAATACTATTCGATTAAGAAAATTTATTTAAATTCATGTCAGATGCAAAGCGTAGCAATTACATTCAATACTTACATACAGCTGAATAATACCAAATACATACGTATGTACATAAGTATATACATACATATATAAATATTATTAAAAGATACAATACATACCTAGGTATGTATGTACATGTGACTGTAGTATGCACTTACAGGCATACATACATATATGTATGTAATGGAAAAAAATATGTATTGAAGCCTTATGTTTTTTTATTGCAAGCGGTTGAAAGATGTGCAACAGAAAACTTTTTATTTCTTCACTTCCCATATGATAATATGGCTCTAATGTTGCTGTCTATCTCAAACATTTACATAAACCTACTTACTCTGCAATACTTTTAGACAGCGGCCATCTTTCCATGTTGGCTTGATACTTCATATTTTCGATTTGTTTTTTTAATGCGTCCCGATCCATGTTTTGTAAAGCACTGGGATCCATGGCTGCTAAAATATATCAACATACCACTCCTGTAAAAGAAAAGTTTATTATATTAAAGCTTTTGTGCTCTCAAATGTCCTGTATTAAATGTGCAGTGAGAGATTTAGTTCTAAGAGACTTTGTAGTTATTCTAATCAACATTTCCATTTTCTCAAATTTTCTTTTTTTTACGTATTTATTTACATGTATTTATGTGTGCATTTTTCCAGTTTTTCGCTTTGAACACACCTTAAAATTTTAAGGGCATCTTAAAAAAATTAATTTTTGCAAATATTCGCCTACATATGTATATCCATACGTATGTATTTATTCACATACGTAAGTATGTACGTGTGTATTATGTGGGATTCGTAGTATATTATTTTAATCTGTACATAGTATGTACATATGTGTGTATATGAAGATTTAATAAGAGCATAATTTTGTGTATATGTATGTATACAGAATACACGCATTTGTAAGATATACATACATATGTATATATTTAGGTATTTAAATACATTAAAATTTTTACCACATGTTGTAATGGTGTCCCATGCAAAAATACTTTTATTATTACTATACCGTTTTGAACTAAAACAATACTTTATCCTACCTATACCAGCAAAGTTTATTTCTAATAATCGACGAAAATCTTGTTTTAGTTATAAGTTTTTATTAAAATTTTTTGTTGCATCCTACAAAAAACAATCCAAAAAGTGGAGAAAAAATGTAAGATATTAAAGACCACTGTGACCAAGTGCTAATAATTCTTACAGCTAAGTTAACTTGAAAAATGCTAACAAAAATAATTAAAGTGCTAAAGAGTAATGCCAAAATGTAATATAATACATATGTATATGTATATATAATATAATAATATCAAATTTAATATTTGAAAATGTGTTATTTTTGTGAAGAAACCACTAAATTAAACATCAATTATACATGCGTTGCGTATTCATATTTAGTTTCAAATATGTACGTACTTGTATATGTATGTATGCATGTATGTATGCACATATGTATATTGTTAAAAAAATTAATATGGAAAATAAAAATATTCCATATTATTCTACAGATATACATACATATATCTACATACATGGGTTTCTATTTAAATAATAATAAATAAATAAATATTAGTTTTTAAATACATACATACATATGTATGTACATTAATGAATCAATGAAAATCAGCTTTTTAAAACTGTCGTTATAAATGAAAAGGCGTAGCTTTTTTACGTTTCTTCCTCTAATGCAGTGAAATGCATATTTTTGTTATTTCTCTGATAGGAGAGAGCGGCCATGGATGAAAGAAAAGTTTCACTTAATTTTTTTAACGACGCATACAGACATACATACATTCTTCTACGTGTGTACATATGTGTGTGTGGGGTTGTAGTTCGATTCTACTGCAATTTACTAGTCAGTTTATTTGGTTTTTTATTTAGTTCGGGCGTGATGCGGTCCAAATAGTGGCATATTATCGAAGCACCTATGTACACTTAAACTTAAGGCGCACAATGACAAATATTATCTCAAATTATTTTTTATGTAACTACATCTTTTAAGAACATTTTCTTACCAGTTATATTAGGTCTGTTTCTGCAGCCACCCAGCAAAAGTGTATGTTAAAGAGACACAAAATTTAACAAAATCACGGGAACGCAGCTATTGTTTTTTTTTTAATATTAAACAAATTGTGCTGTCTATGTAAATACGCATTTTACAGTGCTCCATGCTGAAGCAAACTTACAAGTACTACACCCTGGGAGAAGCATTGTTGTAGATTAAATATCTTTTTATATGGGAGCTGCCAATTTTGAATTTATTTCCCGCGAGAATTTTGTTTTACTCGAAATACTCTCAAGAATATGAAAGATATAAACACGAACTTTTGCACTGAAATACTGTAAACGCTGGTTGTGAAATCCTTATGAAACAATAAAATGAAATGAAGAGGAGTAGTAAATTCATTACAATTAATTTGGCTCAACATTTTTTTTATATGATAACACAAATCAAAATTCTAAGTCAACAACTCGTAATACTCGTAGCATTATTTTATAATTACAAAATAGCAAAATCTTTTTTTTTTTTAATTTGTTGCATTCGAGAAACTAGATTTTATATATTAAGAATTAATACAGTGAAGTTTTCTTTACAATGAAACAATTTTGCAGATGTAAATTTGAGTTTCTTGCGCTTTTGTCTCCATATAATGAATTATTTCCAAAAAAAATTTATTACGCGTGCTAACAATGCTTTGTGACGCGAATGAAGTAGTAATAGTTCGATGATTCCCAAAAGATGAAAAAACATAAGGATGTAAACGAACAAAGTGTCATCAATAACAATTTAGCAGTTGCCCGTGTTCATTGAACTAAAATGGCTTAGTGAAGTAGCATTTCTTTTCAAAAAAAAAATTAATTTTAATCAATAAAGTTGAAGAAGGATGAAGAAAAAGATATAGCTAAGCAGTTTGGAACTCTTCCCCCTTTATCAAATATTAAAAAAAAAAAGGCAGTAATGTTAAAAAATGTAGAAAACGAGCAATTAAGTATTACCCGCTTCAAACCTGCCTGAGAATATTGAAGAAGCCAAGCTGAAGTGGGTAACCGCTGCATGTGGTAAGAATCTTCATATATCTGGAGCATTAATAAAGCAAAAATCCAAAAGTTTTGTATAAAGAAGCGATTTTATTGCCCCATTCAGATTCGAAGTTCGACAGTATTTAGTAATCCATACGTCTGTGCTGGCACAAAACCAAAATGAATTATCTACGTACATATGTACATACATACATATGTATGTATATTATGATGAAATTGTCATTGTATGGAAGGAAACTTGAGACATTTCATTTAAATTGGCTTATAGGCACATAAAAATGCCGCAAAAGCTTTGTAGTTGTGAATAGAAGTGAAGCCCATCAAGTTTAACTTTCACCAACCCGAGTATGTTATTGCATATGCATGTGTACATACATATGTATACATACATACATACATATATTTGTTGATTTTCACTTTTTAATACATGCATACATAAGATTGTATGTATGTATGTATGTAATATTTAGAATACAAATTTTCTTGCTAATTTTTTTCATTTAGTTTTTAATTTTGTATGAAAGAATGAAGGACGCCTCAGGAGGAAAGTTATCTAAGTAAAAAGGAAAATGTTAGTATGATAAATTTACCTGGAATAAAAAATTTGATAATGGATAATTATCTATTTTTATTCTGCTTTGTGAAAATAACAAGAATGAGATTTAGAGCTACACATGTAAATTAAACATGCAATTTGGGAAACTTCCCTTTTTATGTGAGGACTGATGAAATAACACAAACTAAAAGAATCAATATTCTTTTGCATTTTATTTGCAAAACATTGTAGAAAAACTGCTTATGACATTGGACCTATTTTCGTTTCAGGTGTATATAGCGTTAAATATAATTGCAAAGAAAAAGGTGAAAAGCGTTAGCGAATTTTTGGAACACAAGAGAACATAATAAATAAATTTAATTTGTTTCGTTGTTTGCAACCTACAAGCTTAAGCAAATTAAAGCACAATAATTGGCTAAGCATAAAATTGGTGCGCTGTTTAAAATTTTCGAATGTACATATGTACTTACATATCTATGTACATATGTTTATAAGCTTATAGTTATGAATTGCGTACACGTATACATACTTACATATGAATGTATGTATGTATGTTTGCGCCCAACTTGAAGAGTATTATTATATAGCATATTATTTCCTATCGAAACCCGAATCAGTTATATACATAGGTATGTATGTATGCATGCACTCGGATTGCAAGCGTCCACATACATTTTTCATGTAATAATATATGTATGTATGTATGTAGATTAATTCACACAACAGCACGAATTTAAAATAGAAACTTGAAATTCTGTCAAATTAAAAAAAGCAATTTAAAAAAGCATCCACGGATACGTTTCCGTTGCGATTTGAAAAAAACGACTTATTCTCAATAGAACATTTTGAGACATAGTACATACTTATGCATAAACTGAAACGTCGCAGCCTCTAGCAATTATTGAATTTAACTTCTAATGAACATTCTCAACGAGTGATCAAACAATTGTTAAATAAATTTGTAATCAACAATCATAAGTGAAGTAGCGTTTCCTTTTTTCTCTACCAGAAAAGCCGCGTAATTAATTGCAGGCTCTAATCGGTAAATATTTATATTTCAATTGACATTTTTAAGGACTTTTACTTGCCTGCCACATATATGTGTCAAGGATTTGGTAAGCGTTTGTAAATATTTATATTTCGATTGCAATTTTTAAGGACTCTTACTCTTTTGCCATATGTATGTTCCAAGAATTTGTTAAACGTTTGTGAAATAAATAGAATAAAAAATACATCAAGATTCTTCCAAGTGGCACTACCTTGCTTTTCTATATAAATTTTCAATTGAAAATAAAGAAAGTTCTAGATCATAAATTAAAGACGGGAGTCTGTTTAGTTTTTGAAAGGATATCTTTTAAAAAAGTGCTTTGTTTGGCTTAAAGTAATTGACGTTTGGTTACAAAAAATAGTTTTAAGTTAACTGGAAAGTACTATCCTAAGTACGTATATAAATATGCAGTTCTTTTTATAATAGTAAAGTATCACATTCAGAGTGTGTTAATATTAACGTATATTCGTATGTATGCACATCAAGTAAAACCAATCCAGTAGATACATTATATTTTCTATATTTTTTTTATTATAATTTATTAAAAATACAAAACCTTTGATCCTGATCTGACCGTATAAAAAAATTTTAACAATAGAAATTAATACATACCAAAATTAAAAGGATAAATTTTCCGTGTTCTTCCTAACGAACGATATCAGGTAAGTTGTTTGAGCAAGCTGAAAAGATATGCATACAAATGTTCATATGTATGCCTAGAACGAGCACATGATAACTCTTAATTTTAAAATTTCACAAAAATTGTTTGTTAGTAGGTAGGCATTTACGTATGAACACAAATACATATATCGATATTTTTTATTTATATTTTTGTAGAGTTAACAACAAAATACATTTAATTTAAACCGCAGCTCAATACACATATTTCAACTAACAAGCTTTCGCACCTTCTGCACAACACTAGAAATGACTGTGAAACCAAACTAAGCAGTTTAATAGCATTGAAATTTTAAAATAAGTTTGTTGCCAGCAAACTGCATGGACACACATACATATATACATACGTAGTGCAGTTATTAAGCGGTGAGTGTTGGGAATGGCTGCCGACTTCGTGAGATTTTCGTTGTAGTAAACATTTAAACAAATGAAATTATAAGTGTAAAAGTAACCAATGATTGTACAATACGAGTATTGCGTTGAAGAAGAATGAAAAGCGTTGACAGGACAGTTTAATAAAGCGGTAAGAGATAACAAAAAATATTTTAGAAGATTTTTTTTGGTTCAACTAATGAAATTGGTAAATATTTCTTTTTACATTATACAACACCTCTTGATAAAAGTTAAAAGTGTAATAATATTTAGACATACATACATACGTACACATACAAACACATGTCGTTACCTAAAACGCAAAACGCCCTAACTAACAAAAATATCAAAATCGATTTTTTTGCAAATTCCGATGTATCTAATCAAAATACATCACCACCAAACAAATCATACTTTCACGTACACAAATAGCAACTTTATTGACAAAATAAAAAAGCCCTTACTACAATATTGAATATCATTTAAGAATGTTTTTTGCTTCTCCTGTAAAATTACTTAAATGTTAGTTAGGGCATTTTGCGTTTCAGGTAACGATGTACTTTATTGCAAGAACCGCTTATAATGTTTCTTTTGGGACTTTATCAAAAAATGCTAGAGAAATGCTACAAGATTAACAAGAAGATCAACAAAATCGTTATAAAGCGGTCTATCTTTGCCTGCATTGATTTTTTATTGTAGTCATTGAATTAACTGAACTAACGATTCTAGCAGATTCCCTTTTAAAAACCGATAAAGCTAACTATTTTATATATGTATGGATATGTTGTATATATTTTTTGCATTATTAATACAATAAACTCAACTTTTAAGCCAATTGCGCTGTCAATAATGGATTCCATTAGACGCAAACTTACACATCCATTCCATTTTTCCGACTTTGCAAAAACTTACGCATGAAAAATCCTTGAATTATATTTTAATGTTTTAAAATTACAAAATTTCAAGTTCTGTAGGCTTAAAATATCAAAATTTATGTTCTCACTTCAACTGTCTTACAAAAAAAATAGTGGAATTTGAAATCCGTCATGCGTTATTCGTTACTTTTTTTTAACTCACGTTAACGCAACGACATACTAAGTTGGTACAATTAGTACTTAGCTAACGCATTTAAAATCTTTATTTTTAAAAGAAAATCTAAATCAAAACAAAGAAAAAATTAATTGATAGTTGTCAAATCACTCAACGTACGTTAAAAGTTGCTCATCATTGAAACGTTGCGTTGAAGTTGACGTACTCTACGTGACAAAGCTGATAACAAACTTTGTATTTTCCGGCCTTAAGGCTTTTTTCAACTCATTGCGTAAAAGTTGTTTTAAGTAGTATAACCAATCCATATACTTCGTGATTCAAAAATCTTTCACATACGAAAAGAGCCATTGGCACATTTTCAATTCTCTAGAGTTTACAAATCTAACAATCAAATGTCATGGAAATGAATCCAGCCATTCTCATGTGATGCGATTATATCCCAATAAAAAATATTCAAGTCCTTCGGAAAACATACATACATTCACTACTTTCGTATCAAATATCTTGAAGGAAATGCAAATTTATTATTCTTTGTTTTATATGTAATATGTGATTATTAATTTGCTTAATAAATGAAGAAAATAAATAAATGAGAATAAAAATCTATATTAACATGTTCAATTGTCATCAGTATTGGACCGGAAAAACTCTTATCTTGCCTGGCAACAATTAAAAATGAATAACACACGCTTGTCTGTTGTTATATTCTTTATTTACAGTGAGCAGACGTAAAGATCTCTCACTTGAATCGAATGTCGATATGTATGTACATATGTATGTATGTACATATTACATGTTTAATGACATTCACTTCTTTTCCATAGACATAAAAAATTGAGTTGGCAGGAAATCGAAAAATTTAAGATGTTGCTAATACTCAGAGTATTTAGAATATAAACCTCCTCAATGAATGTGATAACTCTTAACATAGCGTTGCATTTTCTTCTAGTTACTTTGTGTGTACATATGTATGTGCATATATTGTATGTAGTCAACATTTGGAGAAGTAGAAAGTTGCTGTTAGAATTGAGGCAATTAAAGAGTTACAATTAACGCCGTGAATAGTTGGAAGGTTTAAATAAAGCTAATTTTAGTTAAAGTGGCGTAAGTGTGCGTCCATTGGGATTTGTAGTCAGTGTGTTTTGGGTTCAATCATGTTATTGCTTTTGTGTGCTGTGAACTTGATTTGAAGTGGTATTGTAGAAACTTACATAGTTTGTTTAATTTTAGTTTAATTTGTTTATATGCTTTAACCTCCTGCCAATTATTTAATTTATTTTATTAAGAAAAACATATGTCATTTTTATTAGAAATTTTTAGTGATGCGATAAATAATTTTCTTTCATTTGTATAAAGTATCCCTGTTAGAAATTTCTTAAACACTCAACAACAACTCGGCAAATAAGAGACATTTTATATATTGGGAGTACGTTCAATTTTCCTCTCAAAAATGAGCCTTAAAACGCTTTCGATAAGAGTGTGTGTGCATTAAAAGAGTTTTTTATTTTTATTCCCTTTATTGTTTCATGAGATCAAGTATAATACAAAATACTGCTTACAAATTAAACTGAATTTCATTTTTGTGTTTTTATTTATTTTTTAAGACAACGTAAAAGTTTTTTAACATACTGTACGTATGTACATAATTTTAGTTTTCATGAAATCTGGTTATACATGAAAATGTAAATTTTTCAATTATAAATACGAAAATATTTTACAGATCTTATACATTTATTCAAATTTTAAGATGTGGTACATGATGAGTAGTCTTAAATAACCAAGTTAATATCCCTTAAAAAGGGATACGTATATACATATATGTATGTATGCATGGATATATGTACATGTGAATATGTCCAAATATGGTCGCAAATGTATGCGTTTGTATGTATGAAGGTTTATGTGCAGGTAGATATACATACATATGTATATCTTTATATATATATATATATATATGTATGTATATATAGACTTTTTAATTTAAAATTGTTATGATTTAAAATATTTAGTAATAAAGCTTTCAAAAATAAATATGTCGCATTAATAAAAAGAGATAAGAAGGATTATTTTTACATTTAAACATACATATATTTTATTTAATACATATGTATATGTATGTATGTATGAAATCACCTGTGTTTTAACAGCTTTATTTAGTCTAATTGCCACATATGAAATGTTTTTTTAAGGTGTTATAAATTGTATTGTTGCATACTACCACCATTAAAATATCGTAGATGCCACCAATCGAATTATTAAAATATGAGCTAAACCATATTTTTGTTGACTTAAACTCTGCTTAGAATGGTAGCAGACTTTTTGCAGACAGCCTTTCTGGAAAACAACTCATTTAATTTTTTTAATGCCACTAGTTTTGCGTACTTTGCGCCTCAGACAAAGCAAGATTTAACATGTCCTGCGAAGAAACTGGTTTTTAGCATTTAACACTAACTTTAATTTTATATTTTTATCATGTTCTTATTCAGATTTAACATGATTTAGCATAAAACAGTAAAATTATGTACATACTCACTTGTTAAATTGTTATTTTAGCTCTGTACGTGTTAAATTTAATATAAAAATACATACTACTATACGTTAATACAACTGATTTTATATTCGCTTTAAAAGTATAAAACTTATAATATATGTATGTGTGTGTTGTATCTTCTATATGTCCGCATTTCACCAAAAGTTTTCAAGTCTACTAAAGAGCGAGTGGTCCCTACTAAATGTCAACATATGCACATACATTTATATGTAAATATGTATGTATATATGTATAAACAACTGGAAACACACACATCACAAAATTCCTATTTCTTTTATTTATTAGATTAAAATTTTTTATGTTAAACAATTTTTTTATAGTTAAATGAATATAAAGCAATGTTAAATTTAAATTATGTACGTAAGTGCTTTTTGAAAAATTAGCCATGTATTCTAAATAAAGATGGTTTATGTTAATTTTATTTTGCGTTTTGTGAAGACAGTAAATCTAGCATATCATAATGCCCTTTGTCTTATGTACTGGTTGGAAACACGATACTACCAGTACTCCAAGATTCTGATTTGATTGCGATACTATTATAAGAACCATTATTGATTACGTATTTTGCTAGTACTCCAGCATCTCCAAAGGCCTTTAAGATTTATTTGTACCACTTCTTCTTTTATCAAAATACGTTGAACGAATTGTGGTTCAATATTATTATTTTTATTTGCATATGTACATTGAAATAATGAAATACATATGTACTTATGCACATATGCGTGTGTGCATTTCCTCTTGTATATTTATGCACTCGTTTGTACATAAATATGTATGTGTAAATACAGGACTTTCATCTAAAGGTAAAAAGTTAGTTTCAGAATAATATTAATGTCTTTTCATGAAATTCTAATGTATTGTTTACGATCTGGAGATTTTTTGTAATGGTGATACTATTACCAAGCCAAGCTAAAACAATGAAAAAAAGCTTTTCATCAAATTTTTTCAAAGCAGACAAATGTGTGTACAACAACATGTACGTAACACGCTCTGGCATGAAATAGAACATTATACAGTTTGAAGTTTAAACATACATAAATTAATTATCACCAATACAATGCACTTAAATTTACAAATTACATTTGGTCGTAACTAACTCTCGTTACAACAAACTTTCATTCTCACTCAATGAAGCCAAGTACTTTGGATTTGAGTCTTAAATACTTTTTTAAGCTTAGATTTTCGATTCTTATGTTTTAACGATTCCAAATTTTTTTTATTATTACATACATACAAATGTGTCTATGTACATTGAGATTTTGCACAATCAATTTCTTTACAGTGGTGAGGACAAGTTACAAAATTTTTGATTTTCATGTGAATTTTATAGTGTCTTGCTACTAAATAAGGCATTTTAATTTAAGTTTGAATTAACTTCATTTTCATGCACTATCGCTATGTGAAAAGCAACAAGTACAATAAAAACAAAATTTGAAAACCAAAAATTTTGTAAGATTTTTTTTTTAAATTTTCTATAGGAATTTTTAGATAAACTCTTTAAGTTTTCCTCTTGAGGTTAACATTCTTGTCTATAATATTTTTAGGATTTGTTGAAATCATTGATTTTCCACAATTTAGACCCAAACAATATCTGCAGATGCATGTATGTATGAATATATCTACATATGTAAGTAGGCATGTATGTATGTACAACTGCTTATAGTATTTATTTTTGTAAGTGTTAACTGAATTTGTTATATTTAAAACACTTCAAAGAATGTATAATTTAAATTCCTTTAACTAATGACTTGATGTTATTATGCGTTTATGTATTCATTTGATATATGTAGATTTATGTTAGCAAAGATATTTTTACACACAGAAAAAAAGAACTTTGTGGAACAAAATATTATGAAGATGCTTTTTCGTAATGTGTCAGTACTAAATCAGTAAGCATATATAATTACAACATATATTTTGTATTGTGTACAAGATTATATTAATTATACGTAAACATTAATAATTAATTTATTGGAAATTTAATCAACATTTTTAACCATTAATCTAATATAAAAACTATTAAAACGTAATCAATCAAGTTTGTTTTGAGATTAAATCTTGTTAATTCTACTTTGTGTTTTTTCTGTGTGTGTGTACATACTAACATGTTTGCTTTTAGTACATATGACAAATACTATTTACATAATGAGGTTAATAGTAGTCTTATGTTTAAGCCCTGTTTACAGGTCGGCTTGTATTTAATTTTTTTCTCGTTTTCAGTATAAATAAAAAATATTATTTTTTTGCTAAAAAGTAATTCTACTTTAGTGAAAAAATTAAAGTCAAAATATGAGAAAGAACTCTTCTCTTATGAAAATGAAAACGAACATCCTGCGTTACATGCATATTTATCTTTTACTTAAATACAAATATTTACACATCCTTAAGAAAATATATCAAGGAACTAGCTATTTTAATTACGGAAGAATCACGCTATATACATATATACGTATACATATATATGTATAAAACTGATTTTAAAATATTCATTTATAATTATAAATTTAAGAACTTGCACTTAAATAGAGGTATATCTTTTTCCATATCTCTTCATAATATCAATTTTATTTATGTCACACTTTTTATCACCTTATTAATTACGTATGTATGTAAGAAAATTTGCTACTACTAGCAAAGCTAAGCACAGATAATATATAGATGAATGATTTTCCGAACCGCGTAAAATATTTTGCATGTAGTTTAAAAAAAATAGCTTTGTTAGGTCGTAGCTGCGTATAAAATAAGATTAAGCAAGTTTTTGTACTTATTTTGTTGAGTACTAACGCTTTTTGCTTTTATAGTGCTTCTTTTTCATGCAGCTCTGAGAGCCCAATGTTAACTAATATAACAAAACACGGAATGCAATCGAAACTATATCAAGTTTAACAATAAAAATATGTTTTTTCGCTGCCAAGTTCTTTTTAATCTGTTGTCACGGTGAGAATTGTTGTAATCATTTTTTTACATTTAAAAATAACGTTCTAATCAACGAAATTCTAGAAGACCTAAGAATACCAAATCCTTTTTTTATTTGACTTATGCTCTTTACGGTTCATACCTCTGCAAATAACACACAAAAAGCAGGATATTTTTCCTCAAATTTTATTTCTTTAATAATTATTAAGCTTAAATTACGAAAAACTTTGATTTAAATAGTTTTACATATTAGAGTTTTTTTGCTTCTCCTGAAAAAATTTGTCAATGTAAGTTAGTTCTTTTATGAAATCATATGCCGATATATACTTTAAGTATGCCTTTTAGAAAAAAGTTACGAACCCATCAGGTGCATATGTAAAGTTAAATGCTTTTACTTTTATGAATGTATTTCTTATGATTATTAAATTTCTTAAATTGTAAAAAGTTAACTGTTGTGTTTGCCTATTTTTATTTTTGCCCCTGTTGTCAACATCATCACAAGTACCAGATTTTGATTTACATTCATATGCACATACGAGCTCCCACAATATACGATAGTAGCGCCCAAAATTATATGAAGATGATTAGGTTATCGCCCGCATTAATTGTCTGTCGACTGGTCGTGCTGAAAATTTTCTGTTTGCAGGAAAGCAGCTGTTTGACTTAAAAATTTATGCGCGCGAAAACGGTCGGCATCGTGGGCCGTGTTGTTAATACATACTAACAAAACACCAGTTACAGGTTTTATGATAAGCGACGAAACAACCGACTTCTAACTTACATAAGAGTGGATTTGAAATGATGTTAGCTTTTTAAATTTTTAATAGATACATATATCTGAAAATTTATTTTGAAAATACATATGTATGTATATATGTACAAACATATGAGTATTCTACCAATATGCACTATACTTCTTAAAAATTGTGTAAATATAACATCAATGAAACTCCAAATTAAAATTATTATACAAAATTAAAGGAATTATAAAATAACGGTATTATTTTATAAACAACAGAAAAATTAAGAAACATTTTTGTAAAAATGTATAAAAACAATTTAAAATGCTCTTTTCGTGCCAAATATTATATACAGACATTCACACTTAAAGTTTAATATTCGATATATACACATATATACGAGTACATATGTATGTACATAAAAGCAAAATAATTACAATTTATACCTAAGCAGCAAAAAATTTTGTTATAAGGATGTCATTTACACCGAGTAATGTTTAAAAATGAATACAACAGAAAAATACATTATATTTATAATGTATAAATAAAATTTATAAGGCAAGTCACATTCAAAATGGGACCTCAGTTGGTGGCCATAAAGAATATTAAAAATAACAAAACTAATACTTCGTCGATTTGTCACTATTCTTTATTACTTCATGTAAGGGACGAGGCATACTTTCATCCCACATACATATGCTTAAAAGAGTTCATGCCGGCAATAAGCTTCGAGCAGCTACATGCAAACATCCATATGTATGTATATAACAACCAGTTTCCGGTGGTTGGTGAACCAATTCACCAATGCGTTGGTGAACCATAAAGTTTTCACGAAAAGTTTTTCAAGACTATTGCGCATTAGATTTGTATCATTCATGAATACAATAAATTACTTCAATAGAATGATTCTTTAAAGTGAAAGAATTAAATATTCCTGCATTTTTTCCTGTATTTTTCTCCTTTCGTGTTTCTGTTTTTAGCTGATTGGAATTTCATACATGTGTGTATGTGTGTACTTCCATGTACATATGTACATGTGTACATGCATACAACCGTACACATACATACATCAAATTCCAATAATGACAGCAGAAAAATTTGTTCTTAATAACAAACCTATGTATGTACGCCAACTAAACTAGATTTACTCTTTTTTACAAAACTCCCTGTGAAGGCCAGATGTACCATGTGCTAAAATTACCTAGTAATTCTACAAAATGGTTTCGAGGAATTTTTTACAAAGTTAGTATAGTGAAAAATGTCGGTTTTCATTTAACTAATAATTTTGTCCAAAAATTTTATCATAAATTTTTACTTCCATTCTAGGTAGATTTTCCTCTAAATTGAATTGAATTTAAAAATATTTTTAGAGCAAATGTGTAACAAAACAAATTTTTTCCATTGGAAACTACAAAACGTTTTCTCACAAAAATATAGCAAAATCTCCCCTATTAAACAAAAAAACTCGTAGGACGTGTATAAACCGCTATTCAAAGTTAATTACACGTTCCATGTAGATGAGCGCTCTTTTTTAATACTTGATTCTTTTTAAAAACAATAAAAATGCCTACTGGGAACGAAAATTATTATTTCGATATTGAAATAAAAGAATACATTAGAAAATCTGTCGTCTAATATTGGCTAAGTTTTGTTTGCTTTAGTCTGGCCGTGAATGTTGGAAACGTATGTAAGAAAATTAAAAGTAATATATTCAATGATTTGCCACAAACCACATTCTTGTCAAAATTGAACTATGAATCAGTTAGATTTGCATATGTACATACATACATACATATATACATATGTAAGTAAATTCCTTATTTCATTCGTGTTTATGCGATTATTAAGAATGGCACTGTGTCATATACTACTTTTCGTGCTTTAAATCAAATTTCCCATTGTATACATAAATATACATCTAAAAGACTTGGACCAGAAACAAGTTAAACTTTTAAAGATGG
This sequence comes from Epicampocera succincta, assembly GCA_932526305.1. NCBI lineage: Eukaryota > Metazoa > Arthropoda > Insecta > Diptera > Tachinidae > Epicampocera > Epicampocera succincta. Next base: position 83,417 of record OW052037.1, on the reverse strand, counting down.
CTTCCAGTATGTGTTTTTCAGTGGTTATAAAGTATTCAACAATGGCAAAAGCAAGAATAGTTGTTTTATAGCCGTACAGTCGCACCACACCTAAAATTTATACGCTGCAAATTTGTATTTCTTTTATATATGTTCCTAGTATGTGAACGTATAAGAATCCGATATATAGCACGTTAAATGCTACAAATATGTATTTATATTCGGCTGTATTTTTTAACAAAATAAACATTTTCTTTATTAAGTAAAAAAGGGAAAACTTCACTTTGTAAATAATTTTATACAAAATTTTATATATAAAACACATAATAATTTATTTAGTTAATATTTTTAAAAACCCAACTTAACAAAAATTATAATTACAATAAGAATGTTTAAAACAAGAGTTTTTAAATACTATTTAAGAAAATAAGTTTAATTGAAGAATAAAAAACAGAGTTTTCCAAAAGCTTAAAAGCATTAAGTTTTACGTAATGCTTTGATAATTTTCTTAAAAGTTTAACATATTTTTAAACCTCTGTTTTTCCGTAAAATAAAAAAATAAATCAAGATAATGTCTTAGACTAATTAACTATAGAACATATTTAATTTTTGTTTACATTTTTTTAGTTATAAGACAAAATTAAACAACAACAAAACAAATTTCAGGACAATTGAAAAAGGATATTTGCAAATTACACTAAAAAACAAAACAATATTAACCAAAACAACGTTTTAATAAATATAAGTATATATATCTACACTGGTTGACAGCTAATTAGAAACGCTTCTATTGAAAAAAACATACTCAATTTTTTTTTATAAAACAAAGTAAATATTCATTTATTTCATAATATTTTAATTAAATATAGTCAATATTAAACAAATATAAAGTAAAACTTGAAATACTTTTCACTCTTAAAAATATTTTGCGAACTTATGTTATTTTGTTAATTATATCTGCGACACCTAATTAGAAACGATTTCGCATTATTAGATAAAAAAGAATTATTTTAAGCTATTTTACTTATTTTTTGTCAATACTTTGTTGCAAAGCTCTTTTGCTTTATAACTGCCTCACATCTGTTCCGCATTGACACTATTAGACGTCGACATCGCTCTATAGGTATTGCCTCCCACGCTTTTTTTACTTCATCAAAAAGAGCCGCTATATTTGTGATATTTTTGTCACTAATGGCTCTTTTTGCGTCCCCCCATAGATGTTCTATAGCGTTTAAGTCGAGACTGGATGATGGCCCCTCCACAACATTGATAGAATTACCATGAAAGAATTTTTTGTCAACCTGGCCGTGTGCTTCGGATCGTTATCCTGCTGAAATTGCCATGTTACAGGCTAATTTTCGTCAGCCCATGGGAGTATCACATTATTTAAGATTTGTACATATTATTCCTTATTTGAAATCCCATCAATTTTGTGAATTGGGCCAACGCCATTCCAGGAAAAACATGCCCACACCATAATTGATCCTCCGCCATGCTTCACTACTCGTGAAACGTAGCGAGGATTACATTATTGGTCTAACATACCTCTGAGCATCAAGACCAAGGCGATTAATGTTTTTTTCATCGCTCCAGAGCACATATTTCCATTGGCTGGCACTCCAGTTCCAATGGGACTTGGCAAAATCCATATGTCGTTTTCTTTGAATTTTGGTCAGAAGTGGCTTCTTTCGTGATGCTCTTCCACGTAGCTCTGCTTCCACCAAACGACGTGCAATAGTCCGCTTCGACACCGTGACATTTAAATTTCCCTGAATATCCCGTTAAATGTCCGCTGATGTCTTTTTTGATTCAGATTTGGAGATTCGTGTTATTAGTCGGTCGGTATGCGCTGATGTTTTTCTGGGTCTCTTCTTGCGTTGAAAGTTGGCTATAGTCTAATTTTTTTAATATGATGGAGGGTATTAAATACCATTTTTTGGAACACTCCAGACTTACAAAGTTCAAAAATTGCGCTCCGTTTTTCAGGACTACAACTTTTTGCTTTTTTCATCATAAATCTTAAGAATTATAATTCCTTATTTATCAGAAAAGCTTTAAAATAAATTTACTTACCGTAAAAATATATAACATTTATTTAAAAAGCTTTAAACAAATAAAATTTGTATAAAAAATTGCGCGTTTCTAATTAGGTGTCGCACGTATTTATGATTTTACTAACCGTTATGTAAACAAATTTGTGAAATTTTAACGTATTTTAAAATTAAAAACAAGAAAACTGAGTTCATATGATGACAAAAAGAGTGATGAATAAAATACAATAATTTTAAACAAAAAGTATTACGGTAAATTTGCAAAAACTTCAATAATGATTACCAAGCTCTAATATAAAAACTGCGTTTCTAATTAGCTGTCAACCAGTGTATGTATTTTCTGGTTATTCTTGCTTATTTTTTAAGCAAAATTAGTGTTTATCATTATTTGTTTTTCTAAACTTATTTTTTTTTTTTGTTTATGTACTCGTAAAGCATTTAAATGTTTTTAACATCATTGAAAATTATCTATTCCTTCTTATACATAAAAATAGTTTTGAAAAACCTACGCATTAAAATTAAAATAAATTAAAAATTTTGTACACAACTATTTACAGTTTTAAATGTTTTTTAATATTCTTTGAATACATCCATGTATGTATACATATATATATATATATATATATATATATATGTACATTTATATATACATATATATATATATGTATATCTAGCTGCATTCACACGTAAAATGTATACATTGGCGATGTTGGATTTTCCATATGCGGTTTGAATATAAGAATCCGATAACTATTCAACAGATGCAAAATATACGCAATGGTGTTACAAAAGTAAATATTTCTCATAGTTGACAATCAATATTCAAATAGCAAAAATTTATTTATTGTCTGCAAAATAAAACTGGTTCCACTTCTCATACTTGTATGGAAAAACAGACAACAAGAAATGAAACCTAAACTACATTTACGAAAATGAACGAAGCAATCTGCAACAACATAAATTCAACTTAACTACTTGTTCTAAAATAATGATATAATAACGCACGAACACATTGAACAAATTGAATGATATCTTATTTTTTATGTGCATTTTACGTTAAATTTTTAATAAGCAAAATGAATAAAAAGGTTAAAATCGTTAATTAGAAAATTTTATAATATGATAAAATAAATTTATGAAAAAACTGCATTTGAAAAGTGAATAATGCCGTCTCAAACATCCCAAAATGAATACAAACATTTTTAATTTATATTTCTTTCCAATGAAAATATCATACACGGCATTCGGGTATAGATTAAATGTTCAATTAGAATGTTTAACACTTATTTTAAATATACATACATATTTTTTGCAGTGTTCGGATAGATTAAAACCAAGGCAAATTAGTGACGTATACTACATAGTCTCATCTCTATTCGGTTCGAAACAATGTCTTGTTTGTCGCAATCAGGCGCACATGAAGAGCTTTTATACTTAAAAGTGAACATTTACATTAGGCAATTCTTTCAGCTAAGCTGATTAACAATTTGCATCGGTGTGAAGGGAAAATAATACGAGTACAAGCTTGCTTGTATTTTCTCTTCGTTTTACTTTCTTATTCGTACTCGTCGAAAAACACGAATGTGTGTATACGATCAATCAAAAATAAGAGCGATACAAGCAATAACAATGGTTCTATGTAAACAGCAAAGCAACTTCAATGAAAAAAGTGTACCAAACTCATCAATAAGAATCGCCTAATGTAAATTCTTACAAAACAGAACACAATATATTAAACACATACTTAGTTATTTTATTGATATAAATATACAAAATATATAAAATAAAATGAACTGCAAGCTTGTTAAACATTTTTATTTGAGAAACTAACATCAAAATGCAAACAGGAAATAACAGTAAACTAAGTTTACAAAACCCCCTATCATAATTCGCCGTTATTGAAACTGACAAACGACACGCGTGTATTCAACAACACAAATTTGCATAATCTATCTATCTATACATATACATATGTATATATTTACATAATCTATCACCAAGAAAGAACTTTTTATAAAAATCAAAAAAGACCTCAAACTTGATAATGAAACATATTTATACAACTACATGTGTATGTACATATATACATACATACATATGTATATTGTTCGTTATTTTTATAAAACATTTTATTTTTATTTTGTTCTGTAGGGCATTGTATACACTTTATTTTAAATTTCGAATTTGCTGCCAAATTTGAAATAAACGATGATTTTATACAACTTTATACGCAGTAGATTACGCAAAACTGAATATTAGTTGAATTTACGTATTTTTGTATCACTGACTTTGTAAATTTGAAACAAGTCGAACAATTGAATAATATGCCAAAGGCTTGGTTTAAATGCGGTCTATGATTTTGTAATTATAAATTATAAAGATTTTATGCATGCAAAAAAAAGAATTTATTATAGAAATTCCCTCTTCGGCAATTGTTTCTAAATTACAGAAATTGTTTATCAGATTTTTAGCGCTTATTTAATAAACAGAGAGTGATAAAACCAGATCAGATAGATAGATCCGAGATTGGTTGTTTGTTACAAAAATTTCATTACATTTGTTTCAAGAGTTCAAAGAATTAACAAAAATGGATCAATAACTTAAGAAGTATTTTTCTTAATCATAACACTATATCTTATCGTAGTTTGTAAACAGTTAACTAATGAATTAAATGAACGATAAACAAAATGATTTACAAGAATGACTTGAGACCAAAGCAATAAAATTTATTTATTTAACCGTCTTCAATCTAATAGAACAGTCATAATTTATATTAATGACCGAATAAAATTATATTTTTTATGTATGTTTTAATCACAGGTAAGAGAAAATATTCCTTAATGGTTTTCTTTGCAATAGATTTAAAAAAACATTTCAATTTAGATAAAAATTTTCAAAACAAATTTACAATATAACATGGGTAAATAAAAACAAGCTTTGATTAATAATCTGTAACAATATCAAAAAAAAAAATTTAAGTGTCGAAAAATATAAATAATTCTTAGAATATGTTTAAAATGTTTTTCACAAATAACAGAATAGATCAATTTCTTGCAACAAAGTTATTAAAATATTAACACAAACATATTTGAATTTACATATGTAATATATACATGTTTAAATTGTTTGGTATACAATAGTTTAAAATGTAAGAAATGAAATGGTTCTAATGCAACTTCACACACTTTTCTAATATTAAACAAATATTTTTATGTACATTAAGATACATATATTATTAGTTATACATATTCATGTGTTCTCTGAATATACGTATTCAAGTTCGTAACTTAATGTAATTTAAGAACGTAAATCATCATTTAAGGGTATTTTATAAACTGCTAATTTAAAATTTAAAATACATATTAACATTTATATAAAGTGAGTTTATATGCATACTCAATAATTTTTAATCATCAGGAAGAAGGTATGTGTGGAAAAATTCTGGTATAATAAGAGTGTATGTTATTCTGTTAGTCCCTTTGCTACGTACGTTAGTATTGTAAATATAATTTTTAATATATATTGTTTTAAGTTTTAATGTACAAAAGTATTAAATAAATATGTTTTATTTAAGGTTAATACCTTGTAATAAGTTGAAATACTTAGTTTTTTTTTTGTTTTTTTTTCGTATATATTTTGTTTCTTAAGTGCATTATTTTATATACTATATAGTAAACGTAAACGTAATATATGAAAATTTAATTATTTTATAATATTTTCAACTTTTTTGTTTTCTGGTCGTAATGTTAGTTTAAGTCAAAAAATGCAATTAAATTTGTTTTTCTTGTGTATTATTTTTGAAATTTCGAAAAGGCAAAATTGTACTAATGGCATTTGCCTTTTTAAATTTTTGCTACTTAATTAGACTTAAATAAATGCTTAGGCTGTTTATGTTGTGTAACTTTTGTGTTTGTGAGAATGTGTATATACTTTTAATTACAAAAAAATTTAAAAACAGACTATTGCACCTTATTGTTACGTAGTATGTATGTATGTTTAAGTCCACGCAAACATATATAAGTATCATGACTTATTGAATAGCATATATCGTTGAAATCTGTTTGCGTGTATGTTGTTTTTATATTTATCGTATCAGAACAACGTTGAATGCGTTTTAGTGTTGTCAGCATTTTAGGGTCACCTTGCGCTGCTTCCAAAAAAGTCCTCTAAAAATATTTTGATAACAAGGTTAAAACACATATGTATGTATGTTCGTATTATAAAAACTATAATATAAAGAAGCTTTAAACTGTTTTAGGCTGGTACTGCCTACCACTGTCATAAAGTATTTACAATTGTATACTACATGCCTATTTTGGGTTAAGCAAATAAAAATTACTAATTCTCGAAAATAATATTTTGAGTGCTGTTTTCTAATTTCTGTTATTTTCCATTATCCTGTTGCTAAAGTATTTAAATAAAATTCGAATGAAATAGTTCTAATTAAATAAAAAATATAAATTAAACACATAAATACAAACGCAAATAAAAAATTTAATATTAGTCGCAAAGCAGCTCTGGGCTGCAGAACACCTCTTACATTAAAACTAACATATGCATATGGTCTTCGTTATCCGCCCATTCTATGCTTTTATAACTTGTAAATTTATTTTCAAGTTATAAACTATTAATAAAGAAATATTTTAACATCTACCACTAAGTCTTACTTATCATTTTTCAATTACAATTCCTTTTTTCCATAAATGTGTGTTCATAAAACTCATATAAATAATATGCAAAACTTATTTTCACTGTTATGAATAAAAATTTTCTTGGAAAAAACTTAGGAAGAATTAAGAACTTATTGATAAAAATTTTAATTTTTATATAACTACATACATATGTATATATATTTAATACAATAAATGTTGTGAGATATAGTATTCTCACATAACTTGTTTGATTTTTCTCTACTGCGAGGAAGATATAAAAAGATGTACAAAAAAGAAAGCCGGAACTAATTCGTTGAGCCGATAAAATTTCTGAAAATTTATTAAATTAATTTATTTATTTCTTACTACCTTTAACTGATTTATTTTTTGTGCCAAATGAATACATTCATAACTATAAAGTATACACGTATTAAACTAGGCCGACAAGAGGCAGCGCTAGTTTCATTGTTCTTATACATACCTCTACTTCTAAACTTCTAATCTTACTCTTCGCTCTTATTGGCGAATACATGACTCATATCAAATCAAGGGGTAGTTAATTATCCGTACATTTATCAAAAAAATATTAATTTTCAGTTCTTTTTCCGAGAAGCCTATTTTTGTCCAAAACCCTTACGTCAACTGAACAACTATCTCATACGTTCAGTTCACATAGCTACGAATGTTGATTGTAGCTGTCTAATAACACTAGCGAACAAAAAATGTAGTCTATTTCCTTCGTCTGTCATATAACATTCTGATTCAAGACATCGAACAGAGCTTTAACGCCAATGCCTAACTTAGGACAAAAATAATAATTTAATTGACAAATAAATAAGTAACAATGTCGAAAAAAGAGTTAATTGTAACATAATACATATTTCAGAGCAATAGTTCCGTATAAAGAGAAAAAAATAATAAAATAACGTAAAAGAAAATTATATTTTGTCAAATCAAAGCAAATATCGAAACTAATTTAACTAGCTATTTGATTCACATATTTGTCTTTAACAACTTTTTACTTACGTGAACCAAAACCAAAGGATACTGTGGGATCTGGTGGAGTATTGAGTAATCCACTAGTAATATTGCCAACTCCGCTACCAGCACTAGCGTTGCTTCCAGATACCAAATTGTTGGAGGCATTACTAGCAGTTATTGATGCGTGTGGCTGTTGCTGTGGCGTTATGACCATTGAATTTGTACTGTTTGCACCTATCATAGCCCCTTGCGGTGTTTGAGGTACATGAGAACTTTGAGGTGTTGTAACGCGTAAGGCGCCGGATAAATTAGGCTCTCCGGGGCCATTTGCACTTATGATTGTCGTAGCAGTAGCTGCAGCTGCTGCTCGCCCGCTTACAACAGCTCTAAGCTCTTGTTTTACGTAATCAGAAGAGGCTGGATTACCAGCTAAAAATTAGAACAAATTACAAATGAAACCACAAATTAAACGGCTAAAATGTGTATATGTACATACATATACGAGTATATATAACACATACATATATATAGTTATATATAGGTTACTTAAGAAAACAACTCTCACCTGGCATAAGCTGCGCGGCTTGCGAAACGGTTGTTGGTCGCTGCATCCGCTGAATTTGTTGGCTTTGGTTCTGTTGAAAATTTCCGCTTCCACTAAAAGATGCCTGTGAAGCAGGTGAATTTTGTGTTGAGGTGTAACTACTACCATCATTTGCCTGAAAAGTATTTTGACGTTGCATACTAGAACTTCCAGGGCCTTGAGAGCTTCCCTGGACTACTTGGCCACTAGATCCACTGGGAGAGTTCAAGTTCCGTCCCCGTTGTTGTTGGTACTGCCTGTTGTTATACGGACTTACTCCCTTAGAAATAAATAAATATAAGAATATGTTTATTTGTTGTATATTAAAAACGATGCCATACTTGCAGTTGGGCACTTAACATAGGGTTGTGTTGTTGCAACGAATGACCCCTTTGCTGCCCGTTTATTGGAGATTGCGTTTGCCATTGTTGTGGGGATGCATTCTGTGTTATACTTGGCGATGTAACGCCAGTATTTCCAGTATTATTAGATAATTGGTTACTGAAATGTGGTTGCCTTGGTGACAATTGAGCTGCATTTCCACTTTGAAAAGCAATTTGTTGTTGATTTGAAGTTTGCTGGGATAAATGTTGTTGAGGTGATAATCTTTGCCCACTTTGGGGATATTGTTGTCCATAACCTTTAAAATGTTATTGATAAATGTGTACATTATTTAAAATTATAAAAAAAACATTTCGTATTACCGGAATTAGATTGTGGATTAAAAGGAGAGTTTCTTTGGCCTGGACTTAATTGCTGTTGAAGCATATTTTGGGCAAAGTTTGGACTTAATTGTGATTCAGGTATCATATTTGTGCGTGATAGTGTAACATTCGGAGCGACCGTATTGAGCAAAGTACCAATATTGGGATTTAAACCTTGATGAATTTATAAATATAAATTTTTGGTACAATAAGTTTTAAAATGACAACAACATATCGCCGCCTAAAATCCCAAAAGCCGTAAGTGACAACTATTTTAAGATTTTTTTTTTGTATACATTTTTAAATTCTTTGTTTGCTTATTTTAATGCTATGTATCTCACTCTTAAAACTGCTATTTTTAAACACCGTTTTTCAATACTTTTCGTTTACAAATCCCACAGATAAATATATTCGTTACGTTTCGTTCACGCCTATAATAGTAAGTATCATTATAGTTATTATAGTTGTTTCATATTCAAAATTATAGAAACTAAATATTTCGCATAACTTCTCATCAGTATTTGTTTGCTGTTACTTTGTTTTCTTTAGCCCAACCTCTGCAAGCTTTAAGTTTGCTTTTTTTCTCTTCTATTTAAGTATTTTTAGTTTCACTTTAATAATATGAATTACAGACAAAAAATTAATATACCAAAGGCCGCTTGCCAATAACGAATTTAGACAGTTTTATATAGAAGCTGATGATATTTTTGATTTAGTTCTATTCAATATGTAATGCAAAAGTTTTATATAAGACTGTAAACTTAATTTTTAGGCAATTCTCCTTTACCGATAATTTTTTTCAAAACCACAAGCATTAATAAAAAAGTATTAAAATGCAATTAAGCTTTATGTGAACCTTGAAGAGCAAAATAAAAAAATTATAATTTTTTATAAAATGCGGGGTTTTTTGTTTAAATTATAAAAGAACTAGAATTTATGAAGTATATTATAAAAAAAAATTATCTATTATTTAACAACAAAAAAATATTACTAAAAATTTTTTTTTAAATAAGTAAGACTACAGAAAAGTAGCCAGTCTTGTAATAAGAATTGTATCTTTTTTTTAATTTAAAGTTCTGTTTTTATTTTCATATTTAATGATTTTTAATTTAAGCAATGCTCTTTTTCTTTTCTTTCTGGAAATCAACTGTTGACTGTTTCCGGAATAATCAATAAATTATAATTAATTTCGAAAAGCATTTTAATTACCCGATAGAAACTTTTTTTCGTTCATCAAGTTTATTTCAATTGTAGCTAAAATAACAGTCTTTTTATATGAATATTCTGGTAATGGATGAGTAAAATTATTGTACTTACGGCTTTTTTGGATTCAAAAAGCACTATTGCAAAGACCCTTACTATATATTAGAAAAAAACTATTTGCTTTGTTTAATATCTTTTTAGGAAACCAAGTTTGCCTTTCATGATCGATTTCTTAATTTACCTTCTGAAATTTGGTGGTCATGAATTAAAAATTATAATATTTACTTTGCTTCTCCTATAAAAAAAAGTAAAAAATTTACTTACGGCTCTGAGAATTTTAGTGACGATATGTAGAATTTGTGTCAAACTACAATACTTACACAAGTGATCATTACGTGCTGTTGCATTTTCTGGCACTAGCATGTGTTGCTTTTGTTGTTGCTGTAGCAGTCGTTCCTTTTGCTGTTGAACAATTTGCTGCTGCGCCAATGATCGATATCGTTGCGTTGCTGAAATTACACCTACACCAGAAGTTGCAACAGTATTCAGAGGTGTCCTTCCTCGTGCTGGGTAATTTGGTGGGGGCCTCTGAAAATTTTGATTAGCTCTCATGGTTTCCAGCATTTGTTGCATGCGCATCATTTGCATTTGTTGTTGCTGAGGAGTCATACTACTAGAATTAGATCCCCCTGCTGTTGTCATTATGCTGCCCGGGTAAGCGGGTGGTTGCAGCTGGGGATGCTGTTGATGCTGCTGCATTTGTTGTTGTAACATCTGTTGGGTAGCTGGATTAGTAATCATGACATTGGGACAATTTCTAAATGCTGATGTTTCAACCATAAGTGATTTTTGTATTTCACTTATAGCCATGCGTTCGTTTATCTGTTGTGGGGTTAAACCTATTGGTGTGGTGGGCGTAAATGGTTGATCATCGGATACATAGTCCATAACACTATCAAGTATCTTAGACAGCTCGGAGTCGCCATCACCAACACAAGCTAGTGAGGTACCGATTGTTGCACTAGAAGTTGAGGTAGCTGTTATTGAAGGAGCTGTTGTATTTAAAGGGGGAGTAGCAAACGAATGGTTCACAGTAGATGGGGATGAAGAGAATTCTATTTGCCCTTGACTTTTCTGAAACATTTGTGTTGGCCTTTGTAAACTAGTTTCACTTGATACACCATCCAGCCCTTGTTGGTGTTGATTGAGGTAGACGTCAGAAGGCGTGTGAATGGCTTGCTTTTGTTGTCCTCTTCCACGACTCGCAGTCGAAGAAGAAATAGATCCTGTTATTGCTGTTACAGTTGAACTTTTAATAGATATAGGTGTTAACCCAATACTTGTATTACAACTGCCTATTGTAGCACTATTAAGGCCACTTTGCGTCGTGGAGACACGACCTACAGCAGTAGGAACTTTATCAGGAATTATCTTTATTCCTGTTTGTATTTTCATTGTTATATTCTTTGGCGGATTTCTTAAAAGACTTGCTAACATTTTATTTGTCTCACATAATTTTGAGGGGCGATCATCGCTTCTTTTTGCCAAGAGACCGTCATCAGAATCATTTAAAGAGCGCTTGCGTGTCATTGCAGGATCACCTTGATGCTTAAGGATCCGTCTTAAATCTTCAGGTGACAAGTTGTTTGGATTACTACTAACATTGCCGTGAGATCCGTGATGTTCATCTTTAATACGACCCATGTCACCAGATCGTCCCATTGAAGGACTTCCTTTTTCATCATCTTCAGATTTAAGAAGCTAAAACAAAATAACAACAATATATTCCAGCTTTTGATATGTCGTGATAGTCATCTTACTGATAATAACATAGGATTATTTGAGTTAGAATTTTTTTGCATTCCAAACATACGAGAAGTTCCCATACCTCCATGACCCACATTTTGTCCAATCTTGTACGTGCCAGAAATATTAGACGCCAAACTTTCTTTATCTTCTTCCAATTTATACAGCTTTAAAAATATAAAAACAAAAAAACTTACTCATCGTAAAGGAGAAATTAATGTATGATTTGTTTAAAGAAGATAGTTTACATGGTATTTATGATATTAATATAAAAAATTTTTTGTAAATACTAATTCTGCTTATTTTCGAAGACATAAAACTACGAGTAGATGACATAACAGGCTTTTTTACCATTTCTGATCACTTTTTAATGTGTCGTTATATACATAGCTACAAATTTCACTATTGAAAAGGATTGAATTCTTCCTTTTCTATAGAAGTTATAAACGTTTTCAAAGCGAAGCACACCGGGTAAATCTAGTTTTTATTAAAAAGAAGAATAAAGTAGGAAAATTGATTTTTGTTTTTAATATAAACACAAGAATGAAAATGTTTGTACGTTTTCGAAAAACTGGCAATAAAACAAGTTCAAAACAAGGATACAAAAACAAAATCTTTTAAGGATTGCGGAAGGGAAAATTTCTAAATAAGGAATTTGTAAGCAAGGAAAGGAGCTCGGAGGGAAGTTAATTAAAGAAGTCTTTAAAAGATGTTCAAACCTATTAATAAGCAACAATAATTTTAAGTAACTTTAAGAATCTCCTCAAGCAATGTCGACATGTGCATGTACATATGTACATACATATATAGCCAACATAAAACTTAAAATCAGTTTGCTGAAATGAAAACTGACTATTACTTATATTTCTATATAAAAAGAAAACAAACTGTAGTTTCATACTCATATTGAACGGAAATTAATGTGAAATATTTCAAATTGAGTTAATTCTTTTAGCTTTACTGTTTCACGATCTCGAAGTTTAGCATTAGCTTCGAACTACGAAACAAATAATTGATAATAAATAACTTTTCGTCAAGCTTTTTCACCGCATTAATTTTTGACAATTATGATCAGACTAGGAATCAAAATTTAAAATAGATATATTTAAGATTATAATGTACAACACCCAAAAGAAATTGTAATAAAAATATAAAAAACTTAACATTTTAAAAAGTCAAGAAACAAAATAAAGTTCTCATTTTGTAAGGCGAATGGACATAAATAAGAAGTTGCAATTGTATCAACATTGGAAAGCGAGAATATTTTCATTTGTGAATTATATATGATCTGATAATATATAAAGTCCAACAAGTGTAACGCTTGATTCCTTATATTCTAATTAAGAAAATTTTACAATCTTTTATATCTTTTTGATCTTTAAACGCTTGATATAATGTCAACATTAGGAAGAACAACCTAAAACCTAGTATAATGAATAAGTTGAAATTATTTTATTTCCAAAGTTAATCTGTCAATTCTATAACTCAACAATATCTCTAATAAATATCGTTTTTAAAAATAATATTTTTTCGCTTTTAATACCTTATCTGCAATTATAAAATATTTATTAAGTTTTTTCAATAGTATATTTTCATTTAAGTTGTTTACGCTATGAACTCAAAAGATTTTTTTAGAATTTAAGTATCTCCAATCATTAAAGTATAAAATTTTCTAAAAAAAAATTTATGTTTTCTAAACATTGGTAAAGAAAAACATGTATTGAATTAGGGATTATTATTGTTACTTTCTCAAAAGCCAAAATATGTACTTGTCAACGAAAAGTTCAGGAATTATGTCAATGTTTTTACCAAAAAGAAGTACAAAATACAAAATTGTCCATAAAATCTGCATATTATGTGTAGTAATTAAATCGATTTCAATTTTTCTAACATTTCATTTGAATATTTTGAAAATTGGGATAAAATTTAATATTCTACTATCACAGTCATTAAAATATGCTGGAAACGAAAATTATTATATTTAATGTACATAAGTGGAGAATTTTAAATGAAGGCCAGGTGAATGATTGCAATGAAATTATAATAACATTAACATTTATTAACAAGAAGACACTATTTATTAATTTTCTTGTCTTTAATGTACCTTTATATCGTCACCATCCATAAGAGATGTTATAGCCGCAGAATGACTTTTGTTTGTCAATAAGTGTCTCAGTCTTTCCGACTCAGTTGGTGGTTTAGTATTGTGAAGTTGGTGGGCTTCATTCTTTTTTTGTTGTGAGTTTGTTGCTGAAGCTTTTGCACCAATATTTCCAAAAATTAGCTGGTTAACACCATTTGATAAGTTTCCAGTACTGTTTGTACTACTTCCAGCCGGCATACTATTGCTATTACTAGCGTTATTGTTTTTATTCAAACTATCGTTTTCATTTTTTTCTGTGTTATTTTCAAACGATTGAAATCCATAATTTATGGATCCCTGTGCTCCAACAGTTCCAGTGCCTGATTGACTTGTATTTGACTGAGGAGAAGACAAGCCGGGTGCAGAATTCGTCTGATAGGGAGTAGACGGTGAAGGACAAATCGCAGGACTAAAACCATGTCCTGTAGACGGAGGTCGTGGTGTACTAACTGGCGTAGTAACAGAAGCACGGGAATTTGGTCTAGAATCATTCCATGCAGACACCGACGGATCTATTTCAAATGAGGAATGTGGTAAATCTAAGTCAAACTCATTACTATAAAACGAGGGACCCTCGTTCCCAGTAGGAGAAGCTGCAAATGAATTTACTAATGTAGAGTTATTTGAGACCACAGCAGATGCTCCAACAATTGCATAACCGGTTCTCTGCGAATTGATAACAGAATTGTTACTACCAAGCACAGGACCTCCTCCAGTATCGTTACTAACGCTTCCAGCACCGTTAGTAACTGCCGATGTCATAAGCGGACCTCCCACATTCGTTGTCTGAGTTGTATTTGTAGGTATTCCACCCCCGCCAACTAAACCTCCCATACTTGAAACATTAATGATAGGGGAGGACACAGAATTGGTATTTGCAAATGTGTCCATAGACAAGTTAGAAACCAGAGACGAAACCAAAGATGACCCTGGAGATATCGCAGCTCCCGTGTTATTCTGTCCAGAGTTTCCAGACATCATAACAATGGTGTCAGTATTAACATCATTTTCTGTATTTAATAAAGTCTGAACGGACATAATAAAATCACTTTCTCCAGGTGTGCTATTAATAAAAAGTCTTGAATTTGCTTTCACATGTACATAGATATCTGGCGCACCTAATCGTAAACGAAAAGGTTTTGATGTAACATTAAAGATAGGAGGATTTATTCCAACTCCACTTCCTGGAGACTGTGAGACATTTATTGCATTAAGACCGCCATTGGAATCCTGGATATCACGGAGATGTGTCTTTAAAGTCGTTAAGTCTTGAGGATGACACAAATCTTGTAGTAATCGCCCTGACCATTGCGATAAATGCAATTTAAAAGGTTCCCTCAAGGTAGTGGCATCTAAAGTAATTATTTTGCCATGAATATCTAATTTAAAAGTAACTTGCTCGATGGAAGGATGTTGAACATGCTGTTGAATATTCATTTCCGAAGGTGACTCATCTTCAGGTCGCGTTATCAGACATAAAACTGATGACGAATCACTATCGTCTAAAAGAAAATACAGTTAAAAAAAATGTCTTAAATATTTGTACTCATACCTTTAACGGAAGCAGCCATTAAAACAACTTCTTCATATTTAGGTGTTTGGTCCATTAAATTATTATCATTATTTGTGCTTGATGAAGAACCTGAGTTTTGGGCTGATATACGCATTTCTTTGACAAGCATTCGAACTTTGGTCGAATTGCTTCGTTCTTGCTTGCCACTATTCCTATTAGGATTCTCCGAGTCAACCCCAATATTCCATGCCGTATTAATATCATGAGTGCCACCATTGCCAGGACCGCTATTTCCACCACTCGTCAATGATGTTGACATATTCAAAATAGGGTCTAATTTGGCGTGATCTCCTGGATAAAGGTACATATATAAAGGTTGGCGATATAACTCCTGTTTCTCATAACCAATAAGCTCTCGAATATTTTGCGTACACGATTCAATAATTCCTGTAGAATTCACCTGCAATAACACCCATCCCACTGATGAAATGTAATGTTCCAAAGCTTCAAAATATGCTGAAATTTCGGGCACTTGACCATTGAGCAATGAGGGTTCAGGCAGTGGTGGTTCTGTTGACGACACATCGCCTTGTTGTACCGGATGTATTAAACAATTATCAGTGGCACAACGGCTGCATCGTGTTGAGGTGCTTTGGTTATTATTGTTGTTATTGGCAGTCGAAACACTTGCTGGTGTTGTTATTGTAGTTGATGAAGTTGTTATTGTTGTTCCTGTCGATGAGGACGTGCAGGAAGAAATATCCCTGCTTTGGCCTCTATCGCAAATATCGCGATACTGTAAGAAGATAATAGTTTTTATGAAATTGCAGGAAAAAAGCATCAATTTTATAGGAATAACCAAAGTGTATTTAATAAAATACATTCACAAGCATTTTCCCTCTGTTATTATATCGATGTTATTTTTTTGTAAAATGTTATTAGTTACTTAAAAATTGCAAAACTGAAATTGTTACTTACTAATTTACAAACTATTTATTAAGTAAAAGATGTTTTTAAAAAATAAATATCTTAATTTTTACCGTTTTAACAACTTGATTTAATATAGCAGCTTTATCCGGTTTAGTTGAGGTCATATCGCCACGTTTGTTAAGTTGCAGAAATTCTGAGAGTTGCTCGATATAATTGTTTTCCAACTCACGGCGTCTTTTTTCATTGTTACACTTATTAATTTGTGATTGAGGCTGAAACGTAAAAAATTAAATTAAAATAAAGCAAATCAAGTAAATCGGGATTTTAGAAAAAAATTTAGGTTACTAAAACATGACAAGTGTTCGACTTAGAGTACTTTTAAATAAAATATCTAATAGAAAATATTACAACTGAAAATATATAATTGAAAACATAATACATCCTTTTGTCTGTCAAAGGGTACGCGATGTAATAAAAATCTAAAGCATTTGACTCATACATATACATATATATGTCCATATAGGAATGCAACCTAATTTGCTAAATGTTCATAACACTCTGATTTTATTATCTTTGTATAGACCTTTAAAAGTTTAAAACGTAGCTCTTTATTTAAAAATATATAGTACATACATAAGTATGAGAATTTATGTAGACCAAGTTTAGTGGCATTTTCGAAAAGACTCGCCTTTTACAATTAGTTTTCGCAGTGAAATATTTTTTTAATTTCATACATATGCATATATGTGGGTTTAACCTATGCTATATAGTATGCGAAATTTTGTGCTGTAACTAAGACGTGATCAATTAAGTGAAAAGAACTATGCATATTCGTAATAGAGCAGAATATTTTTCAGAGGAATCGCGTCTTCGCCAGTTTCCCTCTATTGTGCATAATCATAAGACAAGAAATAACTTACATACACAACGTCTTATTTATGTTTTAAAAAATGTTCAGAATATTTATGTACTTTCAATATATTTATTCAAAATACCCGTTGTTTATCACTAGACAAACCTGTCTAAAGACATTTTCTTTGTAGCTATGCCAGCTCGCTACTTTTTTAAGTTACAAAAGTAAAACAGATATTACACCAAATCTTTTTTCACTACGACCACGTACATACATACTTAGTCATAGTTGCATATAGTGGTAAAAATCAAAACAATTTTTATTTCTATTGCACATTTTTCCAGCTGTCTAACAAACATTTTAAAGAAAATAAATTTATCGTGATATATAAATTATTGCTGAATACACTGCATTTTACCTTACTTTACTAAAAATAAAGGTGGTTTTTTTCATTTCGGTTGTACCATTAGTTGAAAAGTGTGATTCAAGGAATAAAAACTACAAACAATAAAAAGTTGTTTTTTAATTTCTTCACAGTAATTATTTTTTTCTATTGTAATAAGGTTTTTAATAACAAAAAACTCTGTTACCTTTTTAACTTTTTGCTTAATAACAGCTTTTTATAAACAATAAAGAAGGAGTAGATACATATGTATATCTGTGCTATGCATTTGGTAATTCAATAAGAAAACAACTTACCAAATTGGCTTTAGAATCATTTTTCCTTCGTACTTTTCGATTTGACGTCGTGGAATTGGCTGAGATCGGTGAAGCCACCGCATTCATATTGACAGAACGTTGTAAAGCGGCAGCTATATTTGAGGCTGTTGTAGCAGCTTTATGCAATGACGAGTATTGGCGTTGTTGATATTGCAAATGTAAAGGCAACAAATTGTTAATGCTAAGCAGTGAATTATTGTTACTAAAAAAATAAGCCTGTTGTTGTTGTAAAGATGAAAACCTAGCTAATACATTTGCAGTTGGAGTAGATGAGTTATTATTGCTAGATTCCGTTGTTACAGTTTCGTTGTTGTTATTTGCAATTAAAGATGATGGTGCAACAGCGTTTCTACCACCTATTGAAGCGGCAATTGTAGTTGTGGTGGTATGTAGGGGAACAACACCAGTCGAGATTGGAGCTACTGGCGCCAGTCCTAACAATGTTGAGGCAGAATTAGAAATTGTAACAGCAGCTATAGCTGATGCCGGCGATAAATGCTGTAGATTGCAAATGTTATTACTATTTGTCGAGCCAAAATCTGCCGTTGCTGTTGTCTTCCTGCAGGCCGATGAGAAAGTATTATTTGTTTTAATTGTGTTTGTTGCAGATAGTTTAGAAATTGGTACAAAATTTGTTGACAAATTATCTGAGCTTTTTGTGCAGTATGAGTCTGTTTCTGTAGCACTTGTCGATGACTTAGTAGTAGTATTGGATGAAGATGCAGCCCAACGATCTGGTAGTTCACATGGGCCAAGCCTTAAACGTAGAAATAAATTTATTTCATAAATATTTTTTAAATGTGATTAATTTTGCTTATTATCTCAATATAAGATAGATTGCAAAATAAATAAAATACAAACAAACAAAAATAAATATTTTTGGTAGATTTGTATAAATATAAGTATATATGCATATGTATATATATATTTATATGCATATATATAAAAATACAGTATCCGACAAAACTAAAGCACGTCCTCCTGTTTATCGTTAAACTTTACAATAACATTGAAAATAATTTCTATTTTATAGAAAGTATTATTATATTTAAAGGGAACACATTAATTGGACCACCACAATATGATATACTATTGTTTTCTCTGACGAATCAAAATTTAATTTGAAAGGTTTCGATGTATTAAGATTTATTTCTAAGTCCAATGTCTTAATCCACGTTATACCAAAGGCACAGCGAAACACAACGGTATAGCTTTTTGGTCTGAGTATGTTTTTCAGGCTATGGTATTGTTCCAATTCATACAATAAATGGAATAATGTATCTTTTTGTTTATAGAGGCATCCTGCAAAATGTAATACTGCCACATGGAGAGGAGGAAATGCGGATTAAGTGGATATACCAACAGAACAATCGCCAAATCTCAATCCCATAGAAAAGTTTAACAAGTTTTTTTTAACCCTTCATTATGTTTAATTCACTATGTGCTTTAGTTTTGTCACCTTCAAATAATGCTTTTTATATTTTTGATTGCATTGTAATAGTTTTAAATCAAGAATTTATGTTACTTTTGTTTTTTTTAACATATTACATATATATTTAATAATATTGACAAATGAACAAGGCTAAATGTTATTTAAAACAACTTTTATTTGGCTACTTAACGAAGGATTTCGTGTTTTAGTTTTGTCCGATACTGTATATTATGTTCAACAAGTTATTTACTTTTTAGATGATTTTCATAACGTGTAAACCAAAAAAGTAATTTACAATGCATGGCTGCAGTTAAAACAAGCATCAATAAAGGCAGAAACCTTACAAATTTTCTTTGAATTTTAAACAGTTTTTAGTATATTCTCAGCTATAGTAACCAAATCCATCAGCAACGTCAAGAAACAGTTTTGGTTCGGTTCAGTACAAAAAGTAAATCTATCATCAAACGTTTTACCCCAGAACGTTCCAATTTTTCATAGATTGTTTTCTTTTCTGTTTTGCGTACATTTAAATTAGTGTACAGGTTTTGTTTACGTTCACAATAATATCAATTTGAATGGCCCAATCATTCGCTCTCTTTTTGATTTATTTTGTTTTACAGACGGCAAGGTGCGCAAAAATATGATATGACACTTATGCTATTATTTGCATACTCTAACCATAAGTTTACTAACTAACAGAGAAAGTTGAATTCGTATATAAGTTCTTTACATTTATTTATTACAGTAGTGGACCTTTTTACTAACTCAAGACACAAGGGAAACATAAAACATTTAAAATTATTCTTTTTTAGTTTTATAAGTATCGCTTTTTATCGCGGAAAAACAAAAGCAGTAATGAATAAATAATTTATATATTCATGAAAACTCTCTTTTAATTATTGTAATATCAATTTTGTGAAAATCTACACGAGTCGTCAATCATAACATAATATTTTAAAGAAAAACTACTAAATGTAAGTATTCTGCGCATTTAAAGCAATAAAGTGATTATAATAGTAATGAATCAGCTGTATTTATTTAGCACATGCTTTTTGGTTAGTCCAAAAATGTTAGTCATATGTTTCCTTTTTCCGCATTTCAAAGATATATTTATAATAATTTTCGTTATCTTCAAAAATTTGTTTAAGCACAACTGTTTTCAAATCAAATTCGTTATAATTCTACGTTTTCCATTGATTGAAAATCTTAGCTGATCACCCTTATATTAATGTAGCTATACATACATATGTATGTATGTATATGCATGCATTTTTAAGATACACGCATGATGGTTTGATTCATTCAGCAAACATAAAGCACAAACATTTCAACAAAAAAGCAACAATTGCAAACAGAACCAAAAAAATCAGCACGCAAAAACAAAGAAGTATAAACAAATACAAAAGTAGGTATGTTTATATGCATATATTTATATGTTTATATATACATATATATATGTATATGTGTGTGCATGTGTGTGTACATGTGCATACATGCATATGTACGTATGTATGTATAAATATTATAAATAAGCGAAAAATCAAAATACACTTGAACGTGAGTGAGACAAATTCATGACCTACTTTACAGCGCTTTTTCTTTCATCCATGACCTAGATTTGCAATGAGGCAGTTAGCACAACAACAATAATAATTTCAGCTCTAACAATAGTTATCGCTATTGTATGTCGGTTAATAGTTTGTCTGTTGGCTTGTCAATAGATCGGAATAATTAGTATAACTGTTAGGAAAGTTTGTCTTGATGTATGTAAGTATATATTAAATGTACTATAAGTGACCCTTAGCAGTGCCAATATTTATCCAAAATATTTAAATATACAATACATATGTATATACATAAGTACCTGATTAGGCAAATAGTTATTGCACTAAGTAAAAATTTTTATATTGCATATGTATGTATGTATGTAAATACTATGTATGTATGTAGATATATGTATATGTACTATATACTCGTATGTATGTAGATATATGTATGTATTTTCCGCACCTAAATAGGTAAAAAGACATATCCCAGCGGAAGTAGTAACAGGAGGAAATTTTAACGAAAGAAGTTAGTGCTTTCTGTTACCGGATTAAAACATATGTACTCGTATTTAATATATTTATGTATGTGCATAAATACATTCATCGGGCAAAATTACGTTCGACTTTATGAACTTATGCATCGAATGCATTTTAAAGTTCAGTTTATTAAACGAATTTCTATAGCTCATATTTTATATGAAAGTTTAATATACAGAAATAGTTTATATCAACAACTTTCCAAAGCACAAAGAGCATATAAAACTTTAATTGATGAGGTCCATAATATGGCACAATAATTATAATTTTTAATATATATTTTACTATATTAAAATGTATATGCAGTAAAACCTTCAAAAGTTAGAAAAATATTTATGTAGTTATAAAATCTTTATTTTTAACGAAAATCTAAATCAAAATAAAGAAAAAATTAACCAATAGCTGTCAAAGTACTCAACGTTTGTTAAAAGTTGCACAAAATTGATACTTTACGTTGCCGTTGATGTAATTTATGTGAAAAGGCTCATAGCAAAACCTGTATTTTAAGTTAGTTGTCAAATATAATTTCATGATATGGAAACTTTAGCATAACTATAAAAGAATAAGAACGTTTTTGTAAAAATTGGTAACACATGTCATCTTTTTTAATGAATTGCATATAGACTTTGCTACAATTTGTTATATTAACTTTAACTCTACCTTATAAAACATATGTTTTATGTGTGTATGTTTGCGTGAACACGCACTATAAAAATGTCGGAATAGTGGCTTTGACAATAGTAAAAAAAAATTCAATAGTTAACAACGTAAAATTAATCTAAAATATTTGAAATGGACCTGATACCAGAATCAGCAATAAGGAGCATTACCATCCTGATGGATTGGTAGCTTAAAATTATATATACATATGTATGTATATTGGCAGAATATTACCTTTTCATAAAGGGTATTCAGAATATGAAAAGAAATTATTTTAAACTGCTCAATCAACGCGAAAAAACTTTAAAAATCAAAAATTTTAACGAAATGAAAAATTTACAAGTATACTTTAAAAAAACAAAATACACAAGTTTTATAAAACTTTTACATTTCGTATATAATTTTTCTAATTTTTTTTTTATTTGAAAATTTAGATTTGTCGTGTTTCGTCATATTTTGCTGTAAATTTAACTACAACTAAACGCAAATAAATTTTCCGTCTTGGAATTTCTACCGCACGTAAATATTAAATTATATTACCTAATTTTTTTTATAAGTCTAAATTATATTTTCTGTTAAAGTTATAAAACTAACTAAATAATTTTTCTTACAAAGAAAAATATGCTACTTAATAATTATGTAAGTTTTATTTTATAAGTAAAAAAATAAAACTTAAACAAATTGAAATGCTTATGACATTTCATCGTTAGATTTCTATAATTTTCTTTAATAAAAAATCACATATATTTAGAAAAAATATAAAAAAAATATACCACTTCATCCCGAAGATCATCAAAATCTATTTGTTTTTTTCTTTTATTTTTATTTATTTCGCTTTTAAAATGGTTTCTAACTACACGTTTTCACATATGTATATTGTAGCAAAATCTTAAACTATATTTTAAATTAGAAGCAAACAGGAAATTGAAACTTGAAAAATACTATAAATACCTTAAGAAGCGCTTATTTAGTTATTTAGTCCTTACTTGCGAAGTAAAATTTAATATATCGTTATAAGTGCATAGAATAGGCGAACAACGAAAACAATATGCCCATAATGGTCCTATCATACTTTCACAAATGTCTAACTTATACGACCCAGGCCTTCACATAGGAAGTAGCAGTGTGGGTGCCCTAAAATTCCTGATATGAACTGTAAAACACTACGATTATCTAAAGCAAATCAGTCAACCAGAGTGAGTGAGAGACAAAACTTTCGAAGGCCAAAGAACAGCAATAAGCCTGACCGCACTTAAACAATAATTATGATGACCCAGAGCTATTATTCAGCTCAGAACTTAAGAAACATTTCAGAATAATTTTATTTTTGTGTATAAGTCAAAGCTACAAACAAACATTAAAGAAAGGAAATTTATACGACTAAACATAAAGCGTGTTTGATTTACTTGTTTTTTTACTTTTAAGAAAAAATCAAAAAAAATTTAATAAGCAAATATTTTTCGTTATAGCGTTTAAAAATATATCAAATTCATGATCGGCTAACTTACATAAGCTAATCCCTAATACAAAAGTTTAGAATTTAATAACAACAGTAATAGCGCGTAACTGAAGTCACACGTTCACTTGACTGTTTTTTTCTTTTTATGGTTCTATTTATTTTGGGATATGAACAAGTTAAATATATTCTGAAAACCCGTCAACGTTTATATGACATGTGCAAATAGAACAAGTCATAAAATAACAATATACAATGAGTTTCTTCTTGATCAAATTGCTAACTCGCAGCTAAATCAAAATAGTACTTCTTAACTTAGCCGCAAAAATATTGAGATGGTTACGCTGTTTACTAATTCAAAACAATTTTCTGATTTCTGCGAGCTTTCTTATATTGCGATATTTCAGTTATCTGTTTTTGTATTTGCCAGCTGCGTTAGATTTTTACAGTGCTTTTATTTGCTTTATAAATAAATATATGTATTTATCTATATGTTTGAATGTACATATACATAGGCATGTCTATGTACATATGTACGTGACGGTGCCGTATTTAAAAAGGCATGCGAAGAAATTCATATTTACGTCCATTTGTTTCTTCATCGAAAACTCAACGAAAAATAGGTTTTTTAATAAGTGCCACATTTGTAATACGACGCAAAACCTTTTTAGCAATATATCCAGAATTCTAGATAAATATTTATTTTTATAATGAAATAGTGAAGAAAATCAGAATTTTTAAGATTTTTTCTAGGATGATTTAATTTTTGAAAACGAATCAAAGCTTAAGATTTTTGAAAATACGTCTGACATATGCATATAAATGCAAGTGACTGTTTTCGGTATTACCCCTTGAAATGCTACCACAACCTCCCGACATAAGCATCCCAGGAAATTTGTGGGCGAAATACGGCCCCAAAAAATGGATTATAAAATTGTTGCATAAGGTCCACTACACCATTTTGGACATCTTCATAAAACAGTAACATAACCTATCCTTATTATCTTTTCGATAATATACATCGCATCTCGATGTTTTTATTCAAAATTTTGTTTTTAGCTTTTCCTAGTAATTACCATTAAATATGTAGCATCTTAAAAATTTCCTGATATGTATGTACATATATGAAAATAACATGTTAACACAGATTATTAAAAAGACCTAAATAAAAATTGCTTTAAAAAATCTGTATCTAAAATAATTACTTAAAAACTTACAAAACTTTAAGGAGAGAATTCATCGCTCACGGAAGTACTTAATTACAAGCGGAAGTTTCACAACACAGCATTATTTTGTTTGTACTTTAAAATAGTAATAAAAGTGTTAGTTATGTGGCTTTACAGTTTTGCTCACGATATAAATAAAATATTCCAATATTTTTTTTGTTGCGGCATACTTAAATTATTGATCTTCTGTTTTTGCTATTGTTTAATTTTCTTCGAACTTTCGGTCAGGAATCGTCTAATTTTAATGTATGGTGAAATTTGTGGAGTACGATACATTACTTTAATGTAGATATACTTATTGGATTTAGGTATGTACACGATACATTACTTTAATGTAGATATACTTATTGGATTTAGGTATGTATGTATGTATTTGGGATTTATAAGCTTTGTAATGTTAATATCAAGCTTAATTGGGCTTTTTAGGCCTTACTATAAATATAAAAATAAAACAAATATAATACGCTGACGCAACAATATTATTATTTTCATAAGTTCAATAAAAAACTTTGTCGATTTAAAAAAACATGTTATATTGTACTTTTCCACTTTCAACTAAATTACATGATTTAGAATCTGTTACCTATTTTCAATAAATAACCTTTTAAAAAATCTACTTATGTAGACTTCTTCGATTACGTTCCCATTCCATTAATGACGACTTTCTAATAAACAACTTATTCACAGAAGTCTTTTGAATAGTCTATGTA
The DNA here is from genome assembly GCA_932526305.1 of Epicampocera succincta. Taxonomy (NCBI): domain Eukaryota; kingdom Metazoa; phylum Arthropoda; class Insecta; order Diptera; family Tachinidae; genus Epicampocera; species Epicampocera succincta. The sequence goes on along the minus strand of OW052037.1, from coordinate 57,731 downwards.
ATTTATGTATATACAAATAAGTCAGATATTCTCTACACATGGTAAAACTCCAGCGACCTTTCTCAACAAATTTTTTCAACGGAATTTTCTATTTCCGGAATCGCTAAGCCCATCAAACCTAAAAGCTTTGTCCTTTGATAATATAATTTAATTTCCAAAATAAATAATCGACTTAACATCATGTTTATCCATAAAAACTAACGTACATATGCACTCGAATATGTTTTAAAATTAACTGCAATTTTGTTATTGAGCTTAGAAAAAAGGAAATAAAAATGGGTAAACATATAAGCAAAACTACTAATTAAAAACTTAATTGGTCGACTTACCCCGCATTTTCGGATGCAGCAATGGACATATGGTGTTAAGGCGCATCTGTTAGCTGCAGCGCAAGATAAGCCGCTTACTTATTTTAAGCTGTTCAGACAAATCTTGTATTCAATTATTTATTGATGTATATTTTAGCGACAACTGATGTAACTGAAAAGAGAAACAACTTTGTTAACAGACAAATTGAAAAATAGGTTTAAATCACTAAAAGCTGTTCTTTAAAAAAAGGCAATATTTTTCTAAAATAGATAATACGTTCATGTATCTTTTAGCGACAACTGATGTAAAAGAAAAGAGAAACAACTTTGTTAACAGAAGAATTGAAAAAAAGTTTTGAATCACTAAAAAGTGTTTTTAAAAAACAATGTTTTTTCTAAAAAAGATAATATGTTGAAATTGTATATTTTGAACCATTCAGGGGCGTCATAGAAACCAATTTTATTGGAATTGGTTTTGAAAACGACTAAAAAAGTTATTTGGTGTCATGAATTCCAATGTTATCGGTTTTATGTTCGAAACAGAATTAGTGTTGGTTTTAGGTGTCACAGAAACCAATATTATTGGTTTTTTCCTGAAAAAGACCAATCAGCTAACAGCTGACAGATTTCATTTGTGCGGTTTTATTTTTGCCTTTCAATTTGATATTTTGTATAAATGTAAGTAAATTTTACATTAAAAAAGGAAATATGTAAGTATATTCTATGGATTCTAATATTTGCTTACATATGTAATAAAATGCAAAGCTCCATAATCGTGGAGTTTATGGACAAATATCCCGACCTTGTGAAAGGCTGCACAAAGAGAGGTAAACCAACCGTACTCTTTTTGGGAACACTGGTTGACACTGTGCTCCTACCGAGACATATGCCAGAGTCATTTCCGACAGCTCTTTAATATGCCCCTTCAGCTAAAAACCGCAACGAAGCTGCAAGTTGTAGCAGTGGCGGAATTTTAGAACACAAAACATGTTCCTTTATTGCGTCTAGGACCATCCGAAGACCTTCTTTATTTAGTTGGTAGTATTCTATGAACCTGCCAAGCAGCTTTAAATATGAACGCACATTATACACTTTATAAAAAATATATTTACGCTGTCTCCGGCAGCTCCAGCGGATTGCAACAATCTCGCAATGTTTTTCTTTTGCACTTTTCCGAACACTCTTCCTCCAATAGCAAATATAAAACAACAGCATTGCTCATTTTCTATCTTTTTTTTATTAAAAACGCAAATTTTTTTATGTTTTTAATAAATACACTTTTTATTTTGCCCAAAAAATTATAACTAAAATTGTATACAATTATACAAATGTAAAAAACAGCTGATTCGAATATTGGTTTTGTTTGCTTTCGAACATAACAAAACCGACTTGGTTTCATGACACCAAATGAAACCAATATTGGTTTTCAAAACCAATAAACATCAAAACCGACTTGGTTTCTATGACACCCCTGATTACCTGCTTTCTGTAATATTGCTGACAAGTTTTCACATTAAAAACTTTGAAACAAAACATTCTACCTTTTCACAATTAGTGAAAACGGCGCTTCTGGATTTCAATAAATAGGCAACCTATATTTATTGGAATATTTCATTGTCAAAAGCAATAAGTAAATAAGAAGAAAATTAAAAATACAAGCCTAAGGTATGAGTGCTTATAAACATTTTAATCTAGTCAAATAAATAGAAACGGAATATACATACATACATATGTAGTTGTTTGAATTACTATATAATTTACGATACTAATATCTATAAAACTTCTTTAGTAAAAAATACTTCTTTAACTTTTTTATATTTTTTATTTCACTAGTTTGAGCTGTTATTAATTTTTTAATATGTTTTTCATGTTTTCTTGTTTTATGTCTGTATGTATGTATATATTTAGTTTGAAGTTTTAATTTTCTAAATTAAATTTTAAGTACAGCTTGTCAAATAACTATAGCACTTTTGGCTTGTACTAAACACATCGTTTTAATCAATTTTTCACTCTATTTTAAAAAACCTTATTCTAAGTTATTTATTTTTTATTTTTAAGCAATCCAACAATTTTTAAATAAATTATATACTCTTTATTATGTACCGTTTCAAAAGTCATTAATACGCAAATTTTGCATATGTTTTAATTGTCAAATAACTATAGCACTCTTAAAATTTTATACCTCCAGCGATTTTGCATACACTCAAAAACTCTTTTAGACATTGAGGAAAACAAGAGTTCTATTAAATTTTCCTGAATTTACTTCCATTTTTCCCCACAGCTTCATTTACTTACTGAAATAAATCGCCTTTTTTCTTTGTGACAAGTTTTTTTATTGGATTTAAAAGTGATGACTAAGTCGGCCAATCTAGCATTACAATTATGTGATAGATTAGGAATGGTGAATTTTTTGCTAAAAACTTCTTCATTCCAATTGGTGTCACTTACAAAATTACACCGATTATTTTTGCTAACAAAACGTTTCTATCAGCAAATAACCCCACTACTACGTAAAAGATTCTAATTTATTTATTTTCTATAGTTCTTGACAAATTTACCCGGCTTGTATTAGTTATATTTCTAACTTTATTTACTGTTAAACGACTACTTTTTCGTTAATTTCTTTTTTGGTTCGCAAGCTCCATTTTCTAATTTCCTACCGGTGGGTTTGAAAAAATTATAAGTAACATTTTTGCGTCAAAATTTTTTTTCATTTTTATTTTTTTTATTATTTGAACACAAAAATTCCATTTTTCCTTGGTCCGTTCCACTTAAAACTTTTAGTGATGCACCTTTGACTACCGATCATGAGGAAAATAGAAAAGTGCCATAGTTATTTGACAAACGCAACATATGAAAAAGTTATGTATCAGTAACATTTACAGCAACACTTAAGAGAGGTTAAAAAAAATTCCTTGAAATTTGTAATGTTGCTAAAAAGGATGAAATGAAAAAGTACAACAATAGGAATATATTAATCAACACAATCAAAAACTAATATTCTATTTTTTAAGTACTCTCCAATTAACAAAATATCTGCGTTTTTGGAATTCATGGCATAATTTCACTCCGTTTTTATTTGCGAAATGATTGGATAGCTTAAGTGTAAAACTTCTCACAAAACGTTACTACAGAAACGCACATAATCCCAAATTTCCAACAACTTACGTCAAAGAAGGCAGGCAGTTATCACAAAATATAATTGCAGAAATACTTATACGTGAAACCCAATTTTTTTTAATCAGCTCATGTCAGTTTCTCTACATTTTGCTCGATTCGATGCGAGAAGTGCAGAAACGGGACGCACAATTTAAACATTTTGGAGCGTTCGAAATAACTTGATATATATGAATATGCATATAATTTGGCAATTTGTTATTTTTGGCTAGTAACCATTTCTTATTTCAACTCAAAAACAAAAAATTGTTCTAAAAGCGAGAAAAAATGGTTCAAGCTTATTGTTAGTATGTTTTATATATACTGTTTTATATATACAGTTTGGCGGACTTTTTTATGGAGTCGTAAGCTTCAAAAGATTTTTCTTATTAAAATCTTTCAGGTATTTATCAATTGCAAAAGGCTATATTTACTTGGTTTGACTCTTTATTTTGATATCCTCTGTAAAATGCTTTAATTCTTCTTCATTTTAGGTATTGAAGTTACGAAATTATGAACGTACTATAAGATTACATTTATACGCTGACATGCAGTTTTTTATATGTATGTATGTAAAATATATTGCGAAAATGGAACCTTCAAGTTTTTCTTTCAACTTAAATGAAGAAATGTGAAATAAAGACTACTTTTAGGCATCCTATTTTGCAAATAAAGTAACATTATTAAATTACTTTACAATTTAAAAGAATACACTTAAAAATTATACTTATTCAAATAAATCCATGTGTGTATTTATAAAACAAATTTATTTTTACTTGACTTTTACCATTCTTAACAGACGACTTCATCTGTCATATGTTTTCAGAAAGTAAAAAGGAAAATTTAATTTTAATTTTAAAAATCTTTGTAATCTCTTTTGATGAACCAAGCTTTTGAGTCAATTACACGAAATCTTTCATTCTGCAAAATTGTAAACAAGTTTGTTTTGTATTTCTGATCTCTTAAATACATTTCGATGTAGCAAATTTATTTTGCAGCACAGCACGGAATTCTAATAGTTACGAGCAATTAAAAGATTGTATTTATATACATACATGTATATGTACATATGAACCTACATATATAATATAAAAAAAGGAAATGTATGTCTTTTTCGACGTACTTTGGGTATAGTTTTATAATTTAATTTCTAATAAAAGAATTAAATGCATTTAAGATAGCAGCATTTTTAACTTAAGTACATTGTTAAACAGCAAACAGTACAAGTGTAAATGGAATTGCAACCCACATATACAATATGTAACGATTTTATTGTAGATATTTTTATTTTTCCAAAATGTTATAGCTTTTTTTAGAGTTCCTCTTATATTAAAATGAATTAAGAACATCAAAATCATATTTTCTCAACAATTATTTTAACTTATACTTCTCTAAATAGGTTAGGGCCTCATATTTTCCAAATTAATGGAATTTAATAACGTTATCTGCTTTTTAAGGTTTAGTGCAGTTAAAAAAAACCTATTTTTTTGTACATTTTGTAAATTCACTTTGTTTTCAAACTAAAAAAAATTAAAGATAGTTACGTAAAAACTTTCTTGAAGAAGATATACAGAGAAGAGTCGAAATAGTGAATAGATATTTATATATTTTTTTCTTTTAAAAAACGAAATTGATCTCTGGCTCAAATAACTTGAAATTGTTAACTACATATGTATGTACTTATATACACATGAGAATACACTACAAGTGTTTAAATAACTCTTTTTAAAAACATTCACATTGCCCAAATTCGAATTTAGTGATTATGGCTGAATTTCATAATTTATTTGGAAGCATTTTTTTAAATATACCTTAAATAAAGTCTGCTAGAATATACATTTTCATGACAGTAGAATATGGTAAAGAAATCGGTGTATTTATAAAGACGAATCATATCAAACATATTCCATCTTAAAATGAGAGTTGATATCGCACCACATTATCTTGATAGCAATAAGGTGTAAAATGGGAAAAATGAGAATGAATGCTTATCGAAATATTCAATTTTAAGAGTAACGTCCAGGCAATTTTTTAGAAGTCTTATTATCAAGCAACTTCAATCAATACTTCGCTTGTTACTCTTTGGGAAGATGCAAACATAAATTCATATGCACCTACATACAATTTCTGCCATGAATAACAAATATGTGAATTTGGCAAATGCTCTCTTAAATTTGTATTCTTTATGACGAAAAATGCTGACACACAGAAAGAAAGCCTGTAAGGCCAACAGCAAGCTGGTAATTACAAAAACCTTTATTATTCAAATAAACTTAATTGCATAGGTATAGTATACATACATATGTACTTACTTATATGCATTAGAAAAACGATCTTGTGCTATTGGCAGATTAGTTTCCTAACATATTACGAGTAAATAAGAGAATATGGATAAACTATGGGATTCCGTTGAATATAAAGGGAAAAATATAAAGATATAAGTATATATGTATGTATATGTGCACATTGAAACATTAAATTTCCGGATACAATAACTAATATCAAGTTTAAAAATGAAATCATATTAGAGATAAAGATCACTACAGTGAATTGTAAAAATATAAACTAATTAAAAATGGAAACAAAACGAAAGAAAGTTTATTTACATACATATATGTTTTTATGTACATACATGCTAACCCATAAATAAAAATGTTAATCATTTAAGTTCCGAACTTCGCATCTGTGTATTTTCTTAACGTTCTTAAAAATATTGATATACATTCAAAATTAGCTTGAAGTTTCAGCATAGAAATTAGCATTTTAGTTTATATCAAATTGTTTTCTGAATGCAAATATGTTTGGATTGAATTCCACGAAATCTAAAACTCAAGCTCCAGAAAAATAACTTCAAAAAGCTTTGCCACAATGAACATATTGTACTTATGTATGTACATACATGCAAATGAGTTTTCTTAAACTGTGATTTATAAAGATTTAATGTCAATTACCTTTAATTATATTGTTTGCGATGAGAGTTTAAATAGAGCCTCCAAATTTCGCTACCTGAAATTAAATACAAGCATGTTATGAGAAATAATTATGTATACATACATACATACATAGATGCATACGTAAGTAAATTTGACTATATTATAGAATTATTAAAAAAAAGGAGAACATATCTACTTTTCTAACACTCCTCTAAACAAAAGCAAAACATCGATAGGTTGAAAAAATATTAAAAAATACTTTTGAAATTCTAATATACATATGTATATACATACTTTATACCTCATTTCCGAACGTGCCTATATATAGCCAATATTGGCATGCTTAAAAGCATTTTTTAATTATTTATGTTTAACTTTTTAATGTCCAATACACGTATTACATTGAAATATTACGGAAGTAAATTTAAATACGAGTATACGGCTTCACGAAGTACATCGTCTAAGGCGTCAGAAAATTAAAAAAAAAATTATATCATAAAAAACACCAAAATGTTACAAACGATAACAATATTGGCCACGTTCATGCGCTTAGAAATGTAGATGAAAATCGTATAAAATTTCAAAAATGCATAACTTAAAAACTATACATATATACGTTCCCAAAACTGCTTATGACTGTGTATTTTAGATTCTCTTTCAAATGTTTAATTTTCCATCACGCTATATACATACATACGTTTTCTTCTTTTCATAATGCTTTGATGCACTAAATTTAAACCGCACATTCCACAGCTTCACTTAACTAAAAAATTATACATTATACTAAAACTTTTCGTCTTACTGTATTAAGATCTAACTTAATGGTGTGAAGCATATTCTCAGTAACTCCTTTTGTAAAATTTGGATTTGAGTAGCGTTTGGTAACATTTTTTCAACTATAGTAATAGAAAGTTTGGGCTTAAGTTGAAAAGATTGATTGAATGCCATTTTTAATGTAACAAAAGCTTTCATATACCATTTTGTTAATGTTTCTTATTAACACAAAATTTTTATTTTTTCCCCGGGTTTAAGATCTTGTGAAAATAGATTTTCATTTGAAAAAATACAGTTACAACTTCAAGCAACGAAATTACTGCTTTAGATTTGTTATATACATATTTTTTAACGTTTTTAAGCTAAGAATTATGCTTTAACATAACAGTGGCAATTACTTTATCACGGGTGTTGTAAAATGCATTAAAAGTAACTTTAGCTAGTTTTAAGTTTAGAACAGACGTTTGGACGTAAAGTATGATTTTCACTAAAAGCGTTTTAAAATATTTCAAAACACACTTTTTTGGCAACTATTATTGTAGTACGAATTATTTAAAATAAAGAAGTTTTAAAAAATTGTCAACGCTAATTATTATACAAAACTTTCTAAATTTGCAATACTTTACTTACTTAAATGATTACAAAGAAAATTTGTAGCGTCCATTATGCACCATAAGAGATATTTCCGTGCTACAAAATTTTTATGGAAATCTAAAACCGTTCCCCCAGCGTATATGTAAAAGCACTTAATAGAGAATTAAGCGCAAAAGTGGCATACTTGTTTTATACCAGAAAATTTTAGATCTGGCAATGGCGACACTGTTAGAGAAATTGCAGACTAATGTATGTTTGAAAAACATAAAAATAATGAAGTACATTTGTATGTACACGGTAATTTCATATCTGTTTGTAACGAAAGAGTGTAGTTAAGTATATACATTCATACATATACATAGTTGGTATGTATTTATTTTTTTTAATTGTAATTGTACTTTTTTATGTATGCTATAAGATTATTTAAAGTAACCAACAATTAGTTTTTACCTTGTTGATTACTCGGAGAATGACGTAAATAAATCCATTTATTGTAAATATTCCATTTTTTGTCTTCATGAAAACTTGTGTATGTGTAAAGACTTTATGCTTGTACATACATACATGTATGTATATATGGTCTTTCGACGATTTAATAATGAAAACACTTTTTATTCATTTAATTATTTAAAGCGATTTTTTATGTATTTTACGATTTTACGATTTTATATGCATGTATGTATGTATATCCACAGGTATAAATATAAAACCTTTATTTTTTTTGCACTTTATATGTACATATATTGATAATAACAGAGTTTCACTTAAAAAATATGTAAATAAAACTGTATCTATGCATGTTTCTTTGTTGGCTTATTGAATTTGCGTGAAATTTAACATTTTTGTAGACAGGAAAACTTTTCGGCTGCAATTTTTTGCATATATGTATGTATAAGTACGTACATATGTATGCATGTATACACAATTCGATTTTTAATACGATACATATGTATTTGTACACAAGAATTATTTCAATTCGTTTGAATATATTTGCAAACACTTTTAAATATATTACTTTATATATTTTAAAATTGGCTTTCACATTATTTTAAAATTGGTTTAAAACTATTTTGATATAGTGTAAAAACAAAATACGTATATACATACATATATAGTTACATATATATATTTAAACGAGTCATCGAAATATGCGAAATAAACGCTGCTGTTTTTATCATTTTTATAGAGAAATTTTAAAATACATAAATACGTCAAGGAAACACACACATGTAGCCAAATTAAAACACTGAGAGCGAGAGCAAATTAAGAGCTCTCTTTTGAACTGCACTACTAAATGGAAGTAAATTTACTTTGACTCGAATTTTTCCAGTTTCAGAATAAAATATATCACATTATTTAAGACTTTTAAAAATATTTTTTATCATATCTTTGTTTTAAAAATATATATTTTTCACTTTTCATTCAACGCGTTGCTATTTTATATTTTCAGAGAGTGGGAGGAGGCTTCAACACACAAAGATAACCTTTAAGTAAAAGGCGTAACGAGACGATATGAATATGAAACAATCAAAAATTCCGTAAGGTAAAAAAAGAATCACAAAAAGCTAATAAACCGAAGAAACCATTAAAACTTTTTTGCGTTTTAAAAAAAATAAGCCAACTCTTCTGTTAACACAGAATTGACCGAAAATTATAAAAAAACAGATGTGTTACACATAATGAGCAAATAATTAAGAAATGTACATACATATGTATATGTACATATTTTCTCTTTCTATTTTGTAGAATTTTCAATAACAAGAGTCGCGTATTCGCGACACGTCAACTTCTTCATCTGTACCATACGAAATTCACACTCGAACTAAATATAACAATTAACTTTTGTACATATTTTGAGATACACAACCATTCATATGTCTGTAGTTGCCATACACAATTGAAAAAAACGTTAATGCACACAAGCTCCGTGTCCCACAAAAAATTGTGAAGTTTTTAAATTCGTTTCCAAAGTTTTGTTTACTTCAAAAACTTTAATAAGGCATGGGAACAATAGTCAGTTTTAAATACCTACCTTTTTTTAATTCTTGTGTGATATATATACATATTACGAAAATCGTGAATTATATACATTCGTATAGAACGAAACTATTGCTTGACCTCTTTAGCAGCATCAAGATGTTTCACCTTACAATATGAAGTACTACGGTTTGCTAAGGAAATATTTTCCACACTTCTGACCTTCAGTTGGGATTTCATTCTCCTGTCACACAAAATTAAGTATTTTCAATATTCCTGAAAAATGAAGTCAACCTGAAATTTTACAATTAAATTACACGGAAATTAAACGTGCCTCTTTCTGAGCTTTTTAATTGTAGAAGCAATGTGTTTTTTATAAATGTATCGTCCTGAATTGTTAGAAGCTAACAAAAGTTTAGAACATCAATAACATTTTCGGGAAATGTCAGGAGTGGATCCATACTAGCGATTCATGTTGTACCTCGTTGGAATGTCTTTCAAATTTCATGTCCATTGGTAACAATCTAAACAGATTCATAATTTTATTTCTGAACTGCCGCCATCTCAGGAAGGCGAGAGTATAAAAATAATAATCTCAATTTCCCCAACAATTTAAAGCTGACTTGATAAAATATTACAAATTCGCTTTGGTCTATTCTAATTTGATTCCTTTTTAAAACTTTCCAATTTCCAACACCTCAAAAATTTGCAATATAAAACGCAACAGCTGCTAACAGCTGAGAAAATGTGGTTTTCTTGCAAGTATATAAAAGTAAGAGTTGAAAGGATACATATCCTGCTATATAAAGCATACATAATATTATATACATTGAAAAACACGACACTTTTAGGCTTGTTATATTAATATCAAATTATATATTTATACTTACATACATATTTATGTACTTCCAGTAAGTATGCATTTGCTTGAACTTTAGAGGAAAATTAAAATCACTGGAAGCCTTACCAGTTTGGAATTTCTTTACAAAACAAGCAAATGTTTCAATATTTCTCCAACAAATAGTTCACTTTTGAATTACTTACTCTGAAGTTATAGAGTTCTAGCTTTCAATGTTTTAAACGCTTGTCTTTCGAGTAATTATCTTAGTGTTAATGGCAGATTCTATTTACATACACATGTATGTATGTACAAATGTGCAAATACACGAATTTATACACTCACAGTACAAAATGTTTTCGTATATATGAAAGAATTCGGTAAATTGTTATATAAAACAAATGTGAATGCTTCATTCCAAATTTTTTTTAAATTTCCTACATTTTAAAACAATTTTATCAGTGTTTATCTTCTGCACTTTTTTCTGATACGTCGTTAATAAAATATATAATTTCTGCACGAAGTCTTTTGTTGTTTTTATTTTTTTAATATTTGACATTTTAGTTTGTCAAAGTTTTTCAAGATGGCGACACTATTTTCAACACAGGGTAATTTAGTGCTGTCTTTTTTAAGTAATTTGTGCATACATGTTACACTCTGTACTTTTTTGTCCGTATTACCAGAGTTATGCACGCCGCTTTGTTAGTTTTTCGAAAATGTGGCAGCGTACCCTTTGATATTAGTTTCATTAAACGACTCTGATTTAATGAATTTGGCGCATTCTGTTTTTACATGTGTTTCTTATAAGCACCAAAAGTAAACTGGCACCATAATACCGTTATATAAATCGACCAATAAGAGCACACTGCATGTAAAAGCAGTGCATTATGAATGTTGTGCAAAATTAAACAGATCATAACGATGCGCAGCGATTGGACTTGTTTATCAAATTAAGCAAAAATAATACCACAGAAAAGAAAAGATCCCGTTGTGTAATAGCGTTTGTTTGTAAAAAAAACCAATTCAAAAGTTAGATTTATTGTGAAAAAAAGAATAATACTAAATAGTTTTACTTTTAAATTTGTGTTAAAATATTACAAACTGAAGTTTAACAGCAATTGACAAGAAGTCTAATTTCATTGAAGTTGTTGGCTGAGTGTACAAGTAATGAATAAAACCAAATGCATTTGAAAATACATACATACATACGTAAATATGTGGCTATGTACATGTCTTTCCTTGAAGTATCAACTTGAGCAAATTGAGTTAGTTAAAAGATCAAAAAATATATATATGCACATACTTAAAAGTGAAATAAAAATATATTTACGAAAATAATGTAACGTAAAGACTTAATTTAATTGTTAATGTGTTATTTAGCGTTGTTTTTTTAACAACGAACGGTGTGCGCATGCAAGTAAAAAACAAGAACTATATTTCTAAAAGCATCTTAAAAAAACATAAAATGTGAAAAAAATGCTTTCTTCCTCGCATTATCAGAAACACAATTAGATTTCCTACGCATTTCTAAAAACAATGAAAATGTTTTATAAAAAAACAGCGCTAAGACCAACAAAACCTGTAACTTTTGGAAAATACTTTTTCCCAAAAGTATAATAAAAAACAAATTCATTATGGAAGGCTTATATGGTGGACAGATCAGCCTTCTTTTCAAATACACTTCAATTGCAAAAAAGGACCAGGCTGGCTTTCATTGCTTCTTAGTAGGTGGACACAACGATCGACATCGAATATTATAGTAAGTAATTAGAAATTAAGCTATATTGAAAAATTAATATATTCTATTAACACATTGCTTCCCCATGATATTTAATTTAACACGTGGTCCCAAAATTTCTTTTGTTTGAAATTTTGCTTGTGTTTCTTTATTGTGATTCAGTTATATGTACCACTTAAATTAAACTTCGTCAATGTAAGTTTAGGTGTTAGCACGAGCTTTGATAGTTTGGTTGCGAACTGTCACTGTATAATTAAAAATAAATAGACTCAACTCGCTGTAAGATCGGACTCAGATTTGTGTTATGGCCTTAGATGTCTAACAACTCCAGCTACTTAATGGCATAGTTCCCCTAGAGCTTATGGAGTTGCATTCGAGGTCGTAACCGACTACACATGTAGTCTGCTAGAAACGTAAGCTTAAGTTGAGCCAATCTTTTAATTACTCGTGTTAGCATCTGGTGTTTCATTAGCAAGTGGTTTAACTTGTTCGGTACAAAGAAATTTTATTAATATGTAATTTTTTTAATATGTAAATATTGTATTAAATTTGGCAATAATGTTTTACTATTGGTCTGATTAAGGATTGGTAAAATATTATTATTGCTGGGTAATAAATAAAAACATACACACAAACATACATCCATATGTAAGTTTAGTGCTTGTTTTTGTTATTTTACATTTGTGTCAGTCAATCCGCGTATAAATTCTTTGTTCAATTGTTTTAAAGGGGAAATGTGTACCTTCTGTGTATATTTATTGGTACGCCTCTGATTTAAAGAATTTTGAGTATTCTCCTTTTGTGTGTGTGTTTTTTTCTTCTTTATAAATACACAAGAGTAAATTATTGCGTTTCGTATGTTGACCAATAGGAGAACACGCCTAGTGCCGAATGTAATAAATAATGAATTTTGAGAGTCGTTTACAATTAAATGGATCACGACAATGCTTGGCAGGGGAAATGGGTGCACAATAGGCAAGATTTGTTATTTTTTAAGTGTTTTTATTTTGTTTTGTTTCTTTTTAGAACAGTTTTTTGTTGGAAAAGGAAAAGATTATATGTTATTGTGTATGTTTATGAAAACGTATTAGCTAGATATGTATGTGATTTGTTTTTTTTTTGTATAATAATAAACTGTTGTGTTTTATTTTGAATTTATTTTGTAAATACGGTGTGTATATAAAAACATACACACAAACATACATCCATATGTAAGTTTATATTATTTTTGCTGGGTAATAAATAAAAACATACACACAAACATACATCCATATGTAAGTTTATATTATTTTTGCTAGGTAATAAATAAAAACATACACACAAACATACATTCATATGTAAGTTTAGTGCTTGTTTTTGTTATTTTTCAAATGTGTTAGTCAACACGCGTATAAATTCTTTGTTCAATTGTTTTAAAGGGGAAATGTGCACCTTCTGTGTATATTTATTGGTACGCCTCTGATTTAAGGAATTTTGAGTATTCTCCTCTTGTGTGTGTGTTTTTTTTCTTCTTTATAAATACACAAGAGTAAATTGTTGCGTTTTGTAAGTTGACCAATAGAATGCTTAGACATGATTTATAATTTAATGGATCATGTGAATGCCCGGCAGTGCAAAAAGGTGCAAAATAAGCAAATCTTGTTATTTTTTATGTGTTTTTATTTTGTTTTGTTTCTCTTTACAGCGGTTTTTCGTTGCAAAGGGAGACAATTATTTGCCATTGGGTATGTATATAAAAGCATATTACGTAGAAATGAATGTGATTTGTTTTTTTTCGTATAATAAAAAGCTGTTATGCTTTATATTGAATTTATTTTGTAAATATGGTGTGGATGTATGCATGTGATTAATGAATGAGTGTATATTTTGCAACTAATGGAAAGTTTTTGTTTTATAAATGTAATAAAAAACAGTTAATATAAAGAATTTATTTGGGTTTGAAATAGTTGTAGCATATTAATGTAGATATTGTTATATAAAAATGATGATTATTAGGTAATTTTAATTCAATTATATGTATGTAGAACGTAAGTTTAACTGCATAAATGTGACTTTTGGTGTTAGCACGAGCTTTGATAGTTTGCTTTGCGAACTGTCACTGTATAATTAAAACTAAATAGACTCAACTCGCTGTAAGATCGGACTCAGATTTGTGTTATGGCCTTAGATGTCTAACAACTCCAGCTACTTAATGGCATAGTTCCCCTAGAGCTTATGGAGTTGCATTCGAGGTCGTAACCGACTACACATGTAGTCTGCTAGAAACGTAAGCTTAAGTTGAGCCAATCTTTTAATTACTCGTGTTAGCATCTGGTGTTTCATTAGCAAGTGGTTTAACTTGTTCGGTACAAAGAAATTTTATTAATATGTAATTTTTTTAATATGTAAATATTGTATTAAATTTGGCAATAATGTTTTACTATTGGTCTGATTAAGGATTGGTAAAATATTATTTTTGCTGGGTAATAAATAAAAACATACACACAAACATACATCCATATGTAAGTTTAGTGCTTGTTTTTGTTATTTTACATTTGTGTCAGTCAATCCGCGTATAAATTCTTTGTTCAATTGTTTTAAAGGGGAAATGTGCACCTTCTGTGTATATTTATTGGTACGCCTCTGATTTAAGGAATTTTGAGTATTCTCCTTTTGTATGTGTGTGTGTTTTTTTCTTTATAAATACACAAGAGTAAATTATTGCGTTTCGTATGTTGACTAATAGGAGAAAGCCGAGTGCCGAATGTAATAAATAATGAATTTTGAGAGTGATTTACAATTAAATGGATCAAGACAATGCTTGGCAGGGGAAATGGGTGCACAATAGGCAAGATTTGTTATTTTTTAAGTGTTTTTATTTTGTTTTGTTTCTTTTTAGAACAGTTTTTTGTTGGAAAAGGAAAAGATTATATGTTATTGTGTATGTTTATGAAAACGTATTAGCTAGATATGTATGTGATTTGTTTTTTTTTGTATAATAATAAACTGTTGTGTTTTATTTTGAATTTATTTTGTAAATACGGTGTGTATATAAAAACATACACACAAACATACATCCATATGTAAGTTTATATTATTTTTGCTGGGTAATAAATAAAAACATACACACAAACATACATCCATATGTAAGTTTATATTATTTTTGCTAGGTAATAAATAAAAACATACACACAAACATACATTCATATGTAAGTTTAGTGCTTGTTTTTGTTATTTTTCAAATGTGTTAGTCAACACGCGTATAAATTCTTTGTTCAATTGTTTTAAAGGGGAAATGTGCACCTTCTGTGTATATTTATTGGTACGCCTCTGATTTAAGGAATTTTGAGTATTCTCCTCTTGTGTGTGTGTTTTTTTTCTTCTTTATAAATACACAAGAGTAAATTGTTGCGTTTTGTAAGTTGACCAATAGAATGCTTAGACATGATTTACAATTTAATGGATCATGTGAATGCCCGGCAGTGCAAAAAGGTGCAAAATAAGCAAATCTTGTTATTTTTTATGTGTTTTTATTTTGTTTTGTTTCTCTTTACAGCGGTTTTTCGTTGCAAAGGGAGACAATTATTTGCCATTGGGTATGTATATAAAAGCATATTACGTAGAAATGAATGTGATTTGTTTTTTTTCGTATAATAAAAAGCTGTTATGCTTTATATTGAATTTATTTTGTAAATATGGTGTGGATGTATGCATGTGATTAATGAATGAGTGTATATTTTGCAACTAATGGAAAGTTTTTGTTTTATAAATGTAATAAAAAACAGTTAATATAAAGAATTTATTTGGGTTTGAAATAGTTGTAGCATATTAATGTAGATATTGTTATATAAAAATGATGATTATTAGGTAATTTTAATTCAATTATATGTATGTAGAACGTAAGTTTAACTGCATAAATGTGACTTTTGGTGTTAGCACGAGCTTTGATAGTTTGCTTTGCGAACTGTCACTGTATAATTAAAACTAAATAGACTCAACTCGCTGTAAGATCGGACTCAGATTTGTGTTATGGCCTTAGATGTCTAACAACTCCAGCTACTTAATGGCATAGTTCCCCTAGAGCATATGGAGTTGCATTCGAGGTCGTAACCGACTACACATGTAGTCTGCTAGAAACGTAAGCTTAAGTTGAGCCAATCTTTTAATTACTCGTGTTAGCATCTGGTGTTTCATTAGCAAGTGGTTTAACTTGTTCGGTACAAAGAAATTTTATTAATATGTAATTTTTTTACTATGTAAATATTGTATTAAATTTGGCAATAATGTTTTACTATTGGTCTGATTAAGGATTGGTAAAATATTATTTTTGCTGGGTAATAAATAAAAACATACACACAAACATACATCCATATGTAAGTTTAGTGCTTGTTTTTGTTATTTTACATTTGTGTCAGTCAATCCGCGTATAAATTCTTTGTTCAATTGTTTTAAAGGGGAAATGTGCACCTTCTGTGTATATTTATTGGTACGCCTCTGATTTAAAGAATTTTGAGTATTCTCCTTTTGTGTGTGTGTTTTTTTCTTCTTTATAAATACACAAGAGTAAATTATTGCGTTTCGTATGTTGACCAATAGGAGAACACGCCTAGTGCCGAATGTAATAAATAATGAATTTTGAGAGTCGTTTACAATTAAATGGATCACGACAATGCTTGGCAGGGGAAATGGGTGCACAATAGGCAAGATTTGTTATTTTTTAAGTGTTTTTATTTTGTTTTATTTCTTTTTAGAACAGTTTTTTGTTGGAAAAGGAAAAGATTATATGTTATTGTGTATGTTTATGAAAACGTATTAGCTAAATATGTATGTGATTTGTTTTTTTTTTGTATAATAATAAACTGTTGTGTTTTATTTTGAATTTATTTTGTAAATACGGTGTGTATATAAAAACATACACACAAACATACATCCATATGTAAGTTTATATTATTTTTGCTGGGTAATAAATAAAAACATACACACAAACATACATCCATATGTAAGTTTATATTATTTTTGCTAGGTAATAAATAAAAACATACACACAAACATACATTCATATGTAAGTTTAGTGCTTGTTTTTGTTATTTTTCAAATGTGTTAGTCAACACGCGTATAAATTCTTTGTTCAATTGTTTTAAAGGGGAAATGTGCACCTTCTGTGTATATTTATTGGTACGCCTCTGATTTAAAGAATTTTAAGTATTCTCCTTTTGTGTGTGTGTTTTTTTCTTCTTTATAAATACACAAGAGTAAATTATTGCGTTTCGTATGTTGACCAATAGGAGAACACGCCTAGTGCCGAATGTAATAAATAATGAATTTTGAGAGTCGTTTACAATTAAATGGATCACGACAATGCTTGGCAGGGGAAATGGGTGCACAATAGGCAAGATTTGTTATTTTTTAAGTGTTTTTATTTTGTTTTGTTTCTTTTTAGAACAGTTTTTTGTTGGAAAAGGAAAAGATTATATGTTATTGTGTATGTTTATGAAAACGTATTAGCTAGATATGTATGTGATTTGTTTTTTTTTGTATAATAATAAACTGTTGTGTTTTATTTTGAATTTATTTTGTAAATACGGTGTGTATATAAAAACATACACACAAACATACATCCATATGTAAGTTTATATTATTTTTGCTGGGTAATAAATAAAAACATACACACAAACATACATCCATATGTAAGTTTATATTATTTTTGCTAGGTAATAAATAAAAACATACACACAAACATACATTCATATGTAAGTTTAGTGCTTGTTTTTGTTATTTTTCAAATGTGTTAGTCAACACGCGTATAAATTCTTTGTTCAATTGTTTTAAAGGGGAAATGTGCACCTTCTGTGTATATTTATTGGTACGCCTCTGATTTAAAGAATTTTGAGTATTCTCCTTTTGTGTGTGTGTTTTTTTCTTCTTTATAAATACACAAGAGTAAATTATTGCGTTTCGTATGTTGACCAATAGGAGAACACGCCTAGTGCCGAATGTAATAAATAATGAATTTTGAGAGTCGTTTACAATTAAATGGATCACGACAATGCTTGGCAGGGGAAATGGGTGCACAATAGGCAAGATTTGTTATTTTTTAAGTGTTTTTATTTTGTTTTGTTTCTTTTTAGAACAGTTTTTTGTTGGAAAAGGAAAAGATTATATGTTATTGTGTATGTTTATGAAAACGTATTAGCTAGATATGTATGTGATTTGTTTTTTTTTGTATAATAATAAACTGTTGTGTTTTATTTTGAATTTATTTTGTAAATACGGTGTGTATATAAAAACATACACACAAACATACATCCATATGTAAGTTTATATTATTTTTGCTGGGTAATAAATAAAAACATACACACAAACATACATCCATATGTAAGTTTATATTATTTTTGCTAGGTAATAAATAAAAACATACACACAAACATACATTCATATGTAAGTTTAGTGCTTGTTTTTGTTATTTTTCAAATGTGTTAGTCAACACGCGTATAAATTCTTTGTTCAATTGTTTTAAAGGGGAAATGTGCACCTTCTGTGTATATTTATTGGTACGCCTCTGATTTAAAGAATTTTGAGTATTCTCCTTTTGTGTGTGTGTTTTTTTCTTCTTTATAAATACACAAGAGTAAATTATTGCGTTTCGTATGTTGACCAATAGGAGAACACGCCTAGTGCCGAATGTAATAAATAATGAATTTTGAGAGTCGTTTACAATTAAATGGATCACGACAATGCTTGGCAGGGGAAATGGGTGCACAATAGGCAAGATTTGTTATTTTTTAAGTGTTTTTATTTTGTTTTGTTTCTTTTTAGAACAGTTTTTTGTTGGAAAAGGAAAAGATTATATGTTATTGTGTATGTTTATGAAAACGTATTAGCTAGATATGTATGTGATTTGTTTTTTTTTGTATAATAATAAACTGTTGTGTTTTATTTTGAATTTATTTTGTAAATACGGTGTGTATATAAAAACATACACACAAACATACATCCATATGTAAGTTTATATTATTTTTGCTGGGTAATAAATAAAAACATACACACAAACATACATCCATATGTAAGTTTATATTATTTTTGCTAGGTAATAAATAAAAACATACACACAAACATACATTCATATGTAAGTTTAGTGCTTGTTTTTGTTATTTTTCAAATGTGTTAGTCAACACGCGTATAAATTCTTTGTTCAATTGTTTTAAAGGGGAAATGTGCACCTTCTGTGTATATTTATTGGTACGCCTCTGATTTAAGGAATTTTGAGTATTCTCCTCTTGTGTGTGTGTTTTTTTTCTTCTTTATAAATACACAAGAGTAAATTGTTGCGTTTTGTAAGTTGACCAATAGAATGCTTAGACATGATTTACAATTTAATGGATCATGTGAATGCCCGGCAGTGCAAAAAGGTGCAAAATAAGCAAATCTTGTTATTTTTTATGTGTTTTTATTTTGTTTTGTTTCTCTTTACAGCGGTTTTTCGTTGCAAAGGGAGACAATTATTTGCCATTGGGTATGTATATAAAAGCATATTACGTAGAAATGAATGTGATTTGTTTTTTTTCGTATAATAAAAAGCTGTTATGCTTTATATTGAATTTATTTTGTAAATATGGTGTGGATGTATGCATGTGATTAATGAATGAGTGTATATTTTGCAACTAATGGAAAGTTTTTGTTTTATAAATGTAATAAAAAACAGTTAATATAAAGAATTTATTTGGGTTTGAAATAGTTGTAGCATATTAATGTAGATATTGTTATATAAAAATGATGATTATTAGGTAATTTTAATTCAATTATATGTATGTAGAACGTAAGTTTAACTGCATAAATGTGACTTTTGGTGTTAGCACGAGCTTTGATAGTTTGCTTTGCGAACTGTCACTGTATAATTAAAACTAAATAGACTCAACTCGCTGTAAGATCGGACTCAGATTTGTGTTATGGCCTTAGATGTCTAACAACTCCAGCTACTTAATGGCATAGTTCCCCTAGAGCATATGGAGTTGCATTCGAGGTCGTAACCGACTACACATGTAGTCTGCTAGAAACGTAAGCTTAAGTTGAGCCAATCTTTTAATTACTCGTGTTAGCATCTGGTGTTTCATTAGCAAGTGGTTTAACTTGTTCGGTACAAAGAAATTTTATTAATATGTAATTTTTTTACTATGTAAATATTGTATTAAATTTGGCAATAATGTTTTACTATTGGTCTGATTAAGGATTGGTAAAATATTATTTTTGCTGGGTAATAAATAAAAACATACACACAAACATACATCCATATGTAAGTTTAGTGCTTGTTTTTGTTATTTTACATTTGTGTCAGTCAATCCGCGTATAAATTCTTTGTTCAATTGTTTTAAAGGGGAAATGTGCACCTTCTGTGTATATTTATTGGTACGCCTCTGATTTAAAGAATTTTGAGTATTCTCCTTTTGTGTGTGTGTTTTTTTCTTCTTTATAAATACACAAGAGTAAATTATTGCGTTTCGTATGTTGACCAATAGGAGAACACGCCTAGTGCCGAATGTAATAAATAATGAATTTTGAGAGTCGTTTACAATTAAATGGATCACGACAATGCTTGGCAGGGGAAATGGGTGCACAATAGGCAAGATTTGTTATTTTTTAAGTGTTTTTATTTTGTTTTATTTCTTTTTAGAACAGTTTTTTGTTGGAAAAGGAAAAGATTATATGTTATTGTGTATGTTTATGAAAACGTATTAGCTAGATATGTATGTGATTTGTTTTTTTTTTGTATAATAATAAACTGTTGTGTTTTATTTTGAATTTATTTTGTAAATACGGTGTGTATATAAAAACATACACACAAACATACATCCATATGTAAGTTTATATTATTTTTGCTGGGTAATAAATAAAAACATACACACAAACATACATCCATATGTAAGTTTATATTATTTTTGCTAGGTAATAAATAAAAACATACACACAAACATACATTCATATGTAAGTTTAGTGCTTGTTTTTGTTATTTTTCAAATGTGTTAGTCAACACGCGTATAAATTCTTTGTTCAATTGTTTTAAAGGGGAAATGTGCACCTTCTGTGTATATTTATTGGTACGCCTCTGATTTAAAGAATTTTGAGTATTCTCCTTTTGTGTGTGTGTTTTTTTCTTCTTTATAAATACACAAGAGTAAATTATTGCGTTTCGTATGTTGACC
This sequence comes from Epicampocera succincta, assembly GCA_932526305.1. NCBI lineage: Eukaryota > Metazoa > Arthropoda > Insecta > Diptera > Tachinidae > Epicampocera > Epicampocera succincta. Next base: position 36,237 of record OW052037.1, on the reverse strand, counting down.
AATAGGAGAACACGCCTAGTGCCGAATGTAATAAATAATGAATTTTGAGAGTCGTTTACAATTAAATGGATCACGACAATGCTTGGCAGGGGAAATGGGTGCACAATAGGCAAGATTTGTTATTTTTTAAGTGTTTTTATTTTGTTTTGTTTCTTTTTAGAACAGTTTTTTGTTGGAAAAGGAAAAGATTATATGTTATTGTGTATGTTTATGAAAACGTATTAGCTAGATATGTATGTGATTTGTTTTTTTTTGTATAATAATAAACTGTTGTGTTTTATTTTGAATTTATTTTGTAAATACGGTGTGTATATAAAAACATACACACAAACATACATCCATATGTAAGTTTATATTATTTTTGCTGGGTAATAAATAAAAACATACACACAAACATACATCCATATGTAAGTTTATATTATTTTTGCTAGGTAATAAATAAAAACATACACACAAACATACATTCATATGTAAGTTTAGTGCTTGTTTTTGTTATTTTTCAAATGTGTTAGTCAACACGCGTATAAATTCTTTGTTCAATTGTTTTAAAGGGGAAATGTGCACCTTCTGTGTATATTTATTGGTACGCCTCTGATTTAAAGAATTTTGAGTATTCTCCTTTTGTGTGTGTGTTTTTTTCTTCTTTATAAATACACAAGAGTAAATTATTGCGTTTCGTATGTTGACCAATAGGAGAACACGCCTAGTGCCGAATGTAATAAATAATGAATTTTGAGAGTCGTTTACAATTAAATGGATCACGACAATGCTTGGCAGGGGAAATGGGTGCACAATAGGCAAGATTTGTTATTTTTTAAGTGTTTTTATTTTGTTTTGTTTCTTTTTAGAACAGTTTTTTGTTGGAAAAGGAAAAGATTATATGTTATTGTGTATGTTTATGAAAACGTATTAGCTAGATATGTATGTGATTTGTTTTTTTTTGTATAATAATAAACTGTTGTGTTTTATTTTGAATTTATTTTGTAAATACGGTGTGTATATAAAAACATACACACAAACATACATCCATATGTAAGTTTATATTATTTTTGCTGGGTAATAAATAAAAACATACACACAAACATACATCCATATGTAAGTTTATATTATTTTTGCTAGGTAATAAATAAAAACATACACACAAACATACATTCATATGTAAGTTTAGTGCTTGTTTTTGTTATTTTTCAAATGTGTTAGTCAACACGCGTATAAATTCTTTGTTCAATTGTTTTAAAGGGGAAATGTGCACCTTCTGTGTATATTTATTGGTACGCCTCTGATTTAAGGAATTTTGAGTATTCTCCTCTTGTGTGTGTGTTTTTTTTCTTCTTTATAAATACACAAGAGTAAATTGTTGCGTTTTGTAAGTTGACCAATAGAATGCTTAGACATGATTTACAATTTAATGGATCATGTGAATGCCCGGCAGTGCAAAAAGGTGCAAAATAAGCAAATCTTGTTATTTTTTATGTGTTTTTATTTTGTTTTGTTTCTCTTTACAGCGGTTTTTCGTTGCAAAGGGAGACAATTATTTGCCATTGGGTATGTATATAAAAGCATATTACGTAGAAATGAATGTGATTTGTTTTTTTTCGTATAATAAAAAGCTGTTATGCTTTATATTGAATTTATTTTGTAAATATGGTGTGGATGTATGCATGTGATTAATGAATGAGTGTATATTTTGCAACTAATGGAAAGTTTTTGTTTTATAAATGTAATAAAAAACAGTTAATATAAAGAATTTATTTGGGTTTGAAATAGTTGTAGCATATTAATGTAGATATTGTTATATAAAAATGATGATTATTAGGTAATTTTAATTCAATTATATGTATGTAGAACGTAAGTTTAACTGCATAAATGTGACTTTTGGTGTTAGCACGAGCTTTGATAGTTTGCTTTGCGAACTGTCACTGTATAATTAAAACTAAATAGACTCAACTCGCTGTAAGATCGGACTCAGATTTGTGTTATGGCCTTAGATGTCTAACAACTCCAGCTACTTAATGGCATAGTTCCCCTAGAGCATATGGAGTTGCATTCGAGGTCGTAACCGACTACACATGTAGTCTGCTAGAAACGTAAGCTTAAGTTGAGCCAATCTTTTAATTACTCGTGTTAGCATCTGGTGTTTCATTAGCAAGTGGTTTAACTTGTTCGGTACAAAGAAATTTTATTAATATGTAATTTTTTTACTATGTAAATATTGTATTAAATTTGGCAATAATGTTTTACTATTGGTCTGATTAAGGATTGGTAAAATATTATTTTTGCTGGGTAATAAATAAAAACATACACACAAACATACATCCATATGTAAGTTTAGTGCTTGTTTTTGTTATTTTACATTTGTGTCAGTCAATCCGCGTATAAATTCTTTGTTCAATTGTTTTAAAGGGGAAATGTGCACCTTCTGTGTATATTTATTGGTACGCCTCTGATTTAAAGAATTTTGAGTATTCTCCTTTTGTGTGTGTGTTTTTTTCTTCTTTATAAATACACAAGAGTAAATTATTGCGTTTCGTATGTTGACCAATAGGAGAACACGCCTAGTGCCGAATGTAATAAATAATGAATTTTGAGAGTCGTTTACAATTAAATGGATCACGACAATGCTTGGCAGGGGAAATGGGTGCACAATAGGCAAGATTTGTTATTTTTTAAGTGTTTTTATTTTGTTTTGTTTCTTTTTAGAACAGTTTTTTGTTGGAAAAGGAAAAGATTATATGTTATTGTGTATGTTTATGAAAACGTATTAGCTAGATATGTATGTGATTTGTTTTTTTTTGTATAATAATAAACTGTTGTGTTTTATTTTGAATTTATTTTGTAAATACGGTGTGTATATAAAAACATACACACAAACATACATCCATATGTAAGTTTATATTATTTTTGCTGGGTAATAAATAAAAACATACACACAAACATACATCCATATGTAAGTTTATATTATTTTTGCTAGGTAATAAATAAAAACATACACACAAACATACATTCATATGTAAGTTTAGTGCTTGTTTTTGTTATTTTTCAAATGTGTTAGTCAACACGCGTATAAATTCTTTGTTCAATTGTTTTAAAGGGGAAATGTGCACCTTCTGTGTATATTTATTGGTACGCCTCTGATTTAAAGAATTTTGAGTATTCTCCTTTTGTGTGTGTGTTTTTTTCTTCTTTATAAATACACAAGAGTAAATTATTGCGTTTCGTATGTTGACCAATAGGAGAACACGCCTAGTGCCGAATGTAATAAATAATGAATTTTGAGAGTCGTTTACAATTAAATGGATCACGACAATGCTTGGCAGGGGAAATGGGTGCACAATAGGCAAGATTTGTTATTTTTTAAGTGTTTTTATTTTGTTTTGTTTCTTTTTAGAACAGTTTTTTGTTGGAAAAGGAAAAGATTATATGTTATTGTGTATGTTTATGAAAACGTATTAGCTAGATATGTATGTGATTTGTTTTTTTTTGTATAATAATAAACTGTTGTGTTTTATTTTGAATTTATTTTGTAAATACGGTGTGTATATAAAAACATACACACAAACATACATCCATATGTAAGTTTATATTATTTTTGCTGGGTAATAAATAAAAACATACACACAAACATACATCCATATGTAAGTTTATATTATTTTTGCTAGGTAATAAATAAAAACATACACACAAACATACATTCATATGTAAGTTTAGTGCTTGTTTTTGTTATTTTTCAAATGTGTTAGTCAACACGCGTATAAATTCTTTGTTCAATTGTTTTAAAGGGGAAATGTGCACCTTCTGTGTATATTTATTGGTACGCCTCTGATTTAAAGAATTTTGAGTATTCTCCTTTTGTGTGTGTGTTTTTTTCTTCTTTATAAATACACAAGAGTAAATTATTGCGTTTCGTATGTTGACCAATAGGAGAACACGCCTAGTGCCGAATGTAATAAATAATGAATTTTGAGAGTCGTTTACAATTAAATGGATCACGACAATGCTTGGCAGGGGAAATGGGTGCACAATAGGCAAGATTTGTTATTTTTTAAGTGTTTTTATTTTGTTTTGTTTCTTTTTAGAACAGTTTTTTGTTGGAAAAGGAAAAGATTATATGTTATTGTGTATGTTTATGAAAACGTATTAGCTAGATATGTATGTGATTTGTTTTTTTTTGTATAATAATAAACTGTTGTGTTTTATTTTGAATTTATTTTGTAAATACGGTGTGTATATAAAAACATACACACAAACATACATCCATATGTAAGTTTATATTATTTTTGCTGGGTAATAAATAAAAACATACACACAAACATACATCCATATGTAAGTTTATATTATTTTTGCTAGGTAATAAATAAAAACATACACACAAACATACATTCATATGTAAGTTTAGTGCTTGTTTTTGTTATTTTTCAAATGTGTTAGTCAACACGCGTATAAATTCTTTGTTCAATTGTTTTAAAGGGGAAATGTGCACCTTCTGTGTATATTTATTGGTACGCCTCTGATTTAAAGAATTTTGAGTATTCTCCTTTTGTGTGTGTGTTTTTTTCTTCTTTATAAATACACAAGAGTAAATTATTGCGTTTCGTATGTTGACCAATAGGAGAACACGCCTAGTGCCGAATGTAATAAATAATGAATTTTGAGAGTCGTTTACAATTAAATGGATCACGACAATGCTTGGCAGGGGAAATGGGTGCACAATAGGCAAGATTTGTTATTTTTTAAGTGTTTTTATTTTGTTTTGTTTCTTTTTAGAACAGTTTTTTGTTGGAAAAGGAAAAGATTATATGTTATTGTGTATGTTTATGAAAACGTATTAGCTAGATATGTATGTGATTTGTTTTTTTTTGTATAATAATAAACTGTTGTGTTTTATTTTGAATTTATTTTGTAAATACGGTGTGTATATAAAAACATACACACAAACATACATCCATATGTAAGTTTATATTATTTTTGCTGGGTAATAAATAAAAACATACACACAAACATACATCCATATGTAAGTTTATATTATTTTTGCTAGGTAATAAATAAAAACATACACACAAACATACATTCATATGTAAGTTTAGTGCTTGTTTTTGTTATTTTTCAAATGTGTTAGTCAACACGCGTATAAATTCTTTGTTCAATTGTTTTAAAGGGGAAATGTGCACCTTCTGTGTATATTTATTGGTACGCCTCTGATTTAAAGAATTTTGAGTATTCTCCTTTTGTGTGTGTGTTTTTTTCTTCTTTATAAATACACAAGAGTAAATTATTGCGTTTCGTATGTTGACCAATAGGAGAACACGCCTAGTGCCGAATGTAATAAATAATGAATTTTGAGAGTCGTTTACAATTAAATGGATCACGACAATGCTTGGCAGGGGAAATGGGTGCACAATAGGCAAGATTTGTTATTTTTTAAGTGTTTTTATTTTGTTTTGTTTCTTTTTAGAACAGTTTTTTGTTGGAAAAGGAAAAGATTATATGTTATTGTGTATGTTTATGAAAACGTATTAGCTAGATATGTATGTGATTTGTTTTTTTTTGTATAATAATAAACTGTTGTGTTTTATTTTGAATTTATTTTGTAAATACGGTGTGTATATAAAAACATACACACAAACATACATCCATATGTAAGTTTATATTATTTTTGCTGGGTAATAAATAAAAACATACACACAAACATACATCCATATGTAAGTTTATATTATTTTTGCTAGGTAATAAATAAAAACATACACACAAACATACATTCATATGTAAGTTTAGTGCTTGTTTTTGTTATTTTTCAAATGTGTTAGTCAACACGCGTATAAATTCTTTGTTCAATTGTTTTAAAGGGGAAATGTGCACCTTCTGTGTATATTTATTGGTACGCCTCTGATTTAAGGAATTTTGAGTATTCTCCTCTTGTGTGTGTGTTTTTTTTCTTCTTTATAAATACACAAGAGTAAATTGTTGCGTTTTGTAAGTTGACCAATAGAATGCTTAGACATGATTTACAATTTAATGGATCATGTGAATGCCCGGCAGTGCAAAAAGGTGCAAAATAAGCAAATCTTGTTATTTTTTATGTGTTTTTATTTTGTTTTGTTTCTCTTTACAGCGGTTTTTCGTTGCAAAGGGAGACAATTATTTGCCATTGGGTATGTATATAAAAGCATATTACGTAGAAATGAATGTGATTTGTTTTTTTTCGTATAATAAAAAGCTGTTATGCTTTATATTGAATTTATTTTGTAAATATGGTGTGGATGTATGCATGTGATTAATGAATGAGTGTATATTTTGCAACTAATGGAAAGTTTTTGTTTTATAAATGTAATAAAAAACAGTTAATATAAAGAATTTATTTGGGTTTGAAATAGTTGTAGCATATTAATGTAGATATTGTTATATAAAAATGATGATTATTAGGTAATTTTAATTCAATTATATGTATGTAGAACGTAAGTTTAACTGCATAAATGTGACTTTTGGTGTTAGCACGAGCTTTGATAGTTTGCTTTGCGAACTGTCACTGTATAATTAAAACTAAATAGACTCAACTCGCTGTAAGATCGGACTCAGATTTGTGTTATGGCCTTAGATGTCTAACAACTCCAGCTACTTAATGGCATAGTTCCCCTAGAGCATATGGAGTTGCATTCGAGGTCGTAACCGACTACACATGTAGTCTGCTAGAAACGTAAGCTTAAGTTGAGCCAATCTTTTAATTACTCGTGTTAGCATCTGGTGTTTCATTAGCAAGTGGTTTAACTTGTTCGGTACAAAGAAATTTTATTAATATGTAATTTTTTTACTATGTAAATATTGTATTAAATTTGGCAATAATGTTTTACTATTGGTCTGATTAAGGATTGGTAAAATATTATTTTTGCTGGGTAATAAATAAAAACATACACACAAACATACATCCATATGTAAGTTTAGTGCTTGTTTTTGTTATTTTACATTTGTGTCAGTCAATCCGCGTATAAATTCTTTGTTCAATTGTTTTAAAGGGGAAATGTGCACCTTCTGTGTATATTTATTGGTACGCCTCTGATTTAAAGAATTTTGAGTATTCTCCTTTTGTGTGTGTGTTTTTTTCTTCTTTATAAATACACAAGAGTAAATTATTGCGTTTCGTATGTTGACCAATAGGAGAACACGCCTAGTGCCGAATGTAATAAATAATGAATTTTGAGAGTCGTTTACAATTAAATGGATCACGACAATGCTTGGCAGGGGAAATGGGTGCACAATAGGCAAGATTTGTTATTTTTTAAGTGTTTTTATTTTGTTTTGTTTCTTTTTAGAACAGTTTTTTGTTGGAAAAGGAAAAGATTATATGTTATTGTGTATGTTTATGAAAACGTATTAGCTAGATATGTATGTGATTTGTTTTTTTTTGTATAATAATAAACTGTTGTGTTTTATTTTGAATTTATTTTGTAAATACGGTGTGTATATAAAAACATACACACAAACATACATCCATATGTAAGTTTATATTATTTTTGCTGGGTAATAAATAAAAACATACACACAAACATACACCCATATGTAAGTTTATATTATTTTTGCTAGGTAATAAATAAAAACATACACACAAACATACATTCATATGTAAGTTTAGTGCTTGTTTTTGTTATTTTTCAAATGTGTTAGTCAACCCGCGTATAAATTCTTTGTTCAATTGTTTTAAAGGGGAAATGTGCACCTTCTGTGTACATTTGTTGGTACGCCTCTGATTTAAAGAATTTTGAGTATTCTCCTTTTGCATGTGTGTTTTTTTCTTCTTTATAAATACACAAGAGTAAATTGTTGCGTTTTGTAAGCTGACCAATAGAATGCTTAGACATGATTTACAATTTAATGGATCATGTGAATGCCCGGCAGTGCAAAATAAGCAAATCTTGTTATTTTTTATGTGTTTTTATTTTGTTTTGTTTCTCTTTATAGCGGTTTTTCGTTGAGAAGGGTGACAATTATTTGCCATTGGGTATGTATATAAAAGCATATTACGTAGAAATGAATGTGTTTTGTTTTTTTTCGTATAATAAAAAGCTGTTATGCTTTATATTGAATTTATTTTGTAAATATGGTGTGGATGTATGCATGTGATTAATGAATGAGTGTATATTTTGCAACTAATGGAAAGTTTTTGTTTTATAAATGTAATAAAGAACAGCTTATATAAAGAATTTATTTGGTTTTGAAATTGTTGCAGCTTATTAATATAGATATTGTTATATACAAATGATGATTATTAGGTAATTTTAATGCAATTATATGTATGTAGAACGTAAGTTTAACTGCATAAATGTGACTTTTGGTGTTAGCACGAGCTTTGATAGTTTGCTTTGCGAACTGTCACTGTATAATTAAAACTAAATAGACTCAACTCGCTGTAAGATCGGACTCAGATTTGTGTTATGGCCTTAGATGTCTAACAACTCCAGCTACTTAATGGCATAGTTCCCCTAGAGCATATGGAGTTGCATTCGAGGTCGTAACCGACTACACATGTAGTCTGCTAGAAACGTAAGCTTAAGTTGAGCCAATCTTTTAATTACTCGTGTTAGCATCTGGTGTTTCATTAGCAAGTGGTTTAACTTGTTCGGTACAAAGAAATTTTATTAATATGTAATTTTTTTAATATGTAAATATTGTATTAAATTTGGCAATAATGTTTTACTATTGGTCTGATTAAGGATTGGTAAAATATTATTATTGCTGGGTAATAAATAAAAACATACACACAAACATACATCCATATGTAAGTTTAGTGCTTGTTTTTGTTATTTTACATTTGTGTCAGTCAATCCGCGTATAAATTCTTTGTTCAATTGTTTTAAAGGGGAAATGTGCACCTTCTGTGTATATTTATTGGTACGCCCTTGATTTAAAGAATTTTGAGTATTCTCCTTTTGTATGTGTGTGTTTTTTTCTTTATAAATACACAAGAGTAAATTATTGCGTTTCGTATGTTGACTAATAGGAGAAAGCCGAGTGCCGAATGTAATAAATAATGAATTTTGAGAGTGATTTACAATTAAATGGATCACGACAATGCTTGGTAGGGGAAATGGGTGCACAATAGGCAAGATTTGTTATTTTTTAAGTGTTTTTATTTTGTTTTGTTTCTTTTTAGAACAGTTTTTTGTTGGAAAAGGAAAAGATTATATGTTATTGTGTATGTTTATGAAAACGTATTAGCTAGATATGTATGTGATTTGTTTTTTTTTTTTGTATAATAATAAACTGTTGTGTTTTATTTTGAATTTATTTTGTAAATACGGTGTGTATATAAAAACATACACACAAACATACATCCATATGTAAGTTTATATTATTTTTGCTGGGTAATAAATAAAAACATACACACAAACATACACCCATATGTAAGTTTATATTATTTTTGCTAGGTAATAAATAAAAACATACACACAAACATACATTCATATGTAAGTTTAGTGCTTGTTTTTGTTATTTTTCAAATGTGTTAGTCAACCCGCGTATAAATTCTTTGTTCAATTGTTTTAAAGGGGAAATGTGCACCTTCTGTGTATATTTATTGGTACGCCCTTGATTTAAAGAATTTTGAGTATTCTCCTTTTGTATGTGTGTGTTTTTTTCTTTATAAATACACAAGAGTAAATTATTGCGTTTCGTATGTTGACTAATAGGAGAAAGCCGAGTGCCGAATGTAATAAATAATGAATTTTGAGAGTGATTTACAATTAAATGGATCACGACAATGCTTGGTAGGGGAAATGGGTGCACAATAGGCAAGATTTGTTATTTTTTAAGTGTTTTTATTTTGTTTTGTTTCTTTTTAGAACAGTTTTTTGTTGGAAAAGGAAAAGATTATATGTTATTGTGTATGTTTATGAAAACGTATTAGCTAGATATGTATGTGATTTGTTTTTTTTTTTTGTATAATAATAAACTGTTGTGTTTTATTTTGAATTTATTTTGTAAATACGGTGTGTATATAAAAACATACACACAAACATACATCCATATGTAAGTTTATATTATTTTTGCTGGGTAATAAATAAAAACATACACACAAACATACATCCATATGTAAGTTTATATTATTTTTGCTAGGTAATAAATAAAAACATACACACAAACATACATTCATATGTAAGTTTAGTGCTTGTTTTTGTTATTTTTCAAATGTGTTAGTCAACACGCGTATAAATTCTTTGTTCAATTGTTTTAAAGGGGAAATGTGCACCTTCTGTGTATATTTATTGGTACGCCTCTGATTTAAGGAATTTTGAGTATTCTCCTCTTGTGTGTGTGTTTTTTTTCTTCTTTATAAATACACAAGAGTAAATTGTTGCGTTTTGTAAGTTGACCAATAGAATGCTTAGACATGATTTACAATTTAATGGATCATGTGAATGCCCGGCAGTGCAAAAAGGTGCAAAATAAGCAAATCTTGTTATTTTTTATGTGTTTTTATTTTGTTTTGTTTCTCTTTACAGCGGTTTTTCGTTGCAAAGGGAGACAATTATTTGCCATTGGGTATGTATATAAAAGCATATTACGTAGAAATGAATGTGATTTGTTTTTTTTCGTATAATAAAAAGCTGTTATGCTTTATATTGAATTTATTTTGTAAATATGGTGTGGATGTATGCATGTGATTAATGAATGAGTGTATATTTTGCAACTAATGGAAAGTTTTTGTTTTATAAATGTAATAAAAAACAGTTAATATAAAGAATTTATTTGGGTTTGAAATAGTTGTAGCATATTAATGTAGATATTGTTATATAAAAATGATGATTATTAGGTAATTTTAATGCAATTATATGTATGTAGAACGTAAGTTTAACTGCATAAATGTGACTTTTGGTGTTAGCACGAGCTTTGATAGTTTGCTTTGCGAACTGTCACTGTATAATTAAAACTAAATAGACTCAACTCGCTGTAAGATCGGACTCAGATTTGTGTTATGGCCTTAGATGTCTAACAACTCCAGCTACTTAATGGCATAGTTCCCCTAGAGCTTATGGAGTTGCATTCGAGGTCGTAACCGACTACACATGTAGTCTGCTAGAAACGTAAGCTTAAGTTGAGCCAATCTTTTAATTACTCGTGTTAGCATCTGGTGTTTCATTAGCAAGTGGTTTAACTTGTTCGGTACAAAGAAATTTTATTAATATGTAATTTTTTTAATATGTAAATATTGTATTAAATTTGGCAATAATGTTTTACTATTGGTCTGATTAAGGATTGGTAAAATATTATTATTGCTGGGTAATAAATAAAAACATACACACAAACATACATCCATATGTAAGTTTAGTGCTTGTTTTTGTTATTTTACATTTGTGTCAGTCAATCCGCGTATAAATTCTTTGTTCAATTGTTTTAAAGGGGAAATGTGCACCTTCTGTGTATATTTATTGGTACGCCCTTGATTTAAAGAATTTTGAGTATTCTCCTTTTGTATGTGTGTGTTTTTTTCTTTATAAATACACAAGAGTAAATTATTGCGTTTCGTATGTTGACTAATAGGAGAAAGCCGAGTGCCGAATGTAATAAATAATGAATTTTGAGAGTGATTTACAATTAAATGGATCACGACAATGCTTGGTAGGGGAAATGGGTGCACAATAGGCAAGATTTGTTATTTTTTAAGTGTTTTTATTTTGTTTTGTTTCTTTTTAGAACAGTTTTTTGTTGGAAAAGGAAAAGATTATATGTTATTGTGTATGTTTATGAAAACGTATTAGCTAGATATGTATGTGATTTGTTTTTTTTTTTTGTATAATAATAAACTGTTGTGTTTTATTTTGAATTTATTTTGTAAATACGGTGTGTATATAAAAACATACACACAAACATACATCCATATGTAAGTTTATATTATTTTTGCTGGGTAATAAATAAAAACATACACACAAACATACACCCATATGTAAGTTTATATTATTTTTGCTAGGTAATAAATAAAAACATACACACAAACATACATTCATATGTAAGTTTAGTGCTTGTTTTTGTTATTTTTCAAATGTGTTAGTCAACACGCGTATAAATTCTTTGTTCAATTGTTTTAAAGGGGAAATGTGCACCTTCTGTGTATATTTATTGGTACGCCTCTGATTTAAAGAATTTTGAGTATTCTCCTTTTGTGTGTGTGTTTTTTTCTTCTTTATAAATACACAAGAGTAAATTATTGCGTTTCGTATGTTGACCAATAGGAGAACACGCCTAGTGCCGAATGTAATAAATAATGAATTTTGAGAGTCGTTTACAATTAAATGGATCACGACAATGCTTGGCAGGGGAAATGGGTGCACAATAGGCAAGATTTGTTATTTTTTAAGTGTTTTTATTTTGTTTTGTTTCTTTTTAGAACAGTTTTTTGTTGGAAAAGGAAAAGATTATATGTTATTGTGTATGTTTATGAAAACGTATTAGCTAGATATGTATGTGATTTGTTTTTTTTTGTATAATAATAAACTGTTGTGTTTTATTTTGAATTTATTTTGTAAATACGGTGTGTATATAAAAACATACACACAAACATACATCCATATGTAAGTTTATATTATTTTTGCTGGGTAATAAATAAAAACATACACACAAACATACATCCATATGTAAGTTTATATTATTTTTGCTAGGTAATAAATAAAAACATACACACAAACATACATTCATATGTAAGTTTAGTGCTTGTTTTTGTTATTTTTCAAATGTGTTAGTCAACACGCGTATAAATTCTTTGTTCAATTGTTTTAAAGGGGAAATGTGCACCTTCTGTGTATATTTATTGGTACGCCTCTGATTTAAGGAATTTTGAGTATTCTCCTCTTGTGTGTGTGTTTTTTTTCTTCTTTATAAATACACAAGAGTAAATTGTTGCGTTTTGTAAGTTGACCAATAGAATGCTTAGACATGATTTACAATTTAATGGATCATGTGAATGCCCGGCAGTGCAAAAAGGTGCAAAATAAGCAAATCTTGTTATTTTTTATGTGTTTTTATTTTGTTTTGTTTCTCTTTACAGCGGTTTTTCGTTGCAAAGGGAGACAATTATTTGCCATTGGGTATGTATATAAAAGCATATTACGTAGAAATGAATGTGATTTGTTTTTTTTCGTATAATAAAAAGCTGTTATGCTTTATATTGAATTTATTTTGTAAATATGGTGTGGATGTATGCATGTGATTAATGAATGAGTGTATATTTTGCAACTAATGGAAAGTTTTTGTTTTATAAATGTAATAAAAAACAGTTAATATAAAGAATTTATTTGGGTTTGAAATAGTTGTAGCATATTAATGTAGATATTGTTATATAAAAATGATGATTATTAGGTAATTTTAATTCAATTATATGTATGTAGAACGTAAGTTTAACTGCATAAATGTGACTTTTGGTGTTAGCACGAGCTTTGATAGTTTGCTTTGCGAACTGTCACTGTATAATTAAAACTAAATAGACTCAACTCGCTGTAAGATCGGACTCAGATTTGTGTTATGGCCTTAGATGTCTAACAACTCCAGCTACTTAATGGCATAGTTCCCCTAGAGCTTATGGAGTTGCATTCGAGGTCGTAACCGACTACACATGTAGTCTGCTAGAAACGTAAGCTTAAGTTGAGCCAATCTTTTAATTACTCGTGTTAGCATCTGGTGTTTCATTAGCAAGTGGTTTAACTTGTTCGGTACAAAGAAATTTTATTAATATGTAATTTTTTTAATATGTAAATATTGTATTAAATTTGGCAATAATGTTTTACTATTGGTCTGATTAAGGATTGGTAAAATATTATTTTTGCTGGGTAATAAATAAAAACATACACACAAACATACATCCATATGTAAGTTTAGTGCTTGTTTTTGTTATTTTACATTTGTGTCAGTCAATCCGCGTATAAATTCTTTGTTCAATTGTTTTAAAGGGGAAATGTGCACCTTCTGTGTATATTTATTGGTACGCCTCTGATTTAAGGAATTTTGAGTATTCTCCTTTTGTATGTGTGTGTGTTTTTTTCTTTATAAATACACAAGAGTAAATTATTGCGTTTCGTATGTTGACTAATAGGAGAAAGCCGAGTGCCGAATGTAATAAATAATGAATTTTGAGAGTGATTTACAATTAAATGGATCAAGACAATGCTTGGCAGGGGAAATGGGTGCACAATAGGCAAGATTTGTTATTTTTTAAGTGTTTTTATTTTGTTTTGTTTCTTTTTAGAACAGTTTTTTGTTGGAAAAGGAAAAGATTATATGTTATTGTGTATGTTTATGAAAACGTATTAGCTAGATATGTATGTGATTTGTTTTTTTTTGTATAATAATAAACTGTTGTGTTTTATTTTGAATTTATTTTGTAAATACGGTGTGTATATAAAAACATACACACAAACATACATCCATATGTAAGTTTATATTATTTTTGCTGGGTAATAAATAAAAACATACACACAAACATACATCCATATGTAAGTTTATATTATTTTTGCTAGGTAATAAATAAAAACATACACACAAACATACATTCATATGTAAGTTTAGTGCTTGTTTTTGTTATTTTTCAAATGTGTTAGTCAACACGCGTATAAATTCTTTGTTCAATTGTTTTAAAGGGGAAATGTGCACCTTCTGTGTATATTTATTGGTACGCCTCTGATTTAAGGAATTTTGAGTATTCTCCTCTTGTGTGTGTGTTTTTTTTCTTCTTTATAAATACACAAGAGTAAATTGTTGCGTTTTGTAAGTTGACCAATAGAATGCTTAGACATGATTTACAATTTAATGGATCATGTGAATGCCCGGCAGTGCAAAAAGGTGCAAAATAAGCAAATCTTGTTATTTTTTATGTGTTTTTATTTTGTTTTGTTTCTCTTTACAGGTTTTTCGTTGCAAAGGTAGACAATTATTTGCCATTGGGTATGTATATAAAAGCATATTACGTAGAAATTAATGTGATTTGTTTTTTTTCGTATAATAAAAAGCTGTTATGGTTTATATTGAATTTATTTTGTAAATATGGTGTGGATGTATGCATGTGATTAATGAATGAGTGTATATTTTGCAACTAATGGAAAGTTTTTGTTTTATAAATGTAATAAAAAACAGTTAATATAAAGAATTTATTTGGGTTTGAAATAGTTGTAGCATATTAATGTAGATATTGTTATATAAAAATGATGATTATTAGGTAATTTTAATTCAATTATATGTATGTAGAACGTAAGTTTAACTGCATAAATGTGACTTTTGGTGTTAGCACGAGCTTTGATAGTTTGCTTTGCGAACTGTCACTGTATAATTAAAACTAAATAGACTCAACTCGCTGTAAGATCGGACTCAGATTTGTGTTATGGCCTTAGATGTCTAACAACTCCAGCTACTTAATGGCATAGTTCCCCTAGAGCATATGGAGTTGCATTCGAGGTCGTAACCGACTACACATGTAGTCTGCTAGAAACGTAAGCTTAAGTTGAGCCAATCTTTTAATTACTCGTGTTAGCATCTGGTGTTTCATTAGCAAGTGGTTTAACTTGTTCGGTACAAAGAAATTTTATTAATATGTAATTTTTTTAATATGTAAATATTGTATTAAATTTGGCAATAATGTTTTACTATTGGTCTGATTAAGGATTGGTAAAATATTATTTTTGCTGGGTAATAAATAAAAACATACACACAAACATACATCCATATGTAAGTTTAGTGCTTGTTTTTGTTATTTTACATTTGTGTCAGTCAATCCGCGTATAAATTCTTTGTTCAATTGTTTTAAAGGGGAAATGTGCACCTTCTGTGTATATTTATTGGTACGCCTCTGATTTAAGGAATTTTGAGTATTCTCCTTTTGTATGTGTGTGTGTTTTTTTCTTTATAAATACACAAGAGTAAATTATTGCGTTTCGTATGTTGACTAATAGGAGAAAGCCGAGTGCCGAATGTAATAAATAATGAATTTTGAGAGTGATTTACAATTAAATGGATCAAGACAATGCTTGGCAGGGGAAATGGGTGCACAATAGGCAAGATTTGTTATTTTTTAAGTGTTTTTATTTTGTTTTGTTTCTTTTTAGAACAGTTTTTTGTTGGAAAAGGAAAAGATTATATGTTATTGTGTATGTTTATGAAAACGTATTAGCTAGATATGTATGTGATTGGTTTTTTTTGTATAATAATAAACTGTTGTGTTTTATTTTGAATTTATTTTGTAAATACGGTGTGTATATAAAAACATACACACAAACATACATCCATATGTAAGTTTATATTATTTTTGCTAGGTAATAAATAAAAACATACACACAAACATACATCCATATGTAAGTTTATATTATTTTTGCTAGGTAATAAATAAAAACATACACACAAACATACATCCATATGTAAGTTTAGTGCTTGTTTTTGTTATTTTTCAAATGTGTTAGTCAACACGCGTATAAATTCTTTGTTCAATTGTTTTAAAGGGGAAATGTGCACCTTCTGTGTATATTTATTGGTACGCCTCTGATTTAAGGAATTTTGAGTATTCTCCTTTTGTGTGTGTGTTTTTTTCTTTATAAATACACAAGAGTAAATTATTGCGTTTCGTATGTTGACTAATAGGAGAAAGCCGAGTGCCGAATGTAATAAATAATGAATTTTGAGAGTGATTTACAATTAAATGGATCAAGACAATGCTTGGCAGGGGAAATGGGTGCACAATAGGCAAGATTTGTTATTTTTTAAGTGTTTTTATTTTGTTTTGTTTCTTTTTAGAACAGTTTTTTGTTGGAAAAGGAAAAGATTATATGTTATTGTGTATGTTTATGAAAACGTATTAGCTAGATATGTATGTGATTGGTTTTTTTTGTATAATAATAAACTGTTGTGTTTTATTTTGAATTTATTTTGTAAATACGGTGTGTATATAAAAACATACACACAAACATACATCCATATGTAAGTTTATATTATTTTTGCTAGGTAATAAATAAAAACATACACACAAACATACATCCATATGTAAGTTTATATTATTTTTGCTAGGTAATAAATAAAAACATACACACAAACATACATCCATATGTAAGTTTAGTGCTTGTTTTTGTTATTTTTCAAATGTGTTAGTCAACACGCGTATAAATTCTTTGTTCAATTGTTTTAAAGGGGAAATGTGCACCTTCTGTGTATATTTATTGGTACGCCTCTGATTTAAGGAATTTTGAGTATTCTCCTTTTGTGTGTGTGTTTTTTTCTTTATAAATACACAAGAGTAAATTATTGCGTTTCGTATGTTGACTAATAGGAGAAAGCCGAGTGCCGAATGTAATAAATAATGAATTTTGAGAGTGATTTACAATTAAATGGATCAAGACAATGCTTGGCAGGGGAAATGGGTGCACAATAGGCAAGATTTGTTATTTTTTAAGTGTTTTTATTTTGTTTTGTTTCTTTTTAGAACAGTTTTTTGTTGGAAAAGGAAAAGATTATATGTTATTGTGTATGTTTATGAAAACGTATTAGCTAGATATGTATGTGATTGGTTTTTTTTTGTATAATAATAAACTGTTGTGTTTTATTTTGAATTTATTTTGTAAATACGGTGTGTATATAAAAACATACACACAAACATACATCCATATGTAAGTTTATATTATTTTTGCTAGGTAATAAATAAAAACATACACACAAACATACATTCATATGTAAGTTTAGTGCTTGTTTTTGTTATTTTTCAAATGTGTTAGTCAACACGCGTATAAATTCTTTGTTCAATTGTTTTAAAGGGGAAATGTGCACCTTCTGTGTATATTTATTGGTACGCCTCTGATTTAAGGAATTTTGAGTATTCTCCTTTTGTATGTGTGTTTTTTTCTTCTTTATAAATACACAAGAGTAAATTATTGCGTTTCGTATGTTGACCAATAGAATGCTTAGACATGATTTACAATTTAATGGATCATGTGAATGCCCGGCAGTGCAAAAAGGTGCAAAATAAGCAAATCTTGTTATTTTTTATGTGTTTTTATTTTGTTTTGTTTCTCTTTACAGCGGTTTTTCGTTGCAAAGGTAGACAATTATTTGCCATTGGGTATGTATATAAAAGCATATTACGTAGAAATTAATGTGATTTGTTTTTTTTCGTATAATAAAAAGCTGTTATGGTTTATATTGAATTTATTTTGTAAATATGGTGTGGATGTATGCATGTGATTAATGAATGAGTGTATATTTTGCAACTAATGGAAAGTTTTTGTTTTATAAATGTAATAAAAAACAGTTAATATAAAGAATTTATTTGGGTTTGAAATAGTTGTAGCATATTAATGTAGATATTGTTATATAAAAATGATGATTATTAGGTAATTTTAATTCAATTATATGTATGTAGAACGTAAGTTTAACTGCATAAATGTGACTTTTGGTGTTAGCACGAGCTTTGATAGTTTGCTTTGCGAACTGTCACTGTATAATTAAAACTAAATAGACTCAACTCGCTGTAAGATCGGACTCAGATTTGTGTTATGGCCTTAGATGTCTAACAACTCCAGCTACTTAATGGCATAGTTCCCCTAGAGCATATGGAGTTGCATTCGAGGTCGTAACCGACTACACATGTAGTCTGCTAGAAACGTAAGCTTAAGTTGAGCCAATCTTTTAATTACTCGTGTTAGCATCTGGTGTTTCATTAGCAAGTGGTTTAACTTGTTCGGTACAAAGAAATTTTATTAATATGTAATTTTTTTAATATGTAAATATTGTATTAAATTTGGCAATAATGTTTTACTATTGGTCTGATTAAGGATTGGTAAAATATTATTTTTGCTGGGTAATAAATAAAAACATACACACAAACATACATCCATATGTAAGTTTAGTGCTTGTTTTTGTTATTTTTCAAATGTGTTAGTCAACCCGCGTATAAATTCTTTGTTCAATTGTTTTAAAGGGGAAATGTGCACCTTCTGTGTATATTTGTTGGTACGCCTCTGATTTAAAGAATTTTGATTATTCTCCTTTTGCATGTGTGTTTTTTTCTTTATAAATACACAAGAGTAAATTGTTGCGTTTGGTAAGTTGACCAATAGCAGCACGCCGAGTGCCGAATGTAATAAATAATGAATTTTGAGAGTGATTTACAATTAAATGGATCACGACAATGTTCAGCAGGGGAAATGGGTGCACAATAGGCAAGATTTGTTATTTTTTAAGTGTTTTTATTTTGTTTTGTTTCTTTTTAGAACAGTTTTTGTTGGAAAAGGAAAAGATTATATGTTATTGTGTATGTTTATGAAAACGTATTAGCTAGATATGTATGTGATTTGTTTTTTTTTTTGTATAATAATAAACTGTTGTGTTTTATTTTGAATTTATTTTGTAAATACGGTGTGTATATAAAAACATACACACAAACATACATCCATATGTAAGTTTATATTATTTTTGCTGGGTAATAAATAAAAACATACACACAAACATACATCCATATGTAAGTTTAGTGCTTGTTTTTGTTATTTTACATTTGTGTCAGTCAATCCGCGTATAAATTCTTTGTTCAATTGTTTTAAAGGGGAAATGTGCACCTTCTGTGTATATTTATTGGTACGCCTCTGATTTAAAGAATTTTGAGTATTCTCCTTTTGTGTGTGTGTTTTTTTCTTCTTTATAAATACACAAGAGTAAATTATTGCGTTTCGTATGTTGACCAATAGGAGAACACGCCTAGTGCCGAATGTAATAAATAATGAATTTTGAGAGTCGTTTACAATTAAATGGATCACGACAATGCTTGGCAGGGGAAATGGGTGCACAATAGGCAAGATTTGTTATTTTTTAAGTGTTTTTATTTTGTTTTGTTTCTTTTTAGAACAGTTTTTTGTTGGAAAAGGAAAAGATTATATGTTATTGTGTATGTTTATGAAAACGTATTAGCTAGATATGTATGTGATTTGTTTTTTTTTGTATAATAATAAACTGTTGTGTTTTATTTTGAATTTATTTTGTAAATACGGTGTGTATATAAAAACATACACACAAACATACATCCATATGTAAGTTTATATTATTTTTGCTAGGTAATAAATAAAAACATACACACAAACATACATCCATATGTAAGTTTATATTATTTTTGCTAGGTAATAAATAAAAACATACACACAAACATACATCCATATGTAAGTTTAGTGCTTGTTTTTGTTATTTTTCAAATGTGTTAGTCAACACGCGTATAAATTCTTTGTTCAATTGTTTTAAAGGGGAAATGTGCACCTTCTGTGTATATTTATTGGTACGCCTCTGATTTAAGGAATTTTGAGTATTCTCCTTTTGTGTGTGTGTTTTTTTCTTTATAAATACACAAGAGTAAATTATTGCGTTTCGTATGTTGACTAATAGGAGAAAGCCGAGTGCCGAATGTAATAAATAATGAATTTTGAGAGTGATTTACAATTAAATGGATCAAGACAATGCTTGGCAGGGGAAATGGGTGCACAATAGGCAAGATTTGTTATTTTTTAAGTGTTTTTATTTTGTTTTGTTTCTTTTTAGAACAGTTTTTTGTTGGAAAAGGAAAAGATTATATGTTATTGTGTATGTTTATGAAAACGTATTAGCTAGATATGTATGTGATTGGTTTTTTTTGTATAATAATAAACTGTTGTGTTTTATTTTGAATTTATTTTGTAAATACGGTGTGTATATAAAAACATACACACAAACATACATCCATATGTAAGTTTATATTATTTTTGCTAGGTAATAAATAAAAACATACACACAAACATACATCCATATGTAAGTTTATATTATTTTTGCTAGGTAATAAATAAAAACATACACACAAACATACATCCATATGTAAGTTTAGTGCTTGTTTTTGTTATTTTTCAAATGTGTTAGTCAACACGCGTATAAATTCTTTGTTCAATTGTTTTAAAGGGGAAATGTGCACCTTCTGTGTATATTTATTGGTACGCCTCTGATTTAAGGAATTTTGAGTATTCTCCTTTTGTGTGTGTGTTTTTTTCTTTATAAATACACAAGAGTAAATTATTGCGTTTCGTATGTTGACTAATAGGAGAAAGCCGAGTGCCGAATGTAATAAATAATGAATTTTGAGAGTGATTTACAATTAAATGGATCAAGACAATGCTTGGCAGGGGAAATGGGTGCACAATAGGCAAGATTTGTTATTTTTTAAGTGTTTTTATTTTGTTTTGTTTCTTTTTAGAACAGTTTTTTGTTGGAAAAGGAAAAGATTATATGTTATTGTGTATGTTTATGAAAACGTATTAGCTAGATATGTATGTGATTGGTTTTTTTTTGTATAATAATAAACTGTTGTGTTTTATTTTGAATTTATTTTGTAAATACGGTGTGTATATAAAAACATACACACAAACATACATCCATATGTAAGTTTATATTATTTTTGCTAGGTAATAAATAAAAACATACACACAAACATACATCCATATGTAAGTTTATATTATTTTTGCTAGGTAATAAATAAAAACATACACACAAACATACATCCATATGTAAGTTTAGTGCTTGTTTTTGTTATTTTTCAAATGTGTTAGTCAACACGCGTATAAATTCTTTGTTCAATTGTTTTAAAGGGGAAATGTGCACCTTCTGTGTATATTTATTGGTACGCCTCTGATTTAAGGAATTTTGAGTATTCTCCTTTTGTATGTGTGTTTTTTTCTTCTTTATAAATACACAAGAGTAAATTATTGCGTTTCGTATGTTGACCAATAGAATGCTTAGACATGATTTACAATTTAATGGATCATGTGAATGCCCGGCAGTGCAAAAAGGTGCAAAATAAGCAAATCTTGTTATTTTTTATGTGTTTTTATTTTGTTTTGTTTCTCTTTACAGCGGTTTTTCGTTGCAAAGGTAGACAATTATTTGCCATTGGGTATGTATATAAAAGCATATTACGTAGAAATTAATGTGATTTGTTTTTTTTCGTATAATAAAAAGCTGTTATGGTTTATATTGAATTTATTTTGTAAATATGGTGTGGATGTATGCATGTGATTAATGAATGAGTGTATATTTTGCAACTAATGGAAAGTTTTTGTTTTATAAATGTAATAAAAAACAGTTAATATAAAGAATTTATTTGGGTTTGAAATAGTTGTAGCATATTAATGTAGATATTGTTATATAAAAATGATGATTATTAGGTAATTTTAATTCAATTATATGTATGTAGAACGTAAGTTTAACTGCATAAATGTGACTTTTGGTGTTAGCACGAGCTTTGATAGTTTGCTTTGCGAACTGTCACTGTATAATTAAAACTAAATAGACTCAACTCGCTGTAAGATCGGACTCAGATTTGTGTTATGGCCTTAGATGTCTAACAACTCCAGCTACTTAATGGCATAGTTCCCCTAGAGCATATGGAGTTGCATTCGAGGTCGTAACCGACTACACATGTAGTCTGCTAGAAACGTAAGCTTAAGTTGAGCCAATCTTTTAATTACTCGTGTTAGCATCTGGTGTTTCATTAGCAAGTGGTTTAACTTGTTCGGTACAAAGAAATTTTATTAATATGTAATTTTTTTAATATGTAAATATTGTATTAAATTTGGCAATAATGTTTTACTATTGGTCTGATTAAGGATTGGTAAAATATTATTTTTGCTGGGTAATAAATAAAAACATACACACAAACATACATCCATATGTAAGTTTAGTGCTTGTTTTTGTTATTTTACATTTGTGTCAGTCAATCCGCGTATAAATTCTTTGTTCAATTGTTTTAAAGGGGAAATGTGCACCTTCTGTGTATATTTGTTGGTACGCCTCTGATTTAAAGAATTTTGATTATTCTCCTTTTGCATGTGTGTTTTTTTCTTTATAAATACACAAGAGTAAATTGTTGCGTTTGGTAAGTTGACCAATAGCAGCACGCCGAGTGCCGAATGTAATAAATAATGAATTTTGAGAGTGATTTACAATTAAATGGATCACGACAATGTTCAGCAGGGGAAATGGGTGCACAATAGGCAAGATTTGTTATTTTTTAAGTGTTTTTATTTAGTTTTGTTTCTTTTTAGAACAGCTTTTTGTTGGAAAAGGAAAAGATTATATGTTATTGTGTATGTTTATGAAAACGTATTAGCTAGATATGTATGTGATTTGTTTTTTTTGTATAATAATAAACTGTTGTGTTTTATTTTGAATTTATTTTGTAAATACGGTGTGTATATAAAAACATACACACAAACATACATCCATATGTAAGTTTATATTATTTTTGCTAGGTAATAAATAAAAACATACACACAAACATACATCCATATGTAAGTTTATATTATTTTTGCTAGGTAATAAATAAAAACATACACACAAACATACATCCATATGTAAGTTTAGTGCTTGTTTTTGTTATTTTACATTTGTGTCAGTCAATCCGCGTATAAATTCTTTGTTCAATTGTTTTAAAGGGGAAATGTGCACCTTCTGTGTATATTTATTGGTACGCCTCTGATTTAAGGAATTTTGAGTATTCTCCTTTTGTATGTGTGTGTGTTTTTTTCTTTATAAATACACAAGAGTAAATTATTGCGTTTCGTATGTTGACTAATAGGAGAAAGCCGAGTGCCGAATGTAATAAATAATGAATTTTGAGAGTGATTTACAATTAAATGGATCAAGACAATGCTTGGCAGGGGAAATGGGTGCACAATAGGCAAGATTTGTTATTTTTTAAGTGTTTTTATTTTGTTTTGTTTCTTTTTAGAACAGTTTTTTGTTGGAAAAGGAAAAGATTATATGTTATTGTGTATGTTTATGAAAACGTATTAGCTAGATATGTATGTGATTGGTTTTTTTTGTATAATAATAAACTGTTGTGTTTTATTTTGAATTTATTTTGTAAATACGGTGTGTATATAAAAACATACACACAAACATACATCCATATGTAAGTTTATATTATTTTTGCTAGGTAATAAATAAAAACATACACACAAACATACATCCATATGTAAGTTTATATTATTTTTGCTAGGTAATAAATAAAAACATACACACAAACATACATCCATATGTAAGTTTAGTGCTTGTTTTTGTTATTTTTCAAATGTGTTAGTCAACACGCGTATAAATTCTTTGTTCAATTGTTTTAAAGGGGAAATGTGCACCTTCTGTGTATATTTATTGGTACGCCTCTGATTTAAGGAATTTTGAGTATTCTCCTTTTGTATGTGTGTTTTTTTCTTCTTTATAAATACACAAGAGTAAATTATTGCGTTTCGTATGTTGACCAATAGAATGCTTAGACATGATTTACAATTTAATGGATCATGTGAATGCCCGGCAGTGCAAAAAGGTGCAAAATAAGCAAATCTTGTTATTTTTTATGTGTTTTTATTTTGTTTTGTTTCTCTTTACAGCGGTTTTTCGTTGCAAAGGTAGACAATTATTTGCCATTGGGTATGTATATAAAAGCATATTACGTAGAAATTAATGTGATTTGTTTTTTTTCGTATAATAAAAAGCTGTTATGGTTTATATTGAATTTATTTTGTAAATATGGTGTGGATGTATGCATGTGATTAATGAATGAGTGTATATTTTGCAACTAATGGAAAGTTTTTGTTTTATAAATGTAATAAAAAACAGTTAATATAAAGAATTTATTTGGGTTTGAAATAGTTGTAGCATATTAATGTAGATATTGTTATATAAAAATGATGATTATTAGGTAATTTTAATTCAATTATATGTATGTAGAACGTAAGTTTAACTGCATAAATGTGACTTTTGGTGTTAGCACGAGCTTTGATAGTTTGCTTTGCGAACTGTCACTGTATAATTAAAACTAAATAGACTCAACTCGCTGTAAGATCGGACTCAGATTTGTGTTATGGCCTTAGATGTCTAACAACTCCAGCTACTTAATGGCATAGTTCCCCTAGAGCATATGGAGTTGCATTCGAGGTCGTAACCGACTACACATGTAGTCTGCTAGAAACGTAAGCTTAAGTTGAGCCAATCTTTTAATTACTCGTGTTAGCATCTGGTGTTTCATTAGCAAGTGGTTTAACTTGTTCGGTACAAAGAAATTTTATTAATATGTAATTTTTTTAATATGTAAATATTGTATTAAATTTGGCAATAATGTTTTACTATTGGTCTGATTAAGGATTGGTAAAATATTATTTTTGCTGGGTAATAAATAAAAACATACACACAAACATACATCCATATGTAAGTTTAGTGCTTGTTTTTGTTATTTTTCAAATGTGTTAGTCAACCCGCGTATAAATTCTTTGTTCAATTGTTTTAAAGGGGAAATGTGCACCTTCTGTGTATATTTGTTGGTACGCCTCTGATTTAAAGAATTTTGATTATTCTCCTTTTGCATGTGTGTTTTTTTCTTTATAAATACACAAGAGTAAATTGTTGCGTTTGGTAAGTTGACCAATAGCAGCACGCCGAGTGCCGAATGTAATAAATAATGAATTTTGAGAGTGATTTACAATTAAATGGATCACGACAATGTTCAGCAGGGGAAATGGGTGCACAATAGGCAAGATTTGTTATTTTTTAAGTGTTTTTATTTTGTTTTGTTTCTTTTTAGAACAGTTTTTGTTGGAAAAGGAAAAGATTATATGTTATTGTGTATGTTTATGAAAACGTATTAGCTAGATATGTATGTGATTGGTTTTTTTTGTATAATAATAAACTGTTGTGTTTTATTTTGAATTTATTTTGTAAATACGGTGTGTATATAAAAACATACACACAAACATACATCCATATGTAAGTTTATATTATTTTTGCTAGGTAATAAATAAAAACATACACACAAACATACATCCATATGTAAGTTTATATTATTTTTGCTAGGTAATAAATAAAAACATACACACAAACATACATCCATATGTAAGTTTAGTGCTTGTTTTTGTTATTTTTCAAATGTGTTAGTCAACACGCGTATAAATTCTTTGTTCAATTGTTTTAAAGGGGAAATGTGCACCTTCTGTGTATATTTATTGGTACGCCTCTGATTTAAGGAATTTTGAGTATTCTCCTTTTGTATGTGTGTTTTTTTCTTCTTTATAAATACACAAGAGTAAATTATTGCGTTTCGTATGTTGACCAATAGAATGCTTAGACATGATTTACAATTTAATGGATCATGTGAATGCCCGGCAGTGCAAAAAGGTGCAAAATAAGCAAATCTTGTTATTTTTTATGTGTTTTTATTTTGTTTTGTTTCTCTTTACAGCGGTTTTTCGTTGCAAAGGTAGACAATTATTTGCCATTGGGTATGTATATAAAAGCATATTACGTAGAAATTAATGTGATTTGTTTTTTTTCGTATAATAAAAAGCTGTTATGGTTTATATTGAATTTATTTTGTAAATATGGTGTGGATGTATGCATGTGATTAATGAATGAGTGTATATTTTGCAACTAATGGAAAGTTTTTGTTTTATAAATGTAATAAAAAACAGTTAATATAAAGAATTTATTTGGGTTTGAAATAGTTGTAGCATATTAATGTAGATATTGTTATATAAAAATGATGATTATTAGGTAATTTTAATTCAATTATATGTATGTAGAACGTAAGTTTAACTGCATAAATGTGACTTTTGGTGTTAGCACGAGCTTTGATAGTTTGCTTTGCGAACTGTCACTGTATAATTAAAACTAAATAGACTCAACTCGCTGTAAGATCGGACTCAGATTTGTGTTATGGCCTTAGATGTCTAACAACTCCAGCTACTTAATGGCATAGTTCCCCTAGAGCATATGGAGTTGCATTCGAGGTCGTAACCGACTACACATGTAGTCTGCTAGAAACGTAAGCTTAAGTTGAGCCAATCTTTTAATTACTCGTGTTAGCATCTGGTGTTTCATTAGCAAGTGGTTTAACTTGTTCGGTACAAAGAAATTTTATTAATATGTAATTTTTTTAATATGTAAATATTGTATTAAATTTGGCAATAATGTTTTACTATTGGTCTGATTAAGGATTGGTAAAATATTATTTTTGCTGGGTAATAAATAAAAACATACACACAAACATACATCCATATGTAAGTTTAGTGCTTGTTTTTGTTATTTTACATTTGTGTCAGTCAATCCGCGTATAAATTCTTTGTTCAATTGTTTTAAAGGGGAAATGTGCACCTTCTGTGTATATTTATTGGTACGCCTCTGATTTAAGGAATTTTGAGTATTCTCCTTTTGTATGTGTGTGTGTTTTTTTCTTTATAAATACACAAGAGTAAATTATTGCGTTTCGTATGTTGACTAATAGGAGAAAGCCGAGTGCCGAATGTAATAAATAATGAATTTTGAGAGTGATTTACAATTAAATGGATCAAGACAATGCTTGGCAGGGGAAATGGGTGCACAATAGGCAAGATTTGTTATTTTTTAAGTGTTTTTATTTTGTTTTGTTTCTTTTTAGAACAGTTTTTTGTTGGAAAAGGAAAAGATTATATGTTATTGTGTATGTTTATGAAAACGTATTAGCTAGATATGTATGTGATTGGTTTTTTTTGTATAATAATAAACTGTTGTGTTTTATTTTGAATTTATTTTGTAAATACGGTGTGTATATAAAAACATACACACAAACATACATCCATATGTAAGTTTATATTATTTTTGCTAGGTAATAAATAAAAACATACACACAAACATACATCCATATGTAAGTTTATATTATTTTTGCTAGGTAATAAATAAAAACATACACACAAACATACATCCATATGTAAGTTTAGTGCTTGTTTTTGTTATTTTTCAAATGTGTTAGTCAACACGCGTATAAATTCTTTGTTCAATTGTTTTAAAGGGGAAATGTGCACCTTCTGTGTATATTTATTGGTACGCCTCTGATTTAAGGAATTTTGAGTATTCTCCTTTTGTGTGTGTGTTTTTTTCTTTATAAATACACAAGAGTAAATTATTGCGTTTCGTATGTTGACTAATAGGAGAAAGCCGAGTGCCGAATGTAATAAATAATGAATTTTGAGAGTGATTTACAATTAAATGGATCAAGACAATGCTTGGCAGGGGAAATGGGTGCACAATAGGCAAGATTTGTTATTTTTTAAGTGTTTTTATTTTGTTTTGTTTCTTTTTAGAACAGTTTTTTGTTGGAAAAGGAAAAGATTATATGTTATTGTGTATGTTTATGAAAACGTATTAGCTAGATATGTATGTGATTGGTTTTTTTTGTATAATAATAAACTGTTGTGTTTTATTTTGAATTTATTTTGTAAATACGGTGTGTATATAAAAACATACACACAAACATACATCCATATGTAAGTTTATATTATTTTTGCTAGGTAATAAATAAAAACATACACACAAACATACATCCATATGTAAGTTTATATTATTTTTGCTAGGTAATAAATAAAAACATACACACAAACATACATCCATATGTAAGTTTAGTGCTTGTTTTTGTTATTTTTCAAATGTGTTAGTCAACACGCGTATAAATTCTTTGTTCAATTGTTTTAAAGGGGAAATGTGCACCTTCTGTGTATATTTATTGGTACGCCTCTGATTTAAGGAATTTTGAGTATTCTCCTTTTGTGTGTGTGTTTTTTTCTTTATAAATACACAAGAGTAAATTATTGCGTTTCGTATGTTGACTAATAGGAGAAAGCCGAGTGCCGAATGTAATAAATAATGAATTTTGAGAGTGATTTACAATTAAATGGATCAAGACAATGCTTGGCAGGGGAAATGGGTGCACAATAGGCAAGATTTGTTATTTTTTAAGTGTTTTTATTTTGTTTTGTTTCTTTTTAGAACAGTTTTTTGTTGGAAAAGGAAAAGATTATATGTTATTGTGTATGTTTATGAAAACGTATTAGCTAGATATGTATGTGATTGGTTTTTTTTTGTATAATAATAAACTGTTGTGTTTTATTTTGAATTTATTTTGTAAATACGGTGTGTATATAAAAACATACACACAAACATACATCCATATGTAAGTTTATATTATTTTTGCTAGGTAATAAATAAAAACATACACACAAACATACATTCATATGTAAGTTTAGTGCTTGTTTTTGTTATTTTTCAAATGTGTTAGTCAACACGCGTATAAATTCTTTGTTCAATTGTTTTAAAGGGGAAATGTGCACCTTCTGTGTATATTTATTGGTACGCCTCTGATTTAAGGAATTTTGAGTATTCTCCTTTTGTATGTGTGTTTTTTTCTTCTTTATAAATACACAAGAGTAAATTATTGCGTTTCGTATGTTGACCAATAGAATGCTTAGACATGATTTACAATTTAATGGATCATGTGAATGCCCGGCAGTGCAAAAAGGTGCAAAATAAGCAAATCTTGTTATTTTTTATGTGTTTTTATTTTGTTTTGTTTCTCTTTACAGCGGTTTTTCGTTGCAAAGGTAGACAATTATTTGCCATTGGGTATGTATATAAAAGCATATTACGTAGAAATTAATGTGATTTGTTTTTTTTCGTATAATAAAAAGCTGTTATGGTTTATATTGAATTTATTTTGTAAATATGGTGTGGATGTATGCATGTGATTAATGAATGAGTGTATATTTTGCAACTAATGGAAAGTTTTTGTTTTATAAATGTAATAAAAAACAGTTAATATAAAGAATTTATTTGGGTTTGAAATAGTTGTAGCATATTAATGTAGATATTGTTATATAAAAATGATGATTATTAGGTAATTTTAATTCAATTATATGTATGTAGAACGTAAGTTTAACTGCATAAATGTGACTTTTGGTGTTAGCACGAGCTTTGATAGTTTGCTTTGCGAACTGTCACTGTATAATTAAAACTAAATAGACTCAACTCGCTGTAAGATCGGACTCAGATTTGTGTTATGGCCTTAGATGTCTAACAACTCCAGCTACTTAATGGCATAGTTCCCCTAGAGCATATGGAGTTGCATTCGAGGTCGTAACCGACTACACATGTAGTCTGCTAGAAACGTAAGCTTAAGTTGAGCCAATCTTTTAATTACTCGTGTTAGCATCTGGTGTTTCATTAGCAAGTGGTTTAACTTGTTCGGTACAAAGAAATTTTATTAATATGTAATTTTTTTAATATGTAAATATTGTATTAAATTTGGCAATAATGTTTTACTATTGGTCTGATTAAGGATTGGTAAAATATTATTTTTGCTGGGTAATAAATAAAAACATACACACAAACATACATCCATATGTAAGTTTAGTGCTTGTTTTTGTTATTTTTCAAATGTGTTAGTCAACCCGCGTATAAATTCTTTGTTCAATTGTTTTAAAGGGGAAATGTGCACCTTCTGTGTATATTTGTTGGTACGCCTCTGATTTAAAGAATTTTGATTATTCTCCTTTTGCATGTGTGTTTTTTTCTTTATAAATACACAAGAGTAAATTGTTGCGTTTGGTAAGTTGACCAATAGCAGCACGCCGAGTGCCGAATGTAATAAATAATGAATTTTGAGAGTGATTTACAATTAAATGGATCACGACAATGTTCAGCAGGGGAAATGGGTGCACAATAGGCAAGATTTGTTATTTTTTAAGTGTTTTTATTTTGTTTTGTTTCTTTTTAGAACAGTTTTTGTTGGAAAAGGAAAAGATTATATGTTATTGTGTATGTTTATGAAAACGTATTAGCTAGATATGTATGTGATTTGTTTTTTTTTTTGTATAATAATAAACTGTTGTGTTTTATTTTGAATTTATTTTGTAAATACGGTGTGTATATAAAAACATACACACAAACATACATCCATATGTAAGTTTATATTATTTTTGCTGGGTAATAAATAAAAACATACACACAAACATACATCCATATGTAAGTTTAGTGCTTGTTTTTGTTATTTTACATTTGTGTCAGTCAATCCGCGTATAAATTCTTTGTTCAATTGTTTTAAAGGGGAAATGTGCACCTTCTGTGTATATTTATTGGTACGCCTCTGATTTAAAGAATTTTGAGTATTCTCCTTTTGTGTGTGTGTTTTTTTCTTCTTTATAAATACACAAGAGTAAATTATTGCGTTTCGTATGTTGACCAATAGGAGAACACGCCTAGTGCCGAATGTAATAAATAATGAATTTTGAGAGTCGTTTACAATTAAATGGATCACGACAATGCTTGGCAGGGGAAATGGGTGCACAATAGGCAAGATTTGTTATTTTTTAAGTGTTTTTATTTAGTTTTGTTTCTTTTTAGAACAGCTTTTTGTTGGAAAAGGAAAAGATTATATGTTATTGTGTATGTTTATGAAAACGTATTAGCTAGATATGTATGTGATTTGTTTTTTTTTGTATAATAATAAACTGTTGTGTTTTATTTTGAATTTATTTTGTAAATACGGTGTGTATATAAAAACATACACACAAACATACATCCATATGTAAGTTTATATTATTTTTGCTGGGTAATAAATAAAAACATACACACAAACATACATTCATATGTAAGTTTAGTGCTTGTTTTTGTTATTTTTCAAATGTGTTAGTCAACACGCGTATAAATTCTTTGTTCAATTGTTTTAAAGGGGAAATGTGCACCTTCTGTGTATATTTATTGGTACGCCTCTGATTTAAAGAATTTTGAGTATTCTCCTTTTGTATGTGTGTGTGTTTTTTTCTTTATAAATACACAAGAGTAAATTATTGCGTTTCGTATGTTGACTAATAGGAGAACGCCGAGTGCCGAATGTAATAAATAATGAATTTTGAGAGTGATTTACAATTAAATGGATCAAGACAATGCTTGGCAGGGGAAATGGGTGCACAATAGGCAAGATTTGTTATTTTTTAAGTGTTTTTATTTTGTTTTGTTTCTTTTTAGAACAGTTTTTTGTTGGAAAAGGAAAAGATTATATGTTATTGTGTATGTTTATGAAAACGTATTAGCTAGATATGTATGTGATTGGTTTTTTTTGTATAATAATAAACTGTTGTGTTTTATTTTGAATTTATTTTGTAAATACGGTGTGTATATAAAAACATACACACAAACATACATCCATATGTAAGTTTATATTATTTTTGCTAGGTAATAAATAAAAACATACACACAAACATACATCCATATGTAAGTTTATATTATTTTTGCTAGGTAATAAATAAAAACATACACACAAACATACATCCATATGTAAGTTTAGTGCTTGTTTTTGTTATTTTTCAAATGTGTTAGTCAACACGCGTATAAATTCTTTGTTCAATTGTTTTAAAGGGGAAATGTGCACCTTCTGTGTATATTTATTGGTACGCCTCTGATTTAAGGAATTTTGAGTATTCTCCTTTTGTATGTGTGTTTTTTTCTTCTTTATAAATACACAAGAGTAAATTATTGCGTTTCGTATGTTGACCAATAGAATGCTTAGACATGATTTACAATTTAATGGATCATGTGAATGCCCGGCAGTGCAAAAAGGTGCAAAATAAGCAAATCTTGTTATTTTTTATGTGTTTTTATTTTGTTTTGTTTCTCTTTACAGCGGTTTTTCGTTGCAAAGGTAGACAATTATTTGCCATTGGGTATGTATATAAAAGCATATTACGTAGAAATTAATGTGATTTGTTTTTTTTCGTATAATAAAAAGCTGTTATGGTTTATATTGAATTTATTTTGTAAATATGGTGTGGATGTATGCATGTGATTAATGAATGAGTGTATATTTTGCAACTAATGGAAAGTTTTTGTTTTATAAATGTAATAAAAAACAGTTAATATAAAGAATTTATTTGGGTTTGAAATAGTTGTAGCATATTAATGTAGATATTGTTATATAAAAATGATGATTATTAGGTAATTTTAATTCAATTATATGTATGTAGAACGTAAGTTTAACTGCATAAATGTGACTTTTGGTGTTAGCACGAGCTTTGATAGTTTGCTTTGCGAACTGTCACTGTATAATTAAAACTAAATAGACTCAACTCGCTGTAAGATCGGACTCAGATTTGTGTTATGGCCTTAGATGTCTAACAACTCCAGCTACTTAATGGCATAGTTCCCCTAGAGCATATGGAGTTGCATTCGAGGTCGTAACCGACTACACATGTAGTCTGCTAGAAACGTAAGCTTAAGTTGAGCCAATCTTTTAATTACTCGTGTTAGCATCTGGTGTTTCATTAGCAAGTGGTTTAACTTGTTCGGTACAAAGAAATTTTATTAATATGTAATTTTTTTAATATGTAAATATTGTATTAAATTTGGCAATAATGTTTTACTATTGGTCTGATTAAGGATTGGTAAAATATTATTTTTGCTGGGTAATAAATAAAAACATACACACAAACATACATCCATATGTAAGTTTAGTGCTTGTTTTGGTTATTTTACATTTGTGTCAGTCAATCCGCGTATAAATTCTTTGTTCAATTGTTTTAAAGGGGAAATGTGCACCTTCTGTGTATATTTATTGGTACGCCTCTGATTTAAGGAATTTTGAGTATTCTCCTTTTGTATGTGTGTTTTTTTCTTCTTTATAAATACACAAGAGTAAATTATTGCGTTTCGTATGTTGACCAATAGAATGCTTAGACATGATTTACAATTTAATGGATCATGTGAATGCCCGGCAGTGCAAAAAGGTGCAAAATAAGCAAATCTTGTTATTTTTTATGTGTTTTTATTTTGTTTTGTTTCTCTTTACAGCGGTTTTTCGTTGCAAAGGTAGACAATTATTTGCCATTGGGTATGTATATAAAAGCATATTACGTAGAAATTAATGTGATTTGTTTTTTTTCGTATAATAAAAAGCTGTTATGGTTTATATTGAATTTATTTTGTAAATATGGTGTGGATGTATGCATGTGATTAATGAATGAGTGTATATTTTGCAACTAATGGAAAGTTTTTGTTTTATAAATGTAATAAAAAACAGTTAATATAAAGAATTTATTTGGGTTTGAAATAGTTGTAGCATATTAATGTAGATATTGTTATATAAAAATGATGATTATTAGGTAATTTTAATTCAATTATATGTATGTAGAACGTAAGTTTAACTGCATAAATGTGACTTTTGGTGTTAGCACGAGCTTTGATAGTTTGCTTTGCGAACTGTCACTGTATAATTAAAACTAAATAGACTCAACTCGCTGTAAGATCGGACTCAGATTTGTGTTATGGCCTTAGATGTCTAACAACTCCAGCTACTTAATGGCATAGTTCCCCTAGAGCATATGGAGTTGCATTCGAGGTCGTAACCGACTACACATGTAGTCTGCTAGAAACGTAAGCTTAAGTTGAGCCAATCTTTTAATTACTCGTGTTAGCATCTGGTGTTTCATTAGCAAGTGGTTTAACTTGTTCGGTACAAAGAAATTTTATTAATATGTAATTTTTTTAATATGTAAATATTGTATTAAATTTGGCAATAATGTTTTACTATTGGTCTGATTAAGGATTGGTAAAATATTATTTTTGCTGGGTAATAAATAAAAACATACACACAAACATACATCCATATGTAAGTTTAGTGCTTGTTTTTGTTATTTTTCAAATGTGTTAGTCAACCCGCGTATAAATTCTTTGTTCAATTGTTTTAAAGGGGAAATGTGCACCTTCTGTGTATATTTGTTGGTACGCCTCTGATTTAAAGAATTTTGATTATTCTCCTTTTGCATGTGTGTTTTTTTCTTTATAAATACACAAGAGTAAATTGTTGCGTTTGGTAAGTTGACCAATAGCAGCACGCCGAGTGCCGAATGTAATAAATAATGAATTTTGAGAGTGATTTACAATTAAATGGATCACGACAATGTTCAGCAGGGGAAATGGGTGCACAATAGGCAAGATTTGTTATTTTTTAAGTGTTTTTATTTAGTTTTGTTTCTTTTTAGAACAGCTTTTTGTTGGAAAAGGAAAAGATTATATGTTATTGTGTATGTTTATGAAAACGTATTAGCTAGATATGTATGTGATTTGTTTTTTTTGTATAATAATAAACTGTTGTGTTTTATTTTGAATTTATTTTGTAAATACGGTGTGTATATAAAAACATACACACAAACATACATCCATATGTAAGTTTATATTATTTTTGCTAGGTAATAAATAAAAACATACACACAAACATACATCCATATGTAAGTTTATATTATTTTTGCTAGGTAATAAATAAAAACATACACACAAACATACATCCATATGTAAGTTTAGTGCTTGTTTTTGTTATTTTACATTTGTGTCAGTCAATCCGCGTATAAATTCTTTGTTCAATTGTTTTAAAGGGGAAATGTGCACCTTCTGTGTATATTTATTGGTACGCCTCTGATTTAAGGAATTTTGAGTATTCTCCTTTTGTATGTGTGTTTTTTTCTTCTTTATAAATACACAAGAGTAAATTATTGCGTTTCGTATGTTGACCAATAGAATGCTTAGACATGATTTACAATTTAATGGATCATGTGAATGCCCGGCAGTGCAAAAAGGTGCAAAATAAGCAAATCTTGTTATTTTTTATGTGTTTTTATTTTGTTTTGTTTCTCTTTACAGCGGTTTTTCGTTGCAAAGGTAGACAATTATTTGCCATTGGGTATGTATATAAAAGCATATTACGTAGAAATTAATGTGATTTGTTTTTTTTCGTATAATAAAAAGCTGTTATGGTTTATATTGAATTTATTTTGTAAATATGGTGTGGATGTATGCATGTGATTAATGAATGAGTGTATATTTTGCAACTAATGGAAAGTTTTTGTTTTATAAATGTAATAAAAAACAGTTAATATAAAGAATTTATTTGGGTTTGAAATAGTTGTAGCATATTAATGTAGATATTGTTATATAAAAATGATGATTATTAGGTAATTTTAATTCAATTATATGTATGTAGAACGTAAGTTTAACTGCATAAATGTGACTTTTGGTGTTAGCACGAGCTTTGATAGTTTGCTTTGCGAACTGTCACTGTATAATTAAAACTAAATAGACTCAACTCGCTGTAAGATCGGACTCAGATTTGTGTTATGGCCTTAGATGTCTAACAACTCCAGCTACTTAATGGCATAGTTCCCCTAGAGCATATGGAGTTGCATTCGAGGTCGTAACCGACTACACATGTAGTCTGCTAGAAACGTAAGCTTAAGTTGAGCCAATCTTTTAATTACTCGTGTTAGCATCTGGTGTTTCATTAGCAAGTGGTTTAACTTGTTCGGTACAAAGAAATTTTATTAATATGTAATTTTTTTAATATGTAAATATTGTATTAAATTTGGCAATAATGTTTTACTATTG